>CM065422.1:10200285-12869503 GCA_033060865.1 Dorcus hopei
GCCCGAAAGCAAAACGGAGAATACAACATCACGCTCAATTCGACGAAATCGGTGAATTCGCAAAATTACACCTGCAGGTATGCGTACTCCACACCCAGGGGGACCCTGGAAGAAAGGTTTGCCGTCCCCGACGAAACCGCAATGTGGAACATCGAGGGCGATCTAAACAGCGATCGGGAAGGAAACGTCATCAACGTGGGCCCAACGGACTCCGAAATAACGGTGGTCCGAATCAAAAGGGAAAGCTCGCATTTGAAGGAAGCAGATAACAAATGGGACATGCACGACAAGGCCATACCAGGTGATGGGACTCACTTAGGAGAAAGCCCCTCGCTAGTCAACTTGGTCACTCTGGTAAAATCATCCAAACAGCGCCTGAACACAACGGCCAACGCGAAAGAAAACGACGAGTATTTGGTCCCCTTGTCATCTTGGGACCCTTTGGATCAATCCCACGAAATCCTCGACGTAGATTCCATAGAATCAAAGACCTCAAATTCAAGCGAAAGCAACGGAAATTTAAAGGAGGAGGTGATTGTTAATGAGACGCAGGAAATCATCAAAACTCCGAGCGTCGAAGGGCGACGCAGTTCGAATTTGGCGGCGAGGTTGAAATCGTTTTTCCGGAAGCGATTTAAAAAGTCGTAAAACTTGACATTCCCTAGACTCAGGTGATCCACGCTTTTTTCTTGTATCATTCTGTTTACAAATCGATTTTTAACTAAATTCCGAGTTACAATACACGACGAAAACTGCTGCGTTTTCTTTTGGGGCCTGTTAATTACAAGTGCACGTGACTCCCGATTCTTCCGGAAGTGAGGTCAATCGTAAATTTAATTCGAATGCACGGTCTTTTTAATTTACAAACGCGTGACGTCAGTCGGGTGTAATTGCAATGATTTATTTTTGAGTTTAATTGATTTAGTTTTGAGTCTAAAAGGCTGCGACATATCAAGAAAGCCAAGTTTATTTTTAAATCTAAATTCCTCAAAAACAAGGGAAGTTTAGTACACAAAAAAAATCTAGATGGCGCTGCTACCTGTTATATTTTCGAGCAATTTTTAGGTTAGGAAAAAATTGTTATTAATTAAAAATTGATTCAGTTGCCGTGATTAAAATAAACTTTTATTTCTTAACCTAGAAGGCCGATAATTGTCAAAAACTGTGCGAAAACCAAATGTCAATATAAATATAAATCCCTGTAAAAATACTGGAAGTGTAATATATGGTGTAATACAGGAGAAAATTTCCAGATGGCGGCGCTACCTGTCAAAGTCATATTTTCCAGCAAATTTTACATTGGCCGCGTTCAGGTAACTGCAGCAGCTGAGTTGCTACTAAGCAATCGTTTGTAATTGGCTATTACTTTAATTTGAACCAATCACAAACGATTGCTTAGTCAGCAACTCAGCCTGCTGCAGTTACCTGAACGCGGCCATTAGCTTCGCTTTACATAAAAACTAAGAGCTCATCGGAACGATACAAAAAAAACACGTCTAGATGTGAAATTAAAAAAAATATTAGTAACTAAAAATTAATTTAGTTGTTAAAATATTACCAGTTTTTTCTAATTTTTGAATCTAGAAAGCTGCAACGACCTTCAACGAAATAGCTGACATCTAGCTGCGAAAACTACACTACTAGTAAAGGAGGATATTGCGCTGCTGTTGTACTTCATCTATCATCTCATCTCCTTCCTTTAATTATTTGCATGTTAACTTTCGACAACTGAACAGTTTTTGTCGTAAACCTACTTAATTTGTTATTAAACAGCAGTTGAACTGAGTCTGAAACTTTATAAAAGCTCCTTGAATAATTCATGTACGTTCAAATTTTGTGAAAATAAAAATTTGTAATTCGCCCCTGTTAATTCTTTACTAGTACAGTTACGGACAGAAAATTTCGGATGTCACTGTCACTTATCTGACGTATACATATAAGCTTTGTTCCAACCACACTTTCTGACCGTTTAAGAAACCGTCATAATCAGTTGCCCAGTTGAAATAATGATCGATATTGACAACGTTGTCAAGTGTAAAACTTTGTTGAGTGCATGCTTTTGACGGTTTTTTAAACGGTCAGAAAGCGTGGATGGAACAGACCTATAGGAATTCCTTAACTTGTACGTCAGTGGAATGTCAGTGACATCCGAAATTTTCTGTCCGCAACTGTACCAATTAGTGTTGCCAAACGATCAAAATTTAAGTCACTAGATTTGCTGACAAAAATCATCAATTACCAACCGAAAAAGGCTGTCTGGTGGCTGAGCAGTTAGCGTAACCGGATTTATAAAGTCGTGTCGCTCGGCAGCGTAGGTTAGAATCCTACCTTGGCCATGGATGTTTGTACTATCTAAAATGATTCAGGCCCAGTTAAAAATCATACTTCGTTTCTGCCTGGAATGGCTAATGGGCGAAAAGGCAATAATGCAACATTGCTGTGCAAACCACCCCAAAAGCACCAGTTACATTTTTGTGCTTATTTTGTGATTTATTTTAACATTTTTGACTCTCTCTGTTTCTGTTATTTGATTGGTGTATGACTAGCGTAGTCAACGTTGTCAACGTAAGGATTTGTCGGTCACTGCAGCAATGACGACATTTTTAAGACTGCAGTGCTTTAGCGATGCCGGCCGCTAAACGAACCAAAAATAGCGACTTTTAAGATGAAAGAAAACTAATTTTGAACTGATACATTTTATTTATCCTATTATTACTTGTTTAAAATCAGTGTTGTCAACCGTAGTGATGTGTCGCCACAATAGTGACATTTTTAAGACTGTAGTGTCGTAGCGCCGCGCCGCGGCCGTCTGCTGCCAAAAACGAACCAAAGTGACGACTTTTGAAGTTGAGAGAAAATTGATTTGAAACTGATACAATTTATTTATCCTAGAATAGTCGGAAAATGTAAAGGACCTGTCACATGACCAGCACAGGATACAGATTTGAGTCGGAACAATCTTTACAAATACGAAGGATGTTGTGTTATTATAGGTTATGGAGTTATGGTTGTATTTTATTATTGTTTAATCAGTGTTTACCCTTGAGTAACTGTTTCAGTGTTTACACTTGAGTAACTGCCACTGCCACTGTCATTCCCTGTCGTAAATAACGATAATTTCGTGGAGATAAGCTCCATCCACAGGTCCTTCATATTTTCCGACTACTCTAACTGTGTAAATCAGTGTTGCCAACCGCAACGATTTGTCGCTACGATAGTGACATTTTTAAAGTTGTAGTGGTATTGGGCTGATTCAGCAAAACATATCAGTATCAGCATCCAACAATTGGGACTGAGCACTCTATTCTGCTGAATGAGGTTCATTCATCATAGCACGTTCCGATCAGGTAGCGAAGAAGTTACGCTACAAAACATGGCGGCCTCTCCAACTTATCAGTTGTGAGAGGTCGCATTCAGCAGAAATTTAGTCAACAGTTGCTATTTTTGGGTGTGCTGAATACGCCCATTGCTATCAAAACGAATCAAAAGTGGGGGTCTTTTTAAGGTCAAAGAAAATTGACTTTAAATTGCAAGTTTTATTTATCCTACTTAAATATGTAGATAAATAATGCACCTCCTTCACTATTAGATTAAGAGTGATCTATTTGAGAGTTACAACTGTAGAAGTTGTTAGTTAAAAGGAAACAGCGTTTTTACGAGATTCGAATCTGTCTAAAATTAACCAAAAAGTCGGGTACTCCCCGAACGAAATATTTATGTATCGTGACTTTTGACGTCACTTATCGATGCCGGGCAAGAATTTGACATGTCGTTCATATTTAGACAAATTTAATAAATCAGGCGTTTATTGACGTTATATTTCTGTCAAAAAAAAAGTCAAACAGTAAAATTTATTTTAAACGTCAGAATTCCTAGTGACATTTTGTATATGAACTAAACGTCAAAAATATTAAAGTAAGATTTACATTGCGCAAGTGATTTTATTGTCCGCTAGTGTACCTTACAAAGTGATTTTGTAATTTTTTCGTATGTAATTGCGACAATTTAGCGATTTCTTTTTTTAAGTTTTGGGTGCGTTTCATTTGCGCGCTCACACGCTTTAAGCGCTCACGATTACAAGCGCTATTTTCTGTGGTTCCATTTGGCATTCAGTCGCTTAAGCTGTTATAAGCAAAAGTATTTCTTTTGACTACTGTTTGCACAGCGAATTCATAACCTTAAAAATATAACTTCAATAGTGAAATTAATCCAATCACAGCTGCCGCAGCTGTTTCTAGACTGTAACGTTTACAGCGTTTTCGATTGATCACACTAGTGCGCACACAGACTATCTTCATCTCATGTTATTGCATGAGGTTAAAAGAAGATGCAAATACACTGAGTGCAACCGGTGCAAGTGAATCGAAAACGCTATTATTTATAACCTGCGTTATCTTTACCTGACTATGATCAGCTGGTCTCCTTATACGTTCCATTTGGAACATACTATATTATTCACAAGAGAAGACCGTTGCGTCATTGTCTGGTGTTGCATCAACAGACTTATGAATCATAACTCCGTCCTTTTTTCTCATTCACCGTTAACAAAGAAATAATACTGAAATAATTGTCGGTTCTTGCTTCGGCGATTGATTACGCAGCACTCAAGTTCCGTGATTTTCATAGTAAGCGCTTATGCTTTTGATGCCCTACCTCGATGGAATAAGCGATCGTGAGTAAAAACTATGACGTCATAATGACGTTGCTACTTTGTCATCTAGCGTCTCGTAAGCGTTCTTCTTCTTCTTTTATTTGCTTTGCGCAACAATGCTGCTTGTCTTCCGGCCATTAGCCATTCCAAACAATTACGACGTATATTTATAGCTGGGTCTAAATCATTAGACTGCACAAACATCCATGGCTAATGGTGGGATTCGAACCACGCCGCCAAGTCAGCTAGGCTAGACCGCTAAGCCACTCGGCGACCCTCGTAAGCGTTTGCAAAGCCAAAGGGCACTGCTTATGAGCGCTCAAACGAAACGCACCCTTTGCTAGCGAAAACAGCGACTTTTACTTTTACATGTAGTGATATTTCACTCCCAGCGATTGGCAACACTGAATTCAAATTCAGTTGTTTTTGCGCATGGATTTGACAGCTGTCTGTATGTAGGTTATGTTACGCTTATTACATTTTTAATTTACTTTTGAAATTGACGTACGGTTTGTAAATCAAACGAATAAAGACAAATAACGTATTTTCTGTGGTTTCAGAGCGCGTTTAGGTTAGAAATGACGGGCAAAGAAGAGAGCAGCGCTTACGAAGTCCTCAGTGTCATAGTACCCTCGTTCTTTCTGGTCTTTATCACCACGACGAGCTGCACGTTTTACCACAGCACCATCGGCCAAAACCCCGTACGCCGCTTTATATTCGAATTTGTGGTCATCGTCATTCCAATTACCTTAAACATCACCGTTTTGGTCCCGTACATGTCTGAAGTCTTAGGCCTCCTGATTTTTATTTGCATAAACTTAGTAATAATGGCTTCGCGTTACGCAGGCGTTACCAGCGGAGCTGAGTCACGGAAAGTGCAGGAAGGTTTCAAGTGTTTCGTGACTAACGCACGTGCGACCATCAATTTAATAACAGCCATTGCGATTTTGGCCGTCGACTTCAAGGTTTTCCCCCGACAGTTTTCCAAGCGACTAAGATACGGATATAGTCTGATGGATGTGGGGGTGGGATTGTTCGTGTACGCCAACGGATTAGTTGCTCCTGAAATCCGCGGGTACAAACACACCATGTGGAAAACATTCAAAGACACTTTACCGCTGCTCATCATCGGCTGGGGACGATATTTTACTACACACGTCACGCATTATCATGTGTCTGTCACCGAGTATGGGGTGCACTGGAATTTTTTTATTACCCTCGCAGTCACAAGGCTACTAAGCTCGCTCATACTAAAATTCATCGACGTGAAATACAGTGTCTTAACTGGGCTGGTGATTTTGGTTTCACATGAGACGATCCTGCAAGCCGGATTGGCCGAGTATGTGTTTAGTGATGCGAAGCGCGATAATTTCTTTAGTGCGAACAGAGAGGGCATTACTTCATCTCTGGGTTTCGTCGCATTGTATTTCTTGTCCGTTTCCGTTGGGATTCTCATCAATATTAAACAAAAGCAGGTTGCTTCGAGCAACACAACGCTGCTTTTGAAGTTGTTTACGTGCAGTCTCGTTCTTTTCGCTTCCACTTTTTACTTCGAAACTCTTTTTAATATATCTCGCAGGACTGCCAACTCGGTGTACTGTTTGTGGACGCTTTGCATCGGGGTTTTTATGTTGAGCTTGTATTTCGCTGGCGAATTATTTCAGCAGTATTTGTACAAAGACAGTGTTTTCGAGGAATTCGTGCACGTTCCACTTATATTAGATGCGATTAATTACAACGGGTTGTTTTATTTTTTGGTCGCCAATATTTTGACGGGTGTCGTCAATATGACTTTCGAGACTTTGATGGTCGTGCACTTCTGGAGCATCTGCATATTAGTTGTTTATATGTGCCTCACGTGCATCTCTGTTTGTATACTTTATAACAAGAAAATCAAATTGAAATTATAAAGAAAATTGTAGTTAGAATCGCTTAATTAATTAATTAATTCACTGTTGTTAATTTACTAACTTATTAAAATGAGTTAACATTTTCGAGTGCCATTTTTTTTGTAAATGTCTGTGTGTGTTATATTTATATAATCCTGAAAAGTGCAAGGTTTTTCTATGAAACGAGCTTGTAGCGTGTAAAAAATTTATTAAAATATTTTTTTTTATCAAAATTAATAAATACCCTATATAACATTATCAATCACAAAAAAATAAAAGTTTTAAGAAAATAATTGTGTTTTTCCCTTAAAATACTTACATGCAAAGTTTTGCTATGAGACTATAATATCGTACATAATTTGCTTGTGCTTTTAACAAACAGTCACAAAACTACAATTTTCTTATGACTATAATACTTACATGTCTGTAAAACATATAGGGTGTTCACGGGAAGCTGCTACAATAGCTAACTTTTTATTTGAACTTTTATAAAGTAACTTAAATTAGGAAAATTTATGACAACATTAGAAGACAAATTACTGTCGGGTTTTCGAGATTTACAATTGTTGCTAAATTTTTTAATGGAATATTGCGTCTTTTATCATCGCTTCGCGTTCAGGATGTCAATTTTAGTTATGTCTCATAGGCCCAGGGGCCTATTCCACCAACAACTTTGCAACCTTGCTCTTTGCACTTAGCGTTTTCTAATTCTTGTCTTTTCGACATTACTATTTTTATAACATATTATTGATTTCTATGGCTTTGCAAATTAAGATACTTTTCATAAATTGCAAATCAATTCAATAACCTGCTAAATGTTGTTAGAAACAAAAAAAAAACTATACTTTTCTGTTTTTACAAAGTGAAAAGTGCAAAGTGCAAGGTTGTAATTTTGTTGGTGGAATAGGCCCCTGTTGTACAATTCCAGCTTAACTTTAAGCCAAAGTATAAACCCTTAACAACAATTGTTGAAATAATCGTTGTTATGGATTTAGGCTTCAGCTTAAATTTAAACTGGAATTGTACAACTGGGCCTAAAATATTATTTCTCAAAGCAGCTCGTCTTGAATTACAATTGTTTTGATAATAACAATTTTACATGACCCGCTATTCAATATTTGCCACAAACATGAACCGAATTGAAAGAAATGATTAATCAAAACTGTTTTGACACAATTTTTACAGTTTGAAAACACTTTCACAGCATACAATATTGTATTCGTGAACAAGAAGGCTATTGTAACTATGCACTTCCCGCGAATATTAGGAATTATTTACCTACTAAATAATTTATAAAATAGTAATTATATAATAGGAATTAATTTGACATCCTGAATGCGATGCGACGATAAAAAAACGTACTATTCCATTAAAAATTATTGAAAATCTCCTTCATTTTGTTTTTAGGATGGTGCCATAAAATGAAGATCCTGATTTAAGCTGCTTGGTAAAAATTCAAATACAAAAGGTAGCTATTGCAGCAGCTTCTCGCGAACACCCTCTATATTTTGATAATGAAAAGCGAGCTATTTAATAGGAATGACAAAAATTGAGATACATGTTGCTCTGTTGTACGTACATATTTGAGATTCTTATGTTCTTATGTGCAATCATTAGGTCTGTTTGTTATCCTGTTTGCGAAAAAGTATGCATTGGTGTACACCAGTGCAGGATAACAAACAGATCTATGGCGGATTTCACAAACGTTACTTAAATTTAATCATATTTTAAAAGTAAAGGTTGGCATATCATATTTTAAAAGTAAACGTTGCCATGGTTACATGTGTTGAAGGTATAGGGATAATTATTCTTAATCGACGATTAAAGTTAAGTGACGTTTGTGAAATCCAGCGCTAATATTTCAATGCATAATAAAACGACTGAGATTATATAAAAACATAAAAAGAAAACATGAAAACAAAAAAAAAACATTTAAAAAATGCCTTTTTTTAGTAGTTGGTCTTTAGAACTTTTAATTTCCGATTGCGATTTCAAGTGCATAATCAGATTTAAAGAAATGCGGTCCAAACAAACATTGAATAATAAAGTGCGGTTGTAAAAAAATAATAATTTTGTTAGGCTCTGAATAACCGCGGAATGTCAATTTTCTGCCGTTGAATATTTATGAGAAAATTTGTAATTGGAATTTGTTGGACTGATCGTAAAATCAATTTAAAAGTCGACGTTTCGCTGTTCCTTGACAGCTTCCTCAGGATAAATCGAAATGACGCTGACATTTTACAAAGTAATTAATCGCTTTCGTAATTGGTTGTTCTTGTTTAGCTTAGTTCACTTGTATGCGGACACGCAAAATATTTATTGCGGATCTTTTCCCGATTGGTTGGTTCTTTATAAATAACGAACCAATCAGGAAACGATCCGCAATAAATGTTTTGCCTATCCGGATGCATCTGAACTAAGCCTTCCACTTCCCACTGTGTTTTCGTAAAAGTATATAATTAATGTACACTCAGAATTAACAGTAATGTCTCCCCAATAAAATGTTAAAAGGCGCTTGCAATTAGAAGGAGGCGGGCAAGCAGGTAAACACCTCTTGAATTTTATTGCGAGGCAATGAACGATTAAGGCCCGATTTTACATTGGTCGGATAAGCATTATTCTTAGAATAACGTGACGTAGGTGTGACGGAGATATGGAGGATCGTTAAAGGATACTCGGCGAACAGTTATTCCGTCCTTTTTCCATGATTGTAAAACTGGGCCTAAGATGATTAATTGCCGTTGCCAGTCACTTAGAATATGACTTACACAATGTTGTATAACCTCAAATGTCACATTATAAACACCGCTTAAATTTAAGCTCAACTTAAGTGTTTGGTTCAACTGGCTAATAATAGAATAAGTAATTTTATTATTATTCTCTGATTTGTGTTCATTCCTTATTTTATCTTGTAGTTTTTTTTGTATTGTTCCAGTGTTGCCAACCTTTTCGATTCAAAATTCACATAAAATAGAATAAATTTCCCTTTATTCCCTACAGCAATTAAAATTTTCCCCTTTATTTTCTCTTTAAACATTTGCAATGCAAGCTTCTAGTTTTGGTGAAAGAACTCGATTTTGAACAAATATTTCTTATTAAATTTATACATAACATTTCGAACAAAATCTTATGTAAAAATATACTTTGGTTATTTTCATGACTGAGGAATAAAATTTCGCGCTGTAAAAATCGCAGTGTAACAAAATTTACGTAGATGGCGCTAGTGCATCACAATTTTAACAATTTAATTTTTAATACCTAATTAAAACTGCATAAAAACTTGTCTAGATTTAATTCAGATTTAAGAAAAATTTTTAAAAAATCGAAGTGTTTTAGTACCTTTAATAATTTCAAATTTCGCGCCCAAAAAAATGTAGCACGCAGCAGTAGAGCATAAAAAAAAAATTAAACAGACGACAGAGTGAAACACGGTAGTATAATGAACACGAGACAAGAGAAGATCGATGATTGTAAATGTACACAAAGAAAATTTTCAAATTTCGCGCCGAGAAAGTTGTAGTGCGACAAAATCTACATAGATGGCGCTAGCGCAGCACAATTATATTTTTTTATATACTAAATAAACATCGGAATTTAGTTTAGATTGGAGACATTTCTTTTAAAAGTCGACTTTGTTTAGTAACTTCAATAATTTTTTGAAATTTCAAATTTCGCGCCTAAAAATGTCGTGCAACTCGACAAGAAACGTAAATAGTGCAAATAGATGAGACGACAAAGGAAAACAAAAGAAGATCGACGATTTTAATCACGGAAAATAATTTCAAAATTCGCGCCGAAAAATTTGAAGTGCAACAAAATTTACATAGATGGCGCAATTTCATTTTTTAATACCTAATTCAAATTTTATAAAAACTTTTCTTAATTTACTTTGCATTTAGAAAACCGTTTTTTTTTAATTATCGACGTTTTTTTAGTAATAAATAGGCTTACGATGGAATTGCGTTACTTGAATAGTGTTGATTTAGTACCTTTATTTTCCATATTAAAAGCGCCATCTCTTGATTGCTGATTTTCATCAATTGTCTAAATTCCATACAGTCGATACGCCTTGTATTAATTTTATATTTAAAAGTAAATCTTGTTGGAAACTATAAATTAATATTAAAAAAATATACACTGTGGAACAAAAGTATGGAAACCTCTAAAACATTGTTATAAGTCAGAACTTTCACACTAACTTAAAATTGACTTTTACATATGTAATTCTTACCAAACGCTAACTTTGCTTTTAAAAAAAAACGTGCGCGTTTTAATGTTACGAACTTACAAAGTTGAAATATTTCGAAAACAGTGAACATTAGAACAGGAACATTAGGACATGTTATATATTTTTATGTTAATAATTATTTAAGCAACTTAAACAAATAAAAAAATAATGGGTGTCTCATTTACAATTACAAAATTGGCAGCACTGGCGAAAAATCTGAAATACTGACAACACCGCCGACATCATCTTGACATCCGTGCTATCACCTAAATTAACTGTTCCAAATTTCGCTTCGATAGCCGTTGTTGAGATATTTAGATGTTTCCATACTTTTGTTCCACAGTGTATATATTAACGTATTCGCCACCTAATTGTCAACGCGAGAGGTCTCTGTTAATTGCAACATGGCCGATAAAAGGGTGAATAACATTGCAGTTGCATTAAATATGAAAGTTTGATTGGTGCATGTTTCTTGATGTTTTCAATATTAAACCAATCCCTGAAGTGTTGTTCACCTTTTTGATGGTATCAATATTGACCACCAGAGGTCGCCTACTTTGTTTAATTTCGCGAATAGCGAAAAGTCGTCTTTTAAATTGGTTTTATCCTACGAGTAAAGAATAAACAGGAGGGAGTCATACTAACAGTAGTTTCTTGTCCAAAGTGGTAACTAAATATGACCTATGTATTTCAAAATTTCTGATCATTTTCAACGGACAAGAAAGTGCTTTAATTATCAATGTTTACAGATATCACAAAAGTGAAATGAACTTAAAACCAACCAGAAATGAAATACTGACGATTGCTAAGTACAGATATATCATCGAATCTTGAATTTTAATAAAAATTATTTTGTTACTTAATAATAAGATAAAGGTCACGATCCTAATTGAGAATCTAGGTACAGATCAGTTTAAGGAATGCCCAACGTTAATTATAAAAGAATCAAAACAGATTTTAATCCCATACAAAGTTACACTGTCGTTCTTAAAAAGGAATGTTTAAATCTAAAAATAAAATTAAAAACTGATCATTTATTATTAATTAATCAATGGCTGTGAAAATTTGCTCTCAACTGTGATTTAAACCTTGATAATTATCGCTGTCTCATTGACTCAAAATTAGAGAAGTGTTCTTAAAAAGTAAGATCGTTTTTTACAAATTTTCAAGTAGTCTGATTTGTTTGTAGTTAACGTTCAAACTGCTTTCTCTAATACTCCAAATTTAATTAATTCAAAATTCAATAAAATACTAAAAGCTGCCAAACCAAATACTGTTCTAATTCTAATTATAATTCTAGTTACTACTTGAGTATCACAATAATTAATCAAATCACTACCATAATTCACACCATAGGAGATTTTTTTTTTTAATAAATATAACTTAGGATGTTTTTTCTTTAGGGGGGAGGAAGCTTGATCTTCCATGTATTTAAAAATTTTTAAACCGAAAAAATCTCCAGTGAAATTAACTTGATTTCTCAATAATTTTTCGATATTTTTAGTTGTTGACGTAAATAGAAATTTTGTTTTAAATTCCTAAACACTACTCTTATTAGTGGTCATTAAAAAATTTTCCTCTAAAAATAGTTTTTACCTGCTTTCATTAATTTCTTCGCTAGTTTTTCTATTACATCACAATTCATCATGGCCATGCTCGCTCTTTACCTTTGTTGCGTCTCTCGATATTATTTGATCACTATTTTGTTTATCTTGCGCATTTCTTTTTGTACCTTTCCCACCTTTGAACACCCGAGTGTCTTGCTTCATATTATTTTGCAGGAACTCTTTAAATGAGGGATGGTTCTGCACGTGTCTTGCAGCTATCTTCACCAAACGAACGAATTCTTTCTTATCGAACGAGTAATTCGTGAATTTTGCGTGAGCACCACCCTCAGGATGTCTCCCCTCGTCTTGCTGTTCGAACTTGTCAAATTTCTCCCATGTTACATACTTTAGCCCTCGCAACCTCGTTAAATCCCTATAACAATTTGGATCCTCGCAATTATACCTGAAACCACCACAGTTTAATTAGGCAAGACAGTAAATAAATTTCTTCATATATTTACAGTTCGAAAACTGAGCCCCAATCAGGCAAAAAAAGCGAGTGCGTAAGTCCGGCCCCATGTATCCCGATAAAGACATCCGAATTTCTAGAAATTTCCAGCTGACGCTTGAAACTAACATCCCTATTAAAAACGACCCTCCGCACTAAGTAGTCTTCGTCTTTTTCGAGTTCCTCGACCAGCTCGTTTTCGTTTAAAACCCGCCGATATTTCGTATCCCTCGACAGTAAAGTAATTCGAATTTTTCCGTCGTTTCGTTGATGCAAAGGAATCTTCAGCCTGTGTAAGACGTGCCGGGAGAAGGCATGAAACAGTCCGCTCTTCTCACACCCGTAGATAATGGGGGTGTTATAGTAAAGCCCGAAGATCATGCGAGGGAGAAGGGGGAACACGACGTTTCTAAAACAAACCACATCCCCACGAAACGTCTTCAAATCCCAAATGGGGTTATCTGTGAAGGCATCCCAGGTATCTTTGAAGGCGGATGCGTAAGTGTAGGTCTCCCAAATAAGCACGTGCATGTCCGTGGAGAAGGCTTCGAAAGAGCTCGCGTTTAAATGCAGCGACGCGTAGAGATTCAAGAAATCACAGAAGTGATGGTACATGTTAACTGCTGAAAAAATTTAGTTGATAGGTGGTCGAAAGGTATAAAGTTAATGATACTCATACTTGCGTCAATCTTCATGATAAACGTGGGCTTTTCGATGACTATGTCGCAGTCTCCTTCGTCTATGGGTCTACGGTTTAACTTTGTAAAAAATCGCATTTCAGGTGCCCAACTTTGTAGGGGGCTTAAATGATCAGTCTCTTGCATGAGTCTGTCTTCATAGAAATCACAGTAACCTCCTACAATTCATTAAACTTAATTATTAATTCACATTCGAGCTAAAGGATTTTCAAATCTCACCGATATCCCCTTGATTTAGGACATCCATTTTGTAGCGTAAAGGTTCGTTTCGCTGTGCTAAAGACGTAAAGTTCATCATGATATTCCTCCCCCTGCAAAATCGTAAATGCTCGGAACATTCAAGGGAGCTATCGTGTGGAAATAGGGGTTCACATAGTACTTTCAACTCTTTGAGCTGTTGTTTTACGTAGCCGAAGTCTGCCTGTGTATAGAACGTGTTTTCCTGGTCGAGCTTCGTCTTCACCCATCCTCTGTGGTCACCGGGACATGACGGTATCGAATACTGATTGCTTCTCTTGCAGCCCGTTTCATAACCCCAACATTTATGTTGTTCTAAATATTGTTTGTACGGGCAGGTGGTGTCCTTCTTGCATTGTTCGGATATTTTCGGGAAATTGGCAAAATAATAGGGTAAGTGCTCATCTGGCAGGTTAATCATTGAATAGTTGTATCCATCACATACTTGCCGGAGCAGGAACAAAAAACATATTAACTTCGTAGCCGACATATTTTTTTTTTAATTCACAAATTAACTACAAACGGAACTTTCACTAAATTGCTTAAAAATTTAAATAAAGAAAGGATTTCGTCAACTATTGCACATTTTGAATAATTAAGGTTAAGACAACACCTTCAATGATGTGATAAAACCTAGATACATCGCGCCTTATGTAACCTGCATTCTCGATTGATATCATGATTCATGATTGATATCATCAATCAGCATGTGAGTGAAATAGCGAATATCTCTAAGTAATTTTAAAACATCAAAAAATTACCCCCGGCTTCCCGTATGAAAGAGTCACCCCCGTTTCTGCAATACATTGAAATTCTAAACGTAGCGAAAAATTAAAATATTTCAAAATTCTAATTAAATTATGGAGATTTTAATGGTAGCCCTTGTAAGGTACTAAATCAACATACTTCGTATAGAGGTAACGCATTTAGTGATTTTTTATATCTATCCTTGTCGCACATTCCTCTCATTTAGAAATAAAAAACAGTTGGAAATATTATTTGAAGTGACGTTTGTCAAAGTTACTGTCAGTGGTTAAGAAAATTGAGTTTAAATATCGCATCCCAAACTTTTATCGCATGACATTTAATGATTCCGCCTTTTTCGTAAAAGAAACATTCTGCACTTCTCAAAATAACAACTTTTTGATTGGTAAATAACTAACTAGACATAACCTAATACACTTTTAAATTGAAACCAGTGACATTGCGGTAAACAGAATTCCCTAAAACTGTTGTCTTCCTTATTGCACTTGCGACAATTATATTTGTTATCTTTGTTTCTCAATCCTCTCACGAGAGGAATGGGATTGCGTTACCTGTACGGAGTGTTGATTTAGTCCCTTAAGCCCTTGTGCTCTGAGATGCCCTCTTTACGACTGTAATATCAAAACTTAGCCCCGACCTCCAATATAAGACAGTCACCTGCTTCTTTTTTATTTAATAATATTAAGTACAAAATCACAAAATTGAACTAAAAATTGCATTGTGGCTTTAGTCCACTATGTATCAACTACCTCAACTTAATATGTGCTTAAAAGGGAACGATAAAATAATAAATTAAGATATTTTTCTTGAAATGTTTATAAACTAAGCAATCAGGTGTATTCCATAATGCAGTGGTTATTTGTCACTTTATTAACACTGTGCTTAATAATAACTTTTTAACCACTACTTTTAAATCACTGATTGAAGACGTATTTCATAAGCACACAGTGGTTATTTTACAATTTTAAACATTAGTTAACTTCATAACATAATTGCATATCCTTCGTTTCAATGTCATTTGCTTCGTTTCAATGTCATTTGCGCTTGTGGAATAGCAAAATATTTAAAAACTGGTTAAAAGTGATAGCACATGTGCATAATTCAGTGTTTATTAATCACTGATATATGGAATATACCCAAATATCACAAATCGTTGCCAAGGTCGTCGCTAACTTCACGCAAACTAGGGATTTTTTTGTAAGTTGAAAGCCTGCGCCGTCGCTAGAATTTACTAGATCTGTCATCGCTATCTTCACACCCCCCTTTGGAACGGGTGTATATACCATCTCACTCTTAAGTTAATATCAATTTCTCTTTGTCTACAGGGAATCTAATTACTTGATACGTCATTGAACACCTGAACCAACGCCCACTGAATAATAGGCCTGCTCAAAGGAGTGGGAGAATACCCCGAGAACTTGAGACAATGCCGCGCGCGCCGCGCCGTTAACTGGCGTATTATTTATCTAATGCCGAATGTGCAATGCGGAGTCAGAATTGACCATAAATTTATTATTGTAAAATTAAATATATTCATAAAACTAATTCCAACATGTTAAAATATATACAATGCCCGTGTGTGGAATATAATTATGTAAACTCACGAGCACGAGTTTAAAAATAATGTACTTAATTATTTTTGTTGTTTCTAATATCTTTAAATTAAAAAACGAAATAATTCATTTGAAACTATTGGAAATATGAACGATATAGCAGAGTTAACTGAACTACATACAATACATAATAGTTCTAACTACTATTGTCCAGGAGTCGCAGCGAGGACTACTATGATTCTTAAAAAAAAGGAAATTTTTAATAATGTTAAAAAATAAGTTCTCTTAATAATTAAATACGAGATGTAACAATAATACATAATTAAAACAGATGAGTTACTTTCACACTGCGATACTGAACATGAAGTGACCATTTTAAATCAATCAGTAAGCGCATTTACGTACGCGCTAACAGTTCAACGGCGAGACACATACTGACCGAGTCCCCCGAAAATCTTGGCGTCCCCCGAAATCTCGATGTTCCCCACTATCTAACTTCGGCCTATGTGAAGTGGGCGTTGCCTGAACACCTTCATGGGAAGTGTTGCCAACATCTTTTGACATTTAAATTTGGTTTTGCATCCAGTGTCACCAAAAGCAAAAATCCGTAGTAGTTACCGAACAAATCAACTACAATGGTCGCATTCACCAGAACAAATCACTTTGTGATGCGTTTCTGATTGCTGTTGCCTTTCTGGTGAAGATCATTCCGTTTGCTGCAGGCAGCGCTATTTCAGCGTTAAAATTTTAAGCTTTAAAAAATGGCGTCTGAAACAGTTTAAAGTACGGGAAAAAAAAAGAAGAGACGACAATGACGTTTTATGTCTGTATTCATAGTGCTTATTTTCTTCAATAAGGGATCCCTTAGAATAGTGTCGTCGAATGTAGTTTCATTATCACAATACCCATTCTAAGGGCTCCCTTATTGAAGAAAGCTTCAAGGAAGTTCTATGAATAGGGGCAGTAATTTGAAAAATTAAAAAATATTTTTTAATCCAGGTTCCAATAACAACTGACAGTTTAAAAACAAGACGAATTTGCATAAAACTGTTATATAAAATGACTTTTTAATTAAAATTTCTGCAATGACTGACAGTTCGGCAAGGTCATCTGATGGTCACTCAGGGACGGAACCTCTTCACCGACCTTGACCTTAAATTTTTCGGTCAAGGTCGAAGAGAAGGTTTTAGAATCAATCTTTTTAGAGACTGCCCCTCTACTATTATTAAGTATATATTACACGACTGCATTTTTTTGTTAAGACTTTAACATTTAGGCCGGATTCGTAGTCTCCATGGGGTATGAGGGATGCCATGGGTAATGCTAGGAGTTAATAAATTGAAAAGTAAAATATACAAGATCATTTATATGAGAGAGAAAGAATATTACCCAGGGATACCTAAGAGAGTTTATGAACACACTCTAAGGCTCTCTAAGGCCCAGTTTTACAATAATGGAATAAGGACTATTCGCCGAATAGCATTTAACATTCTTCTATATCTACGTCACGTTATTCCAAGAATAGTATTATACTCAGTTTAATCGACGATAGTAATATCGGGCCTAAACGTTAAAAAGAATAATTGTTTTCTCGTTCTTTCTTTTAAACATTAGCTCCTCCTTCGGATCCTCCATTATTGATAGAGCTAACAATTATTTATTAAAAAAATGAACCGTTAAACCTTGAAAAGTCATAAAAATTATAATAACGAAAACACGTTAACTTGAATGAATTTTTTTTTTAAAGAACGCTTAGGGTCTTGATGCTGAGCAAATTCTCCGTAAACAATTCCAATTTATTTTTACTTCTTCCTCCAGCTACTCAATATACAAAATGCAAAACGAAAGCCCATCACAGACACATTTGCTTGCCAAGTTCCTCTGGCGTTTTATACAAGATCGCATGCGGAGTTTCATACAAATTAACTGGGTTATGCACTGCTTCGTACAGCTGCTTATAAATGGCCAGCAGCACATCGAAAGCTCGCTTTTGCACCGACTTTTTATGCTGTGAAGACAAGAGTAAGTTGATTTGTGGCAGCAACAATGAATCTGGCGAAGCAGCCAACGAATCCAATTTACTCTAAAAAGAACAGATTCAACTTTCACGCAGTTAATAAGAAATAAAAAAAGTACCAAGAAATTTTTGAGGTTTGTAGGTTCCATCCCGGGCATGGTCGAAAGCGGACCGTGGGTACTATCTTGCAGAATTGTATAAATCGGCCCCAAATTGAAGTTTGCAACCAAAGAACTCGCCTGCTCAGACGTTAAGGTGTCTATCTGAGCGTCAGACTGAGCTTGAAGGCGCTCGAGTCTATCATCCATGAACTGATAGAGAGAAAGGCATGTGTACATGGAATACATGCAGTTTAACATGTACACAGCCATATCGGTCGTTGGTAGTCTTGATGCTTGCTCGTTGACTGCCCTCAATAAAGGATCCATGACGCACTGTGCAATCTAAATATGTAACACAAGAAAGTGACGCATCTTCTTTGCAATAATACTGCAGCACTCACCTTAACCATGTCTGATTCTCGACCTTCACTCATGCTAGCTGTTGATAACATATCTCTGAGCACCGCCAACAATCCGTTTATCGAAGAAGTCGGTGATAGATCTCTGGGTGGAGCTTCAACACGAACCAGGCCGTTAGAAACTTGGCTCGACAGTGATTTAATGAAGGCATACTCGGCTTTTTCCTGCAATTCCTGCAACGTTGCCTCCAGCAAACCACCGCCGGTGGTGATCTAAAAAGCAACAAAAGAACGAAATACCCAAGATGTTATAAATAATACCAAGTACTTTTGCCATAGTCTTCCTGTAGTAACGAATTAAATTGGTGACCGCATACAGAACACCCGCGTCTATCGGGGCAGAAACGATTCTCTCAATTCGAATTTTCAAAGGGTGGCAAATACCTTCGCAGATGCTCGTCAATGCTTCTTCAATCTGCTGTGACTTATCTGAAAAAATTTAAACAGATATTAAATGTACGCATTTCTAACTCATTGGCTATCTGGAAAGATCTATTATCTGTGGTCTTAAATTATAATTTATTACCAATTTTATCGCAGAGTTTCACAAGGAGGTTAAGCTTTTGCTTTTCTATAGGAATCGCTTTATTAAGCCAAGACAGCATGTCCGTTACGTATATTTGAGGATCGTGCGCTCTCATTTCAATGGGAGACGGATTTCCTGAAGGACCGCCCCTCGTTAGTGCATCTATGAAGTCACCTACTAATATGGACCGCCTCGAGATGCAATACTCATCAATAACATACCTAGAAGTTGCATCACATAATTAATTATAACAAAAAAAAATGTAATTGCATACTTGAATAGAACCGGTCTTTCTTGCAGCCTTGCCATGGCCTGTGTGATTGTTTCAGTGAAATTGAGATTATCTACATTTCTGCAGTAGTTTTGGGTCCAACGGTAAAGGCGTTCCAAAGCCCCCTCCTAACACAGATAAATAATACCTTTAAAACTGTTCTGCCTTTTTTCTTATTCCTATTATGTATAAGCCAGACCTGATGCAAAGTCATTTGCTCCATGATATCCAAAGCCAACGTCTGATGACCCGACTGCATCAGTACTTTACAGTCGTTATGAATCTGCTGAACTCTGTTTAAAGCGGCGAAAGTATCGGACGTAATCGGCATGTCCTTTTTCTGCTTGTTCCCGTGCAGAGCGATTACTTCTTCCTGTCCTAACTGAAACGTGTTCAGGAACGCATCTACCACCGTCATCTGCATTTCATTTTTTAAACTAAAACAAAATGGGGTAAGAAAAAAGGACGCCGGTGATTGGTCGATGTTACCTTTCACTTTGTAATGCGGTCGTTTGTTCTAGCAAATGTTTCGTCTGTGTCTTGGCATTTTGTAACCGCGAAGTCATGTCTTGCAAAGATTTATTCATGTCGGCGATGTTGCCGTATACCTCGTCGAAGGCCTCCTTGACCTCCCGGAAAGCCGCCAGAAAATTTTCGTTGATCTCTAGGCTCTGCTTTTCGATTTGGCTCCTCAAGTTTCTTCTGGCTTGCAGATTGTTTTCTTTGTAGAACGTCGACAGCTGCTTTAGGGCCTCCAGAGTGTCCTAAGACGTTTCGATTGGAGATACATACTTAAGGCGGAGCAGTAAATACCTACTCACCTGATCATCCTCAAGACGAGTTTCTAGAATTTTATTTAAACGTCTGGAGAGAACGTTTTCTGCCTCAGGTGGTGGCTCAGGCATATTAATAAATAATTAACTTAAAAAATTAGTTTTGATTAAGTTAGGTTAGGTTGTAATCAGTGTTGCCAATGAACGAAACATATATTCCCCACAATCGAGGACAAAATTCAAAAATACCAGCTTTTCCCCGATCCTTGGAAGCGAAATGGCGTTTATCTAGCAAAAAAAGGTACCAATTGGTTTAGTTTTATTTATAAAATTAATCTGTTACTATTTTCTTTAATTCAAACGTTTTTTAGTAATTTTTATTCCTCATTGAAGGATTTTCTTCATTCTTTCTTGTTAAGTAATAATAGCCCCTATTCTCTAACTTAGGCTGCGTTTAGTTCATGGGCGATTGTCGATTTCGTTTAGTCCGTAGTCATTTTACGTTGTCTGACTAATCAGCTGAGTGGTCACGGTGGCCGTGATTTGAGATGTGACCATTAGGCAACCACGGTGGTTATGAGTTCCGTTTAGAAAACAGTCCGCCCGAGCTCGTTAAACTTTGACGGTTCGTCTATCAACTAAATGCAGCCTTGTTAGAGGCTGTTAAAATTTAATGGTACGTTAAAAAATCGAAATAGAGTCTTGTGATTGGCTGTTACTACGGTAACGAAATTTAACAACCCTTTAAATTTAACGTCTTTGATGCAGAATAGGCCCTAACGGTTGATATGAAATTTAATGCTGCTGTCAATATTTTAAAGTTGGCGCGTATTTTGGAATCATATGGAATTTCTTGATCAAAATGGCGCGCCATCTATTGCTTCAAAGATCTATTGGCTTCTATTGGCCATGGCCAGCAACATTAACATTCACTGACGTGTATGTATGGCCGTGTCAATTCGCCTAAAATTCGGTTCCGGAAAGCATGCCGTGGAGTACTCCCCTCAGCGCTCTCTATTAAAGATACTACAGAACTACTGACAGTAACGTAATGGCAACTGCAATTACTTAAAAACTCACAAGAGGCGTTGAGTGGAGTTCCCGTCAAATTTTTAAAAGTCAAATTGAAACGGCCATACATACACGTCAGTGAATGTTAATGGAGTTGGCCATGTATTGGCCCAACTAAAAACCACTAATTCTTTCTGTGTTCAGCTGAAAGTATCGAATTCATAATTATAAACGCCTTGCAAATGCAATACCATTTAAATATGTAGATCTCACGGTAAATACGTTCTAATTTTATCTATAGTAATAATTATTCTAAGTTGGTAGAACGTATATTACTGACACCTCACCTCACTTCAATTTTTCTTTTGTAGATTTTAGTATAGTGATTGTGTATGAAATATGTGTATGCATTTTAATTAAAAATACTTTGTAAATGCGTACTTACGATCATAATATTAACGCCGCCCCGCCTGCGTGAATTAATTTTGTATTGGCAGGCGTGTAAACAGCTGACATTATAATCTAACCTCACTTTCTTGGACTTTGGGACGCGTGTTTGTGTTTCGACAAATATCCAAAGCAAAACTGGAACTCTTCCGCAAATCTAATTTGCAATATGAAATTATATGCATGGGTAAGTGACGCTCTCGCTCATAATGTTTGCGATCTTTAAAATGAAAATTTACTTGTACACAGGGTGCTAATAGCTTCGGACAGCTGGGCTTAGGCTACAAGTCTGAGAGTGAATTGAAACCAGTGGAAGTACCACTGTCTCACACAGAACTTAAACCGGAAAACATAACGTCCATATCCGGAGGTGCTGGGCATGCTTTGATTCTAGACAATAATGGTCATGTATATTGTTGTGGATGGAACTCCAAAGGTCAATTGGGGCTTTCAGATGATATTATGAAGTTCGTGCAGATTGAAATACTGAAGGAGTTTAAAATCGTGCGTATTTCCTGCGGTTGGGATTTTAGCACCGCTTTGACCGATAACGGGAAGCTTTTCGTGTGGGGAAACAACTCGTTCACACAACTTGGACTTTCCAAGAGCATAACATGCACTGGGATACCTTCACTGTTGCAAGTTTCACAGAAACTTGCGACTGGCTTCACCGAAGTAAGTTGTGGGTTGAGACATAGCGCAATGATTACAAAAGATCAAGGATTGTTGGTCGCTGGAAATGGTACAAAGGGCCAGTTGGGCTTGAGTGATAATTACAATGATAATAATTATTTAAGCATATCAAAAGTTCCTGATCTCCAAGACGTAGAGTCTGTTGCATGCGGTCAAAACCACACAGTCACCTTAAAATCTGACGGGACTGTATTAACCTGGGGTGATAATAAGTACGGCCAATTGGGGATTGATCCGTCGATATTAAATTCGTTTGTACCGACGGAGATCTTCACGAATGAAGGCATAGGAAAGGTATATGCAGGATGGACCCACTCAGCGGCTTTAACGAGAAATGGTGAGATTTACATGTGGGGTAGGAACACCTATGGACAATTAGGGACTCGACGGGAAGTCACTTATAAGCCCGAGAAAATCCCAAATATAAAAGATGTTAATCAGTTTAGTGTGGGTTCTGAACACAACTTGGCAATCACTAAAGATTCGAAACTTTTCTCTTGGGGATGGAACGAGCATGGTAGTTGCGGAACTGGAGATACCGCAAACGTTCTGAGTCCCAGACAATTACTCTTGAACCACAAAGTCAAGTTGGCTTTCGCTTGTACAGGTCAGTCGTTTGCAGTTGTAGAATAGTGTTTAATTAATTATCTTGTAATTTGTCATATCATGTTTATACTAGTTATTTTTATATGATTTATTATTAGTGTACTGTGTATTTTTATAATAAAAGTGCTTTGTAAGTTCAGTATTGATTTTTTTTTGGTCGTTCATGTTGGCACTCTCCGCTTACTTGTTTGTTTGTATTGACTTGTCAGTTTTGAAGGATGTGTGAACATGTTAAGTTCAATTAGGAATAAACATTATAGTTGGTAAGAATCTTTTTTAATTTCATTCAGTTCTTTAAAAATATTATTGGAAGGAAAATTTTAATAAATATTTCAACTTAAAAATTATAAATTTCAAGAGAAATCAGAGCTTCTATGGGCAACGACGATTATCGTCTAATAAGTACATAACGTATAACAAAAATTAAAACTTATGTGGTTTTGGTTTTCCTGTGCGTGATATATCTTCGATAAAACTATCATCTTTATAAATAGAAATTAGAACAGACAGAAGAAATCATTAAATTACAGATTTTAAATAAATTCAAAGCTGTTTCATCTCCACCACCCTTGACAATCACTAATTTAATGTTTATAAATTCAGATCTTTTGTGTTAAAAAATAATTAAATTTAACATTAACGTTTTTTAATTTTTAATTAAAAATTGTATTTTTTTTTTTTTTTAAATGAATGTACAGTGTGATCAAAAAGTTTTCTAGCTTCCTATGAAACTGGCTGAAAAAATTATGTTGGCAGCACCGGTATCCCACTTATTTCTTTACTCAGAATTTGACATTAATAATATCAGGCAGGTTTATTAATATGTTGGTAGTGCATATGGGTATTGATAATTCATAATGGATATACTGATTTGAACACTTGAACTTACAATTTAAGTATATAATTTTAAAAAACATAACCTCAACTGTAACACAATTTTTTTCTAATATAGTTTCATGGCAAACTAGATAACTTTCTTATGCCCGATTTCTTCATCGCCTTATCTTGAGGTTAAATTTATTTGTCAGTTAGAATGTAACACATAGTATGTGTACGGCCAACTGAACGTCACATTCCAACTGTTAGATAAATTAACCTTAGGTTAAACATGGTGA
The DNA here is from genome assembly GCA_033060865.1 of Dorcus hopei. Classification (NCBI taxonomy): domain Eukaryota; kingdom Metazoa; phylum Arthropoda; class Insecta; order Coleoptera; family Lucanidae; genus Dorcus; species Dorcus hopei. Next base: position 10,224,341 of record CM065422.1, read on the forward strand.
AGAAATCGGCCATTAATCACATTTTAACGTGCCTTTCCTAAAATTTCTCGTAGTGGGTCGTGAATCAGCAGTTGTGAACCAGCCTCAATTGAACTGACGCATGAAATAGCATAACCTCACTTTCAAACTAATAAAATGTTCTGAAATGATCATATTGCAAGAGCATAAAGCGTTTATGAATTATGATCGAAATGTCGTCAAATTGAAGGCGAGCGGCAGTACTCATTTAGGACTAATAATAATAACAGTGAGGTTATGATATAAGTCAATTTATGTTTCAAGCAAGGCTGGTTCACAACTAACTTCACTTTTTATTAGATCTGTTTCATAGCTCAGCACTTTTCTACACTTTTTCCACCAACCGCTCCTGAGATAGTGCGATGTATATGACATAACATAAGTAGGAGTGAGAAAAATAGAGTAAAGGTGTTAAAAGTGTAGAAAGTGCAAGCTATCGAACAGACTTATTATTGGTTGCGTTCCGCCAAAGATAGCGCTTACATTTCGCTATTGCTTCGTAGCAGAGCGCTAATTTGTAGCGTATTAGCTAATTGAGAACTGGCTGAACGGATTCTTGGTTTTATTTCGTAAAGCGATTTAAAACATGGCGGCCGCTAGGTTTATCGCTCTCCCTTAGCAGAAGTTTAGCTTCGGCTTGAACACGTATATGACGTCACACTACGTGGCGCACGCGAAGCGCTACGTAGCTTTCTGCCAGGCTGAACGCAGGCATTATTAAAATTATTTTGAAGTTCCAAGATAAAATTTTTACTTGCCGTCAGTTTTCCATTCCTCAGTCCTAACCCAATTTTTATGGATCCTCGCCCCCCTGGTATTCCAGGTAGTACAGTGTGGACAAAGACAGCCCGAAAAAGTTTTGAATTTAAACCAAGGATTATCAGTCAGAAAGGGTAAGATACAATGTTTATCTTAGTTAAAGTATCAAAATTTGTTTCTTTCTACTTAAAACACTGTAAACAGAAGAAAATACAGTAAATACACCACGAAAATATCGGTAGCATCATCTAGGTGCGTTTCTGCGAACCTATAACCTCGTCTACACGAACGTGACGTAAAACGTAATAACGTTGTTTCTTGCTTCTTTCAAATAAGTAAATTAGAACGGCATTTTAATTTTAATCAAAGAGAAATAGTATCAGCGCCATCTATACATACTTCTGCGAACCTGTGTTGTCATCTCATGGCCAGCTCCATTAACATTCACTGACGTGTATGTATGGCCGTTTCAATTCGACTTTTAAAAATTTTGACGGTACTCCACTCAGCGCCTCTTGTGAGTTTTTAAGTAATTGCAGTTGTCATTAAGTTACTGTCAGTAGTTTTGTAGTATCTTTAATAGGGAGCGCTGAGGGGAGTACTCCACAGCATGCTTTCTCGAACCGAATTTTAGGCGAATTAAAACGGCCATACATACACGTCAGTGAATGTTAATGGAGCTGGCCATGGTCATCTACATGAATTTCTGTGAATCGCAAACTTAAGTGCCAAATCTAAATGTTACAAATTAAACTCTGAATTCCTATGGCATACATTAGGACGGCATTTTATTTCTAATAGAAGGCATTTTAAGCAATTCTCTCAGAAAAATCACCATCGCCAACAACAGCATTTATGCGAACGTCATCTGTACGAATTTCTATAAACCAACATTTTTAGCGCCACACTTAAACGTTCCAAATTGAACATTGAACTCCTGTGACACAAAATATCAGGAAATTGTTCTTACCTTCTTAAAATACTTAAATTATGACGGTATTTAACTTTAACAAAAACAAATTCACCAAGAAAAATCAACAGCCCCATTTATTCGTGTTTCTGCGAACCTAGGAGATCATCTACAGGAATTTCTGTAAACTAAAATCTTGAATGCCAAACTTAAATGTTCAAAATTAAACTCTGAACTCCTGTGACACAAAACGTCCCAAAATTATTTCCTGTTTTGTTTTACTTTAAACACTTGAATTATGACGATATTTAACTTTAATGACAAAAACAAATTTACTTTGAAACAGCGCTACCTATACGTGTTTCTGCGAACCTATGGGATCATCTACATGAAATTCTATAAACAAAAATCTTTTGAGTGCCTAATTTAAAAGTTCAAAATTAAACATTGAATTTCTGTGACACAAAACATCGAACTTTTCCTTCCCGTTTCGTTTCTTGCTACTTATTAAAGCATGCGCGCAAATTAGGAGGGAATTTTAATTTTAACAAAAGGAAACATTCAGAAGAATCAGTAGTGCCATCTATGCGTATTTCTGCGAACTTATGTCGTCACTTATTTGAATTTCTATAATACAAAATGTCACAACTTTCTTTGCTCTTTTGCTTCTTCCTACTTAAGACAGGAAAATTAGGAGGGAATTTTAACAAAGGAAAATACATTCAGAAAATCAATGGCGCCATCTATACGTATTTCTGCGACCTTATGCCGTTATCTATGCGAATTTCTGTAATAGAAAATGTCAAAATATTCTTTTCTTTTTTGTTTCTTCCTACGTAAAATCCGCAAATTAGAACGATATTATATGCGAACTTATAAAAAGTGAGCAAATAAAAATCAGATTAGAGTAGGCGGTGCAAAGAAAATGTATGTCTGTGATTAACTGAATTAATTAATGTAATACATTCATGGACTGTCAAATTTATTGACTTTTCATTTAATCACAGACATACATTTTCTTTGCACCGCCTGCCCTAATCTGATTTTTAGATGCTCACAGGTTACCTTCATCTACAAAGTGGTCAAGAATCACTGTTTGAGTTGGCAGTGCTGAATTTTATTTTTAAATGGTACAACTGGAGTAACTTCCGGTTGTTGACGGCTTGACACTGACAGCCGTCACTTTGACAACGTCACCTTGACATTTCAAATTCAAATTAAAACGCTAATTTTTATTCACATAACCTTAATCTTGGCGCTGTCAAATAAACCAACAAAACATATATCCGGTTGCAGTGTTGCAAATGGCCGAATAAGAAAATGCTCTTAATTGTATTGCCAACTCAAACAGTTATTCTTGACCACTTTGTATATATGAATTTCTATAAACCAAACTTAAATGTTCGAAATTAAAATTGAATTTCTGTGACGTAAAATGTCAAAATTTAATTTCTTGTTTTATTCCTTTCTACTTGAAATACATAAATTAGTAGGATGGCATTTTGTTCCTCTTTATTTGACATACGTAAATTAGGACGGCATTTTCATTTTAATAAAAAGAAATACGCTTGGATAGATCTGCATGTAATCTCCTATTTTGAGTCCCCCTCGAGATTATTTTAAGCGAAAATTGACGTTTATTGCGTTGTTATTTACATTCACAACCCTTTTTCAAAATTCTAGCGGGATTCAAGATGGCGGACGATGTTACTCAAATATATAGAGCCACACTTGAAATAGTCATGAAAAAATCAGTAACGCCATCTCTACGTATTTCTGTGAACATATGGGGTCACCTACACAAATTTCTATGAACCACAATTTTGTGCGCCAAACTTAAATATTGAAAATTAAATTCCATAATTTTTTTAAATTTTATTTTAGTGAGCAGGAAGCAAAGTTCATCCAGGACCGCATCACATCGGCGGAGAGGAACATCGCCGAATTTTGTCACATCTTCGGCGCATATTCTCGAAAGGCGGCCAGGATAAGAGACAAGGGGGACGAAGTATCACGAGTGGCTTTGTCCTACGCCGAATCAGAGGAGATAAACAAGTCACTGAGCAATGGATTGGCCAATTTTGCCAACTCCATGTCCACAATCAGCGATTATGCAGACGCACGAGTGCAAAATATAGACAGCAAAGTGGTGAACGAGTTCTCACAGTACGAAAGCGTTTGCAAGCACGTGAAGGAAGAAGTTAAGCAAATATTCAACGTTAGGAGTAAAGAGATCATTAGAAAGCGCCAGTTTGATCGAGCTAGAGAGAGGAATCCACGAAACAGGCAGCAAATTGTAAGTGTAAAGCAAATTCTATTCATTGGACACTTCTATCGAGTCATTATTAATCATGAGGAAGTTATCATCAATTGTGCAGCCTACAGATTGTGCGGTGCCCAGAACTTCTTTCACTAACGTATTGTGATGTTCAAGGTCCAGGCTGAAGCAGAGTTGGTGAGAGCTTCTACAGAGGTAGCTAAAACCATCCACAATTTAGAAGAACAGGTCACCAAATTCGAGCAGCAAAAACTCCACGATATTAAAAATATTTTGCTGGATTTCGTCAGCACAGAAATGGGGTACCACGCTAAATGCTTGGAAATTCTAACGAAAGCGTATCAAGATGTAAATCGAATTGACGAAGACTCAGACCTGGAGGTAACTAATTTTTTTTTTTCAATTTAATAGTACTTCATTTATGCACTTAGTAACACATGTTTTGTGTTAAATAACGCAGGACTTTCAAAACATAAGAGGCAAAATGGAAACGGTAAAATTCTTACAAGCATTAGGACAATAATTTATTCAAATAAATGATTGACCTTCCAGGATTTTGTCAAGTCCTTGAGGATGTCGGATGCAGGAACCAAACGCTCGCTTTTTAGAACTTCGCAATCACTTGGTTCTCTAACTACGATATTTTCAACACCGAAGAGGTCTGGCACCGATAAAGAGCTCAACAGAGACAGTAGAAAGACTTCGAGGAGCGAAGAGGTACTCGATTCTGCTAAGGATGAATTCGACGACTCAGATGAAGTTAGCTCAACATCCGAAGAGGATGAGAGCGAAGAGATTTATGAAAATGGCAAAGTGCAAGACAAAATTTCGCCGTTTATTGCTAGGAAGTTTCTAAAGTAGTTTGGAATGAAATTCATACGCAATTTTCTTTTTATTAATAATTACATGCATGTCATAGTTTGAGGAACGAGAATGTTTCAATTACATCGATTATAATTAAAACGGTTTATTTTATATTACATGAACACTTCTTTGTTTTTCCTTTTTTTTTTTGTAACATTACAATATTAATGTGCGACTATACAAAACAAGATTCCCTGACAACTATGCCGATGAAAACTTGGATGTTTTAATTAAAAACATTTTGAGATTGTTTACAAATAACTACAAGTTCCAGTTCGTCAATGGACAATACATTTTTAAAATTCTTATTTAACTAACTTCAAAATAAAAAGGAAAATTTAACGAAACTGTATGTATTAAAAAAAAACTCATTTAATAATAATAGAGTTTTGTTGAGTAATTAAATTATATTTACATGAACTCTGCTTTCTTTCAAGTTTTGCATTATTGTTTCAAGCACAGTGGACATTGAAAGTAACTGCAAATAAACAAAAAATATCAACTTGGCCAATAGTGATTGAATAATATTGTGATGACCAATCAATTCACATTTGTTTGAGGGCGTTTCATTATGCCACGCCTCTTAACAAAACAAAGTGCACCTTATTCGTTCATTTCTTGTTTCATGTGACACCAATTCAGTGCAATCAAACAAACAAAAATATTGATTTGGCCAATGGTGATTTAGTTTTATGATAACCAATTGTCTGAAGGCCTTTTTTTTTAATGCCACACCCCTTAATTAAACAAAACAGCTTCTAGGTGCTCCTCATTCGTACATACATTTATTGTTTCATCTAACAACAGTTTTTAAGCAAACAAATAAAACAATTCCAAATGAAGAATAGTATTAATCTAGCCAAATTTGTAGTAACCAATCAATTCAATATTTTTTTATGGCATCTAATTATGTCACTTTTATAATAAAGCAAAACACTTATGGGTCCGCCTCCTGTGACTCATTTGTTTAAAGTTCTTATCTTTGAATAAGTAAATAAATAAATAGATGAAATTCACTGAAATTAATGGCCACGTGCTTCCGTACAGCGTGTGTACACTTTTATAAGAAAGTTTAACGAAACATAAGTATAAAAACATATAATACATCTGGAAATAACACAATTTTAATCTTCCTGATACTAAATTGTGTTATTCGAAATATCCTAATCGTATAATTATATCACAAAATCTTCTAAGCGGACACTAAATCGCGCAACTACACTTTACGTTTCGCAGTCGTTCGACTGCTTCGTCAGAAGTGAAAATTATATTAATTAATTTTCACTTCTGACGAAGCAGTCGAACGACTGCGAAACGTAAAGTGTAGTTGCGCGATTTAGTGTCCGCTTAGAAGATTTTGTGATACAAATTTCATCGGACAAGAACCAACTGTAAATACGTATAATTATAAATAATAAATATGATTACAAACGGTTACTTCTCGGCTCCTTCGACTCCCGCCTGTGTCATCAAATCACCGATGTTCTTCTCCAGGTCATCGATTCTGTTCCCCATTTCATCGATCCTGGAAAGTATCTGCTCCGACATGTTCTGGAACTTATCCTGTATGGTCTGGAGCAGGCTCTGCACCTTGAATTCGGCAACAATAAACACATAACCCCTTTCTTGGTTGGGGGCTCGCAAGAACGCGTTCAACTTACGTACTGCGTGAGCTCCTGCACGTTCTTTGGGTCGTTCGTGTTCGCCGTTGCGTAAGTATCGCTGTCGTTGTTCATTTCCACCTTATCATCTACCATTATGGTACGGAAAATAAAAAATTACAAACCGATCTGACAGGCCAAGTACCACAAATCATTCTTGTGCGCATGCGCGTGGCGTTTCGGATTGTTTGATCGGTATTTGGTGCGTTGCGTGCTTGGTACATACGAAATTCGCGTGTTTCTTTAAACTTTTAAACACAGTTTACGTTTTTATCTAATTTAAATATCCCAAAAGGTCGCAAATTGCACGCAAAGCTGGTAGTCAGTTGGTAGGCCTGATCATGTTCATGAATTTCTAATTCTGAGATTAAGTCGACAACGGCCAACGACTGATCTTCATAAAGCAATCAAAAGCACTCAATCATCCCCTACGTCAATTAACTAATTAAATCAATAAGAAAAATAATTTTGCAAAGTAACCGGTGTGATCTGCGTCTTCAAAATAAGTTGGCAACACTGAACGTCAATTCAAAACAACGCGCACTGGTTGCACTAACCTATAAATTTCGTGCATCTTTACATGTATGAAACCCGAACATGAACGTCCTCGACGGTAAGCTGAATTTACACCTGATTAAACGTGATTTGCTTTTGGGCATCCGCGATTGCTCTCAACGGGGTTTGTCTCATTCCGTCAAGTGGCTGGCGGAGCTGAACTTCGCGATATCACACGTGAAACTCGCCCAGAAAGACTACCCCGTGTACGAAAACGACGTGGGAAACGAAGAAGACACTTACCTGGTGGCCAAGGCTTACTTCGACGTCAAGGAATACGACAGATCCGCGCACTACACTCGTGACTGCGTCGAGCCGAAAACGCGCTTCTTGCACTTGTACTCGCGGTACATGTCGATTGAAAAGAAGAAATTGGATAACATGACGGACACGAATTGCCCTCCGGATCCCACCAAGAATTCCGCGTTGAAAGACCTGTGCGCGTTCATGAAAGTCGATTATTACGAGAAGAAACTCGACGGTTATTGCCTGTACTTGTATGGAATCGTGTTGAAGAAGTTGGACCTGAACCACTTGGCCATCGATGTGTTCGTCGAAGCAATTAACAGCGCTCCTCTCCTGTGGGCATCTTGGCAAGAATTGGCTCAGCTTGTCCATAACAGGAACATGTTGAAATCGCTTAATTTACCGGATCATTGGATGAAGCACTTCTTTTATGCGTACACGTACTTGGAGCAGTTGAGTAACGAGGAGTCTTTGCAGATTTATTGCAGTTTACACGAGCAGGGATTTTCAAAAAGTACTTTCCTCATGGCTCAGACTGCTATTGTTTACCATAATAGGAGAGGTAGGTATGTGCTAACAAAATTATTATTTTTTATATTTTAACAAAGCTCTCCATGATGTTTATAGCCAAATTTAATTCAAAAAAAGAAGTAGACGAGTCTTGCTACAATAGCTTTTATTAACTTGTTCATTTGTAATCTTTTAATAAGAACTATTGTAGCAAGTACATCTTTCTTGAATAATTTTTTTATACTTAATGCATGGATATATTAAAATTTGTATGGGGTTACTGAATCTCAGTTTTTTTTAACAAAACAAAGAATGCTAATACAAGTATCCTTTTTTTTTTTCTTTTTAGAGTTAGATAAAGCCATAGAGACATTCCAAGATTTGATTGCCGAGGATCCTTACAGATTAGACAACCTTGACACTTACTCGAATTTGTTGTACGTGAAAGAGATGAAGAGTGAGTTGGCAGATCTGGCGCACACTGCCGTTTCAGTGGATAAGTACAGGGTTGAAACCTGTTGCATAATAGGTAAGTGACAAACCACCCTATTTTTCTTTGCAGAAGTTTTTGTTAAATACAGGGTGTCCCAGAAATGCATATAAAGATTCAGGTAAAACAATTTTTAGATATAAAATAAAAGGAGGTATCATTATGTTTGTTTTCATTGCGCATAAGAAATTATTTAAATCAAAGAATTCTTTAAAAAGTTATCACAACCGATATCAATAATATCAACGACTGTCATTGATTTTGGCGGGAAATTTGAAATCTCAAATATTTTTGTTTATTTATAGGGATTTTGATTTAATTTTATATGAAAATTGAAGTTTTATAGATCTCAAAATTATTGATGAAAATCATAACAAGAATAAAACACCAAAACGATTATTTTGTAGAAACACGAAAATGATTAATTTCTATTTTTTTTTTTTGTTTTCACTAAAAAATGAAATGAAATCAAACAATCGATTATCTCATCGGTCAAAAGAAAAACGATGATACTTTTACGACTGTCATTGATTTTGGCGGGAGATTTGAAATCTGAGTTATTGTTGTTCCCATTTAGGGATTTCTACCTTTAATTTTACATGAAAATTGAAATTTTATAGATTTCACAATTATTGATGAAAATCATGTCAAGAATGAAACACCAAAACGATTAATTTGTAGTTTTATTTTGTTTTCATTTTCATTAATTAAGAAAATAAATCAAACAATTAATAACATCGATTATGTCATCGCTTAAAAGAGAAACGATAGAAATTTTACAGTCATTGGTTTTGGCGGGAGATTTGAAATTTTAAATATTTTTGTTTCCCTCTTGAAGGATTTCGATTTAATTTTAATTATATTGAAATTTTTAGATTTCGAAATTATTGATGAAAATCATAACAAAATCATAACACCAAAACGATTAATTTGTAGTTTTTCTTTTGTTCTCATTAATTAAAACATTAAATTAAACAATTAATGACATCGATTCTCATCGCTTAAAAGAAAAACGATAGAATTTTTATAGTCATTGATTTTGGCAGAATATTTAAAGTCTTAAATATTTTTATTTCCCTCTTGACGGATTTCGATTTAATTTTACATTAAATTGAAACTTTTTATTTTTAGATTTCAAAATTTTGGTGAAAATCAGAACAAGAATGAAACTCGAAAACGATTAATTTCTAGTTTTTTTTTTCACTAAATATGAAATCAATTCAAACAATTGATGACATCGATTATCTCATCGGTCAAAAGAAAAACCATACTTTCTCGAATGTCATTGATTTTGGCGGGAGATTTGAAATCTGAATTATTTTGATCTTCCTCTTTAGAGATTTCGATGTAATTTTACAATAAATTGAAATTTTATAGATTTCAAAATTATGGTGAAAGTCAGAACAAGAATGTAACACGAAATCGATTAAGTTCTAGTTTATTTTTTAATGAAAATGAAATGAAATCTAACAGTTGATGACATTGATTATCTCATCGGTTAAAAGAAAAACGTACCTTCTCGATTGTCATTGATTTTGGCGGGAGATTTGAAATTTCAAATATTTCTGTTCCCCCATTTAGGGGTTTCGTTTTATTTCTGATATTGCTATTCTCCTTCGATTCTTGTAGCAAATACTAACTTGCGTAAAAAATATCGATTTTATTCTTCCGGACCAGCTAATACTATGTGTTTTTTTTTTAAATGCCGTAAGGGGTGGCTGTGGAAAAGAAAATTCATGTCTTAGCTCCATTCATGTATGTACTTTAAATTATCAGTTTTGGCATGTGTTAGATGCCAAGCTACGACATGAGTTTTAATGTTCATGGCCAACCTTTATGGCATTTTTAAAAAAATACACCGTACATTTCCTTTTTTATTTAAAATCCATATTTAGTGTCCGGTTTAAAGATTTTGTGATTAAAATCCATACTTAAATTTATAAACATTTCCAGGAAATTACTACAGTATTAGGTCAGACCACGCGAAAGCCGTACTATACTTCCAAAGAGCCTTAAAACTGAATCCACACTACTTATCTGCCTGGACGCTAATGGGGCATGAATACATGGAAATGAAAAACACCAACGCCGCTATACAGAGCTACAGACATGCGATAGGTGGGTATTTGTTTTCTTGCTTGTGAATTTCGCTAACAGACAACGAATTGGTTGTAGAAATCAACCGCCGTGATTACAGGGCCTGGTACGGCTTGGGGCAGACCTACGAGATCCTCAAGATGCCCTATTACTGCATGTATTACTACAAGCAGGCGCAGTTGCTTCGCCCAAACGACAGTCGAATGATAATCGCACTGGGAGAGACGTATGAAAAATTAGACAAAACCGAGAATGCCTTAAAATGTTATTACAGGGCGTGTAATGTCGGTGATATTGAAGGAATGGCTCTGGTTAAATTGGCCAAGTAAGATACAAGCAATCTTATGGCTTTTTGATTTGAATAATTTTTTTTTAATTTGTAGGCTTTATGACAAGCTTAAGTTATATGATGATGCAATGGCAGCGTATACAGAGTATTGCTTAAAAATGGACGAACAAAAGCCAGGAAATTTTGAAGACCAGACTGAATATTACAGTGCGTTCCAGTATCTCGCAACCTACCATTTAAATAAAGGACAGTTTGATGAGGCGTATTTATACGCAAATAAATGCCTGGAAAACGAACAGGTGATTAAAAAATATGGTTGCAATTTTAGTGGTGGTTTCTCTCTTTTTTTTTTTAGACAAAAGAAAGCGGGAAGGCCTTGCTGAAGACAATCGCTGCTCGGAGGGGAGAGCAAGAAATTGAATCAGTGCCTATGGATGAGTCCGTCCCTATGGATGAGACCGGGGCTAACTTGTCCAACATAAACGAAACCATACCCAGCAATGTTGATATGGTTTTCTCGCCTACTTCGGCGAGTTTATCAAATATGAACGAGACCAACACGAGCTTAGCTGACATGATTTTTTCACCGTCTTCGCCTAATTTATTTAAAAAATAAATACAAACATTTTGTAATTACATAGTACTTTTCTGCTCTAATGAAACTTCCAATTCTCCAATTCCAATTTTCTTGAGTTAACATTAAATTAATGAATGAATGAATTCAATTATGCTAAAATATCAAACACAGTTCCTATAATTTTTCGTTTATTATAATTTTATAGTAATATTTCGAAAATATTATATCAAAATGAAATGGTACAAGTATAAAAAGTAGTAAAAATATACAGTACTTTCGGTTTGTTACAAATTGCACTCTTTGACTTGCTTCTTGCGACAGATAAATATATTTTATCTACCGTCGAAAGCCAAATATTTAAATCGGTTAGCCATCTGGTTCGTAAGTTCTTTATACATCAAGGTCAGATTCTGTATTTCACCGTCTTTATTCGTCGTAGAGAAAGCTTGTGATCTTTTCGTTATTTCTTGGACTTTTTCTTTGATGGGCTCGAGTGATTCTAATATTTCGATTTCTTTTTCACATAAATAGTGGAAAGTTCTTTTCTGAAATCATCAACAAAATGAAGAAAACAAAAACATTAAAAAAAAAAACAGCTAACTTTTAGATCCCTTAATGTTTTAAAAGATTATAAGAGTATAAAGTTTAAAATAAAATAAGAGCCAAAGTTCAATTAAAAAAATAAATAAATGATGTATGCATATTATGTATTCATATATTAAAGGATAAAGTCCTTAATCTGGCTGGTGGGGTATTTAATTCAAAGCCATTTTTTTTCCTTTTGAAGAGGGAGCCATCTGTTACTATCTTCACAGAAGTATTGTACAAATGTACATAACGTTGTGGAAGTCCGTACGTTCATGCCTCATTCTTAATTTTGTATCTGTAGTAACGTTCAATAAAAATCTTTTCAGTACGTTTTTCTTAAACACGAAAATGTAGAAAATAAACACTTGCTAGTTTTTAGTTTGTAGTATTGGCAGTATTAGGCATTACCCGTCCATTTACATTCACTTCACCCAAAATCAAATCAATTTGATTTTGAACTGAACTGATTTCAAACGGTCTGTTCGTTTGTTCTGCACTTCTCTACACTTTTTGCACCAACCGCTCCCGAGAGAGTGAGTTGTATATAATGCAAAGTAAGTAGGAGTGAGAAAAGTAGAGTAAAAGAGTTAAAAATGTAGAAAGTGCAGAACAAACGAACAGACCTATAGTGAACAGAGAGACTTAAAGGAATGACGTTTTGGAACTAAAATTAACATAACCTTAAAGTACGTATGAAATCACATGAAACTGATAACTAATTATGAACTATTGAACTGATTTAGAAAACCAGCTTGATCAGTACGGGGTGCAGAAGGGGAAACTCAATCACTTCCTCATCACTGATCGCCACATGAGTAACTGCAAATGGAATGCAATCAGTGATTTTTAAGTGAATTTGAATCGATTCGCGTTCAAATAAGTTGTAAATGGAGAACGGCTATTGTTGTCTTTCTGTTGAATTGAAAATAACTTCCAGTGAGTTCAGACAAAAAATTAATGTTACAAAAATTGACGGTTTTACACAAACCTTCAAATTAAACCTGAAAATTAACATCTTTCAAAATTCATTCAGTCACTTTTAAACTTGTAAGCAATTCCTTTGCTAAAACTGGTTATTTGAAGAATTTGTAAACCTCTGAAGTAAGCCAAATTAATTTCAGATTTAGGATAACAGTGCCAACCTATCTACAGGAGACCGACAAATGTTACTCCTCATAGTTTAAAAATAAACTTTACCCACAACATGTACTACGTCACGTAGCCTTTAGTAGCTACACACAAATAAAATAGCAAGACACAAAATGCAATCACAAATTAACTAAAATACATATAACTGGGCACGCTTTTTGTTTAGGGATTTTTACTACCAATTCGATTTTAGTTTGTTTATTTGAACAAAAGATGGCGCTATTCAAAAAATATATAAAAAAAAACTTACTTTTATATACTGCTTTTCCAATTGCGTTATTTCTTCCTCTAAGTTTCGTATGGCTTGCTTTGAATCCTGTGAATTTGCCGCTTTTCTATCCGTCCTCAGTAAAACGTTCTTGGGAATTGCAAAGAACCCGTGAATGCTCGACTAAAAAAATTATGTAAAATCATCATCCAGCATTGGAAAGGAATCCGTTTTGCAAAAACGTTGGTTCACTTTGAGTTACTTATCACCTTGAGGTTATGTACAGTTTTCTTCAACAACTTTTCTGATTCTGAGTGAAGCGCGTCGATTTGGGCACAGTGAACGCTTTTCTCTTCGTCGGGCATTTCATTCGGGATGCAGGATTTGATCACTTCCATGGTGGTTTTCAGTAAATTGCTTAGCATCGCATAAACTGTGAAACCATTTCATTTCCTTAAAGAAAACGATAATCTCAGGTTGGGTACTTACATTCTTGAATAAAACAGGTGGAACTAAAACCGAAATGTTGGATTTCATACTCCTCGTCTACGTACGTGTCCATTGTTATGAAAATATAAATAATGTCGAGATTGTAAAATTTAAACGCTTGTGGTCATGTTGACGTTACAAGCTGTTTACGGTTGGCCTATCCATACGAACTACCGAGTAGGTTACATACACTAGTGGTTTAGAATACCTACTGAAAATTATTTTATTCTTATTCTATTGTGAAGTTCTATAAATCTGATGTCTTCATCACATATCATTTGTATCACATTATCATAATCAATCAATAATTAATTATTTATATTATTATAATCAATCAAATAATCTTACCACGGAGATAGGAATATCTGGAGAGAGTATACTAATGTTAGTTTCTCGTCTAACATGGTCACCAAATATGGCCGCACTAATTCACAGGCACATACAAGCGTTTTACAAATTCACCCGTGCCATACAACTGAAATCAAAAAGATCGGGTAATGTCAAAAAAACGAACACGTTTCTTTCAATATTTTCATAGTGGGAAAATGGATTTATTAGAAATAGGTTAGAATTTGACGGTATGTCAGATTTATAAGCAAATAGGTTATTTTTGTAAAGGTTATGTATGTATTGTCAAGTAGACAATTAATTAACAAATAGAACCGAATTTACATTTGGAAAAATTTTATTTCCCGTTTTTTTCTTTTTTTAATTCGGCTGTATGTCCCCTCTTGAAATTTACTAATCAAAACTTAAGTGAACAGTACCTCTATCAGATGGCGCCACGTGGACTGCTTATTTAACCTTAAGGCGGGAAAATTTAAAATGATCATTTGTATTGTAAAAAAAAAATTGACCTAGTAATTTCAATGAAGTCTCTCTTCCAATGTAACCAATACCGGTCAAAAAGAAATAACAACCCAGAAATTCGTTTTGTGTATTAATTTTTTTTACTCTAATGCAAAGTGGAACTTATTGGAGATTCTAATTTAAAAATGTACAATTTTTGACGTTTATTATATTGACAGAACCTTTCCCATTAGAATAACTTCCGAATTTAAAAACACTTACAGCAAATATTTGTAAAATTAGAAATTGATTGGTTGATGATTTATTACTGAAATGACTTTATCACGTCATATCTGATGTCAATCATAAGCTGCAGTTTTTTTCTTTTTATAATTCAAATTAATTGCGTAATAACTGTGTCTACGTACAGGTGAAAATAAATTATTCTGCATTCTGCATTGAATATCTCAAATTTGCGACGATTTGATGTGTGTGTCCTTGTCAAGGAGTGCACCTCAATTTTCGCTTCATTTTCGCTTGAAATATTCAAGGGTTTTATTCGACGAATAGATGTACAGTGTTTTAGTGTAACGAAAACATTTCAGAGCAAGGAAGATATAATGGGTTCTATTTTGGGGGCTTACAAGGACCCCAAAATTCCAGAAAACTTATTTCGATGGCCGGTAGGCGTATGAAACAGATTATTTTTTTATTTTATTTAAACCTGTTCGTATTCAAAAGTATTTCTGTGTACAATTGATTTTTTACATAAAATAATAACAAGTAAATTAAAAAAACAATGAATTAATTAAGAACTATATACTGGGTGTCTTTGGAAGTGTGGCTGAAAAAGAATTCGGATACAATTTGAAACAAATCTTAAAAAAATGGCTGATTTATTTTTCTTTTTGCTGTGTTTATTTTCAAATGAACAATAATTTCATAAATTTTGACGATTGTGACTTTCGTTTCTTTTAATTACGAATTCAAATTCCGAAAGCGATGGTCCAATCAATCAACTCCATCTACCGACTTTCAACTGAATCTCTGATTCAAAATTACATTTATTTAGATGATCAGCTTTCTCTGTCGCGATTATTAAATGTCCTTGAATAACAAAGTTAAATGCAAAGAATAATAAAAATATTCAAAGAGACTTCTGCTCCTTAATTATGAATTCATATTCCGAAAACGGTTGCTGAGTCGATTACTTACTCCATCTGTCGACTTTCAACTGAATGTCTGATTTAAAATTTCCTTTACTTATCGCTTTTAATTAAAAACCTCCTAATTATAAATTCAAATTCTGAAAACGATGGCTCAGTTAACTATCTAAATGCCTACTACCCCATCTATTAACGTTCCACTGAATCTTTGATTCAAAATTCCATTTATGTACTTAGGTAATCGATCACCTTCTTTTGTTGCGATTAAATATTTTTTCGTAAATAACAAAGAAATATCTGCGTGCATTTTATTTCACTCGATTCTTTAAATCCCCAAGTTTACATCAGCGCCATCTGCCGAGTTTCAACCGAACCGTTAGCTCTTTAGCATGGCCGACTCCATTAATAAGCTAACGCTTATATGGCCGTTTCAATTCGCCTAAAATTCGGTTCTGAGAAAGTATGCCATGATATACGGTGACCAACGTCATCTATGAAAGTCACTTTAAACTTAAACCCGCAAGACATGGCCGACTACATTAATAACTAATAAGCTAACGCTTACTTCAATTCGTCTGTAAACTTCTTCCCATCTATGCTTGTTCCTGTAAAGCTTTCCATGACCGTACGGTGACAGTGACAACGTCATCTCTGAAAGTCACTCTAAACTCGGAAGAATTGCAAATCTTTATTAATGCATTAAGGAAGAGCCAATATCTGTTATTTCCGCCGAGGCAGTCTACCAATCATGAATCCACTGAAGTAATAACTTCTTAAACGTAGCAATTTTAAAAATTTAATTTTTTTATCGTCACAATACTGAAATAATCTCTTCGTTTTTCCTACGTCAGTGCTAAAATTAGTTTTGAATTGGCTAATTTGCGACCAGAATTTAAATTTAATAATACATAATGGTTAGAAAATGTATTGCCTGTGGCAATGAAAATAAACCACTGTTCGAATTTCCTAATACAATTCCACTTCGAACTAAGTGGTTTGAAGCGATGAAAAAATTTTATGGTAATTGGAAATAACAATTCTAGTGTACTTTATTAATTTCTTTAATATTTATAGATATTTCTAAGATTACAGATTATTCAGTAATTTGTAAAAATCATTTCCATGAATCTAGTTTTAAAAATTATAAAAACAAGGTTGGACTTACTAAAGAAGCTGTACCATCTATATTTGTAAGAATTTTTTTCTAAATTTTACGTCACTATATCAACTTATGGTTTGTAGACTTTTACCCAAAATTCTGAAGTTAATTATGAAGGATATTTAGCGGAAAACAATTCTAAGGAGATCCAGGTAGATTCCATATCCATAAAGCAAATTTCAGATTTAGAATATCAAAATAAAGTCTTAACTTTAAAATTAAAAAAACTTAATGAAAAGTATTCAGAAAGTTTAAATAAAGCTAAAGAATTAGAGGAAAAATTGGATAAACAATCCACTAAATTAAATTTTACAAATAAAATTTTTGAAGATGCAGAAACTTCAAATTCCACAGCTGTGTTTCTTTTGGATCTCCTGAAAAACTACAACAAAAAAGGCTGGCGGTGGTCAGAAACATCTATCCGGATGTGTGTAGTGTGGAGATTTTCATCACCAAAGGGTTATGAGCATTGTCGAGAGCATATACTGAAATTACCATCGAAGGCCACTCTTGAGATATCTTGGTGAACACTTTCATGGTACCAGTGAGTTATGCAAACAACGATTGCTCACAGAAGTTTCCCTATTAAAAGTACCGATTGAAAGAGTGTGCTCTTTAATCATTGATGATATGTCAATTAAAGAAAAAATACATTATAGTAGATCTGAAGATCAAATTTATGGTTTAGTTACTGCCAAATCTACAATTATTGGTGAAACACCACAAGCAGCCAATAAAATGCTTGCTACGTTATACACGGCTTATCATCAAAGTATACTCTTCCAGCAGGATACTTCTTTCATGCAAAATTAACTACAGCACAGTTTACTTTTTTCATCCTTAAGATACTGAAACTTTTAACAGACTGCGGTTTTATTGTTTTGCGACTTGGTACAGACAACCATCCTTCAAATTTAGCTTTATTCAAAAATCTTTGTGATGGTACAGCAAAAAACTATATCGATCATCCTTTTTTAACATACATTTCTTTATTTTTAAGTTTCGATTACTGTCACATTTTAACGAATGCACGAAATTTATTTTTACAGCATGACATGTGTTCTTCTGCTGGTGTTATTTCTTCAAGTTTCTTAAAAAATTTATACAATTTTCAAAAAGATTTATCAGTAAAACCTGTAAAATATTTAACACACAAACATCTATATCCATCAAATTTTGATAAGATGAATGTCTTCTGAGCAGTTCAAATATTTTTCGCCTGCTGTCCTCTTCTACAATTTTTAATGGAGGCAGGAAATGAAGAATTTCAAAAATGTTTCTGGTACCATTCATTATATGGAGAACATGTACCATTTCTTTCAAGTACACAATATTTCAAACCCGAACACACTATATTCATTCTTTGGACAGCAACGTTGCACCATATGTTGATGTCACAGATGAAAAAAGATTACATTGGTTAGAAGTGACACTGCAAAACTACATAGATGATATTCAAAAAGTTCAGCAAATACGGGTTTTCAAGGACTATCAAAGAAACAGCCCATGCTTTACAATTAACAGCAAGAAGCACCAGCCTCTGTGTTAAATTTCTTCTGCAACAAATTGGATTTTATTATGTATTAACGCGTTCATTTAGTTCAGATGCAGTGGAAGCCATGTTTTCTCATGTTCGTCTTAGAGGTGGTTCAAATGACATGACTGATGCCAGAGCGGCAGAATATGCACTTCGCAATTTTACGTTGTGGGATCGTCAAAGCTTCGACATCTGCTAATATTGCTGATAATATAGATTACACCAGTCAGGCAAATTTTAAACCAGTTGCTGCAGAAGAACAAAACGTTAAGGAAAAGTTGACATTACCTCATATTTTAAAACTTCAAGTTCAAAATTTATCTTTAGAAATATTACCTGATGATAGTATTTACTCTGCTTCTGTAGCATTTTTAGCTGGTTACATAATTAAAAAAATAGATGACAAATTTCACTGCAATACTTGCTTAGAACCTCTTCTTTCCATGACACTACCTGGTCCCTTGATGAAACTTATTATGCTTCAGGACAGAGGAAATTTGAACTATCCTAGTAATAAATTTGTAGGAATTATTAAGCAAGTAACAGATATCATTCCTGAAATTTTACCTTTCTTGGAACATACAAGAGCCTGTGCACAAGTATCTGAAATTCTATGTCCTGTACTCCAACAAAATACAATTTTTGTTTGTGACAATCACAAAAAACAAATATGCGTCATTATTGTTAAAACAGCAGTGAAACCAGTTCTTGATAATGTGTAGAGAAAAAACAGATTCTTTGAAGAGACAAATGTTGGAATTTAAACCTACAAGCAGAAAAATTCTGAAACTATAACTTATTTAAAATTTATTTAATGTGTTGAACATGTAATAATGTATTCAATGTTCTAGTGCTATAGTGTTATATACTTACCTTCTATTTTTTATAAATTTGCTAGAATTATGCAGACAAAACAAACTTTAAATAATAAATTTGATTTGATTGATATTGAGTTTTTACGAAACGACATATTTATGACAGCCCACTGACACTGAATGACGTACAACTAATTAACAACTTTCGCCGCAGAGGTCACTACTCACCGTATGAATCTGTAAATTTTCTGGAATAATTTCAACAATGAAAAATCGCCAATTGAAACGGCCATATAAGCGTTAGCTTATTAATGGAGTCGGCCATGTCTTTAGTAAGGGAAATAACTATTGCTTCCCTTGTTGATCAAATTAATCGAAATCCTGCGTTAAAACAACAGATGATCAATTGACGACGTAAAGGTGTTTCTTTTTTTTAATTACGAAACATACGAGCATAAATTTTTAACTCAGTTGCAACTCATTTCAAGGTTCTAGTTTTCCGTTATACGGGAATCGAATTAATGTGTGACGAAGAATCTCCTCTATATCGAATTTATTCGATGATGATGATGCTCCTGGTGGTGTATCTCTCCACAATTGTGCAGAGTTTAGAAATGTACAGTCAATGGGGCGACATGGATAGAATCGCGAATGTTGCGAGTTACCTTTTCACATACCTCTCAGGTATGTACAGTCATGTGCACGCAAACCTCACCTTTAAAACCTTATAGTACTAGGTTCACAGAACTATCAAGTCGTAGCACGCTGCGCACGACCGTAAGGGAGGAAGTAGCTACAGAGTGGGCCAAAAAAAACTAGCTCGCTTAGAATTGTTACCTGTCAAGTGATAATATAGATTTTTTTATTGGACGGCATGTCGTTGCTTTACTGTAGAATAGCATTAGAACAGCATCGAGGAGTGCACTTAAGCTAAGACATGCCGTCCAGATCTCATGGCAAGAATTGATAAAAATTTTTAAAAATCACTCGCTATTTATTTGTATTCATAAAGGTATTCATTGTAATACATAATATGTGTTTTCTCGTGGCCACCTGTAGATGTATCTATGTATATGAAAAGGCTTTTCAGGAATGGTGAAGGTAACTTTGATATACATCAATCGCAAAAAAATTGGAAACATAATCAAAATGCTACACCAGCCTCCGTTTTACCCAGACGTGCAAAGAGGCGGGCCTGAAGAAGAGGCCTGCGTAAGAAACGTCGTCAAGACGATGGAAACTCAGGTTTTTACTTTCTCTCCTAATTTCGTTCTTTCGGTTTTCAAGCAAGCGAAGTTTTAGATAGCGATTTATTCATTGATAGTGTTAATGACTGTGATGTCCGGGGGCGTGGGTTGTTTAAAATCCAGATTACTTGAGCCGAAAGACGAGTGGCAATTTCCGTTTACTATGATTACCATCGTAGACACCACCGACTCTCCCATGTTTGAGATCGCGAGCGTTTGGCAGTTTTTATCTATTTTTTTGTACGCCATTATGATCGTTTCTTCGTACTGTTTGGATAGTTCGATTTTCGCCCATCTCAGCACTCAATTGAAGCTTCTGCAAAATGCGTTCAGGTGTGTATATGGGGTTGCCTGCATTAACAATGGACGTTCTATGCCTAGACTCCGTTGTTCATATCTAGATCATTTATTTTCTTATGGAAGCGAGGATCAAACAGCACTGGAATAAAATTTAAAAGAAACTGAGACAATTTCAACATCAAACACACTTCTTTAATTACGTAAATAATCGAGTTTCAGATAAACATGAAGAAACTCTCGAAAAAAAAAAAAATTTAAATCCTTATCATACGGTGGTGAAAAAATGAAAAGATTATATGTTTGCAGAACTCTTAATCGCAGAGCTAAAGCAATGACAAAGGATAGTAACGGACGTCAAGACTACAATTGTTCTGTCAAAAAGTTATTGGAGAAATACATAAACCATCACTTGAAAGTTTTGGATCTGGCCAATCAGATGGAGGAGCTCTGTAATAAAATGATTTTGGTCGTTTACGTGTCGAGCGTCTTACTGTTGTGCTTTAATTTATACCAGGCGTCATGGGTAAGTGGTAAGAATGGATATGACGGACGCCTTACATTTTTACTCGTTCTGGTTACCATAAGTCCCGCGACACGTTTGGATTTTAGAGCATCCGGGGAAGTCCAGGATGTAAAAAACATTTATGTCGACCGTAATGACTTCCTCAGTTGCTCTAACTCTTTGAAAAACGTATGTATTATCTTCTTTTACTTTAATATTTTTTGCCTTATTTTCGAGTGATTTGTGATGTATTTTCTTTTTCTTTAATATTTTTTGCCTTGTTTTTGAGTGATTTATGATATATCTTCTTTTTCTTTAATATTTCCTGCCTTGTTTTCGAGTGATTTGTTTTAACAGTACGCCATTGGAAGCTTGTCTTCAATACAATACTGTACCTATTCGTTGATAATCATCTGTCAAGTGGGTATGTTTGGTTACTGGGGGAACGAGGTGACTTTCCAAGCGTGTGAAGTGGGAGTGGCGGCGGCTGAAGTGGATTGGATCGGTACTCCTTTGTCAGTACCCAAAGCACTAATCATGATCGTAGCGCGAAGTCGGAGGCCATTGCACGTGACGGCGGGGAAATTCATACCACTCTCATTGGCCTGTTTCATGAATGTAAGTTATAATAATAATAATAATAATAATAATTTTATTGGTGATTGCAGATTATAAAAGTACAGTGTTAATCATTATGATTATATGTAAATACATATTTAAACTGATGATCACCAATAGGACCGTGGTTCAGTAGCGCAGAACGCATCCTGGTCTTCCACCACCATCCTCTAAACAAAAAATTAATTTACCTACAACTAACTAACTAACTAAACAATGACAAAAGAAGTGCTAATAATATTAAACAAGATGATAGCAAAAGTTAAAGTATTTCAAAGAAGATTTTGTTCTGAAAATAATTTTTGCTTTAAGCGTTTTTTGAAGGCAAGTAAAGACAAAGCTTTCAAGTCATGATCTGTACTATTTAAACATTTGGCTGCATTATAACTGAATGATCTTTTATAAAATGTTGTTTTATGTTTTGGTATATCAATGACATCTTTGCGACGGATATTTAAATTATGAATATCTGTGCGAAACCTGATCTTGGCCAGTAAATATGGTGGAGTTTTACTGTACAATACTCTATGACAAAGGCAAGCAAAGTGTAATAATCTACGGTTTTTCATACTTAACCATCCAGATACTGTTAGTTTATGAGAAATCCGATGACGTCTCCTAATTCCGTAAATGAATCGTAGACAAGAATTTTGCATGGTCTGTATTCGACGAGTATCAATAAAGTCAAGACAAGGCCCATAAACTGAATCACAAAAGTTGAAGTGTGATAACACTAATATATCACATAGAAGAATTTTGGTTTTAATGTTTAGTATATGTCGGTGTGGATATATTTGTTTTAGATTACAAAATGCTGTTTTGATACATGCATCAATGTGACATTTAAATCGTAGTTTTGTATCAATATGTAATCCTAAATTTTTGCTTTTGTCGGTATGCTCTAATAAGACATTGTTTAAGAATAAATTAATTTGTGGTAAAGCAGCTAAACGGCAGCGATCTTTACCAAACAGTAAAAAGCAACATTTCTTTGGATTAAGGACTAGAGAATGTTTTAAAGAGACGTCGGTAAGATTACATAAATCAGAGTTAATTTGATTGATGCTATTTTGCAATGTTTCAATTGGAAAAGATAAATATAGCTGGATATCATCAGCATACATATGATATTGACAATTAATATTAAATTGAGTAAGTAAGTTTGAGGTATAAATGGAAAACAATAGAGGCCCTAAAATAGATCCTTGGGGAACCCCTGATTGGAGTACAATATTTTCTGATTTCTCGCCGTTCAAACAGACGCACTGAGTGCGATTAGACAAGTAATTGCGAAAAAAGTTTATAGCATTGCAATTCAAACCAACATAATGTAAAATGCTTAAAAGTAAATCATGATTAATTAAGTCGAAGGCTTTGGAAAAGTCAAGAAGTACAAGCACAGTAAGCTTACTATCGTCAGTAGCCTTAATAACATCATCTAAAATGTTAGCCAGAGCCGTAGTACAACTGTATCCAGCCCGAAATCCAGATTGGAATGCAGGTAATAATGAAAATTTAGACAAATGATTGTTTAGCTGGATAGCTACAAGTTTTTCCAATACTTTAGATAAAACTGGCAAAATACTAATTGGCCTTAATTGTTTAATTTCCGATGGCTTGCTAACTTTTGGCATTGGTATTATGCGCGCCTGTTTCCATTTATTTGGAAACACTCCATTGGATAAACATACGTTAAAAATATGTGTTAATACTGGTAATAAAAAAGGACAACATCTGATTGGTTTGTCGTTGATGTACTTTTAAAGCCACACCCCCTGTGACTTATGAACCAATGAAAGTTAACAAAAATGATTTAATTCTGTTTTTAACATGTAGCCCCTTCACTGGTGAAGATATCTGGAGGGGCGATTTATTTAAAACTTTAAAAACGTATAAACAACTTGGAAAGAAAATTGATTTTGCATTCTTTTTTGTTTTGTTTTTAATTTTTTATGTGGGTCTTCTTTTGTTTCAGATTGTTAAGGGCTCGTTCTCATACTTCATGGTGCTCAGACGCACGAAGGAAACGAAATTCTCGGAATGAAAATCGACGCGTCAGAAAAAAAAACGAAACACCCAGTAAATCAATCGACGATGAAAATAAAACAACTCAGACACACTTGTTAATGAATATAAACTTTTTGGTAGTAAAGGCACCTCGTTCCAATTATTCTTGTTCTGATATTCATTGGGGGACCCTCCGCTTACCAGTGGATTGAATTTAATAATAATTGTGAACAGTCAAAATATAAACCATGACATCTGCAAAAAAAAGCAAAACCAAAGAAAAGTGGATGAAAATACGGAGAGACAAAATAAAAGAAAAACACCATTCATCGAAAAAGTATTCATCCAAATATTTACAACGCATTTACAAAATTGTTAAATATTTTAGTGAGAACTTTAGGCTTTTGTGTTTAAATAATACTAATAGCATTAGACGTTCTACTAATCGCATATATTCACACGTATTGCTTTGGGATGAATAACTGATTCAAATAGTACGCAGATCCTCGCTTCCTTCTCGAATTTTCTAGAAAACGTCTGGAACCATCCAGCGTTCAACTCGGAACACACTGGAATAACCAGAAAGGTAGATGGTCTGTACAACATTGTGT
The DNA here is from genome assembly GCA_033060865.1 of Dorcus hopei. Classification (NCBI taxonomy): domain Eukaryota; kingdom Metazoa; phylum Arthropoda; class Insecta; order Coleoptera; family Lucanidae; genus Dorcus; species Dorcus hopei. The sequence continues at coordinate 10,248,780 of CM065422.1, forward strand.
AACTTTTCATTTTCAATTCTTCAAAATTTAATAAGATTTATAATAATTAGCGAACATGCATTACACTGCACGTAATTAATAAAGTGTGATTTATTGCTGACTGAGGCTGCTTTGAATTTACCGCCATACTAAATTGTTACTGTAATGATCCGCATAATTGCCCACGACTGGAAACGTATTATTTGAATATTTATTATTATTTCAATATTTTTAATAAAATTTATTTATATACTCGTTAGTATCAGTGTAACATTTTTTTTCGTGTAACATTCAGTGTAACTTAAGAACTAATGTTACGAAAAAAAATTCACGAGCACAATACAAACAGATCGACAACAACCCGCAAAACACATGTGTAGCCAACTAGTTGAATATTGGTAGGCAATAACTGCCTGACATTATAGACTATTTATATTGATCTTTGTCAAAGATCTTTTATAGTATAATATTAGCCTTACTCTCGGCTAATATTGCAGTGTCTCTCGTATAAATGAGTTTGCGTATTTTATTTCTCATCTATGAATCATAAGAAACTAAATCAGGCGTGGTTTCCATAGCAACAAACACATTTTCTACACCCTACGTGGGACGTAAAAAGTGCTCCCGTTGTCAATAATATTTATAAACGCACGACTTCTTGAAACAGATGAGCGAGACGCAAAATAAGCAAATAATCGTGATTAAGAGAGATACGATCACACGCCCAAGGTGCACTCAAAGGCATATTTTGAACGCAGCCCTGTTATTCACGTTACTTGGCAGTATTACAGATTCCTGTAATTATTACAGTTTTCTGTAAAACTTCCAAGTATTTAAAAAAAAATTAGTCTCAAAAAACGTTTTAAAAATACTGAATCGCTAATACTTTTTATTTTTAAAGACAGAAATTCAGTTAAATTAGCAAGATTCGTTGCTTTTCATGCTCACTCTGAATTTCTAATAAAAAAAATACGCTGTTAGTTGTTAAAATATTTCTACAAACGTATTAAGAAAAAAACAAAACAGGAACATAGTATTTTTTGTAATCCATTTGGTAGAGATTTCTTTTCTCTTTACAGCGATACCAAAATTTCTTAAATTTAATAAAATTTGAAATGAATGACTAAAAAATTTTTTTTTCTTACCCACGAATAAATAACTGAAGTCTGATAATTCTATCGTTTATTGCTATACATTTAACTTGCCTATTTAAATTGTTTCTACGTCCGATGTGTGCATTTAATATATAAGAATAAATGTATTCTGCAACAATTCAATTCAATTCAAATTTAAAACATATTTTTCATTTTATTTACGAAGTACATATTTATTTTGTTGCGCCTCATATAACTGCCACGTGTGGATACGTATTATTTGCATTATTTTATTATATCAATAATTTTAAACTCATTTGTCACATTTTGTTTACAAAATTATGAGAATCTAATTTAAAAAAAAAAATTCAAATGAATAGGACATGTTCATGTATCACATCAAGTTGTCTAAATAAATGGCAAACAAATTATTTAATAAATGAATACTTTTGTGCATAATCTTTTTAAAACAAATTTAAGGAATCTTTATATATATCTATACCGAAAGGATTTAAACAAATTACTAGGTACATTGTTATTAAAAAAAAAGTACGATAGTACAAACATTTTGACAACGAACAGTGCAATTGTTTTTATTTCAGGACAGCCTGTATTTTAAAGAAAATTTGTATTTTCTTAGTAGCAGAAGAGAAGCTACCTAAAATATACAAGGTTGTAGACAGAAGACAGCGACCGCGGTCGTCTCCGTGGTTCCCATTGGAACCTGTGTTATGTTGTTCTTTTTTTGCTAACTTCTTCAAGACTGTTGTCGCTTCTCTGTTCTCGCCGCTGTCACTTCGTGATGAAATCAGTTGAAGAACGAAAGAACAACACATGTTTTTGAAATAAATCATTTGTAGGTGTATTGTTTTTTTTTAATGGCACGATATTTCTGTAGTGGATTTAATAGATACTTAAAATTTGTATTTTCTAATCCAAAAAATAATCAGAAAATTTATTTCTAGAAAGAACAGAAGATTAACATAATTAATGTCCTAAACCTTAAGATCGAATGCAACTATAACTGATATAAATGACTGAAGGCCGTTTGAATTTAGCGCGCTGTCAGATTAGGAATTTTCATCTTACAACGTTGGTGTTCCTGCTGAGTATGACGAATTCGACCTAAATTTCATCATCAGTAGCTTTACGAAGAAAGTTTTCTCGTATTACCGCTGTATATTTTTCACTGGTAAACGAAAAAGACCCACCTAAACATATAGAAATGATAAAAATTATTCCATGTGACCCCCATGGTAAAATAGTGCAGAATTTAGTTCCAACTTTTGAAAATAATGTAGCGAGCGGGAAATTCAAAAGCCTTTCAATCATTCTGAACGCACTGTACAAGTTAAAAGAAGTTGATTATAAATTTGCACAGCGCTACTTTTCTAATTTGTTAATTATCAATTAAGATTGCGTAATATCTATTAATTATAATAAAACGACATACCAGATAAACAGTATTGGTTGCCTTAATTATGTGCACTTATAAACATTTTTGATAACCTTGGTTTCGGTAATACATAGGTCATTTGGCTTTGCTCCAACAAGTTCTCATAAACCACAGCATATAAAAGCGATGCTTTAAATAATTGTTGTCGTCGCCTATTTCACTGTTGTTGCATCGTCAATGCTCTCTCATCACCATGAAAGTCGCCACTGCGCTCATTTGTTTTTACTTGCACTGTTGTTTGAGTGAGGTAATTGTGAAGACGGATTACGGCAAAATCAGGGGGAGGTTGCTAAAGGATCGGGTGGGCCAAGACTTTTTCAGTTTTCAGTCGGTGCCGTACGCGAAACCACCTGTAGATGAACTTCGATTTAAGGCAAGAATTTTTTTTCTTAATTTAAACACCGTGTAATTTACGCGTGCTACTTCAAAACTATGATGCAGAGAAGAAAACGAGGAGAAAAAGTTGAAAAAATTGAAATGTACAGGACGTTGTATTTGCTATGAAAAACAGAAATGCCTCATTAAAAAAAAAAAATTAATCTTAGTTGCTTACGTAATAACATAGAATGTTAATTTAACTTGACGTACCTACAGCTTGTTTTAGTAAATTAATTTATTTAAAAAAGAAAAACAAGCAAAAGAAAACAAAAATTTGTTTGCGAAAACACGCTCTAATCTCCTACGTAATATCCTGAGCAAATCTAGTTTGGTTTTCAAGTTTAAAAGACATCGACCTTACAATGTATTAGCCAAATATTTACTTGGTAAGAAACTGGTTTATTAAAGATTAAATCAACAAAAATATTTAAGGCCCCGGTACCAACCGAACCTTGGGACGGTGTCCTGGATGGTACGAAAGACCTCCCGAAATGCTTCCAAAGGCAAAACGGTGTGGTAGGAGGTCAGGAGGACTGCCTGTATTTAAACGTCTATACCAAAAAGGTTCGCAGTTTCCCCTAATTTCAGCCTACCCCATTAAAATAAATAAATAAATAAAATTTGTATGAAAATTCTCAGATTGGTGTAAAAAATGACGAAGGTTTGCTTCCGGTTATGGTGTACATACACGGCGGCGCCTACATCGAAGGATCAGCCAAAGAAGACATGTATGGCCCGGGGTATTTGCTAGTGGAGGACATCGTCTTGGTCGTGATTAATTATCGCTTAGGAATATTTGGTAAGATTTTTAATTTTAATTAAAAGAGAAATTGAATCTTCCAAGAAACAAATTGATGAAATTAGAATTGTAATTTTGTACCCCCTGTATACAGGGTGTCAGAGACTCGAGGGCAATGCGACTAAAAGAAACGGAAACCATTGGAAGTAAACGATTTACAACGTTGTTTATTAAAGATATTAGATTAAAGTTTCAAATAAACGAAGAAATAAACGTCTGACAAAACTGTACCAAAGCTCTCATGTGGTCGAAAGTTCTTTATGCTTTTTATGACTGTACATTGTCTTGCAGGGTCAAGGTCAGAGCCTGGACAGTTAAATGGAAATTACAAATCCGAGTTGTAGTGGCGCCATCTGACGACCACCAGCATTAAAGTTGAATCAAATATGACCATGGCCAACTCCATTAACATTCACTGACGTGTATGTATGGCCGTTTCAATTTGACTTTTAAAAATTTGACGGGTACTCCACTCAGCGCCTCTTGTGAGTTTTTAAGTAATTGCAGTTGCCAATACGTTACTGTCAGTAGTTCTGTAGTATCTTTAATAGAGAGCGCTGAGGGGAGTACTCCACGGCATGCTTTCCGGAACCGAATTTTAGGCGAATTGACACGGCCATACATACACATCAGTGAATGTTAATGTTGCTGGCCATGATATGACTTATAGGTTTGGTCGTCAGATGTCGCTAAGTAATATCTGTTGAATATCATTCAGAAACTAGTTTCACACGTAGTCGAAATACATACAGGTGTTCCAACAATGTGATCTCGGGCAATGTCTTGGTAACTCTGACGATGTAAAAAATTGTTTAACACAATTTCTTCTATTTTCATCTATACAGAGTGAATCAAAATAGTGGTACCGGACACAACTTTTTTTATTTCAAATGTACAGAATTTATGATGTCAATTTGACATCACATTTTCACGTTTTACCTTTTATTTACTTTTCACGTAAAATAATTAAAAAAAACAAAACGTATCTATGGCTAGTACAGGAACCTGCCGTGTGTATATTTTTAAGCAGAGACTAAACCCAGGTTATTTCTCTGCAGAAATGACGACCCTACGGTGGCGCCTTCTATTGATTAAAGTTAAACACATTGACACTCCGTTCTTGTTTTCCTTTTCTCTGCTCAAGGTCAAAAGCACCATCATGAGAAGATCATGTGTGTAACAATGAGTTTGGTCGAAAGCTATCAAAATAATTAGTCTTCAATTTAATTTGTTTAATGCTTAGTTATGTTATTGCATTTAAAAATGGTAAATAATGCTAGTAATACAACAAACACGAAAATGACCATGGCAACAAATAAAAATTAATTAAATAAGAATTGAATGAAAAAAGCTATCACTCAGTATAATTGCAATGAAACAAATAATTTATTTATTCTTTGTACACTTTGTTTAATGAAGTAATCTGGGAACCAAGTTTATTATATCCTGTGCAATTATTTTCACTTGCAGAGGAGGGGTAATTACGTAATTAGTTCAAATCAGCGACTCAAGAAATTATGTTCTTCAATTTACGTTACGAGTTGTTACGTTGAATTTTTTTCGCCGAATTTTGATTGTTGCTGAAGTTACGTTGCGTTATTTAATTTTTTCAACAAGATTTAAACATGAGCAAGCACTTCAGTGTCATAACTCAGATAAAAAAAAGTCCAACAATTAGGGGAAAGGACTTGCTTCATTGAATTAGAAAATAAGCAAGAAAAGTCGAAAATTATGGCAAATAAGCACAGGTTAAGGAATTATAAAGAGGAGGAAATATATATGTATTAACGATGACCTAACGATGCAAGGAAGAGAAAAACAACGACAAATAAGAAAGAAAGCAAAGGAAGAAAGGATGAACGGAAAAGAAGTAAAACCGGGATATAATAAAATAATAATAAACGGAAAAGAATGGAGGTGGAACAAAAGTAGAGGACTAATAGAACCAACAGTTCCAAAAAAACTAAATGAACACGATAGAAAAAAACATGAGTAAACGGACTAGCTACGGAAAAGGACTTGTAATGCGCCGCCCCAATTACTTGGTTATTGATTAATTCTGACAAGTAAACAGACAATAAAATTGTATAAACAAATAATAAATATGTACCAACAAAACCCCACTTAAGATTTATTGCTAAGTGAATGCCTGTCTAGACCGTTACCTAGAGTTCCGAGAAAAGCACCCTAGATGTTCGACTACAGCTGTGCATGCATCTGGTCTTTCGATTTATTTTACCGTATGCACCAAGAAGAACGGGTTATCACGACGCAGATCCAGATTAGCAGCGATCACGAGCCGTAATTAAGTATTATCATTCCTTTTATTCCGAAGGGTCGTTCAACCGAAATCGAATCTAGGTCAGTAGCATAACCTTTAGGGCGGCCGCCAGTAGTCAGTAGTCAGGTAGCAGGCAGCGGATCCGTAGACCAGATAGTAGTACTAACCAGCTGTGTGACCTTTCGGAATTCCTCCGGGGTATACGGTCGGGCCAGTTATTTCTTTTGGCAATAAATTTTAAGTTGTGTTTGTTTGGACATTTTTTATTAAGTGTTTACTTGTAAGTAAAAGTAAACAAACAAGGATTGTAAATGGGCGCGTTACAATACATTCCACAACGTCGAGAAATGTTGAAGATAATACCAAAACGTAATTCCTTCTTCTTCTTCCTCTTCTTCTTCTCTTCCTCTTCTTATTCTTCTTCTTCCTCTTCTTCTTCTCTTCCTCTTCTTATTCTTCTTCTTCCTCTTCTTCTTCTTAATCTTTACGTCTACTCTATCATTGCTGATGTGAACGGTATTCTTTGTTTGCGATAATATTTTGAATGCCTGCCTTCTAGTCAAGCGAATTTGATGCACCCTGTATAAGAGAATGCCCCCAAAATTCCTCTACATCAAAACCCTCTTTTATTTTCCTCACCTGCTCCATAAAATCAATATTAAAATTAAAAAAGAAAATCCGTACAGTCCATGTCTGACTAAAAAACTGTTTCATAACTAATAGTTTAGATCGCGACATACTGCGACCGATTTTTGATTGCCTCGCTGACGAGGCCACAAATAGGGCCGAAACAGTTCTATAGAGGAATCCACTGCAACCAAAACCGACTCCCAACACATTTTTAATTTATAGGTTTTCTAAGTTTCGAAGATCAAACTTCCGGAGTCCCGGGAAACGCAGGCCTAAAAGACCAAGTCCAGGCGTTAAAATGGGTGAAGGAAAACATCAAGGATTTCGGGGGAAACCCCGACGGCGTCACAATTTTCGGCCAAAGCGCGGGGGGAGCCAGCGTGCACTACCACGTTTTATCACCCATGTCCACAGGTAAATTCTCTCCCTGTTCCCCACCCCTTCCACACAATCAAACCGTGCCCGCTAGGTCTTTTCCACAGAGCAATTTTCCAAAGCGGAACGGCCATAAGTCCGTGGAACTACGGCGTTTTGGGCACGGGAAATCTCCTGGCCCAAGCCGCCGGGATCAAGGAGGGCGAAGCAAAAGCAATTTTGAATCAACTCAAGGATATTCCGACGGAGAAGATTTTCGAATACCAAGAGAAAATATTTTCGGTGGGTAAAGTAAATAGTGTTAATATTTAAATGATCAAAACGGGGGGGTTTCTAAAGGTGCCGAGAATTTATGATCGATTCCACGCCGGTCCGGTCGTTGAGAAACAGACCAACGAACCTGCGTTTCTCCCCGACCTTCCGATCAACATCATCAGATCAGGCAATTACAATCACGTCCCCGTCATAACGGGCTACACTAGTTTGGAGGGCATCTTGTTCTATATAGTGCCTCATGTCGTTTCGAAAACTGGCCGCATCGAAATCAAGCTGGACGAGATGGTGCCGGTCGACTTGAACATCAGGGGAAACCCCAAGGCAAAAAGCGACGTCGTGGAAAAATTGAGGGCGTTTTATTTCGGGGGGAAAACCCCCGACGATACCAAAGACAAGCTGGTTAATACGAAACTACTTTCGGACGTTTACTTCGTTTACCCGGCGTTGAGGGCGGTTGAGGAGCACGTGAAGAATTTGGGGAACCCCATGTATTTATACAAGTTTTCCGCAGAGACTAAGCTGAACATTTTCAAAAAGTTGAACAACGAAACTGCTACGTATCCAGGTGCGAATGTGAATGTGAATGAAACTCGTGCGCTTGCGCTTGATTGCTTTGATTTATTTTAGGGGCGAGCCACGTGGAAGACCTGCCTTACCTGTTCAATTTTAGCATGGCCGAAAGGGTCGAAAAGGGTAGTGTTGAGGAGAAGTGCGTTGTGCGAATGGTGAAGCTCTGGACTGAATTCGCCAAGTCCGGTGATCCCACTCCTGATTTGGTCGATGTTAAATGGACGCCAGTGGCGGACGGAAGGGTTGATTACCTGGATATTGGAACCAATGGGTTGACCATGCGCGCAAACCCCGATGAAGACGTTTATAATTTCTGGAGTGATATATACGAGACGTACGCCCCAAAGTAATTGGGGGGGGAGGAAGTGGATTTGATTTGTTTTAATATAGATTCATCGTAGTAACACCAACAGTTCAAAAGGTTGCAAGACTTTTATTTCTCCGGAGGCTATGCAAAGGTATATTCCCTTGTGTTTGGATGGGATGGATCGGGGTCAAAGGTTGAATTTCAAAGTAAAATAAAAGTCGTCAGTATTGCACACTTGTCTTTTTTGATGTGATGATTGATCACGTCGAAGAAATATAAATCAAACCAAACAGGTTTAAACGTTCAATTAAATAAACGATTAACTAACGACAGGTTAAATAAAATTGAAATAGGTACGAAGTACGGATCCGTTTCTCGCTCACAATCAAAAATAATTTTCAACTCGAACATTTAATTCAAATTATAAAAAAGCTCCGACCTTCAATCGTCCAAAGGTGCAAGTGCATCAGCTGCACCAACGCCCTTCGAGTATCGAAAGTACGGGAGGTAGCGTCCCGTATGTGACCCCGCGATTCAGGACAACCAGCTCCCTCTTCCGGCAATTTTGCCAAGCAACTGGACTATCGATCGCTAAATCGGTTGACCGAAGATGGACGCAACGAAAGCTACGGAAATGTTCTCCCACGGCCCAAGGATAACACAGGCAGGTAATCCAAAGTCAAGGTTTCAGTAATAGTCCCGGAGCGAACCTCCGTTTGAAAGCCTCCGGTAAAACGTCCGGAACAAAAAGCCTAGATAAATGATGGAGAAACACGTGTTACGACCTGAGCTGCGCACAAAGTTACTTATATAAACCCTACCTGATTGTCTGCAGAAATCAGGCTTCGAAAGGCCTAGAAGAAAGCCTTTTGTTGCATATAACGCACTTATTAAAAGTCGGAGTAAAATCCTCCGTTCAAACTCCACTTTAAACAAAACAATTTGGTTTCATTTATTTCAGCTGACTTTTGTTTACTTTTTCTGTTTGACGTTTTCACTTGTTTTGGTTTTTTTACACTCCTCAAAATGATACTTTCGGGAGTACCGGTCTTTTATCTTTGTTTTTACTTATTTTCTCTATTTAAAATTACAATATCTATTTTCTTCCTGGCGGTTACGTTTTTAAATTTGACGTTTCAAATTTTCCATTAGATTCTAATTGCGCCACGATTTGAAAATTATGAATAATTCTGCATTAGTGTGCTAACAATGGCTGGTTGGAGAAATACCGTGAATTGCAGTTTTATGATATTTTCATAATACAAAAAGAGACATTTCACACATTATTGGAAACCTTACTAAAGCATGATCGTTTTAATTTAACTTTAAAAAAATATCGAGGATGAAACTATCCAACCTAATAACAAGTGATCAACTGAAAAACGAATTAGAGTTGGCGTTGCAACCAAACACGCATGTGTGCATTTAGTTCATCGGACGTTCCTTCGATCACTTTTTCAACGTTTCTATTCGAACTTTTATAATTTATAATTTATAACATAATTAATTGACAATAAATGTTAGTATGTCGTTATTCAAGACCCACTTTTAAATTCCAGCGCCTGCTCTAATTCGTTTTTATGTTGATCACCGGTTATAATAATCTAAGGTTATCAACTTATTTATTCAATGACATAAAACTATATAAGCATTCACCCGAAATTCGCTCTCCAAAACGAATGCAATAGTTGTTCAACGATACGAAATTTATAATAAATTAAATAATCAAACTCACGACTTTTCTGTCTAACACAGTCGGTAGTGTCAGTTCGCTTGTGTACAACGTGAAGTTGGCGGTCACAACGCCATCTACTGATCGTGTCCAACGTCTGTAAACTGGATTGAACCGGTGGACAAAGACCGTAAATATGGCGGGACTACGTTTCCAGGTTAGGCGTAGAGAGAATACGCTCGGCAGCGAAGATTGAGTCGACTCGGCCTGAGTCAACCCCAAGACAGCACGGTAATACTAAAGCGAGAGGTAAAAGTAGAAGTAAAACGTGAACTTCAACTTCGACTAGAACTGACAGTAGAAGCCTGAATATAAAGAAAGAACAAAGTCGTTAGTATCCAAAATGGCGTCAGACAATTCGTACAATATTTACCTGAGATTTGTAGTTTTCTCAAGCTTGGTATGGGGCTAAAATGCCCCAAAACTCGATCGGTGGTGCACTAGGGGAATTCCGGCAAAGCCGTAGATAAGCATTTCTTAATCCTTTAAGCCATAGGTTCTCAAACTAATTTCGTCTACCGCCCGCTTTGAGAATCAATTATTTTCTAGCGCCCCCTACAAATTTTAACTTTACCACATCTTAAAAATCACAATCGCAATCATTACTTCAGTTAAATTATAGCTGCCATATATGAGTCTTACCTTGTTTCCCCCAATTTTCTCTGTGACCTTTACCGCCCCCCTGTAGACCTCTAGCGCTCACAAGGGGGCGTTATCGCCCACTTTGAGAAAGACTACTTTAAGCAAAGGGTTCGATAGTTTCTCTAAGCGGTATAACGCATTAACATGGCACCAGGGTCCGACGAGAACTAACTGCGAGGCTCGATATAGGTGGAAGGGACGCCGACAATGCACGTACGCCATAACCAATAACCAATGACTTTGAAGGCAATGATCACGCGGCGCTCTCAACTCTCAACAAACGAAAATCGCGGAAAACAAGGAACGCGCAGGGTTGCCACGTGAACTCGAGACGCGACAGACGAAGCTTTCTTGCCACGTTTCTGTAACGGAAATTAAAACGTAACATAGCGTATGTGACGTAATAACAACAGTTACCGGTAAATCGCAAAAATGGAGTGGTTTTCAGGATTTTTCACCTTTAGTTTCACTTATTTTCTTTGATGATATTTTCAGTTCGTTCGTTTTAACTTCACAACATTCTTCATTTGTCTCGCACAAATCAACTTGTCATTTTTTATTTGTTTCAGCACGTTTTCTGTTTAGTGCTGGCGTTGCGTTTCCACTTATTTCTGCACAGCATTCTTATACCGAGTTCGATTAGTTTATTTATATCGTTTTTGGTTTGACAACGCTTTTCGCTCGCCTCACATAAATCACACTTCCTCAGCTTGTCGCACTTTTCTTGATATTTTCGTTCTTTTCTCCTTTAAAAGAAGACAACCGTCTTCCTTGTCTCTTTTAAAATATTCTTCTCTTTCAGAAAAGAGTAGTTCTTCATGAAAAGAAAGCATTCTCCATAGAGAGGAGGCTTAACATCGAATGAATACAAAATGGGAATTTTACACAGCAAAGAAGAAGAAGAAGTATGGAAGCATATTGACTTTGAATTATTCCCATTCGAACTAAATTAAAAATTAGTATTATTTTTAGGATATTCTTTAATTTAAATAGACTTCAGTCTACCCAGCCTTAGAAACTATTGGTTCTAAAGGCTTAAGACAATCCCCTATGATCAAACATGTCGTCAAACAATTCGTCAAGCATCTGATGAGATTTGTAACCTCCACTTTGGAGGGCTTGGAGTTAAATTAAAACATATTATTCTTGCATACCTTTATGCACTTTTTATTTAAAAAAATATAAGAGTTAAGGAGTTATTAAAAATAAGTAGTTTAAAGCAGAAAGTTTTGCTAACGTTATTCTGAAAGAGTTTATAGCTTCGTGATTACTGATCAAACATGTCGTCAAGCATCTGGTAAGACATCCACATACTGAGCTACAATATATTATCATTTCCTTGCATAATAAAACCCATACAGGATAAAGTAAAGTAAACGCTCTACAAGTTATAAGTTGTTTTTAATTTGTTTAAATCAGTGTGTAACTTAATAATTGATTCAATAATTGAAGAATTCTTAATCTGTTAGTTACTGGCAAAAGCATTTATTTTATAATAAACACTTTGTGAAAAAATGTTACAAGAATCAGTCTCTTGGTAAAACCAGCAGTTCAAAAGACTGAAAGATCTGTTGTACTCCTGCGTTAGTACAAAGGAATAGGCCTTTGTATTGGCTTTTGGCCGGGTAAACCCTGCCAGTTTGGACACGACCTTCAAAATTTGCTCTCCCTATGAAGCTCACTTCGTTGGTGTAAGCTCCCCCTACTATGAAATGGTAATCCGAAAGTAAATGCATCTCGTCTGCTGTGATGGTCTTCCACTCGAATTTATTTTTGTGTTTACTGCAAAGAATTTAGAAAAAGAGGTTTCCATTAATGTAACATTTTTATGTTATATTGTACGAAAGATAAGTCCACGAGGTGGAATTTGTATTTATGCAGAAAGGCACGTCCATGTCCAATCGGAAGAAAATGTAAATAAGATGTCTATCGAAAAACAATGCGAATTAGCTGCTGCTTTCATCCCTGATTCCAATTTACTTATTATACGCACATACAGAGCACCAGACGGAGATTTGGATACCTTCATATTAACCCTGGAGAATGCACTCACGTTTGCTTTTACGATCTTTAAACCTTCTCTAAATATCGTAGTGGCTGGGGATTTTAATATAAATTTCAATACCGATACTTCACCGGTGAGAAAGTTTCTAGACTTCTGCGAAAGCTTCGGTTTAAAACAACCATTTTCGACGTTACGAGATTTGGACTGAACGCACGAACGTGCATAGACAATATTTTTACAAATATCAGAAATCATAAAGCTTATAATATCAGCCCTACAATATCTGACCACGAAGCACAAATTCTTGCACTTCCGACCAATGAAAAAAGCATCCAAAATACTCGTTACTCTAGGAAATATTCATTTAGAAATAAACAGCACTTTGTAAGTACCCTATCGAGCAAGGACTGGGATTACATATTACAGGGCCAAGATCCAGACACAATGTTCGATGGATTCCTAAATACACTATTATCCCACTTTAACAACTGTTTTCCACTAGTAAAAATAAACCTGACTAAGCAAAAAAAACTCAAAATCCTCAACTATTCGAAATCAAAGAAACTTTGTCATTCATACTCGAAGCCTTCAAATTAATCGGAGCTGAAGATTATTACCGAATTTATACCAATGACAAACAATTCTGTAATTATATAACTCAATATGAAAAGAAATATGCTAACTGGTCTACTATAATAAACGCAAATAACAAACAAAAAGGAATGTGGCAAGTCATTAACAATGAAACCGGGCGTAAAAAGAAAACGAAACCTAACAGCAACCTATCTAGCGAAGACTTCAATAAATTCTTCTCCTCTATTACTACAGCTGCACAAAATAATCTACCTACTACACCACACGAAATCGAAAATATAATGTCCCAGATTAAACCAAAACATACAGAAGATCACTACAATCTGAATACCAAACTTCTTAAAGAAATTGTCCCATTAATATTGTTACGTACCCTTGGAAGGATTCGTAAATGGGGGTCGTATCCCTCCCGGAAGAGTACTCGCCCGCTCGAGGTACCTTATTGGAGTTATGAAAGGGCTAGGCTTACCTTCTCCTTCGGTTCGTTTTGGGGGTAGTCGAGGAGGAGTAATGAAGATAGCACGTTCACTTAAACCCCTTTATTCACCCCAGCTCGGTTAGGAAGTCTACCAAGTCGCCCAGTCCACTCACGACTCTTCGCCTTAACACTCCTTGGGCGACTCGGTACCCCTCCCGCCTAACTTCCACTCGCCACCAACAGGTGACACCGGAACCGCGTTCATGACAATATCATACCCCTTGTCTATCTATCATAGTTTACTCTTGCTTCACTACCGGTACGTTCCCGAAAAACTTAAACATTGCTAAAGTTTTCCCCATATACAAAAAAGGTAATCCTGATGAACCATTCAATTACCGCCCCATTATCCATTCTACCTGCTCTGTCTAAAGTTGTGGAAGAAGCTATAGCTAAAAGAATCCTAGATTTCGTCATCAAACATAATGTCCTTCACGGAAGACAATTCGGTTTCAGAGAAGGACCGTGCACAACATCGGCAATCCAAAGTGTTATTGGCTTCATTTTAAATGCCCTGGAAGAGCATGAGTATTGCGAGGCTTGCTTCACAGGCTTAACGAAAGCATTCGACTATATGCCCCACGATTTGTTCATCGCGAAAATGGGCCATTACGGATTTAGGGGTGACAGCCTCAAAATTGATATCTTCTTATTTAAGCGACCGCCAACAATACGTGGAAAATTTTGACGCTGGAAGTAGAATGATGACCGTCACGCGCGAAATTGCACAAGGTTCGATACTGGGTCCTCTTTTCTTCATTCTATTCACGAACGACCTTCTATCATATATGGAAAACTTTACTGTACTATATGCAGACGACACCACCGTATTGAACAGAAGTTAGAATCCTGATGCAATCGAAGAAATGTCTGCAACCTCCTTATCAAAATTAACTGATTGGTTGAACTGTAACGAGCTTTGCTTAAACAATGAGAAAACCGAAAAAATCTTATTTACATCATCAAGAAGAACAGATCCCTCCAAAATAAAATCCGTTAAGCACTTTGGAATCCATCTCGATCTCTGCAAGCGCCACACCGAAGAACTTGGCAGCTCCAACATCTTTTTACTCCAGAAAAAAAGGAATTCACTTCCACAAACAGCCCACTAAACCAATTTTCCTGAAGTATAAGATACTAACATTTCCTGGCGTTTATATCTACCATCAATTGGTCGCAACCAAGAAAAACTTACTTGACCTACCCATGCAAGGAAGTCGACATTCATACTCGAGAAGCAAACAACCTTCTAATTCCTTTTAATCGATTGGCTACCTCAGATGCGCCATGTGATGGGCTTCGGCTGTTCAACTCCCAGTGAAATGGAAAACGTTACCAGTAAAGTGCTTTAAGAAAAAACTAAAAGACTACTTGCTGAAAAAAGTTTCTATTCGATAGAAGAATTTTCTCTCTCAAATGATTTTCTTTCATTCAAATGTAATGTTTTGTAATTCGTATCATGACTTGTACTGGTTTCAGTACTTAAATAAAACTATTATTATTATTATGAAAGAAAAAAGGAAGGAGGATATAAAGCCCAATTGACACATGCAAGAAAACTTGTAAAGTTACTTTAAAAGTTTTCTTGAAAAGTGCGTGTACACTAACAAGTTTTTATCCTTTTACTCCATCTTGAATAAAAGCGCTAAAAGAATACGCACGTTAACCAACCTTTTAGCCATGATAAATTTGTTTTGTTAAACATTTGAGGTGTGGATTATTGCAGTACAGAAATATAATCCTTAATTTTTTAATATTTAACTAAATTCTTACTTAAAAGTAATCTCCAAAAGTAACTATTGTAATCGTAGTGTCACGTATTAAGACATTACGTATTGCTAGGTTGATAAAACGAATTTTAAGGAACTACGCAGACGCGACTTGTAACTTGCATATCATCTTGTAAATATGCAACATGTGCCAGTTTTTCTTGTAAAGTTGAGACTTTTAAAGTTCGACTTGTAAATTGCAGCGAACTCTTTCTAAATTTACGAGAGAACTAACTTCTACAAGTTTTTCTTGTACATGTTAATTGGGCTTAAGTAAGCCGAATTTTCCTCGACTTCAATGATGGTACAAGATGAAAGATGGCACAAATATCGAACGTAAATAACTTAAGGAGAAGGTTACTTTTAATGTAACAGTTCTGTGAAAAAGAAAGGAGAAGTATGTCCAATATGCAGAAATAAATAAATAATTACCTTAACATAAGTGCTGTCGGTAACTAAACGCCCAATACACGCCCTAATCTCTTTTTTTCCGGGATAAACATCCCCTGAGAAAATCCCGTAGTGTGTTTTCGGGTCATGAGTTTGCCCTATATAGGAGACGTTTCCGGTGGGGCTGTAGCCACCTTCAACCGCGTCTTCTGGAACGACACCCAAATAATCCCTCCAGTAATAATCTGAAAGTTCAATAGGGGTTTGCTGAAAATGACTTGGAGGTTGTGGGGACTGGACTTACCAGGTTGGTTGATTTTTTGGCCTGACAAAATGCACTCTGAAAGATGGGGGGATTAAAGGAAATAAAATAAAAATCAAAGTGGACTCACCATCTAAACTTGCAGCGCACGAAAGCAGGGCTGTTAAAATCAGAACGCCCAACATTTTGAAGTTGTTTTAAACAAAGACGTGCACTGGCATTTATAAGTTTCTGCTGTGATGATAAGAATTTATTTCTTTATTTGGACAAGCGCTGAATATTTACGTTCACATCGCTTTGAAAACACACGTGGCGATCCGTCGCGTCGGATAAAACCCATACGAGTCATTGCTTTTTAAAGTAAACGGTTTACAAGTTACAAGTTGTTTTTAATTTGTTTAAATCAGTTCAATAATTGCAGAATTCGAGAATTCTTAATCTGCTTAGTTACTAGCAAAAACGTTTATTTTATAATTGATATACAAAAGCAAAACAATTTGTGAAAAAAATGCTAGAAAACTCAATATCTTGGTAAGACCAACAGTTCAAAAGACTGAAAGTTCTGTTGTACTCCTGCGTTATTACAAACGTACAGGCCTTTGTATTGGCTTTTGGCGGGGTAGACCCTGCCTGTTTGGACACGACCTTCAAAATTGATCCTTCCTATGTACATCACTTCGTTAATGTAAGCTCCCCCTCTTACGAAGTGGTAGTCGGTAAGCAAATGCATTTCGTCTGCTGTAGTGGTCTTCCATTCGAATTTATCCTTGTATTTACTGCACAGAATCTAGAAAAAGAGGTTACCATTAATGCACGAGGTTTATAAAAAAAAAAGGAACGGAAAGGAGGAGTAAACCGAATTTCCCCCAACGACTTCATTGTTGGTAGAAGATGAAAGGGGGCACAAATATCGAATGTAAATAATTTAAGGAGAAGGTTCATTTTAATGTAACAGTTTTGTGAGAAAAACTTAATGTCCGTACTCATAGTGTAACGCGCCCCCCCAATTAGACTTGCTTACTGACTATTACGGACAAGTAAACAAATAATAAAAATGTACAAACAAACCCCACTTAAGATTTATGGCCAATTTAAATAACTGTCCCGTGGCTTCCGGTAGGTCGCACCGCTGGTCGGTAATATTATCTACACTACGGTCAGACTGCTACCTGCTATTGTGTCTACTGCGGCCGTCTACGAGTTAATCTACTGCCCAAAATTTTCTGTTTACAGTTGAACGACCCTCCGGAGTAGCGGCGGGGCAAGACCTAAATTTGATGTGGGCAAGATAAATTTTGCGAGGCCCTCTAGTGGCGCAAGAGGACGGATTTTATATAAAATATTTTTCATGAGTTAAAGAAAACTGCATAAACCTTCGAAGCGCAAGGCCGTAGGCCATGGCCCACATCGCCTACGCCTTACGCCGCTTCTGCTCCGCAGAACACGCTATAAAGAATAATACCTTTAATTAGGGCTTACGTGATCGTCGTGCACAGGAAACTACGTCGTGATAACATGGTTCTTTTGGTACGAGCAGTAAAACAATTCTCCAGGACAAGGAATTAGACACTTTGAATGAAACGCAACAATCAACCTTAATTAATTATTTATTTAAAAAAGAAAAAAAATGAGTAAAACTCCTGATATCAGCCGCTGTAGGATCGGAGATCGTGAGTGACAAACCCTTGCGTTTGAAATAAATACAAATAAACAAAAATTACGATTTTCAGAAAGTACAGTATAACTCGTTTAACAGATTTCACTTTCGAATATCGGCGCGATCTATTTTCTTTCGATTCACACCGTTGGTGGTTTAATGTCTACACAGATATCTGTTGGAGAGCTCTGCTCCTTTAGTTAGATTAATAATTAATTAAGTTTCAACTGAGCTCAAGTCTTGGTACAGTGTTCGTCCCTCTGATCGCACTCAAAGACTTGTTCTGTTTAATAAACCAACGCACAAAGTGTCTCAGTGGGACCACAGTGTACTTAATTAATGAATTAATCAGATGGTTTAGAGAAGTATGTGATACAAATGCCGCCTTCAGCGATCAATTTGCAAGTAAATCAGTAGCAATCACCTGTTTTTCAGGGGCCCCCCCTGGGGAGGTGTTGGTTTAACCCTATCTCTAGCTAACCTGATTAATATGGTGCGTGTAGTGAGCCAAAACTTCTTCCACTCCGTCACCTGAGCGTTAATTAATTGCTTTGAGGGCGGTGCTCTACCCATTTGCCTGTATTATCAGGACCATCTGTATGTCGTTCTTTCGCCGTCTAACCTAGCTAATAAATTTATAGCGCAAGGAATTAGTTGACTGTGTTTGCACTCCACTATGGGTGGTTTTGGCCTTGCAGTTTTTAGGCGATCGCTTCTAATTAACCGACAAATCTCTCGGCAAAGACCACAGTTTGACCCTCCCCCATATACAGGGCGTGGAAGAAATTTTGTTACGAAAATGGCTAGGAATGTAGTTCAAATTGTTTGGTTTCCAATTTGCCTGAGAGAATCCCCAAAGGTAGAATGACTTCTAAAAGTACACTGTATTGCAAGCCCAGGTAGATGTGGGAAATAAGTTGGTTGATTAAATTACAGAATTTGTCTACTAATTAAAGAAACACTGACCCATCAATCTTTTCTAAGATGAAGGTCACTAGTGAGTTTTAATACTCGCTGAGATGTAACAAAAAATAGTTGATTAAATTTAGCTCAATATAATGGTACTACATATGAACCGTACTGACTCTTTAGTCTAATTAATGCAAATCAAATTATCTCTGCGCAGTTATTACCACCAAATACCTAAGGCGTACCATCCGTGTCCACTCCCGCACTGTCCATTTTGATTTAAGAACACTCGCGTCGCGACGCCTACGTATCTAGTTTAATTGCCTTTCTTATCACACTGTATTTAAACCGGACCGAAATAAATGATTTAACAAAAATTGAATAAAAACTACAAGCGCCCAGAGAAAAACACAATTAAGCCAAATTAGAATGAACTCAACCGTTCTCGCTAGAGCTTCAATGCTATCTGTACCGCGTTCCCGATTCTTACGAAAACAATTAAAAACCACCCCCTCAGACTTGCAGCAAAATTTTGAAATCCCTTCGACCGTTGATTTGAATTCTAGCCCACGCCTCTCCCAGATGCCAAAAATGTATTAAGAGTAACTTATCAGCAATGCAAGCTGTTTGTCTGTCGCCAATGAAATACCATAAATTTTATTATTCGAGTGTAAGAGCTGGCATTTTTAAAGGACCAGACTCCAGCGGAGGCCTCAACTTGCCCAGTAATTTGATATCTTGAAACACATGGGGCCATTCATCTGCAATTTTAAAGCGACGGAATGTGTACAAACCTAAGAGACCAATTTAACTTATGAGTAATTCGATATGCCTTTTCCGTTATTGTACATGTTACCGTGATTTTAGCGCGACAAACTTTTGTACAGAAATTCGAAACACGTTCGCTACTTCACATGGCAGATTTACGGCTCTCTGTGTGGTCTATCATTAACCGAAGGGACGGCACGTCGCCCAGCATTGCTGCTTATCGCTTGAGAAAAAAAAAATTACCCAGAATACGGACATGTGTTCGTTATTGAAATAGAACATGAACGTTTCTATAGTGCTTCCTCGAGGCTTCCTTGAATGAGGAACCCTTTAGAATGGGATTGTCGTAAGGTAGTTGCATTAGAACACATTCTAAGGGGTTCCTTTTTGAAGGAAGCCTCAAGGAAGCACTATGAATACGGACATAGGTCTAATATGTAAAAATAAATAAATGATTACCTTAACGTAAGTGCTGTCGGTAACTATACGCGTAATACATGCCCTGATCTCTTTCTTTCCGGGATAAATATCCCCTGAAAAAATCCCAACGTATGTTTTCGGGTCATGAGTTTGCCCTATGTACGAGACGTTTCCGGTGGTGCTGTAGCCACCTTTAATTGCATCTTTTGGAACCACACCAAAGTAATCCCTCCAGTAATAATCTGGAAAAAAAGTTCTTCGTTTTCTGTGTGCTCGTTGAAACGAGCGAATACGTACCCGGTTCGTTCGTCCTTTGGCCTGGCGAAACACACTCTGAAATACACTGCACAATTAAAAAAAAAATTTCTAAAGTTGACTCCTCACCATTTAAGTTTGCCACGCACGACGCAATCAGCGACGCTGAGAGGAACACGACGCTCAACATTTTGAAGTCAACTGAAACGAGGACGTCTTCTGGTATTTATTTATACCTGATAGTTTTGTTTAGACTGCTGTGTAAACGCGAAGTAAGTGTATTCCTTCATTTCGGGACGTCGTCGCAATTTATTAACCGAGTTCACTCAGATAAGATTTGAAAGTAAATGTTTACACAAAGGGTTTACTTTTCAAGTAAACGATTTACTTATTTTTTTTTTATTAACGTCGTTACGCCAAATAAAAAAGTAACACAAAAAATAACCCAAAAACACTAATAATTTTTTTTTAAATGCATGACCGACCATGATTTATCTATCTGGGAAGTACAAGGATTTCAAAATTTTGAAAGTTAGTTTGGCCACCATCATCTCGGTAGATCCAAAGACCTCTCCACTTGTGTGACGGCGGATAAACGTGTCCAATTTTGACTTGGTCGTCAACGCTTGCTCTTCCTATGTACAGAATCGTGTCCTTGTATATTCCGCCCTTGACGAGGTGGTAATCGTTTAGCAAATGCAAGCTATCTACGTGCATGTTCTTCCACTCAAATCGAGTTTTATTGCCAGTACAAAGAATCTGAAAAACAGAAGAAAAATTCTTTCATATGTTTTTATATAATAGCCGAGAAATAGTCTCAGTTAAAAATTACTGGTTTACAAATCAAGTCGATTAACCGCGTCGCAACACGAGTCACTTCTGACCTATAAATTGAGTCGTGACTAGCTAATAGCAACCATACTGCTGCCCCATGAGCTATCACGCACGAGATGGCGGCCAGAGCGGACAAAGCGTGTCATCGCAACCGACAATTTTACTGGATTACAAAATATGAAAGAACACGTTCACGTTGTGTTTTTTTTTTTTTAATTTCAAATACTTTTTGCACTTGCAGTTTGTCACGCTTGCTGTATTTATTTGACACCATAAATTAATTTCATGTAACTGGATCGTAAGAGATGCACGTTTCCAAATATACAATGTGCATAAAAAAAAAGTTCGTTGTCCTTCTGTTACATCACAAATTAATCTCACCCAGCTGATCTACGCAGATATCTGATAAGCCCTAAATACACTTGATTACTCCAGAGCACCCTTACAGTATTTTCATCTTGCTTTAACATCGTGTGATAATAGAAGATGGAGATACTCTGAGTGTGCTTCTAGAGCAATGAACTGAAAACGCTAGAAGAAAGCACAACGCTTTAAAATTTTCATAAAGAAGAGCCTCGATAAATAATGCAAAAGCAATGTACTTACAAGAATATATGTGCGATGAGTACATTTATGATCGAGTGAGGCCACCACTTGTCTCTTGCCAGCATAAATATTACCCACTGTCACTATGCCGAAATTGTCCTATATATGTTGTATTTCCGGCCTCGGAGAATCCACCTTCTACTGCATCGTCAGGAACGATACCCGTATAATCCTTCCAGTAATAATCTGCAAATAAGTTCACTGTATTCCATATTCCGTCTAGTTTAACGTTCGTAACTAAAAAAAAAAAAAAATTATTGACATACCTGCTTGTCGTGCTATTCTTCCGGGTATGACGCAGTCTAAAGAAAAGATACTCTTGATTAAAATAATTTCAATAATATGTATACAGGGTTATTAATCGGCCATGTGATTTAATTAAGCATTATAGGGTCCGGAATTCCCTTAAACTCCGGTGGTGGCAGCGAACTCCGTTACTGTAGTCTTTTTTCTTAATTTTCACAATTTCATTCTGGTTAACACGCTTATAGTTAAATTTCTTGCTAAAATTACGCTACCAATGCAAGATGGGTTAAAAACGGGGAAAGTCTTCAAAGACCCTTCCTACACGGTTATAATATACTGTTAATTCTCTGTGGTTATAGTCGTCCCAGTTTTATATTGGTATTTATTTATTTTATATGCTTTAAAAAAGCGACAGAGAGGCCGCAGTGCCCGTCTCTTTGCCGTTTTTTATAGCAAGACCATAAAACCGATACAAAACTGGGATGATTATACTGTCGGCAACGACCTTCGAACCTAAATGGCTTAACCTAAAGATGTAATATGTCGGTTTGCATTGTAGGTACTCTTTTGTCAAGTACCTGGATCTGGTAACAAATTTGGTAAACCAGGCTTTTATGGAGGTTATATTTCTGTTAAAAAAAAATGAAATGTCAAACGGTAAAATTTGTTTTGTTTATTACTAGTGACATTTTGTATATGAACTAAACGTCAAGACGGATTTTATTAGCCTCTAGTGTACATACCTGTCACTTATAAACTCATACCTGTTATTTGGCCAACTATAGTAGCGTGCTCGAAATTCGAAACAGGCAATAGTTTATAAATAAATACAAATATAAATGGCAGTTTTAAAATAAGAGGTAGCAGTTTATAAATAACAGGTTAAAAAAATGTTACATTACAATATTCCTCTATTGTCTAACAACAAGTTATATACCACCTTACGCTTTATATTTATATACCGTTTGTCCATCTGACAATGAGACATAGGGATTTAACATGGGAAAACAGAAATTGCTTTATATTATCTACCTGAGTACATATATATGAAATTCTGGGTTATAATCGGAAAGATTATTGCATTCAAAGTGTTTTGATACTAAATTTGTGCAATTTTAGTTCTTAATTATTTAAAAATTAATTAAAAAAGTTATTATTTTTTTCCGGACAAGATTAGTAAGTATTTAACGAAGAGTTTACAAACGGATGTCGTGGTCAAGTTAGTTTGTTGATGTTTCACAACCGTAAGGTCACGAGTTCAAATCCGAATAAGGACACTTTTTTTTCTTTTTTTTAAATATTTTTTCAGATTTGAAATCACTTAAACTCAAACTACTTTATTATTTTATTTATAAGTTTCCTTTTAATATTAATTATGTAACATCATAAATAAAGTTATAACTTTAACATAATAAAATTTTACAAACGAAAAAATACACATAAATGGAACATAATTAATATTAAAATGAAACTTATAAATACAATAATAAACTAGTTTAAGAGTGATTTCAAATCTGAAAAAATATTTAAAAAAAGTGTCTTCATTCGGATTTGAACTCGTGACTTTACGGTTGTGAAACATGAACAAACTCACTTGACCACGACATCTGTTTAGAAAGTCTTCGTTAAATACCTACTAATCTTGTCCAGAAAAAAATAGTAACTTTTTTTCTTAATTTGTAAATAATTAACAACTAAAATTGTACAAATTTAGTATCAAAACACTTTGAATGCAATAATCTTTCCGATTATAACCCAGAATTTCATATATATGTACTCAGGTAGATAGTATAAGGCAATTTCTGTTTTCCCATGTTAAATCCCTATGTCTCATTGTCAGATGGACATACGGTATGTAAAACCTTTCATGGACACCTTGTGTGTTGTAGAATACCGTTAAAAAAAGATAAACAAACTAACTTGAGAGACCCTGTATAACTTGACACACTTTTCATTACTTTATTCGGACGCGATAATATGATTGAATTTCAAAAGATATTCCGTTAACTTTTACATGTAATATTTATATTATTATTCAATCTGCATTTAAATTAGCTTACCGATTGTGCCGTCAGAATAAGCCCCAGCAAACCAAGCACACAAAACGACGAAAAGCAACATCGTAATTAGGTAATACTACAGACCGTTCACAAATTAATAAGTAAAACCGAATTATGTACTTTGATAACTTATTTCGGGAGAGATTAGTAAACGCGAATGTTTTGAAAACTAATGCGATATAAATAAATTGTGCGTGTGTAGAAAAATATAAACATTGCGTGTAATATTTGATAAGCAAAAATTACTTCTTAATCTTCATGAAATTTATTAATATACGTACAATCGTCAAACTGTAAAAAAGCAAATAAAAATTATTGGTTTTCTGTCATTTTAATCAACTGTGATTTATCGGGGAAGTACAAGGATTTCAAACTTGTGAAAGTTAGCTTGACCGTCGTCATCCTTGAAGACCCAAAGTCCTTTCCACGCGTGCGATTGTGGGTAAACGTGCCCAACTCTAACTTGATCGTCGACGAATGCTCTTCCTATATACAGGATCGTGTCGTTGTATATTCCACCCTTAACGAGATGGTAGTCGCTTAACAAGTGCAGATCTGCAATGTCCGCCTGCCTCCATTCAAATAGATTTTTACTACCACTACAAAGGATCTGGAATTATTAAAAAAAAAAACAATGGTAGGTACCTTGTTATTGGAATTTGTTATAACCAGACTGCGGCGTTCGTTAAGACATATCATAGCCGGACTTGTTTCATCTCATGTCCATAAGTTTATAAAACACAGTAAAGAGACGATGTATTTTAAAATATTTAATAATTAATGTTAATAATTTAATATTTCATTAAGATCCCGACCCGCTAGTGATGTCATCGTTGCCGTGACCCATATAGTTTGCAAGCGAATAAAAAATCAAAAAACTCTTGAACTTTTCATATAGAAGATATATTATACAGGGTGTAACAAAAAAGTGGGCCATTACTTCACGGACGTATTCTACTCATTGAAATGAAGAAAAACGTTCATATAAACGCCATCCCGATATTTTAAAGATTTTTCTGAACCATTGCAATTGTCGACTAGTATTTTGAATTCGTTTATAAAACCGTCATGTCGAAACGGATACTATTGCAGTTGAAAAAACTATTTGTAAATTAGGACCTCGTTTTTTTCCAACTTGGTTAAAGTTGCCAAGGAAATGTATTAATTTACTTACAAGAACGTATTTACTGTGACGGTATTTTCCATCAAATGCGCCCACTGCTTCTTTCTTGCCGGCGTAAATGTTACCCACAAAAATTCCCTGGTAGTCATTATGTCGAAAATGTCCAATATACGTGGTGTTTCCGGCTTGGGTAATCCCACCATCTATTGCATCGTCCGGTACAACACCCGCATAATCTCTCCAGTAATAATCTGTAAATATGGGAGGGATTACGTTAAGATGTTAGAAATCGATTCGAAATACAAAAGTCTCAATTTGTTTACTTGTTCAGAAAAAAAATTGATTACTTTAAATGTAATGAAATTCGTAAAACAATATATACCTGCTTGACGAGCTGTTTTTCCGGGTATGACGCACTCTACAAAATAAAAAAAAACGTCATTAGGAAAAAATAAAATAAAATGAATAAACTGTTAGTTTTTTTAACATTTTGTCATAATACTATTGAATCATAGTTTTGTTGTTTTAAGTTGTTATATTGTTTATAACAACGACATACAATTTACCATTGAAGCAGAAAAAGACAGCTTTGTTCCCTTTTTGGACACTTTATTGATAAGAAATAATTTCAATAACATAGAACTGGACTGGTATCAAAAACCCACCAACTCCAACAGTTACATAAATTTTCATTTACGTCACAATTACAAAACCAAAATTAATTTCGTTTTAGGCATGAAAAATAGAATACAAAAAAATTCACACAACAAATTTAAGGGAAAAAAATCTGTATAAATTATCCAGTATTCTGCAAGAAAACAAAACAGTTATCCCAAATTACAGTCATGATTCAATTTAGATAAAGAAACAAAAAAATATAACTGATTCTGTATAAATTAAACACCTTTTTTTTTTAGAGCTCTTGACCGGTGATAGATTTATCGAAATAAAACTCTTGAATGTTTCGGTCCAATTGATTTATTGCGTCATAATATTTTCGAACCCGGCTAGGTTCTCCTTGAGTGACTACAAAAAATTAACGTATTATACAATTGCAAAGAATTGCGAATTATACAAATTAAACGAAGAGTTGAAATATTACAAAAATTGTGTTTTATACAAATTAAGAATATAGAATATTCGATGTTAACCAATCACGCAATAAATAATATGCATAATTTTGATTTTGACCATGTCAACATCTTAAAACAAGAAAAGAATTTTTACAAAAGAAACACTTTAGAAATGTGTTTCATTGTCAACGATCCTGCATCCGTCAATAAAAGAACTGATTTTAATAACCTAAGCAATCATTATCACCCTGTATTAAAAGGTCTCCCTCCGCCGACCAACGGGAAAAACAATGACAGAATTTCAGTAAATTAACGTGCATAGAGTTATAGCAACTCAGTTTCTCTCCAACTCGGTCGGAGCGAGGTTCACATCAATTTAGGTAAGGACTGTCTGTTTTTCAAAATTAAATTAACTTCAAAATAATTTGTAATGTGACAAATAATATTTAGGCTCTGAAGCAGTCGCGGAATTTGTTTCCAAAACAAATCGGTTATTGCGTGTTAAACTTGAATAACAAACATATGTTCAGATTCTCAGTAAAATTTCGGCCGGATGCTCCATGGCGCCGTGTCCCTTTTCAAGAGACTGTATACCACCCAGCGAGTCTTTAAAATTCTATAACGTCGGGCACTACCCAAATTGCACTCCGTGTCTGGTGTCGTAAACCTGTCATAGAGTAACGTTTAGCTTTGTGTTCGTTTAGATTTTTATGGTTTAGGTCGCGCTAAAATTGTAATTACATGTCAGTTATCGAAAACGAGATCAAATTACGTTGCAAGTTTAAGTGTTTCGCTTTAGTCTGTTTTGTTTCAACAAGCACAGGATGTATTAAAATTTCAGCCTGGTCACTTGTAGCGTTAAGTGGTTGCAGATGTTGAGAGACCACCGCGAAACTAATTGGTATTGAATAGGCGTGAGTTGGAGCTAGAAGGAGCGGTTATCATTGGCCGAGGTGGTTTCCAAAAATTTATCTTGCGAAGTCCGAGGGGTTGAGTTAATTTTTGACTTGGGAAGACAGGAGCTACGGGGAGAGACAGACAGGATTCGATCTCTCGAGCGAACGGTCGAATTCATTTTAATTTTGACTTAGCGGGTTTCTTTTAGTGCTTGCAGTCATTTTCTCATATTTCTAGATCAATCATTTATTCGGTACGGTTAAAATCCAGTGTGTTGAGAGAAAGGGCAATTAAACAAAACCACGAATACGTACGAGCCGCGTCGCGAGTGTCTAAACAAGAGTGTGTGCGTGTGTGCGCAATTCGCTGATACGCGGATAGGTAATTTGCATTTATTGTATCCTTCGTCACACATTTGGTGGTATAAATTGATTAATGATGATTTAATTTGCATTAACCAGGGGATAGAGAGTCCGTAAAGTTCAGTATTCCTATTGCATTTAGATAATTTTAGCTAAAATATTTTATTTACATTTGAATCGAGCATAAAAACTCAACAAGTAGTATTCACCTTGGTAAAATTTGTTGGTCATTTGTTTTAATAAATTATTAGGCCCGTTCTGTGATTAATCAACCAGAGGCAATTAACTATTCTCTCAAATCTATTTGGAAATTCAATACCGTGTACTCTTAGAAAACAGTCCTACCCTTTTGGAGATATTCTTTATCAAGTTGGAAACACGCTAACGGCTGTTTTCGATTTGTACAGGGGAGTCGCCAATCTGAATCACTGGTCTGAGGCAAGTTATATCTGCCGCCGAAACCACGTGTGCCAGCACAACTAAAACCCAGAAATCAAGGCCAATTAATTGCTCGTTACGAATTTCATAATTACGAGGCCGAACAATTTTCACCACCTATTCATACCCAGCTTCTTAACAAAGTTTCTCTCACCCCAGTGTGTGAACCGAAACGTGGTCTTTGCCGAGATATTTGCAGATTAATTAGAAGCGATTTGCCGAGAGACTGAAAGGCCATAACCACCCATAGTGGAGTGCCGAAAACAGTTATTTGGGTCCATTGCGCAACAAATTAATTAGATAGGTTTAGCCGACGAAAAAATGACGCAGAGAGATTTGAAAAAAGGAGTACATAGTAGCACACTCTTAAGACGATTGGACGTAGCGAGAAAAGATCCTACCCATTCGACCTCAATTAATTAGTTTAGCTAGGGTTTCCTATCACCTCCGAAAGGAGTCCCTGAAAAACTGGTGATTGCTATTGATTGTCCTGCAATTTGATCGCCGAGGGCTGCATTTTGTATTACATACGTCTCCAGAACGTTCTGGAGACGTATGTAATTACTTCCATTAATTAAGTACACTGTAGATCCACTGTGTCACACTGTGCGTTGGTTGATTGAACAGAACGAGTCTAGAGTACGATTTGAAGTGGAAAACACTCGTACCAAGACCAATCTAAGTTGAACTTAAATTAATTGTTAATGTAATTGGGGAGCAGAGTTCTCCAACAACTATTTGTGTATGCACGAAACCACCAACTGTGTGATTTGAAGGCAGTTAGGTCGCTCCGATATTCGAAAGTGAAATATGTTAAGCGAGTTCTACTGTACCTCCTCTCTTCAACAAATAATTAATTAAATCTAACTTCCTATTTTATTTAACCGTAATTAGTTCCTTTGCTCTCTCAAGTTATCCTTTGACGCACCAAAAAGAACTGAGTTACCACAACGTAAGTCCAGATTTACAGCGATCACGAGATTATAATTATTATCAGTTTTATCGCGAGATCCAAGGGTAGTTCAACCGAAACACAATAAGTAGGTTAACAGAATAGTCCTAGCGCCGGCCATAAATCTTAAGTAGCAGGTAGCTATAGTCGACCAAGACGGATCGGATTGTGCATTGTAGCCGTAGACAGATAGGGATGCATGACTAATTGCAATAATAAACCATTCGGGTGACACTTGTAATTTCGTAAGTAAACATTGTCGGTCCAGTAATTTAATTTGGAAATAAATTTAATTTGTTTTTGTTTGGACAGTTTTATTGATTATTTAGTTGTCCGTAAAAGTCAACACGCAAGGTAACACGTCGGCGTGTTATAGCTCTTTATTTAATTTGTATAATACACAATGTTTGCAATATTAAGGGTGGGTTTACAGAAAGGAAATCAAATATTTAATTACGATTAACTATTTGACTGAGATTAAAATTAGCGTTGCCTTAGTTTAACAATTTGATTTCTATGGCAACACGAATTTTAAGCTCAATCAAATAGTTAATTGTAATTAAATATTTGATTTCCTTTCTGTAAACCCACCCTTAAACTCTTTGTTTAATTTGCATAATTCATAATTCTATGTATAATACATTAATTTTTTGTAGTCACCGAAGAAGAACCCGGTCGGGTTCGAAAATATAATGACGCAATAAATCAATTGGACCGAGATACTCAAGAGTTTTATTTCGAAGAATTAAACACCATAAAAATTTTGAACCAATATTGTCGAAAAGGAGCCTCGAGTCACTATAAATTCTAGGTTAAAATCTAATGCGATGACAGATTAACAGATTAATAAACAGATTTGGAAATTTTAACCTAGAATTTATAGTGACTCGAGGCTCCTTTTCGACAATATTGGTTCAAAATTTAAATTAGTCACTAATATCATGGATAATCCTTTGGTTTTGACCATAAAAATTTTTAAATCTTTTCCTTTTATACCGCGTGATTTTTTAAATTTTTTATCAACTCTTGCCATGGAATTTGAACGGCATGTCGTAGCTTTACTGTGAAACAGCATAAAGGAGTGCAATGACGTAGGTACTTTTCACTTAAGCTGCGACATGCCGTCCAGATCTCATGGCAAGAGTTGATAAAAAATTTAAAAAATCACTCGGTAGATGAAATTCAAACGATGATTAATAATTAATTTGTTGTCTTTAGAAAACATCACTTCAGCTTTTAAAAATGCTAAAACTGTCAATGATCTTTTTTCAAATTTAAAAGAACCTATTACTGATGAATTAAAAAGAAATGTGATTTATCGTGTGGGCTGTTGTCAGTGTAACCATGTCTACATTGGACCGACTTCACAACACTTAAAACAACGTGTAATGAAAAACAAAAGTGAAATTAAACATACTAACAATTCAAATTCTTTAGTCAATCACATAAATGAATTCAATCATAACATTAAGTCGGACAGTGTGGAGGTGATCACGACTGAGAACAACCTACATAAAAGACTTTTTATTGAAATGTTTCACATCTAAACTCACTCTGATACAATGAATTCACAGTCTGACATACAAAATTTAAGCAATATTTACTGTAATATAATGGAAAAAGAAAGAAACAGAAACAGAATCAAACGTTAATTGTTCAAAATTCAAATTTGCGCCTTGATCCTTGTGCTTCTAAATTTTAATTTTTTTTTTAATTGCAGCTATTGTAATGTGCTATTTTACATGGAACGCTCAAGCTGTTGTAAGTAACAATTATTATGCTAACATAAATTTTCACTGACGTCATATCTTGTACTATCGCAGAGCCTCTGATGATGGAACAAATTTGTTTCGAAATATGGCATACAACAAAAGAGTCAAAGAGTGTCTTTAAAAATTCAGCCAAACTTTGCCGAATAACCCTACAATCAAAATTTTCCAAATTTTGTTTTTCAACAAGTACGGCATACTTCCCAAGCTTTTCAATTACAGAAAAATGTTTTGGCATTTCATTTTCCTCTTTTGCTCTCTTATCAGTCTTGCATCATCTGAGGTATTTTGTTTTTCGTTCATCCTTTTTCATCGTATTTCGTTGCTTTTCGCTTGGGTTTCCGTTAACCTATAGAATTAATTTCATTTATTTTTAACTACTTCCTTTTTTAGCGTTGCACCGGAGAGATTTTTTATTTTCATAGTTTCTCGATTTTTTTTTGAGTAACAGGCGTTTCGTGCTTTCCTTTCTTTTCTGTTAGTTTTCTTTTTTAATTTTGTAACATTCCCATGGAAGATATTGCATCTTTGCAGCTTTGCCGCCGTATTTTATTTTCTGTTAATTTTTCTCAACGTATTTCGTTATTCTTTCTTCGGAGTAGAATTAATTTGATTTATTTTTATCTTTTCATTTTGCATTTTTTAACGTTTTTTCGTTCACCTTATTCCTCGAATTGGGATTCTATCCGAAGTATGCCCGAAGTAAAATTAATTAATGCAATTAACTCACCGTTTGTGTCATCCGAAAAGACCACGGTCACTATAGCGCACAAAACGATTAAAAACAGAAGGTTTGAAACCGAACCCATTTTGGGAATTAATATAGGTACGCGTGAAAGCCCCTGCAGATGCTAAAATCGCGAGTGAGAAAAGTTAAAGAATACAAGTAGTTTTATTGCTGGATCCTTAAGAAAAATGTAAACATTGCGTTATCACTACTTGATACTTGATATTAGCAGAAAGTATGTGACTGATACGAAAATGTCATAGAAATGTCACTCCGCATGTTAGTAAATAACAGCAGGAGTTGGTTTTTCCAATAAAAAAAATGTATAGGTACCTACTGAAAGACTGCGTTTATTAGATTACCAAATACTATTCGAAACGACAAATCATATCATTTCTTTGGCTAGGTAAGTAAATATACAAAGAAACAGCTTTTATTGATAAATACGTATTTACATTTCATATAAAGTTCTATACCACATAACTTGTGGGAACATACTTAAAGTAAATAGGCAAGAAAACGCCCTCTTCCAATCTGGTATTCGAATAGGTACTACATAGATAGAAAAGCTAAAAGAAGCCTTTCGTAAAGCAAAACAAAATAAAAACACTTATTAAAACATTATTTATAAATAATCACACATAAGACAAAATAAAAATTTAACCAAACGTTAGAGTTCAAATTTCCCTGAATTTTATTTTTAATATAAAGTAAGTCGTCTTCTACCGTCGTAGTACAAGAAGTTCAAAATTCTGCAAGTTCTCTTGTTCGTCCTCGCCTTGGTTGAGCCAAAGCCCTTTCGCATAGTGCGTTTTCGGATAAACATGACCTACTTGTACTTGATCATCAACGTTCGCTCTTCCTATGTACAGGACGGTCGTATTGTGTACGCCGCCTTTAACGATGTGGTAATCGTTCAAGAGATGCATGTCATCTACATTTACCTTCTTCCACTCGAATCGATTTTTATTGCCACTACAAAGAATCTAGAAAAAGAAACATACAATCCTTAAACTTGGGGAAAATCGGCGCCATCTTTTTTTTTTAACTTCAAGTCGAAATTTCATTTAAGTTTATTATTTTCGTATCATCCGACTCCATTTGTGCGGATTTTTTTAATGTGCCCTCCCATGGCTATTTAATTCAACTTACCGGGAGAACTAATAAAAATATCTATCGGGGTTCGAAGTAAATGTGATAAAGACAAAGACTGCAACAACAAATACAATACAATATATGTCCTTCTCTGTTTTGACCATCATGCAAGCTGCTATGTCACAAAAATCAGTTTACACTTAGTATATTGCACATACTAAAGGTGACCCATTTTATTTAACGAGTTTCAACAAATTTCCTACTGCACCGACAAAATGGGGGGTAATAATTAAAATAGGGCAAAATGAACGAAGAAGAGAGTTCAAGATCGATTGGGAAGTAGAACATTTACTCAGCGTCTTCCTTCAACTCTGTAAAATACCTAATTGTAGTAGAAAAGGAATGCACTCACAAGAATATAAGCACTGTGAAAAATTCTTGCGTTGTAGGCAGACACCGCCAGCCTTCTTCCAGCGTAGATATTGGCCACGAGAATTGATGGGCCATCTTCGTGCCGAAAATGTCCAATGTATGTCTTGTTTCCTGCTTCGGTGTAACCCCCTTCTACAGCATCATCGGGGACGACACCAACATAATCCCTCCAGTAATAATCTGCAAACACAATTATTTTAAAACAAAAGTTTCACGCAGAAAGCAAAAAAAAAATTTTTCTTTAGTGTGGAATATAAAAAGGAGATGATTAGGTATAACAAACCTGCTGGTGGAGCAACTTCTCCAGGAATCACGCACTCTGCAAAAAAGAAAAACACTATTTAAACAGAGAAAATGTAATAGTATCGCTTATTATTTATGTAATAAATTATTCAAGTGATCGCGAAAGCTATTTACATACGAGTAGAACACGTTATGGTTAGAAAAGTAAATAGTAAAAAAGTGGCAAGTACAACTAAAAAAGAAACAAAAGAATTACATCAAAGCATGAATAAATAGGTAACAAAAGCTAAAGTCGCACAGACGAACACAAAACAAAAAACGTACGACGATTGCAAAACAAAATTGATTTGTGATTTTCATTCGACGAAATACAGAATAAACACATGTAATATTTTAAGAATAATATGAATTTAAGAAAAATATACACGATGATCCTCTTCTGGCGGAGAACGTTAAAAAATAAGAACATTGTAAATACAAAAAAAAGAGAAAAATAATTCAACAAAAATAATAAAAGAGAGCTGTAATACGCAAAAAACAAAATGCGACGAATAAGACAATAAAATCGATGGGGAATAAGACAATAAAATCGATGGGGAATAAGAAAAACTAAACAAAAGAATAACAAAAACAAAAAAAAAACTGTAAAATTACACCAACTTAATATGAGAATTAAAATAACTAACAATTACTAAGTACCATCGTGATCATAAAAAACGATTACAGCGGAGTAAAAGGGACACTTCAATTTTCAAAAATTTTGACATTTGTTATACTTAAAATAACTATAAAATCTCATCCAACTCATTCGATTCCAAAGAAATAAATATTCTCTGTGATTAAATAATACTAACGGCCAATTCAGTTGCAATTGCTCGAATGCTCATTCTGTCTCGCAATTGCGTTTGAATGATTGCTTTCTGAATTGAATTTAATTGGGGTATTTTTATTTGTCTTGTCAAAATATCTTAATGTCAAAATGACAAAAGTCCATTTTGAAGCACGCTTCAGTTAACTAAAATTTAGAGTGTAGTCGGTTTTTCTGATTACGTAATAAGCAAGAGAAAAGCGATGTTATTATTGTATTAAAGAGTCAGAGAAATAAAAGACATAGGAAACAGATGTGGATTTAATTTCATGAAAAAAAACAAAAGGAAACTTAAACATACAACAATAAAATGCGGAAGTACATACATTAAAAAAAATCTGAAACAAACCACATGGAAATACTGTCACGAGGGGGATTTTCTAAAAACCACGATGGGATTTTTTTTGTTTCCGCGAATAAAAATATAAAAAGTATTTAAACACAAACTTGTGTAGTCGAGGGCAAATTGCGACCATGTCGAAATGTAAACACAATAAGGAGGTGACCGATATAATGTAAGATTCACATTTCATAAGTATACGAATGATGCAAAGAAAGACAGGGCAGGTAACGAAAAAATACAACGCTCAAATAGGCAAAAAGCGTGTATTTATAGTGCGGGCCAAAAATTAGGAAGTCAGTCGAGCCACCGGACCGACTCAGTGGGCACTAGTGCCAACTCAACGAGGAGACCCCCAACATCAGCGTCGCCGCCGCCCACATCAGCGTCGCCACCGCCCCACATCAGCGTCACAGCCGCCCACATCAGCGTCGCTGCCGCCACATCATCTGTCACTGCCGCCGACAACATTGCCGAACCCCGTCCTAAGAGAACGAGGACTATCTCTCTCGCCAGCTGTCCAAGAGAAGACGCCACCGGAGCCTGCCCTGGCCACGCTGTTCCAACCCAATCACACCTAGGCTGAGCGAGGACGTGTCGTGCTCCACTCCAGCCAAGGAACGTTGCCACCGAGACCGACCTTGACCCATCACTCCAGTCACGGACCAACCTCGAGCTTCGCAGTCTTCCCCCGGCTAAGAAAACGACGCACGCTGTCCCGTCTTAGACGAATCAACAACCCCAGTCGCCGCGAACGACCCAGGACCGCATCCCCAATTATCGGACAACCACCCTCAACTAAATTAATTATTAACATAATAAAGAGGTATTAATTTTTTTAAATCATTGTCTTAAAGCTCTACCCTCTGATAAACCTACGCACCCCAATCAACCCCGAAGGCCTCAGGACCACCTTCGTGACATGGTGGAGGCCCTTCGCGACATGGTGAAGCCGCAGTCTTCCCCCGGCTTCACGACAATACTAAGGATAGAATTTACGAAAAATAAATGAATGTCAACCTATTCCTTATTTCGAAGATAGGCTTGGAAAAGCTGTTTGACGAGCTTATTAAGGTTTTCTCCACGTACATACGATTAGAATAAATCTCGGAGTAATTCCGGTTCGGTCTTCCTTCACAGAATCACGTGAAAAAAGGAGCACAACAATAAAAAGGACAACTACACGTGCCGTACGTTGGGAGTTCTGATGCGAGACTAACTGCGAGCAGGGGGGTAGAACTTTTATACAACAAGGTGGTACTAAGTTTTACTTAGAGCAGGCAAATACAGATGGCAGCCAAACTCGTGAATTTTTGATGTTGGTAGACCTGGGGTAGGTATGGGCGGTATGGGTTGGCAGAATTGACAGGGATATCGCCATATGATCGCTGTATTTCCCGTAGTAATTTCGCCATTTTTGACCAATGCAAAGATTCAAATGGAAGATTGCCAAAATATGCACTGCCTACTTTAAATTTACCAGGTAAGAATAGTTTACATATGCAAAAATAGAAAATTAGATATGTGGAATTTCTCTGTAGGACTTGAGGAACCCCTGACACCGGAAAATAGTTTCTGGCAACCATCACGCCAACAGCAACCTGTTACACCTGAGAAACTACGAGGTCTGCGTACTTGTATTTTAAATGTAAATATTTAAAGTTGATTATTGTAGATGCATTGCACAGTGTGCCTTCCACAATGGCATCGTCCCCTGAACATTGGTCATTAACACGAGAACCACACCAAAGAGTTTATTCTTCACATCATAAAAAACGGATTCACACCTCATCGTTTGGAGCCGACAGCTATTCAATATGTAAGTGACACAGTAACATTTAATTGATATTAGTCTTTTGTAATTCCTTTAAAAGTGGGTGCAGATTTAGAAACAGACAGAATGGTAATCTGTGAGGCAGCTGTTGAAGCAATTTCATAATTAATTACTTCTTACTACTTTTTGTATTTAACTGCATGTTAATAAATCCTGCATCGAGATTAATATTCATTGCCTACATGTAATCGCCATTTTAAAAACAGATGATGTTAATATAAGGTACCTTCTATTCTGTGGCTGAGATTTTAAATCAGTGCTATTGAATTATTTACTTTAAGGTATTTTTAATTAATTTGTAGAAAAATCATTAATTTTGTTAATTTGTTAACTTTTACGCTGTAAAATTATCCTGTTTACTTTTTAAATGATGTAATCACATATTGCATTTACATTTTTTGCTTCAACTTGACAAGTCCTCTTACGTATGTGCAGTATTTTGTACCTCTGCCATCATGGCAAATAAATTATTATTATTGTATTTTTCTCTTTTTTTTATATAATAATATTTCGTTATGCTCATTCGTTACCTCAAAATTGTGAAGAATTATTTGATTCAAATCTTCATCTACTACTACTACACATTTACATTACCAACCAAAATCGTTTTACAGATATCATTGCAATAATGGAATTATTTGTAGATGAAATTTGATTGAACTTCTTCATAGTTTATAAGTAGCACCTATGAATTGTTGAGTGAAAGAATAGTAAGTGATTATGCTAATGCATCATAGTCACTTATTGTTCGTTCACTGAACGATTCATAAATAACAAAACAATTTATTATGGCTGTGGGGATATATTTAAATTTCCCGGATTTTTCTTTAACAGGTTTCTGCATTACTATTAGTATTATTATACGGCAGGCAAATACAGATGGCGCAGAAACTTGCCACCATTTTTATATGCAAGAGTCGGCAGTCTATTTCCTTCCTTGTCTATGACTGCGAGCGATCGTCGCATTCTTCCCCTACCACAAGTTCAGACAGGATTCGTTGGGATTCAAAACGGATGTATCTAGTAAACCGAGTGAAATGGAGGCCTAAATAACAACGCATAATTTAACTGACGCAATATTGCACAACATTGTGAAATGCGACGATCGGCACATAGGCCTTTTGGCTGTTAGATTCCCACGTTAATACAGGATGTTCGGAAAAATATTACAAATAACTTAAATGAATTTTTCAACCGTAACAGCGTATATCTGGATCCTAAACTATTGACGCACATATAGACTACATCTTCTCCGTAATCTTGCTCAAGTGACGTCGCAAAATGTTCTGGTAATGGTTTATCATGCATTAATACATTCGAGGATTGCTTTTGCATTACTGGTTTGGGGACATGCATCGTCAGTGCATCGAATATTTGGACTTCAAAGAAGAGCCATCAGAATACTAGCAGGCCTTTCCTACAGAGAAGGTTGTAGAGCAGCCTATGTGAAACTGCGAATTTTAATAGGACCAAGTCTTTACATATTGTACGTAAAACGAACAATAGTGATTATGAAACTCATGAAAAGGACCATCTTTACGACATCCGTAATAAAACCAACATTCGTGTGGATTTCCATAGGCTCAAGAAAACTCAGAACGGAAGTACGGAACCAACTATTTTGGCCCAAAGATGTTCAATTTATTTCCAGAGGAAATTAAGCAACTGCCATATAACTTGTTCAAAAAACGTTTAAAAACACTTCTAATTGAGTCATGCTTTTTTCAATCCAAGATGTACTGACTAAAGGATTTCGTGATTTATAGTTTTATATGTGTTAATTATACCTATGATTTTATATGTTATTAATTCCACATATATTATTATTATTATTATATGGGCATCTCTGTAGCTATAAGAAATGGAAAAAAAACTAGTGGCCAAAGAAGTCAATAATTATATTTAATTTATCCTTAACTTTTTTTTATTTAACGAACTTATTTTAACCTACTTGCGCTCGTAGAGTCCACTCGCTTGGCTTCGCGCACTTGGTTTCATAACACTGACTAATAATAATTAATTATTATAATAATCTCTAATACCTCACTATCTACATGACTACTACTCAATTACTAATTGATTCTTAATTATAATAACAACACTGATTGATACTGATACTGATTGATTCTGATACTCATACTGATTGATTCTACCTGCGGGTCGATCTTTTATACATCTCTTAAATCTACGTCACAATTGGTTCCTTCGCTCTGGTGGCTGGGGGTTCGGTCCAAAGTACAAAGTTCTAAAAGGTGTCAGCATCAATTGACCCTTGCCAAATTTGTTTTCTTAAAACGTTCTAATATGCCTCGATCTTAATTGGCACATGTAAACAACACACCTACATTCCGCATAGCTTGCATTTATGCATAGTGAAATGCGAGTATGTGTGACGCGGCTTTGTTCTACTAAACTTCAATGGGTGTTGATTCCGCATAATTTTGAAATGCACATAATTGCAATAATTACGAAACGAATTTAAATTTACTTATTATTATTTATGACATCGTGACAATAGGCCTGTTTGTTATCCTGAACAGGTGTACACCAATGCATACTTTTTCACAAAATACGCTTTAATGCAACCTTAAATGTTTGTGTGGTACGTCAGTATGGATGTGTATGATTTGTATTGTCACATTATCAAAGAATTTACGCTTCATTAAGGCATGTTTCGTAAAAGAAGTGTGCACTAGTGTACACCAGTGCAGGATAACAAACAGACAAAATATGCACACCGGTGTAGCGTAAAATTCATGCGACCTGCCACTTGCCACATGCAGCTTAGCT
Source organism: Dorcus hopei (assembly GCA_033060865.1). Taxonomy (NCBI): domain Eukaryota; kingdom Metazoa; phylum Arthropoda; class Insecta; order Coleoptera; family Lucanidae; genus Dorcus; species Dorcus hopei. The sequence continues at coordinate 10,287,495 of CM065422.1, forward strand.
CATAGGACTAGTTCTATATTATGCTACGCTACTTCTCAGGGTTCGTATTGACCCCGCGGTTTCGTCTTATATTAAAACATTGTCAAGCTAAACGAAGGTTCTTGACAACATGCTGATACCAAAAGCATCAGGAACCACAATGTTGTGGTTCTTAATGCTTTTTCATCATTTCATACACGTGCTACAAACAATATGGAGGTCCTTAACAATCACACCTTCTCTTTCTTTTTCTCCTCCTAACAACCACCGTTGCAATTAACGCCATAGCTTCATCTTCGGATGACATGTTGATCGTAATAAGTCGCAAGATACTGCCGATTCGCGAATCGCATAGTCTTGCTATGCTACCTTAATGTGTAAGCAAAATTCTAAGATGCGCTACGCGGCACGGTACTTCTCAAAAGATGCAAGTAGCACGCAGCATGCTACTTTGGTGTGAAAGCCGCGTTACAGTTACAGAGACGCCCATAAGAGATATCGAAATTGATTCACCCTGTACATAGAATTTATACATTATGACGGATGTAAGCATGATGTATCTTGCAATAACAGAATAAAGAATAATTATTATTATTGCTATATGGTAATTTTATCTATTTTTGTCAATTCCCTTTTTTAACGTTCCATCATGGGAGAACCGTAGATTTTCTTTTATTTAAAATAATAATCATTTATTACTTATTTGTTACTCTTGTACTGACATGTTCCATGTATACATTGTACATAACGGAACAAATAAACTATTATTATTATTATTATTATTAAACAAAAATAATTTTATTCTCTTAAATGATCGCGTTTTGTATTTTGTATTTTTTGCATTTTGTACTCTATTTTTGTCGTTTATTTTGGTATGCTTTTATTTATTATAATTTTTTTTAACAAAAGATTATTTTTTTTTAAATAACTTGTCGAGTCTTTAAATGTAACTTGTTGCCTTTTTTTCATTGATATGATGACATCTTGTTTACAGGATGTTTCTTGCGGTCCGATTGTTGCAACGATCGTCATTTGTTTTAGATAATTTTTGGGCTTCGTTTTTTCGCTTAAGTCTTTCGTTTACATAAAACATTAAATATTAACCAAAAAATTAAATAAATGTTTTAAATAGTTCAAAAATAAACAGGATCTGAAATCACCCCACACACTGCTTTCATTTTCTTATTTGATCGCATTATGTTTTTGTTCCTTTTTTTATGGTTTGTTTCAAACGTTTGTAGATTTTTCTGTAGACAATGGTCATTTTTTAATGCTTTTTCTCTGTCACTCTTTCGAAACGGTAGTTATTTGTTTCCCTTCATCTTGCGACCGTCATTTTATTAACTTTGCTTTCTGTTTTAAGCAATCGTCCTTTGTTTCTCCATTTATTTTACATCACTTTTCCTCTGTTTCTCTTTTATTTTCTCACTTAAAGCGAGTTGTAAACTATGATCGTTTTTACAAAAAAAAAACATTTTTTATTCCATTTTTTGTCTTTCGAGGAAAAAAAGGGCGATTATTCTTATACCGAGATCTTGTCAATTTGTTTCATGGTTGAATGAACACCAGCGGTACAAAAAAGTTCCTAGCGAATGTACTTACCATTTATTTCTTGGCAGAACGCACTATTACATATTACACACAAAACTGTAATAAAAAGCAACAGCATGTTTACAGGTGAAAGTACAAATTTTGAATGTTTCTGAAAATCGGCCAGATTTTATATTTAGTTTCATTTTATTGCAGGATTCTCCACGACAACATAACTTCGAGATAAATATAGCAACACTTAATTCTTGATACAAATCAAATCGCGCTGCATTTCCTTTTTTGTCCAAAGCTATTATTAAATTCTTCGTTTCAAATTTCTTAAAATGTACAGGGTGTTCTTTTGCTTCTAGGAGTTCTTAAATGAAGGGGTTTAGGTTCATCTAGTATACACAAGGATTTGAAACTTAAGCAAATTCACTTGGCTGTTCTTTCCACTGTAAACCCAGAGTCCTCTCCAAGGATGGGTGTTCGGGTAAATATCACCCACTTTCACTTGGTCGTCGACGTTCGCTCTTCCTATGTGCAAGATGGATTCGTTGAAAACTCCACCCTTAACGAGGTGGTAATCGGCCAACAAATGCAAGCTCTCTATGGACGTTTCTTTCCACTCGAAACGATCCTTGTGACCACTGCAAAGAATCTGTGAAACAAAACAAAATTTTATTTCCTTTTAATTTTTTGAATGCACGCTTAAACCACTTGTCATATCAAAATAAGATTGCTCATTCGTGCGTTTAATTGTTAGTGACTATAAGAATGAGGGTCTACTTACGAAGATATAAAGACTGTGAGTGGTCGTTCCACCCATTGTGCTTATTACTTCTTTTCTGCCTGCGTAGATATTACCGCTAAGAATTGCTATCTGGTTTTGATGGCGGAAGTGTCCAATGTACGATCTGTTTCCAGCTTCTGTGTATCCACCTTCCACGGCATCCTCAGGTACAATACCAACATAATCTCTCCAGTAATAATCTATAAGTACATAGAGGATTTGTTACTTAAAATATTGGACAAAAAACTGATTGTGCATAAAAACCACACACCTGGTTGATGACCAGTTTTTCCAGGTATGATGCAATCTACAAATCAAGAGGACGTTATTAATTATGTGTCTTAGATCTTCTTACAGTTATTTGAATTTTTGATGCCAGTCCATCGTAAATGGTTTTGGATTGGTGATACCTCGACAGTCAAGTTTTGAGTCAAATAATTCATCAAACAACGCATCAAATATCCAAGTGCGTGTGCAAGGCCCAAAAAATTAACATTTTCTTTTAACTTACCGCCTGCTTCAATGGAAAATGCGCGGATTGACGCAGCACATAAGACAATAACCAGCCACATTTTAACACCGTGCGTTTTTCATAAATTCCAGGAGAACTGGTCCGGCTTTTATAGCCACCGTCTGTTTCCTTTTTTAGTCCAGAAAAGTCGCCAAGAATCACAAAGTGTGTTATTGTTGGATGTGTTACACCCGTCTGAATTGACAAAAACATAAAGAACGAAACAAGCAAATTATTTACATACTTTTTTAGTATTTGTATTTTAAAGGAACTAGTGGGTTAGTGTGAAATACGTAAAGTCAAATGCAGATTAAATTTTTTTAATTGTTTACTCGAGTAGGTACCTACCTATTATATCTTAAAATCGTTTACATGAAATATTTTTTATAACTAGGTTAGGGGAGAAGAGTGTACCTTGGGACACAAAATTCAATAATGCTGTATTTAAAACAAAATATATTTAAAAACGAAACTTTTTATTTTAACAACTAAAGTAAACTATAATAAACGAATATGTCATAAAATTAAACATCTTCACCTATAGAAATTTGAAAACGGCTAACATAAAAAAAATATACACTTTGTCCCAAGGTACACATACACAGTGTACCTTGGGACTGGGTACTGGTGTTCCTTGGGACACCAGGTTATTCTACAGTATAGCTTGAAAAATCTATAGAAAAATATAGCTGTCTATTTCTTCGTTCAGTTCCTCCCGTTATTTGAGGTTTAGGCAATTTCATAACTACATCTGACTTAGAAATTTCGTAAACACTTTCGTCCTGAATTATAAATTTGTTTGTCCCTGTTTTTTTAAAATATGTTACGAATAATGAATCATTCGATATTACTTTAACCACTTTTGCGACGAAAAACTTTATCGATTTTTTTCCTTCTAACCTGAGCAGAACAAACGTGCCCACACTTATTTGATCATCAGGCATTTCATCATCGCTTTTGTGGATTGCCCAATCAACATCAACGCTGTCTTCTGAAGAGCTTAGCTGTTCGCCTTCTTCTAAATTGCTGCTACTACTACTGGAAACAAGAACTTTCTTAACTGCAGATCTTTTTTTACCTAATTTTCTATTTTTCATTGTTTCTGCTGCTTCTAATTCTTTTTTCTCAGGTGTGTCTGTAAGTATTCTGCATCTTCCCGGTTTTCGCCCACCGCGTCTGCCGACAGTCCTAACTTGAGCCTTAGGAAATGGCCTTATTTTATCAGGAGTAATGTGAATTTCTTCTATCGACGTACTTGGAACTGGTTGTTCGTCATCTGTTGATTTTGTTGCAGCATCTGCTGGTGGAGCTTGTGGAATTTGTTGTTCTGATGGCCTGTCTGTGACAAATGAACTTAAAAACTCGTGTTCCCCAAATACATTCCTATTTAGAGGGAAAATTCCAGTAACTTGAAAACCAGATAAGATATTTTCTGCTGAGAAAGCCTTAGGATAAGCTTTACCAACACATTCTGCCACATCGTAGATAGTCAAGGGTTTACCACTGTTAGAAAGAAGCCACTCATTGCATGCCGTGTTGTAATACTTTTTTAACGGTCCGAAAACGGTTCTATCTAGAGGCTGTAGTTTATGGCTTGTATGGGGCGGTAAAGTTAACATTACAATACCATTCTCTTTTGAAAAGTTTAATATTTCAATTGATATATGACTATCATGATTGTCAAGGATTAATAATGTTTTCTTTTCTTGATTTGAGCGAGTGTATTGTACGAAGTGGTGCAAATATTCCAAAAAGATAGTTGAATTTGACCATCCACTGGGATTTGCCATACCTACACTGCTTACTGGAGCTCCTTTCAACATATGATCTTTAAAGTGGACTCTGGGAAAAACAAATAAAGGTGGTATTGAATTTCCTACCGCATTTATGGCTGATATTATTGTTATATTAAGACCCCTTTCACCCGATGTCATACTGCCAACTTGTTTGTTTCCTTTCGGCGCTAGAATACGCACAGGAACATGAACAGTGGACACTCCAGTTTCATCCAAATTATAGATCTGCTCTGGTCCAAAGTTAAATCTCGTCAAAACATCGTCCAGTTTATCAAAAAATGTATTTACATTTACTTTATTAAAAGCAGTAGATCTGGCAAGACTAGTGGCTTGCGGTTTTCGTAAACTAATATCCGTATTTCTTTTTAAAAAATATTTTAACCAGTCTATTCCAGCTTTTTGATTATGATTCCAAGAATTGGGATGTTCAATTCCATTTGCCGTAGCATAACCGTAAGCTAGTTTTCTAACTTCGCATGTGGATAAACCATAATGCATATTTGCACACTGTTTTAAGTAAACATTCAACTCGTTCTCTTGGTTTTTGTTAAAAACTTGCTTTATTGCATTATTTGCAGAGTATACAAATTCTACATGACCCTCATCTCGATGTTTTTTCAAGTGACGGCTGAGAGTTGACTTACTGACTTTATATTCTAACGCAGCTTGTCTTACAGAAAAATCATGATGTAACACTTTCTCAGCGGCAGCCTCAATGTGCTCATGAGAGGGTTTCGGTCTTTTTATTTTGTTTTTGCTTCTAGGCATTTCTTAAACAAAAGATACAAAAGTTAATAGGATAAGAACCATTAATGTGTACCTTGGGACATGTCCTAAGGTACACATGTCTTGGCGTCTCAAGGTACACACACAGTTAATTATTAAAATGTTATGTAATAATTTCAAATGTACTGATTATTAAACATTGTCAAATACATTAAAATGTGTAAAATTATGTAACGAATACAACAAGCTAGATAAACTTCAAATGCAATACTTACTTGGCTTGACAAATCGGAGGATATCACTTGGTATAATTTTATTTGACACCGGTTAAAACAATTTTAAATTGTCATTCGTCGTCTGTAAACGGAACTAACTCGGTCTTTCATGTAGTGACATCTACCATAACAAAGGCGAAATTGCACACGTTATCAACAGAAAACTACAACGCAATTGGCTTTTAAAGAAACGTCCCAAGGTACACGGTGTCCTAAGGTACACCCTTCTCCCCTAATCAGAAGACTATTTGGGTAAAACCAACAACTCAAAGGATTGTGGAAGTTCATTGGATTTCCGTCTCCGTTGCATAGCCATAAGCCTTTGTGTTCTGACTTACTTTCGAAAACTCTGCCAACTTGAATCTCATCCTCGAAGGTAGCTCGACCAATGTAAGTTATTAATCTTCCTGGCTCTATCCCTTCTACTGCCTAGTAATAATCACTGAGCAAGTGATTAGTATCTGGGGTGGTTGAGATCCATTCGAACTTGAATTTGTACTGAGGGTTACTGCAGAGAATTTGAAAGCGATAAAAGCAGAAATATTATTATACTATACAGGTTGATTCACCTAGGCTGGGTTTCTCAGTCCTAGTTTAACTTTAAACTCCTGTTTATTTCCCTAGGAACAATTGTTTTTATAATTGTTACCATGGGAATAAACAGGAGTTTAAAGTTGAACTAGGACTGAGAAACCCAGCCCTAGAGTCTTAGACATTTCATTTAGGTAGCGAAGTTGAAAGCGATTTATGGCATAACTGCATGTGTAAATTTATATGTACAGAAAGTGTCTGGCGCCTTTGGTCACTTTCACATCGTTAATGTTCGTTTACGAACGGGAAAGAGAGGGATGTTGCTACCCCAAAAATCGTGAACTCTAATACTCCTGAACAAGAGTAAATTACCTGGTGGCAAGTAAGCGTTGTTTTCCCACAACTTTCGCAAAACCAGCTCAGTGAAGAAGGGATGGGCACTAACTAAAATGTTTTAACGAAGGTGTTGAACTGGGGCGCTAGGGAGAAAACCCAGCTGAGGGAGTCACTTCGAAACCGTTCCCAAGGTCTCGTCGTGTAAATACGAGGTATAAATATTTGTGGCCAAGTTAATGCTTATTGTAATTTCTTCATTTCTTTCTTATTTCAATTTGTGTGATTGTCGTGTAGTTGCTTCATTTTGACCTCTACCAAAGAGTGATCCGACCATATTGACTCTTATATCTCCTATTAAAATTGGTTCTTTTCAACATCAATCACCAATCAATAAATTGATCTTTGATTACAAAGTTTTTAATTTTTTTTTGATTTTACTGGATTTGGAATCGTGAGATCAGATAGTTAGTTGGTCAAGGACCGAAAAGCTGAAGGAAGTAGAACAAAAATGCAGTGACGCACCCAGAAATTCACAACCCATGAGGTGTTCTTGAGGTCCACGTATCCGCATTGTTGCTGACGATATCTCCCGACTCGGCAGGATCCACGAGCTACCGCTGAGTAACACCAACTACACCCATCGCCAGCGTTGCCAATCCACTCTAAGCTAATTACCCTTTTCAAATTTTAAAAAACCCGCTCTTCCCCACATCTGCATACATTGAGTAATAAAATTGAAATGAATGAATGAAATGGTACAAAATTTATTTTATTTAAACACCTAATAATTATTATTGGACTTACCTTACACACATGGACGTTGCACGACAGACTTTTCAGATTAAAATCATCTATATGTGGGACTGGGCGGCATTCGGCAACAGTGCTGCCAATCGATCAAGCGAAGCATTTTGGAAGATAGTTGTGAAAAATTCCGATAGATGTCTCTGAATTTCGGTTGAGCTAATTTAAATCACTTACGGCCATTTGCACCGCTTGTCGTTAAGTTCTAGTTAAAATTTAACTATAATTAAAATTGAAATTTCTTTGCACAGGTCAAATAATTAAGGATTAAACGTTTAATTATTAATTATTGTTAAGCCTACTTCGGATAGGGTTTAAGTTGTTTGTTAAAATTTGTGTACGCATATCTATCATCAAAAACTGCAAAAATGACTGAAATTAATAACGTGAATTATCTATATGTCTAGGAAATAGAAGAACTTAATGATAATGATTGAAATTTATCTCCGCCCACAATAATTTTATATCCGTAGATACGTATTTCGGCAGCTAAGCTGCCATATTCATCTTTTTTTTTAATTGTACTGAAGATGGCAGCTTAGCTGCCGAAATACGTATCTACGGATATAAAATTATTGTGGGTGGAGATAAATTTCAATTATTTCTTAAACCACAGTCTCCTTTACTATTTTTTAGTTTAATGATAATGATTTGTGTTCAAGTCATGTTCAATTTTATTTAGTTTGGAATTCCTAGGCTCATGTATGAAAGAGTTAATTATTTTGAAACAATAACGATGTTACCTTTAGAAACAAGTTTTCAGGTGGAAATGGAGCGTTTCTTAGAATTTCTGAATTTAAATTTCACAAATTTTCGTATGTTAAAATTTGTAAGTTCATATACTTCCAGATTTTTTTATTAACAATTTTAAAAAAATTTAAATTTGCATCTTGATTAATTTATAATCCAAAAAGGACCAGATTAAGGATGCAATTACTGCACTAGGTAACAAAATTTGATCAAATTCGTGTTTATTGGTGTTTATTAGCAGTTTAGCCTCCGTTAAGTAAGACTATGCTAGAAACTTCCTCATGGTGACGATAGGACCGGCACAAACAGAGAAAAGATATATCTTTTTTCAAACTTTTATTAAGGCAGAGAGATTTAATTTTAACCGTAAACGAAAGAAAAACTAAATTGTATTAACAAATAATTAATTGAAAGATGATAGGAGCAAACTTAACAAATAACTTCAAAACTGGTTTTGGATTGGTTTCTGCGCTGTGAAATGAACAGTTGTGATTGAAAATCAAGCTCCAAATGTAGTCTCCCAACGTACCAGCGTCTTTGATATAGCTTTTCCATATTTTTGATGTCCTAATGAAACGCTCATAGTGTTCTTCACTAACTAATCCCAAATTTGATCTAAAAAATCCAAATAGGAAATTGTTGTTTTATTAACATCTTGCAGCCAAGTATAACATTTTTTCGCTTTTTAAAATGTGAATTATCAATTAAACAAAAATAGCAACTATCACCATAGTTGGTAGGTTCTCTCCAAATTCTAAGAATTGCAATGGCATTATCTTTCGGTCACCTAGCATCCACCCTTCTAAAGTTAAGCGATAGGTATCACAACTTATGTGAGCCCAAGGATTGTCTTGGTTACACATCGGAATCCCAAAATAGATATCAAAAAACTTGGTTTTAAATAAAATTAACGTAATCTTACAAAAAAAAAACAGAAAAAGGTCAATATCTGCTAACGTACCGACATGAGAACAATAAAAACTGCATACTACGTTTCAGGAAGACTTATTTTATCGTTTCTGCAAAAGAAATTCCAATAAACAATTTTACTGTTACTGTTATTTGTTGAGTTTTAGGTTAGGATGTAGTTAGGATCACATGCATTTTTACTTAATTGAGACAGTGTGCCCAATATATATTTGCCAGTGGCAATGAAAATATCTGTATTCTTAAGTACCAACCTTACCCATATTTGACAATTTCTTTAGTTAACTAATTAATAGTTAATATTATTCAGTGCAATGATAAACTTATTTAACTGCTAATTAAACATAACTCAGGATTAGTTAATCCAAAAGTTAATTTTAGGCGGTGCAAACCACTAAATAATATGTTTAAAATTACTGATTTTATTCAGGCGATTTTTATTTTTGAAAATCATTTAAAAAAAAAATTTTAATTCTCATGAGTCATGAAGTAAACAAAACTGGGTCCAAATTTCTAAAATTAAGACATTTTACACTACAGTTATTGTACAATTTTTGATGCTAAATAAAACAAAAGACGATCGAGAAATAAAGAAAATTTATAAAATTAAAAATTTAAAAATGCTTAGTAAATAAACAAAACTTTCTAAAATTAAGATTTGACATTCGTGCAATTTTTGACGTAAAATAAAACAAAAGACGATCGAGGAACAATGAAAATTTATAAGATTACGAAAAAATAACTAAAATTAAAAAAATTTCATTAAATAAACAAAACTTTCTAAAATTAAGATTTGACAATTGTGCATTTTTTGATGAAAAATAAAACTAGAGACGATCGAGAAATTTATAAAATTACGAAAAATAACGAAAATTAAAAAAATTCTCATTAAATAAACAAAACTTTCTAAAATTAAGATTTGACATTCGTGCAATTTTTGACGTAAAATAAAACAAAAGACGATCTAGAAATAAAGAAAATTGATAAAACTACAAACAAATAAAAATAAAAAAAGAGTTGAGTACAAAATCAGTAGATCTACCGAATTATCGGTAGAGTTGGCAGTGTGGATTTGGCTGTTAGTTAGTTACTTTAGTTTATGTCGGCTTCCGGCTCTAGTGATTTCTTTGTTGCCAGTAGTAAAGCTGCAACGTCACTAACAAGACGTCAATCAAAAATTTAAAAATTTACCTGTTTTTTTTTTGCTTGAAAATACCCATTTTTACCCACGTATTTTTTTACCCGCAAGGTTGCTTAAACTACCCGTAATTCGGGTAATTGTCCGCACATTGGCAACCGTGCCCATCACATCGACACAATATACTGTGTCGATGTGATCAATGGGCCCGTTCAGGTAACACAGCTGCTGCAAGTCAGCACTCAGCATGATGAAAGTCAGCGATCATGTATCTCTGAACGGACTGCTATTTCTCAGCAATTTTTTGTGTAATTTCAAAAGTTTGAAATTTATTGAACCTCGTTTTTGGATGTTTTATGAATTTAAATACAATGGCAGAAAATATTTTGTTATGAGAATTATTACGCGACGATGGGTTACATTTAAATGGTCTGCTGCCCATGATACAAGATCTTGCTAAGGTTATGTTTGTTACCTCCACCAATGAACGTTCAGCGCTGAGCAACTCAGCGTAAATAAATTCCGCTGTGTAGAAGTGACAGCTGCTGAAACTTAACGTGTCGGTTCAGGAAACTTGCTGACCCAGCAACTCAGCTGCTGTGGTCGTCTGAACGGGCCCAATCATTAGGGACAGCTTGGGGTTTCCGTTGCTACAGTTTCTGAGTGCGCATGTGTGCAAACTGGCAGACCTTCTACAAACGGCCGCGTGTGGCGCACCGGTGAATTCATCAATTGCTTTTAAGTGAGCGTTTCTTAATTCAGCATTTTGTGTGATGGATGCGGAGACATGAGAAATATTGAACAGAAAACCATATTTGTTATGCCTGTTTTAGACGGTCATATTTTTGTATCAAATTTATTAAGAAGTGAGAGAGATAAGCTACCACAGTGAATGTTGATTGGTTGAATTGGCACTTCTCACTCACTTCGTAATAAATTTGATACAAAAATATGACCGTGTAAAACGGTCATTAGATTATAATGAATTTATGTAGTGTAGAAAGCCTGAAGTTGTGTAAAACAATATCGCATTCTATAACCATTTCTATCCATGCCATTTTTTCAACCACTGACATCTAGTAGCAATAAAATGAATGCCCACCAGTAACGGCCATATTGGCTCTGAAAACGGTAGTATGAACATCAAAGGTGCCGACACGAGCTGTCTATTGTATCAAATTGTTTTCAAGCTATACATACGCGCCTAAACGGCTAACGTGAACCGCTGGACACGATACAGCGAAATGGTGGAGGCAACACGTAGCGTGACAATACTCTATCCAGTAATGATCTATAATTAGAAATTGGTTTTAATAGATTGAAAGAATGCTTTGTTATTTCAAATGACCAGTTATTCCGGGTATGACACAATCTACAAATCAAGAAAGGAAAAATAATTGTAAGTCAAATGCAGATGAAATTTATTTAATTGTTAACTCAAGTACATCTTAAATGTATTTATTTTATTGTTTGGTTAATAAAAAGAGAGATTTCCAACTATCTGGATAGAACCAATAACTCGAAGGACGGGAAGTTCACTTGATTTCCGAATTTATTGCATAGCACTAGGCCTCTGTATTGTGACGTACTCTCGAACACCCTGCCAACTTGAACCTCGCCATCGAAGGCAGCTCGACCAATAAAACTGATTTCTACTGTTTCTAGTAACTCTACGCCCCCTTTCACCCAGTGATAGTTACCGAGTAAGTGACTGGTTTCTGCGGTGGTTGCTATCCATTCGAATTTATTCTTAGGATTGCTGCAGAGTATCTGAAATATTATTACGTATAATATACACGTGATTCACAGAAACATTCTATTTAATAGTGACTTCCGGTACAACCGGAAGTGTAATTACTTACTAAATATTTTAGCCACCTCTGCTTTGACTGGAGACGTCATACAAAATCGATGTATGTATAAAAAATAAATTGCTTTGTTTACTTACTTTTACGTATTCTCCGCTGACGAATCTTTCTGCTGGACACGCCATAGCTTCGTTCTGACCTGGATATATATTTCCAGCTAACGTCCCATAATAATTTGTGGAAGGCAATTGTGCAATGTATGTGGTATTACCATCTCGGGTGTACCCTCCTGGCACTGCATCCCTTGGTATTACCCCCAAATATTCCCTCCAATAGTAATCTACGCAAAAAAAGCTTTAGCTCCAAACACCAAATTTGAAACAGTTTAAAACAGACCTGCTTGGTTTCCTACTCGTTCTGGATAAACACAATCTGGAACAAATCGTGAAGATTTTTTTGGATAAATTGACATAAGTTTGTTTTGATACAAACGCCCCTCTCTATATTATTTACTGTACTTGCAAAAATTTATGTGGAGAAGCGTTTTTGTTACAATAATAATAATTTTGGGCATTGTTACATGGACAGTTCAGTGCTGTAGTAAACGTTAGCGTTGGTGTGATCCATAAAAATTAATTAATGAAAAGTGTGTGCATACCATTTCTTCTTGCAGCAGAAGAAAAGCAAAGAAACAAGGCGGACAAAACTGCGGCGGTCCACATTTTGAAAGAAAGTCGTGCAAACTGAAAAGGCTCCTCTTTTTTTATATATAAAACATGAGCTTGGGTGTTAGGGATCTAAATATTCTCGCTCAATTTAATAAAATCTGAAAGTTCATTTTTATTTATATACCTTTTCGCCCGCGCAATAAAATTTATTTTCAGATAAACATCTAAGCATTTCTGGCCAAGTTAATGCTGAAGAGTTTCAATTTTTGATGCATAATTTAAAAACTCAGCACTGAAACAACGACCACACGAAACATCAAACATAAAAAAACATTTTGGGAAAGACACTTTATAGAGTAAGCAAAATTAGAGAAGAAGAAGAAGAAAATTTTTTTATTAATATCAAAATTAATATGAGGCTTGTGTGAACAAGAAACAAGCAGAGGAACCCTTTGGATAAACTTTTAATCTAGATAGATGGGAAACGTTATTATTTTTATTTAATTTTGATACATAGTCCGCTGGTTACGGTCAGTGTCCGCCTAAGAGAGGCTTTGGTCAAAACCTCAGCTGGCATTCTATTCGAGCTCAAATGATGAAGGTCGATAACACCTGCGTCATCTTCGCTATCTTTTAAAAAATCCATGCCCAGGGATAGTTTCAACTTTCCGATATCCTTCACGTCGAATCTCTAATGTTTGTTCCAAAGCACTTGATCTGTTCAAGGTCGCAGGACATAATTAAAATGTCGTCTACGTATACCACCATAATCATAAGGTCGTTGTTCTTGCTATTTACGTAAACACATGGATCTCCTTTCGTTTGAGTTGCTCCTAATTCGCACACTTCTTTGTCTAATCGCCAGTGCCAGCCGGATGGAGCTCGATCGAGCCACCGGAGCATAAGTTTCATGGAAACCTCTGCCCGGCCATTGTGAAAATCCACTGGCGATGACCCTTGCCTTTCGCTTTTCCAGAGTCCCGTTGGTGCCGTATTTATTGCGAAGTATGACGCGACGCCACGTTTTCTGGACGTTTCACTAATTTCTTGAGTATCATTCTTGAGTATAGCTCCGATCTCGTTTGCCATGGCCTGAATCTATTCTTCCGATTCCGGTCCGGATATAGCCTGACGAAAAGGAAGTTCAGAAAGGAAAGCAATGTCGGCGTACTCCTCCTACCCGTTGTGAAATGATTGACTTTATTAATTGTTGCGTGACTCTGCATTTCTTAAAGAGCGAATTTTCGACGGATCTTGGGCCGTTAATTAGTTGATGTCATTTACTGCAGTATCGATTAAATAAATGTACATTCGGGTACAATATTTTTGAGTAGCCTTTGATCTAGTGTTTCAGCATTGAATTAACCAGTTTATATCTTGCAAGTAATCTGTGTTTGTAATTAAAGTAGGTACAGGTATTTTTTTACTGTATGCCAATCGATCTATAAGTCAAAGAACTTTTATACCTATAGCTTCTAACTTTAGTGAAACGACCTTACGGCTTTTGTCATGTCCATGTCATTTCGTCGTATATTTTCTTAACTCAGATCTATACGATCGGCACATAAATAAAAAATGAACTTTACTTATTATTTTAGCTGTTTGTGTATTTGTTCCACCACCCTAAACGCACAAGTGAGTTTAGATTGAAAAACCTCCTGTGATTATTGCACACGATCAATTGCAAGGCCAAGATACATTGGCGAGGCCTATTTCGATTCAGCTGGGCATTTTGAAATTAAAAGGCAAAATACTTAAGAAATAGTTTATTCATAACACAGTAAGCCGACTTGAGCTCTGTGATTTCTGCAAAACATCCCAACAAAGAGCGGCAAAAATGTGAAATAAAAAAAACATTGGTTTTCCTAGTTTTAAATTTAATTCGAGGAATTAAATCAATTTTAAGATCAACTTAAACAAATGGAGTGAACAAACCCGTGAAGAATGCAAAGGCGTTCGGTTCAAAAACTTGTGTCAAGGTAATTATACAAAATAAAAAAAAAGAGTCGCCAGTGATAAAAGGCGACGGCATTGCATATCTTGGCCAATAAGAAAAACGGTTAACCTGAAAAATAGCAACTTTGCATTTTCATGGACATTTTAAAGACTCACCAGACGGCATGCATATCTTTGCCGATGAGAAAAATGGAAACAACAACTTTACATATTTTTGTGTGTGGATAATCCCACTTTACAAAATACTGTAACATACAATGTATTATAAAATTGCAGCCCAGTGTCACCAGCCTGGCTGCGACCTCGGGATGTATACTCAAAAAAACACAAACAGATTTGAATTAAAAAAAAATTTTAAATTGGCAAAATTATCTGGGCAAGACCAACAACTCGAACGAGCGAAAGCTGACTTGAGCTCTGGCTTTGTTGCAGATTATTAAAACGGATCCGCCACTGACTTGGTGGTAGACTCTTCCAATTTGGACCTCACCATCGATACGAGCTCTACCAAGTAACTAGGTGTTGTTTTTTCGCCCCCTCCTAATACCCAATGACAGTCGGTTAGTAAGTGCTAGTCATCAGCAGTAGTCTTCATCCATTCGAATTTACTTAGAGAGCTGCTACAAAGAACCTAAAACCATGACATTTTAAGTTATCTATTGGCACTTCCATCGATCTTTCTTCTTCTTCTTCTAGCAAAAGAAACAAGCTTGCAAGCTAAGAAGTACCATTGATCCAAAAAGTTCCAAATAAAATGTGTCTCTGCTTACCTTCACGTATGTGCCGTCAGCTACTGTTTTTCCTTGACATGAGATGGCCTCCTCTTTTCCCGGATGTAAAGTCCCGGGAAATATTCCGACGTGCACTGCAGGTGGTAACTGCCCTATGTAGGTGACGTTACCGTCTTTGTAGGCAAATTCTACCGAACAGTTTTAAGGGTGTTGTGCGAGTGCGTCTCTTTCCGAACATCTGTACCCCAATAAACCTTTCTTAAAACTTCTTAGAAAAACGGTCGGTTGCAGTCAAAAGGTTACCCGAAATGAAACTAGAAATTGTAACGTTCAGCATACGCAAGAAGGAAACAATTAAAATTATATAATTTTTTTACAATCTTATACCGAGACCCTGTCAATTTGTTTCACGGTTGATCGTGTCGAAAGTCGAAATTCGAACGTCTTTGATTAATTTTTTGACGTAAAAAATCGTCAACCGTCTTTTGCATGTATTTCATGAATCGATCGTCTTTTGTTTAAATTTTTAAAAGAAAACCGTCAAGTTATAAATACATCAATTCACAGCCAAGCCAACAAGTGCATTTATAACTTTCTCTTGAATGAAGCACCAGTGGTACAAAAAAGTTCCTGGTGAATGTAGGTACTTACCATTTATTTCATCGCAGAACGCATTATTACATATCAAACACAAAACTGTAATAAAAAGCAACAGTATGTTTACAGGTCAAAGTACAAATTTTGAATGTTTCTGAAAATCGGCCAGATTTTATACTTAGTTTCATTTTATTGCATGATTCTCCACGACGCGACGACATAAATTCGAGATAAAAATAGCAACACTTAATTCTTGATACAAATCAAATCGCGCTGCATTTCCTTTTATGCCCAAAGCTATTATTAAATTCTTCGTTTCAAATTTCTTAAAATGTACAGAGTTTTCTTTTGCTTCTAGGAGTTGTTAAATGGAGGGGTTTAGGTTCATCTAGCATACACAAGGATTTCAAACTTCAGCAGATTCACTTGACTGTTCTTTCCACTGTAAACCCAGAGTCCTCTCCAAGGATGGGTGTTCGGGTAAATATCACCCACTTTCACTTGGCCGTCGACGTTCGCTCTTCCTATGTGCAAGATGGATTCGTTTATAATTCCACCCTTGACGAGGTGGTAATCGGCCAACAAATGCAAGCTCTCTATGGACGTTTCTCTCCACTCGAAACGATCCTTGTGACCACTGCAAAGAATCTGTGAAACAAAACAAAATTTTATTTCCTTTTAATTTTTTGAAAGCACGCTTAAACCACTTGTCTTATCAAAATAAGATTGCTCATTCGTGTGTTTAATTATTAGTGACTGTAAGAATGAGGGTCTACTTACGAGGATGTAAAGACTGTGAGTTGTCGTTCCACCCATTGTGCTTATTACTTCTTTTCTGCCTGCGTAGATATTACCGCTAAGAATTGCTACCTCGCGTTGATGGCGAAAATGTCCAATGTACGATCTGTTTCCAGCTTCTGTGTATCCACCTTCCACGGCGTCCTCAGGCACAATACCAACATAATCTCTCCAGTAATAATCTATAATTACATAGAAGATTTGTTACTTAAAATATTGGGCAAAAAAATTAAACTGGCATAAAAATAACGAACCTGGTTGATGACCAGTTTTTCCAGGTATGATGCAATCTACAAATCAAGAGGACGTTATTAATTATGTGTCTCAGATCTTCTTACAGTTATTTGAATTTTTGATGCCAGTCCATCGTAAATGGTTTTGGATTGGTGGTACCTACGTTTGACTTTGATAGTCAAGCTTTGAGTCAAATAATTCATCAAATAACGCATCAAATATCCAAGCGCGTGTGCAAGGCCCAAAAAATTAACATTTTCTTTTAACTTACCGCCTGCTTCAATGGAAAATGCGCGGATTGACGCAGCACATAAGACAATAACCAGCCACATTTTAACACCGTGCGTTTTTCATAAATTCCAGGAGAACTGGTCCGGCTTTTATAGCCACCGTCTGTTTCCTTTTTTAGTCCAGAAAAGTCGCCAAGAATCACAAAGTTTGTTATTGTTGGATGCGTTACACCCGTCTGAATTGACAAAAATATAAAGAACAAAACAAGCAAATTATTTACATACTTTTTTAGTATTTGTATTTTAAAGGAACTAGTGGGTTAGTATAAAATACGTAAAGTCAAATGCAGATTAAATTTTTTTAATTGTTTACTCGAGTAGGTACTTATTATATCTTAAAATCGTTTACATGAAATATTTTTTATAACTAGGTTAATCAGAAGACTATTTGGGTAGAGCCAACAACTCAAAGGGTTGTGGAAGTTCATTGGATTTCCGTCTCCGTTGCATAGCCATAAGCCTTTGTGTTCTGACTTACTGTCGAAGACTCTGCCAACTTGAATCTCATCCTCGAAGGTAGCTCGACCAATGTAAGTTATTAATCTTCCTGGCTCTATCCCTTCTACTACCTAGTAATAGTCACTGAGCAAGTGACTAGTATCTGTGGTGGTTGAGATACATTCGAACTTGAATTTGAACTGAGGGTTACTGCAGAGAATTTGAAAGCGATAAAAGCAGAAATATTATTATACTATACAGGTTGATTCTCCTAGAGTCTTAGACATTTCATTTAGGTAACGAAGTTGACAGCGATTTATGGCATAACTGCAAGTGTAAATTTATATATACAGTAAGTGTCGGGCGCCTTTGGTCACTGTCACATCGTTAATGTTCGTTTACAAACGGGAAAGAAAGGTATGTTGCTACCCCAAAAATCGTGAACTCTAATACTCCCGAACAAAAGTAAAATAACTGATGGTAAGCCCTTAGTCCCCTCTTGGGTGCACCACTGAAAAAATGAAATACGTTCGACACTCTTTAGGATAAACAGTATTTAAGGAGAAGGAGAAGAAGTTTTCCTTAATATCGTTTTGCTGGTGAAAATTCTTTGCTAGCATGAAGCTTGTACTGAATTTCTTTCTTCTGTACATAAAGTGTCCATATTGAGCAATATTAATTTTTCTTTGTTTTTTATTCAAGATTTCCAAGAATCGTTTGAAAAAAAAAATACAACATATCTTGCAACGTCCGAGTTTCATTTTTGAATTTAATTAATTAGAAATTGGTTTTAACAGTTTTAAAGAATGATTTGTTATTTCAAATGACCAGTTATTCCGGGTATGACATGCACAATCTACAAATCAAGGAAGGAAAAAGAATTGTGAGTTTGTATAAAAAAACATAAGTCAAATGCAGATGAAATTTATTTAATTGTTAACTCAAGTACATCTTAAATGTATTTTTTTATTATTTGGTTAATAAAAACAGATATTTGCAACTATCTGGGTAGAACCAACAACTCGAAAGACTGGAAGTTCACTTGATTTCCGGTTTTGTTGCATAGCACTAGGCCTCTGTAATGTGACTTGCTCTCGAACACCCTGCCCACTTGAACCTCACCCTCGAAGGTAGCTCGACCAATATAACTGGTTTCTACTGTTTTTGGTAGTAATTCTATGCCCCCTTTCACCCAGTGATAGTCACTGAGTAAGTGACTGGTATCTCCGGTGGTTGCTATCCATTCGAACTTATTCTTAGGATTGCTGCAGAGTATCTGAAATATTATCATGTATAATATACACGTGACTCACAGAAACATTCCATGTAATAGTGACTTCCGGTGCAACCGGAAGTGCAATTACTTACTAAATATTTTAGCCACCTCTGCTTTGACTGGAGATGTCATACAAAATCGATGCATGTATAAAAAATAAGTTGCTTTGTTTACTTACTTTGACGTATTGTCCGCTGACGAATCTTTCTACTGGACACGCCATAGCTTCGTTCTGACCTGGATATATATTCCCAGCTAACATTCCAAAATATTTTGAGGAAGGCAATTGTGCAATGTACGTGATATTACCATCTCGGGTGTACCCTCCTGGAACTGCGTCCCTTGGTATTACCCCCAAATATTCCCTCCAATAGTAATCTAGGCAAAAAAAGCTTTAGCTTCAAGCACCAAATTTGAAACAGTTTAAAACAGACCTGCTTGGTTTCCTACTCGTTCTGGATAAACACAATCTGGAACAAATCGTGAAGATTTTTTTGGATAAATTGACATAAGTTTGTTTTGATACAAACACCCCTTTCTACATTATTTACTGTACTTGCAAAAATTTATGTGGAGAGGCGTTTTTGTTACAGTAATAATAATTTTGGGCAATTCAGTGCTGTGTTAACGTTGGTGTGATCCATAAAAAATTAGTGAAAAGTGTGTACATACCATTTTTTATTGCAGCAGAAGAAAAGCAAAGAAACAAGGCGGACAAAACTGCGATGGTCCACATTTTGAAAGAAAGTCGTGCAAACTGAGAAGGCTCCTACTTTTATTTACAAAAGATGAGCTCGGGTGTGAGGGACCTAAATATTCTCGCTCAACATTATGCAATTGATTTAATAAGAACTGAAAGTTCATATTTATTTATATACCTTTTCGACCGCGCAATAAAATTTATATTTAGATAAACATCTAAGCATTTCTGGTCAAGTTAATGCTGAAGAGTTTCAAATTTTGATGCATAATTTAAAAGCTCTTAACAATAGTCAGCACTGAAACGACGACCACATAAAACAAAAACATTTTGGGAAAGACACTTTTTAGAGTAAACAAATTAGTGAAGAAGAAGAAGAAATTTTTATTAATATCAAAATTAATATGAGGTTTGTGTGAACAAGAAACAAGCAGAGGAGCCCTTTGGATAAACTTTTAATCTAGGTAGATGGGAAACATTATTATTAGTGCTATTTAATTTTCACGTCACACTTTACCAATTCGAGAAACGAAATCAACATATTTTTTTATCCTTATCTAATACGTATGTTAAAACAATGGTAGAATTTATAAATTTGTCATTTTGAGTCGATGATTTTCTGACGTAACTGCAAAGATCGAGCGGAAGAACTGTAGATAAACATCTAAACATTTCTGGCCGAGTTAACGCCGAAGATTTTCAATTTTTGATGCATAATATTTAAAAACTCTTAACAATAGTCGGCATTGAAACGACGAGCACACAAAACACCAAACATTAAAAAAAAACATTTTGGGAAAGACTTTAAATGTTTAGGCATAGAACAACTTCTTCAATCAATCTCACCTTCAGCCTTGCTCTCATTCTTTTTGTTATTGTTTCCCAGTTTTTTTATCTGCTTCTAACCACCTCTGTTATTTATACTTTTATGTTCCTGAACTTAGAGTTGTGAAAATATGGGCCAATGAGAGAGAAGCTGAAGTAAATCAGGATACTTTTGATAGCGAGTTACATCATATTCCTTTGTGGACAATTACAGAGTTTGAAAATGTAGATGATAAGATCGAATTTTTAAATTATCACATCGATGCTCTGTTTGATCATCATGTTCGAATGTTGACGTGAAAACTCAGAATTTTAGTTTTCAGGAGGTTTCTGTGGATTATGTTGCCAAGATTATTCACTCTGTCACGTCCAATGCTGTTGGTGTTGATGCCATTCCCATTAAAATGATAAAGACTTTGCTGCCCCTACTTGTTACCCATTTTGACGCATGTTTTTAACTTTTCTATAACAAAAGGTGTTTTTCCCAGTCAATTGAAGCATGCAACGGTCATTCCTTTACCTAAAATAAAAAAGAACCTGCATGTATACATAATATTGAACCAATTAGCAGTCTGATCTAAGGTTTTGGGAAAAATATTATCAGATTTTTCCAAAGCTTTCGATATGATCAATCAAGAGTTACCTACTGCTGGCAGTTTTGCATTATTGTGGTCTGAATGTGATTGTATCTTTGAAATGTAATCGACCTTGACTTACAGGACACATTTTGTTGGATACGTTGGTTACGTGAGTCGATCCAGAATTTTCATTAATTGTTGCGTGACGTTGCGTTGTTTAAAGAGCGAATTTTCGACAGATCTTGGGCCGTTAATTAGTTGATGTCATTTGCTGCAGTATCGAGAAATAAGTGTACGCTCGGAAACAATATTTTTGAGTAGCCTTTGGCTTAGTATTTCGGTGACATTCTATCGCATTGTATTAACCAGTTTGTATCTTTGTAACTATCTTGTAATTATTCTGTGTGTTTGTAATTAAAGTAGTTATTATTTTAGCTTATCGTGTATTTGTGCGACTGCCCTAAACGTATGATTATTGCAAACGATCAATTGCAAGTCCAAGATATATTGGAAATATATGAAATTAAAACGCAAAATACTTAAAAAATAGTTTATTCAAACACAGTAAGCTGACTTGCGCTCTGTAATTTCTGCAAAACATCCCAACAACGAGCGCCAAAAATGTGAAATAAAAAAAACATTGTTTTCCTGGTTTTAAATTTAATTCGCCGAATTAAATCAACTTTAAGATCAACTTGAACAAATGGAGTGAACAAACTCGTGAAGAATGCAAAGTCGTTGAGTTCAAAAACATGTATCAAAGTAATTATAAAAATGTAAAAAATTTAGAGTTGCCAGTGATAAAAGGCAACGGCACTCCATATCTTGGCCAATAAGAAAAACGGTTAACCTTAAAAAGAGCAACTTTGCATTTTCATGGACATTTAAAGACTCGCCAGACGGGAGGCCTATCTTCACCGATGAGAAAAATGGAAACAACTCTAGATATTTTATGTGTTGTAATCCCACTTTGCAAAATACTGTGACAATATATTACAGAATTGCAGCCCACTGTCACCAGCCTGGCTGAGACCTCGGAATGTGCAGCCAAACAAACACCAACAATTTTTGAAATAAAAAAATATATATAAATTGGTAAAATTATCTGGGCAAGACCAACAACTCGAACGAGCGAAAGCTGACTTGAGCTCTGGCTTTGTTGCAAATTATTAAAATGGATCCGCCACTGACTTGGTGGTAGACTCTTCCAATTTGGACCTCGCCATCGAGACGAGCTCGACCAATGTAACTAGGTGTTGTTTTTTCGCCCCCTCCTAATACCCAATGATAGTCGGTTAGTAAGTGCAAGTCATCAGCAGTAGTCTTCATCCATTCGAATTTACTTAGAGAGCTGCTACAAAGAACCTAAAACCATGACATTTAAGTTATCTATTGGCACTTCCATCGATCTTTTTTCTTCTTCTTCTAGCAAAAGAAAGAAGCTTGCAAGCTAAGAAGTACCATTGATCCAAAAATTTCCAAATAAAATGCGTCTCTGCTTACCTTCACGTATGTGCCGTCAGCTACTGTTTTTCCTTGACATGAGATGGCTTCCTCTTTCCCCGGATGTAAAGTCCCGGGAAATATTCCGACGTGCACTGCAGATGGTAACTGCCCTATGTAGGTGACGTTACCGTCTTTGCTGTACCCTCCTGGTACCGCATCTTTCGGTATTACGCCAAAAAAGTCCCTCCAGTAGTAATCTAAACCAAAACGTTCTTAACTTTAAATACTAAGCAGCGATGCTTTAAAACAGACCTGCTTGGCCTCCTAGCTTCTCAGGATAAATACAATCTATAACAAAATGTTTGCGTTTACGAGCATGTCCATGATGAAATCACAAAATCATAGAGCGGGGGTTTTCATATATTATTGTTAGTTCAAAAAGGACGTCACTATTGATTTTATTCGTTGTTAAAAAATGTACTTACCATTTGGTGAACTTCCAGAGAAAGTGCAAAGTAATAAAGTGGATAGAACTGAGATGGTCAACATTGTGCAAAGAAATCCACCAAATTTCCTAAATGTTTCTTATTTATATACTCTCGACCGAATGTCAAGAATGTATATTTTCGTTTCGTTCCAAATTGCTCGCCATTTTAAGCTGAATTATTGGAGAGCGTGGTTGCCAACTCTTATTAACGGAATTTATTTATAATCGAATTACGTAGGTACAAATTAAAATTATAAACAAAAAATTTTCAAATTTAAGACAAAAATCGTAATTATTTTCTTACTGAGTTTATTAACAAGCTATTAAGTCCGTTTATAATGAAGCAGGTAATTTTATTTTCTTTTGATTCAACGTTAACTATCTAGATGTGACCAGTAATTCGAATGTTTTAAAATTGACCTGGGCTCCTGATTTCTGACAAAGCCACAGCCCCTTGTACTGGGATGTGCTTTCGAAAACCCTGCCGACTTGAACTTCGCCCTCGAATGTTGCTCTGCCTATATAATAAATCGAGGAGGCTGTTGTTCCACCTATCACCCAGTGATAGTCAGATAATACGTGACTGTCACTTGCGGTAGTTCTAATCCAATGGAAGTTTTCCGAAGGATTGGCACAGAGAATCTGAAAATAACAAAGTCGTGATTCACGAGAGATCAATTAAGCGATTTGTATTGTAGTTATTTTTGTACATCCGTATTGAAGTACGAAGCATATAAAAAATATTCGTTGTCGTTATGTGTGGTTGTTTCCAAGGATTTCTAAAACTTATTGAGCGCACCTCGTACATATAAATATGGAATTTAATTTTCTTAACGATTTTATTTCGAGCGACGCGGTGGGATAATAAGCTTCTTGAGCAAATAAATAATCAATAATAATTAATCAAATTGAAGGCTTTATTTTTTATGTCCTTGAGAAAATAAAAATAGCGCTTTAATGTGCAATACCAAATTATTTAAAAAATCTGCCAAATGTCTGTGAATTGTTGTATTTTTTAAAAATTATTTTAGTTTTCAGCTAATTATATTCTGTTGAGTTTTTTTTTTACAATACAAACTTGCTTTTAGTTCTAAAATCGACAGTTTTTTTATTATTTTTTATTAGACAATAAAAAATTTATTTGCTAACAACTTGAACATTAGAAAAATTATAAATTCGTTACTGAAATTAAGAAACATGAAGAAACACCATTCTTAATGTTTTGAAACTTATTGAATAAGGAAAGTTATCTTTTCTCGAATTATCAACAAAATCATAACAAAATCTATTTTTTTTTAATTTTAAGACGCGTAAGATTTTAAAATTATTAACAAAAATTAAATAGTTATTAATTATTTAGATCATTTTAAAAAATGGCAAATGTTTACGTGTTTTCTTAAAAGAGATCGTAAATCAATTGAAATTTCTAAACAAAAAAGAAAAATATTTACTTATTCAAAAGGCTACAATTTCTTTTTACTTACTTTTACATTGTTTTCGAAAAGAACTCGTTCTCTCGGGCACACCATGGTCTTCTTTATTCCTGGGTAAATATTCCCGGGGAATAATCCGGGAAACTTTGGGGATGGTACCTGTGAAATGTATGTGGTGTTTCCGTCCGCACTGTACCCCCCTGGCACTGCATCCTTTGGTATGGCACCGTTATAATTTCTCCAATAATAATCTGCATTTAAAAAGTCAGATATTTATTATTTTACAAAATGTAACTGTTTCATGCAGAACAGACCTGGTTCGTACCCTATTTTCCCAGGATAAACGCAATCTAAAAAAAAAAAATACAGAAAATTTGTTTGGAAACTTTTCTGAGCGACTCTAAATTTTATCATTATTTTTATTTTGATCAATGCGTATTGATTTTTTTTTAAATTATTTTCTTGGCAGTTTTAGAATTCGAAAATTTATGAAAAGAATTTTTTTTAAACAGCACAAAAAATAAAACGAGAAGAAATGCGACGGTCAACATTATCCAACGGATTTAAAATAATGCAACTTTGTTTTTATTTGTAAACATTTAATCAATGCAGTCTCTTAAATAATTTTCTTGGTACTTTTAGAATTTGCAAGCTTACGATAAAAAAATTAATTGAGTACCATTAGTACCAACACCTGCGTACGCAACACAAAAAAATAAAACGGGAACAACTGCGACGCTCAACATTGTGCAACGGATTTAATAAAATTGCAAGTTTGTTCTTATTTATATACCACCTTTTCGCCCACGCAATAAAACATATATTTAGATAAACAGACACGTAAATTTTCCCTAATTTTCAAGTATGTTACTGACAAATAACCGCGACCTGCATTTTAATATTATTCTAAAATATAAATGACTGCCAAGAATCCAATTTATTTACATACAATTGAATTCCTTTCATTTTTTATCTTAAAAAAAAATAAATCCTGAGTAATTATTCGCGTAGTTAAAATATAACAGATATATAGAGTGACTATAAGAATGAGGTTCTACTTACGAGAGTATAAAGACTGTGAGTGGTTGTTTCTACCCATTGTGCTTATTGCTTCTTTTCTGTGTCACCAAATTTATAATTTAATTGACTAGCCTCGTACCTACCTTGATGGTGAACAAGATCTGCTGACTAAACGTATCAGCTGTTCCCTTCGTATAGCAAACAGTGGAGATAGGGGTGGGTCTAGTTACGGTGGTAAAGTTTATTAAAGGGCGCCAGGAGACTGTAATTTACAAGCCGATCGTAAACAATCAGTCGACGTCTCCAATCGACCAAATCGCGCAGAAAAATCAAACGTAAATAGAGGCTTATATTACTCACTGGTATGCGAAGGAATAAACACAAACGCAATAGCACAGGTTAACTTAAATTTAATTAAACACAAATAAATAGGTTGTACAAACACAATAACATGTAATGAAAGGTTTCACAAAGCCGAAACAGTAGCTTACGTCAAGTGAGCATATTTAATAATAGAGCAATTTGCTCATTATTTCAAAACGCATAAAGGGGCTCTTAAAAATGCATGCGCAAGTCGGATAGCGACACGTAATTCAATGAATTTAAATAGTTAACTTACGACCGATCTGTCATTGGTCGCGTTCACCAAAGCAAATCACCTTGTGATGCGTTTCTGATACGTTTGTGATTGCTGTGGGGTGGGTAATTACGCATCACGTCACTCGTAGATCGCCAATTTTTTTTTGTAGGCTCTCTGATAGTAGTCAGTAGCGTAAGTTTTATCGAATCAGCTTCCCCTCTCGTTATTGAGTTTCTCTTATATTTGCGTTTCTTCCTTTAGCACGTTTTGTGGGTTAGGATCACCCCCTGGGGCCAGAATAGCACCCCCCGGACGAGTTTTGTTGTGGATGCCATCGTATCTTGAGATCCTGTCTACTTCGACATCGTGTTTGCAGAGGAGGACCAGAGGTTTGTTGCTGCCGAACCTCATAAGGCACGCTCCGAGGGGTGCATCCCTTCCGTGGTCGAACACACTTGTAGTTTGGTGGAGGTCGTGTTGGTGTTGTTAATGTTTTATCATATGTTTTGCGTTGTTTTCGTACACGTTAATTTTGGGTACTTATCTGTGCCTCCTAATACGTAATTGCCTGACGAAGACTCCTTGTTCCTTCTGAACCCGAATTTGAACTTCATACTATTGTAAGATAAAGTTATTTGCGAATTAACGTCGCTATCTGAAGGGCAGAAATTTGTTATACGTACATCAACCAGAAAGGATATCCTGGCCGGTAATATTGCAATTTATTTTTCGCGTTGTTGTTGTTAAATGTTTCATTCCCATTTAATTTGACACAGTTGAGTAGAGTCACTCGTCTCCTTGTAACATTCAGACTTATTTTCGTGTTTGTGTTGTTCTGCACAAGTTTTGTTTGTCTTGTTTTTTCTGCGCATACATTTTTGGAATGTAATAAGCGAGTCGCACCACCATTTCTTGTGTCTTGTCTACTTTTGATTGCGATACAGGGTGACCGATAATATGTCACTATACAGGATGATCGTTAAATTTATGTGTTATCCCTTTCACGTCGAATGTGTCATATTTATCCCAGTACTCGAGATGCTCCAGAAATATGACTTTTATTATTTTGAAATTACTGGAAGTTTTTCATTTATTTTGATAATAGTTTATCATTGAAAATTTTTCTCTCGGAATGAAATAATTTTTGGTTCCGTTTTTTTTTTATATACATAGTTGAGACGTATATGACCCATCCGTACTAACCTAGAGGATGTACGTATCCCAACAGAAGTATGATATGACGTGAACACACAAGTCTTTGCACGTCTTATTCAAATCAAATGAATTTCGACCTTACTTTCGGTTACTAGGGATCCCAAATACGGTTGGAGCAGCGTATAAGCAATATACAAGTATCTTGTTACCGATGGAATTTTCTGAAATCTTGATGGGGCACGTAAAGCCCAATGGTAATATTGGTTCAAAAAATTCTGAAATAATGTCGCAAAAGGGTGTGGGTATAAATCTATGAGGAATTTCAGGAATTACTGTGAGTAGGCCTAGCGGTACCACGAGTTTTGCTAGCCTACTTGGACTATTTTATGTTAGGTGGCGCTCTATTTACGTCCAGCTTTAAGCTACCGACAATTTATTTGTAGCCCACCCCGTCTCCACTGAGCTGGGCATATTACCCAAGTATTTTTTCAACATCGACGATAACCCGTAGAGTTCGTTACACTTATACAGGGTCATACAGGTAAGGCGAACAAGTAGGTAGCACTCTCTAAAATAAACTTTCAACCGAATCAAAAGAGAGCAATTTTTTTAAGAACAATTTAAAACAAGTCTTGAAGCGTTCGCATAAAAAGAAAAATGGAGTGAACAAACTTGTGAAGAATGCAAAAGCGTTGGATTCAAAAACATGTGTCAAGGTAATCATACAAATGTAAAAAATATAGTCGCCAGTGATGAAAGGCCACGGCGCTGCATATCTTGGCCAATAAGAAAAAATTTTAACCTGCAAGCATTTTCATGGATATTTAAAGACTCGCCAGACGCATGCTTATCATCGCCGATAAGAAAAATGAAAACAACAACTTTAGATATTTTTATGTCTAGATAATCCCACTTTACAAAATACTGTGACATACGATGTATTACAGAATTGCAGCCCAGTGTCACCAGCCTGGCTGAGGCATCGGGATGTGCAGCCAAACACACACAAATAGTTTTTGAATTAAAAAAAATTATAAATTGGTAAAATTATCTGGGCAAGACCAACAACTCGAACGAGCGAAAGCTGACTTGAGCTCTGGCTTTGTTGCAGATTATTAAAACGGATCCGCCACTGACTTGGTGGTAGACTCTTCCAATTTGGACCTCGCCATCGAGACGAGCTCGACCAATGTAACTAGGTGTTGTTTTTTCGCCCCCTCCTAATACCCAATGATAGTCGGTTAGTAAGTGCAAGTCATCAGCAGTAGTCTTCATCCATTCGAATTTACTTAGAGAGCTGCTACAAAGAACCTAAAACCATGACATTTTAAGTTATCTATTGGCACTTCCATCGATCTTTTTTCTTCTTCTTCTAGCAAAAGAAAGAAGTTTGCAAGCTAAGAAGTACCATTGATCCAAAAAGTTCCAAATAAAATGCGTCCCTGCTTACCTTCACGTATGTGCCGTCAGCTACTGTTTCTCCTTGACATGAGATGGCTTCCTCTTTCCCCGGATGTAAAGTCCCGGGAAATATTCCAACGTGTACCGCAGATGGTAACTGCCCTATGTAGGTGACGTTACCGTCTTTGCTGTACCCCCCTGGTACCGCATCTTTCGGTATTACGCCAAAAAAGTCCCTCCAATAGTAATCTAAACCAAAACGTTCTTAACTTTAAATACTAAGCAGCGATGCTTTAAAACAGACCTGCTTGGCCTCCTAGCTTCTCAGGATAAATACAATCTATAACAAACATGTTTGCGTTTACGAGCATGTCCACGATGAAATCACAAAATTACATACCGAGGGTTTTCATATATTATTGTTAGTTCAAAAAGGACGTCACTATTGATTTTATTCGTTGTTAAAAAACGCACTTACCCTTTGGTGGACTTGCAGAGGAAATGCAAAGTAATAAAGTGGATAGAACTGTGATGGTCAACATTGTGCAAAGAAATCCACCAAATTTCCAAAATCTTTCTTATTTATATACCCCCGACCGATTGTCGACAATGTATATTTTCGTTTCGTTCCAATTTGCGCGCCATTTTAAGCTGAATTATTGGAGAGCGTGGTTGCCAACTCTTAATGGAATTTATTTATAATCGAATTCCTTTACGTTTTTTTGCACTTTCATAAATTTAAATGTAGGTACAAATTATAATTATAAATATATTTTTTTTTAAATCAAAAACAAAAAACATTATTTTAATACCGAGTTTATTAATTAACAAGCTGTTAAATGTAAGTATCTAAAATGAAGTAAGTTTTTTTTTATTATTATTGAACATTAACTATCTGGATACGACTAATAATTCGAATGTTTGAAAATTGAGTTGGGGTCCTGATTTCTGACAGAGCCACAGCCCCTTGTACGGGGATGTGCTTTCGAAAACCCTGCCGACTTGGACTTCGTCTTCGAATGTTGCCCTGCCTATGTAAAAAATCGAGAAGTTTGTTGTTCCACCTATCACCCAGTGATAGTCAGATAACACGTGACTGTCATTGGCGGTAGTACTAATCCAGTGGAAACTTTCCGAAGGATTGGCGCAGAGAATCTGAAAATAATAATGTCGGCGTACATGAAAAATAAATTAAGCGATTTGCATCGTACTTATTTTAGAACATCCATAATGAAGACGAAGCAAATAAAAAATATTCGTCGTTGTTGTGTGTGATTGTTTCCTAGGCTTCCTAAAACTTATTGAGCGCACCTCGTACATAAAAATATGGAATTTACTTTTCTTAATGATTTTATTTCGAGCGACAGTGGGATAATAAATTAGTTTCTTAAGCAAGTAAATAATTAATAATAATTCATCAAATTGAAAGCTTTATTTTTTATATATTTGACAAAAGAAAGAGTGTCTAAATCTGTGTAAATCCTCTTTTTTAAAATTTGTTTTAATTTTCAGCTGTAATTTTTTTACTTACTTTTACGTTGTTTTCGAAGACAACTCGTTCTATCGCGCACACAACGGTGTTCTTTTTTCCTGGGTAAATATTTCCGGGGAATAATCCGGGAAACTTCGGGGATGGTACCTGTGAAATGTACGTGGTGTTGCCGTCCGCACTGTACCCCCCTGGCACTGCATCCTTTGGTATCGCATCGTAATAATTTCTCCAGTAGTAATCTGCATCAAAAAGTCAGATATTTACCATTTTACAAAGTTCAAATATTTCATGCAGAACAGACCTGGTTGGTACCCTATTTTCGGAGGATAAACGCAATCTAAAAAAAAAAAAAATACAGAAAATTTGTTTATCCACTTTTTTGAATTTCTAAATTCTAAATTTTATTTAATTATTTTCTTGGCCGTTTCAGAATTCGAAATGTATGAAAAAAAAAATTAATACCCTTTGCGTAAACAGCACAAAAATATAAAAAGGGAAGAGCTGCGACGGTCAACATTTTGCAACGGATTTAAAAGAATGCAAGCTTGCTCTCATTTAAATACATTTAAACAATGCAGGCTTTTAAATTATTTTCTTAGCACTTTTAGAATTTGGAAATTTATGATAAAAATAAATTATTTTAATACCGTTTC
Source organism: Dorcus hopei (assembly GCA_033060865.1). NCBI lineage: Eukaryota > Metazoa > Arthropoda > Insecta > Coleoptera > Lucanidae > Dorcus > Dorcus hopei. The sequence goes on from CM065422.1 coordinate 10,318,157, forward strand.
TAACAACATGTAAATAACAAGAAAAAATAAAAAATAAAACGCGAAGAACTGCGACGGTCAACATTATGCAACAGATTTGAAAGAATGCAACTTTGTTTGTGTTTGTAAACATTTAATCAGTGCAGGTTCTTAAACAATTTTCTAGGCACTTTTAGAATTTACAAGTTTACAGTAAAAAAAAAAAACAGTTTAATACCATTAATACCAACAGTTGCGTACGTAGCACAAAAAAATAAAACGGGAACAACTGCGACGCTCAACATTGTGCAATGGATTTAATAAGATTGCAAGTTTGTTTTTATTTATATACCACCTTCTCACCCACGCAATAAAACATATGTATTTAGACAAACATACACATAAATTTTCCTTAATTTTCGGGTGTGATACTGATAAATATAATCGTTTCTGGATTTCTAAAATATGAAAGACTGCCAAATATTTAATCTAATTTATTTACGTACATATAATCGACTTTAACTTTAAAAAAATCATTCCTGAGAAATTATAAAATATAACAGAAATATACCAATCGTTTCGTTGAGACCTGAAAAAAGACGCAGGAGTGTTTTATAAAATAAAAAATATAAAATGCAAGCGTTTGCTTGATCGCTAAGCCACGTCTAAAGCTGGGTTTTCACTAGTCCATTTCATTCATCAATAAGACTGAATCTATACCCCCATACTGATTAATGTGAACGTCATTTTGTTACGGGTGAAAATTTCGTTAAATTTATTTTCTAACTTTCAAGTCACCCTGTATATTGACGAATGTGTAATTACGCGGAAGTTTGACATTTGGAACTTAGACTATTCTAAAAAAAAAGTCCGCTTAGAACGTTAAACAAGCCTGGGCAACCCTATTCTTCGATAATGAGATTGTCCCATGTCGAAAGCAGGCCTGCCATTGGCCAATAGACCTCTACCCCTGCCCGCGAAGCATTCGCGTTGAACGTCGCCCTGGGGCCCGATTCTTGAACCGTGCGAGACGATTCGAATGCGAAAATGACGTCAAAATGACGTAGACTCTCGTACAAAACTATACAAACTGTTCGAAAATTACGTCATTTTCGCATACGAATGAATTCGCACGATTCGAGAATGGGGCCCCTCATGTAAATTTCTTCTGTCATTGTGGCTACTCGCTCGCGTCACTCCGTACTGAAAGTTATTCTCGCTTTGCTTTAATTTTTCATTAAACAGGGTTTGTTATGAAGTGAGAAGTAAACGGGTGTACTGCACGAATGTGAAATTGGTTGTGACAAAACCCAAGCCTTCTTCGAGGCTTCTCCAAGCTTGTTCCGTTGTAACTACGGCAGGTACGTTTTTAGCGTTACATCGCGCGAGGGTCGGTTCCTAATTTTATCTAGGTTTTTTTGTACATTCTTATTTGGTCCCTCCCCCCCCGTTTATTCCGAACGTTTCAACGCAGTTCCTTTGACTAAGAGGTGCCTGGCGATCGTCTTCGTGGTCTGTCCTTGCTGAAAGGTTTGATGGCGTCGTTATAAACGGATCTTGGCCGACCATCTTGGATTTTGACAACGCGATATTTCATCACGTCAGACACCGCAGGAGGGCGCACTCCGTGGAAACGCAAGTGGAACTGGAAGCCGTTCCTCCATCATATTCCTATCGCGTTGGCCTGAAGCCAAGATGACATTTGGAATGATGCGGCGCTCCTGTTACGCCTAACTTCGACGGACCACATTTTGACGTTTCCACTTTGGATAACCAAAAGTTGGGGATATGTATATTTCCGATTTTATTTGTTTATTTATTTCGTTTTATCATATTGATACAATTCTATTTTCGAATTGTTGCGTTTATTTTAATGCGTTTTGTAAACGGATCCGTAAAATAGCATTTTAGTTTATTTTTAACGCCGACTTGATTTCCCATTTTGTGTACTGGTTGATATTTTATACCCTTATGGAAATGCAATGTAATTTGCAGCTGGGTAGGTATCAAACAAAAGTGAGCAAATGTGACAGTTTATACTCCAGTGACGCTACTGTGGGTGCGTTCGACATTACGCTCGGGGCACGCTCTGAGCAGAAGTGTGAGGGAGAGCGAATGAGCTTCAGTGTATGTAAGAGTAAGACAGAGGAAGACCCCGAGCACTCCGAGCGTGATGTCGAATGCACCTTGTGTGATTCTTATACTGTGACCAAAGGTTGGGGGCACACATTTCTAAATCAAAATGAAACTCACAATATAATGATGACGTATTTCAAATATATTTTCAGTACATTATCCACCTTTATATACAATTGTCTTGCAGTTTGCCGCAAGGCTAAAAACAACTTGTTTGTTGTCATTCTACAAAAATCTTGTTTTTTACGATCATCTGGCCAAGACTAGTAGCTCGAAAGATTTAAAATTGAGGTGTGTTCCTGCTTTGTTGCAGACCCACAACCCCTTGACGCTGCTGTCGCCGGAACTGTCGAAAACTCTACCAATTTGGACCTGGCCTTCAAGATGAGCTCTTCCGATGAACGTTAAGTACGAGGATTGTGATCCTCCTCTCACCCAGTGATAATCAGTAAGTAAGTGGCTGTCATCTGCAGTGGTTGCTACCCATTGGAATTTATTTGAAGGATTACTGCAGAGGATCTGAAAAACAAAATAAAATACTATATTTATTTTCTGTATTAATTTATAAAAGATTCCGAATCAAAGTCTGAGTCGGAATCACGGTTGGAATCGGAATCGGAATCGAAGTTGAGGACGAAGGTTTTATGTACCAACTCCCCAACTTTGCTCCCTCGAATAACATTTGCTTTAAGAGACTGTCCCTCATCTCCTTTGCGGTCACACATATTTGGACAACATTTATTACGTTTTTCTTCCTGAATTTCTTGATCTTATATTTATTTATCTTTACGTATACTGCTACCTACGTGGTTGCAAATGTGGAGATGTGTAAATTAAAATCACCTCCCGAGCGGCTAGCCTCGAGTAGAAGGGTATGGGCCGTACGTACGCAACACCAAAAGTAAAAGGACAGAATTTACTAATAAAATAAAATTCACCAATACAGTATAATTGTGTTTATTTGTGGTAATAAGTAAGCACGAAATAAAATGAAATAAAAATAAAAGTTATGGCAACGAGGTTGTCAAATATAAAATCCCGAAATCTGGATCCGACTTTTGTAAACGGCCGGAAATTCAAATTTATTAAATAAAAATCAGTTTTACTTCGACCATATCCGCAGAGGAATTTCAAAAATTAATCTTAATATAAAATTTCCCAGGCCTTGGAAGTAAGTTAGTCTCAACATAAGAGCCCCTCTTAGATAAAGACCATTTAGATTACCGTAAGGTAAACAAATGGGCGATAACGCGTGGGACCAGGGCTAATGCCTACGCGGACCGATAAGCGTTGATCGAAAAACAGACCAATTAACACCTTAACGTTAGGCAACTTAAGTCACTTCGGTGCCGAAAGTTTGCTACTTTGGACAAAAGTTGAACGATTAGCCGCAAGAGCGCAGCATCTCTCAAGAGAAAAATCAAATAGGGTAGAGGATTTTGAATTTGTAAACAATAGCCCAAGGGAGAGAGAAGTTTCAAAAAATGAATTAATGTTCACTTAGCCTCGGGATAATAATGATCGCTTAGCAATCGTCGAAACCGAACGTTCTTTCTTTTCCCGAAAGCGAAATATTCCCTTTGTTCTTTATTGTGTTTTTATTAACTTAACAAAAATCTAAATTGCAACCCTCGTGCGGGTGCGCTCGAGTTTAACAAAGAGTGAGTGCAAGGAACAAGAACTCCTTCAAGCCAAGTCCACCCGAAAAGGGTTACAACGAGCCCTCCGTCCTCAAAAAGGGGAAATAAATCTAAGTCCTCTCTGCTGCTGAGATCTACCTCGAACCCCTATCCGGTAGGTGGAATTACTAATTTTATCAAATTTGATATGCAGGGTACTTCTTTATTTCCGTAATATACCCTGCCTTAAGCTAGTAATGCACGACTTTTATTTTCAGCAGAATAGATTATGACTTTAAGGTACTCTTGCACAGTTCCAGCCTGGAAGGATCCCTCTCCGAAGAATTACTAATCGGCCACGTAATTTAATTATCGGAGGGCCCGGAATTCCCTTAAAAAACTCCGGTGGTGGCAGCGAACTCCGTTACTTTAATTAGTTTTTTCTAAATTTTCACAATTTTATTTTGGAAAATATGCTTAATTAAATATCTTGCTAAAATTACGCTACCAAAGTAAGAAGGGTTCAACTTTCGCCACAGCCCTTCTTACACTTTCGTTACAAAGTCAACGTAAATTTTCTAACCTCGGGCAACGAAAGGTTGCTTAATTTAAAAGTAAATTGAATACGTGCATTACCGCAATTGCGCGAAGTCACATAAAGTTCCAATTTTGATTACATCGTCCGCGCCGCACACGTGAGTTGTCGAGTCGTCGTTGACGTCCAACGAGTATTGAATTCGGTGGAGGGCCGCTGAAGCAAGGAAGGCGTGTCGCTAATCCCAGCGACCTCTCTCGTCGAAAGTCACCAACAGCGGCTGGGTGAATTCAAGTCCGGGCGACGAAGTAACCGTCGTTGTCGAAACTGAACTTGCGATAACTTCAAGATGGTTGGCCCCAAATATCACCATGGACGGAGGTTTGAGTAGCCAATGGAGAATGATCGTAGTAATCGAATTAGACGTACGAATCCAGCAATAACAAAATCAGAAGCCAAAATAAAAGCAAGAAAAGAAAAACGTGCGTTACGTAGGTTGGGTTTCTCATTCCCAGTTTAACTTTAAACTCCTGTTTATTTCCATGGTAACAATTATAAAAACAATTGTTCCAATGGAAATAAACAGGAGTTCAAAGTTAAACTAGGACTGGGAAACCCAGCCCTAATCGCACCATGTTGGGATTAGACTTCGAAAAGCATTACAAATGCTTATAAGTGGAGGGGGCGGCAATTTAAAAAATTCGGTATTTTGATTATCGTTTCAAATGTTCAACAAGGCATTTTCGGCCTCTTGAATCACTTAAGAGGAACAACACATAACGACGCGAACTCAATGCCTCCTATCTTTCGACTGCGGGTCGGCGCATCTCAAAATCGACGGGCAAAGTAAAGAGGGGGGGGGGTTGATAGAAGAAGACATTTGACTCACATAGGAAATGAGGGAGAAGAAACAATTCCGTGATGCGTAGTAAAGGCTCTTGTTTAATGACGCAACAAGTTAAAACACGCGTCGGCAAATAACGGTCTTCTTGTGTTCCTACGCAATACAGGGTGACTCGAAACACTGAAAATAGATTTAACGAAATTTTGACCCGTAACAATATAGCTGCCAACTGTCCCATGTAAATAACGTTTCCATTCTCATCGTATCCCCCTGCCACTGCATCTCTTGGAGTTGCGCCAAAATAATCTCTCCGCGACCTCCCTTTGTTTGTATTAAAAATTCCCCCCGGAAGGTGCCGCCTTTCCTCTTGGGTCCCCTTTTATTTAAGTCACTGGAGTCACTTAAGTTGCCTACCCTCCGGGATAGTAATTACGTGCTTTCAATTTTCAATGACCATTTGGACTCAAGGTCTCTGTGTTTTGTCTAAATGATTTATTTCCTTTGCGTCTGCTTATCGCTTGAGATTGTTTATTTGTAAACCACCGAAAGTATTGTTTTTTTTATATATTTACCTTTACGTATACATCATCCGTCACAGTTTTTCCCGGACAGTACACCGCCGCTTTCCTGCCCGGATATAAATTTCCAGGAAATATGCCAACCAACGCGGCTGCCAACTGTCCGACGTAAGTGACGTTTCCGCTATCGTCGTATCCCCCAGGCACTGCGTCTTTCGGAATTTCCCCAAAATAATCTCTCCAGTAGTAATCTGCACGGAGAAAAAAATGAAAATCGATTTTCGCCAGTAAAAGAATCACACCGAAACTCACCCGGTTGATTTCCTATTCTCTCAGGGTATACACAGTCTGAAATATACGTTTCAGTTTTGAATTTGCAAAAAAAGTTCAAGTTCTCTATGGATGTAAGAAATTTTGGCAAAATCTTTAAATTGCAAGAAATGCATGGATTAATCGCCAACAAAAACATAAATGAAAGACTTTCCTCAGCCAATATGAAATATTTAATAATAAAAATCATACGTACCATTTTTTATAAGCGCAGAGGAAGCGCAGGAAAGCAAAACGGACAAAATTGTGATGACCACCAGCATTACGAAGTGAAATCAATTTTACTAAGTGCTTTCTTGTATTTATATCAATCGTCCAGACGCGACGGAAATAAATTTCTTATTTTAATTTACAATAGGCGCTTATTAAATTAAAAATAGCTGCAGGCACTGGATTAAACAAAAATAAATTTTAGGATACTCCTTTAATGTATCGTACGTTTTCAAATTGTTTAAGGCCGCAATACACGTTCATAAATTAAATGTATTGTATTTATTGAAGCGTGTATTGTCTACGTAACACAAGTGCTTGCCCAACATGGGCTTACATTTTCAAATCAAAATGAAACACACGATATAATAATGACGTATTTCAAATACAATTGACAACTGTTTTACTTTGCCCTACGACTACAGAAATTTATTAAACTTTAATTCTTTTGTCTGCGTTATTATGTTCATGTTCCTTTGCTTTTATTCTAAAGTATTTAACGAAAGAGAATCGTGTACTTTTTCGCATTTATCTGACCAAGACTAGTAATTCGAAAGACTTGAAATTGAGTTGGGTTCCGGCTTTGTTGCAGACCCACAAGCCCTTGTTACCGGTGGAGCTGTCGAAAACTCGACCAACTTGGACCTCGCCCTCAAAATGAGTTCTTCCAATGTAAGTTAAGTGTGTGGTCTGTGATCCTCCTCTCACCCAGTGATAATCGGTAAGTAAACCGCTCTCATCTGCAGTGGTTGATATCCATTCGAATTTAATCGAGGGGTCACCGCAGAGAATCTGAAAGAAGGAAAAAAACAAATCCCTGAAAATCTTCCATAGATGTCAATTTTTATAAAGAAATTAAATAAAGGTCGATTCTTAAGCACATTTTTTACGATCCAACCAAGTGAGCTACGTATGCAGAGTACAGGGTCATTTAAAGCCGGACACACATCTTTTAACTCGCGGCTTCACTCACGTCAGCTTCGTAACTGTCACGAAAAATTTAACGAGTTTAGTGGCGCCATCTATGTGATGTTTTCCGAACTGAGCGCCAAATTTAAAAACTCCGTCGAAAAGACCGCAGCTCGTTCGATATGAAACTCAAATTCCCAAACGAACTCCTTGAGTACGTAAACCTTGTTTTGGTGGCTCCGTCTATGATATTTCTGAGACGTTGAAGAAAATATTCATTTTGGTTTTGGTGTTAATTCAAATCGAAAAAAAATCTCTGATTAAACTGCGAATTCAAATTCTCTTACGTGAAATCGCAGTCGTGATTTTAAAAAAAATTAACAAGTTTAGTGGCGCCATCTATGTGACGTTTTCCAAACTGATCATTCTAAGCGGCAAATTTAAAAACTCCGGCGAGAAGGGCACAGCTCGTTCGATTTGAAACTCAAATTCTCAAACAAACTCCTTGAGTACTTGAGCCTTGTTTTGGTGGCTCCGTCTGTGATATTTCTGAGACGTTAAAGAAAAAATTCAAAGGCTCTTTTGGTGTTGGTGTTTATTCAAATCGAAAGGAAAAACCCTGATTAAACTGAGAGTTCAAATTTTCTTACGTGAAATCGCGATCGTCATTAAAACAATGTAATGAGTTTAGTGGCGCCATCTAAGTGACGTTTTCCAAACTGATCATTCCAAGCGGCAAATTAAAAAAACTGGTCATTCTAAGCGGCAAATTAAAAAAAAAAAACTCCGTCGAAAAAAGCACAACTCGTTTGATTTGAAACTAAAATTCTCAAATGAACTCCTTGAGTACTTGAACCTTGTTTTGGTGGCTCCATCTATGATATTTCTGAGACGTTAAACAAAAAATTCAAAGGCTCTTTTGGTTTTGGAAAAAAAAAAACTCTGTTTAAACTGCGAATTCAAGTTCTCTTACGAGAAATCGTAGTCATGGTGGTGGTGCCATCTTTGAGATATTCGTTGGCAAAGTATGTACTTCAAGCGCTAAATTTAAAAATCTCTGTACTTTTCTACGTCGATTTTGAAACGAAAATGTCCACTTAATATTGACATTCACTGTTTATTTGAACTGTACGATCGCTAATGGCTTCATTCAAGACAATGACGAAAACTGTATGTGTTATTTCTAATTCGCTATTGAGATTTTGGCGTAAAATTGATGTTAATTTTGTGTTAACTAAAGTCAATCAACAAGCGTGGTAATTTTGACTTTAATCAACAACTAATGATTATGATGGCGAAGCCCCTTGCTGGGGATGTCAATATAAACCATCTGCAATAGCATTGTTGAATGTTGAATTCCCCAACGTGCGGCTTCTCCATCATCATCATCATCACTACATAAAATGGAGTGGCCCCATGTTGGGCGCCAATTGTTGTTATAATAGTTAGATTTTTAATTTGACTTCTTTTTGTCGGCACTCGGGAACTTTCGTGTCTCATTGTTTGCATGTATATCTATTTTTTTATGTACAGTTTATGTCTCTCAACGTTGACCACAATCCCAGTCGCTCTCGCAAGCTGACTCGATTTAATGCACTTTTTTATTTGGGCAAGATGTTCAATAATAGTATTTTATATAACGAGTGGCTAAAAAGCACCGTTTAGTTACGAGTTATACCGGGTGAGTCATTTAACCTGGAATTTTGTAATATCTCGAAAAATTCGCATCGTATTGTTTTTCGAAGCCTGACTTCTGCAAGTAGATCAGGTATTTACTGCGAGCGAATTAGATTGAAACGTTCTTTATTAATTAGTTTTTTTTGATTTGGGGCCACATTGCTGGTATACTTTGGTGCCGCATTAGAGAGTTCTTTATAGGCCGGTCGGATTTGATTCCGCCACACAATTCCACGACAACGTTCGCAAGTTAAGGAGACTTCACACGGGGACGTTGGACGACGCACTGACGCGACGCCCTTCCCCTTGGCCGTTACACCCGGACGTCTATTTCGGGGCAAAATTAAAGTTCGACGTATGTACGATTGGACAACTCAAGGTTGGATGTTTACATATGGTTTTTCTTATTACCTATGATCGCGGTGAACCAATTAGCCGACCTATGCATTGAATTATTGTGCTTTGAGTAAACTTTTATTGTTCTGTAACGTTTGTAAGCCTCATATTTCGTGATTTAATTGCCGGAAAGAGTTTATTTACTTTATTGTTACTTTTATGAGCTGAGTATTTGAGTAACTTGTTGGTTAAAATAAAGAGAAGTGATGACTTACTGATTTATTTTTTTAATTGCCCCTCCCATTGAAGTAGTCGGCACTGGGACGTTTGTTAATTTCCCATCCCACAATCTTGCTGCAAAAAGGTAGGTAGCAGTTTACAAGGAAATGCACCTGGTTGAGGGCAGGCACAAAAAAAGAAACTTCGCTGGCGGAAAGGACTAAATGAACATTTTAATAAAATTCATAGGAAAAACAGAACACTAACATTTTTGAATGTTTTTTGACCGCGATAATCACTCGCTCTTTCGACAACTGTCCCGGAAAGTACCGCCTTCTATTTATTTGGGTCCCACCTTTTGGTCCCGTGTATTTAAGTCAACGGGTAGTAATTACATACTTCCAATTCTGTCGGTCATCTTCCAATACGCGGTGTATGGTGCGCCTCTGTTCTCACCCTTCGATAGCTTCTTTTTATCATTTTATCAATATTATATCTTTTTGTCATACCATTAGACTCAAGCGCTGGAGGTTTTGTCTAAATGATTTCCTTCGCGCCAGCTTATCGCTTGAGAATGTTCATTTGCTCAAAATTTATTGTTTTTTTTTAATTCCTTGGCATATTTACCTTTACGTATACATCATCCGTGGCTCCTTTTCCTGGACAGTATTTCGCTGCTTTCTTTCCCGGATATAAGTTTCCAGGAAATATTCCGTGTGTCGACGCTGCCAACTGTCCGATGTAAGTGACATTTCCACTAGCGTCGTATCCCCCTGCCACTGCGTCTTTTGGAATTGCCCCAAAATAATCTCTCCAGTAGTAATCTGCACGGAGAAAAAAATTGAAAATCGATTTTAGCCGGTAAAAAAAATCACGCTGAAACTCACCCGGTTGATTTCCTATTTTCTCGGGGTATGTGCAGTCTGAAAAAATACGTTTCAGTTTTAAAAGTTGAGAAGAGCTTGTTGCAATGATCCGCGAGACTTTCGCAATTGCAAAAAATAAGCTAAACTCAAATTCCCTTCCGACGCGTAGCAAATTCTGACAATATCTTTAAATTTTCAAGAAATTTATAGTTTAGTCGTCATCAAAAAGATAAAAGGAAAATTTTACAATATAATTTTTAATTCATTAGGAATTTAAGCCAAACATCAAAAAAAAAAAATTTAACAATAAAAATTGTACGTACCATTTTTTATAAGCGCACAAGAAGCACAGAAAACTAAAGCCGACAGAACTGTGATGATCAACATTATGAAGTGAAATCAATTTTATTAAATGCTTTTTCGTATTTATATCAATCATCCAGATGCAACGGAAATAAATCTTAATTTTGATTTACAACAGACTTTTATTAAATTAAAAATAGCTGAGTGCTCCAGATTAAACTGCTCGTGCCTTCAACGTAATGAATGTTTTAAAATTGCTTAATGTTTTCAACTTGAATTCTGTTTCTTTTTTCGTACGAATGCAAAATGCTTTGGATAACAACCTTCCTATTCCTGTGGCACACTTGAATCTTACATGTCTTTCATTCCTGTTTTAAAATATCGTTTAATCCTTTGTTGATTGTTCCTTCATCTAACGACTGCCAAACTTCTAATTTAATTTATTTACATATAATCGAATTACTTTAATTTTCTTAACTTAAAAAAAAATCATTTCTGAGTAATTATTTGCAAAATTAAAATATAACAGAAATATACCAATCATTTAACGCCTGAACGGTCCAGTGGTAAGAGGACCGGCCTTGCAATCGCATGGTCGTCGGTTCGAACCGCACTCGGGATTTTTCTCGGGGGTGGTCGGTATCGACTTCAGGCACCTTTCAGTGTTGGGGATAAAATTTAACACTGCTCTCCCTTAAACGGCGAGAGGTTGGAAGTAACAAAGCCATGGAACACTTTACACACACTCAAATACACTCCCGCTCCTGAGGTCCTGACAAGTCTTTGACTTAGGACCCCGCTGGGCAACCACCTCAGATTTGCATACATATAAGAGTTTACTTACATGGCTTGGTCTCTTACACAATAAAACAAGACTTCTGACTGGATATCACACTAACGATCCGATCTAAAGATCAGCTCGTCGATTATATTTAAAGGGGTTTCGTCCGAGGATGTTTTTCCCGAAGAGTTATGAAATTACGCCTTGACATATGACTCGTGCGGAACTGAAAGCGTCTTATTCGGAAATTGCATATTCCTTCCTTGACATTTCCGAAAGATTCGTACTTATATAATTGTTTACGGAAAGCTTAGGCTGACTGATCTTTGCAGTTGCGAATTCTTGCGTTGGTGGCGTTCTAATTTCCTTGTTACAATATTTAATACAATGTGGGCGTACATTTCCAAATCAAAATGAAACAAACACACGATATAATAACAACGTATCTCAAATAGAGTTGTTTTACTTTGCCCCCTGCACGACTACAAAAATTTATAAAAGTAATGAAAGAGAACTGTGTATTTTTTGCAGTTATCTAGCCAAGACTAGTAATTCGAAAGACTTGAAATTGAGTTGCGTTCCTTCTTTGTCGCAGACCCATAAGCCCTTGGCAACACTGGAACTGTCGAAAACTCTACCGACTTGAACCTCGCCCTCAAAACGAGCCCTTCCAATGTACGTTACTTGTGTGAGCTCTGATCCTCCTATCACCCAGTGATAATCGGTAAGCAACCTGCTGTCGTCTGCAGTGGTTGCCATCCATTCGAGTTTAATCGAAGGGTTACTGCAGAGAATCTGAAAGAAGAAACAAGTTCCTCAAAATCTTTCATAGATCTCAATTTAATTATCGCCAAACTACACGCGCATTTTTACCAACACAAATAAGTGCATAAACAGCAATTTTTTTTTATCTTCTTCATTCTTACGGTCCCACCAAGTGAGCTGAACATGTATAGTCGTGCGCAGCTTAAATGCTACAACTTGACAGTTCTGTGAACTTTATACTACAAAGTTTTAACCTTTACCTTTACGTAGGCATCATACGTTGCTCCTTTTCCTGGACAGTAATTCGCTGCTTTCTTTCCCGGATATAAATTTCCAGGAAATATTCCGATTGTCGAGGCTGCCAACTGTCCGATGTAAGTGACATTTCCGCTTTGGTCGTATCCCCCTGACACTGCATCTTTTGGAACTGCCCCAAAATAATCTCTCCAGTAGTAATCTGCACGGAGGAGAAAATTAAAAATCGATTTTCGCTGGTAAAAAAATCACACTAAAACTCACCCGGTTGATTTGCTATTTTCTCAGGGTACACACAGTCTGAAAAATACGTTTCAGTCTTAAAAGTTGAGAAGAGATGTTTTAATGATACGCGAGACTTTCACAATTGCAAAAAGTTAACTTATAAACTCAAATTCTTAATAGCTTAATCGTCATCAAAAAGATAAAAGGAAAATTTTACAATATCATTTTTAATTCATTAGGAATTTAAGCCAAACATCAGTAAGAAAAATTTAATCATAAAAATTATACGAACCATTTTTTATAAGCGCACAAGAAGCGCAGAGAACTAAAGTAGACAGGAATGTGAAGATCAACATTATCAAGTGAAATCAATTTAATTAAATGCTTTCTCGTATTTATATCAATCGTCCAGAGGCGACGGAAATAAATCTTAATTTTCATTTACAACAGACTTTTATTAAACTAAAAATAGCCGAGTGCTCCGAATTAAATTGCTCGTGTCTTCAATGGAACGAATGTTTTAAAATTGCTTAATGTTTTCGGCTTGAATTCTGTTTTTTTTTTCGTACGAAGGCAAAAACTTTGGATAACAATCTTCGTACTCCTGTGGCATGCTTGAAACTTACATATTCAAGGTACCAAGTCGTTTACATTTCTGCGGGCGAGCGGTTAATCTTATCTATACTAAGGGTTTGCTTGTTACCTGCTATTTCTACTGCGGCCGACCAAAGGTTATTCCTACTTGCCTAATTGTTCTGTTTACAGTTGAACGAACTTCCGGAGAGCCCGATATACAGAATAATATCTTTAATTAAAGCTTGTTAAATAGGACACTATGCCGTAAAAACCTGGTTCTTCTTTTGGTGCGAGCAGAGTATAAATCTTTATAACAAGGAACGTGACACTTTAAATCAAACGCAACAATTAACTTGATTAATAATTTATTGAAACAAAAAAAATTGGGAAAAAAACTCCTGCTCTCCGCCTCTGTGGGATCAGAGAGCTTGAGTGTAAAAACCCTGGCGTTAAAATCAATACAATTAATCAAAAATTACGATTTTCAGAATGTACAGTATAAATCGTTTAACAGATTTCATTTTCGGATATCGGTGCGATCTATTTTCTTTCGATGCACACCGTTGGTGGTATAATGTTTACAGAGATGTTTGTTGGAGAGCTCTGCTCCTCACATAGATTAATAATTAATTGAGTTTCAAATGAGTTCGAGTCTTGGTACAGTGTTCGTCACTCTGATTGTATTCAAAGACTTGTTCGGTTTAATAAACCAACGCACAAAGTGTTTCAGTGGGACCATAGTGTACTTGCACTAGTGTCAATTTGAAAGATGTCAAGAATGTCAGGATTGACAACATCATCATTCGCAATCTTGAAGCCTTTATATTCAAATTTACTTGACTAAGAAAGTCGGTACCTACGAGCATGTCATGTTTTAAAATTGTACTTGATACCACATGAATTTGAATCGGGTAATTAACATCGTCAATTGTTACTTTAGTGGTAAACTCACCAAGCGTTGCATTTCCAGACGACCCAATGCCGTCAAAGCTGACACAAATTCGTTGTAAAGTAGGTGACCCGATCTTTATATACTCGTCCGATCGTATTAGAGTAAGATCACTACCCGTATCGATCAACGCAACGAGTCGGACTTCTCCTATTGATACTTCTTTCACGTGTTTCCTCTTGCTTGATTGTGATACAATATTGGCTTTGTTAGTCCTCACTGATGCTTATGGCTGCAATATGTCCATGACCATTACATCTAAAACACTTTGATCCTTGGTCTTTTGGAAGACACTCGGCACTCATATGGCCAGTATGACCACAATTATAGCACCGCTTTATTTTTAAGCCATTGTCTGCAAACTTTTCCTTTCTATCTTCTATCGTCTCTTCCGCTGTGACGTTTAAGCTTATCATCTTTATGCTCGTAAGTTTTCGCTTTAGTTTTCATTGCTCGTTTCATTGCTTCGTATTGAATGATTCGTTCTTTTAATTATTTTATGGTCCTTGCACCATACAACATAGCCTTGTTAATGGGATCATCAGGAATTCCTTCGATAATGTATTGTATTACCGAACAGATTTCCACGTCTGTTTGACCAACAATCTCGAGCATCTCATATATGTGTTGTTGATGCGTCTCGTCTGGTTTTTTCTTTTTCTGTAATAGCTGACGATGGACTTGATGGCTATCAACAGTTTCGCTGAATTCCTCTTTCAAAGCTTTCCTTAGCTTTGGCCACGTCTTAGTGCACCTTTTATGCTTTACGAAAAGTCTAGCGGAACCCTCGAGCAAGCGTTTGGCATACGCCACCTTCTGCATATCCACCCATTTGCAGATATCTGCCATCTCTTCGAAATCTTCGAGCCACCGCACGACGCGACGCGACGTTCACGTGATTATCACCACTAAATTTTTCCAGTGACTCTTCTAACGAAATCTAAAATCTGGTCAAGTTGGCTGTGACCGAGAATTTGTTCACTGCATGCACGTCGCTTCTAAGTTCAATGCCGAGCTGTCAAATCTAACGTCAAAATTTGTTGTTGAATTGTCATTTCATTATTAATAGTGATTTTGCTTTAAAAACAGTTTTTTCAAAACTATTTTTCACAAAATACTAAAAAATGCCTTTTTCAATTGAAGAAAAGTCCTTTATTCATTTATTATCTTATGGCGGTTTATTTCTTTGCTAAAAGTATGAAGCTATCCAAGACATACAGACCTTGTTTGGAAATTTTTCCACGGCCTACTTGACCAGTTTTTTATTTAGACACTCGATACATCTTTGAATGTTAGCAGTGAGCAACCGTGCCCTCTCTGCCGCTGTTTCTTCTTATTCCGTCTTCTAGGAGCTTCGTCGTCGCTGTCAGTATCATCTTCAGAGTCGTCATCACTGGCACTACCGTTATTAACACGGGCGTCGTTGCTATTATTTTCCTTGGAATTATTGGGATCGTCGTCGTCGTCTTTATCATTTTTTTGTGCTGCACGCAACCGCTCTTTTAATATCAATTTGTTGCCTACCGTAGACAACCCCATTTCTGTCAACTGCTGCCGTAACTCCTCTATCTTCATATTGTCTACGTTGCTTTTCTCGTTAATCATTGCAGTTGTTTATAAATAAGTGTATCACAAAATCTTTTAAGCGGACACTAAATCGCGCACTATACACTTAACGTTTCGCAGTCGTTCGACAGCTTCGTCAGAAGTGAAAAATATTTATAAATATAAATAAGTGATTGAGCGTCTTGACTTCACTTTATCTGTCCCACACAAACACACTAGATTCGATGTAGATCTTGGTACTTGCAATCCGTCTGAACAATCGTTATTTACCACTCAGGAACCACGGTTAACTACCTCACTATATCCCGGCTGAGCCCCCAAATATTATGTAGTATGGTTTGACACACTTTTCTCAAACAACAATGACAAAAATTACTCTGCTCACTCGAATAACGATAATAATTTAGTTTAAAACAAAAACTGTAACCATATCGACACTACATACAGAATTCCAAAGGGATAAGAATAATTAATTGACAACTTGACCGTATTATACGTTTTTTTTTCCTGCTACTCTCAACTTCGTTCTTTTATCTTGCTGTTAAAAAAAACGGTTTAAAAAAGAAAAAATCGGAGATTGCACAAGGCCACATTCACGCCAACAGAAATAACATAAATAAGTAAAGCCATTATAGAGTTTGCGCAAACGCACCGATACGTTATCAATCAGAAAGAGTAGTTTATATTTCAAAACGGAAGGCAAAAGTATACGCCTAAATTTCGATATTTTTTCAATACCGAGCTTCTCCTATTCGTTTTCAAGCAGTAATTAGTAATTACATTTGCTAATGTATAACGATTGTGCATAACGGTGTGTTTGCGCAAACTCTGTATTACCTTCAACACTCTTATACTATTTATTTAATTTAAAGAAAAACAATTTGCAATAGTACATGACAATTAAATTAAAGTTGCGCTAATTTTGTTGACCAAAGTAAGGATTTAGGTGGATTTTTGGTGCATGAGTTATCACCAGGGAGTCTAAATTTAAATCAGTTCGATTTATCATGAGCGTATCCTTCGAAAGAGTGGGGTCGTAACCAGTATACGATGCATAGATAACAGTGGGCGAGCTCGACGACGCTGTATGTGCTCAGAGTCGAACAATGCACTACTCCATCAAAGCTTGCGGAAAAGATATACCGTCTCCTCTTGGTCGACTAACGCGCATAAAAAAACTGATTTAAATTTAGACTCCCTGGTTATCACTCCTCCATGACCCAAAAATGCACCTAAATTCATGCTTTTCTGATTACTAAAATAATTGCGCGCTTTACACAGATGAGGATTCATTATTTATGCTATATGAGTACAACTATATCTGGTTAGTTAATTCATTTGGGCTCTTCCTGGACGTCATACTTTTGACTGCACTTTGCTGATCACGTCTATCTGGGTAAGACCAATAACTCGAATGATTGAACAATCAATTCAGCACCGGTTTTATCGTAAAGCCACAAACCCGTATAAGGTTTCGGACCGGTATAAACCCTGCCCACTTGAACTTGGCCTTCAAAGTTAGCCCTGCCGATGTAAGACACGTGGGTGGATTGAGCTCCTCCGACCACCAAGTGATAGTCCGTAAGTAAATAGGTTTCATCTGGCGAGGTTTTTATCCACTCGAATTTATTCGCGGGATTACTGCATAAAATCTGAAAACGTTCGTGTGAGAAAGAGCAAAGAAAGTTACGAAACTACGCCATTACTTTAACGTAGGTAGCGTCGACCACTTTCTTTCCTATAGCCGTCACAGCCTCCTTTTGTCCGGGATACAAATTTCCGGGGAATATTCCAGGATGTTGAGTTACTGAATGTATCTGGCCTATGTATGTAACATTGCCGGTTTCATCATATCCGCCGGGCACTGCGTCTTTTGGTATTACACCATGATAATCCCTCCAGTAGTAATCTGATAAATGAACTTTCCGTTTGCTTTGCTAAACTTATATATATTTTTTTAACTGACCTGCTTCATTTCCTATTTTATCAGGATATACACAATCTGCAATACAGTTAGTCTTAATAATGTGGGTTGCAAATACTTTTTTTTAAATTAATTGAAAAGGCAACTTACCACGTTTGATGCTCGCACAAGTAGCACAGAGGATGAAACTACATAGAACGATAAAGGACCACATTATGCAGTTATGTATAGAGGAAAATTTGGAAGTCTCTTATTTATACACACGATAGTCTGTGGGCAAATATTTACGTAATTTCGTTTGATCTTTTATTCGTAACATAAAAGCGCTTGTAATGTGCAATTTTCTGCGTCTTTATTACTATTTGTATTTATATAAAGCTCATGTCTTGGCTGCATTCATAAACGGACTTTAATTTGGATGTTTTTTTTAAAACGAAACGAAAGGACTTGCGACTTGTTTGACTAAAATTTTGGTGAAAGAGGTGGAAATAGTTTGTTTATTTCACGCGTAAATTTATGTAATTTTTTTTTGTAAAATTTGAATTAAAACCATAGATTCTGGGCGTAAAAACTGGATCTCTCTCTCGCTCTCGTCGTAGTGTCTAGAGGAGCATAGTATCTAAAATCTATACCGGGTGTTTCAGTGAAGATGCACCAAACTCGGTATGTTGGTAGATATCGTGAAAAGAAATAAAAGTTTCCTATAATATTTTTTTTTTAAATGAATAAGTTTTGAGATAATCGAAGGGAAAGGAGAATCGTATATTTTTAAAACGTACAATAGATGAGAGCGGCCCGAATTCTTAACCTACCTTAACGTTCGGTTTTTTACTTTATTACCTCATAAACTGTCGCGCCTCAGATGATATGACGAAACACATTTAGTTCGTTCACTCCGTTCGTTCACTAACGTTGTAGTGGCGAGTAATTAGTTGGTGTAGTTTATGCTTTTCATTTTTAAGTTTATTATGTAAGTGTGTGTGTGGGTGTGTTGGTGGTGCGATGGGCAATTACACATTTCGAGAATACGCAGATTATTCGAACACATGTTGTAAGGTAATTGCCATTTGCGTAATTCGCTCGCTTCCGAAATTGTTTCTTCCTCATGTGATCAAGTTCAGTCTGATAGGCAAATAATTTAACAGACCGGCGTGGCGGAAGCAATAATTCTATTCAACAATTCCAATTTATTAATTGTACATAATTGTAGTAATTGTTGGATACAGAAACAAATAAAAACGTTACAAGCGTTAATTATTTATCGTACATTATTAAGACTCGGCAAATTTGATGTAATTACGGTTTGCATAAATGTTAGTGCGATGAAAACGCACGCTTTTTTCAAAGTGTTCGTCTTTAACACGTCTTGCGGTCAAGGCCAAACTTAAAAGCCTCTCATAAATTTTTTCGTTTACGATAGTTATTTACTGTCTTCTTGCAGGCGCGTGCCATTCATAAAACAATTTAAATCACTCGTCTTGTTTCACGGCTGCAGAAATTTAAATCGCTACGGTATTTCTAAAAACATCGGCTCCAAATTATGCAAATTTCAAGTTGCACCGATTAAAAAATTTTATTAAGATATTTTGTTTGAAATAATGTCAGAAACGTGTCCCTTAAGTTTGGTGCATCTTCAATGAAACACCCTGTATAGACGAGGCCTCGTAAGTTCGGAAATGCTAGATCGTAAGTACATCCCCTTTAGTTTATCTTTTAAAACTCCCGTCAATTACAGTATTAATACTGTTGGCACCCTGAATACTGAGGAGGCAGTTGGCAAGACTGGGGGAAAAGAAGATGGTGACTCGTATTTGTTGTACTGTTGTATTTGTATAGCATTAAAGATTAAACTATATGGTAATCTTATTCAACTAGATCACAGATCATAACAGTGGCGACGAGGATTTCTGGAAACAAGAAAAGCGACAGTAAGTTAACCTAAAAGACACAGCATGTCTACGTCCGAACAACTGCTCGAGTTACTCAAAAACCAGCAGGCTCAACAGGTTCGTCAAGAGGAGCTAATCCTTGTCTTCGGCAAAACGGAAGAGGACCACGACCAAAACTTATTTAACGTCCTCAATCGTATTAAAGGATTTGAGTTTCACCTCAAGATCCAAAAGTGTAAATTCCGTCTCTCCGAAATCAAGTATGTAGGTCAAATCATAAATGCACAAGGGTTACAACCAGATCCAGTAAGAACGGAAGCAAACGCCCGAATGAGTCCACCTCACGACATCTCAACACTTTGTTCCTATCTGGGCGCAATCAATTACTATGGAAAACACATTAAAGGAATGCACATTCTACGTCAACCCTTGGACAACATAACGAAAAAAGGCACAAGATGGGCATGGACGCGCGAATGCGAACAATCATTCGATCAGTTCAAAACCATTCTACAATCAGACCTTTTACTAGCGCATTACGACCCCAGTAATGAAATAATAGTGGCAGGTGATGCGTCCGACTAGGGCATCGGGGCATGCATTATGCATCGATTCAAAGATGGATCAATTAAGGTGATTCAATATGCATCACGTACGTTGACAGTTACAGAGCAAAAGTACAGCCAAATTGAGAAAGAGACTCTTGGCCTAGTATTTGCAGTCAGAAAAATTCCATCGCATGCTCTATGGGCGCAAATTCAAGCTACAAACTGACCACAAACCGTTATTGTCCATTTTCGGTCCGAAACATGGTATCCCAGTTTATAGGGCAAACCGCTTGCAACAATGGGCATTAACTCTAAAAGCATACGATTTCGGTATCTGCTTTGTCGGCACAAATGACTTTGGACACGCTGACATACTATCAAGATTCCATCAATCAGTGCACAACACCTGATGAGGAAGTTGTCATTGCGTCAATCAGATTTGAGGCAAATATTAAACAAATCCTAGAAGAATCAATTGGAGCCTTGCCAGTCACATTCTCAATGATCCAGACAGAAACTCAGAAACGCAATACATTGCAAAAAGCAATTCGTCTCACCATGGAAGGTTGGCCAAATAGTAGACACAATGTTGACGAAGATGTCTAGCTTCACGCTCGACGAGAATCCCTGTCAGTCGTTGAAAACTGCCTCATGTTCGGCGACCATATAGTGATACCATCGACCCTTCATGCGAAAATATTACGTCAGCTTCACAAGGGTCATCCGGGTCAAGAGCGAATGAAAGCAATAGCACGCAGCTATGTATAGTATTGGTCGAACATAGATCAAAATATTCGGGACTTAGTTCGAGAATGTAACAGCTGTGCAGAAGCCGGGAAATCACCCAATAAAGTAGCACCGGTACCGTGGCCCATTCCAGACCACCCATGGCAACGCGTACACGTCGATTTCACAGGACCACTTGGTGATGATTTTTTCATTCTAATTTATTCTAACCTTAACCGCTGCTTATACCTTCGAAGTTCTAGATGAAGTTTTCTCAAGATTTATGCCCGGTTGCACCAACTTTTTAAGCAGAGCTTAAATTTAAGTTATGTTTAAAATGTGACATTTACGTATGATCAGTATGATATCAAATACATTCTGATTGACATTTAAACTTCAACTTAAGTATCAATTAGAATGTGACAAACATTTTGTTAAATCTATAAATACTGTCATATTCTAAACACCACTTAAATTTAAGCTATGCTTAAAAAGTTGGTGCAACCGGGCATTAGACTTCCACACACCTTAGTCAGTGACAATGGAACACAGTTTACGGGCAAAAAATGTCAAGATTTCTGCGACAAAAGAGGGATACAACATATTAGAACTCCTCCCTATTGGCCCCAAGCCAACGGACAAGTAGAACGCTTTGTGGACACGTTCAAGAGAGCCTTGAAGAAACTCAAGTGGGAGGAACCCTCCCTAGAAAGACAAATCCGGACTTTTCTAGCAACTTATAGAACAACCTCCAACCGCAGTGCTCCAGAAGGAAAATCACCAGCAGAACTCATGCTTGGGAGACCAGCCAGAACAGTTCTAGATTTACTTCGCCCACAAAAGCACTTAGCTCATCATGAAGAGCTGAAGACCCCAGTTTGTTCCTTGAAACCAGGTGACTCAGTGTATGCCCAAATACACAACCAAAATAAATGGAAATGGGTTCCTGGACAAATTATTGAGAGAATTGGAAGAGTAATGTTCAACATTCTACTGCAGAATGGGCGTAACAAACTTGTGAGAATGCACGTCAACCAGATCAAGTGTAGATATTGTACACTAGAACAAGAAGCCTTAGAAGCTCTCCCTTTAGACATCCTACTGGAGTTGTTTAAACCACCGTTCATCAACCTTCCCACGAGTGCGGCAAGCCCTGCAGCGGCGCGAGAAGGTACAAATACAGAGCAACCAACGCCAATATCCGTGGTATCACCGCAGCAGCAATTACCTGTAAGGCCCACACGTAACAGACAGGTCCCCAGGCGCTACCAGGACTATGTGATTCATTAAAGGCGGGAAGGTGTTGGCACCCTGAATACTGAGGAGGCAGTTGGCAAGATGGGGGAAAAGAAAATGGTGATTTGATAAATGACTCGTACTTGTTGTACTGTTGCAACATTAAAGATTAAACTATATGGTAATCTTATTCAACTAGATCACAGATCATAACAAATACCTTTAAAAAATTGTTTTTAAATGTTCCTTTCCTTCAGGTCCTTTTAAAACTAAAATCTGTTTACGTATACCTACAGGGTCATTCGCTCAGAAGTTAATGCAATAGAGATTTACAAATAAAAATAAAATGGACTTTCGGTATAACCGGAAATGAAGCAGAATGAAAGCAGTTTTATTCAAATTAAAACCCGTTTATAAATAGCGCTAAGACATCAAGTTTTACGGCCCTAGAAATAGTAAAGTCGCAGTAAATTGCACATTTAAAACGCTTTTACGTTAGGAATAAAAGATGAAAGAAAATTACGTAAATATTTGCGCGGAGACACTCGTATATAAAATAAGAGACTTCCAAATTTTTCCTTTTGTATAACCGCACAATGTGGTCCATCATCTGTCTATCTAGTTTCATCCTCTGTGCTACTTGTTCGAGCATCCAAAATGGTGAGTTCCCCTTTTTAATTAATTAATTTTAAAAGAAAGTGTATTTGGAATTCACTTTATTAAGACTAACCACATTGCAGATTGTGTTTATCCCGATAGAATGGGAAATAAAGCAGGTCAGTTAAAAAAAATTAAGTTTAGCAAAACAAACGGAAAGTTCATTTATCAGATTACTACTGGAGGGATTATCATGGTGTAATACCAAAAGACGCAGTGCCCGGCGGATATGATAAAATCGGCAATGTTACGTACATAGGTCAGTTAGCTGCACCAACTCAACATTATGGAATATACCCCGGAACTTTGTACCCCGGAAAAAAGGCGGCTGTGATGGTTATGAAAAAGAAAGTAGTCGATGATACCTATGTTAAAGTAACAGCATAATCTCATCACTTTATTTGCCTTTTCTCCTCACACGGACGTTTTCAGGTTTTATGCAGTAATCCCGCGAATAAATTTGAGTGGAGGAGAACCTCGGCAGATGAAGCCCATCTACTTACGGACTTTAACTTCGTGGTCGGAGGATCTGAAGGCAAGTTGGTGTCTTACATCGGCAGGGCAAACTTCGAAGGCCAGGTTCAAGTGGGCAGGGTTTATATTATATCGCAGTATGGTAAGGGCTTGTGGCTTTTAAATAAGGAAGGTACCGAAACCAATTTGTTGTCTTTCGAGTTATTGGTCTTACCTAGATAGATGTGATCAGGAAAATAGCCGCTCACGAAAGTATGAAAACTTGCTTGCTTTAATAAAGACTAATTATAAGTTATGAGGAAATTTCAAATTAATTCCAATAACTGACGCACATTAATTAATATATATTTGTTATAATGAACAGTCGCAATTAATTAAACCTTCTTCTAGTCAAATGACTTTTATTACGCTTGGACTTATCTAGGCATTCCTTCTATTAATTTTTGCATTATCTTTTGTGTAATATTATTCCCCACTCACGTTCCAACTTTGTCCAAAGTTCCTCTTTTAATTTTCCTATGATAGCTTCTCAATGGGGTTGTTCAAGGTAAACTACCTGTGGTATGTATGTATGTACAAGTATACAAACAAGTGCCAAGGTATAGTCAACTTACAAGGTAAACTGAAAAGCCAGAAAGGTGAGTGAACCTAGTATAGTATTCGATCTAAAATAATCTGAAGATAAAGTATACGACTATAGTTACAGAGGGTCATAATTAGGGATAGGATCTTTATATTTTATCTCCACGTTGTGCCATTACTTTCAGCTTTGATAAATACGTCAGTGCACATCGATATTATAGACGTAGATGGAAAAGAAAATGGTTATCTTTATGCAAATGGCAGATGAATAGGCCGCCGACATGATGACGTCAAAATATGTTATTCCGATCCCTAATCATAACTATGTGCAAGGCACAGAAACGATTTTTCTAGAAGTTGCGCCTATGTGTAAGGCGCAAGAATCAATTTTTTTTTTCAATTGAAAATAATTTTTACTGAAGTTCGAGTATCGTTAATTTAGCGATCGAAATTGGTTTCTTCAGTTTTCTTCTCTACGTTTTTTTTTTATTTAAAACGAAATTTAATAAAAATCTTATTCCTCTCCTCATTTTATTGCGTGTGCAAACACAACGAGTACTTACTGTATTCCGCGCAAAGCGCCCTGGTAAAGAGAGCGAGGATTGTTAAATAAAACAACATTTCCACGTCTTGTTTTTAATTCGTCAGAATTGTGCAGACTTACTGACAAATTAAAAATGATTTATTTTTCGCCCCCGCATGAAAAAAAAAATGGATTTAACAAACTCGCTGTAAAGAAAACAAAGCGTTTGGTCGCGTCAAAGTAAACCCAAAGAATTTTGCTTTTTTACAAAATTTTAATGACCTACAATGGCATTGCATATCTTCGTCGAAAATAAAAAGCTATGCAGACAGAAAAAAAAAATGGGAATGCATTCATTATGAACTGCAACTTTTTTTATCTGGGCAAAACCATTAATTCGAACGACTTAAAATTTAATTCGCTTCCACCACTGGTCCTGGACAACCATATACCCTTGATGGAACTTTTGCTATCGAAAACTCTACCGATTTGAACGCGGCCCTCAAACTGGGCTCTGCCAATGTAGCTCACTATTGTACTTTGACTTCCTCCTATTACCCAGTGATAGTCGGTGAGCAATTGACTATCATCAGCATTGGTCGATATCCAATCGAATTTATTCGCTTGATTGCTGCAGAGAATCTGGAAGAAATAAAGAATTAATTACTTTGCCTTTTTTTTCTTTTCTTCTTTCAAAGTACTAGGTACCTACTCAATTCTAATCAAAACTCATACATTTTTTTAAACAAATTTCAAATTTCTAAACGAAAATTTGGAGGACTACATACTTACCTTCACATACGTTCCATCAACAACATGATTTCCGATAGATGCCAGAGCCCCTTTCTGCCCCGCATATAGATTTCCGGGATATATTCCGGGGTGCTTGGTTCCTGCCAACTGGCCTATGTAAGTGACGTTTCCGGTTTCGTCGTACCCTCCAGGCACCGCGTCTTTTGGTACCACGCCGAAGTAATCTCGCCAGTAGTAATCTGCAAATAAGTTTCTTGTTCAGTGTTTCGTATAAGGTCCAAATGTCTTGGAGTTTACCTGGTTGGTTCCCTGCTTTGTCCGGAAATGCACAATCTGCAAGAAATTATCAACATGAACCAATTTCCTTTCGGTAAGAACCCTACTATTTACTTCAAGTATCTAAATACCAAAGCGTCATTTTCCTGTTGCTGGGTGGAAATATTTATTTATTTAATTTAAATCAATCTGACGTATAAATACTAGTAGTATATCGGGCTTCGTTCGCGGACACTCGTATATGGCTTGTGACGTCAACAGGAGTACCTTCGCACTAGGGTACGTTTTCTAACCTCGATCGAACACATCAACAACAAAGTGAGATAAAGAAGTTAAAAATATTTTCCAAACATTTTAATTTACACATTACGTTTTATTTGTTAGAGTTCTATCTTTTTAGAGTAAAATTGAAAAATCTTCCTATTAGTTTTTTCCCTTTTCGTTATTGTTTCAACTTCATTACCCCCTCTTCTTGCCAAATACCCCTAAATAGATCTTCAAATATTCTTTAACTTAATGACTTTCGTGTGCCTCAGTTTCAATTTTTTTATTTGTATTCACGACGCATACTCTTTCCTAATTGGTCTTCAATCCTTCATCGTTATCAGAAGACCATTAGTTGGTTTATGCCAACCAAGTATTTCATGAAATGTCTTTAACTTGTGAGTGTGTGCATGTGTACTGAAGATGGCAGCGTATTTGTCGAAGTACGTATCTATGGATATAAACTAATTGCGGTAAGAGATTTTTCTTGTATTTATTATTCTTAAAATCAAAAATTAAAATATTATCAATAAGTCCTATTGGACATTAATACACGTAACAGATTCTTTTAACGGACACTTAATTATAGACATGAATACCCATTTCAAAACCAACAGTATGGATTATTTTGGTTCTGTACACCAAAAAATATTAGCGTTAATGAATTTATTAATTGTACTTACCACCTTTGACGTGTGCGAAAGTAACACAAAGAACAAGAAGTGTGATGTGCAACATTTTGCGAATATTGTGCATCTCATTGTGATCTATCTCGTTTATATAGGTACTCTCTGAATGTGAACATTAAAATTCCCATAGATATTTACGTTGTCTCATCTGCTTCATTATTTTTTCGGCGAAATATTTCTTGCTCTAAACATCTGCGAATAATTAACATTGGAATACGCTCTTATATGTAATTTGATAGTGTTTCATCTGTTTTGCGTTTGGATTTTCCGCAAGTATTAAAAGGCCAATTAATATTTTTATGTAATTTTGTAACTCTACACATCTGTAGATGACACGAAAATAAAACAGGAAAAAAATTATGTGAAGCCGCAAACGACATAATAAGGAAAATAATGTTGCAAAATGGTACAGAGTCTTCATAATTGATTATATCCCACGTGATCAAACTGTGCCCTGGTAATATCAATACAAACGGTTGGCAGTACTGCAACAACATTAAATTTAGTGCACTTTCATGCACTTTGGAAAATATGTCGTACTTCAGAACGAAAATGTAACTAAGCCATTGTGTTCTGTCATTTTAGCGAACTGTTGGTTACGTACGTCATACATCAAGATTAAATGAAGACCCGATACATTATAAAATCCATTCACCCAAAACACGACTTTAAACTCTCTAAGAAATTTATATACCTGCAACAGGAACGACTTTAGCTTTCATCTGTAATCAGTTATTTATAAAATACAATAGAATTATAGCATATATTCATAAAATTAAGATTTAAGTATCCTTGTTTTCATAATCGAAGCAATTCGATCCAGCCCAAACATCAATGATACTCTGATTTTTGCTGTACAACTCGGGGAAAAACCTCCTAATAGTCTCCAACTTCTTCCGAATCCTCAGCAAGGTACCCCTGTGGCCGTCAAACCTGCCAACCTTAAACAACCCTTTCCCAGCCGGGCTGTCATTCTTCCTCTGCAACTCGTAGAACTTGCTCAAACTCAAACTTGACTTCCTCTCTTGAATCCTCCGTTCGGTCTCCATTATGCGCTTGACGTCGTCCGAAGAAGAACCGAATTGTTTGACCAGTTTATGGTCCTCACACCTCGACAGATACGCCTGGATTTCTTTGGATGCGCAGCACGTTTCGTCCGAGATTTTCTTGATTTTGTAACAGTACTCGCACCTGTCATCCGAAGAAATCAGACTCTCTTGCACTTTGGTGATGATGGACAAGTCATCCGGTGAAATCAGATTGTCCAGGAGGTACTTGATCTCAACCTGAGACAGGGCCTTTATCAGCTTGGGGGAAATGACGAAGTCGTCGTCTTGTCCGAGTTGTTCTGAGATGAGTTTCTTCAGCTTTGACATGAGGGGTGAATTTCACGCAAGTATTATATCGGGGCGTGTCTTCTTTAAAACTGACATGACTGACATCATGTTTTCTGAAAGCTGTTTCCTAGATAATGCAAATTATTTTTTTATTAATTAACCAGGCCAGCTTTTCAATCACAAGTTAATTTTAACCTTCAGTTTATTGCCATAAGAATAATTGTTTTCATAATTGTTAGTATGGGAATAAACTGATAATGAAAGTTAACTTGTGATTGATATATCGGCCCTTAACCGGAGATCGCCCTTAAATGTTTCGAAAGGGGTGATTGCAAATCGAAGTCCAATTGCCAAAAATAGCTACCGCAAGTCTTCAAGCTGACAGAAAGAAGGTCGTCTTTAAATATTTTGAAAGGCAAGATTGCAAATCGAAGTCCAATTGCTCAAAACAGCTAAAGGACGTCTCCGAGCTAAGGAAAGGGGGTCGTTCTTAAAAATTCTGAAATGCGAGATAGCAAATGAAAGTCACTAAAATAGCTATCGAAGGTCTCCAAGCAGAAGAACAACAGACAAAAGAAGATGGAAATTAAGACGACTCATGGAAGACATCAGCTGTGCAGTACGGTTTTTTACGGGCGAGTCTCCAATCAGAAACAAAAGAGATACTACAAGTGGAAGAACAATCCATCTAAAATGTCTTTTTGCAAAAAAGTCGCCAATAAGAAACAAAAAGTCGGTCCTTTAGGATCCTGAAAGGATGAAGGGAAGAGAAATCAAAGGCAAAGAAAGTCAATGACTTCAAATTGAAGAATCTACCGTCCATGAGGACTTTTATGAAGAAAACTCCAATTAGAAACAAAAGAGTCAGCCCCTGAAGTCGAAGTACCTGGAAGGACAAAACGGGATTGACAACAAAAGAAGCCAGCAATCCAAAATGAAGAAACCTCCAATGAGAGAAGAAAAAGAAGAAGAACCTGAGAGGTTAAAATAATGTAAAAGATGAGATTTGGACGAATCAGCTGACCAAGATAGTTACTGGAAGCCCCCAAGCAGAAAAGAAGAATGCTCTCTTCTTAACGATTTTGGGAGAAGACGGGCTATGAAAGAGCAAGAGATAAAAAATTCCACGTGGGTTAATGGCCAATAAACCACTAAACGGCCAAAAATTCTAAACCCGAAATTATTAAATTAAAATCCGAGCATACGTAAACAATCTCAGGCGATAATTGGCACTCGAAAATGGTCAAGTCTCAACACGGGACTCACTTCAGATATGTAACAGGGTAACATAAATAACCCCAGCGATAAAGAAACTCTTGACGCGTGGAAACGGCTAACACCAGGGGAAAACGCTAAAGATGGCAGCACGTCTCCACGGAGGCGTGGGATAGGTCAAGGTCAAACGGAACCCCAAAAAACAAAGGCTAAATTTACAAATAAATAAAAGTCACCCGCAATTACGTACTTGTCTTTATTTGTGCATCAAGAAGAAAAATGGAAATTCAAAACATGAATTGAATAAACGCAAATCAAATAATTAAATATTCAATCGGCTAAACTAACCTAGCAAAACGTTATTACTCAAACGACAAGAACCGTCAAAACACGAAGTACGGATCCGTTTCTCGTTCACATGAGAAATAAATCTAAATTCTTGTTCAAACTATGCTAGATTGCGACACGTTAAAATTTTCTAGTCTACGACGACTTTTCGAAAATAAATCGAAGGATTTATCCAACCTTATTGCGATATAAAGCCGTGTTTCCACCAGCTAAATCAATGTAGTAGTCGCAGCCACGAGAGAGAGCTGCTAAAGCGATGTACGGCGAACACGCCTTAGCTTACTGACGCCATCATGGAACCGGGTGGCTGAATCAAATCTTCACGTTCGCCCGTTAAAAATAGCCCAGCAGAGTAGACCCAAACGTAACCGTGAATAACGATCGAAGAACACATGTTACTGCGCACATGAACGTTACATGAACTGCGCACTTAGTTGCTTGTATAAATCCTACCTGATATACAGAAATCAGGCTTCGAAAGGCCTAGAAGAAAGCATTTTGTTACTTAGAACGTACTTATTGTCTGTCTCAAAATTAAAAAACCGCTAGCTGTTGAATTATGTTGCCAAAAAACAAAATTTATGCACGTCAGTAACTTAGCGTCAAAATTTTAAATGTCACGTAATCCTTAATTTACCCTGAATCTTTAGGTTGTTGCGAAAACGCAGAAATCTTTTAAATTGTGCAGTTGAAGTTTTCTTCCCCCTAAATTTGTCACTAGGAGGTACAGCCTCAATCAAAAGTAATGAAACTTTCAAAACCGAAACGCTGTAGTCAGAGTGCAACGGTGACGAGTCAGAGAGAGCGCAATGTGTTGTGGGGTTCCGAAGGACTTCGGAAACATTCGTTCGCCATAAGGCTTCATCTCACTCGGTATCTTCTCTCTCTGACTATAGTGTTTCGGTTTTGAACGTTTCATTACTTTTGATTGAGGTTGTACCTGCCGGTTGTATCCACGAGGTAAATTGCGAGGTTGATGGTTTCTTTATTTCGAGGCAGACAATATCAAAACTCAGAATAATATCCTCCATTTAAGCTTTACTATAACCAAAACAGGTGAATTTTTCAAAATGGTGAAGAGCCCCAAGAATACGAGACGTACGTTAAGCGAGGAACAACAATACTGAGCGGAACTGGCGCGGTCGTTCACGAGTGGGGGTCGAAGGGGGTTGTTGAAAGATCACGGCTGAATTACGCAGGAGAGTACGTGAAATAGAGCATCTCCGTGTGGTGGAGGTTATTGCATTTGTCTAGGTGTGCAATATTTTGTAGTCTTGAGCCCCCGTTAAAACGAAAAAACTATTTTATTACCACCCTATAATACATATAAATTTTGCATCTACGATTAAAAAATCACACCGCACAAACTAAAATTAATTTGTTAATGGACCAATCAACTTTCACGTATATTTATTTCCTCTAAAATACGACGCGCTTCGTTGACCGTTTCCATCCTGCCGAACATCCTCCCCAATTTCGCCCCCTCCTCGGCCGCCGACCTCGCCTGATCGTAAGCCCCAAGTTTCATGTAGATTTTCGCAAGCTTCACGTAACACTTGGGCAAATCAGAACTGCTGATGCCTTTGCCCAACATGACCGCAGTCTGCATGGAATTCAAGGCGACGTCGTACTCCTCCAGTTCCACGTTCAGGTCCGCCAGCGTGTACAAAATGACCATCTCCTGGTAGGGGCTGAGACCCTTAATTTTGCCGGAGTACTCGTAGGCTGTGTCGAGCAGTTTCTTGGCTTCCCCGTACCTGGAATTCTTGATCATGTGGACTCCGTACCAAAACAAGACGTTCACGTACAACATACCAGTCTTAGTGCTCATGTCGCCCTTGTGGATTTTCGCCTTCTGTAATTCCAGGCAGTTCTTAAACCCGATTTCCGCCAGAAGGTTCTCGTGGTAACTACTGTAGACTCTGGCCAGGCGCAGTTTGAAATCTACAATATGGTCGTTGTCTTCGGGGACTCCATACCCAACCATTTTCTCGATGACGGTCACCAGGATGTTCTCAGCTTTTTCCGCATCGCCCTGTGCAAATGCGATGCTCGCGAGGATGTCGTACATGAACGGTAAACCGAACGTTATTTTATAGTCCTCGCAGACCTTCAAGCCCATGTACAGGAGGGCCTCTGCTTTTTCTATGTCCCCCTTCTCCAACGCGATCTTCGCCAGGACTATGAGGTGAGTTATGTTTTCTTCTATGTCGTTCTCGAGTGCCTCTGACAGTTCGGCTTTTGCCAGGAAACTTAGGCATGGTAGGAAAGGTAGGACCGCGTTAAAGAGTTGGGGTTTTTTCCTGTAACAATTGATCTTGAGAGGGGGTGTTCTCTTGGAGCTCGCGGGGGTTTTCCTGCTGAACGCTCGGAACGTTCTTTGCACGAGCTTAGACTTGCATTTTTGACGGAAGGTTAGCCAGATTGATGCTGGGTACAAATAATTCATGAAATACTTTTACGGGAATTTTGAAGGTGAAAATTTGGACAGTCACATGACGTATGTCAATAATTTAATGTGTCGAAAACCGCTGGATTAGTTTCTCATTATTTGAATGGAGCGTTGCAGATTATTAAATAGTGATTGAAGGTTTGGATATTATCAATTATTCATTCCGCAACAGCTGTTTGCTATCTATAAGGATATCAACAATAATTCCTACATTTGTCATGTTCGGGTTACGAAATGCTCAAAAAAGGGATGAATTGCTCAAGTTGGCAACTCTGGATTCACCAGCTTTCTGTTAAGAAAAATCAAATCCGATAGATGGCGTGATTTTCCTCTTGGAAAATAGTTAGTACATTTGTCGCCATCAAGTGTCAGGTGCTCCGTGTTTGTTACGTCAATCCCATTCCAGTAGAGAAAAGTGCCATTGAAAGTGCTATCATGGTTTAATAAACACATGCGAATGTAGCAACTGTCAACAAAATTTCTTTGTCACTTTTTGAGATTATGAAATCCCCAAAAAAGTGATGAATCCCTCCGACTGGCAACTCTGGTTGAACCTAAAGACACTGCTTCCCATTAAGAAAAATAAAATCCAATAGATGACGCGGTTTGTCTCTTCAAAAATAGTATTGGGTCTTCAGCAAAAAAGTACCTCGTCTGATTAACCTCAAAATGATCGTATGTGGACAAGATCTAGCTTTTATTCGTCGATTTCAATTGGCGGACGACACATATTCATTGGTGGAAATGGCCAACGCAAAAACAAATTTTGAAAGTAACATTTTCGTCCTTAAAAGAATATATTTAAATAAATTGTCCAACTTCAGTGTTACATTTAAATTTGGCGCTAAAATGTAGCGGCGATTTACCGCCTAGTAATTTCATTTTCGCACCGTGGCAACCCTGATACCCCTTCTTTACATCGCTATGGGGGAACACCTGCGTACTGTGATCGTTGAGTTCTCATAGGTCATGAAGGACCCATGTGACTCTCAGGCCACCAGCCATTGGTTGTCGTCGGTAATTCCTACGCCTGCTTCATTTTGCAGCCTGGTCGCTCTCTCTTGTTGTTCGAGCATTGTGCCGTAAGGACGTGTTTTTTTCGCGTGTGATAAAATTAACGGATTTCTTGGTCATTTGGAGAAGAAATCAATCGCAGCTTTGCTGGAAAATCATTCGACACTGCCGAACAACGATAGGAGGTAGTTTTAATCTCCGTACCAAGCCTGAGGCTCCAGTTTTCTCAGGTTTTTCTACTTGGCTTTTCTATTTGGGCGCAAGTTTCAGCGCAGGCTATTAGACTAGATCTTTTGGCCTAGTTCTCCGGGGGCGCTCCTGCCCATAGTCGTATCGAGATCCGATCGAGAAGACCTGAGCCGCCATCTTGATCTAAGCGGATCCCGAACACGGCCAACTCGTTGACGCACCCTGCGGTTGGTAGAGGGCGTTTACGATTCACCACCGGCCCCTGCGCTTCGATTGACGTCACTGACTTTGACGGACGTCCGAACGCGGTAATTCAAGGTTAGGTTTTCAATTTTACTCCCATGTTTGCGGACGGATCGGTTGTTAAATTACTATTCACTCGTGAGGAATAAACCGAGAGTGCGAATCACGAAACACGCTTACGTTGATTAATTTAAGTTTAAAATAAGCAGCCAATTGTAAGTGTTTATTAAAAGTGTATATCGTTTTCAATTCTTTTGTGTAATAAACTGTGTTAACTTTAATTACGATTTTAATTTCTACTTTCATACACACAGTGGGTAATAGTCTCGTCTGTATTTAGTAGAGTTTCATTTTCTGCACGACCTGGTCGATTGGAGACGTCAACCAGTCGAATTACGATTAGTTTGTTCAATTGTCTTCTGGCGCCCTTTATAAGTTTACCACCGTAAGATAACCTGCCCCCATTTCCACTGTAGCTAGCAGGGGCACAGCTGTTCGAAGTATCGGCAGACTTGTCATCTGGAATCGTGGTAAGTAGAGACAAGTAGATTTAATTGAAACTTGGGTGACATCAGTTCGTCCGCATAACCTAAATTTCCAATACTGACAGTTCTTGCGTTAATCACACACCCGTACAGTTCAATCTACGATACGTACTTTTGTTTCCAAGGCTGAGTCGAGATACATTTTTGTTGAAGACTCGTTATATTTGTCGCCATCTGATGTGTCAAATCATTTCGTGTTTGTTACGTCATCCGGCAAAGAAAAGTGTTCTCGCGATTTAGTATCCTAAGGCCCAGTTTCATAAAACATAGTTAACCACTCGATCAAGTTATTTGCGTGACTAAGCAATATCATTTGTGGAAATTTAAACTTTCCTCCAATGATATTGTTTAATCACACGATTAACTTGATCGAGGAGTTAACTACGATTTATGAAAGTGGGCCTAAGCATAAACGAATGTAGCAATTGTCAAGAAGTTACAGACATCTAGTGACAATCTCTAAAAGGTAAAACCACGCCATCTATTGAATCTGATATTTCCTATTGATTTGTTTATTTACGTATATTTACGCAAGAGTACGCGCAGCAATTTTCAATTTTCTTAAGTAGGCTGTTTTAATTGTTTCAATACATGTATCTATTAAAAAAATAAATAAAAATACGTGACTTTCGTAAGCAGTCTCCAAAAAAGTTCTTTTTTTTTTGGATGGTGCATTGTGTAAGGGGAAATTAAAAAAAAAATTGCCATTTTCAGATATAATGCTTTAATCACTTTTTACAAAATATTTCAGTTTATTGAGTTTAGAATTTCTGAATAATTTTTAATACATGCGATAAATACTGCTTCATTTGTTTTTAGGCGAGCGTCTGCATCGTCATTTTGAACTGGAAGGGTTTGTTGCCCTCCGATTTCAAGGGGCGAGAGGGCGGCCATACTTTTCTTGTTGCACTTTCACTACATACTGATATGATTGTTGATACGTGAAATATACGGTATGTTTCACTTTGAGTGGGAAACGCATGCGCATTTATCCGCGCGCATTTATTTCGAACAACGTTTTGTGCTGTTCTGTCTCCGTCTTCTTTCAAGTTTCAATGAAACAATGGGTATATGGTTTTGTGTAGATAATTTAATATTTGATTAATTTTTTTTAAAACACTGAAAATTCATATTTTTTTTATTTTTCATCTCGTTTTTTTTTTAATCATAATTAATCTTTGAAACACGAAGATTAATTCACGACATTGTTTCTAATATTAGAAACATATTACTGTTGTTTTTTCAAAACTATTGGGAAAAAGAAAACGCAAAGTGAAAAAAAAATGACAACTTAAAAAACAAACACAAACTTATGTACGTTTTTTTGAGAATTACAAAAGAGAAATTCAAAGTCCATTTAATCCAATAATGAATTCAAATGCACTGATTTTCTTGTTAAAATTAACAAAAAAATAAATAAAATGGAATTCTAAAGAAACAGATTATAACCGGGCACGACACTGAAATTTTAAACAAAATTACCGACGACGACGCAAAAATCGATTGCCAGTTTTTTTTATCGTTCATTCTACTTTACTGTCCTTGCCGATGAGAAAATTTTTGAGACTGAATTTTCTTTTTTCGATCGTTTTCCGTCGATTGCCGGCTTTTTAGATATCGACGAGTTTTTATTAGATTTTGTTTCGACTGTGTGTGTTTTTTTTTTTTGTTTGATCTTATGATCTGTGACATCCTTCGATTGGTATTGCTCAAAATAGCCCGTCTTTTATTTCTAGGTGTCAAATGTAAAAAAAATTTCTAGACTTTTCTCTTTTACTGCTGTTACTGAATTGTTATTGAATTTTGACAATGAACTTTTTCGATCATTAAAATTAACAAGATAAAAAAAAATAAAAAAAATTCTAAAAATTCTGAAATGTAATCGAAGGTTGCACTGAAATTAAAAAAAAAAACAAAAGACAATCGATTGATCGTCTTATGTTTTTGAACGCGCCTGTGTGTAACAAATAAATAAATTTAAAAAAATCCAACATAGCAACTAATAGGATAACAAAGGCTATGAATAAGGTTGCACAGTGAAAGCTCTCCATACGGACAGCTCTCATAAGCGGACATCTCTCATAGCCGGACAATTTTTCTGGCACCAAAATTTTATTTTATCTCGCTTAAAGCTTTCTTATAAGCGGACAGCTCCCATAAGTGGACAAAAAAGTTGGAACCGTCGCGTCGGTGTTCGCTTATGAGAGCTTTCACTGTAATTCTTTTTATAAGCCGCAGCCGTTTAGCTTAAAGGAATGCTTCTCTTAACTATGTATATAGATGTTTTAAAATTCTAATGAAAACAAAGAAAAAAATCGTTCGATTCAGCGTTTCCTAAAAAAAGGTAAAAGCAACAAAAAATCGCATAAAAAACAACCAATTTAATGAAAACAAAAAATTATATAATTATGTAATTATTATTTTTAATTTATCTTAAAATTGAAATTAGGAAGTTAGGCAAAATACACTTGAGGTAAGCAAAAATTATTTCACTTATCTGGCAGCATTTATCTTTAAAAAAATTATTTTAAGTGGCGCCATCTGTTGGTACTTTTATGTGCTAAGCGTACCATACCCATGGCCAGCCTCATTAACATTCACTGACGTGTATGTATGGCCGTTTCAATTCGACTTTTAAAAATTTTAACGGTACTCCACTCAGCGCCTCTTGTGAGTTTTAACTACTGACAGTAACTTAATGGCAACTGCAATTACTTAAAAACTCACAAGAGGCGCTGAGGGGAGTACCCGTCAAAATTTTTAAAAGTCGAATTGAAACGGCCATACATACACGTCAGTGAATGTTAATGTAGCTGGCCATGACCATACCGCGCCATCTGTTTTTCTTTCTACACGTAAATAAATTGTTATTGATGGTAAAAGATTGTCGACATTTATTGTTTCTTTCTCTTTTCAATTTAAGAATTAAACTGATGATAATTACGGCATTGATTTACATTTTTGGCGTCAAATTCAAAATTTTTATCATATTTTTTTTTTTATTAAATAAATTGTCTTGTAATTATAACTATAATTGTAATTACAACTATAGTTAAAATTCACTTGACGTAAGTAAAAATTATTTTAATTGTTCGGTGGAATTTCAGAAAATTATGTTTTCAAGTAGCACCAAACTGTTAATAGTTTCTGTTCTAATCGTACCATACAGCGCCATCTATTGTTTCTTTCTGTACATAAACAAATTATACTGATTTACTCTATGATTATTTTTATTTGAATTTTGACAGTGGACTTAATTTTTTCGACCGTTAAAACTGAAAAGAAAACATAAAATAAAATTCTAAAAAAAGCAATGAAGTAAACAAAAAAAGATAAACGATTGAATGCCGTGTGTGTGTGTTTTCAAATGCAAGCGCCGCGCCCGTGTCTAAAAAAAAAGGAAGCAGCACCACCTGTTAGTTGTTACTGTTCTAATCGTGCCATACAGCGTTATCTACAATTTCTTTCTGCACATGAACAAACTATACTAATACGCTAAGCGATTACTTTGAATTACTTGAATTTTGACCGTGGACTTCATTTTTCCGATCGCAAGAAAGAATGAAAAGGACAACTGAAATAAAATTCTAAAAATTGCAATGGAATTTAAAAAAGGAAACGAAAAAATAAAAGACAATCGATTCAATGCTTTATGTTTTCGAACGCGCCTGTATCTAAAAAAATACAGTCCCTAGATAGATAAAGTACGCCATTTTGAGTCAAAATAAGCGCGCCAAATTTGAAATCACATTACCTTTTGCGCGTTTAATTGATTCAAAATGACGGTAGTTGCGGTATTTTATCTATCTAGGGACTTTACAAAAAAAAAGGAAACAGCGCGATCTGTTAGTATTTTCTGTTCTAATCGTGCCATACAGCGCCATCTATAGATTTTTTCTGCCCATGAACAAATTATGTATACTGGTATGCTATGCGATTACTTTTATTTGAATTTTGACAGTGGACTTCATTTTTTCGACCGTTAAAATTAACAAAAGCAAAACAAAAACTGAAATAAAATTGTAAAAATGGCAATGAAAAACAAAAGACAATCGATTGGATGCTTTGTGTTTTCGAACGCGCCTGTGTCTAAAGAAATAAAGTCCCTATGTAGGTAATGGGTGCGTTTTTAAAGTGTGCGAACAAGTGTTCGTGTACTCGAACATGTAAAAAGGCGTTTTTAAATACAAATCGAACAACCTAGCTAGCGTTTTAAAATTTCCCGAGTTGCTCGAACCTAGTGTTCGAGTTGTATTCTCTTGCACCTACTCGGCAGGAAGTGCACAAAGTACAGTGGCGGGAATTGAATAAACATAACCTAAAAATTCTGAAGTACGTCGATCACACAACACGATGGATACTTTGCCTTCATTGTCAGAACATTATAAGAACGTTTATATGCCACAGATATGAACATTTACATTCTTTACCTATTTTATGTAGACACAGAAGCAACAAAAAACAAAAATTTAAGGTTATGCACATATAAATATGGCATATTAGCGTTTTTAAATTCTAACGATCCAGCAAGTGTTCGAACAATTTGGAAATTGTTCGAACATATTTGGTTTGAACAGTAGGTGTGATTTAAAAACGCACCCATTGTACCGCAATTACCGCCATTTTGAGACAAAATAATCGCGCCAAATTTGAAATCACATTACCTATTAAACTTTTACTTACACTTACATTACTTATTAAACTTTAAATTTGCGCGTTTCGTTTGCCGGTAATTGCGGTACATTACTTATCTAGGGACTTAAAAATAAAATAAAATAAAGGAAGCAGCCCCATCTGTTAGTAGTTCCTGTTCTAATCGTGCCATCTATTGTTTCTTCCTGCACGTAAACATATTATACTGATATGCTGTGAATATATTTGCTATTATTTGAATTTTGACAATGGACTTCATTTCTTCGAGCGTTAAAATTAACAAAAGCAAAAAAAATTGAAAAGGAAAACAAATAAAAATCTAAAAATGGCAATGAAATTTTAAAGAAAAACGAAAAAACAAAAGACATCGATTGAATGCATTGTGCTTTCGAACGCGCCTGTTTTTACCAAAGGAAGCAGCGCCATCTGTTAGTGGTTTCTGTTCTAACCGTGCCATACAGCGCCATCTATTCTTTCTGCTCATAAACAAATTGCATTGATGGTAAAAGATTGTCGGCATTTCTTGTTTCTTTCTCTTTTCATTTATGAATTATATTGATGTTAAAGACGATATTTTTAATTTCGTAAACATTTCCAAAATTTTCCTAAAAATCAATCCGCTTTTTTATTCGACCAATTATTTGATAATAAGAAGAATTGTCAGAATAATAGTCACTTCACTTCATTGTTACAAAAATATGTGTTACCGAGTTATGGGCCCCGATTGGTACGAGACCGACACTCTCAACTCTTTCCAGAATTGGACGTGTTTTCGTCATTTCGTCATTTCTTGCACGGATAAAAATTTGACAAGTAAAAGAAAGATCAGAGTAAGGCAATCCATGAAAAGAAAAATTCGCTATCATATTATGGGCCCTCCACTGATTGATTCGTGGCAGACACTCGCCGTTTTTGTTCACAGTTAAGCTTAAACATCACCGATCGTTATTTCTTTTATAAATATACTCTTCACTGTATCCTGGGATCCGAAAGGGTAAGCCACTTCGCCGAGGCCGTCTTACTGTGCAGCATTTCGTGGAAGAAGTGCCTTTCTTCCTGCCTGCAATCCTTCGTCCTTCCCACCCTGCACACCCCCAGGGGTTCGCTGGTCCCGACCAAGCTGTCGTGCATCACACAGAAGTCTAAGGTACATTTTCTAAGCGTTTCTTTGTCGACGTCGAACGTCAGAGCTTCGTTGAAGACTGGGCTTAACGTGCTTCGATGTACGCCCGTTTTTCTTTTCTTAAGTTTCTTTTTATCTTGGACTAAGGATACTTTCACATAAGGGTCTGGAACAATATGAGATACATACTTCAACAATATTTGACTTAAGGTCTACGAATAGAGTCAGGTCGGTGACAGTTGGATGTGTGGAGAGAAGTGTTTAGAATTGATGCAGTTCCGCAAGGTAGTGTGTTAGTTCCAATAGGTTTTATAAAAAAATTAATTGTAATAAATTGTACCAAATTAATTCTTACCCGAACTGTTCCGAGAAACGTCGACGACCTTAAGGTTTCTAGCCTTAATCACAATGACTGTCAGTCTTTCTGCAGAAGGAAGGTACGCCAGGGAGACCATGAGCTCTCCAACGTTCATCCTCGGATCATCTGGGACGTGTTGGGCGAGAGGGCGCCACATGCTGACTTTTTCGCCGAGATCCAAATCGCTGAGGGGTACTTGGACGCTGCCTATGTTATAGTGACGTGAGTAGGCGTCGAAGTCGTACAGCAGTATCTCCAAGACATGTCTCGCCAGGACTGCTGGTTGAACTTCAAATACAAAGTCTTCGTCAAACACTAAAAGAAAAAAAATGATGAGGTGAGGAATCATCTTTGAGCAAACTCAACTCATGCATCGCTGTCGACTTCTAAAAACTGACGCACTAAAAAACAAATTACAAATTCCGTACAATTTTGAAACATTTCTCCCCGTAATTTATAATGCTCATTCACTTACGCGTTCTTTTTTTTTGACGGAACAATTGTCAGTCACCCTGTATAAAATTTAATCACGACAATAATTATTGTTGGTTTATGCCTGCATAATCCAAAAAACCGTAATTTTTTTTCTAATTAAAGATTATTTTAAAAAAGAAACTCACCAGGATTCAAAGTTTTCTTATGAATCCTTGTCTGCCAGACGTTCGTCTTATCGGGCAACAGGCGAATTTTCGCGTACGGATCTGCGGTCCCGCTGAAATCCCTCGCCTGTAAATCCTGAGCCTACATGCAAAATTAGACTCCTGTAAATGGGCACGAATTTCCCTCAATCAAAACTCACCTCTATAAGCCGCACCGTTAACAAACCGGAAATGGGATCGAACGCGAGCGAAACGTGGACCGTGCCCATCACATTTTCCGGTTCCGCCGGCGATTCCTGCGGAAAATTTGCTCAACGTAACAACGAGAGAAAAAAAATTACGTGAGTTTAGAATCACCTGCTGGTACAGGGACGTATCGATTTTCGTGTGGTCCAGTTTTGACTGCATGGAGGAAACGCGCGGTCGCATGGCGGCGGCGTTTGACGAAGATAAAACTATCTGCGTGTCATTGCTTGCCAGAGGAATGGGCCCGGTGAAGACCGGAAATTGGTAACTGCTGGTCGAAGAAGGACTGGTCGGTACTAAATTCTCTGAAAACGAATTAATTTTTTTTAAAGAATTTGAAGAAAATGCACAGGACCGTACTTATCGGACTCAACGACTATGTATATGTAATTGCTTTTATGTTATCATTAATTTTTAATTAATTTATTTTTTATTAACACTCTAACTAGTCCCAAGCTTAGAAGTTTGTCGGGAAAGCGTGTTTTGGCTACATACATATTACGTTTGGCAACTGCGGCTGCGACCGTCTTACTAATAGTCGTTTTTATCCTTCAGCATTCGCTTTACAAAGTGGGGAAAGCAGAAAATCCACTGCTTTATGAAAGCAATTTATAATTCCTCTTGATCCTTGAAATGCTATGAAATAAAACAACTTAAACGCTTCGTCATTTAATGAAGGGCTTCTTCAGCCATCATTAAATGCCAAGAAAAAAAGAGACAATTTTAAAAAGGTTAAAGCCAAGTGCGGGGTCGAATTTAAAAATGGGAATTGGTTGGGAAGGGGCTTAAGGAGAACCTTTCCCATAATTGTTTTCTTTTAATTTCCTTCCATCTCAAAATTTGCTGAAGGATTGTCGAATTTATTATCTGGTACAGGATCTTTTATATTTGTTTTTGCGAAAAAAAAATTAAGCTTACAATTTTTGATGACCCACCTGTGGATGTATCGTCACTCTGGCAATTTTCCCTCTGTAAATCGAGCTCTCGATTTGCAACAGGCGAAGTGTAAAGCGTTTCGCGGTTTTTGGATGCGGCTTCGTGAACTCCCACAAGTGCTTGTCGGCTAAAACAAACAAACTTGAAAGCAAACGCGAATTAATTCGAAAGCGCACGTAACATCTGAAGAACTTGAAATTTATTCCAAGAAAAAATCAAACGATCGAAATTCAATCTCAAATTAATAACGAACCGCTAAAGAAGGATGAAAGATATTTTGGAGAAACAAGAGACGGTCGTCTTTGACGTCCTAAAACAAAACAAAAGACGATCGATTTCAAATGAAATCAAAAAAATAGTAGAGAAACAGATCAACTCGTCGCGTCGGTAGCAACACGAAAATGAAAAGAATCATTAAATAAGAATAAAAGATATTTTGAGGAAATAAAAGGTTATCGTCTTTGTGCAAAATCGTCTACTTCTAAGAAACGACGCCCTAGAAAACAAAAGACGATTGATTTCAAACAAGAAATTGACGAAAATAAGAATAAACAATTGAAACTCGGTCAACAAGAAACAAAATTCACTCATCGCTGGCGACTTCTAAAAACTGACGCCCTAAAAAAAAAAACAAAAGATATTACAGGTGAAAATCATTTTAGTATTGTCAGTCACCCTGTATTGTGAAATAACATGAACATTCCACTATTTTGCCATGCGCGTTTTAGTTGTACGCCGATTTAACAGTGGCCTGCGATACGCAATACAAAATTGTTGCCATCTCCCCCTGTCCTGAAGTGAGTTAATTCTGTTCTTCTACCAACCCCCTTTTGATATTGTCACGATGTCATTATCTGGGAAAATAAGCAAATTAAAATTCGTTTCGTAATTATTGCAATTGTGTGCATTTCAAAATTATGCAGGATCAGCGCCCATTGCCATTTAGTAGGACAGCCGCATTACACGCGTTCGCATTGGATATGCAAGCTCTGCGGAATGTAAGCGTGTATGTTTACATGTGCCAATTAAGATTGACACAATTAGAACGTTTGTAAGAAACAAATTTGGCAAGGGTTAATTGATGCTGACATCTTTAGAACTTTGTACCTTGGACCGAACCACAGCCACCAGGACAAAAGAACCGATTGTGACGTAGATTTAGAAATGTATAAAAGATAAGAGACCAACCTGCAGGTAGAATAGATAGTCAAGTCGCATAAATAGTAAAGCAGTAAAAATGCAGCGGTGATAGTGAAGAAGCAGAGATAGTCAGATAGTCAAGTAATTAAGAGCAGTCATGTAGGTAGCAGTGTAAGAATAGTAATTGTCGGATAGTAAGTGAGTAAGAGTCGGATAGTGATTAGTAAATTAGAAGTGCATAAGAAAAGCCAAGCGAGTGACTCTACAAGCCAGGGTTGGCCGCTAGGGCCAGTAAAGTTACGTAATTAAGTTTAGAATTATTAAGTTTAAAAGTCTAATTAAAGTTAAAAAGACTTAAAATAATTAAAGTTTAAGGTAGTCTAAATAAAATGAAATCAAAGACACTTCCTTAGTTTATTGCTATATTTATGTTCGTATATTCGTAAATTTCTTTTAAGGCGACAATATCTTACATGCGTTGAAGACGCTTGCATGCAAGGCAAAAGGCAATCCTTCGTGGCTCGTTGCGGGGTGTAGTCATGTTGTTGTTGGTTTTGTGCTTTGAAATTCATTTGGCTGAAACCGCCTGGAGATGAACGTTTATGGTGCTTTGTTTACCGGATTTTACAAATCGTCACTCCTGGATTATTAAGCATCGTTTAATGTTTGTCTAAGCCTAGTCCCGGCAGTTCGAAATTAGATAAATATGGCGCGTACTGGGGCGTGGTCCAAAGTGTAACGCATGTGTTCTTTTTTTTAGTTTTTTTTTTCTGTTTGTATTGCGCTCTACGTTTTGCTGTTTGTGGCTATATCTTCTACCTTTCGATTTTATTTCGAGTACTACGTACAAAAAGTGTTATACAGTATTTTTGCTTTGTAAACATGAAGTTCAAAAAATTGTTGTACAAGTTTTGTTAACATTTACAACGGAATTTTTACTAGTATGCACTTCTCTGATGGATAATCCATTATCTAAGTATGCAATAATATTCATTTGCCGGCATTTCGATATTATTTTATGTGACAACCAGTGTCAGCGTGACACGTTACTTTGATCTATAGTGATGCTTTGATTTTTTTTCGTTGTAATTTCACACAGCGCTAAAGTAGCTGTATAACACCTTTTTGAACACGACTGTACATCGCATTTATGGCTACCCAAAGCGTTGGAGTTGATATCGGGGGTCCATCCATCTTTAACAAAATTTCAATTTTTAGGTTTAATTTAATGCCACTCTCGTAAAAAAAGAAACTAAAAACTATGGTCATAATCGAACATAATATGTACATGCAGTGTAGATACGGGTAAACCGGTCCAGCATAATGTAAAGAGAGTGTTGTAGAATTCTAGGCAAGGAAGTCTCATTTATGAAAAAGAAGTGTAGATACCCCCTTTGCGTTTAGTAGGGCACATTACTCCCCCTTCTGTCCGGAGTTGGACTCGCCCAACCGCTGCTGGTGAGTTGCGGCTTGAGAGGTCGCTGGGAATTGCGAGACACCATCACAGAACAGAGTACAGAAGCGACACTCTGTCTTTCCCGCCATTTTCGAGCACCATCGAAAATATGGCCGAACTTGATCATACAAGTGTTATCATGTCACTCTCTTTTACTATGCGTATAAATGTAAAGTAAATAGTGTTTAACTTTAAGTGTTGATGTTGTTTATACTTAAAAAACTCTGAGTAAAAAGGGAGGTACTGTTTGTGCAGCGAAAAATTGTGCAAGTAGGACAATTAATAAAAATGTAAGGTTCCTTAGA
Source organism: Dorcus hopei (assembly GCA_033060865.1). Taxonomy (NCBI): domain Eukaryota; kingdom Metazoa; phylum Arthropoda; class Insecta; order Coleoptera; family Lucanidae; genus Dorcus; species Dorcus hopei. Next base: position 10,362,434 of record CM065422.1, read on the forward strand.
TTTCCAAACGACGTGACGTGACAAAAGCCACGAGGCTATTTCACGAAAGCTAGAAAGAGATAGCTACATAAAAATTCTTTGACTCATCTATCGATCGGTCGATCGGTATATGAACTGTACTTGGATTTTTAAAATTCCCGCTCAAATGTACCATCGAAAACACGGCCGAAGATCACCGGTTGTTCTCATGAAACATCAAAGGCACCGACAAGGAGTGTGGTTTCTGTATACTCTGTGACACTGTCTTGGCTTCAGTGGTCCTCCCCCGGATTCGATACTCTACGGGCTTTGACGACAATAGCTGCCGTTGGAGACGCGAGGATGTAGACCACTTAACATCTTTGAAAACTCATCTAAAAGCTCATCTTATGGAACACTCCCACTATTCGGTTGAACAATTCCTGTTGATTGCGCCCCTTTGTGGTCAAATCTGATACTTTAAAATATTTTCATTGAATATCTCATGGTCACTTTGGTTGTAATTTTTTTCCCCCGAAATTCTAGGTATTGCCGGTCGCCATCCATATTGGGACACCCCTTATATTTTTTTATTAATTGTTGTAGAACTGTATTTCAAAAATCAAAAACAACATGTCGATCGCTTTTTGTTTCCCGTCATTTTTCGATCATACTTTATTACTGAACTCGCCTATTCATATTTCGATTGTTATTCTTGACTCTTTGCTTGACATTCGTATTCTTTGTCTTTTCGAAAAATTCATTAGAAAGGAGCGATTTTCTTAACATTGCCTTTCAATTAAAAAAAAATTCTGGCACACTTACCTCTCCTTGAGCTGCTTGCCATCGTCGGCGTTTTCCAGCAAGTTCTTCTCGAACCAGTTCAGCCTGAATTTTCTTGCGCAGGCAGCATACAACAGCAAGACGAGGAGCATCACGCAAACGAAAGAAAACGCGGCGTACAAGCCGACCACATACAGGGGTTCCGTGTCATTATCGGACGTCATCTGCGAGAAAAAAAAAGTATTACATCACGACAGCTTTAAAAGACATTGTTTGTATTTTATGGCGTAGTGAAAGCGAAACGGTTTCTTCTTTAATAATCCAAAATGAAGCGGCGCTTTTGATGGTTATTGCTCTTCGGTTATTGAAGGAGACGAAGAACGCTTTTTTTATGAAGCGAGTGTAAACAGTTTTAAATCGATGTCGCTTCCAATTAACTTGGGATAAGCTTGAAGCTCCGTGCTTCCACACCCAATATCGATTTATGGATATTTTATGATTTACCTGCTTTGTATCGCTTGCCTCAAATTATTGCTAAAATACGTGGATATGCCTTAAGCATTCTTCATTGTAATTTTTTTTTTATTAAAATTACTTCATTGGACACTTTTAATTGGGACACCTGTATACAATGTAGGTTATTCATGAGATTTAAGTAAGAATGATGGATGCGCTTAGTGCTTGGATTATTAAATTTAGTGGGCACGATTCGTTTGCAGAAAAGAACGTAAAGTGCTTTTACATGCCCGCGTTAGAAAAAAAAATGGCTTTGGCGTCGGAATGGCGGCGTCGCGACGCGCCGTGTTTTCCCCCATCCAGTCCCCAACGTGGCCTAATTCCACTTCATCTCATCTTATCCAGGCAGGATTAGACACCGGCGCGGCGGTTGCTATATACGAGAAGACGATTAATTTCTTTTTTCTTTTTCTTCTTTTTTCGCTGGCTCAAAGTTTTATTAAAATGAAGCATCCGCTTTAAATAATTAAAATATTCAACTGAAAACGCACATACATATATAATTAATAAAAATATTTTCCAGTTTTATTAAATTTGCAGAATAATAGAAATATTGTTCATACTTGGAATCTCATTTAACAGAATTTTTGTTATAATTTAATTTTCGATTAACAATTTACAAAACAAAACTCTCGATTGCTTAATTAATTTAGGTTGTTAAAGAATTTGCAGTCGTAGTTTTCAAAATCGCACGAAAACAAACACAATCAAGTGAATCAATAAACAACAGGTTAGGCGGCGACATCTTGCGGTCGATTTTTGACCTAAAAGCTCTCGAGCTACTCTTCTGCTGGCGAGGCGCCGAGTAGGACTGAAACAGCTGTCTAGAGCAATCCATTGCAATCAAAACCGACGTGCAACAATTTTCTGAATTAATTAAGTTTAATTAATTAATAGTTTCACTAATTTCAATCACAATCGCAATCATTACCTTAATATCTTTACTTAAATTGTAGCCTGTCTTATCTTATTTCCGAGTTCAAACTTACATTTTAAATGAGACCCCCCAATTTTCCCTGTGCCTTTTACCGCCCCCCTGTAGGCCTCTAGCGACCACTTTGAGAAAGACTTGATTTTAATTGATTAAAGCCATGAACATGATAATCAGAATAATAAGTTAAAAAATAAATTAATAAATTAATTAATTTGAAGCTACACTGTGGAAGCAATTTGAAGCCATACAAACACAATCAAGTAAATTAATTAACAGTTCGATTAATTAAAGCAAAGAATGTGGTTTTCTAAAACTATATTACGAATATAAGTGTGAACTCTACTAAATTTTTTGGGTCAAGTGGCCTCAGGAGAGGCAAACATCGAGAAACTCCTCGAAATTTTTAATGTTGGAGCAAAAAGAACGCGAGAAGAAAGAACAAGAAAAAGAAGAACGCGATCGTGCCTTTTTTATGGAACTTATCACGGTCAAAGTACATCAGAACCTTCAACTTTTCATTCTTCAGCAACTAATTTTCCGGCATTCGACGTCTTCAACCAATCGGACGACTGGGACACAAATACATTAATCGATCGAATCAGCATTTTGAAGCCCATCAAGTTGTCAACGAAGGTCAGAAGCGAGCCTATTTTTTTATCTTGGATAGGAGATGATACTTATCGACTTATTCAAAAATTTCGCCAACGAGAAGTACACTGAGCTTATAAAAAGGTTGACAGCTCACTTCAAAACTAAAACTCATAATTGTTACGATGTCATTATCTGGAAAAATAAGTAAATTTAAATTCGTTTCGTAATTATTGCAATTGTGTGCATTTCCAATTATGCAGGATCAGCACCCATTGACGATTAGTAGGACAGCCGCGTTACACATGCTCGCATTCCACTTACGTAGAAATGCAAGCTCTGCGGAATGTAAGCGTGTTGTTTACATGTGCCAATTAAGATTGAGGCAATTAGAACGTTTTAAGAAAAGAAATTTGGCAAGGGTTAATTGATGCTGACACCTTTAGAACTTTGTACTTTGGACCGAACCCCCAGCCACCAGAACCAATTGTGACGTAGATTAAAAAATGTATAAAAGATAAGAACCCAACCCGCAGGAGTAAGTCAGAAGTTAAGGTATTAGTGTGAGTTAAGGTAGTAGTAAAGGTATTAGTTTTAGGTAGCAGTGAAAGTGTGTGAAGTCAAGTTCGCGAAAAAAACAAAGCCAAGCGAGTGACTCTACGAGCTAGGGCTGGCCGCTCGGACCAGGCCCTCCTCCAAGTATGTTAAGTAAGTGAAGTTAAAATAAGTAAAGATAAGTTTAGAAGTATTAAGTATTAGTTAAAGTTTAAAAGGCTTAGGGCCATTTTCATAATAGAACTTTAAATTTAAAGCGACTTTAACCTATAAAAACACATTAGTTTTCCTATGCTTAAAGTGACTTTAAATTAAAGTCTCCTTTAGCACTACTATGAAAACGGGAGTTAGAGTAATTTATAATTTAAAATAAGTTAGATTAAATAAAATTAATTGAAAGACATGCTCCTAATCTTAATTCGTAATTTTAATCTCATTCACGTAATCTTAATCCGAGATTATCATTTATTCTTATTTTTTAACGCAACATGGTGGAGGCACCGGGCACGCCAACACGCTTACATTCCGCAGAGCTTGGAATGCGTAAGTGGAATGCGAGCATGTGTAACGCGGCTGTCCTACTAATCGTCAATGGGTGCTGATCCTGCATAATTTTGAAATGCACGTAATTGCAATAATTACGAAACGAATTTAAATTTACTTATTTTCCTAAATAATGACATCGTGACATTACCTTCCCCTCTAAATTTACTCGTCCCAGAGCAAACTATACTCCGAGTGTGACGTTTACAAAAAAAAAAACTTATGCACTAATTCCCTGAATTTAAATTTACTTATTTTCCCAGTTAATGACATCGTGACAATATCCTTATGTCACGTTACAAATTCAATAAATTTGATGAAGCCAGGACAATCATATGCCCAACGGGTTGCCGACTTACATGGTTTAGCTCGAAATTGTGGATTTGCATGTCATAAAGAAGAGTGTGATCATTTTTCCTCATGGCAAGTTTATCCCCAACTTCTCAGAGATTGCTGGTCCACTTAATGAATTTCGAAAACAAGGCAAGCCTTTTCACTGGACGAGTTCACAAGAATCTTAAGTATAAACATCTTTTTTGTGGCACAATCTTTAAGGTGATGGTGAGAGATAAGTCGGGGGCCCAATTCTTGAAATCATTCGACATCATGTCGTATGCGACATGACGTCAAAATGACGTAGACTCTCATGCAAAACTATACAAATCGTTCGAGAATTGCGTCATATACGACATTTGTCGAATGATTTCAAGAATTGGGCCCCTGGCCAAGGTTACTAAAGAGACAAGGTTGCCTGGTAACTTTCAACGTCATCGCAACGTCACTCGGTAGGCCCATTTAATGCATGTACACAAATAGATGGCCTACTGGATGACGCGTCACTCCACGATTTACCAGGAAACCTTGGCCCCTGGCTACAATTTACTGTTGGAAAATTTTTATTATACACGACCGCGGTTTCGTCGATATAGCGACATTTTCAAGTGTTTTAATCAAGAATAAAGTGCTCCAGAGCACGTGGTTTTGAAGACCCCTGTAGTCTCGGGCGTCTCGGTGTAAAGTGACTACTGTGACTGAGTTCTCGAAATCCGAAGTTATCTCCAGGCGAACACATTTTCATGAAATTCTTTAAGCCACAAGAACATTGTCTTAAAGGAACAATAGGAACAATCATTAAATCTATTGGGAAAATGATGTATCAGTGGACTTCACCGTCGTCATCAGAATCAGATTAGTAAAAACCATGGCAACATCGAACGCAATGACGATGACTATCAGCTGAGCTCACTGTTTCGATTAGCTGCCGCCCAAAATGCTCAAAGTAATTTAAAATTTGCTGAATGTGAAGAAACATCAATTCATCCTTTGATTCAAGAATGTGTCAATGAAACTCATAATTTTGCTGAAAAAGAAATAATTGAGAATCCTGTCGATACAAATATTACACCACAAAGCAGGCAACAGGTTGAGAACATGCCTGGAACGAGCAGCATGCAAGAACCTTCTTCAATCGTTCGAAGATCGACTAGACTTCGAAAACCACCTGTTCGATTTTCAGCAGGCTCAAGAAATTAAGATTAACATTCACATTTTTCATGACATGTAAGTCTTGTTTTTATAAGAGTTTCCCAATAAACTCTATTAAATACAAATATAATCAAGCAAATTAATTGCATTTAATTAGTTATTAATTTAACTAATTTCATAGTTTAATTAATTAAAGCAAAGAATGTGGCTTTCAAGATAACAATTAAAAATAAATAAATCCCGCGTAAAATTAATTATCTAATTTATTAATTTTATCAATTTATTTATTAATTTTAATTTATTAATTTGAAGCTATGCTGTGGAATATTTGAAACAATACAAATATACTCAAGTTAATTAATTAATAGTTTAAGCTAACTGACTTATAATTTAATTAATTCAAGCAACGAACGTGGCTTTCAGAACAATTAAAGATAAATATATTCGTCGCAAAATTTATTTATTTATTAATTTGAAGCTACAGTAAGAATACAAACATAATCAAGTGAATATATTTACATTTAGTTAGTTATTAATTTAAGTTAACTAATCTAGTAGTTTAATTAAATTAAATTCTGCACAAAATTGATTTAATTTATTAATTAATTCGTAGCCACACTGTGGAACATTTGAAGCAATGCAATTAATTAGTTAATATTTTAAGTTAACTAATTTAATACTGCAACAAATTAAAACCACGAACTTGGCAATCGGAGTAACTAAACTATTAATTTGAAGCTTCACTGTGGAACGTTTGAAACAATACAAACACAATTAAGTAAATTAATTAAATTTACTTAGTTAGTAGTTGAAGTTAACTAATTTAATAAATAGTTTAATTAATTAAAGCAACTAATATAGTCTTTAGAATAATGTTTAAAAAGAATAAGAATTTGCTCAAAACATACATAATTAATTTGAAGTTTAATTGTAGAATGTTTGAAAAAATACAAACACAATCATGTAAATTAATTCAGTTTAATTAGTAAACACATAGATGAAGTTAGGTAATTTAATGGTTTAATTAAATGTGTTTCAGAACAATAATTAAAAATAAATAAATAAATTAACGCGTAAAACTTTATTAGATTGAAGCTTCGCTGTGAAACGTTTGCAACAAACAATACAAACAAACACAAACAAATTTAATTAATTAAAGCAACGGCTTTCACAATACATAATAACAACAATAATAAATAAAAATTAAAGTCGGTGCAAGCAAATAAAACAATTGCAAATCTAATTTGACGGTTTGGAGTACGCAATACATATATTAATTCGCATTTGTTTAATTTGAGGGTTAATTACAATTTTTTTGTTTATACATTCTTCCAAATCCGTGAAATGCCTTTCGATTGTACTTGTTTATTACCTTTTTTTTAAATAAATTCGCGACGAAAACATTCAGTATTAAATCCCCTTTCTCAAGTGAAAGTTAAATTTTAGAATTTCAATTTTCAAGATAACAAATAAACAAACAATACAATGAATTTGACAAATTATGAAACAAGAAATGTTGCAGACATTATCGTAGTTCTGTTGTGAAAAATTAACGCCGAAAATGTTAATTCGTAACAAATTAAGAATATTATTTATTTATTTATTAATTAAATAATAAAATTTTACTTCTTAAATTGTATATGAAACTTTGGGGTCACGTAGTAAAATGTACGAAATTATCAGTTCATCAGTATTTCGTGAAAAAGCTATAACTTAAAGGTCGAGGTTACTAATAAATTATTCATATATGTGCAGTATGATATTGTATTGTAAAAAAAAACATGTGCATACAAAAAGTTCAAGTACAAAAATTTCATTTCATTTTTTATTCAATAAAATTTCAAATAGTTGAATTAAATAGAAAATTCCTTAAAAAATTTTTCAAGATTGCTCTGGACCTTGCGGAAAAAATCTTTTATCTTTGCGCCGTTTGGGGGTATTCAAGGGATTAAAATCGTTTTCGAATTTAACTCGGAAAGCAACAGATAACTGTTCCCTTACCTTCCAGCTACATGCGTAAATGTTGATAATCACCACCAACACGGAACTGTTGCGTGCTTAGGAAACGCACCGGAGTGATGTGGGTTATCAAAATCGACCGGACTAAACTTACACACCGGTGTCGCCATCTAGAAACAGACGAAGTCCGGGTTGTTGATTTTCCATTCCTTTTTTTCACGAAGTTTCCAGAAAATTTTACTCAGTACGCACGGCGTTAAAGTTCTGTTAATGTCAATACTTTTTTTTAATTCAAATAGGTAATTAAAGAAATGAAACTTTGAGTACTTTGATATAATCCTCGAAGAATTTTTTATTCTTTTTTGGTGATTTTGTCTGACGCACAAATCTACCGCGCGATCATTAATATTTAGTGTAATTTAAAATTACCGCGTCTTTAATGGCGTCTTGAATTAGGAAGATTAAATCCTATAGATGTCTCTTTTTAGGTAATGCAACTGTGCCATGCCCATGAGATGACAACTACCTACATACCTACATTATGACAATCGCTGAATTATTTATTTCCATTTTAGTTTTGGAATGCCTACATAATTCGAAATTACCATCGCACTAAATAATCAACGGCGTCTTGTTTTTGAAAATTCAGTGCCAGTAGATGGCGCTGTTTTACTACCAACCGTACCTTAACTAACCGCCTTTTCGTCATTAATTATTAAAGATAATGCTACCTACCTGTAGGCCAACAAATTGGTGTGAGGGACTGACGTTTCTCCAGCACCGCTCGGAAAAGCTCTTGGAGAAGGAAGGTTCGACGTAACCCCAAAGCAAAAGGTGGGCAAAGTGAATAAAATAAAAAGCACCGGCTGAGCACTCTTGCTTTTATTTAAATTGCTCAAAACTTTGGTAAAAATAATATAATAAACAGAGTTAATAAAAAAAGGGACCCAAACGGGATCCAGTTACACGAACAAGCAGAAAAAATTAAATAATTTGACAAGTTAGAAATCTTCCGTCAAACAGATCTGTTCTTCGTTTCCAATTAACTTAAACGAATTTAACTATGCACTGCAAAATGAGAATAAACATTGCAACGCCGCCGAAATTGAACCAACCCAAATGGGTAATTAAAAAAAGTATAATTGAAATCTTTAACGCCTGAACGGTCCTAGTGGTAGCGGACCGGCTTTGCAATCGCATGGTCGTCGGTTCGAACCGCGCTCGGGATTTTTCTCGGGGGTGGTCGGTATCGACTTCAGGCACCCTTCAGTGTTGAGGATAAATTCGACACTGCTTCCCCTTAGACGACGAGGAGGTTTGGAAGTAACAAACCCATGGAACACTTTACACACACTCAAATACACTTCCGTTCCTGAGGTTCTGACAAGTCTAAGACTTAGGACCCCGTTGGGCAACCACTACAAATAAAAAAAAAGTAAATCCGACCTGTAATCAGGATCCGGCGTTATGACACTCGACTGTCAACAGTGTCGGAGCGCCCTCTCGCGGTGGTTAGCGCCGTAAGTCGGTGTAGCAACGTCACCAAAATAGCGTCGTCTTGCAGGACGAATCTACTTTCACAGGTGGGGGGTAGGCCGAGTTGCGACACTTCGTTCAGTACAAAAGCCAGAAACCAGCCTTTTCTCACGTCCTTAAGGGTTATCCCGGTTATATCAGATAGATAAAACTATCACAGGAACTCGAGCTAGAAGCCTAATGGAAGAAAAATATACGCGTTATGCTTCGACACGGACCCAAGATGGCCACAGACATACCTGTTCCCGTTTCAACGACCGGACAGGCTTTCGTGAAACCTTTTGTTTTGACAAGCTCGTAATTCCCTCACGTACACTCATGCGCACCTTAAATGCACCTCCCGCACGCGAACCTCACCCTTAAAACCTTGTGATACAAGGCTCACAGAACTGTCAAATTGGAGCACTTAAGCTGCGTATGAGTGTACGTTTGCAAATCTCGAAGAAATTCCGATTCCGTCTTCCTTCACAGAATCTCGTGAAAGGGAAGCACAGAGATAAAAATCACAAATACACGAGCCGTACGTTGAGAGCTCTGAAGACAGACTGACCGCAAGCGAACGCCGCGTTTTTCCCCTACCACAAGTTCAGACAGGAGTCGTTAGGATTGAAAACCGATTTACCCAGGAAACAAAGTGAAATGGAGATATACTGTATGACACGTTTAATCTTATCTGATGCAATATTGCACAACATTGTGAAATATGAGGACCGGCACGTAGGCCGTCTGGCTATTATTAGATTCTCACGCTAATACAAAGTGTTCGGAAAAATATTAATAAATATGAATAACTTAAATGGATTTTTCAACCGTAACAATAAGATAGATGGCGCGACTTTACCTTTATAGATGGCACAGTTGAATTCAATACAAAGTGGCCAAAAGTCACTGTTTGTGTTGGCAGCGCTGAATTTTATTTTTAAATACCACAAATGGAGTAACTTCCGATTCTTGACGGCTTGACATTGACAGGCGTCACTTTACAAGCGTCATTTGACATTTCAAATTCAAATGGAGCGCTAATTTTTATTCACATAACCTACAATCTTGTCGCTGTTAATATGTTACGGGTGAAAACTTCGTTAAATTTATTTTCTAACTTTCGAGTGCCCTGCATATTGACGAAAGTGTAATTGCGACGAAGTTTGACCTTCAGAACTTGGACTGGCCTGGAAAATCCGCTTTAGAACGTTAAACAAGCCTGGGCCACCCTATTCTTTGATAATGAGACTCTCCCATGTCGAGAGTAGGATACAATATAGGCCTGTCATTGGCCAATAGACCTCTCCCCCATACCGCGGACCGTTCGTGTTGAACGACGCCCTGATGTAAATTTCTTTGAGGCGATGTGACTACTCGTTTGCAAACAGACTGCGCTGAGGGTTACTCTCGATTTGTTTAAATTTTTCATTAAACAGGGTTTGTTATGAAGTGAAAAGTAAACTTCCAGGATGTGAAATTGGTTGCGATGAAACTCAAGCCTTCTTTGAGGCTTCTCCAAGCTTGTTCCGTTATATCTACGGCAGGTATGTTTTTAGCGTCACATCGTGCGACGTCGGTTCGTAATTTGCATTCTCTTTTACCCAGGTTTTTTTAATATACTCTTAATTGGTTCCCCCCATTCATTCCGAACGTTCCTCCGGAGTTCCGTTGAGTAAGCGCTGCTCGGCGATCGTCCTCGTGGTGTGCCCTTGTTGAAAGGTTTGATGGCGTCATTATAAACGGATCTTGGCCGACCGTCTTGAATTTTGACAACGCGGTGTGTCGCCGCGTCAGACACTGCAGGAGACACCGCTTCTCGGCCTATGGCTAAGATCAAAGTGTAGAGGGCGCACTTCGTGGAAACGAAAGTGGTAGCTCCACCATATTCATTACTCGTTGCCCTGAAGCCAAGATGACATTCGAAATGCTGCGGCGCTCCTGTTTACACCTAACCTCGACGGGCGACATTTTGACGTTTGCACTTTGGATAATCAAAGTTTGGGGATTTCTATCTTTCTGATTTTATTTGTTTGTTTATAAGCATATTTTTATTTTTATTATTTATTTATTCTCTTTTTATTTTTAACGTTTAATTAAACGAACGAGAGGAAGAAACAATTTAAAAACAACGGATTTTTTCTATCCCAGTAAAAAAATAAACAATCTTTGTAATTACACTTTATAAATTGCCTATTTAATATCCAGATATGCTTCACTTTCAAGTTTACAGGAAACCAGTGTAATGAAAAGCCTTGTTTCGACCTATTTTTGCTATTTGTAGCTGAATAACCACCCAGGCATAATTGCAGTGACAATTTCCAATTTTTAACGTCAAACTACAGCTAAAATCTAATTATCCATGAAAATTGGATCCAGTCAATCAAAACGTGACCCCTTAAGTCCCAACTCTTATTTATACAGGAACTATAACATGCAGCGGCCATATTTAGTTACCATTTTAGACAAGAAACTACTGTTGACTCTCCTGTTTATTTTTTACTCGTAGAATTCTTGCGACTTATTTTAGTTAATAATTTTAAATTTAAGGTCGAGGTATCCATCTCCTATTAAAGTTATTCGACGAATAACTTGAATTTTCTGAATTGTCGATTGGCTTTTTATGAATTGTTTCCATGGTAGTTATTCGACTAATAACTCTATTAGCCAATTTATTAAGAGGTGGATATCTCCGCCCTTAGCCTTTTTATTTATGTTAAGTGTGTGGGAGTTGATATTAACAGTTTATTGTTCTTTTCCAGTCGGCTATAATATTTATCATCATCCAGCGGCGGCCGGTGCATACGAAATTGGTGAAGCAGGAGTGCGTTCAGAATCTTTGCTTCCGAGAGCGTCTGGGCGTGTAATCGCGTCTTTCTCACCCACGATTTTTAACATATCTTACGTCTCGCTCATCCGTTTTAAAACGTCTTGTGTTTACATTATTTCCATGACAACGGGCGTACTTACTTACAAATTAAAAAGTCTATTTAAGGAGCGCGGTATAAAAATCGTCAACGAAGCAGCTGACATCTAGCGGACGCAACTATATACTACCTGTAAAGAAAAACGTCCCGACGTCTATTGGACATGATTTTTCATAGAAGTAGTGAATTGATTTTCATAAAAATGTTTAATTTTGCATTTCTCTCACTTATAATCTACTATTATTCTTGTACAAGGAGACGTAATAAAATGACGAAATACTGTTGATTTCCCTCAACATACAGCGTAACCACACGCAACATGTGACATCTCTCACGATGAAAAAATACTGAACTAGGCGCCAAATTCAAGCTAGCCTGAAAAATTCATAAAATTACCCTGAATATTTTGACTTTAACTTCAAAGTGAAATACTTGATGAAATATTCACTTCCATAATTGAATGCAGTGTTTATTTGTGTACTTACTATTTTACAATAACATACTTATCTTGAACTGTTCACAAAGTAACAGATTGTTAATTATTTGCATGTGCATGGTGTTTAGACTTTAGAGTATTGTGAACATTAGAAATTCAGACGAGACATTTTTTTTATAAAACCCCGCTTTCAAGTTTGTATGCGATTGGCCATAGCGAGGACCAATCAAACTTTACGGAGCGATTTTTCAAAAGTTGCCTCACTATTTCTTCAAAAACTGAACACTTTCTAGCTAGTTTATTGACGGTACAACATTGTTCAAAGGAAAATTAAAACATTTCAATTGAGTGTCATGAGTTGGGGGGGAGGGATTGTGAAATTTTTTCCTTTTTCTTTGAGCAAAATTCAATTTCTTTTAGAGTGCAAAAAATACAATACAAATTCACATTGTCCAGAAACAAGTGAAACCAGGTACACTTTCATTTTGTTTATTTCGGCTGGGTTAGTTGATAGAGTACTATGCAATATGAATTTAGGGTTTTTACGATCTGCAAAGAAAAAAGAAGGAAGTAAGTACATAACACATTTCGCACATTTGTATTAAAAGGTAAGTACTTGGAAATTGTTTGAAATTTTACGGGAGGACAACACTTGTAACTTACCAACACAAATAAAGGCATGTTCAAACAGAAAAATTTTCCCACTGTTAGAGTAAAAGGTGCGCTCATCTTAAATAAGAGGAATTTTAAATTTGTTCTGCATTCTTTACTGCACAGATACCAGGGTATCTCATACAGCTCAAATTGTAGTTTTTCCACCTAAAAAAACAATTTATAACAATTTAATTTACAGAGCATTACCCATTTATTATTATTAACTAAAAGAAAATCTAAAACCAAATGAACGAACGCTATTGCTTTAAATACCTTAACTTTCACTCAAAACGTTTCAAAGTTAAAAGCGTTGATTATTTATTGTTATTTTCTATAATTCGTTTCTAGGAAGAACTCGTAAAAATAAAATAATTAGACCGTGGAGGAAATCACACGTTTTATCTCGAACTTTTGGTTTGCCACCAAGATACCAAAAAGAGAAAAAAAACGTTCAACGATTTCTTGGTTATTTTTCATTGGCAAGCAAACTGAAATATTCTAATTGTTATTAGGTCTGTTCGTAGTGCAGTTCTGACTAGTTTGCAACCGTTGGAAATATGCACCAATGAATGTTTTGCATTTCACGCAACTGACAAATTGATGATTACTTCGATGGGCGACTCGTTCTGACGGTTCCAAACTAGTTACAAATTGCACTACGAACAGACCTATTATTGTAATATGTCCTTCTAGAACTTTTGATTTTTCACCAAGGCGCTTAAAAACTTAAGTAGATGAAGAAGAGGAAGATATTTATATGTTTCTCGCGACTTATACATAAAAGCCTATAAGAAATTTTTAAAAAAATAACAAGTATGTCATACCTCTGAAGATAACATAGTTGAAAACAAGCAGGGAAAGAACATGTCGATCAAAACGGAAACTGTAATCGGGGCGAATGTTACCATGAATGATATGTCTCTAGACTGAAAATGAAATTGTACAAGTATACTGAGTGGTCGAGAAGAAAATTTTACTGACCGCAATCATTATGAAATTCATGAACAACGAAGTAAATCCGATAACCATGTAAAAAATCAACATAGACGTCGAAAAGAAATTATCCAAATTTGCGCTGAACGACACCAATGATTGATGAAATTCAATCAGTCTGTTCATGTTCACGAACATGTCCGTTTTGAACTTGTCCGTCTCGCACATTTCAAGTATGTCCTTGTTGTAAATGAAAAAATCTTCTCTGGCGCTTCTAAAAATAAAATAATTCCGTGGACTTTATTTTTTATTTTTCGTATTTGCACGTACGCTTTCGACGTGTGATTGAATTGTTCACGGAATTTAAGAACTCGATCTTTCGGTACTCCGTTTGCTATTAAAGTGGTGTAGAGCAGATTTTTCAATTCCCAACCTGAAACATTTTTCATTCAAAATTATTTTTTATTATTGTGAAAAGAAATCACCTAATAATTTATATTGCTCGGCTGTCAGTACGACTGAAGCGAAGAAGAAGACATCCGTGGTCCCCTGAAAGTAAACCAGGACCAAGAAAAGGGCAACTTCCGCGAAATAGGTGATCTCGTAGTTGGGGGACGTTTTCCAATCGTACGGAAGTGCCACGGGGAATGCCAAATTCCTGCAGATTAAACATTTTGGGGTGGAAAAAGAAAAAGAAGAAAATTTTACCTGTCTGCGCCGCTGCCAAAGAACTTTAAAACAGAAAAGGAGAAAATGAAGCATAGGGCGCAACAGGGCCAAGCCAACGTCAGCGTTTTCGAAATATAGATGGCGCGTTCCATAGTTTTTTCTTCCAAAAGCGTTTGCGTTTTGAGTTTGAAAAATGCGTTCATCGCCCCCACCAGGTCTGCAGTTTCGTCCTCGTATAAATAATAATAAAAAATTCTCTGCATGACATTTATGGTTGCACCTAGAGGAGTTATAGATACCACCTGAATGTCTAATTTAATTTTTGGTTGCAAATATGTATAACTTACCAAGGTATGCGTAAGACATTGCGTTTGAGGTAAATTCAAACGCCCCCTGATTTCTAATTTCAGCTAATAAACCAACAAAGAAACTCATTACCACACAGACGCTGGTAAACCTTATCAAATTCTGGCGTGTTTTGCTTAAAATACCTTGAGTTTCGTCTATTTTGTATAGATTCCCCATGCGCATCAAAAACACATTGTAATTTAAATACCTTTCAGACGCCATCGCCAGCAATCGCTTCTGATTGGAAGAGCATCACAATTTATACTTACTTGATTCATTTATTATTTAAAATATTTTTCAATAATGATTTGAACATAGAGTTGAGATTTATATACCTAATAATTATGTACTTGGCATTCGTATAATAACTGTGTACAATATGTAGTTGTAATGGAAATTAATTTTCTTTACCGCTATAAGAGAGTTAACATTGATGTTGTAAAAAAAATACAGATTGTGAATTGATTCGCTATAACCTCGTGCAATAATTGTTTTAAGCTACATTTACATTCAATTTCGTGCCAGCATTAATTCGTAACAAGAAAATTTGACGTGTGCTTTCTTATAATACCATTTACATTGGCCAAACTTTCGTGTTACGAATTCGTGCTGGCAGGAAATTGAATGTAAATGTAGCCTTAATCTCACGTAAATTTCCCCGGCGTTGATTTCTGTAAGATACGACATACGTTTTTCATTTCCAGAATCTCTTTATACAAAATTTATTTGGACAACCAACCGGTTCACTAACTATGTATTAGCGTTTTTTATTCAATGCTCTAGATCTAGAGCAAGCTCAAAGGACTCTTGCCTTGTTTTAATCTCATGTAATAATAGCAGGTAGAGATACTCTGAGAATGTTCTAGACAGCAAAAAAAAAATTTTTGTCCAGATTATATAAAACTATGAATGTTTACATAAATTGCTACCAAAAAAAATGAGCTAATTAAATAAATCTTAACGTGAAATGGATAAATCGCAACAGAAACATTAAAATAAAATGCAAACCGTGGTGGAATTGACATTTCTAATATCAAATTTCATATTTTCCACCACGGTAATGTAAAAAACGAGTAGCCAATTGGAAAATTCTTAATTTTTTAATGAAAAAAGATATAGAAAAAAGGGATGACTTCCTAAAACGAATGACGTTTGAATGAATGACGCTTGACAAATAGTTGCTATGTTTTGCTTATAACCTCGCGTAACATTGGCTAAAATTACATTTCACGTTGATCTAATTTAAGTACTGCTTCTAACCTGTGAGCAACTAAAAGTCAGATTAGAGCAGGCGGTGCAAAGAAAATGTATGTCTGTGATTAAATGAAAAGTCAATAAATTTGACAGTCCATCAGTTAATCATAGACATACATTTTCTTTGCACCGCCGACTCTAATCTGATTTTTAGTTGCTCGCACAGGTTACTTTTGGTCCTAAAAAATAGATATGCAGAGCTATTTGTTTTAGTTCATTCGAATATCTTCTGCCATTTGGAGACTTTCCGACTGAATTTATTTGTAATTTTATAATCGTCGCTAATTCTTTGGAAAAGTATTTTGTACAAAGTTGTTCTAACATATCAATTTCTTCTTCTTCTTCTTCGGTAAAATTTGTTGTAGATCAAGATTTTAATGATCTTGCATACTTCTGTTTTTGTTGTTTTAGACTTGCTTTTAATTTTCGCTTCCTAAGAGAATTGTTTGATAAAATTGGAGTAGTTTGCAATCCCATGCTAATTTTTGAGGTACTGAGAAGTGGTTCAATATTTTGAATAGAGACGCCTGTAGAAAATATCAAATAAATACTGTTAAATAATTAATTATACCTATATTATTTATGTACTCCATGCCGTTTTGTAGTTTATTCATTAAACTTGAGAAATGAGAAAGTATTTTCATTACATAATCTTTAATTATTTCTTTCTAAACCGGTTTCGCCTATTCGGCGTCTTCAGTAGAACATTTTCTGCTAACAAATTGTTTATTTATTTATTTACATTTTCAGTCATTTACAGAAATATTTTACACACATTTACACATATAAAAACCAGAATTTATAAGATAACGTTAAATATTTATTAAAAAATGTTGTACTGAAGAACCGAATAGGCGAAACCGGTTTAGAAAGAAATAATTAAAAATTTTGTAGTGAAAAGACTTCTTTCTCATTTCTCAAATTTAATTATACCTATGCTTACGATAAGTGTTTATATACGGGGTGTTCACGTTATAGAGACTACACTGGATTATTAATTTTTATTTCAATACATTTTTGTTTTAATAAATTTATTGATTTGTCTTTTTTTTGTTTTGATTTTTAATCGCGCTCTATATTTTCTATTTTCATTTATTTTTACCCATCACCATTTATTTTTTTTTATTCGTAACGTCAGAAGGTTAAACAACAAATGAATTTTGGAGGCAAGACGAATGAATTTTGAAAGAAATCTGGATGATTTCATCCAGATTATTATAAATCTATCAATACAAATATTATTGCAACAAATTAATCAATTAATTAATTAAAACCTAATGTGAAATTGCTTGAATTAGAATAAAATACATAGTTTCATCAACGATAAGAGCTGCTTTCTTTCGCTGAAAAGTTTGAATCATGATTCGAACAATTTTTCGTTACCCGCTCTGGATCTGAATGCATTTCCAATCCAAACGGATCGTAAAATTGGAAGATTGAAAGGGGAAATGGGATTACCGATCGGGATTGAAATTTCACGAAGATCCATTTGCAAGAGAGCATCCATCTTTGAATCTAAACGCGTTATGTTGCGTTTGGATCAAACGAAAGAAAGCAGCTAAAATAATTCGGTTTACTTCTGACATCTCGCGGCCACTTTTTGACCTAAAAATTGTGAGAATGATAAATAGCAAAACAGCTGTCCAGAGGATGCATGGAGGAAGCTCGAAGAATCCGTGGGCCATTTTATGATTTTTCAATTTTAAAAAGGACCTCTGTCTCTTTGATATATAGGTAATCCTAATAACGCGTATCCGTTAAATGGGTTGCATACAACAGTCACGTTTTATAAAAAAATACTTTCCTTGGAACTACGTGCAACCAACTTAGCAGATGTGTTTAAAGTGTTGCCTACATACATGTAAATATAAATACTTTTTAATGATATTGAGAAAATCTATTCATTTTTAAACAGATTTAGTAATATTTGTCATTAATTACTTTTAATTTTGAAGATAATTTAGGTGAATTATTTTTTAAATTAGTAAAAAACCTCAGCGAATTATAAAAAAGTTTACCTGTCGCATAAATTAACAAAAAAATCCTTACTGCCTTAAATACATATAGGCAATCATATAAACGGCTGTGTTCATGAGGTTGCCTATACTAAGGCTTCTTTGTTGAAAATATCTATTTTGTTATTTCTTTAAACAAACAAATTGAGGAAAAATAGAAAATTGCTTTATAACAAAATTTTTAACAAAAACTAACTCTTTTTTTAAAATTCTTACTACCTTCATTGTAGGAAACATCTCAAACGGTTTTGTAGATTGCTCGCTAAGCCACGCCAATAGATAATACCGAATAATAGGATAGCATGCAGTTGGTGGATTTAAAACAAGTGCGCGCAAGACATGCGTGCCATTTTCAAATCAAGAGGAAACATATGATATGCAAAGTATTAAAAATGTTTATTCATTATAATTTTTTGTTAAAAGTGTTTTATCTCAAAAATTTCAATATATGTCACTGCTTTAATTTTGTCGATGAGACGTTTGAAAATCGCCGAATTAATTGAGAAAATGTACTGAAGTATTTCGTCTGTTTCAAGCCATATTATTCCTTTTATTTAATAAACAAAAAAAAATGCAGTTCGACTTTTCCATAATTTAATCCATAAGACGTACCTGATGGGAAAAAGCAAATGTTTACACGTAAGTATTTATTTATAAACACTACCGAGAGTTAAATAAGTAATTAAACATAATTACGAAAATGATTAATAAATTAAGTGCAATTACAGTTTCCAGGAGGTTCTGAATTATTTATTAAGAGATGCCATTTTAAAAAGCGCAGCAACGTTAAATTCCTCCATCGCACTAATTAATTCCGCCGCCTTAAAAATACAATCAACTATATTTCATTTAATAAACCTACGCGTGATGGTTCCTCCAAATAAAATAATTCATTTCAATCAACGGATTAAACGCTTATTAAAACAACGTTCAGTTTTAAACTGTTTTAATTCAATATATATAATAAAATAATTACGATGTAAATTGTAAATAGTAAGTACAATCAGGTGGTACAAATCAAATTGTGAATGTGAATAAAAGAAGCATAATCAAAAGATATTGTTGTGATAGGAGGAGGGCTTTAACTATAGTCTTTTTTTATTTATTCACAATTCGTTTGAACCCACAATAAATATGTATAACCAAAGTATGTACACAAACATTATTATAATTATAAGAGATTTTTTGGTCTTAGATAAGCCTGGTTAGAATATAAAAATCAACAAAGTTAAGACTTTCATTTGATTAAGTGAAGGCCAAACTTAATTTGTATCTCGAGTGCCACTCCTATTTTAAATTAATTTTTAAAAACTCCCAAATATTAAAAGTAGGAAGAAAGAGAAAACGTGAACTACTCACATATTATTAGCCCACCAACTTTTTTAATTGGTTAAAATAAAATAAATTTAGTTTGGCCTTGTATTAATAAAAAAATATATGTATATGTATAAAGAAAACGTGCTTGTGTTGCATTGTGAAAACAACAAAGTGTTTCAATTTATTAACTAATCTTAAGTATAATTTAACAATGAGCCAATTCTACCTACCATTAAGATTAAGATACAGGGTAGAGATTTTTTCTTACCATACAAAATACAAAGACATTTAATTTGTACTTTTTAAAACGGGTCGTCGAAACATCATCCAAATTTTCCCATTGGAGAACTACAACAGAATCGAAACTATTATTCTTAAAACTAAATAAAAAAATGAAAACTCTCCCCTAAAAACAAAATGCCCTTTTCTTATGCGTTCAAAGTAATTTCAATCTTCTAACTTCACCCGATTATAAAATGCATATTGCTATTATTATTTATTAATAACAACAACAGTCGTATAAAAGATTTGTTGAGACCAATAGCAAAATGGAATAAATTTTATAAAAACTTTTACAACATCCCACTTAAAAAGCACAACAGTAACTTTCTCTTTATAGAAGGCACATATGATTTCACTACAGAAAATTGTTCCACTTCAACAATTGAGCTCCTATCTTGTAATAACCCCCTTACATTTTGCAAAATTTCATTGAGTGATTTAACATTTAAAAAAAAAATGAACACATTAATTGCTTAAACGGAACAAACAACAAGCACATTAATTAGACAATTTAAAGAGGAAGTGAGTAAGTATTAATTTAATCTAATTTAGTACGTCGGAGATCTCACACTCGTGCTCTGCTTGTTAATAACACGTTCCCCCTGAGCAAGTTCCCCGTTCCGGATGGCCCTGAATTTCAAGAAGGCATCGAATCCGTACGCCACCATCGCACAAAAACCAAAGAACTGAAACAAACAACACGTTGAGACTTGAGTTAAACAGGCGGAAGCGAGTTTTAATTTACCCCGGCCACCACGTAGCCCTCGATGATGAAGGTAGCTGCCAGGCAAGCTGCGATCAGGTACAGGAAGGTCCATGTCGTGCAGAAGAGAAACTCTATCTTAAGCCAGGGAATTTTATAGAATTTCTCTATGACGTGGAATAAGTAGAACGCCAGCATGATGCCCGTGAACCAGAAACCCCCCATGGACACCGTCGAGAACCATCCTCCTCTCGAATGCTGAGACATTATGCCCGTGGCTTGTATACAAATGAAGCCGATAAGATTTAAAGTCTGGAACGTTTAATTTAATAAATTAAAGAACGTCCAAATTTTGTAGCCAATAAATTGGGGCATTTTACGACTTCTCTTTTTTTAGAAAGGACCTCTGCCTCCCTGATACATATACAGGTAATCCTAATAACGCATACCTGTTAAATGGGTTGCATATATCAGTCACGTTTTATAAAAAAGTACTTTCCTTGGAACTACGTGTTTTTCAGTAGGCAACCAACTTAGCAGATGTGTTTAAAGTATTGCCTACATACAGGTAAATATAAATAACTTACTTTTAATGATATTGAGAAAATCTATTTATTTTTTAAACAGATTTAGGCCCGGTATTATAAAACCAAGTTAACTTTAACTCCCAGTTTATTGCCATAACAACAATTGTGTCCACAATTATTACCATGGGAATAAACTGATAGTTAAAGCTAACTTGCCTTTATAATACCGGCCCTTAGTAATATTTGTCATTAATTATTTTTAATTTTGAAGATAATTTAGGCGATTTATTTTTAAATTAGTAAAAAATCTCAGTGAATTGTAAAAAAGTTTACCTATCGCATAAATTAACAAAAAAATCTTACCGCCTTAAATATAGGCCATCATATATGTCTATACTAAGGCTTCTTTGTTGAAAAAATCTAATTTCGTCGGTCTAATTAGAAAAACTGGTAACTCCATTTTTTGCAACTTTAGGGAAACCGAAAAAAACTGTTTTCCTTCCTTTGAAGGTTTTGAAATTAAACAAACGTTTATGTATGTCGGTATTCAATATTAGTTTCTTTAAAAAGATTTAATAAATTTGCAATTTTCGAAATATATTTATTTATTTGCCAGTTGCAAAAAAATGGAGTTACCAGTTTTTCTAATTAGACCGACGATTTGTTATTTTTTTAAACAAACTAATTGAGGAAAAATAGAAAATTGCTTGATAAATACTAATCAAATTACAAAAATAATATGAGTGAATTGTGTAAAGGACGATTACATTTTTAATAAAAACAAATTCTTTTTTTAAATTCTTACTGCCTTTATTGTAGGAAACATCTCAAACGGCTTTGTAGATTGGGTTGCCTACACTAATGCTTCTCTTTTGACGAAATTTATTTTTTAAACATGCTCGGTAATACATAATAATTTTGCAGGTAATTTACTAATTTGCTATATTAATGTAGGTGATTTTTTTTAATTATTACGAAAAATTGCATAATCCCAGTGAATTGTGAAAAAATTTATAACATTTAACCGCCTTAGGCAATCATACAGGCGACCGTGTTCATTGGGTTGCATATACTAAGGTCTCCTGTTTATTAAAAAAAAATCAGTTTATAATTTTTGATAACAGACATGTTAAAAATTAATTATTTTAAATTTTTAGAGATAATAATTTTCTGCAATAATACACTTAATTTTTTTAAAAATTAAATTAGGAATTAAAAAAATTAAATTAGCAATTTCTTGTACAGCTATTATTTTCTTTTTTTGAACAGTTAAAAATTAGATAAATTGCATAATCTCAGTCTATTCCGATAGATGTCAATTTCTTGACGAAAAAAATTGATCGCCTTTAGTATAGGCAACCATTTAAACTGCTGTGTTCTTTGAGTTGACTATACTTAGGTTTTTGCTTGTTATTAAACAAATCTAATTTTCTTTCTACACGAACCAGGCATAATATTAATTGTTTTCAATTTTTAAAGATAATTCAATAATTTTCTGCACTAATACACGTGGAAATTAAAAAAAGAAATTAGTTATTTTTTGTACATCTATTATGGTCTTTTCTCAGGAAGAAATGAAAAATTGTTTAAACATTTAAAAATCAGGAAAGCTGTTAATCTCAATCAATTCTAAAAGATGTCAATTTTTGATATTCTTTTTGTAAGTTATATTTTTGTAAGTGAATAACTTTTTTTGATTTGCAGTATCTTTTGGCTTTAGTATAGGCAACCACACAAACTGCTGTATTCCTGGGGCGTGTTCGAAAATACAGGGAGTAAGTACATATAAGAATTATACCGACAGAGTGAATAAAGTGAACACCAAAATATACAAAATGATTTATATGAGAGAGAAAGAATGTTACCCAAGAGTAACGCTCTGAGTTTTCGAACACGCCCCTTGGGTTGCCTGTACTAAGGCTTTTTGTTTATTTAAAAAAAAAATTAAATTTTTTAGACAAATAGCTAGGTTACGAAAAGTAAAAGATTTCAATTTTCACAAAGTTCGAATCAAAATGTCGCGTCGCGCTAATTATCCGCCTCACCGCAATAAGTGTTGTTCTTTAATTCTGACGCATATTTTCTGAAATTAGAAAAAATGGAAAATTGTTTTAAATACTCAAGGAATTAGGAAAGTTGCATATTCTCTGTAAATCAGAAATAAAAAGAAAGGAAATTAATCTTACTGCCTTTGTTATAGGCAACCGTACAAGCACATGTGTTCCTTGGGTTGCCTATATTAGGGAATTATTTTTATTGAGAAATCAAGTGTATTATAATTTTTTTAACAAACAGGCACGTTATAAATATTTTCATGATCTTAGAAGTTAAGAGTGAGTTCTGTAATCTTCTTTCTTTGCATACATCAATCACGATTTTATTTAAAAAAAAATACTTTCCTTGGAACTACGTGTTTTCAATAGGCAACCAACTTAGCAGATTTGTTTAATGCGTTGCCTACGTACATACAAGTAAACATAAATAATACCTATTATAAAAATAGATATGATAGAAAAACCTTTAATTTAGAAGAAAATCACATATGTAGTATAATAATTTATTGATTAGTCCAAATATATTTCACTAGAGTCTTTAAAATATTAATATTTTTTCAACTTGAAAATCATAATTATTGTTTGTTTATTTCATGAAGAAATGAGGCATGAAAAGCAATTATGTTGATACTTACGATCTGTACACATTTGAGAATTCCAGGTAATGTCTTCAGGTACGAAGTTTCAAATCTCAAGTCCGTTTGGACCGCAGTGTTGGTCGTCACGGTGGTGGTCGTGTGTTGGTTTGGAAATTGGACGTCAGCCATAATCTGTGAAGGAACAATAACACAATTAACGCGAACATTGCAAGATTCTTTTTTTAAAAACGATTTCCTCGTGTCATATACTTGTAACTCATCAATGTCTTCCTGCCAGAGTCTCATTTAAGACTCGTTATGAAATGAAATCCGTCGAGACGTTTAAAAAAGACATTTGACTTGATTTTATTTCAGACGTTTCACTTCATAACGAGTTTCTGTGTTTGTTGGCAAACATTCACGGTCAGCTTTGTGAACACCTGTTAAATTTGTTCATTGAACTAAATACTACACAATATTTTTATCTCGAGAGTAACGATGGATGAATCAAGGAAGAAATAACTACTTAACACTGCATTAGAATGTCAATAAACTTGGTTTAAAAAAGAAAAAGAAAAATATAGTATTTTTAATAACTTTAAATTTGGAAATCTTTTAATGAATACAAATTTAGAAAGAAACAAATACAAAGATATTGGTTTGCAGACTTTTTTCTAGTTTGGCATGAAACTGATTTAAAAAAGATATGTTGGCAGCAGCGGCTCGCTTATTATTTTATTCCTTCAGAATATGAAATTTAACAATTTAAGATTAGGTATATTTAATACGTTTTACAATTTTTTTGCCATTTCGAAAGTATGTTTTGATAATGAATATTTGAAGCCCAACATTTTTCACAGTTTAAATAAAGATTCTGTTGCAAGCCCATTTTAGATGTTGTTTAATTGTGCTACCAACACAATTTTTTAATGTCGGTTTCATTGCAAGTAGGTAACTTTTTGGATCGAACAGTAGAATATGTCGAAAGAAATGTTTAATAAAAGTAGGCAGTGGAAAACAAAAAAAAAACATTTGTCTGTGATTACAATACATACATATTTTGCTTATTTAATAGTCAATTTGACAGCCTGTACAATGCAGAAAAAAATAATCAATTGACGTTCGGTACCCAGTGTTGCCAGGTTAGGCGACCTTTCGCCATTTTGGCGATATCTTGAGTAGCGATTCAGAAAAAAATCGGCGACTTCTGGCGATTAATTAAAGTACAAAAAATTGAATTTGTTTTCAGCCTTAATAGTCATTTTAAGCAGCCGCTCACATGTAAAACTTTTAGTAACAGATTTAAAAACTAAAAATCACCAACTAATGTGTTTTATATGGGAAAACGATGTTTTCTAATTGCCAAGTTTTCATCAAAAATGGAGATAAATCATCAAATCTGGCAACCCTGCCAAATAATTTCGGACGTAATTCCCTAACCTCAAGAATTTATTTGGATCAACGAGGGAAGACACGGGATGGGAGAATGTAACTACATTTGACGGAAGTTACCGGTTGGTCAGTTTCTCCAATATGGCGGTTTATTGATATTCATAAAGCAAAAATAATTGCCGGATTTTGTGTTTGTATCTGACACATCGATAGGTAATTACAGACATCAGTTAAAAAGTGAACGACTTTTAGGTTAATTTTGGAATTTTTCGATGATCAGTAGCGCAGCAAGCTCCAGTGTCTAGAATACAATTGACATTTCTAGGATCTTATTTTGTGAAATTTAGTGTAGTAAGTGTATTGTAAACAATACACTTGTAGTAAATGTATTTTTTACAATACTACACTAAATTTCACAAAATAATTAATAATATTATAAACAAAGATGAACTGTGTGGTTTGGGTCGTTCCAGAATCTTGTAAAACATCTACGTCTTACCGCTGGACAAGAAACTAATGGTAGTATAATTCTCTCCTGATATTCTTTACTCGTTGATTTGGACAGTCAACGTAATAATAACGTTTTCGATTCACCTACACTGCTTGCACTCAGTGTATTTGCATCTTCTTCCAACCTCATGTAATAATACGAGATGAAGATATTCTGAGTGTGCACTAGTACAGTTAATCGAAAACGCTATAAAATAGCATAAAACGTCCTACAATAACGTGAACGACAAAAACCAGAATTATCACAGATTTATCAAGTAGCCAGATTCCATGTAGAGAAAGAGGAATTGATATTAACTTAAGAGTGAGATGGTATATATACCCGTTTAAAAAACATTGTTCATTACTTGTTCAAATTACTTACAGATATTCGCTATTTCACTGACATGCTGATATCAATCGAGAATGCAGGAAACATAAGGCACTGTGCATCTACCCTTTACCAGATCATTGAGAATTATACACAAAAAAAAACAGAAATGTGACGTCATAACCTCACAATTAAAAGTGCATTTTTTAAAATCGTAACTAATTAGTAATATCAAAATTGTTTTAATACAATAACAGTTATTCTTCGCACAAACAAACAGCCCATTTTAGATTGACCAAATTGAAAAGAAAATATAGTCGAACATCTCAACGAACATCGCATCAAGCATATCACCAAACATCCCGTCAAACCACCTGTTAATTAACATTTGACTTCTACCTATTACAGAACACAATAATCCGTGCAATTGTTTTTATTTTCCTCAAAACCGAAATCAAATTTAAACCAAATTTGCATTTTTTCGGAAGACCTAACATGTTGCCAACTGCACGCGGCGTCTTTTGGCGCGGCACCTCCCAACTTTGAAAACATTTAAACAACAGGCATCACTGCCAAATATAATTGGGTCAGCACTAATTCTCGAATTTTCCTGTTCATTAATTATACGCTTCCATAAATGAACCACATTTTAAACGTGAAAACGGCAAAAAAAATTGCGTAAATAAAAACTTGGAAATATTTAAAACCGGCGCACGCACCTTCCCGTCGATAGCAACTGTTTATTTGACACTGTAACCACCCGATCGAATGATTCTTTTTAATTTGACGATAACTTACGATTCGAGTTAAATAACGCGCGCGTCCTCCAACTTGGAATTAATTTATTCACAGCACGCACATTTACTACTACTTACACTCGGGACAACGTAAGCGCGGATTTTCTTAATATTAAAAATAGAAAAGAGAACATTTGTGGGAGGTTACGTGCGCGGTTTAAGTCATTTCCTAAAAATAGAAGTTTCGTATTGATTTCCCTGTATAAGTCCGATGATGAAAGTGGGAGGATATAGACTCGTTGATGCGAATTATGTTTTTCTCACATACGTGTCACTGTAAATTGTAAGAAACCTGTGCATAAAATCGAAGAACTTACCGTTAGCGAAGAGTAGCGCTTAACTCACAGGCGAAATAAATTGTTATAAACAAAGTTCAAAACTGTACACCACGCACGATCACGTCAACCCATCAAAACTTATTACACCTACCCACCGCACTCCCCATTCATGTAATGATATAATAATAATGGAATATGGAATATGGTGGAAAGAGATAATGTGATGACACTGTGTAAGTGAGATGCAAGATAAAACAACAACCGAGCAACTGATATTATTTACATTTCAATAACTGTTTGTTTATGAATTGTATCGTTATTTAAATAGATAAAACAGATTAAGATTAAATAGTTAATTATGTGTAATGTAGTGTAACATGTCAGTGATTGCCGCTATTGATAAGGTTATGATAAAAGTGCCAAGCGCCTATCACTGTGCTATTATTACTCACAAATTATTGTTAGATATGTTTTCTCTATTTTGATGTATTTATTTTCTTTATTGATGTATACAAGTCATTCACAATAACAAACAATTTTAGTAACCGGATAAGACCTGTCATGTTATCCACCAGCCCAACAAACAAAACTGTATGTTGGGTTGCCTAACTGTCAGATACATTAAACAGAACTCTGTTTTAAAAAATACTAGAGATGGGTTTCCACCCGGTGCAATCGTTTGCACCGGTGGAATCATGGAATGCACCCGGTGCATTGGGTGCATTGCCAATTTACCTACATTTACATAGAAAATAAAATATGTTTCAAAATGATACAAAATATAATATATTTTGCGGGGATTATTGCTATACAATTATTTTGTAACACCTAACAAACTTAACGTTAGTTTTAAAAACATATTTAATGTTTTCTTCAGATTTTAAGCTGTAACGCTTTGGCTTAAACTTAAAACTAACTGTTCACCACAGATCATGAAACGTATGAACCTGTAAACCACCTGTAAACGGTTAAATAATAGCAAGAAAAGGTTATTTTTCGACCGATTTGAGCGGGAAATTTAAATTTTTGAATGCACCGGGTGCATTCATGTTATGCACCCATATGGGTGCTTTCATTGCACCGGGTTCATTGGCTGGCCCATCTCTAAAAAATACTATGCAAGCAGCATGGAGGGTAAATTCTAGAGAGAGTCATAATAAAATTAGTTTCTTGTCTAATGTGGTCACTAAATATGTCCGCGGTAACTCATGGCGCACACAAGCGTTTTACATATTTCTGGAACGTCCACAAATCAGCGGTTCGTCGTATCGTTCGCATATACCGATATACTACTAATCCCAGTTGCAAAATAAAGACATAGATACAAACACAAAATGGAATTAGTTTGTCACTGCGGATGTCAATAAACCGCCACATTGCAAAAACTGACCTACCGCAAAGTGGTAACTTCCGTCAAATGTAATTGTATTCATCCATGCCGTATGTTCCCGCATTGGAAAGCAGTAAAAATTCACTACAAAATAGTAGTTTATTAAAGTCTTTAAACATTAACACAAAATTTAAATTGCTGGAGAAATTTTTGACAGTTGGCAGCACTGCTAACATGTCTTGTGCGGGTGTCATCGTTCATTTTTGAGAATATCTCAATTTTGTAGTTAAAATGGTTTGTTACGAAGCGAAAGTTTCGTTGTACTGCTTCCTCGGCACATTCATAAGTTTCACTGCGTTATTTACACATAACATAACCTATAAGTTTCTGCAGGGATTGTACGGGGGATTAATTTTGGGGCCTCTCTTACATTACGTAAGCGTAAATGTGATCGCCAGGTGTGTTTATCGTAGCTCAAATTACCAGGTAAACATAAATAATTAATATTACTTTTTTGAATCACTGCATCACCACAATCTTTTAATTGAGTTTATTTGTCTTTAAACGTGGTTACCTTACCTTCAAAGAGTCTCATAATTTCATTGATTGTTGAATTCTAGCAGGTCCTTGCTTTTTTTTTATTCTCCAATTCGCAACTGTATTCTATTTTTTTAAATTGTTTAATGTAAGTGTTTTATACCTGCTTACTTATTAAAAAAGATTGTAATTTCAG
This sequence comes from Dorcus hopei, assembly GCA_033060865.1. Lineage (NCBI taxonomy): Eukaryota > Metazoa > Arthropoda > Insecta > Coleoptera > Lucanidae > Dorcus > Dorcus hopei. Next base: position 10,391,317 of record CM065422.1, read on the forward strand.
GTAGCAATACGTGCAATATTCCTGGGCTACATTTTTGCAGTCGGCTTATTTCTTAGAGTATACGGTCTGAACAACTTGCACGTATTCGGAACTTACATGTGCGTAATGGCGATGTTTCATTACACAGAATTTCTATCCATAGCCCTAATTCAACCTAAACTAGTTTCGACCGACTCCTTCGTTCTGAACCACAGCCGTGAGTACGCGGTGGCAGCTATCACTTCCTGGTTCGAATTCTTATTGGAATTTTATTTTTTTCCAAGTAAGTTGGTAACACAGTCTACATGATAATGGTAACTCTCAGAGCCAATTTAAAGTCATCCTCAGAAAGCCGTGGAATTAAAAAGTCATGTCTTAAGCTGGATTTAGAAAATTTAATGTCCCAATAGATAAACCTTTGTGGATGATTTTAAATTGGTTCAGTTGACATCAAGTGATCTTATCATTTATCCTTGTCATCAAGGATTCTACGTAAATCAGGTTTTTTTTATACAAGCATTGTGTTTAAGGTATGAAATCTATTGAATGGTTGTCAAATATAGGACTGATGATGTGCATTGGGGGCGAAACTCTGAGGAAACTTGCCATGTTCACGGCAAGCTCGAACTTTAACCACCTGGCAAGTAATTTCAGCGAAGAATGTCGGATGTTAAAGCGTAACTTTAGTTCGTATTTTTAGGTGCAGTGTGAGAAAGCCGATGACCACGTGTTAGTGACCCATGGTGTGTACCATTTAGCTAGGCATCCCAGTTACGTCGGATGGTTTTATTGGTCGATAGGAACGCAGGTAATATTTTCTTCTAAATAAAATGTTTATGCTAATTTTTGAATGAATTTCATCCATTGATTATTGATTACTTTAATTTTACTCCAATTCTTGAGTAATTATTTTTTTTTATCATATATAGAAGTCGTGTCGTCAGTTGAATTAAATTAAGCTGTGACATTTTTTATATGAAGTTGGCGACACGCAATACATGATTGAGTGGACAGTTGGCAACAACTGTTAGTAGTGTCGTCAACTTCAAGAGGTAAATCCATTTTTAAGGTTTTTTTTTCACATCATTAGGGATTTTTTTTTCTAAAAAAGGAATTTTCAAGTTTTATTTCGTAAAAAAGAAAAAGGTAGTCTCTGACAGTCCAAAGTTGCTCTTTTGTGTAACAAGTATTCAACAAAAATACCTCGAATTAGCCTTGGAAGAAAGTCGTATGTCATTTCTCATATGTCAAAAAATTTGAGTAACCTCAAAATGTTCGTATGCGGACAAAATCTAGCTTTTAATCGTTAATTTCAGTTGTTGGACGACGCATATTCGTTGGCGGAAGTGGAAGATGTTTTGAAAGTAATATTTCCGTATTTAAAAGAATACCTATATTAAAATAAATTGTCTGAATTTAGTCCCTTCGCATAACCTAAATTTTATATTCTGACAGTACTTGCGATAATCACAACACCTGGGTTGCGTTCATAAACGATACCTCCGAAAGCATCTTGGGCGTGTAATTGTATCTTTCTCACTTACGATTTTTAACATATTCTGCGTCTCGTTCAATCTGTTTCAAGATAACTTGTGCTTACATGATTTCCATGACAACGGACACACTTTAAGCGCTTTACTTAAAAGTGGGATGTGAGAAGTGCGTCCGTTGTCATGGAAATCATGTAAACAAAAGACGTTTTGTAACAGACACAAAATATGTTATATTATATTTTCTGAATTTGATTATTTTGTTTTCTTTGTTTTGTCACCATTCTTCTTTCAAATTGTTTTGTTTTAAAATTTATTAATAATCTACTGAATTATTTGCAAAGTTTTGTTTCTGTTTTCTTTAACTTTATGTATTTTTAATGATTTTTAACATTTCTTTTTAAATTTATTCTTGAATTAGTAATTTTCGAGATTTCCTATGTTGAAAGGGGATCTTTTGGTATCTCTTGAGAGATTTCTGTTTTTTTACACGTTGACAACACCGACTGTCGTGTCATTTGATGAGATATAATCATGACATCATATAAAAAAATGTGTAAAGTAAAAGCAAAATTCAGAGAAACACACAGAAATTGGCCGCGTTCAGGTAACTGCAGCAGCTGAGTTGCTGACTAAGCAATCGTTTGTGATTGGTTCAAATTAAAGTAATAGCCAATCACAAACGATTGCTTAGTAAGCAACTCAGCTGCTGCAGTTACCTGAACGCGGCGATTGATTCACTTCAGAACAACACTAAAGCTTAAAGCAGATGCCATATTTCAGCTTGAATGCACGAACGTATCCTGCGCGTTTGCCAAGCATTGGAGGTTATGTTAGCATCAAAGTCAGTCCAAAAATAATTGGACAGCTGTCAGTGCCACAAACCTTTAGGAGTCAAAAAAAAAACCTTGAAATCATAGCTTACTTTAATCACTTTAATTTAATTGAACGCACGGTAAAATGCGGTGAAAACATAAGTTGATTTAAATAACTCGGGTAAAGTGATAAAAAAAATTAGACTTTCTATCACTATGGGCCAGTTGTACAAAGGAGGTTTAAACTGACGCTCAACTGAACCAGGTTCAAAGTGAACAAAATCGCATCAAATTTTATTTATGAATGCATTAATTGCCATATGTCATTAAGATCCTATGCGAATTTGTTTACTTTGAACCTGGTTCAGCTGAGCGTCAGCTTAAACCTACTTTGTACAATTGGCCCTATGAAGCACTGATGAACCGAAGCTCTGCTTCCCACAATCGATCTGTACAGATTTTTTTTTTGCCTAGATTATTCTGTTGAACCCCGTCTGCTTGGTGGCTTACACTTTTGCGAGCTGGCACTTCTTTAAAGAGAGGATAAACATCGAGGAGATGACTCTTCTGAACTTCTTCGGCCAACAGTACTGCGACTATCAACAGGAAGTCGGAACCGGCCTGCCATTTATACACGGTTACCGAATAAAACCATAGAACGTGTGAAACTTGTATGTACAAATAGTACGAGGTTTATTATTAATTATTAAAAAAAAAAAAAAACTAATCGTATGATTTGACAAGTGATGAGCGTAACCACACGCAAATGACGAAGTAATTGAAGAACTTGTCAAATCCCAGCAAACATTGTGATTGTGATTATAGCCAAAATGTATCAGCCTTTTCGTTGCATGCAAGAATGTTGTCTTTAATAATCGCAGGGGATAATTTGCTCTTACTGTATTGTTATATATTATTTAATTAAAGCACAATAACACAGTATTACGTGCCAGTATTAACATAATTTGATTTCGGCTAATTTCAGACAAGTGTGCACAAAATAAATGCTGCAAAATCTGTTGCGTTCGCAACAAACGACTGATTGTAGGTCCGGCACAATTTAGTCTTCCTGACGTAAAAATTAATTATGACATAAAACCCTTCCTTAACAATTGTATTTATTTTGTGCAAAATTAATTGTTTTCTCTTATTGCTACATTTTATTTATTAATAGGTATAATTTTTGTTTACAGCGTTTGATTTAATCAAACTCCTCTCTTTTCATTGTTTACCATCAATTATTATATTCCACGTAAATAAAATTGTGAAATTTAACTTTTATTATTGTAATAAATGTTATAATAAATAAACACGAAACATTAATTATACATAATTAATTAATAACCATGACTGGCAAGGCTTAATAAATAATTTTTTTGTTTAAATTACACGATGTTGGTAACTAGGACTACATTATACTTGCATAATTTCACCGTCCTGCTGTAGAATCCACTGTGCTGCTTTAGTTACATTCCAAGAAGTACTTTCCAAAGCCATCGAACACGTATCCAAGTCCACCCCCGGCACGACGTTCTGCAATTTGATGATCTTGATGGCCTCTAATGCGTTCCATTTCGTGTGCTCGAGTGTCAGCTTGTAAGTCTCCATCGGAACCTGTTTGTTTCAATTAGATTGCGTTGCCAAGAAAACTATTCGAAGGAGACTTACGGTATCACCGAAAATCTTCCTCAAGATTCGAACGTGATCCGAATCGTTCCCTCTGGCTTTCGAAGTTGGCTTCGTGTCTGCGAACTCCAGCAAATCCTCACAGCTGACATGATGAGCTTGAATGTTTTCCTCGTTCGTTAAATTTATGAGATTATCCGATGTAGAGTCGACGCAATCGTGGTCTGGGGGAATTTCATCTAGTACAGCCATGTTTGACTCAATGTGCGCATCAAAATCATAATCTCTACCTTCCTCGCAGTTGGTGTAGATGGGTTCCGGAGGAGAATGGAATGGATCCGCAGCTGTAGATGGGGGCGTGGGGATTGAGAATTTGTTCAGAGTCGTTTGCAGGCTCGAAGGCGGAATAATCAGGGGGTGTTTTCTAGTGTGCCTCGGCTTTGATGTCAGGAGGGGTTTATTACGATCTCTAGGTGGTAAGGGAATTGGGTTTTCGTCAGTTTTTTCTGGGGTTTCTTGATCTTCGACTAAGTTTCCGGATGAGTAATTCACAGTCTGCTGGGGATCTTGATATTTTGGAAGCTCTAAGTTGGAATCTGGCCCGGGAAGTTTAGTTTAATGTAACTCGAAAGATACAAATTTTTACCTGATTTATTTCCATCCGTGTTTTCCAATGTTGCAGACTTCGGCTCTGTCTTGCTGTTAATGTTCGGCAGAGTGGCCGTTCTCATTCTGGGCTTGGGCACGGGGAACTGGCCCGATTTCAACATCCTCAGCGGATTGTTGACCGGCATTAACTGTAACATAGAAAGTCAAAGACTGTCCTTCGAAATACTCACCGATAGGGAAACCTGTGTTATATCCGAGGAGGGATTCTCCACTAGGCTCTGGTAAGCGCGCTGGGCTTCTTCTGTAACTTTAGACTGTAAAACAAATTGGGGAGAGGAGAGGAGAAATTAAAATCAAAAAATCAACTGAAAATGTTAATTTGATGCGTTAAACAAAAAAAAAGGGCAAAAGTTATGGGGTCCACATATTTGTGAGCGTGACGCAACATGAAGAATAAAAATGGCTTTTCTTTTCTGCTAAGATTTAAATATATCTTTTTTGTGGTGTAACGGTCTAAAGTAATATACAAGTAAATGCAATGGAGTTTTATTTTTTACGAGTTTCATGATATTGTATGATACAAGATATGCAAAAATTGATTTTTGGTGATGGTCCTTCGAACAGTCCAACTTTAGTCTTTTCCACCTCCAAATAAATTTTCTGCCATTTTGTTTAATTTACGATTATTAAGAGTTGAAAGGCCATGGTAATTGTACACCGACGAATAATGTGCGTTCAAAAAAAAATCCGTTATCGAGAGGGCTCTGAACTTGCTTTTATTTTATGACGTCACGTCGTAGCTTAGTACGAATGATGCAACTTTGAATAACTGTGAGCTGTCAACTATCGAAGGTTTTGTTTACATCTTCGACGTATTCGTAATAAAATGAATGTTCTATTTCATTAATTGCGTTTTGTAGAAAATCGTAATTAAATGAATATAAAAAGTTAGGTTATGTTTATAATTTATCGTATGGTTACGACGTGACTTTGCAAAATTTGCATTTGACATAAGCCTACTTGATTTTTTTGAATGCACTTTACAATATTGGCTTCCTTTCATTTGCATTCATATCAGATATTAAAATGTGCATGTTACATTTTTTTTTAAATAAATTCTATGTAATAAGAAAAAAAAGTTTAAAATCTTATTTAATCAAATTTGCGCCAAAACCCCAAATTGATCACATGGTTGTGTGTAACGTAGATAATTTGTAAACAGTGAGGTTATGTAAGAGTAGTGTGACAACTATTTTTTTAATAAGTGTCAATAATAGTGACAATTTTTAATTAATGCGATATGCGAACCATTCTGTTATTAAATAAAAACTTGATAATATGGAAAATTGTATTAAATCGAGTTATTTTTTTCAGATCATGTCGAAAACATCACTGATGTATTGTATCTCACAGTGACGTCACAGATATTCTCGGGGTGCGTTCAACATAACGCTCCGAGCACTCGGAGTATTCCTTTTTCTCACTCTTACATGCCCTGAAACGCATTCGTTATCTCTCACATTGCGCTCAGAGCGCGCCCCGAGCGTTATGCCGAACCCAGCCTCTATGTTTGTGATGAATTCACGTGCCGTTGCGAACTAATGGATTAAAGCATTTGCTGAAATCGATGAAAATAAGAACCCTTGGTTTTAATTTTGACGACTATGAATGGGTTTAATCATGGCCTTCTAAATGAAGAGCGAGTTTTAACTGGCCTGGGCGTTTTGAAAAAATCGATACTTTGGCGCTGGTTACCGGGCGCCGATATAGTCCCTACATAGATAAAGTACCGCAATTAAACGCCATTTTGAGTCAAAATAAGCGCGCGTAACCTTGGAAACGCAATTTTAAACGTCCTCACAAGTTCTGTCTGACTGACGGATTAAAAAAAATTATCTTATAATAATTAAAAATCCCGACCTGCAGCATTAAAACTTATAAAAATCGATCCGAAAAGAGAGTTCGATTATTTAGAATCCCTCAAGGTGTAAGAAACGAAGCACGGCGGCAAAATTTGGTGCGTTTATCCGCCATTTTGAGTCAAATTTAGATTTACATTGGCTTAATGAATAGCGGTACTCACAGCGGTACTTTAGCTATCTAGGGACTTTAGGAGCCGAATGTTGTAACTTGCCATAGAAATTCTGAGTATATGCGGGTAAGATTTTAATCTAAAACTGTAAAAGTTTAATGCTAAATTAAGTTGTCGAAATTGAACATAAATACACCAACTTATTCCAACGTAAATAATATTCAGTATGCTCAAATTGTTACAACAATAACATTAATTGTTCTTACACGAACTCAGCCACCATTCACATGTGACAGAACTGTTAAAATTTTAGGTTAAGAAAGCGCCCGGTAACCAGTGCTTAGCGGAGCACGCTTGAACTGCACTTTTGCCCAGGACAGATAGAACTCGTTATTCATTTAGAAGATTACATCGAACTGTCAACCAAACTTGCTCATACAACATACTGCTCTGGGGTGCGTTCGAGAATAACACATTTCAGTAATTTTTACAAAAACTAGTCGTTCGAGGTTATTGTTTGTGGTTTTGTTGTCATTTTATGTAGGTACAGTTTTTTTTTTTTTTTAAATGCACCCTCTTCAGAAATTAGGGGCCTCGGTTATCGTAGCGCTGTGCCTTGCATGATTCTAAGAGGAAAATCTTAATACAAAAATTTTGTACGAGCCTTCCTGTTTATATGTGTAAGAAAACCAAGCATCTCATAATTATCAAGCTTGGAAGTTAAATTCAATGCAACGCGACCGCGGAAAAATTCGCCCACCTAAAGATTATGTAGGTAAACATAACAGCGGCCCGCTTTATCAAGCCTTGGCCGAGATGAGACATGATTGACATTTGCAAATTCGAAGAACTGCAGTGGTATTGATAAAGCAGACCTCGTGAATCATAGAGGAACTCGCACACATGAAATATTACGTAATCTGTTATGACCTTTGCAAAAATCGTATAAATGCCAATGGCTTAGTACGACAGATATCAGGCAGCTTCTAGCAGTTTGGTCGTGTAGACAGCTAGTGCCCGTCTTGTGGAGTGTATCTCCATAAGCCCGAGGGCGAAATCAACATTTACAGAATATCTTAGTGTGTGTGGCTGATCTCCAAAATGGTCTCTGTATCTAGTTCTATGGTTGGGTGAGAATTTAATTATTGATTTTACTATTTTGGCTATGTTTTTATAAACTGACATTTGCTTATTTTAATTATGAAATGCCGTTTTTCTCGTTATAAAATCATTTTGAATTTGTTTTATGTTGTCTCGGGTAGGTTCCACTTAACGATCAAAATGATCAAAGTAGCGGTGGCATTGTTCCACATAACGCTCACAACGATCAGAACAATAATAATAGACACCTGAGTGCGAGGCTAGGAAAGCGATCACGTCGCCCACAAAATGAACCTGGGTCGGCGTAAGACGTCACATCACACGTGACGGCGCGAATTTAAAATATGTAATTGAAAAGTTAACCTAGCATTTTGCATTTTGGACGCTGTTAAACTTAATTACTGTTTTCCGTTTTACCGTAGCAATATTCTTTTGAAAACATAAACACAACAGAATCTCTGAACAAGTTCGTGAGAAGGGCACACAAAAGCCGTTCCACTTCTCTCGCCGTTAAGAGCAAATAATACAAGTGGAACGACGCTACGTACTCTATAGAACATAATCATTGTGATTCTTAAGTGGAACCTACCCCTCGTATGTTGTTATGATCCCTACTATTTATGTAAAATACTTTACTTTAGTGTACACTATCGTACATTAACTATGGAGAGAAATTTGAAATACTCCTGAAATAAAAGACTACGAAAGTGTAATATACGGCACTAGTGTTAAGTGTGATTGAAGTCGTTGATTTTCCACTCTTTTAGTAATATACTAAATTAGTTTGAGTTTCTTTTGGTTGGTGCTCATCACCCTCAGAGTATTTTCATCTCATATTATTACATGAGGTTAAAACAAGATGGGAATATTCTGAGTGCAACCAGTGCAGGAGAATCGAAAACGCCATTACTTTATCATCCCTACTCCCTCTTGTAAAATTTACTCTAAAGTAAAGTTCTCGAAGGCACCCCTGTTTACAAATTATCTACAACTAATGACATCGCGTTTTTAGTCAAGTGATTATATTTAAATATTTACGTTTTTTTTTTTTTTTTAATAATTACTGTTCAAATTACATTTCTTTGAGAAATATTTTCAACCTGTCTCAAAATAAAAAACTTATAGGATCCATTAACCACTGCAAGTACCCTATTACAATTTACAAAAACATGTTTCATTGTGTAAGTCTGCAAGTCATATCTGTATTATTTATCAGTGGAAAAACCTAACATACTTTCACATTATGATATTCAATATATTACACAAAATTATTTAATTAAAAAAAAAAAAAGGAAAAAATTACATTCGATAAAACATCGACTGGTGTTCTAAGGTGATTTTTTTTTTTAGTTTTGTCGCTTATAATAATAGCTTACGAATAAGGGTTACAAAATCTTAACATATTACAGTATACAAGTTTTTACTGGTACTGCATACGCTGATATCTATTTTATTTGTAATTAAAAAAAAATTAAATAAATCGAGTTCAATTCTAAAGTATGAAAGATTTAAAAAAAAGACTTTTTTTATCATACATACAAGACTATAAACATAATTGCCTATACTTCTGGAGTATTTAATTAACTACCTCCATCCCTTTAGAAAACACATACTTAAAAAAAAACACTCTTTCTCTCATGTACTTCATCCTCAATCATTTGAAACCGACACATTTACAACAAATCCTAAATTAAAGGCTGGAATCGCTTGAAGTGCACGCTTTATGTGGAACACGTGAGACCGAAGTGGGGCTCAATCCGCTGAGGACATTGCTACAAGGTGGGGGCGATCTCCCATGCGCTTTATTAATCGAATCGGGTTTAAGAAAGTGCAGTTTATTCCTTGGCCTCAAACCGATCTCCGAGCGAATACTAGTATTGGAGGAGGTCAACCGGGTGTTCCTCTTACGCCTGCGAAAATCCAAATCAACTGATCCAACGCTGATGCAATCCGACTCACTCGAGCTGGAATCGGCGTAAGCACGGGGGTTGTAAGACTGACGCCGTCTGTTACGGTCCCTTATGGTCCTCGTGCTCTTCCTGGGGATTATTTCTTGAGAATCGGAGAAGCTCAGGGCTCTTGGTCGGTTGGTTTCATCAACCTTATTCACATAGGTGTGATCATCGTACACAAATACATTATCGTAGGTTTCAATCGGGGTGTAAGGCTGGTTATAATCGCAGAATGATTGTCTGTCATCGCAGATTTTTCCACTGCGTACGTTAAAGGGCGATGGGGGTGGAGGGCGGACTTCATGCAGGAAATTGCGTTGAAACCTGCTAGCGTAAGTCTTGCGTGACATGTTCTCCGACTTGGTTAGGGTGTGATCTCGATACTGCAGGACATTCTCGCAGTACGATGCCCCAATCGACATCTTATGAAACTGAGCCTCAATCACCATTTGGTGGTTGGTGACGTCGAAGTCGTTGGAGAACGCGTTCAAATCTCTGCAGGAATTGTACGAGCCCCTCTGGACGGGAAACGGTTTCGACAGTAACTCGCGCGATTTCGCAAAGCAAAACTCAGCGGAGGCTTTATCCCACAAGGGGATGCGAATGCTCTGGGTTGAGTAATCGTCTAAGGACGTTAGAGAACATCGCAGGCGTTGCTGCGCACAAATATGTGGGTTTCGTTAAATAAAAAGTTGGCAAAAAACGTAACGTAACGTAACGGAAATTAAAACATGTTCAACGAAATAAAATGACAAATAAAAATGGGGTGGTAAGAAAAAAAGTAAAGGTTAAATGAAAGTTAGCTTTTTGGCAGTTATTCGAATGTCTTAAGCATAGAGTAAAGAATTGATGGAGTGCGATGCTGAATGGCAAAGCTCTCGAAGGCGAATATTAAAAAAAAGAAAATTCAATTGAGATACGATGTTTCATGTCCAGTAACTATGAAATGTGGAAATGGAAGTAATACTGAAACAGATCTCAAAACTTCGTTTGCATTATCTATAAGTTTCGGGTTAAGCAAAGTCACTCTATGTATTCATTACTCTATGATGTTAAGCCACATTCACAACAATTCTTATTTTTAATTTAATTACAAATTAAATTGTTTTAGTCACAAAATAAAATGAAGTTCAATTAAATATGTGAAAAAATTCCAGACATAAGGAAAGTAGCTTCATCTGATTTAATTTAAAACTTGTTGTGAACGTAACTTATCTCCCCAAAAGAACAGAATACAACTAACCTGTAAGTCAGGTGTCGACTGTGCCTCCTCCGAAAAGTTCCTCCTCTCAGCCGGCTTCTCATGATCAGTGACCGAGGGAAAGCGAAAACTGAACTTGCGTTTATTCGGAGACACCGGTGTGGTTGGGGTTGGAGCCCCCATTGATTTAGTGCTGAATTCTTTCGCCAAGGCAATAGCCGTGTCCAAAGTCTTCTTATCGTGAGCACTGATGGGCTTAACGCTTGCCTGCTTACGAGGTTTGTTCATTCGCTCTCTCAACTCGTTGCTTTTATTCGAACCTTCATGGTCAGCCGGTGAAGGCGGGGGCTGGCCCAACGAATTAAACACCAGCTCCATCTCGGCCATCAGAGAAGGCCCCAAATCTAAGTTGGGGCTGTTGTTTGTTTCATCATCGCTTATTTCGTGGTACTCATGATCCGTGATGGGAACTGGGGGGAGAGCCACATGGTCTTCGAGTAAAGGTGCGGCTTCCAAATCCTCCTGGGGCCTGTACGGTGCTACTATTTGTGTAGGTATTCTTCCATACTAAAAAAAAAAATGGAGTAAAATTCTTATTAAACTTATAAGAAAAAACTCACATCGACTTTTGCACCACTTAAAAAGCTTAGATCACCGAAATATGCACCGTCAAGTCCGACATGTCCCGTATGTTTAAAATCACCCTGGGGGGCACTTATCATCTCACTCTTCAGCTTTCTCCTAGCAGAAGTACGGGTTGAATCGCTTCGTAAAAACGTGGACGTCGGAAGATCACTGCCCAGATATGCAACTACACCGATGGGATCGAACAGGCCAGTTTTGCCTCCTGCTGTTACGCCTTTCCATAATGGTACATGCGACCTACAATTTATATTTTAGTCTACGACCGAAGCTGTCGATTGTACTTACGTTTTATCAAGTACGGTTATGATATCGCTGACTCGTATGGGCAACAAATGGGGCCCATCCATCGACGAAAGCTTTGCTTGAACTTGTTCAGGCCTGCAATCGACTAACCTCGTTGCAATATCACAAAACCTCGGCCTGGTGACTGCATCATGCCCCCAACAATCTAGCATCAACTGATAATAATCTTGAGGGCAACTGTCGGGTTGTTCTAAACGCTGATAATTCGGCTCATCGATTGCCTCGAGGATTTGCTGGCCGGTTAAGGCCGCCCAAGGTTGAAAACCGTACGAAAACATTTCCCACAAGGTCACACCGTAAGCCCACACATCACTCGCAGACGTAAACCTCAAATAACTGATGCATTCAGGCGCGCACCAGGCTATCGGGAGCTTGAGATTCACGTTGAAGTTCGTTTGGTAGTAATCTTTGCCTTGTCCTAAGGCACGACTTAAACCGAAGTCGGAGATTTTCACTTTATTCTTCGAGAATACTAAAATATTCCTTGCAGCAAGGTCCCTGAAAGTAATTTTGTTTTTGTTTTATTCAATGAAAGTAAAAGCGCAAGTACTTACCTATGTATAAGACGCTTTGATTCTAGATACTGCATGCCATCACAAATTTGCACGGCGAAATCACACAAAGTAAGTACGGAAAAACTAGAACGCAGAGATGGCTCTTTTAAACACTCCAGAAGGGAACGTAACGGGGCCAGTTCTGTGACGAGCATGAGGCTACCTGTGTCTAACACCACGCCAAATAATCGTACGATGTGCTCGTGATCTATCGAATGCATGATAGCGGCTTCTTTTAAGAACTCGATGGTGTTGGTCTGCATTCTCTCGCGGGTCAAACATTTTATAGCTACCTAAAAGAACAAGAGATTTCTACTTCTGAAGAAGAAGCTTTCACAAAATAAATTAATAAACTATAAAATATGTAAATATTAAAAAGAATCAAAGTACTTGGTGACACTTAAAAGGTTTAATCCTAATTTAAAGGACAAATATATTTTAATAAAATCAATTCATCATCTACTTTAAACAGATTTAAGAATTTTTCTGACTTCATGGAAATGATGGAACACAGTCATTCATTAATAAGCACATTTGTGTCTAGAATGCTATGACATTTGCATACTTTATTATTTTCAAAATTTAATTTTACTAAACTATAGTCCTTTCTGGACTTCAACAATATATTTGAAAATACAAAATCATGTTAATTTTAAATTAATTTGCAAGAGAGAAACTGTAATGCTGTTTTCTACCGAGAGATGGAACTGTAGTAAAACTTTAAAAAACAAAGGTCCAAAACTATAACAAGATGTTAAAAGAGATAGAGTCACTGTGAACTCAATAGTAAATCCAAAATTTATTAATTACTATTTGTAAACAAATTATGCATTAGCAAATTCTAATTTGTACCAAAAGATAGCGTCACTGTTAATTTCAGATATTTCAGAAATACAATGATACGCTCAAAATGAAAAAACTGTTACCAAGTTTTAATTTGCATCAAGATTATTACTATACCTGTTATGTAAACGGTGAGCAAATAAATATCAGATTAGAGTAGGCGCCAGGCGGTGCAAAGAAAATGTATGTCTGTGATTAATTAAAAAGTCAATAAATTTGACACTTTTGCTCACTTTTAATTAACGTAACTTCTAATTTGGACCAAAAGATGGCGCCACTGTTAAACTTCATAAATACACACAAGTGCTAATTTTTATACTGAAAGATGGAGCTACTGTGGACGTCAACGATATGTTCAAAACGAAAAAAAAACAATAGATTCATCAATGGCCATTACCAAGTTTTAATTTGCATCAAGCATCAAAATTATTATTATGTTATATACTAACTTGCTTCAAGGTGATCGAAGAGTTAAGTAGTTGAGTTTGGAAGCTTCAAAGGCAATAAACAAACTCACTTAATCGCAGAAACTTTAGGCAACTCAATAGAATTAAAAGCTTTAGTCTAGCTTAAAGCTCGTAAGCGGTTCAGCTTAACTCAACTCATTTGCTTACGAGTGTCAGGTATTTCTGATATGTTTGGAAGCTTGAAGGAAATCAAAGTGCCAAGTGGTTGAGTCAGAGAACTTCAAAGACAATTAACAAGTTCATAAGCTTCACTGAGCTTACTTAATCGCAAGAAGTTGAGTGAACTTTAGAAAAGCTCAATCGAAACAAAGGCAGAGAAGCTTTAGAAATCTCGTGACTCAGAAGCTTAACTCAGCTTACTTAAGAGTTTCAAGTACTTGGTTGGAAGTCTCAAGGTAATCCAAGAGCCAAGTAGTTGAGTGTGAAAGTTTCAAAGACGCTCAGAAGCTTCACTGAGCTTACTATCGCAGAAACTTTAGGCAACTCAATTCAATCAAAAGCTGAGAATTTTTAGTCTAACTTAAAATTCGCAAATGGCTCAGAAGTTTCAATTCAGCACCTTTGTTTACGAATGCCAAGTACTTGGGATTTGTTTGGAAGTTTCAAGGTGATCGAAGAGTCAATAGTCGAGTGTCAAAGCTATAAAGAGGTAATTAGCAAGCTCAGAAGCTTCACTGAGCTTACTCAATCGTAGAATCATTAGGTAGCTTTCGAAAACCTCAATTGAATCAAAAGCAGAGAAGTTTAATCCCTCTTTAAGGCCCAGTTGTGCAATGCAAGTTTAAATTTAAGCCGAAGCTTAGGGCAATATACACCCAACACTTAAGTTGAGTTTAAATTTGAGTGACATTTATAATATGCCATTTGAAATTTCAAAACATTCACGCTGGATTTCACAAACGTCACTTAACTTTAATCATCGATTAAGAATAATCATTCCTATACCTTCAACACATGTAACCATGGCAACGTTTACTTTTAACGGACGATTAAATTTAAGTAACGTTTGTGAAATCCGCCATGAATAAGGACCGATATTTCAGTCATGGTTTAACGTTAAGCTTCGTTTTATTCCCATAGAAACAATAGTTAAGACAATTGTTTCTAAGGGAATAGAACAAAGCTTAAAGTTAATCCACAAGTGAAATATCGGCCCTTAGTTACATTCTAAGTAACGCTTAAAGTTAAACTGAGTTAATTGGTTCGGTGCATACAGCCATTAAACCCATAACAACGATTATGTCAACAATTGTTGTTAAGGGTTTAAGCTTTGATTTAAAGTTAAGCTGGAATTGTACAACTGGGCCTAAATCACCTGAACAGCTCAGAAGCTTATTCAACTCACTTACGAGTTTTTCAGGTACTTGGTCGGAGGCCTCAAGGTCATCGAAGAGCCGAGTAGTTGAGTGTGAAAGTTTCAAAGACAATCAACAAACTCAGAAACTTCACTGAGCTTACTTAATCGCAGAAACTTTGAAACTTGAAACTTTTAAAGGCTGAGAAGCTTTAGTTCAACTTAAAATTCGCAAGTGACTCTCAGAAGTTTATCTTGGCACACTTGCTTACGAGTATCAAGTACTTGGGATATGTTTGGAAGCTTCAAGATGATCGAAGAGTCAATAGGTCGAGTGTCAAAGCTATAAAGAGATACTTAACAAGCTCAGAAGCTTCGCTGAGCTTACTCAATCTAGAAACTTTAGGTTGCATTCGAAAAACTCAATTGAATTAAAGGCAGGGAAGCTTTAGTTCCATTTTAAATCACGTGAACGGCTCGAAAGCTTAACTCAGCTCACTTACTTACGAGTTTCAAGTACTTGGTCGGAAGTCTCATGGCCGTATGCACAGACAAATCTCAAGGTGGACTTGATACTTAAAGCTAATTTCATATCAAATTGTGCGCCGCGCCATATAGTTACATTGTTCAAAGTAAAGGTTTGCTTTGGCTTAAGTCTAAAGATTTGTCTGTGCATACGGCCATCAGAGAGGCAAGTAGTTGAATGTGTGAAAGTTTCAAGGACAATTAACAAACTCAAAACTTCTAATTTGAACCAAAAGATGGCGCCACTGTTAAATATCAGAAATCCATACAAGTGTTAATTTTTATACTGAAAGATGGAGCCACTGTGGACGTTAATGGTAAGTTCAAAAAGAAAAAAATTATTGATTCATTAACTGCCGTTACCAAGTTTTCGTTTGCATTAAAATTATTAGTATACTACGTAATAACACAAATTCTAATTTGTGTCAAAAAATGGCGCCACTGTCAAATTTCATGCAAATGTATTGGAGTTTGCAGCTAAGCGTTCACCACCTGGTGTCAACTAAACAAACCCTTGTATGCTACATAAAATCTCGTGTTTTGGCGTCGATTCTGAGTATATGATGTATCAGGATTGTGTTATATGTGATATTTACATTAAATCAACTTGTGTATTTGTATTGGTACGCACTTAAACACGTGCATTACAAAAATTCCGAATAGCTTACAGAGGTTCAGATTTATCCGCGGTAGCGCTGCGATCTTAGAATAAAACGCCTATATTTACAACAAGTGATATTTATACTGTAAGTTGGAGCTACTGAAGGTTTCAACGGATAAGCTTAAAAATAATAAAGTAATTGTTTCATTAACGGCTGTTAACAAATTTTAATTTGCATCAAAATTATTATATTATGTGTTAACTTAACTTCTAATTTGGACCAAAAGATGGCGCCACCGTTAAATTTCAGAATTGCATTCGACAACTTTTTTCTTAAAGATGGAGCTACTGTAGACTTCCAAATGAATAAAATAATTCATTTATTAACGGCTGTTACCAAGTTTAATTTGCATCTCAAAATATGAGCTCGTAAGAATGAAACCAGAAATACTAAATTACACCAACAGATGGAGCCACTTTAAGCTTTGATTGTATTAAATGTTACAACATTATGGCCTAATCGTAATCAATAATACCTCCAAAATAAATATGTAAGTGGTTCACCATTTTAGAATATATTATTGTAGTATCATTTTTTTCCAAAAAATCAAAAACAGCCAAGCTTTGTTCTGAAACGCTACAAAATCACTGTAACTGTAAATTATAAATTTCACCAAAAGGTGGAGTTAGTGCAGGCTTTGATACTATGCTTTGATAATGCTTTGATAATGATAGCACTTCTAAAAACAAGTAGTAAAAGTGATCCACTATTCTAGCAAGTACTGAAGCTCTTTTTCCAGTTATATTTCATCCTTGCGGTTCATACAATTTACTGTTATACTCCATTCACGATAAGAACATAGTGTTGGAAAGGACTTAACTTTCTACGCTTGTGATTGGTGGAAACTCATTGCACGGTTACACAGGAGCAAAGAGCACGAAAATTATGTAAACAACAATTGGCCCAGTTGGCGTCTTGAATCTTGACATTGAGGTTAGGTCATTTCGTATTCGTGTTTTGTTGACGGAATTTTTATAATATAGAGCAACAATAAATAAAATAAGTTCTTGTCAGAGCTTTAAAATTGCAAGCCCTTTTACAATTGAAGACCTTTTTACAAGAACAACCAATGTCCAAAAATGCGATTTCCGAGATTACATAATAGGTCTGTTTGTTATCCTGCTTTAATGACGCCTAAATTCTTTGATAATGTGTCAATACGAATCATACACATCCATGTTGACATACCACACAAACATTTCAAGTTGCATTAAAGCGTATTTTGCGAAAAAGTATGCATTGGTGTACACCAGTTCAGGATAACAAACAGACCTATTGTCATATATTTCTGAAGGTTGGCAACAATGTGGTGAACTTAGTTTTTACCGTCGACGGCTAATCAAGGTAGACTGGTAATGCCATTGCAAAATAGGACGGTTTGTTTGAAAGCAACATCAACAGATCTTGCGGTGGGTGGGAAAGGTGGGGTACTGTTTACTCGTCCCTAGTGCACATAGGCGGCATTCATTAAATGGAGATAAACATCGAATATTACAAAAAATATACTTGTTAATTGAAATAATAATAGATTATTCATTACGAAATAGAATTTTTAATTTAATTAATTAGTTCATTACATTGAATTAATTCATTAAATACAAATACACGCAATAAAACTAGTATGTACGCCTATGAGTTATGTTGCGTTACACGATATCCGCCGAACATTATCGACTGCAATTTGAAAATAACCAATCACTAAGTTAGTCTTAGTAAACATCCCTGTGAACTTGTTAGCTACATTTTAAAGCTTGCTTGCCCAGTCTACCTAGGTTAGTGGTCGGAGGTTTTTACAAAAACAACCCAAGTTCAGTGATATGAGTGTGTAAAGTACAGGTAGTTAGTGGAGTTACCTTTTGCGTTAAATTTATTTTCTTATAAATCTAAATTGTGTTTTATATTTTGATTGCTTCTTGTATAAACAACGTTTGCAATCTACTTTCGTTTGTTTTTCTATAATTATAAAATAAAAAAAATAGAAACCTAATCATTATCACAAACACATATTTTACAAAAACAGCCCTAGTCCAACGTTTTCCTTCAAAAAATTAAACTTATCTAATTTACTATTTATGTCACTAACTGAAATTACACGAAAGGAAACTCCGAATATACAAAGGAAATGATGTACCATTAAAAACCGTTTGAAATACGCACTGGAATTGAAGAAAATTGTTTTTGGATAATTACGGAAATTGTAAAAAATGGATAAAGGTCGTTTTTGTAAAAAGGTCTTCAATTGCTCCTGCGTAATTCTTCCTCAGCTCGTAGCGCCACCTACTACGTTTTTAAAGTGAATGGACTATAGTAACTTAATCACTTCTTAGACTAGAAGAGTGTGGTACACATTACATGTGAAGAACCTGGTTGCAATTCGAATGTTCCACTTGTTTAATTTATCGAGGTATTTATGAAATCACATCGAAATTATGTAAATAAATAAATTGTAACGATCGTCATTAGATCGTCAACGAAATAGCTGACATCTAGTGGCGATTTCTGCAAAGAAAAAAATCAAGTCCAATAGATGGCGCAATTTATTTTTACCTCAAAGTCAGAGTTACTATTCGCGAAATCAAACGAAGTAGGCGACCTCTGGTGGTCAATATTGCTACCATCAAAAGGATGAACAACATTTTACGGATTGGTTTCACATTGGAAACGTCAGAAACCAATCAAACTTTCACATTTAACGCAGCTGCAATGTTGTTCACCCTCTCATCACGCATGATGCAATTAACAGAGACCTCTCGCGTTGACAGTTAGGTCGCGTACATTAATTTACTATTTTCATACTAGATTTAGTACTTTTGATATTTCTCTATAAATACATATAATACATATTCATTGTAATTTGTTTAGTCTTTTTATTAATTTACAAAAACAAAAATATAAAAATACATTGTAGATGAGAATTTTTGCCTTTTTTTAATTCTAGTACCAACTTAATCAATCTGGGCCCCATTTTCCCTTAAATTCTAATACCTACATTTCTTTTTACTTCTATATACATGTAGCAACCCTGCTCAGAGGATTCTTAAAATCACAAGTTGTTTTGCTAATTAAAATGCCGAGAATAAGGATAATTAGAATTTCATTAGTCAATTGGTATTCTGCACTGAAGTGTTTCACTGTAACATAACAACATTCCTCAAGTACGTCTTGTGCATATAAAACTCGTGCAAAATGTCAGTTGGTTGAAATTTTTTACATGTATTAAAACATCATGTCTCTTTTTTTATTAAAAGTAGTTAAACAAATTAAATTTATCTATAATGATAATTCACATTATTAAAAATAGCAACAAAAGGACAAGATGAGACAACTTAAGTAAATATTTCCACAGAAACGTTCTTATCTTGAGTTACACAAATATGTAAACGGAGATATCAACTGATTCAAGATTATACTTAGGTCTACTGGAGCATACCTATCAAAAGTTTAATTACATTTTAATATTATCAAGGATGAGTTGTTTAAAAGTCAACACCAATCTTATTTTCAATGAAACACCCAGCAATAAACTTTTCTTTTTTTCCAATTAAATAAATAACTGCACTTAACTATAAATAGTTATAGCAAAGTATTTTTAGAACGACAATCAAACACACATTAACTTTTAATCACTGTAAATAGGAAAGGCCAAATTATTATTAGAAAATAAATGAAGTAGTCTACATTAAATGTTAATTAAAAAAGAAAATAAGATAACAAAACATTTAACTTCACAGAAATATTAATTAGAAAATGATGGTGTAAAAGCGTAATGTAATGATTCTGGATTCACATTAGAAAATTATATTTCCTGAATATTTAAGTAAATAAATTACCTCACTTAAAACATTTACATTTACTGTAGCATCTACTTTCATTGCAAACGGGTGATGTTATTGGGTGTGTTTTATTGAAAATGTCCTACTCGATCTAGAGCAAGTAGAATCGTTTAACCAATAAAACGTTTTTCTGGATAAGAGTGGATATGATAAGTTGGCGCTGAAATTTAAATTTTGCAAAAAGACAGAAAAAAATACCCCTGCCCATGACAACTTTTAACAAATTTATTATAGTACAAGCACATATATCCTGGATGATGGGTAGGAGCTGGTACCAATTGATGACAATATTAAGAAACACTTTTCATTTCACCGGTATTTGTCACTTTTATGACTGAACCTAACCAAATATTTTTGACTCTACTTTTCACTCCACCATTAGGGAAGGAGTGGAAACTGGAGTGAAGGATGCAGAATTTCACAATAAAACGCATATAATGATCATTCCGGAATCAGAATGGTGCCAATAAAACGCGCCCATTTGCATACTCAAAAACTCACCTGTATTCTTTCACCTTCATTACACCAAACACCCTGTTGAACCACACCGAACTCCCCCATCCCCAGCTCCTTATTAACAGATATATTCGAGGCTGGGATAATATGTTTACTGGGTACTCGTGGGGACTTGGTATTGGGCAAATACTCGTTAGCACTCGGCTGAATATCATGCGTGGACGACTCCTGCTTCCTTGCAGTTAGTATCAGTCTTTTAAACTTTGATAAGTAATTGTTGGGGTAGTGCTTCTCGTAATACTTTTTGAGACGTCGCATCTCGGGCTTCGACATTCCTAATTCTACTAGATCAGCGTCAGTCGTGAACTTCAGCTGTGACGGGTGCGTAATTTTTAAATCGTTTCTGAAAGCAACAATCATCAGTGATGTGAGGTGTTTCGTGAAATGCATCGGGGCTTACTTAAAGTAGCTGAAGTACTGTTGCAGTTCGGCTTCGACTAAGAATTCGTAGAGACCCGGGCCCTTTTTTACGGGGGCACTGACACCCTCTGAAACAATGGATTTGTTGCAACATTAAACAAAAACAAGATATACTGCGCTGTTTTGTCTTTGATCCGCTGTATACATTTTAAAAACAGAAAGAGTCATTAATATTTGAGGCTGCCTACCTGGAAGTACGTCCATGTTTTCTGGTGATTTAACGTAAACCTATCACATCATATTTACTTTCACTTTAATAGAAGCACGCTAAGGATTGAAAAATATGCAAGCATCCTCTCGTCCATTTTCAACAGACATAAATCAACACTGACATTTACGTTGGTCAACATTTGACAATATGGCAGATGCCAACCTCTCCAAACTAAAAGTCCAAGAACGAAGAACTATTTTAAAAGAAAATTTATCCTTACATGTCAGTTACTATGTATATTTACTTACACATACTTAATTAAATTAATTTCTTTTACAAAAGTACGACATCTTGTGAAGCAGTAGTACACTGTGAACAACAATGACGGAAGATTTGCATCTGGAATATTCACATATAAATTGATATTGGAAATAACTTCACATTAAACCCCAAGAAACAAGTTAATTAACGTACGACGCTGAGTGAAAGTTACTTTTGACATCT
The DNA here is from genome assembly GCA_033060865.1 of Dorcus hopei. NCBI lineage: Eukaryota > Metazoa > Arthropoda > Insecta > Coleoptera > Lucanidae > Dorcus > Dorcus hopei. The sequence goes on from CM065422.1 coordinate 10,412,839, forward strand.
TAGAACTAAGAAGTTGATAACATAATGGAAATATTTCAGACGCAAACCTCCAGTCATTGCTGATCAGTTGATCACATATCATTCGATATTTTATTATCAAAATAACGAGTGATCAATCTTTTCTAATCACGTGATCTATGGAAATAAAATCGTGTGTCTTCGATTAGTTCATTATTTCAAATGCCATTTGAAATATTTATATTGCATTCCTACACAGGACAGAATCTAACTGCTATTCTGATGACATTTCCCACAAAGTAACTGAAAGCACGCACCAAAAGCAACGAAAAACTAACATGTGGTCATAAAGTCCCGGACCCTAGTAGGCTTTGAAAGTGTGACAGAACTTTATGATAAGATGTTAGTTCATAGAAGGTGCGTAAAACGTCCGCCGTTCTCTCGTAAACACAAGCGAATTCTGTGTTTTAAATTGTTAATAACATTCACTAAGATTACTCAATTGTTATTTAACTGTTCGTAATGTAACAATAAACTCTTATGAACAAAGATTTTTGTTAATGAATTAAACTTTCTGACAGTTATATTGTCTGTTTCAAAATCAAAAAACCACCAACCTCGCAATTTACTCCGTAGATACAACCGGCAACACTGCTGCATGTACCTGCTAGTGACAAATTTACTGGGAAGAAAATTTCAACTCCACAATTTAAAAGATTTTTGTGTTTTCGCGACATCATAAGATTTAGGGCAAATTATAGCCGCTTTTTGGCGGTGCACTATTTTGAAATTATTTCGTATGTTTCGAAATGTGTATTTTTTAGCGTTGAAACAATGACGTCATGTTTTGAAACAGCTGCATACATTTCAAAACGCCGTGAAATTATTTTTTGAAATTATTTCAAGGTGGAGTGGGGGTTAAAAGTAACAAATTAATGGCCGTATGCACAGACAAATCTCAAGGTGGACTTGATACTTAAAGCTAACTTCATATCAAATTGTGCGCCGTATAGTTACATTGTTCAAAGTAAAGGTTTACTTTGGCTTAAGTCTAAAAATTTGTCTGTGCATACGGCCATAAGTGGTGCTCATAACCTGCAAACCGATTGTGTTTTGAAACGGTATAGGAAAGTTATTTTAGCGGGATCATTATTAATGACGTCAAAATTAAAACAGTTTTGAAATGGCACTATTCGGTTTTAAAACAGTTTTGTACGCCAAAAAACGGCTTAAGTGTTACATGACATTTCAAATTTTGACGCAAAATTACTGACGCCCATAAACTACAACTACATTGTTAAGTACCAACTAAAATATATCTGGGAATTTTGTTTTTGGGCAACATAATTCAACAGGTTGTGGTTTTTTAATTTTGAAACGGACAATAGATAATTGAAATGAGAATAACATTTGAGAAAATGAACTAATCAAAGACACACGATTTTCTTTCCATAGGTCACTTGATTTGAAAATATATTGATCACGCATTATAAATCATTAATTATACTCCTAAAAGCGTGCCAGTCTGTGAAAATTGTTCCTTTATCCTTTCCTGTCCTCTTGTCAACTCCATCCGGAGACACTGTATTTTGGAAATATTGGAAATATTTTAAAAGCAAATTTTCAATCATTATTGATCACAGTGTAGAAGGCATGATAATCCGAGAATTTTTCTTCTCAAAATAATCGTTTTTAATAAGACAGTCCCTTCTGAGTATAAGACATGTCCAAAAAAGGATAAATTCCTCATGTTGGCAACTCTGAACGGAAACGATTTCCTTCAGCAACTTTGCCAGATTGTATAAATTCTCGCTAATTGCTGGGTTCGGTAATTCCTCCGAGCTCACTCTATTCACTCCTCGAGCACTTTTATCTCGCTTTTACGTATATCAAAACAGCTGCGTTCTCACTCTACTTTTCACTCCGAGCTTGACCGCGTGAATTTCCGAATTCAACAAATGTAGCACTGACAGATTTTTCCAACACAAAATGTCAAGTTTTTTTTTTAATCGTCAGCTTTAAATATTTTATATGAAAATATGGAAATATTTAGCCGTCAAATGTAAAACTAAACATCGCCAAATAAGTAATATATTTTTTATGGGAAAACAAAATTTTCTAGTCATAAAATTTTGATCAAAAATCGCCTAAATTTGGCCAGATTGCCATGACCGGTCATCAGTTTGTGGCCGGACTTGCGGGATATTTATAACAATTTTATAATTTCAAACGAGCAAGTGCTTGAATTATAAATAAAATTGTTAAACGAGGTTTTCCTCATTTTTAATAATTTGTTATTCATTACAGCAATGCCAGATTGTGAAACTTCTCCCCTTTTTATGAAATATATCTAATGTTTACTCACGCAGATTGAATTAAATTGTTCTGATTGTTTATAAGAGCTGAAAATCACACAATATCTAAAGCATATTTTGTGTTCAAATGTACTTGACATCTGTCAAACTGGCAATTTATTTCTGCGTTTGTTTTCTATAACCACCTCGATTACAAAAATTTAAATAATCGTACAGATTACGGCAAGCAGTAAAACTTCTATAGTTTTTGACTAGTTATATTTAAAACACCCTTCTGGAAAACATCTGAAATTTGAACTGTGCTTAAAGTTACGTAAGGAAGTACGTAATCAGTAAATAACTGTAAATGAAGGAACTATAATCAAAATAAATAATAAATAAATGTTATTCCATGAAGTTAAAGTTCTACGTGTGCACTGTGTATATGCTTCTCCATCAGGTCAGATGCGTGTAAGTACACACCTTCCATCGCCTGCCAATGTACTGAACCACTGGCCGAGCGTAATCCAACAATCTCCATTTGGCCATTTATGGGCCGACCAAATGTCCGTCCTGATGCTGATAAATAGTGTTCGGTGTCTACGTGTTTAAGCATCACGCTGTCATCTCTCGACCAAGAATCTCCTGAAAAGATAAAATAAATGAAAACGACGTTTATGAACCAAGTCCATTAATTTGTTTTATCAATTTTTTTATTTTCAATTTATTCAACATCCTAAAGTCTAAGGACAAAGGACTTCGTTTAATCTGGGGAGCCTTGCAAGGACCACTAACAATAATTTTATTGTAAATCAGCACTCATTTATTTATAAGAATTCCTTTTGGTTTTTCAAACTTGATTACATTACCTGAACATACAACAAGCCAATGGTCACCCGTGTCTCCCTCTCCATTCTCACCATAACAACTAATTTCCTGGTTACCGCTTAAAGGACTAGAAAAATGATGCGAATGCAAGTTCTTATTTGTCACCACGTGCTCCAGTCTCACGAGCGATCCACATTTTATAGGTTCACCTCGCGGACATGATTTCCCCGTGGCAGCCTTGACAGCCCAATGACTGTTAACATCCTCTTGAACTTCGGTACCCGTCACCGACTGCTGTCCACTTCCGGTCCCGTACTTCACATCATGCGAATGCAACCGCACTCGATAATCGGTGTTCATTAGTTTGATGACCGAGCCGCATGTCACGTATCTCTGTCTTGTCGCTGAAAAACACACGAGATTTGAAATTTTTTTTGATGGTAAGGATCTATCAGCCAATAGGAAACGAACACAGTAACCTACACGTTCAATTCAAAATTAAGTCGAGGTTAATGAATGAAAAGACTTACCTTCGAAGTGCGGCACGCAATATAATAATTGTATTAATAATATGAAGGAAGTTAATATGTTATTCATTTTATTTTACGTCTTTTTTATTAAACACTTCTACACTAAAAATTATAAACGTCAGTCAACGATTGCCAACTTAAATTTGACGTGCATCCATCGTGCATCGACGCCAGCCAGCGACATCTACGAACAAAGTTGCCAACCTAAGGCATATATCCCTTTTTAAGGGGATTTCTGGCTTTTCAAGTAATTAGGGATTACATAATGAACTTTCTCTCCTGCAAAAGTGATTTTCAAGTTTTATTTTGTAAAAAGAAACTAAAAACTATAAATATCTCTAGGTCTACGCAACGCGAGAACGCAGCTTATGGCGTTTTCGATTCATCTGCACTGGTTGCACTCAGTGTATTTGCATTTTCTTCTAACCTCATGTAATAACACGAGATGAAGATATTCTCAGTGCGCAATAGTGCGGTCAATCGAGAACGCTGTTAGATTGGAGGGAGATGTAGCGGAGTTTTTATTACCTTGTTGGCAACGCTGATTATGAGATAAAGGGTGCGTTTCTTTTGCGCGCTCACATGCTTTGAGCGCTCATAAGCATTACTTAAATCGTTTCCTTTGGCTTTGCAAACGCTCACAAAGCGCCAGCTGACGAAATAGTAACGTCATTATGACGTCATAGTCTTCGCTCACAATCGCTTATTCCATCGAGGTAGGGCAACAAAAGCGTAAGCGCTTATGTTCCAAATGGAACGTATGAGATGCGTATGAGGAGATCAGCTAATCATGGTCAGGTTATAAACAAATATTACACTTTAGAAATAGCTACAGCAGCTATGATTGGCTCAATTTCACTATTGAAGTTATATTTTTGAGGTTATGAATTCGTTGAAGTCAAAAGAAACACCTTTGCGCATAACTGCTTAAGCGACTAAACGCCAAAGGAAACAACAGAAAACAGCGCTTGTAAGCGTGAGCGCTCAAAGCGTGTGAGCGCGCAAACGAAACGCACCCATAGGGTGGGTTTCATTTGCGCGCTTACATGCTTTGAGCGCTCATAAGCAGTGCTTAAACCATTCCCTTTGGCTTTGCAAACGCTTACAAAGCTCCAGCTTACGAAATGGTAACGTCATTATAACGTCATAGTCTTCGCTCACAATCGCTTATTCCATCGAGGTAGGGCAGCAAAAGCGTAAGCGCTTATGTTCCAAACGGAACGTATGAGATGCGTACGAGGAGCTCAGCTGATCATAGTCAGGTTATAAACAAAGACTACACTTTAAAAATAGCTGCAGCAGCTAGGCTTAGATTAATTTCACTGTTGAAGTTATATTTTTAAGGTTATGAATTCGTTGTGCAAACAATAGTCAAAAGAAACACCTCTGTGTATAATGACTTAAGCGACTGAACGCCAAATGAAACAACAGAAAATAGCGCTTGTAAGCGTGAGTGCTTAAAGCGTGTGAGCGTGCAAACGAAACGCACCCATATTCACGTTATGTTGGTACGATCTGTCAAAAGTGGCTGGCTGATAAGTGGTGGTATTTAATTAGAAGTTGTTATGAATTATGTAATTTATACTGAAAAATTTATATTTTGATTTGCAGAAGATGTCTTCTGGAAGATTGGTCGCTCTTTTTAAAAGGGGCTGTCACGAAATACCAGAGGTTATGGGAAGTTCTTTCATGGCCCTCATTGGTATTGTCTTAGGCACTTCCGGTGTCTACATGTATTATGCAAAAGACGGAGATAATCGCAGATACAAAATCAGATACACAGTAATAAGACACGATGATCCTAGAGTGGAACGAGTACCTAAATATTAGTTTTGATTGTGTGCTACGTTTTATGTTGTAAATATAGTCGTTGGAAAAATACAATTTTTCATTGGTTCACAAATTTATACTCTCTTGTTTATTATAGGTCTGTTTTTACATCATTTTTTGACGATTTCAAAACCGTGAATAGCATGCACTCATCAAGTTTTACATTTGATAAAGTTGTCAAAATCGATCATTATTTTGGTGGGCAATTAATTCTGATGGTTTCAAAATGGTCAAAAAGTGATGTAGGAACAGACCCAGTTAGTAAAAATTTTAATTGGTGCATCACTAATGTTTTAAGCTAAAAAGAAACCAAGTATCTTTTCTTTCATTAGAAACTACAAACCAAGTATCTTTTCTTTCATTAGAAACTACAAAGTGTACAAGAAAGTTCTAGTAATTAATTTTTTTTATGTATTGCTATTTTATGTGCTTTTAGTATTTGAATCAAAAAGAGAAAATTGCAAGGATGATTTTATTTTCCAAAATAAAACTACGTGTCGAAAATAAAATAAAAATACAACAATATTAAGACTTATATTAAATAAAATAGCAGATAGTATACAATATATCTTAGATCTCTGATTAAATATATACAATACAATGTTAACACCACGAAAAAAATGGACTTTTATCTTGGAAGCGTTGTGTAAAATTAAAAAACCGTGACGTGTGATGATGGCCGTGAGATCTGCAACATCTACAGTACATTTCGAATTCTTTTGAAACCTGCCTTACGTACTTTTCCACAACCACGGCCGGCATCTGCACTAATTGAACAGGGGATTTACCGTCCTTTAAAGCCTGTGTCAAGTTCAGTATCTGACCCCTCATCACAGACATTTGTCTTTCGAACAGACGCTGATCGAATCCTTTATCTTGTTTGAATAGTAAATGCAAATCATCGCACATATCCTGAAAATAAATTATGTTTACTTTTGTTTCGGCAAAAGACTACGTACTTACCTGAACGAAATTCATGTCAGATAAAGGAGGCAAGATAAGTTCTCGAATTTCTCTACTAAATGGTACTTTAGCCTGGGGTAACCAAGCCCAATGGTAAGGATAAGCCCTCCAGCTATCCGGGTGCTTATAAGGGAATGCTAATCCGTTATCTATAGCTGCAATTTTAATCTCCGGCAACTGCACTAAGTTCCAATCGGTCGTCTCGACTATCTCAGCTTGAGTGCCGTTACTATTATTAGCGACTATACTAGGTTGCTCATACTTAATTAACCAATTATCGTTTCCACGGTCAGTGTTACGTATTATATAATCTAATACCACCAGTCTTTCGAATTGTAACTGAAACTTCTTGCCCATTCGAGCCGGCAACGGTTCCACCTCGAATCTCCTCAGCCAATAATCCGCGTCCTTATAGCCATCTACAAACAATTGGAACGAACCAATCTAAAACTCAGGCTTACACTATTGATTATACACGGTGAAGCGGAGGTGTTACCTTTGGCGGGAGACCTATTCTATTAAAACGCAAACCTACATTTGGGAATTGTTCCATTATGGCCCTTTTCATTCTCGCCTTCTGCCTATCTATCCGGAGATAGTTGAAAGTCTCTGATACAAGTTTTACAACCTGAAATACAAAAATCAAAGAGGTCACAAAGTTTGCATTTTTCACGTTTGTGCTTCAAAGTTATCGTTGCATAAACCGTGCAATCAAAACTCTATGCGTACTCACCCTAGTTTTTGGTACAACGTTGAGATTGAGCTTACTATCAACAAGAGAAGCGGCCGCCTCTGACAGATATCCTTGATTTGGTATTAAACAAGACCTCCCGAAACAGCAAGGGCAGCACAGTTTGTGCATCCACTTCGTCCATTTTGGATTCAAACGACCGTAGGGCTCTTCATCCTTTGGTTTGTACACTCCGATGACTTTCTGTAAACAATAAATGAATGCAACACCGAAGATTTCACAACAATTTTAATTCTGAGTGTGCGAGAACATAAAGCAAATAAGCAATAATGAAACTGTAGGAGCTGAAAGAAAGCACGTTTTGTTTAAAATACAAATGAAGACACTGCTTATACTCTTGGATATACATATTAGAATTGAACCAACATTACAACACAATAAAGAAAATTTGCATAAAATGACACAACTGAATTAGTCACTCGAAGGCTCTTTGGTCTTTGTCCTTTGATACTTCTTCATCAGTTATGTACTTCTTGGCTTCTGTGCTTGCTTTTGCAGGAGACATTTCCTGAACTGTTGCTGCTTTTACTGCGGTACTGTAAAAAAAGAAGTAGAAGATTAATGTGATTTCAGTCTGGAAGCCACAGACTGAAAGGAAGCCACACACTGAAATCACATTAACCTTCTAATTCTTTTTTTTTGCGATACCCAGTAAAAGTAGCGACAGTTCAGAAAAGTCTCCTGCAAAAGCAAGCACAGAAGCCAAGAAGTACATAATTGATTTAGTCTTTCTCTAGAATTAATTAAAAATTAACATTTAAACACTAAACATAATTTTCTGTATTTTTTCTTTTCAATGTCAAACTCCAAGGCTTAAGGTTACTTTCACACAGTACACCTAGAGCCTAGAGGATTCCTTCTAATTATAAGTTTCTTCAGTAACTTCTTGAATTATTTTCACTTACTCATAATTATGTTCATTTTATTTATTATTATCTGACAGTAAAAAAAAAATTATTTTATAAGTACACTTCATGTTTATAATCTAACATGTAGTTGTAATACAATTTCTTGCGTTATTCTTCAGACTATAACTATGTAAATAAAAAAAAAAAAAACAATCTTGTCTGTTATTCTTTAGTCTCCTCCGAAGGATTTCTTTAAATATTTGACGTCATTTTCATCCCATCTGTTTCTCAATTATTGTGAAAGCTTTTACAAGATCACACTCAAAAAGACGTTTTAATTTAAATATCAACCATGCAAATTAAAAGAAAAAATTACTATAAAAGTTTAAACCAAATGCAATAATGAAACTTCACAACGTTTTTATAATAAAACTATTTATTGCGTTATTGAAAGACTTTCAACAAGGCCCTCTATTGAAACTTGCCGGTAGTCTTCTTTTTATTTATTTCTATAAGGGTGATTCACTGGTTATTGACGGGTTATACATATTAAGCACTGAGTTTGAAATGACAGTCATTTCTGGATGGTAACAATTAAAATTACTTGCGTTGTTATAAGATATGTATGTATAAGACATTCAACGCCATCTGTTCAAACATGCCGAAACATTTTTTTCTCGTTTGTTTTAATTTATGAATGTACTGAATCTTGCGTTGTGTCTTTTGTTTTATTTATTTATTTTTTTTATATACAATGTGTCCGTGGATCGACTTGACAAGAGGAAAAACTTTTTTAAGGTTTTTAATGTTTTAAGGAAAAATAGTAAAGAGTAATTTGTATTTACAGGCTGTTACAAATTCGAGGCTCACCATTGGGATCTCGGAAACGGTAAGAGATACGAAGTCGGTTAAATTGGGGCAAAGTTGCGTATTTTGGTGCTGAACAATAATCCGTTCTGAAAAATCTTCTACGTTTTGTAGTTTTTGAAATATTTCAAAAAAACAAGAAAACGTAATTTTCTTTTTTATTTTTTCCTGAAGTTATTATTGCAGGGATCATAACAAAATTAATACATTCTACAGGCACTTTTTTAAGCTCTTTATGATGATATCATTAGATTTTACTTAAAACGTTTCGTCTCGTTCTGACTAACATCAACTTCATTTTTTCTTATGGGCGCTACATTGGGTTTTAATACCATTGAATAGATCTATTTTTTCTGATGCTTTTCCATGTATCACACATCCCTATTTAATAATTTGAAACAGCTGGAAATGCAAGAAATTGTTGAAAATAACACTGCAAAGAAAACATGGTATGCAGTGAAAACAAAAACCGAAAAAGTTTGTTACACCTTCGGAGTTTTATTTCGTGTATCACAAGAGCTGATTTTAGTAAAATTTTTAGATCTAAAAATGAATGTTTTTGAACCCAAGAATGACGTAAGTTGAAAAATTTATTGTGGTCTTAACAACAACAATTTAATAATTACGAGCGAAATTTCCTTCCAACAATATCCAGAAAGACAACTACAAAACAATAGTTGATTAGATTTGTAATTAAATTATACATTATTATTATTATTATTAAAGCAAGAAAATATCAAATTAAATTATGTATGTCTTTAGAAAACTCAGCTTAAGCTCTTAAAAGATATTACTGCTCGAGGAAACATTCTTTCTTGATAATTTCTTCATAATTTTATACATTTTATAAGTAACTATTTAACTACCTCTACTAATAATTCTTCATTCTCATCATCATTAAGGCGATCTCGATACGTCCTTCGAGCTTCATGAAAATATCCATAAAGTGCAATGTTTCTATCTAACTTAATAACATTGTTCTGTGTGGATGGCATCTTTCTGGGTATTATTGGAAGTAAATTTCTCTTGCTATTACTAAATTGTTTGCACAATACCTTTTTAAATTTACAAGAATGAGATATTTTTAAAGACATAATTTCTTGTGATACTTTCTTGCTTTAATCATAAAAATGTATAATTTAATTACGAAACTAATTAAATACTGCGTCGTCGTCATTGTTGGAAGTAAATTTCTCTTGCTATTACTAAATTGTTGTTGTTAACACAATACGTTTTAAAAATGTACGTCTTTCTTGGATTCACATCATTCCTAAATTTTTACTAAATTGTTGTTGTTAAGACCACAATAAATTTTTCAATTTACGTCATTCTTGGGTTCAAAAACATTCATTTTTAGATCTAAAAATTTTACTAAAATCAGCTCTTGTGATACACGAAATAAAACTCCGAAGGTATAACAAACTTTTTCGGTTTTTGTTTTCACTGCATACCATGTTTTCTTTGCAGTGTTATTTTCAACAATTTCTTGCATTTCCAGCTGTTTCACATTATTAAATAGGGATGTGTGATACATGGAAAAGCATCAGAAAAAATAGATCTATTCAATGGTATTAAAACCCAATGTAGCGCCCATAAGAAAAAATGAGGTTGATGATGGTCAGAACGAGACGAAACGTTTTAAGTAAAATCTAATGATATCATCATAAAGAGCTTAAAAAAGTGCCTGTAGAATGTATTAATTTTGTTATGATCCCTGCAATAATAACTTCAGGAAAAAATAAAAAAGAAAATTACGTTTTCTTGTTTTTTTGAAATATTTCAAAAACTACAAAACGTAGAAGATTTTTCAGAACAGATTATTGTTCAGCACCAAAATACGCAACTTTGCCCCAATTTAACCGACTTCGTATCTCTTACCGTTTCCGAGATCCCAATGGTGAGCCTCGAATTTGTAACAGCCTGTATAATAATTTTGATGTTCTTTCATTTGTCAACAGAAAATACAGGTGTTCCATTAAAAAAAAACTTTACACATGCAATTATTTTGAGAATACAATGCAATGCAATCCTTCATATCACCATCCTGAGTGAAAACAGTTCATAGCTCCAATAATAACAAAGTTAGTAATAGTGCGGCAGTGATCACCCTGTATATTAATCAACCATGCCAAATTAAAAGAAAAAATTACTGTAAGAGTTTAAACCAAATGCAACAATGAAACTCCACAATGTCTCATCCCCAGTAAACTCTTACTTTTTATTATTTGCTTTTAATCATTTGCTTTCTTAAATAATCAGAAAGCAATTGGTGCTTAATAAGCAGTCCACCGAACAGAGAAATCACAATATTTCATAACTTACAACACTTTACACGCGAAGATTATATTATTTATAAACTTTCTTTTTAACGAAACGCTAATTTTTATTTCATTACTTAATTGACCTTAAAATTCTCTTGATAACAACAAAACAAATTTAGGCAATCGATTATTATAGTCAAAATTAGCCAGCTCATTTAAGTATAGCCCAGTTAATTCCCTTCTAATCAACAAATCATAAATAATCAAGGGACAGTTAGTTATATGATTTGCAGTAAAGCTGAATGAGACAGAAAAATTTCAAGGCCACCAAAATACTCTTACCAACACAATAAACAAGTTTATCAGCATTGTGCTCAATTTTTATTTTATTTTTTGTTTGTGAGCAACATAATTAGATTCACTTTCTGAAAGCAAGTGCAAACAAAAACTGACTTACTCCGGAGGGATTTTTAACAAAATAAGATCCGCTTGATCCTTGTGATATACGCTCGGGGAAAATACCATTATCGATTGCGACCTCGGCCTGCCACACCAAGTCACTGAAGACCGGATCATCTGCAATTTTTTTTTGTTTAAATTAATTAAACGACGTCGCCTTCAAGGACGTTCCAACCTGGAAACTGATTAAAAGAGACATCAAAGCCGCCCAAGAGCGGTTGAGATTCTCTGTTTACTCCCGGGGAATCCAATGCTGGTTCGAATGCAACCTCGGGTACCAACCGAATACTTTCCGATAAGCTCTCGGACAAGGGGCAGTTCACTTCGTTTACAACAATACTTGTATCAACTAAAATAGGCACTGTCTCACTCATTACACGAACAAAACAAACGCAAATTACTTCTTCTGTCGACGGGCGCTGCACACGTTTCAGTATATTTTACGAACCATCGCCTAACCTAACGTGACTTTTCGGCCAAAACGAAATTTCACCGCGACCTCGGATGGGGGCTTTCGTACATCACGAGCCACCGGAATTTTGATGGTTTTCGGGGGACGGGAGGGGCGGATAATCGAAAATTATTAGATACTCTGATACATTACTTGCGATAAAAGAACTCCGCACTTTTGACAAGTGTCATCACTGTCATCCCATTTGTAATCAAATAATAATGCGCGTTGCATATGCGCGATGGTATGCCGAATGTTTTACAGAATTGGCTTAAGTATACCTTGATGAAATTGGTGCAAGCATATTTTATTTAACCATTTTAGTTACAGCAATACATGAAATCAAAAATATCGTAATATCGTAGGAAATTTTTTTGAAATAACAACAATGTTGCCAAAAAGGAGATTTTCATATTGTAGTAATAGATGGCGCCACCATAATTACAAATGTAATTTGTAAATAAATGTCGCAATATACTTTCATTAATTAAATTTCGTAATTTTGGATTTGCACAATATGTTGCCCTTATCGCACACTTATTTTAAATTACTATACCGTTCGAAATTTTTACGTTTAACTTCTGGGGCGTGTTCACAGTTTTCTTCAATTGGACCTTCATATCTTTTTCATTTCTGATTCTTAACACATTTTGCATTTCGCTATTATCTTTCAAAAAGACATGATGTGTTGTTACTTGGACTTGTTCTTTTTTGTTCTATTTTATTCTACACATAAGTAGAGTGAAAACGTGTCCGTTTACTATAGAAACCAAGTTTGATTTAGAGGGTTTTCGATTCACTGTTCTAGAGATCTAGAGCACTTTCAGAGTTCATCGTGTCCTGTCCAAAAAATTAATGTCCGGACATTTTACAACCGTATATTTTTTTGGTAAGAAAAATAACATGACTTTAATTTTGATGTAACTGATAGAGGACGTACGGATGACGTACTAATGACGTATAAGGTTACTCTATTGTATTATTGAGAAGGTAGCGCCAACTAGAGGTGGAGAAATATCGATAGTTGACACCATCGATAGTAGTCGATAATTTTGCATGTGACTATCGATAATAATCGATAGTTGCAGATAGTTGTAGAACTAAAGAAATAAAGCAACAAACCATTGAGAAACTGTTCTTGTCTACTATTCTTTGCTTTCAACTGTAGTGCAGGGTGGTGCAGCATTAGTTTTGTTAATGTAAGTCTCTCTTTATTATTTTAATTATTACCCCATACGAAAAATTTAAAAATTGGGCTTACTTGACTTTTTATATGTATAGATTCCAATCATGCTAACAGTTTTGCACTAGTTTTTTATATACATACAGGTTAAACAAAAAATACATATCTTTTTTAATAGAACCTCTCTGTATATTTTGACAAATCTAGATTCTTATAGCGTTTTCGATTGACTGCACTAGTGCGCACTCAGTGTATCTTCGTCTCGTTTTATTACATGAGGTTAAATGAAGATGCAAATACACTGAGTGCAACCGGTACATGTGAATCGAAAACGCTATTAAAGTTACTCTGATAACAAATATACGTATTGTATAGGACGAGTTCAAAGAAATGCCTAAGCAACGAAATATCTGTAAAAATATACAGATGTTCCATTAAAAAAATATATTTATTGTTTACCCTGTATATAAAAAACGCTAGTGCAAAATTGTCAGTATGAGTGGAATCTAACTAAAAACCCATCAAACAAATTTTTTAATTTTTTGTATAGGTTAATATTTAAAAGGAGAATTTACATTAAGAAAATAAATATTTTACACGTGCATAATAAAAACTATCGATTGTTAAAAAATACAATCAATTATTTTCGATAGTCGAAACTATCGATAGTTATCGATAGCGCTATCGATTTTTCTCCACCTCTAGCGCCAACTTTCTATCTCTCAGTTTTGACTTCGCTGGATTTCTTGCTTTGAAGATTTGGAAAATTGGCGATTAAAGAGGGGGTACGAAGTATGTATGTTTGACGTAAATTGTTGCTGTAAATTAACCTTATTAAAGACAACAACACGAACAGAAACAGCTGATTGAGCTAATGAGAAATACGCATGCATCTTCAAAATTGCCCAAGGAAAGTTGAAAATACTTGAACCATGGCCTTCTAAATGAAAAGCGAGTTCTAACTGGCCTGGGCGTTGTGAAAAATTTACATTGAGTTTTTGTGCTCGAGAAAACGCCAAAAGTCGCCACTTTGGCGCTGGTTATGGGGCACTGACGGCACTGAGTGAAATGCACTGTCTTTACTGTCAATCAAAGTGAGTTCACTCAAAATTAATTAATATTGTAATTATCGTAATACAACATAATTTATATGGTATAAACTTTATAGATTCATTCACAAATCATTTGATCACGTCGGAGTGAAGTATGCTTGCGCAATAAAGAAAAACTGTCAATTTAAAAAGCTTTCGTGTTATAAATAAAACGTGTTAAAAAGGGCGTTGATAATTACACACATTAAGAAAAGAAGCTTTATTATACATGTTGTAACTTACCACAGAAATTTTGAGTATGTGCAGGTAAGATTTCAATCTAAAATCGTAATAGTTTAATGCTAAATTAAGTTGTCGAAATTGGACATAAATACTCCACTTTATTCTAACGTAAATAATATCCAGTGTGCTCAAATTTTTACAATAATAACATTAATTGTTCTTACACGAACTCATTCACCATTCACACGTGACTGAACTGTCAAGATTTTAGGTTAAAAAAGCGCCCCATAGGTAGTGCTTGGCGGAGCACGCCTGAACTGCACTTTTGCGCAGGCCAGATTGAACTCGCTTTTCATTTAGAAGGCCATGACTTGAACATACGTTTTGGACTAGGGGAAGTGATCACGTGATCGACGATAACCAATGACAGTAGTCGCCAATATAGAAATAACATCCAATATTAAAACTGTGAAGGCGACATAACCTCTAAATTTGTTTACATTTTCCACAGGACCAATAGCGTATCGTCACAGCAGGGGAATTCTTTGGACAAAGACACACGAGGCTCGTTTTAGACGAGCAGCGGCCGCTCGACGGCCGACTCGGCACAATGATTCTATACAATTCAATTGTAACGCACACACGAGGCGCAAAAATATTTTGGTCTTAGGCGACACGCCTCGGCACATCATCTGGACCATGAGCCGCGCGTTCACTGGCGTTGACGCTCGTCCTATCGTTTATGGGTATTACGTGTGACCGCACAGACGAAGGCTGTGTGTTTAAGTCGAAAGCACATCGAAAGGTTGATGCGTGTTTGCCAAATTTAAAAAAAAATTAATACTTTGCGGGTTACAGAAAAGAAAATGGATGACAATTTTGATACGGAAAAATTTATATTAGAAATCCAAAAGAGACCGGCATTGTGGGACATGAGAGCACCAGAATATTCTGACAAAATTAGACATTCTAACAAAATTAAAAAATTTGTCGTCGTCATTTTTCATTGTACCATTAAATAAATTATGGAACATACTATTTTCCGGGCGTTCCATTACTAAAGGATGAACCCACATACGTCGATTTTTCTTCTTCAATCGACAGTACAGTAAGCCAAGAGTTAATAAAAATTCTTCTTCGGAATCAGTATCCATATCTAGTTGCAAACTATAACCGGCAACGTCTAATATTTACTAAATAAAAATATTTAATAAGTTTCGTATCCTACGTTTCATGAGACGATACCGTGTGTGCGGTACAGTTGGTCGCCGAGCGGCCGCCGCTCGTCTAAAATGAGCCTCGTGTGTCTTTGTCCTTTCAGTTTAAAATACACAACTGTGAGCTATTGGCACTAAATAACAAGCTCTTACCAAAAATTTTATGCCGTGAAATCCAATGCGTGATTCTAAACGTAAATAAAACCACTGAAAATTGACATTCAATTTCGATATGTAAAACACATCCGACGCTGCTGACTTATTTACATTTCAACAAAGGTTTACGAAAATGATAAATGGTGCTACAAATACCATAAGAATTAGTCATGACTCATGACACAGGTTATAACATTAATTTTCATTCAAAACTACTTATTAATATGCAAAATGAACAATTATTTGACTCCGGCAAATCACGAATGCGTCCATGATATGCCCCTCGACCAATCAGACGCTGTGTCTGATCAAAACAAAGTCATAGGTTATGCCGAATTCAATAACTTGTATACAACACTATTTCTATTTATCCGATTTCAATGCCAAATACCCAATTCTCCAAAGCAGGAAATCCAGCTTTTAATGTTCAACTATTGCTAGGTTCGGTAATTCCTCCGCGCTCATTCGATTCATTCCTCGAGCACTTTTATCTCACTTTCACATATACCAAAACAGTTGCGTCCTCACTCTACTTTTCACTTCGAGCTTGCACCGCGTGAATTTCCGAACTCAACATATAGCTGCTTTGTTTTGTTTGATCCAAACTGGTGATCCAAACGCAACATAACGCGTTTAGATTCAAAGATGGATGCTCTCTTGCAAATGAATCTTCGTGAAATTTCAATTCCGATCGGTAATCCCATTTCCCCTTTCAATCTTCCAATATTACGATCCGTTTGGATTGAAATGCATTCAGATCCAGGGCGGGTAACGAAAAATTATTCGAATCACGATTTAAACTTTTCAGCGAAAGAAAGCAGCTTATTTTATT
Source organism: Dorcus hopei (assembly GCA_033060865.1). NCBI lineage: Eukaryota > Metazoa > Arthropoda > Insecta > Coleoptera > Lucanidae > Dorcus > Dorcus hopei. Next base: position 10,429,541 of record CM065422.1, read on the forward strand.
TAAATTTTCTCACGAGATTTAGCGACATCTACCGAAATCTTTCGAAATGTACGCATAGCCGCTGTCGGTTGGCAGCACTGCATAACAGGTCAAATTTAACCTCTTCCGCGTGCGACAAATGTCAAACATTCAATGGTTATGTTATTATGAATAGAAATTATACTTTCCTAAAAGCAATTCTTTAAAATGGAAGTAGGTGAACTCTTATCGTACAAAGTAAGTACACATTTGACTTTTGCTTGCGAAATATTGACGACGTTCTTCTCGCAGCCACCGCAAGCTGTTAAACGACCCGTAGAAGCCGAAGAAGAACCCGAAGATGAGAACGAGCGCCAGAGGAAGATGAGGCGAATAGCCAGGGCCAAGGCAAACCAAATGACCAGGCCGACATCTCCCACACCTTCCCTGCAGCCGCTCGACCAAATTTCCGAGGAGGAGCGGCAGGAAATACTGAAGTTCGTGGAAACGGAACAGACGGAAGTGAGTTACGATTTATTTACAAATTGCTGTAAAAAAAAACAACGCGGAATTTAGGGAGAAGTAATCGACGAGGCCGCCATCAAGAGGATCGTGCTGAATTTTGAAAAGCGATGCCTGAAAAATCGAGAGATGCGAATCAAATTCCCGGACGCCCCCGAGAAGTTTATGGAAAGCGAAGTCGAACTGCACGAGATTTTGCAGGAAATGAGAGTGCTCGCCACCGCACCTGATTATTATCCTTTGCTGGTGAAATTGAATGTTATTCCAAGTTTACTCGAACTCTTGTCTCATGATAATACAGATGTTGCTGTAAGTATTCAAAATATTAAGGCCCAGTTATTTAATGCCAACTTAAATTTAAGCTGAAGCTTAAGTAAAGTTTATTTGAAATTAATTGAACATAATTTTCTCTTGAAGGTTGCAACAATTGAACTTTTGCAAGAAATGAGTGACGTTGACATTCTACATGAATCAGAAGAAGGAGCAGAAGCCTTGATGGATTCGTTATTAGAGCATCAAGTAATAGCCTTATTAGTTCAAAACCTCGATCGCCTGGATGAAGCTGTAAAAGAAGAATCCGATGGGGTGCATAATTCCCTAGCAATAATCGAGAACCTCACCGAATTGAGGCCGGAAATCTGCAACGAAGCCGTCAAGCAAGGCCTGCTCCAGTGGATACTTCGCAGGCTAAAAGTGAAATCGCCGTTCGACGCAAATAAACTGTACGCGAGCGAATTACTGTCGATTCTCTTGCAGGACAACAAACAAAATCGCCTGGCTTTAGGTGACATCGACGGTATAGACACTCTCTTGCAACAGTTGGCGTTTTACAAGCGACATGATCCGTCGAACGCCGAAGAACACGAATTGATGGAGAACTTGTTCAATTCACTGTGCAGTGCGCTTATGTCCCCGACAAATCGCGAGAAATTCCTGAAAGGCGAGGGCCTTCAACTGATGAACTTAATGCTAAGAGAAAAGAAAACCTCGAGGAATGGTTCACTGAAGGTGCTAGATTATGCGATGTCCGGCCCGCATGGTAAAGACAACTGCAACAAATTCGTCGACATCTTAGGACTGAGAACGATATTCCCGTTATTCATGAAGACGCCTCGCAGAAACAGGAAGCGTGTGCTATCTGCAGAAGAACATGAAGAGCACGTCACATCAATCATAGCATCGATGTTAAGAAATTGCCGGGGTTCGCAGAGGCAGAGGCTCGTAAGTAAATTCACCGAGAACGACCACGAGAAGGTCGACAGGCTGATGGAGTTGCACTTTAAGTATTTGGAGAAGGTCGAAGCCCTCGACACGGTGTTGGACGATGAAAACGAGGACGAAGACAGTATTTACTTGAAAAGACTCGAAGGGGGGTTATTTACTCTGCAGTTAGTCGACTATATAATAGTTGAAGTGTGTGCTGCGGGGCCTACCTCTATTAAACAGAGGGTCATGCAAATTTTAAATCTCCGGGGAGCTTCTCTGAAGACAATAAGACACGTCATGAGGGAATACGCCGGTAATTTAGGGGATGAAGGTGATAAAGAATGGCGGGATCAAGAACAGCAACATATTTTGCATCTTGTTGATAAGTTTTAAGGTATGGCTCCATTTTTTTTTTTTAAATACAAAGATTTTTGTTTGACGTTTTCTTTTATCAAGTTTCAAAAGGGTACAATTTTAAAACCTGCAGAAAAGTAGCGAGGTTTATTAATAATTCATAATAATTAAGTTTTTGTTAGTATTTATTACAAATTAATTTTCACACGTAAGTAGTACATGAATAATTAAAATCACATTTACAAAGTAAGTACACACCTACATTGAAATAACATCAGAAAATATATTTTTAATGAAAGTGCAATATGTACTTTTTTTTCCAATTGCACGGTATTTTCTGTTTACTATTCAAACATAAATTTTTAATTTTTTTCACAATCAATAAATTAAATAAATAAAATAAAAATGTACATCATATATTGTATAGATGGCAGTTTTATTATTTTCTTAAAAAAAGCTAAAAGATCTAGTATTTTTTCATTTATAAAATACATCTACAATTCAAATATAATCCTTGATATATTGTAGACAGGAAAACTACTATACATAAATAAATAATTCAAGACCAACACGGACCGTATAAACTATTTTGTACTCGCGCATTGAGAGGACAGAGTATAGTTCCATGCAGTAATTTTTTTAACTACATTGAACAATAGAGCAATTAAATCTACCGAGGCCTGCATTTTATTTATTTTTTTTATATTTTACACAATCATTTAGTGCTTGGGGAAAGTATCATGCCGATGCCATTCGTGTTCTAGACTGTAACTTCAACATTTTTAACGACGTTACTCCAATCTACTTTAGAAGGAAGAAGATAAAACGCAGGCGCTACCAAACATCCACAAGGACACTGGCATCCCATAAGCCAACTGAAAGAGCCGACTTTATTCTTACATTTAGGACAAAATAATTTCCCTTGCGCAGTTAGACTTATATCGCTCATCCACGCAATCGGCTCAACGAAATAAATCTTAGTGCAAAAAGGCTGATCGCTCGCTTTATCTTTGTGCACTATCAAATTCGATTCCGTCGCTAATATCCTACGACACTTCCTGCAACGGTACACGTTAGGCTCTGGCTGTGTTTGAGTCTTACTCGGATCGGATTTGATTAAGTCGGCGTAATCGGTCGGTAGGATTTTAATTTTTTTAACTTTATCCGCTGCGATGGTCAAACGAAATATCTTGTAACTCATGCAGTCCTTATCCACTTTGTACCCCATCTCTTGAAACAGCTTCAACTGGGAAAGGAATCCCTTGTTCGGGTGCACCATTGACCTTCTTGATTTAACTTTCTGTAAAGCTTCATCGTAACGCAACTGATACTTCCTCATTATATAAGCGGTGATCACGGAAGCACTCCTCGATATGCCGAAGTAACAGTGCACGAAAACCACCCCGTTTTTAAGACCGTCCTCTATAAAGTCCAGTGCAACGTCGAAGTGTGATAGGAGGTCTTCCTTGGGTTGGTCGGTTAATGGTATGAATTTAGTTACGAAGTTTTTGTTTTCTAAGATGCGTCTTGGAAGGGGGCACGTGTCTATGGTTAGAATGTGAGTGATTTCGCATTTTGATAGGGTGGGGCCGTCCAGAGCGGCCGAAAGGCTGCCTAAATATAGGTTCTTCTCGATTAGATCTAGGCTTATTGGTCCGAGGATCATACAACTATGTATTAGGTCCATTTGTGTTTATGCGGGTTCCAGTGTAAATAAATTCTTGATTTAGTTATGATTGTTTTTCGATTAAAATTGTTAAAATAATTTGTTGACGTTGACACGTTAACTGTCAAAGTCACTCGGTATTGCACGTGTTTATGATTTAACAGTGTTGCCAACAATATTTCACAAAAGAACTTTGGCTTAAAAAGTTACTAAAAATGGACAAATAGCGTTCTCGATTCACTTGCATTGGTTGCACTCATGCCCGTATGCACAGACAAATCTTAGACTTAAGCCAAAATAAACCTTTATTTTGAAAAATGTAACTATACGACGCACAATTTGATATGAAGTTAGCTTTAATGGCCGTATGCAGACAAATCTCAAGGTGGACTTGATACTTAAAGCTAACTTCATATCAAATTGTACGCCGTATAGTTACATCGTTTAAAGTAAAAGTTTACTTTGGCTTAAGTCTAAAGATTTGTCTGTGCATACGGCCATATGTGTCACTTTTTCCTTAAGTCCACTTTGAGATATGTCTGTGCATACGGCCATCAGAGTATTTGCATCTTGTTTTAAGCAGGCTTTACAATGGAATGCAATTTTTATTGCAGCAAGACGCAATTTTTATCGTGCGCATGCCCTCGTACATTGGCAAATGTGTGTGAACAATAATTGTTGATTAACCGCTCCAATATGATGCACCATCAAATATTCAAAATTTGGAATGTGTCATTGCAATTATCTAGAAATTGCTGTATGCAATGCTGTGGTCAACATTGCCTAGCTGCCAATAGAACACGCTAAAAACTACTAAGTAAATACAATTTGTATTCATTTCGAATTTATTTAATTGGCCTAGGATGAAAGGAATGATTTCAAAAAAAATTAACACTCAAATTTTTTCTTGATTTTAAATTTTAACATTCCAAAAATTGAACCAAAAATACTCAACAAAACAAAGAAAGAACCAGTATTTTTCCAACAAATTTTAAGAACTTTATTCTTACATATTCATCACATTAACAAAATTATATTTCAATAGGAATGAATGAATGAATTTCTTTTATTTAGTTTTTGAACCTCTTCTGCGTGGAGTTCTGGAAGTGCTTGCGCTCATTCTTCCACCTCGAGAACCCCTCCCCCTTTTCGGTCTCTCCACAGGAACAATCTCAACATCGCTAGAATAATCTAGATCATCATCATCATTATGTTTTGTTGCATCTGTAGAGTTTGCTGAAGGTCGTGCATCACTATCCAGCGCCTTCAGTAGCTATAACAAATAAATTTTAAATCAAGTGAACGGAACCATGTTTTATTTTGCACCTCATCGAGTTCCTTGTTTTCATTCACCACTCTCTCACTCTGAATGAGTTTAAAACACTCTTCGATTTGATCTTCGTTTGGATCCTTGGCTTTTAATTTTTCCATCATCTTTTCCTTCTGAAGGCTACATTAAAATAATTCATGTTTAAGAGCACTTTAATGCAAAGCGCGTTTACTCACTCGTAGATTAAGTTAACAGCGTCGGTGTCGTTCTTATCTATATACCTGGAGACGCCCTCGATCATGCCCTTGACTGAGAGCACCGACATTTTATGGGAAGTCTCACTGTCATCGAAGTATTTCGCAATCACATCTTCCACTCGCGTAGCCCAGTCATCCACCTGAATCAAAGTAAGCGATCTTTAAATTTCGTTTCGGTTTATTTTTTGTGCTTACGTTTTCCAAGTCTTCACCAAATTCGAGTTTCTCGGCGCGCGTTCGCTGTTTTGGTCTCAATCTCGAAAGTTTCACCATTTCAGAGGGATTTGCGACTTTATCTTCATATTCATGTCCAATGCGTATTGCGTTGAACAACTGATGTTCTTCGTGGTACTTCACGTTTAAACGTATTAATGGTAAAGGTGGTTCAGTATCAGGATCTACAATGAAAGTGAAGTAATTAAACATTAATACTTAACAAATGTCTTTCTACATTAAACAAAAAAATACCTGTATGTCTTCCTTCTGCTTCAGAAATCATTTCATCAATTTTTTGCTTTACCCTAGTCAACGACTGCTTTACAGGATCTTTAAAACTATATCCAGGAGAGTCCGGATCTATCAACTCGATGGTCGAAAACAAAAAGGGGCGAACTGTCTCCAGCGGAATCTGAATTATCTGGAACGACTCGCCGTGAATTTTTAATATACCGACTTGTTTCTTATAGGATTCTCCCTCTGACAAGGATGTGGCAACCGAGCTGCCTGCAATGAACAAACCAGTGACATGAATAAACGATCTGATTTTTGAGTGTAACCTGGCTGTGAAATGTAGAAATTCTCGGCTTCCTCCGCCTTTAAGCGGCAGTCATGTTCATGGCCCCAAATAATGAGATCCATGAAGTCTGGGATTGCGCTTGTGGGGATGTAATTTTTTATTCCTCGGTTTGCCCTGTTTTGATGAAGAACCAACAGATTGAACCATCCTTCGTCTTCGGGCCTAGGCATTGTAACCTATGCAAGGAAGATAGTTTACCTATACATAATCAATATTTATTTTGTACGAGATGAAGTGGTCCAATTTAAAGACATCCTCAGAAGGTCGTAGAATTTAAAATCGTGTCTTTCAAAGTTTGTTGTTTATAGGCTATTCACAGGTTTATTATCTATACAATTTGTTGCATTTGGTTAATATTATACACAATCACTTACCTTGTGATCCCTGAACAGTCTAGCCAATCTCTGATCAGGAATATGAGACAACCCATACAAAGCCAACTTTGTGTTCCCCTTTTTCAATAGAATCGGTTTAATTTCCACTTCAGATAAGTCCGTCCAACGTCCGAAATAGTTTATTAAGCCTTGCGATGCAAGTATATCCAAAGCAGAGATTTGTTTGGTTCCTGAAAGTATTATACCGTCAGTTAAATCACGTTAGGCCCAGTTGTACAATTCCAGCTTAACTTAAACCTTTAACAACAACTGGTAGTTGTTTAGTTTAGATTTAAACAGGCACTGTACCTACAACTGGGCCTTAGGCTTGTATGCATAGTCAGAGCTCAAGCATAAGCACATGCTTACGCATGCGTTGAGTAGCAGTAGGCAAATTGCTACCCAGCACGTGCTTATGCTTGAGCTTTGACTATGCATACGGGCATTAGACAGATTTATGTGAAAGCAAACCTGCAAGACTGTCATGGTTTCCATGTATAGAAAAAATGGGCAGGCATATATTCAAATTGGGGTCCTCGTAATTTACGACAGGGTTTCTTAGGTGCCTGAAATTGGCGCTCTGATCTGAGAGGTATTCAATTGAAACTGGATCATCACCAAAACAGTACCTAAAAGTATGAAACAAATCTATTTTGCTTATATTAGTCTTCTCAGTGTTCCTTTGCTTAAACAATAAATAAAATAATACAAAATACAAGTGGGGATCTTCATAATAGCTACAGGGCCAGATGGAAAATATTTTACAATTGATAGATATTAAAATGTACTTGGTTTAATATGCATGGTGTATACTCATATTTAAGTTTTAAGATATTTTTGTATTTTTTGACTTAATTACCAACAAATTTTCTTTTATCTATTGCCAATTTTAGTAATATTACGACTTACTTTCGGAGTAACTCTGTACATTTGTAGAGAGTGTACGGACTTGGTTGAGCCTCGTGAAATAAATCGCCCCCTAACAAAACGAAATCAACCCTATTGTCCCTCGCAATCTGCAGGATCTCCTCGAACGTCTTGAAAGAATCTTGATCTGCCGAAGAAGTGCATGTTAATTAAGAAATATTCGGGGTGACATAACCTCAAACGTTACCTATTATGGGTTTCTTCTCGCCGTAACCCAGGTGATTGTCCGTGGCGATTAAAATGCTGAACGTGCTTTCCGGCGAGTCTTCGTCCCTTTCTTCCATTCTCAATAACTTAAGGAGAAATTATAAATACACAGTACTTTAAAAACGTCATTGCGATTTCCCGCTCAATTAAATTGGATCATCAGTGCTACCAACTACCAACTATTATTTTCGAAATCATTCAATGTGGTTGAAATTGCTTATGGTTTACTGCGCTATGGTTGAGATTATTAAATAATTTGCTAGCGTTTAGCAATTTTAAATTTGTACACATTGGTTTTACGTGCTTTTCGTTGCGTGCACTAAATAAATCAGGGTATTTTATGTTACTTTTGTACTTTGCTCCTACCTAATCTGTAATTGGTTATTTTTGGAAGCGGTAAATTTGAATTTGTTTTGTTTGAGTGAGGCGCAAGTGAAGCGTCAAGAACTCTATTTTCTCTTTAATGAACTTGTTTAAATATGAATAAATTTATTATTTTGTTCAAAATATTAATAATATTTACGTCGGTTGTCGAGAAATAAAACAGATTTCCGAACCATGTCCGTACATTTAATTCATTTAGGGTCGGTTTATCAATGCTAGGTTAAATTTATCTTTCATTTTGTTACCAATGGAAACGTATACTTTATAATCGTTGCCATTGGTAACAAACTGAAAGATAAATTTAACGTAGCATTGCCGGCGTTCAGCCTGGCAGAAAGCTACATAGCGCTTCGCGTGCGCCACGTAGCGTGACGTCATATATGTGTTCAAGCCAAACCTAAACTTTTGCTAAGGGAGAGCGATAAACCTAGCGGCCGCCATGTTTTAAATCGCTTTACGGAGTAAAACAAAGAATCGTTCAGCCAGTTCTCAATTAGCTAATACGCTGCAAATTAGCGCTCTGCTACATAGCAATAGCGAAATGTAAGCGCTATCTTTGGCGGAACGCAGCCATTGATAAACCGACCCTTAATTAGGTTACATATAGTCGCGAGCATTAAATTTTGGTCGTCACTAGGCCTGTACGTTTGTTCTGCACTTTCTACACTTTTTGCACCATGTAAGTACATATATAAAAAACCCAGTTAAAAGAATTAAAAGACGTTTTCTCTAATTTTTTTTCTTGACTTATTGTGGTATGTAGCTTAGCTACCAACAATAGGTCGACGTGTCAACCGAATGCTTCTACATAATGTATATGTATGTTGGAAATGTCACCTGTCAATTCTTTATGTCATTTTTATTATTCGAACGTCTAAATTTTCTCCGAAAATACAAAGTGGTCCAGAATAACTGTTTGAGTTGGCAATACAATTAACAGCGTTTTCTTTATTCGTCTATTTGCAACACTGCAAGCGGATATATGTTTTGTTGCTTTTAGGGATGACGACGGGTACCCGGGTACCAGTTTATTTAAATGGAACCAGTTCCCCTTCATGAATATCCGTTACCCGATAAGTACCCGGGTACTCGTTAATTACCTGACACTCGGTAAGTGCCCGACAACCAAGGATCTTTTTTAAATTAAAATTACCATAAAACAAGCGTTTAGAGCGTTATTCTTGTTTTTTTTTTTACTGAAAAAATAATTTATTTGCAGTGTCAAGTCACTTGGGATATTGCTATGAAAGATTTTGAAATTGTTATTCAATACTTATCGGATATACAAGGTCTGTTCGATAGCTCTGCATTTTTCTACACTTTTTGCACCAACCGCTCCTGAGAGAGTGCGATGTATATGACATAACATAAGTAGGAGTGAGAAAAATAAAGTAAAGGTGTTAAAAGTGTAGAAAGTGCAGAGCTATCGAACAGACCTAATGATAGTTATCGGGTATCGGGTACCCGGGTACTTATCAGGTAACGGATAATACCTGGGTACCAATAACTAGTACCCGGGTAACAAAATTATCGTGTATCGGTATCCCTAGTTGCTTTATTTGACGTAACCTGAACAGCAACAGATTGTATGTAGGTTATGTGAAAGTAGCGTTTTAATTTGAATTTGAAATGTCAAATGACCCTTGTAAAGTGACGGCTGTCAGCGTTATTGTCAACAACCGGAAGTTACTCCAGTTGTACCATTTAAAAATAAAATTCAGCACTGCCAACTCAAACAGTATATCTTGACCACTTTGTGTTTCTTTTAAATTACATTCGCGAAACAGAAAAACAAAAGACACTCGAGTAAATAATGCATCTAAAAAGAAAAAAGAAAAGAGCAAGAGACGATCGAATGATTCGATCGGACGATGGCGATCGTGCTTAAAAAGAAACGCAACCGCAAAGGACTATTTCGTACAAATTTGGAACACACACTACCTGCTTCTTATATCGTAATTTATTTTTAAAATGTGTTACATGAAAGCTTAAAACAAAAGACAATCAACTATTTCATATGAATAAACTGAGTATAACACGATTCTTAGAATAACGTGACGCAGATATGACGTAAATATGGAGGAAGGTTAAAGGATATTCGAAGAACAGTTATTCTACGCTTGTAAAAGTGGGCCTAAATAAAGTTCACCAGTTGCTGCGTTCGGTAATTACATCTCAGATGTGAACGTAGAGGAACTAGATGTTGATCACCAGTGGCGGCTCTTCAAGATATGCAGAGGGTGGGCAATATTTGAAAAATTATTAAATTATTAAATTATTTTAAAGATTAAATTGCATTGATAAACTTTAACAAGGTGGGCAGTGCCCACCCTGCCCACCCCGACGAGCCGCCACTGTTGATCACGTGATCCTGGATGAATACGATTTCCTCATCCATTAACGAACGAATCCGAGTCAAATATTAAGGCGGCATAACGCATGTTTCTACCTAGTCCTCGCTTACCAGCTGGCATTCATTGCAAATGTATACTAATTGTTGGTCATCCATGTTCAACTAAACGACAAACATAAACGTAACCTAAACGTACAATTTTGCAAAACGCGGTAACATCTAGCGTATTGTGCGCATGATCTTCACAATTCATCGGTGAGCTCGATCAAAATACTCCGAGCGAATCGAGTTTCCTCAAATGCATTCCTCGGTGAATAACCGAACGCTTTGGATTTAACTCGAAGACCTCGCTTTACAATTAACGAACGCTTCGGAGTAAAATAAGCGGTCCGATGTAATAACCGAACACACCTATTGTGAAATAGCCCCGACTCATCTGCTGTAGGTACCTACCTTCAAAAAGAACTTATAAGATCATTTCTTGTTTCAAAGTGCATCTATAACGCCAATGAACTATTATCTGTTCACAAATTAAAAGACCACTGGCGATGTTGCCTTGTGAAAAGTACAACCGGCAACATTGTCCTAGTTAGAAATTTGGTAACATTTGACGAGTGCTTCTTTCATTTTGGCATTTAAAATATTTTTCTGCTTTCGAGGCATTGAAATGGCTTGTTAAAATGAATATAAATGTAAACAATATAATAATAAAATTGATTTGACAAATTACTTTGACATGAAACTTCAAATACCTTGCCAACCTTGCTATTTTGATAATGTTTTATAGGGGACTTATGTTTTATACCAACATAATGCAGCAGGTGGTGGTTTTTTAAATTGTGAACAACGTATATAATAAACCTAGATCAACAACATTCACACAATGTTAACTGTAACTGACACTACCTGTTTTTTTTTTACATGTACCGTACCATTGTATACTTTGTTCGTGAACTTTGTCACTGTTTAAATTGACTTATACCTAAATGTTAATTAATATGTTTTACATACTTATTTATATACATAATTAACGGGGTTATTTCACAATGGTGAATAACTAAGCTGAATAAAGTATTTCTATTTCTAATACCAGGTGTTACATTTTTTGCTATGGTTATGTAATTTGAATTGGTATTAGTTAGTGGAAAATCTCAAATGTCATATTTCAAGTCAAATTAATTTTCTTCCTAATGTTAACGTCACAAATTAATATTATAACAGATACAGTGAAATAAAAATGAATGATAAATGGAACAAACAGAAATAAAATCAAGAAAACAAAAAATATATGTATATTATTTATGTTCTTATTTATTTCAATTTTTCTTTTACTTATTTTTGTTGAACTATCAATTTTTTTGTTAGTCTCGTGATTTTCGATTACTTTATCTCTTGTTTTTTTTTATTACAATTTCATTTTTCTTATTTGTAGTTTATTTCATTTCTCATTTGTTTCTTTTTATCAAATACTTTATATTTCGTTGACTTTTTTGCAGTTCGTTGACTTTTTTGCAGATTTCTTTTACTTTTCACCAAGCTTTTAGTTTCAATTTTTTTTTCTCCGAAGGTCGATTTTTCATTTGCTTTTTTTATTTCGTATTCTTTGCACTTCACGAAACCTTTGATGTCGTGAAGATCAACAAATACACAAAAATTATCATCAGAGAAGCAACATATTTCGCAGTGAAAAGTACAAATGAACTGATTCACGGTATAAATACGTTAAGTGAGTACTCATACCATGTGTTTTGTAACCTGTAACACATATCAACATTATGGCTTTCACTGATCACCAAAACTGCTTTAGGTATGTTAGAAATAAATCACAAATTCGTTTAAACGGACGCGATCGCGACCACGATCACGATAGCGATAGCGATGGCGATCAAACGCTCCCTAGTAAAGAAATGAGTTAGCACATACTGTTGCGACTTGGCGATACATTGTAATTTTGATCGCCATCGCTATCGCTATCGTGATCGTGGTCGAGATCGCCTATATGTGTTCTTCCCTTAATGCATTGGACACATATAAGCGATCGCGACCACGACCACGATAGCGATAGCGATGGCGATCAAACGCTCCCAATAAAGAAATGAATTCGCACATACTGTTGCGACTTGGCGATCACGATAGCGATAGCGATGGCGATCACACGCTCTTTAGTAAATAAATGAGTCCGCACATAATGTTGCGACTTGTTGGCGATAGATTGTAATTGCTTGATCGCCATCGCTATCGTGATCGTGGTCGCGATCGCCTATATGTGTTCTTCGCTTAAAGCCTTGGACACATATACGCGATCTCGACCACGATCACGATAGCGATAGCGATGGCGATGACACGTTCTTTAGTAAATAAATGAGTCCGCATATACTGTTGCGACTTGTCGGCGATAGATTGAAATTGCTTGATCGCCATCGTTATCGTGATCGTGATCGTGGTCGCGATCGCCTATATGTGTTCTTCGCTTAAGCATTGGGCACATATAGGCGATCGCGACGACGATCACGATCACGATAGCGATGGCGATCAAGTAATTACAATCGAGGCTTTGCCTTGGACACACATGTGCGATCGCGACCACGATCACGCTAGCGATAGCGATGGCGATCAAACGCTCCCTAGTAAAGAAATGTCTTCACACATACTGTTGCGACTTGGCGATCGCTTGTAATTTTGATCGCCATCGCTATCGTGATCGTGGTCGCGATCGCCTATATGTGTTCTTCGCTTTAGTTAGAAATATACTTTAGAAACAGTGAAACTATTGATGGTTTGTGAATTTATTTAACACGTAAAGCCTTGGACACATATAGGCGATCTCGACCACGATCACGATAGCGATAGCGATGGCGATCAAACGCTCCCCAGTAAAGAAATGAGTTCGCATGTACTGTTGCGACTTGGCGATAGATTGTAATTTTGCTATCGCTATCGTGATCGTGGTGGCGATCGCCTATATACATATGTATGTGTTCTTCGCTTAACGCGTTTGAAGATTTGATATTGTTCCGATAATCAAACTTTATATACGTCATTTTTTTCATGGCACACTTTGATGAAAGTTTTTTATTAAATCATAGGTTATAATAATACTACGGCGGCACTGCGCGACTCTTCGTGCCTATAATTGTGCTGTCATTAGCAAATTAGCAACGATACAGCTGCGTCAAGAAGCTACCATGCATGTGGTAAGTCTTGTTGATGCTCAAGATTGCGATGGAATTTTCGAGCTACTCTTCTACTGATGAGGCTCCAATTAGGGCCGAAATAGCTATACAGAGGATACTCGGGGCTCCATTGCAATCCAGCCGAAATTTTGTGAGTACTTATGCATTCCACAATGAATAAAATAGATAAATAAAATAATAGCTCTTTAATTAAAGTAAAAAAATTCTCATCGATGGATTGCAGGTAAAATGAAGTGCTTTATGGAGAAAGAAAAATGATTTACTTTTAAGTGACTTAAAATATCTGACCTGCGGTCCATTACTACAAGATTTTTAACTTAAATTTGACCCATTGATAAAAAAAGCTTCGCCATCCCTGTTCTAGGCAATCTTTAAGCAGACCTATGAGTTCCCTGTACGTGTAGTAATGAAACACAATGAATTTCCTAATTAATTTCAGTTAATTAATTAAAGTATACCTAACTTCTTAACCTACAAAAAAGCTATTGTTAAGATCTACGTCGGGGCAACCCCAGCCGACCACTACAATGCAAATTACTAAACCATCTGAAAATGTGATTTACGTTCCTGTGCACCCTCGCACCAGATATGTACAATCGAAATTAATTCAAGCGTTCTTTTGTTAGGAGCAAAATTGATTTTCTTTTCCAAGAACTTTGAAACAGAATGCCGTTTTAACGAAGCAATTTTGGATACGGATAAGTTGGGTTAAATCGCCTTATTTTGAGCCCAGGAATCTGTGGTTCCAACATTTTAGAAACATCCTGTATATTACAACTACAGCGTTTAAAAATGATATATGTACTGCACAACGAGCATCGAAAGTGACGTCTTGTTCAACGAAGCTTGTATACTGGGTTTTCAAAAATATTTAAGTCCCACATGATTTTCTAGGAAGATTGGCGACACTGTATGATGCTTTCTTGTCACTAAGAAATGTAACTAAATCGAACATGGGCGCGCGTGGTTATAATTGGTTGTAATCACGACGTTCAAGTGTTGTAAATTTTATTTGTTGTTTTCATAAACTACAATTAATATTATTTAGGTAAGGTTACTTTTGTAGGGTCAAGTCAACATAAAATTAATTCTGTTACGCCACTGATTTTATCCTATTATTTATGGTCGGAGTATTTTATTTTAACTATTACCACAAGTGTAAGTTTGGTTGCCTAATTTGGGTGACCACGTGGGACTCGGACATTGTTGAAAACCCTGTAGAAGTCGATCACTTTGGTTGAAAATATTATTTTCCTCGTCCTATTATTATCAAATACTTTTTGCTTCAATTGATTTTCTATCTACATAGTACATACATGGATTTATATAAATATTAAAGAACAAACAAACAAAGTGTAGTAGATCAATAAGAAAAATAACGAAACTGTAGCTTTAAGATGTGACGTTGTAAAATGAAGCTTTCATTTTTTTCGCATCTTGATTTTGTACCGTTAAAATATGTTATGCGTTACTGCATGTAGGTAATTATAAGCATAAGTCTGCACATATGCTATTATGACGCGCCACTCGAAGAGGGTGTAACTTCATAGGGGATGGCGGCCGTATATGGGTAGCACGCGACCACAGATCATATTAAATTTTATGCCGCAAGGGTCGGGGCACAAAGTTACATCGAGATTTCAGAACTATGCGGGATTCCCACGCATTGTGAATTAGGTGGACCAACTGGCGGAAGAAAGATTAAAATCAAGCCTTTTATTTAGTTTCTTGATGACTCAACAATAATAATAATTGTTACCTACACTTTGAGAAGTGTAAGTTTAATTTAATTAATTTAAAGTATTACTATGTATAGATATTTATGTATAATATGTATGTACAACACATTTTTAAATTATATACCTAATGTAGTTATACTTTTAAAATACAACGTGAAATATTTAATATACGTGTAAGGGATGTGGTTCATAATTTTTTGGAGACATCATTCCGTCGGCGGATGTTCCTGTGTCACACTGATAAATTTACAATAGCAACGAGATGATTGCGTGTCCCGCATTAGTGTGGGGCGATTGCCAACAGTCTCCCGACTGACCCCTACACTTTATCAATTAAGCGAGTTAACTTCAATTGCCAGTAATGTTCCCTTAATTGGCTCAATTGGATACGTCAGACCTTCAACAAGTGTTGCTAGCTGCATTCCGTCGTCTCTTCATTACATACTATTTTTACAACGGATAACATCACGTTTTATTTCGGCGGAAACGTCTTCTGGCTGACCCTAATAATAATATGCGCGTTTTCAAAAAATTCACATAAATGTACATTACAAGAATGAAAGTATTGTTTTGCTCCAAAATGCTTTCAAATAATTCGAAATCCTTAATAACGTTTAGTTTTGGATTAATCAAGGGGTTCGAGTATCTCATTCTCATTGTAACACCTTGTATATTCGAAAATTTTTGATTTGGGATGAGGATTTGAGCTCAGTATAATTAACTCAATTAATATTATGTATAATACCACGCGATCATTTAAATTTATAATTAGAGTAGGCTATGAATTTTGAATTAGATTGGCAGCACTAACTGTTGACAGCTTAATTTGAAAGTGAATTGTCAAAGTGACGCTTCAAAATATTTAATTAATTGCCCGGGGCGAACACTTTGAATATTTGCTATGGTTGCCACTAAAACTGTTTCACTTCCTTTAAATTAAAACGGTTGAACCCGATAAGAATCCTATAAACGTCAAGATATTTACATAACCTTTAATCTACAGAGCGAGTCGATTGGCAAGGTGCACAACCGTATAAAAGAAAATCCCGCCTACTTTAATTATAACCCAAGCAGCAAAGTGTCGTTATATTCACGTCATCTTTTGGTCCCAGGAGGTCGGCGACGTCATGTGACTAAAAAAGGACGTCATATTTTGGATAACTTTAAACGACATTTTATAGAACTAATAATAGACGTCGTCATATCGTGAGAATTTGACCATTTTCGGACGAGAAATGATTTTTAGTGTATTTTATATAATCAATTATTTTAAATATGTATATTATTACATCATTGAAGATTTTTTTACCAGTAATTAATTATTCTCGCTGTCTGCCTTGTTCCGCTGTGTACAGTTGCGGACAGAAAATTTCGGATGTCACTGTCACTCATCTGACGTACACATATAGGAATTTCTTAACTTTTACGTCAGTGGAATGACAGTGACTTTTCTGTCCGCAACTGTACATTACATAACGGTACCTACAAACGACGTTATTATTCGACGTCAATATAACGCACAATATAACGTTTCAGAATGACGTCTTTAGAGTGTGACATTAGGCCGTCAAATTTACGCTAAAATGACTCCAAAATGACTGAAAAATGACGTGAAATTAACGACAGTTCTGCAGCCTGGGAAATTTAAATGATCGCGTGGTATAAATGAACAATTTAAGTAGCGACATCTTGCGATCGCTTTTTGACCTGCACAAAATTTTTATAATATAAATATAAAGTTGCTTAATCAAATTCATTATTTTTCAAAAGTTGAAGCCATTTTATTATTTAAATGAAGCCATGTTCTTTCCACGATATAAAAATTTATGTTTTCATTATTTTCAACGACTGATGCAAAAAAAATTAATTTTATTTAGCCCCCCCCCCACCGATTTGAATTTATTCGGAAATTATTACAAAATTTAAAAAAAATTGTTTTAGTATAAAATGTCTATTATATCAGAGTTCCTGTTTTCTATAGATTTCTATAGATTTATATTTCTATAGATTTCTATTAAAAAAAATTGCGAAACAAAAATAATAAAAAAAGTAAGTTATTATACGGGGGCAATTCAATAGGTTTTATTCCGAACTGTACATATTCTATATTTAATTGACAAAGGAAACACTGTTTTCTGTCACTCTCTGACGTTACCAAACGTATGTTGTATTTATACGTAATGGATCAAACGTTATGGCCGTTTTACACTATAACATTTTCTAATTAAAATCTGTTACTAAGTGAGTGAGAAGTACCAATTCAACCAATCAGAATTCACTGTGATAGCTTATCTCTCTCACTTTGTACCAAAAAATGTTATAATGTAAAACAGCCTTTAGTTTTATTTTGTGGATATGAATTTATTTTTATTTATTTAAAATATCTTATTATGTAGAAGTTTTTGTTGATAGATTGTATTTTTATATATAAAGAAAATCGCGACGCAAAAACTACAAAAAAAAAGTTAATATACGGGGGCAATTCAGTAGGTTTTATTCCGAACTGTATATATTCTATAATTGACAAAAAAAAAACACGTCTATCACTGTCTGACGTTACCAGACGTATGTTGTATTTGTATGTAATTAAACAAACGTTAATTTTATTTTGTGGATGTGAATTTTTGTATTTTTATTTATTTAAAATGTCTTATTATGTAGGAGTTTTTGTTTGTAGATTGTATTTTTATATAAAAAGAAAATCGCGACGCAAAAGTTACCAAAAAAATTAAGTTAGTATACGGGGGCAGTTCAATAAGTTTTATTCCGAATTATGTACATTTTATAAATAGCAAAGAAACAACTTCTCTGTCACTTTTTGATGTTACTGAACGTATGCTGCGTTAGCCTCTGCCTTCTCGCTTTAATATTTTGCAATATAAATGACTGGAAATATTTTTCTGAATCAAATTCATTAATTTGAAGAAGTTAAAGTCATTTAATCATTTACAACAAAGTCATCCTCCTTTCTATTATGTATATAAAACTTTTATTTTTATGTGGTTAGACAAACGTTAATTTTATTTATTTAAAATGTCCTATTATGTAAGGGTTTTTGTTTATAGATTGTAAAGTGCGTTTAAAAAAACCGTTATCAAGTAAGCTTAGCTTATGTCAAATGCAAATTTTGCTAAATCACGTCGTAACCTAACTTTTTGTATTCATTTAATGACAATTTTCTACAGAATTGATAATAAAACGCAATTAACGAAATAAAATATTTATTTTATTGCAAATACCTCGAAGCTTTTGATCGAAAAAAATCACGGAGTGGCTGACACCTAGCGGAAGTTTTGTGAAGGGCCCTATCCCATAATAAGGAAAACACTGAAATGACGTTTGGTTAACCTATGAAAAACATTAAATTGAACAATTTGTGTGTGATGCTTCCGCACGAATAAATATTCTTATGTACGTATTGTGTGCTTATGTCTGTGCAGTCTTTATATCTAAGTTAATAATAATAATAATAATGAATGGAAGCAAAACATTAATTATAGTTTTCCTTATTAAAAGCGCCATCTCTTGGTTGCTCATTTTCGTCAATAGCTGACGCTGCGCTGTTGACAGTTCGCAGTTATTCAAGCTTGCAAGCTACGACGTGCCGTCATAAAAGGTTTGTTCGACCTACATGGTTCTGATCAATTCAGTTGGCCTACGAAGTAGTGAATTATTTTGACACCTCCTTTGAGAAGTACAACTGTGATGAGTGCATGTTTTGAACGGCTCGGAATTCGCCGTTCGAACAGACCTAAAATAAAAGCAGGTTCAGAGCCTTCTCGATAACGGATTTTTTTGAACGCGCGTTATTTCTATATGAAAAGAAAAAATTACAAAAAAAAATTAAGTTATTCTACCGGAGCCGTTCAATATGTATTATTCCGAACTATGGTATATGGGTATTCTAGAGGGTCCGGCAGTCAAACCTGACAGGCAATTTTCGACAAAGAAAATATTTCTTTTTTTAAGAAGACAGAAGATGTCCCGAAATTTTTAATATAAAAAAGAATTGTTAAAAAATCATCATGTGCGAAGAATTATATCAGATGGACGGATATTTTGTTCCATCGCATTACGCACGACTTCAATGTTTTCCGGGGTTCTGATGGATCGAACAGACCCACCTCTCCCCCTTGGCATAGCTGAAGACGTAGTGCACCCACATTAGCTCTGTTCCAACCACGCTTTCTGACCGTTTAAGAAACCGTCATAATCAGTTGCCCACCGAAATAGCGATCGATGTTGACAACTTTGTCGAGTGTAAAACTTTGATGAGTGCATGCTTGTGACGGTTTCGAAACGATCACAAGGGTGGTTGGAACAGACCTATTATATCGCATTCCGCATGGGAGGAACATTGAAATGCTGGCAGAACTTTCGTTGCGTGATCGTAACGGAATTACCGTTTTTGAAATACGTCTCTATGACCAAAGCGCGATGCTCATGGCCTCACTGCTCCATAAATACAAAACTTCCACACTTGTGGAATCGAATTACACCGTTTTCTTCCAAATTTTTCGCCCCTACCTTGGGTGACACTCAAAACACTAAAAACGTCAGGTTTGACTGCCGGACCCTGTATATAAATAATATTAATTTACTGAATCGAATTATTACTTTTCAAAAGTTGAATTGATTTTATCATTTAAAATAAAACCATCCACCTTTCTGTAACATTTTATATTATTTATTTTATTTTGTATTATATTATTTTTTTTATATTATGTATTTTTAATGATTTTAATTTTATTTTGAGGTTGTGAATTTATTTATTTAAAATGTCTTATTATGTAGAAATTCTTGTTTATAGATTGTATTTTTTATATAAAAAGAAAATCGCAACGCAAACATTTAAAAAATAAAATAATTATAATTTGTTTTATTCTAAACTGTGTATTTTCTATTAGTGACAAAGAAAGAAAGTGTTTTCTTTTATTTTTTGACGTTACTAAACGTTTGTTATATTTGTCTATGCCTTCTCGCATTAATATTCAAGTTTTCAAGACGTTTCAAAAGTTGAATCACTTTATTATTTAAACAAAGCCGTCCTCCTTTCTATTTTATTTTATTTTATATTATACGATTTAATTTAAACAAATTTTAATTTTAATTTCTGGATATGCATTTATTTATGTAAAATTCCTATTAAAAAAAATGCATTTCTATATGAAAAGAAATTCGGGACGCAAAAATTTAAAAAAAAGTTGTCATACGGGGGTAGTTTCATATGTTTTACACCAAACTATGTGTAATAATTAATGATAAGTGAAATGCTCTTTTCTGTCACTCACTGACGTTAATAATAATAAACGTCGGCCGTATTTATCTCTGTCTTCTGACATATAAAATTTTATTTTGCTTTGGTATTTAAAATGCGTAGGTCAAACATTTTAAATGAATGGAGAAGAGAAATCTCTTTAAAGACAATGGCAAGAAAATTTCTTTCTGCACAGTTTTGTAAATATCTTTAAATTTACGGTTTGAAACTTATGTCGACTTATTTAGACGTCAGTCACAGCAACAAATAAAACATAAAAAACGTAATTGTCACAAATACCGCGTGATTTTTTAAATTTTTTTATCGACTCTTGCCATGGAATTTGGACAGCATATCTTAGCTTTACTGTAAAAGACATGCCGTTCAGATTTCATGGCAAAAGTTGATAAAAAATTTTAAAAATCACTCAGTATTATCATCCTACACTCTTCAGTTCACTTAAAAAATTTTGTTTAATGTCTTTCGTACTAGGAAAACGTTATCTTTTTTCTTCTTCTCCTTCTTGAAAAGACTGTAGCGACTGTGACCGACTTACTACTTTAAAATACATGCTTACTAGATTAGAGAGAACCCAACATCGGAACACTTTATTTTATACTAGATGAAATACAAGCGCATTGCTCGTCATTTTTTGACGCATTGAAAATAGCATGCGTTGAAAAACTCTCACGTTTGAAGTTGGTGTTGCTTCGATAAGCGTATGTTGGTGCTGTAGCCACAACCAGCTGACTTCACTTACTATATTTGACGTTTTATTATAAGTAAAGACATACAGTAGCTGCTTTCTTTCGCTAAAAAGTTTGAATCGAGATTCGAACAGTTCGAATAGTTTTTTGATTGCCCGCTCTGGATCTGGATTATTGCGACAGAACACACCAGATCCGAATGCATTTGAATCCAAACGAATCGTGAAAATAGGAAGATTGAAAAGGGAAAGGGGATTACCGATCCGGATTGAAATTTCACGAAGAGCGGGGATTGACCATTTGGAAGAGAACATCCACCTTTCAATCTAAACGCGTAATGTAGCGTTTGGATCAAACGAAAGAGAGCAGCTATTGTTTCTTGCTATCTCAAGTCACGGCCAACTCCAAACGTGGGCGTTTTGAACGCATGATAATAAAAAAAAGTTGAACGGATCAAAATCTCTTCTTATTCAGTTGACAGTCAAATGCACGCACACTCAAAATAACTACAAATTTACAGAAACTCGACAGAAAAAAAAATTGTAATTGAACACTGTTGCTTTTAGACACGTAATTTTTTGATCAGACCACGTAGATACAGGTTTTTTTTTTCAAGGCCTTAAAATGCAAATTTGAGATATTTTTTTAAAGTAAGGAAATTCATTAAAATATGTCGATCACGTCAGATTATCTTCTATTATTTGAAAAAAGAGAATGAAGGGCAAGGGAATAAAAAAATACTAAATTACGAGGTCAGTCAAAAGAGAAAAGAAATTGGAAAGAACGGTACCTAATCAAAAATTAATGCTCTTCTAACTCCCAAAATAAAATCAAAGAGTCACTTACTTGAGATTACAAAATGATTAAAATACAGGGTGTTCCCAAATTGGATAGTCTTTTATAAGTACCCCAGTTAATAACAAAAAATAAAAAACTAAACAAGCATTATTGAGTCAAATTTTTAAACCTGCGGTTTCAATGGTTCAATTAAAAGTGAACTACTGTTTGTTACCCCGTTTACGTGGTACACTCTAAAAACGAAAGCCAAAACGAAATCCAAATAACTTTTTTGTGTTTTAAATTCACCAAAGAAAAGAATGTTAACTAGCTTTTTTTAATTCAATTGTTAACCTTATTATTATGGGAAATTAAGGCCCGATTTATTAATCTCTGAGTAAGGGGCCAGTAAAATAGTTGATAGATTAAAGATGGAGCTAATCCGTCAAGTTATAACTTGGCATTTACTCAGAGATTAATAAACCGGGCGTTAATATAGGCCGTGATTCAATGTCAAATTTAAATGTCAACATTTACTTTATTTACAGTTGGTTCTTGTCCGATGAAATTTGTATCACAAAATCTTCTAAGCGGACACTAAATCGCGCACTATACACTTAACGTTTCGCAGTCGTTCGACAGCTTCGTCAGAAGTGAAAAATATGTTGTCAAAATAAACAAGGTTGTCAACGGAAACTGAAAAAGTAACTTGATTTATTTTTATTTTTATTTTTTAATCTAAAAATAATTTGAACATTATAAATGTTAAAAAATTAACAGATCTATATTCTATTTAAGGAATCAACATTTACAAATACGGTTATTAGATTAGTTTTCCATTTATTTGTTCCTTTTTTAATTAAATTTATTTTTAACTGATACATTTAGAGTATAACTCTAACGTCACGAAATCGTTAATTCTAATAACTGTCATCTGTCATATCATAATGTCATCCGGTTATTTCTTTACGTCATTGTGATCATTGCCAACTTATTAAGTTTAAAGAAATGTGAAACATTAAAATTGTGACTGGTTGAAGTAGCTTCGTTGTCGTTTACAAAAATGAAAAGAAGAACAAGAAAAGAAAGAAGACGAAAAAACAAACAAAGAGAAACAAGGAACTTAACCACAGCCAATTTATTTTGAGAAATAAAGAACATTTTATGTTATAATTTATGTTATAACAAAGAACGAAATCATCATCAACTTATTTTGAACCATAGAGAAAATTTTTTATATCATAATTTATGTGACAGTTTCGCTAGTTCTAAAATTCTAAGCACATCTACTAGCAAAATCCATAATTCGCAAACAAGCCAAATAATTTCTGGTAGAATCAGCTACGTTCAATGGAGACCAACAAAACTCAGCGTTTGCTCAGTATCGCTAGCAACAAAAACAATAGCCAATTTGGATGTTGCTGAACGACACATCTTGAAATTGTTTGACAGTTTTGTAACCTCGCTTTTGCGATCACTAATTGTTTAAAATTAATTTCAATAGACTCGAATAATCATTCCTCGTAACGCATGACAGGCAAGACAATACCAGTTTCGCTGGCTACAAAACGGTAGCCAATTTGGATGTTACTGAACGCCACATCTTGAATTTGCTTGGTAGTTTTCTAACCTCACTTTCGCAATCACTAATTGTTTTATTAAAATGTGTGACACACAAGACAATACTAATAACACCACAGCCAATTTGAAGATGTTGCTGAACACCACATCTTGAAATTGCTTGACGGTTTTCTAACCTCTCTTTTGCAAATCGAAACATTTGCTGCATCGCTGCGGGCATACAAGGCGTTCAAAGACCCTTCATTTTTGGTTTGCTGAGTTTTGTTGACCTCATTGAATGCAGCTGCTACGTCACAACATAACCAACTTATTTTGAACAACAAAGAAACAATTTTTTTAAATAAACGTTTTAATTGATTTAAATGAACACCTAAATATATATATTTTTAAAAATTTTACGATAGTAATTCACTGTTCTTATAACACAACGAAAAAAAAGTAGGTACTGCACAGACACGTTGTTTCCTGCGTTGCACTCAAAGAGGGCGTCCTACATTTCCTGCACTAGCCTGCACGTATTCAAAATTTATAGACTGGCGGTTGTTACATTAAAAAACAAAAACAACACGTTCGTTTTAAAACACGAAAACAAAAAGGGGGAAAAAACTTGCGAATTTAATAGTGATTGGTTAGAAACGTCGACAAGGAATAAAGTTCCTGCGGGTGTTAGGTAAGTGTGCACTCAAAAGTCAAATCACAGCCGAAACGCAAGTCACAGAAACCACCGCGGGAAAAAAAGTGCGTGCAACCCCACGGAATAAAAGTTCGTATTTGACTGCTGCATGTGTACTGTGTGAAATGTTTTAATAGCAACAATTGGACAATATTGAGCTGGATTGCATTAAAGAATCTGGGCTGTTAAACTAATATACTAATAGCTGCACTAATAGCTATTGTCGCTAACAGGCAAAAATTGGGTAAATTGATAAATTCACTTATGGGTGATTGAAACAAATGCGTACACGCTCATTTATTACGGGATTCTCTCTCTGCTGATGGCTTCTTATTGGACGGCAATTCATAATCATCGGCCTTAATTAAATTACCCATTTAGACAGTTTATCTACTCCGCCAGTTGTTAGTTGTTTTCGTTTACCCTTCACATGAGACAGAGTTGGAAGTACCAGCGCAGTATACGCAGTATTCTTTTTTTTCTAACTTTTATATTTATTTTATTTTTCTATTTTTCAATAAGTATCTACTTTAATTGAAATTAAAAAATTGCATTGCTCAGTCATAGTCAACTCAAAACATTATTTTGAGTGCGGTTTCGAAACGCCCGATTTAAAAATAACCTGCGTCTTTTACTTGAATTTATTAAAACTTCGGGTTAGTAAAAGTTCCATCCTAAAGATTTCTCCTGCCTACTAAGTTTCCTAGTTCCTTTCGACGGACAGAACACATAGAGGGTGGCGGCTAATGAAATATCTTCATTAAAATTCTTCTGGGACTTCAGGACTTCCTCAAGGGTTGAACTTGGGGGCCTTTCTTTTTTACTGTAATTTATATCTCCGACTTTGAAAGTAATTTAATGACATTTTAATGATAGTGAGTTAATGACATTCAATTGTATGCAAGATTAATAATAAAAAGGTAGAAATGACTTTTTTTTCAAGTTTAGAGCTAATTTCACAATCGAATTTAAAGGAGACTTTAAATTTTAAGTCACTAACGGCCGGTATTACCAACGTTTTAAGGAGACCTTAAATTTAAGTCGTGTTTAGATTGTGACATTTCTGCTTAGTTTGTATACCGGGTGAGTCATTTATCCTGGAATTGTCAAATATCTGTAGAAAAAAGCATCTTACGGAAAAAATGTCTGAATTAAAAAGTTAATTATTCCGCGAGGGAAATTGATCGGTGCTAAAATTAGTCCCCCTCCCCTTCCGTAGGGGGTGAGGCGGAGGTAACTTTCAAATCATAAATAGGAACCGCCATTTTTTATAACAGATTCGGATAGTACGTCAAAAAGTATGAAACTTTTATGGGAAACATTTTTTTCGCTTCATGATAGATGGCGCTGTAATCGACGAAATTTCTGATCTCTTCTATTCAAAACCAATACATTCGATTCTGCAGCGCATTTCCAATGAAAAATACCACTTTTTCTTCTAACCACTTGAAACTTAAAAGAAATAAAACATTTATCATGCAAATTTGAAATTACTGGAAAATTTTTAACTTTTAGAAACCTAGATGACCAGAAAATAAACTACATCGACGTGGACGTAGTAGTAGTTTTCTGTTCCCTTCGGGGTGCTTGATTTCTGTGAGTCCCCTCGCCTTTTCTTTGCTTAAATCAATGTCAGAGTTAGGGCGACATCTAATGGACTACAATGGAATCAATTCGAAGTAGTTTCAATTTATTTTTAAATGAAAAACAACTCAAGTATTCAGATCCACGTCAGAAATAAGTGACATCTGTCATTAGCGTTCCTTATTTTTGTTTTTCTTTGCTTGAATAAATGCCAGGTTTTAGGGCGACATCTATCGGACTACAACGGAATCATGTCAAAGTAATTTCAATTTATTTTTTAAGTGGAAAACAACTCAGGTATTCAGATCCATGTCAGAAATAATGACATCTGTCGTTAGCGTCCTATATTTTTTCGCTTTGCTTAAATCAATGCCAGAGTTAGGGCGACATCTAACGGACTATAATGGAATAACTTCAAAGAAATTTCAATTTATTTTTAAATGAGAAAGAACTGAAGAACTTAGATCTGTCACCACTGCAGGGCATCTGTTAACACTGTCCCGTATTCTTCTTTTTCTTTGCTTTTAATTTAATAATAATAGTAATAGGTAAGGGCGACCTCTAATGGACTAAAATAGAATAATATCAAAGTAGTTTCAATTTGTTATTGTGTCACCGTGTGTCACCGTTACATGATATCTGCCAACGTTGTTCCGAATTCTTCTTCTTCTTTGCTTAACTAATCGTCAGAAGTCAGGGCGACATCTTACGGACTAAAATGGAATGATTTCATAGTAATTTTAATTTATTTTTAAATTAGAAACAAGTAAAGCGCTCGGACCCATTTCAGAATTACTGACATCGTCAATGGCGTCACATATTTTTGTCTTTCTTTGCTTCAATTAATGTCATAGTTAGGGCGACATCTAACGAACTACAACGGAATAATTTCAAAAAAGTTTCAATTTATTTTTGAGAATGAGAAACAATCGAAGAACTCAGATCTATGTCACCATTAAATCTGTCAACGTTGTCTCATATTCTTCTTTTTCTTTGCTTAAATAATTGTCAGATGTTAGAGCGACATCTAGCGGAGTGGAGTGGAATTATTTCAATGTAACTTCACCAAAAAACGTAGCGTTTCGTGAGCTTATCTTATAAGATCTATAAGATAACTCTATAGAGTTACGTGTTGCATCTGAGATGTTATCTTTTAATTTCTGTTTTTCTCGCGAGCAACTGGTGTGTCCACTGGAGCGACATCTAGCGATTATTATCGAAGTGTACTTGCGAAATAAATTTTTTTCTCTTTCTCTTTCTCTCTTCGTTGTCCAGTTATGTAAATTACAGAGTATATCGAAATTTTGGGCGTGTCAATTTAAATGAAAAGATTTTTATTTCCGTGATATTATTGATATTATTGGGGCGACGTCTAACGGATTCTAACGAAATACTTTCAATGCGGCCTTTGTTTAATTCGAAGTAAGAAACATCTGGCAATATACCTATATTCGAAACGTCACTGTCATTTATTTGTCGCTTCTTTGAGTAGTTGTCGTTAGGCCCGATGAGTTAAAAATTTTCCGGTAATTTCAAATTTGCATAATAAATGTTTAAATTTATTTTTTTAGTTTCAAATGGTTAGAAGAAAAAGTGGTACTTTTTTTCGCAAATGCAAACTGCAGAATCGAAAGTTATAGAATCTATTATTTTTTGTTCGTTATACGAGCTTTTAATTTTGATAATTATCGTCTTTTGTTTTTAGTTATTTGAATGAAATGGATAGAAAAAGCTCAGGCTTGCTGAAGTTAGACAAAAAAATGTCCATTTAACAATACCGGGTCATCAAAAATAAGTCTATTAAGTTCTTTTTTTTGAAGTAATTTTTTATCTGATTATAAATTGTTGTGTAAAAAAAAATTCGAATCAACTATTATTATTAGTATTATTGTTAAATCTAATTAATTTTTTTTTTTACAAAGTCATAGAATTTATTATTTTTTTGTTCGTTATTTTGCACGGCGCAAGGGACGAGCTTTTGTTTTAGCTTTGAGGATCGATCGTCTTTTATTTTATTTATTTGAATCAGTGGCGTAGATAGGAGGGACGACCCCCCCGCCCCGAAATCGTTCTAAAATATTATGTTCTGCGTAATTCATACTAAAGAAATGTTTCGTATGACGTTATTTGTTCGCCGTTTTACATTTCATAAATAAAATGTCGTAGTCCGTACTTGTTAGATTTTTTTTGTTCGGGCCCCCCCGAAACAAGTTTCTATCTACGCCACTGATTTGAATGAAACGGATGAAAAAAGAAACTCTTGGTGAAGTTAGACAAAAAGGTGCCAATTTCATAAATACTGGGTGATCAAAAAATAACTATTATTGTTAATTGTAATTACATTTTTTCTTCATGAAGTTATAAAATCTATTGTTTTTTTTTTTGTTCGTTATTTTGAACAGTGCATGGACCGAACTTTTGTTTTAGCTTTGAAGGTCGATCGTCTTTTGTTTTATTTATTTGAATGAAATAGCGGAAAAAAAACTCTTGGTGAAGTTAGACAAAAAAAAATAACGTCCATTCCATAAATACCGGGTGATCAAAAAATAATGTCGTTAAGGTTTCTTTTTTTTAAAGTAATTTTACGTTTGATTTATTCTTTTTTAATTTTTAGCTTATTTTGAGCTGTATGCAGACATGAGCTTTAACTTTCACAATTGATTGTCTTTTGTTTCATTTACATATTTGAATGAAATGAATAAAAGAAAGCTCAAGCTTACTGAAGTTAGACAAAAAATGTCCATTTAATAATACCGAGTGATCAAAAAATAATACTGTTAAGCTTTTTTTATAGTATTTTTTATCTGGTTATAAATTCTTATTCAGAAATATTAATTCTAATTAACAACTTCAGTAAATTAAAACAAAAAATCTTAACACACAACTGTATACAGGCTGTCCCGTGACGTAATGTCATCACTTCACCTACCTGATAATCAATTCAAACTAAGTAAGAAACTCTAATAAAATTTTGTTCTAGTGTAAACCGTTTTTTTTTAAATGTGTATTCATTATTAGGTGTACGGATAAATGATTAGATGAACTTGAAAATTAAAAAAAATTAAAAATTGAACATTATGGTAGCACTCTGCAACATTGATAAAAACTTCAGTTTATTTGACAACAGTTGCTGTTATTTCGACATGCAGAAAACAATCGCAATCAACCGTAGACGTAAATTTTACGTTCACTCAGTAGGTTCTAATTGATTATAAAAAAAAACAACGGAACAGCTGTTATAAGACATGTTTTAGTCTTACACGAACCGAGGTCTAAATGCATCAGCTCGAGACTAGACTATTTTAAACGCTTTTCTCAACACACACGGACCGAAGTCGAAACAAATCAGTCCATAATTAATCGAATTGTTTGCATTTTTTATATGTAGATATTTTTTTTAAACTGAATTAAAAAAAAGTTACCCGGCAAGCAATAGTTTTTTAAAAGCATGTTTTTCACAATTTTTTTAAATTTACTGTGGATTACGCAGTAGTTGAAATCGTACACGGACCGAAGTCGAAATAAATCAGTCTATAACTAATGGGATCGTTTGCATTTTTTATGTGTAGGTACTTTTTCAAACCAAATTAAAAAACAATGTAGGCCGGTAAACAACACTTTTCTAAGAGTACATTTTTTCACTTTTTTTAAAATTGATTACGGATTACGCAGTAGTTGAAATCGTAACCGCAGGGAAGTCTAAATAAATTAGCTCGATGCTAAACTATTTTAAGAGCCAATGAATGAGTTTTTCTCAACACACGGACCGAAGTTGAAATAAATCAGTCCATAACTAATCGGATCGTTTTCATTTTTTATGTGTAGATATTTTTTCCAAACCGAATTTTAAAAAATGTCGCCTGGCAAACAATTGTTTTTTAAAAGAATATTTTTCACAATTTTTTGAATTAATTACGGATTATGCATTAGTTGAAATCGTCACGTACCGAGGTCTAAATAAATTAGCTCGATGCTAGACTATTTTAAGAGCCAATGAATGAGTTTTTTCTCAACACACGGACCGAGGTCGAAATAAGTCGGTCTATAACTAATCGGATCTCTTTTGAAGCGCGCTAGAATGTGTTTAGAAAACAACGGGGGTCATTTTGAACACCTTTTGAGATAAAGTTTAAAAATTCTGAAAATTACAAAACACGTATTTTTGAAAAACGGTTTGATTTATTAAGAATTTCTTTTTAGTTTGAATTGATTATTAGATAAACGGATAAATGATTAGATGAACTTTAAAATTTAAAAAAGTAAAAAATTAAACATTAAACACTCAGTATTTTTGAAACGGTTTACTTTAGAACAAAACTTTATTAGAGTTTTTTACTTAGTTTGAATTGATTATCACGTAGGTGAAGTGGTGACATTATGTCACGGGACACCCTGTATGCTTTAATGAATCTAATAACTTCAAAGAAAGTTTTTAAGAATATTATAATAAAGTAGAATAAGTGGTTTGATATACCAGGGGATTTTTAAATTTTTTTATCAACTCTTACCATGGAATTTGGATGTCTTAGCTTTACTGTAAAACAGCATCAAGGAGTGCAATGACGTACTTTTCACTTAAGCTAAGACATGCCATCCAGATTTCATGGCAAGAGTTGATAAAAAATTAAAAAGATCACTATTTTCATCGACCACATAATAGTGACATTTCAATGACGATTACAGTTTTCTGTAATCGAAAAGTACGACTACATTCTGTTTGTATTTAAAATTCATATCGTATAAATAAAAAAAAATTTAACAGTGACACAATATTAGTTGAATGCCATAAGACTTGTCCCGCTTTATGATTCCGCAGTTGTACATACGAGTATTTTCGTTTTATTAATTGTTAGAATTTCATATAGGTATATTATTGCTTAAAAATTAATAGTTTTTCGTAAGGCTCGTGTTTTATTTAAATTACTCTTCAACATGAACATCTAACCTAAAAAATAGTAATATTACGTTTTGAAGGTTGCCAAGGAAGTTAGCAATATTTGGTTTAAATACTTTACGGCAAAGGCTCAATTTATATGAAGCGGCACGTATCAATCACAGGTGCTCACCCTGTATAAAAGCGTCATTGCATATTTAATCCTATAATCCAGTCCTTCACTATTTGTTATGGAAAGTCTAGTGATAATGTGGCACAATGAATGTCATGTCGATTTAGATTTTAAGGTTACACCGAATTAAGCAATATTGCAATACATACATATTTTCTTTTCATCACGAAGTGTATTCACGGCCGAATTTGCATAAAGTTGAGAATTGACAACACCGGCTAATCTGATTTGAGCTGTCACGATTTGACGTATGCTGTAATGATATCATTTTTAATTTAACATTATAGCCAACCTAGTAACTTGAAATTACGGCCTACTACTAACAGGTGATCAATATCTTTTCTAATCAAGTGACCTATGGAAATAAAATTATGTGTCTCTGATTAATTCATTATTTCAAATGCCATTTGAATTACATATTTATATTGCATTCCTATACAAAACGATGGGAATGCAAATAATTCAAATGGCATTTGAAATAATGAACTAAACAAAGACATAATTTTTTCCACATATCACTTGTTTAGAAAAGATATTGATCACGCGTTATAACAAATAGTGAAGGAATGGATTACCTACATTCTGAAAAACAAATTCATCTTACAAAGTGTGCACTCTGTATAAGAGCGGTCGTTTCCCACACAGAGAGAGAGTTGCAATTACCAGAAAACCCGCATGTCGTGAATTAACGCACGTGACCACCATGCCATAATAGTAACGACGACGCCTGAAGTTCCAGAGCTCAGGACAATTCACATTTCGAAGTAAGTCCTTTGCTGACGCGTTTGCAAGAGGCGAAGCCCCTCCTCCCCGACTCGGCCATCCAATAACATCTGAAGCAACCCTCTAGGAAACGAACGCGATTGGCCGTTTCGCCGGCCTCCAATTAAGCTCGTTAACTATAAATTGGATCAAATAATAATGGCAAAACTCAGTACTAATCTAACAGTGTATTAAAATCGTATCCAATTCCGCTTATTATTACTTAATCGCCTGAATTAAGCCAATTGTTTTGATTCGGTCTTAATTTTATTACGCAATTCTGATTAATCGATGCGATGGAAGGTACGCCGTTCGAAGATCCCAATTTTTCCGACTACTCCAACCAGCCGCTGCCCTCGCTCAGCTCCACGCTCTTGCAGGGCAAAAACCAGGACAACCTGAACGTGCACTCCATACAGGTCATGCTGGGGTTGCAACAGCAGCAGCACGATATGTTCTCGAATATGGGCTCGCCCTTGGAGTACAAGGGCTCACCGCAGAAGTTGGAAAATTCACCCATGCATCAGGATCTAGGGATTTTCCAGCAGGGAATGGAGAGTGTTAGTAGTAACGGAACGGGGGTGAAAAGGAAAAATGAGGATATAGTGCTGCTTCAGCCTCAGAATTTGTCTTCGACGG
The DNA here is from genome assembly GCA_033060865.1 of Dorcus hopei. Lineage (NCBI taxonomy): Eukaryota > Metazoa > Arthropoda > Insecta > Coleoptera > Lucanidae > Dorcus > Dorcus hopei. Next base: position 10,461,794 of record CM065422.1, read on the forward strand.
AAATAGGGACGACGACGGCTCCGACGCAAAAGAAAAGCGACAAAAAGAAAAACGATAATAACGGAATCAAAAAGAAAAAGACAAGGTGGGTCTTTTGTTTTCTGTTTTTTTGACACCCTTGACTGTCCTTCACTTTCTATTAGGTATCACTTTCATTTTGGAATATTATTCATAGTAACCATAGTAACGTAATGTAAAATTTTTTTATTGAATTTTGAAAGCAACGACGCGACGCGACGGCGCAATATTTAGAATAAGTACCGAGTGTTCAACGAAAAAATATCTCGAGTTAGCCTTGGAAAAAAATCGTATGTCGTAGGTTGCATAGTATTCATTTTTCATGTGTCAAAAAAATCATTAACCTCAAAATGTTCGTATGCGGACAAGATCGTTAATTTCAGTCGTTGGACGACACATACTCGTTGGCGGAAATGGCCAAAGTAAAAAGTTGTTTTCGTTTTTAAAAGAATATATTAAAATAAATTGTCTGAATTCAGCCCCTTCGCATAACCTAATTTTTTATTCTGACAGTTCTTGCAATTACAACATCTGTGAAGTTCAATCCATGGTACCTACTTTTGTTTCCAAGGCTGACTCGAGACAGGATTTTGTTGAACACTCGATATTTATAACATACCTACTTAATAAGAAATTGCCTGCCCCTCCCAGTTTGTTTAAATTATTCGGGAAGTTGTTGACAGAGTTCTTCAAAACAACTTTTAATTGAATACTGCCACTCACCATCAACTTGCCAAGAAACCATTTTATTCGAAAAACCACCAATTTTCATTTCAAAACTCAAAGAAATTAACTTGACAGATAACAGATGTTTCAGAAATTGTGGTGCGTTCACATTCTCAATAAACACCTTAGGTCTGTTCGTTTTGACTGCACTAAGGTAGCTTATTATAAATTTTAATACCTAAGTAATGTGGCAATGTCATGGCAGCTTTGGCTGAATCCAAATTAAAATCAGCAAGTTTGCTAAAAGTGCTAAAAGCATGAAGTCAACATTTTTTTATAAATCCACTAAAATCCACTAGAAACATACTGGAAAAGCACCAAAAAAAGCACTAGTCACTAAAGCTAAATAATACGGCACTAAACTGTATTAAAAACCACTAGATCTAGTGCTAAAAACACCAAGTTGGCAACCCTGCGCGTTTGTGAGCGGTTTATGGTTTATTGTCCACATCAAACGCGCACGAACGTTTTGCGCGGTTCTGCGAAGTTCGGCACAGCGCAGCGCGTTTGATGTGGACGTCGCTTTAGACAAACAATGTCCATTTAATAATACCGGGTGATCAAAAAATAAAACTATTAAGGTGTCTTTCTCAAGTAAGTTTCTTATTTGATTATAAATTGTCGTTTCAAAATAACAGCAAAAATTACTAATTTAACAGATTTTTTTAACAATTTTCAAAAATTTTTTCATAAAATCATATAATTTATTATTTGTTTGTTTGTTATTTTGAGCTTTAGCTTTGAGGATCGATCGTCTTTTGTTTTATTTACCCGAATGAAATTGATAAAATAAAAGCTCTTACTGAAGTCAGACAAAAACGTCCATTTAATAAATAATACCGGGCGATCAAAAATAAAACTGTTCAGTTTTCTTGTTTGAAGTAATTTTTTTATCTGATGTTTGAAAATATTAATTCGAATCAATTATTATTATTAGTGTTATTGTTAATTCTAATAAAAAATTTTCTTCACAAAGTTATAGAATTTATTATTTTTTGCCTGTTGTTTTATTTGTTTGAATGAAATGGATAAAAAAAACTCTTGGTGAAGTTAGACAAAAAAAACGTCCATTTCATAAATACCGGGTGATCAAAAAATAATGTCGTTAAAGTTTCTTTTTTAAGTAATCTTATGCTTGATTTGATTTTTTTAAATTTTTAGCTTATTTTGAGCAGTGCGCGGGCATGAGCTTTAACTTTAATGATTGATTGTAAATTTTTTATTCTGATAGTACTTGCGAGTTGCGACAATCAAAACACCTGTACAGTTCAATCTACGATACGTACTTTTGTTTCCAAGGCTGACTCGGGGTAGGATTTTTGTCTGCCCCTCCCAGTTTGTTTAAATTATTCGGAAAATTGTTGTCGGAGTTCTTCAAAACAACTTTGAATTGAATATTCATCCTCAACTTGGGAAGAAACCATTTTATTCGAATAACCACCAATTTTAATTTCAAATCTCAAGGAAACTGACTTGACAGATCTGTCAAAAATTGTGTTGGGTTCACGATAATAATAAAACCCTTGTCGGCGCCAACTCCGACGCCAAATTTACTTAAAGTAACAAAAAAAATTTCTAATTCGACAGATTTTTTCTAAAATTCTTTTTCCAGAATCTAGCTTTATAAAATCATACAACTTATTATTTTTTTGTTTGTTATTTTAAACAGTGCACGTGCACGAGCTTTAGCTTTGAATGAAATTGATAAGAGCTCTTAGTGAAGTTGGACAAAAAATGTTCATTTAATAATACCAGATAATCAAAATATAAAATTGTTGTTTAAAAATAACAACAAAAATTACAGATTCAATTTAACAGATTCTTTCAAAAATTCATACATAATTCCAAAATGCTTCATAAATTGAAACAATTTATTAATATTTTGAACGGCGCATGGGAAGATCTTTTGTTTTAGTTTTGAGGATTTGAAATTGATAAAAGAAAACTGTCACTGAAGTTCGACAAAAAATGCCCATTTACCGGGTGATCAAAAAATATAAAATGTGTGTATTTAATGTAAAATTTTTGCATTGAATTTTGGAAACAACATCAACGATACAATATTAAGAATAAGTATCTATAATAAATATAACAGAAAATTGCCTGCCCCCATCTAGCTTGTTTAAATTATTCTCCCTATACAAACAAACCACGATGACACAAAGAAACAAAAATGAAAGTACTTTATTAAACGAAGAATTTAGGATTGAAAAATATAGGGCATGCTATTTAAGAAAATTGAGTTCTGTCATTTTGAAATTTTTGAGATTTCGTTTATTACCATGACCACCCTGTAGCGATAAAATTACATTTAATAATGGCTTATGATAAGTTTATGTATCAACTACATCTGTACCAAAAATCTTTTTCTTAGAGTTAAAAATAAATAAAATATGAATAAATAAAATAGTGGCTGCAAAAGGCAGTTTTTAGACAAAATGTTAAATATCTCAAGAACGGTTAAGTTTAGGTATAGGCAATGGTATACAGAAAATGTGTAGAATTTTATGGGCAATCCAAATTTGGTTTCATATATAGGGCATGCCATTTGAAAGAAAAAAGTTGTGTCCGGCACCACTGTTTTGATTCACTCTGTATAGATGAAAATAATTTTGTGTTGTAGATCTCTTAAATTAAAAAAGAAATTGTATGGAAAACTTTTTTGTATCTTCAATAGTTATGGAGATATGACCCGAGAACACACTGTTGGGACAACCTGTATATTTAGATTTTTTCCTTTTTGAAAAAAGAAAAAATTATCAGGGTGCCACCTCGACTGATTTCGGGCGTTGTCATTTTCAAGTCTGTTTCTTGAAAATGCAATTTAAAGGTGTAGGAAGAAAAAAAGGGGGGGCCAGTATGCAGGCAAAATTAATGAGCCCTTTGGATAAGGTTTTTCTCTTGAGGTTGATGAAATTTTTTTTAACATGCGAATTATTGATAGATCGCTAATTCTTATATTCTATTCATTCACTATTTATCATCTGTCATCGTAGTACGCCGTGAAAATTTAGTGAGAATGTAGCTTTTCTTCTATAATACCTGACAGTGTCAAAATTCTATAGGGTTTCTGTTGGAACCCTGCTCTCATCCCTAAACCTGGTCTTCCTGCTTTGGAGACTGGGAGAATTGGGGATTACTGTCATTGGTTTTCGTCGATTACGTGATTACTTCCCCTACTGGCGTATAACAAGATCCCTAAAAAGTATGTTCAAGTGTTTTCAACTTTTCTTGGGCAATTTGAAGACGTATGCGCGTGTCCCATTAGCTCAACAGCTGTTTTTGTTCGTGTTGTTACCTTTAAGGTTAATTTCTGTTAATCGTCTTAACAATTTACGTCAAGCATACATGTTTGTTATCGAAATATTGGCTCTTGCAATCAATGCGTCAATCAGGTTTGTCGATAGGGTTTAATAACGTGCACACATGCGTAACGCACCCCCAATTGTTACGCCAATGTCTTAACTGAGAAATGTCAGTAAAAAGTAAAAGGATTTTTGAATGAAACTCTTTAATTTAAATTTCTGGACCAAGCTTTGAAAAACTAACTGAAATATAGGAAATATACAACAACATTCAAATAATTAAAAAGAATTAAATAAATGCACTAATAAAAAAAATCAAAATAGTTTCTTGCATGTAAAAATGACGTACAATATTAATTTAGAAAAAAATGACAATGATGCAGTTGCCCCTTCTAGATTTTTCTTATGTCAAAAAATAGAAATTCTTTTCAAACAGAAAATTAAAAAACTTTTATTCTTTATTTTTATTTTCGTTCGGATTAGCGACATTGTAAGTCACTAAAAATTATATTTTCTGACGAAATTAATTCTGTTACGCCACTGATCATCTCCGTATTGTAATGGGGGCATTTTAGTATTAGCTATTAGGTGCGACGCTAAAAGTCTACCTGGGTGGTTATTCTCGAACTGGAGAGAAGCGATCGCTCCCGAAAATGACGTCAAAATGACGTAGGCTCTCATATAAAACTATAGAAATCTTTCGGAAATTGCGTCATTTTCGGGAGCTATCGTTTCTCTCCGGTTCGAGAATAACCACCCTGGGCATTTTAGTATTAAGTGTCAGTTTGGTTGCCTAGTTTAGGAAGTCACGTGGGACTTGAGAATTGTTGAAAACCCGAATTTTCCGGCCGGAATCTTCTTAAATGACAAGAAGAAAGAAACTACAACAAACTATCGCATTTACAGTCCTGGTTTTAAAGAGGGTGATGGCAAAGGCAATGTTCGATTGCTTTTAAAAACAAAACGACGCTAAAAGTCTACCTGGGCATTTTAATATTAAGTGTCTGACTGGTTGCCTAATTTGGGAAATCACGTGGGACTTGCGAATTGTTGGAAACCCGGAATTTCCAGCCGGAATCTTCTTGAACGACAAAGATAAATAAACTATAACTAACTATCACTTTTGCGGTCCTGGTTTTAAAAAGGTTGTCCAGCAAAGACAATGATCGATCGCCTTTAAAAAGAAAACGACGCTAAAGTCTACTTGGGCATTTTAGTATTAAGTGTAAGTCTGGTTGCCTAATTTGGGAGATTACGTGGGACTTGGAAATTGTTGGAAACCCGGAATCTTCTTGAACCAGAAGGAGAAACAAACTATCACCTTTGTAGTCCTTGTTTTAAAGCAAAGGCAATGATCGATCGCCTGGGCCCAGTACACGTGATGTCTAGCTTCTTAGCGTCACAAATCCAAAACTTATCCAATAAAATCGAATCCATTTCGTTCAAAATTCTCAGAAATGCTCACAAAAAATATATTTATTTAGTTCTCAAACTTCGTATAATCATGTCCATGAATAGCGACGTAACCACAGGATGCGGTTTGTAGTTGAGCGCGTGTCTGGGCCCAGTACTTGTTAAGTTTGCTGCAAATACCAAGTGACTACATTTTTTGAATAGGTTCGTTCGCGGAGCAGTTCCGGACTAGGTCGGAACTGTAAAAATTAAATACCCATCGAAGTAATGATCGATTTTAATAACACTTCCAAGTTTACAACTTTCATAAATGAATGAATTTGGACAAAACTGTTCCGCGAACAAAGCTAATATTATGCACTAGTGTAACTATGGCCCAGTACCGCCGTTTGACGGACAAATTCTGTAATTGTAGTTGTCTTTTGTTTTATTTTTTACCTTGATATGTGTCACAGCTCAGACATTTCGTGTAATGTTTGGCGGCAGTGGTGCATATGAAATTATCAGTGAAATTCAGTGTTAAACTTTTTTAATTCAGTACAAATTTTTGACAGTTAACAGTTTTAACAGTTAGAGGGATCGTTCAACCCCAAAAATATTTACAATTTCTTCTGAAACAAGGCGTATAAATAAAATGAATTGTCGATAACTTTTGAAAGGCCACATTTTCTATATTATTATAAACTCAATATTTCCTGTAACGATCTGATTACGATCAGTTTTAAAAAGTTGCCTTTTCACATGCACTGACAATTGGACAATGATTCGTTTACTTCAATCCCTTAAAATTTTACCATTTTTTCTGCTACATGCCGTAGAAATGAAATGTAATGCCGTATAAATGAAATGCACATTTTCTATATTGTTACAAGATTCATTTTTGAACATTTCTTTTAATTAACAGATATTATGATCGGTTTTAAAAGGCTGTGCAATATCATCACATCCATTGATAATATAATTGGACAACGAATATCACTTTAGCATCTCTTTAACGTCACAAATATTTACAGTTCTTCTGAAACACCCTGTATATGTATATAAATTTAATTATTAATCATTTTCTATTGAAATATTTCGCGAAAGCTGAAAATTTTTATGTTTCTGGATATACGAGTACATATTATCTGTTTTTTTTTTGAGATGTGATTGTCTTTGGGTACCATATGCGTACCTACCGGAAATGATACCGCTGTAGTGTTACAAAGTAACAGTTGCTTGATCTATTACACCATACTGGTACACGCGGGACGAATTTGCTATTCAAACGATGGGCCGAAACTAACGATGTTGTTTTTAATAAAGTACAAAATGAGTAACATTTAACTGTAACAAAACGGCATTTTTTTCGTATATATACAGATTCCGAATTAAATTAGTAATCTTCATTGACACACTAAAATCAGGGACGGTCAAAAATAGTATAGCTTCAATAAATAATTTGCATGTGATGCACCAAATGATTTAATATAATTAAGTGACGTTAGTCGTGATTGAATCACATGGCGACACGTGACTCATCACTTCATTCATCATTTAAAAAAATAAGGCGCTTTGAATTAATGGAAATATTCTTGAATGAATGTTGCACGAATAAGAGAATAAAATTACTGCTTTGGGTTTTTAAAATTTTTAAAGACGTGCTTTTATTAAATAAATAAAAAAATAGATCTTTTTAAATGCATAATACATACCGTATGTTTCATTTTTAGTTGAAAACGTACACACAGTTTTGAATCTCCGTGTGTTGTGCTAAAAATTGTAACGAGACAGGTGTGACTCAGCGAGAAGACATTTTACATCAACGGGGTCGATACTGACCCCTTGGGGGCCGATGAAAACTTAAAATAGGTCGATAAACTGTAGAGCCCGGTTGGGGGGTGGATGAACTATTGGTGATCGTCGACTATACATAGATCAATTAAATAAGATCTGCGTTATTTTATTTAACAATATGGAGAGATAACGAATGCCACCTGTAAAAATCCTGTTTATTATTTTTGTGAGTTGTGTGACTCCTCACTTGAAAGGCACTATTGTTTTCTGTCTAATAATAACAACGTTTTGAAATTCTGTATTGATTAAGTTAAGAGATTTTTAATTTCCAATTGGGTTTTAAAACATATTGATCTGTTTAAGAAAGTTTAAGTTTTGAACTAAATTACTAATTTGTTTCTGGATACTTCCTTTTATATTCTTTTCGCTTAGATTTTTAAGGGTTCGCGAGCTACTCTTCTGCTGATGAGGCCCAAAATAGAGCAGAAAGACTTGTCCAACTCATGTCAGCGTCAAAGTCACATTTGACATTGACGTTGAAGTTTATTAATTTAATAAATAATATTCTTGACAATATTAAGAAAAAAAAAAACTAATTTATTACGACCCTGACTTTCGACTACAAAATTTGTGCACAATTTTTCAGGACCACATTCACGGCATTCCAACTGGAAGAACTCGAAAGGGCTTTCGAAAGGGCCCCGTATCCAGACGTCTTCGCCAGAGAGGAACTCGCCTTAAAGCTGAACCTCAGCGAATCCAGAGTCCAGGTCTGGTTCCAAAACAGGCGGGCGAAATGGAGAAAGCGCGAGCCCCCCCGGAAAACCGGCTACATCAGCTCGAACTCCCCCAGCTCCAACATCACCACCAACTTCAATAACTCCATGAACACGTTCTCGCAACCGGCCAGCTTAAATTCCCCGACCCCCGTCGATTCCTGGACGGGCTACCAGAGCTCGTACGACTTGGGGCACATAAATCTCTTGAACCCGCCTTCGGGGTCCTACTCGACTTTCGGTTCCCCTCAAAACGGTTACTCGTACATCCACGACAGTCAGTTGTTTGGGACGCCGATGCGTGCTCATGAGTACGGGGCTCCTCTGGCGAATCAGAGCCCGCCCCTGGGCAGGGAATATTCCATGTTGCAATCGCATTCACCCACGGATGAGAACTCGATTGGTGCAAAAATCGAGTACGTAAATCATGCCATGACGGGGTCTCCGGAGAGGTACGCGAACATATCGCCGAAGTATGAAACTAGTTTAATGCATGAAGTCAAGCAGGAGTATGATGGGAGGGTGAAGGATGAAATCAAAATCGAGACCAGCACGCATCAGACGTACGTCACCTTACCACCTTTCTTGAATTAATCATATACTCGAATAATAGAATTTTTTTCTTGAACATATTTAAGCAACCCGAATTTTTTTACATCAACGAATGACTTGTCGACTTAGATCCTATACCCTGTGTTTGTGTTTATAGTTGCATAAATTTAAAATTACGTTAAATGTATAGCAATGTTAAATTTGTTTAAATTGCGGTTGCCTTGAATGACGAATTAAAAACTGTACATAAATTAAATGAAATCAGTTTGTTGATTAGTTTGGATAATTAAGGGGAGCTCTTGCCTTATGCCTTAAGTGAATCAAGTGCCATAATTAGCGAGTAAGTTAAGCAATATCAAATATTATATTTTTCTTGTAAATATCTCGTGTGCCACATTTTATTACTTTTGTAAATTTTACGAGAATAAACTGGTGTAATAGTAATTATCTATTTGATTTTCTTCTAATTTACCCCAACCGTTTTATCCATTGATTAATTTAAAAAATTAGAAAACGATTTACTTTAAAAGAAATGTTTCGTTGTTTGAATTTAAAACTGTTCGAGTTTCATTTATGCAACCCACTGTGTTCACGTGTTCCGTTGGAAGTATAACCTCATGCAACTTTCAAATACATTTTGAAATGGATATGTTCACGGTTCACATTTAAATAAATAAAATAACATTTCCTCATGGGATTGTGTAATAATAGTTATAGATTTTAACATTTTTTTCTTTGTCCACTTCTGATAGGGACCGGTGAGTAGCCAGGTATTTTATGCCCCCGATTAAAAGAAAATTCCTCAATGAAGTGTTTGCTTAAATAAACATGGCATGACATTCGCTAAGAAACAAACAATAGATGGCGCCACAACACTCCTTAAGCACTTAAGAGTACCTACTTATTCACGTCAATAAATTAAAAATTGAAGTTGGTCTTGAAAGCAGCAATTGGGAGATATTTTATGCCCCGATTAAAAGAAAATTCCTCAATGAAGCGTTTGCTTAAGTAAATATGGCTGTGATGTGGCTTGACATTCGCTAAAAGAACAAACAATAGATGGCGCCACATCACCACCTAAGCCAACGATCACGACGATCACTAATACAGCGTCCTCATTTGTTTATTCCCCGAACTTCTTACTATAATCTACAGTTTCCTTTACACATTAAATTATATTGATGTTAAATAAATTATCCTAATCTCACACAGTAGGGACAAATCCGGTATTTGCATGAACAGTTTTTTAATGCGCATGTTTCGAAACTGGCGGTCCTTCCACAAACGACCGAGTGTGGCGCACAACGTCATTTCATCATAGTGTAAAAAAGTGTGGTTATAGCACGGTTATAGTTTGAAGTTTTCATAGGTATAAGGTTAATTTTCGTTATTAGTTTCGTCGATTGTACATAATAGGTGTAATTTTGTGTTAAATATTTACATGATATTAATTATTTTATTCGGAAAGAAAGGAAGACTGAAGTGTTTGACTTTACACGTTCATCCCTTGTGGGTGCTTGTGGGCGAAGCTACATTTAATTTATGTTTTTACTGTTGTCGGTTTTAAATCTGCATGAAAAAATATGGACAGCACTAGTGACATCTAACTGCAGTAGAATGAAGGACCGCCAATATCGGCCATGTTGGGGTGAAAAATCGGGATATTGAACGTCAAAGGTGCCGACACGGTTTGTCCCTACTGTAAGGTATTTATACTGTGCTAATATTTACATTTCTAACTTAATTCATACGTATTGATGAATAAAAAATCTAAATATAAATTTATTTATAATAAATAGTTAATTTTTAATTGATTATTTCTAACAATATTTAAGAATATTAAGAAATTGGAAAAACAACTTGAATTAAATTATTTCTTAAACAAATCTGTTAAAATACACTTAATGCACTATCCTATAATTTATTTCATTAGTTTCAAAATTATTTCTCATGAAATTTTCAAAGAAATATGCGAATTGTTAGATAAGTGGATTTCCTTATACGTGTGTACGTAAAAGAGCAACTTTGAGCTATCTAGGAGCTTTCAGCTTCCAGTTTTTTTTTTTTGCGAAATATAACTTGTAAATCTCTTTTTTGAGAAAAAAATAAAATTCCTGTACTGTTCACAAATTTTGACAAAAATAATTCTGTTACGCCACTGATTATGCCATTATTGTAATAGCGTTTTCGATTGAGCTGCACTGATAGCACTCAGTGCGCACTGATTCCAGATTTTGTATTCGATTGATAATTTCAGTTCAAACTTTCTTCGTGTTTTATGTTCGATTGAAATGTTAGTGCGCACCAGTTTTGCACTCAGTGCAAGAATTTTGGAACTGACTTCAAAGGTAAGTGCAAGCGTTTGAGTGCAACTTTTCTGTCATTTCAGGAGAAACATATTACAGATGATTTATTGACAGATAACAAAAATAATTTATTGTATCAAGAAATTGTTAATAATTAAGTTATTTGTTAAACACAGTTTGTCTAGCGAATGTGAATAATTAGTGTATTTAGGATTGTTAATTTATTATAACAAATAAATATTGCATTTTTATATTTCTGGCAACAAATGATAATTTTGAGGTTACGGTTCAGTACATTTCCCGCCCAATAATTATGCTCCCAGATCACGTTTGTATTCGATTGAAACACGCACTAGTTTCGTTTTCTGGCAAAACTTATTGAGTGCATGACGTAATATCAGTGTGACCCGAACTTTTCTGGTGCAAGTGAAACGAAAACGCTATAAGTTTGTAAGCATTACCATAAGTGTGAGTTTGGTTGCCTAACATGTGACTCGGAAAATTGTTGAAACCTCGATGGCTATATGCAGTTATTTAAAATAGAAAACCTTTTATTTTTTCACAACTCCCCGTAATTAATATTTCAGCCATTAAACATATTGTGATCTTCAAAATGATTTACACATTTACACTTGTGGCATTGGTGCGCACTCAGAATATCATTAGGTCTGTTTCTGCAACAGTCCCTGACTGTAGAGATGTGTCATTCGTGAATGATTCGATCTTCGGGATTGGATCACTTGAAAGTATTGAATGATAGAATTTTTGCTTAAATAAATATGTCTGTGATGTGGCTTGACATTCGCTAAAAGAACAAACAATAGATGGTGCCACATCACCTCCTAAGCCTACAGTGACTCTATAGAATACAATTTGCTTGAAAGTATTGAATGATAGAATTTTGTTTCAACGGAGTCTGTCGATCGCGACATCGATTGTACAACCTCAATCAAAAGTAATGAAACGCTCAAAACCGAAACGCTGTAGTCAGAGAGAGAAGATACCGAGTGAGATGAAGTCTTATGGCGAACGAATGTTTCCAAAGTCTTTCGGAACCCCACAACACGTTGCGCTCTCTCTAACTCGGCATCATTGCACTTTGACTACAGCGTTTCGGTTTTCAAATTTTCATTACTTTTGATTGAGGCTGTACGTTCTTGCTACATTCGTCTCGGTCTCTCGATGTCGATGTCGGAGCCGGTGATATGATATGATTGTATTTTTTCTGAAGGAGTGAAGGATTAACCCGAGCAGTTTTAAATAATGCTCGAGAATATGAACTAATAATTATATTATTATTATTATGTCATAGTCAGCAAAGGCAGCAGAGTTTTTTTTTTTACATTTTCCGCATCTTTCTTTTTGTTAGCCTGTTTTTGTTAGCCTGTTTTGAAGAAGCATTAATAATATAATAAATAAATTTCAAGCGAGAACCAATGAATGAAAAACGTGTTAACTCTAAAACGCAACCTTAAAATACAATGTTCGATCATAACCGCATTCCTAGCTATCATTCAGATTCTATATTTACCTATATTTTAGATTAATTTGTCCTAATCACTACTAGAATTAAACACGCTTAAAAATACACTATTAAGGCCCCATTTATTCACCTCCAAGTAAATTTATCTGGTTATTTATTCCCATAGTAACAATTGTGATCACAATAGTTACTATGGGAATAAATCACCAGATAAATTTACTTGGAGGTGAATAAATCGGGTCTAAATATTGACCTCGCTAAGTATAGGTAAGTCGACAGATTCAGATTCAAATGATATATAATTTCAATCACAATACTATTCAATCGCACATACTATTTCAATCATTCATCGTGGTGAGTGCGTCGCATCTGCGTGTTGAACGACGGGAATGATCGAATGATTGATACAAAAGATTCGATCTTTTTGGATATCAATCACCGATCGATCGGATCTGTAAAATGAACGAATGACACATCTCTACCTGACTGATCCGAAACTGTCAGAACCGTGCGCCGAACAAAGTCTCACAGCTCTTAAAAGCGGTAATTAATTCGATGAGCGAATATATTTAACAGTTTCGAACTAGTCCGGAATGCTGCAGAAAAATGCACCTAATAAAACATATTCCATGTTTTTCGAATAAAATTTGTACTCACGAGCCTTATAAGCACAAGCGGTACCTCATTTCTTTTTCTCTGCTACACGTTTATCGCTCATTTCATACATTTTTACTGTAAATGTTATTCAGTTATAATTATTACTAAAATTTACTCGCGACTCTTACTAGGTCGCACTTGGGTAGTTTTCGTTACGAAATTTTACTCCGCCATGCTTCTTCATAGGTAAATTTATCCATCTCATGATACTTTGAAGCTTAAAGATATGCTTTTGCGCATCGAATACTTCATCCTGTGACAAAAGCGCCGCGAATTCGTCTTCAAATGAGAAAATAAGAAAAAAAATTCGCACATTTAATGAGATCGGAGACCTAACTAAAGTATTAAGCTGACGATAAGTATATAAAAGCATCATAAATGGACATTTATTAATTTTGTTTCTCTCAATTATAGCACACAAAGTTTGATTTTTGTCACTCAGTGACGCTATGCGCAAACGAAACGTAAACTCGTCTGTTTATGTATCATATCATTCATATCTTTAAGGTGTATCATGTATCCATCCTGTGTTAACTCGAGGGTAACGCATTCTTTTTTCTCTCTCGCGTTACGCCTTCGAGCAACGCGTCGAAGGAAACGCGCGAGTGTTGCCGAGTGAACACGAAAGACATTAAGGCCCAAATTCAGAAACCTACCTTGAGTTGAGAGAGCACTCCACTCACACTTTTCGAGAAATTCAGAGAAGCTTTAATTTTCCTTTTAATGATTTTTTAACTTTCTATCGTAAATCACTGATGATCAAAGTACCTGTACTGACTATAAACTTGATTAAACGAGTAAATATAAAAGCAAATTTCAATTTCAAATAACGACGAAGGTCAGGTTTGAGTGTGAGTAGAGTGTGAGTGGTGTTTCTGAATTTGCCCCTTAAACTGGTAGTGGACTTCTTACTCTTTCTGATTATTAACTTCCTTTTCAAATGATGCTTCTGTTTAGATTAGTATTCTGTGGTATTGTGCCGATTCTGGGCCGCGAAAATTTGAACCCCATATAAGTAACTGTATTTACAATTAAATTCTTACATTTTTCTACCATGTAATATACTATTGGTAACAAAAAAAAAACTATGGAAAAATATGTAAAAACAAAACTTGTAATAATTTTATCATTGTTTATTAAAATTATTACAAGTTTTGTTTTTACATATTTTTCCATAGTTTTTTTTTTGTCACCAATAGTATATTACATGGTAGAAAAATGTAAGAATTTAATTGTAAATACAGTTGTATATGGGGTTCAAACTTTCGCGGCCCAGAACCGGCACAATACAGACTATTTACACTATAAATTTTACTGTTATAATAAATTAATTGCGCAGTAAGTAATTAATTAAATGAAAATGAAAATCGATAAATAAACTGCACGATTGCCTACGAACTGGTTTAGCGCAGCAAATCCAGCGGAAATATTTAAGTACATAATTTTTGCGTTCAAAGTTCATTAAATTTATTTAATGAAAGTAACTGTAAGTAAAACTTGCAACGATTTCTAACGCTCTTGCATTACGGTTATCATTATCAAGTGAATTTTTTTGATGAAGTCAACTAACAATATTTACAAATTTCTTATCAATCAAGCGAGTCTGAACTCAAGAGATAGCCAGAGGCGCTCTACAGTTTAACACACATTGGTTTTTCGTCTCTGTTCCCCGTGTAACATTGAAATCACTGTCCTGGTTCGCGTTAGTGAGTGTGGAGGTCGAAGAAGTTTCGTCGTTTGTTGGAAATTAACGTGGTTTCTGTTTTATTCTACATCGCTCCAGCAAAAATGTAATTATACCTCTTATTTACCTTTATATGAAAATCACTGTGAAATCACGTTTACTTGTTTGTTTGTTATCTATCTGGAATCTGGGTCTCATTTTGAGCAGGAACTATTTAAAACATGCAGGGAATTTTATGTTGATATTGATGGACTCTCTCACCTGCTTGTCCACGAGGAAACAATCGGTGATCTTCGATGTAAAATTGTAAATGTTCGCAGGTGAAGGGGAAGTGTCGAATTCGATTCGATCAATTCATAAAATCAAAAAATATTTTCTTTACTAACGGGTCTTGTCGTTATTAATAGAGAAAAGTAATTGGAAGTTAATTTTAACTGACGTCATTAGTAAATTATTTGGAATTTTTTTTAATAAACAAATTATAAACACATTTAATCTCCTACAGGTTTAAAATTAAAAAAAAACTCGTAAGTGTTAGAATAACATTGTTTCAATTAACATCTAGTTTACTATTATTATTATTTTAATTAGGTCAGGTACCGTCGTCAATTTTAAATAAAATATGTAGAAAGTTTATACACCAGTCAAAATTAATTAACTAGCAGGAAGGCTTCTTTTAATGAAAAAAACAATACGAGGGAAGGTCGAAAAGTAAGGCCAAGTGAAGGGAAGACTAGCTGAACAAAAATAGTAAGACTTTTTTTTCCTGTGAAGGCTTGACAGGACAATCTAAAAATTTAATTTACGTTATTCAAACTAAAATAAAAAAAAGAAACTAGCTGTAAGCCTTCATGTATGTAGTGATAAACAAAATACGAGGGAAGGTTAAAAAGTTACGTGAATTGAAAGAGAAGGCGAGTTAAACAAAAACATTAAAAAATTTAATATTTTTTTCTTTCCTGTGAATTATTTATTGCAAGGTTTCATAGAACACTAAAAATTTATTTAAACCAAAATTTAAAAAAAAAACTAACGGTGAGCCTTCATGTGTGTATTGATAAAGAAAATACGAGGGACGGTCAAAAAGTTACGCTAAATGAAAGCGAGTTAAAAAAAATAATGGTAAGAAAATACATGGGAACGTCAAAAACTAAAGCTAAGCTGGGTATTTTGGTAGGGATTTATAAACACTCTTAAAAATTCAGCATATTTAGACCAAAATAAAAAAAAAATTAACTGTAAACACTCTATAAAAATCTAGTTTACATTATTTATGTACAGTTGCGGACAGAAAATTTCGGATGTCACAGTCATTCCACTGACGTAAAGTTAAGAAATTCCTATATGTATACGTCAGATGAGTGACAGTGACATCCGAAATTTTCTGTCCGCAACTTTACATTTACAATTTTTAAAAATTTGTTGACAGTGAGCCTTCTTGTAGTGAAAAAGAAAATACAAGGGAAGGTCGAAAGGTAATGCTAAGTGAAAGGCAAGGCGAGTTAAACAGAAACTTCAAAAAATTAAATATTTTTCTTTTCTGTGAATTATTTGCTGCAGGGTTTCGTAGAACACTAAAAATGTATTTTAAATTATTTAGAAGAAATTTAAAAAAAAGACAATGAGCCTTAATATATACAGGGTGTTTCATTACAGGTGAAAATAAATCATATCTCATGTACAGAATTTCATTTTACATTAAAATGAAACAATAAAAAACTTCAAACTTTGCTTAGTTTTGGAATTATCTGAGTGTGAAAATAAAAAACTGAAATAATTTATTTACAACATGGACAAAGTAGTTGATAAAAAATGTGAAATCTGTTCGGTTGTAGAAAAAATTCTGTATATAGTCGTCCAAGTTTTGTATGGGTTTTATGATCTTGCTAAAAAAAAAAAAACTTCAAAGAGACCGGCACTGCGGTGTCTTTGTCGCTTTTTCTTATAGCAAGACCATAAAATCGCTACCAAACTGGGACGACTATACAACACGTGTATAAACGTATTTTTTTATCTCCTGCTACTATTTGCGCACTCGGCTGATGCCTCGAGTGCGAAAACGTTCGCACTCGATTAAAAAGATCTACTTTACACAGTAGTTGCTTAAAAAACTATTTCTGGTTATTTAACTTTAAGTTCAGGTAACTCCGAAACTAAGCAAAATTTGAATTTTTTTAATTCTTTCATTTTAACTTAAGAGATTCTAAGAGATTACGTACATGACAGTTTTTTTTTCACCTGTTATGAAACACCCTGTATATTGCTAAAGAAAATATGAGGGAAGGTCAGAAAGTTACGCTAAGTGAAAGGGAAAGCAAGTTAAAAAAAACGTTAACATTAAATATTTTTTCTTTTCTGTGAATTATTCCAAGGCTTCATAAAACACTAAAAATATAGTTTACATTATTTAGGCCAAAATTTAAAAAAAAATAATAACAGTAAGGCTTCATGTAGTAAAAAAGAAAATACGTGGGAAGGTCAAAAATTAAGGATAAGCTATTGGTATTTCTGCAGGGATTTTTAAACACTCTTAAAAATTCAGTATAATTTAGACCAAAATAAAAAAAAAAAAAATTGTAAACACTCTAAAAATAGGTCAGAAAGTGATCACAGGATGGCGTGATCTAAACTTTTCATTTTAAAAATATAGTTTACATTATTTACATTTACAATTTAAACAAACGGACAGTGAGCCTTCTTGTAGTGAAAAGGAAAGTACAAGAGAAGGTCAAAAAGTAATGCGAAGTGAAAGGCAGGAGGGATTAAACAAATAGTTTTTCTTTCCTGTAACGTTGATTTTATTTAATTTTTTAAGTTTTGGGCCGCGAAACTTTGATTTTTTTAAAGCTTGGAGTCCGGAAAGTTGTCGCCGCGTAAAGTTGATTTTATTTATTTTTTAAAATAGTTTTCTTTTAAGCTGGGAGACCGCAAAATGTTACCTTTTGTCTTCTTTTAGGCTTGACGACTTTTCTAAGTTTGAGGGCCGCGTAATTTTGATTCTGTTTATTTTTTGAAAATTTGGAGCCGCGTAACATTGATTTTATTTTTCTTTTAAGCTCGGGGCCGCGGAATGTTGACTTTTGTTTTCTTCTAAGCTTATATCGTTGATTATATTTATTTTAATGAACGTTTGGAGACGGGTAACGTCGACTTGATTTAATTTTCCTAAGTTTTAGGCCGCGGAAGGTTGATTTTCTTTTTCTTTTAAGCTCAGTGGCCGCGGAATGTTGACTTTTGTTTTTTTTTTAAGCTTGACGACCATGGAAGGTTGATTCAATTTTTTTTACGCTTGAGGATTGCATATCGTTGATTTTATTTATTTTACTGAAAGTTTGGGGCCGGATAACGTTGATTTAATTTAATTTTTTTTAATTTTAGGCCGCGGAACGTTGATTTTCTTTTTCGTTTAAAGCTTCTAGACGGTCAGGAATGTTGATTTTATTTTGTTTTCAGCTTGAGGGGCGTGTTGATTTTATTTATTTTATTGAAAGTTTGGGGCCGGATAAAGTTGATTTGCCTTAATTTTTTAAGTTTTGAGCCGCGGAACGTTGATTTTATTTTTTTTATGCTTGGAGACCACGGAATGTTGTCTTTTGTTTCGTTTTAAGCTTGACGGCCATGGAATGTTGATTTTATTTTATTTTTCAAACTAGAGAACCATCTAGCGTTGATTTTTTTTTAAGTCTGGGCCCCAGAACGTTGATTTTATCTTTTTTAAGTTTGGGGTCGCGGAATGTTGACTTTTGTTTCCTTTTAAGATTGAGAGCCTGTTAAATGTTAATTTTATTTTTGTTTTAAGCTTGAGGGCCGCGTAACTTTGATTCTGTTTATTTTTTGAAAATTTGGGGCCGCATAACATTGATTTAATTTTTCTTTTAAGCTTGGTGGCCGCGGAATGATGACTTTTATTTTCCTTTAAACTCATATCGTTGATTTTATTTATTTTATTGAACGTTTGGGGACGGATAACGTTGATTTAATTTAATTTTTATTTAAGTTTTAGGCCGTGGAATGTTAATTTTATTTTTCTTTTAAGCTTAGTGGCCGCGGAATATTGACGTTTGTTTCCTTTTAAGCTTGACGATCACGGAAACTTGGGGGCCGCGTAACGTTGATTTTATTTTTTCTTTAAGCTTGTAGACCGGAATATAGGCGGAATGTTGTCTTTTGTTTTATTTTAAGCTTGACCGCCACGGAATGTTGATTTAAATTTTTCTTTTAAGCTTGAGGGACGCGTATCGCTGATTTTATTTATTTTATTGTAAACTTGGGACCGGGTAATGTTGATTTGATTTAATTTTTTTCTAATTTTGAGCCTCGGAACGTTGAGTTAATTTTTGTTTTAAGCTTGAAGACCGCAGAATGTTGTCTTTTGTTTTCTTTTAAGCTTGGCGGCCACGGAATGTAGATTTTATTTTTCTTTTAAGCTTGAGGGCCGAGTAGCGTTGATTTTATTTAATTTTCACTTTATTTTCCTTTTAAGCTTGGGTTGGGGCCGTGATTTTTGTTTTCTTTTAAACTTGAGGGCTGCGAACTGCGGAATCTTGATTTTCTTTTTCTTTTAAGCTTCATTGTATTTGGGGCTGGTAACGTTGATTTTATTTATTTTTTTTAAGTTTTGGGCCGCGGAATGTTCAATGTATTTTTCTTTTAAGCTTGGAGACCGCGGAATGTCGTCTTTTGTTTTTCTTTTAAGCTCTAGCACCGCGTAACGTTGATTTTATTTGTTTTTTAAGCTTGACGGCCTCAAAACGTTGATTTTATTTTTCTTGGCTTGGCTTGAGGGCCGCGGAATATGCATTAAATTTACTCTTGGGAGGTCGCCGAGCTAAAAAGTTGAATAGTCCGTAGAAAAAATAAAAAATAATAAAATAATACAAATTAAACTAGGTAGGTAAGGTACCTACGTAATAAGATAATAATTATTCTTACATAGAATTTATCTGATTCAGACTCACGTGCGTCAATTTATCATTAAAAATCGCAGGTAATTCACAGGTTTCCGTGAACAATTTCGAATTTAATTTTATTCGATCAGAAAAGCACGGTGAGGTTCCCTGTAGATACAGTTAGTTAATCACACGTCCTTCCGTTGCGATTGCACAATGAATATCCGGTTGAGGTGAAGTGACGTTCTCAAACTTTGGCGAAGCCATTTCCTCTGATAATGGCACTAATCTGTTTTCCTTTTCATATTCATAGGTTTATTTGTTGCTTTCGAAAATCCTCAGAAGTTAATAAAACGGAACGTAATCTCTATACAGTCATACAGCGTGAGTTTAAATTTCCCGCCTTTCATTATTTTTTTTTTTGTAAAGTTGAAATGCATATAGGCGCACACTAGAATGCAACTACATTTGGTTAACGAGGCTAATGTAATAATGATTCTAATAAGTATCAATAATTATGTGAATAATAAAATATAGTAGATATTTCATTATTTTTCGCTAAGACTACACACAAAGAATAAAAGTCACTAGATAGAGACGCGGGAAATTCAAACTGCCTTCAGTAATTTTCGTTCATATTTAAGTTATTCTTACCAATCGCGATCTGTTTATTATTTTTATTTTATTTTTTTGAGATAGTTGGATAGTGATAGCAAATATCATGTACGTAAATATAGTAAGATTTGCTTGAACATAAAAGAGCTTATCCAGCACATTAGTTCCATCGATAAACGCCTGACATTGAATTTCTTGAACGTGTGTATCCACCCACCGTAAATTTTAATGTTGGTCAGCAGAATTAATGTCAGGGTTTTCCATCGCTTGCATGCATAAATACACTCACGGGCGTAAAGACTCGCTCCATTCCCCTCCGAATCGTTCTTCGTTTGCTCCAGCGCGCACCTCTGTCTTCTTTTACGAAATAAGAAAGTGAATCGAGCCTGTACTACTTTCCCCGGTGCGATGACAACTCGCGATCAGTCGCTTTCGTAATCCAAACGCGAACGGACGATTTTTTTTAATCACCCTTGATTTTTCGACGTCGTTCCTTTTTCAAATGGTGTTCTGTTGACTTGCAGATAGACAGGATGAAGATCGCGGTGTGCTTGTGCGTTGTTCTTTCGACGGTCTTGGTTTCCATAAACGGGCAATGCCTGACGACGAAGGACGTCCGTAATCCTCACCCCAACGCCAAAAATAATTTGTACACGGGCGAGCAGGAATTCGCCTTGAACCTCCTGCAGGCCATAAACCAGTTGAACCCTCGAGAAAATCTCTTCTTCTCGCCCTATTCCACGTATCACGCGCTCCTGCTGGCCTACTTCATTTCGGCCAGGCAAACGGAAAGTTTCCTGAAGAAAGTTTTAGGACTTGACTCAAATCTGGTAAGTTACGAATTTATTTTATTCTTAGTTTGGTATTTAAGATGCGCACTGCAATAATTTTTATTCAAAAAATTACAAGTGTTGATGAGCCTAGTAAAATCGATGACATTTCTGAAAAATACAGATTATTATGTGATAAAATATTTAAAACAAAAGAACAAGGTCGATTGATTCCTTTGGAAAAGATTAGACCGTACTTCTATCGAGTGAGCCAGAGAAATTGTCGCCTGTTTACATTTCCCGCAAATTGGATGAATTGATCATGTTGGTAACAGAACTTCTTCAGGCAGTATTTCGTGTATTAAAAGTGTAATTATAAAACGTGCAAGGAGAACAGAAAATATTAAATAGAAACCTTTGAAAGCGAGAGTAACTGCCAACATTGGTCAAGAACTAACGCGGTTGCCAACTATAATTAATAAAAGACGCCAGATACACTACGCCCCAAAATTCAAGCGGGCGACAGGTCTTCTTGGCTCACCCGGTATATTTAAAAAGAGACAAACCTCATTAGGATTTGAGCAGTGCTGCCAATTAGCGGACAATTACCCACTTGGAACCACTAGGCCTGAAAGGGATAAAAGAGAATTTTGGTCCTAATGTGAGGGAAAAGCTGTCAATAGTTGGCAATACTGAACCGGTCACAAAATCACTAAATTTCAAACTTGTCTGAATGTACTAAAGTCTGTCTGAAATTTCAACAGAAAGTCACCAGATCTATTGACAAAATCACTAAATTGGAGATGGTGTCAGAAACAAGCGATCAAAAAATGAACTAAAGCTGCGTTCGTTTATTCATCTCCGTTCACTCCATTTACTTTTTCGCATCTTCGTCTCACTCTTACTTATATTAAAACTTATTCGCTCTCATTCTAATTTTACTCCATTCCTGCACCATGTGAATAAACGAACTCAGCTTAAGTAGTTCAGTTATTTCCAGATAACATGTTTACCTACAGGCAGAACTGCCAATTTGGGGGATTTTCCCCTATTTTTTAATATTTTAATTAATTTGGGATAGGAGCAGGAAAGACAAAACCCAAGAATGTTGAGATTCACACTACTAGAAAGAAAAAAAAATTAAGAAGACACAAAATAAGAGGGAGAGCAAGAGAACTCTGATTGAATTCTAGAACATCGTCTGTCTCTGTTTCTCTTCTTTTTTTTATTTTACAGTCTTTCTACCTCAGAGACACATCATTTTTCTTAAATCATTTCTCAACGTTTTCTCTTGGGCATTTCTTCTTTCTTTTTTTGAATGTTATCCCTTTTTAGATGTTTTTATCTTTTTTTAATCTTCTCCATCCTCCAATAGCTCTATCCTGCTTCCTTTCTCGTGTGGTATCCAATTTAGCGATTCTCTTGGTAATTGTTTGCCATTTTTTTTTTCTTAGCGGACACGCTGTTTTAGAGCTTCTTATGGCGAGTTTTTCTTTATCAATTTTCTTTTGAGCATTCTTCTTTTCTTCCTTCTCTGCGGTGTTCAGTGTAACAAGCCACAATTACCTTTTGCCTTCTCAATTATTCTCGAATGGTTCGTTTGGTAATTGTTTGTTTTATCTTTTGGCAGTGTTTTTGGGCGTAGACTTTTCTTATTTCTCTGTCCACATACTTCTGAACTTTCTTCTATCCACGATTTCTTTGTATCTTTCCGATTGAGTTCAATTTTTTCGATTATTGTCTTTACCTTCCCAATTATTCTCAGACGGCTTCATTTTTAATCTTCTCCATCCTCCAGCTTCCTTTCTCGTATGGTATCCAGTTTAGTGATTCTCTTGGTAATTGTTTGTCATCTTTTTCCTTATTTCGTCTGACCACGCTGTTTTAGAGCTTCCTTTGGCGAGTTTTTCTTTATCAATTTTCTTTTGGGCCTTCTTCTTTTCTTCCTTCCCTGCGATGTTCAGTGTAACAACCATTCCCTCAATTACCTTTTGCCTTCTCAATTATTCACGAGTGGTTTCATTTTTAAGCCACTCCAATCGAGAGATTTTTCTCTGACCCTTCTAATTTTCTTTTGTTTGTTTCTGTTGATTTTCCAACTTCCTCCTTTTAGCTATTTTTTTTTAATCAAATTTTGCAAAGACATGTTTGAAGCCTTCTCGTATTACTATATATCTTCAGGTTAATTACCTGAAGATATAAAAAAGTACATAAAAGAATAGTGAGACGCACACATAAAATGCAGAAATAGAAGAACTGTCATTAAAGATGAATGAAAAGAAGATTAAATATTTGCTCGTAGTGAACGGAACACAAAAGACCTGAATTTAAAAAGTCGTCTCTTTTACATAGATTTTTAAAATTGAGACTAAGGCCAGAGTTTACAATCGTCGGATAAGCATTATTATTGGTATAACGTGACGTAGGTGTGACGTAGATATTGAGGAACATTAAAGGATATGTGGCGAACAGTTATTCCGTTCTTATTCCACGATTGTAAAACTGGGCCTAAAGGGATTAGAAGGGCAATTTCAACATCAAGAAGTTCATAGTCATTTTCTCTTACTTGTCTGGGATACATCTCCTTTCTTCAGATTCTTTCGAATCTTTCTTTGTGTGTCTTTACTTGTGTTGTATCCAATTTAGCTATTCTCCTTGTATTTGGTGTACAAATTTAGCAATTCTCCTGGTATTTGATATGTTCTTTTGGGCCTTCCTCTTTTCTTTCTTCCTTCCTTCTGGCGTCTACTATAACCTCGGATACTGTTCCCGGACCACTCCTCGGTCGGGTCGTTTCTATAATTATTGCCTCGAGTCTTCCAATTTATTCTTAGGTACTTTCATTTCTAATCTCCTCAATCTCGATATTTTTCTAAGATAAATTTACTCCTTCTAATTTTCTTTTGTTTGCTTCTGTTTTGGTGTTCAGCTTTCAGAACTTCTTCGCTCTTCAGAACCTCTTTTAGTTATTTAACAAAACATTTTGGTGACTTGCTTGTAACAATACTAAGTAAACATATTTCTTTTTATATAAAATTTGTAAAGCCATTTCTATTTCTTATTGAACTCCAAACATCTGCCTATTCTTTTGTTTTCTGATTTACAAAAGAACAAAAAACAATTTTTGTCGACTCCTCATCACCTCATTACCAAACAAGTCATCAAGCAAGAGCATCAAAAATGTTTTGAGTTTTTAAATCTTCCTCTTTCTGTTCTTTTAAGTTTTACTTTATCTACGTTCTTTTCAGTTTTCCTCTAATCCATGTTTTTTGGGCTCTCCTCTTTTCTTTCCACCTTTTAGGCTTCCATCTTTCTTTCCAATTGCTCTTAGGTCTTCTCCAACTTCGATATTTTTCTATTCCTTGTGATTTTCTTCTCTTTGCTTCGGTTGACTTCTTTTTATCAAATTTGTAAAGCCGCTTTTGACATCGAAAATTCTTCTTTGGTTATTCATCATCTCATCAAATAAATCACGTCCAATCTCCCAATTGAGAAATTGCATGACGTTTGACGTTTCGTGACATGTTTGATCGGAAATGCCAATTAAAAAAGAAAAGAAAAAAACAGAGGACGAGTTTGGTCACTCATCACATCATTAAACACGTCGCTCGTCAAATATTTCGTTAAACAAACACGTCCGGAAATCTTTCGCTTCGAGCAAAAATAACTTCTTTTTTCTTAATTTGTTAACCACACGATTTTAAACTAAGGGGAATTCCATTGTCAAACGAGTTATAAATTACGCCGTGCATCATTAAGTACGCGGATATGCAATTACATACTTTTATAATTTCGGAAGAAAAAAAGCTATTATCCGCGTTAACCACTTTCCTTTTTTCTGTTTGTCACGTAGCGTTTTCGATTGACTGCATTAGTGTGCACTTAGATTATCTCCATCTCGTTTTATTACATGAGGTTAAAACAAGATGGAAATATTCTAAGTGCGAGCAGTGCAGGTTAATCGAAAACGCTAATAAATAAAAAGCCTGAAATGGGAAAGTCAGTTGAGTAATGGCTTCCGTTTATTTATTTATTTATTTATTTATTTACGTATTTATTTTTCGGTTCATTTCCCTAGTTTCGGAATCGATTTCAGTTTAATTGAGGACGCGTGTGTCACGTATTATGATGCAATTGTTTTTCTTGAGATGATGGGTAATTCCCAATGACGGGCAGAACACGCTCGAAATTTCAAAGGTAACATTTCTCTGAATTGAATGATCGTACTTGAAAATTTTGAAGTAGTTGTTTTGGTCTACAATACAAACAACGGCGACAACATTCTGTTAATTGGTAATAGTTTGCGTAAGTAATCGTCAAAAACCCACCGTGGATGTGTGCGTGACTCAGAAATTTACGCGAGATGAGCAAGAGTATGAGGCAACTGGAAAATAACTCCGTCAGTGTTGCCAAGTATTGACAATCGTTATTCCCTCACATTGGGACAAAAGTTCCCTTTATGCTTGTGTTTCCCTCTGATTGCAATTTTAAACTATTTGTATGCATTTTGTCAAGATTTGCTTTAATATGTAAATAATTTTTGTCTTCAAAACTTCCCGCTTTCTCTTTGCAATTTTAAGGCATAAAAATTACCATGAATCGACAAAATTTCCACGGATTGGCAACAGTGATCTGTGATCTTTTCGATGAATGGAAGCATAAATTAACCAATCAAAAGCCACTGACAACCAATCGTACTCGGGTACACTTTAAGGCGGGATTTTTAAAAATATGTTTTCCTCTAGCAGTGAGTATAACAACATAATTAAATCAGACGATTTAAAACTTAGTACAGTGAGAATATTGCACAGGTTTTAAGTGCGACATTCTCGTTTGAAATCTGGCGCACTTTCACTTTGAACTCACAGCTCATTCGTGTGAACTCTTCACGCAAGGTGTGATAATTGGACGTGAAAGTACGCAGCAACAGGAAGCTCCATTTTTTCCGCCAGGTTCTAAAAAACACCCGCAGTGCATTAATTAATTGCCTTCACGTTCACATCCAATAAAACAACTGAGTTTTTAAAGCATCAAAATGTTTTGCACTGCAAAACCTTCAGAAGCTGTCAACCGAAACGCTACGAATTGTGGGATTTTAATTTAAAGTACAGTCGCACCTCTACAATTCGAACCTCCACAACTTGAAATTTTCGATAGTCGAAATTTCTATAATTCGAAGTAATTTTCCCGTCTCTCGAGATTCGAGTTATGGAGGTTCGACTGTAGTTTGTCAATTTTTGACATATTAACCAAAATAGTACGTTAAGGCTTATATAAAGTGTGATCAAAAACATTGGTAGTTAGATCTTCATTTTAATTCATTTTTCTTAATTGGTGTAGATGTTATCATGATTCATAAACAAATGAAGTAATACAGTTGACTTAATTCAATGCAAAAACATAGAAATTTTAAAATATGGCTTGCAAATGACATGAGTTGACAGGTACGCCATCTCTTGATCTCATTTTGAAGTGAGTTTATGATGAAAGTGCCATTTATTTGCTACAGTTAGAAAATTGATCGTTACAATTTTGCCTAACTTTTGAAAATGATTGCCACACGCGTTTTCGAAACGATTTACATCAAACTAGGTTTTTTTTTTTTAATTTTCATGCAAACCCGAATATTTTTAAAATAACATGAATGATCTGGAGCGCCATCTCTAATTTTGAAGTGATGTATTATCATTAGAGTGTCACCTGATTGACCGCAGATAGAACTTTAGAATTGTGCGACAACATATTTTTTTTGTCTAACTAAAATTATATATTAATGAAACAAATTATTTGATTAAAAACTTTGGTAGTCGGGCTTCTATGTCATTTTAATTTATTTTTCTTACTTGGTATTTCGGTATATGTATTTAGATATTATCATGATTCATAAACAAATGAAACTTAATTCAACGCAAAAACATATGGCTTGCAATCTAGCTTGCTAAATCCAGCTGCGCCATCTCTCGGGCTACGTTTGAAGTGAAATTATGATGAAATGTCATTTATTTGCTACAGTTGAAGCTTACAATTTTGCTCAAAATTTTGAAAATAATTACCACGTGTTTTCGAAACTTTTTACATTAGGCTTTTGTTACTTTTTGTTATTTTCATACAAAAATATAACCTACAAATAACATTGCTAATTTTGAAGTGATATTATAATCAGAGCGCCATCTGTTTGAAACAGTTAGAAACTTTAGAATTGTGCGATTTCAGACTAAAATATTTTGCTATTTTTTCATCTAATTACAATTATTATGTATGTATATACCGTTTGTCCATCTGACAATGAGACATAGGAAAACAGAAATTGCTTTATATTATCTACCTATACATGTACATATATACGAAATTCTGGGTTATAATCGGAAAGATTATTGCATTCAAAGTGTTTTGATACAAAATTTGTGCAATTTTAGTTCTTAATTATTTAGAAATTAAGAAAAAAGTTATTATTTTTTTCCGGACAAGATTAGTAAGTATTTAACGAAGAGTTTACAAACGGATGTCGTGGTCAAGTTAGTTTGTTCATGTTTCACAACCGTAAGGTCACGAGTTCAAATCCGAATGAGGACACTTTTTTTTTCTTTTTTTAAATATTTTTTCAGATTTGAAATCACTTAAACTCTTAAACTACTTTATTATTTTATTTATAAGTTTCATTTTAATATTAATTATGTAACATAATAAATAAAGTTATAACTTTAACATAATAAAATTTTGCAAACGAAAAAATACACATAAATGGAACATAATTAATATTAAAATGAAACTTATTAATACTTATATTACTTATATTACTTATATTAATAAACTAGTTTAAGAGTGATTTCAAATCTGAAAAAATATTTAAAAAAAAAGTGTCTTCATTCGGATCTGAACTCGTGACCTTACGGTTGTGAAACATGAACAAACTAACTTGACCACGACATCCGTTTAGAAAGTCTTCGTTAAATACCTACTAATCTTGTCCGGAAAAAAATAATAACTTTTTTTCTTAATTTCTAAATAATTAACAACTAAAATTACACAAATTTAGTATCAAAACACTTTGAATGCAATAATCTTTCTGATTATAACCCAGAATTTCATATATATGTACTCAGGTAGATAATATAAGGCAATTTCTGTTTTCCCATGTTAAATCCCTATGTCTCATTGTCAGATGGACATACGGTATGTATTAATAAAAATAATTAATAATGAAAGCCCTTGCTTTCTTATTAAAATGAAAATGTATCAGTAAGAGCAATTATTTGTAAATTATAACCAGAGTTAGAAGGATGAGATTCCGCTTGCAGCAGTCCGCCTGGGTCGCCGCTTATACTGTGCATGTTTATGTATGATCATTGCGCTGGCTCATTTCTCCATAAGCGTCGGATGAAATTTTAATTTCATCGCGTAAGAAATTGTTAAATTTAGACAAAATTTCGTATTTTCGAATTAGAAATTAAGTAAATTAAATTAAACACTAAACGGTCTTTGCTAGTGCAAATTATGCATGCGATTATTTGCTATTCCCGTATCGAGTGCACTTAGATGTGACGCTCTTGCCACCGCGAGCGGAATCCGATCCGCCTAACCGTGATTATAACTCGTGTCTAAATAAAAACCTAGTCAAGTAAGCTAGATTTAGTAATTCTGCTATGTAAATGCAATGGATAAATTCTTAATCACAACCCACTTGACCAGGTTTTTATTTAGACACTTGTTACAA
The DNA here is from genome assembly GCA_033060865.1 of Dorcus hopei. Classification (NCBI taxonomy): domain Eukaryota; kingdom Metazoa; phylum Arthropoda; class Insecta; order Coleoptera; family Lucanidae; genus Dorcus; species Dorcus hopei. The sequence continues at coordinate 10,490,478 of CM065422.1, forward strand.
TGTGATAAAAAAACTGGTAGTCAGACCTTGCGTGTCATTTTAATTTATTTTTATTTTTTTAATTGATGTAGATAATACCATCATTCATAAACAAATGAAGTGAAATTATCATGAAATGTCATTTATTTGCTACAATTATTTAGAAAGTTGTTAATTATAATTTTGCCTAAATTTTGAAAATAATTACCACATGCGTTTTCGAAACGATTTACATCAACCTAGGATTTCGTTGTTTTCGTACAGTAGCGGACAACAAAATCCGGGCACATTATTTGTACAATGTAAACCTCACTTTAACATTTTTGACGTTTAATACATACACCTAAACAAAATGTCACTAGTAATTCTCACGTTTAATACACATTTTGACAGAAATAAAACCTCAATAAAAGCCTGATTTATCAATTTGTCTAAATACGAACGACATGTCAAATTCTTGCCCGGATTTTATTGTTCGCTACTGCACAAAATCAGAAGATTCCAAAGTACGACTTACAAAATAAATAACATAAATACAGTCACTAAATAAATACAGTACCGCAATCCACATACAGTGCAAGCAAATTAAAATCAAAACCACGTGACTTGTCCGTATAGGCAGCACATCGTGCACGGTTGGCTATGCTGTTGGAAATCGGCTGTTATGCGTTCGAAATATTTTTCCAGTGGCGTAACACGAAGTTAGCCTGAAAATTTAATCTAGAAATAAATGCATTATTAACTAATTTTTGTATGATTACCTTGATCTAAAATTGACAATAACAATTGAGCTCAGAAAATAACTGATTTTAAAATAAGTGTACGAAATGGAACGGACGACTTACCTGCACGCTACTGATCAAAAAGAAGTCATATTTAATATGTCGCTCAATGTTGCCAATGCTAGAAATCAGAAACACATACGTAACTGATCACGTGGCTTTGATTTTCATATGCTCACACTGTACTTAATTGTTGAGTTCGGAAATTCACGCGGTGCAAGTTCGAAGTGAAAAGTAGTGAGAACGCAGCTGTTTTGATATACGTAAAAAATGAGACAAAAGTGCTCGAGGAGTGAATCGAGTGAGCGCGGAGGAATTACCGAACCCAGCAAATGTGTAAGACAAAGAAACCTAGATTTTGCACTAAAATAGCCGACTTTTCTACTAATTTTCTTTAAGGCAAGTTTAATCAAATTTAACGCCTGTCAAATACAAATTTTAAATGCCCGAGTGTGTCGTGAGCGTTAGACATTTAAATTTCCCGCCAATATTTTGCACTAAAATGGCGGGTGATTGTGGTACTGTAGTTATTTAGTAACGGTAAATAATTACAGTAGCACAATCAGTTCTTCTTTCGTCTTACACATTTTAAGCATTATGGATTGCAGACGCAGTACCGTATTTATTTAGTGACTGTAAACATAAATAAAGTCCCTAGATAGCTAAAGTAGCGCTATTCATTAAGCCAATATTGTAAATCTAAATTTGACTCAAAATGGCGGATAAACGCACCAAATTTTGCCGCGTGCTTCGTTTCTTACACCTTGAGGGATTCTAAATAATCGAACTCTCATTTCGGTTCGATTTTTATAAGCTTTAATGCTGCGGGTCGGGATTTTTAATTATTATAAGATATTTTTTTTAAATCCGTCAGTCAGAAATTTGAGGACGTTTAAAATTGCGTTTCCAAGGTTTCGCGCGCTTATTTTGACTCGAAATGGCGTTTAATTGCGGTACTTTATCTATCTAGGGACTTTAAACATAAATAGAAACTAAACATAAAGACGGTAAACATAAATAAGGTACTAAATCAACATACTTCTTATAGAGGTAACGCATTTAGTGATTTTTTATGTCTATTCTTATCGCACATTCCTCTCATCTAGGGATAAAAAACAGTTGGAAATATTATTTGAAGTGATGTTTGTCAAAGTTACTGTCAGTGGTTAAGAAAATTGAGTTTAAATATCACATCCCAAACTTTTATCGCATGACATTTAATGATTCCGCCTTTTTCGTAAAAGAAACATTCTGCACTTAAAATAACAACTTTTTGATTGGTAAATAACTTATCTAGACATAACCTTAATACACTTTTAAATTGAAACCAGTGACATTGTGGTAAACAGAATTCCCTAAAACTGTTGTCTTCCTTATTGCACTTGCGACAATTGTATTTGTTATCTTTGTTTCTCAATCCTCTCACGAGAGGAATGGGATTGCGTTACCTGTACGGAGTGTTGATTTAATTATTTAGTACTTTAAACATAAATGATTTCAAGTGCCCATCTCTTTATTTAATTATGAAGTGATAGTATTATGACAGCGCTATCTATTTGTTGCATGTTGCAATTAGAAAGTTTATTGCAATAGTTTTAATCAAATTTTCGATTTCTAATCTCGTCGTATATTATATATTTCAGGATAAAACTGACATTTTCAACGCATACAAGTTAGACAAACTGAAGACGCAGACCCGCGCAGGGAACGCATCATACGAATTTACGAACGCCAACAGGATCTACGTGGACAACGAAGTGACGGTGCGGGATTGCATCCCCACGATTTTCAGAGATGAGCTGCAAAATGTCGATTTCCTGCACCGGCCCGACGAAACGCGCGTCGATATTAACAAGTGGGTCGAAAATCGGACCCACGACATGATTAGAAATTTATTACCTCCCGGATCCATCGACCAGACCACGAATCTTGTTCTGGTAAACGCGGCCTACTTCAAAGGAATTTGGGAAAACAAATTCAACCCGAACGACACACACCTCGAGATCTTTTACATTTCACCGTCCGAGCATATTTTGGTTAACATGATGCACGTTAAAGGGGCCTTCAATCATGGTATGTCATTACTCATTTCATAATCTTACTACATTTTTTTATTATTTATCTATTCAGGAACGATTTAATTAAATATGCACATTTGCCACCTACACTTGAATAGAAGGGGAATCCCTTAACTGTACCAATTTATTAACGAGAAATTTGAAATTGAAATACTTTTCGTAATCTAGGCCTTCGTTATTTTTTTGGGAATTTTTCTTTTTGTTTTCTTTGTTTGTTTGTTAAACGTACTGTGCGATTTTTTGAATAAATAAATAAATTTACTTATGACAATTAAAGCATATTTTAGCGACGAACAATTATTCCTACATTTGTAACACGGTTTATGTTATGATGTTATCAAAAATGATATTCGCGAAAGTGGAGTATTCCATCGGTTAATAACTGTCAACTGTTCATTCTCGCTGTTGTAAGTTTTGTTAATAAATAAATAATAATGAACATACCACGTGTCCACCGAGTGTGGTTTTCTTTTCTGGTGTCTAAACCATTTAATACAGAAAAAAATTTCAAACGCTATCATCCTCTAATAAAAAAAACTCTATACGCTAAATTTATATGCAATTACACAGGGTGTTCATTTTACAAGTGTCAGTAAGTACCTTTCATATTTCAAATGGAATGCCCTATAATGCCCCGAATTTTGATAGATCTATTAATTTGGAAAATATTTTATTAACATATTTCTATACCTAAACCTATCATTTACCGAGATAAAGGCCGTCAACGAAGAAACATCTTAAATGCAGACCCTTACTAAATTGCTTTTAACTTGCTTAATTGAAGAGTCTTCATTATCAGTTATCAGCGTGTAATTACACATGCTTTAAGATAAGTAACACTATATTAAACAAACCTGAGGACTAGGCAGTTTGTTGGTGACAGGCAGTTCTTTCTGCTGAATTTAGAAGTGAAATATTTCAAGTTTTTCTTATGGAACACCCCATACCTATAATCATCAACCGATGTAGAATTAAATTTGCTATCTTTTTGCTAAACAAAGTCCTATACCTAAAACCTACGGTTTGTGAGATAATTCTGGTTTTCATTCTGCTTCATGATTTTTGTCATTTTTAGGGTGCCATGTAAGTTAATATTATTAGAAATAACATTTGCAACACTGCCTGTTCTTTCAAATCTTTCCTTTAATTTACGAAAAGTCTTTGCATTTGGTTGTCTTCTATCAGGAAATCGTTGAATATAAATTTTAAAAGATAAAAGGCAATTTTGTTGACATTCATAGCACCCTAAAAATGACATAAATCATGAAGCAAAAAGAAAACCAGAATTATCTCACAAACCGTAGGTTTTAAGTATAGGACTTTGTTTGGGAAAAAGATAGCAAATTTAATTCTACATCGGTCGATGATTTTACTTATGGGGTGTTCCATAAGAAAAACTTGAAATATTTCACTTCTAAATTCTGCAGAAAGAACTGACAGCCACCAACAAACTGCGTAGTTTTCAGGTTTGTTTAATATAGTGTTACTTAGCTTAAGGCATGTGTAATTACACGTTAATAATTGAAAATGAAGACTCTTCAATTAAGCAAGTTAGAAGCAATTTAATAAGGGCCTGCATTTAAGATGTTTCTTCGTTGATGGCATTTATCTCGGTAAATACTAGGTTTAGGTATAGAAATATGTTAATAAAATATTTTCCAAATTGATAGATCTATCAAAAAACGTAATTATATATAGGGCATTCCATTTGAAATATTAAAGATACTTGCTGACACTTGTAAAATGAACACCCTGTGTAATTGTAAATAAATTTAGCGTATAGAGTTTTTTTTTATTAGAGGATGATAGCGTCTGAAATTTTTTTCTATATTAAATGGTTTAAACGCCACAAAAGAAAACCACACTCGGTGGACACGTGGTATAAAATAATAAACATTAGCAAATAAAGCGATATTCTTCAATATTCGATGATAATGGTATTATAATAGAGAGACTGTTACAAAATGTTAATGAAACAACTTCACTAACATCAAGAAATATGTTATTTTATTTAAGAGTGCTTCGAAAAAGACCAGAATTCTCATGAACAATGGATGATACCTATGCACACTCTTCTCGAACATCATCCAATAGTTCCACGAACGACGTTCATAATATACGACAATGACGTCATGTGTTTGTCGGAAAAGTGCTCGTTTTCGTAACCACTCTAATCTGGTTCGTCGCTAAAATATGCTTTTAGTATCCAGATTTGTCAACGAACAAACATTAAAATATTCTTAAAATTTTGACTAGAATGCTTTCTAATGAACAAAAATAGTTTTTTTTAGAAAGTTTGAATTTAAAAAGAAGAATGCAGTTATGTTTTGCAAGTGAAAGACGTCATATCGAACATTTGTGATGTTTTGACATTAAAATAGGTTGAATTATTTTGACGTTTGTTTTAAAATAATCTTATCTCAGACCTTCTCAGACGTAAGTTTGCACACTTCATAGCCCATTCTGGCCTGTTTTCAATAAATCGCATGGTAGAACAGTATGTTCAAAAAATATGTATGTATATAAAATAAAACGACATGAAAATTGTTAATGTGGCGCTGTTTGTCATTGTCTTACGGAACTGTGATAACAGGTGATCAATATTTTTTCTAATCAAGTGACCTATGGAAATAAAATCATGTGTCTTTGATTAGTTCATTATTTCAAATGCCACTTGAATTACATATTTATATTGCATTCCTATAAAATAATTCAAATGGCATTTGAAATAATGAACCAAACAAAGACATAATTTTTTCCATAGGTCACTTGATTAGAAAAGATCACTTGACGCTCTTCTAAACATGTACCTACTTGTCACTTGAAGAATAAAGCATTATTATTATTATTATTATAGATATTGATCACGCGTTATATCAACGTGTCACAGCTGCCATCGAGCAAAATTTTTCTGTTGCAAAAAAATTGTCTTAATATGTCTTAATTATTTTAAATATTGTCGGAGAATTTCAACAAACAGGAAACCAGCTTAATTTAAATGCAAATGCCGACAGCGCTATCTATTAAGAATTTTCGAATGAAAATAATAAACTTCCATATTTTGTCCCTACGTCAGCTTTATTCGCAGAATTTTATAAACAAATAAAATTGGGAAATAACTTGAAACTTGAATCCTTCCTATCTGAAAGAGCGAGAGAGAAATTTTTAAAAACAATACCAAATTTGAATATAAGTAGCGCCATCTATTACACTTTTTCCAAGTTAAAAAACTTAAATTGAATTTGTTTTTATTATTTAGTTACCCTACGGGAAAAAAACAATTAGTGGGAAAGAAAGGGCATCACCGTAGTAACATGTGTTTTTTTAAAAATGCCATAAAGGTTGGCCATGAAAATTAAAACTCATGTCGTAGCTTGGCATCTAACACATGCCAAATCTGAAAATTTAGAGTAAATGAATGGAGCTAAGACATGAATTTTTTTTTCCACAGCCACCCCTTATGGCATTTTTAAAAAAACACATAGTAGTAAGAATATGGAAATTTAAATTATCGATTTTTTCAAGTCGAAATTTTCTAAAAAATGGACTTTTATACAGGGTGATTCGTTAGTCTGTTTACAAACTTTGGCAAATGAAAATAGTTTTTTTCAATGACTGAAAATGCAGTATATTTAATAACAAAAATTATTTATTGTAGTGGTACAGACTGTCTACTAATTTTTTTGTTTTTAAATGCATTTCAATCGTTATAAGTTCGAAACAAAAGCAAATCGAACCTATGCTGATAGGATGTCTTTTTCATAAAATTACATCTACTTTCATTTGCCTAAGTTTGTAAAGAGGCTAACGAATCATCCTGTATGTACATAATTGAAAGAAGAAATTTCATAAAAACATATCTAGATGAATATCGATGACGTCATCTATATTTCTTTCCCCAAATTAAAATTATGAACCGCCAATTTCAGATTTAAGAACGCCGGTGGCGCCATCTATCCAAAATACATCGAACTAAAAAATAGACTCGTCATAATAAAACATATTATGTATTTTTAAATTACTTGCATCTAACTACATATATTCTAATTTTTTTCTTATTTTGGTTCATTAATTTCTTTTTTCTTTTCAATCGAATTAAAAAAAATCAAACAAATCGAATTACTTTTACATCGGGAAAGAAGAAATTTTGAAATACAAAAATAAATTAAGAACGTCGAGTGCTGGATGGCGACATCTAAAATTTTTCGAATTAAAAAATTTTAGCCGCCAAATTAAAACATATTAAAATTTTCTTTCTTAGAGCCTTCTTACACTTGTTAAATTTGATAACAATTTTTGTTACTAAGTGAGAGAGATAAGCTACCACAGTGAATTCTGATTGGTTGAATTGGCACTTCTCATTCACTTGGTAACAAATTTTACATGAAAAATATCATAGTGTAATACGACTCTGTTAGTTTCTTTTCTTTTATTAAATTAAGACATAACTAAGAATCTCTCTGTGGCGCCGTCTATCAGAATCTCTTATCTATCATTTAGAATTATAAATTGGAGCCGCCGAATTAAAATATATTTTATTTTCATTGGAATTAAAAAGAGATTAGAGGCAACTAGAATTCCCTTCATTTTATTAAATAAAAAAAAATAAATAGAATCACTTTTACATCAGGAACAAAATATTTCTAAAACAAAAGTATGTAAATTAAGAATGTGGCGCCATCTATAGATCTGAAATTTTTCGAATAAAAATTTGAGCGGCCAAAACAAATATATTTTGAAGCTTTTAAGTATGTTCTAATTTTCTTCTCATTTAGATTGTTTCTTTCCTTTTCATTTGATTACATTTAAAGGTAAATAAATAAAGACAAATGCAATTAAATTAACCGCGCCGCAGCACGAGTAATTTCTGACCTATAATTCGTGTCGTGAATTGCAAATAACAACTATAGTGCTGCCCCATGAGCTATCACGCACGAGATGGCGGCCAGAGCGGACAAAGCGTGTCAACGCAAATTGCAAAATTGTTGTTTGCAAGTCGGCAGGATTGCAATGGTGCCCCCGAGCATATTTTGTGTAGCTATTTCGGCCCTATTTGTGGCCTCATCAGCAGAACGGTAGCCCGAGAACTCCATTGCAACGCCGACGGCCAACACGATATTATACGCACGGTTAGCGCGTAAATGCAAACATGTCAATTGACTGGTTAATTGACTTGTTTGCATTTATGCGCGTATAATAAAAAAAATTTGCCACCAAATTAAAAAATTATTAAATTTTCTTCATCTTTTGGTTGGTCAGTTTCATTTCTTTTCATTTTATCAAATAGAACAAAAATTAAAAGCAAATAGAATTACTTTTACATCAGGAACAAAGAAATTCTGGAAAACAAAAATAAATTTAAGACTGCTGGTAGCGCCATCTATCTAAAAATTTACGAATTAAAAATTTTTAGCCGCCAAATTCAAATACAATTGTTTCTTTTTTCTGATTTTGGCTCCTCGATTGTTTAAAGGCGGAGATACCCACGGTGAATTGAATACTAACGGTGGCAGCATTTCGGCAAGCGAGATAGCGAATCGTTACGTCACCGCATACCCGCTTCTCCTTTTACACAATTATTAACCAATATTAACTGTCACTGTTGACAGTTGTATTAGACTCTAATACAATAATTAGAGGAAGAATCGGGTATGCGATGACGTAACGTAACTCTTGAATGCTGCCACCGTTAGTATTCAGTTCACCGTGGAAGATACCAACCTTTTAATAAATTGGCTAATATTTATTAGACGAATAACTACCATGGGAACAATTCATAAAAAAATCGATCAACAGTTCAGAAAAATCAAGTTATTAGTCAAAGTAAATCCCATTGTACGTTTTTGTCTCTGTTAATCGTCTCGTTCTTTCTCTGCATGTATTTCACGATTGCTATCAGACCAACGATTCCGTACGCCTTAAATTACCTACCCTTACATAAGATATTACTTCCATTATTGCAATCTATATGCTTTTCAGATATATCTGAAGAGTTGGGTGCCCACGTCTTGGAATTACCTTATGAAGGAGAAGATGTCAGCATGTACATATTGCTACCTCCGTTTGTAAAGGAAGACGCTATTAGTAACACCTTGAAGAAATTAACAGCGGAAAGGTTCAAAGCCCTCGTCAGCAACAACAGCCGGTTATCCCCCGAGATGGTGAATTTATCTCTGCCAAAATTCAGCCTGGAACACACGATCGAGATGACCCCAGTAAGTAAACCTTGCCCTCTTAACACTAGTGCATGCATTTTTGTAAAAAAAAAAAATATATTTAACCGGTTGTCTTGGGTCTAAACTAAACTTATCGCTGTAGATTCTTGAGTCTTTGGGTGTTGGAAATCTCTTCAACGAGGACGCGGACTTTACTTTCCTGAGCGATACGCGGCACTTGTCGCTCGGTAGGGGGATTCACAAAGCCAAAATTGAGGTTGACGAGCACGGCACAAAGGCCGCCGCGGCCACCGCTTTGTTCGACTTTCGCATAATGGTCGACGAAGAGGTCTTTCAGTGTAACAAGCCGTTCATCTTTTTGCTGTACAATAAGCGGACGCAGACGATTTTATTTATCGGAATCTATAGGAAACCGAAATAACTTGATGGTTCGAGCGTAGTTTAGGATTTGCCATTATTTTTTAAATTAACCATCAGGTATGAAATATCTACAGTTGGCCGATGTAAATATTAAAATGAGCGAACGATATCTGTGAATGAAAAAAAATTGTTTTTAATAATATGATCTAAGAAAATACGAAGCATTTCACTTTGTCATATTTATCAAGAATTTTGAACTTAGCTCTTGTGATTTTAATTCTACAAAACGTACACAGATGGCGCCACTCAATCCAATATATGTAGGTACATGTATATGTTTTTTAATTAGTCTGAAATTAATTAATATCTTTACTTTTTCCATCTAATTATATGTGTATTAATTTTCTTTTCTATTTTGTCTACAAATTATCAGAGATTTATGCAGTCAACATTTATCAGACACTTTTAATTAGGCGCTTATGATTTTAGTTCAGGTAAATGTACAAAGATGGCGCTACTAAAAGGTGAAAAACTGAGTAAGGAATTTTTCTTTAAACAAAATTAATTTACCTTCTCCGTTGTTGAAAGTAAAAGAGAATGAAAGTTTTATATAAATACATTAAAAAAATACATGTGCAACGAAATTTATTTTCTAGTGCATTTATTTAACAGAAATAAAACAGTGCTAGGAAATAACGAAATTAATGAAAAGAAAGAAATTAAATATATAATTTGATTTAAATTTTGTGCTCATTTTTATTTATTTTTATTTATTTTTTCATTGGCCAACTGTAAATACTTTAGCCGAAATATTGTGTTCATCATCCATTTATTTCTAGAATAGTCTTCATTTTCATTAATGTTATTTCTCTCCTTCATATATCATTTTTATTTTTATATTTAGAGATATCTGTATTTTAAGGAACGAACCTACCGCTCCCCGTTTTTTAATTTCAAGTTTAAATTTAAAAAAATACTTCTGTGAGTGTCCCAGCCCCAGTCCGCTACTATATTTGCTCAAATTTTATCATTTCATTACAAATGTAACTGAAAATTTTACACAAGTTAAAAAGTGTCCTGATTTGTTAAATAATACGATATGATCGAAAAAAAAATTATCTAGGAAGCCATGAAACTTGTTTTTATAAAACGTATGTTGGCAATACTTTGTCGATTATTCTACTGCTTTTCTTTCGATCGATATGTCACCTTTTTAATGATTAATGTTACTGGCTAAATGAGCATAAAAAGTTTATGTTTGGCCATTAAATAATAATAACAATAATAATAATAAGAAGAAATAAATATGACATCTTTCAAGTACATACATATGTGCTGCTTTCCTTTTGAGAGTGAGACGTTCTGGTACTCTAAGTTTGGAGCAGTTTAGTGTCAAATCACGCAAGTAAGTGTAAAAGGGACGCAAAGAGGGGCGCACAGAACGAGATGGACAGTACCTAACCTCAAATATGTACATTTGATTGTAAATAATAGCACACTCCTGTATAATTTATTTAAATGGCTGGTAAGATTTTCAATTTCTTCATCAGCCATAACTTATAATACGTCTTAAGTACTTACTAACCTTATGGTGGATTTCACAAACGTTACTTAAATTTAATCAAGCGTTAAAAGTAAACATTGCTATGGTTACATGTGCTGAAGGTATAGGAATGATTATTCTTAATCAATGATTATATTTAATCGACTTTTATGAAACCCAGCATCAATCTCTTTTCTGTCGATTGACATGTAGTTGTAATTTTAAATTTTACCGCGCAAATTTGACATTAGAGTTTCTTGCACCAGCCAAAAAGTAGGTGCTTGAGGGGAAACGAAGAGGTAAACGTTGATAGCTCCAGTCAAAAGAAAACCAACGTAGTGCATATCAGAGTTGCATAGTGCAGCTCCTATCCTTAAAAGGAAAGCGACAATTGTTAATCATTTATTTTAAATTTAACCTCAAACTCTCAAATGCGAATTATCGATCGAAAACAATGGTGTTACCAACATAATTTCTTGCACAATAAATTTCATGACTTACTAGAAAATCATTTTGGATCAAATTGTATGATGGAGAGTTCAGATTTTGAGACTGCGTTCTATTTTGTCAAGAAGAAGTTTAAACTCTCCTCGAAAAAGGGAGGGGGGGCACAACAGTAGCTTTATTTTAGCCTTTATTCACTATGTAAGTCACTATTTAGCCCTGTCTTTTATTAGTGAGCACGTCTAAATAGTGATGCCGAACGGTTGCACCTGAGCTTGCTGTATTTCTTTTGTGTAATTTCCCGGCTATCTTTCCCTATTTTTTGTACATAAATTTAATAAACTTTTGAAACTAACAAAACTTGTTTTTGTATTATTAACTTAACTTAAATTAACTACTTAATAAATAGTTGGGTGTGTTGTAATCTTTTCCCTAAATAACTATGTACAGATGGCACCAAATCAAACTGGTAAGTAAATGAGTACTTGAAATAAGAGTAAGATATTAGGATAGAATTTAAAATTTATGTAAATTATAGAAGGAAGACTAGATTAATTTGATGGATGAAAATAAAGCTTCGATTGTTTTGTGCTATGAATTCATTAATAATTTATTGAATACTTAAATCAGTGATTCTTAAACACAAACACGTGAAGCCTTAAAACATTGTTAGGCAAAATACAAAATGTATGTAGTTACAGGAATCAGAAGTTCTTTGAAAATAAATGGTTTGGTAACCATTGGCTTAAATTAATTCCTAAAAAAGTTTAAAAGTGAGAAAAATGCTTTTGAAAAAACAATTTTAAAGATTTACTTTTTCTAAAAATATGAAAACACAACTTTTACATCAGGCACAGAGAAATTCTGAAAAACAAAAATAAATTAAGACTGTAGGTGGGCGCTATCTATCCAAAATTTTTCGAATTAACAAATTAAAGTCGCCAAATTAAAGCATGTTTAAAATTTTTTAAATAAATTCTAAATTTGTATGTAATTCGAGAAGGATTGTGCTATCTATTATTTTAGATTGGATATCTTTATTGCTTGCAAGGTTTGTGTTGTTTATTTCTTCAATAGTTAACGTTTTCTCATTTTGGTTCGTTAATTCGTTTCATTTTATCGAATTGAAAAAAATAAAATAAACAAATAGAATTGGTTTTACTTCAGGAAAAAAAGGAATTTTTAAATACAAAAATAAATTGAGCATGTCGATGTTGGGTGGCGACATCTATCTAAAACTTTTCGAACTAGAAAATTAAAACATAATTTAAAATTTTTGCTTCTCTTGGTTAGTTTCTTTTCTTGTCATTTTATCGAATTAAAAAAAAAATTGAAAACAAATAGAAAATTACAAGCAGCAAAAGATAGAAGGGTTCAAGTGATTCTCTACTCTACTTCCAATCTTACCTCCAAGGAGGTTTTGATGTTCGATGTTTTAAATGTTGATGAGATCATGCGCAATACGAAAAACTTTCTTTTTCTTTTCCAGATTTTAGAATATTTAGGTTTAACCGATCTTTTCTCGAGCTCGGCGAACTTCTCCACCCTAACAAACGACCATGTGCTTCTATCTAACGCGTTGCACAAGGCGAAAATAGAGCTGAACGAGTTTGGAACGAAGGCAGCTGCAGCCACCGTAGGGTTCAGCTTTAGATCCAGCAGGCCCGCTGAACCTGCACAGTTCATTTGCAACCACCCCTTTGTGTACGTTATTTACGACAAAACACTGGAGTCGATTCTTTTTATGGGGGTATTCAGAAGACCTTATTAGCATAGCTAGGACTCTAGGACATAGTTTATTATTTTCATTTGGACATTAATTATCTTATTTAATATGTAGAATGTAGATGTATGTACAATAAAGTTACTCCTTTTATGATTGTTATTGCTTGAATATTTTTAAATTAACTGATGGTTTTTTAACAGGAAGAAATACTTTGAATTTTGCGCGCTAAAAACTCTCGCCATTCGCCATCCAGTTTCACAGAGCCCTTCAATTTTTGAATTTAAGAATCGACCGAAATAATTATTTATTTTATACAGACTATTAAATCTTGAGTGGTGTGGTTAAAATTATTTTTAAATGAAGTCACTCTGTTCACTTTTGTATTTTTTTTCAACCCCAATCAGTGCTGCAACTGCAGGTATTTTTCCCTTTTGGCAGGTATTTTTTAATGAAAAGGGAAAAGGTAATTTTGTTCAAAAAAAGGTATTTCTCAATAATTCAGACTTTAAAACAACATCAGTTTTTTCTGTGAGTTGAGAAGTATAATCGGTATCATCTAATAAAATACACAATTTAAATACAGTAGACCTCGGTTATAACGGCCTCGGTTGTAGCGATCCACCGTTTATAACGAACTACATTTCAAGTCCCGTCATTTTTCTCTATATTTGTGGCATTATCGCTTATTACGAACTTCGGATATAACGAACCGATTTTGATGGTCCCTTGAGGTTCGCTATAACCGAGGTCTACTGTGGCTAAGTACGTTTAAGAGCTCCGAGCGCTCGGAGTTCACAAACATGTTCGTTTTAGTGCACGGAGTTTACTCTATTTCGTTCGACATGGCACTCAAATGTTGCACGGAGTTTGCTCGATGTGCTCTGGATTCAATTGTAGAGTTCTGAAGTTCCGCATGCGCACTGCGAATTTGACTTGTTATTGTTGGTAATCACATGTGCATATTCTAACCTTAAATTTAAGTTTTGGTGCGTATTTATCAAAATTATGGAGAGTGTACAATTTATTATTTATTAACTAAACGCAATTCTGTCTGTTTATTATTTGCATCAAAAATAACCATAAAATAACTTCGTTATCGTACTTGACATTTAACAAATTTCTTAAACAGCTGGCTGGAGTTTTATGTCGTTCGCGTGAACCACGAAGCTCTGTCAATGACGTCACGCACTCTGCTCTGACACTACTCGCTCGATGGAGTTTTAAAATGAACTTAGCCTGTATTAATATTTGTAACTCTCTCTTTTTCTTCCACTGCAGTTGCTTAGTTCTCCATCTTTGTTCTTATTTCGGTTACATTCAAAATTCAAACGGCAATGAGTGATTTATTAGGAAGGTCTTCAAGATAACTTTCAAAACAACATTGATTTTATCAATCAAAATTTACGTACGCTAAACGTTAAAACTATTTGTGATTGTGATTAGCTAGATCCATAAGGTTGGTAAGCAAAATAGCCTTTAACGTAACGATATTTTTATCGTAATGTGTTGCAAAAACTCCCTATAATATCAGTTTTAAAGTCAGATGTGGGTTTATCACTCGTCAATTTCAAAAAAATTAGAGAGACGACCACACATGTTTGATCATTTGGGCTGTATTCCTTTTTTATTATGTACTTTGTTTCTAAATAAATTGATATTTTTTGACTTCTTCCAGACTTTTTTGACCACAAGGATCAAAATAAATTAGTATCATTTCGAATTATCTTTCTTTTCATTTCTCAGAATAAAATTTCTATCCGTTGGAACAATAAAAAATTTGTTCAGCATTTAAAAATAAACAACTAAAATGAACAGATTTTCAGCGGTTCCATTTGGGACCTCTGGCATCGATGGTTTTCTTAACAACTTTAGTAGTCTAATATGTGTAAAGGCGGTTTTACATTGACAATTTATTCATGAATTAATTCATGAAGAAGTTGAACAAGTGTAATGCACCAAATTTGACGTCAAATAAATTCATGAATTTCTTCGTCAACTTATGTATTCACGAACTACAGCAAGTTCTATTTTTCGTCAATATTTGCGTGAATTTCAGGGGTACCAACAATAGAAAACGAAGGTTATGGTATTTATTTGCGCGTGGCAGTGTTAAATCGTTTCTAAATTCTTTCGCTATGTTGGTAATACCTATAAACAGCCATTAGAATCAAAGAAATACCTTCGCTCTAGAGAATTTTCGCGTTTTTGAATACTCAAGGTCAGGTGACAATCAATAGCGTTCAAGCGTTCCTATGTTGTGCATGGTTTGTTTATTAATTCATTTATTAATTGAGTTTTCTACGAGTTTTTCATATTGAAATTAACACGTATTTTTGAAGGACGCTCAATCATTTTCGATCGCATTGTAGGTATTACCAACATAGCGAAAGAATTTACAAACGATTTAACCTTTGACTGTATATGTACATCTGCAGGAAGATTCCGTTCCTCAATTCGAGTCGAATTCGCTATTCTTGCCACTGTCTAATTCGACTCGAATCGGAGAACGGAATCTGCCTGCTGGACTGCTAGCGATTTTAAAAATGTGTCTCCAACATGACGTTGCTAGGTGGCGACTTTGGAAACTACATCAGGGATGCAAAATTACTGTAAATTCAGTCCCTTGGGCCGGTTCTATTTCGCTATGAGTGCAGCTGCAACTGTGGAATGGTTTTGGGTACGTTTTGTATTCTTAAACTACCTAAATAACAACTTGAAAGTTCGGAATTTTGACACATTTTGGTTGTTAGAATAGACCAATGGCGTCACACATCATAGTTGTTTAATTATAACCTCTGTAAGTTATTTTCGTTAGATTTGTTGCTTTTTTAAGTTGGAATGGCCGTGTTCAGCGGACACAACAGTTGACTAAAACCAGAAACGTGTTTCATTTATGTTGCGTTTAAAAAAGAGAAAACTGAGAAATCCAGCAATTCAAAAGAGGTTAGAATGTATGGTCAGAATAAACAAATGACTCACTGGCACCGCACTCACCGTAAATTATTTCTGGTGAGTAAATTCGGCAACTGTTGACAGTAACCATTATCATTAACCGTTCAGCGTACCAAACAAGTCAACATACTCAACAGTTGTGTCCGCTGAACTCGGCCAATGTTGTGTTATTAAAATGGAATAGGTCGCAGACGCTACTTTGTTGCGAATCGTAATGCAATTGCTTATAATAAAACAAGACGCGATGAAAAAGAATCGTTTTACTACGTGCATGGCCAACTCCATTCACATTCACTGACGTGTATGTATGGCCGTTTCAATTTGACTTTTAAAAATTTGACGGGTACTCCACTCAGCGCCTCTTGTGAGTTTTTAAGTAATTGCAGTTGCCATTACGTTACTGTCAGTAGTTCTGTAGTATCTTTAATAGAGAGCGCTGAGGAGAGTACTCCACGGCATGCTTTCCGAAACCGAATTTTAGGCGAATTGACACGGCCATACATACACGTCAGTGAATGTTAATGTTGCTGGCCATGACTACGTGTTACCTAGTTTCGATGTTGCTCGTCAGGCAACGAGGTGGCGCAGTTGATGTTGGAGACATAGTGTTGCGTTGTAAATTATATGCTGCTAGCAGTCCAGATGTATATAGTCAAAGGATTTAATACTGCCACGCGCAAATAAATACCACAGAATAATAAACGCTTATTATTCTGTGTAAATACCATAACCTTCGTTTTCTATTGTTGGTACCCCTGAAATTCACGCAAATATTGACGAAAAATAGAACTTGCTGTAGTTCGTGAATAAGTTGATGAAGAAATTCATGAATTTATTTGACGTCAAATTTGGTTACACTTGTCCAACTTCTTCGTGAAGCGACTTCATGAATTAATTCATGAATAAATTGCCATGTAAAACGGCCTTTAGTCATTTTCTTATTTTCTATGCATTTTTTTGAACAAAAACCATTCAGTTGTTACGTCTGGCTCATATTTTTTAAGAAACCTTTAAAAACGGGGTAGTTTTCTTTATTTCAAGCATAAAAATCTGGCTCACAGTTTTAAAAAGACCATAACAAATAGGGTAGTTTCCATAAAAAATTGATCTTTTATTTTAATATATAAAATGGGCTTAAAAACAGGTAATTTTCCCAATTTTTTGTGTTTTTGTAAAGACCTCAACGGGCTATTTTTCAATTTCAACAAACTTCAACGACACATATTAGACTACTAATCGAGATTAAAAGTTAATCAATTGAATTACCATGAACTAGGCGATCTCCTCACAGGTAAAACGCATCGTACGATGTGTGACGTCAGCTCGAGCGCAGCCAATCAAACGCCCGAAATTCAGAGCGAAATCGATTAATTAAATGAATCATTCGTATATTAATTGTTAATTATTCGACTTTCTTGTATGTAGTGTATTTTTCGTAATTAACGCGTTTTGTATCGACTTAAAATTTATAAATTGAGCGAAAAGTGCTAACGTAGGGGTTGCATCTGCATGTGCATGTGCAATTGTTACGTGTCGCCGACGCCTATACACGTGTTTTTGACGTACGCAGATAAGGTTGATAAGGCAATTCATGCCGGTATTTCTGTTACATACTCATCCGAGCTTGAAGTGGTGAGAGTACCGTACCGAGTAGTACTTGAACAGTTTCTAACCAACTGAATAACCTACATTGCAATAAACTGCCAAATCTTGCTACGTGTCAAATTATATTTATGTATTACGCGCCCTGCCAGCTCTAGCTTTTGCGAACGGAGTGTGAAAACGTCACCAAATGTTGGGTGAGTTCTGTGTTACGTTAATAATAGCAAATTACACCCGTCAAGTTCAACAGTATTACGTACGTACTTTTTTTTTCTTTGGAACTTTGGCATTTTAGGCTTGCCTCAAGCCGATTGCTTTTCTAGGTTATGTTTTTCTTTTTTCTTTTTGCAGACGTCCAGACGGTCAATATCAACGTGAAAACCATGTCGAGGAAAAGAACCAGAAGTCGGTCCGAAGAGTATATTAACAACCCTAAAATACAGCACCTAAATATGGTAAGTACCCCCCCGCTTATCAAACCGTGCAAAAGCACTTTCGATTTTCTTGTGGAAAACAAATCGGATTTGCCTTGGTGAAATACGGTGCTACTCCATTGATCAAGTGGGGCCTTAAGCATGTGGAGAAAACTTTTGCTTACGTAGGGTGTCCTTGAAAAGGACTGTTGGCTCTGTCTTTTAGAAATTGTAACGTAGATACTTGGGGTTCGAGGGAGTGTGAACTTTCTTTTTATAGAAATCACATTCATGCAGGTGATTAGTCATGCAGTTAATTTGAATTTCCGGTGTTGGCTAAGATGGGATGAATTGATAATCTCTGAAAGTTCAGAAGGTCACTGCTCAATGGAATGTAAAGGTCACTAAAGCATTTACAAGTAAAATTTGGCAAAGCGTGAAAGCATTTTTATTCTGGAGTATTACATGTATAAAAAACTGCAGTGAAAAGTAAAGAAGTTTATTTCAAAACAAATCAACTTTTGTATGAGATTAAGGTTACATGTTTCATTGAGAGTTTCAATGCCGTAAGTCTTACTGGATTTTCGGAGCTTTACATAATCTCTCACGTCGTTTATTCATAAATAATTATCTAAAATCTAGGTCATAGATTACAGAATTTAGGTCAAACTATTTTCTGCGGATTCGTTAATGATGAGTCACTAGGTGTCATTACTATGTTCTTTGTAAAAAAAAAGAAACACTGACTGGCGCTTTTAGTTTACTTTTAGAGCAAAAGTATTCATAACCTCGAGTTAGCCCCGGAAAAAATCGCATGTCGTAGCTTGCATATTCATTTCTCATATGTCAAAAAATTTGATTAACCTCAAAATGTTCGTATGCGGTGCGGACACAATCTAGCTTTTAGTCGCTAATTTCAGTTGTCGGACGACACATATTCGTTGGCGGAAGTGGCCAACGCAAAAAGGTGTTTCGAAAATAATATTTTCGTTTTTAAAAGGATATATTAAAATACTAAGTTGTCTGAATTCAGTCCCTTCGCATAGCCTAAATTTTATGTTCTGGCAACACTTGTACATACAGTTCAATCTACGATATGTACTTTTGTTTCCAAGGCTAACTCGAGGTAGGATTTCGTCGAACACTCGATATATTCTTTAAAACCCTAGGACATCTCTATGTGTTTAATGTTGTCAACAATTTCAGGAAAAACTTCTGTCTCAATGTGTTTTAAAAATCCTTCTTTTTTAAGTAAGATTCCACATTCATCTTACTTATAATTATTCTTGACCTTCTTATTATTATTTCCAAATACGAGCCCCGTCAACTATAGGTTCGGACACTACGGTTTTAGTTATTTCTTGGGTAAAATATATTATACCTATTGAAAGCAAATTTATTTATTATTAAATAAGAAATGTCATCCTATATCTTTATCTTTACATAATTGTATTCTTCTCTGGACTGTTTGCAAAACATTCTTTAGTATCCTTGTTATCCTGGCTATCCTTTGCTTAACATCGTCCATGTCATACATAGTTGGTAATAGGGCAAAATAGTTTTTAAAAACCAAAAATTATTACTCCAACGAGCTCCGTCAACTGTAGATTCGGACATTACGGTTGTACTTATTTCTTGAGTAAAATGTATTATAGCTACTGAAACCAACTTTAGATTCCTTTTCAATAATTTTTCTGTTGTAACGTATTTATATGATGTATACTTTCAATAGCATGTTAAAACAAATTTTCATTTTAATAAGAACTTGGTCAGTTACGTGGCAAAAAGACAAAAAGTTAAAATGTCCGAACCTATAGTTGACGGGGCTCGTAATACTCATTCACTCTCTAGCCAGAGTACACTACTTACTAAATGACAAAAAAGTTGCTCTATTTTGGGGACTATGTACAAAAAAAAAACTCTTCTGTCTACATTCAATTTTGAAATGTTTCAAAAGATTGAAACAGGAGGGAAGTTTTCCTTTTTTTGGGGGGGTTGTGCCTTAAAACTGCAAAAAGGGATTTTCTAAAAGAATTTTTGCAGAAATTTCAAGGCAAATCTTGACAAAAATGCATGAAAGTAGCCTTACAATTGCAATTTGAAAGAAACGACAAGCGTAAAAGGAAATTTTTGTGCTAATGAGAGGGAAAAACGACTGTTGATAGTTGGCAACACTGGTTAGGATTGACATTTTCGTAGATACGACCGTCAACTATTTTTTTTTCTTACGGGCGGTATTCGTACCATGTGATTGATGCAAAAATAAAATCAGATGCTTTTGTTTTAAAACAAAATATTAAGTTGCTAAGAAATATCTTCAGAAAATGTAATCCATTCCTTATCTATTTGTTATCGCACCATGCCCTTAAAGTCTAGTGAAATGTGGTACTCATGTATGTAACTAAATTTATATTTTTCACTTCTGACGAAGCTGTCGAACGACGGCGAAACGTTAAGTGGTTTTTGCGCTATTTAGTGTCTGGTTTAAATATTTTGTGATACAATTTTCATCAGACAAGAACCAACTTTAAATAAATTTTAACAATGAATGTCATGTCGACTTAGATTTTAAGGCAGGGTGGGGAAAACTACGCGTAAAAAAATATTTTCTACGCTACATTGCGTTTGGACGTAATTTTTAATTGACGTAGTTTATTTAAAATGTGACATTTCTAACCTCAAAATGAACGTTCATTTGAAGTATTTCAAATAAATATTGTGTTTTTCATGTTTTTTAATTCTTGTATACAACAATTCTATCCATTTCACATCAAAATAAATATTAAATCGTGTAAAAATAATTAATTATAACCTGAAAATGAAGAAGTAGAAAACGACGTAGTTTTTAAAGTACTTAATTCATTTTTCACGACGTAGATACCTAATTACAAAATATACGCGTAATTAATACGTCTCTTTATCTACGTCCCAACCCTGTTTTAAGGTTACTCCGAATTAGGCAATGTTGCAATATTTTGTTTTCGTCACGACGAGGTGTACTCACGGCCAAATTTATATAATTCCGAGAACTGACAACACCGCTTAATCAATCTGATTTTAGTTGTCACAATTTGACGTACACTAAAATTCTCAAAATCATCAAATTAATTTTTTCTAATTTAACATGATAGCCATCTTACTGGCTTAAAATCTCGGCCTACGACAATAACAAACAGATAAGGAATGGATAATACGTATCTACTATTCTACTAAGAACTGATTAAATGAAAAACGAATTAGAGTTGGCGATGGAACCAAACACGCATGTGTACTTCATCGAACGTTCCTTCAGTCACTTTTGACGATTCTATTCGAACTTAGCCTTAATTTAAAATGAAAACATCCAAAGCAAGAAAAACGCTTGATTAAGAAAAAATAATAAAATAGATACGTAAAATGACCGCTGGCTGCATCAAGATACCTTTGACTGTATGAGTATCGTTAAACAACATTCTAGGCGTGTTACACAATTGATTGACAATTAGTATTAATACATATGACGTTAGCCAAGACATGCATTTAAATTCCAGTGCCTCCTCTAATTCGTTTTTATATTGATCGCTGGTTATAATTAGATTAAAAATTTTCAAAGCATGAGTGTGTCATACAGCTGTATTAAAAAAAAATCGGGAAATGTCATAAAAAGTTGACACGTTTTTTTTCTTCAATATTTCCATAGTGTGAAAATGATTTATCAAAAATAGGTTAGAATTATTTGACGATTATTGAGTTTATGTCATGAATGATATACAGGGTGTTTCATAACAGGCGAAAAAAAATGAATATCATGTACATAATCTTTTTTTAAGTTAAAATGAAAGAATAAAAAGATTTCAAATTTGCTTGGATTCGGAGTTACCTGAACTTACAGTTAGATAACCAGAAATAGTTATTTATGCAACTAATGTGTAAAGTAGGTCTTTTTTTAATCTACTTCGAAAATTTTCGCACTCGATTAAAAAGACCTACTTTCGGCGTTAGCCGAATGCGCAAATAAGTAGCAAGACATACAACCGAACAGACTTCACATTTTTTTATCAACTGCTTTGTTTATGTTGTAAATAGTTACATTACTTAATTTTTTTATTTTCATACTCAGAAACAAAGCAAAATTTGAATTTTTTTAAAATCCTTTCATTTTAACGCAAAATGAGATTTTGTTCATGAGATTTCATTTTTTTTCATCTGTTATGAAACACCCTGTATATTGTCAATTAGACAATTAATTGGCAAATAGAACCAAATTTATAATTGGAAAAATGTCATTTTCTTTTTTTTAACTTAGCTGTATCATCGTGACATTTTATTTTTGCATCACATGGTACGAAAAGCTAAGATGGTTCCCAAAAAAACAATTGACCAGTCGTATTTGCGAAACTACCAATGTTAATTAAAGCTGGTTCTTGTCCGATGAAAATTGTATTACAAAATCTTCTAAACAAAGTAACGGACACTAAAAAGCGCACAAATACTTTACGTTTTGCTATCGCTTGATAGCTTCTTCAGAAGTGAAAAAATATAAACAAGGTTGTCAAAATAAACAATATATTTTGTAGTTTTCTAGATACTTTAAATAGGATATAGATCTGTCAATTTTTTAACATTTAATAAAATAAAATATTTTATTACGTTTAAAATTAATTTTTAGATTTTATAAAAACAAAAAAAAATCAATTACTTTTTCAGTTTCTATTAACAACCTTGTTTCTATTGACAACCTTGTTTATATTTTTTCACTTCTGAAGAAGCTATCAAACGACAGCGAAACGTAAAGTGTTTGTGCGCTTTTTAGTGTTCGTTTAAAAGATTTTGTGTCAATTTTAATATATTTATTTTTATTGTATTAGAGACCTTGATTCAATCCAATATAAAAATCTCGAATTTTAATAATGATAATAAATTGTATCACAAACTCTTTTAAACGGACACTAAATGGCGCACAAACACTTAACGTTTCGCAGTCGTTCGACAGCTTCGTCAGAAGTGAAAAATATTAAGTGTTTGTGCGCCATTTAGTGTCCGTTTAAAAGAGTTTGTGATACAATTTTCATCGGACAAGAACCAGCTTTAATAATGATAATAAAATAAATAAAAATATTGAGACTTTCGATTTAACTGTCTTTGTATATTGTCTGTTTTTGAAAGCTAGAACTGATTTATTGTTATGTAAGGAAACACCGTTAACAATTGCTTTTTAAATAAATTTTACCTCTAATTGTGTGTAAACGATTTTTGACGTCTTATCATTTTGGACAACATAAAAATCTCACATTTCACAATTAATGTTGAATTTGGGCTGTTAAATCGAATCATGTTTAGTCCTTTTTGTTTTTTGCTGAACAAATGAATGTTTCTTGTGTTAAAAACTTAATGCAAAACTGTAAAGACGGAGGGGGAAAAAGAAAAGGAGTAAAAAAAACTTAATGCTAAACAAATACAACTATGTCTTTTTTACGTTAAAAATTGCAAACAGAATCTTAAAGCTGTGAAGTGGCGGGGGGGGGGAGAAGAAGAGAAAATATTTGAAGCAAATAACTGAGTTTATAAAAAAGTATTAATAAAAAATAATCAAAATCTGGTTTGCTTTTGAATTTTATTTCTTCGTTATCTCTCCCTTTGGAGAGTTAACGAACTTGCAAGCAGAATCTTAAAGCTGTGAAGTGGGGAGGGGGGAGAAGAAGAAGAAGAAGAGAAAATATTTCAAGCAAATAACTGAGTTTATAAAAAAGTATTTAAAAAAATAATCAAAATCTGCTTTTGAATTTTATCTCTCTTCGTTATCTCTCCCTTTGGATAGTTAACGAATTATACAAGTGCCCATTTTAAATCGTGGCTCCTGAATATTTTAGATTAGGCAACCCATTAAACAAATCAGAAATAGCTTCTTGTTTTCATAACGTACTAAAGACACATGGAAGCAGAATGTGTTGCCTAATTTCTAAATTTTAAGGGGTCACGATTTAAAATGTACGAATTTTGAAATTAATGTACAATATTATCGATTGAATTTATTTATTTTCGAATCTTTGCAATTGCATTTGTTTTTTCAATATTGCTCTACCATATTTTTCTTTTTTATAAAATTTGATGATACTTTTAAGTCCTTTTACATTGACTTCTCTCCATGATGGGTCCAGAAGAAGTTTATATTCTGATACAGAATGTAATGAATTTTCTACGTAGTTTATTCGTCATACTTTTTAAATAAGTTTTACACAATCAGCAGTATTTTGGACAGCAGCAGCTAAATCCAAAGTACTTTGACCGCGGTGTTTCGTGCGTCAGTGCTTTTGCATCTTAATGAACTTTGTATTAAATATATTCCAGTATTTTCTTTCTTTCTTTTTTTCCGTTAACTAAACGGAAAATACAGTTCATTCTATTATATATTAATTGAATTTACTTCTTGCCTTCGACTGATTACAAAACATACAATTAACACTTAGCCACCTTTTAAGTTCGATAAATAGCAACACTATACAGGGATATCCACATAAACCGTTCGTTAAAAGTTTTCAAGGTTGCAGTTCACGTAGATATTTGAAATTTAAAGTGCAAGGGTTTTCCGTAGAGATCTCTTTAAATAAAATAAAATTGTCTTTGTACCACTTCCGGTTGTACCGGAAGTCGCTATCAACTCGCTTATTTTAAATAGAATGCTATATTTTTTGTCACGTTTTTGAATTCTACATGTAAAAATATGTTAAATTGCAATACATTTCCCTATCTCTAAAATGCATCATTTTTGAGATATTTTGAATTTTCTTAGAAATTTAGATTCTGCAATCTGATTTTCAAAAAATTATAACACAGCTGTTATTGAAGCAATTTTATTTGTAATAGCTAATATTGTAGTTGAAGCTTTAAGGTTCTTAAAAATTCCATCAGCATAATCTATTAATCTACAGGGTGTCTAAAACGCACCGCTCCACTCGAAGATATTCAAACACAGAAAAATACTTTTTTTCAAATGGAATGACCGATATTTTAATGCACCATTGTATGTGGAATCACATGCTGCGTCGAACTGTACTAGCATTCCCTATACCTAACTTTAACAGTTTTTGAGTTATGAAACATTTTCGATTTAATTCATAGAAAATTACAATTTTAATAGGTCAAATATTTTTAATTTTATTATGATAGCATGGAAATTATAACAATGATTACTGTTACTACAGATTTTGTAGTCAACCAAAGAAAATAGAATTTGGCAAGTGGAAATTCACAAATTTTAATAGTTCTTTAATCATCCTTCTCTTAGGACGCTTGTGATCTTAAAAAACGAAAAAGTATGAATTTCATTACTTTAAATTGAAGAATAAAATAGCTGCTAGTTTGCAATTCTCTGGATTAACGTGAAAGTATTTTAAAACCATTGTCTAATTATCTTCGTTATTTGTTACTGATCTTCGTACATTTTATTTTTCCAAATTGTATAAAGTTAGGTTCAAACTTTCCAAACTGTGTTTTATTCGTAGGAGACAAGAGGGGTACATTTTATTAAACACACATTCTCTGCTCTGAACAATTTTAGATCATTCTTCATGAATTTAAAAAATAGATTTAAAATATCAGCGTTTGAATAATTTTGATTTTGATTCTCAACTTTTTATTGCTTTTGCTTAAAATTTGTAGTAACAGGAAACGTTAAATGCAATTGTTTGTTGTTTTCATAACTATATCAACAAAATTAGAAATATTTAACCTAATAAATGTAAATTTTTATGTATTAAACCAAAAATATCTTATAACTGAAAAACTGTTAAAGTTAGGTATAGGGAATGCTAGTATAGTTCGACACAGCATTTAATTCCACATACGATGGTGTATTAAAATATTGGTCGTTCCATTTGAAAAAAAGTATTTTTCTGTGTTTGAATATCTTCGAGTGGAGCGGTGCGTTTTAGACACCCTGTAGCTTAATAGATTATGCTTGTGGAATTTTTAAGAACCTTAAAGCTTCAACTACAATATCAGCTATTACAAATAAAATTGCTTCAATCATAGCTGTGTTATAATTTTTTGAAAACCAAATTGCAGAATCCAAATTTCTAAGAAATTTCAAAATATCTCAAAAATGATGCATTTTAGAGATAGGGAAATGTATTGCAACTTAACATATTTTTACATATAGAATTCAAAAACGTGATAAAAAATATAGCATTCCATTTAAAATAAGCGAGTTGATAGCGACTTCCGGTACAACCGGAAGTGGCACAAAGACAATTTTATTTTATTTAAAGAGATCTCTACGGAAAACACTTGCTCCTTAAATTTCAAATATCTACGTGAACTGCAACCTTGAAAACTTTTAACGAACGGTTTATGTGGATATCCCTGTATTTTTAATTCGATTGTAGTAATCATCTCATCTTTTACTTTTTATTTCTGTTCTTTGTTAGTGTAGCACCGTATTTTACTGTCTTACAACTTGGCATAGAAATTAAGTTGGTTGAGACGTTGGTCTACCATAAGATTTACGTTTCAATATTCATAGCTTCCTTGATACACATCTAAATTTTATTACTTACAGGTTCTTGTATTATTTATATCGCGGATGACTCGCCTGTTCCTTAAACTATACTTAAAATGCAGGAGACGTGACTGTTATACGTATGTTTATAATTGTTCCGTAGATGCGTTTGTTATGTATTTGTTGAATAATTTAGAGGCAGTGACATAATGTGTTAGCAATAAGTTCTTGGTAAGCGATGTTGTAATAAGAAGCCCCCATCTGGACACGTATGTTCACATTTTTAATTATTGCAGCAATTAGGTTACTTTGCAAAGTTCTGTGAATTGGGAAATCATGTATTTCGGTTGTTAATACGTACTTGTAAGAATAGTTAACTCAAAGTCTTCTCACATTTTCGCTCTTAAAAAATCGTAATTTTTTTTCATAATTATTATTTCTTTCCCTTTAGACACTCATTCATTCGTTTTGCAATTAATTAGAAAAGCTATTTTCATGAAAAATTAAATTCCCTATTGTTATGTTGATTTTTTTTCTGTATAGCGTCTTGTTTACAAAAACAAAACGCTGTTATCTATGCACATATATCTTACCTAGAGTGGCTCTCAAAGATATTTCACTGAATACTTTCGTTATTAAAAACATATCTTGATATACTCTACCACGAATCGAGAAATCAAATGTTTAAGTGACTTCTGCTTTTAATAAATAATTTGATTAATCAGCTAATTAATGTTAAACCTTAAAAAAATAGTTGGCATTGCTGTTTTCGGGTATTCCCCTACTATTCAAATAAATTACATCAACTGCTGTCATTACATTAACGCGCAGTGACGTTCAAATTATTGTTTTTTTTTTAAAATAATTATAAGTAAGTAGAAATAATTATTAGACATTGTGTTTACGTTCTAACTATATGTAGGGACTTCCCAACGATTAAGTCCTCAAGGAAAACATGTGTACGCCATTAAAAATTAATCAATTTAAAAAATTGGCTTACGTAGATTTAAAATTTTTAAAACGGTTTTGATTCGATTGTTTTTTCACCTTTTTGGGCAAGAGAAAACAGGGGAACTCCGTGTTTAGTTTTTGAAATGTGAAGAAGGAAGCCCCTGAGTGCTTTAAAAAATATAATTTAATTTACACTTTGTGAAAGAAGGTAAGTGTAAGGACATAAAGTGCTTCATTCCGTAGAATGCACGAGTCAATTTGTTGCACTTTTCATTATTGCTTTCTTTTTTCATTCCTTCTTTGGTTGTACTTAGTACTCACTCACCAAACATACATACATAATATGTAGATAGTCATGTACGTTAGAAATAGCGTAGCATTTTTTTTGTAATTAGTTATAACTAGTTATAATTTACATACAAAGTTTAGATGTGTCATTCTATTTCTTCTTCTGGTAGACTTTCGTCACTACCTACTTTCAAGAATTTGTGTTTTCAGGGAGTGTTGATTAAGAATTGTGCATTTTTAGTCTTTTTATGAGGCAGCACCTTTCAACACTGACGCAATAGCCGTGCAGAGGCGCGAAGAATGCGATTACTCTCAGAAGATAACTTACGAAATGGCTGTGAACGGGGAAGCCCCCAGACCCATCAGGGTTTACGCTGATGGTGCCTATGATCTGTTCCATCAAGGACATGCCAGGCAACTCGGGCAGGCAAAGAATGCGTTCCCAAATGTGTACCTGATAGTTGGGGGTAAGTACACTTTCACGTTTTACTTGATCACACGGTGTAATTTGCTGGTTACCTACGCTTTCATGCTATTTACGTAGAGCCAACGATTTTGTTCAATCAAGCAAAAACAAAGTAAACAATTACAGTGCACTTTTGTAATTGTAGTTTATCATTCGTCAAAAAAATAAAATAAATAAACAAGGAAAGAAAAAATTAAATTTAAATTCAGTCTATTCTCATTTGTTTATTTTTTCGTTGTAATTTGTTGTTTTAATTAATTTCAAAATGATTTATTTATTCCACCTTGGTTTAATCGTGTCTCACTATTTATTTATTTGATCAACCAGTACAATTGCGACAGAAATTTTGATTTGGCCTTTTCAATACTTCAGTATACTTTCATTTGTGTCACAATTGTCAACGTTATTTAATAGTTAAGAGTATTAAGATGACTTCACTTTTTTTGTTTAAGAACGAGCAATAATGGTTGGACGTCACATGATCTCTCATTGAAACTTGTTACTCTACATAAAGACGAATGAGAGTCTACGTGATTGTTGCTCACACGGTAGAAATAACAAAATCACTCGAGGACTCTTATCTAACCAATCCAAATTTCTTTTTTATTTTTATTTTTATTACACACTGATTGCAGACAGAAAAAACAAAATTGGATTAAACCAGTGAATACCTATTCCTAATACGTTGATTTAATAAGTATTCTTTTTTAATTGCATCAAATTTTTCAGTGTGCAGTGACGGTCTTGTCCATAAAATGAAAGGACGTACCGTAATGGAAGAAGATGAACGTTATAACGCGGTGAGACATTGCAGATATGTCGACGAGGTTCTCAGAGATGCCCCTTGGACCCTCACCGATGAATTTTTGACCGAAAATAAAATCGATTTCGTCGCCCACGACGACATCCCTTACGCCTCCGACGATACCGACGATATCTACGCGCCCCTAAAAGCCAAGGGGATGTTCTTGACCACTCAAAGAACCGAAGGGGTATCAACCACCGACATCGTGGCCAGAATCGTCCGCGACTACGACATCTACATTCGCCGGAATTTAGCTAGGGGTTACTCGGCCAAAGAACTCAACATATCCTACCTGAAAGAGAAGAAGTTCAAGTTGCAAAATAAGATGGACCAGTTAAAGGATAAAAGCAAAAGAATGTTCGATTCGATCGGGGAAAGAAGGGACGATCTGATTAATAAGTGGGAGGAAAAATCGAAGGAGTTGATCGATAATTTCAGGATGCTTTTTGAGTCGAATAAGTTGCGTTCGATCTGGATGGATTCCAAGGAAAAAATCTTGAAGGCGTTTACTCCACCTGGTTCGCCGACTGTTAGCAGCACCACTGATGATTCGGATGACGCTGAAGATTTTCGGGAACCCCCTAGAAAAATGCGTCGTATTCAGTGAACCCAAAATATTGGTGAATCCAAAATGGCCAAAAAACGAAAGATTTTGCAATAATTTTTCTGACTTTGAAGTACGAGTACTTAACTGTTTTAATAACGCAGGTCTTTATTTGAGCATTTATTCGTATTTTTCATTTATAATCATCTTAAATATACAGGCACTAATTCAGAAAAAAAATGCACTTCATGTTTTTAAGTTCATGCTTTGTAATTGCGCAATCTCATTTAATTAAGCACAAACATTTTTTGTAGCACAATAAATAAGACTGTGCTTAACTCACTGCCACTTATAAACACCAATTAATTCAACTAGAACCGTACTGATTCTTTTAATTAATATAACATGGGCCATTTACTTGGGTACGAGATTTTTATATCAGGAATGTTTTGATTTGATTTGAGTTTTAATGTTAGGCAACAAAAAGGGGTGGATTTTATTTGTTGGAGATTTTAAATCGTGACGCCTTAGAATTCGAAAATAGGCAACCCATTCTGCATACTTTTGAAATATTGCTGTGAATTCTTATTTGATTGATGGGTTGCCTATTTCAAAATGTTCAGGTATCACGATTTAAAATGGGCACTTTGTACGTGTATGTTCAGATCTTGTTGGAGATTTTTAATTATGTGATGTCAAAGCTTTTGTTACTTTTTAAAATATTACTCATGATAATTACGTATTTGTACAACGTTTTAAGGAAATATATTCTTATGTTATATAAACTAATTTGGTTTGCTTTTAATTATTTTTCTACTTTTTTTTTTATTTATCTTCAATTCTTTAGTTTGCTTTAATACATAAAGGATTGCTTTTAATTTTGAATTTAAAAAAGTTGTAACAATCTCCAGGAGATGGCGCTGTGAGTAAAATACTTACGCGCTGTAGTACTAGCCAAGAGATGGCACAGTATTTCATTCGCTACTAGAATCCTTTATAGAAAAAGTGAAGACGTGTTTGGAAGATTAATAAATTGTTGGTCAAATCAAATAAATTAAATCCACTTCTGATTCGTCAACCGACTATTATTCTTCCAAACTGTCTCTCATGTCATTAGTCTCTCTATAAAGGACCCTACTCGGTGCCTCAATAAATAATTTTATAAAACTTATGCCCGGTTACACCAACTTTTTAAGCAGAGCTTTAATTTAAGTTATGTTACATTTACGTATGGTCAGTAAAATGTCAAATACATTCTGATTGACATTTAAACTTCAACTTAAATATCAATTAAAAGCCCAGTTTCATAAAACATAGTTAACCACTCGATCAAGTTAATCATGTGATTAAGCAATATCATTGGAGGAAATTTAAACTTTCCTCCAATGACATTGCTTAATCACACGATTAACTTGAACGAGTGGTTAACTACGTTTTATGAAACTGGGCAAAAATGTGACTAACATTTTGTTAAATCTATAAATATTGTCATAGTCTAAACACCACTTAAATTTAAGCTCTGTTTAAAAAGTTGGTGCGACCGGGCATTAATGTTCTTAATTTTCGAGTATTAGAAAAAAAAATGGTCTCTAAGAGATGGCGTTTTTTTACCAATACAGTTTTCTTTGGTTTACTTTTTATGCCGGATCCACACGCTGGGCGAAGTCTGGCAAACCTTGGCCAACGCGAACGTGTAGTTGTTAACTTTGTCTTAACTGGCTTCGATTGGGCCAAGTTTGCCTGCGTTCGCCTGGGTGTCGATAAAAAGCGACAAATCAAAAGGATTCGAGCGTCGTTGGCCAATGAATACAACTGTTTGTTGTTGTGCACTTGTGCCGTCCACACGTTTGTGCGTGTTTGTCGCATAAAATAACTACTCAACTCGGTACAGTGCACAAACTTGCTTCCTAGAGGTTATATGAAGAAGTCTAAATAGAAAAAGTAAGTAAATAATGACAACCTGAATAACGAAATTACGTTCATGTTCCTAGAACTTATGGAGCGATTCTGCTCTTATCTGTAGCAACCGTAAGATCTGTAAGCCTGTAAGTCAATTATTAAAAGGTGGAATTTTGAAGTTCTGTGGAAGGTATGATTTCTTGTAAGTCTATAAGGTATACCACACCACCATACTCCTACAGACCTCGAAGAAATCATACGTTCCACAGAACTTCAAAATTCCATATTTTAGTAACTGAGTTACAAGTTTACAGATCTTACGGTTGCTACAGATACGAACAGAATCGCTCCATTAATCAGAGTGAACCAACGATATGGGATTTTTTGTTTTTATTATTACTTGTGGTAATTGCTACAGATAAATAATAAAACACACTAACAGCGACAGCTGCCGTTGCAGCAGCAATTTCCAGGTTTTCCATCTATGTACGATTGCCATACAAAGAAATTGCCTAGAATGTTCGACCAAACCTACTTTGTCTTCGTCAAATATTTTGGCAATAAATTATTGACCATCGTGTGGATAGCATATTTGTACGCAAATGATAGGGCAAATGTTCGTACAAATGTTTCGGCAAATATACCGGGTGTCCGGTAAAGAATGGGCCATACTTCAAGGGTGGCTTCTTTGGATCAAAATAAATCGATTTAGATCAATTTATCTTAGTACAATTTTGCTTCATTAAAAAGTTATGGCCTTTCAAAGATAATTTTTTTATATCAATATTTTAGCAAAACTCGCTCATTTTTGGAGACATTTAATTTTAATTTGGTATTTAGAGGTTTCTTGTACTGCTGAATCTGAATATCTGCTTATTTTTAACGTAACGTATAGAGGGCGCTCTAGGGACCCTGACATTCTCTTGTTCATTGTCGTACTTTTTCTTACGTGAATATTTTAAAAATATGTTTCGTTTTCTTAAAACGACATTTAATTTCCTTTAAAAAAGGCATACTTGTCACATGTCGCTAAAGTGCACCAGTTTTGAGAAAAATGGCTTTGAATGTGAAAATGTTGAATACTTACTACACCAGTAACGCTACTTCAGGATGAAAAGACAATTACCTAAAGCTGCACTACTTCGTAATTTACTTAAAATTGAAAAAAAATTTACAATTCCACATTTAAAGCAACGATACATTACGTAAAAAATTCTTGTTATGTTTGTTATGGCCGCGTATTTCACTCATAGTTTAACTTTCAACTCCAGATTACTCCCATAGTAAAAATTATAAAAAACAGTTATTCCCATGAAATAAACTGAAGATTAAAGTTAAATTGTAACTGAAATACGGGTCTATGTGCCTGATTCAACGTAGACCCTAAATCAGTAATATTCAGCATTATCATATTCAAAGCCATTTTTCTCAAAACTGTGTACTTTAGCGACATGTAACAAGTATACCTTTTTAAAGTAAATTAAAAGTTCTTTCAAGAAAATGACTATAATTTTAAAAATATTCACGTTAAAAAAGTACAGCAATAAACAAAGGAATATCAGGATCTCGAGAGCGCCCCCTATATGTTATGTTAAAAATAGGAAGATATTCAGATTCAGCAGTACAAGAAACCTTTAAATACCAAATTACAATTAAATATCTCCAAAAATGAACGAGTTTTGGTAAAATATTGATATAAAAAAATTATCTTTGAAAGGCCATAACTTTTTAATGAAGCAAAATTGTACTAAGATAAATTGGTCTATATCGATTTGTTTTGACCCAAAGAAGCCACCCTTGAAGTATGGCCCATTCTTTACCGGACACCCGGTATAGGCCAACGTGTAGATCCCCAGTTACATTTTCTTATTTACAAACTTATATGTGAAGAAGCCACTTACGCGCCTGCCAAGAGATGGCGCAGCATTTCACTCGCTTCTATAATAAATAATAATTTTATAAAATTGCAAATGTAATAGTCTTCAAGATTTGGTGTTTTTTTTTTACCAATGCTTACGGTTTTATTCGTTCTACTCACTTTGCTATGATTTACTAATTTGTATGTGAATCAGACACTTACGTACCAGCCAAGAGATGCCGCAGTATTCCACTCGCTTCTACAGGGAATTCCAAAATGCACTGACGGTTTTTGAGATGGAATAACTTTTTAATAGTTGAAGTTAAAAAAATTAAAAACAACATCTTAATCTACAACTCTGGGAGTTTCTTTACTTGAAAACTGAATGGCGTAGGTGGCTTCCTTCTTCTGCTACACATTTTAGCCGTCGCACAAATTCATCCATCACTCTGCCCGTATCTGCAGTGGAATTGCTTCAATGTCGTTTAAGCTCTTGAAGACTATGGGGTCTATTACTGTATGACTTTTTAAAAAGAAATCCGGCGCTGTTAAGTCAGGGAGCCGGGTTGGGAAACATACTCGCATCATACTGCATATTAATATTGATTAGCCGTTCCCCATCCTGCTGATGCCATTAAATATCATCAAGTTATTCATACCTTGGTTGGAAAAAAATGTTGTGACGATATCTTTCTGATGTTACTGATACGGTATGCTCGTGCTCTTCAAAGAAAAGGGCCAATAATTCCTGTGGCTGATAACATACAGAAGGAAGTCATCTACGCAGTTCAATTTTTAAGTAAAGAAACTCCCAGAGTTGTAGTTTAAGATGCTGTGTTTGTAATTTTTTTAAGTACAACTATTAAAAAGTTATTCCATCCCAAAAACCGTCAGTGCATTTTGGAATTCCCTGTATAATAAAATAAATAATTTTTATTCATTATCACATTATAATTGGACTTTTATCCACACTTATGAAGCATTTAAAGTAACCTGTTATCTACTAGTGGAATAAAGTAACTTTATTTATTAATTAAAGTAACCTGTTATCTACTAGTGGAATAAAGTTACTTTACTACTTTACTACCCTAGTAGATAACAGGTTACTAGTGGATAATAATAAACAACGTACCATAGCAACCAGTAGGTATGACGAAGCCTGTCACGTTTCATTTTACGAATACGAATATTTTTTAATTAAATTTCGTTCATTCTGATTCCAAAAATGTGGTGATTGTGGATAAAACGTTGTATTGCATGCGTGTTTTAGATGCATTTTATCCACTTAAGAAAATGCTATCTAAAACACTTATACAATAAATAACTACATAAAATTGAAATATTTTCGTTTTAGAATTTGGTTTCAGTAGATTATTTTAATGAGGTTTTTAATGCTCTTAATTCTGAATATTACAAAAAAAATAATGCTTTTCATTATGAATCTTAGAGAAAAAATTGTAGCAGTCTCTAGGAGATGACGCTTCTTGCCAAATCTTGCTTTTGTTTTTCTCACTTTGTAATAATGCACACTCATGCTAGAAAGAATTGTAATGAAAAGCAATAAAATAGTTCCAGCCGATAATGCAGGTCGACGCAAAATTAATTCTCATGACTACAAATTTGTATGCAAACAAAACACTTACGACCGATATTACCAACATTTCAAGGACACGAGTTTTATTTTAAGGCCCAGTTTTACAATCGTGGAATAAGAACGGAATAACTGTTCGCCAAATATCCTTTAATGTTCCTCCACATCTACGTCACACCTACGTCACGTTATACCAGCGTTATACCAATAATAATGCTTATCCGACGATTGTAAAATCGGACCTAAGTCGTGTTTAGATTGTAGCATTCTATGTAGATTCAGCAAAACGTCAGTCACATTCTATTTGAAATTTCAGTGTCCATCAGCATGTGATTGATATTATACAGACCATGCATCATAAATTTCCTAAAGAAACCTGAGATTTTAAAAATATTTTTAAATTTTAAGACGAATAACTAATAATGTGAAAATAGTTTGATCAAATGCGTATTAACGTAAACACTTAATTCGTACCTAAAGCCTAGAACACAATGGATTTGCATAAAACGTAAGACATAAGCCGTAAGAAACACATTTGCTTTGTTCTCGTTACGGAGCTATTGTGTTACAGCGCACTTCTATACATAGGTCGAATTACTGTTACGGCTTATGTCTTATGTTTTATGCAAATCCATTGTGTACTGGCCTTTAAATATGTATGTTGACACTGGTGCCATCTCGTGTTTAATTTTACAAGATATTAGAAATAAAAAGGAAAATTAATTTAATTTATAGCGTTTTTGATTGAATGCTCTGGACTAGAGCACTCTCAGAGTATTCTCATCTTACGAGTATTTTTAAATCGTGTAATAATAAGGGATGAAGACATTTTGAGAGTGCTCTAGAGTAGTGACTTGAAAACGCTATAAAATGTAAGGTCTCCTTAAGATATTGGTAATACCGGCCGTTACTCGCGGTAAAAAGTTTTTCTCACTACTAGGCTAAGAGATGGCGCCACTCACTCAATGTCATGAATGATTTATTATAGTTTCGTTTGAGAATTTTGTGTTTCAGAAAATCATCATTTTAATGGTCTTTTATTGCGTTCCAATTTAATAATAAATATTTCTTTAGAAATTCCAGAATTTTTACCACTTAATGATTTTTAAACCGACATTTTTTTGTGGTTCCACACGGCTGTTATTGTAGAAGGTGATTCTCGAATCACCTGCAAAACAACAGCAATTTTGGAGACGTTCTGAAAATTCTTCCGTTTTTAAGAGATGGTGCTTGCGATTGTTTACTATTTTGTTGTAATTACAAATTTCACTTGTGAGTTGTTTTGTGAGGACTTACGATTTAATAATTTGGCTTTCTTGACATCAAACACATTATTTGTTAGTTGTAAAACACCTTAATAGATTTGTTTAAAAATTTCACAAGAGATGACATTCTATATTACTGATTACCAATGTCCTTATATTACCACAATACCGTGAACTTCCGCCATTGTAATTCCAATTTCTGGCGGCAAAATTTAAAATCTAAAACTTCTAAAACCTTTTTAAACTTAATTATTAATGAAATTTTAAGTCGCCTGTACCTCATGTTTTACGTCAAATCATAAATAATTATTCTGTTTATTTTACATTGGCCAATTGAGAGACCACGTGACCTTCAACCATTGTCTCTTACTCAGTATATTTTTTAACGACTGAAAGAAACTTTACAATTGCTCAATTTCCTGTTTTATTGAAAGCATTTTTTTCTTAAATTTCAATTGGAAATGTTTTATCTTCCATTAATTGTTAATTGTACCCTAAGGTATGCCTAATTTATGAGG
Organism: Dorcus hopei; assembly: GCA_033060865.1. Lineage (NCBI taxonomy): Eukaryota > Metazoa > Arthropoda > Insecta > Coleoptera > Lucanidae > Dorcus > Dorcus hopei. Next base: position 10,527,194 of record CM065422.1, read on the forward strand.
TCGCCCCGCGAATTGACTCCTTCGCGTTTAAACCATCCAATAAACCGGCGTATTTATCGCCTGGAAGTGGCATGATGCACCAATTGATCAATTCTAACTCGTTATTTAATTGGAACGTTTTCTATTTGCGACCAGTTAAGGCGACTGAATGTGCGGCGCCACATTTACAATTTGTGTTTTGAGTACCACTCAAAATGGTGAAGAGGGGAATAAAAAAGATCACAGCCAAACGAGTTAGTGACATATTTATAAATTAAAAGAAGAAGCTAAAGTAGTTTTATATTTTAAGTTTAATAAAAAAAATATTTTCAGACGATATGTAGGGAGGCTCCTTTTAATGACGAACCAGAAGCTCTGCGGGTGCGGGAGCTATGTGATTACTCCACGAAAATCACGTACGAGATGGCCAGGAATGGTACGGCAAATAGGCCCGTGAGGGTGTATGCTGATGGAATCTACGACTTGTTTCATCAAGGCCATGCGAGGCAGCTCTTACAAGCGAAGAACGTGTTTCCTAACGTCTACCTCATCGTCGGAGGTATGTGAAAGCCACATTTTAACCCCTGAAGATATTTTTGTGTAGACAAATCAGAAACCACTTCGTGGTAGAAGGGGTTGCCTATTTTCTTATTATTAAGGCGTCTCGGTTTCAAATGGGCTTCCCTATTTCCCTCTGCAGCAGGGTTTCAATCTTCTCAGTTTAAAAATAACGATTAGACGTTGTGTGATGATTTAAAACGTTTTTTTTTCAGTGTGTAACGATTCCTTAACTCACAGTAAGAAAGGTAGGACCGTCATGAACGAGCAAGAACGTTACGAAGCGGTCAGACATTGCAGATACGTGGACGAAGTGGTAAGAGACGCACCTTGGGAAGTGGACGAGGCGTACCTCACGAAAAACAAAATCGATTTCATCGCCCACGATGACATACCTTATGGTTCCGACGATTGCAACGACATCTACGCCCCGTGGAAAGCGAAGGGCATGTTCGTAGCCACCGAAAGGACGGAGGGCGTTTCGACTTCCGACATCGTCGCAAGGATCGTCAGAGACTACGACATCTACGTTCGCAGGAATTTAGCGCGCGGGTACTCGGCCAAAGACTTAAATATTTCTTACTTAAGCGAGAAGAAGATTCGTTTGCAAAATAAGATGCACGAGTTGAAAGACAAGAGTAAGAGGGTCATGAATACGATCGGGGAGCGCAAGGTCGATTTGATTTCCAAGTGGGAGGATAAATCCAGGGAATTCATCGAGAATTTCCTGTTGTTATTCGGAAGGGAACGTCTGTCGAATATTTGGAATGAATCTAAGGGGAGAATCTTGAACGCGCTTAGCCCCCCCAGTTCTCCTGTACGTGATGGTTCGCCTACCTCAAGTAACGGTGATTTATGTGATTCCGTGGAAGATGGGCTTTCGCCTCCGAGGAAGGCCCCCCGATTTGAATCGCCTTCACCTCCGTCCTCTTCGAAAACCAACACCAGTCGTTACTCAAATATGGATGATGATTACAGTGATGAGGACGAGGCTGAGATCTTTAAGTAAACGCCCCCCAGCGCAACGTGTAGGTATGTCGAGTACCTAATAGCATTTGAAATTTTGTAGAATATGTCGTGTTGAAAATTTCATATTTGTGCTTGTAAAATTACATATAGGTATCAGTTAAAGAAGATGGTTTTTAGGGGCGTGACGTAATTAGGTATATAATAAAATTCAACGTCATTCAATGCATATGTATGTGTAGAGGCAGGTTTTGGTTTGATATCGTGTGCAATCTAAAAAGGAAAATAAATAAAATTAGCCATTACTTTCTTCAGCGGAGCAATATTGTTTAATACTGTATATTTCTGAAATTATTTGCACATTTTATTTAAGAAAATATAATTAAAATCTAAAATCTACTCACTACTGGACACTCGTCTATTTATTTTTGTAATAAAAAAGAAATTTGCAAAATGCGTTATTTGATAAATAAAATAAATAATAAAAAGTTGCTTTTGAATGCAAATCATTGACGTGTAAATATTTATTGCTAGTTAATAACTTTCACATTTCTGTTTGACTTAAATATACTTATAATTAGTGCTTACTGCATCATCCAAATATGTTAATACTGAATAGAATTGATTTTATTTGCCTTTTCACTATAATTCATAAACTACGAATGTCATCAAAACTTCTTTAAATAAGCACCAGGTATGGTTCTAGTTAAAATAAAAGAAAGGATATTTTAACCAATAAACTTAGTGAGGTAAATAGACTCGTTGTCATTCAGTATTTTTTTTTATAGTTAACACAAACACTTTGTATAATATTTGTGAGGCTGTAGATATTCTTGCATTATTGAATCAAAGTATGTTCACTTAATTCAAACTGCATTTTATACTTTTGTGTTTCAACAGAAAGCGCGTGTAATGCTGTGATTACAATAATTTATGACTTATTATTTATTTAAACGCAAATGCAAAAGTACCATAAATAAAAAGGAGAACGAAAAAGTGAATTGAATTTTCTGAACATACCTCAAACGTGTGTGTACATAGATTTTTTCATACAGCAAACACATTTATATGTAATTTGTAAGTAAATACTTATATATTGTGCCTAAAAAGCTTGATGTGTTGCCTCAAACAAAAAAAAACGCTGTCGTACTTTTGCAATTTCTTATGTTATATACGAGGGCTAACTTTTTTAACTGTTATTTATGAGAGAAAGTTCCAAACTATTTTATATATAGTCCAGGCAGTTTATCTCATATCGTATTTAATTGGAGAGGGACATGCCTATTATAAAGTTAGAATTAATTGAAGTGGACCTTTTTTTTTCCTTTAATTTTAAAATTTACGTACGTTTGTGTATCCTAATGAATAATCTTGTGATTCTTTTAACGTTATTTATTTTAAATTTGTGTTGAATTCGTGACCACTGATATTCCCAAATATTTATATTATTTATATTTATTGTAAGAAGTGAAAAATTGTCAGTATTCCTTGCATTCGTCGATTGTTATATGATAACGTTTGTGAACTCGTGGATAAAAGATACATGACAAGTGTGTTGTTATTGTTGTTCTTGGAGTTGTTGCACCGAAGCTGATTTGTTGTTTCCTCTTTTTTTTCATCTAAGTATAATGCGTTGTTAGATTTAATTGTCAGAACATTAAATATACCTTCTAGTTATATTTGTGATTTCATTTATGTGGCAAGAATTTATTTTCCATAAATATTATGTAGAAATATAATAAATAGACGATTTGAAAGCAGGCAGGGCCTTATTCAGCTGGAACTGCAAAATGAGATCCTGATGCACAGCAGATTGCCGCATATCTGTAAAAGATATTGACTGTAAAGGCTTCGTGTTTGGTAGTAGTATACTTACCCGTCAAGTGGACAGTAATATTGCTGGAAAATGAATACGTTGGTAATTAAGAAGTGAATTTCTGCGCATTCGTGGAGGTATTTGCAAAGTCCCTCACCACCGAAGAGTGTACTAGGGCAGATGATGCTGTCTGTTGATGTTTTGTTCAAATCTACTTCTAAATCACCTGTAAAAGAACGTATTACATTAAGTATCAAAAATATTGTTCCCAAAATAAAAATATTTTAATTAATTTGCATGGTAAGTTGCAATTTTTAAATGAAACAAACTTTGGAAGCTTCTACAGTTTAAATAAACCGCGTCTTTTTTAAGGCACTGCCATATAGAGTGACCAGTTTGGACGAGGAATTACTGTTAGTATGACTCTCTCCTAATATTCTTAACTCGTTGGTCTCAACATATTTAGTGTATACGTTAACGTGTGTATAATTTTCACATTACTACTTATTCGTCTTAAAAGTCAAAAATATATTTAAAGAAAAATCCTAGATCTCTAATAGCGTTTTTCACTGGAACTAAATTGTGCACTGAGTGCGCACTCAGAATATCTCCATCCTATTTCATTACATGAGGTTAAAATAAGATGAGAATATTCTGAATGCGCACTCAGTGCACAGTTTAATCCCAGTGAAAAACGCTATAAGAAATGGAAAAATTAATGCATTTTTCCAATTTTCAAAATTTAAGTTGGCAACATTGTGGCGTCTTTGGCAAATTGTTTTTGATAAGCGGAGATTCACTCAATTTTTCTTGGTTTTTGAAAAGTAAAGTGCAGTTTGAAATATGCAGTTCCTTGTTTCGCGAAAGTTAAAACTTTCACGCGCCTGCCGCGGTAGTTACATTTCAAAATCGTCCGGAAGGAAATAAGTTACGCGGAGCGGTTTTCAAGTGAGGTAAGTACTGAAAACGCTGCTACATTTTGCTGGATTGAAATTATAGTTAGATTTAAATCATAAGTAGTAATTGAATGAATTGGAAGACGTTTTCGTTTGCAACTTGCAACATGAGCAAAAACATACCTACGTAAATATGTACTGAAAGTGAATACCTATGAACAGTGACAACGATGAAATTATTAAAAATAAATTGCCTTTTAAGCACTGTAAATATTTCAGGTGCGATTGTTTGCGCGTAATCGCATGCTTTTCGACCTGAATTGGTTGGAATTTATGTGCATTTAGTTGAAATTTCAGTTTAAATTAAAACTGGGAATGTGACATAACGCGCATGCTTGAATACTATAATTTCAAATTTTGCCGCCATGTAGGTAGATTGGTCAAATTCATAGGTTACAAAAAAATAGGCAAGTAAATTGTTTATTATAAATACAAGAAGCAACTACTGATAGGTACATTAGGCAAATGGGCCCCCTTTTGTCCACCGAATTCTTGGAACCGGCTGCAAAATATGCACAGGCGACACTGAACCAGTGTTGCCAACCTTTTCGATTCAAAATTTCCACAAAATAGAATGAATTTTCCCTTATTCCCTACAGCGATTAAAATTTTTCCCTTTATTTTCTCCTTAAAAATTTGCGATGCAGGCTTCTAATTTTGTTGAAACAACTCGGTTTTGTACAAATATTTGTTAATAAATTTATATAGAACTTTTCGAACAAAATCTTATGTAAAAATATACTTATTTTCGATTTGCTTTATGGAAAAATATATTTCACACTGTGACTATTATACCGTATGATTTCTAAAATTTTAGATAAAAGGAGGCCGTGAAGAGGAAAACATACAGCTTAAATTAACTCATACGTACGTTTTGGTTAACATCACTACGAAAATATGGTTCAATGATGAATACCTTTTGAAGTTTTGTAAATATTATTTTGAATAAATTGTTGTATTTGCTAATTCTATGCCATACGTTTTGCTTTCACGGCCTCCTTTTATCTAAAATTTTAAAAATCATACGGTATGAAAGTATGCAGTTCCTTTGAAAGGCTTTTTCTGACTTGAAATACTTAACAATTTAACTCTTTACTATGAATTACACAAATTACGTTTAGTACTTTTATACCAATTCTGTTAATTTTTGTTTAACGTAAGTTGCTGCAGGACACTGGCGTAAATCCCCGCGACTCCCCTGTGCGGAGAGGGCGCAGGTTTCCTGGGGCACATCAAACAGGAGGAAGAAAATAGTTGATATAACTTTGAGAATGAAAACTAATTTCGCTAAAGTGGGAATGATTTTAAAGGCATAATTAATGTCGTAATACTTCGTCTTGTAAATTTCAGGCCACATTTCATCAATCAATATTTTTTTTAATTGGTAATTTCAACAATATTTTAATTTTAAATTTCACATCTAAAATAATTACGCGACAAGAACCGTAAGAGATATAAACAAGTAGATGAAACAACGAAAGAAAACAAAAGAATTTCAATTTCATTTTTTAATACTTAACTGAAATTGTATAAAAATTTATCTAAATTTAATTTTCGAGCAGATTTAAGAAAATTTAAAAAAATATTGGCGTTGTTTAATAATTTTTGTATATTTTCAACTTAGCGCCCAAAAAAATTCTAGTATGTACGTAGTGGCAGCGCACGACAAAAGAAAACTGAAACAAACGACAGTGAAACACGGAGTGTGATGAACGGGAAACAGGAGAACATCGATGACATTAAATACGAAGAATAATTTCAAATTCGAATTTATAGTTTAGATTTGAGAAAAATTTTAAAAGTCGACATAATTTTTTGAAATTTCAAATTTCGCACCTGAAAATGTGCAACTCGACAAAAATCGTAAATAATACAAATAGATGACAACAAAAGAAGATCGACGATTTTAATCACGGAAAAGAATTTCAAAATTCGCGCCGAAAAATTTGTAGTTCGACAAAATTTACATAGATGGCGCAAGCAATATCAACTTGTTTAGCGTCAAATACATAATATAATTGCGTGTCGTCCGCGTAAAGATGGAATTTACAATATCTAACTGCATCGCAAAGTCGGGATGTATATATGCAGTATAAAAGAGGGCCAAGAATTGAGCCCTGAGGTACGCCCCGGTGAACTTGCAAGGAATCAGAGATTTGACCATGACAATAGACCTTCTGGAATCTTCCGGTTAGATAATTGCGAAAGAAGTTCATAGCAGTATCACCAATACCGTAAAATTTGAGTATCGCGAGTAGTACATCATGATTGATGAGATCGAACGCTTTCGAGAAATCAAGTAAAATTAAGAGTACAAATTTATTATTGTCAAGGGCAGCAACAATATCGTCAGTTATCGTTGTAAGGGCACTCATACAACTGAAATGCGGACGAAAGCCTGACTGAGTGTCTGGCAAAATATTATAAGCAGCAAGATAAAAACGGAGTTGGTTATCAGTGATTTTCTCAAGTATGTTTGACAGTACTGGTAAAATGCTTCTGATGGGATGAACGTCACTGAGAGATTGCGGGCGATTATTTTTAGGCAGTGGTATAACTCTGACTACTTTCCAACAATCCAGAAACACCCCAAGAGTGATGCAGTAGTTGATAACGTGATTTCATTTTTTAATACCTAATTCAAATTGTATAAAAATTTTTCTTAATTTACTTATTTTCCCCACAAAACAGTTCTAATTTCAAAATTCCACCCTTTTTTCCATTTATTAAATGGAATTAATTTTCCCCATGAAAAGGGAAACTCCCCTCATGTTGGCAACACTACACTGAACAAAAGTGACCAAAAATTAATTTTTCAGGACGGCCACAAACGAAAAGTAAAAATCACTAGATGGAGAAGCGGGAAATTCAACTTGTCCTCAATCATTTACGTTGATACTGTCATTCTATAATTTCATTAATTTTAGCAAAAACAACCAAAACCGGTTTCGTCTTATTACAATATTAAGAAGCGGTGTAAAATATAAAATAATATAGAAATTTGTTGCAAGTCGATTTCTATTGCAATTTTAGGTCAAAAATTGGCCGCTAGATGTCGCGACCTAAACTGTTGTAAAATAATAAAATTAGAGTAAATGGTTAAGATTGCTACAAAGTTAAAGATAAGAACTTGTCATTATCTTTGATTTTTGGTGTCCATCACTGGCAGATATCATTTTTAGTAACTTGTCTGACATCCAGAATAACTTTTTGAAATTTATTTTTTTAGTGATGGTGTTTTATAACTCTAACTCTAAAGTATGAAGACATGTATATTAATTTTTTTAATTTTAACAACTATGTTTTTGTTTTCCGGAAAATCCTATTTAAATTTTAACGATAAATTTAAGTATTTAAACAAAAATTTCTTTGCCACATATGTAATTTGTTGGGTAGATGGTAGGCAAAAGTAATTGCGAATCAAATCCAATCGTTCTTCGAAAACACTGATGAATAAATAAATGATTCATCTACTATCTAATATCTCTGTAGGCAAAGGTTCTTTTTTTTGTTATTTGTCTTTGATGTGGGCGCATTTAGAATTCCTTGCTACCAAAGGAAACACCACGATTTAATTAATTCTTAGAAATGATTAGCGAATGGGCGGGCCGGGCGGTTTAATCAACATTACTTTGTGGTATGTTTTTTACCACATTACTAAAAGCGTTGTTGCGTTATACTAAAGAATTATGTAATTTAAAAAATACTTGTTCTTCCTTCACAGCACATTTAATTTTAATGTAGTTTAACGAAACGACTTTTTACGTTAAATTAGTTACGGTTTTGCTACGGTGCGCTCGTTTATAAATTGTTTATATTTATTTCGCAGGTTATTTACCGCTGCTTGTTAAAATAGTTTGAGTACTTGTGAAGCGAACCGATAACGTGGGTAATCACCTTACTTATGTAGGTATTGTACAGACTGTAGTTATCTGCAAGAATCGTGATACGCACGAGCTCATCGAATGCCACACATTTTTTTTTGTACATTAAAATTAATCTACTAGATACTACAACAATATACAAACGTACTACCTTTCATTTCAAAAGTACTTACATATCAACATCCCTATGCTTTTAAATCAAAAATATAGGTCCTTACCTTTTGAAGTACGAATGAAGTAGTCTCCTACCAGATATCCCTTTATCCAAGGCAGATTTTTCTTCAGCTCCTCCATGTTTCTTGGAATTGTAGGCTCGGGATTAATTATTGTTAAAACGGTTGTCGTTTCTTCTGGGGGTGATGGTGAGGGCTCAATAGAGAGTGGAGGTTCAATGGCATACGTGCTTCCAGCATCACTTCCTGAAATACATTTTACGTAACTTACTGTTGCCTTATTGATACACTTTTCGAACTCCCCTCCTCGAATGAATTAAAAAAAAACATATAATTGCGTTAATAAAAAAAAATTATGAATCAGTTTTATTTAAAGTTGAAAATGTTCAGAGGTCATATGGTCTTACGAAAAAAACACACTGTATAATTTAAGAGTGAGAAAGCATATAAGGCTTAACAAATCCAAGAAAGTATCGGTGCGCAAGCTAAGCAAATTCACTTCCTTTTAAATATTTTTAATAGTACTTATTAATTTGCTTGAATATCTGAATCATCGGGGGAACTCCCAGGACTTACCTGAGATAACTATAATCCTTATAGTTAATGCATGATAAGCACAGATGCCATAAAATCTATCAATAATAAAAATACTAATTTTATAAAAACAATGGCTTAATATACCTAATTAAGGAAAATAGTATTTGGAAATGGATTGAATTGAAATTTTACCTATGTCAGCTGGTTCCAATTCAACCACAGTATCCGTTCCGTTCGGTTTAACTACCACCAATGAACTGACCGGTGTTACAAAAGAATATTTCTTCGCCAAGTTTAGGATTTCCTCGTCGAATTCCTGCTTGTCATCTACGATCTCCCTATCTTCAAGAAGTTGCTGAATGGTGAGGTAGGCCCAAAACCTCTCCAAGGGCGCCACCGGTTTCCGTATCACCGGGACGAGGTTGATTGGTCCTTTGGCTCCTTGCCCAATTATTTTGGGCACACTTGAAAATTCCTTACCTATAAAAAGATCGCCCAAGTACTTAGGGATTTGCGTCTTCCAAATAATGAGTACCTATGGTACCGGATACTACAAGTTCCGAACCGGCGAAATGCATGGGGAACTCCGTCTTGGTCAGTTGACCAGCGCCTTCCGTGTATTTAAACTTGACGTTGCTCAAGAGAGGTGAAGATATTTGTTGGTAGAAATCTTCCAGTTGCAAGAAGGCGTCCGCTGCTTCGTAAATGTGACGGGAAAATCCACGATTGCGTAGGCACAACTTCTGCAATAGTTCTCGGTTCGCATACTTTCCGAATGAAAGGCAGAACATTGAGACGGAATGTACATTTAATTCTGTAATCTAAATTTAAAAAAAATATATGTATTTTTATCAACCCTGTATATTAATATTGTTGGAGCGACTAATTAACGACTAGTAACAATACTTTAATTTTAAGGAGAAATAACTTACTTTGTTGAGGATCTCATCTGGATCCGTGATGCCTTCAGTTGCATCCCCGTCTGTCAAAAATATTATTAGAGGTTGTAGCCCGTCTTCTTTTCTATTCTGTTTATCTCGTTCAGCCAAATGTAAAGCCACTTTCAAGGAGTCGTAAATATTGGTCGCTCCATTGTTGTCCAGTCCGGATATTATTTCGATTGCCCTCATTTTGTTATCCTCGTCTACGCTGAACGCGCTAGGAAAATTCCTTTCCTGAAAAAATTGTTGCAATAACCCCAAGAAACTATGCCAAAACAGATAAGAAGAAGCCCACCAAGATTTAAAATCGGTGGAAAGACGAAAATCCAAGAAAGAAATCGTACAAAAGTTGAGATTTAAAGAAAAAGGCGAGCAGATTAAGGGAAGAGATCGAAAAGTGAAGAATCTGGACAATTCAAGTGCTAGGAATGGAGTGAGTGTTTAGTCAAAAGATTTGGGCAATGAGAAAGATAAAGGAAATCAAACCAAATAAAAGAAGATTTTAGATGAATGGGAAATGGTTTAGTATCAACTGGTATAGGATAAAAGTGCTAAGTAAGTAATACTTGCATTTATATCTGTTAACTGATAACTTTCGTACTGAACGCTTTGATCAGTATTAATTATGTCGAAAACTTTCACGAACGTATTGAATTCGATTATGTGGAAAACATCTTCGTCCTTCAGTTCGGCTATAATACTCGTCATCGCCGTCTTCAATTGTTCTAGTTTCGTGTCATAGTCCATGCTTCCGCTCGTATCCAACACGAACAGAACGTGTTTAGGCAAAGCCGGAATGTCGATGGGCGCGAAAAAGTGCACGAAATACCCATCCTCCAGTAAAATCTGCAAACCGAGATCTTGCTTAATAAGTTTGATGGGCGAAGCCCAAAACTTACCTCCCCTCCATCTAAATTCCTGTCCACATCGTACTGTACAACGAATTGCCCGGAAAGTCCTTCCTCGTCATTGGTCCCCAACGATTTCGCCAGTTCCTTCTGTCGTTGCGTAGTGGGGGAGAAGGCAACGGTAGCCGATGTGGAATTATATATTCTTATAATCGCCCTGGGATCTAAATCGCCTTGAGGATCGTTGATGTCATTTCCGGAACGAATCGCCGGAGCCCTGACGAACCTTATGGGCAAGCTTTCGTTGATCCAAACCTGCAAAGGGTAGTCCAATAGCAAAACCAAATCAATTTTGGCCCAACGCAATTACATTAACGCGTAAATACTCCACGGGTTGTTTGGGGAATATGTTGATGACCAACTCGTACTGGTCATCATCACGTTCTAATAGTTCTTCGTACGTCAACAGAAAGACCGCCTGGCTTTTGGGTAGGACGTTGACAGAAACGGTGAACCTATTGGAATCTCTTGCGCTGGTCGCTACATGTGCTGCTCCCAATCCACTTGCAACAGCCTGAGGATTAAATTAGGAATTAAAAGATGATTTGTACAACTCTATTACAAAATAGTGCAAATTAGTTTTGGGAAATGAAGTCAAGAGGTAATGGGTTTTGTAAATTATCTTTGGTTTGATTAATACCTGATCATATATTTGTTGAGCTTCCTGTTTTTCCTTGATGTAGGCTTCGTAGTTTTTCCCATCGATCAACATGATGAATTTCGAAATGAAAGCTTTCTTCGGTAGTATGACGGAAAATACGGCTTCCTGGGCGCTCTGTCCGGAATTCCTCACCTTACTCGTTACCAAAGTCGTGGCGAAACGGTTGTACACGTGCGAGTCTATGCGCATTTCGTAGATTTTGGGGGTTTGCTGAAACAAACCGAAACAGAAGTTAGTTTTTTTGTGATCTTGTTTTATTCAACACAACAACAATAAACGAATGAACAATATAAAAAACAATAATTGACTCCTGGCTGGTTATTATCTCCTGGCCGGTTATCGTCTGGACTACTGGAAGACAAAGTCTCTGGTAACGTAGTAACGGATGTTGAACACGGGGTTGATGTAGGAGCTACCTCAGGGTATCTAGCTTCAGTTTGAATTCCACTTCTTCTCTTGTTCAACGGCTGGGTTTGATGACGCCGATAAATGTGTCGTGGCTTCCGACAATAACTTGTACGGAAGGGTGTGTATATTGCTCCAGACAAGTAATGCACGGAAGGCTTCGGATGTGCTTCCGACAATGATTTGCACGGAAGAGTTATGCGTATTGCTTCTGACAATTAATACACGGGAGGCTTTGGATGAGTGTTCCCGACACTTGAGTGCACAGGATCAGCTGGTGGTAGTTAGTATTTCTGGCAATAGGGTGCATAGGATCTACTGAAGCTAAAGCGGACTATGCTTTCGCTTTTATAGGGCTTTTTCGTAGCGGGGCGGGGGTTTGATTCTTCTTTAAAAGTAGAAAACGTTCGACAAAATTGAATTTTTTGACGGTTCATACTCGATGGTTCATACCAAGGATACTTAACCTACAGGATCGCTCAATAATGGGTTTCTGTTCGCTCGTGACGTAAGCGTAGGTCCGTATACATAATTTGAAATTAAAAAAGGCGTATACTTTAGAGTAACTTACTTTAATTAGATATTTACTTTCAAAATTCTATTATTTTAAATTATATTAATTTCATTTAAAAAAAGTTAAGCGTTTGTAGTTAAATTTACAGGAGGACCGCTGCTGACGTCAGAAAACAGTTTAAAGTGCCGATTAAAGTGCCATTTAACATACCTGCCCACACATGCATGTTGTGAAAATTAAACATACCATCCCTTGTAAACATTGATTCGTCACTGAAGAGAATGTTATTAACAAAGTTCGGATTGTCCTTCTGTTTCCGGAGTAACCACTGACAAAATCGCATGCGTTACAGCACCTAATCTGTGGGCATCAGAACTTGCATTCTTTAAAAATGGAACGGGTAATTGTTCCTCACGAATAATTTGCCAAACAACAAACTACACAACTATTTGGCAAAGGGTGATCTGGGTAGGTAACGCTGTGCATACAAACGTCTTACAGCCAACGCATTTTGACCACATTCGCCGTAAATTAAAATAATGTCCACAATAACACTATTGGAAAATTCGGCCATATTTTCAAGTGTTATCTGCGACAAAGTGCGACGACTGAGTAACTGGCCCACTTTAACAGCCGATGCTGACACACCAGCACTTCTCCGATTACGTAATTACGTATTAAAAATAAACCAGGGACTATCAAACTGTTTCATCGTTCGCCGAAAACATTTATTATCTCTAATTGTTTTACAGAAACTGCTTCATTCTATCACTTTTAATGTTAAATTTCACTGGTTTAATTTATTGCATGAAGTTAACACTCTGTATAGAAGACAACCAACAATTTTTTTTTATGATAATTGGCAATCACATCTTATCATCGCAGAGAAGTCAAGAGTGCAATAGTGATCAGTGATCATCCTAGTAATCACTAGCGTACGTGTCAACAGTGTTGCCAGACACGTGGGAAATTCCCCTTTTAGTGGGAAATGTCAAGATATTATTTCCAAGTCGAGTGAAGAACGGTGTACTTAAACTTTCAGGTTTATCTAAAAGGTACTGAAATTGGTGTTGCGGGAAATTGGTTGGATTTGAAACATTGTGGTGTCACAAATTCTTTGAAATAGACATTGAATATGCGTACTAACTCTTGACGTTTCGCTAAGTATTAGTGCGCATATTCAGTGTCCGTTTCAAAGAATTTATGATACGATTTTCATCGGACAAGAGACAAGAACCTGCTTTAATTAAAATTTTTATGTAAAGATCTGGTAATTTACAAGTAAAAGCCGTTACGCCATGTTGATCACATGATTGGCTGTAAATTGACATTTCTTATAAAAATTTTGACCAAAGTTGGAGGTGCTTGAGCTATTTTCTTTAATGCTTGAATTGATATTAAAATTTAGAGCTGCAACGTAAAATAAATTCTTTATAAATGCGAGTGATACAGTGAAGGTCATTATCGTTGCATCGTGAACTGAAAAGATCTTTTCAATTTCATTATCTAATCACTGTTTATTAATAAAATGAGACATTTGAGAAACGTCAGCAGTAGGAAAATCCGAAAGCACATTAGATCGGGCCAAGCGCGACTGGTTTGATTGAAACAAACAACTTTTTATACAGACAGAAATTAATTAAATTTTTTTCTTGCATGGCAGGTGTCCAAGATTCATTTTTGCTTAAGTTTTTTTTTTGGAAAAATAGGTTTCCCCAAAGTGCGAACTTTTCAAAAAATAAATTAATTTGACTACGTTCCCAAACATTTTAGTAATGTAGTGAAACCTCAACTGTCTAGCTCACTCGTGCAATGATTAAACTTGCCCTACATTTCGGATCTTGTGATTACGACCCTGAACGTTTGTGGTCATGATGCCGCAACCTTTACGCAGACGGATCTGAAATTTCACCGAACAGTTTTCAAAAGAATTGGAGAAAGTCGAACGTCCTGAATCACTCACTCATTCGCGCGAAATGCCCCATTTAAGGTGCCCGGGGAATTTTAACTACAAACGGAGCCAGTTAAATTAAATTATTTTCTAGAAATTTAAAATTTAAAAGATTTCTTCAACGTTGATAACTATTGACTCCAAAAGAATACAAAAAACATTAGGAACTGACCTGTTCATGTCCAATCTCGCCATGATGGTAGCCTTCTTTATCTGAAGACGTGACATAGGAAGACGCATCCGTCACAGTTTGCGGAAACCCACCAACTTGCTTTAAACAAATTAAGGCAAAAAACAAATTTAGTCGGATTGCCATAATCTTCGTGTTTCGAAAGCACGACGAACTTCTTCCCAGTTTATTTTCGCACGCCGCTTATATATCGTGTTTTGAACTTCGAAATTTTTTCTGCGATAGGGTCATGCTTGGGTTTAATTTTATGATAAATGCAAAGTCGCACAAAGGAACAATTGGAGCGCAATCGCAATTATTTGTTTGGGAATCCCCGGTCTGTTTACATAACGTTACAGATTAAGTTTAACCAGTTTTGAAATGGGGTAGTAATATTTTTTGAAGTTGTTTCTATTTTGTCTTTTTTTTTGGAAATATTATAATTCAAGACGACCGACCAATTTTAAAAGTCTCGGACCCCTTAATTTAATTTAATTTTCTTGCCTTTTTCAGATGCTGCAGGGTGTCTGCAAAAAGCTGGGCTGCAGTTTTAGATTCTGCTCAAAATTGTACACATCTTTCAAATAACTCATCAAACTATGGGCTAGTTGTTCAAACACTTGAAACATGGTTCAGCTCTGAACTTGGTTCTATTATCATGGCGACATTTGTAAAGGCATATGATGCCGTAATGATATTAGAACCAAGTTCAGAGTTGAACGATGTTTGAGCAACTGGCCCTAGATGTCATAATTCAACGTTTCTATTTTGTCCCTTTTTTGGTAAATGTTAGAATAACGAGATCCGTGGTTGTAACAAAATAATTGGTATGTTCAATAATTTCAGGATGACCAGCTCTTTTAAAAAATGCTCGAAGCCCTCAATTTCATTTTATTTTTTAAATAAAGTAAAAATAAAATATGTCATATCTTGTCACGTATTATTATTAGTTTCAACATTAAATAAGTTTTAAATATAAATATTTATTATGCGTTTAACCGACAAGGACAGAATAATGAAGAAAATTAAGTAGTTCGCAAGAAGTTCAACAATAAATTTCCTGACAGATGGTTTTCTTTGTTATACAGGGTGTACTGCAACAAATATTCGTACCACGCGATTTTAAGCTAAAAATTTAGCAGAAAATTACGGTTCCAGTGTCCTCTTAACTCTACTTATGAAGTTGTTGAGAGTTGAAACTTAATACTAATTTAATAAGGTGTGGTAAATATTAAATGATATCATCAAAAGTATATAAAACATACAGTAGATTAGTCAACTAATTAGTTAGTAATTCAGTTTACATTTTATCGAAGCAAATTCTTTACACTTTATAGTTTGAGAGGATGTTGCGAGTGTGTATGTATCCAGGTAACTTGTGGTGTGAATATTTACCGGTAGTTATGATACACCCTGTATATTTTCAATAAATATTAAATTATTAATTTTTTATTGAAATTTTATTTTCACTTTATTTCAGTGATAACTACTAACTAAAATTGCATCGTTATGAAAAACTAACAGCGTTTTCGATACGCTGCTCTAGAAGTCTAGAGCACTCTCAGAGTATCTCCATCCTCAAGAGGTTAAAACAAGATGAGAATACTCTGTGAGTGCTCTAGAACAGCGAATCGAAAACGGTATAAGCTGCAAAAGTTGAGATAGTTTTAATCTTAAAGTTGTCAAATTTTTTGTATTATCAATATTCAGTCGTCAGTATTTCGAAAACAGTTGAATTTTAACAGTGGTAAGTTGTAAGAGAAATTTGTGGAGAACAATTAGGAAGCTCCATTTGAAGTTGATGGTCGCTCAGATTTTTGCAGCCCCCCTGTAGTGTAAAAAATATTTCCCGAAAAAGGCAAAAAATAAAGTAAAATTGATAGGTCCGAGCTATGTTTTGCAAAATTCTTGAAAATATGGAATTAACCCATTATTTATCATAACAACCCTGTATATAACACTTTCGCTTTTATTCAACTTCTTAATCACATAATCACTATTTATTCTACTTTGCGCTAAAACACAACTTTTATGAACAGTTTAATGTAATGTACAGGCTGTTTCAAATTCGACCCTCACCATTGGGATCTCGCTTATTTGAAGAGATAGACGGCAGGTTTAAATTTGGCAAAGTTGCTAAATTTTATGAGCATTAATAATCCGCAGAGAAATAATTTCTATGTTAACTCTTATTCGAAATAATTGAAAAAAATGAAAAATTGTCATTTTCTTATTTTTCCTCTATCTTCTTTATTTGAAGAGATATCAAAAAAATAAAAATACTTTCTTAAGACACTTTTGAATTCTCTACATACTGATCAATACCATTTTAATGTAACACGTTTCGTCAAATTGGTATCATCATCAAGTTCATTTTTTCTTATGGGCGCCATAATGAAATTTGGTCCCAAAAGAATCTACTCTTCCTATAGATTACGGCAATATAGTACATGTTATCAAAATTATTTAAAATAATGTCAGAATTAAGAATATTTGATATAATATAGGAATTGTTAGCTAACAGAAGGTAATTTTGTGGTTAACAGAAGATAACTTTGGAGTCAAATTAAAGGCAGTTTCTTTGATGTAGGCACTAGTTTAATAAATATTACCGGCACAGCAATAAGATAAGAGAAACAGAATATGTGTGTTACGTGTGTTTTATTCCTATAACAAAAAAGCAAAAACAGCAAGTGAACTGTAGGTACTTTCGAACCTACTCGGAGAACAAACAGCTTAGAATAATACTTTTACAATTAGACAAAAATATTGAAGAGCAGGAATCATTTACTAGAATACGTACCTACTCTTTACAGTAACAAAAATGTAGAACTAAATTGAAGAAATAATAATGACATAAATAAATAGAGGCTCTCAAAATAAGATATTTACATTAAATGTTCAAACCAATTTCCACTTTAATTTGTACATAATTGCATTAGTTTGCTTAAACTTATTGCAGCTCTTCGAATGTTCAAAATAAAATTCACTTGCTGTTTTCGTGTGTGGCACGAATACAAGGCACGTAACATCACGTTTTTCTTCAATTCTAAATATTATGCTATTGTTATTATGTTAATATTTAGCAACAAGTATGTATTAATATGACAGATTATACTGTTTTTGATTTGAATCCAAACCCATTAATTGCCAATTTTCTTGTCTCAAAAAAATAAATTTTAATTTTGACCTTATTTTAAAGAATTTTGATAACATGTGCTATATTGGCGTAATCAGCAGGAAGAGTAGATTATTTTGCGACCAAATTTCAATATGGCGCCCATAAGAAAAAAAGAACTTGATGATGATATCAATTTGACGAAACGTGTTATAGCAAAATGGTATTCATCAGTGTGTAGAGAATTCAAAAGTGTCTTAAGAAAGTACTTTTATTTTTTTGATACCTCTTCAAATAAAGAAGATAGAGGAAAAATAAGAAAATGACAATTTTTTATTTTTTACAATTATTTCGAATAAGAGTTAACATAGAAGTTATTTCTCTGCGGATTATTAATGCTCATAAAATTTAGCAACTTTGCCAAATTTAAACCTACCGTCTATCTCTTCAAATAAGGGAGATCCCAATGGTGAGGGTCGAATTTGAAACAGCCTGTATAAAATATTACAATTTCGCCTTTTCAATTTATTTTCATTATAATATTGTGTGCACATACGAGGGCCGATCAAAAAAAGTCGTACATTGCCTGCGTATGGACGGGAAACCTTTTAGATTTAGAGAAAAGTAGATGTCGCCCTTTCTTGTTTTTGTCTTGATGTTGCGTGTTCCTCTTTCATTACGTGGTCTTGAAAATGCCACACAAAACCTATCTATCCAAAATAAAGCCGAAATAAAAATAATTAAAAATATCAATAACGTATATTAACACATGTCAAACATTAGCTTATTATAGAAGTATTAAGCAGCAACATTTATGACATTAAGTAGATGAACTGGCGTTCTTACATTCCTCCACAACTAAATAAATTCAGTAAATTCTTCACTGCTTGGGTGGACAGCATATGGCGGCAAATCTATAATAAAGAAATGACGATGATTAAGAAACAAGCCAAAATAAATTCTTATGTATTACGTTACTTACCCGTTTAGGGGGCAATGATACTGTTGGAAGATGTGTACGTTTGTAATTAAATAATGAACTTCGGGGCACTCGTGGAGGTATTTGCAAGCCCCCTCACCGCCTGTCATTGTGCTGGGGCAGACGACGTTATCCGGCGATGTTTTGTTTAAATCCAGTTTTAATTCACCTGTTACAAAAAAGTTAAAATCAAAACAAATTTTATCAAAGAAACGTACATCGTGATTTTTTTTTAATGACTAAGGATGATTTGAATTTACCGCCATTAAATTATAACGTTGGTTCTGTCATTTTTCTTCTGATTTAAAAATAGTAATAAAGAAAATCTAACAAACAATATACTGGGTGTCTCATAACGTACGGAGGAGATTGAAAGGGTGAATAGAACATCAAATAATAAGGTAACCTTTTCATATAGATTTTTTCCAAAAGTCAATAATAAGGGAGTTGTAATTCCCTGAAAGAGGGATGAAATGTATTTTTCTTTTGGCAACATCTTCTGAATCTTATAAGTTATTAAATTAATATTTGAAACTCAAATATTAACCGAACATTTACAACGCATTTGTCAGTTCCTTCCTCCCTTTTAATGGGTAGTTTGAGGGGATTACTTTCAGTATTTTATGGTAACAAAATGCAATAGACGTATGCTAACTTTTAAACTTCAATTACTCGAAAACGGTTCGGTTTATCCAAATGCAACGAGAGGGTCTTCTTGTGCCAAATAATCTGAAGAATATTCACTTCGTAATTTTTTGATGAAATATGTAAAAATAAAAAGTTAGGAGTAAAATACTGAAAAGTCACCCCTTAAAACTACCCTTTAAAAAGGAGAGAGGATCTAACAAATACGTTGCAAATGCGCAGTTAGGTGCCTTATACCTGAATTTAAAATGTTAGTTTCATAACTTAAAGGATCCAGAAGATATTACCAAAAGAACAATATTTTCCACCCCTCTTTCGGGATTTATAATTCCTATATTATTGAGTTTTGGAAAAAAAATTATATATGAAAAGATTACCTTATTTTTTGATGTTCTATTCACCTTGGGTCTGATGAATAAAAATGAAGCAATTGCTTAAAGTAAAAGGTAAAAGCAAAAGCAAATACTTTGAAGGAAAAGGTAGTAGGAAAAGCATTTGTCTCGATTTGTATGAATAATCTTTTGCTTAGACTCTATAGCAAATGCTTCAGAGCACTAGCTTTTGCTTCTTTTCAACAAGCAAGAACTTCGCGCTAAAACGTAATTCAGCGACCCGCCGTAGTATTTATCTTAAAAAAGTTTTGTGCAAATCGGTTTCGACTACAGCGGATTCCCCGAGCAGGCTCTATACAACTGTGTCAGGCCTAGAGGCCTGGGGCCTGATTCTCGAATCGTGCGAATTCATTCGTATGCGAAAATGACGTCAAAATGACGTAATTTTCGAACAGTTTGTATAGTTTTGTACGAGAGTCTACGTCATTTTGACGTCAGTTTCGCATTCGAATCGTCTCGCACTGTTCAAGAATCGGGCCCCTGGATGGGCCTGAACTAGTATTAAGATGGCAATGCCATTTGTCATGTATTTGTCAACCTATAAAATCTCATCTATCTCATTCGATTCCAAAGAAATAAATATATTCTATGATTACTAATACTAACAGCAAATTCAGTTGCAATTGCTCGATTTTGTCTTGCAGTCGCGTTCGAATTATTGCTTTCTGAATTGCTTTTAATTGGGGTATTTTTATTTAATTTGTCAAAATAATATTGATGTCAAAATGACAGAAGTTCATTTTAAAGCATGCTTCAATTAACTAAAATTTTGAGTGTAGTCGGTTTTTCTGATTACGATGGTACATCCAATTTGTAATTGGCCACGTATTAATAAATTGAATTTGAATTTGAAATTTGAATTTGATTTAAAAGGCGTCCCTGCAAACGACAAGAAATTTCTTTTATTATAAATGTAGTTAATTACACTGGTAATTTTTTAAAATTTATTCATAAACCTTGTAATTTACATATGAATTTGTAATTTTGTAGAAATTTTATTAGCCTGTTGACGATGCGATACAAAAAAGGACAAATGCACGGGAAATTTTTAGAACTACAGGTAAACTGATGAATAATTCATTAATTTCTTTGTTTACTAATAGTGTAATCATTGAAAAAGTAGTAAATATTTTATTAATGGTAAAACAAAGTTTGTTTAAAGATTATTTAATATTTTATTAAAAACTTGTAAAAAATAACAAGGTTAAATTAAATATGCAAATAAAACGACAAAGTTTCGCAATAATGACAATCTAAAGATTTAAGTCAGGCCCGGCCCCTCTAACATTTTTACATATGTGGCCCGTAGGACAATATAATTTATTTCGGTGCAATTTTTACGCAATAATTTGTGTGTATGTGTTTTTTTTTTTTAATTGTAGCTATTTCATTGATTTTTACACATACAAATGTTTAATCAGAATTTAAAATGATATCCAATAAAATATAAATGTGCGATCTAATTTCCTCGGGAATGGGACGATTTGCCGTCGCCAATTCGCCGTCGAACCAATTGGCCGTCAGGCCAATTCGCCGTCGGGCCAATTCGCCGTCGGACTAATTCGCCGTCGGACCAATTCGCCGTCGCGTTCACAATTTCAACTTACCGATGTCTTTCACTCATCATATAATTTAGTTCTCAAATAAATTAAATGGACTGTAATCTTAGACCGGGGGTTCTGTGAGGAACGTCCAATATTTGGAGAATGTATTTCAGGGGACTAGTATAAACAAAAATTGCCTTATGAAGATGAAGGGTTAGTTTTCTCTCTGAAAACCCCCCTGAACATATTCTCCAAATATTTGGGGACGCATGTATTGAAGCCGACAGTTTTGCAAATTTTATTTAATTAATTTAATTTTTTTTTAAATATTTCTGAATTCTCTGTACAACCGAAACTCGAAACTAATTTCTACCACATTTCTGGAATTACCGATTATATTTAATTGGAATTATGAAACTTAATAATCGAATTATACAGGTTATTTGTATAATCGAATGACCGGTAATTTTTTCCTTTTTGAAATCGATCGCAGTTTGTTTTCATTCCTCTCTATTTTACTTCTTTGTTTCTAAATTATTTCGTTCATTCCGACTGGCCTAAAAATTTAACGAAGTTTCATCTTTCAACACCGTATTTACAAAATTATATCTTCTTTTAATTAATTATGAAATGTAAATATATAATATATACATTTATCATTAATGACAAATGATTTATTTATTTTAAAACTACCGACGGTGAATTAACCGCTGGCGAATTTATCGACGGCGAATTTACCGCCGGCGAATTTACCGCCGGCGAATGTACCTACGGCGAATTGTACCTATGGCGAATTGTACCTATGGCGAATTGTACCTACGGCGAATTGTACCTACGGCGAATTGGCGACGGCGAATTGTCCTAGACCCAATTTCCTCTGACGACTATAACAAGTAGGCGGCCAAGCGTAAAATACTATTAATCTTATTTAATTTTATTACGAAAAAAATAAATCTGCTGGCGAAAATAACAACCAGAGAGATATGTATTAAAGATTTATTGTCAATACTCTTGAATTCTTTTTTTACATAGTAAGGTTCATCTTTAAATAAAAAATTAACTTTGACTTCTGCTCACAAAAGGAAATAATATTAAAAAAAAAAAAAATACTGAAAATATCTTTTTAAAAACTTTTACATATTGCTCGACGGATAATTAAAATTAGCTGACGTTTCGGCACTGAATTATTAGTTTCTTCATTAGCAAACGACAAACAAAGAAACTACAGTCAAATCAGAACTACAATAATAACAAAAAGTTTAAAATTTATTATTTTAGTTAAAATATAATTTCTGTTTCTGTGTATGTCAGATTTTTTATTAACTTTAATAAAAAGTGAGAGATGGTTCAGTTTAAAAATTCAATTTTTCGTTTTCAAGATAATAAATAAATAAAATGAAAACATATTTTGTCGATTAAAAATGTGTTTATACCGGGTGGAATATGAAAAACCTTTGATGCTATAACTTCCTTACTTTAGTTACCTTTTATCCAATTTTAATAAATGATACGTCAAACAAAATGCCACAATTTGGAACGATTTAATATTTTCTTTTGAGTTGCGTTGTTGACAGATGACAGTCAACTTTTTGTTTTCAAACTACACTATTATTTATTCTTTACTCTTTTTAATAGAGATTTTTTTTTCTGAATATGAAAATATAAGCAGCCATACCCACGAATGGAAAAAGAAACGAAAATTTAAGGAATTAATGTAAAATTTTAAAAATCAAGCAATCACATTAAGCAATAAAAACGGTACAATCTACATTTGCGAAAGTACTAAATGAGCTGTGGACATCTGTCAGTCGCGAATTTTATTAAAAATTTGAAGTCATATTTTGACCACGGTATATGAATGAGCTTCCTCGTCTGCGTTTTCGCCTACTTGTTGTAGCGGTCGGAAGTGATTATTGGGGAGACATTCCTTTAGATTCTAAGTGTACATTTGTACCTGTATATAAAAATAAATAAAACATGTGTGTTTCATAATCATTCTTTGTTTTCTTTTTCCATAATAAAATTATAAGTCTCGAGATTAACGCATTTGTAATTAGTTATTCAAGATTTATCTGGATTCACCACATTTAGGGTTTAGGGAACACCACATCCCTTGGCCTTGTTAGAAAGTATTTCGGCCCGTTGATATTTTATAAAACTTCCAATTGGTCTTTTTTGTTTAAAAGGTTGCACGACGGGCTTCGTTTAAGTGTTCCTAAGGCCTCTATTACACTATAAAAGATCTTTGACAAAGATCTCTTATAAAAGATATTTTATAAAAAAATATGACAGTGTAATAGGCAATCTTTTATAAAAGATCTTTGTCAAAGATCTTTTATAGTGTAATATTGGCCTAAACATTGTAAAAAATTGTTTTCTTTTTAAATTGATTTGTACGTTTCTTGCTTATATTTTTTTGTGATTATTATTTTGTATGTTTAATTTAAATCCATAAACTAGAAGTTTTTTTTTAAAGAAAAGTATCAAAAAATATATCATTTTCATTTTTTATTAATTAAGTACTGGTACCCATGAAGAGATTTAAACACGGTGAACACATATTTTATTTGAAACATGCGTTAAGGGGGTTGTCTTCATATTTACATCAGTCACGCCTTTTCTATCACTTCTTAAAAACCTACGACTTACAAATTTAATAAACGAAGGAAATATTATAATTACTGCGGCAGACAAATTATTGACCTATAAAAATTTGTTTAGTATTTTATTTATTACATAATTTTTGCGAAGGGGCAAAAAATACTTATATTCAATAATTTAAGCTTACGCTACTACAATAATTTATTTTTTTAAAACTTTCCTATCACATTGTGATAATTCAAAAAATACGTACAGTTGCCTTAGCTTAAAATTTCACGCAAAT
This sequence comes from Dorcus hopei, assembly GCA_033060865.1. NCBI lineage: Eukaryota > Metazoa > Arthropoda > Insecta > Coleoptera > Lucanidae > Dorcus > Dorcus hopei. The sequence continues at coordinate 10,551,174 of CM065422.1, forward strand.
AAATACAAGCGCACACTTTTAATTTTAGTTAAACGTCTACAGTTCGCGTTGCAAAAAAATCAACTCTTATGAGACCGCTTCCTCTTCATCACCTCATCTCTGATGATGCGTCCGATTTCAAAATTTTGACAAATCTGTACGCTTGAAATGTTTGTAATATGCACAGAATTTTCGTTCGTCAAATTTACACTGTTTTGAAACTCTTTCACTTTCACGATTTCTTCTTCGCTTTGTTCGGTCTTTCTGATTATCCTTCCACCGTTCCCCAAGTAACTCACGTTGCGCTTTTGAACGCCAGCTCCGATTTTCACTTCCCCGTTATTTCCGATGTAAGAAATACTTCCGGAGCCCTCCTTCACTTCCACGTTGCATCGGTTTCCTATTATCTTCAGGGGCGCTTCGTTTCGGTCAATCTTCACCGCGCATCCGTTCCCTATGACGCTCATCCTCGAATGGTTCTCCTTCAAGGTGATGACCTGGTCGTTGCCCACGAATTTCCTGTTACTTTTGCTCGACGTGAACGACTCTGTCGGCACGACCATGCTTCTGCTTCTTACAAAATTCAAACTGGTACTGATTATTTATCTCTGGAGGTCGAATGTTTTATATCGCCGCGCTGGTTATTCACCGCGATTCGTTCAAATTCGTGAAGGATTTGCGGCGAAATCAACCGATAAGGCGGGGAAGCACTTTGATGTGCTAATAATTAACTATAAGATGAGCACATCGGATGTTTAATTATTGTGAGAAATGACCCCCCGGGCTACGAATTCCATAGTTTTTTTTCTCGCGAGCGCTTCCGACTGGTTTTTAGGGGCATCCCGGATGACACCGTTTTATTAGCTTTTTCAGTAAAATTAATTTGTTTTCATAATAAAAAATTTGCTGTATTAAAAGTGTTTGGTATAAAATTAGTGGGGTCAGAATTAAATTCAAGGTGTTATATTACGGAAAAGGAAGCAGCGCCGTATTTATCTACAACTGTGTAATTACAGGTTTTGTAAATAAATTTTATAGTAACATTGCAAAATCTAGGGAAGTACAACACGCACGTGTGGGTATTTTCAAGGATAAAAAGTAGTAATGGAAGAGTTGACTTAAAAAAAATAATCGATTCGATTTATCGATTATTTTTTGCAAGAACGGTTTCAAAAATTGAAGCACTGTTTAGAAAAATAATCAATTTTCAAATAAATAATCGTTGTTGAGTGCCTAACTTTAGAGAAGCAACTAAGGAAGTAGAAATATTTGTTTGAAGAAACAGTAATCATTACAAACACAACGGCAATTAAAAAAAAAATTAACTTTTTTTTAACAAATAACAAAAAAAAATGTTTCTCAACAAAGATCACACACTCTTTTTTAAATTCAGAAGAAACCAGTAGTTATTTTGTTCCAACGTAACTTAAAATTCTCTCGGCCGGTATTACCAACGTTTTAAGGAGACCTTAAATTTAATTCGTGTTTGGAATGTGATTGATTATACACTGTGAACGTTTAGAGTGGAATAATCCATGTAAATGAGTGCCAGATCATCTGCGACCAAAATCCTCGGACAGGTAAACCTATTTTCTTTAGCGCGAATATTTTTTTGAAGTTATCTTTTCTTTGCACCCCCACCCCTTTCCGCAATGACGTCATCGTCATTTTTTTTTAATGGCACGCCCCCAATTTTCTAGCAGTTTTGGATAGATTTGAGAATTCTGATTTCATCAATATGCATATTTTGACATTCGCACTAACAGTACCCGAGATATTAATTACGAAAGATAAAAATAAAAAATGGAAATTGCAAGGAAGAACAATAATCAAGAACTGTCAAATTTACTTGATGAAACTTTTTATCATTTATTTCAACCACGACCTACTAGATTTCATGGCTCAGTGTGTCTTTATCCGGCCTGCGCAGTTTACTAGTTCAAGTGTTTCTCCGCTGGCGCCACTTACCCAAAAAATCAGAAGCAGATTATATCCGGAACGTCATTTTTAAGTAATGTCAAGTTCACGCGGTTTATATCAAGTACAATTGCAGTTTCTTTCTCAAATAGTTTCCTTTTGATTTTCTCTTTCGTTACTTATGGTAATTCTTGTTTTGGTAACTAGCGCCTATTATTTGTCGGTTCGTGCATTAGTTGACAGTTATTCATTTGTCTCACATAAATCGCAGAAAATTTTCCGTTTTTTGTTTTTATCTTTCGTAATTAATATCTCGGGTACTGTCAGTGCGAATGTCAAAATATGCATATTGATGAAATCAGAATTCTCAAATCTATCCAAAACTGCTAGAAAATTGGGGGCGTGCCATTAAAAAAAAATGACGATGACGTCATTGCGGAAAGGGGTGGGGGTGCAAAGAAAAGATGACTTCAAAAAAATATTCGCGCTAAAGAAAATAGGTTTACCTGTCCGAGGATTTTGGTCGCAGATGATCTGGCACTCATTTACATGGATTATTCCACTCTAAACGTTCACAGTGTATACAAACCAAGCAGAAATGTCACAATCTAAACACGACTTAAATTTAAGGTCTCCTTAAAAGGTTAGTAATACCGGCCGTCTCTCTTTCTCGGACGGGATTAATCCTCTGCTTAAAAAAAAATTATCAAAAACAAAAGTTAAAAATGAGCTGTAAGGCAAAGGAAAATAAAAAAAAGGTAAAAATTGTACAAATAAGTGAAACACTTAAATTTCCACCGAGAAAGAAAGAAACGAATTGCAAAGAAAGAAATTAAAAAATGAATTTCTTCAAAGAAAGAAAACTGATCAAAAGAGGAAAAAGTCAGAGGCAAGACCCGTATTCTCATCTTGCGATTAAAGTCGTATTTGATTAAAATAACGATAAGAACGATATAGCTTTATGGCAATTTAATGTGTATGAGGGCGACGGACGAGCATTGGCACGGAAAATAAATACGTTACCAAATTAATCATATGGTAAGAATACGGGACAATGTAAGTAAAGAAGAAACGAAAAAATTAAAGTTGTTTATCTACAGTATGTCTCCGGATTGAGTTTACAATACGTATAATGGACCAAAAATTTTTGAATCAAGATTTCATGTTCTGCAGTTCAGGTCTGCTTGGCGTGAAATGAATTTGTGTCAAATTTGACGCCGAAAGTCTTCAAGGAGGCGGAATTAACATAAGAAGATGTAAAACCTGTGTAGGTAAAGTGGTCTTCCTTTTGAATTTAGGAGAAAAATTTAGTAAGATAAAATGATTCTCATTTCAAATTAGGGAGATATACCAAATTCAACATCCTAGAAAAAAAAATTGAATTACGAAATATTAGGATTTCAGTACAGTTGTAAGACATTAACACTGGCAGGTGCTAATATGGATGGAGTGTTATTTGAATAATCATATTTTATTTGTTTTTAGTCAAGAAATATGTAGAAGGCGTTACAGCTTTACTGAAATATTATTTATAATTACGTAGTAACTTTCTGTAATTCAATTTTTTTATAAAATAAAATAGTCGACAAAAAACTAGGCAAATACTTAAAAATAAGGCACGAAAAAATATACATCTCGTTCTAATTAAAATTGTAATCTAAACGTTTAAAACTGAATTGTCCATATTTTTGTTAAATAAAATTTTAGGCAATTGCCTAAAAATCCGGGCTTTAATCACGAGTATTTTTTAACTTATTTGACATTTGGTATAAAGAAAATGAATAGATTTTACATTCCGGATTAAAAATTATTAATTTTGTTTAAAAATTGGGTTTTTTTAAAATTTTTTTTGACCGTCTATACAGTTTGGGATAACGGGTGTTTTTAAAATTTGACGTCGGAGTTGAGGTGCCAAGGTGTTTGTTGTGAATGTTGTGAAGGCAGCGCAATTTTTTGAAATTAAATTCTTTTATTTCATACTGGTTCCTAAAGTGACGTTTTTCGGACTATTTGTAGTACAAAAAATACGTCTTTAAAGTTAAAATATAATTTTAAAGTCCCAGTACATTAAAATCGTCGTAATAAAGCAAAACGTGGCCAAAGTTAGATTTGCATATGTATGCTCAACTTTATATACAGGGTATTTCACCTAATGTGTGCCAAACGGAAAGAAGTCGTCCAGAAAATTATTCTAAGCAAGTATAAGATCACGTATACATGTGCTCGATTATTCAGTTTAATAATTAGAGTCCCATGACATGAAACACATATTATTTGACAGTTAATAATAAACTACTTCGTTCAACGGTTGATGAACTTCAGTATTTCAGAATACGTGGATGTGTATGGTACAGTGAAACTCGCATGTAGCGAGGAAATTGAAAAGTCTCGTTTCTCATATTTATACGTATATTTTTTTTTTAAATTTTGTGCAAATCGGTTTTGATTACAACGGATTCCTCGAGCAGGCTCTGTACAGCTGTTTCAAAACCGATCTGCACAAAATTTTTCAAAATTCTCATATGCTTTGACAGCAAGCATGGCCGCTTTGCATGGGATGACTTATTATGTAGCGAACTGGCTTCAATTTGTCAATCCTACTGCAATGTCAGGTCAAAAAGCGATCGAAAGATGTCGCTACTTAAAATGTTCATTATATTTTTTTTGTTTGTAACGAGCACTTGCATATAACTTTGGTCCCTTGAGCCCTCGTTATAACCGAGTTGTACTGTATGTTTATGGCTTTTGTGATGGAAATACTAGAGAAGCCTGCCGTGAATCTCGACGACTTTTCAATTTCCTCGCCATATGCAAGTTCTCGATATAACCAATGCTCGTTATAAGCGAGTTTCACATGAACTTTCTTGCTTAGAATAATTTTCTCTACGACCTCTTTCTGTTTGGCACATTTTAAGTGAAACACCCTGTATATAAAATATCACCTGAAATAAAATAAACAGTCTGTTATTGTCATTTAAAATCCTAAAGTCTCTTTTGAAAAACCATATATGTACATATTTTTAAGCATGACAATTTAGTGCACAGTAGATACCAATATGTTATTTACATGATTCTAATACATGCATGCAAGTGTCTGTCTTGTTATAAACAAATATTTTAAATCAACATCGCGTGCATTTTATTTAACTTTCCATTCGGTGAGCTCGTGTCTATTCGTCGTTCTTGTGCACACATAAATACAGGCGTATCGAAATAAGGTGATTACCCACGTTATCGGTTCATTTCGCAACGACCACTTCAAGTAGGTATTTTAACGAACTGCGGTAAATAACCTTCCGATGTAAAAAAAATTTAAATATCTGCAACATTTTATCGCGATATTTTAATTTTAGTTCCCGAATGAAGAGATTCGTTTGCACTAATTTATACCGCGTGTCCCACGCCAATGTACTCACCTTTCTAGAATTTGTATTTTTTAATCGATTTACATAAAATTTGGAAAGGATAAATTAAACAAAAATCAAGCAATTCGAGAAAATCACTATCAATACTTCTTAGCTTAATTCAACAGAATTTTTTTCTGAGCACGCTGAAACTTCATACTTTCCTTGAAAATCATTTAAAGTAGAGCGGGCCTAAAACCTCAACAAATCATGCTCAGTTTTAAATGATTTTCAAAGAAAGTACGAAGTATCCGCGTACTCAAAAGAAAAAAACAATTCTGGTGAACTAAGCTGTGTTGAAGAAGCATATGAGGCTGCATTAAAAAAATTAGTTACGACGCGACCTATTGAAAATTTCAACTGCTATAAAAATGTTAAAAATCAAAATACAATCAAAAGAGTGATTTCCTCGAATTACTTGATTGCATTAGAACGAAATCTTAAAAAATAAATAAATAAATAAAACGAAAGACGATATAAAATAATTTGTTTACATTCTAAACGAATTAGAATATTTTGCGGTTTTACCGCATTCGTTTATTTCTTCTTGGAATTCATTCATATCGTTTCACTTCCTTCCTCTGCATATTTAAGTGCACGCAAGGGATTCAACACACGATTGCAACGAACAAAAAAAAATACCGCAGCCTGCCGTACTTTACATAATAATGTCATTTGAGTCATTCCATTCATCGATCATCATATCATCAATCACTATCAGTGTCTTCGTAGAAATGTTCGCCGGTGTCATTTCTATTAAATAATCAATTTTGTTCGGCTTCTCCGGGTAACAAATCAATTACACGCAGGGGATTTTTTGTGAACAAAATTTTTGAATGTCAAACCATTGCGGTAGTACGTAAATAACAGTTTCCTAACGAGCGAAATAAGGGCGAATTTTTTCTGAGTATTATACAGGGTCTCTCAAATCGAGACTTATTATCCATTCACTCGGTTTTCTCGCCAGAGTAGGCGAGTTAGGGTGACATTTTTGTTGGTATCACAATGAAATATAGACGTCAGATGAAACGGTTATGTTTATTTTTAATTTCACGGTTATGATTTTAGTACACTGACGGAGACATTGTTGCCAGCTCGACTGTAATGCATAGGAGTAAAACAAGCAGATCGAAACAGACTCCTTCGTATTTGGCAACATAGTCAGATCAGTGGTGTGGAATTGTCATAATATTTTTTCGTGTCAGATTCTAGCATCTATCAAAATTCATGACAGCAACTTAACGAAACGAGAACACGGCCAGCTCTGACGAGGAAACCGAGTGAACGGATTATAATTAACTTCCACCCATTTCCAGCTGTCATTCCTTTGCTTGAAATATTCCTTTCATAATTTATATTTCATATTTATATTTGAAACTAGCAGTGTATATGTATTGGTTATAATTAGGTACTAAATCCCGGCCCCAGGAGAAGCCTCAAATAGATTTTAACTTATCACCTCACTAATCTTAAAGCCAACTCTCACTTCACATCACTTCAGGGCTTTCTTTATCAAAATAAATTACCTACGTCAATTTTCACGAGCAAAGTTTAGATGAAAGTAAGCTGAATCTACCACTAACCTTGTGAAGTACGAATATCCCCGTCGTCCGTCAAAAGATTCTCCAGCCAAGGTAAATTTCTTTTCAACTCATCTATATTTCTTGGGATTGGAATTGTAGGTCTGAAACGCCTTCGAGGAGCTTTTTGAGGACTTGACGTCTTCGAAGTGGATTTAGGGCTCGTTTGGGGTTTTGGTGTAGTTGAACGAGTGGTTTGAGGTTCAAGTCTTCTTGGGGGAACCGTTTGGGGTTTTGGTGTAGTTTGAGGTTCAGGCGTTACTGGGTGGGCCGTTTGGGGTTTTGGTGTAGTTTGAGGTTCAGGCGTTACTGGGTGGGCCGTTTGGGGTTTAGAGGTCGTTGGGCGGGGCGTCGTTGATTGAGTGGTCTGGGGCTTAGACGTCGTTGATTGTGTGGTTGGAGGTTCAGACGTCGTTGGGCGGGTCGTTTGGGGTTGAGGCGTCGTCGTTGAAGTAACGCGTTCAACTCTAGCTGGAGGCAAACGAAACATTTCCGGCTGAGGTTCCGGTAAACGGGTTGCTTCGGGCCTGGACGCCTCCGTCAAAGGAGTTGTTTCTGTTTCCGTTAAATTAATTTGCTCTGGGGCGGATGTTGGTAATTGCCCGGATTCATATAACGAATCGACTTGATCAGCCTCTGAATCGAAGGTTTCTTCTTCATATTGAGGTGGAGGCCCATATGGATCGGGAAATCCTCCTGCGCTGGGTGAACCAGCAGCAGAAAGGGAGGGGGCACTGGCGTATGTATTCCCGGCATCACTTCCTGAAAATAGACTCTTCTAAACCCATTTAGGAGTATGTGACAAAAAAATAAATACCCTTGTCGGCTGCTTCTGGTTCAACTGAAGAATCTGTTGCGTTCGGTTTAACCACCACCAAGGAACTGACTGGTGTTACGAAGGAGTAATTCAAGGCCAAGTCTAAGATTTTCTCATCGTAATCGTATTTATTTTCGGAGATCTCCCTGTCGTCTAAAAGCTGTTGAATCGTAAGGTAGGCCCATAATCTCTCCAGTGGGGCAACTGGTCGTTTTATCACGGGGACGAGGTCGATGGGGCCTTCCACTCCCCAACCGCTTATTTCCGGCAAAGTTATGAATTCTTGGCCTAAAAAAGAAAAGTGTTCCAGTAGATTTAGAAATAAAAAACTAGGCAAAACGTACCTACGCGACCGGAAACGACAAGTTCGGAACCTCCAAAGTGCAAGGGAAAATCCGTCTTGGTCACTCGCGTAGCGTCGTCTGTGTACTTGAACTTGACGTTACTTAAGAGAGGAGATGATATTTGCCTGTAGAAGTCCTCCAATTGCAAAGAAGCATCTGCCGCTTCGTAAATGTGTCGAGAAAATCCGTAATTACGCAAAGACAGTTTCTGCAGTAACTCTCGGTTTGCGCTTTGCCCAAATGATAGGCTGAATATTGGGACACCATGTATATTTAAATCTGAAATCTGAACAAGTCTGTTGGATTTGTGGATACCCAAAATTCTAAGAGGACTAATTCTGAAAGCCATTGGTTTGAATCCCAATGGAAACAACTGACCTTTGTTACGATTTTATTCGTGTGGGTAATACCAACTGTTGCATCCCCGTCTGTCAAAAATATTATGAGCGGTTGTAGCGCGTTCTCTTTGCGGTATTTCCGCTTATCCTCGTCGACTAAGTGCAGGGCAACTTTCAGCGCGTCGTGAATGTTGGTACCTCCGTTCGCTTTCAGTGCGTTTATTATTTCGTTCGCCCTGTATTTATGCTCGTCGTTCGCGTTGCGTGCGTCAGGAAAACTTTTCGCCTAGAAAAATTATATTAAGCGTGGCAAGAATGAATTTTAAAGAACTAAATTTTTGTTTGTTTTTCGATGAAGCAAAAATTAACTTATATAGGGTGTCTCAAAATATGCAGCATACTTTAAGATTAAGTAAAATTAAAAATATCTACAATATTATCGTCGAAGCTGTGAACCTTTTGATAATTTTTTTTAATTTAATTTTTTCTATTGCTTTTCCCCTTTTGTCAAATGTGTTTCCTAATTTGTCAAATGACTTTCCAATCCGTTCAAAGTATAGTAGGCCTGCGGATTGGAAAGTCATTTGACAAATTCGGAAACATAATTGACAAAAGGGGAAAACCAAAAGAAAAAGACGGTAAAGAAGACCAAATTGGGAGTACTTACAGTAATGTCTTCCCCTTCGAAATTATTGATGAAATAGTAATCCGGTTCGGTGCTGGGGTACAAAACGCTTAGGTTTACGTTGTATATTTCCAGAACTTGCGCCAACGTGTTGAATTCGATTATGTGAAAAAAATCCTGGCTCTTCAATTCCGTTATGATGCTCGCCATCGCCGTCTTCAGCTGCTCCATTTTCGTACCGTACATACTGGCGCTCGTGTCCAACACGAACAGGACGTGTTTCGGCAAAGATGGAATGTTGGTGGGCGCAAAAAAGTGCACGAAGTATCCATCTTCTAATAAGATCTGCACGGGAAGATTCACCAAATAAACCGAATTTAAATTCATGCGCCTCTCTCCTACCTCTCCTCCGTCTAGACTTCTTTCCACGTCATACTGCACGATGAACTGCCCAGAAAGTCCTTCATCGTCCTTGGTTCCCAGGGCTTTCGCCAGCTCCTTTTGCCTACTCGAGGTGGGGGCAAAGGCAACAGTGGCGGAAGTGTAACTCAGTTGCCTGATATCCACTCTAGGATCCAAATCGCCTTGGACTTGACTGATGTCATTTCCGGAGCGGATGGCCGGGGCCCTGACGAATTTGATGGGCAAGCTTTCGTTGATCCAGACCTGGAAAGGGCACACTCAGTAGCCAAACAAAATTCCATAGCTTGTGTTCAACACAATTACATTAACGAGTAGGTATTCCACGGGTTGTTTGGGGTGGATGTTTATGACTAGTTCGTATTGGTTATTTTGGCGCTCCAATAGTTCTTCGTATGTTAATAGAAAGATCGACTTGCTTCTCGGTTGGACGTTGACAGAAACGATGAATCGATTGGAGTCTCTTGCGCTGGTTGCTACATGAGCTGCACCTAATCCACTTGCAACGGCCTGCAAATTTGATTGGTACCATTAGTAATCATAGATTCCTGTCTTGTACCACTGCTTTCTTTTACATATGTGACAATAATTATAAACACTACCAGGAAGCCCATACTAGCGATAACTTTGATAATTTGATGACATTTGTATTGATTGGCTATGGCTATTTGGAACATAATGTAATTCCATTTGCTAATTTTACGGAATGGAACGCCTACTTTGTCATTGAAACATCTTCAAAAGTATCGACGGTGAATCCGTAGATTCCGTTGATTTGAATTAAGTGTGAGTGTGGGCGTGGTCTAAGCGAATAATGCAATTTCATTTGCCAACATTACAGAACGTAACGCCCACTTTGCCATGGAAGACACTTATGTCGTAAAAAAAACAGTTATTTTGTGTCGATTGGCTTATTTAGAAATAATAATGTAATTCCATTTGCTAATTTTACGGAAAGGAACGTCCACTTTGTCATGGAAACATGTTCAAAAATATCGACGGCGAATCCATACATACTGGTTCTTTTGAATTAAGTGTGAGTGTAGGCGTGGTCTAAGCCAATAAAGCAATTTCATTTGCCAACATTACAGAGAGGAACGCCCACCTTGCTATGAAAGACACTTATGACGTCATAAGAAACAAAATAGCTATTTTGTGTTGATTGGCTTAATCAGAACCAATAATGTGATTCCTTCTGCAAATATTACGGAAAGGAACTCCTACTTTGCTACGGAAACATGTGTGGTCTAAGGGAATAATACAATTTGATTTGCCAACATTTCAGGACGGAACGAGCCAACCTTGCCACGGACGACACTTATGATGACTTCATAAAAAGTCAATATAGTGATTTTATTGCAATGTGTCTGTCATTTGTTGTAAGTCGGTTTTGATTGCAATGGCTTCGTCGAGCATCACACAATTTTAGGTAAAGAATCGGCCGCAAGATGTCGCAACCTAAAGTCAAAAAAATTAAAAAATTTCAAATTTTAAAATTCTAGTCGACATCAAAAGACCGAAGTACATAATTACAAAATTAGAATGAGGATTGTCTTCAAGGCATACAGCAGCCACAACTGCGCCTCCAAAATTAAAAAGAAAATAGGTTAAATGGCATCTTGGATCTGAACGTCCAAAACAAAACGAGATAATTTTTCCAAAGTTTATTACGTAATAATATCAGATGAACCAGAAATACCATCGCCTGTTTGAATTTGGCGCGTCATGGATTCGGTGTCTTTCATTAAAGACAGTTGGCAATCATGTTAAATCTTGTTAATGTTGACAATACCATAAAAATAAAGTAAAATAAATTTTCGCGTTCCTTCGCTGCAACCAGCAGTTTAGCAACAAATTAAAATAAATTCCCGTTTTCTGTATCTTGGAACCACAACTGAATATACGAAATATTATCAGACGATCTAGTGGTACCAACAAGACGGCGGGAAATTCAAATTAAATCTTTTTGACGATTTTGAAAAATACACGTAAAAATGTACTAACGCACTAAAAATAACCTTTTTTTTATTTTGTAAACTATTGTGGCTCGTTCTATGTAAATAATTCAGTAGGTACCTGATCATAGATTTGTTTAGCCTGTTGTTTCTCTTTGATGTATGCTTCGTAGTTTTTCCCGTCGATCAACATCACGAACTTCGAAATGAACGCTTTCCTTGGCAGTATGACGGAAAATACAGCCTCTTGAGCTTTTTCTCCGGAATTTCTCACTTTGCTCGTCACCAGTGTCTTAGCAAAACGGTTGGAAACATTCGTGTCGATAAGCATTTCGTAGATTTCGGGGGTTTGCGGGTAAGCAGAGCGACGAATACGCTCAAGTTCCTGTAAAAAAAATACAGTTTAGCAACATAACAGGATAGTTGGTCATTTATGAAGTGAAAAATGATTTAACACTTCTATACATCACTATTACTCAGAAACTGATTTAAATCTCGTGCCCGGTTCTGCTTTTATTGAGGTTTTCTCTTTCGAGAATGCTCTAGAATTAGTTAAGAACATTCTGGTACAATTCCAGTGGAAAACTTGAGCGCGCTCGAACATCCTCAAATCTTAGGGAAACCAGATGGCACAATTGTTATAAAAAAATATTTATCGCCAACACAGATAACACGGAAATACTAATTCCAATATGTCATGGTTGCAGAATTTGTGAATCAAATAATAATAGAAATTTAAAAAACGAAGAAGACCTAATTGGAATAAATTGATAATATAGAAAGCAAAGAATAATAAAAATTTAAAAGCAAAGGAAACATGATGAAATAAGTTAACAGACAGAAAAAAAAAGGAAGTAGAAATGCAAATTGAACAAGAAGAAGCAGGTGGACATGGAAGAAATTAAAGTAATTTGTAAATCAAGGAACTAAAACACAAAAAGGTAAAAGCAAAATCAAGAAGGGAAGATTAAACAAAATTATAATTTGAAAAGACGAAAGGAAGTAAAACGAGTGAAGCAAATCGATTACAAGATAAAATGAATAAAACAAAATACCTAGTAAACAAGAAAATAAAAAACATCAGTCAATAATAGACTATAGAATTAAATAGCGAAAACGAAGAAGAAGCAAATTCATTCGTTTGTTTTAAATAATTTAAGCTTTTTTATTCATGTCGTATAGAACGTCTCCAACATTTTGAAACGGAAACAAAACTGAAGATAACTGGTTTCTAAAAAAAATGAGGACAAATACAGTTATTTAAAAAATAAATATTTCTAAACAAAAATCATTATTTTAAGTATTACTGCGAATACATACAATAAATTACTTTTAGCATCAGATTACTTTAAAAAATTTAAAAACCACCGTTGATCGTAGGGCTCCCCATGTAAAAACAAAATAATTGATCAATTTTAGAATAATTAATTTGCAAAAAAAAACCTATTGAAAAAGCATTGTTTCTTTTTTTCTCTTGAAAAATACAAATTTAGAAATGAACTGACCTGTTTCGATAGTTCAATTTCGCCATGGTAGTAGTTTTCTTTATCGGAAGATGCGACGCCGACGTACGAATTCTCCGTCAGCGTTTGAGGAAGTCCATTAACTCGCGTCAGAACAACCAAGGCAAAAATCAGACTTAATCCGTTTGCCATGATCAATCACAAAAAGAAAATTAAGTATTTCTAAAGCAAAACAAACATCGCCAGAGGTGTCAGCACAATTAAATTAGAGCAAGTCGCTTATATAATGTGTTTTAGATATTGAAATCACCTCTTATGAGTCAGGGTTCACGGCTAAATTTAATCTTATGATAACTAACTATTTAATAGGTCGCAGAGGAGCAGTGAAAGAGGAACGAAGAAAACGTTCCATGTGATGCAGAAAATGTCAACGTCGCGTCGTTTCTAACACATTTTTCTTTTCGAAATTATACATTTTGGAAGATTTCATTTTTTTGTTACATAATTTGAGTGTAACGCTTTGTGGAATTAAATTCGATTGCAACTGTATGTACTTATGCGCTTGCAAATGTAGCGTAGCGAATAATTTTTATGTTTAAAACTTGCAGAAGTAAAAATTGATTAATTTTTAACAAATTCTAACATTTAAATAACATTGCCCGCCTTTAGACTTTCATAATGCCAACTTAAATGCAAATGAATCATTTTAGTACAACTTAAAGAACTTAGATGGCGAAACTAGGTAATGCTGCTAATTTCAAGGTAATCGAACGTCACACAATGTTGCCAATTTAGTGATTCTATCTGATTTGGCGACTTTCTGTTGAAATTTCAGACGAGTTTTGATGAGTTCAGACAAATCTTGGTAACTTTATTCTGAAATAATTACATAATTTAGTTAATTCTGTCATTCTGTGTCGGGATGAAATCATTAACGAGACATAAAAATCTAGTTCTTCTTTACAAACAGCACAAATTTTGCTTTGATATTTTACAGATTTTTTTACTTTCAGTGGTCAAGTACAAGAGAAATGAACAATGAATACTAAGAAAAGAGAAAAAAATCAATTTGAATTTTTAAAAACAGCAAGAAATGAAGCGAAAATGAATTGTGATGAACTCGTTTCCCTACTCTATTGCAGATGGCGTCGCGTCGTTTTACCCCCGTTTTACCTCAACAGAGAAACTATTAAAAAATTGTTGGGTAAAGAAAAATTAAAATGAAACAAAAATTAACTGTCGACAATTAATTTTGGTATTGTTCAATATAAACAGTGATGCTTTGATTGGACTCTAATTTAAAAAAAAAGAGAAACTAGAATTCAATTATCGGTAGGTAGAGTCAAACGTAGAAAACAACTGAAATTCGAAACTGGTAAGGAATTTAAAAAAAATTAATTATTTTGATGATGTACAGGTTTTTTTTTATATTTTGCACTCTACCTAAGGCCCTAAGGGTGAGTTCGCGATTACGCTCGCCGAGTGCTCTGATCAAAAGTGTGAGGGAGAGCGACTGCGTTTCACTGCATGTAAGAGTGAGAAAAAGAAACACTCCGATCGATCTGAGCGTAATCGCGAACTCAGCCTTAGAGACTTCTTTTTAGGAGATAGAGAAAAATCTTTAAGTACAAAAGTTGTAGGGTTTTATACGTATTACCTTTTAGAGTTATCATAAAAAAAAAACAAAAGGGCATTGTGAAATGGAAAAAAAATACAATTTATGTTTTTTCTTTAGATAAAACATATTTTTCGCTAAAATGAAATTTTTCTTCCTTCTTTCCATCTTTGTGATAACTCTAAAAGGTAACGCGGATGAACCACGATAACTTTTTCACTTAAAGTCTTTTTCTAACTCCTAAAATAGGTGAGGTTGCAAAATATAAAAAAAAATCCTATACTTAGTCTAAAAAAAAAATTTAATTCAAGTGTATGTAAAGACGAACGTAAAAAATCGATTTAAAAGTAGCAAAAAATGTATTTTGATAATGCACTTCCTCCGTCTTCTAACAGATGGAGCTGTTAAGCTGGATTTACATGGAGCGTTGAGCGTGTCAAAACGCCGGGCGTATTGTACTCTCATTGGCTATTGCTCTTTACGTAACGACCATTAACCAATGGGAGGACAGTACGCCCGGCGTTTTGACGCGCTCAACGCTCCATGTAAATCCAGCTTAAATCCTGCATTCTTTATCGCGATTCGTGACCGATAACTTGAATTTCCTTTTTGAAAGAAATGTAATTATTATGTTTATGTGTGTATACTTCTCAATTCGAGAATTAGGAGAACCCTTTGATGAAAATAAATAAATAAACATAATTATCGACGTAAATTGTGGGTCGCCGAATGGCTTAGCGGTCAACGTAGCCGACTTTGGATGAAAGTCGTTTTCCGTATCGCTCGGCGATGTGGGTTCGAATTCCACCAGGGCCATGGATGTTCTTGCTGTCTAATGACTTATAGCGTTTTCGCTTCACAAATTAATATGTAGTTAAAAATTAATTAATTAATTGTTTGAGTATGAGCTGCATTCGATTCGCAGCCGAAAACAATTCGTTTTTATCAGTAGTTCACTCAGAAGTGATCTGGATCAGTTTCTTTACATTTGGCTTATGGTGAATCCTGCACGAATCGAACGCATAAATTCTTTTTGAATCGTTTTAAATCGATCCAAATCGGTGAATTGAATGCAGCTATGGATACTTCATCAAGTTAATTTCTGTTAAAATATCAGTTAATTTTTTATATCAACATAGGAAATGTACTACTGTTGAAAAGCGAAAAACGTTCAGCTCTTATCATACTGTAACCACTAACATTCCAATTAATCCAATTGGATCCTGGTTTCAGCAGAGTTTCACTATTCGAAATTCGAACTATTCAGACATATTAAGCAAAGAAGAAGAAAAAATACTTTAAGAAAATAATTTGATAAGATAATTTGATTAGAAAGCGTGTGACTACAGTCTACGAAGATTAAAACACTTTCTTAAAGTTCAAACCAGATTGTAAAACTAGAAATGGCAAGAAATAAAAAAAATTAATTAATTTAATTAATAATATTGTGATGAAATTGTTCCTTCACTGTACAATAGATGACGCTGTTCTTTATTTAGTGATAGAGTCACTAAATATATAAGTACTGCAATTCATTAAGCCTATTTGACTCAAAATGGCCGATAAATGCGTCAAATTTTGACGCTGTGACTGGTTTTTTACACCTTGGGGGATTTTAAATAATAGAACTTCCTTTTCGTATCGATTTTTATAATCTTTATGCTGCAGGTCGGCATTTTTAATTATTATAAGATATCTTTTTTAATCCGTCAGTTAGTCAGAACCTATAAGGACGTTTAAAATTGCTTTTGCAATATTTCGCGCGCTTATTTTGACTCATTGACTCAAAATGGCGGTGATTGCGGTACTTTACCTATCTAGGGACTTTATTTATAGCGCTTTCGATTCAACTGCACCGCTTGCACTCAGTGTATTTGCATCTTTTTTTAACCTCACGCAGTAACATAAGATGAAAATACTCTGAGTGCGCACTAGTGCGATCAATCAAAAACGCTATCTAGAAAGGTAAAGTACCGCAATTACCGCTATTGTGAGTCAAAATAAGGACGCCAAATTTAAAACTACTTGTTACGTGCAGTTTTAAATTTATGCGTTTAGTAATTAAATTAATGTGAGATAAACACTAACACAAATATTTAAGGCAGAAAAATTTTTCCGCCGCAACCGAGAATCGAATCTCCGGTTGCAACCGGAAGATTCTCGATTGCGGCGGAAAAAATTTTCTGCCTTAAATATTTGTGTTAATGTTTATCCCACATTAATTTAATTATTGTTAATACATTAACATATCCCTTTAATTAGTTTATGCGTTTAGTTTGACTCAAAATGGCGGTGATTGCGGTACTTTAACTATCTAGGAACTTTATTTAGTGATTTTCTTAAGCTAAATGTTCAGACTTTTGTGAAAGACTATTGGCAACATTGTCTGTCAATTTGATGTTTGTGTTTAGTTTGAATAACAGTAGCAGATTACGTGCGTTTGCTTGGAATATTCATTATTTCTTGTTTGTAAAAATGTGAGTTGAATGAAATCCATTTCCCTTTATCGTGTATGAAGCAGGAAGCTTGCTTGGACGTGCTACAAAAACAAATGAAGAAGCGTTGAAGTATCTAACAGAACCGTTTCGTTCTGTTTGATTTGATGAATAATATGGTACGTTTAGAAAATATATAAACACACAAAAACATGTGGGAATGGGAATACGTAATAGTGGGGGCCACCGCTTGCCTATGTTATTTGAACACCTTGTTCGGTTCATTCGTTTTCGATGATACCGAAGCGATAGTAAAGAACAAAGATGTGCTACCTGCCACGCCGTGCCACCAGATGTTTAAGAACGACTTTTGGGGGACCGATATATCCCTGAATTCAAGTCACAAATCATATAGACCCCTAACAGTGCTAACGTTCAGGTAAACCGGTTGTTACAGAAGGCGTTTTGTGTACGTAAAATGAGAGTTGTTTCAGGTTAAATTTGTTGCTAAATAATTCAAAGTTGGATGCACTGCAGTTTCACGCGGTGAATATTATTTTGTACGTCTCGTTATGCCTTGTGTTAATCCCAACGTTTAAGATGTTAGTCGGAGGAAGACGCAAGTCAAAGACCGCCTTTTTATCGGCGTTGTTGTTCGCAGTTCATCCGGTGCACACGGAAGTTGTGGCAGGCCTTGTTGGTAGAGCTGATATTTTAAGCGCGGTATTAACCTTGTGGTCGTTGATACTATATGAAAAATTAATTCGACGGGAATCTGTGATATTATTTCTAGCCGTTAATTTATTGATTATGGCAGCCGTTTTGTGTAAGGAAACTGCAATAACAGCGTATGTAAGTCCGTAATAAATTTTAGTTTTTGTGTGAACTGCAAGTGGTTGTGTTTTGTAGGTACTGTGCAGCACCTACGATGTATTCTGTGTAAAAGTATTAATTAAAAACGATAGTTCTTTATGCTCGTGGATCTCATCGCGTAAGAACTTTTTTTATCGTAATTTGGGCTTGTTCGGATTCGGCAGTACGATTTTGTATTTTCGTTTTTGGATTATGAATTTCGAAAAGCCAATTTTTGCACCTGTTGACAATCCTGCAGCATTTTCCGAGAGCTTTCTTACAAGGGTGAGTAAGTCGCATTTGTTTCTTGTAAAATAAAAACAGAAAGTTTCACAAATCTAGGAAATCATTTAAAGCACTTCTTAAAAAAATATTAATTTAAATTGTTAACTTAACTTAACAGGAATTCAACACAATAATATAAAAAATACTTTTAGGTTCTAACTTACAATTACATATATTTTTTAAACCTGCTTTTATTAATATGGCCACAATGGCTTTGTTTCGATTGGTCGATGGGGTGCATACCTTTGATCGAAAGCATCTACGATACGAGGATTGTGTTCGTACTGTGTTTGTGGTTCCTGATTGTTTTCAGTGGATACAAGTTATTCACTGCGTATCGCGGGGGTAAAACAAGGTAAAGCCTGTAAGTATATTTTTTCGGAGGTCAGTTTTAACATGTTGCAGCCCCGCAGCTTTACTGGCATGCGCACTAATGATTCTACCCTTCATACCAGCTTTGAACATCTTTGTAACAGTCGGCTTTGTTATCGCTGAACGCACTCTGTTACTACCAAGCGCAGGCTTTTGCCTCTTGGTGATTTTAGGACTTAACAAATTACCAAAGATTTACGGTCACAAGAAGAAAGTAAATAAATCCATCGGTACTAATGTATTTTTAAAAATTTTGTTGCTTTTAGGTGTATGTCAGCTTTTATATTTTATGCGTAATCTTTGCCTTCCATACGATACAAAGGAATTTCGATTGGACAACAGAGGAACAGCTATTCAGGTCCGCCCTCTCTGTTTGCCCTCTAAATGCGAAAGTCCATTATAACATAGCGAAAGTGGCAGCTGATCAAAGCGATAAAAACTTAGCCCTCGCCGAATACAGGAAGGCCATCGAACTAAATCCCAGCTATGAGCAAGCCATGAATAACCTGGCTAATTTACTGCGCGAAGACAGACTCTTTGAAGAGGCCGAGGTTTTATTACGCAAAGCTTTGCAGATAAGGTATGCCGCTGTTTCTGAGCCTGTAATTTTCTTCTTTCTCCAACTGCTTCCAGACCAAATTTTGCTGCAGCTTGGATGAATTTGGGAATCGTGCTGACGAATTTGAATCAGTCCGGTGAAGCCGAGGATTGTTATTTGAAGGCGATCTCTTTTCGGCCTAAATATCCAGACTGCTATTATAACTTAGGAAATTTGGTATGTCGCTTTGAAATTCAAAGTACGAGAGTTTATTAAAGATATGTAGTTCTTGTTGGTTTAGTATTTGGATTTAAAACGAAATGAAGACGCCTTAAAGTCGTGGGAGAAGGCGGTAGCTTACCGTCCCACTCACACAGCTGCGTGGAGCAACACTCTCGTTTTGCTCGATAGTTTGTACCGTTACAATGAGGTGCTGGAATTGGGGAAGGTCGCCCTCATGCACAACCCGAAGTCTCCTGCTTTGCACTTCAGCATAGCGAATACGCTGGGCAAGCTGAAGCAGTTTGAGAAGGCCGAGAAGCATTTCCTCGAGGCACTTAATTTTAATCCGGATAATGCGTTATATTATTCCAATTTAGGTGAGTTGCTTCAAAAAGTCGTTCGATGTGAAGTTAACTTATTAATGGATGATAAATTTTTTTTGGGTTGATTTATAGAAAACTTAAATTCATTTCAAGAAAAGTTATTATGCAAATTATTGGATTTTCTTTTTATGAGTAAACTTCAACGTTACACAAGGACATCAGGAATAATTTCAACCCACATAACCCCGTCGTGTAGTCAACACATTGTACTCTGTTGGTATCAATGAGTGCTTTGCATTAAATCGGAGGATGTAATGCCTGCGATTTACAAAAGTATCGTAATTTACATTAGCATATGAGAATGCTTGGATAAACACAACAGACTTCACTTTTCTCAGTGTTGCCACTTTTAAAAAAGCAAAGCCTAATTCAGATTGGTCACGTGGGTTGAAATCATTTCTGATGTCATTGTACTTGTAGTTATTATCAAGTAAGGAAGATCTCTGTATGATTAATGAATGTGAAACAGCGGTATAATTGCGTTGTTTATATTTAGTTCCCTTTTAATAATTTTATGCCGAGTTTTAAAAATTTTATATTTTAGGTGTTTTATATCATCGTTGGGGCAAAACAGAGAAAGCAAGGGAAATGTACAAAAAAGCTCTCCATTTAAATCCAAACATGAAAACCACAGAGGGCAACTTGAAGAAGTTACTCAATGTGCAGTAACTTCAAGTTTACAAATAAAAATTTCGAAATAATTTCCTTTTTTTTCAATGACATCTCTTAATGCCTTAAATCATTGTGTTGCTAGAACTGATCAGTAAATTATTAAAAAAAGATATTGGGGATTTAAATGATTAAAAAGAAAATAGGAGTGATCTGTACAAAAAAGATGTAGGGCAAAGTGTGAAACGTTTATTAATTTTGTATCGTTCGTTACAAAAAACTGTATTAAGATCGAAATTCACTTGCAAAAAAGTGAATCTCGATTTCGAAAAGCCATCTGACACAATGACTGCGCAACCTACACACAACATTACAATTTGTGAAAGTTTGCTAGAATTAAAATTATTAATTACATAGTAGATATTGACAGAACTTGTACTTTGTAAATGGCATTTTACAAACTTTGTTTTGCTTAACGTTATAATCTCCATCACTACTTACTTCCTTAAGGCCCGGTTAATTTATTGCCGTATACAAACAATTGCTGGTACGGGAATAAATTGAAAGTTAAAATTAAGTTGCGATGAATGAACCGGGCCTAAATTTACATTAATAAATAGAACAACAGATCATCTATGTATTTAACTAAAATAATACTATGAGGGTTGTTCAGAAAAAAATTTACTTGTAGAGCCGAATCAAAGAAAATTTGCTCTTTTCGATGTAATTTTTTTTCTAATCTACCCTCTTACTAATACTTCTTCGAATAGTGCTATTAATACTTTGCAAATAATTTACTCTAAACTAGATGTTCTCTACCTAAATAAAATTACTACGTGAAGTTGAAATAAATAAGTGCCTAACAATGAATAAATTATTAATATCACAATTGCCATTATCTTAACACGTAAGTTTTGCAAAATAGCGTGTGGGTCTACACTCTTTTTTAAGTTATGCAATACACAGTGTCCTACATTAAAAATCTCAAGGTATGCAACTTTGTGCAATCTAGGCCAGTTTTTTTTTTTTTTGAGCAGGAAATTTGCATATGCAATGTTGTCAGTTTTAAATGAATGCAGCACAAAACCGTTAATAGAATAGTTAATTTGACATTGATTAATTGGACATAATCTACAGATCACACTGGGTTCCTCAGATTTTAAAGATCAAGGTGAAAACATGCATATTATGTATAATATGTGCGTGGTCACATTCTAAATAATTAACTTTACATATAGCAATAAGTTTTGTTATTTAAGATAAAGTGAATTAAAATTGTATAAAGTAATCTTGCTCTTTGAAATATATCAATTTAAAACACATGTACAAACGTAACTACAAATTGAAAAATTAGCCAATTACAGGTTTTGGCTTCTAAAATAAAAGTTGCAAACAATTTGAAGCATAATTATTCATCGCTTTTGTAGTTAAAAGCTTCTTCATTTCCTTTCAGGTGCTTGGTTAAAGTGTACCAAGCGCCGCCTACAAGTGAAGCGAAGAAACATTTTTAATTGAGCTAGAATTTTTAAATTGCCACACTCTTAATATTTTTTTTTCAGTTTTAGGCCATCGAGAAAATCCAACAAAATAAAATGAACACTCAATCTACAATTAAACCAATTTTAATCATACTCAGCAAATATGAATTGGTTTTATCCTATTGATTTTATTTCCGTTAATTCACCGAGCTGCTTATATTTACAATCTGATTTTGTATATCTGACAGGTATTTGCTTTACTGTCGATAATTCTGTGCTTTGATTAACTCATGATCAATTATGATTAAATATTATGAACTCGCTGTGATAATTAATTATTCCAAAACATGTTGATTTCATTTTGTTGGCCTTAAAAGAAAACATCATCCAACAAACAAGTCAGTAACATTTAAAGATGTCTTCTATGTTATTATTCTAAATCTAAGTACAAAATTGAATTTCGGGCGGCTGACGTCACATCAGAATTTCCTTACGGCTATTGCAAAACTCCCCTTAACACAACATGTTCCGTATTTTCACCGAGCAATTTGTTCAGCAGTCTCGACAAATAAGACTCTATGCATGCGAAAACGACTAAGATACGTTTGGGTGCTGCAGACAGTTGTGCGTTCACCTGTTACTCGGACCTGCTTGGTCTTTCGCCCCGTCCTGCTTCCTTTCAGACGTGGAAAGGGCTTGCAGACGGGATGGCAAGTCGGAACTTGTGACTAGAGCGTGGTCTGACAGTATATCTGGCAAGGCGTTTCGGCGACCTGTTCTACCCGAAGCGAGGAAGTCCTCGGCCCTCGTCGGGGAGGTCTCCGGCGTCGTGGGTGCCGTGTTGTTGGTACTGCTAGGACCAGCAGTTTGTCGTGAATCCATCACAGCTAGCATTTTTAATACTGTAACAAATAACACAATAATAATCCCAATTAGTATGGAAAATAAAACTGTTTTGATCTGTAAGTTTAAAACCAATCAATCAAGCGGGGTTAAAATCAAAAGAAAAAAATTTTCAATTTTTTTTTACTACACTCGAAGCTCTATAACTCGAATCTCGAGGGAAAGGAAAATTACTTCGAGTTATAAAATTTCAAGTTAAAGAACGAGATTTCAGTTATACACAATGTGCAGGGACATCAGTAAATTTCGACTTACAGAAAATTTCGAGTTATGGAGGTACAAGTTATAGAGCTGCTACTGTAGTTCATTTTGAAATATTTTCTGTTTTTTGAAGAATATTTTGTGTAAATATTTTATTTGCCAGTTATTCAATTATGTATAAATAAATGTTGTAAATTACTGCCAGCTGAGTTGTAAAAATGCCAAACAAATACATAGTAAAATTGAGGCTGCATTAAAAGTAATAATCGCTTATAAAACAACTTTTTTGACATAACCACTTACGTTACTGCAATCAATTAATTGCAATAAATGCAGCTTAAATTTATACGAGTTATTATAAATAACACCTTAGTAAGATTAAAAAAATACTTCAAATTATAAGCAATCTTGAAGAAGAATTATTAGCTGTCAAACCACACTACTGCAAACAAAATCGACCCCCTACCTGACTTTTTCCTAACTTTTCGCCGCGTTTTACAAACGCCGTGCGCTTTTATCTTTGGAAAAAACTCGTCGCGGTTCTTGTCTCTCATAATTTACTGAAGTAAAAGTGTGACATATGAACCTACCATGCAAACACGGGGGCTTAAACACCCTCCCTGTTCAATCGACTTAAGAGTGGGATTTCACTATTTTTTTTGTTAGCGCGCACCACTGGTTGATTAATTTAGGAAAGTCTGACACTGAAAATCGACTACAACTGCCATATTTCTTAAGGGAAACGCGAACGAAATCGACATCACACATATGTAAACTTTTATGGGGGAACGAGACGTCAATTACTGTCATTACGTCGACGGTCGATGGGAAGCGGCATCTGCACGTTAATGCAAGAATTTTACGCAGCTGACTGTTTTACCGTTCCGTTTTTGAATTGTGATTTGTTCATCAAAGAAAAAACTATTTTTTTTTAAATTCCGTACATATTTCATTTTCGCGAAAGCAAAAGTTAAAGTAAATTCAACTTTGCATCAATATTCGATTCTCTTCATTATAATTTCTTATTTGAGTCATTCTTCTTAGCTACCCATACATTAGCGGGATTATTGACAGGCTTGGCCTGACGGTACAGGACTGACAGTACTCCATTACATCAGATTCAACACAAATAGTAGGTCCAAAATTTCCAGGAATTAATTAATATAAATATTTTTACCGCGCGGCCGTGGACGGTGATGATTCGATGTGCGCATGTCACCATTAGAAATTCCCAAAGAATACGTGAATTGTTTGGACTGTCAGCAAACTATGTACAATCCACAGCTCCTAGAATAAAAACTTAAAATTTTCACTGCTAGAACGCTAAAGTATTACTGCGCATGTTCAATACAATTTCTAACAGTTATATACTCTTGTTAGAACAAACCTATAGTCACTGCGTTTTAAAAATCTAGTCTAGCATCCAATGTTGCCAAGTTATGGGTAATTACCCGAACTACGGGTAAATTTACCTTGTGCAGGTAAGGTAGTGGGTAATTTCTATCGTGGGGAAGTTTTGGGTTTTTTCTTTATATAAAATCCGTCCTCTTGCACCACCATAGGGCCTCGCAAAATTTATCTTCCCACATCAAATTTAAGTCTTGCTCCGCCGCTGGGCCGAACGAACTAACCGCGGCAGCGTTTCAGACGTGTTTGAAAAATCACGCATTCTTTTATTGAATCTAAATTTTATTTTTCCTTTATCAAATAAATTAAATCCTTACTTTGCATAGATTGCTTGCTTTCATTTGCGAATTTTGCATAAACAAATTGACACTTAGAAAGTCACAGTATAAGTAATTACCTAGGGTACGTTCCACTTAAGGATCAAAATGATCAAAGTAGCGGTGGCATTGTTCCACATAACGCTCACAACGATCAGAACAATAGGTTTGTTCGCGGTAAGGATTCAGAACTGATTCGGGACTATTCGCATGCGCAGTTGAAATAATGACGTTCGCGGATCACAAAATTCCGAACTTCTAGTTACAATTCTGTGTTCGCGGGTCAGCCGGATTCGGTTCGAGATCGATTCTTAACTAGTTCTACTGGTTCTAGGGATTCAACAAGAACCGTAAGTTCGAGACATGCGCAATTTTATGTATAGCGACAGTGTGGCTATATTCGCAGCTTGCGGGGCTATATTCACGATTGTTTTTGTTTTTATTCTGGGTTTCTCTTGCAGTTTTTTTGTGATAGTTTAATTTAGGTTTAATTTGATATTGATTAGAATTGTAATTGTTAAGTAAATTAAAAAATGTTTTTACTTTTCACTTAATAAAACATATATTTTTAGAGTAGGGCCATAATGTCAGATCATTTATCGTCATTTATAGAGTTAATAATTCAGAGTTCTCATTCTTGGTTCCGAAATCGTTCGCGGTAAATAAACATCCCGAACCGGTTCATAATCGAGCATGCGCACTACAACAATCCTGAATTAGTTCCGTACTCGTTCTGAATTGGTTCGAAATGTGTTCCGCGAACAAAGCTAATAATAGTAGACACCCTGGTGCGAGGCTAGGAAAGCGATCACATCGCCCACAAAATGAACCTGGGTCGGCGTAAGACGTCACACGTGACGGCGCGAATTTAAAATATGTAATTGAAAAGTTAACCTAGCATTTGGATTTTGGACGCAGTTAAACTTAATTACTGTGGTCCGTTTTACCGTAGCAATATTCTCTTGAAAACATAAACACAACAGAATCTCTGAACAAGTTCGTGAGAAGGGCACACAAAAGCCGTTCCACTTCTCTCGCCGTTAAGACCAAATAATACAAGTGGAACGACGCTACGTACTCTATAGAACATAATCATTGTGATCCTTAAGTGGAACCTACCCCTAGTAGCGTCACTTAAACGTCAGTGTCAAAAAAAGCGGCCATTCTATTTGATACCCTTGTGGAAATGAGGTGGGAAATGCAATGTAACTTACAGCTGGGTAGGTATCAAACAAAAGAACAAATGTGACAGTTATACTCGAGTGACGCTACTGTGTGATTCTTATTCTGTGTGGAAAGTTCTCAGTTCTACCACAGCATAAATACATACAGCAGGTTCACTCTCTTTGGCGGCAAAATTTCCGGCGCAAACTGAGCCGCCATATTCCGGATGGATAATCTGTCTAACCTGTATTCGACTGGATGCACGGAGCGTTTCTTTTTCTCACTCTTACATGCACTGAAACGCAGTCGCTCTCCCTCACACTTCTGCTCATTGCGTGCATAGAACATTATGTCGAATGCACCCTTAAATTGCACGAATACGATCAGTGGTGTCTCGTTAATTAGCATCATAATAGGTGCTTTCGATTATGCATGCTAGGGTAAACTTAAACTCTAGGCATACTCTAGGCTTTCAAGAAGTGATCGGATAATTCAAATTAAAAATAATCTGTCATCCGATTATCAAAATAACCTAAATAATTCGATTATCAAAAATATTTTTATTGCGGCACTGGTGGATCCATCCGCAAAATGGCGCCAAGGTCAAAAAATTTTGCCCCGCCAGATCAAAAGTGCCGACAAACAGTTTCCATGCTGATTATGCTGTGGTTCAACCACTGTTTAAGCAGTTGTGTCACTCCGTGTCGGTACCTTTGATCTTTGTGTCTTCGATGTAACCACTGGGCTGTGTTCGACAACTACACCCTTGAGTGCAAGTTGGACGTGTATCGCATCTCTTTCACGCACGATTTCTAACTCATTTTTCATCTCGCTTATCTGTTTCAAGAAGTCTTGTGTTTACATTATTTCTATGGCAACGATCGCACTTTTCACGCTCTACTTAAAAGTGGGTTGTTAAAAATGCGTCCGTTGTCATGGTAATAGTGTAAACACAAGACGTCTGGAAATAGTTGAGCGAGATGCAAAATCAGTTTGAAATCGTGCGTGAGAAAGATGCGATACACGCCCAACTTGCACTCGAGGGTGTAGTTGTCGAACACAGCCCTGCGCATTCTTTTGCGAGTTGATTCTTACGTGGCGCGAACAATTTAAATTTAAAATCTTGCAGTGTTTGCAGTTGCACGAAGTAAATCAAACTACCAATAGAAGCAGCGAGACTACTGCGCATTCTTCCCCGAGTTTCCAAGAATTTTGTACGCGAAAGTAGCGCCTTTGACACAACTGCTTAAACTGTTCTACTATTGGCAGCATTGACGATGTGCATGAGCAACTGTGCGCATGACAAACGATTGACAATCAAACGTCACTGCGGCGTGATTGTATTGATTGTTTACTTCCGTTCGTCAAGAACCGAATCGATGTAAATAAAACAGAATTTCACCGCCGCACCAAATGGCATACTTCCATTTTCGATGCGGCGAAAGAATAACGTTGTTAAACGATAATTACACGGCGGTGCGAAACGATAGCGAGTTCGACCATGGGATTGTTATATCCGCGGAGCCTCTGGTAAACGATGTTCTGTTTGAAATCAAAATTGACAGGAAGGTAAGTTATTAACTATATATCTGATTTTGATTTGTGCAAAGGAAGCTCTACGTTTAAGGTAAATTCATGGTCGGGTAGCCTGGAAATTGGTGTTACTGAGTGCCCTCCGTTACAATTTGAGTTTCCACCATGTGCATCAAAATTACAGAATGGTTCTTGGGTAAGTCTATTGAAATTTGACTGTAAAAAGAATATTTACTTGATGTGTTATCATTATATTTAATTCTACACATTGGCAGACTGACCAGGGTGTCTGCTTACTCGATGGCAAGTGGACCCCGTCGGTCTCTGATGAAGTGAGCCCCCTTAAACGTCAGAAATTATAAACTTACAGTTGTAGGTGGGCCCCCTTTGTCTTCTGCTAACCAATATTTTTATATCCAGTTCATCACTACTTCCACATTCTTACTTTTTCTCTTCCTTATTTATTAAATTTGTAAGAACTGTTGATTTACTTAAATGATTTTTGGGTTACAGATTATGGCAGGCAATTCCATATTAAAAGATGGGGCATTATTAGTGGAAAGGTACGGAATCGATTTAGATAAATTAGGCCAAGATGATCGCGTGGGGCTTATGAGAACGTCTGAGGTAAATTTAAGTATACTTAAAACACCATGTATTAATTATTTATAATACCAGGGAGACTTGATATTTACAATTAATGGGGAGTCACAAGGTGTAGCCGTCGAAGGGCTGCCAGCGGTGTTGTACGCTGTCGTTGATCTGTATGGCAAATGTGTGCAAGTCAGCATAACGAGTCCGTCAGCGAAGGAACACAATAACGATGATTGTTTAAGTGGCAGCTCAGTACTTGGTATTGACAACGATGTATTAAACGTGACTTTGGGAGGTGATTTGAGCGAGTTAAGTCTCAGCAGTAGCAACAGTTTGGATATTCGAATGGATATGAATGTAAGGTAGGTTTGCTAGTGACCATCGCATTTTTATTTTTGGATTCTTGACAAAGTTTCGTTAACTTGCAGCTTAAATTTACCAGAAGAAAGTACTCGTCCAGACAAGCTTCGCTTTCACGAGCGCTGTGGCTCATTAGTAAAACTATCCAACGAACAGAGGACGGCAGAAAGAAGAAGACCCCTGGACGAGTTTAATAACGGGGTTGTTATGACGCACCGGCCTCTAAACGACGGAGAATTATTCGAGATAAGAATCGATCGCCTCGTCGATAAATGGAGCGGAAGCATCGAGGTAAAAACGTTTTAAAAGTACTTTTAATTGTTAAAGTAGTCATTGACAGATGGGAATTACAACTCACAACCCTACTACCCTTGTATTTCCTGCAACAATGACGAATATGAGAAGTGGCACTATTATGATGTCCGGCTGTGGTATTTTAACAAATGGAAAGGGGACGAGAAGAGAATACGGCGATTTTAATTTGGATGAGTTAAGCGAGGGGGACCGAGTTGGAATGATGCGAAAGCCCGACGGGAACTTGCACTATTTTATTAACGGGTTAGATCAGGGAGTTGCGGCGCAGCGTGTTCCTACAACTGTCTGGGGCGTCATTGATCTTTATGGTATGACAATCAAGGTATGTAAAGTACATTTGGAAGCCTTGAAGCAACTGAAACAATTTTCAGGTGTCGATTGTAGAGAGAGATGAAAGAGAAGAACAAAATTTAATGACGAGACGTATCATCCGGGGCAATCAAACACTCACCGAGCCGCATCCACTACCGGATTATTACGACCGACTTACATTTCACCATAATTGTGGAACCCACGCTGAAGTTATCAACAATGGAAGGACCGCTCATAGACCAAATGCCTCAGATGATTTTAATAATGGAGTCGTCTTGACGGCGAGGCCTCTGAAGCCGGGTGAAATGTTTGAGGTGAGGCTGGACCGTGTGGTGACCAAATGGGCTGGGTCTATAGAGATCGGTGTTACAACGCATAGTCCTACTGACCTAGAGTTTCCGTTCACGATGACGAATGTACGGTCTGGGACTTGGATGATGACCGGAAGTGGCATAATGCATAATGGAACTACGGTTTTGGAACAGTACGGTGTAAATCTGGATCGATTGCAAGTTGGCGATCGTGTCGGTGTTATCAGGAAGGAAAACGGCAACTTGCATTTTTTTGTTAACGGGGTGGATCAAGGCATTGCAGCTTCTAATGTTGCAGAATGTGTTTATGGAGTTATAGGTATGTATTAACACACATGAACGTAGACTGTACTTTGGGGAAAATAAAAAAGAAAACGTTAGCTTTTACAGTTACTGACAAAACTGAGCTATCTTGTAGAAAGACAAACTTGATGATTTTTACTTACACTTTCTGTTTGGAGAGAAACTATAATTGTTTTATTTGCCTCAATTAAAAACGCCTTGAGATATTTAATTATAAATAAAAATAAAAAGGAATAAGTTGTTTAAATCGTTGTTTATATTCCGCTTCAGATTTGTATGGTCAAGCAGTAGAAGCAACCATTGTTGATGAAGTTGATTATGGGTCACCTGACACCATTAATTCTAGTTTATCAAACACCACCCTGTACAGGTAGGTCATAACCACACTCAACATTAATAAATATTTTTTTTTAAATGTCTTCCCAAGTAATTCATGATATTTTCGAATGTGGAAGACAATCCATTTTCAGCCTTTATTATAACTGCATCATTTTATTTAATTAAAACATATAAGTACCTTTGCATTATATTATATTTTATTTAAGTGATCTTCGTTTCCATCATGTGCACGGCAAGAACGCCCGTATAACCAACAACGGATTAACAGCACTGCGCCCCAGACCGCTGGCCGAATTCAACGACGGCATAGTATTTTCAAACAGGCCACTGCGAGATGGTGAATTATTCGAGGTGAGTTTGGACACCATGGTCGATCGATGGTCCGGCAGCATAGAACTCGGTGTAACTGCAGTCCGACCCGACGACATCGATCTGCCAAGCACAGCCACTGACCTATCTCGTGACACTTGGATGCTGAGCGGTTCTTCGGTGATGGAAAATGGTGCAACCATCAAAAGCAATTACTCTTTGGACCTCGATACGTTAAGGGCCGGAATCAGAGTTGGTGTTATGCGGAACTCCGATAAGAATTTGGAGTTTTATAAGAACGGTGTGCCACAGGGGATAGCCTGCGTCGTTTCACATAGCAATATTTTCGCTGTGATTGATTTGTACGGACAGTGTGCGCAAGTTAGTATTCCTTGCGCTTCGCCTTTGGCGCCCATTGCGACAGCTCAAATCGAAACATGCCCAAGGTCTGAGACTGCGGCTTCTTTGCAAGCTATTATTGTAGCGCAACCACACATTGAAGCAGATTTACACAGGTATTTTAATTATCATATCAAGACCAAAAATGAGCTTAAAATCTGAACCTTTTTGATAATAAGAACAATGTTAATTTGTTTTTGTTTTTTTACTCTAATCAAAGAGCTCTAGTAAATGTAATGTAAAATGTAATGCATTGAATATTGCAGATTTTTAGAAACTCACAGTAAAGGGTTGACTCTATCAGAAAATGGACGTATGGCAACGAGGGCTCGTGATGTTCACCAGTGCGTAATTTACAGCGCCACACCTCTCGTTCAAGATGAGCTTTTCGAAGTGGCCATAGTCTCATTGGTTCCCTATCTCGCTGGCTCTTTAGCCATCGGAGTTACCCCGACGCTACCAAACCCCTGTGTGAATGCCATGCCGTTCGAAAGCTGTTACCTCACAGGTGACGCAACAATTGTTTAAAGTCAACTAAAATAAAATTAAAAAAAAATTTAGGTAATGAATTATACTGGAGAAACAAAGTATTCCAAATGTTTGCTCCGAGTTTACATTGGCTACGTAGTGGGGATCGCATTGGGTTTTTGCTAACGCACGAAGGGGGCCTAAGAGCGTTCATAAACGGAGAAGAACTCGCCGTGAACTTCCCCCAACTCCCCGAAGTCCTGTACGTAGCTGCTGAACTGAAGGGATCTTGCTCAAGTATCCACGTAACTAGTCGCAAAGTTCCCACGTCGTTATTGGCGAGCGCGCCTCTCCAAGACAGTTTAGAGAACGCGTTAGATCAAAACACTCTAACAGCACCGATAGCATCCGCCGAAGAACAAACGCACTGTGAAAATATTAAGTTAGAGTTTCATGAAAATCACGGTCGTAACATCGAGATTTTAAGTGAAAAGAACGTGGCAAGGCGAGTTGCTTCCTATAACCAAGGCCTGGTTATAGTGCAATCCGCACTAGTGGTTAATAAAATGATTCAGGTCATCGTAGAGCAGCTGGACATGAGATGGCAATCTTCGTTGATGGTTGCGGTCATATGTTGCTCGCCGGAGAGACTAAACCTACCTGGAACCGCCCTCGCTTTAAAAGGTACTTGTTGTATAGTTGCCAACGATTGGATTTCTCTAAATGGCATCAAGGTAATGTCTTCAGGTAATTGTTTGTCCTATTAAAGACATCTGCTTCAGGCTTTATCGACGTACGGGCAGAAATTAAATTCACTCCAGAAGGGTTCTAAAGTTGGTGTTATGTTAACGGAAGTCGGGATACAATTGTTTGTAGACGACGTAGGGGAAGAAATATTGCCATGGATACCTCCCGTTGGCCAGTCATGTTATGCCATTTTTGATCTGTATGGGCAATGTCAGCAGGTACGTAATTAATAACAGTTTATTTTTTTTTATTATAAAAATGTGCCAATAAAACTATATTCTATTGTTCAGGGGCACCCATAAAAATTACATTCACTTTACCCCCTCTGCGGACGCCTAAAGTGCTGATAGGATTGGATAAAAAAATTTGATATTTGAAATATGAACGGATAACAACTTGAAAAGTTTATAATTTCGGTTATTTCATGTTTATCCAGGCATAATAGCAAGACAGTAAACATCATCTTTATCTTTCTTATTCATTAATATTAAAAAAGAATAGTATATTATTATACAAGTTTCACAAGAAGGCTTATTGTAACACGAGTGGGGTTGGGGTACGACTAGCGAAGCGTAGCGAGCTAGGAGTGCCCCAACGGAATGAGTTATTTTGTAAAATCTATTAAATATTTTCAATTAAAAATTGACTAAAATTTCCCCAAAAACAGTTTCACAATGAGCTTCATTGTGAAACTGTTTTTGGTGTCACAATGAGTTCATTGTGAACGCAAAGTAGAAAAAAAAATTATAACGCCCGATGGGTAGGTAGACCGTGTGACAAAGTCGTTAAACGGGTTGCCTATACTCAAGGTATTTATGTTCGCTTAATTATTTAATCAGTTGCTACAGAAACAGACAGTCGTTTTAACAATAAAAAATAATCATTTAGCAATATTATTTTCTCTCATTGTGTATTTATAAAAAAAAAGGTTGTTAATTAATTATATGTAAACACAAACCATGCGACAGGGACCAATTTATCACTGGATCACTGGTCTAGTTAAACATCTTACAGAGTTGGCATTATTGAAAGTGAATGCAAATCAAAAACGAGCCACACTGATCGAAAAATCACATGATTTCCCATGAATTGAATTAATTAGCATTCTTTCCAGTGTCAAAGTTTGTATCTAACGAATTTGAATTGATCCAACAGGTGGCGCTGTTTTATTTGTAGTTACTGCCGCCAGATGTCTTATTCTTTTATTAACAATTTCACATTATTTCTTACATAATGCATTTTGTTCGTTTACTTATTTTTGGGTGCAGTAGTGGATTTTACATTCTGCCTTTAATTATTTAAAAAAAGTTATAGGCGTGTGATGGTATATAATTTCGTTTGCTTCCTACGTTTATCTAGGCATAATAGCATGGTAAACATCATTATTAATTAATGTTAAAAAAATTGTGGCGCCTTGTAGGTAGGCGTACCGCGTGACGAAGTCGTTAAACGGGTTGCCTATACTCAAGGATTTTATGTTTTATTGAATTTTTAATTTAATCGGTTGCTACAGAAACGTACAATTGTTTTGACAATAAAAAAATAATCATTTAACTATTTTGGCAACTTAAATTATCTTGTCCTATTGTGTATTTATACAAGAATGTTAGTTATGTGAACACAAACCATGTGACTAGGACAAACTAACTTATCGCTGATTTAGTTAGACATCTTATACAGTTGGCATTATTGGAAACGATCTTAAATTAAAAGCGAGCCCCACAGATCGAAAGTCACATGATTTCCATTAATTGAATTAATTAATATTCGTCCCAGTGTCAATGTAGATATCAAACGAATAATTGAATTGACCCAACAGATGGCGCTGCTTTATTGGTAGTTATTGCCGTTAGATGTCTTACTGTTTTATTAACAATTGTTACATTATTCTTTACATATTGCATTTTAGTTTGATTTTTTTAAATTCTGAAGTGAAATTTACGTTCGACCATTAATAATTAAAAAAATAATTAATTGAAATAATTAACATTCTTCCCAGTGACAATGTTGATATCTAACGAAGTATTTGAATTGGCCCAACAGATGGCGCTGTCAGATGTCTTACAGTATCTTACAGTATTATTATCTCTCGTTACATTATTTTTTCTTATTGCATTTTATCTTGTTTTTTTTTTGCTTAGAAGTGGATTTTACATTCGACCATTAAAAATAAAAAAATTAAAAGTGTGTGATGAATTAAAGGGGTGTAATGTGCGCATAATTGCAAGGTGGTAAACATCGTTTTCATCTTCATTCATTCATTATTATGTTTAAAAAAAATTGTAACGACTTGTAAGTAGGCATATCGCGTGACAAAGTCGTTAAATGGGTTGCATATACTCAAGGTATTAGTTTTCTTGTTGAATTTTTAATTTAATCGATTGCTACGGAAACAGACAATTGTTTTGACAATAAGAAAAATTATCATTTATTTATAAAAGGATTTTTATTATATGAACAGAAGGCACGTGACCAAGGAACTGATTGACTGAAAATTGAATTGAATTGAAAATAAAATGATTCAGAGTAGGTCATGAATATTATTATGATTATTATCATGAATAATATTAAAAAAAAAAAATAAAAAAATTGGTAATATTTGTCGAATTTAATAGCTGGCATTTTAGTTGTTTCAAAATATTCGAGTTGGAACACAAAACGTTCATTGTTATAAGTTTTCAGAAGTGGTGAAAATCTGAATCATTTTATTTTCGATCGCGTGGTATATTTGTCGGCATCTAACGAAGAATTGAATTTGGAACAACAGATGGCGCTGTTTTATTAGATATATAGCGATTGCTATAATAAACTTCGAAAGCGGTTCTTAGAAAATAATATTTATTTTTAGTCAAAATACAACTCGCATAACTAACTAATAATATTTTCTTGTAACTAAGATAAAAATCCACAGCCCACTGCTGTTGTCTAATAGTTCCTTTTTGGTTGCTACAGCTAGATAAAGTACAGCAATTACCGCCATTTTGAGTCAAAATAAGCGCGCCAAATTTGAAATCACGTTACCTGTTGCGTTCAGTTTTAAATTTACGCATTTAGTTTGACTCAAAATGGCGGTATTTGCGGTTTTTCAGCTATCTGGGCTCTTTATGTAGTTGTAACGTAGTTGCTGCCGCTAAATGTCTTATTGTTTAATTAAAATTCGTTAGTTTACATTATTTCTTACGTTTTGACTATTTCGACTATTAATAATTAAAAAAAGGGGGCGTGATGATCCAAAAAACAGTGATTTTTTTGAAATTGAGTGATTTGTTTTTCAAAGTTGTTTACTGTCTGCGACTAAAGTAACTGTAAATTTCTTATCACTTCAGAGTACTGATTGTGAAGTATTGAATACATTTTAATCTTGAGTGAAGATTTTTGAACTTCTAAAACGACTATTCTAGAGGGGGTTAGAAACTGAAAATTATAAAGAAAGAAGCTCTAATCTAAACTTGCTAAAATACATTGAAAAAATTTTGTCTAGCATGTTGCAGTGTACTGTATTATATGCTTGTTGGATAAGGAGTTTCATGGAAATGGTCTGCCTGGAACTTTAGTTTTATTTTCCAGGTGAAAATTGTAAATAATTCAGAAAGTGAAAACCCAACTTCAACCGTTGATTACGAGAAGGCAGACCTTGAATCCTGCGAGAAAGAAAGATCCGAACCCAATTTTACGCTGTCGCTTCCTCTATCGAGTCCTAACTCCAGCAATGCCGGAGTAAACAGCAACGTCCCGAAGGTGAGCCCCGTCACCCCCATAAAATATATGCCTTGTGCTTACAGGGAGGAATGTGTGAAATTTAAGAGAACGTTACTTTTACCAGGTACTATAGACGTACAAATTATTGAATTTTTTAGTAATTTGTGTTTCCCTTCAGATTACTATTTTACAACTGATGATCCTTTGTGTTACTGCAGCAGTTGTTACAAAATAAAAATTCGAGATGGAGAAATATGTAAAAATGAGTATCTCATTGGTAAGTGTGTAATTCGTTTTTGCTGCTTTATTTAGTTGAGAACGACAGCGGCAAATATAAACCTTTGAGTTTTCTAGCTCCAGATATGTAGATGATAAAGACGAATAATAATAATAACTTAACATAATTTTCTTTAGGTTGGGTAAAATTCCGTCTTCGAAATGTAACAAACTTGCAACCCGATAAATGGCACACAGCGTATTACGGAACTAAACTAGCGACAATCAGATGCATACTCGATCGAGGACAGCCATTAACGAAACGTATAATACTTCACCATTACGCTTACAATTAAGAAAAAAAAAAGATATTTATGTTTCAGGTCAAATGCAGTATTCAAATTTAATTGGGCACAAAGCGGATGATGTGCAAATAGTTTTTAGTCCATCGCTGGAACACTGTAACACCGAGAGCTTTCAAATAGACGAACACAAATTGGTTTCCGCTGCTTTTCAGTTGTCGATTAAGCCGGGGGCTTATTCTGTGGCGCGAGACACTTCCGAATGGAGTACGAAGGAGACGGGTGCTTTCGCACTGCACGCTCTCTTACTGAAAATTGATTGAATACGGAATATTTTCTGCGTCTGTGGAAAGCAAGTATTGAGCTCAGATGTTATACTTTTGTGATCACTTTAGTTTTAGTACAATAAAATTACGTTTAAAAATGGAGGAGATTGAAGACATTATTTCATGACCCTTCTGCAAGAGCTCGATTTGTTTGTTTAGAAATTGAGAGCTCTCGAGGTACTTTTTGTTATTATATGCATTTTGTTTTGTTACACAACTTATTTTCAACATTCTTTCTCTTTGTTTAATTTTGTCTTCTGATGAATAACATGAACAATTGGATTCAATGAATATGTAAGTGTGGGTTACTTTAAGAATGTAATTATTCAGGAAGTCGCTAGTTTTTGACTAATTTTGAGTGCAGATGCAGTCGAAGATGCAGAAATATTTTATTTAAAAGCTAGGGAAATGCAAAGACGATCACTAGCTACGCCCCCCCTCCAGCAACTGGAATTGTTGTGCCTAGAATGATCTCAAACCACTATTTTCTTCCTTTTGTTTGATGCGCCCCCGGTTTAATGTTGCAGGGGCGTTATTTACGCCAGTGATGATGATGATGATTAGATAAAAAAATCTGAAATTTGTAAATGTGGCTAACAACTTAATTTAACCAATTTATTCATTTAATTTTATTTCATTCATTTTTGTTTCGTATGTTTTTCTAGGCATATTACTAGGACAATGAACATCGTTTTCATCATTATGCATTACTTAAAAAAAAAAAAAAATTGTGACGCCTTAGACCCCGCGCAGACTGTAGATTTTCTATCGGCCGATAGTTTATTCTGAATCAAGTTACGAGAAGTGTGATTACGTGGCCTATAATAATTTAATGTACAGCCACGAATCACATTTCTCGTAGCTTGATGCAGAATAAACCATCGGCCGATAGTAAATCTGCAGTCTGCGCGGGATCTTATAGGTAGGCAAACGGCATGACAAGTCGTTAATCGGGTTGCCTATACTCAAGGTAGTTATGTTTGCTTATTGAATTTTTTATTTAATCAATTGCTACAAAAACAGGAAGTCTTTTTGACGATTAAAAAAAAATAATTATTTAACCATTTTAGCAACTTTAATTATTTTTGCTATTGCATATTAATGCTAGGATGTTAATTATGTGAACACAAACCTTGTGATCAGAAAACTTATCGCTGGTTAAGTGAGACGTCTTATAAGTGGCATTACTCGAAATGAATGTAAATTAAAAGTGAGCCACACTGATCGAAAGTCACATGAACTCCATTAATTGATTTAATTAACATTCCTCCCAGTATCAACGAGGAATTTGAATTTGAATTGGCCCAACAGATGGCGCTGTTTTATTTGTAGTTACTGCCGCCAGATGTCTTACTGTTTTATTAACAATTGCTACATTATTTCTTACATATTGCATTTTATTGTTATATTTTTTTTGGGATTTTAGGAAAAATTATACGCGTGTGAAAGATAATTTTATTTGTTTCTAGGTATAGTAGCAGGACAGTA
This sequence comes from Dorcus hopei, assembly GCA_033060865.1. Taxonomy (NCBI): domain Eukaryota; kingdom Metazoa; phylum Arthropoda; class Insecta; order Coleoptera; family Lucanidae; genus Dorcus; species Dorcus hopei. The sequence goes on from CM065422.1 coordinate 10,588,818, forward strand.
AACATCGTTTTCATGTTAAAAAAATAAAAAAAATAGTATCTTATAACACAAGTGCATAAGAGAGCCTTTAAAGCACGCGCGACGGCGAAAGTGCTTTAAAGGCTCTTATGCACGTGTATTATACAATATTTTTTATTATACTTGCGCTAAAATGTGAAAATTAGAAAGACATTAAAATTTATATTCATTTTGTAAAGTTGCCTGTGGATCGCAATTTGAATCGATAACATGGAGATTGTATATGTTGTTCCTAGGCAACTTTAAAACACGGCGTGCTTTAATCGCCCTTTTTCGCACGCTTTTTAGTTTTAAAAACAGAGATTTTGATGCAAGTACAATAAAGAAATTATTTACGCCTTGTAGATAGGCATATCGTGTGACAAAGTCGTTAAACGGGTTACATATACCACGGTATACATGTTTTCTTATTGAATTTTTAATTTAATCGATTGCTACGGAAACAACTGTTTTGATTTGTTTGATTTTTAAATTTTATGAACACAAGCCACATGATTAAGAAACTTATGTACAAAATATATCACGCGATCAAAAATAAAATGATTCAAAGTAGATCATGTCTTGAATATTGAAAAAAAAAAAAGAAAATTGGTAATACCACGCGATCATTTAAATTTATAATTAGAGTAGGCTATGAAATTTGAATTAGATTAGCAATACTAAGGGTGGGTTTACAGAAAAGAAATCAAATATTTAATTACGATTAATTATTTGATTGAGATTAAAATTAGCGTTGCCTTAGTTTAGCAATTTGATTTCTATGGCAACACGAATTTTAAGGTCAATCAAATAGTTAATCGTAATTAAATATTTGATTTCCTTTCTGTAAACCCACCCTAACTGTTGGCAGCTTAATTTGAATTGTTAAAGCGACGCTTCAAAATGTTTAATTAATTGCCGGGGGCGAATACTTTGAACATTTGCTGTGGTTGTCACTAAAACTGTTTCACTTCCTTTAAATTAAAATGATTGAACCCGATGAGAATCCTATACACGTCAAAATATTTACATAACTTCTAATCTATACAGCGAGTCGATTGGCAAGGTGCACAACCGTATAAAAAAATCCCGCCTATTTTAATTATAAATTTAAATGATCGCGTGGTATTTGTCTGTCGAATTTAATAACTGTGACAGTGACATTTTAGTTGTTTCAAAATGTTCTAGTTGGAACACAAGACGTTCATTCTTCAAAGTTATTTCTGAATCACGACTTACTCGGAATTATTTTATTTTCGATCATATGCTATGCTATAATACTTGTCGATATCTAACGAAAAATTAAAATTGACCCAACAGATGGCGCCTTATTGTTTTGTACACATACAGCAGCAGCAGCCACCAGATGTCGTGTACAGTCATTGACAATTATATTAACAATCGTTACATTATTTATTATATTTGTATTTTATTATTATTTTTTATTAGAACTTGGCCTTTGTAACATTAAGCCACAGATTTCAAAGATACGATTTCAAAGTCAATACATTTTCTTCGAATATAATAATCGTAACGAAGTAGCTGACATCTAGCGACGACAATCGTGCTATATGGAGCCAAACTATTGAATCCAAATCAATTATTTTCGAGTTAAATCGCTAAATTGAATAGGCCATTTCTTTTATTCTTAATTTAATTCTGATTAGTCGGTGAATGCACTGGAGGACAATTATTAATAGTCAGATTCCTGTTTTGAAGCAAGCACTGTCAGATCGATATACGGAAATTTTTATTCGTCCTTATTTAGTGTCGCTGTTGCTTAAACGATGGCAAGCCTTTAATTTCTATTTTCGTTTAATACAAGCCCATGTATTAATAAACATTTCACCGGGACAATCCACGGTTAAAAGTACATAATTAAGCAGTTTCATATAAACCTGTGTTTGTAAATGCATCCTTACTCCTTACTAAAACACTAAGAAAAATACTAACGCAACAATAAACAACGCAACAATAAATAACCTACGGTGTTATTTATTGTTACGTTAACAATAATGCAACAATAAATAATACCGTAGGTTATTTATTGTTGCGTTAAATAACCTACGGTGTTATTTATTGTTGCGTTAGCATTTGAAATCTTGAAAATTAACAAAACAGCAAGTTAAAAGTTTTACCAGGGAGCAAAACAGAAGTCCTAATTTTGTTCGAAAAATCCAATACCAATTCTATTCGAAGTATAAATTAAATTACGGCGAAATTTGAAGAAAGAATTACATTAGTAAATATAAAACAATCAAATTAAAAATATAAACACATAAACAGATATAGTGAAAGATAAATAAATATAATTTACAAAAAATTAGATAGGTAGGTAATAGCTTTGACTATATACATCTGGACTGCTAGCGGTTTTGAAAATGTGTCTCCAACATGAGCGACATGAAGTTGCCAACTGGCGACTTTGGAAACTACATCAGAGATGCAAAACTACTCTAAATTCGGTTCCTTGGACCGGTTCTCTTATGCTTTAAGTACAACTGGAACTGAGGAACGGTTTCGGTTACGTTTTACATCTCTGAACCACATACAATTCAACTTGAAAGTTCGAAATTTTGACACTGGTTGTCAGAATAGGTTGGTAGCATCATCCGTCATAGTTGATTAATTATAACCTCTATAAACTTTTCGTCAGATTTGTTACTTTTTTCAAGTTGGAGTGTTGTGCTATTTAATGGAATGGGTCGCAGACGCTACTTTGCTACGAATTATGATGCAATTGCTTATAGTAAAACAAGACCGATGAGAAAGAATCGTTTTACGGGTAAGTACTAGTTTCGATATTGCTCGTCAGGCAACACGATGGCGTGGTTGATGTTGGCGACATCATGCTACATTGTTGCTGCGTTCGAAAACTATACGTCGGATGTATCTGAAGCGTACGATCTCATCTTTCTCACTCACGATTGTTAATCTATTTTGTATCTCGCTCATCCGTTTAAAAAATCTTGTGTTTAAATTATTTCCATGACAACAGGTGATCTTTCACATCCCACATTTAAGCAGGGTGTGAAAAGATTGCCTGTTGTCATGGAAATATGTAATAGAAACACAAGATTTTTTAAACGGATGAGCGAGATACAAAATAGATTAAAAATCGTGAGTGAGAAAGATGAGATCATACGCTCCAGATACATCCGACGTATAATTCTCGAACGCAGCATGTAAATCATATGCTGCTAGCAGTCCAGATGTTTATAGTCAAAGGTATGTCAAAATTTTATAGGGTTTTGTAGAAAACATTTTATTTTATTTTAGCCCATTTTTTTAAACAAAGTGACACCTTGTTTATTAGCCACAATTTAACAAATTTTACTTAATTTTTCGATCCCTTTCAGAAATACTAAAATTTAACCACATTTTAAAAATACTAAGTTTTAGTTTCAACAAATTTTTCATTATTTTTGCGTTTAAATTAAAATTTGCAAAATTGCAATAATTAAAATCAATAGAATAGTATTATCAAAAATACGAATTCAAATTCGACATGTAAATCAAAATATAAAACGTCCTTTACTCTAATTTTCTAATGCTTAACTTCACAGTTAACTTTTCTAATAAAGTTAATTGTTAATTTGTTGCACTTTAGTTATTACTTCATTATTACATATTACTTTAAAACTCTTTCCCAAGGCCCGTTTGACACCATGCAAGATTTACTAACATTTTTGTTACAAAGTGAGAGAGATGAGCTACCACAGTGAATTCTGATTGGTTGAATTGTCACTTCGTAACAAATCTTGCACAAGAAATATCATAGTGTCACACGGGCCCAAGAATCGTGACTAATCGGTAAAGGAGTTACCCCGTTTCTAACCGCTCCTTTATTTACTAACGAAGCCATGTTGATTTGTTTAGATCTCTACAATTCGGTAAAAAAAATATAAACATATACACAGAGAGGTTGAGCCTGAGGTATATAATATTCAAAAATGAATTCGGAATGTAATTTCTAGACACACTCCCCTGTCACTATGTATAACATCTGGAATTTGTTTGTCATTTTAAAAAATAGATGGCGCTAAATTAATCAAATTTTGTGAATTGTGAATAATCGGTAAAGGAGTCACTCCGTTTCTAATCGCTCCTTTATTTCTAACAATGTTTGATTTATTTAGATTTCTAAAATTCGGCAAAAGAAGTATAAACATATACATAGAGAGAGGTTGAAGCTGAGATACTGTTCAAAAATGAACCTGGAATCTAGTTTCTAGACGCACTCCTCATGTCATTATGACATCGGGAATTTGTTTGTCATTTTAAACAATAGATGGCGCTAAACTAATCCTATTTTGTGGATTCAAACAGGAATTTTATTTTCAATGAAATAATGACTGATTTTTATTTATTATTGTCTGTCATCCGTAAGTGTGAGTTCATTATTACGGCAACCTAGCATGAGTTTTGATATTATTAAATTAATAATATTATTACTTATTAAAAAAAATTGTTTACGCCTTGTAGGTAGGCATACCGTGTGACAAAACGGGTTGCATATATTCAAGATATTAATGTTTCCTTATTGAATTTTTAAAATAATCGATTGCTACGGAAATAATTTTTTTTTCGACAATAAAAAAATTATCATTTAATTTTGTAGTTCATCTCAGGGACATTATTTTTTCCTGTTATGTATAACTAGGAAAAAAATTATGTACAAAATATATTACGCGATCGAAAATAAAATGATTCAGAGTAGGTCATGATTGTCGAACAAAAAAAGTTGGTAATATTTATCTGTCGAATTTCATGGCTGTACTTACCAGTGATAATTTTAGTTGTTTTAAAATGTTGCAGTTGGAACACATAACGTTCATTGTTCAAAGTTATTTCAGAAATGGTGAAAATCTGAATGACGGCTACTCGGAAGCATTCTATTTTCAATCATATGCTACAATACTTGTCGATATCTAACGAAGAATTGAAATTGACCCAACAGATGGCGCCAGGTTTTTTTATACACATACAGCAGTAACTGCCGCTAGATGTCACCTACAATCGCTAACAATTTTAGTATCTCTACATTATTTCTTACATTTGCATTTTATTATTATTTTTTATTAGAACTTTATAATATTAAGGGCCATATACACCAAACACTTTAATCGAACTTAAATTTGAGTGACGTTTATATTGTGACATTTGAAGTTTCATAACATTGTGTAAGTCACATTCTAAGTGACGCTTAAAGTTAAGCTGAGTTAATTCGTTCGGTGCATACGGCCATTAGCCAGACATTTCTAAGATTCGTTTCCAAGGTCAATGTATTTCTGTCAAATATAATAATCGTAAACGAAGTAGCTGACATCTAGAGGCGACAATCGTACTACATGGAGCCAAACTACAAATTAAATCCAAATCAGTTATTTTCCAGTTAAATCTCTAAATTAATTTGAGTTAAATCGCTAAATTAATTCGAGTTACATCGCTAAAATTCGGTATAAAAATGACACTATGACATCTGGAATTTGTTTGTCATTTTAATGGCGCTAAATGAATCCAACTTTATTTTCAATCACTGATTTTTATTAATTATTGTTGTCTGTAACCCTCCTATTCTGTAACTCATAACGACATCGTTAGGTACCGATATAATCATTAAGTGACATATTTTGACCAATCAGTACATAGAAATGCTTTGTATCTAACCACTGATTGGTCAAAATATGCTACCTAACGAATATCGGTATCTAACGATGCCGTTATGAGTTATAGAATAGGGGGGTTAGTGTCAGTTCATAATTACAGCCACCCAGCAAAAGTTTTGATATTATTAAATTTACGTCAAGAAGTGTACATTTTTTTTGGCCACGGCAGTATATCACCGTACAATTTTTTCATCATTTGTTTCGAAAACGAACCCGTAATTCCGACTGACGAACGCAAGCCGTCACAGACCTCCGTGTAAACGTTGTATGCTCCTTGAAAATTAGGGATTAAACAACGAGAGAAGAAGCTATTTTTTTTCTGTCGTTCAACAACTGTCTCGTTTTTAAAATTGTTGTGACATAGCTGAAATTCAAAAGCGAAATATAAATTAAGTAATTAAACGCAATTATTTATTTTATGCCTTCAAAAGGATATACATACAATAGTAGTTATTTATTGTATAAGTGTTTTAGATAGCATTTTCTTAAGTGGATAAAATGCATCTAAAACACGCATGCAACACAACGTTTTATCCACAATCACCACATTTATGGAATCAGAATGAGCGAAATTTAATTAAAAATATTCGTATTCGTAAAATGAAACGTGACAGGCTTTGTCATACCTATACTGGTTGCTATGGTACGTTGTTTATTATTATCATCCACTAGTGGAATAAAGTAACTTTATTCCACTAGTGGAATAAAGTAACTTTATTCCACTAGTGGATAATAGGTCACTTTAAATGCTTCATAAGTGTGGATAAAAGTCCAATTATAATGTGATAGTGGATAAACACTATTATCAGTCTTTGAACAAAGAATTCAGGAATTATGTCGAGTTACACTCTCATCTGTAAACAATGATAATTTAGTGTAAACATTATTTTTATCATCAGTATTTTTTTTTGTATGTAGAAAGTAGAAATCAAAATGTTTTTTCTTAAGATATTGCAGGAGTGCGTACAACGCACTTTTTTAAAATGACATACTTTTTAGTAATCCAATGGAAAATTGTCTTAATTTTCGTAAATCTAAAACTAAAACTCTCGGTGTTTACTGAAGCTCACGGTTATAAATAATTTTGAAACGACCCGACCGTTATAAATAATAGTGGCGTGCAATACTTTTATCGTATTCCAATAAGCCATATTTTATCGCGTTTCGCGGTGGTTTACCTTAATCTGCGACCTTTGAAACCGGCGGCGAGCGAGAAATTTCCCCTAATTATCGCCCCCCGGAAATCGATCGAATAAAAACCACACCGCCGAAATCCGTTCCGGGCCTCCGCGTAAACGTTTCGCCGCCTTGAAAATAGAAGGGATTAGAAAATAAGCGCAGTTCCGCTTAAAAAAGCAATCGATAGCGTCATATATCACCGGCCAGCGCAAAAGAAATTTTAATTGGAGCGGGAGCGCGCCTCGCCAGATAATATTGAAAAATTCGCTCCGAGACGTGTTAAATAAATAAAAGCGATTAATTAAGGAATTAGAGGCGGGGTCGCCCCCGCACGCGGTCATTCAATCAGTACCGCCGCGCCGACGAACGAACGGGTTTAATACCGGCTTTCGAAAAACAAAAAGAGGCATTTTTGAGTACGCTTAAAATTAGAAAGCGCCAAGGAAAATCTAGAGAGGAAAAAAAAATCGAACTCCGTCGGGGCTATTAATTATTTACTTATGCGTCGGGTCTTTTTATATTTTCAATAAGGAGCGTCGCCTCTCGACGCCGTATTTATGTGAGTGTGTATGTGTGTGTGTGTGTGTGTGTGTGAGTGTGTGCCGACGCTATCTGGCGTTATTGTGTGATAAGGCGTATCGCCGCCGCAGGATGATAAAGGCATGAGACGGGGGCGGTCAGGCACGTGCCCCGTGCTCAGTCACACATCACGACACCCGTAACCGTTAAATGAGCAGTGGCTGCTTGGGCGGCGTCGCGGCGCTGCGGCGTGGACGAGGCGGCGCGTGTCTGACGCGTCTAGGGTCTAACTAGAAATCACCCGCCACCCACACGACCCCGGAACAGACCGCAGCGCAGTGGTTCTCAACAGGTTACTTCACTCCTTCAAGTCGCGTTTTGATAGTGCAACTTTAATAACGTTTTTAATATGTATTAACAATTTATTTTTTGTGTTAATTTGAAAAAATGCGATGGTTTTTTTATGAAAATTAAAAAATATGTCTCGGCTAAATTCAAAAGAAAAAATGTAATTTGTTTGTCTTTTGTTTTCGCTGTGTGTCGATTTCTCTCTGACATCAGAAGCGGGATCATAACCAAAAGATCACCTTCCGTTTAGTTTTCATTTTTTCGCCCGGTGTCATCTTTGAAACGGCTAGATTTGATTTTACTTTCAGCGTTTTCGATTCACATGCACCGGTTGCACTCAGTGTATTTGCATCTTCTTTTAACCTCATGTAATAACACAAGATGAAAATACTCTGAGTGCGCACTGGTGCAGTCAATCGAAAACGCTATTTGTGTTTCAGCTGAAGTCGGTCGCCTATAATAGTTAGAAAAATAGAAAATAGTTAATGTCACGCACTTAAAAGACGCCAAATACAATAGCACATTACTTTCTGTATAAATGTTGCACAAACGAATTTCTGGCAAAAAACGAAAGAGAACATTCAAATCTATTGATTTATGCTATTTCTGAGTTTTCGCCGATCGATTTTATTGATTAATTATTGCTTGAAAACGGGCGCTCCCACGACTTCAGATATTCAACACAGCGTTAATTATAAACTTTTATGCAAATGTTGCACAAACGAATTTCTTACAAAATATGAAAGAACATGTACAAATTTATCGATTTATGATTTTTATAAGTTTTCGGCCATCGTTAAATAGTTTTTCTTTTTGCATTAAATACATATATCCGAGAATGCCTAAATACAATCAATAATCTTATTATCAGTCGATAAAATCGATGGGCTAAAACCCAGAGATAGCATAAATCGACAGATTTGAATGCTCTCTTTCATATTTTGCAAGAAATTCGTTTGTGCAACATTTACATAAAAAGTTATGTGCATTTATAGTTAACATGTCTTGAATATCTGAAGTCGTGGGAACGCCCGTTTTCAATCGATAATTAATCAATAAAATTGATCAGACAAAACTCAGAAGTACCATAAATCGATAAATTTGAATGTTCTCTTTCATATTTTGCAAGAAATTCGTTTGTGCAACATTTGCATAAAAAGTTATGTGCATTTATATTTGACGTTGTCTTGAATATCTGAAGTGTGGGAGCGCCCGTTTTCAATCTATAATTATTAGTCAATAAAATCGATCGGGCAAAACTCAGAAATAGCAAAATTGAAAGATTTGAATGTTCTCTTTCGTATCCTGCCAGAATTTCGTTTGTGCAACATTTGTATAAAAAGTTATGTGCTATTGTATTTGGCGTCTTTTAAGTGCTTGACATTAACTATATTCAATCGATCAGTAATCAATAAAATCGATCGGCTAAAACTTACTTTCGATGTATGTGATCATTTGCTATCCGACTACGTGCAAGTTTTCATCGTAAATAGTTTCTTTAAAAAGTTATTTATATAATTATATACTGGGCATTAATTACTGCCAATAATTTGAATTTCGTTTTTTTCTCAATTGTGATACACCAGGGACAAACTATAATTAATGATCTTCACAATGTTGTTAAAATTATAGTTCTGTGATAATTAGGACGGCTTTGGCAGCCAATTTAGATTTTGAAATTTTGTTGCTGGAGCTTTGTTGCTAACTTCTCACCGGTCTTTCAATTAACTAAAACATGATTTTTAATTCCATGGCCTTCTGAAGTTGATTTTGAATCTGATGATGAAGATTATAGTCACAATAGCTTTCTGAAAATTATTTTACTTTTATCCTGAACACGTTTGTGTCCTCGACGCATTTTTTTTTGGTGTACCAAAAACAGTTCTTTGTAAATTTGATCTTCCCCGTGTTACTATTTTCAGTGGAAATGCATAAAAATATAATAGGGTACTTTATGTGTTACTTTGAATTTTTTTTGTCATATTCACATAATTGTTCGTTCTTGTATTTACAAACTTACTCTTTGTACCGTGTGATTTGTAAATTTTTTTAAAAATATTTAGTTAATAAATAATAAATTAAAATTAATCTGTGTCTTTTATGAGATTTTTTTCTGTAAGAATCTTCATTTACTTTATTATTATGAAAGGTAAAAAATGTACTTCTTTCTCAATTAAGAACTATGGGTTTTTTCTAAAAAATTCAGAGGTTCTTTGCAATAATTAAATTGTATAATTAAGAGTAAAAATTGTATATAAAAATGGTCTGGAAAGTACCTGTTAAGTACGTATATTTTTTAGTTTCTCTTGTTTCTCTTCAAACTGATTTTCTGTCCTCTCGTTTAAACTTTATTTATTTTCCTCGTGGACGACCTTCAATTGTTTTTCTTTATTATAAGTATTATTAGAGTTTTAGCGGACTGTTGATAACGTCATTTAAATTAATCACATTAATAAGAAAGACATATTTTAACTGTCAAACTGCTTGTCAAACAACTGTCAAACTGCTGTGGAAGTTCTAACAAAACTTTAATACTTTAATTACATAATTGTCAAATTAACACCTGATTTTTTTACAGTTTAGAACAGTTGTCAAAGTTTTTGTTGTTAATAAAGTTCTAGTGGACTATTGATCAAACTGATTGACAGTTAATTTTTTGACAATTATGACAGCTATAAAGGTAGGAACATAATTTTTCTAGTAAACTATCGATATAGTCGTTCTCATTAATAAAAATAAACTTATGTTTTAATTGTCAAAGTGACTGGACAATTTTGACATCCGTCAAAGTTTCAATAAACGTTTCCTTTTTAATAAACTATCCATGACATCGTTCTGATGAATCACATTAATAAAAAAGACTTATATTTTAGCTGTCAAACTGATTGACAATTAATTTTGTGATAATTATTACTGCTGTGAAGTACTGAAGTTTAAATAAAATGTTTCTGGTAAACTATTGATGTGGTCATTCTAATTAACGAAATTGAATAATAAGCGTACATCTATATTTTAATTGTCAAACCGACTACTATCTAATTTCTTGCCAGTCGTTAAAGTTTCAATAATTTTTTTTCTTTTTACCCAACTATCGGTGACATCATTCTAATTAATCACTTTAATAAAACAAACTCATATTTTAGTTATGAAACTGACTGATTTTTTTGACAATTTCGACAGCCGTCAAAGTTTCAATACATTTTTTAGTAGATTATTGATAACGTCATTCTAATTAATCACGCCACGAAATCTTCGTGTTTTTGACTATTTGACAGCTGTCAAAGTTTTGACAAACTATTCTAGCAGACAGTTTATGGCGTCTTTCTAATTAATTACATCAATAAGACGCTAGTATACAGTAGATGACATCATTATAATCGAGCACATTAATAAAAAATCATTTTAATTATCAAACTACCTGATTTTTGACAATTACTTCAATTGTGAAAGTTTTAATAAAAGCTTTTCTAGTAGACTGTTGATGTCATTAATTAGATGACATTAGTAAAAAACATACTTTAATTATCAAACTGATTGAGAACTAATTTTTTGATAATTACGTCAGTTGCCAAATTTTTAATAAAATTTTCTAGTAGATTATTGATGACGTCATTCTAATTAATCACGCCAATAAAAAATCTTATATTTTGATTGTCAAATTGACTAACATCAGATTGGTTTGACTATTTGACAGCCGTCAAAGTTTTAATAAACTTTTGTAGCAGACTATTTATGACGCCTTTCTAATTAATTGCATTAATAAAACATACTCCTACTTTAATTGTCAAACTGATTGACAACTGATTTTCTTTACAATTTTTCAGCTGCCAAAGTTTTAGTAAATGTTTGTAGTACGCTGTAGATGACATCATTCTAATTAATCACATTAATAAAAAAACATTTTAATTATCAAACTGACAGCTGTTTTTTTTTGACAATTTCTTTAAACAATTTTGTTTAAACAATAGGGGCAACAAGAGACATCACCTTGTCCGAGGCAAAAATGTGAAGCCGGGGAATAAGTATTTAGCTTTTGTTCTCTTTCCTGTGACAATTAAGTTTCGGTATTTTTTTGTTTTAGAAGAACGAATGTATATCACTCTGAATTAGTTAGTAAATTTTACTTCATAAGATCCCAAGGTTCTTCGCGATTGTAACAATTTAGAAGCCCGAAACGTCTTTAATTTTATAATAAAAAAAATCCGAAAATTCATGCAATTTATTCTGAATTTGTTCTTGTTTTTTTTTTATATATCTTTTCCAATTTTTGAATACCGTGGTGGAAAATACGAAATCTTAAATGGGAAATTTCAATTCCACCAAATTCTGAAGTTTCACTTTTTATTTGTAAAATACTGTTTTACTTTTTTACCTTGCAACGACCAATTAACAATTCCAGTGGTAACAGACACTTTAAATTGTTCAATAAAAACTCAAAATCAGATAATATAACATTAACTTTAATCACACATATGTATTATGAAAAATAATTAAAAACGGCGTTTTTCCCGAAAAATTTGCTTCGTAGGGTCCGAAGTTCTTTGTAATTAATTGCAACAATAAAGAAGTCGGAAAATAGTTGTGCCGGGGCGCAATTATTTCACAATAAAGAAGTTCTTTGCTTTATAATACAAAAAAAGATTTAAAAAATTCTGATTTTGTATTCAAATGTGCCATTCTCCTTTTTATTTTTTTTTATTTATCCTTTCAAGTTTTTAAATACCGTGGTGGAAAATATAAAATCTTAAACGGAAAATTTCAATTCCACCAAAGTTCCTTTTTATTTTGATTTCTATAATTAAATAGATTTTTTTTAAAATATATTTTTCTTAACTTCTAAATTTCGATTCTGCAAGTTCACTGTAATTTCGAAGTTCTCCCCGTGCGCAGCTGTAATTAATGAATTTTTTTTTAATTAAGTCGTCACATAAAATTATATTTCCCAGCGCACGCTTCCGTCCGATCTCATCCGTTTGATCGGGCGAGCCTCGGCAATCAGAGAATTATGCAGTGAGTGAGTCGCCCAAATCGATGCCCTGATCTCTCCGACGCCAGGGCCGGGCCGTGAAATAAATACGAAGCGTCGAAGTGAATTACTCGGCCAGAACTATTTTTCTCTCGGTCTAAGCAAATTCGATTTTTGTCGTCGGCGGCGGCGGCGGCGGTTCGCCCCCCTGATTAGAGGGCCTTTCGTCCATTTATTTTGTTATTTCTGTTTTGAACCCTCCTTCTTTGAAATTAAAGAAAAAAATCGCATGTACTTACAAACAGGGCCGTATTTAAAAAAAGAAAGATTCATTAAATGCAAACTGAAATGCATAAGAACGTGCAGGGCCGCCCTTGTGCAACACATATTTTGGGGCCCTTGAATAATGCTTTTTAAAATTCTGAACAAATATTCTTTTACCATTTTACTCAAAAAATACAGGAGACCTAATATTTGCAAAATATTTAATTGTATATGCTATTTCCCTGCCTGAAAAACGAATCAACACGGTGTACATACAGGGTGACTGACAATTGTTCCGCCAAAAAGCAAAAACGTATAACAGAGTGGATGTCACTGATTACGCGAAAAACGTTTAAAAAACTCTATGGAATAGTTTATGATTAATGAAAAATGTAACTAAAAGTATTTTACGCCGGAGTGTGTGGAGTATTTGCAATACAATTCAAATTAAAATTAAAGAGAAATACATACCAGGAATTTTTACCATGGAAATTTGAATTACTTTCGTGTTGTAGTGATTTATTTACCAAAGCAGGTGTTCAAGTGGAGCCGTTGTTGTTCTTATTTTATATAATTTTCTTCAGGAGACTCGCATGTATTTGTCAATATTTTGGAGCTCGTATTCAGCTGATTACAATAATTCCATTTAATGGTTAAGTTAACGTCCAACGTCGTAACAATCATAAAACTATAAAACACTTTTATAATTATATTCCATTTATCTGCTGCTCTTTCTTAACCAGGGACGAATTGTCGTTTTGGGTGTAATTTTTGATTATTTTTCAAAAACTAAAGCACACAGGGGATATTGCTTCTCTTCGTGCTCCTTTTTTTGGTGAAACAATTGTCAGTCACCCTGTATCTATACTATAGTAATAGTACATTGATAAAAATTAATTCTGCTGAAGCAAGGTGCTTATGAATAATTATTTTTGCTAAGTTTTAACCGCAATTCAATTTTACTATTTTATATCTATTAATAATAATAAATAATTACAGACTATTTGGCGCCCCTTTTCTTAAGCGCCCTTGTGCGTCGCAGAATCTGCACAACGGGCAACGGCGGGCCTGCGAACATGAGATCTACTAAACAAAGACTAATACATTGTCTATAAATTTAAATAATATTTTATTTATGAATTATACTAATTGATTCTGCACGTAAAACACATATTTAGTAATTTTAGGAAAAGGCAGAAACGTATTCAACTTAGATATGTTTAACTAAACTAAACATAGTAGCCCGTATTCTCATGCTATCATTAATTTAGTAAAATGTTTATTTCCCATGGCAAATGCTCGTCTGTCACTGTCTTACACATTAAATTGACATAAAGCTATATCGTTTGTTGTTTATTTAAATCAAGACTTTAGTTTTTTTTTTTAATCTGTGGTGATTGCCCAACGGGGTCCTAAGTCAAAGGTTAAATACAACTTTAGTAATAAAATGAGAATACGGGCCAAAGTAAACAAGTAAATTTTTATTATTGTTTTTATTTTGCCTTCGTAATTATCAATCAAATTTATTTTAAAAGAGGCGAGAAATTTTAGATAAAATGTATAAATAAATTATTGTCACTTTTTGGTTTTTTTCTTTCTTTCTCTTAGAGCCGTATGACAGGATGTTAACTTTTGTGTAAGATTAGTTACAAAGTGAGAGAGAGACAGGTTACCGCAGTGAATGTTTTATTGGTTGAGTTGATACTTCTCTCTCAGTTTTTTATTAAATTTCGCACAAAAATTAACAACGCGTCACACGGCTCATAAAATTTTTAATTTATCTTTAATTAATAATCAAGCTTATCTTTTTTTTTTAATTTCAAGTACCTACCTTTAATGTTTAATGTCGTTTTCCCATAAAACTTTCGTTCTGAAATTTTTCAAATTAAATGTTTGAATTTTTTTTAGGAAAAAAAAAATGAAGATATTCGTCCAACCCCTTTAAACGGTGCACTGTATAAAAATGACCTTAAAACTGTATGAAGTAATTTTTTGTTTAGTTTAATCTTAATTTTCTAATTTCTTTATTTAAACAATTTATATCCGTTGCTATTTTGGGGTTCAAGACAACTACATTTATGTCGATTTTTTGTTCCCTTTGTCTTTTACTAGATTTTCTTCTGTAATGATTAACAATTCAAAGTTTCAATCTCCTTTTCTTTTTTTTTCTTTTATTATAAAAAACAATTAATGTACATAACGAGTGTTTTTTTTTTTAATTTCGTGTCGAAGTTGGCCGTGACAAGGTGCTTATTGTGAACGCACCACAATTTTGATTATTTGTTGTAAATCTTATTTTCTTATTGTCTGTTTTCATTGTTACAACAGGTCTCATTCTTATTGTCGTTTTTCATTTATTACAATAGATTACATTCTCGTGTTGTCTTATCGTACACTGAGAAAAATGGAATTTTGCGGTTTTGATAAAACATCATTCCTATCGATAAAATAAAAGTATAATGTAAAAGTATAATGCTGTCATGTTATAAGATCCATCTTATAAATATTATGCTGAATAATTTAGTAATAAAATGTCATGTCTGACTTTTTGTTAATTACTCTGGTAATTTTATCATGACAGGAAATGATACTCTAAATAACAAACCACATAGTGTTAATTTTGCAGTAGTACGCTGAGTCGGTTTTTAACGCGAATCCGAATAAAATGTTCGGAATTCTTGTTAATATAAACGTACTCCTTTGTTCTATTTTTCTCAGTGTACTGTTGAGTTCGAAACCTCGAAAGCAAGGTTAGAAATTGCAAGTTCAAACGTCAAATTAACAAATGTCATGACGATGATGGTTCACAACGAAATTTTCATGGCCAACTTCGACGTTAGATTAAAAAAAACACTCTTTACTTCATTCTGAATTACATATATCTACAAATCTTGGTTCATAAGTTCTTTGCAATAAATAAATTCATGTATAATTAAAAATAATCAATATGCAGGGGCGTCGAAAGACATTAACTGAGCCGCGGAAAAAGTTTACTTGTACCCTAAATAATTTTTTTCAAAGTTGATTCCAGGCTTTTTTTACCGTGTCATCGTCAACTCTCCCTCGTCGGTCCTGCCAATCGGTATTTTGGGATTTTCTTGTGTTCTCCTTGTTTGTCTTTTTTGTGACAACTAAGGTTCGATTTTTTGTTGTTTTATTATTAAGAAAATTAAATGGATTCTATTCTGTATTAAAAACCGTGATTTTTCCCGAAAATGTTGCTCCATAAGGACCACCCACGTTCCTTGCGATTACAAAAATTAAGAAGCTCGGAACGTCTTTTGTTTTATAATACATAAAAAGATTTTAAAAATTTTCTAAATGCCGTTTTCAATTTTATTTATTTTATTTTTATTTTTTTTTTATTTTTCCTTTCCTATTTTTAGATATATACCGTGGTGGAAAATATGAAATTTTAAACGGGAAATTTCAGTTCCACCAAAATTTCTTTTTATTTTTTATTCGTAGAATGTTATTTTACAATTTTTACCTTGCAATAATTCCACTCCTAACTAACAGATACTTTAAATCGTTCATTAAAATCAATATCTGATAAAATAACGATTACTTTAAACTTTAATTGCTATTATGAAAAATAAATGTATATTATTCGGTGTTTTTCCCCGGAAATTTTGCTTCTTAGGGTCTGAAGTTCTTTGGAGTTGCAACAATTAAGGAGTCTCTTGTTTTATAATAAAAAAACAAAAACATTAAAAAATGTGAAAATGCTGTATTCAAATGTCGTTGTTTTTATTTTCATTTCGTTTTTTTCAGTTTTTAAGCATGTACCAGAGATCGTTTCCCATGGACCACATTAGCATAAATGACCATATTTAATCTAAATCCTTTGATCGGACCTTACGAATGGTGGAAAATATGAAATCTTAAACGGGAAGTTTCAAATTCCACCAAAATACGAACTTTTATTTATTTTTTAGTAAAATATATACTCGTGTGTTAGTTTGAATCAATACGTCAAATTTGTTTAAACAGTGCGTAATAAATATTTCGTTCTTCTTTTGTTTTATTATTACGAAAAAGGAACGTATTGCATTCGGAACGAAAAAGTACTGAAACGGAAAGATTTTAAAAAATGCTTGCAATTCATTCTGAATTTGTTGTTCAAATTCAAATGCCGCGTTCTTCTTGTTTTGATTTCTCTCGTCCAGTTTCTAAATACCGTGGTGGTAAATACGAAATCTTATGGGGAAAGTTTCAGATTCCATCAAAATACGAAGTTTTATTTTATTTTTTTTTTAGTAAATACTCGTACCTACGTTAGATTGAATAAATTCTTTAAGCAATGTGAAAAATATTCTCAAAAGTATTTGATAATTTTTTTTATTTAACTTCAATTTTTCCTGTTTCTTTGTTTAAACAATTGATATCGGAAAGTTACCTTGGACTTCAAAACAATTACATTTATACAGGGTGGTCCCGAACTAAGGTGCCAAAAAGAAATCAGTTATAGGAGTAAAACTCATACACAAAAAAATTTTCTAATAAAAGTCTTCGTTTTTGAGATAAAAATAATTGAAAATTTGTTGAAAATTTGCTGTATGCTAATGTTAATCGGCATTGAAAAGGTAATACTGGTTGTATGGCAACAATATTTGCATTTTTTTAGCAACGGTACCTGTAGCATCTAAACTCATTAGCATACAGCAAATTTTCAATTATTTTTATCTCAAGAACGAAAAGACTTTTATTAGAAAAATTTTTTGTATATGAGTTTTACTCATCATCTATAACTGATTTCTTTTTGGCACGTCATTTCGGGACCACCCTGTATATTTTTTTCTGGGACGAATCAAAAGTTTCGTTCTTCTTTTGTTTTATCGTTATAAAAAACGAACGTATTTCATTCGCAATTAAAAATTGCGTTTTCTCCTTAAATAAAAATATGTGTTTAAAAAAAATGCCGCATTTTTCTTATATCTCCTGTCCAGGAAATTTTAAACGGGAAATTTCAAATTCCACCAAAATACGAATTTTTTTTTTTGTGGAATATATACAGGGTTTTTGTTTATATTTTAAACGGTACCAACACATTTTATTATTAGACATACCAAAAAATGTTAAATACAAAAGTTTAAGGAACCGCCAGAATATACTAAAAACAAAAACAAATGACGATCGGAAACTTAACAAATGAGTATCAACTTTGTTATTTTCAATGGAACATCCAGTATATTTTGACGAATTAAGAAATATATTTTCCTCCTAATTCCAAAAATATGTAGTTTAGGTTTACATTTGGTTTCATAATTTTTGCAATATTTAAGTTTGAAATTATTATTGTTTTGGCGTATTTTGATAAATTTATTTTATATAGTACGTTTATTTGTCTTAGTTGTTAGTGTTTGGTCTTATAAAATGTCCCAGATGAACAATCTTTTAATTATAATTAACACTTGTTACATAATAACATTTTTATTAATCAAAGTAAATTAATTTTTTTTAATTTCAAACTTAAATATAGCAAAAAGTATGAAACCAAATATAGACAAACTACATATTTTTGGAATTAGCAAGAAAATATCTTTCATAATTCGAGAAAATATACTGAGTGTTTAAAATAACAAAGTTGATACTCATTTGTTAGGTGTCCGATCGTCATTTGTTTCTTTTTTTAGCAAATTCTGGCGGTTCAGGTAAATCCCTAAAACTTTTGTATTTATAATTTCTTTGTATGTCTTATAATAAAATGTGTAGGTACCGATCAAAATATAAACAAAAACCCTGTACATACCTACTCGTTTCTTTGTTTGAATAATTCCTCCAATTTCTTTAAACAATGCGAAAAAATGTTCTCAAATACATTTCACAATTTTTTTAATTTAATTTAATTTTTTCCTGTTTCTTTGTTTAAACAATTGATGTCGAAAGGTATTTTGGATTTCAAGACAAATATGTACAGGGTGGATCAATTTCGATGTCTCTTATGGGCATCTCTGTAACTATAAGAGTTAGAAAAAAACTAGTGCCCAAGTCTCGATCTCTTTTTTAGAGATAAAGTCAATAGACTAAACAAAAATTGGCTATCTTTTTTTGTTTTCGAGTTATAGGCAAAAATTGACATTTTCGACTTTTCGTCAATCACGTATATTTCGTTTATTTTTACAGATATTAAAAAACTGTTTTGACATTATTAGGACACTTTTTTGAATACAATTCAGTGGTGTAGTTGGTTTCTTGATATTTAATAAAATTTTCGAGTTATAACATAAAGTTATATTTTTTTAAATGGAAATCACAGTAGGCAATGCCACCTTTAAATAGAGATTTTTTTTCTGTTTTCAAAAATATATACTTTGTTGGGTTTATTTGTTACAATTAATAGAATAAAACGCCTTTTTTATTATTCTTGGGTGTATTCTATTCTTAGTAGGCTGGTTTGAACAAAGGCCGACAATTTTTTTGTTTGTTTTTATTAAATATCAACTCTTGTTCAAATATTTTGACAGTTGCAACCGCATAAAGAGAAAGAAAGAGAGAACGAGCATCCTCTAAAAGTCACAAAGACTACAACAATACCGATACCATGTGGTTTGGGTGAAATTCGAAATTATGTAACTTCATTTAATATTTAAGTTTAAAACGCATTTTTTTCGATCAAATATGCATTTCATGGGATAATGAACTAAATTATATGTATAAATTAAAAACATCTTAAAAATAAGAAATTATTGCAGAAAAAGTTGAAGAATATTGAAATGTAAGTAGATAATAAACACAACTCTTTATATATCACTATAAATAACTTAAAACCCAGAAAATAATATCAAAATAAAATACAATTTCAACACTGCCGCGCTAAAATACACAGCCAACTCATGTTGCAACCCAACCCAGCTCTATCGGTGCTAGCTTTCTATCTCTTATGTTTATCGCAATACCACTCACTCTTGTGCTACCCAATCTTCAAATCTTTGTTAATATTTAATAAAAACAAAAGAAAATTGACGGCTTTTGTTGAAACTAGCCTCCTAAGAAAAGAATGCACCCAAAAATAATAAAAAAGGCGTCTTATTCTATTAACTGTAAGAAATAAACCCAACAAAGTATATATTTTTGAAAACAGAAAAAAAATCTCTATTTAATGATGACATTGCCAACTATGATTTCCATTTAAAAAAATATAACTTTATGCTTTAACTCGAAAATTTAATTAAATATCAAAAAACCAACTACACCACTGAATTGTATTCCAAAAAGTGTCCTAATAATGTCAAAACAGTTTTTTAATATCTGGAAAAATAAACGAGATATGACTGATTGACGAAAATTCGAAAATGTCAATTTTGGCTTATAACTCGAAAACAAAAGAAAATAGCCAATTTTTGTTTACACTATTGACTTTATCTCTAAAAAAGAGATCGAGACTTGGCCATTAGTTTTTTTCTATCTTTTGTAGTTACAGAGTTGTCCATAAGAGACATCGAAATTGATCCACCCTGTACATTTATATATTTTTTTCTGTGACGAATCAAAAGTTTCGTTCTTCTTTTGTTTTATCGTTATGAAAAACGAATGCATTTAATTAGCAATTAAAAATTGCGTTTTCTCCTTAAATAAAAAGATGTATTTAAAAAAATCCATGAATTTTGTATTCAGATACCGCATTCTTCTTGTTTCCCCTGTCCAGTTTTTAAATACCGTGGTGGAAAATACGCAATTCTATACGGAAAATTTCAAATTCCACCAAAATACAAACTTTTATTTATTTATTTTTAGTTTAGTTTGAATAACTTCGTCAAATTTCTTTAAACGGTGTGAATGTTCTTAAATGCGTTTAATAATTTTTCTTTTTGGTTTAACCTTAATTTTTCCTGTTTCTGTGTTTAAAGAATTGATATCGATATGTATTTGACATTGACAAGACAATTAAAAAGGGCGTTTTCTGCTGAAATAAAACTATTTAAGAAAATGCATGATTTTGTATTCCAATGCCGCAATTCTTCTTGTTTTGATGATTTCTCATGCCCAATTTTTAAATACCGTGGTGGAAAATACGAAATTTTAAACGGGAAGTTTCAAATTCCACCAAAATCTGAACTTTTCTTTATTTTTAATGAAATACACGTATGCTACTTTGCATCAATTAATAGCTAATTTTTTTTAAACAGTGAACAGTAAAAATGGTTCTGAAATATACAGCTGAATTCAAAAAAATCGGGAAATGTCAAAAAAGATCGACACGTTTTTTTCAATATTTTCATAGCGTGAAAACGGATTTATTAGAAATAGGTTAGAATTATTTGACGGTACGTCACTTTATAAGTAAACAGGTTAATTTTTTGAAAGGCATGTATGTATTGTCAATTAGACAATTAATTGACAAATAGAACCAAATTTACAACTGGAAAAATTTCATTTCCCGATTTTTTTGAATTCAGCTGTATTTAATATTTTTTTTTAATTTTAACTTAAATGCGTTTCATAATTTTTCTTTTTGGTTTAACCTTAATTTTTCCTGTTTCTTTATTTAAACAATTGATATCGATAGGTATTTTGGACTTCAAGTCAAATACATTCATGCATATACTTCCTTCTGTGACGATTCAGAAGTTTCGTTTTTCTTTTGTTTTATTGTTATGAAAAACGAACGTGTTTCATTCGGATTTTAAAAAGGCGTTTTCTCCTGAAATACTTTATTGAAAAAATGCATAAATTTATATTCAAGTGCTGCCTACTTCTTGTTTTGATTGATTTCTCCTGCCAGTTTTTTAAATACCGTGGTGGAAAATACGTAATTCTAAACGGGAAATTTTAAATTCCACCAAAATCGGAATTTTATTTTTATTTTAGTAAACTACTCGTTTGTTAGTTTGAATAAATTCGTCAAATTTGTGAAGAAATGTTCTCAAACACATATACTTAATTTTTTTTTTAATTTAACTTTAATTTTTCCAATTTCTTTGTTTAAACAATTGATATCGATAGGTACTTTGGACTTGAAGACAATTACATTTGCTCATACATATACAATGTATTTTTTTTCAGTGACGAATCAAAAGCTTCGTTTTGCTGTTGTTTTTTTTATTAAGAAAAACGAACGTATTCCATTCGGAATTAAAAAGGGCGCGGGCGTTTTCTCCTGAAATAAAACTATGTATGTGTTTAAAAAAAGTTCATGAATTTGTAATCGAATGTCGCGTTCTTCTTGTTTTGATTTCTCTTGTCCAGTTTTTAAAAACCGTGATGGAAAATACGATATATTGAAAAAGAAATTTCAATTCCACCAAAAACATTTATTTATTTATTTTTTAAGCAAAATACTCGTACGTTAGTTTTGAAGCAATTGAGGTTTTACTTAAAATACTACATTTTTGGACGAATACAATAAAATAATTTTATATTGTGTGATTAGGATTACGCCGATTATTATTATAAAGGAGCGTCTTGAAGTGGCGCCAGAGAAATAGCCGAAATGCTACTGTTGAGGGTCACTGGTGGGTTCGGTTAGTGTGATGTGGCGGTGTCGGCACGCGACAGAAGCAGCACCCACCCCCCGCAGTCGATCCGCCGCTGCACGCGTCACTCGCACGCGCTTCCCTACCGTCAGTCTCAGTCGCGGCGATGCCAGAGTGATGACCGCCAAGAGCAAACGTGCGGCGGAACCCCGCAGAGCCAACAAGCCGCTGATGGAGAAGCGACGACGCGCCCGCATAAATCAAAGCCTGGCCGCCTTGAAAGCGCTCATCCTCGACAGTTCCAAGCAAGACAACGCCAAACACTCCAAACTAGAAAAAGCGGACATCCTCGAACTGACCGTGCGACACTTCCAGCGCCACAGAAATTTGGATACTCCGGGGGTCCACCAGTACCGTGCCGGTTATTCCGACTGCGTCAAAGAAGTTCAAAGATACCTCGACACCCCCGACGTTCACACGATGACGATGATAGATTCGGGCGTCAAGCAAAGGCTTATAAGGCATTTGGATAGCTGCGTCTCAGAAATTGATACGGACCTACGACCTCTTCCTCCACCACCACCACCACCACCACAACCACCTCCGACAGCCGCTGAAGATAGATTGCAACCTCCGGATTCGAGTACCTCAGAAGAACCGAGCAACGAACTCGTGAGATACGAGACTAACGCCCCGGTCGTCCCTAAAAAAGTGCTGAGGCGGTGCGACGGTGGATTCGTCTTCGTACTTCCCTCGCATTATCTGCAGTTTGCCACCGCGCTCGGAATAAATCTGCGGCCGCAGCCCGACGAAGAACGACGGTGCCTGGAGGAGAAAGGCGAAGAGGAGGAGCAAGAGAAAACTGCTAACGAAAAGCCTTTGGACTTCAGCAAAAACAATGAAGCTCATGATATGTGGAGGCCTTGGTAAATGATTCACTTTGTTTTGGGGGTGGAAAGGAAACTCGACCGATCTGATTTTCAAATCCAATCCAAATACTTTGCGTAAAAAAAAATTATTTCAAAAAATTTCAACTCGAGTTTCGCAAAACCCTGTATAATTCACATTGAAAGTAACTGTTTATAATTACTTCTTGTTGAATTGTCTAGCAAAATAAGTTTGCTCAGAATTTCGTTATTTTAAACAAATCTAACAGATGATTAATTAAAAAATTTTAACCAAAAAATTCTTAAATTTTTTTTTAAACGAATGTACAGGGTTGGGTTGGGTTGAGTTTCGCAAAACCCTGTATAATTCACATTGAAAAGTAACTGTTTATAATTACTTCTTGTTGAATTGTCTAGCAAAATAAGTTTGCTCAGAATTTCGTTATTTTAAACAAATCTAATAGATGATTAATTAAAAATTTTAACCAAAAAATTCTTAAATTTTTTTTTTTAAACTAATGCACAGGGTTTTTTGTCTTTGTTATAGTAGTAGATGAGAAAAACTTTAAATACAAGAGTTTTTTTTACATATTATCTTTTAGGAGTATCACGAAAAACAAATGCGCGTCACAAAGTGCAGAAAAAAAAACAAATTATGTTTTTTTTTTTTTATAATGGAACACCTATGTATTGTTCGCTAATATAATTTATTCTTAAGTACGTAATATTTTGATATTTAGATCAGCGTTTGTTTGTTTTTGTTATTTGAGTTTAAAATATTAACAAAGTAATATGTATTGAAAAAATCAAGGAGGCCAGAAAAAAAAATGCCGTGTTCAAATATTCGGACTCTACGAGCCCTGTGTCAAAAGTATTCGTCTAGCTAGTATAGTTGTTTTTGAAAATAAAATCATTATTAAAATTTAAACATCAAAACTTTGATTTAAAAATAATAATTTCTATTTATTTATTATTATTATTATTATTCTAGAAAAATAATCTACCACTGAGTAACTTATTAACTGTCCCTTTCTTTACCAAAGAGAGGTAGGCGAATACTTTTGACGCAGGGCACGTATTTTTATTTGCTAACAAAAACAGTTTTTTTTCCAGGTCGCCTTGATTTTTTTTTAATCATGTTTTGATACTTTCAACTCAAATATGTTACAAACAGCTCAACCAAATATCAATGTCTATTTTTGAATAACGAAAAAATTATCTTTCATTTGAGAGAACAATATAGAGGGTTGTCCGTTAAAAAGAAAAACGCAAATTGCATTTTTTTTTCGTTACTTTGCGATGCGCTTTTGTTTTTTTTTTTTGTGGTAACTCTAAAAGATAATGCTTCTGAAGCCCTACAACTTTTATATTTAAAGTTTTTCTCTGGCTCCTAAATTAAAGCCTAAAGATAGGGTGCAAAATATTTAAGAAAAAACCCTGTATAAAATGTTGCAACAAAAACGTACAGACCTTGTGTTGTTGCAGTTATTATTCAAAATTTTTTAAGTTTTCGAATTCATAAATGATAATGTTAAACAAAAACATTCTTTTTCTTTTCTCCTCTTTTAGACAAAACGAAACTGGAAGTTTTTTGTATTTGGAAAAATTTACCTTGGAGATTTTTTTTGTCACAAACTCAAATCCAATTATGCGAAGATTAACTTGGGGCATGTTTTATGGGCAGAAATAATTTTTAAAGAATTAAACTGAATATTATAAAAATATCTTCGATTTAAAAACATTTGTCGAAATTTTTTTTATTAAGTTTCGAGTTTAAAATAGGCGCGCAAACACGTGACGTGAAGAATTCATTAGTAAAACAATGACATCACGCAAGTTTTGCTTTATTGTTTTTTCGGTATACAGGGTTTTCTATTTCAACGATTCACCATTGCTAACTTTTTTATTTATGATTGCCATGAACAAGGCTTGCCTGCTCATTTGAATTTTTTAAATTGTTTCGTTATTTTGCAAACAAATTAATGAAATTTTGCTATCACTCTAAAGAAAAAAAGATCTCTACCGCATGAAATTACTATCTTAAAAAATTATATACAGGTGTCCCAAGTTGAGTGGCCTATTAAAGGTTTTCGGGGAAGGAAATTCTAAAAATTAGTACACTACCCTAAGGAAAAGCGATCTTTCAGATTAAAATATTTTCACTTTTATATCACTTCCGTTTATACCGGAAGTCGCCGTTAACTTTCTTATTTTAAATGGAATGCAATACTTTTTATTGCAAATTCTGATTCTACACATTATTCTAAATAAAAATTGTTAAGGCTTCCCTATACCTAAATGTAACCGATTTTGAGATATCTTAAAATTTATTTAAAAAATTGTTTTGGTGACCTTTCATTTAAGAAAATGTATTTACGCCAATTTCAATTTTAGAGATTGAAGCTGCATGTCGTCTGAAAGTATAATGTTCTGGCTTTCAAATCATATCTTAATTATCCCTGAAGAATTTACAGGCTGGTCACAATATGGTGTCGAAGCTCATTGTGTTTAACTGCCCAAAACTCAATTTTCGTAAATGGAACACCCTGTATATTTTTACATCATGAGATACAGAATCAAATTCTACATCGATTGGTATTAGCATTCCCTATACCTTTTCTTTTAGTTTTCTTGTTATCAATGATTGTTTATTTTATTCTGTTAATGAATGGAATGAATGCAGTTACTCGTAGCAAGCTTTGAAAAAAGAAGCAGATATTGAACTGTTATTTTTTTAAGAAATAAACATACATCACATACATCATAGAGTAAAGCTATTAGGTAAATATCTACCGTAAGTTTACCATTTTCATAAACGAGCGTCTTTAAAAATTAAGCATGCCTTGAAAAAGAATTTCTTTTGTCAATTTAACGTTTTTATTAAACAACAAAAGCAAAACTTACAATTGGTAAAGTGGTAAAAATAATAATCAATAATTTTATTTGTTCTAATAAATAATTGTTAGATTTATGTTACGTTCAAGGAGAGTGCAATAAAATGGTTACGAGAACGAGCAGAAAATTTAATGAAATGTATCGACAGTTACCGACAATGACAGAAAAAATATATAGAAGATTTGAAAGAATTTTTTTTAAGAAGTGGCATTCTCAGACCAAAGAAAACTTCATCTACTTCTGTAACTGGCAATGAATCAAATGAAATTTCTGTATTAGCATTCGTCGAAGCTTATTTATTTATTTGTACTTATCTGTTAATGGTATAACTCAATAAATATATTTATTTTGTCGGCACTTACTGCGAAAAATTGCAATAATTCCAGCAAAATATGCCGTTATAATAAACAACTATTGATAACAAGGAAACTAAAAGATGTAGTTATAGGGAATGCTAATATCAATCGATGTATTTCATGATCTAAAAATTTACGAAAGTTGAGTTTTGGGCAGTTAAACATAATGAGCTTCGATACCATATTGTGACCACCCTATGAATTTTTCACGGATAATTAAGATACTATTTGAAAGTCTAAACATTATACTTTCAAACGACGTGTCACTTCGTTCTTTAAGTTTGAAATTGGCGTAAATACATTGTCTTAAATGAAAGGTCATCAAAACAATTTTTTAAATAAATTTGAAGATATCTCAAAATCGGTTACATTTATGTAGGTATACGGTAGCCAACATTTTTTATCTAGAATAATGTGTAGAATCCGAATTTGTAATAAAAAATATTGCATTGCGTTTAAAATAAGAAAGTTAACGGCGATTTCCGGTATAACCGGAAGTGATATAAAAAATAAAAAGAAATAAATAAATTATTAACATGAAATGACGTAATAAACAGTTGCCGAACAATAAATGTTACCTGTTTTACGGTAAATAGCGTAGTGTCTATAAGTACTTCCTCATAGGTAAACAAATGACGATAACTGTCAATACTTTTGTTTTGTTTTTGCTGACAATAAAAAAAAATGTTGACAGTTATCGTCATTTGTTTGCCTATGAGGAAGTATTTATAGACACTACGCTATTTACCGTAAAACAGGTATCATTTATTGTTCGGCAACTGTTTATTACGTCATTTCATGTTAATAATTTATTTATTTCTTTTTATTTTCTTCTATTATTTTGAAAAATAAGTGCTTATTGCGGCACATCATTGAACGCAGAAAAAAGAGTTCTTTCGAAATGTATTACAGTAATTATACCATTGCATTTAAAAAACAAAAGTTGACAGCTGTCATGCAGCTGTTTTAAATGTATTAAAGACGCAAGATATGGTATATTGTAGAGTTTTTTCTGCCATTCCATTTCATTTTTTGACCGCTCAAATACGACAATAAATACCGACGCTATTCGCGTAGGCGTTTTTTTGGACTCAGCCTGTATACGGTTGTACAAATATTTTGTCAGCTAGCAATGCGATATTTCTTTTTTAATTGGAAGTTCAAAATGAGCACGAAAGTCATCGAATCTTCACTAGTTTAACCGAATTTCTATCTTTAAAAATAGAAAACTTAGCGAGGAAGTTCGGTTCGAATTGAACACGCGGTATAGAGTTTAATATATTTTTTTCTCTGAATTTTGATGTACTTCATCGAAAAAAATATTTTAAAAGAAGTGTCGGCTCGAACTGACATAAAGAATAATGAGAAGCAAAAAACTCGATTTTCAAATTTTTTATTAGTATCTTATGTTATGGACACGAGACGCCATCTCAGATTTTCAAGAGTTTACTAAAGCTTTTGTTTCTATTTCTAAAAATATACACGCTTGTGTGATATTTTCTTATGTATTTTCATTATTATTTACAATTGCAATAAATGACTCAAGCTCAGTAATACCCTGTATAGTCAGTCAACTCTGGAAAATAACAGACATTTTAAAATTTTTATTTAGGTAAAGAATCACTTTCTGAAAATCATAATCCGATGTAATATGTGTTAGACATACTATTTTATTTCAGTAAAATATCAACATTTTTTATTTCAGGAAAATATCAACTTGCTTATACCACGTGATTTTTTAAATTTTTTTATCAATTCTTGTCATGGAATTTGGACGGCATGTCTTAGCTTTACTGTAAAGCATAAAGCATAAATGACGTACTTTTTACTTAAGCTAAGATATGCCGCCCATGGCAAGAAATGATAAAAAAATTTTAAAATCACTCCGTATATGTATGTACTTGAAAACGAGACGCTATGTTAAATTCTGATTAATTTACGTACACATTGATTATGTGTAGAATTTTCTTTACTACTCAAGTTTCAATAAATGACTTGAGTTTGGCAATACCCTGTATAATTGACATTGAAATTTAGGGTTCATACTGGAAAGTAACAATAAAATTTTAATTTTTTGACAAAGACGACTTAAAAAAAAACAACCTGAAAGCAAAGTTTGTGTATTTATAAAATATCAACTTTTTTATACTTTCAGACAAGACGCTGCCCGGTGTATCAAATTCTGATTAACTCATTACGTCTTTTTTTTCTCTGATGACCAATACTATGAAAATCACGGAACTTGAGTGCTGCGTAATCAATCGCCGAAGCAAGAACCGACAATTATTTCAGTATTATTTCTTTGTTAACGGTGAATGAGAAAAAAGGACGGAGTTATGATTCACAAGTCTGTTGATGCAACACCAGACAATGACGCAACGGTCTTCTCTTGTGAATAATATAGTATACACAGATTATGAGAGAAATTACATTGCTGTTTCAGTAAAATACTCGAGTTTCGCAAAGCCCTGTATAATTTGCTTTGAAAAGTAACAGTAAAATTTAAAAAATAATATTTTTTCTCCAAATTATAATTATTTTAAATAAATCTAATATGTAGGTGGTTAATTCAAAATTTTTAATTAAGGAAAATATTTTTAAAAAATATTTAAGTAACTATTTCTTTTTAATATTTTGCACTCTATCTAAAGTTTTTATTTTAGGAAAGAAGAAAACTTTATTAAATGTATGAGAAAGTTATTGTTTTTTTTTTTACATATTAGGTGACGATTAATTCGAAATTTTTAATTAAAAACTTTTATTTTATTTTTTAGGTACATGCAAATTTTGTTTTTCTTTAAAATTTGTATTCCAAAACATTTCAAATTAATGCGTGATATATTCTCAGAAAAAATTGAAAATACATAATTATTTGACTTTAACTTTTTCGGTCTCTTTTGTTTAAACAACTATCATGATATCGATAGGGTCTTGAAGACAATTACATTCACATTCACATCATTTCTTTTGTTTCCTTTGTCTGCCTATTATTAGATTTTCTTCTGTGACGTTTCAAAAGTTTCGTTTATACATACTAAAAAAAAAATAGCCTCATTCTGAATTTAAAACTGCCGTTCGTCTTCTTATTTTGATTTCTTCTTCCTAAAAAAACCACTTTTTAAATACCGTGGTGGAATATACGAAATCTTAAACGGGAAATTTCAATTCCACCAAAATCCAAATTTTTTGTTTTGTTGTTAAATACATACTATATTTTTGGCCAAATATTTTCCGCGGTTCAATTTTATAATCTTACCGTTATGTGCCGAATCGCGAACGTTTGATGCAGAAAACAGACTAGTGCATTGAAATACGAATTCTAACTTTAATAATGAAACAATTGTTTTTTTATACAGTGCGATCAACAATGTTTTTATACCTTTTTCTTACCTTACAATTAACTCGTTCCAGTTTTAAATTGCTCTGATAATATTAAAAACAGTATCTGGTAATATGATGATAACATTGCATCAGCTATGACCACATTGTATATCTGCATTAACTTTAGTTTTTGTTTCAGGTAATAGACGTGAACTTCGAATTTGTAATCACAGTTGTACGCGAATTGAATTAACATTCCCTCTTACATAATAAATAACGATGATATTGTCTTGCAACCGATAGATTATAACCACCTGTATATCATGCAACATGAGGGATTGTTAATCTGTTATAAAAACTGTATCTACATCCAGCGTACAGAACATTCCAGACAGTGCAATAGCGTGTATATTATTGTAATACTTAAGTATAGGCGAGTTTCTGCAGACGACGTTTCGATACGCGACGAGCAACCGTCGTCAGGGAAACTGCAATAAACTGTGTCATTGCATAATAACTTTTATAGAGGACGATTGATGAATGAAATTGTTAAAAATCAGTAATAAAGTATTTTCAACTGCACTGATTGTTTTTGTTATGGACAAACAATTTGCTGTTCACGCTCAACAAATTAAAAACGGCGTTCAGATCTTTGCCATGAAAAATTTGGTTTCTCTTCGTGAGTTGTGTTTTGGTTTATTTCGTCAGTTTGAGGTTTTGTTTTAAAGAAATTTAAATTTATGTTTTATTTAATAGTTACCTGGCCCTCTTTTATCCGTATGTGGAAATTCTATAATAAAGGACACTGTAACAAATATGTAGTACATTAATTATATATTTAGCTAACAATCGAGAGAGGTCGCCCCAATCGCACTACTCCACAGGTAATCTAAACTGTAATAAAAAAAACGATTTCTATTTAGTAAAATTGTCTGTAATCTAATAAATATTTTATTCAATTAAATCAGCTAATAATTATCGATTTTTTTTAAACATTTAACTTGATATTTTATTTGTATAGCTACGTCTTTTAAAATACAATGCGATCGAAAATGATTGAGCGTTCTTGAGAAAATAAATACTCAAAGGTGATCAAAATTACCTTCGGCCTAGAGAATTTTCGCGTTTTTGAATACTCAAGGTCAGGTGACAATCAATAGCGTTCCTATGTTGTGCATGGTTTGTTTATTAATTGAGTTTTCTACGAGTTTCTCATATCGAAATTAGTATATATTTTTGAAGGACGCTCAATCATTTTCGATCGCATTGTACATTATACAGGGTTATAAGTGGTTCAGATAGCGAAGGGCTATTTTTGATTTTTTGAAATAAATTATTATTTCATTATCATTGCACACGAAGTACATACTTTACATTAAAAGTAACAACGAAGACGATTCAGAAAAAAATATTTATTTAAACTCGAATTTTGAATTTAAATTTACTGTGACGTCATATCTCTCATAACAACTTCGGTACCGGAAGGCTATACAGGGTGTTAATAAAAAAACTGTACACCGTTTGGCAGGTGATAGTAGAGATCAAAACAAGAAAAAAATTCTAATAAACCGATATTCAATTCTCAATACAGGGTGTCCACGCCATGTGTTCACTCTTCTAGAATTTTTATTTTTTACATAAAATTCGGGAGTGATAAATTAAATAAAAAGTGGAATTTTCCGACATACCACTGGCCACCGTAGAACTTCCGGTTTCGCTGGAAGTGATATCAACTTTCTTATTTTAAATGAAACGCCCTATAAACTTTTACATATTTGGAATATTAAGATCATTGTGAGTCGGAATATGTATAACTTGGTAATTTTGGTTTCCATGCCAACGAACAAAATTTTTTTTGTTTTTCAGTATGCAAAGCTATGTATGGTGTATTCTCGTTCTAATGCGATCAAGTAATTCGAGAAAGCAACTTCTTTGGTTGCACTTTGGTTTATTAACATTTTTACAGCATGTGAAATTTTCATTAGGTCCTAAATTTTTTTTTAACGGAATTTCTTGCGTTTTTTAGCATAGTTTAATAAAACATTTTTTAATACGCTGATACCAAATAGAGGGTTATTTTTTAAATTCTTTATCAACTTTTGCAATGAAATTTGGGATGGCATGTTGCAGCTTAACTGAAAAAATAAGCCATCGCCGGTATACAAGTGTTAATATAAAAACTTTACATACTTTAGCACGTGATAGCAGAGAATAAAACAAAAAAAATGTAATAAACCCAGGTTCAATATTCAATGATATTTGAAGTATGGTTTAATTAAAAAAGAATCAAACAATCAATTTAACACCCTAAAATTATCACAGAAGATGTTCGAACTTTGTTTACAACAGCAAGGACGAACTGTCGTCCTTGCTGTTGTAAACAAAGTTGCAGTCGCCATCGAAGAAACTCGCGTACTTGATTGAAAGCAACTTGATTTTTCAGTTGCTGACAAGCGTTTACAACTCTCTGCCAAAGTTCATCTTCTTTATTAATTTCTCTGGCATAAACAGTGTCTTTTAAATAAGTTCCGTTTAAAAAAATAATAATTTACGACCTAATGAAAATTTCACATGCTGTAAAAATGTTAATAAACCAAAGTGCAACCAAAGAATTAGCTTTCTCGAATTACTTGGTCGCATTAGAATGAAAATACACCATACATAGCTTTGCATACTGAAAAACAAAAAAAATTTTTTTCGTTGTCATGGAAACCAAAATTACCAAATGATACATATTCGGACTCACAATGATCTATAGATTCCAAATATGTAAAAATATACAGGGCGTTCCATTTAAAATAAGAAAGTTGATATCACTTCCGGCGAAACCGGAAGTTCTACGGTGGCCAGTGGTATGTCGGAAAATTCAGCTTTTTATTTAATTTATCCCTCCCGAATTTTATGTAAAAAATAAAAATTCTAGAAGAGTGAACACATGGCGTGGACACCCTCTATTGAGAATTGGATATGGGTTTATTAGAATTTTTTTCTTGTTTTGACTTCTACTATCACCTGTCAAGCGGTGTACAGTTTATTTATTAACACCCTGTATAAGTCCTACAAGCATTTGGGAGGTTGGCGGGGGAGGGTGGTTGGTAATATCATTTCAAGCATTGTGAACCCTATGTGAGGAATATAAATAATTGCATAAAGTTTCAGATTGACATTCTTTAATAGTTTGTTGGGGGGAGGGAAGTTCCCCCGGAAAATAAAAATCTTTAGATTTTATAGATTTGTATGATTGATATATGTATTTTCAAATTAAATACGCGCACTTCAGGAGCTCGTACAGAAACCTGTAATACTGCTATAACTTCTGCTATTGCCCAACAGATGGCGCCATAAAATTTTGGAGCAGATTTTACGCATCAAACATGGAGCGAATTTTCTTTAAAGAAAAATTCGCATTTTTAAATAAAATCCAATTTTGGATTTAAATTTAAAGTGTGACGTCATACCTCTCATAACAACTCCGGTACCGGGAGGCTATATAACTCCTACAAGCATTTGGGAGGTTGGTGGGGGAGGGTGGTTGGCTATATTATTTCATGCATTTTGAACCCTATGATGAGGAATATAAATAACTGCCTAAGTTTCAGGTTGACCTTCTTTAATAGTTTGTTGGGGGGAGGGAAGTTTCCCCGGGAAAATAAAAATCTTTAGATTTTATAGATATGTATGATTGATATATGTATTTTCAAATTAAATACGCGCACTTCAGAAACTCGTACAGAAACCTGTAATACTGCTATAACTTCTGCTACTGTCTAACAGATGGCGTCTCAAAATTTTCAAACGTTGCCCATTTTGAATACCCAAGTCTTGCATAAAGTTTCAGATTGACATACTTCAATAGTGTGTTAGGGGGGAGGGAAGTTACGAATAGATTTTATAAATTTGTCTAACTCGTGCACTTCAGAAACCGTGCAGAAACCTGTAACACTGCTAAAACTTCTGTTATTGACTAACAGATGGCGCCGTAAGATTTTGAAACTTTTTTACTTTTAATTAAAAAATAAAATAAAACTGCTCAGAGACTGCTCTAAAAACCATCGCATATTTGGATACAAGTGTTGTGTCTGCAGGAGTAACAAATTCTCAGGGGAAACATTTCATAGCTCTAAAAAGAACCGTTTAACATTTCCATCCATCTGATTGTGAGGGAGATTCCGATTAATGGCCAGAATCGAGCCGAGATGTTCTAAACCATTTGCATATTTCATTCTGCAGCTGAAAAACAAAATTAATATAAATTAAAGGAGTGGCGAAAAGTTACATACCTACTCTTAAACATCTTTTGATTCGTGTACCGGTTGATCCAGAAATATTGCGGCTTTTTTGATTTTCCCGTAAATTTATAAAAGTCATGTTGGAACCCCTAAGATCTTGCGATATTTCATATCTACAGGGTGCTAATAAAAAAACCTACACACATTGACAGGTAGATAGTAGAGACCAAAAGAAGAAGAAAATTCTAATAAACCCAGGTCCAATTCTCAGTGGTTTTCGAGATATGGGATTTTGAAATTTCGAATTTGAATAAATCTATTAAAATCAAAATATGTATGTATGGTAAAACAAAAGTTTTCCTGCTGTGACAGGTATTGACAATAAAAGTACTTATTAATGCAAGTTTACTTTCGCAATGGTTACATTTACTTTAGCTCTACTATCACCTGTCAACGTGTGTAGGTTTTTTTTTTATTAACACCCAGTATTGAGTAGTCTTTCGAATTTTATAAGAAAACGAAAGTCGGTGGATCTTCAGCGTTTCCTTTTTTTTCATACTAGTTTAGGTGGCGACATCTTGAGGCTAATTCTTGACCTAAGATTGTGTGAGAAATGATAAATTAGTAAGTTGCAATAAATTTCTTTTTTCATAAAGTCAAAAACATAAACAAAACACGATCGTATTATGTAACAAAAATGGAGAGAATAAAAATGATCGACGATGTGGAAATAAAAAAGCTGTCGTTTTCTTTTCTGTGTCAAAAAATAAATAAAAGCGATAATAAAAGTTGTTCGAATTCGCATCGAGTTTCGATTTCTGTTTTTCAAAAGAACAAAAATAACAAAATACAAATAAATGTGAAAGAAATTCTAAGTAAACACTTAGAAAACGTTCTATAAACATCGATAATAAAATGACATTAAAAAATTAAGTAGAAAGATGGAAGGGCATTTATTTTAAGAAAGAAGGTAAATTAAATGAAAATATAAGTGAAATTGTAGAAGAAGGAACTGTTGAATAAATGAAAGCAATGCTGAGCGTTTCTGATCCGCTCAGGCGACACTTACTCCCTCCTACGGAGAATCTTCGCGTATCCGTTAGCAAAGGCCACTTTAAATTTGGATTCAAACTAGGCGTTGCAGTTGCTTATAAAAGAAACAAAATACGGTCGATGGTAGGAAAAAGAAACATTTGATTTTTTTCTTTGTCAAAAAAAAAATAAGTATTTTCTTCGTTTTTGCAAGAATTAAATAAAAATGCCTCGCAAAAATTGCCAAAAATAATGTTATAATGTATTGTTGGTAAAGAAGAAATCGTTTTCCAAGTATAGCGAACATTTTAGGACAGATGTCACCACAAAATTATATATTTTATGCAACGAGGAAATAATAACAGGAGGGAAGATAAGGCAGTAGGAGAATGCAATTACATTTTTCTAACTAGTTCGAAACCGTCAAGAGCATGCGGACATCAAAATTGTATATTTGACGGCGCTCTTAAAATTGGTCATTACTACGATGGGCAACTGTTTTTAACGGTTCCGAACTTGTCAGAAATTGCTGCTGGAACAAACCTATTATAAATGTCAGTTAAGAAGTGAATGACTTTTAGGTTATTTTTGGAATTTTTCGATGTCCAGTGTGATGTATGTAAGTTCCCTTCAAGTACTTTTAGTCATAGAACTCCATTTAGTTAAATTGAATAGTAAGTGTGTTACAAACAAAGACGAACAATTGGTTTGTGGACGCTCCAAAATTTTGTGAAGCGTTATGCTTATGGTGAAGCCGCTTTCCCGTTACCTACTTTGTGCACGCAAATGAACACAAAGGTGCAAAAAATCACGAAGCGCACGTTCCAGTAAGGCAGGTTTCCATATATTAATACAAGAACATCGTGCGTTTAAAACCCAATTGTGCTTGGAACGCAAAATTCAGAGCTAACTGGAAAACGCCTTATAATACACAGCAGCCATATGTAGTGACCAGTTTGGACAACTACTGTTAGTATTCTTAACTCGTTGATTCTATGATTTAAGAATTAAAACTTTTGAGTTCTTGGTTACTTATTTTAAATTAAATCACTAGATTTATTTCTAAATTGGTCACGAAAGCAATAAATTTTTCACATTTCAGCTTGAACACACGAAAAATTATTTGAAATTTCATCAGAAAGTCACTAAAACTAGTGTCAAAACTATTATAGTGTTTTCGATTGACCGCACTAGTGCGTACTCAGAATATCGTCATCTCGTGTTATTACATGAGGCTGAAAGAAGATGCAAATACACTGAGTGCAACCGGTGCAACTGAATCGAAAACGCTATTAGATTGACAACACTGCCCGAAGTTGTTCATATTGAAAGCTTAAATAAAACAAGAACATTTTGAGTATGAACGTGAATCTTGTTTTAATGCAATTATGTTTTGCAAAACTTAAAAGAAATAGAAGTTAGTCGATTAGTTTATAGAGTAAACTTGGGAACGTAGTTTTATCAAGTTGGCGATCCTGCGTTCGTGAACCCACGAGGTGTCGAAGTCTTGTTTCGGCTCTAGAAAATTCTGTGACTGCACGTGTTCCTTATTCCAAATAATTAAAATTTCACAAATAAAATGGTAAGTTTCACGGTAGACCTTATAAACAATTCAGCTAGCAACCAGCGTCATTTGTCTCTTTTTTAACGCTAAATAAAAACGTGTCATCGGCAAAACGCGAAGAAGATTTAACCGTCTATCTCAATTCTCAATCAATAAATCAAGATGAGTTTACAGGAATTGGTAAATGAAATTTTGATACCTTTCCATTGCTTCCCGTGTGAGATTAATCGGATGTGCATTAGTTAATTTCGGCATTTTTTTTAGGCTAGTTACAGCGCAGCTAAAAGACTCATTCCCCTGTTAGATCGAGTGCTTATTAAGAAGTTTGATGCTGTTACGAAAACGAAAGGGGGCATCGTCATTCCAGAAAAGGCCACCGCGAAAGTCCTAAAGGGAACGGTGGTGGCGGTCGGACCCGGGTCTCGAAATCAGGTTAGTCTCTCACATTAACTTACATATTCCAAAAACTAAAGAAACTTTGTGTGAACAGAATGGAGAAACAATCCCTTTAAATGTGAAGGTTGGCGACAATGTGCTCTTGCCCGAGTACGGAGGCACGAAGGTAGAATTAGAAGAAAACACAGAGTACCACTTGTACAGGGAGTCCGATATCCTCGCGAAGGTGGAAGGTTGAGGGCTTTTGGTTTTTCGTCGTTTGTTTCGTGTTTACTCGAATTATTTCAGAACTCGATGGTTTTTTGTAATTTCCTCTTCGGTTCTGAAATAAGGCAAGGCGCTTATGCTTGGATTATTTCGTCACTTGTGTCCAAGCATAAGCGTCAGAATGCATTTAGTTGATAATTAGTTGTTACATTTTTATTACATTGTGAAATAAATGTCGTATGTAAAGTAAAACATGTGTTTTGAACTGTTTGTAAAATTATAGATCATTTTTTTTTGCAAGTCGGTTTTGATTGTAATGGTTTTTGAAATATATTGATTTTCAAATTTGCTGTAAAAGCATTTGGCAGTTTTGTATGGGATGACCGACGACCAAACAATACACAGGAGAGTCATACCAAAACAGTAGTTTCTTGTCCAAAGTGGTAACTAAATATGGCCGCTGAATGTCTGGTAGTGATGTAAATATACGGCATTTTCAAATATTTTATACAGCTCTACATGTACTGTACCGTATTTTATCATAAAATACACCTAGGGCCGAACGAAATATTTCAAAATACCGTATTTCTACAACACTAGTCATAAGCCTGGAATACAATGAGCGCGAATTGGACGCTCTCTTGACGCCGGAATCTGTCAACTCGTAGTTAGATCTTAGTTAGAATATGGCATTGCGCACAATGAACAGTGTCGAGAGTGCTGTAGCGTAAAAGTTGCTGAACTTTTAACTTTTACGCGCTGATGGTCGGCACCTAACATTTTTATTGCACAGAGATAACAAAGATGAGTTTAAGTGAGAAAACTATGGAGGAAGTAACGTAGCATCCTTTTCTGTTTAACAAAAAGAACACACATTTTAAAAATATTATCAAAAAGACCAGTGTTTGGCATTCGTTTCACAGTTAAGGCATTTACGAAAATAACCCGGGGCTACACCCTACTCTGTTTTTCTCACTCTTACATGTACCAAGTCTCTTAATGTTCTCTCTCACACTTCTAATCCGATTATCAACCGGGTGAATTTTCGTAAACGCCTTTAGTTTGATAGAGGAGAGCGTTCAGTTCTCGCTCATTGTACAGTCATGCGCACCTAAAGTGCACCTCCTGCACGCGAACCTCACCCTTTAAATCTTGTGGTACAAGGTACACTCATACGCACGTGATACGCACCTTAAATGCACCTCCCGCACGCGAACCTCACCCTTAAAACCTTGTGACACAAGGCTCACAGAACTGTCAAATTGGAGCACTTAAGCTGCGTATGAGTGTATATACAAGGCTGACAGAACTGTCAAGTTGTAGCATTTAAGCTGCGCATGACTATAGTCCACACTTTAACAGGTAACGTAATTTGATAAACTGCGGCGTCAAGAGAACGTATAGTTCGCGCTCATTGTGTTTCATGCTATAGGCTCACAAGCGATTTATAAAATTTTGGAACGACCACAAATCGAACAGTTCGTGATTTGAATAGTTTTTTGGTTGCCTGCTCTGGATCCGAGGCGTGTTCTTTCGCACATAAAAATTGGATCTCAACGCGGTTGATCGGATCAGATCGCATATAAATGCATTACGATTTTCGGATCATGATCCTTAAATAGTTAGCGAAAGAACACGCTTCTGGATTATTGCAATAGAACACACCAGATTCGAATTCAATTGAATCCAAACAAATCGTGGAAATAGGAAGATTGAAAGGGGAAAGGGGACTATCGATCCGAATTGAAATTTCACGAAGAGTGGGGATTGATCCATTTGCAAGAGAACATCCATCTTCGAATCCAAACACGTAATGTTGCGTTTGGATCAAGCGAAAGAAAGCAGCTAATCACCCCAATTCTGTAACTCATAACAATATTGCTAAGTTAACAATATTGTTAAGTGAGATATTTTGACCAATCAGGGCTTAGATACAACGGATTTCTATGTACTGATTGGTCAAAATATCTCACTTAACAATATTGTTAACTTAGCAATGTTGTTATGAGTTACAGAATTGGGGTAAATATCTAATAATCAGAATGCAAACTCTCGGCGGCATCTTTGATCTTTTCGGTACACATGACCTTCAGCCATTTTGTCAGGCTAGACATTGGCGGCGCCAAATTTGAAAATGTATTTTCACTTTTAGCTATGAAGCGAGAACGAGAATTTAGCTTAAAATTATTTAAATTTAATATGGAAATAAAAAATTAACTTTTACTAGTCAGATGTTGGTGTAGGAACAGGTCTATTAACATGAGGTTTGTTTATGATGGTTACATTAGAAAAATAAGACAGGTTACCTTTCCGTACTTACCGTGTTGTTTAGGAAACGAGAAGAAGCTCTGTTTACCCATAGCCAGCTACATTAACATTCACTGACGTGTATGTGCCGTTTCAATTCGACTTTTAAAAATTTTGACAGTACTCCCCTCAGCGCCTCTTGTGAGTTTTTAAGTAATTGCAGTTGTCATTAAGTTACCGTTAGTAGTTTTGTAGTGTCTTTAATAGGGAGCGCTGAGGGAAGTACTCCATGGCATGCTTTCCAGAACCGAATTTTAGGCGAATTGAAACGGCCATACATACACGTCAGTGAATGTTAATGTAGCTGGCCATGGTTTACCAAGATAATGCTTGTTGCAATTTTTTGCTGCACACACATGACCAGCTTCTCTCTAGTCATTTTTATGCAGAACTTTATTTACAAATCCTTCCCACGAACAACCATGCACTACGCAATTAATCAAATTCTAGCCTGCCAAAATGGCGATTTTACGATTTGCGTGACCTACCCCCACCACAAGAATTTGTATTCTAATTGTTAGATATTCTGTGATTAAATGTAACTAACTGAAACTAACCTAAAATTCATTCACTTTTTTGCTGAAATCTGTACTTACCTATCAGTGTATCGTTTGCATATACAAGGAGATCGAAATTGATTGTCCTGATGCTACACTACTTTCCGTGAGTTTGATATCAGTATTTACGTCTATCACATGAAGGTGAGAACGAAAAGCATTGCATGGCATAGAACATTCACGAAACTTACATCCAAACCTAACCTAATTAATAAAGAACATAATTATTGATTAATCAGATTGCTATTACAATGAAATAAACCATTTTTCACGAATGAACGGCAATGAACTGTCAACAAAATCTTGGCATATCTAGTAACTTCCCCAAATCTCCCTATGTTGCTAACTTCATTTTAACAATTGGATGTAAATATCGATATCAAGCTCGTGGAAAGCAGTGTAGGATCAGGACAATCAATTTCGATCGCCCTGTACTACTAATTTCAGTTGTTAAATATACACATAAATTCGTTCTAAACTCAGATACAAACGCAAAATTCGGCAATTGTCGAAAAATAATTATTTTATGACAACGAATGTCAACGAGCAGCAATATTGCAGAAACTGACCTACCCCAAAGTGGTGACTTACGCATTCTCCCACTGCCGTACGTTCTCTCCTGTTAATTCTTAACTCGTTGGCTGTAAAATTATATTGTATGTGTATTACAAGATAATTTTGAGTCTTCCTAGCAGTGTTGCCAACCGGGTTGTAAAATTTTCGCTACATCTTCCTCCAATCTAAACTGCTTTGGTGGCGCGTTGCGTAGACTGTCAACTGCCGCTATTCCAATTACATTCGAAGGGAGATGTAGCGGGCGAGGTTGGCAACACTGCTTCCTAGTTGATCAGGAGCAATTTATTTATTATTTTGTAAATATGTTATATGTTTCAGAAAGTCCTCATTATTTCTATATTATCTTTAGTTGTGCTGTTTTGAAGTAATCGATGTTTGAAATATTCTGTTCGCATGAAAATAAGTTATGCAGAAGCCAACACTTATAATTACGACCTAATTAATAAATACCTAATAAATCTGATAACCCTTGCATGTGTAACACGAAAGTTATTTCACTTAAATGTTTATTATGATGTTTATTAAATTCCTCCCGATTGATAAGTATTTGAATTTCTCGCAACATATCAAGTTTTTGAAATTCAAAATAAAGACCAATAAATAGGTGTTTGTTTATATTAGCTGCTTTCGTTTATACCTGTGATTACTAATCATGTAATCGTGATCACAATTCTGCGTGTTCGTTCTCTGTGATTACTTTCTCCCCCACCTCCGATTAAGCGATCATGATTACAATTTGGATAATCACAAGTTATGTGTGATTTTGTATGATTAGATCACATAAACGTAACCTAGAAACATTATCGGTTTCATGTGTTTTGATCAATATTGGTTGATCATATGATTCTGTTCACCTAATCATTGATTCTATGATTGGTTTGAACGAAAGCAGCTATTGCTTGGAGTTACTTGTACTCTAAAAGTTATCATGTGTAGTTTTCAATTAAAAATATTGCGGTCTCGGATTTTCTCTTTGTAATAATTTTATTAATTTTGTAATAATTTTACTTTTGATTCACTTGCACTGTTTGCATTCAGGCTGGGTTTCTCAGTCCTGGTTTAACTTTAAACTCCTGTTTATTCCCACGGTAGCAATTATAAAAACAATTATTCCTATGTAAAAGTTTAAACTTTAAAGTTAAACCAGCCTCAGAGTATTGACAACCTGTTTTAACCTCATGTAATAATACGAGATGAAGATAATCCGAGTGCAGTCAATCGAGAACGTTTTTTGCCAATTAAGAGAGCTGAAAAGTCGATTTTTTCAGAAAGGAGATTTTCCATCCTACAACATTTTAATGCTTAAAATAATTTGAAAAAGTATTGCAATAAAAGTTGTATAAAAAACTTCATTTATAATTTGTTTCGAGATAAGACTCCCCTTAGCTTTTTTTCTTTCGTTAAATTAATTTTCTTTGGAGGGCCAATTTTATACAATAAAGTATAAATTAATTTTAAAAAAATTGGTTGTTCTATGTTAATTTCTAAGTGCAGGCAATTCTTGTCACACATCTGTTTCACTGGTTGCCTAACCAATATTTCTTATTTTCCCCGCTAATTTCTAGAATTCAAAACCCGCCATTCATTCAATTTCACAGCTTTTCAATAGACCTAAGTACCTAAGCAATTTAATTTTTAACTTTTATTACAGTTAAAGTTGTACGAAAAACTTTATTTGCAAAATGAATAGTTTAAATCGCGACAGGCTTGAATAAGTAATAAACTTTTCTTTCCAATTCTTCAGTGTACACACTAGGTATCCTACTTTGACGTTTTTTTCTTTTATGTTCCTTCATGTGTGTTTATTAAATCGATTTCTTATCTTTTATTTATTGTAACGATTTGTAACAAGGAATAAACATTCTTTAAAAGAAACGGAAATTAAAGCAAATAAATTGTCTTAAGTACTTGCATAACAAAAGACGAAAAAGGAAAAGAAGATGCTTTGAAATGCCTTTAAAATTAGATAAATAACAATAAATTGTTCTAAGGTGTTGTGGTAATTTTTAAAACAGGTACATATAAATCTTTTATTTTAAATTTTAAGTAAACTTTAAACTCTTAACAACCCCTAATTTTTATTGATTGTTTTTGAAACAAACGTTTGTGGAAAACCTGAGTACCTAAGTTATAAATTTCTCTTTACAATTTTTAACTGCGCATAATATTCTACTTTGGCGACATGTTTTATGTTCCTTCTTCACAGGTAAAATTAAATCAGTTTTTCTCGTGCAGGATGTAACATATTTCATAAGTAAATCGACTGGTAAATCCTGCAGAATGTAGGTACCATTTCTTTGTGAGTTTCTCTTTCATATTTGTACAAATTCTTTTTAAAATCGTAAAATCTTACACAAATATCACATACTAAGGAAACCTACAATTAGCAGAACTAATAAATTTAAGAATGTGCTGCCGGTTACGTTCACAAGAACAAGATTTTTGGGGGTTGCGTTGCCACGAAAACTTATTGGGGTGAGACGCTCGTCAATATTTAAGTGTAGGCAATTCCTGTTACACATCTGCTACACTGGTCGCCTAACCATTGCTTTTTAACTTTTCCCGCTAACTTCTAAAATTCAAAATCAGCTTTTTCAGTAGTCCTAAGTACTGCAATTTAATTTTTTTCATTTCTATTAGTCAGACGCTAAATCCTGCTAATAAAGAACTGCATATTTTGATGTTTCAAGAAAGCACGTTTGAAAGTTACGAGAGAAAAATAGTCTGGACACATACGTAATTATTTAAATGATTATAACACAAAAAATTAAAAAGCATCCCTTTCCGTATTAAAAATGCTTTTTTACAGTATGAAGTTTAAATTTTTGCATAAAAATTAACGATCACCTCACCTTATAAAAAAAAGAAAAGAAAAGGTGTGGAATCGATTATTAGATTAATGGCAGCTCAAGGCGAAAGGACATTATTTAAAAGGAGGATACTAAAAGAAAACAAAACACAATCTAATTTAATAATTATTTTATTTTGAAAACAATTTCATTCACACCTGCCTGTTTCCATTCATTCAAAAATTAACCTGATGTTTCTTTTTAAACTGAAATAATAAAAAAATTAAAATAAATTTGTTTGTGAATATGTTTTGCCAAAAATATCAAAACCAAAAAGTGGAAATTCGATTTTAAAAATACAATTTCCGAGTTCCACGTGACCAAATTAGACTATACGTCATTTTTTCGTATATGCCAGATTGGCATATACGAAAAAATGACGTATAGGTATTTGAGTTTAGAATACAACGTGCGTGACCTCCGACTACGAGAGGCACGAAAGCTAAAAGGAGATAGCTATATAAAAGTACTTAAAATTATCAATCGATCAATCATATAATAAAAAATGACGTTTACCTATTTTCTTGGAAACATTGTTTCGCGCAGATTGGCAACACTGTAAGATATTTGCTTGTCAATAAAAAAGTAACCGAAGTGAACAGAGGTCTTGTTTGTATTGCTTCATTTATGAATTATTTTCGTAACAAACATTAAGTTATTTCATATCTACGTAGTGTTTAATATGTTTTTGGCAACTCTATATTTTACATTTTTTTGACAGAATTAATTCTGTTACGCCACTGATTATCTTATTATTGTAACTGGGATATATTTCATTTTCAATATTACAAATTTCATCGGACAAGAACCAACTGTAAATATTACCATAAGTGAGAATTCGTTTGCCTAATTTAAATGATCACGTGGGACTCGGAAATTGCTGTTCTTTAATGAAAATTAGGAAGCAGTAATTATTTTAAATCGAATTGTGTAAAGGCGGATTTATATGGAGCATTAAG
Source organism: Dorcus hopei (assembly GCA_033060865.1). Taxonomy (NCBI): domain Eukaryota; kingdom Metazoa; phylum Arthropoda; class Insecta; order Coleoptera; family Lucanidae; genus Dorcus; species Dorcus hopei. The sequence goes on from CM065422.1 coordinate 10,633,311, forward strand.
TGCCCCATTGCTTAGTGTTACGCGTAACTAGTTCCAGATTCAAAACTTTGTGCTCACTGTGTATATTAAGTATGTACATAATAGAAATACATTATTAGTATAGAATCCAATGATGATGTTTTCTTTTGGAACGGTTTCTAATTTTTGTGAATTTTATTTTTAAATTAAAAGAAAGTAAGATGTTCTATGTATTATAGCAGCTGCACAAATTTTTGTTGTTATATTTTTTTCTGTAACATTAAGGGTTTGCTTCAAATTATGAAAACACGTTTTCGAGGAACACTAACATTTTGTGTAACAATTGGGTGAACGCGTTGTACTTTCGTTATCTTATCTCATTAAGCAAATATATGTTTAGTATTCGGCCTAGACCTTTATACAACGCGGTGAATTTCATACAAAATGTTCTAGCTACAAGGAAGAAGATTATTATTGGGGGGATTGGATTTAAAATGTATACAGTTCACGATTCCACTAAAAAATGTAATGTAGGAAAACTCACTCAGAAGAGAAATGGTTTTTATTTTGAATTTGGCGCTTTTTCAAATAACTAACCTGTGACGTACAGTGACGTAACAAGTGGGTTGGCAAAATACTGGCTCTTTCAAAAGGCGGTAAATTTAAAAATAAAAATAGTTAGTCGTGTGCAAGTATTTTTTTGCAAAAATATAATTTGAAATATTTTAAAAACGTGCAACTTTTTAATTGTGAATCAACTTTAATATTGATAAACAAACCAAGCCCTTTTTACAAACGCGTCTGTTTACCTACTGACTTTCATACTCCTTAAATGAACATGTAATTATGTATATTAATGTTAAGGGAATTTAAAACCAACTAGGGGATTTTATATTTAGAATTTTAAGCAACGCGAATAACAAAATTGTACTTATTACAGAAGGATGAGGAACGCAGGTAAACATTTAAATTTGTTTTGATCCGGTCAAAGTTTAAAGTCCATATTGACATCTGGATTATGACTAATTAATAACTTTAATCCTGACGAAGTGCTTTGGGTTTTAAATTGTTTGATTTTCTTTGCGGACTGAAGGATGTTAATATCAGTCAACTTTAGTGTTTCATAATTTTTTTTACATCTGATTGAAGTTACAATAAATGCAATAAAAATTATTAAAGCTGGTTCTTGTCCGATGCAATAAAAATAAGCGATGGGGGTTACGCTTAAGTCAAATCAGCTCGTAGTTTCTTACCTAAAAGAAAAAAAAAAAGGTTTTTATTTTATTGTAAACAAAGGGTGCAATGATATGGCAAATAAAAACCATTTTACGCGTTTCCAGAGGGGGATAAACCAATCTATATATTATATAGCGGCGGATTGGCCAATGGAAAGTGAGCCCTGTAAGTTCCTGATGAAATGGGTACCCTCAAATAATATGTGTATGTTAAAAATGACATGAGCCCCTTTTGTCTGCTTATTGCAACCAACATTTTTAGACCCAGTCCGCTATGATGGATGCTATACCCTTGAATTTTTAGGCAAGTATTTAAAAAAATGAGTCTTATCAGCTCGTTGGGGGATGTCATTTACTCTAAATTTTGAATTTGCGAACACTTTGAAAACAGAAAGCTAAAAAAAATTCTTTCATGTGGTTATGTAAGTTGCTTAAAATGTTATACAGGCTGTTTCGTAAGGACGGTCCGTAACTTCAGGGTGCAATTACTTGCGATATTTTAATAAAAAGCTTTTATATAAACGCGTGTCCGGAAACGCTTATATTCCGAGATACAGGGTGTAAAAATAAAACTTCAAAGAGTCTTTTTTAATTGTTTTTATTATTTTCTATCGTTCCGAAAAATGCACAACAAAAAGTGTCTCTTGTATTTTTTTACCTAATACTACCCAGATATTACAAATATTATTAGAAAAATGGCCCGGTATTACAATCATCAAAATATTCAATTACTACACTAATCAGAGCAAATGTTAGGAACGTTAGAAAATAATAAAAACAATAAAAAAGAAACTCTTTGAAGTTTTACTTTTACACACTGTACCTCGGAATATAAGCATTTCCGGACACATGTTTATATAAAAGCTTTTTATTAAAATATCGCAAGTAATTATACCTTGAAGTTACGGGCCGTACTTAGGAAACGCCCTGTATATGCACAGGATATTTGGGGTCCGCTTAAAATACAAAAAAGAGAAATCGAACATACACGTAGGTATCACATCTAAAATAAAAAAAAACAAAAATTTTTTAATTAGAATTTGAAGCTTAAATAAAATTTTCATAATAGGCCCCCCTTATGCGAAGCCGGAGACGAGAGAAAATTTGAACCCCGTCCGACATACAAAATAACGAACGTGGCACTTTAATGTAATTTTAAATTTAAAATTTTAAGCTTTAAGAAAATTTTAGTAAATCGTTTCTTAAAAATTTGGGACCCCCACCTAAAATAAAAAAGTAATGAACATGTACACTAACGTAATTTTTTTGTTAAAATTCGAAGCTTCGAGAGAGTTTCAGTGAAGCGATTTTAAAAATTTGGGATTCGAGACCGGAGACGAGGACGGTTCTAAAAATTTGAGACCTCCTGATGTGAGGACGGAGACGAGAGAATATTTGGGACCCCATATAAAATAAAAATAATTAATTAAAATTCGAATCCTCAACAATGTTTGAATAGAGTGCTTTTAAAAATATGAATCCCCCTGATACGAGGCCAGAGACGACGATGGGGTCCCAGATAATCTGCGACCCCATCTAAAATGTACACTAATTTTTTATTAAATACAAAGCTTGAAAAAAAAATTAATAAGTCGTCTTTTTTTAAATTTGAGACCCGTCGATGCGAAGTCGGAGACTATTTTGGACTCCACCTAAAATAAAAAATAACGAAAATCTTAAGCTTCAAGAATATTTTAATAAACCGCTTTTTAAAAATTTGGGACCCCTTGGTGGGATGCCTGAGATGAGAGAATATTTGGAACCCCACCTAAAATAAAAAGAATGATGAACATGCACACACACTAATGCATTTTTTAAATTAAAATTCGGAGCTTGAACAAAGTTTCAATAAATCGGTTTTTTTTTTAATTTGCATCAGGGGAGTTCCCTGATGCAAGGTCGAAATCCACCTAAAATTTAAAAAAGTCGAACTCGCACACAAATGTAATTTTAAGTGAAATTCTGAAATCTCATCAAAATATGTAAAAATTTTAGTTCTCCCTCCTGGTGCGGGGGTTATAAGTATCGAAAGCATTGGAAGAGGGGGTCAAGTAATTGACCCAAATAGAAATAGATCCTCGCGATTAGCAACCCCAACAATAAAAAAATGATTAGGTATATTTCATGTAAGCCAACTACATATTAAAATTATTAATTTATTATTTTTATAAATCCTCAAACTTTAGATATTTTTGTAAAACTTAAATGTAATATGTTTACACAGAACATTAATAGTATTATTTTATTGGGGGGTTTTCTTTGAAAAAATATTTTTCGATCCTAAGTATGCATATTCACATAAATTAAAATTAAACAACAGAAATAAAATTAAAAACTCAATTAAATTATTAAATAAATAAAATTAAAAAATAAATTAATATAATATAATAATAAAATATTAAATAAATAAAATTTAAAAATAAATAAAATTAATAATAAATGAAAAGCGGGAATGATCTTGACCGAATAAATAAATTTTAAAAAGACATGAAAGTGTATTGGGGATCTCACTTAAAACGTTTAAAAATATCTAACGTTCAGATAAACGAAAAGAATTTAAAATCTTAATTACTTCTTCATATTTTTCAGCTGCCCAAAAGAAAAACGGTCTTTATCAAATTAAATACATAGTAAAAATTAGAAACAGAAAAGTGAAAGAAACTCGATCGAATAAGTGAATTTTAAAAAGATACGAAAGCATATTTCAGAACGGAATAAATCAAATACGAAAATGGTGTTTCAAACAAACAAAACACAAAACAACTAAAAAAATGTTATGAAGCAAAAAAAATGAAAACGCAAAAAATACATGAAAAATGTGAATAACTTTTTAAGCAAAAGCGTTTCAGCACGAAACAAATATCAATACAAAAAATTGAACAAGTGGAAAATATAATAAACGGAGAAGTAAGAATTTAAAAATAAAATAAAACGAAATAAGCACAAAATACATTCTGAGACATCAATGTAATGTAATGTTTATTTAGTCAGGAACAGCATACATGTGCCAAGGCATGGTCAAATTACAGAAATAACTTAAGAACTAAGAGATTAATCAACAATTTGTAGATGAAAACATTAAGAACATTAGAATATAGGGTCGATATTTCACTTGTGGATTAACTTTAAGCTTCGTTTTATTCCCTTAGAAACGATTGTCTTAACTAACATAGTGTTTCTATGGGAAGCTTAAAGTTAAACCATGACTGAAATATCGGCCCATAGTATTCAAGTAAAGATAATCTAAGATTAAAGTATACGAAATAGTTATAGAGAATCATAACTCTTTACAATTTAGAATAAAACGTACATTTTGTTAATAGTTGCTTTTTAAAAGAAGATAAATTAGAAATTTCTTTTATATTCTTAGGAAGTTTGTTATAAATTTTTATTCCACTATAATTAGGAGATTTTTGCCTAGCAAACATTTTACAGTACGGAATAGTAAGGCTACTTCTTTGTCTTGTATTAAAAGAGTGAATAGACTCACCTGTCAAAAATTTAGATTTATTTATATGAATAAATATTGTAACGTTTTTAGAGGGTTCTATTAACTTTTATTTTGAACAAAACACGAAATAGTTAATAAACTAATTTATTTGTAAATTTACACTATAGCACTAACATTTATTTCGCCGAGCGAAAAATCTAACGCGAAACTGCCTAATGCCGAATTCTTCCCCGTGTGCATTTTATATACCGAAGCTGTCGTTCTCGTATTTTCTAGATCGCGACAGGCTGTCTGATCTGGTTTATTCTGTCGCCAGCACTTTCTCGGCTGTCGCCTAAGGTGCGTCGACTAGACGGCTGTGACGCAAGAGACAGTCTGACTCCGGCTGGTGTCGACGAATCATTACAATATGCTTGTTTCTAGGATGTATAAGCTTGGTACTGTAAGCACCTTATACTCGGTGAACTTATCAGTTTTTTTTTAAGTTCAGTATCGTTCGTAATACTTTTTTGGACTCGGAGAACGGCGGCAGAGGAGGAACTGCCCCAAACACTTACACCGTAACGAAGACGAGATTCAACTTGTGCATAGTAAACATTTAACAATTGATTAACTGTTAGGACATTGCGAAGATTCTTAAACATGAAGAATATTGAATTCAATTTAGAAATAAAATGTTCATCCAGATGGACACCTAAAAATTTTACCATCTTAGTGGTGCTTGGTATGCATAATTGAATTATTGTTTGAAGAAATGTTGACTGGCATTACATTTTTTGTCGGTTGTGAAATCTAATTACTTGTGTTTTGTCGGAGTTTAAACATATTGTAGTGATTTGGCCCCACGTTGGGCGCCAATTTATTATGTAGTGATAAATCCTTTTAATTTCTTATTTAGTTGATTCTTTCTTTTTCTTTTGTATTTTTCTTTTTATAGGATTTTTCTTTTTATTTGTGAGGCTTAATTCAGATTGTGGGTACTTACAGTTAAGAAAGTCTTTTTGTAATTTAAAATTTTGAAAAAGTGTATGTATTGTAATTTCGAATACGATTTATAAATCGATTACGATTGTTGCTAATCGTCTCCAATTTACTTTTAATTAGAAATTTCAAGAATTTGTATGTATTAAAATTTATTTGGTTTAGATGACCCAACTACGATTGTTGCGAATCGTCTTTTGATACATCAAATTTTAATATGGCTTTAAATTTTTATCAATAGGTTTAAATACTTCGCTTACGATTGTTGCGAATCGTCTACGATAGTATTCGTTAATTGACTTAAATTTAACTATTATGTTTTGACATTAATTTTAAATTTTCAAACAATAGTAAGATAAATTTAGATTTTCTTATTACTCACTGTGACAATCCTTCCTTTGATAGCTCTTTCCTTAATAAAATAAGAGATAGAATTCAAAAAATTAAAGAATTTATTTACATAAAAATGTAAATTGTCAAATGAAAGTAACGAAGAATTATTAACGTCAAAATTATTAACGAGAAAACTATTTATAACAGAACAGATAAATCAAAGTGAACGAATAAATATTAACGAATGTATTGAATGTAAAAATTAAATTGAACTTTGAAATCAGAGAGGAAATATGCTTTGAATGTTGTATATTGAGAGGTTTGATTGTGAATGAAAATTTTGATTACTTTTGCTTTATTTTCAGCTCGTATAAATATTTATTTTCCATGTTAACCGTTTATATGGCAACATGTCGAGCTTTTTCATCTTAATTTCATCTCTCTTTATTAAACTTCAAATTTTAATTCTGACGTTAATCAATGTCAATTTAGAATGTTGTGTAAATTTTGTCATAATACAGTTTTTTCTTAATATATTAATATAGTAATCTTTATATAATACAAACTTTTTCTAAAGAGATATCTCAAAAATAAACCCATGAATAATTTTGACATCCCAAACTAATATTTATAATTTTAAGTGTTGATCCAAAGTTTTTTAATAATCCGACGTTCTGTTTATCTGCCGTCTTCAACCACACGCCGTCACTCCTTGGTATTTGTAATCTTCAGCTGCTTGTGCCGTCTGTCCACAATTTGAGGTGAGCATCGGATGTAATGCCCAAGGTGATGTCGTCGGTCAAGTTATTCACGAACCTTTCGTTCGTACGCCGGAACACCTCCTTGTTGTTCATTACTTTCGTAAGTTTAATATTTATAAAGAAACTCTTTATGAATTTAGTTTTTTGTAATGATTTTTATTTTTCAGATACTTTGTTTGTGATGTATGTGCAGATGTGATACATTAAATAATTTTATATGAATTAAAGAATTATTGATTGGTTGAATTTCCCTCCTTGATGGTATGGTATGTAGGAAACTTTTATTATTTTGGGTAATATCACAGCAATGTGTAATTGTTGTTGAACCAAAAAACCATTGCATTTTGTTTGTAGGTCAAGGTCATTCTTGGAAGAAATGATTAATGACGTATCATCTGCATAAAATAGAGAGTGAAATGTACGTTTGAGATGTCAATTATATTATATTATTCATTAAATAAGAAACACCGTGGGTCCTACGACCGAACCTTGAGGCACTCAGATGTTAGTTGTTTGCATATGAGAAATTTACGTCTTCATTTACATTACTACACATGTGTCTTACCGTGACATACTGGCTACGATTACTCAGAAAGGATGAAATCCAATTGAGACTAGTTCCAGAAACACCAATCCTTGCTAATTTGCTATCAAGGTTCAAGATTGATACAGTCAAATGTCCTGCTGAGATCACAGAATATCCCAACAGGGCATTCGCCTGCCTCCATTAAATCTACAATGGTATTATAAAATGCTTGGATAGCTGTATTGGTCGATTTATCCTTTGAGAACCCATGTTGACTCTGGCATAATACAAAGTGGTCAAGAATCACTGTTTGAGTTGGCAGTGCTGAATTTTATTTTTAAATGGTACAACTGGAGTAACTTCCGGTTGTTGACGGCTTGACACTGACAGCCGTCACTTTGACAACGTTATCTTGACATTTCAAATTCAAATTAAAACGCTAATTTTTATTCACATAACCTTAATCTTGGCGCTATCAAATAAACCAACAAAACATATATCCGGTTGCAGTGTTGCAAATAGCCGAATAAGAAAATGCCCTTCATTGTATTGCCAACTCAAACAGTTATTCTTGACCACTTTGTATATTATGTTGGTTCAGAAATAGCAGCAATCTATCCAAAAAACAATACTCCAAAATTTTAGCAAAAGTAGATGACAGAGTAATCGGTCTATAGTTTTCATTAAGAAAAGTACTATTTTTTTATGGACCGGTATCACTTTAGCAATTTTTAATTTATCTGGAAATTGACCATGACAAAAAGAAAGATTTACAATATGAGTAAGAGGACTACAAATCACCATAAATATTTTTTAAATTAATTACAGCAAGAAGCAACTAAGTTATTAAATAAAGGAAAAAAAAATCCATTGATGAAACACGAAACAAATGAAAACAAAAACTGCGGAAGTAAAAAGAAAAAAATTGAGCAAAGAAATAAAAACTAAAAAAAAAAAAATTTGAACATGCAGTTGCAGATAAATACAGGGTCTCCCAAATAGAGTGGCCTATTAAAAGTTTTCGGGGAAGGGAATATACAAAAATTCTAAAAATTAGTACACTGGTTATATCACTTCCGGTTATACCGGAAGTCGCCGTTAATTCTCTTATTTTAAATGGAATGCTATACTTTTTATTACAAATTGTGATTCTACACATTATTTTAAATAAAAAATGTTAAGGCTTACCTATACCTAAATGTAACCGATTTTGAGATATCTTCAAATTTATTTAAAAAAATGTATTTACGTCAATTTCAAATTTAAAGATTGAAGTGACATGTCGTTTAAAAGTATAATGTTCGGACTTTCAAATCATATTCTAATTATCCCTGAAAAATTCATAGGGTGGTCACAATATGATGTCAAAGGTCATTATGTTTAATTGCCCAAAACTCAATTTTCGTAAATAGGACACCCTATATATTTTTATATCATGAGATACAGAATCAAATTCTACATCGCATTCCCTATACCTATATCTTTTAGTTTTTTTTGTATACGAATTGTATAAGAATTTAAAATTTTTATTATTTTCTCTTATTTTTCAGTTGTCCAAAAAATATCAAGTATTATCAAATATTAAAAAATAAAAACAGTTTTTGAAAAGTGCAAAGAAACTCGATCGAATAAGTACATTTTAAAAAGACCCGAAAAAATATTTCAGAACGGAACAAACGAAATACGAAAATGGCGTTTCAAACAAAACACAAAACAAATTTAAAAAAAAATGTGATGAAGCAAAATAAATGAAAAATGCAGGTAACATTTTAGACGAAAACATTTCAGTACGAAACGAAAATAAACACCAAAAAAATTGGACAAGTATAAAATATAATAAACAGAGAAGTAAGAATTTAAAAAAATAAAATGAAACGAAATAAACACACAATTCATTCTGAGACATCAAAAAGAAACTAAGGCAAAAAATTCCATTGATGAAACACGAAACAAACAAAAACAAACTGCAGAAGTAAAAAGAAAAAAAATTGGGCAAAGAAATCAAATAATATAAGAATTTAAAATTTTAATTACATATTTTCTCATCTTTCTCAGGTATCCAAAAGAAAAACGGTCTTTATTAAATATCAAAAAATAAAAATGCAAAGAAACTTGACCGAATAAATATGTATTAATAACATTAATACTCGTCTTGTTAGTTAAAAATTAAAAAAATAAAAACTTTTGAAAACTACCAAGAAAACCAACCGAGTAAATATCTTTTTAATTTTTAAATTTTGTTAAATAAACTTCATTATTTTCTTTAAATTTACACAAAATATTGTATTATATGTAACAAATTTTGACAGAAATAAATTATGTGACTAAAAACTTTTGTTTACAGATTTTGACGTAGCAGTTAATTTTCTTTGCGTATTTCACAAATAAGAATATTCCTAAATTAAATACGACCAAGCAAACTGAGTAAACCCTTTGTTAAAATTATAAATTTCTTTCTTAACGATGGTCGAAAATAACTAAACGTTATCGTTCCTTGTTTAGCAACAATGAGATGCTTGCAACAAACCAAGCGCGGCCATTTTTATTTGCTTATGTACTAATTATTTTATGACCGCGGACATTTTGTGTCGGTGCGCTCTTCAAGCTCGTCGGACACGGGACATTTTTAGAAACTCCGGGGGTACCGCACGCACATAAAAGAAATGGGAATACTCACTTTTGGACTACTGCGCTCTGTCAAAAATGAAAAACCAAAACAAAAAAAAAATCGAAAAACCAAGGCGTTTCTTCGCCCCTGCCCCCACCACGAAACGAAACACTCCCCTCCCTCACCATCAAAAGACCTGGCCCCGGAATTCTTGGTTTTGCGACGGCGTGTGCGTCTAGAACGAAATACCACACGACTCTGAAGTAGGTTGTTAGCGAGTCAGAAGTTAGTGCTTATATTTGTTGATAACACCGATAATGGCAACAAAACCTGATTATCAAAGAACGTACGGTAAGTTAGATAAAATTTTATACACATAGATTATGTATTATCGTAGGTTGTTAAGCAACAGCGTTTTCGTTTCGAACGGGTTCCGGAAAAATTTTTCGAACGCTCCGGATTTTTTTTCCGAAATTTTTGCACGCACCGTAGAAAACTGATTGCTGCTACACTTACGCAAACACCCCTATTAATTATTTTCGAACGAATAACATCCACGTGAGATTTAGTGAGTTTAGCGAACTGCAAATCGGTATAAAACATGGCGGCTTTTTCGAGCTATTATAACATTAAAAGGTAGGGTACATGAAATTTTGTGTAACGAAATTCTAAAAAAATATATTTCTCCGGTCGAGTTTCTTTTCTAGTTTTCATGTTTTAACTAAAACGAGTAAAAAGTTGTTCTGTGTGCTTTTACAATTTATTTATTGGATCCGTGTTTCTTTGAACTTTTCTCAAAAAACTATTTTTATTTTTCAATATTTGACAAAAAGATACCATTTTTCTTTCGGACAACTGAAAAAGTAATTAAAAATTTTTAATTCTTTTATTTATCTGCATGTTCGATTTATCTTCTGTATTTCAAGTGAGATCCCAAATATTTTTTTTAGTTTCAAAATTTTAATAATAAATTACATTTATTTATTATGTAATTATTATCTAATTTGATTTAATTTTAATTTATAATAATTTTTATTGAAATTTGTGCGAACATCGTTCTACAATTTATCAATTTAAATTATTTCTGTTTAATGTGAATGATTTTGTTGTAACCGTTGCGCTGTAAATTATTTAGTATGAAGAGAACCCCCGTAAAATATTACTGATAATGTATTTCTTCTGTGTAATTTAAATTTAAGTTTTCTGCAAATGAATAAAATTACGAAATGATTAAAAAATAATAAATAAAAAAATTTAACATGCTTATAAATAAAATAAAATATTTCTAAATAAAATAATCAATTTATTTAAATTATTCTTATCTTACTATCGGTCTTTAAAGTCGTTGTATGTTTTAATCGCTTATCTCTTATTTCAAATTTTTATTTTGGACTTAAGTTTTTTCTTTTGGGTTAATTAAGTAGACCCCCCCTCACCCCAAAAAGAAATTAAAGGTTCTCCTTTGTATGCGATCGTACATCCTAATGCTTAGCAAATTTTTACAATTTTTATTTTAAGAGGACCATGGAGGTCCGCCATATTGGCAAAAAATTATTTTTCAAACGCAGCTTTTAAAACGCATTCGATTTAAAAATTCTAAAAGTAGATCAGTCTGTAATAATACTATAAATGTGGGAATGTCAATAATTATGGAAAATGTTTTATATCAACAAAGAAAAATTATAAAATCTTAAAACTCATTACGGAAAATGACTTTTCCACATTCTAGGTAAGAAACTGATCACATTTGTTTAATAAAAAATACGAAATTATCATTTCTAAAAGTGCAAAATGAAAAATACGTAATATAAAAATTTGCTATGTAATGTGCTGCCATCTTAAGGTCGAAGGAAGACTAACTCATGTCAAATAAATTTGGCAACGTTGTTATCGTAGAACTGGGTGCGTTCCGACTTGTCGCTACGCTTTTAAACTTCTTACCTCTACCGTTCCAAAATTCTGAGAGTGTTTAATTTAACTATATTTGAATTTATGAGCAAACGCCGGATATTCAGGGTTATTTTTTTATATTTTGCACCCCAGCTAGACATTTGTTGTAGGATTTTATGTATTTTATCTTTTAGAGTTATTGCAAAAAACAAAAGCGCATCGCAAAGTATAATATTTTACGAACGATTTACGAACGTTTTAAAAACAAATTTTTCAAATTTTAGTTAAAACCTTTCTACGAATTTTTAGCATATAAATGACTCAAAGTGTGACAATTAATAATAATAATAATAATAGTGTCTTTATTTCCACTGTACAAATCAAAGCTGACAAAAAGTACAAGATATTAATTTAGCATGGCAAATCCACGGGCGGAGTTCAGGCTATGATACCTAAAGTATCCCTGTTCTTACACTCAACCCGCAATACATATACCACGCGATCATTTAAATTTATAATTAAAGTAGGCGGGATTTTTTTTATACGGTTGTGCACCTTGCCAATCGACTCCCTGTTTAGATTAGAGGTTATGTAAATATCTTGACGTTTATAGGATTCTCATCGGGTTGAATCGTTTTAATTTAAAGGAAGTGAAACAGTTTTAGTGACAACTATGTCGCCCCCACAACGTGTTCGCCCCCGGCAATTAATTAAACATTTTTACAAGACAATGTTATTTTTTGATTTTTCAAAAGTTGCAACAATATTACTAATAAAATTTAGAAAATTATGCACAATTTATTTCCTATTTGTATATTAGAAGATGATTGTAAAGATGTTATGTCTTGAAATGAAAACAAAAACATATTTTAATTTTGAAATCATTTCTATGTAGTGTAATTAATAAGCCATTTATGTATTACATTTTGGTTAAATTTAATATCAATTTAAATTTCAAAATGAAATTAGCATCGATCGAATTCTGTTTGATTTTTCAAATATCAGAAAAAATTGTTTATCAAGAAAATTATTGCCTAATTGACTTAAAGCATAAACTAATTTTCACAAAAAGAAATGGGGAAGTTTATTTTACTTTAAAAGTTATTTATTATTTGATAAATTTCAACGAACAATTATGAATATTATTATGAATATTATTTAATTAAGAATCATTTTACTACTGGCGTATTTCGCAATTTATTTTTCAATATAAGAATGATTTTTATTCAAATCTTATACTTTTGAATTTCGCGCGTATATAACCAGCAAACTTTTTTTCCTTTATTTCAGAATACAAGAATATTACCACAGGTGCATTCGACATCACACTCGGAGCGCTCGGAGTCCTCCTTTGTCTCATTCTTACATGCACTGAAACTCATTCGCTTTCCCTCACACTTCTGTTCAGAGCGTGCCCCGAGCGTAATGTCGAACACACCCAAAGTGTTAGTTTTGCGACGCGACGTTGCCACTTGTTAGATACGATGAATGTGTATGAACTTATACAAGACGAGTGCAGATTATGTTATCCTTGTCGTTCAACTATGGAGCCTAATTGGACTAAACGACACTTATTTCAATTATAAGAAAGGCGTCTTTTCAGTCATGCCGGGTTTGCGGGGAGTACTGGTGCTTTCGAGTAGTTGATCACGTGATCCATAGTCCTCTTAAACTCAAGTTTTTTCTTTCGGGTAAATCACCCCAAAAAAAATTAAAGGTTGTTCTTTGTCTGGATCGTACATCCTAATGCTTAATAAATTTTTACAATTTCTATTTTAAACTTAAGTTTTTTCTTTTGCGTCAATTAACTAATTCTCCCCCCCCAAATTAAAGGTGCCTCTTTATGACAATGCAGACAATGCAGATCAATTTCACTAGGAGAGGTTAAGTTAACTGTGCCCCCTCGTCAAATGTTTTTATTACACTTTCAAAAATGTGGAAAATTTGGAAATTTATAAAAATAAGAAATTGAAATTTTTAAACACATACAATAGAATACCTATAAATTTATTTCGTTTGCATGAAATACGTATTACTTAAATTATTCTTATTGTTGCTTTTCATGTTTGAATCGCGGGGCACAAATTTCTTATTTTTTAGAATTTTTATTGTAGACTTGAATTTCTTCTTGACCCCCTTTCCCCTAAAAAATTCCTCCTTGTGTGAACCAACAACAATCATACATTGTTTGTACCCCTACAGGCTAGACATTGCAGATCAATTTCATTAGGAGGGGCTAATTTAATTGTGCCCTCTCGTTAAATGTACTATTCTTAAGTTTTGATTGCATCTTAAAAAATGTGTAATATTTGGGAATTTATAAAATTAATAAATTATAGTAGTCTTAATACTTAAATACATAAAAATATAAAAATATATGAAATATTTGATTTACAAGTTTTATTTAATTTGCTGCATTTAAAATTTTTACGTTTTTATTTTACGATTAAAAATTATTGGGCCACTTAACTTGACCCCTTCCCCTGTAATATTTTTTAGGAAGTTAACTAGCTTGCCCGCATAGAATTTTCGTGTTATGCCTGCTTATGCCCCTCTGATTCAACGTTCTGTCCCCTGTCCCACAAATAGCCGAGAAAAAAATATAATTTATAAAATTAATTGTTTAACATATTCCAATTCTAAATTAATTATGTATCACTGTTTTCATTTTTGCATCTTCCGGCAACAAATTAACCAGCGCTTCCTCCCCCTTTTTTTACATTGCAACTGTTTTTATAACTTTAAGACTTCTCGGTTAACTGGAGGACAAAATTTATAAATTAAAAAATTAGTTAGCCCGCCCCCTCAGTTGTATTTTTCAATTTTTTTTAAATTTAATAATTAAAAAAATTAGTTGACCCGCCCCCCAGTTGTATTTTTCAAAGTTCTTTTTATATTGCATATTTTACACTTCTCGATTAACTGAGAAAAAAATTAAATAATTTAAAAAAATAGTTAGGTCCTCCCAGTTGTACGTTTCAAAGTTTTCTTTTAATATTGCAACTACTTTTGTCTTCTACACCTCTCGGTTAATTGAGGAAGAAATTTAATAATTTAAAATATTAGTTAGCCCACCCCCAGTAATATTTTTCAAAGCGTTTTTAAAATATCTGCTGCATAGGTTGTGCTCCCTTATGTGCCACAAATTTTATCTTTTGTCCCCCGTAAATAGCCGAGAAAAATGTATAAAATATATTTCAATTCTAAATTACTGAGATCTAAGGGGGGCAAAAGATAAAAAAAAGTGGTATTCAAGGGTGCAACAAAAGGGGCCTCTGTACCATCCAGCAAAACTAACCCACAGCCCATAGTCTCTCGCCCAAAAGGGGTGTAAGTGTAAATATAATTAATTTTTGTGTTACAGTACATTACTAGTGGGGGGAGGGGTCTTTATTTCAACCCTGGAATGTTAGCTTTTTTAATTCAAAATAAATTATTTAAAATGAATACTTTCAAAGATGAACATTGTACAGGGTGATTCACGGAAACCGCTCTCTTTAAAATCAATGCGTTCGAAGGTGACTATTGTACAAGGTGATTCATGGAAACCGTACTTTAAAGTTATGTTTTTTTTCCTTACTTTTTAGCGTCCCCCTTACAACGAATTCGTAAGTTTACTGTTGCAGAAGCATATTTTTAGATTTTCTTTAAGCAAATTTCTCTAAAGCGATCGTCTTTTGTTTCCGTTTATTTTCTTTTTCTTCAAAAATCTTAGGATCGAATTCATTTCGATTTACTTTTTTCAAAAATCATTTCAAATTTATTTCGATTTCTTCGTTTTTCTTTTTTATATCTATTGGGTCTTTCTCGAAAACAAGGGCTAGCCGATTGAGCGTCTTCTCTTATACATATACAGGGTGATTGAAATTCGAGGGCCAGCATGGGGATCTCGCTTATTATAAGAAATAGAGAATCGGTTAAATGGAAGCAAATTTGCCAAATTTCATGCTGATTAATAATCTCTTAAAATATTTGAAATATCTCGAACGGTTTCTTCACAATCGAAGAAAAACTTTTTTCGAAAATCGGACATAACTTCTTTATTTATAACTTTTTTCAAAATCTGTGAAAACATTCTTGAAGCAACTTTTTACACTTGATTGAATGCCGAACGTGCTTTGTTTCTAGAGCGATTCGTTTTTGTTTTTCCATAGCCAACTTCATTTTTTCTTATGGGCGCTAATTAAATACATAATCGCGTATTCAAATGAAGAAAAACGTGATATGTCGCGCATTTTTTATTTGTTATCAAAATTCCACTGCAAGTGCTCAGGAGCATCTCAGGAGCATTTAGAAATAATTCAACGAAGTGCATATTAGATATTTTTTGAAGTTAGAAAACAATTTCATTCAAAATGGTACATTTAACACTCGAATAGAATGTACAGAAATAGAATATAGAAAGAAAATCAGAGCATTTCTTCGAAGACATTTCCATTTTCCGCAATACCTAGCGGTATACGTTGTATCATTTTAAATCAAATTGTTATGTAATTTGGAAAAATATTTAATACTTGGTTGGATTCTTTCCAGATAAGTTTCTAAATATCGCTGAACACTTGTAATTTCGTCGTGACAATAAAACATACGCAACATATCACGTTTTTCTTCTTTAGGATACGCCATTCTGTATTCAATGACAGACCAATTAAGCGAAGGTTGGCTACGAAGCATAAGTACTAGAGAAGAATGTAAGCTAACTTACCTTGGTTTGCACTAGGGATGTTCAGAATCGAATCGATTTATAGTTGAATCGATTCTTTGCAAGCGATGCATCAAAAGAATCGAATGGATTCAATTTGGTGTGAATCGAATCGGAAAGGTTTGGACATACAACCAATTTTTTATCACCGCGCCATCTACATGTTACTGGCAGCCAATAATTCAAAATGATAAAATTGTGAGTAGGGAAAATCTGCGGCATAAAACACAACATTTCAAATTACAGAAATTTCTTTGACCATTAACGAGCAAACATTTTAACAGCAAGTCTGTTCATTGTAAACACTGCAATGGAACCATAAAATATGATTTATGGCCAATTGCACCGCATTTTTAAGCAGAAATTAAATTTAAGTCGTGTTTAGATTGTAATATTTGGCGTAGATCCAGCATAATGTCAGGCGCATTCTAACTGACACTTAAGTTGAAGTTTAACCGTCAATTAGATGGTGATTGACATTATGCTGTCATGTATTCACGATTGTCACATTCTAAACACGTCTTAAATGGAACCATAAAATATGATATAATGACATAAGTTTTAATTTCAAGAATAGAAATTGGAAATATATGTATTGAATCGAATCGATTCTACGTATTAAAATTGAATCGATTCATCTGAATCGATTCCACACAATCGATTCAATTGAATCGATTCATTTAACTGTTTTGAGCATCCCTAGTTTGCACCGAACAAAATAAGCTCAGCTTAAATTTAAGCGTCACTTAGAATGTGACTCGTTAAATGTCGTGTAAGCTGAAATAAGCAAAAAGCAAGATCTCCTTGCTGGCCCTCGAATTTCAATCACCCTGTATTTCTTTAATCATTAGCTTTCAATTAGGAGAAAGGTCGTTTTATATTTGGAGAAATATTTTATTGTTTGATCTTATTTCGAAAACAGGGGCCAATCGAGAGTGATTTATTATTTGGAATATGACAGCCAATTGATTGTTGATCTTTTGTTTTTCTTCTTTCACTTCCGGCCCGGTTTGGAAAAGGTAAATTCATGTTATTTCTCTTGAATTTGCTATTTCCTTGCGAGCTTCTAAAGTGATAGGAGTATTTGTTATTTCAGATTTTGACAAATAAATAGTAACATACTGAATGACCCTGTATACTCAAAGCTTCTTAACAAAACTAGGTTCTAACAATTTTCCTCTTGCCGAATATTGTATATATTTTTTGTAGTTAGTAAGCTTGCGATTGGTGTTCGCAAAATGAATTAAATTCGAAATATGGAATTCACTCGGCCGATAACTCCTCAAGGGAGGAGTGACTAAGGATTCCTTTGCTTTAAGTCAGATCACAAACACATTACCGAAGTAAATACTTTTGAAATGACGGTTAATCTAATGCCAATATCGGAAACTAAGCGTGCAGCCCAAATAAACAATGGGATTTGTCGTGGAACGAAGGATAACCAAAGCAAATAAAATGGAACGGTATTGTACATTGTTGTTTATTAATAAACAGAGGGATTGTTTTTGTTGGCGAGGTGAACTCATTTATCTTATTAAATAATATGTTCATACCGAGAATATCTAAAAGGGGCGTTTGCTGTTGTAGTATTTTCGAGTACTTATAATTTTTTTTTATTAAATATTAAATTAAAATAAAATGTGTATGCACATACCTATACATACAGGCTGTCAACGTGAGACTTCCCACTCACTTTAGTGAGTTTAGTGAGTTAGTTCATGTACTGCTGTTTACAAAAAGATTGACTACAGCGAGAAAATCAATTTTTTGACAATGTAAATCTGTCTCTGTCAAATTTTGAAGTCTTATTTTGTGATCGGGTTATATTTGATCGGGTTCAGAGGATTAAAAAAAATGAACAAAAGTGACACCGGCACGGACGAATTAAACCAGAAAAAATTGAACGTATTCGATTTTTTTAAATCAACTGTATCATCAGCATCAAAAAACTTTATTAACAAAAGTTGCACGTGCGCATTCCGCACTGTTTAAAATTATTTTCAGGATTACAGGATGTTTGTCTATTGACTTACGCGCAAACATGTTTGTTTTTTAACGGAACACGAAGAGCTGATAAAAATAATATATGTATGTATACAGGATGATTCCTAAGTTGAGTCATATTTTTTAATAGCGTGCAGAACTCGTTAAAAGAAACAATACAATTTAAAAAGAAATTAAAAATAGAAAACTTATTATATTACTTTTGCAAAAAAAATTTCCGTTCCGTTATTTTTTCCTCCGGAATCGGAAGCGATGTCGTCGTGGAGGTTCAACCAGAAGATACCCCCTTCACTCCCTGCACGCCCTTCAAACGAAGGTGCCGCAATTTTATCAATTCGGACGTTTGACGTGGCTATTACCGCATTCGGTATCCCTTTTCCCAATGTGCCGTTGGGTAAAAAAGTTTGGCAGACACTGGTTTATAGTAACAATTTTTTCTTTCATATACCATTTAAAACGCTGCGCAATAAATACCAAAGAGAAGATAATCGTTGTCATTCTAGTGTAAGCGATTTTCAATTTGTTAAAACCGCTAAATACAACAGAGAAATTTGTTTATTGGATCATTAAGATATATGTAATGAGATGCCCCCTGTCGAACACAGACTAAGAAATGATCGATCACGAGAAAGAAGGACTACGACAACCATCAAAACAGTCGCCAAAAGAATTCGCGGAAATCTGCGCCAAATGTAGAAAACTATAGCCCCGAAATGGAAATTCCATCACGAGCCATCTCACGCGTTCTTAAAGAAGACCTTGGACTTGAAACTTACCGAAGAAACACTGGACAGCGGTTGAAAACTGCTTTATCGTCAATTCATGTCCGTATTTATAGTGCTTTCTCGAGGCTTCCTTGAATGAGGAACCCCTTAGAATGGGATTGTTGTAACGCAACTGCTTTACGACAGTCTCATTCTAAGGAGTTCCTCATTATGGCTTCTTTGACGATGCCTAAGGTCTCAGCGTACCTTTTCCCGGCATTGTCAACCACCAGGGCATAGGTCTTTCTTTCCTTGTCACTTTCCTTATTCCTCCTAATATCCCTATGGATAGTCACCGTTTTGCCAGAGCCATGGAAAACACACTCCACCAGCTTGCGCCACCTATGTTCTTCCATTGCTTTGTAATGGAACATAGCGATGGCTTCGCCCTCCTTTGTTTCGTTCTTCAGCTTCTGTAGGCAGTCCCAGATGGTTTTATCCTGGCCATCAACTATCATCTTAACCGCTTTTCGGTCAACTCTACCCGTGCCATCCTTGTTTCTGATCTTTGTCATCTGCTTCAGAACTTCAAAATTCCCCTTGGCCTCGGCCAACTTGAGAAATCTGTCTCTGTACAGCCTTTTGAGACCGTTCTGGAGGATGACATCCGTGTCCTCTGTAAATATGGCGTGGGCAGCCTCCGGGTGCGTATCCAGGGGGTTTCCATCCTCGATCTTAGTAATTTGGAAGGTGTCCTCCGCCCACCTGATATCGGCTATTTCGGCCTAGTCTTCAACCGTTTTAACTCCAGCAAGGTCAATTTGTTGTCCCCCATCTTTGTGCCAGACCGCTGTTTGCGTGGCAGCATCCTTGCATTCCACACGATCAGTCTGTACGTCCACTTCATACGTTACCTTGGACACCTTTTCTCATCTGTGGTCTTCGAGCCATTTCCGGACCATCTCTTAATGGTTAATGGCTCCTTGATCTCTCTCTTAGTGTTCGTATTGTCATCGATCACCTTTTCCAGTTCATTCAGATTCTTACTGATCTGACTATGCGCTTCCATAATGGTAAAAACCACGGGCGTATATACGGTTCTAGGTCAGTTACATCAGCATTAATGTGTTCTGCCGAAAGGTCTGCCATCCTCCGTTTTTTTGAGCTTTCCCCTTGCGAGTTGCACCGCTGGAGTTGGCTCTGCATATTTAGCCTGCTGTGCACCGGGTGCCCCCCAGGTGTACAGACTCGAAAGAATGAAGAAGTTACTTCAGTGGCACGCAATCAACTCTTTCCCACAGATCCTTTTTAGAAATGAAATTGTTTTTACTTTGGAAGAAAAATACTCGTGGCTCTCGAGAAGCCGCTGAAGAAAAAACGTAAAGGGTGGAGCATCCAGCTTCAATGATGATTTGGTGGGGAGTATGGGAAGTATTGAACGAGGACATTTCTGTGGATAGGGCGTCAATATAAGTGCAAGCAAATTCAAAAGCATTTTGGAGAAGGTAATAAAGCCCTTAAGTGAAACCTTCTTATTTGCTTGGAAAGTACTGGATATTCCAGCAAGACTCAGCACCAGCACATAAACGAAGTCGACGCAATCAGTTGGTTTGGAAGTCAATTGCCTGAAGATTGCACGTGCCCCATTGCCACTCACCCCTTGGGTGCGCCACTGTATATAAAAAGGAACTACAAAATATATCTTTATTTGTTAAACATGTTCCCTTGGTTGTAGAAACATTAATTATTTATTGGACGCATCAATCTTTTTTTTATATTTTTGAAAGAATAAAAAATAATTCCTTGCGGACATTCGACTGGTCAAGAAACTCGAGGAACAAAAAACAATTAACACGCAGCTTGAATTTCTTTGCACTCCTTTAATATTTAAATAATTTTCTTTCTTTTTTCCTCCTATATCCTAAGTATCCTCGCGGGTGTCGGATAGTTGTGGGTTTTGTGTCCTTTATCTATTTCTTCCATCTTTTTCGGTCTTGTGTCATTTTCTTCATTTCTTCTAGTGTTTTCCCTCATTCCTTCTATGTATTTCATCCATGTAAGTCCCGGTCTTCCTCTTTTCCGTTTCTTAGTTTCTTCAGCTTCCAGTACCTTTTTCGGGAGTCTGTTCCTATCCAGTCTTTGCATATGTCCGTACCATTCTAGTTGTTTTTTCTCTCATTTTTTTGTATTAGGTATTGTTTGTTGTTTTAATTTTCCCATAATTTCTTCATTTCGAATGAGGTCTAGCTTGGTTTTCCCTGCTATCTTCCTGAAGTATTTCATTTCAGCCGCTATCAGTTTTGGTTTGTGTTTTCGTTGTAGCGTCCAGGTCTCACTTCCATTTAGGATCGTTGGTATAACTCTTGTGTTATACAGTGAGAATTTTTTAGCGTATAGCATCCTTGCTATAATATTGAAGGTGAGTTTTTTAAAATCGAACATAGGTTTAATATGTATGATGGCTTCGTTACTATGGAAACCATTCGTACTTGTTTGTCTAGCACTGAAGCTCTTTTTCCGAAATAGATAAAAATAATCATTAATCAGTTTTCTGGAAGTTTGAGAACATATCCTAAACGGTCATAAAAATTGTTAATTGCCTTAAACTGATCCTGCTCGATACCAGTTGTAGATTTGTGTCCTTTCATTCGTTGAATATACCGTATGTCCATCTGACAATGAGACATAGGGATTTAACATGGGAAAACAGAAATTGCCTTATATTATCTATCTGAGTACATTTATATGAAATTCTGGGTTATAATCAGAAAGATTATTGCATTCAAAGTGTTTTGATACTAAATTTGTGCAATTTTAGTTGTTAATTATTTAGAAATTAAGAAAAAAAGTTATTATTTTTTTCCGGACAAGATTAGTAGGTATTTAACGAAGACTTTCCAAACGGATGTCGTGGTCAAGTTAGTTTGTTCATGTTTCACAACCGTAAGGTCACGAGTTCAAATCCGAATGAAGACAGTTTTTTTTCTTTTTTTTAAATATTTTTTCAGATTTGAAATCACTCTTAAACTAGTTTATTATTGTATTAATAAATTTTATTTTAATATTAATTATGTTCCATTTATGTGTATTTTTTCGTTTGCAAAATTTTATTATGTTAAAGTTATAACTTTATTTATTATGTTACATAATTAATATTAAAATGAAACTTATAAATAAAATAATAAAGTAGTTTAAGAGTAAGTGATTTCAAATCTGAAAAAATATTTAAAAAAAAAGAAAAAAAATGTCCTCATTCGATTTGAACTTGACCTTGCGGTTGTGAAACACGAATAAACTAACTTGACCACGACATCCGTTTGTAAACTCTTCGTTAAATACTTACTAATCTTGTCCGAAAAAAAATAATAACTTTTTTTCTTAATTTCTAAATAATTAAGAACTAAAATTGCACAAATTTAGTATCAAAACACTTTAAATGCAATAATTTTTCCGATTATAACCCAGAATTTCATATGTATGTACTCAGGTAGATAATATAAAGCAATTTCTGTTTTCCCATGTTAAATCCCTATGTCTCATTGTCAGATGGACAAACGGTATGTCAAATTGCATTGTCAAATGTGTGGAAGAAAAATAATGACAATTAATGTTAACCATATCCATGGTTACCACATACTTTTCGGCCTATGTTCGATTAAAAAAAAATCAATAGCACTTATGTATTCTCACTGTATATGCTTAGCTTGGTTTTTTCGTTTATTTCTTTCTTTCCAAAGATTGTTTTGTTTAGTATGTAGTATACATTGTTTGCCTTCTTAATTTTATTCGCTATTTCTAGGTCGATTTTCACGTCGTTTTCTATAATGATTCCCAAGTATTCAATTGTGGTCATTTCTTCTATACACTGATAAAAATGGTAGTAAACTTACACTATTTTTACATTGAAATTCAATGTTATTTAAAGTAAATTCTTAATATTACGTAGAACTCTGTGTATTATTATTTAATAATAGTAAAATAACATGAAATTTCGATATAAAAATGATGAAATTTTACTATCATTTTTATCAGTGTAGGTTGGTTTCTGTACATTATTTTGTTATGTTGCTGCTCTCTTTTCTTATTTATGTACATTATTTTGCTCTTTTCTGCATTGACTTCCATCTTCAGTTTTCCTATTTCCTCCGTCCATATGTTTATCGGTTTTAACATTTTATTTTTATTATCAGATGTAAGCACTAGGTCACCGCATATAGTAAGGCTGTCCATTTTAATTGGTAATGCTGTTTGTTCATCCTCCAGTTTGTCTTCTATTTGCAGCTTTAATTTGTTTTGTATTATTTTTGTATATACTTTGTATGTCACTGGTGAGAGGACATGTTGGTCTGTAATTGTCACATTAAGTCTTGTCACCTTTTTTGTATATAGGCATTATCAGGTTGTTTTTCCATTTCTTAGGTATCGAGTTACTTTCCCACGCTTCAGTCATTATTTTATGTAACCATGTTATTCCTTTCTTTCCCATAGTCTTGATCATTTCTGGGTCCACGTTATCTTCTCCGCTTGCTTTGC
The DNA here is from genome assembly GCA_033060865.1 of Dorcus hopei. NCBI lineage: Eukaryota > Metazoa > Arthropoda > Insecta > Coleoptera > Lucanidae > Dorcus > Dorcus hopei. Next base: position 10,656,997 of record CM065422.1, read on the forward strand.
CCATTTTCATGTTCTCTATTGCCTGTTCTATTTTTCTAAATCAATTTTGTTGTTCCATAATTCACCTTGTTCTTGTACAGATATGTTTGAGTCAAGTGGCTGTATTGCGTCATGTTCATGTAGGTCGAATTTTTGTCTGTAGTAACTTCTCCACACTTTCATTTTTTCCGGGATATTTATTTTGAAAATGTTGTTTTTATCTCTTACTCCCGAATCTGTCTGGTTTCTTTTTCCTCTTAGACCCTTGATTGTATTCCAAAATCTTCGATTGTTATTTCTATAGCCTTCATTTAGTTCGTTCCCAAAGTCTTCCCATGTTTTTTGCTTAGCGTTTTTCACTGCTTCTTTTGCTTCCCTTCGCTTTTTATCATAGATTTCCTTGTCTTTTGGGTCCTTCGTATGTATGTATATTTTCCATGCTTGTTTTTTTGTCTTGTATTGGTTCTTACCTTCCTTTGTCCACCATCTAGTTTCTTTCCTTCCCTTGTTTATCTTATTTAAATAATTTAAAAAATTATAAAAATAATTAAGGTATTTACAAAATACTTTCAAAGATTGTCGCCATTTTTCATTGTTAAAAATTCTGATTTTTTTTGTAGAATTTATCTTATTCACAATTAATTAATCCCATTAATCTTTTCTTTGCGAGAAATAAAATATAATCAACAGTTTCTGAAAACTTGTTCAAGAAACTGAAGAAGCAAAAAACAATTGGTACACAGTTTGATTTGAATTTTCTTGTGTACACAGTTTGATTTGAATTTTCTTGTAAGTGTTAATGAAAACTTAAATATTTTAAAAATAAAAGCGACACAAATATTTTCGATTATAAAAAAAAACCGTCGACACTTTTTATTTCTTACAAAATCTGATTGGCCAAGACTTCTTGGTTGGTCAAGAAAATAATGAAATAAAAAGCAATTAGTATTAATCAATTAATTGATTAATTAAATATTAAAAAAAGAACACCGCCGCGTCCTTTTTTTTAAAATTCTGTCTTTCTAAAGCATTTGCTGGGACATTAGCACTTTGTTATAATTTAATTTTTATTAGGTATTATTAAGAATTTATTCATAAACAGGTGTCCACGTTAACAGCACTAACAGTTGGTGATCTTTTTATTTATTTTACAATGTGGGCTAATTAGAAAAATTTTGTGATCTTCCCTGCTTAATTTTTAGTAAAATTGGAAAAATAAATGTTGTTTTCAAATTTTTAAAATAATGTTTTCATCTTTATTCGCCCGCACAGTTTCTGGGCATTGCACATTTTCTAAATTTACAATATTTTTCATTCTGGTGCTTCTTCATCTCCCCAAGGAGTGCTTGGTCATCGCCTTTCCTTTCACGTTTTATACGTTTTCTCTTTGTCTACCATTATCATTATAAACAATATTTCTAATTTTTGAGGGTAAAGTTAAAGCAAAATAAACAAAATTAACCAGTAGTCCTCAAACCTACAAATTTTAAATTTATTAAGGTGAGCGTCAAAGCAACAATTAAAATACGAAATTATTTTTTGATTATGACACGATGGTTGGTGTTTAAACAATTGTATTTTTTTCTATAAAAAAAGTTATTTTAATGATCATCTGTTATTTCCTCTCCCGTTCAAGTCAAGCTTCTGATATAAAGAGCAAAAGTAAACGGATAACAACGTAACACACAAGATACAAGTTATCATCGTTTACGCTATTTAGCCGAGATTATAACACTTTTACCGTTTTATCTCGAAACCACGTTATCTCCTCGATTGCACATCTTACAATTGTTTTACGCGCGCCTCCCCAATTCTGCCCCCCGGCCATTCATTTTATGAATTAACATCGCCGCGGATACAAGAGCCGAGCAAGTAAAACATTAAAATTATGAAAACGCTGTAGCTGTGCGATGGATCAAAGTCTGTACAGAAGTCAAAAGGTCGGTCGTTAATGACAATTATGTCTCGAGAAATTCGTTTACCGACTTTTGTAATTCAATATTTGTTCAGTAAACTGCTGACAGCTCGCCTCTGTTTATTTGTTGTTTTTTTTTTATAATTCTACAGCAAAATGTATCGCGGGGTGATGAATTTTGCTCTCCGCCGCGTTCTTCAGATGCGAATAATAATAATTTATATCGCCGTTGTTTGTTCATTCCGTTATCACTGCGTTCGCGCGCGCACAGTTTCTTTGTTCGATGCAAACACAAATCTCTTGTGCGGTTTAGAAGGACAATAGAGAGCAGAAAATTTTTAAACTTTAATTTAAACAAATGAAATTTATTATAACCTACATAGAAGGAAACTGGATTTGTTGAGGCGAATGTGCATCCTACTTCAAGGGTCCACTTTAAGGCCAATACTCTGTGACTTATTCAAAACGATCTCCTGAATTAGTGTCGATGGATTTCATTGACAACCAGGGATTTATTAATTTCAATAATTAGATAATTATACATAGTAAAGCACAGATCATGTTTTTGTTTTACTACAAATCAACGGCTACGAGGAGGTATTGATAAGTATTTGGCTTAGCAAAGAAAAAATGTTGAGGCAACATCAGTAAATATTTCAAAAATAAAAGAGAAATAGCAATGTCGTACGTGGAATGAAGAAAATTCGAGCAGAAAAACAAAAAAAAAAAGGATGGATACTAATAGGGAAAACTGCTGAACTGAGTGAGCTTAAAAGTGACATGTGAAAGGACGAAACATAATTTATACTTATGTCAAATCAATTTTCGATTATTTTTTCTACAGACTTTTCATAAATAATTCGCAGGTCCTAGTTTGCGTTGAAACGTTTCGCCTCTTTCCAACTAAAAAGAATGAGTGGCAAATGTTCATTGTTTCTTAAATTTATGAAAACTCTGTACTTCTCCACTGGAACAATAAGTAGAAGTAACCAAATATTTCGAAGAAAGAAAAATAGACAAAAAGGTACCAACTAAAATGTCAGACGACTTTCAAGAATGTAGGTAATTAGGTAAGAAGAAGGAAGAAGAAATTGAAAAGTGAAATGAAATCATCGAGCAGCTGGACTAAGAGAACCTGAATAATAAAAAAAAAATTGTATCACAAAATCTTTTAAGCGGACACTAAATCGCGCACTATAACACTTTACGTTTCACCGTCGTTCGACAGCTTCGTCAGAAGTGAAAAATATGTTCATCGGACAAGAACTAACTGTAAATAAAAAAAAAAACAAAAAATTACCTTATTTTATTATAAAAGCGTAATGTAATTTCATAGAAAGAAGGAATGTAACAAGAGCAACAAAAAAGCAATAGAGAAAAGAAATTTTTGAACAGGTGGATTAGTAGAGCCCAAATAAAAAAAAATATTTCAATATAAAAGAATGCAACCGTGTGATTGAAAGAGTGCAATATAATTATGTTAAATAACTTCTTCTATTTCTTTCTGTAGCAATAAGAATTGAATGACCCACGTATTTCGAAAAGTAAAAAGCACTAGAAAAAATAAAAAATACGTATTATAAATGTCAGACGATTTTGAAGATCAAAAGAGTAATGTAATTTCGTTGGAAGAAGAAAAAAGATATTGAAAATTGCAGCAGAAAACAGAAAAAAAAAGATGCTAAAGGGAACAAGGAAATTCTCGAACAGTTAGACTGAGAGAGCCTGACTAAAAAAAAATAAATAAAAAATGATCCCAATGTAAAAGAATGCAACATAAATATGTTAAATAAATTCTGGATTCTTTCTTCGGTTTTTGCTGGAGCAATAAGTAATGGACCAACCACGTATTTCGAAAAATAAGAAACAATAGAGAAACTAAAAGTACGAAATAGAAGTGAAGAATAAAAGAATAATGTATTTTCGTAGGAAGAAGGAAGAAAACCAACAAAGGAAAGGAAATCCTCGAGCAATAGGACCGAGAGTTTCAATTAAAAAAAAAAAACACAAAAAATGTTTCTAATACAATATAATATATTAAATAAATTATCGGCTCTTTCTTCCATTTCTATCTGGTGCAATAAGTAATGAATCATCCACGTATTTCATAAAACAGAAACCAATACAGAAAATAGAAGTACGAAATAGAAATGCCAGACTATTTGGAAGAATATAATAGTACTGTAATTTCGCAGGAAGAAAGAAGAAGAAATTCAACAAATGGAGCAAAAAAACAAAAAATGTGATTTCAAGACGAAAAGGAAATCCTCAAATAATTGGACTAGAGCCTCAGCAATTATTTTAAAAAAATGGTCCTGAGTCAACCACATATTTCGAAAAATAAAAAGCAGCAGAGAAAATAAAAGTGCGATTTTGAAGAATAAAAGAGTCGTGTAATTTCGTAAGAAGAAAGAAGAAATGAAACAATTCGAACAGAAAAAAAAAATGATACCAGCAGGGATAACAAATTCTGAAAAAACTGGACTGGGAGAACCTAACTACTACAAACGAAAAATGTTCCTAACATAAAAGAATGCAATGTAATTATGTCCAATTAATTCTCTATTCTTTCTTCTGTTTCTTTGCCTGGTACACTAAGTAAGAAGTACCCACGTATATCGAGAAACAAAAAAAAGTTGAGAAAATGAAAGAAGGGAATGGAATTGTTAAGACGAGATTGCAAGAAGAAAGAAGAGAAAATGGAACAATTCCAGCCTCCCCCACAAAAAAAAGAAACCAAGAAAGTGACTCTAATATTTAAAAAATTCAACCTAACTCTATTAAATTACTAATTTTTGAACTGCAAGATGTTTTTTTTTAATTTTCTCGCTCGGACCAATAAGTAATAAACCAACCACTTAGGTATATCGAAAAATGAAAAGCAATAGAGAAAATAAACTACCTATCTTTTTTATGGTGTTTGGTGGAACGACGTAATTTCTTTTTCTATATTCTTCTTCTTTCGTTTTCTGTCAAAGTTACGTGATTTCACCGGAAGCCACGAAGAATAGAAATGGGGCAAAATAATGTAAATTAGTTCTCTAATTGTAAGATGTGTGTTTTTTTTTAAGTTTTTGCTCGGAACAATAAGTAATAAACAATCCACGTATACCAAAAAATAAATAGCTATAGAGAAAGGACCTTTACTTTCTGTACGGTTTTCGGTGGAACCACTACACTGTTTTCTTCTTTTTTCTTCTGTCAAAGTGACGCGGTTGCACCGGAAGCCACAAAGACAAGAAAATCAAAATAATTATAGACAACGTTGCAAAATACAAATGCAAATTAATTCGCGAACTGCAAGACGTTTTTCTTTTCTATTTCTTTGCTTGGAACAATAAGTAATAAACCAACCACGTACTTCGAAAAGTAAAGAGTAAACGTAGCTTCCGGTGGAACTGCTTCACTATTTTCTTCTTCTTTCTGTATCTCCTCCTTCTTTCTACAGTCTACTTCTTCTTCTTTGACAACAGAGGAGTGTGTAGTGACGCGTTTTCACCGGAAGCCACGACGAAGAAGAGAAAATGAAAGTACGAAATAGATAACATTGCTTCACCACTGAAGTGATCACCTGTTGAACCACCCTTGTATTTCGAAATACAAAAAAATACGAAGTATGTAGAAATGTCAGATGACATTGCAGTATGAGATAGCAAAGCAATTTCGCAAGAAAACGCAGCATTTTTGGAAGAGGGGACCTCTATAAAAGCAGAACTGAGCGCGAGATTTAGATCGGTTTTTTTAATGGATGTCGAAGTGTACCGTTAATAGCGAATCTTGTTATTTGATATAGAAAACTCCTGCAGCTCGTTATTGAGTGTGGGCTATTATACAGGGTGTCCCAACAGTGTGTTCTCGGGCCATATCTCCATAACTATTGAAGATACAAAAAAATTTTCAACACAATTTCTTTTTTAATTTAAGAGATCTACAACACGAAATTACTTTTATCTATACAGAGTGAATCAAAACAGTGGTGCCGGACAAAACTTCTTTATTTCAAATGGCATGCCCTATATATGAAATCAAATTTGAATTGCCCATAAAATTCTACACATTTTCTGTATACCATTGCCTATACTTAAACCTAACCGTTCTTGAGATATTTAACATTTTGTCTAAAAACCGCCATCTGCAACCACTATTTTATTTATTGATATTTTATTTATTTTTAACCCTAAGAAAAAGATTTTTGGTACAGATGTAGTTGATACATAAGCTTATCATAAGCCATTATTAAATATACTTTTATCGCTACAGGGTGGTCATGGTAATCAACGAAATCTCAGAAATTTCAAAATGACAGAACTCAATTTTCTTAAATAGCATGTCCTATATTTTTCTATCCTAAATTCTTCGTTTAATAAAGTACTTTCATTTTTGTTAAGTATGTCTTATACCTATCTAAGATATTTTCTGAGATTTTTGGATTTATTTGAATTATTTCTTTTAAAACGAGTTATTGTCTAAGGTGGCCGTGGAAAACGGCAAACAAATGAACCTGTTGACTTTAATAATTAATTTTCAAGTGACAATAGTGTACAGGCATTAGTTAGTTCTAGTACGTGACTCCTTTACATTTTTTTTGTACTTACGTTATACATGCCCCAAGCTCTCTATGAGCTTGTCAGGAATGCGTTAAGCTGGTTATTGTAATATTGCCTGCTGCGGCTGCGACCGACCTACTAGGTGTTTTCCAGCGGCATTCGTCTTACAAACCAGGAAAACGCAGAAAACCTAGTTCGAAGGGGCCGAAATGAATCCTGAACACAATCCGACACTTAAGTGTTCCATTTGTCACATAGGACCCATATGTACCAGGAGGGGATTCGAACACACACCTATAATTGCCCGACCAAACGTCAAGCCCGTTGCCAGCGGATCCAACCAACTTTCGCTATGCAACCATTTAGTAAAGAAATAATTCAATAAATCTAATAATTCATGTCTTAACAAGTACCCAACAGTCTAACACTTTGAAAAATAATTATTAATGTCAACCGGCTCATTGTTTGCCGGTTTTCCACAGCCACCTTAGACAAGTGTTCGTTTTAAAAGATATAATTCAAATAGATCTGAAAATCTCAAAAAATATCGCAGATAGGTATAAGACATACTTAAGAAAAATGAAAGTACTTTATTAAACGAAGAATTTAGGATAGAAAAATATAGGGCATGCTATTTAAGAAAATTGCGTTTTGCCATTTTGAAATATCTGAGATTTCGTTTATTACCATGACCACCCTGTAGCGATAAAAGTACATTTAATAATTATGATAAGCTTATGTATCAACTACATCTGTATCAAAAATCTTTTTCTTAGAGTTAAAATTAAATGAAATATCAATAAATAAAATAGTGGCTGCAAATGGCAGTTTTTAGAAAAAATGTTAAATATCTCAAGAAGAGTTAGGTTTAGGTATAGGCAATGGTATACAGAAAATGTTTACAATTTTATGGGCAATACAAATTTGGTTTCATATATAGGGCATGCCATTTGAAATAAAAAAGTTGTGTCCGGCATTACTGTTTTGATTCACTCTGTATACATGAAAATAATTTCGTACATCTCTTAAATTAAAAACGAAATTGTATTAAAAATTTTTTTCTATCTTCAGTACTTATGGAGATATGGCCCGAGAACACACTGTTGGGACAGCCTGTATATATTATTCCCAATTTGGTAATTTCTTCGAACACGAATTTGTGACAATATAAGTACGTATTAGACAACATCATAAAATGAAAGGGCAATTTTTTGAAATTGCAAGACTTTTAATGTTTTTGTGTGTTCGCCCGGAGCAATACGTAACGAAGCGCCCCCGTATTTCGAGAAATAAAAGAAAAGATGCGAGAAATGATTTGGAGGAGTAATTGCAAAATGGTTCGCCGTCGAAACTAAATATAACGCTGAAGTCTTCTAGTCGTTACATTGATACGCGCATAAAAATGAAAAATGAATTTGTTTACGTAGTACAGTGACATGTCGGCAACATTTGACCTCATGTGAAATTACAGACGTTCGTAATTAAACAAATTCATAATTAAGTTGCTGTTCATGAGAGAAATAAAATTATAAGCATCTAGTACTCGGCGTGCATGTTTTTCGCTCATTAAAACCGTGAAATAAAAATATGTATTATTATGTAATAAACAAACTGAAGGAAAAACCACAGAAACTACTTATTAAAAATGGCACATGGAATTTTTAAATCCGAAATTTTTATGTTTCGGAAAAATGCGTAAAAGAAATTTTCTTGACTAGTCGAGAGATGGCACTTTCCTACTAATTTTGCAGTAGAGTGTCAATAATTTTTTTTCGCGTTTTACTCGAGTGAGTTAAATTCACAGTCCCCTGGTCCTCCCCCAATTACACGGTGTACCACGTGATGAAGCAATTCTCACGTGATGAAGCAGTCCTCGGGTTTACGTGCGCAACTCGTTAATGCAATAATAATAAAGAGCTCGCAACAGTGAAAAAAGTATGTCAATAATTTAAACAAGCGCAGGCGTTTTTATCTCTGGGAAAATGGCGGCCGCGCGGAAGAAAATATTAGAAAGGCGTAATGCGTGCCCCGCTCGGCAACGTAATCAAATTGATAGTCGAAACTTAATTCCGGAGACTCATGTGTAGGGAAGCAACGACTTTGCTCTCTCTACTTACATACATATTATGTATAAACAATACTTCGACTTTATGGTTATTGACGGGGAACATGAGGTTTCCGTTGGGTTTTGGTAAACACGCAGTAATTCCTATGCGGCTTTTAACGAACTTTTTAGAAATACGTAATTACTGTTTTTTTTTTGTTTTCGTTAGTCTGTTCGATCAATTACACACACACTTTCGCAAAAAAAATGTTGCTTAAAAGAAAAAAATTGCAGTTAGAAAAATTGTCTGGAAACATTCCTTTATACAGGTCATTGTTTTAAAGGGAGAGCATATGCAATGTAATAGAAAGAAAGGGGTAGGTATATGCACGTAACCTAATGCTATCCCTTTCGCACTTCATAAATACCAATCCTCAATTATCTACACTATTCTCATTGAATTATTATGATCTCAATTTGATTCAGTTAATAATAATAATGGAAGCACTTTAGTCTCATGAAAATTGCCACGTTATACAGGTCGACGTTTTGCTATACGCTTAACGGCTTTTTCAGAATAAATAATAATAATACTCGGGACAAATAATAAAAATAATAATAATATTGTTACGTCCGAACCGCCGATGATACAATTTTAGCCTAGTCACACCATTTATCTTCTCGATTATTCTAGCGAGTTTTGAGTCGGACGTTTGCTGGAAAAATCCAGGAGGAAAGGATCTCCACTATACCTGGTGATCTAGGTTGGTATTACACTCCTGTACCTTTTTTATTTCTATTTTTAGGAAAATGACATTTGATGTAAATAATACAGGCCTATCAATAGTTTATTTGACAACATCAAACAATATCACTTACGGTTTAAGCGGAAATGGTTTTAAGTAAAAAAGGTTAAATAGGACACGTGTATGTTTTTCTATTTTTGTATTGTAAAGGTAATTCTAGATCGAACTGATGTTAAATATCCCTTATACAGGGCAATTGAAATTCGACCCTCGAAGCAAGGGGATCTCGCTTATTATAAGAGATAGAGAATTGGTTAAATTTTGACAAAGTTGCCACATTTCATGCTGATTAATAATCTGTTTAGAAATTTGAAATATTTCGAACAGTTCTTCGCAATCTGAGAAAAAGTAAAAACTGTGAACATAACTTCTCTATTTATGACTTTTTCAAAATTTGTGAAAACATTCCTCAACAGCATGAAATTTGGCAACTTTGCCTCCATTTAATCAATTCTCTATCTCTTATAATACGGTTCCATCGAATTTCAATCACCCTGTGCATGGGATATTTTATATCATTCCGATCTAGAATTGCCTGTAGGTACAGGGTGGATCAATTTCGATGTCTCTTATGGGCATCTCTGTAACTATAAGAGTTAGAAAAAAACTAGTGGCCAAGTCTCGATCTCTTTTTTAGAGATAAAGTCAATAGACTAAACAAAAATTGGCTATCTTCTTTTGTTTTCGAGTTATAGGCAAAAATTGACATTTTCGACTTTTCGTCAATCGCGCATATCTCGTTTATTTTTACAGATATTAAAAAACTGTTTTGACATTATTAGGACACTTTTTTGAATACAATTCAGTGGTGTAGTTGATTTTTTGATATTTACTTAAATTTTCGAGTTATAACATAAAGTTATATTTTTTTTAATGAAAATCATAGTAGGCAATGTCACCATTAAATAGAGATTTTTTTTCTGTTTTCAAAAATATATACTTTGTTGGTTTTATTTCTTACAATTAATAGAATAAAACGCCTTTTTTATTATTCTTGGGTGTATTCTATTCTTAGTAGGCTGGTTTGAACAAAGGCCGACAATTTTTTTGTTTGTTTTTATTAAATATCAACTCTTGTTCAAATATTTTGACAGTTGCAACCGCATAAAGAGAAAGAAAGATAGAACGAGCATCCTCTAAGAGTCACAAAGACTACAACAATACCGATACCATGTGGTTTGGGTGAAATTCGAAATTATGTAACTTCATTTAATATTTAAGTTTAAAACGCATTTTTTTCGATCAAATATGCATTTCATGGGATAATGAACTAAATTATATGTATAAATTAAAAACATCTTAAAATAAGAAATTATTGCAGAAAAAGTTAAAGAATATTGAAATGTAAGTAGATAATAAACACAACTCTTGATATATCACAATAAATAACTTAAAACCCAGGAAATAATACCAAAATAAATCACAATTTCAACACTGCCGCGCTAAAATACACAGCCAACTCATGTTGCAACCCAACCCAGCTCTATCGGTGCTAGCTTTCTATCCCTTATGTTTATCGCAATACCTCTTACTCTTGTGCTACCCAACCATCAAATCTTTGTTAATATTTAATAAAAACATAAGAAAATTGTCGGCTTTTGTTGAAACCAGCCTACTAAGAAAAGAATGCACCAAAAATAATAAAAAAGGCGTTTTATTCTATTAACTGTAAGAAATAAACCCAACAAAGTATATATACATATTTGAAAACCGAAAAAAATCTCTATTTAATGATGACATTGCCTGCTATTATTTCCATTTAAAAAAATATAACTTTATGTTATAACGCGAAAATTTAATTAAATATCAAGAAACCAACTACACCACTGAATTGTATTCCAAAAAGTGTCCTAATAATGTCAAAACAGTTTTTTAATATCTGCAAAAATAAACGAGATATGACTGATTGACGAAAAGTCGAAAATCTCAATTTTGGCTTATAACTCGAAAACAAAAGAAGATAGACAATTTTTGTTTACACTATTGACTTTATCTCTAAAAAAGAGATCGAGACTTGGCCATTAGTTTTTTTCTATCTCTTATAGTTACAGAGTTGTCCATAAGAGACATCGAAATTGATCCACCCTGTACATTCCAAAAATGCAAAAATATACTGGGTGTCCGATTTAAACTTTTTTTAATTTAAAACCACATATTGGTAGGCCTATATTATTTATACCAAATGTCATTTTCCTAAAAATAGAAACAAAAAAGTTACAGGGTTGTAAATGTCAACCTAGATCACACGGTATAAGCAAGGATCGGCGGACTAGATGAATCAGTTATTATTCCGAAAGCGATACGTGTGAATCTAGAGATTAGTAGAGCGTTTAGTGGTCGATTTCTCACCGTGTTTATCCTAAAGTTAATTTATCTGACAGTTGGAATGTGACGTACAGTTGGCTGTGCACAAACTATGTGTCACTTTATATCTGACAGATAAATTTAACCTTAGGATAAGGCGGCGAAGAAATCGGACATTAGTCATAGAGGTATTATTTGTTAGACAAGGTTGCAGCCCGTTATTCTTGTGTTAAGCGATTGTGGAACATTAAAGCGTGTTTTTTTTTAAATTAAGCGATTACTATCTTGAAATCCCGAATTCGTGAATTCGTAACAATATTGAATTTTAAATAACGAAAATGCAATTATTTGAAATACGTCGTAAGAAAATCCAATTTGACAGCAATTCAAAATAATTTAAATTAATTTACCTTGAAATACGTACGTTTTAAAATATCAAATCAAATTGGAATTACAATAACAGTTCGAAATAAATTAAATTAAATTTAAACTTATCGTTGTATTAGGCAAAAAAAAACAAAGTAAAACGTAATGTGACATTTGGCTAAATAAATTAAAATCATAAATTTATGCTTAAAATTAACGACAAGAGAAATAAATTAATTTATCTAACGAATCAAAACCAAAAGTTGATTATCAAAAATCAAAGATTGCTTTTGATTTTTGTTTTCATTTTTATTAAATTTAATACTATATTATGGCAAGTTATTGTAAAACGTTACAATCATTCTACATTTTTACATACCAAGTTTCATTCCTAAATTTTATCAATTTATTTTTCCCTCTTTGCCAGGTACAAAAATAAAATAAAATCAACATTTTCTGAGTTGTCCTGTAACTATAATAGGAAAAATAAATTATTGGTTTTAATCTTGGTGTCCCCCCCGCCACCGGTACGTCTCGCGTCGCTGAGATTCACGAGCTGAGGAACTAACAATAAGATTTAAAATACCTATAACTTGTGATTTCCCCACCGCAAATTGGTTTTTCCAAGAATTTCTGAATATCCGTGTCCTTGTTCTGAGCTCTGTAACGGCTGGTGAAATATAAAAGAGAGAGAGGAGAACAATAGAAAAATCCTCAATATTCTTTGTTGTTGAAAGCAAAATGCCGTTCCACATATTATTGATGTTATTTTTGTTGAGTAAAAATGCATTACGTCAATACAGGGTGTCTCAAGTCTACTTACGATTGTATCCACTTGTTATTTTGGGTACATTTCGGCATAGAGACATTTTCCGAGCAATAAAAATTTTGAATTAAGAAATTATTTCCAAGCACTATACTTTAGTATCTAGCAATATTTTCTAGGTTTTCTTTGAGCTTTATTTTGTTTAAATAATCATTTTAAAAAAGGCACTCTGCATGGAATTTAATGTAATCGCTTAGAATTGAAACTAAAAACAAAAAGTTGTACAATTGTAGTGAGAGATTACAAGCGCCACCTTTAAACAATCCAAGTGACCGAGTTAAAAACTGTACCTCTAAAAATTACTTTCTTTTAGTAGGACAAAAAGCACTATTTTTCAACGGAAGTACACAATTAAGTATGTACAAAAACCGTAACTAACAATAAGCAAAAAAATAATAAAAGCAAATGACATTCCAGTTTCATATTTTTATGATAAAACTTCTAAAACAAAAAGAAAACTTTCATCGAAGATGGCATCTTTTCATTATTAATTATTATTAATAGGAAAATGTTTGATAAATAATGGAAATGACGAAACTTTACGTAAACTCTTTGAAAACAAATTGATTAATACTTTTCAGTTGCTATGAGTACCGTCACTAAATAATTACAGTACCGCAATCAGCCGCCATTTTAGTGCAAAATATTGGCGGGAAATTTAAACATCTAACCCTAACAACGACACATTCGGGCATTTTAAAATTTTATTTGACAGGCGTTAAATTTGATTAAACTTACCAGAAAGAAAATCACTAGAAAAGTCGGCAATTTAAACTTGCCGGAAAGAAAATCACTAGAAATTTCGACCATTTAAGCTTGCCGGGATGAAAATAACTTTTTAGTGCAAGAACGTTTTCTTTATCTTACACATTGAGCATATGGACGAAAATGGTCATTCAAGTTGACCAAAGTGGTCACTGGAGTTGATCAAAGTGGTCACTGAAGTTGACCAATGTGGTCACTAAAGTTGACCAAAGTGGTCACTAAAGTTGACCAAAGTGGTAACTGAAGTTGACCAAAGTGGTCACTAAAGTTGACGAAAGTGGAAAATCGGCCATTTTAGTGCAAAAATGTGGTTTCTTTATCTTACACATTAAGCATATAGATTGCGGTACTGCGTTTATTTAATGACTGTAGCTATGAGTGTCTCAAAGCGCCATCTCTTAGCAGTCAAATATATAGAGTGATTCATTAGCATGTTTACAAACTTTGGCAAATGAAAGTAGATGTAATTTTATGAAAAAAATATCCTATCAATATATGTATATGTCCGATCTGCTTTTGTTTAGAACTTACAGTGATTTTCGTTTTTTTAATGACTGAAAATGCAGTACATTTAATAATAAAAATTATTTATTGTAATGGTATAGACAAAGCAAACAGTACAAAGCAAAAATTATAACAAACGTTCAAAAGTTATGTGCAGGTTCATGTCTACTGGGAAATCTAACTCTATCTGATAAAAATAGTACCGTCATATTCTTCGCTTGAAAGTGGAAGCTTTACAAACAATGAGCAAAAATACTGATTTAGTAATTAATAAAGCACCATGACATCTTCTAACAACTTCAGTTTTCAATGTTTTGTTAAATAATGACTAATAAATTTTCTAAGCAAAAGCAAATTGGACCTATGTTGATAGGATGTCTTTTTCTTAAAATTTCATCTACTTTCATTTACCAAAGTTTGTAAAAAGGCTAATGAATCACCCAGTACTAGCAAGGTTAATAACTTAAAAACTTAAAGTAATAAGATTTGTTTTTTTAAAGCGAAGTCGCACCTTTGGTGTTTTAGAGCTGTTTTACACGTACGAGAATTTTTACAAAAATTATGCCAAAAATTTCCGCAAGAATTCTTGTACAGAATCTTTGACGTGTAAAGGTACCCATTCACGTTCAGTTCGCCAGACGGCTTTTTCCGGAACAGGTTACGGTCACACAGTAGAACGATGTAAAGAAAGCTACTGGACGTAGCTATTATAGTTACATAGGTGTACAGAATTTTATGAAAATTTGTATAAGTTCCCTTCGCTTTACAAGAAAATTAAAAAAAAAAGAAATTCTCTTTCGTTGGTGTTGTAAGTATCAAGAAGTGTAAGCAAACGTAATAAAAAATTATATAAATATTAATAAAATTATTATAATGAGTGCAGTCACTAAATAAATACAGTACCGCAATCCATGTGCTTAATGTGTAAGATAAAGAAACCACGTTTTTGCACTAAAATGGCCGACTTTTCTAGTGCTTTTCTTTCTGGCAAGTTTATATAAAAGTTAAATGGGCATACACACGGTCAGGCAAGCCTTCGCGCTTGCTTGAGAGGCAAGTCTGCGAGCAAGTATAATAGATACATTTAGGCCAGGAACGCACCATCAGTTCAGCGTACTCACATTCGCATTTACCTCCGAGCCTCAAAACGTTCAGTTAGGCGCGAAGGCATACTTGCCCATTTAAAATGTCCGAGTGTGTCGTTGTGAGCGTAAAGCTGTGTACACACGGCGACACTTAGAGTGGACACTTGTGTCTAGAGCAGTGTCTTTACTGTCCATACGTACTGCAATTTTTTAAGACTTTCGGATTCAAGTAGTGTCGGCAAAAAGTGTGGCGTTTGTCTACACCTCTCTACGATTTCGCTAGATTAGGAATTTCGCGGGTAGTGTTTTACTGTGCAGTTTCCTGAATCAAACAATTGCTGAACAGATATTTGCTGCGGTGGTAGGTACTTGTATCGTAATAAAAATAAAAAAAAACGTAGAAGACGAAAAAGGAAGTTGTGGATAAAAGAGACGGTGAAAAATAAATAAATTTTCGGTTGCTATAATACGTTATTCGTGAATTAAGATCTGGTGACGAAAAATTGTGCAAGAATTTTCTTCGTACGTCAGATACAGATTTTGACCACTTATTGGAAGAAATTACATCAAAAATACAGAAATACCAACGGGAAAAAGATTAGCATTATCACTAAAATTTCTGGCAACAGGGCAGGTATTTAAAAATATTTTTCCTAAAATTGTATTAAATTTTTGAGGCAGTTCTTCAATTTATTGAAGTTGTCCGCTTTGACCGGGAGCCCTTCCAAAGGGGATATCAAATTCTTTGCTTTTTCCTTGGTCCACTCGAACTTCGACATCGTTGCGACACTGATTAAAAATTTCCGAAAGATTTGAAACATGCTAGACCTCCTTTCGACACTCGTTTTAACTTGTCCACACGTGAATTGCAACGACACTAGCCATACTACAATTCGCTCTAGCGACACCGATCTCAGACGCTGTACACACGCCGACACTCTGTGTATACATTCGATCTAGACACAAAAGTGTCACCGTGTGTACATGGCTCTAGACGTTTAAATTTCCCGCCCAATATTTTGCACTAAAATGGCGGCTGATTGCGGTACTGTAGTTATTTAGTGACGGTTGACTTAAATTTAAATTGAAAAGTTTTCTTCTTTCAAGATAAAATAAACTGTTATCACTGAAACTAAAAATTGTAACAAATAGCAATTGTATTTCCTTTGTAAGAATCAGTAAGTGTAAGAAAAATTATATTTAAAAAAATGTACAAGTAGTCTTTCAATTACCATGAGTAACCATGAGTGTTTTAAAGCGCCATCTTGTAACATTATCTTAAACTTAACTTAAATTATAAATACCACACTTTTCTGCATCTGAATAATAATAGTAATAATAGTATATTTTCCTCTTTCCTCACATGTTCTCCTTTTTCTTTTTAGGTACTAAATTTATGCTTAATTTTCCCCGCGAAAAGCGAAATTTCCCAGAGTTGCCAACACTGATAATAAATGACAATCGCATTGAAAAAGAGATTACGGAAACATTTGCCAAACAAGCGCCATCTTTTAGCTATTACTGTTATTGGTTAAAATAATATACTTAATCTTGGACTACTAGTTCTTTCCTTATAAGGCAAGAAACATTTATTTTCAAGCAAATTTGATAATTGAAAAAGCCGCGAACTTTTTGTGCGAACATAATAATAACAAATAATGACGATCGAGTATCTTTTTTAATTTTTTTTTACATTAAAATTTCCACAAAACAAAAAGCAAAGAATGTTTCTTAATAATATAGAAAGTTAGGGGCGTCTATAAATACATTTTAATATTTTACTCTATGGTAGGTTGCGTTTATTGGTTGTTAAAAAAAACGAACATAATTTAATTAAGACGCCATCTTTTGGCAGTTAAAATTGTTACCTTGACAATAGGTCGAAAATATTAATAATATTTTTTTCCAATTATGTTTCAAGTATTATTTTCCATTAATAAATTAAAATTAAATTATTTTCGACCTTTTGTAGATAAACGAAAACACTATACCAGGTGTTTCAAACTACCCGTCTCAGCCCTTTTTTTTTTCGAAAGTAGTGAGAACTTGCGAAAAAGGATTTAACGACAAAAAGAGTTGGAGATATAATTATCTTTCAAGGTCCACCGGAAGTAGATACGACAGAGATCATGATTAAAATTTCAAAGTCGGTCTCTGTTGCATCTATTTCCGGTTGACCTTGAAAGATAATTATATTGCCATCAGATGGGTCGAATACCTTTTTGATACTGCTTTTTTTCGCAACTACCTACTACTTCATATTAAAAAAGAAAGATTGAAACACCTGGTATGTTGCAAACAAAAACTAAAAAAATTACAAATTTTCTGCTTAAAAAACATAACAAAAATCAAGTTCTTGGAAACTTAAAATCACCCTGTATATAATCCGATTCACTTCTAACGTGTAATTACTCAGAACAACGTCTGTTTTGAAAACTTCATTTTAAAACAACGACTTACGTTTCAGGATTATACCGTTCGTTCGGGCTGCGTTAAATTTAATTAATAAACCGCCGCGCGAGCACTGCAAGTCAATAAACGAAACAATAGACCGTTTGCAGTTGTTTATTGTGCGAACACGTCATTTATTTTCCAGGAATATTTCCAGATCGCTTTGTTTTCCAACTGAAAACATTTTGTCATTTCGTAAGCAAGCACGATTTTTTCTCTCGTTCGATTAAAGAAGAAAATTGTCACTTCTTATTAATTACACTTTCACCTCTTGTTTGGAAAAATGCCTTGTTCCTTTTAGGCAAACGCACACCTAGAAAAATCACGGTGAACTGGCTTTTAGATACCATGGGGCAGAGATTACGCTATCAGCCCCTTCCCCAAGGCGATAGCGAATTCATAACTCGATTATCAAACTTGTGATAATATTGTATGCACATCGTCATAATGGGAATATCTTTAGTGGTGGCGATAATGTTTGTGTGTGATAAGCTATCACCTTCGTTGTTTTAGTGCATAGAGTTATCACAAGTATGCGGTCTGACATGCTGGGCGATATCGTCCAGCCTTGGCGGGGGTGTTATTCCTAGAACGCCTTTCTCCTTTTTTTTTGGGGAAAAATTATCAACTTTCAATTAACTTCGTATCAAAAGAAAGTTGTGCTTCAGTGTTGAAACACCACACACAAGAAAAATTTCGTACATACAGTGTGATCTAATAATACTTCATCTACGTCTTTCTTATCTGTGCGCTTTTACTTTTGGAAATTGTTTCTGGTTGTGTGTTCACCTGAACATGAGTCTTGAAACCAAGAGTCTTCATCGAAATCAAGCTTGAAACAATCTCCGGTTAAAGAACGTTGATCAGAATGAAATTCAAGCTGCATGTGCAGTAGCATGATTTGGGGGAGGGTATGGTTTAATTTGCGTTGATTAACAATTCGTTGTTGTATGTTCAGCTTGAACAGGAGTCTTAAGTCTATCGAAATCAGCCTTGAAAAAGGACTTCGATCAAAGAGTGTTGATCAGAATAAAGGTTCAAGCTTCAAATGTGCAGTAATATGTGTTCGTTCCGTTGAATAAAAATCAATTTTGTTGTTGTGAAGTAAAAGTTGTTATCAATAAACATATAGCCTTTTTTGACACATAAAATATTGCATCATTTAAACACAAAAAACTTTAAAAAAGCCACAAGACAGTCTTGCAGCGAAGAGTCTTTCTACAGTCCCAGACCCCATAGAATACTGCAAGAAATTACAATATGGTTAATAAAAGGGGGGGAAGGGAGGAGGGCTACTAGTCTATTTGAGGATTTTTGTTTCTGGCTGTGTGTTCACCTGAACATGAGTCTTGGAACCGAGAGTCTTCATCGAAATCAAGCTTGAAACAATCTCCGGTTAAAGAACGTTGATTAGAATGAAATTCAATCTGCTAATGTGCAGTAGCTTGATTTGGGGGAGGGTATGATTTACTTTGCGTTGTTTAATAATTCGTGGTTGTGTGTTCAGTTTGAACTAGAGTCTTAAGTCCATGGAAATCGGCCTTGAAAAAAGTCCTCGATCAAAGAGTGTTGATCAGAATGAAGGTTCAAGCTTCAAATGTGCAGTAATATGGTTAATAGAATGAGGGGAAGGGAGGAGGGCTACTAGTTTATTTGAGGATTTTACTAGCTTCTGGTTGATTGAGTGTTGATCAGAATGAAGGTTCAAGTTGTAGCGGTCAACTACGCATTGAAAATTCTGCTCTGAAGTGGTCTTCAATCGAAGCATGTTCTTTAAAAACAAGCTTGACAAAGGGCTTCAATCAAAGATGTTGTTCTGAAAGAAGTTCAAGCTGCAAACGCGCATTACTTAATAATTTCTAGTTAGTTCACTTTGAACAGGAATCCCGGATTGAAGAAGCTTCGTCGAAACTAACCTTGAAGAGATCTTAGGTTAAAGCTCTGATCAGAATGAAAGTCCAAGTTATGTTGGCTAGGCATAATTGGCGGGGGGCATTTGTTTCCCTTCTGTGACCTTTCAACTGGAACAAACGACGATCCAAATATATTCATGGTATAGTTGCGGACAGAAAATTTCGGATGTCACTGTCACTCATCTGACGTATACATATAGGAATTTCTTAACTTTTACGTCAGTGAAACGACAGTGACATCCGAAATTTTCTGTCCGCAACCTGTACCATACAACACGTTTTTTGAAGGTATAAGGTTTTCAAAGCTTTACTTTTGATAAACACGGATACCTCCGAAAGTGAAAAAGGTTTTTTGGGGTTAACACCCTCAAGCTTGAACGTTTACCTCAAGTGTTTGGTATCGTTGGAAAGCGCACGGGGCGAGCTATGCAACTGAGGCAAGCTTGACACTCGATGAGTCCATCCGGGAAACAAATGACGATCGGAATATATTCGTGGTATCACGCAACACGTTTTTCGAAGGTATCAAGGTTTTCGAAGCTTTCCTTTTGGATAAGATAAGGATTAACAAGGTCCTCTGACGATGGAATTCGATTGTATGCGCGCGTATTTGAAATTTTGTAAACATCGAATACATGTAGGTCATAAAATCGATGAACACGGAGACCTCGAAAAGAGAAAAAGTTTCTTGTCGGGTAACACCTTCAAACTTGGATGTTTACCTCAAATGTTTGGTATCACTGGAAAGCGCACGAAACGAACTATGCAGCCGAAGCAAACTTGACACCCGACGAGTTCACCCGGGAAACAAATGACGATCGGAAAATATTTGTGGTACTTCGTAAGGCATTTTTTGAAGGTATCAAGTTTTAAAAACGAGCTTGACGAAGAGCTTCACTCAAAGATGTTGATCTGAATGAAGTTCAAGCTGCAAACGCGCATGACTTAGGCCAAGTTGTACAATTCCAGCTTAATTTTAAGCTAAAGCTTAAACCCTTGACAACAATTGTTGAAATAATCGTTGCTATGCGTTTAAGCTTGAGCTTAAATTTAAGCTGGTATTGTACAACTAGGCCTTAATAACTTCCGGTTAGTTCAGTCTGAACAGGAATCTTGAATTGAAAAAATTTCATGGAAATTAACCTTGAAAAGGGTCTTCAAAGCTCTGATCAGAATTAAAGTCCAAGTTGTAACGAGTATAATTGAGAGGGGGCATTTGTTTTCCTTCTGTGACCTTCCAACTGAAATTTGGGTATTCAGAGAGAGTTCAAGGATTGATCTTTTCCATACGTGATTTTAAAAGCACGTTCTTTAAAAGCGAGCTTGTAAAAGGTCGTCGACTTCCTTTCCGAATGCCACGTCACTGAAGCTGAAGCTTAAACCCCATTCTCGCGAGCGAGCTTTTTTTAAGAGTTTGAGCTTGAACGAGTAAATTAAGCTTGAGTGTCATTAATCAAATGTGACTGATGTAAAGGAAGGTTTAGGCTTCAAATGAAATTAAGCTTGGAATAGGTCATCAATCTTTAAGCCCCTCCCCTGATTCATCATTTATTTAATTATTTGTTTAGATTAAGAAGAATTAAAATTAAAGGTTTCGTCTCTTCACGATCACCATTTGACGTTAAAGCTTAACGGTGACGTGTTTTCTGGAGAAACGAGAAATCAAAAACTTTGCTTTCTCTTCTAAATGTTTTAAAAAGAAAAAGTCCTCAACATTATCTACCTGAAAAAAAAAGACCATCGTACTTACAGTCTTCTTGTAACAAAATTTCCAAAACACAAAGGAAATCTCCTTCGAAACTGTAAAAATCAAGAAAGTGGAAGAAAGCTTTATAATTTGAATTTGAAAGTTTTAAACGAAATGCAAATGATCAGGTATCTTTTATAATTTTCAGTTATTTTTGAGATGTTTCAATTTGATTGGAGCAAATGTAATAAGTAATTTTCTGGTGGATTAACTACCTACTAAACTTTCAACTTCTACGAAAAATGGTTTAACTTTATTTTATCAGTGCCGTCAGCGCCCCGTAACCAGCGCCAAAGTGTCGACTTTTGGCGTTTTCTCGAGCACAAAAATTCAATGAGCTACACATCATGAGATACACATCATTCGTCTTAGCAAATTTAGTTTCTCCTGCGCATAACTGAAAAGGGTTTCATAGATTTGCATATTATATGAAGAAGAGGATCTGTTACACGCAGGTTCCATATTCTTCTGACAGGGTGAACGTGAATGACCCTGTGTGTTCCATTTGTTTCACGAAGTCTTTATAAAACCGGAGAGGAAGGAAATAAAACCATGCTCGGTCTTATTGTTTGCCCAAGAAGAAAGATTTCGTATCACAGGTAAATGAAACGTCCCTCGGAAAAGGACTGCGAAATCCTAAACACACGGATTTAAGGTAAACGTAAATGATCCATTTGGTACCACGTGCTTGCGCTGGAACTCAAACAGACCCTAGTGTTTGGGCAAACACCTTTCGAAACAAAACGCCCTCGAAACTCTAATGGGTTTTACGGTTTTATTTTTGAATTCGCTCGTATCGGGACAGGACGTCGTTTTAATGTCGTTTTTATCGGGCCGAGGTGCACGTAATTATTATTCCGGAAGTCGCAGTCGGTAAGAGCGTTGTGTGTTATTATTACAATTGCAACTTGCCACGATTACAAATAAGTCACGTCGTCGGTTGGTGTTACCGTGAAAAATTGCAAAACTTCCAAGTTGGCATGAAGCAACTTTTTTTTTGCGTTCATTAAATCGTTTGTACATTTACAACACTACGAAGTCCTCTCAAAACTAAAATAGATAGGGTTCGTATTAGAATTTGTAATAAATGAAATAAAAATATTTGATTCTAATTTTAATAAAGAAACGGGACAGGAAAAATTTAATTAAATTTTTTATTTCACAAACAAGAAACATCCAAGCTCTTTTATAATAAACCACCCTTAAATGATCCCAAGCGAATTTCACTTTTTTATTTACGTCGAATTGATTCTTTACGTTGGCTTATTTGTAGGGTCATAAACCCAATAATGCAAACGAAAAAATTAACACCCAATTAGTGAAACGTGTTTATCTAATATTTACAGCGCCAGTTTACTCCCCAATATTTGCCCTTAACGACCCTATTTTATCTCGCCCGATGTAGACGATAAGTTTTAAATAACCCTTACCGGCTCGAAGCCGGGGCCTTATCGTCGATCATATTTCGTTTTTGACAAGTTTTTCGGTATTTATAGGCAGGAATAATGCGCGCGGACACTTAACCAGAGATTTTTTTCCTTCATCTTCTTCTTCAAGTAAAGCTCATTGAACTGCCGTGTATGCTCAAGGATTGACTGTGTGAGAGGTTTATGATATTAGGTGTTGAAATATAAAGGATCAGTGGTGTTTAGACTTAGTATTAAAATCGTTTTACGTAATATTCAAATACTTCACTGTAAACTTATAATTAATGTAGCAAAGGCATTTTAAGCGGCCCCTAGACTGTCAATAATATTGCACAATATTTCATATTGCGCAGTATTATTGATAGTCTGTGAATGATATTGAAGCATTGTGCAATATATTGAGCAGATCAAGGAAGGTTTGATATTTATTGCGCAATCTGAAAAAAGGATGCAGTGTGTGGTTAATATTGTGCAATATTATTCAGTATTTCCTCGAGTGCGGAAGTCATGGCAACGAAAGAGGAGGAAAGGCGGTTCATTTTAGAGTGCATCGAGGTGTATAGAAATTTGCCAGCCTTGTAGGATATAAAATCAAAAAATTACAGCAACAGGGTAAAAAGATGAACAGTCTTTTAACCGTCTGCGCTTTTTCTTTTTCCGTTTATTACGAAAGCTCGCAGACAATGCGATGGCAACACAAGCTGTTTCAACATCAATTAGCATGTTTGCCGCTAAAAAGTTAACAACTAACTGACTGGCTGTATATTGTGCAATCGTAGTCGGCTATCTAGGGCAAATCTCAATTTTATTGTACAATATTATTGCGCATTATTATTGACAATCTAGGGGCCGCTTTAGAAATAGCCTGTTTTTTTATAAATTAAAAAAACCCTGCTTGACCCTGAAGTAATTGCACAATTTCGTACGATTTAAAGCAAACCTAGACTGTCAATAATATTGCACAATATTTCATATTGCGCAATAT
This sequence comes from Dorcus hopei, assembly GCA_033060865.1. NCBI lineage: Eukaryota > Metazoa > Arthropoda > Insecta > Coleoptera > Lucanidae > Dorcus > Dorcus hopei. The sequence continues at coordinate 10,680,661 of CM065422.1, forward strand.
TATTGATAGTCTGTGGATGATATTGTACAATATATTGAGGATATCAACAATAGTTTGATTTTTATTGTGCAATCTGAAAAAAAATTGCAGTCTGTGCTTAATATTGCACAATAATTAATCAGTTTTGTCTCGATTGTCGTAGAGTAAAGGATGCAACGCCGTTACGCACCGTTGCAACGCCGCCAATTGTCACTTCAAAAGACATGCACAGATAAAGCGGCGTGGAACGACGTCAATCTAACCGAAAAATAAAAATAATTTCAACTATTTATAGTATTATGTATGTATCTTTTATACCTGATGTATTGTATGTTGTATTATCCATATATACAAGAAATTACTAGATGAAAATGCGATGGTGGTACATATTTGGCTATGTATTATGACGTTTGCCGCCGTCAAAGTTGGAAGTTGACCAACTTTTCGCGTGCAACGCCGCTTGACGTCGTTCATTCCGTGCAAGGACATTTGAACCTTTGTATTTAATATTCATTTGACAGATAACGGCGCGTAACGGCGTTGCATTCTGTTTGAACCTTAAACTGTGGTAATTGTGTTTGAAATCCGTGAAATGGCTACCAAATAACGCAGGGTAATTGACAAACGCTGAAATGGAGGAATACCGGCTCGCAAATGGGTGTTCTTTTTCTCAATAGCAGGGGTTACCATTTTTAACAGCTCGTTAAATGTCAGAGCGTCCATTCGCAGAAAGTTGTTAAAATCATTTGGTTCGCTTATTTTAAGGTCACTTAACAAATGTTCATGAGTGTACCTATCTCTCTTTTTATACCACTCTTTCCTCTATCTGCGCTTTTTTTTGTTGTTTTTCCGCAAGCATAAAGACAGTGCGATGGCAACACAACTTGCTTCTACATCACTTAGCATGTTCGCTGATCAGAAGTAAACAGAGAACTAAAGATTGCACAATTTAATTCTGCTGTCTAGGACCTGCCTACACGGTCAATACTATTGAAGCAATATATGGTAAAAAATGGGTAGCCCTCACACTACTCAATAATATCGATCAATATAATGTCAGTTACGATCTTGCTTTGAACAAGGACGGACCTAGATATGTTTTCTCCGAGTGATTCTGAATCTGACATCATATTAATTACGTTGGTAGAGGCACTTAAGAAGAAGAAAATAAGAAGACATATAAAATTCCTCTCTTCTTCTTTATCCGTCGAGTTCAACTTCCGTTTTCTTCCTTTTTTATTTGTACTTTTAGAAGTTTTATTGAAGCCGTTAATCCCCGTTTTCTCTAAATATAATTAAGAAATGTACTTTTACCATCAGTCATCTCAAAATACTTGATATGACTGTGTGATGAGTGATGACCAGGGTTAGGAGGATGAGATTCCGTTTACAACAGTCCGCCTGGGTCGCCGCTTATACTGTGCTTGTTTATGTACGATCATTGCGCTGGCGTAAGAAATTGTTAAATTTAAACAAAATTTCGTATTTTAGAATTAGAAATCAAATAAATTGAATTAAACACTAAATGTTCTTTGCTATTGCAAATTATGCATGCGATTATTTGCTATTCCCGTATCGAGTGCACTTAGATGTGACGCTCTTGCCAGCGCGAGCGGAATCCGATCCGCCTAACCGTGGTGATGACCCACTCCAGACCACGGCTTGCCAAAGATTGACGTGATATTGCGCAATGTACCCCTTACACGTTAAATACATATTGACACCGCCTCAATATATTGCCAGGCCTTCAATAAAAATTACTCCTAAATCGTTTTAATTTTCTTTAATAATTTTTTCATCAATATTATTGTTTCAATATACCTCTTAGACGATCAATATATTGAACAATATTGATATTGACGCAATAATATTGACCATGTAAGGGGGGCTTAGGGCAAGTCGCAATTTTTTGCGGAATATTATTGCGCAATAATATTGACAGTCTAGGGTCCGCTTACCGGCGATATACAGGGTGTTTCATTGAAGATGCACCAAACTTAAGGGACACGTTTCTGACATTATTTCAAACAAAATATCTTAATAAAAATTTTTAATTGGTGCAACTTGAAATTTGCATAATTTGGAGCCGATGTTTTTAGAAATACCGTAGCGATTTAAATTTCTGCAGCCGTGAAACAAGACGAGCGATTTAAATTGTTTTATGAATGGCACGCGCCTGCAAGAAGACAGTAAATAACTATCGTAAACGAAAAAATTTATGACAGGCTTTTAAGTTTGGCCTTGACCGCAAGACGTGTTAAAGACGAACACTTTGAAAAAAGCGTGCGTTTTCACCGCACTAACATTTATGCAAACCGTAATTACATCAAATTTGCCGAGTCTTAATAATGTACGATAAATAATTAACGCTTGTAACGTTTTTATTTGTCTCTGTATCCAACAATTACTACAATTATGTACAATTAATAAATTGGAATTGTTGCTTCCGCCACGCCGGTCTGTTAAATTATTTGCCTATCAGACTGAACTTGATCACATGAGGAAGAAACAATTTCGGAAGCGGGCGAATTACGTAAATGGCAATTACCTTACATGTGTTCGAATAATCTGCGTATTCCCGAAATGTGTAATTGCCCATCGCACCACCAACACACCCACACACACACTTACATAATAAACTTAAAAATGAAAAGTATAAACTACACCAACTAATTACTCGCCACTACAACGTTAGTGAACGAACGGAGTGAACGAACTAAATGTGTTTCATCATATCATCTGAGGCGCGACAGTTTATGGGGTAATAAAGTAAAAAACCGAACGTTAAGGTAGGTTAAGAATTCGGGCCGCTCTCATCTATTGTACGTTTTAAAAATATACGATTCTCCTTTCCCTTCGATTATCACAAAACTTATTCATTTAAAAAAAAAATATTATAGGAAACTTTTATTTCTTTTCACGATATCTACCAACATACCGAGTTTGGTGCATCTTCATTGAAACACCCGGTAAACGGTAATACCCAGAGCTTCGGCAAAGAAAAATTATAACCAAAGTGACCATGACCATGAGAAATTCAATGAAAATATTTTTAAGTACCTATCAGATTTGACCATGTACCTAATTTATGCGGTGATTTGCATTTGCATTTTCAAACGAGTTTAAAATTTAATTATATTATAATTTAATTGTGTGTGTGCTTGAAAGCTGAAACTGAAAGTGGATAGTCTTTTTTTTCCGATCTATGTCAATCGTAGGTGTACAGGTTGGCACGGTGTTTATTAAACAAAGCAATAAGGAAATGCGCGTGCACGTTCCATTCTTGCGTTTTAATGTTCTGTGCGGGGTATTGAACTACTTTTTATGAAACACGAAACTTAAGTATGCACACGTATGTATAACGCCCGTCATTAAACGCCGGAGTACAAGCAACGTAAGAGTTGGAAGTCACCTGTGTGAGGCCACAAATCACATCTAGAAAGCTAAGGCCGGGTGTCCACCGGATCGGGCCGACCACAGTCGGCTCGATTGGGTGGACACTCGGCCTAACAGTTCATCATGACAAAAAAAAAACATCAGGATTACAGTTTTAATAAAATAAATTAATAATTGTAATGATATGCCTGCTACAGACTGGTACACTTGCTCGTTGAGATGTCTATCAAGTATCTCTTTTTGTATTACAGAATTAATTTTTGAACAGTTTTTCTTTCATACTTTTGAGTTTTGTCATTTAGATGTAGGTAAATACCGCGTGATTTTTTAAATTTTTTATCAACTCTTGCCATGGAATTTGCACGGCATGTCGTAGCTTTACTGTAAATCAGCATAAAGGAGTGCAGTAACGTACTTTTCACTTAAGCTAAGACATGCCGTCCAGGTATCATGGCAAGAGTTGATAAAAGAATTTAAAAAATCACTCGGTATTATCCCTAATTAAACCGCCAAGGTTTAGATGGTGCAAGATGGGGGCAGTTCATTGTCATCTGAATCTCTTTTTGAAGTTAGAAAAGGATATTTGATTTTCAGTAAATATGCGCCACCGAATTTAATGAAACTTTCATTCGAAACATATTTTTCTAAAATTGAAAAGTGAAGAGATATGATAGAAATCGTCTCAAGTGGAACACCCGGTATATGCCTGCAGTAAAGTCTTTAATTGCTTAATTTTCTTTATTGTATCTTTTTTACGTTAAATTTGTTTTTTTTTAATATTAGAATATGTTTAGTATGTGGGTGGCATATACAGCGTGATTTCTAATGAAAGGATGATTTGAATTTACCGCCACATTAAATTGTAATTACGTTGGCAACACCTGGTTCTGTCAAGTGCCATTCACCTTAGTAGTTTTTATTCTGGTGTAGGAATAGTAATACTAGTAAAATAAGAAGTAAAACATCAAAAAGGCGCCTGTACTAAAAACTATGGCGCCAAATCTCGTACGACATTGCCTAATGTCAGGGATATTTGATTACAGATCACTCCTAAAACCCTGCTTGTAAAAATTACTCCTTTTAAAACAGTTCTTTAGCCTCTTTGTTATTAAAAAACAACGTGATTCAGGCAACATTGGTTGTGAATTAGATAAACGCGAAATGTCATTGTCATGGGCAGTGTTGCCAACTCTGTAGCCGCAGTTTTCCCTTTCCGAGTGGTAAAAATTCCCTATTTTGGGTCAAAATTCCCCAAATTTTTCAGTTTAAAGTTGGTTCGCGACCTGAAAACCATAAGGTTCTAAGCGACTGCTAGAGAGATTCTAACTATTATTCGCAATCTATGATGGTTGATGCATAATTACTACAATGTTAGCTATTTAGAACGTGTCACCAAACACTTAACTAAGGTTTTGTCAACTTACCTATCTTATGGATCTTTTTTAAATGTATTGATTCTGCAGTCAACACTCGATTTGGATTGGACGCACACTTAGGGCCGGTATTATAGCATTAGTTTAAACTGCAGTTTGACAGTTAAACTTCAGATTTTAAGATATTCCCGTTTTATACCTGCCGATGACAACAGCTTCTAAGTTTAAACGTCAATCGGTGGTTGAAGAGAAGCTTAAACTTACTGTTAATATAAGTGAGGTTAGTTTGATCGAGTTTTTTTCATTTCATTGTCTAATTTGTGTTTAATTTCACACTCATTAGTGTGAAAATATTATACTGATCTGAAGTTTTACCTTTAGATTAAACTGCCATTTTAAACCTATGCTATAATACCGGCCCTTAAACGTTTACAAACATTTAGTTCCGTTTAGAGTTCTTCCTTTACGCGGTCAGTAAGTCAGCATAGCAGTGCACGTTCAGATTTAAAGGTACTTTACGGAATGCATTCAAATTCTAAAATTTACCAAGACTTATATAAAATTACATGTTATGAAAATGCAAAACGTATTGCTTCAGTTATCATTCAAACAATGTTGACGAATCATATTTTTTCCCTTAATAATTGTATAGATTCCCTTTTTTTCGGGAAATTTTTCTTTCAGTTGGCAACACTGGTCCTAGGCAGTGATGCCGATAGTCTTCCACAAAAGTCTGAACTTTTAGCTTCAAAGATCACTAAAAAGTCACTAAATAATTCGCTGAACAGAAATGCAGAAAAACTATTAAAAATATTAAATAATTTCAAAAACTAAATACTGTTCGTGTGAAGAAAATTACAGTAGATTCAAAAATTATGAAATTATGTTCGTAACTATGCATTTTCTGATAAATAAAAAACTTGTATCTATTTTAAGAATTAATTAATACAAAAATAAAACATTTTATGTTTCTATTTTTGTGCACTACTGTCAGTATCAAAATTAACAATTTTTTATTTTTTTTTTTTGGTATAAATGTGCAGTTCTTTTTTGTTTCATTTCTCTATTTTCTTTCTTGCTTAGGGATTTATATTGTAACCAGACAGGGTCCTAGAAGCTAGAAGTTTTTTTTTTTGGGGGGGGGGATTTGCTTTCCTTAGAGTTAAAAGAATTGTGGACAAATGCATCGTAAGAATATACTTGAAAAAAATCGATTGGTTTTTTAAAATTGATTTGCAACAATAAAGGAAATTTTTATATAGGTTACGGATGGTTCGGTAAAAATGGTCTGTTGGGGGGGGGGGCGAAACCCCCATATGACCGTTAATTGATTGTAAGTTAATAAATAAAGTATCGGAAGTTGGTGAACTTAACCTTAAAAGTTTCAAACGCCCTTCAGTTGTGAAAAGCAGCGCCATCTATTGTATAGTGGAGGAACAATTTCATCACAAACAGATCATTTTCGTTTCATGCGATTTCTAATTTTCAGTCTTACTCTCGACTGAACTTTAATTGTTTTTTAAATGTTTTAATTTCTTTATTGTATTGTAGGTTAGTAAACTTAACTTTTAAGGTTTCAGATTTGACGCCATCTGTTTTACAATGGACGAACAGTTTCATAACAAATATATCATTTTAATTTCATGCGATTTCTAATTTTACAATCTTGCTCTCTAGTGAACTTTAAGAAAATGTTTTAATTTTTTTATTGTATTGTAGGTTAGTAAACCTAAGCTTAAAAGTTTCAAGCGTCTTTCAGTTGTGGTGAAGATCATCGCCATCTATTGTATAGTGGAGGAACAATTTCGTCACAAACACATCATTTTTATTTCTAATTTTACAATCTTTCTCTCGATTGAAGTTTAAGAAAATGTCTAAATTTTTTTATTGTATTGTATTGTAAGTTAGTAAACTTAAACTTAAAAGTTTCAAACGTCCGTCAGTTGCGGTGAAGAGCAGCGCCATCTATTGTACAGTGGAGGAACAATTTAATCACAAACACATCATTATAATTTCATTTCATTTCATTTCCTTATTCTCAATTGAACCTTAAGAAAATGTTTTAATTGTTTTAGGTTTTCCTTTCTAAAAAGGATATATTCGCTTTCTTTTCCGCTTAGTAATTCGTCTTGAACGAATTTTGCAGATTTTCTTTGGTTGCAGTCAAGTATTAGCAACGCCATCTATTGTACAAACTGTATACAAATGACACACGTAATGATGTTTATTTAAACGATTCTCTTAATTTTGGAATTGGAAAGTACGTAAATGTCAAATTCAAATTTTGTTCACTTCTTGGTTTTATAAAACAGTTGGGACTATAAAAAGTTCAAAATTGAAATTATCGGTTGCAATCAAAGCCAGTAGATTGTCAGTTCCGACACGAATGACGTCACAACATAAAAGGCACCACAACGATCAAACACTCACAAGAGGCGCTGTCGGCGTTGCGTTGGTTTAATTATGCAATATAATATATTTTTATAGATAAATATCAATATCAGTTTAGTTTTCAACATTTTCTAATCAAAATATAAAAAGTAAACAACACCTTTATCCCCATCTTATCTTTACTGTCATCACAAAATGTTTAAAACAATAAAGTCCCTAGATTACTAAAGTACGGCAATACACAGTTTAGGACCAAATTTTAAAAACTAGCCAGAACATGGCGTCTGTGTCACGTGACACAAACAGACTTGTGTATTTGAGTTGAATAAACAAATATTTGTCATGGAAACGAAGAAGTTTTAGATTTTTTGGCAGTTGATAAATGTCAGCTCCCAAAAGGAATTAGAAATACGAAATAAATCATATTAAAAACACCATAATAAATAAGCCGTATTAATCTAAAGACGTTGAAGATATGATTATTAAAACCCTTTTGCTTAAAATTTTCAATTTTGATAGAAAAAACATGGAGTAGTTTTTGCAGGTAACGGAAATATTGCAGTTTTGAGTTATGTTTAAAATATTTGTGCTTGCTCGAAACTCGAGGGTGCTCGTCCGTGCCCCGTGGTGCTCCTGGTTTGTTCATTTGTGGTTTGTGACGGTTATTGGATTTTGTTTATTTTTATCGATTTACAATGGTTAATCATGATAAAGGGTTGTAAGGACGTTATTACAGTTTATTATGGGACAATTTTACTAGTCGACAAACGGTACAGTTTACATGCTCAGATTTGCGCAGTAAGGCTCTAAAAAATTGACATTTACGTTCATTTTCCGTTGTCATCAAAATCAACCAAAATTTTCATTTTAAAATTCCCGCGCATAATGAGCCAGAAAATGGCTTCCCTATTGCCGTACTTTATACTATCTAGGGACTTTATAAAACAAAAGACATGTGCGCCCTCTACCGGATAAAAATTCGTTCGTGGTGCCTTCGTTGCTTCATGTAGTATATACTTTATCATATCCACTGGCTTTGTAAAGAATTACAGTGACTTTATAGAACACAGTGGCGAACATAATGGCGACAACTTATTTTGCGTATTTTTAGGATAAACGTGTCTATTTTGTATTACCTCCACTAAAGTGTCAATAAACAAGCATAAGGGTGCTTATTTTCGCTTTTTATATCAATTCCAATTACATAAAAATATTACATTTTTCATTTGAAATTTTGTCTCTTAATGGCGGATAGGTTCGGTTCTTGGCTCATTGTCGTTACCAATCGTCACTGTGGCTATAAAGTCACTGTATAAAGAATGAATTAACAGCGCCATCTGTTAGAGAACTAATTTCGAATTTCAAATCGACTTTTTACGTTCTAATTTACCGACAATTGAATTTCAGCTTTTTTTTAAATTTGGCGCCATGATGTGTTGACATGACAATTAACTGAATAATTTCAAAATAAGTTCAATAAGTTGTGTCACGTTAAGTTATAAGCAAAACACTACAGTTGTTTTTGACAACTGTCATCCGCCAAATGTCAATGGGTTTAGGAAGTCATCCTTTTTTGTTCCATCTTCTTTCATCAGAAAAACAAATCTAACTTTTTAACTGAACACTCGCTAGACCTGATAGATAAATAAACATATTATTGTTACTATTCAAAATAGATCAGTGGTTCCAAAGTTTCCAAACATCAATCACCCTGTCCTTAAAAATTATTTGGTAGACCCCAATTTTTTTTAGGCCCACCTAATTTTTTCACCAAATTTTTAATACAGAGTATTACCATTCGTTTTCGAACCCTACTTTCTAAACATGTAGGTAGTTAAAAATAATTTAATAAAATTAAAAATAGCCCCCAAGTAGCGTTTAAAATGATTTTTCGCAATCGCCTCTTATCTCCTAGAAATTTCCCATGGCAGTAAATAATTTAATTCCTGCCTCGTCATTGGAAGTCTTTCATGAATAGAAAAAAAATTCCAGTGGCCTTAAATTCACGCGAGATAACACTTTGTTAACAATAATGTCAGTCAGAATTTTAAACTTGGTCGGAACTGATAAGGGACCTCGGTTTGATTACGATCGAAACTGCTCTTTGGCAATTGTGCGTTTATCATCGTAAACAAGCAACGGATTTCCTTAAACGCGGCGGGCGATAAGAGAAAAACTCCCGGGACCTTAACGAGCTCCAATAATTTTTTTCTCCCGGTCATTAATTCGTCGAGTATAAAAAATCGCCTTTCACTCTGTTGCTGTTGTTTTAAATTAAGAAACGTCTCGATTAAATAAGCGTAAGCCGTATAAATCTGTCAATCCCTTAAATAAATGCCCTCGAGTCGGTAGTGGTTGACCCCCTGACCCTACGGGGTTCTGCTTGAATGTTTCAAACATTAATAAGACATTAACTAACCGAAGGCAATAAATTTGATTTTTTCCGGCCATCTGAATGAGAGCTTAAAACAAAAAATTGTTTAATTATAAACGGGGACGACTCGAATTAATAAAAAAAAATAAAAGAGTTGCACTTGCAGTATACAAAAAAAATTCAGTTACACTAACGTACAAAAGTTTCGGGACAAATTATTAATTTTGTTCAATTCAACTTGTTTTTCTTTTTTAATTTAATTTTAACTCTGTTGCTATTTGCTTACAAACTTTTGAAGTGTTATTCCAGTAACTTATCGCATTTTTTTAAATAGTAACTTTTTTATAATTTTGCGTTGCGAAAAACACTTTGCGTGCACTGCGCGTTTAAAGATCAAGCAGACGAGTTGAAGCCACAGAATTTCTAAGTTAATCGAAGGCGTTTTATCTATTGTTATCTGGACATGACCTACCATATGTACGATTATAAGGAAATATGTTAATACGTTACGTTATTTGATTGCTTATCTCGCTTGTAATACTAGCTTTACTATTGTGTTTTTAGTTGCTTGCGATTCATGCATATTTATCACATCAGTCGGGTTTATTGTCGGTGAAGTTATTCTACAAATACCTTAAATTAATTGCGTGGGTGTGTGTAAAAATCGGCATTTCCTGTAAAAATAAATTGTACTCGATGCAGGTATGTTGGCTCAGATAATATTGTAATTATGTACTTGAGACAGGAAGGCGCATTTTTACAGTAACGTCCACTAATAACTTCGGATAATTACGTTCTACTGATTCGTCAAATGTGTATTTTATGTTGAAAATTATGAAGACTGATAAGTGGTAAATGTATCACGAGTTACAATTAGTAAATGTATTTTTACTTTGTAGTAAATTTCTGCTTTTACCAGTTGAGGAGTTACACATAATTTCAAAAATAAATAAAATTATTTAATTAATACATATATACATTGTACAAGGCGTTGGTAAAATATTGTCATGATGTAAGTTGTTGGAAAGTGTAATGCAGTGACAGTCTTTTATAATCGTCATGTATATTGGTTATTTCACCAAAAATTTTTAAAGAGGATATTCTTTAGATTATTTGGCACAAGAAGGCTCTCTTGTTGCATTTCGATAAACCGAACCGTTTTCGAGTAATTGAGGTTTAAAAGTTAGCATACATCCATTGCATTTTGTTACCATAAAATACTGAAAGTAATCCCCCCAAACTACCCATTAAAAGGGAGGAAGGATCTGACAAATGCGTTGTAAATGTTCAGTTAGGTGTCTTATATCTGAGTTTCAAATATTAGTTTGATAACTTAAAGGATTCAGAAGATGTTGCCAAAAGAAAAATACGTTTCATCCCTCTTGCAGGTAATTACAACTCCCTTATTATTGACTTTTGGAAAAATATACATGAAAAAGTTACCTTATTTTTTGATGTTCTATTCATCCTTTCAATCTCCTCTGTACGTTATGAGACACGCAGTATAAAGTTTCCATAAAAAATTGCCATCATATAAGTAGCAGTCTTTTACAAACGCCATAAACAACTAAATTGGCTATTTTAAAAATGTTCACGGAGTATAACAACATTTGTTTTTAAGATAAACATTGAATTAAAACAAAATTAATTAATATACTATGCACTGTATGTAGCGGATAATAAAATCCGGGCTTATTATTTGTACATTGTAAACCTCATTCTAACATTTTTGACATTTAATACATATTATACAAAATATCACTAGTAATTCTGACGTTTAATATAAATTTTGACAGAAATTTAACCTCAATAAAAGCCTAATTTACCAAATTTCTTTAAATACGAATAACTTGTCAAATACTGGCCCGGATTTTATTGTCCGCTACTGTACCTACAAAGTGTCCATCAAAAAATTTCCATTACGTAAGTGGTTGGGAAGTATATTGCAGTAGCACTGTTAATCAATTACAACAAAACAAAAAATTAATTAATATACAGAGTGTTACAAAAAATTACCGTCATGTAAATAGTTGCTAAGTGAACTGCATTAGCTACTTGTACACGTATAATAAAATTGGGTTTCATAATAAACAATTAATTAAAACAAAGTAAAAGTTAATTAATTAGTATAATACACATTGCACAAAGTGTCCATAAAAAGTGTAAATGGTTTAGCGGTGTACTGCAGTGGCAGACCTTCACAAACGCCTTGTACACATTGTAAACAAAATTGGTTTAATAATAAATATTATAAATTAATTAAATGAAGAGATTGTTAGTGAATAATATATTCTAAATAAATATTATCCTGGTAACTCGAAATGAATTTATGTATTTAAATAATTTATCAATTTGTTACCTCAAAAAATGTAAATACTAATACTCCTGAGTAATTTGAAATACCAGGCGACAAGTAAGCCTTGCTTTCCCACAACTGTTCCCAAGTCAGCTCAGTGAAGACGGGAGGGGTACTAAATAAAGCAAACCAGAGCGCCAGGGAATTCCCCCCAGTTGAACAATCCACTTTGAAAACCGTTCCCAAGGTCTCGTCGTGTTCGCTTCAAGTAAATCGTAACCATCAGGAGATTTGTTCCACTTGATACGCTCAGAGTAGGGTTTTGACATAAACAAAACACTCACGCAGTGTATAACAAATATATTAGTGCACAACAAACGAAATAACTACAGTTGTCTCAGCTCGTCAACTTTAAATGCACTTATTGTTAGTTAAAAATAAAATAATTGATTCACACGGTACGCGGTTAATCAGATCTGATTGCACAGACGGTGCCTTAATGGCAATGTCGACTAAGCGGTTATTTAATTATATTAACTTTAATCAAAGTATTGGCACAGTATCGGCCACTTCATAGAAAGTCCGAGAACGATATAAAAATAAATAAATAAGTGAGGTTATACGTCACTCTGTCACTTGAAGTTGGTACGTTGCCTGGTTCACGTTAGTTCAGGTAGATGGTAGCACTCCTCCATCCATAACCTCTCGCAGGGTTAATGCGACGTGGCTCGATAAATTTTCCCCAAACGAAATGTAAACCAACGTGCAGGCGACAAAACGGCTATACCATACCAGAAAAGGTAATTAAAGTCCCAAAAGGGAATATAGAAAAAAAGATCCTAAAAGAACAAGAAGAACGGACATTAATTTCTGGGACGCCGTGAAAGAAATATTAAAACCACCTTCGATTAACGAGGTCGTTGGATAAAAACGCGATTCACTTTTCATAAAGCCGTGTGGGATACTTGGGTCTTCCAGTCACACTGTGTTAGGCTGAATTTTGCACTAAATGAGCAACAATTCACGAGAGCGAGACGCTACGTAATACCCCACAAGACGGCCGACACGAAAGTGGCCAGATCGCCAGAAAGCATGGAATACTTCCGGCAACCCTAATGAGATAAAATGGCGTGACCAATGAGAAAATTATGACGTAAATATATTCGAATAAAGAACCAATATGAAGACAGAATTTTAAAGCGACCGTTTTCGGCGTGAGTTACAGTGTTGTCAGATGTTCAGGCAAGGTGTACATACAAGCGACGTTGCAAGCTCGCTATACAAATGCGTCGCGAACTCGCTGCGATGAAATTTAAATGTAATAAATTTATACCATTAAAAAAATGAATCACCTAATTAAGTTTAATTAAGTAAAATTAAATGAATTTTTTAAAATGTAAAAAGTGTCTTATTAAAAGAGATTCGTTCAGTATTGTAGTTTGTGGCACCGCAGGGATCATTTCTTGGACCGTTTTTGTTTACTTTGTTTTGTTTCTTGGACGATCTGTGTAATCCCTTTTTTGCGTCTTCTATTGTTTTCTATTAACCTCCCCACTCCCTGTTTATGTGAGAAAATGCAAGAGAAATTGAATATTCAATCATTCTTCAATTGATGGTAACTTTTAAGTTCTAAACCCTCCTCCTTTCAAGTGATTAATTATGTATATCATTTAGGCCCGATTTATTCACCTCCAAATAAATTAATCTGGTCATTAATTCCCATTAATTCCCAGATAAATTTACTTGGAGGTGAATAAATCGGGCTTTAATCAATTAAGTAATTAATTAAATTAATAATCGCGAAAATTTTTCATATTTTTTTTTGGAACGCCATCTCTTGAGTCTTGATAAGAGTTTCGTTTAATTTTTTTTCATTCCAGCCCCTCCTGATTATTATTAAAAGTAAAAAACATGATTTAGTTGTAATATAACTAATTAACAGTTATACCTGATTAATTTTGCTGATCATATTTTTAACAATAATTACCGTAATTACTATTATTTACTAATTATAAGCGAAGTGCTAAAATAAACGACTTATGCCCGGTTGCACCAACTTTTTAAGCAGTGCTTAAATTTAAGTTATGTTTAGAATGTGACATTTACGTGGGGATGCTCAAAACAGTTTAATGAATCGATTCAATTGAATCGATTGTGTGGAATCGATTCAGATGAATCGATTCAATTTTAATACGTAGAATCGATTCGATTCAATACATATATTTCCAATTTCTATTCTTGAAATTAAAACTTATGTCATTATATCATATTTTATGGTTCCATTGCAGTGTTTACAATTAACGGACTTGCTGTTAAAATGCTTCCACACTTCACTTGTTTTAGGAGGCATTGATCTACACTCAAACTCAAATACAAAATATTCAAGTGTTCAAATGTTCAAGTGTGCAACGCAAATTTTTGCTCGTTAATGGTCAAAGAAATTTCTGTAATTTGAAATGTTGTGTTTTATGCCGCAGATTTTCCCTACTCACAATTTTATCATTTTGAATTATTGGCTGCCAGTAACATATAGATGGCGCGGTGATAAAAAATTCGATTCTTTCGATGCATCGCTTGCAAAGAATCGATTCAACTATAAATCGATTCGATTCTGAACATTCCTACATTTACGTATGATCAGTATAAAGTCCAATACATTCTGATTGACATTTAAACTTCAACTTAAGTATCAATTAGTATGTGACTAACAGTTTGTTAAATCTATAAATAATGTCATAGTCTAAACACCACTTAAATTTAAGCTCTGCTTAAAAAGTTGGTGCAACCGGGCATTATTATTATTATTATTATTATTATTATTATAGTTTAAATTACTATTGGCCCATCATGGACGATTTCCGGGCGAGGGGAGCAAAACAATAGGCGCAATCGCCTTTAAAATTTGCTATTTGACAGCTTTTCATTATTTATCGTCTCTTCCTCCCCCCGTCCCTAGCAAAGTCGCTTCTTTTTAAAAGCACATTTAAAATCGCCTCTACTTTTCATTTAATCATGTGATCAATCATAAAATAAATTTATAGACATTTCTTAAAGAGAACGCCATCTATCGATAAATAACCAATGCAAGCTTCTTTTAAGTTTTCAACGCCATCGTTTGATTGTCGTTCAAAGTTTCTCTTCATGTTTTCTTTGTATTTCATGAAAAATCTAATTTTCATCCATGTGCATAAGAAGTATGTATTGGGATGCCGCAGGGATTACGTATTGGCTCGTTATTGTTTGCCTTCTTTATTAGCGACTTTTTTGGATTACCGTAAAGTAGAAAGTAGTATATAGATAACTACTGATAACTATCTGATCACAGGTATGTGCCACCGCTATGGCAAAAGCCTCACTGTGTGATTCGTCAAAGCTTGCTTTTATTTTTTTGATATTCAATTCTGTATGGCATAAATAAAAATGCTATAAAGGCCGCAGGTTCTGCAGACCTGTGTTAGTTTATTGAAACAGTGGGTGAGTTGCTTTTAAAAGTGGAATTATCCGGTTCAGCATCTGTCTTCTTCGTGACGTGCGTACGTCTGTTTTTAAATCAATTTATTTAAGCCAATGAATTTGCAAATTATACGGACGGTACATTTCGGATCACTTAGCTTGACCCAGGTTTTTATCATAACCTTGGTCGTAACTACACTGACCTAGCACGTTGAACATGGTGTTACTTATTTGCGCGGATTCTGTTTTCATTCTGAATTAAAAGAAAAAAGGCCCCTTTGAGGCTAAACCAAAAAATGATGTTTAAAGGCATTCCGGGCCGAGAAGATTCCCGGCTCTATGAAGCCCAAGAGTTTTTCGAAAATCTTTACAGACATTCCTAAAGTTGCAAATAATTAGATAGCTTCACTAATTGGAGACAAAAATGCATCTTCATGTAATCTTTTATTATTAAACTTACGTAAACACACATAGGAATTTTTTAGATATCTCTTTATTTAATATTACGCAAGTTACTTGCGATTACGATATGCGATTGTATAGGGTGCGTCAGTGATTCGGGTGATTTAAAAACGTCACGTACTTTAATTATAGCATGGCGTGTAGAAAATACATTCCTTAAATACCGGGTGATTTTTAAAAAATTTTATCAACTTTTGCCGTGGAATTTGTTTAGGCACGCAGATTTTAATTACATGTGGTGTTTAATATATCCTTAGAGTAGTACTTCTCAATTTTTTTTAAAGTGGGACCACCTCCTTTCGTTGGCGACTTCCCCGCTCATGCCTTACCCAACTCCATTCATAATAAAGAAAGCAGCACGGGGAACATCTGTTACTAAGGCTCAGTTTTACAATCGTGGAATAAGGACAGAATAACTGTTCGCCGAATATCCTTTAATGTTCCTCCATATCTACGTCACACCTACGTCACGTTATTCTAAGAATAATGCTTATCCGACGATCGTAAAAACAGGCCTAAGTAACTCAATATGTTTCTTTGTTGCTGGCGCCATCTATCACCAAGTAACTCAATTTTTTCTTTGCTGCTAGCGCCATCTATCACTAAGTAGCGCAATTTCTGTCTTGATTGTTGCGTTTTCGAAGCTTTTCACCATGTTCGGGAGACTGGAGCCTTCTAGAAATTTCAATTTAACTTTATACCGGGTTTGAGATAAAAACTCCTCGAGGCATAACTCGATTATTTATAGTCCGATTTCAATAAGCGAGAAATCATATAAAATGGATCCATAAATACTAGCAATTGATAAGAATTTCACTTTGTTCTAGAGTTAACTGTTATGTCAAACCCTGGTGACTTTTCTTCAAATGTATTAGAACTAATAGAGAAGCATTTAGTGTTTATGTTTTGCTTAAAACAGGCGTTGAAAGTTACTTTTCTTTCTAAAGCAATCGCTGCTCTTGACGTTTCAGAATCGCCAAATTTTTTGACGCACCTTGTACAGGGTGTCCCATTTTCGATGGTATCTTCGTTAATAATGGAAATAGAAAAAACTGAGCACGCAATATTGGGTCAACTTTTTATGCTAATTTGAATGGCCAACTTAAAACTTTGCTGTTCCATGCCATTTTCGCGGTACAGTTGGAAAACGAAAAATTCATCAAATTTTCAAATGCGCATATTTTTTTTATTTTTAAAGATATCGAAAAATGATAAAGGCATTTTTTATTCGGCTTTTAACGTAGATCATGATTCTTTAATCAAATCGCACCAAAAGTTCATAATAACCGAGATATAACCACAACTAATGTTTTTTTTTTAATGGAAGCCATAGTTGGCTTTGACATCATTAAAAAGGGTATTTTTTCTGCTTGAATCATGATCTATGTTAAAAGTTGAATAAAAAATGCCTTTATCATTTTTCGATATCTTTAAAAATAAAAAAAATATGCGGGTTTGAAAATTTGAGGAATTTTTCGTTTTTCAACTGTACCGCGAAAATGGCAGGGAACAGCAAGTTTTTAAGTTGGCTATTGAAATTAGCATAAAAAGTTGACCCAATATTGCGTGCTCGGTTTTTTTCTATTTCCATTATTAACGAAGATACCTATGGAATCCATCGAAAATGGGACATCCTGTACATCTTAAATCGGAAATGTTTGTTTCATATCTAGGTATGTATGAGTTCTACTTTCTAGAATATTCAGGATTATTCATGGGAATTGTAAGACAAATAAATATAAAAAAGATAAGTTAGTCCACCAATTTCCGAACACCCTGTACAATAAATAAAAGCCATATTTTTCCATTTGAACATCTTAAAACTACGTATACAGATTATTTTGATTTTTAAAATTAAAATCTGTACACGAATCACAGAAAAGGAAAAAAAAAATAGAGATACGAAACTTATACAGAATAATTCAAAGTTTTTGTAGATGTTATTACAAAAAAAAACAATTGAGCATCGCATAAGGGAATTTAAAGTACATACAGTTTGTCCATCAGATTCCGAACACCCTGTATAATAAACGAAAGCCACAAAATTTATATTTGAACATCACTCAAGCTATAAATAAAAATAATGCAAATAATGCACAAATGTTTTCACTGAACTGCACTTGCATGTTTTTTTATATTAATGGTAAACATAATTCTTAAAAATAAGAAATTTTAAGGGGGTGCAAATTCTTTCGTTGACACAGTGCACTCTCCCTTATCCAAAATTCCATTTCACTTTTTTTTTTTCTTTTGGAAAACGAATTTTCCAACTTCTCTTCCCATCTTCTACACCTCCTTGTCTTCTCTTTCTTTTCACTATGATCTCCACATTTGAAAAGATTATGTCCTTCTGCACCTCCATCGCCTTTGTTTTTGTTTAACCGTATTTTTAATAAATTTCATACTTCAACATTCATATACATACATAAACATTCCATACTTAGGATTACCAAAAATTACAACAGCAAATTTCAGAAGTGTGATTTGTTAAAAGTTACTCACCAATTTTTTTTTAATAAGGAACTTATTATAATTTGTGCCTGTTGATTATGCAACCAAATTAATAGATGTGTTACGCAGGCGTCGACAATTATGGCGAGGAGCAAGCTCAGTACAGCCCATCCTCTCAGGTTGATGGGGCGGTCCCATCCCCCCATTCCAGATCGGCCACGCCCCTGGAATGTTTTACCTACACTGAAGTAGAGAATTATTCAACCATGAGGGCAGAAGGGGACTACCCACAAGTGTTCAGTAGAATAGACGAGGTGAGTTCTTACGCATTTTTTTTCTCTACCAATCGCTTGGTGGTGTTCCACGAACCCCAATTCATAATAATTTACTCCCACCATCATAAATAATTCATCCGCAGTAAGTTTCAATATTTTTTCTTTTAGCTGACTTACATGCTTACAGCTACAAATTTATATTTCTTGCATTTTCAATTTATTAATGCATTTTTAATTCCAAAAGCTTTCTCTGTTAACAACAAATCACACCTCGGTACGGTTCAAATGAAAGCATGGAAATTCCAAATTTTTTATGATAAGGTTATCACAGGAAAGAAGTCTAATGTTTGAAGATCGTTGATTGTTAAGAGGTTCAATTTTTTTTAAAATAGTTATAAAAATGAAACAAATATAAATTATTCTAAATTACCTAATATCTTTGTTTAAATATTTGATACCCATTACTTGCTGACTTATAATGGTGATAATATTTTTGATTAATTGATTTTATTTTGAATAAAATATTAATTTTTTTTTTTAATTGTAGGTTCACATAGAGGAATCTACTGGAAGTCAGTACCTACAACTCGACGTTGTACCGGGGGTGGCAACCGAATCTCCAAATGCAAGCGACAATTCTAGTCCAGGATCTCCACGTAGGGTGGCGTTTTTAAGCACCTTATCACCAAATGATCACCAGAATAGCATAGAAACTCCACAACTAACGCAGTTGTCGAGTCACATCAGCTACACGGGGGGAGTCGATTCTTCACCTCCCAGGTATGCACCAAAAATTTTTAGTACTAAGTAGTATTATTTTTAATATTAGACGGGCATTAAAAACAAAAACAAAACAGCCAAAACAAGACTGGCAGATGTTTTCGATAGCAAGAATAATGCCATAATATAATATGTAGTTAGGTTCAAGATAAGGCTAAGACAAAATATTACAAACTAAAATATGTAGTAGTACATATTTTGGAAAGATCACGATGTAAAAACGATTGTTAGAATTATGTATGCATGTATAAAATTTAAAATTTACCTGTGCCTCTTGATACTAGATGGCGCTGAGGTAGAGGTTGCGGGCTCATAATTTCGAATATAAGTAAATACAACGTTCGTAATATAATTTCTTTTTCTTATGGTTAGATTGTAATTAATTCTCTGCTGATTATGTAAATTTTAAATTAATAATTCTATTTAATTCGAAAAAATGTTACTTTATATTAACAGATGGCACCATGATGTACCATGTACTACCTAAAAGATGAACATCGACTCGCTTTATGTATTTAGATATAAATTAAAGGAAAATCCTAAACGTGTTCAGAAAATGATGCAAGAGAAAGTGAATTATTTTTAAATATTGATAGTTTCTAGAATTTTTTTTTTAAATTTCAAACCCCCTTCTCCGATGATAAATTATAACATCGCGAAATATTTTTCAAATTTGTGAAACGGGTCTCCGAGTACTTGCCTAAAAGTTTTCTTTAAGTTTTTTAATAGCGCCATCTTTTGATTAGTGTTAAAAGTTTTGTTTGACTTTTAATATTTTAAGAAAAAACCTTTAAATTACCGGTGTCCATTACGGACGGATTCTAGGGGATGGGGGGAAGGAAGAAGGGAGGTTAAGCAATCGCTTTTAAAATTTAATAATTTTACAAGATTTTTAAACCGTTGGACCCCTCCTTCCCCGAAAGCAAAATCACCCCCCTCCCTTTCTAAAGGCAAATTTTAAACTACCCTTCATGTCATCAGGTGATATACACGTGTACAATGAGCCTCTAAAGTATGGAATAAAATTCGTAATTTCTCTATTTTTGACATTTCGAAAAAACGCTCGGACAGGTAAATTTTGTTTTTAAAAAGCACACATTCTCAAGTGAAAATCAATTTTTGACCGTCATTTGTTTTTGAGTAATGACGTCGTCGGTATTTTTTTTTAAATGGCAACCCCCAATTTTTTTCTTGATTCTGAGAGCTCATTGAATTTCTCTATCCAACCACATCAAAAATTTATTATGTTTTATGGGAAAAATTTTGAGAAAAATATTACTGAAAATGAATGACTCATCTAGTACCTACAAATGAAGTAGGCGTGACATTTTCAACAAAACTATAATAAAAGAAAACTTGTCATTCTTGTCATTTAAACAAAGTCTTTTCAAGTCGAGTAATCATGGTTCGTCATTTAACCGAAAATTAAATTATTATTATTATTTCATTTCATTTTCAATAATTTTTTTCTCAAATTTTTTCCTATAAAACAATAAATTTTTGATGTGGTTGGATAGAAAATTCAATGAGCTATCAGAATCAAGAAAAAAATTGGGGGTTGCTATTTAAAAAAAAATGACGATGACGTCATTACTCGAAAACAAATGACTGTCAAAAATTGATTTTCACTTGAGAATGTGTGTTTTTTAAAAACAAAATTTACCTGTTTTTTCGAAATGTCAAAAATAGAGAAATTACGAATTTATTCCATACTTTAGAGGCTCACTGTACACATTTTTTTTCAGAGACGTCTTTTACCAATTACCAATTTTTTTTTAAGAGACGTCTCTTACCAATTACCAGTGGAAGTTTCTTTTAATTTATTAGAGCCATCTCTTGGGTGTAATTAAAAGTACCCCTTAATTTTTTTTGTATTCTATGGAAAATCTGTTGCAAAGTTAAAAACCATAACAAAACTTTGTATGAGACAGTTCATCAATTTTTGATAAAAATTAGGAATTTCGTTGTTTTCTGAGTTGCAGTTAGTGGTGGCATCTTTTGAGTAATAGAGGAACTTTATCAATCTGAATTTGTAAAACCACCACTTTTCTTGACCGATGATGTTTTTTTAAAATTTAGATTTTTAATCGAATAGTAAACTAAAGTTTCAGCTCCTCTCTACTGGGGTAATTGCGGTTTGTTTCTCAGTTAAACAAGGCAAGCTTTTGATATACAGTGCGGGACAAAATTATAACCGCACTTAGAGTTTAGTCCCACCGAAAAAAGTACATTTTTCAAATTTTCTCTCTATTTTTCATTTATTTTTGTAGTTGTGTTTGTTAACGTTGAAATGATAAGCTCTCTTAAAACTTTTTTTCAACTAAAAATTCACAGTTAAATTCTCCCAACATAACGCAAATTATGACAATACTTTTAGCGCGGTTATAATTTTGTCCCGCACTGTATAAGGCATAAGCAAAAAAAATAAGTACTTGAAGCGGAAGTTTGTTTTACATCTTGCGATTTGTTTCTCAGCTAAACGCCCAAAAATTAACCACATTCTTATGTAAATTAAACAAACCGTTAAATACACGATAAACTTCAGATATTAATGATAATAATAATAATTTTATCACAAACTCTTTTAAACGGACACTAAATGGCACACAAACACTTAACGTTTCGCAGTCGTTCGACAGCTTCTGACAGCTTCGTCAGAAGCTGTCGAACGACTGCGAAACGTTAAGTGTTTGTGCGCCTTTTAGTGTTCGTTTAAAAGAGTTTGTGATACAATTTTCATCGGACAAGAACCAGCTTTAATTAATAATAATTTTATTAGTTCAGTAGCACATGGTGTGGTAGAACATGTCATCCAATACAATACAATATATGTATAGTACTAGGGTGACCATTTTTTCTGCAGTGCAATCCGGGACATTGAGCCTGGTAGGAAGGGAGATGGGGGTAATTAAAAAAAAAAACTAAAAAATTACACTTAATTTACAAGCTCTTTTCTTGTCCGCCATTTGGAAGGAATCTAAAAAGATTAAATTTACAAAATTTGCAAAATTTTAAAAAATTAAACTACCGTTTAAATTTAATTTAACTGCTTTTCGTATTTCGAATATTGTAGAAAGTACGGTTTGTTTTTCTAACCTCTAAAAATACTTCTGGTAGCACTTAGTTGATGAGATATTTTGCTAAATTCAATATTTCCTTATAAAAACATGTTTTACAATTAAAATACAGTACTATTAATTTATAGAACGATTACCAAAACAGCGACAAATAGTTTCAGGAGTTTAGAAATAACGGTTATATTACTCTTATCATGCAAACGTCATTGCCAGACTTCGGATATTTCAGAGCGTTGCCACGGTTACACAGTACGAAGACCAATGAAAAGTACCCATTTATTGCGTAGCCATGGCAACGCTCTGAAATATCCGAAGTCTGGTAATGAAGTTTGCATCACAAGAATGGTTATAATATAACCGTTATAACTGTTCACTGCGGACAAGGCTCCGAAAATAATACACTCAGTACGTGGAAATACATACAGTTCTTGTAAACTTCCAGCCAACTTTCGTCATTCATATTTATGACGTAATGCTATAACAATGTTGCCAAGTATTGAAGTGTTTACATATGATCGGTGGGTGATGGTGTATAGATTATGTACGTGTTGTATATTCAAAGTAAACACATCTGACGTTAGTGATAATTGAAGCGGTGGCAACATTGTCATTTTCAAAAACGTGTAGTAAGAAAATGTTACTAAATTTCAACGAATACATCGTATGTTACATCTTGAGTTCAGTTGGTACTGGTTTAACGTCATTAATAACGAAAGTTGGCTGGAAGTTTACAAGACCTATACTATAAAACTATTTTGATAATAAATTGTTAATTCCGGGACATTTTCCGGGACGCGTACCTATGCGGGACGCAAAGCTAGAATCCGGAACGAATGGTCACCCTATAGGTATAGTACGTATGCAAAGTATACAATAGTCAAAGTTACACTAAGAGGTAGTTATCAAGGATGACTAAAAATGGAATTGTGTACCAGCGCCTTCTTTCTCGGAACATAGCTGCGGTTTATCATACAAAGTGGTGGACAATAGCCGAGGCATGTTTTTAAAAACAATCCCTGACGGACAGTAGCGAAAGCTTGTAGTGTGCCTTGGGGTTTGTTTCTTCGCTAAACGCGAGTTTCTTATCGGAGAAATGAACCAGATTCTTCCGATAAACGAGGCATTTATCTTAAAAAAATAGCATGTCGTGAAATACATAGTAAACTGTGGGTTTTATTAAACAAAAACGATTAGAAAAAAAGAAATGTATAAAGCGTCTCCTGTCGGAACGTAGATGGAGTTTAACCTATAAAGGTATAAAGTATTACCCTGATGATTATAGGCTGAAACGTGTTGTTTAAAAATAATTACTGACGGATAGTAGCGAAAACTTGTTGGTTATTTCGGGGTTTGTTGTTAAATGAAACAAACCGTTAAATACACGATAAGTTTAAGATATTACAGTCTTTTTCTTTTGGTTTTCCCCGTTTGTCAATTATGTTTCCGAATTTGTCAAATGACTTTCCAATCCGTTCAAAGTATAGTAGACTTGCGGATTGGAAAGTCATTTGACAAATTGGGAAACATAATTGACAAAAGGGGAAAATCAAAAGAAAAAGACTGTATTAATCAAGAATGACTAAAAATGGAATTATATACCAGCGCCCTCTCTCGGAACTAGCTGCGGTTTATTATACATTGTGGTGGACAATAGCTGAAGCACGTTGCACAAATTTTTTTTAAAATTCTCATTATGCTTTGACAGCAAACATAGCCGCCTTGCATGGGATGACTTATTATGTGGCGAACTAGCTTAAATTTGTCAATCCTACTGCAATGTCAGGTCAAAAAGCGATCAAAAGATGTCGCTACTTGAAATGTTCTTTAAAAATGTAGTTTAAAAAAAAACATTACACTTTCATTGTAAAATTGGGGATTGACCGAAGGACTGCGTAAGCAAATAAGAAATATCATTCAGATTGAATGTGGACAGGGGTTACTGGGGGATTGGCTGGAATACAATTTTCAGGGTCTCCTAGCAGATAGGGGTTGACTAGAACTAGGAATATGAGTGCTGAATAGCAAACCGTGAAATACATAGTAAGCTGCGGGTATTATTAAACGTAAACGATTAGAAAAAAAGAAATGTGTAGAAACGCCCCCCGTCGGAACTCAGTGCAGTTTAACCTACAAACGACGATGGACAGCAGCGAAAGCTTGGGTTGCGTTCATAAACTACACCTCTGAGAGCATCTTGAGCGCGTAGTCGCATCTTTTTCACTCACGATGTGTAACATATTTTGCGTCTCGCTCATCTGTTTCAAGACGACTTGTGTTTACATTATTTTCATGATGACGGGCGCACTCTAAGCGCCCTACTTAAAAGTGGGATGTGAGAGTGCGTCCGTTGTCATGGAAATAATGTAAACAAAAGACGTTTTGAAACAGATGAGCGAGAAACAAAATATGTTAAACATCGTGAGTGAGAAAGACGCAATTACACGCTTTATACCCGATTTCTTCATCGCCTTATCTTGAGGTTAAGTTTATCTGTCAGTTAGAATGTGACACATAGTATGTGTACGGCCAATATACGTCACATTCCAACTTAGGTTAAATATGGTGAAGAAATCGGCCATAAGTCGCTCTCGGAGCTGTGGTTTGCGAACGCAATCCAGTTGTGTATTTTGCGGTTTGTTTCTTAACTAAATGCGCGATTTGCTTAGCGGAGAAATGAACCAGACTTTCCCGATAAACAGAGCATGTGCACAGGCGCCTTCTATCGGACCGTAGCTGCAGTTTATCCATCAAAATATTACCCTGGTTGACAATGGCTGATATGTGTTGTTTAAAAACAATCACTGATGGATGGTAGCGAAAGCTTGTTGCATATTTTGGGGTTTGTTTCTTAGCTAAACGCGTGACTTTGTTAGCGAAGAAATGAACCAGACTTTCCCGATAAACAAGGCATTTCTCTTTTAAAAGAAACAAACCTTGAAATACACGGTTTCTCAGTCACAGTTTAACCTTAATCTTCAGTTTATTTCCATAGAAACATTTGTTTTTATAATTGTTCCTATGGCAAGTTAAGTGAAGTTAATCTGTGACTGAGAAATCGGGCCATAGTAAACTGTAGACAGATAACTATAGTTTACCTTATGCAGTATCACTCTGGTGGACAATAGCTGAAACATGTTGTTTAAAAACACGGCCGCTTAAATTAATAAAGGACTAGTCTTTTATAAGACCGGTCGCATTTGAAAAAGCCTGTTCCAGGAAAGTTGTCATTAATGTGGTTTCCTCTGTACAATTTTGCACAGATTCCACAGATTATGTGCTATTTTGCAATAATCGCCGTAGCGTGGCTCCCTCTTCAAAACAGAAAAACTGCTCTGAACTAAGGATGCGACCGGCCGGATAAAGGACTAGTCCTTTATTAATCTAGGCGAGTCGAGTTTAAAAACGGACGGACAGTAGCGAGCGAAAGCCTACTGTATATCTTGCGGTTTCTTTCTTAGCTAAACGCCCGACTTGCTTAGCGGAGAAATTAACCCGATTTTTTTAGATAAAGAAGGCATGCTTTTGTAAAATGAATAAACCGTGAAATGTAACTTGCGTGCGATTTATTTAGCAAAGAAATCAACCAGAGTGGACGGTGGTTTGAATTAAATGCTCGACGCGCCATCTTTTGAATAGTAGCACGAATGGATAATTTAAATCTTTAATAGCACTTGATAATGTCCGCAAAAATATGTTAAATGAAGTAGACGAAATTCAAGGATTGCTCAGAGTATCTGGTTTTGCCAATTGAAAGTTTTATCACATATTTCAGAATATAAATAAATCGACCTTCAGTTTATTTTTGATTGCATTGTGATATATGTATAAACCAAATGCCGAACATAAAAGAAGTGATGTATTGTGTATGTACGATTAGATATGAGCGCCATCTCTTGACTAGTTGGGGAAGCTTATTCTTTTTTTTGGGGATTTTCAGAAAATTGCAGCATTTCGTAGGGCTTCATAAAGATGGTAGTTCCGTAAGATATTCTAATGATCAGTAAGATAATGGAGCGATTCTGCTCATATCTGTAGCAACCGTAAGATCTGTAAGCCTGTAAGTCAGTTATTAAAAGGTAGAATTTTGAAGTTCTCAGTATACTACGATTTCTTGTGCGTCTATAAGGTAATACCACAGAGACTTAAGAGTAATCCTAGGCACCTAGGAGAAGTCATACATTCCACAGAACTTTAAAATTCCATATTTTAATAAATGAGTTACAAATTTACAGATCTTACGGTCGCTACAGATACGAGCAGAATCGACACATTAGATTTATTAAAATCACACATCATTTTCATTAAATTAAATTATTTAAATTTCTGTAAGTGTTTGTTTTTTATTTTATTTTTGTTATATAAACACTCATCTCATTTCGTTTTCGATTACGGTAAAGTAACTTAACTCCGGCTCTCTGGTTTTCATAGGAAAGTCCGTAAAGCTAAACAAATTCAAATCGACTCATTTATGCTATATTCATTCGGAATGAATAAATAATCTTATCATATTTTTTACGATAACACGATATGTTGAACTGAACATACTGCACAATCAAAATCCAAGATATTCTTCGACGAAGATAACACCCGATCATGCAGCAACACACTAAGACGAACGTAAGTGAGACAGTTTTTCTAAATATTTCAAAAATAATTCGTTTTAGATTTTAAGTTCGCGTCCTCCGAAGTTTCATTATTACCTAAGATCGAGAATCGAATTCAGAAACCGTTAGTGCTTGCTCAATTCCTTGCGATTACTTCATCGCAGTTCATTGTTGCGTGTCAAGTGGGTTTTACGACACTTCATATTTTGTAATATTAGATGATATTCAATGGAGTGTTTGTTTAAATTTAACTGAGCACTGATTTCTTTTTTTTTTCAAATACTAAACGTAGTTTAAGTTTGGGTGTTTGCAGCAAGGCACTTCGCAAACGCAAGCGGTGCCATCTGGTATTCACAATAATCTTATTATTAATAATAAGATAAAAGCATCAACAATTATAACAATTATTTTTTATTATTGAATTTATCTTGTACTCCTGCATGAATTTAAATTAATTTTTTACATTTTTTGTATTTCAATTTTGAATTTGTAACATGTAGTCAATATTTTATGAGTTATTTTATTGACTGACATTCAATTCAAACCAATACTTTTTGAACTTTGCCACTCAATTTTGGCTGAATTCTTTATTTGCCTTTTTGTAATTGCTTTCCAACAGTTAAAAATGTCGACGGACTTAAAAAAAAAAACTAAACGTTCCCGAAACTTTGTTACAACTATCTATAGTCTGCTTATTCTTATATCGGTAGATCATACTCAATATAAATAAGACAAATAGTATTGGTTCAAGTGTGGATTTTGAGGCACACCCACAAGCAGTTATCTTAATAGTTGGTTGTCGGAATTGTAACAAAAAATAAACGGTTGTAAAATCTTAAAAATAAGATCACTAAAAAGTATTAGTATTAAAAAAATTGATTTAGTACATTTTATGCATCATGAAAAACCTATGTTCGGGGGACGACGCACGATGACGAACCTCTTAGTAATGAGTTTGTTTGTTTGACGTTCAACGACGTCCAATTATTATTTAGATCAAAACAATCGCGGGACTCAGCATTAATAAATTAGTAATGCATTTGCCATTTACTAGGTGATGTTTCGCGATGATTCACTCGCACACAATGATCAATGTGCGCTATTTAAACTTTGCATTTGCGTCCGACGTTATGTATATACATACGTTCGAGGGAACAAAGAAAGAATCGAGTTTATTATTAATCACCTTCGGATATTAAGAAACAATATTTTCTGAGACATTCCATTTTATTTTTTATTTTTATTTTAGTTCAAACTGGTCTAATATTTATTTGTGTTGTGCGAAGGCCGTTTTAGACCACCCTATATCTTGTACAAGATTTGGGTCAATTTTTTTCTACAATAGATATGGGTTTGGGTTGCAAATAGAACATGTTCTATTCTTCCAGAAGGTTTTTAATTCAATTTAAATTGCAATACAATTCACCTACTGCACAAATTAAATTGTTTAAAAAATTGGAACCAAATTTTGTACAAAAAATAGATCTTAAATGCACTAGTTCTTGACTCTTTTTGAACGATTTTTTTGACCCCAGGTGTTTGCTTTATCTGCCCTTTTATTTTCTATCCTCTATACATCTTCCAACTTTTCTTTCCTCCTTCTCTTTCTTTCATTTTTCTCATTTTGCTTTGGAAATGTTTAGAAATTTTAAAATGTGCCAACTTTTGACTTTATGCCTTTTATTCTTTAATAGCCTCTAAACATCTTTCACTTTTTATTTCGTTCTTTTCTTAATTATATACAACGATATTACTTCGTGTTCTTTCTCATTTTACTTGGGAGAGATTTTAAAATGTGCCAATTTTTGACTTGATGTTTTCATTTACTTTGCTGATCCTTTTACTCCCTAATCTCTAAACATCTTCCACTTTTTCTTTCGACCTTAGCACTTCGTCCTTGATTTTTTCCTTATTTTGCTTTGGAAATTTTCGGAGATTTTAAAGAGCGCCAGTTTTTGACTTGCGTTTTTTGTTTGAACGATTTTTTGACCTCACAGATTTTATGTCTTTTATTCTCCAGCCTCTAAACATCATTTACTTTTTGTTCCTTCCTTCTACGACCTTAACACTTCGTGTCCTTGATTTTTAATCATTTTGCTTTAGAAATTTCGGGAGATTTTAAAGTGTACCAATTTTTGACTTGATTTTTTCACCTCACAGATTTTACCTATTTTCTTTACTTGTCCTTTTATTCTCTAATCTCTAAACATCTTCCACTTTTTCTTTCGTCCTTGATTTTTTTCCTCATTTTGCTTTGGAAATTTTCGAAGACTCATTCTAAAGGTCGAAATTTTTGACCTACGTTTTTGTAAAAATTTTTGACCTCACAGATTTTATTATACTCTTTATTCTCCAGCCTCTCTAAACATCTTTCACATTTTATTTCTTCTTTTTCCTACGATCTTAAAACTTCGTGTCCTTGATTTTTAATCATTTTACTTCAGAAACTTTGGGACATTTTAAAGTATGCCAATTTTTGACCTGATTTTTTCACCTCACAGATTTCATCTATTTTCTTCACTTGTCCTTTTATTCTCTAACCTTTAAACATCTTCCACTTTTTCTTTCGTCTTTGATTTTTATCCTCATTTTGCTTTGTAAATTTTCAGAGATTTTAAAATATACCAACTTCTGACTTACTTATTCTGAATGATATTTTCACCCCACGGATATTTGCGATCCTCATTTGTTTTTATTCAATTAATTTTGTATTACTTATTTTCGTATTTAATCAGTCGATTGTCTTCATATTTTTCAATTTTTTCATTTGTTCATTAAAACAGAACGTTTCCATAATTTATTTTTTTTTAAATTGTTGTTAGTTTCGCTTTTTGAATTTCAACTGTTTTCGGTTTCTTTCTTAATTTTACTTTTATTTTTATTTTCATCTGTTAGTACATTTCAAAGAGACGATCGTCATTTGTTTTTATTCAATATTTTCAATGCTTTTTTCAACTTAATTTACTACTTCTTTTCGTATTTATCAGTTGATTGCCTTCATATTTTTTAATTTTCTCTTGCTCTTTAAAGCAGAACATTTCAATAAGTTACTTATTTTTTTTTAAATTTGTTTATTATCGAGTAGGAAATCAAGTACAAAAAATTAAATTCCGGACGTTATACCAGGTGAGTCATATTTGTGCATTTCTGTAATAACTTTTTTATCAACAGAGATAGAGCAAAAAACTTTTAAGAAAAACTGTCTGGCATGTCAAGGACTGTAACTCTGTTAAATCAATTAACGTCGATCTTCAATTGTTTTCGCTTGGCCAACTTTTTAAATTCCATGGTATATGTATTTTTAACGATGGATTTTGTTTCTTTCTCTTTCTGATGGTCTAGTGGTGGATTTCACAAACGTTACTCAAATTTAATCAAGCGTTAAAAGTAAAAGTTGCTATGGTTACATGTGCTGAAGGTATAGGAATGATTATTCTTAATCAATGATTAAATTTAATCGACTTTTATGAAACCCATCATAAGAGTTTTGCCATCTTAAATAACAAAAATGTTCAGAGAAACACCAAAAACTTTTCCATCGCAGTAAGCCATGGATATGGTGCGAAAATTTCACACTTCTCGTTTGTTTCAAGTTTCAACAAATAATAGTCGTAAACAATAATCGTGTAGATACTAGGACTAAAACCTACCCGACGACGATGGGGATGACCACACAGGGTGTTTTTAAATAAGCATTTCATTGTAGTATTTGTAGTTTGGTTGCAAAGTTAGTAGTAGGTTAACACTGAATTGCTTGTTACATTTTGAAACTTACCTTCATTCTGATCAAAACTTTGACAGTTAGTTAGTAGACAATGAAGGATTATTTTTTGTTTTCTCATTGTCAGTCATAGGCAACTAGATTTAAAAACAAAATATATCTAATAGATCAATTCATCGCGCGTCAATTTATCGCGCCGCAGCACGAGTAATTTCTGACCTGTAAATTGTGTCGTGAATAGCAAATAGCAACGAATACTGCTGCCCCATGAGCTAACACGCACGAGGTGGCGGCCAGAGCGGACAATAGCGTGTCATCGCAAACTTGCAAAATACAGATTATAAAATTAGTAAAGAACCCTTTGAAATTCAACGCACATCCCTTGAAATTAAATTGAAATCCAAGGAATAAAGTCACTTCGCATCATATCCCTGGCTTACTGCGATGGAAAAGTTCTTGGTGTTTCTTTGAACATTTTTGTTATCTAAGGTGGCAAAACTCGTAGACTATCAGAAAGAGAAAGAAACTTTCTATCAAAATCCATCGTTAGAAACATACCATGTAATTAAAAAATGAAGGAGGCGTGGCTGTTCGAAAACAATTGAAGATCGACGTTAACTAATTTAACAGAGTTATAGTCCTTGACATGCCAGATATGTTTTAGCTCTATTGATGAGAAAGTTGTTACAGAAATGCAGAAATATGACCCACCCGGTATGTATACCTATATTTTAAAAAATTGTCATTTATTTTTGTTTACGTTTTTTTTTCTTTTGTTTAACTTACTGTTTTTAATCAGTTCATCGTCTTTGTCGTGTTTTTCAATTTTAATTATTGTTGTTTTAAACAGAATATTTCGATTGTTAACTTGTTATTCTTTAGTTTAGAATAGAATAGAATCATATTTATTCACATATTGCCAGTAAAACATGGAACACGTCAAATATACAATCTAAAATATACATACATACAATACATACACATACTAAAATTTAGTACAGGTGACGATAGAAATTCGGCGACAGAAGAAGAATTTGATTTTCATTTTATTTTATTTTATTTTTTAATTTCGACTGTTCTAATTTTATTTTTTTAACTTCGGACGTTATTATTATTTTATTTTACTTTTTAATTTCGACTGTTTCGTTTTTTGTTTTAATTTAACTCTCAACTTTCATATTTTCCAATTTTTATTTCCTGTTCTTTATGGGTTTTCTTAAACAGACTATTTTGATATTTGACTTGTTGTTCTTTAATTTGATTCTATTTTATTTTTTATTTTATTTCTTTGTCTTCGTTTTATTTTTATTTCTTAACCTTGGACAGTGTTTTTATTTTATTTTTTAAATTTCGACATTGTTTTTTGTTTTAATTTATTAAACTTTAAATTTCGCTTTAAATTTTTGAGTTTAGAGTCATTTTAAATCGAACGTTTTCGTTCTACTGAGTTTTTATTCAACTTTGAAAATTTCTTCTTTCCGTGTCCTTTTATTCCCTAATCTCTAAACATCTTTAACTTTTTCTTTCGATCCTTCGTCAATGATTTTTTGTTTCTCACTTTGCTTTGGAAATTTTCGATGCCAGTTTTTTGAATTATCTTTGACCTCACAGATTTATGCCTTTTAATCTCTAGCCTCTAAACATCTTTCAAATTAAAAATGTATTTATTTAATAAATTTAAATAATAATTGAGTGCATTTCAAAATCAAAATTTATTTATTTATTATTTTAATAAATTCAAATAATAATCGAGTGCATTTTATTAATTTTGTTTATTTAGTTTTTATTTTATACAGTTGTTCTGAAATTAAAAATCATCCTGCAAAGTTTCTTCAGTTATTCTTTTAAATAAATTTTATTTTTTGAAGAAACAAAATTAAGCACCGCCCGCCAATTTCATCAAAATTTAAATACCTTTTGAAAGTCTATAACGACTTTTTGAGAAACACAGCTCTACGTATATATACAGGATGTTCATAATTCTAAGCATCCTGAATTTTTATTTAATTCTATTTAGGGCATTTTTTTTAACTGTTTAAAGTTGTCTAGTTGTCTAATCGAGTTTCCGTAACTGAGTAGGATATTGAGTTAAGCACCTGTAAGGCCCGAGTTTACAATCATGGGATAAGCATTATTCTTAGAATAACGTGACGTAGATGTGGAGGAACATTAAAGGATATTCGGCGAACAGTTATTCCGTCCGTAACTGGGCATAAGTGTGTTTGTCTAGGTACAAAATGTGAATTCTATGTGGGATATGGAATTCTCAAGTCTTTTTTGTAAAAGGCGAATGTCGAAGGAGAGGGAAAACATCTGTATGTCAGTCACAGCCGCAATTATCTGGCCAATCAAGCCTTTTCAACAAGCTTATTAAATTTGGAGGTGGAAATAGCGCGAGAAAAAAATTCTTTCGCGTTTTTATGTTATCTTGTAGTTACTATTAAATGCATTGCTCATTCTCGTTTTAGGGAGATGCCGTTTAATTGCGGTTTAATTCTGGTTAGACAATACAGCAAACATTGCGACGCAGAATGCAATCCGAGCTTTATAAATGTTTAATTACACAAACGTCGAGTGGGCGTAGTAAGGCGCCTTCACACGGTCCTGCAATATGCGTCGTTAGCACTCGCGTTCGTCTTTCTTCTCGAGCACACGGTGAGATCGGGTTTCCTCATTGGCATGTGATACTTGAACGGCAATTACAAAAATAAAGGAAAAATTAATTTGTTTTCGTTTCATCTATCCTGTATCATGATACCTACTTCTTTCGTTACGTTACGCTGTTTCAAATCAGAGAGTTTTCTCCAACCTCATAGATCTCATTATTATTTTTTATTTATTACTTCTTTTGTTTAAATATTTTTTTTTATTTTCTTAAAAACGATGCCATTAAAAAGTTGAGTTAGATAGATTACACAACGACGCGACGTTTTGGTTTCAACAAACCATCCTCGCATTTGTTTCGCTTATGAGTTTTTAACTGACAACGGACAAATATGAAGAAATATTTTTGTGTGTGTACAAAGTACGTTCATATTTAGAATACCTAATTAAATCTAAATAAATAAATAATGAAGTGAATTCAACAATTTTTTGTACGTCGTTGTACCGGGTGTTTGTGTAACGGTAGACAACTCAATTAATAATGAAGACGCTTAAAGAAATCGTTTTTAAATGAACTACGTTCTATAATACAATTACGAATTGGCAAAGGGACTTATTGCCTTAATTTTATTTATTGTAATATGTAAATAATTTAAGAATAACCCCCAGTTTCATAATCGAATTTAAAGGAGACTTTAAAATTAAAGTCACATTCAGATGTGTAAACAAATGTGTTTTCATATTTGTTTTGATATCTGAAGGTTTCCTTTAAATTCGATTATGAAACTGGGCCTACGTTTGACAAAAGGCAGTGTCTCTTCATACGTCAAATCTATGTTGCGACGTTGCCAACTGCCTTACTTAAAAAATGAAGCGCGTCCTCGAATGTTCACGAATTCTTTTTGCTTTATGAGAAACTGAAATTATTCTGTTACATTTTATATATCGGGTGTGCCAAATTTAGTGCTATAGCCAGTTAAGAAGCAAGATAAAAAATATTTAGGTTTGGAAAGCTCTACAAGACAGAGTACTTAAAAGTAACCTCTAGGTAGCAACCCCTTAGAAAGTACCCCCAACTCCATTTTCTTAAGTAGCACCCCTATAGTTTCTTTATTCTTTAATGAACTATTTTAGTGAGACGTTGTTATTTACGTCTCATTTGGTTGTTAGTTTAATAAAAATAAATAAACTATCGCGACTGTAGTATGAACTCTTTCGTTTTAAATTTGTCTCTTACATTTAATTTTCGTTTGTCTTTTTCATTGTATTTACGGTTCGCAGCATCTTGTTCTTGATAAAAAAAATCAAATTTTGTTTTTAACAGTTGTTTAACTGTGTCATGCTCTAGGTGTAATGGATTAGAATTAATAATAAGATATATGTATTTATGAGAACCTCTGGTTACTAACGCAATTATTTGTGTTATATTTTTCTGTCAAGGTCAAGTTCACTCGTAATAATAAAACAACGTCTAACCAGATTCCTTCTTAATGCCTCTCAGTTCTCGACTTGTCTTTTATCTGTCCAGACATTTTATCGAAGGTGATTAAAAGTGCACTTATTTTTAAATTCTTCGCACTGAATTGTTTTATGAAATTCCTGCTTATTTTTTGTTCTTGCTTAGAAAATACTTGGTCAATTTGAATACTAATTTGAAACTCAAAAACTTAAATGAAATTATTTAGAAAATTTTAAATTTTAAACTTTCTTTCACTTCATGCTTGATCACATATTTACGACAACACATAAATTGGTTACCGAATTTGAAACTATTTGCGAACAATTTTTTTAGCGCAATAGAAATATTCGTGTTTTTTTTATTTTTTAAGTACCGGATGTTCCGTTATCAAGGCATTTTCCTGTTACGTTTTAATCTGTTTTATAAATAAAGCCACGGACAGAGCGTGGAAAACCATTTTGCACTAATAACTTTCGGCCCGCTTGTTGCGACGGAAGGAAACGCGTTTAACGCGTCGCCGATCGAGTCCGCACGTGCGAAGACGCTCTTGCATTACCGGTACAAGAAGTTTTACTTATCGCCCTGTGCATGCATGCAAACCGCTGTTTCACCGGAGCACGTGGCGGTTTGTTCCAAATCAAAGAGTTCGCGTCTCATTGTCGCACGTGTTGCACAAGTCAGAATAATAATGAGAGAGGAGGGTACAATAAAACTATCAATTTTAAATTTTAATTCCAGTTTTTTGTGTACTGGGTGTTTGCTGAATGGTAACAGTCGATAACTCACTTGATTGATTTATTTTTTAATTGAAAGAATTTTGTATGATATCCAGTTTCCACTGTACGTAGTGCGTAGAACGTTTTTTTTTAAATTTGGAACACACTGTACATTTTTTTGATAAATACTACTAAAAGTTTTTTTCAAATATGTATGTACACAGCATAGAATTTGAAAATGAAAAATATTAATTTATTTTTTAATTAAGTTTTTTCTTTATCGAGTCGGCTGCGAATTGAATTGAAATTTGAATTTTTTTTACAAGAAATAAATTCAAGCCAATAAAACGGTTGCGATTTTAAATTTCCCGCCAAAATTGTCCAAAGAATGTCTACAATCAGTTCAAAAAAGAACAAAAATTAAGAATGAAAAATTAAAGCAAAGAAAAATGAAAGAAGGAACGAATGAAACAAATCTGGCAAGAAAACAAATAAAACACAAAGAGTAAGTAATATAAAAATCAAGTGAAAGACGAAAAAGCAAATAAAAAAAAACTAAGAGAAGGAATCAAATGAAAAACAAAAAGCAACAATGAAACATAAAATTGAAAACCAAATAAAAATAAAGAATGAAAATGGGAAAAACACTAAAATAGTAAAAAATTAAAAAAAAAAACAAATGAAAAATGAAAGCAGGTGAAAAATTTAAAGGGAAAACAAAGAACAAATTAAGCAGACAAACGAAAATCAAAAGGAAATGAAAAATTGAAAAAAAAAAAATAATAGTAGCTATATTTATTCATAAAAAATATATGTACAATATGAAAGATTAAAAGTGAATGTAGGAAACAAATGAAAAACAAAGGGCAATCTAAAGCAAAAAGAATAACAAATTAAAAGCAAATTAACATAAAATAAATAAAAAACAGAGAGCAAGTAAATAATTGAAAGGGAAAACAGAAAAATGAGAAAGACAAACGGAAAACCCAAGGTAAATGAAACATAATGAAAATAATAATAATAATAATAGTATTTAATTAACAAAAATGAGAGTTAAAAGTGTAAGAGACAAATGAAAAACAGAGACCACATTAAATCGAAAATCGAAGAGAATAACAAACAAAAATCAAATGAATATGAAACAAATAAAAAACGGAGAGCAAGTAAAAAATTGGAAGGAAAAACAAGAAACAATGAAAAAGACAAATGAAAATACAAAAAAAATTGAAAAGAGACAAATGCAAAACAAAGAGCAAATTTAAAGAAACGAAAGAAGTAATAAATGAAATATGAAAACTAAATTAAAAGTGACCAAAGCAACAACGAATTAATAAAAGAAACAAATAAAAAATGAGAGCAACTAAAATTGGAAGGTAAAATAAGACACAAATTTAAAGAAAAAAACATGAAATTAGATTTGAAAACAAGGTAAGAATTAAAGTGAAAAAATAAGAAATAAAAAATGAAAACCGAATTAAAAGTGGACAAAGCGAAAACAAATTAATGAAAAAAACAAATAAAACACGAGAGCCTGTAAAAATTGATAATAGAAACGATAAACAAATGAAAAAGACAAACCAAAATGAAAAACAAGAAATTTAAAAGACGAACATAAAACAAAGAGCAAATTTAAAAAAGTGAATGAACGAAGCAAAAACAAATAAAAAATAAACAATAAAAACAATAAAAAATTGAAAGGAAGAACAAGGAACAAATGAAAAAGGTAAACGAAATGCAAATAAAAAACTAAAAGAGACAAATAAAAAACACAGACCAAATTTAAAAAAAAAAACGTGAAACGTGAAAGTTGAATGTAAGAGACAAATAAAAAATAAAGAATGAATTCAAGTGAGACAATAACAAATAGAAATCAAATTAAATGTGAGCAAAATAAAACAAATAAAAAAATGACAGTAAGTGAAGATTTAAAGGAAGAACAAGAAGCAAATAAAAAAGACAAACTAGATGCAAATAAAAAACTGAAAAGAGACAAATGTGAGCGAAAATGAAAAGAAAAGCAAATGAAAAACAAAAAGCAACTGAAATATATAAAAATAACAAGAAGTGAAGAGAGAAAACAAATGAAAAAACAAAAAGTAAATTAAAAATCTACAAGAAACAACAAGCAAAAGAAAAATGAAATTAAAAAATTTAATTAAATAACGAATTCCGTTCAATTTTTTTGCAGACAAAGAATAAAGTGTTTCCATGTTATAAATATAAATATAAATATAAATATAAAAATCTAAAGAAATCAAATAGAATTAGCGGATAGTTCTGACAGGTTCTGAAAATTAAAAATATATACATACGTTATTCTACGTGAAAAACAAAATGTTGTATCATGACTCAAATACAGGGTGCTTAAAAATTTGCGGATCTACTCTATGGCATTTTGTAGAGATTTAAACTTTGTAATAAGGAAAAGAAATATCTTTCTTAATTCTAGAAAATATACTGAGTGTTTTAAAACAACAAAGTTGATACTCATTTGTTAGATTTCCGACTGTCATGTGTTCTTTTTAAAAGTAAATTCTGGCGGTTTTGATGTAATGAATCACGAACTAAATTAGAATTAATACATCAAAAATAATATTGTTACAACCATTTTCAAATTTCAAAACTAAAATAACACAGCAATATGTTCGTAGTACGGTGTGGTACAGTTCTACTAATTTTCAGCACTTCGTATAGCGAATTAAACGCAAGAGAATTATTTATTTACATAATTGAATTAGCTGCCGTTTTATAAACATCCGATATAGTATGTCCAATACAATTTTTGTTTAAACGTTGCACACATTGTATTTCTTTTTTTTTAAATTCTTATGACACGTGTATCACATAAAGAAATGTTTAACACAATCGCCGGTATGACCTTCCAATAAAATTTTCGCAAATTTAAAAACATTCTCCGCTCTCCGTAAATTTCTCTTTCCGGCGAAACTAATTAAAAACATTTTTCCGAACACGTTCTCTTGTTTATGCGGCTGACATGTTCTTCGTTCTGTACGTGCATTAGGTGTTCTAAATGTTGTTAAAATTCGTAATGCGCTCGTTTCGTCGACAATAAGAACAGTAATTTACTTGGGTTACGACCGCGGCCAAGGTTATTCAATTAGTTCGTTTTAATTGATTTTTAAATGTTAAACAAATTTACCGGTTTCCAACTTGCTCTCCGGGACAATTCCCGCAATGAAATTGTTGAGATTTTTATTAAATGCGGCGCGTGAGTACAGATTCTATATAAGACCTTGATGTACACTGACTGATAACGAATCATCCGTCACTTCCGGAGGTATTCGACTGGATTTTTTTTAATATCATTTGCAAGCTTCGAATGATTAAATCTAAACATTTGGCCAATTATATTTTTTATTATTTATTATATCCGAGATCACCAAGGGGCAAGTAGAAAAGGTTAGCTCACTTCATCTGTATGTGCATTAAAGCCTATCATCATTATTAAATTGTGGGAATTTTTTAGTAAAGCGTCCAAAACACAGTTCACCACCACGAGTAATATGGTATACAAACAAAGCTTTTTTATGTATTCCAGCAATTATCAGTAAAAGCAATGTTACGGACCCACTGCCCCGTTTAAACGATAACAAACCAGCATAAATTATTCAGCATGCAGGCGGAAAACAAGTAAACCACGTACTAATAGCTAAAACGTTCCCTTGTATGCAATAAATATAACTTTCAAAATGTGGTTTTACCATAATATAAATTTCATTGCATTTAGTAGCCATATACATACTTTCTTTCTTACTTTACGATAGCAAAGTAAGAATTGCCAGAGTATCAAAATTAAAAACGCAGTCCTTTTGATGACCAGCCTGTATCCATGTAAATTAAAAAAGTTATTGAAAAAAAAGACAAGTATAGAAAAGCAGCTTGAAGATATTCCATGTGATTGTTGTCCAAGAAATAAAAGTATACAAGGTTATGATAAAATGACATGTAATTATAATAATAATTGGTTCCGACAATTTTGTTTTATTTTTCACCATTTTCAGGAAATATTTTTTATGCTACAGAGTGTCTGCAAATGTTAATGACGAACGGCGAATGTTAACTTTACTTTCTCAAATGGAACCCTCCAATTTTTTGCATTTCTAGGTTCTGCTTAAAATTCTACAAATGTTTCTTGTAACTCTCCACTGTCAAAATTGAATTGTTTTAAAGATATTGACGCTTGAAAATTGAATGTTAAATTATTAATTTTTGATTTGAATCTCATTTGCATTTTATTTCGGGTTTAATTAAAATTTAACGGCGCGGCGTCGCTATGAAAAACTGAAAATGAAAAAGCACTCCAAGTTAACAATTGTAATTTTATAGATTTAAAAGTTGATAATTTTCAAAATTTGATAGTGACAAATTCTCGAAAATAGTTGAATTTTGACATACGGTAAGTTTTTATGAAAAGATTGTAGAATTTCAAGCAGAATCTAAAAATAAGATAAATTTCAATGGCTAGATAACAGAAATTTAGCTTATAATCTTCGTCATAAACTTAAGGCAGAGGTTCCTCAACATAGGTTGTCTATGTCAGCTAAAAGTGTTTACGTTATTCCTATGAAACATTTTAACAGTTTGCCTGAAGTTATTAGAGGTATGAACTCCCATATTATATTTCGTGTGAAAGTTAAAAACCTTCTTCTCCAAAAGAGTACTTACTCCATTAGTCAATTTTTTACAATTTGCTCTGACTTATAATAATCAATTGTCTACCTTTGGCTCACGTTTGATTCAATAGATTTTTGACATTGAGTAAATTTTTGTGACTAAATTTCCTAATCATTATTGTATGATTATATTTTTAATCTTCCTTTTTTCCTTTTGCTGTCGGGTTTCTTCCATGCCACTTGCTTCGTTCGGTTCTCTGACATTCTTTCTAAATGCCCCAGCCATTGCAACCTCCTCGTTTTCACTATTTCCACAATATTTTGTTCGTTGTATAGGTCATACACTTTCTTATTTATTCTTCTTATACAGTCTTCCACCAAATATTCGTCTCAATATTTTTCTCTCCCATCTTAATATGTTATCTTGAGATTTTTTATTCAGCACCCAGGTTTCGGATCCATACAGTAATGTTGGTCTTACAATTGTCCTGTATAGCCTTAGTTTTGACTTTCTAGATATGTATTTGGACATTACTAAATAATTTACTGCACCAGCACATTTGTTTGCTTTCATGGTTCTCCAATTCACTTCTCTTTCTTCGTCCGCTTTGCTGGTGATTATCGTCCCTAAATACACATACTCTTCCACTTCTGCAAAGGATATACGTCTAAAATTCGTATCTATGTTCAAGGTACTTCCTGTTGTACTAGTTCCTATTCTCACAAACTGACTTTTCTTTTGATTAATCTGGAATCCCATTTCCCTGGCAGCTTCCACTAGTCCTGTTGTGATTTCTTCCAGCGTTTTCATATTTCTAGCTATTAAGGAAACGGCGTCGTCCGCATATGCTACTACTTGATGATTTTTGTGCATGATATCTCCTGATCTATTCAACTGACAATCACGTGTATTCTGTTAGCACCAAATCATTTCAATTGATATCCAACAATAACAATTGAAGAGAAAATATCGATAGGTAACCATTGCAACCACAGCAGTTCACCAATGACGTTTCAATATGCCGTAACAATCAATTGAAAACCATATTCTTGCTATCACAAAATCTTGCTATAGTTGCTATGGTTACATATCAATTCTTTCTCTTCAATTATTGTTAGATATCAATTGAAATGAGTTGGTGCTTACAGAATACACGTGATTGTCTCATATTTTTTTCCAATACTAAGTTAAATAGTAGCGTTGAAAGGGAATCTCCTTGTCTGAGTCCTGTTCTGCTTTCAAACACATCTGATAACTCACCTTTTATTTTCACTGTATTTACGGTGTTTGTTATTGTCATCCCAGTCAAGTTGATCAGTTCTTGTGGTATCTGGAACTCTTTCATTAGTTGTAACAGTTTGTTTATTCGGACTGAATCGTACGCCTTTTTAATATCTACAAACAGGATCACCGCTGAAATTTTGTATTCATAACAAGTCGTTAGTATATACTTCTTTCATAATAAATATTGCTCTGCCTTTTCTGAACCCTGCCCGATAGTCTTCCAACTGTGGGTCTAGGAATTTCTCACGAAAAAGTTGGAGAGAGGTAGTGTTGGCTGACTTGAACGAAAAGAAGATAAGGAATTGGAGAAGGAACGCCAGGAACAAAAAGCTATGGAACAAACTAGTAGAGCTCGGGGCCTGTTAAAACTGTTTCCATATTACTTACATGCTTGTAGTCTGAGGAAATAAATAAATTGATTGATTGAGAAATATAAAAAACGCAGCCAAATCTTCAAAACTAACGGTGGGTTAGAGTAACCCACCGAGGTCAGTATGGCTGGTGAGTTTCTTAAAAATGGTGGTTCATCCAAACCAATCATGGCACTTTACGTGTTAACCTAACTGTTTGAATCGCGTCTTCATGTTTCACCTTTTCTCTTTCAACTAAGAGTTTGTCTCTCCTAAATCCCAAATATATTATAGTTCCTTCCTATTTTTACCTATTCCTTTGTGTCTCTTTTTCGTTAAGATGGCCTAGAACCATCTTGTTTGTGACTGTCCTTGCTTTCCAATAGTAAGTACCTCTGCAATTAACAATTTTTTTAAGATACGACGACGTTCTCTTCTTTGCATGAGGCATATCGTCTTATCTTTTGGGTTGGTTCTTCGCATAGCTTCTTAACCTAACTGTTTGAACCGAGTCTTCATGTTTCCCCTTTTCTCCTTCAACTAAGAGTTTGTCTCTCCCAAATCTCAAATATATTATAGTTCTTTCCTATTCCCTTGTATCCCTTTCTCGTTTAGATAGCATAGAACCATTTAGTTTTTGGCTGTCCTCGCTTTCCAGTAGTAAGTACCTCTGCAATTAACAATTTTTTTCAAGATAGGACGACCTTCTCTTCTTTGCATGAGCCCCGTCGTCTTATCTTTTGGGTTGGTTCTTTGCATAGCTTCTTAACCCAACTGTTTGAACCTTGTCTTCTCTTCTTCCGCAGAAAAATTCTTCTAAGAGTTTATCTCTCCCAAATATATTATAGTTCTTCCCTATTTTGTTCCTCTGAATCCCTTTCTTGCTTAGATGGCCTAGGGCCAGTTGCTCAAACACCGCTCAACTCTGAACTTGGTTCTATCAATACAAATGTTGCCATGGTAATAGAGCCAAGTTCAAATGTTTGAACAACTGGCCCTTGGAACCATCTTGTTTTTGGCTGTCCTTGTCTTGTATTTCTGCGATCTACATTTACGACGGTCTTTTTAGACGAGATCCATTAGGTCCTTACGAATTGCGTGATTGTTGGTTCTCTCCGTGGCTCTACATCTTTACGTTTCAACTTTTTGTCTTTCCACTAAAAATTCTTCTCCTCTTCTAAATATACTCGTATAACTTTCTTCTTCTTTTCTGTTTGGAATCCAGGTTTCGAATGTCACCAGCTGCAGAATTGGGTTTTTCACAAGAAATTTGTTCGC
The DNA here is from genome assembly GCA_033060865.1 of Dorcus hopei. Taxonomy (NCBI): domain Eukaryota; kingdom Metazoa; phylum Arthropoda; class Insecta; order Coleoptera; family Lucanidae; genus Dorcus; species Dorcus hopei. Next base: position 10,723,619 of record CM065422.1, read on the forward strand.
AGGCGGTTTGGCTCTCAGCTTCTCTATTCTGTTTAACGTTCTGTCCCTTCTTTCTCAATCAATATCGCTTAGAACCATCTTGTTTGCCTAATTTTAATAAGACGACGATCGTCCTTTTTTCAGACGAGACCCGTCACCTTATCCTTTGGCGTTCTCCCTTATTTCCTTCACATCGCCTTAGCCTTTGGGTTCTTACGAACAGTGTGATTGTTGCTTCTTTTCGTAGCTCTCCATTATTTCCTTCAGCTAAAAACTCTTCCACTTGAAAAACTAAAGTTAATAATCGTTCAACTATTAGCAGACACCCTGTATTTCCTAAAAAAACATAAAATTAGATAAATTTGACGGGTTCTTTTTTTTTGGTTGTCTTGAAAATATCGAAGATATCCGTTATTTTATCATAGTCTTATACAGGGTGCCCGGATTTCGTAGGGACAACATGGGTAACTTTTGTATTTGAGGAGATAGAGAAATGGTTAAATTAGCAAAAAGGTGCAGGTTCGATAGCTCATTAAGAATTCATTTTCAAATTGTACTTGTCACGGCTATCTTGGTTAAAATTTTAAAATAAAACAAAATCTCATAATTTCTTTTATTTGCCGTAACTTTTTTAAGATATTTAAATGCGATTACCTAGCTATGAAAACAATATGCTATCGGGACAATTTTCTTATGTCAAGTTTCTGTGACGTTTTATATTGTCATCTTGAAGTTTGGTTCCAATCGCTTATTCACTTTAAAGAAGTGAACATGAGTGATTTGGAATTTGAACACAGAAGCGTCATAAAATTTCTATAGAAAGAAGGCAGTGGCCCGAAGAATACTCATGATAGAATAGTGACAGTGTATGGAGAAGTCAGTCCGTCCTATTTTCAAGTCAAATATTGGTGCAAGCAATTCAAATGGGACAAGGAATCCATTCATGATGACCCAAAGTGTAGAAGACCTTTGAAAGCACGAACTGAGAAGAAATCATCAACACAGTTAAAACCAGAGGAAAACCTTCAGTTATTGCTAGAGAAATAGGAATATCAGAAACGAGTGTTTTTAAAATTCTACACGAAGATTTGGGAATGAGCAAAGTGTCGTCGGCACGATGGATTCCCAAGCTGAACAAAAACTGTGCAGACGACAAATTTGCCTGTTTTATTCCAAGATGAAGGCTTCTTCTATAGAACTGTAACTGGAGATGAGTCCTGGGTACACCACTGGGACCCTCTCTCGAAACAAGAGACCATGGCAATGGGTTCATAAGGAATCTCCTCCACACAAGAAGGCAAAGACGCAATTTTCTGCGGGAAAAGTGATAGCCACAATTTTCTGGAACGCGGAGGAGATTTTCTTAATTGAGTATATGCCAAAAGGGGAATGTCTACAAAGACACAATTAAGAACTTGAAAGCGAAGAAAGACTCCACAATCATGTTCAGAAAACTCTGCTTCTGCACGACAATTGCAGAGTGCACAAGGCACATATTTTTCAAGCAGTAGTCAATGAATGCGGCTTTGAGGAATTACAGTCTCGACCTCGCCCCCTGTGACCATCATCTCTTTCCAAAACTCAAAAAACACTTGAGAGGGCGTCGCTTTGAATCCAATGATGACTTGGAAAACGCTGTGGAGCTTTTCTTGCAGAATTACCACAAGAATTTTTTTTTCGAAGGCATAGAGTTATTAGAAAAACGTTGGACGAAGTGTGTTAGTGTTAATTGTTCTTACGTTGAAAAATAAAATTTTGTTTGTTCTCTAAGGCCCGGTTTTTCGATCTCAGTTTAACTTGAAACTTCAGTTTATTCTCATTGCTTCTATAGGAATAAACTGAAGTTGAAAGTTAAACTGAGATCGAAAAATCGGGCCTAACTCGTTGTTATCATAGCTAGGTAACTAACATAAAAAACTCCCCTCGTATTTATGGTTTGAAAATGGGCGTTCCCCAAGGTTCAGTTCTGAGACCACTATTGTTCTTGTTATTTATTATTAATGATTTCCCAACTTTTCTTTGCATTTCTTCATCAATTTTCGCTTGTTTTTTCTTCGCTGGCGCTGTTTTAACCAAAAAATGTATGCTTATATACTGTACGTCTAATTTATAATAATTAAATAATTAAAAGCTGATTAATAAAAATTTGAATGACAACGAAAACGAAAATTTGGCAAATTTTTTATTATCAAAAACGTGTGCAGCTTCTTTTCTTCTCCTTATTATTTTTTCACTAAATTACTGTCACTTAATAATAATTGTCAGAATGAAAAATTTTGTTGAAAGTTTTCTGTGCAATTGAAAATGAAGAACGAGCAAAAAAAGATTTAGTATAAGAATAAAAATATGGGTTTCCCCTTGACCTTGATGATCTCGACCAGCATCCTTTCCCCCTTATGCCCCTAAAAGTCTATTAACTTTTATTTAAAACATTTTTTCTTTCATTAAAAACATTTTTTAAGGCACTTTTGCATTGTCAAATTAAATGGCTCACCTGGTATATTCCAGCGAATCATTTCTGGCTGCATTTGCACTTTGAATTTATTCGTTCCGTTATTTTCGATCTTTCTCTAGTTTTGCTTCAGCAATCATTTCTATTTTCAACAACTGTTCGGCCTATGTGTTTATGACAACAATTTTTTTAAATTTCCATTCGTTTTTTGACCTTTCTTTTTTACTCATACAAAATGTTTAATAAACTGAAGTGACACCTTACAATATCAAGTGATCTAGTTTAAAGTCATCCTCAGAAGGACAAGGAATTAAAAATCATGTATTAGCTAATCTCAAAATATTGGGAGATTTCAACTTCTCAAGGTTTATGTTTTTTAAATTCATGACCTCCTGAGGGGAAGACTTGATATTTATTTCTGCATTAATTTCACCATATTATTTAACTCTTTACTGAAGGAATTTAAGCTTTATTTTCTTGTATTGTGTGAAAGTGTTATTCTTACTTTACAAAGCTACATATTTTGTTTAGGGAGGGGTGGGGGGTGGGGTAAATCGAGATGAAAAACTCGGATAAATTAAAATTTAATCGCGAAGTACAAACACATCGACGATAAAGTCATCCGCTGACATTAAAATTTGACAAAGGATAAACACCAAACACCGAGCTACGCCGAGCAGAAAATTTTGCGGTGAGCCTCAAACACGTTACGAGCAAGGGGTGACGTCACGACTTCGGTCACGTGCTCTCTTGCAGAAGGCCTTGTTTAAGTCAGATGAGGCGTGCTCGTCGTAATTAGTACCATTATCGCTGTTAGTCTGTTCGCTCGCAGGATTCCCGGTAAGCAGCGCTCCGACAATAAAACTCCAACCATCCAACAACAGTGCTACCAAAATTCGAATAATCGCGCGCTCCTTATCGTCGTGATTTTGTTTACGGCGGTGATTTGTCGGTTTTATGATTATTAATTATCTTCATCGTGCTGTGTGGTATTCCAAAGTATGTAAGTACGCTTTGCTGTAGTAATAGTAGTACAGTACAAAAAATAGTAAAATACATTTGTTTAAAAACAAACAATTCAAAAAGTCACTGTTTTAATTTGTTTTGCAAAGTTTTAGCAACGCCCTAATATCATACGTCTAATATTTTCATTTTTTCTACATTTTTTAGTTCAAGACACAAGTGTGTTATTCAAAAAATGAACGATTCAACTAAAATTTCACTTTTTATGTTCAAAGTTTTCGGAATATTTACGTTTGAAGCCTTTGGAATATTCGGGCAATTTTTTTCTTAATTAATTTGCAGAAGAATCTTTCGAATTAATTTCTTTTGGTCTTTCGATATGTAATTGAAGGTCTATTTTATATGCTTAAATAAGAACGTAAGTTTCGAATCAAAATTTGAAATAAAAAAAGTACTTGATAATATCGACAAGAAAACGATGCAAAATAGTCTGGGGGCAAAAATTATTATTTTTTTTATCTTGTGTATAAGATCTAATAAAAAAATATGTATGTACCTACCTACATACACATAACTTTTAGATATGATATTATTTTTTCTTTAAATCAATCAAAAAGTCGGCTAGAAAATCTAAATAACGATGAATGTAAAACTTTTAAAATTTCTGATTATTTAAATTTAAAAAACTAACAGATCATGACTTTAAAAGAATGAAGGTTTTATTGCGGATGCAGTCAAAAAAGGTTAAAAAAAACTTCTTTCATTTATCTTTCGGGAATGATTGCATCAGGACGACATTGTCAAGTTAAAAGTAGAACGCAAGCATATCTAACAAAAAATGGAGGAAGATGAATTCAGTAAAATTTGTCAATTTTTATTAAAAATTGGTAACACAGCTTTTTGCTTTGTAAAACATATTTACAGTTGGTTCTTGTCCGATGAAATTTGTATCACAAAATCTTTTAAGCGGACACTAAATCATATTAAAATAAACATTTGTTTAATCTAAGCCATCAATGTTAAATCATCACTAGTTTATTTTAATATGTTTTACAAAACAAACTGTGTTACCAATTTTTAACATAAATTGACATTTGTTGTTAGACATGCTTGCGTTCTACTTTTAACTTCACTATTTCGTCCTAATACAGGGAATAACCATCCCCGAAAGCTCGACATAAATTAAAGAAGTTTTATCTAACCTTTTCTGACTGCATCTCCAATAAAACCTTCATTCATTGAATTACCAGTCAAGACAACACAATTTCTTCATGACTTTAAAATCTCTACAATGAAATGGAAGTAAGCAACTATGAGTATAACGGGGGGGAGGACAATTATTACCGATTATATCTTAATATATTTTGTTTTAATTTTACTGATTTCTAATGTTTATTAACCTGTACCAAGAAATTAATTTAATTTGATTGAACATTTTTATATCATAAATTAAACGTACAGTATAAATCATACTTGGCGGTCTAATATAATCAGACTAATACTTTAAATAAACAACTAACAACTATAAAATTTTTAACAATATACTTACATATAAAATTTGCAGCTAGAAAAATACACCTTAATTTTTAATTTCTTTGCAAAATTTTTTCTATTAATTTTAACGAATTCATTTCATTTAAATCATTCCATTCTTGAATTGTCCTAAGAAAAAAAGAAAATTTACGAAATTTAATAAAAATATTTCGAAGTTTTCTGTTAGTGCTGTGATTTGAAGGTAACGTCTATTATTTTTATTCTTAAAAATAAGTAAATTATTATATCACAAAATCTTTTAAGCGGACACTAAATCGCGCACTATACACTTAACGTTTCGCAGTAGTTCGACAGCTTCGTCAGAAGTGAAAAATAACGAAGCTATCGAACGACTGCGAAACGTTAAGTGTATAGTGCGCGATTTAGTGTCCGCTTAAAAGATTTTGTGATACAAATTTCATCGGACAAGAACCAACTGTAAATAAATTATTATAAATGAGAAATTAAGAAATTAATAAATTTAAAAGTAGACTGCTCATTTCTATTATGTTTTGTTAGTAAATTCAAAGTAAAACGTTTTAATATTGTCAACAACGAAAAGTGTAATTATTATACCGGGTGATTCAGTTTAGTATTTGCACTCCTGTAACTTTTTAAATTCTATTTTTAGGAAAATGACATTTAGTATAAATAATGTAGGCGTACCAGTAGTTTATTTGACAGCATGAGACAATATGTACCACTTCCGGTTTAAGCGGAAATGATTGTAAGCAAAAAACATTAAATAGGACACTCTATAATTTTTGTATTTTTTGGAATGTACCGGTAATTCTAAATCGAAATGATGTAAAATATTCCATACACAGGGTAATTGAAATTTGAGGGAAGCATGGGGAGCTCGCTTATAACAAGAGATAGAAAATTGGTTAAATGGAGGCAAAGTTGCCAAATTTCATGCTGGTTAATAATAATCTATTAAGAATATTTCGAACAGCTTCTTCGCAATCGAAGACAAACTAAAAGTGGCGACTTTCGAAAATCTATTTATGGCTTTTTTCCAAATCTGTGAAAATATTCCTAATTGGGTGTTGGTAATTTCGCCACCAAACTTCATCAATGCAATAAACCTACAGGTAAATTCGCCACCAACGTTTAAAGACGGTAATTCTACGTATATACCGGTAATTTCGTCACTGCACTTCTAAGAATTGATCTCTACTGCTGAGGCCCCAGTGCAGGATGGTCGGCTGGAGAGTTGATATACAGGCTGAGTCCAAAAAAAAAAAACCGCCTTACGCGAATAGCGTTGGGGTTTATTGTTGTATTTGAGCGGACAAAAAATCAAATGAAATGACAGAAAAAAGTCTATAATATACCATATCTTGGGTCTTTAATACATTTAAGACAGTTGTATGACAGCTGTCAACTTTTCTTTTTTAAATGCAATGGTATAATTACTGTATAGTACTAATAAATTTCGAAAAAAAATTTTTTTGCGTTTAGCTCTGCTGCAATAAACACTTATTTTTTAAAACAATAGAAACAAAGAAAGAAGCTATAATTTTGATGACTTTGCGCCACTTGTTATACATATTTATATCCACTAACATGGATTTGCCACAAATACTTGCAACAATTTTAACATATATACTGGAATGCTCACTACTAATAGTGATTTAGTACTGACTGAAATAATAATCAACGAAAGTAAAGAATCCGTTTGTTTACCCCTGAATCATTAGCACCCTCATTAAAATACATTGAAAATATTGGTGGCGAAATTACCCGGAGGATTAAGATCCGAGAAACAGGTCAAAGGATTAAAATACTTACTGATGGCGACATTACCTGTCCCCTCCTAATCAGCATGAAATTTCGCAAATTTGACTCCATTTAACTCATTCTCTATCCCTTATAATACGCAAGATCTCCATGCTCCTCTCGAATTTCAATCACCATGTATAAGGAATATTTTACATCATTTCGATCTAGAATTGCCTGTACATTTAAGGAATGCGAAAATGTACAGGTGTCCTATTTAAGTTTTTTACTTCAAGCAGTCACTTCCGCTTAAACCGGAAATAGTACATATTGTTTCGTGCTGTCAAATAAACTATTGGCAGGTCTATATTATTTACATCAATGTCATTGTCCTGAAAATAGAAATAAAAAAGTTATAGGGGTGCGAATACCAAGTTTTTTAATTTTTTTTTGCAGAAAAGAAATCATATTATGTACAGTGGCGGACAATAAAATCCGGGCAAGAATTTGACAAGTCGTTGATATTTAGACAAATTTGGTAAATCAGGCTTTTATTGAGGTTATATTTCTGTCAAAATTTATATTAAACGTCAGAATTTCTAGTGACATTTTGCATAATATGCATTAAACGTCAAAAATGTTAGAGTGAGGTTTACATGGTACAAATGATGTGCCCGGATTTTATTGTCCGCTACTGTACATAAATATGATGGAAATTAAATAATGTAAGTGAAAATAAAACACGAAATTATGTTGAAAGAGGCAGACTGTCGATCCTTCCATTCCTTCCAATAAACACAAAACAAAATTATTATTATTATTTTTAATTTTGTTAACTTCCAGAATTTTAACAAAAAATTTAATTACGTTACAATCCTAGTTTATTAACTTGAATTATTTAAAAAAAATTGTTAATTTCAATACTAACCATATGGAAAGGATAACTTCTTCGAATTCAAACTAACAAAATTCGTTCCATAATTTTATTTTAATTTACAGTCCTTTTTAACACATTTATATTTCCTCGAATTTTAAAATCCTTGACGTTTTCATTTTTTACATCTTAGTATTTTGTCATTCGCTTTGTCAACTTTAATTAAAAAAATGATCTCTTCCCACAATTATTTTATATACGTAGATACGTGTTTTGGCAGCTACGCTGCCATCTTCAGTGCACGCGCGCACACTCACAAGTTAAAAGCCACTTCATGAAAATGGAAATGCGTTACCACTGGAAACTTGAGGTGACAAGAACATTCTCTAAGATTTCATGAAGTGCTTTTAACTTGTAAGTGTGTGTGTGTGTGTGTGTGTACTAGGGTTTCTGATTTCTCGACTTTTTCGATTTCTCAGGACTCGAGAATTCTCGTCTGTTTGTTCCCGGGAATTCCCGGGAAATCAGAAATATAAAAAAAATTCAAAAGTCGTTAATTAAGGGTAAATATTATCAATTAGTAGACAAAAATATTTTAAGTATACAAAAATCAGCCTCGTATTCATACTTAGCACTCCCTTTGCCATTGACCTAGGACTTTTGTTTAACATAAAATTTACTTTTAAAAAGCTCTTAGTTTCACCTTTTAAATAGAAACATTTTTGGTAATTTAAAAAACAATAATTCTAACAATAAACATTAGAAAACTAACAAAAGTAATTAAAAAAAAAGCAAAAATCGCGCTCTTTTATAATATATAAAAAAAACAAATCTCTTCTGAAAAATAGGCTAATGCACAAAACAAAATTAAATATTCTTAAAATAGTAACAGATTAGGTCGAGATAACGCGTGGCCAATTTTTGTCCTAAAATTTCAATGTAATCAAAACTTGCAACAAATTATTAAATTTCTTAAAATAATAGATCGAAAAATGAGAGCATTAAATGCTTTATCAGATAATTGATTTCTGAGTTTGGAAAACAATAATATATGTGTATACAGTTTGAAGACTTTCACTTTAGCCAAAAGTGGTTCTAAGAATAGTAACAAAGAGCATGTGTATGCGATTGGTTGAAAGAGACGGATATAGCGTGTTTTCTTCGATGTAGATGGGAAGGCGCTGATCAGATTATTCAAATGAATCAACATTAATACAGTTGCATCTAAACCACAGATGAACATTAACAATGAAACATCTTTGCTTAATATCATCGGAAAGATTCAAATTTTTGAATGATGTTACAGTCGAATTTATTTATTGTTGGTTTTGAAAATATTACAATCCACTGGTTGCTATTCATATATTTGCAGTTTTCGCGGTAACATATAATCTCCAGTACATTTTGCCCAGTCCCACTTCCCACGTTAAGAAAGCAAGGGCTGTACAGTCATGCACATTTAAAATGCACCGCCTGCACGCAAACTTTCACTCAAGGAACCACTATTGACTTCAGTCTGTATAAATTCGCCCGTAGAGAATAATATGTGCTGACGCGGAGGAGCGGAGAGGGGAAGCGCAAAATTCGGAAATTTCTCGATTTCTCGACAGTCTTTTCCCGGGATCAAATTTAACAAATTTCTCGGGAAATCGAGATCGAGAATTCCCGGATCAGAAACCCTAGTGTGTACTGAAGATGACATACTGTGCTGGCCTGTCCAACAGTATCTATGCGCTTCTTGTGAGTAAATGAAAGAGAGGCTCATTGAAACTTGTGTGGAAGTGAAATAGAGATATTACAATATTGCGTGCGAAGGTAGGAATGCGGCCGGAGCGTGGCCCGTGTTATCAATCGGCAACGTCGATTGATGTAGCTATTTCGTTTACTCATGCGGTTTCTACTATTCTATCCTTCATTTACTCACGAAAAACACATAAATAGTGTTGGTCAGGCCAGCTGTGTATAAAATATATACTACAAATTTTTTTATTTCATTATTTCTCAAACCATTGATTCCTTTACTGTTCTTAGTTCATCAACTTTGTAAAGTAAACAAAAATCAATTTTGTACTTGTAATAAGCATTCCCCCCCCTATTTTTAATCAACATAACTTTGTAGTTAAATAAATAAATAATAATTATTATTATAAATGTCAAATTTTCTTTGAAGACAAGAAATTATTATTATTTTCAAAATGTAATGTCTTGAATTTATTGAATAAAATTTATATACATACATATTTTTTACATTTTACTATTTTGTCGTTAACTTTGTACACTCTGTAAACATATTTTTTTTATATTTACATATAAAAAGCAAAGCATTCTTCGCCTGTTTGTTGTTATCTTAAAAACTTAATGTTTTTATAACAGGTGATCAATATCTTTTCTAATCAAGTGACCTATGGAAATAAAATCATGTGTCTTTGATTAGTTCATTATTTCAAATGCCACTTGAATTACATATGTATTTATATTGCATTCCTATACAAAACGATAGGAATGCAATAAAAATAATTCAAATGGCATTTGAAATAATGAACCAAACAAAGACATAATTTTTTTCCATAGGTCACTTGATTAGAAAAGATATTGATCACGCGTTACATCAGCTTTAGATTACATATTTTATTGAAATGTCTATATGTATGTACTTTTATATTATTTTATCGTTACTTCTGTAAACTTTGTAAAGTAAACTTTTTGTATTTATAATAAACATTTTTTCCCTATTTCCAATCAATTTTTTTTTACTTTCAGAATTTAATGTCTTTAAATTTGAGCTTTAATTTACCCAATAAAATTTAAATATTTTTTTAAATTTATTGTTATTTTATTGTTAATCTTGTAAACTTTGTGAAGTGAACAAAAATTAATTTTGTATTTATAATAAACATTCATTCCCTCTTTTAAATCAAATTTGTCTTATGGTGGGTTTATACAGTAACTAACACTAACAACTAACGTTTAGTAATTAATAATTAAACAGTTAAAAGTGAGGTTAAAATATATGCATAAGCAGAAGGGGTTCATACAACTTCACTAATAACTAAGCATTAGTATAAAACAGGTAACATTGCTTAGGTGTTAGTTTTAATGCTTAACTGTTAACTCTTAGTTAGCTGTATAAACCCACCTTTTATATTCAAAATTTAATGTCTTTAAACATGAGCTTTTGATTATTTTAGTAATTTTAAAATTTTTTATTATTTTATCGGTAATTTGGTAAACTTTGTAAAGTGAACAAAAATCCATTTTGTAATTATAGTAAGCGTTCTTTTCCTGTTTTAAATAATTGTTATTCTTTTTCAAAATTTATTAATCGTATTGGTTCTCTAACATGGTTCTCTAATTTTAATTTAATTTAAAATAATTAACAAAATTAGCAAAGACAATTAAACACGTGCCCAACTATCGAGTGCATCGATTTATACAGGCTGTTTCACTTAATATAGTTCCTTTCATACCTCTCTAGTTATTCACTTTACAGAAAAATGTTTCAAATAAAAGTTTCACTATATCGTGTGGAACATATTTTAAAAATAGTTTGTTGTATACAGAGTGTTTCGTTTAGTCCGGGCGTTATGCTACTTCGTTATTTTAAACGGAACATCCTATATATTTTTACATTTTCGTATTCCGGACTGAATTTTAACGTGACTTTATGTATCACACATAGGTCCTAAAGTAAATCGTTTTCGCGTTATTTAATTTTTTTAAAAAATCATGCCCGTTGCAATACTTCAAACAAATGCAAATATCTTCCAAACAAATGACGTTAGAAACTTGTAGTTTTTTTTACGAAGGTTTCGTTTCGTTTCGAAACGCTTTTTCACTTACTACATAAAAATATTAGTAAACAATTTGAATGAATACATGTGCGACTATTTTAAAAATAATTTTGGAGAGATTATTTATTACATTTTTTGAATTATTATTTTTATTTTTAAATATGTGAAAATCGAGGTTGGGTGGTGGAGAATACACTTTATTAAAATTCTGCAAAGCATCTTTTTTACTCTGCTTCATTTTTCTGTGCCGTACGTTTCGCACAACTTCTTTGGACGTTATTTTTGCGCCCCCTTTCTTCAACTGAGGCAGCGCTGCGCTCAGTGCGCCTTTAGATCTCAACAACGATAAAATTAAAATTAATTCACACTTGCAAGTGAGATCGTAAAATGTACTCATCACTGCTGAAATCTTTACTGACAGAGTTGGTATACACAAAGGCAAAAAATCGCCCCCCATTTATTGAATATTCAATTAAATTCGAGAATGATTTTTTTTAGTAAATTTATTATTTTGTTTATTATTGTTTCAGTTCACTCTATTCAAGATCTGTGGCCAATTATAGTACGATGTATACGACCGGTTCCCCTCAGTCTTCACAATTGTGGAATAATCCAGGTATGTTATTATTATTTTTTTTTATTAATTTTGTTACACGAAAATCTCCACTGTCGCGCAAATAAATTCAGAATGAAAAAGTATGTATAAGAAGGGGGAGAGTGAGTGAGGTTGCAATGAAACTTCGTTTAAGTGAAAGTCAAGATTTGATTCGGATTCATAATTATTAGAGTGAGTGGCTTAGCAGAGTCATCTTCCAATTAAAAGGAAAACTTTTTTTATTTCAGCAAAGTGCGAATAATATGTAATTTTTTTTTATTTACTGCACACTAAGCTACTGAACATCGACGTCGTTATTAAAAAAAATGTACCCATTGGAAAATAACTGCTTGAAAGTATCAAAAAAATATTTCATTTCAGGTACGACCTTTAAACGAGCTCACTCAAAACACAGCACTCTTCGACACGTCCTCGTGAAATAAACGACTTCTATGTTGGCCGGCGATTGTTTTCGAGCGATAAGTTAAATGCGTCTCTTGTTCGTGCTTCCGGCAAAACACATTTTTTAATTACGATATTCACCATAATATTCACTTGCGTTAGCAAAAACGCATCTTGATATTCATGAACCAACTGTCTTAAAAATTTGAGAATATTTTTGCTAATAAATCGTTTGACCTCGACTTATACGGAATAACAAATCACGTATGCACGTGGGTTAATCTGAAAGAAAAGTTTGCTTAGTCTTTTCGACCAACCCTCGTATATTATTCGATCGTACTTTTACACGTACGCGTAAAGGAACGGTAATGGAACAATTTGTTACCAGACTAAACTAATGAATTATTTAAAATTTTTTTTTCGTTTAAGGTTGTATAATAATAAAACTCGCCGTTATTAAAAGTGTCGTTAAGTCGAACATGTTTTCCTTTTATAATAAAAATGAAATTCAAATGAGATGTAATCATTTAAGGAAAGTGCATTTGGGAGAAATTCAGTAAATTTCTGTACCCTTGAAAATCAAAGGAAAATTGAAAGGATTGAAGAGAAAAATTTCAATTCAAGGTTTATTTATGTAAGTGCGATCCGGTGCGAATGAAACAAATGAATTGCAGTTTCAGTGTGAAATCGCGAATAACTGACCTACCCTCAGAATTAGTTCGTTATATAAATTTACGCTCGTAATCGAAAAACTGCAATCACGCGATAGCAAGCTGAAAACATTAAAATATTGTTGACATGGCTAAATGACCTTACCTGATAATTTTTCGATAAAGCGAATAAATAATTAGATAAAGGACATGTATTTTTACATTTAGATGTGCTCGCGTCTTTCGAGATAAGTTGCTCCAAGAGCACGAGATTTCTTTTTATATACAACAACCACGCGCAAAAAAAAAATTTTAATTAAAATAAAGAATTCATATTTTCTTAAAATTATTCAATTTGCAGTATTTATTTTATTTTTTTATATCACAAGACAACACAATTATATTTCTGATTTCTGACATAGCAACGAATGGCTCTCTAAAAAAATTAACTACCAAAGTTTCGGCTTAATATAAGGAGAGTAAACTGAAAGGTTTTTTTTTTCTTGTCAGGTATGACCACTCAAACTGGACTCAATATAACCGAAGATTACCCAAAGGTGTCATCGTCAGGATCTGCGAGTGCCCTACCTGCTTTCAACAGACTGTCATTTCACAATACAAGTTCTGCCCATCGAAGTGCCCCCTATACAATTCCCAGTGCCACCGCGTATTTAGACTGGCAACAATATCCTTCCGAAACGTCGGGACCCTTGCCATACGGAACTATGACCGCGACGAACGCCCCCCGAAACAGATCCGGATTTTCTGCGGCGGCCTCACTCTCAGCAAGTAAGTCCACAATATTTTCCTCAAATTTTTGAGTGATATGAAATAAAAATTCTTAATTTAAAATAATAGATGAAGTATGTGTAGTCGCATCCAATTAAATCGGCCCCTCGCACTGTTGTCGAGCAAAATCGCAAAATTCTCAAATGGTAAAGTTACGACATCAATATTTTTAAGTGCCTTATAATAAAATGAACAGTAGATCACATTGCATTAAATTTGGTTAAAAATAGAAAGAAAATCAAACTGTTTTTGAGAATTTAATATTCGCGTGAATTAATAATTCGTATTTAATGAAGAGAAAAAATTTCTTTTCATCAATCAACAGCCTTTAAATAATTTTTTTAAATAGTAAATGTTTCATGTCATAATTCGACGCTTCTTCAGTACATAATCTAATTAAAAGGACACACACAACATTTTAAAATAATTAAAAACTATGTCGTTTACATTGTACACATTGAGACGAAACGGAACAAAACCCCTGTTCTGTTTGTACTGAAGAAGCGTGGAATTATGACATGAAACCTTTACTGTTTAAAAAAATTAATTAAACGCTGTTGATTGATGAAAACAAATTTTTTTCTCTCTATTATCTCCCAGCCAACAACTTATCACTCAAATTGTATTTAATGAAGTCAATTTTTTAAAATAATTATTGGGGCCGATTTGTCTATTTCTTTTTCTTAATTTCTTTAAACTTTATTTGAATTATTATTTTTTTTTAAATTTAATTCAAACTCACATTTTGTCTATCTTATCAAGTAAACTTTTATAATACGTACAACCTCAATCAAAAGTAATGAAACGCTCAAAACCGAAACGCTGTAGTCAGAGAGAGAAGATACTGAGTGAGATGAAGTCTTATGGCGAACGAATATTTCCGAAGACCTTCGGAACCCCACAACACGTTGCGCTCTCTCTAACTCGGCACCGTTGCACTCTGACTACAGCGTTTCGGTTTTATAAGTTTCATTACTTTTGATTGAGGCTGTACCTAAATAATACAAAAAACGAAAAAAATGAAATGAAAATAAAAATAACAAAGTAACGCGTCTCCTTTATTTTAAAATAAAAATATTTTCAGTTATTGGAAAATTAATTTGGTTTTGTAGTTCTAAATAAGACACTTTGCTTTTATGTAAATAATCTTTTTTCTTTTTGGTTTTGTTTATGCTTTCTATCCTTTGTCATTTCTATTGCTTAATTCTGATACAATTTTATTATTATTATTATTATTATGACCAAAGAAACCTTTTGTCCAACAGTTGCATGTTTTTAGGTGTTTTATACGTTCGTTTTGAGTGATTAAAATCAAATTTCAATCACTAGCGCAAAATGTGCAAAATCACATGACGACCGACCATGACTGCTTGACGTTTTAAGTAATGTCACTTCAAAAATATCTTTTCAAGATCCTTTGTTGTTAAAAAATACAACTGTTGGACAAAACGTCGTATATCACACGTGAACGAAATGCAATTATACACTCGTGAGAATTGTCTCACTCATGTATAATTTTGCATTTCTCTCACTTATAATATAATCTACTATTATTTTGCTTCACACTTAATTTATACTTTCAATTCTCTATTCTGTATAAATTTTTTATTGCTAGTTAAATTATTGTAAATGTTTACTTCTTTTTATATTTCTAAACAAACAAAAAAATAAAAAAGCAGTTCAATCACTTGCGATAGTTAAAACAAAAGAAATTCTGAATTGACATAATTTTTTTTTCACTACAATCGAATTGACAGGAACGGAAAACAAATGCATGCACAAACAAATTATGCACTAAACGAAAATTACCAAATTATATTTTAAAAACACAAGAAAATCTGAATCGATTTTATGTTGTTCGCTGCAATCAACTTGCCAGAAACAGAAGACAATCGCTGGCAGAAACGGGACATAGATGCCGGCAGAAACAGAAAACAAATGCTGGCAGAAACAGAAAACAAATTATGCAGTACGCAGTAAACAAACAAACGCCACAGTAGCTGAATCACTTGCATTCAAAGCAAAAGAAAATCTGAATCAACATTGTTTATTTCACTACAGCCAACTCGACAGAAATAAAAAAAAACAAACGCTGGCAGAAATAGGAAACAAACGCTCGCAGATTTAAAAAAAAACAAATGCTGGGAAAAATAAAAACAAACAAGTTATGCAGTAAAGAGAAACAAACAATTAATAATGCGATTACAGTGGCGTAGATAGGGGCAGGGCTCAAGCCCCCGAAATTGTTCTAAAATATTATGTTCCGCGTAATTCATACTAAAGAAGTTTTTCGTATGACGTTGTTTTTTGTTCGCCGTTTTACATTTCATAAAAAAAAATGTTAAGTAGTCCGTACTTGTTAGATTTTTTTTGTTCAGCCCCCCCCCCCCCGAAACAAGTTTCTATCGACGCCACTGATGCGATAGACCAACTACTTACATAAAAAACAGAAAGAAAATCTGACATTATTTTCTTCGTCGCTATAATCAACTTGACAGACGCCGGCGGGAACGAAAACAAAAGCTGGCAGAAACAAAAAACAAACAAATTAAGCAGGAAAAACACAAATATGTAATACAGTGGTGGTGCAATTGCTTGCAGAAAATCTGAACCGACATCATTCTTTTTTTCACTGGAATTGAATCGACAGAAACAAACGCTGATACAAACAGAAAACAAAAGCTGATTTATGCAGTACGTAAATAGATAATAAACAAATAATACTGTAGCTCAATTAACTGCATTAAAAACAAAAGAAAATCTGAATCGACATTATTTTTTTTTCGCTATAATCATCTTGACAGACGCCGGCAGAAACGGAAACAAATGTTGGCAGAAACAGAAACCAAAAGCTCTGGCAAAAACAAAAACAAGCATATTAAGTAAGAGAAAAAACAAGTGGCTCAATTACTTGCACTAAAAACAAAAGAAAATCTGAATCGACATCATCTTATTTTAAACACAATCGAATTGACAGACACAGGAGACAAACGCTGGCTGGTAGAAACGGAAAACAAAAAACACTATCATGCAGAAAATGGAAAATAAACAAATAGTACTGCAGCTCAATTACCTGCAATAAAAACAAATGAAAATCTGATTCTTTATAATTTTATTATACTGCACCCAGCGAAAACACGTACGTGTAAAAAACGTTGTAAAATAACATGTAACCAAACGTTGAATTCGTGTGGTATTGTTACGTTGAAACAACGAAAAAATGTCGCGGCAATCAATTTCTTTTAAACGTCTCTGTCCACGTGTAAGAAACGTTGTAGAATAACAATTAATCAACGTTGAATTCGTGTGTTATTAATACGTTTTAACAACGCTCGAATCAACTTCTTTTAAACGTCTTTGTCCACGGTATTTCTACGTTAAATCCCAGTGCATACATACGTATAAAAAACGTTGTGGAATAACATGTAACAAACGTTGAATTCGTGTGTTATGGTTACGTTAAAACAACGAAAAAATGTCGCGGCAATGTCCACGTGTAGCGTTGAATCAGACAATTACGACGTGTATTAAAGCTGGGTCTAAATCATTAGACTGAACAAACATACATCGCTAATGGTGGAATTCGAACCCACGCCCACGCCGCCGAGTGACACGACTTTCCAAGTCGGCTAGACTAGACCGCTAAGCCATTTGGAGATCCCAGTGCCGTATTGCTTCCGTGACTACTCAGTAGTAATAAAGCCGAACCGGGGACTTTAACTTACAATAGCTACGCGCCGCCCTCACTCGTTCAATTTCCGAACTCTTTACTACCTACAGTTTCCTTCTAACATCCATATTATCATAACATCATTAAATCAATTTTTCTAATTATTACAATCCTAAGGTTATTTTCTTTGTATATACATTTCAAAAATTCTAAATTATTTATTTATAATACACATGTAATTCTAAATCGCCTATTTCTAAAAATATTTACACTAACATAAAATATTCTAAAACACATTTAATACAGTACTCTCAATTTACTTTATTATTTACAAAATTATTTCTTTATGAAAATTTAAAAAAAATTACATGCTGCTCATGAACACCGCAGTGGAGTGGAAAGTTTAACTGGAATAAATTCTGTAACTGCCATTTGTAGCAAAATTCTTGGAACAGGTCAATTTTTATTTTTATGGCGCATATTATAAATGGATTTCTTTAACTTTTCAATTATTTGGAAGGATGAAACAACCCCTAACTATTTTTTTTTAATGGAAGGGTATGTTGAGTAATTTTTTTCTTAAAGCTTGTTCAATTGGGAATACAGCTACGTTTTTATTTTTTAATTTTTCTTAAACAGTAAAAGGCGAAAATATAAAAAATAAATTTTTGAATAGAACGATTTTAACGCATCAGATGTTCAAAATGCTCGCCACCTCTCACTTGACAATACCCTAATCGATTATAAATTCCATCCCTAACAGTTTGTAACATTTCCGGCGTTACTCTCCTAATTTCATGCAGAATTTGAAGTTCTGAAGTTCTGCTATGTCGTTTGGTTTAGTCACATAAACTTTACTTTTTAAATACCCCCATAAAAAAGTCTAAAGGGGTGAGATCTGGAGATCTTGTTGGCCACTCAATCGGTCATCGGTCATCTTCTTCCTATCCACCTATTGGGAAAAACTTCAGTGAGGTAATTACGTACAATTAAAAATTTAGCGCATTGGCAGCGCCATCTATTGGCTGCACGCAACAATACGATACCATATGGAATGCTTATTTCTTCTCATCAAATAATAAAAAATGGAGTTCCTGAATTTTTTTTTTTAGTAAAAAAATTCTTTTTTTTGTTTTTTACCTTTTACTGCTAAAGAAAAATAAAAAATAAAACGTAGCTGTATTCCTAATTTTTTCAACATATCCTTCCATTAAAAAAAACATAGTTAGGGGTCGTTTCACCCCTCCAAATAATTGAAAAGTTAAAAAAGTCCCTTTGTAATATGCGCCATTAAAAATAAAAATTGACCTGTTCCAAGAATTTTTTTACAAATCGTAATCTTCTAAGTTACAGAATTTATTCCAGTTAAACTTTCCACTCTGTATACAGCTGTCCCCAATGAGTATTCGTGACAATATGTATGTATAATTGATTGACTATTGCGTTCTTTAGTATTTTTAATCACAGATTTTGGGCATCAAATTCAAACTAACTTAAAAAAATTTGACAGATTACGTCAACTTAAAAAGGGGTTGTGGTTGACTCGTATGTCCAAATTAGCAGTACTTTTCATACCTGTTTCGTTTCATTTCAAAGCTGCCAAGCATGGAGAAGAACCTCATATTTCATAGATTTTTAGTAAAAATTAGGAATTCAAAGGTGTGAAACACGATGAACAATCACTGTAAAATTAAGTGTTTTCTAACGTCAACATCACGTTTTGTAAGGCATATTTATTCGGTATACGTTAAAATAACGTTTATAAAACGTGGGTTAAAATTTAGTTGTAAATTATGATTTATCTAACGTATTAGTTTCGTTAATTTTTTTCTCATTTATTACGTAGAATAGTAGATGTTGAATTAACGTTGAAATGATGTGGTAATCAACGTATGGTAGATACATCGCATTTACTCATAGTATAAATCACGTCGTAAAAAGACAAAATTGTTACGCATTTATTTCACGTTATAATTACGTCCATATTAAACTGATCGTTAAAAAACACGTCATACAAACGTGATATAATTATGGTTGCTAATTCAACCAAAAAACAACGTTGCATTTTTCAACGAATAACGTTATTTCCACCATTACAACGTGAAATTAACGTTGAATAAACGTACATGTTTTCGCTGGGCAGTATACAGTGAAAAGCTCTGATAAGCGGACACACACGGTTCCAAAAAATTTGTCCGGTTATGGGACATGTCCGTTTAATAGAGATGACTATTATAAAACAAATATTTACAACGCGTTTCCATTTATTTATAATTTTTTTAAGTGCAAAATATAAGAAAATAAAAAAACAAAAGCATCAAAAAACACTACTTCTTGTAAGTAAGATACTACTTACAGAGAAGATAAAAATTATTGTAGTGACTTTTTAACAAACTCTAAAATACTTGTTTGACATGTCTTTTCCAATCTATGTTGAATAATACGGTTCTGAAAATGCGTTTCAAGGTTTTTAAGATGCTCAAATGCAACAAAATCATGTACCGAAAATGTTTTCAATATGGAAATGGTATGTAGGGCTTCATCAGAGGATTTTATGGATTCAGCAGCGCAAGATACAATTTCCACCATTTCACCTTCTGATTCATCATCACTATTCTCAGATTCTTCAACATTTAGGGAAAGATCAGTATTATCGAATGTTTCTTCTTCCGTTTGCACTTTTGGTCCATGTCTATAATTTTTTTTGCTCTTTGAGAGTCACCTACTCCTATATTTTTTGCATGTCGCATTAGTCCAGTAAGTATTGCCAAGGGTCGTAATCAATTGAACTTCCTTCATGTTTTTTTTTAATCCAGCCTTACGGAAACAATTCTTGATTGCTGTGGAATTTACCTTAAAGACAGCATGGAGGTCTTTATAAAATATAGAGCCTCTAATATATTGATAGATTTTGACAGCTCAGACACAGATTTCACATCGTCCATTTTTGTTAAAACATTTTTCAATATAAGATCTCGATAACAGAATTTAAAATTTTTGTCCAAGGGCTGACATACTGAAATCATGTTGGGGGCTAAAAACCCAATTTTCACATTTTTTAGATTCAATTGACGAGGATGGGATCCGGCGTTGTCCAGAAATAAAAGCACTTTTCTTCTCTGGATGCCCATTTTTCTATCGAATTGAAGTAACCATTCAGACATGATATCTTGTGTCATCCAAGCTTTTTTGTTTGACTTCCAAGTTACTAGTAAATCCTTGATGGCAATGTTTTTCAAAGCAGGAGGACGAGCTGCTTTCCCAATCACCAATAAATCTTCTTTTCGCCATTCATGCTTGCGTAAAACAATATGGTTGATCTTTCTTTAGAAAACTTTCCACCAGTGCATTTCTCTGATTTAAATGTTAAGGCGGGTCCAGACGCAACGACTTATCCAGCGACTTCTCGCATCAGACAAAACGTATCAGGCAAAATGGAACGTGTGGACTGCAAAACGTACGTTTGGTCCATACGGTCCATTTTGCTTGATATGTTTTGTCTGATGCGACAAGTCGTTTTTATAGGCCAATGTTTCTGCAATATCCTTGGCTTTCGCTTTCACCAATGGTCCTGATATGGGAATGTTGTGATTACGAGTTTTCGCGAACCACTCAGAGCACTTTTTGTCTATATCAAAACCCTCAGTTTTCAAAAAACTTTTCTTTTGCTCAACATTGAAACCAGA
This sequence comes from Dorcus hopei, assembly GCA_033060865.1. Classification (NCBI taxonomy): domain Eukaryota; kingdom Metazoa; phylum Arthropoda; class Insecta; order Coleoptera; family Lucanidae; genus Dorcus; species Dorcus hopei. Next base: position 10,744,725 of record CM065422.1, read on the forward strand.
CTGCCACTTGTTCCTTATATCTTCTTTCTGTTTTGCGATTTGTGCGGCCAATATTAAATCTCTTTGCTAAATCTCGAACTGACTCTTTTTCTCGGCCTAAAACGTTAACGATTTCCATCTTCTCTCTAAGGGTAAGCATTCTTTTTCTTGGCGCCATCTTATGCATCCTTCCTTCACGCAAGAATCTCAATAATTAACAGTCATTAAACAAAGGAAAATGAAGTGAAATGGCTAGAACGGGGACTGAATATTGATTTGGGATTCCCCTTTTGTCCTCTTTAACGAACGTTGCTCGTCGTCCGTTCATTAGAACTTCGCGTCTGTTCATAGGAGATTTTTATCCTCTTGTGGGAAATAAAATAATGTCCGCGTCCGGTTATTAGAATGTCCGCTTATCGGAAAGCATTTTACATTGGAAACTATAGGGCCAAATTTGGTTCCAAGCAAAATGTCCGGCTAGGAGAGATGTCCGCTTATTAGAGGTGTCCGCAAGGAGAGCTTTCACTGTACTACAATCAACTTGACCGAATTAGAAGACAAACGCCGACAGAAACAAGAAAAAAGACTGACGGAAAGAAAAAACAAACAAATTATACAGTAAACAAAAAAATAAAACTAACTCAGTTATGTACTTGCATTAAAATCAAACGGAAATCGATATATGTAATTTGTATCACTAAAAATAAACGAAACAAAAGAAAATTTGAATGGATTTATATTTTCCTACTACAACCAAATTAACAGAAACGGAAGACAAATGCTGGCAAAAAAGAAAAACAAATGCTGATAGAAACAATAAGCAAATAAATTATGCAGTAAAATTCGGTCAGTTACATTAAAAACTAACATTATTTACCACTTATTTATTTTACTACTTTCACTGCTGACAGAAAACAAATGCTGGCGTAAATAGGAAACAAATTGCTTCAGGTGTGTTGTAAGAGGAAGACTAATTACGACAGATGCAACAAAAACAAATCAAGAAAATCAAAATCGACGCTTTTACCTCTACTTTTGTATTTAGAAACACAAAACACTCGATTTAATAATAAAAGAAATTAAAATTCGATGGAAAAAATACCGATGAGAAGTTAGCAACAAAATTTTAAAATTTTAAAACGCTGTCGCTGCTAAAATAACGATCACAGAACATTAATATTTAATCCATTGCAAAGAGTATAATGTGTACATTCTTTTTGTACCAAGAAATTGAAAAAATATTTAATATTAAGTTGAAAACCACTATTTAAGCCAGCACGAGTCATTATTCATGTAACACACTAAAAAATTTGTTTTCAATGAAAATTTTCACGCAGTCATAAAGTAAACGTCCATATCTATTCAATAATGCCTTTGGAAAGTTTTAGCCGGTCGATTTTAATTAATTACAAATAAATTAAAATTACTCTTTCACGGTCATGTAACAATAGTCACTTTAGACGCTTATATCTTATTAACCAGCATCTGCATAAACATTTTCTTTACAGAATATGAAAGTACACGTCGAGGAGATCTTTCGTTTCAACTGAACCCTGAGTTATAGCCGGTTGATTTGAAGTAATTAGAAATTAATTAAAAGTGACGTTCACAGCGGTAAAACAGTACTAACTTTAAACGCTCATATCTCATTAACCAGCATATGCATAAACTTTTTCTTGAATGATTTTCATTTATCTTTTTTTTTTAATTTTATTTTAATGCACGGCACTCTCCTTACAATTTATTGATTTCATAAATTGTATAGAAACGTAAGTATTGTAAACGTAAACGTAAGCATTGTTTTCCTTTTTCTGATCTGCAACAGATTTATGAAAGTCAGACCTCCCTATCAGTCTTTTTATTTTTATTGTTTTGTAACAAGTGAGTTCAAAATAACTGAATGTTGAACTTTAGAGTTACAACGAAAGTTAAGAAAAAAAATCAAAACAAAATCTGGTTATCTGTGAGAGAAAATATTCCGTCTATTGCAAAGGACTTCGATCGGTTTGAACCAGAACTGACCACCGTCATTGACATTTTGTCTGTGCGTTGAAATGTACAGATTTATACAATTTAAACTTAAATAGGCAAAAAATATTTTAAATTTAATTAAAGAAATTCCTTAATTTCATATTGAAACTAATCCACGCAATAAATTGTTTTCCAATAGGTACATATTTTAAATAAAGCGTGAACTTTTTTTAAACAATCCCTTTCGCTTGTATTGTGCACCGCAATTATTATTATTATTATAACAAAGTGGCCATTGTCGATGAATTAATTACAGTGCACAGGATGTTAAGTCTTGGCGGTTGTTTGTTGGTTGCTTGGTTGGCCGAAGTGCGTACAACATTCCTGTCACTTCCAGGAACAGTACTCATACGTCAGCAAATGCCCGTGGGACTCGTCAAGATTTACGTTAACACATATTATTATTATTTGCTTCACATGTGCGTATATTATTTCATTTAGCATTTAACGCCCGGTCAGAGCTTAGGTTGAGAATTATTATTTTTTTTTTTAATACTGGGCACGTTGCAGCTAGTTTATAAATAATATTTCGTGCGGTTGTAATTTGTAACGAGAAGTTCTGGAAAAGCTAACACTCCCTATAGTAAAAGACACCGAATGGATCCCAGGAGTATACGCCCCATACATGTTACATATCAATCGAGAACCACACAGAAAGACTTCGCAAATTTATGTGTTTTGACGGCCAACATATTTCATCCTAGTTTTGACCCGAAGGATTAACGGATTCGTTTAATATTTTGTTGCCTGGAGGATTCGCCTAAGACGTTTGTTTTAAGTCTACTTATTTTTTTTTTGTTATAAAAAAAGATTAATAGCTTTTTCAAGATTTTATATGTGTGTTAGTTTAAACAAAATGTTATAAAATAACTATCGAACAAAAGTCAGTTAATCATAAATGAACTGTTAATAATTTCAGTCGCAAAAGATAATCAATGCAGAAGCAAAAACAATGAAATTCCGATGTATGTAGTTGTAAACAAAAATAAAAACGAGTGGTAACTTCAACCTAGAATCGAAAACAAAACTGATCGTGAAAACAATTGTTGAAGTTAAAAAAAAAACGCATAAAATAAATAGAAACAAAAATATTAAACTTGCAATACAATTGCAAATAAGAAAATAAAATAACGAATAAGAGAAACAAAGTAAAAGTCTCCCGCTTCATACTTGAAGGACATACAATTGAATTAATTATAAAAATAATTCTTCAATGTTGAGCTTCAATTATTTATATACGATAACAAAAGTTGAAAACAAAAACGAATGATAATTTCAATGTAGAATCGAAAGCAAAAGACAACTAATCATAAGAAATTTAAAACTGCATAAAATAAATAGAAACAAAAATATTAAATATCCAACGTAGCTGCAAACAAAAAAAAAAACAGAGACATTATACGATAAAATTGAGAATGAAAATGGCGGAAAATAAAAACAAAGTAGAAACGAACGTACCACACGTCAAAAAACAAGAAGAAGAATAAAAGATTATCGCTCAGTGATCAAAGGCTAAATAACCGACGTAATCAGGTATAGGTAATCCTTTAATGTTGAGCTTCCATTATTAAGTGGGAAACAAAAGTTGAAAACAAAAAGAAGCAAAAAATGAATGATAATTTCAATGGGAATTTGAAAACGAAAGATAACTGATCATATAAGCAATTCTTGAAATTTAAAGATGCATAAAATAAATACAAACAAAAATATAAATTTCTAAAATGTCGTTGCGAACAAAAAATAAATAAAGATGAAAAGGAAAATGGCATGCAGTAAAAACAAAGTAGAAACGAACATATTCACGTCAAAAAGAAAAAGAAAAACAAAACACTATCGCTTCTAACTTGAAGGATAAACAATTGAAGTAACGTATAAAGAATTCTTCAATTCCCAAATCACATCCTCACTTAGCAGCGGTCAGTGAAGAATCCTCAATTCATTTCTTCACAAAACAAGCTTTTTTAGGTTTGTTTCATATTGTATCCAGATTCTTTTTCAGCCACACTTTCAGAAACACCCAGTATAGGTAGTACATATCATAAGAAAAAATCAGAGCTGAATTCTTTTTAATATAAATTAATGATTTGGCATACCAACTTAATAATACGTGTACTATTTCGATGTGCCCAATTTTAAGGCTAAAGGTTCGTATTAAAACTAGTCAAGTTTTGCGAATTGTTCTTTTAACTTTTTACTTGCAAAAGGCACAAGCGGAATACGTGTTATTAAAATACCACCTCGAAATCACTTATTAGTATTTATGGCCTAATGATTTACGGCAAACTTATTTACCGGAGACAGATTAAAAAGGAAGTTAAAATCGAGATGGTTGGAAGAAGCATCAGAAGATCTGAAAGCAATAGAAATGAAAAATTGAAAGGAAGAAGCAAAAAACGTGAAAAAATGGAAACAGGTAGTTAGTAAGATCAGGCCACACCCAGAATTATAGTATAATCCAATCCAATTCAAACCAGTAAGAGATAGTTCGAGAGGGAAGCCAAAATCGAGATGGTATAAGAAGACCTGAGAGTGATAGAAATGAAAGATAGAAGATTACACCTGAAATTGTAAAACAGTCCAACCTAACCCAAATCAATAGGAGATAGATCAAGAGAGAAGCCAAAAAATATTAGATCTGAGAATGATAGAAATGAAAAATTGAAAGGAAGAAGCAAAAGACAGGAAAAAATGGATAGAGATAGTTAGTAAGGTCAAATCACACTCGGAATTGTAGTATAATCCGATCTAATACAAACCAATAGGACATAGACTAAGAGAGAAGCCAAAATTGAGATGGCATAAGATCTGAGAGTGATAGAAATTAAAAATTGAAAAGAAGAAGCAAAAGATAGAGAAAAAAATGGAAAGATATAAGATCACACACGAAATTGTAAAGCAATCCAAACCAATAGGAGATAGATTAAGAGAGAAGTCAAAAAGACGTGGTTGGAATAACTATTAGGAGATCTGAGAGTGACACAAATGAAGAACTGGAAAGAAGAGGCAAAAAATTTAAAAAGCACTCGGACATAAAAGAATAATAAACAGAAAGAATTAAGGTGAAAAAAGAAAGAGAGTGATTTGCCCCATAAAATAGATCGAGACGGCCATCGAACAGCCAAGTCACTTCGGGAATGCGATTTATGTCTGTGCCTTCTATTGGATGAGGTATCAGAAGATCTGGAAGAGACAGAAGTGAAGAATTTTAAAGAAACTAAAAAGCTCCTTCCTCATCAAACTGTAAGATGACTTTTAGATGTCGAAGAAAATTCTTCCGTCTTTTGGAAGATCTCGATTTATCCCAAAAAGTGAATTGGGGAGGAGAGCTAAATTTCGTCGGGTATGTAAAGCTACATTTCTTCATAGTTTATTTTTTCTAGTTTCTTCCATTTTGTAATTTATGTTTACTTTAAGATGGCTATCTTGTTTCTCTAAATAGAGTTTTAAATGGCCGATTTAAATTTGATTGTAGTCTTCTTGTCATCAAAGAGTAAACAAACAACATCGAAGGCATCCAAGAAGAAAATTGAAGTTGCTTCTTCTTCTTCTTCTGTTTTTAGACTTCTCTTTTTCTGTTTTTTTCTGGAAACTCAAAATAAACATAAAATGGATCGAGTAATCGTAGAAGTAACCCTTCAATATCGAGCTTCCATTATTAAGTCGGGAACAAAAGTTGAAAACAAAAACAAAAAATGAACGATAATTTCAATGGAAATTCGAAAACAAAAGAAAACTGATCATATAAGCAATTTTTGAAATTTAAAGATGCATAAAATAAATACATACAAATAAAAACATAAATTTCTAAAATGTCGTTGCGAGCAAAAAATAAATAAAGATGAAAAGGAAAATGGCATGCAATAAAAACAAAGTAGAAGCGAACATATTCACGTCAAAAACAAGAAGAAAAACAAAACTCGATCGCTTCTAACTTGAAAGATAAACAATTAAAGTAACGTAAAAATAATTCTTCAATAAATTGAGCTTCATTATGAGGAAAACTATTGAAAGTAAACGTGGCGGAAACAAAAACAACGTACGAAAAATCGCAACATATCGCACGCCAATAACAAGAAAAAAAAACAAAAGGCTACCGATTCCTATTTGAAGGACAAACAATTGAAGCAATCATAGAAAAAATTCCTCAATACTAAGCGCCTCATTATGACAAAAATTATTGAAATAAAAAATGGTAGGAAATAAAAACCAACGCAGAAACAAATAAATATGTTACGCATTTAAAAACAACATAAATAAAAACAACATAGAAAAAAACAGAAGAATAATGTTTGTTACTTAAGGAGCACTCAATTGAAGTAATGATTGAAATAGTTTATCAGTATTGAGCTTCAATTATTTAGTTGACAACAAAAGACGAATGATTATAAAAAACTGATGAACTGATCTTCTTAAAATCAAGCGACAGTGAAAACAAAGCAAGACAAAAGACAAACAAGGAAAAAAGGAATAAATGAAAAAAAGAATAAATGTCAATAAGCGATATGTTGGAATTTCTCGAAATTGAAAATGGACGATACCAAAGTATGAGTTCATTATTTGACGTTGTTAGCATAAAACAATAGAAAACTACGACATTTCTAGGAAATTTAATTTTATGCCATGTATTATTCTTACAATAAAAGTTGAGCGATGAAAAGTCAATTGAAACACATTTTTTTTTGTCCGTTGATAATTATTATAAAAAATTGATTAGTCAATATCGACGTTTCTTTGTACGTTGACAGCTTCTTCAGGATAAATAATAAAAAAGAAAATTACGATAAACAAATTTCAAGCTTTACAATTTTTCAGTTTATGTACGTATTCAAATAAATTTTTGATAAAGGAGGCCATGGAAATATATGTACATAGGTTAGGAAATTTTGTTCGAAATTCCTCACTGAGATACGGGTATTGAATGTCAATTAATTAATCACTTACTTTTTCTGTTTGTATTGATTGCAGTAGCTTCTTCATCAGAATATTGCAAAAAATTAAATAATAAAATTGATTGTTCAATAATATAGGTTAAATCAAACTGTCAAGTTGACAACTAAATGTTTTATTTTCACGGCCTACTGTTATCAAAAATTTATTTGGACATTCTATATTTTGATGATTCTCTCAAATGTTTTATATTATGAGAAGCAAAACAAAAAACTCTTAATGTCAATTATTGCGAAAGGTTCAGTGATTTTCGGTCAGTGCCTCTTAAATTGCAACTTAAAACAGTCACGACAAACAAATAAATCTTTTAGATTTTTGCGTTAAATTTTCCGAAAGTCGCCGTTTCGAAACGCTTTCTGCAGACTTATCTCGCTAACGAGCCGCACGCAAACAACGATTTGATATGAACCATAGCGTCACAACGAAATCAAAAAAAGCCAAAATCCTGTTATCGAAAAAAATACTGCAGATTACTTTGTCTGCCATTGATACCAACCCTGACCTAGGCCGCAGAGTCCACATATTTCAGCATCTTGCTTGGACTGATTCAGCGAGTTATTTACGCATTAATCACCGTTATTGATCATCTAAGAGAATATTTTTATATATCGCTTATGAAAAATATTTGTTTAGAGTTATCGCCGCTTGCTAATAACTGCTGCTATCTGTGTTGTTACTGTTAACAGTGTTTTCTGGATATTTTTAGTTTGGAATTACGATTAAGAGCGAGCGGAATAACATCATCGGAAATAACATTTTATATACTCTTGCTAATCGATTCTAATCAGCAATTAAAGAATTGGAATTGATAAGCCATTCACAAAATCTGATCGATTAAAACTCATTCCAAAACCAACCCTTTCATCTAACTAACTTCTTAAACCTAAAAAAAAATGAGAAAAAGTGTTTGGAATTGATAAGCCATTCACAAAATCTGATCGATTAAAAATCATTCCATCTTGTTGTCAAACTTGTTAAACCTAAACAAAATTTAGAAAAAGTGTTTCGTTCATGCAACTGCAGCCAATACTAACCTAACTGGGACTGGGATGATAAGTGATAACAAAAGAAAATGGGTTTTCACCTAAAACGAAAAAACCAAAAGGACAGGAAAAAAAAAATTGGAAACTTTCTATGCGCGCTGTTGTGTCAGATTACTACTAAAAGAATGTTCTTGTAATAGATCAATCCAGACAGAGATTAGAGCGACTGGTAAATGCAAAGGATCGGAGTGGCACGCGTCTCACTGATAAAATACAAGTGCGCGTCTAAGTGGTGGCTGCACTGAAACATATCCGGTATGCGTGTCTAAGTAACTAACGCTACATTTCCGCCCAGGTAAACGTGTCAATTCGTCATGGTTTCCTTACAAACATATAACGTCTACCTGGCCATGGTAAACCTTCGAGAATTCTCGTCCGACACACAATATGAATGAACTCGTATTACATGTCACTTTTTATACAATAGGATCGTAAAATGTTCTGAAAAGAGATGGCAATTGAAAACACAAAAGAATATCTTTGCTTAATTACATAGCCCCAATTAATTTGTGGTAAGTTTTTGGAAGAAGGCCCACTCCGTCCCTAATACAACTGCGTTACCAAATATCCAATATTATTAAATCAACAAGCGCAATTCGAAATCAAGGTCAATTGAAAAACCTCTAAACCGCTTTCCAATATTATCAGAGGTCTACCACAAGGGAAAATCCTAGGCCCAAAACTGTATGTACTACACACAAATGACCAGAGAAACAATAGTAAGCCCTTTCGTGGATGGCACAGTGAAATTTGCAACTAGTGAGATCCATTGGCAACGTCAACTAGGACGTGTAAATCTCATCGAAATATTACTAGAGAAATGAAAGATCAAGGTCAAACACAACGCGTACCACAAGAGAGCATCCTAGGCCCAAAACGGTATGTACTATACACAGCTGACCTACCTACAACCAGAAAAACGACTATAAACCCTTTCATGGATGACACAGCGAAATTTTCAACTAATGTAGATCTTTTGGGAACTTCAAATAATCTCCAAAGACGTCTAAACCTCATCGAAGTAAGACTAGAGAAGGGAAAGATCAACGTCAAACACAACCCAAGTACCACAAGGGAGCATCCTAGGTCCAAACCTGTATGTACTATACACTGCTGACCTTCCTATGACCAGAGAAACAATAGTAAGCCCTGTCGTGGATGACACAGTGAAATTTGCAACTAACGTAGATCTTTTGGTAACTTCAATTGATCTCTAAAGGCGTCTAAACTTCCTCGAAATATGACTACAAAAATTAAAGATCAAGATCAGACACAACCCAAGTCAACACATAAAAATTTTACCCTCAGAAAAGAAGAAACCCTTCAGCATCAATCAAGTTGAATGAATGTTGAGATTACACGTCCTCAACTTAATTAGAAACAACATATGTACATGCTGGGTGACATTGAAAAAACTACAATGCATAGTACCACGCGACAGAAGACCATAAAATAATAAAATAAAGGTCTGATGACCGATTGCCTTTTGTTTTCAAGATACATGATGTTAAAGTTTCAAATTTTTTTTTTTAGAAAATTTATTTCTCTTGAATATCTCATAACAAAAAAATCGCTACTTGCTCGACAGTCGACATGAGCTTTAAAAACAATAACATAACATAACATAACATAACGTACTTCGCTCTAAAGCAGGTGCTCAAATTGTTTTTAAAGCTTATGTCGACCAAGTAGCGATTTTTTTGTTATGAGATATCGAAGAGAAATAAATTTTCTCAAAAAAAAAATTCTAAACTTTGTATCTTGAAAACAAAAGGTAACTGGACGTTAGTGTATAAGACCTTTTTTTTATTATTTTATGGTCCTCTATCGCGTGGTACTACGCATTGTAGTTTTTTTAAATGTCACCCTGTATATCGAAAAAAAGCAGTAGATCTGAAACCAAAAAAATTCACTTGTCGAATGGGGTTCGAATTATCAACAGAAAATGAATTGTTAAGCTACAAAGCAATGAAACAAATCACTTTGGACATACGAGATTGAAATCTAGTCTAGATTCCCTTTGTAAGTGAAGTATTCCATGAACGCAGTCCGAAACTGTATGTATTATACACAGCTGACCTACCTATGACCAGAGAAACGACTACAAACCCTTTCATGGATAACACAGCGAAATTTTCAACTAATGTACTATTACTATCAAAAAAAAAACTAGGACAAGATTTTTAAGCTGTGTAAAACTGCTACCGACCATAAATTTAAAATTAATTGAAATGGTCACTCATTGTCAACCATACCTACAGTAAATATTGTTTTAAAAGCTAGGATAGCTGCTTGCATAGAAAAGGACGTCGCAGTTAAACTAATTGCTCAGAATTTCAACGTTAACAAAAATAATAGTAACTAACTTGACAACAAAGTAAGATTCACTATAATAAAATAATGGAAACGCATGGCTACTGGATTTAAAAGTTGTCCTAGTTTTTTATGATATCGATAGTACATCTTTGGGAACTTCAAATAATCCAAAGACGTATAAACCTCATCGAAGTAAGACTAGAGAAGGGAAAGATCAACGTCAAACACGAGCCAAGCACCATAAGGCGTACCACAAGAGAGAATCCTAGGTCCAAAACTGTATGTACTATACACTGCTGACCTTCTTATGACCAGTGGATGTCACAATGTAATTTGCAACTAACGTAGATCTTTTGGTAACTTCAACTAATCTCCAAAGACAACTAAACCTCATCGAAGTATGACTAGAGAAATTAAAGATCAAGGTCCAACACAACCCAAGTCAACACATAAAAATTTTACCCTCTGAAAAGGACAAGCTCTTCAGGTAGCATCAATCAGGTTGCTCTTCCCCAAGAATGAACTTGTTGGGATTGCAGCTTAATTAGAAACAACATATACAGTGTGTTATTGAAAGTTGTACAGATATTTTAACTGACGATAGTACTATTTAAGTAGATGTTAAATACCTAAACTTCCTTTATACAAAAGTTACTGGTTTCAGAGATACATAGTTTATTGTCGCCCCACCCTTTTCCGGGAATCCGGTGTTGTAGCGGCGCTCCGGATGGTCAGATCTTCAAACGCGCGTTCCTCGTCATTTTCTGCCATACGATGACGTGCAGCTCAATTCGATCCGAACCTCTCCCCAGGTACCCTAAAAAGTTCAGAAAAAAATGCTTACAAATTTCATAATTTTCAAAAAATCATATCTCGAAACAACGCATTTTCCTGGGATATAGGTCCCATAGGTTGGTACTTGGGGGGCTTAACTTGTGTGTGAGAAAGTTTAGTTCGATTCGGTCAGAAAATAAGGGCCGTGGAATTTTTTGCTTACGATTTATTGTGGCTCTCAAACAAAAATAACCAATTCATATTCATATTCATATTTTTATTTCGTACCTAGCCATTATACAATGGATGTACATGTCAAAATGTTAGAGTACATAAGGAAATACATGTAACATGAAATAGATAAACTTAATCCACTAAAAACTAAAGCATGTTGCACACATCGTCATTAAGGAAATCAATAATGGTGTAGTATCCTTGGCGCAAGAGTAATCTTTTAACTACATTCTTAAATGATTTTAAATTTAATGATTTCATCAGTTCCGGCAGTATAGTAAAGAATTTAAACCCCATGTAGGACGGTGATTGTTCAAATTTTTTTGAATAGTGTGGTGGAGTCACAAATGAATTTTTTGAACGAGTGTCATAATTGTGATAATTAGAATTTTTAGAATAGACTTGATAATTGGTTTTGACGTGTATTAATCATTTATATATATAGATGGCTGGAAATGTCAACATACCACTATTTATAAAGACTTCCCTATAAGAATTCTTAGGGAGAAATTATTCTTATTATCCGCTTTTGCGCCAAGAATACTCTACTGACACCAGTTGCATTACCCCACAAGATTACTTGATAGGACAGATGACAATAAGCTATTGCGTAGTATAAATCAATCAGTTTTTCAGTTGTGAGGACGCTTTTTAACTGAGAGATAGCAAAATAAGCGATACTAAGACGTTTGCAAACCATAGCTATTTGTTCCTACCAGTTTAGTTGTTCCTCAATCATTAATCCCAAAAATTTGCTTGCACCAGTTACTGTCTGTGCCACAACAGCCATGGATGTATCATCCGCGAATAATACGATCTTTTCGGCTTCAACATGCTCAACTATATCGTTAATAAATAGTAAGAAGTTCAATGGCCCTAGCACAGACCCCTGGGGAACCCCCAATAACTTTTGTATGAAGGAAGTTTAGGTATTTAGCATCTATTTATCGTCAGTTAAAATATCTGTACAACTTTCAATAACACCCAGTATAAAAAAATAAGTAGATTTGAAAACAAAAGAACTCAATTGAAAATGAATTGTTGAACTACAAAGCAATGAAACAAATCTTTTTAAACAAACTGGATTGAAGTCTAGTAGTCTTGATTCCTTATCTAAGTGAAGTATTCCATGGACGCAGTGGTAAGAAGGAGAAAAAAATTAACGGGATGTGGTCTCGTGGACATCAGGCACAAAGCATTTATCGTCTCTAAATAGATTTTTAATCAGATGATCACCGGAGCGCTAATCCCCATAAAAAACTAAAAGTCTATCCCAATCTACGAACACTAGAAGATTGAAAAGACTTTGGCCTCTCAATACTTGTACATATGGAGGAGAGTTCATAAATTATTTTCCCTAACATAGAATGGAATGAGTGGGACGTCTCAAATAATTTTATTTTTCAATATGATCTTCCAAAAGGTTAATACATTTGGTATGTCGATGACGAAGGGCTTCGATGCCTTTAAAAAAAGAAATCCTTTTCTTCTCCTGCCAGCCATTCATTCACAGGAGCGATTTGGTTTAGGGAATAAATTAATAATAATAAACAAGTCATAGCTTCGAGTACAGATTTTTTTATTGCTTTACGGACTTTCGGTATAAGGTTCGCACCTTATTTACCCGTGAGGGTGTGCCCACGTGGTATATAATCAACAAAAAGAACCCGTTCAGAATCCCAAGAAAATTGTGCCATGGAAGGAGTGACCCGAAATTTTCGTGAAGCGCCATTCTTTTGACCTTTGCTTTTGACTTTGGATCAAAGTGATGGACTTGGGTTTCCACCCATCGCCATCATCACAATTTTTTCCAAAAACTTTTCCGGATCTCGCCAAATTTGATACTTATTTTGCCGACACATTAGACGATCGGCTCTCTTCGGGTTTTAAAATCGGAATTAATATTTTGCAGAAGTATTATTATAGAATCGTAGAGTGACCTTGGATTATTGAGATTTAAATAAATCACATTCAATTAATCTGGGACGTAATGAAAGTTGAAATCGAATCAAATGAACGTTTCACGGTAAAAAAATTGACAGATGTGCATGTATTTATTTTCAGTTTGAAGTGTAGGATAAATTTTTTGTCGCAGGAAATCATCCTATAGTCTGTAACTACAGAGTGTTCCTTAAGTACGTTCCAAAACTTGAGGATGTGATTTCTAATAATATTTAAAGAAAAAAAGTTCCTATGAACACATGGCTGCAAATACATATTAAGGAGGCTATGACCAAAAACAAAACTAACACAAATTCTCAAACTTTTAAACATTTATCTTGTTTTAACAACAACAATAATAATTATAATAGCACTCAACTTGAAGTTAACTTATGGCGGATTTCACCAACGTTACTTAAATTTATTCATCCGTTAAAAGTAAACGTTACCATGGTTACATGTGTTGAAAGTATAGGAATAATAATTCTTATTCGATGATTAAAGTTAAGTGACGTTGGTGAAATCCAGCATCAGTGTTTTAATTGTGTTTGGTGTATTATTATAATTATTACTGTTGTTAAAAAACATGAAGATAAATGTCAAAAGTTTGAGAATTTGTTTTAGTTTTGTTTTTCGTCATAGCCTCCTTATTTGTGACCATATGTTCATAGGAACTTTTTTTCTTAAAATATTAATGAAAATCACATCCTCAAATTTTAGAACGTATCTAGGAAACACCCTGTATAAAATTTAAAAATTTTTTGGCCCTTTTGATTAGTGTAACCAAAAAAAAATCACCTTGCGTCTTTTAATATCCCGTTCAAAACTAACTGATGACAAAGATAGAGCATTATATTTTTATTATGAGCACGCCATCTCGATAAAAAATAGTAAATAGGCACAGAGATGCTTAGGAAGCATTCTATTAAAAGTGGCATGTGCATATTAATTAGCTTTTTAGCAGAGTAATCATGCCATCTGCTATTATTATGCGCTTGATAAGCCGTTTCTTTCAGATTTTATGTTTGCGTGTATATAGGTATATAGGTAGGTCCGTCTGTCATAGTCAGACATTCTTGGACTTGGATGATTCTTACAATTAAACAGACGTAAATATTATTACTCACCATCACAATTACGACGTCATTTTTCGTTCCAAACCACACAACTTTGTGTTTAAACTTTAAACTTTAGAGGGTACCGTGTGCAATAGGGTGGGTCGAAAAACCAAACTTTGAGATAATCTTACCTAATAGCAAAATTATGTTGTCTTTTAGTGATATTATGACACCTACGAAATATTTTTGAATTTAATTAATATTTAGAGGGTGCGCTTTACGTTTGAATTTTTGAAATTATACAAGAAAGGCCATATAGTATGCCATGAAAAATTCGTATTTGTAATAATAATAACAGAGTTATCATCAAAACTGTATACTAAAAGGGCAAGAGAAGGTGTATAAAATTAAAACTCGAATCTCACAGCGATGACTAAATTCAATAGCAAGAAAGACTTCAATATTGAATGATTTTCATTAATTTTTCTGTTGTATTATTTTTTTAATTATTAATAAATGTTTATTTTATTCTAAAAACCCTATTTTCCTTGAGACATTTATTTTATATGACTACCAGAATATATTCAAGTTATTCGTATTTCCAAGGCAAAGCGCAACCTGAAGATGAGGTGCTATTTACTTTAAATTCTAGCATTACACTGTTTTCATGTAAAAGCAACATAATTTTGCTATTAAAAATCAAAAGCGCAATATTCGTTTTTCTCCATACAAAAATGACCCACCCTAGTGTGCAATGAGGTTTTCGGTAAAACATAAAAGGACCACTTAGGATGTCACTTCGTGTTTGAGACTGCTTTAAAAGCCTTAAGATCTGCTTCATGCCGTAACACTTGATACAAATGAAGCGTTTGTTAACAGATCCGGAAGAGATGGGCGTCGAACATAAATTTCATTTTTTGTTTTTTTTAATTTCGAAATCTATGCAATTTTTCTTTTGGATATTAAGAGACCGGTAGTTACCGAAAAAATGTCGATATAGAAATTGCTTTTTTTAGTACAGTAGAACCCCGAATACTCCGATTATCCACGTCACTATTATCCGAGTTTACCAAAAAACTTGGGAATTCGAGGGATAGTATTTTGTATTTATGACGTAAACGATGTTCGCCCAAATTCTAATTTTTATTTTATCTTATATCGATTGATCGAGGTTCTACTGTAGTACTTATTTTAAATCAAACAACACCGGTTTCAATTTTTCCTTTTATTATATTCACGACGTCAAGATTCGAGGATTAAAAAAAAGAGGACTCTATTTTGATTTATATTTATTTAAAAAATTACTCCTACATGTTTAACAGTTTACTACACTCCTCCATCGTTAAAAAATATTTTTTTAACCTATAAAAGGAAAATTGATTGATGGTTGAGGACATAATTTTTTTCTTACTTCAAATTTTACGTGCACGAATTTTATTGATTTGTTGACGTCGACGGTCGAGGGTGATATTTTCCTCGCGTCCAAAAAAAAAAAAAACTCCACAAAAACACACGCGGAGATAAATTGCAGAAGAGCTGGAAGAGGAGCACATAAATTATTGTGACCATACGTGTCGTGTCAGAATTTTACAAGTGTTTGGAAATTTATGTGTGGATGTCATCCCTCTGCGAGCGATACCACCCACGGACGCACAATCCGCACACAAAAAAATTAAGTGGCGCCTAATTTTTACAAGTATTGAGTTTCACAGCCGCTTGGATTTTGTTCCTCTTTTTTGAATGTTTAAGAAATGCGATGCTCGATCAACACAATGTTGATGAAGCCAAAACACGAGATCATCGGTTGACGAAGAAACGGAGAAAAAAAATTGAAAAACGAACGAAATAAAGAATGTAGACAATGGAAGAAGTCATAAATAAGTGGGATAAGTTAATGAACAAATGCAGAAAAGCTCCTCAACTGATGAAGGATAACAAAAAACATTCGATCGAGAAGAAACAAAATTGTTTTTGTTTTTGTTTCTCGTTACAAAAAAAGGTATTTCATTCGTATCATCTTTAAACAATGAAGATAATCAACAAGTAAAAAAACAATGACAAATGATGAAGGCCTTGAACAAAAAAAAATTCGATTAAAAAATAAATAAATGCAACAAAAATCAATGTTAAACAAATGCAAATGGTCACCGGAGTCGAGACAATGCGAAAATGCATAAAACAATAATCTAATAAAAGGTCAAAGACTAAATTTTGAAAGATACTAGGTAGATTCTTGAATACTTAAGCAGAACTAAAGATAATCGATTTAAGGAAAAAAAGCAGATTCTAGCAAAACTTTAGGAAGGAACAGATTCAAGCAAACCAAAGACAATAGGGAAAATGCATGTAAACGAGATTCATCTGAAATATTTTGTTACTTACTGTACAGGGTGTTTATAAGTGCAAAAATTTTAACCACATTACCGTGAGAGCACATAGAACACGGGAAAATAAAAAATAAAAAATTTCATAACGGGGGGGGGGAAATTATTTTATCCACTCCTTATACGACGGTCATGAAACAACAAGAAACTTACGGAACCTGCTTCGCTGATCGTAGGCAATAAACATCGCAGGCGTGACTAATATGCAAAGGCGCACTCACCCACCGAATAATATCTGTGTGGAAGAACAGATTCAAACGTTCACTACAGTAATTTAGGAATGTTTATAACAACTGTTCAAAGTGGCATCCATCATTAGTGACACACACACGAAACGTTCCATAATCGCGTAAATGCTGGGACATTAGCTGTAAATGTTCTTGCATTGATTTGGAAATGTGTTTCCATAAATCCGCCGTGCTTCTTCGGTATTTCCTCGAGTTTCGCTGTATATGAGGAGGATACAGTTCTCCAGCCAACTTTCGTCACTCATATTTATGACGTAATGCTATAACAATGTTGCCAAGTATTGAAGTGTTTACATATGATCGGTGGTTGACGGTGTATGGGTTATGTACGTGTTGTATATTCACAGTAAACACATCTGACGTTAGTGG
This sequence comes from Dorcus hopei, assembly GCA_033060865.1. Lineage (NCBI taxonomy): Eukaryota > Metazoa > Arthropoda > Insecta > Coleoptera > Lucanidae > Dorcus > Dorcus hopei. Next base: position 10,762,049 of record CM065422.1, read on the forward strand.
TAATTGAAGCGGTGGCAACATTGTCATTTTCAAAAACTTGTAGTAACAGAATGTTACTAAATTTCAACGAATACATCGTACGTTACATCTTGAGTTCAGTTGGTACTGGTTTAACGTTATTAATGACGAAAGTTGGCGGTAAGTTTACAAGAACTGTATGTGTTCTCTCGCCGTTCGTGAATTGCGGCATTTTAATAAGTAATACTAAGCACAAAAAATAGTCATCGTATTTAGCTTTAACTCGTTCAACCACTTTTGTCATGATTATAAAAAAATGAAGCAAATTCCTTGGCTACGATACGACTTACTGCGACGTGAAAAAAAAAATGCTTTTATTGGCCGCCCGACTTCGGCAAAGGTCACTGGGTCACTGCTCGATTGCAGTTCTATTTTTTGTTCCAACAGATGCTTTCTGCGTCGCAATAAAATTTCGTTTTCTTGACCTATCTAAAAGACATAGACGTGCGATTAATTCTTGCCCGATTTTCAACTGCGATTTTCTCGAAATGTGTATAGCTTAATAAAAGTTCAATCGTTGCCATTTATGGTGATATATTACAGGTTTAAATATTTGTCTACAGTAAAAGAACACGCTGTATAATGAACTAGAAGCTTAATGGTGAGAATTTTATTTCATACAATTTGTTATCTTTTTTTTTAACAGGTTTTTTCCATTAAAATTTTTGAATAACCGGGTCACAGAACGAAACGAAATGCTATTGGTTTCCATATCAAATGACGTCACACGTTGATATGTAAACAAATATTTATCGCGACTCAATGTTGCTAATTCGTGGGAATTTTCCTGATACGTGTGAATTTTTATGTCTTACAATTGCAAAAAGGGAATTTTTGAGGACAAAATTACTTATATTTTAAGGTAAATCTTGACAAAAATGCATAAAAGTAGTTTAAAACTTGATGGAAAAAACAAGTAGACAAAAGAATTTTTATCCCAATGTGAGGGTAAACGACTGTCAATAGTTTGGCATCACTGTGACTGAAGTCAGACTTGTGGTCAGACTCACATGTCCGACTGAAGTGCTATGGTTGAGCATCAATCACAATTAGCTATTTTCTGTTCCCAAATTTATTAACGAAAGGCGTTTTCGAAAATTCGCTCCGAGTAGAAATGTGAGAGAGAACATTTAGAGACTTAGTGCACGTAAGAGTGAGAAAAATGGTGCTCCGGTCGAATTAACGAAATCGCCTTAAGTTTACAAGATTTCTGCACGGTTTGATTTATTAAAGAACAATTCAGCAATGGCCGAAACGGGATTCGTGCAAAGACAATCGGATAATTTGCCGAAATTGACGCGTTTATGAGAGCCGTTTCCGTTTCATAAGTGATCTGCAACTGATCTGAACTTGAAATGATCCTGAACAGATCTAATTCCATTTGATCCCATGACCATGGTGGTATGAAAAAACACGGTGAATTGAATACTAACGGTGGCAGCATTCAAGTGAGATAGCGAATCGTTACGTCATCGCATACCCGCTTCTCCCTCTAACACATTAATTGTCAACCAACCATTAACTGTCACGGTTGACAGTTAATGTTGGTTAATAATAGGTCTGTTTGTTTGTATTGTTCGGAGTTACACTAAAAGCCATCACTTGTAGTTTTCAGTCAAATTTGAACCTTTTTTCAGCACAAGATAAACGAACCTGACTGAAAACTACACGTAATAGCTTTTAGAGTAACTCCGAGCAATACAAACAAACAGACCTACTGTGTAAAAGGGGAAGCGGGTATGCGGTGACGTAACGGTTCGCTATCTCACTTGCGGGAATGCTGCCACCGTTAGTAAAGTATTTTTTATAAGAGAAGAGCTCTGCGTCATAAATAAAATGCGTCTGGTGTTGCATCATCAGTAAAGCCCGGATTTTTAGGCAATTGCCTAAAATTTTATTTAACAAAAAAACATAGGCAATCAAGTTTTAAACATTTAGATTACAATTTTAATTAGAATGAGGTGTATATTTTTTCGTGCCTAAGTGCCTATTTTTACACTATTTTAAGTATTTGCCTACAAAATTTTATATTTTATTATTTTATTTTATGCCTAAAAAAGGCAATTATTACATAATTAATTTTTATGAATTGTTTTCTCTGTGTGTGGAAATACGTATTTGCTTGCTAAAACGTTTTATAGACACTGTAGGTGTTCAGCTGAATTCAATGCTGCAACATTTTTGTAAACAGCCGAAAATTGAAATTCAAATTTTAATTTAAAATAAAATTACTTCGGGATTATTCACGAAAGAACTTCACGCTATAATTGTTGGTATAAACAATCTTAAGTCACTCCGGTGACTTAAATGAGTGTGACCAAAAGGAGGACTCGCACAGATGTTGCCACCTCGCAGCCGCAAATTACAAAAAAGAATTGAGTTTTGAAAATGTATAAACAATACGGCAAGAAGAGAAGATTCAAAAAATTAATTGATGAACGGTTGCGTTTCCAATTTTCACATTCACATTCATGTATATTTAATAAAATGTTCACCGAATCCTTTTTGTGAACAGAATTGTACCCCTTTATTATTTTATTTTTATATCTTTGTTCAAATTTCAAAATTGTCGTTTTTGCTTCTTTAACTTTATCATCGACCCCTTTTTGCGAGAGGGTATTCCAATTTAAATATTCCTGGTGTGGATGATTTAATTGTACGAAAAGAAGACCCTTCGCCTAAAGCCCCATTGAAAAATAGAAAACTCTAAAAGGGGAAGTTGTAAACAAGTCCTCTGTTACGGAGTCCTCGAACTACTCTATCAAGAAGAAGCCATTTTAGTTACTATCTGGATTTTTTGACTTAAACGCCGATTTATGGCCCCTATTTAAAGCGTGTTTTTACAATACATTCCTTACGGCGAATTATGTTTTTGATTCACTTGTAGAGTTCCATAAGCCCCTAAGGACCTCCCTCCGATTTCTTAATAAATGACCATGTAACTAGAATGAGCATTAATATTATTTTTCTTACTATAAAGCGACAAAAGACGAGAAATGATTAAACGCCTAATTTTTTTAGGCTGCCTAAAAATGCGCCTATTTCTTAGACATTAACTGCCTATTTGCCTGCCTAATTCAGTCTTTTTAAGTGCCTAAAAATCCGGGCTTTAATCATCAGACATAAAAAGCGTAACTCTATTCTTTTTTTCTCATTTACCGTTAACAAAGAAATAATACTGAAATGATTATCGGTTGTAACTTCGGCGATTGATGACGCAGAGCTCAAGTTCCGTGATTTTGACTTTATTCAATTCACCGTGTGAAAAGAACCCTTTTTACAAACTAAACAATAACATACAGTATTTATATACAAAATTTTATAAAAATGATGACCGAAAATCTTATTTTTGGGATTTTTTCTTGTGTGGTTTCAAAATTAAGATATTGTCAAATATCCTTGGTAAATTTAGTTTTATTCTTTAAACAGTATTTATTTAGAAAAACACAGCTGACTACAAAGCAAAACTATAGCAAACTAACAGCAAAACAAATAAATTTTAAAAAATTACAATTATTACAAAATTATTGAAAAACAATGAGATTATGACATACTCTGGAGAGATTTCAGTTACAGTGCTGTATATTTCTGAAAGATCTGTATTTATAAACATTACTTTTTAGATAACCCAAGCAAGATAAAAGACAATCGATTTAAGCTAAACAGATTTAAACAAAAGGCAATCAATATAAGCAAAATACATTCTTTTTGTTTGTATTACCTTTTACAAGAAAAAAAAGTAGTATTTCGACAGTGAAAGTCGTCAATTAGCAATAAAAACAAATTTAAATGAAGTAGAGGACATAAACAAATGTTAAATAGATTCCATTAATAAACAAATACAAAATACTTTAATACTGAAATATGTATATTTAAAAGAAATCTAATAAAAAGATGAAAAACAAAAGGAATCGATTTTGAATAAGCTCAAAATAAAAACAAAAAATCGGCTGATGAACAATGAAAAAAGAAATAAATTAACGCTCTCTCTCTCTCTCTTTTTTTCTGCGAAGTAGAAGAGCAAAACTAACGGAAATAGAATTTTGAATTTTAAGTAATGTTTAAGTTCAGTTCGATGTGTCGATTGTAATGAGGAGCGGAAAATATGAATTCCTTATCTCCGCCGTTCAAGTTCGTATTTATTAATACGTTTTGTTTAAATATTTGCTCGCGATAAGGCGTTTTCCGTGTCTGGGGGTCTTTAAATTCGGTGAAGTGTTTATACAAGCTGTACGCCTTCGGCAAAATTGCCGAAGTGTCGCGGGAAAATCGTTATTGCAAAAACGAAAGTGTCTATGACGAAGAAATCTCATTTCATTCCGTGTACAAAAATGTGTTTGTTTTCCCCTTTTTTCAAAATCTTTATTTTCTTAAAGTAATTTGTCAAAGTTTTCAAATAAATGTGGAATTTACTTTCCAATTTTTTTTTCATAAAAAGAACGAGCAAAATTTGACTCAAAAAAGATATATTAGCCATCCAATGTATTCATGTAGTCAGCTGTTGCAATTTTTTTTTAAAATTTCTACAACGTTCCCATTAGTTTCTTTAAATAAAATTACACATGTGCTAATTAGGTTGCCTATTCGTTCTTCTTGCGCGTGAAAACTTTGCCGCCTTTGTCCCAATTGATATGGAAAAAATTACAGAACAAAATAATAGTTAAAAAAAAAACAAATATAGAATACTTCATTTATTATTATTATTACTGTTACATTATTTAATTTAATAAGTAATAAATTATTATGTTACTTAATTAATATCGCCATAACTCAACAGATGGTGTTAGTAAGTATGTACGTACACTAAATTTTAATTTCATGTAATAGTTTAAACAAAATTACCGATTATTTCAAGAAGAGACGAACAATATCGCAGTTATATAATTTTAATAAAAAAAGGAATACAGCAATTTTAAAAGAGCAATATCGCAGACATAACTTAAATTAATATCACCACAACCACAGATGGCGTTAGTAGAAGATACGAGCAATATCGCAGACTTTACTTAAATTAAAGTTGTTATAATTCAGCAGACGGCATTAGCGGGTTCGAAGTTTTAATATCGCGTAAATAATTCTAATTAATAGTGAAATAAAAACGAAATCTTGGATTATGTTAAAAAGATAAATAAAGAAAAGCATTATCACAGATATTAATGTCCTCATAACTCAACAGATGGAGCTAATATATTCGATGTTTTAATTTCACCTAAACAATTTTAATTAAAATTAATAAAATAAAAATAAAATTTCAGATTATTTTTAAAGAGCAGTATCGCAGAAATTATTTAAATTAATATCACCACAACCACATACGCATTAGTAACAGGTGATCAAAATCTTTTCTAATCAAGTGACCTATGGAAATAAAATCATGTGTCTTTGATTAGTTCATTATTTCAAATGCCACTTGAATTACATATTAATATTACATTCCTATACAAAACGATAGGAATGCAATAAAAATAATTCAAATGGCATTTGAAATAATGAACCAAACAAAGACATAATTTTTTTCCATAGGTCACTTGATTAGAAAAGTTATTGATCACGCGTTACAAGATACGAGCAATGTCGCAGCCTTTACTTCGATTAATGTTGTCATCATTCAACGGATGGCGCTAGTAAGTTCGAAGTTTTAATTTCATGTAAATAATTTTAATTAAAAAAAAAGGAATAAAAACGAAATTTCAGAGTATTTTAAAACAACAACATTATTTAGAGTTAATGTTGTCATAATTCAACAGATGAGAGTAGCGGGAGTTCGAAGTTTTAATATCGCGTAAGTAATTCTAATTAAAAGTGAAATAAAAACGAAATCTTGGATTATGTTTAAAAAAAATAAATAAATAAAAGCATTATCGTAGAAATTAATGTCCTCATAACCCAACAGATAGCGCTGATATACATATTCGATCACCTAAACAATTTTAATTAAAAAAAATAAAATAAAAATGAAATTTCAGATTATTTTTAAAGGACAGTATCGCAGAAACTACTTAAATTAATATCACCGTAACTCAACAGATGGCTTGTTACATAGCGGCGACACCGCGCGACAATTTTCTAACCTATAATTGTGCAGTAACAAGCAAATTCGCAACCATGCTGCTGCGTCAATCAGCTACCACGTATGACATGACCAGTGCGAACAATTAGCGTGTCATCGCAAATCGCAATTTTTTTTGGCTGCAAGTCGGCTGGATTGCAATGAGGCTCCCGAGCATCCTAGGTATAGCTATTTCAGCCCTAATTAGGGCCGCTTCAGCAGAAGAGTAGCTCGAGAACTCCATCGCAATCCTGACGACAAACAAGACTTATGTAAATTAAGATAGGGCAGATGGCGTTAGGGATAAATACAAATACATATTAAATAATAATAATAATAAGGGCAATATCGTAGACATTTCTTAAAGTAATGCAGTCTCAACTGAACAGATGGCGCAGGGCGTTTTGTAGTTTTAATTTAACATAAAAAAAAAATGAAATAAAAATAACATTTCAAAACACACTAACCAGAAAAAAGCAATATCACAGAATTACTTAAATTAAAGTCGTCGTAACTCGTAACCCAACAGATGGCGCTGGCAAGTTCGATGTTTTAATTTCGAATAAATACATCTAATAAAAATGGACGCTAAAATTAAAGTTCAGAATGGATTGAAAGCCGACAACGGTGCTAGTTAGATTTAGTTAACTTCATGCCGATAGAGCTCAATAGATGGCGCTAGTGGCTGCGTTTATCAAAAATAAGATGAAATTCATAAAACGTTGGAAAGGATAACAGTAGAATTAAATCACAAACTCTTTTAAACGGACACTAAATGGCGCACGTTTCGCTATCGTTTGACAGCTTCTTCGAAAGTTACTACTTCCGAAGTAGAATTGAAATCATTAATTAATTTAATGGTGACGTAATTAAACAGGTTGCGCCATCAGGTTTGAAGTTTTAATTTCGCAGAAATGTATCAAAATAAAGGGCGAAGTAAAAATTTAATTTCTGATTACGTTCAGAAGAATGTCGAAGGCATTATTTGAACTAATGCCGCCACAATTCAACAGATGGCGCCACAGTAGGTTGACAATTAAAATTTCGCATAAAAAATTAATGAAAAACAAAATAAAAACCAAATTTAAGACGTTAATTCTCTTGGAACCGAGATGCATAAATCAACAGAGGATGAAAGTAAATACGACGCGACGCGTCGTTTCAACTTCACGTATGTATAAATAATAGACATAAAAAATGAAGTAAAAATCAAATTTCAAAACAAATTGTAAAGTCGAAAGCAAAATAAAAGACATTAAATCACTTCTAATTGAACAGATAGCGCCATTAGCTGTTTTATTTTAGTTTCATTTCAATTGTTAAAAAAAATCAAAACTATGATCGATTGAAACTCATTTAAGAGAAAAAAATTTCTATTGGCAACAAAAAAAAAATTATGTGAAATTGCTAGCAGTGAACACTTATATTTAAAATAAAATAATTTAATTACTCCATAATCTCTGGTGATAATTTCGTTAATTTTATCTCGCTCCAGGAATATTTTATTAGCAAAATATATTTAATTATGTACTCCGTATCAATTTTGAAAATTGGTCAGTAATTCTGGGACACCTATACATGAATTTTTAAACTAACTTATGCCACTTCAAATTACTGAAAGACAGTAGATTCTAACATTAAAAAAATGAAAGTCGTCGTTAGGATATATTTACGCACAAAATATACAGGGTGACTGACAATTGTTTCGGCAAAAACAAACATGATAAGAAGCGATGTTCGAGAGTATGGGAAAAATATTTAAAAAAATTGCGCTTCTGGTTAAAACATAGAGGAGCAGATGAACGAAATAAATATCCTTATAAAAGTTTTATGGTAAACACGTGGCATCGATCGTAAACTTGACGCTTAAGTGGAATTTCACGTCAGCTCCGTTTTTAGGTCAACGCCCGACGTCGTGAAATACGTACTACAAAATATTTGCTTGACAAATGCATGTAAACCACCTGAAGCAGATTATTCCATGCAAAGGATCACAGCGGCCCCACTTTTAACACCTGCTTTGACAGGTAAAAAATGAATTATTAAGACGAAAAACAATTTAAATCTCCGTGTTACGAATTCCTATTATTTTTCTTTCATTTTAATCTAAATTGTATTGTAAATAAAGTTTATTTCCATAACAAACTTTTTGTTTTTTGACAAACAGAATTTAAAATATTTTAACAAGTAAATACCTTCGTAATCTGTTAATTATTATAATTTTGTTTTGTGTGTGACGAATTATTATTAACAGAAATGTACTAAAAGTTTAACAAATTCAAGACACGTTTGCAACTCCATATCCTGTGTTTTTGGCGTACTGGTTGCTCCTCGTTCCACCAGTCCCACTCTTTTCACATTGAATTAAATTCTTAATTAATTATAAACTGTTTTGAATTTTTGAAATATGATTCATTCACGTACGCGATTTGATTGAAAACTGTACGCATATCAACGACGTTTAAAACAGTTGTACATAATAAAGTTTCTATAGCCTGTTAAACAAAGAAACTTGTCGGATATGAATTTCAGGTCTAATAAATCGTATCACATTTTCCAACAACCCCAGCAATTTACATTTTCTCGTAATCTGTGACATGCATTCACGTACGCGACTTGATCAAAAATGGTAACAGTAGCAACGTTTAAAACAATTATATCTCCCACGGCGACAGCTGGTGCAAGGAAAATGGTGGGAGCTGGACATACTCGCTGTGTCTAACACACATAAACAAAGAATAAACAATACATAGTGCACATCGTGCGCCTTCCGATGTTACACTGTGCATTGACCCCCGTGATCACCAGATTTAAATCCTTGCGATTTTTTTTGTGGATGAAATAATCCGCAAGAATTAACAAACAATTTTATTTACACAATTATATGCGAATTTGTTACGCTTATTTCATACACAGTTATTTCGAAATTACTAATAATTACGTCGCGTAAAAGAAACAATTCAGACTTCCGTTCCCAGCTTTAAACGTGTAATAAAACGAATTGAGAAGTGTGTCAAGATCGCATTGTGTGCAAGCGAGTAGTCAATTAAAAAGTTTATAGTTCTATTATACCGCCGCATTTATAGAACGTGGCGTCGTATTTTGTATGCAGTTATGAACTGTTCAAAAAAATTTTTTTTTAAACATTTTCCCCTTAATCTGTGACATCGATTTTTATATGCGTTTTGTTTTTGTTGGAACAATTGTCATTCATCCTGTATGTTCAAGGGAAGAAGAAGCGTTCCATAGTTACTTGAAATTAATACCCTGAAGCAATTTTAAGGGTTGTTAAAGGAATTAAATTTATAATTTTTTTTTCTGTGCTTTCCTCTTAATTATAGTTTAATGATTTTTAAAAAAACAGTTGATCCAAGAACAGCGGAGTATTTCACCGAGGGGCGAGAATGTGTGAACTGTGGTGCCATAGACACCCCTTTATGGCGTCGCGACGGCACCGGTCATTACCTCTGCAACGCATGTGGCCTCTACCACAAGATGAACGGCATGAATCGTCCGCTCGTTAAGCAGCCTCGTAGATTGGTACTTTAAAGCTCTTACTATTCACTAACGATCATTCTCACGTGCACCCCCGGTGACGAGGCTACGCTGCTGCTTGCTTGAACACCCCCTACACTGTCGCCCTTCTAGAACTCTACTTGATTAACCCCTTTGTTTGCGTTCCAGTGGCGGCGGAGCCGGGACACGGGGGTGTAGCTGAATTCTACAAGAACTACTACCACGGGTATAGTAATGGGGCCACTCGTGCCCCTGTGCACACCACCGAGGAAAAATCAAGTCGACGCTTGGTAGGTCATTACAACCCTCTATCTTCTTCTTTCTTGTACAGCAAGCTTACGCGTTTCAAACTATTCTGGCACTTAAGTAAAACTATTTTTTTGCCAAATTATATTCATATAATTACCCCCCCCCCCGCCTCTTAAGTAAATCAACCTTACTCTGTGTGCAGTGGCCCCATCATACCCAGGACCGGAGTATCGCAGGTTTGTGTTGATTATTTTTGGCGTACATCAACTGCCATACTCTGGTTTGTTTCCATTTTCATTATTTGCTTAACCTGCATGCATTTTCATCATCCGATATTTCACGAAATGTCTCAGTCTCAGCTGAGACATTTCACTTATATGTGTATCTGGTTCGACGAGGGACGTTATTTTTTGTAATTTCTTGTGTTTTTAGTCGGCGTCGAGACGCGTCGGGCTAACCTGCACGAACTGCCACACGAGCACCACTTCGTTGTGGAGGAGGAATGCTCTTGGTGAACCCGTTTGCAATGCTTGTGGACTGTACTTCAAGTTGCACGGCGTTAATCGACCGTTGGCGATGAAAAAAGAAAGTATTCAGGTAGGTTTGCAAACGTATTTTTACAAATAAATGTGAATTAGAAATACATATTTACAGTTGGTTCTTGTCCGATGAAATTTGTATCATAAAATCTTTTAAGCGGACACTAAATCGCGCACTATACACTTAACGTTTCGCAGTCGTTCGACAGCTTCGTCAGAAGTGAAAAATGCGACTGCGAAACGTTAAGTGTATAGTGCGCGATTTAGTGTCCGCTTAAAAGATTTTGTGATAGAAATACATAATTGGAAACATCTTGAAAAATATTTTTTAAATGCGTATGTATCAGAAACAAAAGAACGAAAGAAACAGAGAAACAATAATTTGAAAGAGTTGTAAGCTGTACAAGGAGAAATGAAGCACAAATACATTTGGCAACATGGATATGTTAAAAAAGGATAATCTTACAGGAGAATCGGGAAAGGAAATAAGTGACACAATTTAGTTCAAAAGATTCTATACTGCCATTAAGAGTGGAACGCTCTATAAAATCTATTCTTTACTTGTGCCAAAAAAAATTACTATTCCGATGGAAAGCGTTTGAAAATCAAATTAAGCTTTCATTTGTTTGTTTACATTTTAGTACTTCTTTTTTTGTAAGTCGACGATTATCGACAAAAAATCAAATAAATCAAGCTTTCATTTGTTTTTTGCATTTCGTTATTCTTTTGTTTCTTTTTGTAAGTGAGAAAATCAACGGTATTCGGCGCGAAACTTGAAAATCAATTCAAGGTTTTGTTTCTTTCTATTTCATTATTTTTTTTTTGTTTCTTTTTGTCGTATTAACTTTTCGTGTTACAATTACAGTTTCTTCTTTTGTTTTCTCTTGGTGATTTAATTTACACCGCTCAAGAAACGCCGATTTCTTTTTGTTTTTTATTCATCATATTTTTTGTATTTCGATGCCTTTTTTTTTGGTGTTTTCTTGTCAAGTCTTGATGTTCGAACAATACGCCTTTTATCTCTTGTTCATGCTTCGTTGTTCATTATTCGGGTTTTCGTGGGTTACTTATAATCGAATTAATTTTTCATATTACATATTCATGTTAGCTAGAGTAGCAGCTTTGTCCGAACGCCCTGTGTGTTTTTGTTCAAGACTGTTAAAGAAATATATGCGATATCAAGCGTACTATATTATGATATAAGTGTACGCTGTTTGTTTATATACCGTGAATATATCTTATTCTGAAACATGCAAAATACATCCGTTTGTTGCTAGTGTAACGTAATAATTAAATGACAGCAATGTATTAAAGCGTGTATTTTATTTTGAAACATATTTTGTTCCATTACTTTATTTCTCCTATGGGCATGTTCGCGTTTACGCTCGGATTACGAGAAAAAGAAACACTCCGATCGATCCGAGGGTAAACGCGAACTCACCCTATGTTTCAAAATAAAATACACGCTTTAATACATTGCTGTCATTTAATAATTGAACTAACGCAACAGACGTATATTAGCATGTTTCAGAATAAGATACATTCACGGTATAATCAAATATACCTGAAAGTTACACATTGTACTCCATTTCTATTCGTATTTTCCTTGCTTATTGCCTCTAGTTTCATCAAAGACTTTATTTTTCTCTGTTAAAAAAAATTAACAAATGTTTTGATAAAAATTTTGTTTTATTTGTAAATGTACAGGGTTTTTGATTATATTTTGAACGGTACCTACACATTTTATTATTAAACATATCAAAAAACGTTATATACAAAAGTTTCAGGGATTTACCCGAACCGTCAGAATTATTAAGAAAAGAAACAAAAGACGATTGGATACTTAACAAATGAGTATCAATTTTGTTATTTTAAATGAAACGCTATGTATTATTTTCGCAAATTATGAAAGATATTTATTTCCTAATTCCAAAAATATGTTAAGTGTACAGTCGTCATTTGTTTCTTTTTTAAATAAATTCTGGCGGTTCAGGTAAATCCCCTGAAACTTTCGTATTTAACATTTTTCTGTATGTCTAATAATAAAATGTGTACGTACCGTTCAAAATATAAACAAAATCCCTGTACATATTTCAACTCGTTTTTTGGATTTAAAAGTTTGTTGCAAGTCGGTTTAGTTTTTAGGTGAAAAATCGGACGCGAGATGTCGAGACCTAAACTATGTATTCTTTTTTTTTGTATTTAATTTTTTTTTTGTTTCATTCTCATTTAGCTGTTTTCCTAGAAACATAAAATTCCAAAAAAAATGTGAAGTTTCCTACCACTTAAATTGAAGAAAAATAAGTGTTAAGGCCGCTTTACACGACGCAATTTGTACTGCATCAAGACGCAATTTCTATTGTTTGCATGCGCACAATAATACATAATAGTTTAAAGCAGGAATGTACACGCATGTCTGAAAAGGTTAGGGTTAAGGTTTCGGTTTGAATTTTAAACTGATTTCGGTTAGGAGTTCCCATGAATTTGGGTTAGGGTATTTTAGGTTTTCAAGGGGAAAGACAAGTAAATACCTTGGATGACTAAACAAGATAGACTAGGCAAGCGAGCTTTAATGTAGCTAACATGTTCACAGGCGTGAAAGGGATCTGTTTACTAAGACTAGTTTAGGCCCAGTTGTACAATTCCAATTTAAATTTAAGCTGAAGCTTAAACCCACAACAACAATTATTTCAACAATTAATGTTGTTAAGGGTTTAAGCTTTGGCTTAACGTCAAACTGGAAGTGTACAACTGGGCCTTAATGATTGGTTACTTTCAAATTGCAGTCGATAATTTTCGGCGGATGTCGTGTAACGTAACAAAACTCATAGGCGTATATTCTATTTTTATTGCGTGTATTTAATGAATTAATTTAATAAAATTAACTAATTAATTAATTTAACAATTCTATTTCGTAATGAACAATCGATTATTATTTCAATTACTAAATATATTTTTTGTAACATTCGACTTTTACCTCCATTTAATGAACGCCGCCGTTTATGTTCGCTAGGAATGGGTGAATAGTACCCCACCGCAAGATCTGTTGATGTTGCTTTCAAACAAAGCGTCCTACTTTGCCGTCTATCTTGATAAGTCGTCAAAGGTAAATACATTTTGAAAAGATAAAACTTAAATTTTTAAAAATAATAAAGAAAATTTTGAAAAGAGTGAATTTCATCGTTCGAACTTTTCAATACCTATACTTTACTTCAGGAAACACCTGAAAAATTATCTAAATTAAATTTGTTTTTATAAATTATTCTGTAAACATTTAGAATACATCATTGTTTCTAAACTTTATCTTTAAAAATTCTATTCATACGAACACTTCCGTATTTAACCTCTAACAGTGAAGACGACACCTTATTTCTTAAAGGTTAAAGCACGGATTTAGGTGCATTCTTAGTTCATAAGTCATATTTTTCGTCGAGCGTGTGATGACTCATGACCTGAAAATGCACTTAAATCCGTGCTTTAATGATAATATAAATTCAACTCTAACTTGCGTTGCTGGAACCATGTGAACAATGACAGCTATGATTTGAATAGTTTCTTTTTATTTTCCCAAAATTGGAAAATATTAAATTTCCGCGGTATTTTACTTTGATGGTTATTATGTTCTAATAAAATGTCTAATTCTTAAGCCCCATCCAGACGGAATGGCCAACGTTAGCCAGTGTTGGCTAGTGGGTAGTTTACCATGCAGTGTGGACGAAATACACATGGCCAATGAACGCCAACCAATCGCCAATGTTGGCATTGGAATGCATTCGCTATGAGGACGGTTTTTTCGACACACATCAAACAGTTTAGCCAACGTTGGCCTTCATATGCCATCACGTTTGTTTTTACGTCCAGACGACTTGAACAATTTGCACACGATATTTCTCGAATATTATTTATTTTTGTATATTATGCGCGTTGAGTTGTACTAACTTGGTGGCAAAGTGGGTCTGCTTTCGGTTTACTGTTTTTTAAATTTGACCAGAAAAATGTCGTCATCAGAGACCGAATGGAATTTTGGAATTCCTCAGCTTTATGAAAAATACCCAGTCATTTGGGATCCGAAAGAACTACACAAGCACTTGCAACAACCGTATCATATTCTTCGTTCTCCATATCTTTTTAATTTGACAAATGTTGGTAGCTATTCGCTATACATTGGCCGAACTTTTTTATCTTTGAAGTTTGACAAGCAAATCCAATCATGTGGACAGGCAATGTGCAAATGGTAAACTTGCCCAACGTTGGTTAAAAATTTTGTTGCCAATGCATTCACCAACGTTGGCTGACGTTGGCCATGTCGTCTGGATGCGGCATTAAGCCATATTCATTGTCAGGCGTTTTGCGTTGGCTTCTACATTCTGTTGGCTCAATTTCAAGCGTTAACGTAAAATTTCCCGCAGCTTTGTGTTTTAGCCAATAGAATCGTGTAGAATTTTAAAGCTAACGCAAAACGCCTGGAAATGAATATGGTTTTATAGTTCCATATACACTGTGAAAAAATATTTCACTCTCTTTTTGTGTCAATAATTTGTCAAATTCATCAGTGTCACTAACATTTTCCAAGTATCTTGAATTCTATCGGAAAAATCTATGATCACAGTCAAATTACAAAATATGTAAACACAGTTTCTCCAAGTGCCGAAATAGTTTTTTCAATTTGCACAGCATTTTATATCAAAGCTCTAAAGTGCACTGCTGATACAAACACTTCAAAGTACAGTACGGAGTAAAACTCATGACAATATAGAAATATTTTGAGGTCACTAGGTATCACCTACCGAAATTAACCGAAAAATTAATAAAGGTTTCAATTTCGATTAGGGTTACTTCCGGTGCGTTAATTTCGATTAAGGTTAGAGAGAATTATCGGTTTTTAATGGGTTTTGGGTTTTTTTGCGGTTACGGTGTACAGGGTGTCCCATTTTCGATGGTATTCCATAGGTATCTTCGTTAATAATGGAAATAGAAAAAAAAAACCGAGCATGCAATATTGGGTCAACTTTTTATGCTAATTTGAATGGCCAACTTAAAAATTTGCTGTTCCCTGCCAGTTTCGCAGTACAGTTGAAAAGCGAAAAATTCCTCAAATTTTCAAACGCGCATGTTTTCTTTATTTTTAAAGATATCGAAAAAAGATACAGGCATTTTTTATTCGACTTTTAACATAGATCATGACTCAAGCAGAAAAAATACCCTTTTTAATTATGTCAAAGCCAACTAGGGCTTCCATTAAAAAAAAATATTAGTTGTGGTTATATCTCGGTTATTATGAACTTTTGGTGCGATTTGATTAAAGAATCATGATCTACGTTAAAAGCCCAATAAAAAATGCCTTTATCATTTTTCGATATCTTTAAAAATAAAAAAAAATATGCGCATTTGAAAATTTGATGAATTTTTCGTTTTTCAACTGTACCGCGAAAATGGCAAGGAACAGCAAAGTTTTAAGTTGGCCATTCAAATTAACATAAAAAGTTGACCCAATATTGCGTGCTCGTTTTTTTCTATTTCCATTATTAACGAAGATACCATCGAAAATGGGACACCCTGTACACCTCTGGTTTAAAGCAGGCTTTAATTTTGCAATTTGTATATGCAACAAGACCTAATTTTTAATTAACCGCAATAAGACCACTGAAATATGAGGCACCATAAATATGTATGTATTTACATTCAGAAATTGCTATCTTTCATTGCAACTATTTAGAAATAGCTTAAATATAAAGCCGAGAACAAATGTAATTTTTATGTGCAACGTTCATTGCATTGTGTCCGTGTAAAGCAGGCTTAAGATCAGCTGTTGCAAGAGTACTTGCATTCTACTGTAATTTTTATTGCAGTGCAGAAGTATTTTAACGTTATTTTTGGTACTACCAACAGGAAATTTTAACAAGGAAAAACACTATTTTACGTTTTAAGTATCAGATTGAAATACTTAATTTTTATGTTGTTAATACGCGTGCAATGCAGTATAACTTGCCATCATGTAAAGCGACGAGCAATATGCAATTTATTGCACCAATGTTCCTTGCATTTCATTGCCTCCCTGTAAAGCCTGCTTTATAATTCTAAAATGAAAAAAACAAAATAAACAAATAAATAAATAAATTAGATGAAGAAAGTTGTATTTTTTTTCGATTTACATATTTCACTGATTTCTTCTCGAGTTAATTTAATGATAATGATTTATTTGTAAATGGCAGTGGTTTACAATACATACCTTATTTAAATTTCCCTTGAGATTTTTAATTTATTTATAAAAAAAATTATTTGAAATAAAAATATAAAACAATGCATACACTCGTATGCATATTCGTCTCGCATCTTAAGAATTTGAAAAACTAATTTAATCAGCAATCCCAATTTGTTCTTTTAAATGACAATTTTTAATACGTTCATATTTTGCAGACCAGAAAACGCAAACCCAAGGGCAGCAAAGACTCAAATTCAAACACCAATGGAATTTCTACGCCATTACCCACGACCAATTCTTCCATAAAACTGGAGCACAACTTGAGTACTATTAAACTGGAACATTCCTCGTTAGGTAGATTTTAATTTTGAAAAAGATTTAGTTACGTTACGATTCTAATAATTTTTTTTAATTTTTAGAAAATTACGATGACTTGAGGGCGGTTTCGTCGATTAATCATCTTCAACACACAGCGACGTCGACCCCCTATTTATACGCCAACAACCAGAATCATCAGCGCATGTCACCCTACTCCACATCACAAACTTCCCCCCAATTGGGCTACTACGACATCATCCCCCAGGCGAGCCCCAGCCACCCATCAACGCAATCCCCCAGTCCGACCTCGCACATCATAAACAACAACACTAAAGTCATCATCAACGGAGAGCATAACCTTGACAGACCCACCGTTGTCTCTCTATCATCTTAGGATAAGTTTTATACATAGTTCGCTTTCTATTATTTCTTTTTTATACTTGACATATTTTTTTACATATTTTTGTATACCGTATGTTTTTTTATTGTACATACTAAAGAGAAAATGATACTTAAATTCTATAATTTTTTCAAGCAATATAAATCGATGATATTTCGAAATATATTTTAGAGTTAATTAGTGAACAATGATGGCTGATCGCAACTGACAATCTCACAACATATCATCTTATTTTTTTTATGACACACTTAGTCCAGTTGTTGTCTTTAAAAAAAGTCACAGCCACTCGTTTTCGAGACGTAAAATTAAAATCAAAGCGACAATTAGTTTTTAAAGAATTCTTCAATTTTTTTGTAATTAATGTAAATTTTATTATGATATTTTGATTTTCATGTTCATCTTTTTTGTTTCACCCTGTAATATAAATTTTGCAACGATAAATGGTAAGTTAAGGCATTTTGTACAATATGTTTTAAATGTACCGACTGATTTACATAAATGCACAAAATCCGTTTTCTTTTTAGTTCATCACTTATGTATGTATAACTCAGAGTGTCGAATCTAATCAATTTGCTGTAAAAAAAAACTACACACGTGTAGTTTGAGTTCGCTTGAAAACTATTTTTATACACACATTTATATACATAGGTACCTATATAAGTCTTAAGGCTTTATGTAAATGTAAAAAATAAACCAAAGATGTTGTTTTCTTGGTTACTTTCTAGGAGGTATAGCCTGTACAGAAGAGTGTTTTATAGATAAGCATATTATTTAGTTATTGTTATCCCAAAAAAATGTTGGTTACTTTGCGAATGTATAAAAGGATGATGCTTCGCGAAGTATTATTTAAGTTAGCTGGTGTATACAGGTGCACTATTCCATGCTGTTTTTAGCATTAATTTAAATAAAAATGTATAAAAATAAAAATATATATAAAACAAACTGTATGCTTAATTTTTTTACGGATATAAAATCTCAAATTTTTTTTTGCTTTGAAAATAGAAAAAAAAACTTGAAAACTGAAAATGAAACTGAAAATTGAAATTTAATTAAAAATATGTTTGAAATATGCGAAACTGCGAATGAGTCTGTGAGTAAATTTCTTTACAAAAAAAAAAATGAAACAGACAACATTCCGTGAATGTGCGTTTGCAGACGACATAGCAGTTTTTGCCAATAACGAAAAAGAGCTGCAGGAAAATTTAAACGAATGGAATAAAGTGCTTAGAAATATGAAAATTACAATAAATAAAGACAAAACAAAAGTGATGATATTAGGGAAGGAGCAAAAGAATATAATATAAGAATAAATCGACGGAGTAGAACTGGAACAAGTCACTGCCTCTAACTACTTAGGAGAGCAAATAGATAACCAAGGAAGATGTGATTTAGAAATATCAACAAGAGTAGAAGCGACAGCTAAACTGTACTATGCCCTCAATAGAAATTTCCTAAGTCAGAAAAATATAAGCAGAGAAACAAAAATGACCCATTTTAGACCCATGTTGATATTTGAATGTGAGAGCTGGGTACTGACTAACACTAAACAGTAAAGTCCAAGCGATGTAAAATGGAATACTTGAGGAAGGTAAAAGGTATAACGAGAAGAGACAGAGTAAGAAACGCCCGAATAAGAGAAGAATTGAAAGTGCAAGCTATATTGGACACTGTAGAACCGTATCAGCTAAGATGGTTTGGACATCTGATAAGAATGAAAGAAGAAGGAAAGGCAAAACTTATTTGGCAAACCCTAACCTAAACAAAAAGAGGAAGAAGACGACCCCCACTAACATGGGATAAAACCCTCAGCGAAATTCTACGTGGGAGGGGAAAAACGTGGGAAAATGCAAAGCAGACAGCAATGAACAGGAAACAGTGGACAAAATTCTTACACGAACATTAAACAGAATGAAGTACCCTTACACCTACGGATAGATAGGGTTAAGATTATGAAAGTATGTAACTTTTGAAAATTAAATCGGGTTGTTTCTTTATATTTGTTTCTTTTTATGAGCAAAAAAATCGATAATTTCCGTCGAGAGGCCTTTGAAAATCAATTCAAGCTTTTGTTTCTTTTCTTTGTTTCTCATAATATAATTTTGTATGTATTAATATCAGGAAGTTTTATCATGAAAATGTGACAGGTGACAGCACTAGCTGTGTAGACGGTTATTACGGTAGTTGATGCAACAAACACTGCAACTGTTAGAAACCGAAATTTCACCAGAAATAGTTTCATAATAACAACAATTATGAAACTGTTGTTGATATGACAATAAGTTAATCATAAACGCAAAGTAGAAAAAGTAAATTATGAAATAATTTTTCCAATAAGAAGTTATGATTTACGATATCGAACATTACAACTGTATTTTTTTTCTTTTTCTCAAGTCCATTAAGAACGCGGTCCATAAACATTGATACTGCATACATTCTAAAACTGTTTTTTCTGAATTCTTTTTGGAAATTTAGAGGATTTCGTCGTTTCAAGGAAAGTAGGTAATAATATTTTTGTAAATTTTTGGAAAAAACTGAAAACATCTTGATTTTTCCTTTCTTAAAAACTTGTACAACTTTAGTAACCTTCACTTAAAAGAGTTTATTTATTAATTTTAATATTTTGACATCAAAAGAAATGATATAGTTTAGTTCAGTTTATTTCCTCCCCCAAGAGACATATTACATGTATGGGATCGTCCAGTCAAGTACATACATAAGATGCATGTGTATATTCGTCATATATTCTCATATAAACATGTGTCCGATTTCTACTAGCAAAAAAAGATTTGGGCCAAGAATCGAGCCCTGAGGGACACCTATTTCATTAGAAGCTAGATTAGATTTATAGCTGTTTTTTACTTCATCAGTCTCAGAATGTATAATTTCAACAAACTGTATCCGGTCAGATAAGTCAGTTTGTACAATTTGTTCGCAAGTGTATGGGGGGCTTTAGATATTAGTTCTAGCAAAATGTCCATTGGACGTAATGGATTATAATTTCAAGTTGAATCGCACATGTTTTAAATTGTACAGGGCTACTTTCTATTTAAAAAAATTAGCTGTGTTCGAATATATTCAAGTCGACCCTTACATTCTAGACGGCCGCAGCCACAGATTAACAAAAAAGATTAGAATGTCTATAGTACATACTGACGACACAATCTTCAGCGCCACCTGGTAGAGTAGTAGAGTAAACAGTTGCTAGAGGCGGGATTTATAAAATTCTATTCCTTTTTCGCCTGAGGAATTTGCAATTTCAAGAATAACAATAACACTAAGTGACGTTTGTACAATTATGATTTAGCTTTAAGCTTCGCTTTAGTCCCATAACATCAACTGTAAATTCAAGTAATTGAGCAAAGTTTAGAGTCAATCGGCACTTAGTTTCACAATTAAATGTATATACCGTCTGTTTTATGAAAAACACACGACATTATAACTTTGTTATTAATGAGCCGATTTCAATAATTCAAAAAGCACATAAGACTAGTTTAAAAATACTACAAAAGGATAGCATTTTAGATTTTTTTAAATATGACGTTTTTGTCAGGCGATAGTCAACTTTTTTTTTCAAATGGCGGCAGATATTTTTTTTTACTCAGTTTGATAGAGATTTATTTTCATGCGCGTTTTGATTATTAAGATTGTAATATTGTTCTGCCACCTAAGAGAGTAGTAGGGTAATTAGGTTGCGAAATGACCTTGGCCATTGAAAATTATACCCCCTGGCCGCAGCCTGTAATCATTTACTACAATAATAGCTGTAATTCTTTTTAAGTCCAATTGCAAAATGCAAAAGTTTCTTTTATTAATATAAATCACAAAAGTCAAGAAAGTTTGTTCGTTTCCATCCCCCACCCCCCAAATTGTATTTCAATATCTATTCTATATCTACTCGAAGAATATTCCATAAGCAGGAGGAAAATGACAAAAAGTTAAAAACAAAACAATTTAGGGATAGGGCAGGGCAAGGATATTGCAGTTTTTTTTTTAAATTTTTATGTGCAGAATTAGAAGCAAATTTTTAAAGGCGATTTTTGGATGGAAGTGACTGAAAACTGACTCAATTAGGTGAACTTATTCAAAACACGTAATTCAAATACAGCGTTTCTATAAATGATTCTAACATCAAAGTAGGCATTGAATATTGCGATGGATATTCCACCTCCTTTTGAATGTGTATTCTACTATCTGAGAAATGTCAGTGTCAACACTGTCATAAACTTGAAACTTGGACAGTTTCCTACAAGATTAAAAACTTCTCGAGTAATACCAGTGTTTAAAAAAACCGATGATTCCAAAGTAGAAAATTATAGACCTATTTGTATTGTCAGTACTGTCTCAAAAATTATTGAAAAGTGCGTGTACATTAGAATCAGTGATTACTTACACAAGTATAGCATTATCCACTAACGCTCAGCATAGATATAGGTCCCGTTTATCCACGAAAACAGCTTGGTTGGATTTCTGCCAAATGATTTATGAAAGTCCTGAAGCCAATGAAAGTGTAGCTGGGTTATTTTTCGACCTCACTAAGGCATTTGACACAATCAACACTAATTTCTTAAGTGATAAGTTGCATAGATTAGGAACTAGGGGTAATGCATTAATGTGGCTGGAATCATATTTACTAAATAGGACTTTTTTGTAAGTGTAACCAACACGAATTCTTCAGAATACAATAATGAGATAGGAGTTCCATAGGGTTCGGTACTTGGGCCTCTCCTGTTCTTATTATTCGTGAATGACTTACCATAGCGTATTAATCATGGTAGAGTAATCATGTTTGCGGATGACACATCTATGCTGGTGAGAGCATCTGACCCTGTGCAACTCCAATCTCTCACAGAGAGTGCTATTTGTGATTTTTATTCATAGTGTCACAAAAATGGCGTTATTATTAACAGTGACAAAACTGTATGTATGCAATTTTTTAATAGAAAAATACCGGTCTCCTTAACTGTTGGTGTCAATAACATTGCTCTAAACATCTACAATAAAACTAAATTTCTTGGCGTAATTATTGATAATGGATTCATGTGGAATGATGAAATTGATCATGTGTGTAAAGCCCCATCCAGACGACATGGCCAACGTTAGCCAGTGTTGGCTATTGGGTAGTTTGCCATGCCGTGTGGACGAAATACACATGGCCAATGAACGCCAACCAATCGCCAATGTTGGCATTGGAATGCATTCGCTATGAGGGCAGTTTTTCCGACACATATCAAAGAGTTTAACCAACGTTGGCCTTTATATGCCATCACGTTTGTTTTTACGTCCAGACGACTTGAACAATTTGCACACGATATTTCTCGAATATTATTTATTTTTGTATATTATGCGCGTTGAGTTGTACTAACTTGGTGGAAAAGTGGGTCTGCTTTCGGTTTACTGTTTTTTTTTTTTAATTTGACCAGAAAAATGTCGTCATCGAGACCGAATGGAGTTACCCGTTAATTTTGGAATTCCTCAGCTTTATGAAAAATACCCAGTCATTTGGGATCCGAAAGAACTACACAAGCACTTGCAACAACCGTATCATATTCTTCATTCTCCATATCTTTTTAATTTGACAAATGTTGGTAGCTATTCGCTATACATTGGCCGAACTTTTTTATCTTTGAAGTTTGACAGGCAAATCCAATCATGTGGACAGCAATGTGCAAATGGTAAACTTGCCCAACGTTGGTTAAAAATTTTGTTGCCAATGCATTCACCAACATTGGCTGACGTTGGCCACGTTGTCTGGACGCGGCATAAGAATATGTCAAATGCTTCTTACTATGCGATCCTGAAATTAAAATACAACGTTGGTTTAGATTTACACAGCCTCCTGGAGGTGTATTATGCACTTGCTTACAGTCATTTATCATACAATATTATCCTTTGGGGTTATGCAACGAATGTAAAAAACGGATTGTAAGATTAATTTTTAATTTAAAACGCACTGAATCGTGCAGATCAATTTTTAGATCTTATAATATCTTACCTTTAGCAAGTGTTTATATTTTAAAATTAGTATTGTAATAAGGGTAATCTGTTGCGCATAAAGCATCACCAAAGTTCATTCATTGAAAAAAGCCCTCATTATGCCGGGTCTATGATGTACTACTGTATCTTAGGGAAATAACAAATTATAACCAATTTAAAACAAAATTCAAAAAGTTGTTAGTTGCAAAAGCTTATTATACGGCTGAAGAATTTTTGTGTGATACGTTTAAATGAGTTTTATTGTTATTTATAATTGAATTTTTACTGCAACTTAATTTTAGATGTTATATTGGTGTTAGTTTAGTGTGGCGAAAAGTATGAAACCAAATATAGACAAGCTATGTCTTTTTGGAATTAGAAGAAAAATATCTTTCATAATTCCGATCGTCATTTGCTCTTTCTAAAAATAAATTGTGGCGGTTCAGGTAAGTCCATAAAACTTTTGCATTTAACATTTTTTGATATGTCTAATAGTAAATTGTGCAGGTACCGTTCAAAATATAAACAAGACGCCTGCACACAGTAGAGCAGAACATTTAGTGGTTTCAAATTTAGCGCCACCGCCATTTTAACATGTTGGCAGATGTCACACCAAAACAGACACAGACAGTGTAAGGTGTATAGCCTTTTGTGAATATGAAACATTGGTTTAGAGCAATTTCTTGCAGAAATCATTTTTAAATCCTGAAGCGCGATATTCGCTTGCATATTTTCAGAATTTAAATAGAGCTTCTTTTCTGGGATTTGGATTAAAGGACGAACCTTTATAATTAAGTGCTAGTGATTTTGTGTCAACATCAGATACAGCAATCCTATTATATTCGTTTGCCCATTTTAGAGTATAGAACATATTATTTGAAATAAATTAATAAATAGCTGAACCGCTAACAGATATCATAAATACTTCCTTCTTCAAAGGGGTTTTTCCGTCACATTTAAAGATCTCACGAAAGTTAGAAGGAGATGGCTCTGTAAAAGTTCTTTGACTTATCGATCGATCGGCTTATATTTACAAAAAATGAACTCTATATTTGATTACATAATCACAAACGATGGAAGAATTAACACAGACATTGCCAGCAAAAATATCGACAAACATATACCAGGCTTCACATAAAACAATTTTTGAAAGGAGAGAAATAAACCAGAGGACGAAAATACATAGTAAAGACCCTCACTCATAGCAGCGAAACATGGACCACTACAACCAAACCTCGCAAAAAAAACTGACAACATCTGAAAGACTTCAGAAAAATAACCAGATTGGTACCAAAGTGGGACACGTCGATATGAAATAATCTTAACCAAAAATCAATAATAACCAAGATATTAAACAAACAATTAACATGGTACGGATATCGAACCTTGAAAAGACCAAAAAAGACCAAAATAGATTGTTATTAGAGATGAGACCGACTTGTTTGAATTGGTAGCAGCAGCAGCCCTGAGGAAGTTCTTCTGCAATGGAGAACGAAACGTCGGCAGTAGAAGAAGTCAACGTGACGCGGTTCCAACCGGAAGCCAATTCAAACATGGACGACGGCCGCGGAATCCTTCAAGTTAAAATGAGACCGACTGGCAAGTGAAAAAGAGGAGAACCAAGAAAGCAATGAACACAGGGGATCGAAGAAATCTGCAGAAGTAGAGTGAAAACAATCAGAGAAATGAGAACCATGCCCGTAAACAGGACACCATGGAACAAAAGGATAAAAAAAATTAAAGCAATGAAAGCAACCCATCCAACACCTTAATATGGTATAAGGTGAAGAGAAGAGAAGAAGAAAAATATTTTGTACAACAACGATAACTCTAAATGACATTAAAAAGGGAACAATTATAATATGCATTGATGCTGTACCGGAAAAAAAAACAACTTTAGTCACTGACTTCACAGTAAAACTAAATAATTAAATATTTGCTCGCGTTAGTAGAAACAATTCATCGATTTTTGGTGGAGTTTCTCTCAGGAAACATATTTATAGATTAGATCTAACTTACCAAAACCACAAAGGAAAAAACATGAAAACATTTAGAATTTTTAAAAACAGAAGAAAAACATTTTGCAATCTACATATATCTAGCACCATTCAATTATTTTATGGATTTATGAAATACTGAATACATAATATTCTTGCAACAAACGTAGACTTTTACCTAATGTTTTATCTTCTTATGAAATAAAAAATAAAGAGAAACAATAATGTAACAAAAATGTACTGTATTTAAGGCAATATTTAATGATGCATGAACTGATGCTAGTAAAAGCTTTTCTCTAAAATCAATAAGTATAGATCGTATGGATCTGAGTTCAGAAAATATACGATGAAACGACATGACATGACAAAAGCCGCAAGGCCATTTCACGAGAGTTAGAAGGAGATAGCTATATAAAAATACTTTGACTTATCGATCGATTGATCGGCATATGGTAAAAAAATGATCTGTATGTATGTTAGGAACTTTATAAATGATACTGAGCGAATGTTTAAATTCAAATATATTTAGAAATTTGTTGTGAAGGAGTTACCTTTATTCTGCTTTTGACTAATTTCAGCAAAGCATAGGTAGTATTATTTAGGCAGTATTTAACATCACAAACGAAATCAATACCAAATATTTTTTTTTCCAGATATAAAAAAGTTTTAAAGTTTCAAAGAATCCATAACCGCCTTCGAACATTTTTTGTTTTGATTATTCTAAGTTTATTTTTTATGAACCAAGAAATCTACTTTTAACTGACCTTGGTAAAACATAATGTTTGCTTGGCAACAAGGCAAACAGAATCTAAATCAAATATTTGTTGAAAGTCAGTGGAAATGACTGACGCTTGCTTCCAATGAAGTCATAATCGAGTTTAATTGAATTTTTCTGGCAAAATTAGGGCACTTCATACAAATTGATATTAAGCAAGTTGTTTTGGCGTTTTTCCTTTTTGCAAAACATGCTGCTTGCTTGGCGCAACAACACAAACGAAATCTAAACCAACATTTGTGTTAAACTTGTTGGAAGAAAATGAAGATTTTCAGTGGAGTTTTGAACGAAAATTTGCATAAATTTTTCGGACCTTGAACCTCCGACATTACTTCCCAGAAAATGGCATTTATGTACAGCGATATATGGTGTGCGTAATATATGTATAATATCTAATCTGTAGATAGGACTATCATTATTACTTCTGTAGTTTTTTTTCAACAGACCTGTGCAACACCTGCGCATCTTCTGGAGATGTTCCGGTGATCTCAACGGCCATCTAAATCCAAATCGGAACAAATCGCCCGGTTTTTTTAGCGACACAAAGCATCATAAAATGGCGGCTATCAATCTTATACGTCACCTTAAACAAACAACACACCCTGTACCGTCCTCACACCACGTTCCTCGCTTCATTTATGAATTCGTGTCCAAAACGAGAGCACGGTTTTTCACCAAACAACAATTATTTACTGTTACCTGTGCAACAATTGTGTAGCTCAAGGTAAGTTCAATTGGGACGTTTTTTTTTCCTTTTCCAAAAACGCGTTCACCTCCACCGCCTGGTTGGAACCAACCAAATTTGATTCTAAACGCGTACCAAAAAACCACTGGATCTTTAATTATTATTATTATTATTTTTTTAATCTAATACGCTTACGAACGACTATCTCTTTAATAACTAAAGTTGTATCGCATAAGCACTTTGTTTTAACTGTTAACATATCATCTAGATTATACTGATAATGCAAAGATTTGTTTACGGCTTTTATTTGTGCAATGTAGCGTGGATGAAAAAAAGCAAGCGTTTCGGAATTCGAAAAGATTTTTCTTTCTTTGGAGGTGTCCCTCTCGTTCCGTTCGAGCAGACGAAACGGTTTAAATGATGAAGGTGTTTTGACGCCATCTTGGATTAACGTGCTTGGTATATTTTTGACGGGGAACTATATGCTTGAAACTATCCAGTCATTTCAGAAAATGGAGTTATTATGAAATACTCGAAGTTGACGTTGCAAAATTTGTATTTACCTTAAAAAAAAAATGAAACTTATACGAGTTGCTGTAAATTATATACAGCGTTGTTTGACATGGCCTTGTGTGGACGCGTCATCCACATTGGGCTAAATTAAGCGACAGTTAATCCCTAAATACTATTTTCACATTGTATTATATTGACTTATAAATTTACAGATATTTTAGTCAAAATTAAGAAGGCCTTTGAAATTAATTGTGTTAAATAATTTTTACAAGAATTCCAATTTGCCCTTGTGTGTATATAAGAGATGGGAAAAAGTCATTTCGATTAGTTCTAAAATTAAAAGTTACCAAAATATGATTTATTGTATGTATTCATCGACGAATCTCTAAATTACAAACGATTGTATCAATGATCACGTACAAGGATTAAAGGCAGGATAAAAATCAATTTTTTCCGGAGATAGGAAATGAAATCAGCCCCACACTTGCTCTACAAAAATAACGATAATAATATTTGTATAATATGATTTTATTATCCGTTAAGATACAGTATCTTGCTTATACAGTGCCTGAGGTTAAGGACAAAAGATACATAATATTTGAAAAGGAATCACCCACACACGCACAGATAATGGGGCGAAAATCCTGAAATTTCGTGCAAACAACAAAACGATGAACCCGCCCTCCATTATTATTACTAAATGACGACATCGAAATCGTTTTATATTTTATGAAATTAATTACGCCGGGATGCAGGCTTTATCAGTTGTGACATACACTTCGAGTAGGTAAGACCTCCGTTATCAGCTTAAATAAATCTCCAGGTGTTCGAGTGTCTGGCAAGGTAAGTTTCATTTCATATCATTTCAGCTAGATTTCAGTTGAAGCTTTAAATGAGCTGTTCGCAAATTCCAAGAAAACAAAGAAGGAGCAATGTCGTCATGCCAACAGGAAAGGGCTTGGCTTTGTTTTTCGTTAAGTCAATAATAATTTATCATCGACGTGCTTCTGTTTTCATATCTTGCAAACTTTGCACTTTTGCAAAGGAAAGAAAGTTTTTAGTAGTCACACTAAAATGATAGTGGACATGTAATCTTTTGCTTTCAGATTCGATGACCAAAATAATTTGTTGCATCAATCAATAAGAAAATCATCGAACTTTTTTGTTTATTTTGCAAAACATTTTTGATAACTCTACTTATTGTCGTTCCCCTGTATAAAGTGAGAAGGGGAATTACTCATGATTTTTGACATTGCGAAACCGACATGCTTTTTTTTATCAAAAGCAAACGTGCAATCAGATTAAAGGCTTAAGGGAGTTTTGGCTAAAGACTTTCTGGGAAGTCGGATTTCCGTACTTAAGAATTTATGATTTTTAATAAAAAATTTCGTAATTTCTGTAACAAAAATTATTTCTTGCTAATGCGTAAATATAACTCGTGTCTAAATAAAAACCTGGTCAAGTAGGCTACATTTAGTAATATAATGTAAATGCAATGGATAAATTCTCGATCACAACCCACTTGACCAGGTTTTTATTTAGACGCTCGTTATAACATAACATATTACAGTTTCTTGGAGGATGACCAATCTCTTTTAGCTTCCTAAATCAAATTTTAAATAAACGAAATAACTAAATCGGAAAAAACATTGTTAAGTTTGAAGTTAACCGAATTATGGTTATTGTATGTACAGAGCGTTCATAAATGATTGAAAGGCATTTGAACTTCCCGCTCAGTGGCTTAATTTTAAAAGTCGGTATTAAATACTACATTTCCTTCATGTCCTGGGAAAATTTACAAAAGGCAACTGTTTAAAAGTATTATTATTAATTACGCTGCCGTTTACAGTATAGCCGTCCTCTATTTACAACCCATTTGAATGCGAAACGATTCAAATTCATTTCAAAATCGTTGATTGCATTTCATTTGCAGTTATTCAATTTCCGATCAGTGATGACTTATGAAGAAGTGATAGAGTTTCCGCTCCCTCATCCCCTACTGAACAAGCTACTTTTTACAATCAGTAAGCAGTTTGATGTGATTTCACACATTTTGAGGTTATTTTCATTACAAAACATCATCCTTTAAGAATCTCTCTGTTCGCTTTAAAATCAATTCGGTTCAAAATCAAATCGATCTGATTTTGAGTAAGCTGAATTCAAAAGGAGGATGGTTTACTTTTTTGCACTTAATTTACATCGTAATATCTTAAATAAAAAAGTATATTAAAAAATAAGTTTCATAAGATTTTAGTGCTTTACGGCTAGTTTTCTAATCGATATGTGTATTTTATACTATTTTTTTCTGTTTTGGTTTTTAGATGTAAAAAGAAACTCAAGAATTCGCGTCATAAGGTTTGTTCGTTTGTTCTGCACTTTCTACACTTTTAACTTTTTTATTCTACTTTTCTCACTCCCACTTACATAATATTATATACGTCTCACTCTCTCAGGAGCGGTGTAGAAAAGTTCGAGCGTTGTGTTGGTTTTGAAAATTAGTTTCTAAGTCAACTTCTGTAATTTTAACGTGTAGTATCGTCCAAATTTACATTATTTTTAACACTTTTAATATGTTTAATATGTCTGTTACTGACGTACAATAATTTTTATTGTGAAAACTATATGACACATCTACCAAATTTAGTCTAGTCGCCCCGAAGATGGCCTTTTCTAAGTTCGAAACATGTCGGCATTAAACATCTAGCTCTCCGCACTGCGTTTTCTTAGTAACCCTAAGACAAATCCTAAAGTTTCTTTCTTAAAACTTTTGGTTACTAGTATCAATCATGGAGCAACTTACCAAAATTATATGTCTATTTATTTTTATCAGTTACTCAAGAGAAATACATGATTCAAGAATTAAAACGTAGATTTACATTTAACATAATAAAAAACCTAAATGTATTCGTTTTACATATCAAGTGGGCAAGCAAAAGTAAGTACAGTTTGTAAAATGGATATTTTTGCGCATGCCATTGATAAAAGGAATAGTAAAACCAATTTTTATATGTAGCTGTTGTATCTACGTATCACTCATTCAGATTATAAAAGGTATGTATGTTTGTAAAGTAAAATTTACGATTTATTACTTGGCTTGACAGTATTGATGTGTTTCATACGCATAAAATCAATGACGTGCCTAAAAGATCCGTTTAACAAACTGTAAGCCAAACCGTTCCTACAGGGTGTCAGGTTATAGCTTGGACAAAGTAAAACTGTAGATTAAGGGTGTCAAATGGGATCCGAAAGTACTTAGACATGCAGAAAGAGCGAACTATTGAGGACCGCTGATAGTACTTACGGAGCGAGCGCCTATTAAAGCAGATGTATCTTGCCCAATGCACAATTGCAATAATTATTTGACGATTCGGTGTACGGCGCTGGTGACATCTACGCTCTGCAGCACGTGCATTGCACCTACATTCTCCGTACATTAGAATAAAGTCAACAACACTCTGAAATCTGTTGAGACACTGAACGTGCGTTATTTTCCTGTCGTAAAACAATAAACTATCTGGGATTTGATGGCAAGGGATCGCCCGCCCGGTTGGCGTTCGGCACGCGGGTGGGTGTAAAGCTATGCGTTCACTTGTCCGCATCGTACGCATCGCACGAATCGGATTTTATCCTACCTATGCGTTCACATCGTAAGAGGCGATCCATCCGATGCGGATAAGTGAAGGGCTAGCTTAACAGTAGATAATAAAATCAGTGGTTTCGAAACAATTTTTATCGATTTTTGTTTGAATTTTTTCCTGGAAAACGCAAGCCGCAGCACCCTCTAATGTAAAGGCTTTTTTACTGTAAAGAGTGTTCTCAATACGTGGTTTGAAAGTGTCCAGTCAATTAATTACCTGACAGCCTTACTTTTGCTCAGTTAAAAATCATTATTTGATATGTAAAACGAATACGCCTATTATTACAGTCAGACTATTTGTTTTTATAAGTCCAATTA
Organism: Dorcus hopei; assembly: GCA_033060865.1. NCBI lineage: Eukaryota > Metazoa > Arthropoda > Insecta > Coleoptera > Lucanidae > Dorcus > Dorcus hopei. Next base: position 10,793,238 of record CM065422.1, read on the forward strand.
CAAATTTTGGAACCGAAATATTTTGCTTAACTACGAACTAAAAAACTGGGCCTATTGTAATAGTGGAGTAACGGTTTTTTTTTCGGTAATTTTTTAATTCATTTTACGGTTTCGGCTTCTAAACGTTTGGATTTTCAACTTTTGATCAATTTTCTTCGGGGGGGCTGTAAACATGCTTCGGGGGAGCATCGCACCCCCGGAGAGGTATCTGAAAGAAACACTGGGTTGGTGGCATTGGTTGACGCTTAAATAATTTTAACAAATGTCAATTTCTAGGTTATGTTTATAATTTGAGATGCCAACAAATATAAGTAATGTCAAATAAATGTTAATTTGGAGGTTATTTTAATATACTCTGTGTGACTCTGTTCACGTGGTCGCCAACTTCGTAAAATAAAATTGTGGATGCTTTACTGAGTTGCTGTATGAAACAACCCAAATGAGTTTCATAAAGGAGTCGTTTCAGCACCAAGTATCATCAACTCAGAAATACCAACGTTGTAAGACGAAAATTACTAACACGACTTCAGGCTCAATTCAAATGCCTTTCAATAATTTACAAACGCTTTGTATAAAGTTGCAAGCTGTGATTGAAAAAATCTCAATCACCTAATTTAAGTGATCAATACTTTTTGACGTAGGTATGTGACAACTACCGTTTTATTAGATGTGTCTTTGATGTTAACATTTCCAAATCTTTTGTAAAAATTAAAAATAAAGTAGATTCTAAAATTAGGAAATGCTGAATACCACTGGAAGCTTTCCTCACGTAAGCTTTCTTGATTTGTATCCATTTGAGTCTAGAATTGTTTCAAAGTAATTCATGCTTAACAATTTAATTAATAGATGAATAGATAGTACTTCCTAATTTTATTTTTTATTTATATAGCTACCGGTTTCGGTTCTTGAAATGAACCTTCATCAGGCCTGAAAAAAAATTACTTAGCATTTTTCTTTCAATTCTTGTTTTCCAAATAAACACTCCGCAAACAAATAACTTTTTGACTACATTCTGTCTTAATCCATTCAGATTTTCATATTTACAATTGTTTTAGACTATTCTAATTTGTCTTATCTGTTTTACACAACATGTCATTTGTCTTATTTGTTATACTTTTTTTTTAGATTTTAATTGTCTTAATTATTATACATGGCTCACACATTTTTACATTCAATTCACTTGATACAATATTTTTACATTATTTACAAACATTTTTTAAAATTCAATTGTAATGATAAGTAATTTTTTTCAGGCCTGATGAAGGTTCATTTCAAGAACCGAAACCGGTAGCTATATAAATAAAAAATAAAATTAGGAAGTACTATCTATTCATCTATAATAATTACCTAATTAACGGGACCATCTTATGGATCAAATTTAATTAATGATCATGTACGATCTTAATTATTTATGTACTTTAATGTTACTTATAATAATTATAAAGATTTATTGTTTCTGTTGATGCAACTTTCTTACGTTCGCTGTTTAAGTGTATGAGCTTTTTCTGATTTTTCTTTATTTATTCATATCTAAGTTTCAGAAATATAATTATTAAAGTCATCCAAAATAAAAAAATCTAATTTTTAATGCAGTTCAACATGTTTCAAAAATAGGCGGACAAATTACAAAAGCAAATTTCTTACAGAAAAATAAAACATTGAAACAAACAAACTCAAAAGATCTTTCATTAAAGAGATGGCGTGCGCCTAAAGTTCCCATTCAAGTTTTTAAAACTGACAACTCAAATATTTTGATTTTTTAAAAATAATTACTTCATGATGAAATGCATAGCTAATTTTTTTTATGAAAGTTTATTGTTTGATATTATGAGCGTTTTAAAAAAATATCTCGAAAACGAAATTCTTGACGTTTTTTCACTATTTCTTTGAAAATATTTAATCTCGAGAAATTCGTGAAGAAAAATTATTGTTTTTTTTTTGTAAATACGTTAAAACTGCGCCACTGGATTAATCAGTTAATTAGATTTCTTAAAAAAGTGCCAAAAATACAACCATTTAGGTTTCAAGTCATTACGCACAAAAAAAAATTAAATCAGTAGCTCACTTTGTTCACTTATTTTTGGTACACCCGGTTCAGTAACATTTTTTATTAGAATTACATGATTAAAAGTTATACAGGGTGTCTCAAAATCAACGCCCATGCTTGTGAGGTTCAATTCAGGAAGCCAGTCAACTAATCGAAATGAAAGAAAGAGAAAAGGCCTTCTCTAACCCATGACTATAGATTTGCCATTCTTCTGTATTTTCTAACCAACAGCTTGCTGTTCTTCTCTAGACAATGGTTATATATACAGCGAAATGTCAAGCGCTTTTTAATTTTTTTTTAAACTAGTATTAATTCGTAACACGTAAATAATTTCAAAAGTTTATGTGGAGATTATTTTTTACTTTGTAAAATATTTCTTTAATCGTTAACAAAATTTCATTTTTGGGAATTTTAAGTTTTAAAAAGAAATTTTTTCACTTTTTGGCGGAAATTCTTGTCCAAGCAGTTTGGCAACACTGCTGCCCGAAAAAATCTCAAACCTTACATCTATTTTATCACTTAATATCATATCCGTACTATTTATTTCATTAGTTTTATTGTCAATTGCTTTCTAAAGATCTAAAGATTGTAAATGGTGCGAAGTCAAGAAATTTATCATTTATTTATACATATCTATGTTGCATATGTGAAACATGTAATTAGGAATTGTATTCTTGTACGTTTCTTTCCTAAATAAATAAATAAAATTAAATTTGAATCCTAAATCGTCACATCTGGCAAGATTGCGCCTCGTCTAAAATTCCCAATAAGTAATACAGGTGTATGACTGATAGGATTGTATAAATTTGACCTCTTAAATCATAATTAAATAATTTTGTCAAAAGCAGTTCATATTTGACAATATTAAATATTTTGGTTAGGTAGATAATAACATGTCCTTTACGAAGGACTTTTCTTAGTTAGTTTGCAGTCTGTGAATAGGCAAACTCGAAGTCTTTCATATTTTTTATTTGAACAAAAATTCCTCGAAATATTTTGCCCACCTCTTCAATATCTACGTATTAAATTAAATTTAAAGTCTCAGGCCCGTATTCTCATCCTATGATTAATTTAATAACGCGTTTAATTCCCATGGCAACGCTCGTCCGTCACTCTCTTACACATTACACGTTCCTTATTTATTTTAATTGTACGACATTCACAACTTTAATCATAAGATGAGAATACGAACCTCAATCTTATAACATTTGTGAATGGCAAGAGCGAAAGCTTAGACTAAATTAACAATTATTGTTTAATTACTTAATATTAATCCAATTTTGTGAAAGATTTTTTTTAATGCGAAACGAATTCCAAGTCCATTCTTCATAAACAATATACTACGAAAAAACCGACATTCTTAAAATAATTTTTTTATTTTGATGTTGGCCTTCCAGTTAAGATCAAATGTGTATTTACTGGAAAGGGAAAATCATGTAATACATGATTTTGAGTGTTTTTCCCCAATCGGCCGAGTGGTGACGCTTCTAATCCCCAAAAGGGGGATGACAAAGCAAAACAAACAGACGCACACAATTAGTTCACGAAAGTCGTAAAAGCCTTAGAAAAACCTGGCGGAAAACGGATATATTACACAAATATGTCACCTTCCGATCTTAAAACTCGCACCTACCGCTCTGACGTCACTTCCAAAGCAATCGCCACAATCGTTTCTCCCCCGGTTCCAACCAAACTCCCGGCCGAGTAATTACACGAGCGACAACTATAGACTTTGGTTGTCGCGCGTCTTGTTCAAATAATTCCCCATCGGAGCAAACAGATTGCGTACACTTTGTTCTTATTTCGTCTTTTTTACTTTGCAGAGTTATATGTAACAGTTCGATGTTGGCCGGTTTACGTGCGCCGAAATACATTCGGAACGCGGCTTCACAAACAATTGTTTCCCTTGTCTCCTTCTTTTTTTAAATTATCTCATTCGTAAATAGATCTTCGCGAGTTAATGTAACGAACTGGTGTGTTTGTCCCGGTGCTTTCCGTTACGATGATTAACATGGTGAGTTTGATTCAGGAAGTGATGGGCCAAATAAATTACCTTTCTTTGCACATCTTTAGATAAATTGGGATGCCCTACATAGATCAGTATCTGATAATGTCCTTTACCAAAACCCAAGTTTATCAATCCAGGTATAATATTTTGAAAAAAAGTAACATCAAATAATCATGGTCGTTAATTTGACGTCACAAAAAGTTCTCCATCTATTTCAGATGGAACAACAGGATGTGAATTCTGCATCCGAAGACTCGAACGTGGTCAAGCAAGAAAAGGCCGGAAACTCCCCAGAACAACAGAGCAGCGTAATCATCAGACGACAAGTTATAACGACAGCTGGCACCATAGAGAACGAACCGAAGATAGAGCAAGTAGGCGCCGAAGAAGTCGTCAAAACTTCGACTCCAATCGAAGGCAGCCCTGCAGAAAACATTATCATCGCCACAACCCATGTCGACCCTCCCAAATACGAAGAGCAAACCCAAGGCGAAGATTCCCAAAATTTCGAGCAACAATACGGCTCGGACACCGTGGTGGTTTCAACCGAAAACTACCAGCCCGAACAGTTCCAACCGCAACAAGAACAAGGTGTGCAATACGCCGTCGACTTGAACGTTGCTCACATCGAAATACCCGTGTCTCAATACGAACAGCAAGAGGACGTCAAAACCATCGAATACACCAACTTGGAGAGCGTCCCGTCTTCTCAGTTCAATCAACAGTTCACTGCGGACGGTGCCCATTACTTGCAGCAACAGCAGTACCAAAGTTTTCCCGTGTTTGATATGAAAAACTCCAGGCAGGCAGATGAAAGCCCCCCAGACGATGTTTTGTACAATGATCCGACCTTGAGCTCATCAGTTAGGATGTCACAGGTAAATTTCTTTATTTTCCCATCTAATGACCCAAATGTTAATCACCAAATTAAAATTAAAAAATACCCTAATACCCAATTCGAGGATAATTTCAATCTTTCGAGATAATCAATGAAGATAATCAGTGGTTTGTTTCTCTGAACCTTTTACTTAGGGTATTCTCTTTTCTTTTCAGACGTCTTATGACATTGCAAACACTCACTCTCCAGCAAATCAAGTCTCTCTAATCGGCACAAACGGGCATACGTATCATTACTCGGTAAACTGGAACCAGCCCGGCCCTAGTGGTTTGGAATACCAGCAATTTGCCTCGACCAGTGGCATAAACCTTCACGAAACCGAGAGTGCAATTCATTCATTGCAATTCCAGACATATCCGGGAAACGGCTGGGGAGAGGACTCCTATGATCCGCCCATGCCAGAGGTAGATATCAAAGAGTGTGTGAATTGCGGCGCCAGTGTCACCCCTTTATGGAGAAGGGACGGCACGGGACATTACCTCTGTAACGCGTGCGGTTTGTACAATAAAATAAATGGCGTCAATAGGCCACCCGTTAGAACCAACAAAAAACCGCCTACAGTAAGTACTGCACATATTGATTGATTGATTGCATTTATCAAATAACAAAACATAACCTTTTTATTTTGTTTATTTTTTTACGTAGTTTTAAAGACATAAAAAACAATTTTGTATCTTTAAACCGTGTAGGGCTATAAGCTCTTGTCTAATCAAGATTGATTATATTAAAAAGAAAAAAAAAACAGATACAAAAAACTATACCAAAAACAATCAATTTAATTTGAAAATCCTGTGGCTGTTTAAAACGCTTTTGCCTTATCCAAGATATTTATCGATTTAAATACCGAGAAAAAATCTGATGGGAGAACACAAGTGTGTGTTAAAAATGATAAATTGAAAAAATATTTACAGGAATTTAACAATAATAATAAACAATGATTCTGCAGATTGTTAAATAAGACAATGCAAATTTTGCTGTGTCAAATTGTATACAAAATTTATGTCCATTTTATCTATTTATTATTTACAACAGTACATAACGTACAGGTGTCTATAAAAGTAGTGCCAAAAGTTTTGAAGGCAGAAATAGAAAAGCATTTACGTTTATTTTATTTTTCATATAGATATTTCTTTATTTATTTCTGAGTCTCTTCTTGTACAACTTAATATTGTATTTCATTAAATACATTTCAAAAGTACCAAATTTATTAATATAATATAATGTATTTCCCATTGACAAGTACATCTATTGCAAAGAAAATGGCTAAGTATGAAATAAATATTACTATTAAATTACTTTTATATAATAGTTATTTATGTATCAACGGCATAATTAGGAGATTATAGCCCGAGAGTATGTTTAAAGCACGACGCGAAGCGGAGTGCTTTTAAATGCTCGAGGGCTATTATCTACAATTATGCACGTGGTACATCCAACGTTTTATTTTATTTTGGCTAAAATTTATGGATTCAATATTTCTATATCGTATGCGAGTAATGTGCAAGTCGCGCCGCTTTCATAAAATAATTATGTATATTATTTGCGTTACTACATTTGGATTTGTTTACATTACTTCGGGTTTGTTTACTTTAAAGCCCTTGGGCAATAAAAGCCAAATTACGCCCGCAATTGAGTGCGAATAAACAAGATTATGGTTCCAAAATAAAATAAAATATATAATATTGCTTTTATTAGTTTAATAACTTAAATTAGTTTCAATTTTATCTTTAATAGGATACAAAATAAAATGTACGCAGTATATTCGTAAAGAAATTAAAAAATAAAAATAATTGCTCTACATTTTCTTTTCTTTCTTTTTCACATTATTAGAAAAATATTAATTATGTAATTAAGTTGACACAAACTCTTAAAGTTTTTTTTTAATTAAATCAAACATTTTTATATTTTTTAATTTCGTTATTTCTTAATCCTTAGAATATCTTTGTGAACGTTAAAATAAAGTTACACAATTTTTTTAATTTATTTACTTAACGTACAGATGAGTAATTGGAAAGGAAAATAAATTTAAAATTGGTAGAAACGAATTTTAAAACCAGAGACCAGACCAAAGTCTGAATTAAAATAAAATTTTTCAGATTTTTAAGTTTAATTTAATGCAGCATTAATTTTTTCCGATTTAAAAATACCCTGATGAAAGTTAAGATAAAAATAATTATTGCACTAGTTCTTCTTATTATTCTTTTTTTTTGTGATTTTAGGAAAGAAAAATAAATTTCGAATTAATTGACATAAATTCTAATAATCAAAATTAATTACATTAAATGAAAATTTAAATTTTTTTAAAGTTTAAATTAAGATTTTTAAGTTAACGTTAAAATAATTACACGCTCTCCTTTTTTTTGAGGATTTCTGGAAAGAAAAAGATTTCAAGATGATTAACACAAAATATAAAAATTAAAAGGTTTAATTAAATAAAAAAATTAAAATTCTTAAGTTTCATTTAATGGTGAATTAATTTTTTCTGATTTATTTATTTCTTACCTTTTTGTTGATTTTTGGATAGGGAACTTTCGATTTCGAATTAGTTGACTACAAACTCTAAAAAACAAAGGTTTTAATTAAATTAAAATTATTTTTTTTAAGTTTAAGTTAAGATTTTTGAGTAAAAATAAAAATAATTGCACAAATTCTTCTTATTTTTTTATGATTTTTGGAAAGAAAAATAAATTTCAAATTGGTCGACACAAAATCTAAAAACAAAAGTTTTTATTAAATTAAATTTTTTGAGTTTTTAAGTTACATTTTGCAGTGCATTAATTTTCCCAAATTTTAACAGGTTAAAACAAAATATTTACACAAGTGTTTTTACCGACGACTTTTATAAAAAAATAAATAGGTACATTTTAAATTGATCGACACAAACTCCTAAAAACTCAAAAGTTTAATTAATTATTATTAATCAATTAATGCTTTTCCTAAGTTAAAATTTTGATGAAATTATTTCAATTTAATTTTATAAAATTTAATAACATTTTATGTTTTTAAAAATTTGAAAACTTTCAAACATTTAATTAAAAGACGGTTTATTTTTTATTTTCTAATCGTTGTTAACCGGGTCTTGATTTTAAAACGAATTTTAATAACAAATAAAAATTGTCTATTTAAAAATGCATTAAAAAAGAAGTTTGCATTGCTCACTCATAAAATTAAAAAGTGAGCATCCTTCTAGCGAAATGTCCATTAAGATTATTTAAAATTTTTATTAACTATAGAATAAAAAATATGTAATGACTTAAAATAAAATAAATAATAATTAATTTAAAAAGTTTCCAGGATAATTTTTGTTTTGAAATAAGAATTAATTACAAAACCAATTTAACAATAAATAAATGGATGCAGAAATATGCAACGACGTATAACAATACATATTATACGTACAGGGTGTCCCGTGACGTAATGTCACCACTTCACATTTGTGATAATTAATTCAAATTAAGTAAGAAACTACAATAAAGTAAACCACTTTAAAAATACTGGGTGTTTAATGTTTATTAACATTTTAGTTTTTAAAATTTTAAAGTTCATCTAATCATTTATCCGTTCACCTAATAACCAATTCAAACTAAAAAGAATACGACGTGTTTTGTAATTTTCAGAATTTTTAAACTTTATCTCAAGAGGGGTTCAAAACGACCCCCGTTGTTTACTAAACAGATTCTATCGCGCTTCAAAAGAGATCTAGTTGCCTTTGATCACACCTTTTGAGATAAAGTTTAAAAATTCTGAAAATAATAAAACACGTCGTATTCTTGAAAAACGGTTTGCTTTATTAGAATTTTTTTTAGTTTGAATTGATTATTAGGTGTACGGATAAATGATTAGATGAACTTTAAAATTTTAAAAAATAAAAAAATTAAACATTAAACATTCACTATTTCTGAAACGCTTTGATTATTGATATTGATTATCACATAGGTAGGTGAAGTGGTGACATTACGTCACGGGACATTCTGTATACAGGTGTCCAAGCTTAAAAGGAACCACCTTAAATAACTTTGGAAGAAGTCATGTGAAAACAAGTTAAACTCATTTTAAATACGAGTACGTTCATGTTCATCTACCTTCATCTCCTTGTTCTAAACAGAAAATTGAAATAGTAAGGGAAATCCCTTATAAAGTTGTAATGATCTGAATATTCTTTTGTTTCACATATAATCAAATTGTAATAATTCAACTAAAAGAAATAACGAAAGTACTCTTCATAATTACTCCAGATAATTTAGGGCTGTAAATCAATACAAGTTTTGAAAAAAAATGAACGAGTTCGGGATTCATCTTATAGAGATAATCGTTTATTAAATTAAAAATAACTTAAATATCCACAGTCACCACTAACACTTCAATTAGCTAAGCATCATCAATCGCACAGTTCGTCATGGAGTAGAAAACTGATTTAAATCTCGTGCCCGGTTCTGTTTTTAAAGAGGTTCTTTCTGTCGAGAATATTCTCGTATAAGTGAGGAGTTTTCCAGAACAATTCCAGTTTCACCTAGGACGTAGCTTCGAAGCTTCTAGAATCATCGGAAAACTAAATGTCGCGACAGAACGTAACAATACAAAAAAATCTAAAGACGTATCATTGGACATTTTTAAAGGGGGTGTCTGAATAGAGCAAAGCGATGAAGATAGATATACCATGTATTTGGTTATCCATATACATAAAATGACTTATCTTGATCTGTCTACCAAAGTTACTAAAGGTGAACACTTTTGGCCGGGACATACTGTACATTAAGACAACGATCAAGTAAGTTTATTTTTTTTTGTAACTAAATTTAAATTATTTGTTTTGTTGTTAGCTACGTTTGGATAGATGGAACATAGTAATGTTTTCAATTGAAGTGAAAGAGGCATTAAATAGTAAAAATAAAATATTTCTATAATAGTTAATCCAGATTACGAAATAAACTTCGTTTGGGTATGTACCTATTTAATTGAGGTTTCATGTAGGGAAACTCGATTTTCGAAGGTGATGCACAAAATCACTCTTCAATGACAACGAAATACACTAAAATAGTATGAGCGTATAGGTACTTCTTCTTATCGCAAAGTCAACAGAAACGACCTAGTTTTTTCGCTTTCTCAAATAAACGAGGATAAATAATTTTATCAAAAGTCGGAGTTTGATAGCGTCGGTTGAGCTTCAATTCGGGTTTAGGTAACGTACAGGCTGGTCACAAATTCGATACTTTAAAAGGAAAATAAATCAGCGTCAAAAAGACGTTAATAAATTTAATAAAAATGATTATTTCTGCGATTAAAAAATGAATTTATTTTAACAATAAATTATAAACTGCCACTTTTGGATTTGAGGTTATCAAAATAGCAACAGTTTTGTTGTTTGGAAAACACAAATATTTAGTTATTTTTTTTTAGTGAATTAAAAATCAAATTCAAATTCCCAATAATTTAGGAAATATTAGGTTTGTTCGTAGTGCAGTTTGTAACTAGTTTGGAACCGTCAGATCCAGTCCCCCATCGAAGTTATGATCAATTTCGACCGTTGCGTTAAATGTAAAACGTTCATTGGTGCATATTTCCAACGGTTTCAAACTAATCAGAACTGCTCTACGAACAGACCTATTATATAATTAAGTTTTAGTTAAGAAATTAACAAAGTAGTAATACTAGATATATAAAAGTACAATTTTAATTTGTAATTGTTGCAGACTGGTAACCGTCGCAGTGGTGTACAGTGTGCCAATTGTAAAACGACTAGCACAACATTATGGAGAAGAAATAACCAGGGAGAGCCTGTCTGTAACGCCTGCGGTCTTTATTATAAATTGCACAATGTGAGTAGAACTTTTTCACTTAATTTAGAAGAAAATGTGGAAACGAAATGGTCCCAAAACCGATACTTGGTGTACCCCAATTTCTTACTTAAAAGGTCCATCAAATTAATATGATTCTTCCTAAACATTTTTGGAAAAATTCACTCTCAAGAGATAAAGTTATTAATTCTCAAAAATCTAAAACAATTTTGGATAAATAATCAATGTGTTTCCCCCGTTAGGCACTCGTGAAGCGAGAAAATACTTTCTTCAACCATTCGCTTGTATTTCTTTGTTCAAAAATGGGTCAAAATTAATTTGCAATCTTTCCAAATACAATCGAAGGGCAATAAATAATCTTGGCGAGTTATTTTGGCCCACCAATCGATTGCCAGAGATAACGACGACTTTCTTTGAACGCGACGTTCTGAGAACGTTTGCTTGCGTCAGAGAGCCGCCGATAATATCAGGCCTGATAAGGACATGACGACCGATCCGCTTGCTATTCTGGATTTCGAAACGAACGATTTTATCGAAGTTGAAAATCAATAAAAGAATTCAATGTGAATTGCGTCAAAACTATTTCTGACAAAATTAAACCATTGCATATCAAGTCTTCTCCTGGACAATCTGCGACTCTTTAGAAACACACTTGCATACCGTCTAGAAGTATCATGGATTAGATAAAGATAAGACTCTAAATTATCGTCGACTGTTTCTTAGAAACATTTAAGAAAAGATTGGAAGAGATGACACTTTTCTGATATATCTTCCAATCCAATCCAAATTTATTCCATTTAATCCAAACTTAAAAAGTTCTACTGTTTCGGACATCCGCTTGTAGGTAGAAATCCATTTTGAAAATGGACCTCAATAGATGGCGCTAAAAACAATCGATATTCGGTTGAATATCTAATATAAATGTAAGAAGATTTTGTCCAGAACTGTCGCGTAATTGACCCAGAGAAAAAGGAATGCAGAAGATAAGTGCTGCATTGTATAATTGTGAAACATGAATCCTAAACAAGAAGTCGAAAGAAGATTTAAGGAGGTAAGAAAAGAAGATAACCAATAGAGTACTAGGGGGGAAGATGAATGTCAGAGGGATGAATGGAAAAGTATCGAGTCTTCAATAAAAAAGTACCTCGAGTTGGAAAAAATCGTCTGTCGTAGCTTGCATATTCAATTTTTTATGTGTCAAAAACGATTCCATTAATCTCAAAATATTCGTATATAGACTTTTACTCATTAATTTCAGTTGTTGGACAACACATATTCGTTGGTGGAAGTGGCCATTGCAGGAAAATATTCGTTCTTAAAATAAATTGTTTGAATTCAGTCCTTTCACTTCGCATAACCTAAATTTTATATGTATTTTGACAGTTCTTGTAACAGTCACAGCATCTGTATGGTTCAATCTGCAGGGTATTTGTAAAATAAGTGCAGAAATTTTAACCACATTAGCGTGAGAGCACATAGAACACGGAAAAATTAAAAAAAAAAATTCATAACAGGGGGAAAATTATTTTATCCGCACCTTATACGACGTTCATGAAACAACAAGAAACTTACGGAGCCTGCTTCGCTGATCGTAGGCAATAAACATCGCAGGCGTGACTAATATGCAAAGGCGCACTCACTCACCGTATAATACCTGTGTGTGTGTGGAGAAACACATTCAAACGTTCACTTTTAGGAATATTTAAAATAACTGTTCAAAGAGGTATCCATCATTAGCGACACACACATGAAACGTTCCATAATCGCGAAAATGCTGTGACATTAGCTGTAAATGTTCTTGCATGGATTTGGAAATGTGTTTCCATAAATCCGCGGTGCTTCCTCAGTATTTCCTCGAACTTCGGCGTAGATGAGGAACATATCTGTTCTCTCGCCGTGCCGTTCGATAATTGCGGCATTTTGATAAGTAATACTAGGCACAAAAAATAGTAATCGTATTTAGCTTTAACTCGTTCAACCACTTTTCACAAACTAAACTGTTATCCCAAAGGATACGGAGCAATAAATTGTGCGTCATAATCATTAAAAAAATGTAGCAAATTCCTTGAGTACGATACGACTTACTGCGACGTGAAATAATGCTTTTATTGGCGTCCGGACTTCGGCAAAGGTCACTTGCTGTTTCTTTGTTCCAACAAATCTTTTCTGCAGTCGCAATAAAATTTCCTTTTCTTGACCTACCTCAAAAACATAGACGTGCGATTAATTTTTGCCCGATTCTCAATTTCAATTTCTCGAAATGTGTAAAACTTTTGTTAAGGACATACGAGTTCAATCCTTGCCATTTATGGTGATGTATTACAGGTTTAAATATTTGCATATAATAAAAGAACAGGCTGTATAATAGCAACTTTTCTTTCCAAGATTAACTTGAGGTAGGTTTTCGTTGAAGACTGAATACGAAAGTTACTAGGGACTAAAAATAATGGAACTAAACATTACAATGGCATTTGGAAAGAAAGGAGGATCTAGAAAAAGATGGATGTTCTGGGCTTGCAGAGTATTTGAGGGAAAAGTGTTACAAAACTGAAGGGACAAAAGGTCGAAGCAACTTCAAAAAGCCAAAAAAATTTAGAAGCCAATCAAAACGAAAGGTAACAGAACCAAGAAGAAACAAAAAACCGATCTGCAATAAATTGGGGTTAAAAATTAGAAAAGATCGAAAGACTTAAGGGCAAAGGAGGAGATTCAAAATTGGAAGGACAAAGCCAAAGTTAAGAAAACATGAAAAGAGCAACAACTTGAAGCAACTTCCAAAAAAAAGAAAATTAAGAGTCAATCAGAACGAATGGTGACAGAAGCAAGAAGAAACAGAAAAACGTTCAAAAATGAATTGAAATTAAAAATAGAGGAGTTCGAAAGGGTTTGAAGGGCAAATGAGGTACAGAAGTGGAAAAACAAAGCGAAAGACAAAGTGCTGGAGCAAAAAGTAAGTTGAAACATCTCGAAAATGAAAAACAATTGACGAGTTAATCAGAACAAATGGTGGCACAAGCAAAAAGAAGTAGCAACAACTAAAAAGCCCAAATTTCAATAACAAAGAGAAAGAAAACAAAAAAAAATGTTTACTTCGAATAAGGAACGCAAGAAATAAAATAAATCGCTACAGTTGAGGCTCCATCTGTTGATCTGTGCTAATATTAAATAGGCGACGATTTGAAAGGCATTTATTAACTAAAAGAAAATTAATTGACATTTCGTGGTTATTTACTTTATTAGAGGACTTAAAATTAAATAAAAGCAAGAGATAAAACGCAGGAAAAATTGAAAAAAGAAAGAATTTTGATTGCGCTTAGCGCCATCTGTTGAGTGAATTCCGTATTAAATAGTAAATATCGTTAATTCCTTAATAAGCCACTTCGTCAAATATTAAAAAATACAATGTAAAACAAAATTGATTAGGTATTTTTTTCTTTACAAGGATATTTTTTTAAATTAAAGCAATAAATTAGCATAAAATTTTTTTAAATTAAAGCAATAAATTAGCATAAAAAATAAAAATAAGAATTGAGATAAAAAAATAGAGGAGATCGAAAGTACAGAGCAATTAACGAGAGACGTAGCAAGAGAGTAACAACAAAAAAGACATAAATTTGTTGACAAAGAAAAAGAAAGCGAAATAATATTAATAACAAAATAAATATGTAATTGCAATTGCCGCTCCATCTATTGATGTTAATGTTAAATAGGCGACAATTTGAAAGCTCTTTAGAAGACAAAATTTTTAACAATTCATAGTTATTATTTCTTTAGGGAATGCTTAATAAAATAAATAAGTATTAAACATGAAGAAAAGCTGAAAAAATAAAGAAACTTGATCGCATATAACTCACACCATCTATTGAGCGAAATCAGTACTAACTGCAATGTCATTATTTTTTTTTAATAAACTACTTAATCTACTACTTAAAATTAATTAATAATATTAAATTAATTCGCTACACAAATAAAATACAAATATATTACAATTAAAATCAATTTTATAATAGTACATAATTAAAACAAGAACTAACTATCGATCGAATTCTTGTAGAATGTTTAAGAAGTGCGTAATGTGGAATTGTGGAATGTGAAATAATAATAATAAAGAAATTTGAGTTTAGAAGATATTCCGGGTATGTTAGGAATGAAAAGTAAAGATAAAGTTGAAGCGACTTCTAAATACATAATTAAGAAACTGAACGAGTTAGAAATAAAAGAAGTGGTAACAGAAACAAGAAAAACAACAAAGAATGAATGGGGTATTAAAAAAGTAACAGAACAAGGAAAGTCCTAACAAGAGAACAATAACAACCAAAAAGTAAATTTTTTTGACAACGAAAAAGAAAACGAAATAAATTTCTATTTAATCAGAACGAAACGCAAAAAATAAAATATATAAATAATTTCAATAGGCGCTCCATCTATTAATCTATGGTGATATTAAATAGGCGACAAATTGACTAAACTAAAAAGAAAATTAATTAATAATTCGTGATGATTTAATTTTCTAGGATATTTATTAAAATATAAATAAACAAAAGTGAGTGATGAACATAGACCGACCGTTACAGTGACCAAAAAAATAAAATCGATCGCATTTGACGCCATCTTATCAATTGAAGTTAGTATTAAACTGCACGTGTCATTAATTTCTTTAATAAACTACCTACATCATTAAATACTTAAAAATATAATGCTAAGCAAATGTCTTTTTTCTTCACGACTTTTTTTAAAATGAATCCCAATCATTACAGGAACAAAACTGCTTTTCGTAATTCTTTGCTATATTAAGAAAATTGAAATGATTTGTGTTTAAGTGGAAACGAATGAGGTTGAAGCTTTATTGATCGAGTTCTTTTAGAATGTTTAAAGAAGTGCGTAATGAAAAAATTCTGACCCAGTTTTCGGGTTTGTTGCGTGCACCGTTAATTTCGGTAAATATTTATGTGTGATAAAGTGCAATGCACCGCGTCGCTAGTTACATAAAACTAACCGTATATCACAAATTTTGGCAGACGAGATATCTCTAGATTCCGCTCTATCTCGTATAGTTAAGATACGGCGTATTCCTTCTGGATTAGATACTCGGTATCTACCGGCGGGGTTGATACACAAAGTCATGAATGCATCCCACTATCAGGAAGATACTGCAAATTATGTAACAGATTATGATTATCGCGGTTTATTGTCAACGCATTTATCTAACTACCTGCTTTCATTCATGAAAACATCAGCCGGTGCTATGTTTCAGAAGATAAACTTTTATTTTGACGGGAATTTCCCAAATTTTATACTCTTGTTTATGTTTTAGATGAATCGCCCTCTCAGTATGAAGAAGGAAGGAATACAAACACGTAAGCGCAAGCCTAGAGGAAGAGGGTACAACATGCCCATGAATGGAAACACTTCCCCTGTGATGTCACGTGTTACATGTAAGTAACTAATTTTTTTCATCAAATGAAAAGACCATGTAATATCAATCAGAGGAAAACAACGATTAATGCGTTTTACAACGTATCAAAATATAAAAGTTGATTTTGATTAGATTAAATAGAATCTTTTATATTTAACGATGTTATCATCGGCTGGCCAAAATTAAAAATCGGGGGATAACCGAAAAATTCTAGCAGATTTTAGAAACTCAACATATAATGTAACTAATCTAAAGCTACATACGGTGAAATGCATCAAAGTTAAAAGCTTTCCATAATTCATGAAATATTTTATTGAAATATAAATGGTTTACAACAAAATCGAATCTGACTTATCGCAAAGTTATAGTAATTGAGAAATTCGTGTATACACCATTTCTCACGTGAGCACACATAACATTGACTGATCGTCGAACATTTCAGCTTTGTTCCCGTCGCTCCGATAAATTCTATTTGTTCAGCACTTATCCGCGCGCTATCTATAAATTTTATCAATGTTTAAAAATAAGTACGTTTATTGCCGCTATAAATATATCTACTAACAAGAGAACGGGCGAGTTTCGCGTCGTCGAAACGTGGAGAGGATTAATTTCATGCACACACACATACCGTTTCGACACGTCAAGGATTAAGGCACCGTTTGTTTAAAACTAACAAAACATGTATTGTGACAGGCAAACAATCATCCACTCGATCAGTTGAACTTAGTAGAAACGACGCAGAATTTTCCGCGGTTTTAACAATGTCAGCGGTTTCTCAATCAATATCGAAATCAACTATCAAATATTTATTTAACCAATATTAAAACAACGGCAATGAATTAATCTAAAACGTTTACACAAAATCACAACGAAACGTGTAATTGTAATACCTACATTCAATTGGTTTTAAGTACCTAATACTTGCCAGAGAAAAATAGGAAGAAGGATAACGAAAAGAAAGATCTTGCGCAAAAGAAAACCTTTGTAAACAAAACACTTCTAGATATGCAATACCCAAACATGTTACATAAAATTAAACTTTCCCGAAAAGCGAAATTACGAGAACGAAATACTGGATAATAAAAACATTGAAAGCACCTACCTAGTTTAGAAAAGGAGATTCAGGAAAAGGTGGATAACGGAGATGAAAAAGACCTGACAAGGAAAAAGTAAGAAGCAGAAGAAAATGGAAGTAGATGTAAGGCATTTGAAGCCATCGAACCTATGAAGCTCGCTTCTTCATTTTCCATTCCTAAATATCCGAGATGTTTGGCTTTGTAATTACTCTCAAAAAACCAGTTCTCGCTGTGCAAACTAAACGAAGGCAAATTACAATTGAAGAAAAATGTCGAGGTCATACTGAGGAGAAAAATGAAACACTGGAGAAGAAAAATAAATAAAAAAATACGTAGTTGCATGCTTTTTCTAAACAGTAATAGTTAGGACACACACAGGAAAGCCAAAGTCGTTAAAGGGGCGCTGGTTTTAGAAGAAAGTGCAAAAATAAAAGCGTAAATCGAGAATGAAATGGATGACAACGATGAAGAAGACCTAATACGATTGGAGTCGAGGAAAAAATATGAAGCAGAAGCAAATGGAAGAAATTGTGAAGGTTTTGAAGTGGTTGAATCTACGAAACCTTATCTCATCATTTTCTATTTCGTAAAAATTTAGATTCTCAAACTATTATATATAGAAATTTAAAAAAAAAGAAATATGAAAGGATAAATTTGGGGTGTGAGGATGTGGAATTGAAAAAAATTAAACAAATTAAAATTGAAAAAGAGAAATGTTGAGAAGGTCATGCTGAGACGTAAGGATGAAAGACTTAGGCTGGAGAGGAGAAGAAAAAAAAATAAAAAAATCTGAAGTTGCAAGCGTTTCCCAAACAGTAATAGTTAGGGTTTGTACAGGAATGCCAGACTTGTTAAAGCAGCACTGGTTTTAGGAGAAAGTGCAAAAATAAAAAAGACTGAAATGGACGACAGCGATGAAGACGATCTAACACGATTTGGAGTCGAGGAAAAAGTAAGAAGCAGAAGTAAATGGAAGAAATCTTGAAGGTTTTGAAGCCCTTGAATCTACGTAACCTTGCTTCATAATTTTCTAATCCTTATTCTCTAAGAATTTGGGTCCTCGAACTACTCTCAGAAAACTAACCTATTACTCGTCATCATTAACCCATTACTGCTGTTGCATAAAATCAAATAAAAACAACGAAACGAAACGAGAGATCTTGCAAAGAAATCGAAACACTTATCCGTATCTGTAATATCAAACAAGACGAAAATATGAAAATTAAAAAAAAGAAATAAGTTTGGGGTGTGAGGATATGGAATTGTAAAAGAAATTAAACAAATTAAAATTGAAAAAGAGAAATGTCGAGAAGGTCATGCGGAGGTGTAAGGATAAAAGACTTAGACTGAAGAAGTTGCATGCGATTCCCAAACAGCAATAGCTAAGGCATACACAGGAAAGCCAAACTTGTTAAAGGAGCGCTGGTTTTAGGAGAAAGTACAAAAATAAAAAAGTAAATAGTTCGGGAATGAAAAGGACAACAGTGATGAAGAAGACCTTACACGATTTGGAGTCGAGGAAAAGTAAGAAGCAAAAGCAAATGGAAGAAGTCGTGAAGGTTTTGAAGTTGTAAAGGTTTTGATTTACTACGTAATCTTGCTTCATCATTTTCTATTCCTTATTTCCTAAGAAGTTGGATCCTCAAACTACTCTCAGAAAACTAACCCACTACTCATCATCATTAACCCATAACTGCTGCTGTGCAAAACGAAATAGAAACAACTAAAATGAAATGAGTTCTTGCAAAGAAAATCTGTGTAATCAAAACACTCATCCAGATCTGCAATATCAAATCAAAAAAAAAAATTAAAAAAAATGAAATATGAGGAGGATAAAATTTTGGGGTGTGAGGATGTGAAACTGTAAAGGAAATTAAACAAATTAAAATTGAAAAAGAAAAACGTCGAGAAGGTCATTCTGAGGTGTAATGATGAAACATGAAAGACTGGAGAAGAAAGATAAATAAAAAATATGACGTTGCAAGCGTTTCCCAAACAGTAAAAATTAGGGCACGCACGGGAAAGCCAAACTTGTTAAAGGAACACTGGTTTTAGGAGAAAGTGCAAAAATTAAAAAAGTAGTCCGAGAATGAAATGGACGACAGCGATGTTCAAGACCTAACACGATTTGGAGTCGAGGAAAAAGTAAGAAGCAGAAGCAAATGGAAGAAGTCGTGAAACTATGCTTTGTCCAAGAGTCAGATTAAGGTGGAATTCCGGGTAATAAACACGTCAAAAGCACTCTCTTTGGAGAATGGTCAAAAAACGAAAAGAAGGTCGAGAAATAATTTAATTTTAGGTAATAAACATGTCAAAAGCACTATCCTTCGAGAATGAGTAAAAAAACGGAAAAGTAGGTTGAGAAAGAAGCGAATTGTGCAGGCTTAACACGACACGGAAAAGTAGGTACAGAAAGAAGCGAATTGTGCAGACTTCACACGACTAGGGGTAGAGGAAAAGGTAAGGGGTGGAAGTAGATGGAAAAGAGTCATGAACAGTTTTGGGGTCACGAATTTGCAAAGCTTGTAGAATTGTACTATCATTATAATTAATTATCATTTTCCGTAAACCCATGTATCTAAAATATTAAGTACTCCAAGAAAACTACAAAATAACGAAAACAAATTGAAATCTGAAAGCGTAAATTATTGAGAAGGAATTGTAGTTTAAAGTTGGAAGATTTAGACAGAACAAGAAGGAAAAACAAAATGATTAGGAGATATCGCAGGAAAGCCGGATATTATAACAAGTTTGTTAGAAGGCTTTTGGAAGGAGATATAAAAATAAAGGACCAAATAGAAAGAAAAACTGGATGTCGGAGGTGAAAGCAAGCATAATATGAATGGGTATTGAGGAAGAAATGACGGAAAGTATGAATGTTGCAAATCTTGTATTCAAATCATTCTTTAACAATTCCTTTTCTTTTCCTCATCAATCTTTTAACGTCTGCGCTATGCTCTTTCTTTTCTCCTAATTCAGTTTTAACCCTCCTCATCTTCTTCGCTCGTTTTTGCTTGCTTCTTTGCATTGGTTTCGAAAGCAAAAGCAAAAACGGAATAGAACAGATCGAGAAAAAACTGGACTTTGAAGCTCTTTTTTGCTTATTTTTAGTACCCCTTCTTGATGCATTTCCTCTTTCTCTTTCTCATACGCTTAAATGATCACAGAAGAGTCGAATGGAAGGCATGTAAAAAAAGCCTTAGTTTCGTAACGGACAAATAAGAACGAAGAAAAAACTGATTGTTGGAGGTACACGTTCCTCTTTGCTTGTTTTTAGGACCGTTCTTTGCACAATTCCTCTCCTTCTCTCTCTCATACGGATAGATGATCACAGAAAAGATTCACGACGGGCATGTTAAAAAAAGCGTTGGTTTCGAAAGGAAAATCAGAAACGAAGAATAGCTGGAGAAAAAACTAGAAGTTGGAGGAGAAAATTCTTTGCTTATTTTTAGGACCGTTCTCGACACCATTCTTCTCCTGTTTCTCCTACGCATTAGATGATCACAGAAAAGTTCAATGTTCAAAAAGCATTGGTTTTGAAAGGAAAAGCAAAGGCGAAGAAGAACAGATTGAGAAAAAACTGGACGTTGGAGGTGAAAGCTCTTTTCTCTTTCACAGAAAAGTCGGATGAGTCGCATGCTAAGAAGCGTAGGTTTTGAAAGGAAAAGCAAAAATGAAGAAGAACAGATAGAGAAAAAACTAGATATTGGAAGTGAAAGCAGACTTACGTGTGAACGGGTGTTGAGGAGGAAAAATTAAAGGTCGTAGAACTGTGTTAACATCATTCTTTAACAATTTTTTATCCCCTACTGCAGCCTCTTCAAACTACTCTCAGAAATCTATTCTTTCCTATTTTCTTCTTCAGCTCAGACTTTCCTCATGCTCTTTTGCATGTTTCTATTACCACTCTTGGCACCTCTCTTACTCTCTTTCATACACATTAAAAGAATTTTAACTATTTCTTGTTTACTGTTTCCACCAATCAATGGTCCAGTTCTAGCTCCCCTGTTATTGTTATATATCCATTTTGTGTTTTGTGCTATATTTATTTTTTGCGGGCGTTATTTTGCTGCTGCGTTTATCTCTGATCCTGATTTGATAGATAAATTGGTGCAGTTTGATTTTTCGTTCATTTCTTCTTTATCGTCTTGTGTTTATCTGGTAGGTACTATTTTGGTGCTTCAAATGCAGAAATGTTGATAAATGAATTCTTGATGATTTGGTTTCATGAATGTGATATTCGGTTTATCTGATTGAATGAATGCAGAATTTACGATAATACAGCAATTATTCGGTAGAATTGAAAAAAACTGATTTTTTCTTTAGTGGGTTGTTTTGACCTTCCTATTTAACACTGTGCATTTTTACTTATTGTTTCTTAAAATCGTTTCTTTCAGATTAAAATAGTATAATTACTTCTTTTTAAACTCATTGTGTATCTAAATTTCCTTTTTCTAACATTGTTCAAAAACTTGAGGAGGAAACAGAGACTGGATATCATCAACATAACAGTGAGTACTGACACTTGATGGATTGCATATCAAGTCTTCTCCTGGACAATCTTCGACTCTTTAGACATATACTTGCATATTGTCTAGGAAAATCATGGATTAGATAAAGGCAAGACTTTTCTAAATTATCGTTGACTCTTTCATAGAAACATTTAAGAAAAGATTGGAAAAGATTAGACTTTTCTGATATAACTTGATTTAAACCAAAATTAAAAAGTGCTGTGGAATACCCACTTCTAGATAGAGATACATTTTGACAGCTGATCTCAATAGATGGCGCTAAAAGCAATCGATATTCCGTGAAATCTAATATAAATTTTAAAAGATTTTCTTCAGAACTATCGCAAAGTTGAACTGGAGGAATTAATAGCAAAAAAAGTTAAAAGCACTTTATAGTCGTGAAACATGGATCCTAAACAAAAGTCGAAAGAAGATTTAAGAAGGTAAGAAAAGAAGATGACTAGAAGAATACTAGGGGGAAGATGAATATGTCAGAGGGACGAATAAAAAAGTATACAAAAGTTACTAGGAACTAAAAACAGATGAAATTAAAAAGTAAAGACATAACAGTGGCTAGAACACTTGGAAAGAAGGAGTGAAGGAAATAACGTGGAAGGAACCAAGAAGAAAAAGAAAGAGATGGATATTCTAAAGAGTTTGAGGGAAAACCTAGTACAAGAATCGAAAGATAAAGCGAAAGACCTGGAGCAAAAAATAAATTGAAGCAAAACTTCGATAATCCAAAAAAGAAAAAAATTAAGATTCAATCGGAAATATCGAAACGAATGGTGTCAGACGCAAGAAGAAACAAGATACAATCAGGAATGAATTAGGGTTAAAAATTAAAGTAGGTCGAAAGTAAAGAAGCAACAAACGAAATCTGAAAATCCTAAATTTCATCAACAAAGAAAAATAAAATAAAGCAATTATTTCCCTCGAATAAGAAACGCAAAAAAATAAAATAAATAATAATCGCAGTTGACGCTCCATCTGTTGATTTGTGTTAATATTAAACAGGCAATGATTTGAAAATATAGTTATTTAGTTATAGTTTTGATGTTATTTATTTTGATTTTACTTAGTCCACTTCTTTGCTTTATTTTTTTAATTTTTTTTACAATTGCGTTTTGTTTACCTCTTTGAAACAGATTTACTCTTGCTTTGCTTCTTTTGTTCTAAATATAAGGGATTTCTAACTAATTTAATAAAATAAACAATACGATCTTTTTTTTTGTTTGATCTTATATTCTTGTTCTTTCCATTTAGTTATTTTTGTCTAGCGTTATTCATTTACAAACCAGACCTTTCTATATTAAGAAAAACAATGCTATTGATGTGGCAGTTTGTCAATAACTGTGTTTTTTGTTATATAACAACTTAACTGTAGGTATTATTCTAAATCACAACGAGTTATGGGTCCAGAACAAGAATAAATAAAGAAAATAGATGTCACGGCTACTAATCATGGAAGAAGCAAAAAGTTTTCACTATATCAGATTAAAGAGAACGAATAATTGATTAGTAAGAGTATTTAGGATTTTAATTCTCTTAAATGAAGTGCATTTTATGATGGAAAAGAATACGTATTGTAGGCTGTCAATAAAAAGTCATTAAGTGTATCAAAGTTCACCATAAAAAGCAACTCTTAAAATGCAAATCTCATTGACGTATTTCTACACATACACACAATATATCAACATGTTGACTGACACGTATCGTCTGATCAATTGCCCCTTTTGAAAGATAAACAATTTCGAGATCGTAATCAATTTTCGGAAGTTGTCATCACAGGATGCATGTGTATATCTAAAAGAACAAATAAGTAAGGTTACAATACATGTTCAAAGTTCAAAGCTACGAAGTTGTTTATTAATATATTTTTTTTATTTGCAGATGTGCCTTCTTCGCACATTAACGAAATCCCGCCTTCAGTGTCAAATCAGTATCAAGTTCCACAGTTAGCGATCGTACCTTCCAGATTACCAAGTGCTTCGATTATTAATCGACAAACTGTCTCTAAGTAAGAGCCCGTTATCAACAATTTTTAATTACCTATTGTAGTTATTTCAAGGTTAAGGTTTTTATCAGAAAAAAACTAGGTGACTCATAAGAAGGGAAAAGAAACAAAACAAATATAGTAGAATCAAGAAAGTTTGTAATTTTTTTGTGGTGGAAAGTTGCATTTTCTGCACATCAAAGAAAAACAAGAGTTTTCGCACTGGCCATAATTAAGCCAAATCCGTATAGATAGCCACAATAATAATAATAAATCCATATAGATAGCCACAATAATAATAAATCAATTCCAGTAGAACATCTGGCGAATGTATTCTGAGTCATGCATTTTACTTACTCAAATGTAAATGAAAAATTATCTGGGCAATTATAAACGATTGTCAAAACATGATTAGGGTTGTACAAAATTACAGTTTTTAATTATATTATTGACACGTATTTACTTATTTATAAATACCTTATATTATTTTTCTATTTATTTCGTTTATTTCTACGTATATGCGAGTATTGGCATTTTAGGCCAATTTTAACACTCATAAATTACAGTCATTTTGTAAATTTTAATTTTATGAGTAAAAATTTAATTTATTTTTCAGTGTACCACCGTTAGAGGCCAGCGTTATAACATCGACCTCCGTTGTTAACAGGCAGGGTCAAACGTACGGTCATCCCACGGAAAAACCCTCGACTCAAGACCAGAATCAGTGAAAACCCTTAAGAGGCCTGAAAACAAAGAGGTGCTCGAAGACATGAC
This sequence comes from Dorcus hopei, assembly GCA_033060865.1. Lineage (NCBI taxonomy): Eukaryota > Metazoa > Arthropoda > Insecta > Coleoptera > Lucanidae > Dorcus > Dorcus hopei. Next base: position 10,817,759 of record CM065422.1, read on the forward strand.
ACGACTACAAAAAAAAATTCATCACTCGTATGCTATTAAAATAATAAAGTCTCCAAACGCATGTAATTGTCCAAGAAGGAACTGAAGAGAATTCGAGCATGTCTGCGAGCATCTCTCGACGTTTGTGATAGGCCTAGTGAATATTTATTTTTTTCTAACTTATATTTAATTTAATTTTAATGTTAAATAGGTTAGCATCACCAAAGATATACCTGTATTGTGAGTATTAAGCTAAGCATAAATGTGTGTGTGTTTTACTTTTTATTAAATAGACTTTTATGTAACTGCTCCGCATTTAATGTTTTTCGATGGATTTACAATGAAAGCGAAAATCTCGTCATGAAGAAAAACATCGATTGATCTATCTACATAGAAAGTTAAAGAAGGAAGAAGGAAAATTAAAAAAATACCAAAAAAAAATCGTTAGAATTCGTTTTTAGATGTAATCTTTCGCAAGTTTCAAATAAACAGTTTGAAAAAAAGAAAAAGAAAACAAAAGACATTTAATTTAATTTATGAAAAAGTTTATAAGTAAAATAAGGAAGAAACGAAGGAAGGAAACGCAGAAAACTAAAGAAAAAACAATCATCTTTTCCATAACATCAACTAATCATCGAATAAAATAAAGAACGATCGATTAGTGAATTCGTTTTTGGATTTAATTTTTTCACATTTTACAATTGAAAAAACAAACAAAAGAAAACTGATTAATGAAAACTTTTTAAGTAAAATAAGAAAGTTAAAGGAAAAAATGAAATCATCAACACATAAACTCCTGGACAAAATTAACGCTTCAGCAAAACTTCTCATTATTACTTTTATTTTTTCGAATGAAGGAAAAATTAAACAAAATTAGGAGGCTAAGAAGAAAAAGAAAGAAAAGAAAGGAGATCATGACAAACATTTGCTGTTCTTTAATTTGTTGTAATTTAATTTAAATTAATACTTTTCAACGTCATCGACCGATCGTTACATAAAGTAAGGAAAAACAAATGTCGATCGATTTATCTAGAAAGTCAAGGAGAAAAGAAGGAAATTTAAAAAAATATGAAAAATTTCCTGGTCAGAATTTCTTCAAAATTTGTTTTGGGATTAAGTTTTTTCATAGTTCTCAGATAATGCATGCATTGATAACATATTTACTAATATAAGTAAGGAACTCTATATGCAAGGGGTTCTGATCATTAAGGTCAATTTATGCTATTAACAAAAAAAAATTAATAACAATACCAATATTTTGTATCGACATGTTACACAAGCAGGACTTGAGAGATTTAAACTTTTAACCAGTAATTTAAACTGGAATCATAACTGTAATACTATCACTGATATAGAGGATATAGCAGCTTTTATGATAAACATTTATAGGAATTGCGCGGATGAATCTTTCCCATTAAAAAAATCTAAAGAAAATAAACCTTTTATCAAATGGTTTAACAATGATTTAAAACTTAAAAGGGACATTCTTGAAACCATTAAAATTATCTGCAATGTAAAACAAGATACTTTCTACTAGAACACAAATCAGGCTTTAAAACTTGACTATGAAAGGCTTCTCAAATCCACTAAGAGAAGGGCTTTCGAAAACTTTCTTCAAAATTCTAAAAATATAACTCAAGATTGTTGGAGACTGATTAACCAGGAGACTAATAACAACAAAAGATCTAAAAAAGGATCTGATAATCTATCGCCCAATGATTTTAATCAACATTTTAGTAACATAGCCAATAATATTATACAGATGCTGCTAAATATTACGCAGAAAATAGATAATTTCCTTCCAACATACAATAATTGCAATTTCTTTTTATATCCTACCGATATTGTTGAAGTGCAAAATATAATCTTACACAGAGAAAAATAAACTGTTCAGTCAACCAAAAACACGTTCAGGTAACAGTATTTTTCGTTTACCTATTAGCAATCACGCGTGGTCATTGAACCAACAGTCAAAAAATGTTAAATATTTTAGATTGAATCAACTCAATATTTTGTTTGAGGCAAGCATACAATGAAGACATCTTTCTAGTTGCTTTAATGCCCAAGAAGATTCATACAAGAACTTTAGATTGTTAAAATTGCTAAATATTTTATTTGTCTGAACGCCGTTAGATTTTTTAGTACGGCTAATAAAAGCGTAGAGTCAATTCAATCTCTACTATCGTTTAGGGAAACATCAATTAAATGTTCACCTCTTTGCGATACTGCCAAAGTAAGATAACCCTTCAACCTTTGTTGAGGTGACAAGAGGAGCTGAATAAACCTCTCAACGAACTTTATAATGTCGGACGCATTCGAAATATGAATGACTTATCCGTTTAAGAAACGATGTCGAACAACAAGGTTATGCTGGGACAGGCAGTAAATATACGTGAAGTTCTAGCAGGCGCCATCTGGAACTCGATAGCTTATTAATATGGGTATTAACCCTCGCTTTTACTTGACTTAACATTTATTACGTTAAATAAAAAATCAAAACAGACACACAAAAGCAACAGCACTTTACGATCATTTTGAAATTTCAACTTTTTGATTTAACATATTAAGCACTTTCGTTTTAAGGAAAACATTTACATCGTTCAATCAAACGTAATAGTTTAACATTTTTTTAGTGTTACTTCAACAATTTCCAAGATGTTCAGTTAAGAATATTACCGTTGATACAAGTACATTTTATTTAAGTCAACGCACAAAAAGTTGACATTCAAAAAGTTGTTGACTTAACTATTTCATTTTTCTCAGTGTAGCTTTGAAAAAATCTGGGGCTACTGATTACTACAATATTAACAGTGAAATGTTAAAAGTAACCGTGGAAACTATATCAGTACCTTTAACACACTTAATAAATATATGTTTTTCCCTGAATGTTTTAAAATTGCTAAAATATCTCCCATTTTGAAAAAGGACGATCCGAATAATTTAGATAATTATAGACCGATATCCATTATTGTTGTTTTCCAAAGTTATGGAGACAATACTAAAAAATAGACTTGTCGATTATTTCAACAAATTTTTACTTTTTAGCGAATCCCAATATGGCTTCAGGAGAGGCAAATCTACAACTAAAGCACTTTTGAAGGTTGTGGGGGACATAGTGGATGGCCTGGAGTCTTACAATTAGAGGTGGGCGATACGGAAAATTGTGTATCGAATTTCGATACGATTTCTGTATCGATACGTATCGATATGTATCGAAATATTGGATTGATATGTATCGATATATCGATACGTTTCGAAATATTGAAAAGAGGTTTAAAACTTTGGTGCAAAAACCGGTTAAGACCAGTTTTCCAAGTCTCGAGAAAATTGAAATAAACTAAATATCTTCTAAAAGGTAAAATAAAATGAATTTAGTTTAAGGTTATTGCTTAAACTTATGATAAGAAATCCGATATTTCGATACGTATCGATATTCGATATCCGATATTTGGATTCGTATCGATATTTCGATACGTATCGATATTCGATATCCGATATTTCGATACGTATCGATATGCGATACGTCGATACAGCTGAAAATGTGTATCGATACAGCTGGCGTATCGATACGTATCGATATATCGATACTTCGACCCAGCCCTACTTACAATCTATTTGAATCTTATCTACAAAATCGAACTCAGTGTATTACTGTGAACAACACCATATCAAATAAATATATCAACAGTAAAACATGGAATCCCCCAGGGATCTATACTAGGGCCAATCCTGTTTATCATTTATATTAATGACCTCTGTAGCCGCATGCTTCAATTAGAATATGTTTTCTATTTGCAGATGACACTACTTTTATAAACTTTAATAATAAATTTGATGAATTAAACAGTATAGCCGAAAATAATTTAGCTAGGGCAAAAACTTGGTTTAATATAAACAATCTCTCTTTAAATAGAACTAAAACACAAAATCTTAACATATCCAGTAATAACAAGCATACAAGCGGCAAACATTGTCAACTACACTGAGAAAAATGAAATTTTGCGATTTTGATAAAACTTCATTCCTATCGATAAAATAAAAGTATAATACTGTCATATTATAAGATCCATCTTACTCTAAATTAATCATGATTATAATCATCAGCACAATGAAACTGTTTAAGTTTAAGAATGTAAAATTATCTTTCTGTATAACACGTATTATTAAAATAATAAACCATATAATGAAATATTATGCTGAATAAATTAGTAATAAAATGTCATGTTTGACTTTTTGTTAATTACTCCGGTAATTTTATCATGACAGGAAATGATACTCTAAACAACAAACCACATAGTGTTAATTTTGCAGTACTATGGTGAGTCGGTTTTTAACGCGAATCCGAATAAAATGTTCGGAATTCTTGTTAATATTTATAAACGTATTCTTTGGTCCTATTTTTCTCAGTGTATTAGGTATAACCATCGATGATGCACTAAACTGATCTAGTCACATAGATACCTTATGTAAGAAATTATCTGGATCTTTGTTTGCCTTGAGGCAACTTAAACCTTCCCTAAGTCTGAACATGTTAATTCCAGCCTACTTTGCTATGGTACACAGTCATCTAGCGTATGGAATAATACTTTGGAGAAATTCAAGTAACTCTATAAAAGCTTTCAAATTACAGAAACGTGCCATACGGATTATAGCGGGATTGGATTACAGAGAACATTGCCAACCAGTCTTTCGCAAACTGAAAGTTATGCCACTTCCTTCTTTATTTATATATCACACCCTAATTGAGATTCATTCTAATAAAACAAATTATAAGAGACATATAGATATACACCACCATAATACCCGTGAAAAGAATAAACTATGTAAGCCTCGATTTAGGTTGTCAAAGTCAGGGAAAAATTCACTCAATGTAGGATCTATACAATCATATACGGACCATGATACGTTCGGAATCATTAAAAAAATTTAATACTTTAATAAAATCACATATCCTTAAAAATTGTTTTTATTCAATTACGGATTATCTAAAAACTCAATTTGAATCAAATTAACACACACCGTTCTACCAATACCATGTGTTATTTACGAACTGTATCTTCAATATGAATAGTAATGTATGACAAGTCCTTTTGGATCAATAAATTTGAATATGAATATAATGAGATTCAAATAAATCCTGGAATCCAAAAATATTAAGAAAAACAAAAGATAATGGGTCAATAAAAAAAAATTAAAACAAAATAAGAAAAAAATTGAAATTGATCAATATTTGCTGTTTTTCAGAATATAAATTTAATTTTTTCCATCCACATCATCGACTGATCATCGAATAAATGAAGAAAAAAAAGTTGAAGGAAAAATGAAATTTTAAAAATCGACTCAAGGTTTTTTAAAGTCGAATGAAACCAAGAAGAACAAAATACATAATCGATTCATGAAGAAAATGCAGGTAAAGAAAGACGGAAAGAGAAGAAGAAAACGAAAGAGTAAAGAGGTACGAGTATAATCAACATTTGCTGTTATTCAAAATTTAAATTCTATCTTTTCCACGTAATCGACTGACCATACACACATAAAAATCTGGAGTTAATTCTAACACTTTTTCAACTCCATTTCGGTGTTCCTTCGCGTCCATCCGTTTCTGGTGTTAAAATAAACGGAGCTAGGACGTTTAACTTTAAAAAGTGTTTTCTTCAAAAGAGGCATTTTAATCCTTCCAGCAGTTATTTCTATCTTTCAAGGAGTTAATACTATCCAGGAAAACAGAGAGGCTTAACTTCTGAGGCAGTAGTTTGTAGCCCTAAAGGAGTTGGTATTATCCAGAAAATGTCATGCATTTCTATCCTTAAGGGAGTTAGTATTATCCAGAAAATGAAAGAATCTCTACTGTTGGGTCAGTCACTCGTATCTTAACTTGTAGTTTAACTACTCCAAAGACAAGAATCTACTTTTTTCAATATTCCCTTATACCTATACCTCAAGATGTAAAACTTTACGAAATAAGAGTCAGATATGCAGGCATTTGGTTATTGAAATATTTGTAACAACAAATAAAGTATCTATCAAGTAAAAACCTTCTTTTATCCTTTGTTCTTTTGTGTGGAAATAATTGAACTCCTTATTGTGAAAGGAATTGGAATGTAAGGCTTTTATCATCTATGGTGTCATTTGTTATTATATCACTATTTTTAACCCACTTGTTGTTGCTATTATATTTAATACGCAAATAAAATGACGGTTGCATTCTAAAGCAAGCATTCACTATAGTTGGTAGGCATGTACTAGTCATAATTTGTAATGAGAACGTCAATCCCCTTTCCTCATACAGCAGAATTTACCAATAGACGAAAAATAAATAAGTGTGAACTGACACCCTTAAAGGTCCGTCTACACACAACGATTTGCCTGCGCGCATCCCTGTGCAAACTAGTTTGTGCAAGTAAGCCTGTGCATATAGACCAGGGATGGCGAACCTTTTTTTACCAATGGGTCAAATTTAAGTTAAAAATTTTGTAGTAATGGGCCGCGGGTCAGGTATTTTAAGTCATTAAAAAGTACATTATTTTTCTTCTCTGATTCTGACGTATTATACTTATACACAGGACGCTCTGTTACATATTTACAAGGAATTGCTTAAACATATCGATTTCTTTCGAAAGTTTAAAACGCTTCATTTTACCTGCAATCCATCGCAGAATTTCTTTTTACTTTAATTAAAGAGCTATTATTTTATTTATTTTATTGATGAAGGGCTCCATGATATTTGTAGGCAAAATTTTTTAATAATAAGATTGATATGTCTTGCTACAATATATTTATTTTATTTATTAGATGCAGCTATGAATGCATGAGTATTCATTTAACGTGGCTTGAATTCATTTGCATTTTTCACCGTGATATTTCTTGTTGCTTTTCTGACGATAATTTTTGTATGTCAGGAAAGTAATTTGTTGATCTTCACATCAAAAGTTTCGTGAAGTGCAAATAATAAGATGGATTAATAAAAAAGCAAATGGAAATCGACGATTTTCGGCGAGAAAAAATTTGAAACTCAAAGCCTGGCAGAAAGCAAAAGAAACCTGCCAAAAAGTCAACGAAATACAAAGTACTTGATAAAAGAAACTAACGAGAAATGAAATAACAAGAGATGAAGTAATTGAAAATCAGGAGAATAACAAAAAGAATTTAAAAAAAAAACCGCTAACGTAACATTAAAAAATGTAATAAATATAATTTAATAAAAAAAATAAAGGAAAAATTGAAATAATTAATAAGAACATAAATAAAATACATATATATTTTTTTGTTTTTCTTGATTTCATTTCTCATTTATTTTTATTTCAGTGTATCTGCTATAATATTAATTTGTGGGAGTAGCATTAGGAACTATTTTTGAAGTGGAAAAATCCAGGATGAAAATATATAATTTCTACAAAATCGACAATTTTATACATTTTATAAATATCTGCAAGGGTCACTCTAAATATTCTGACGGGTCATGGGTTCGCCATCACTGATATAGACGGCAAAACGGCATCCTTATGCACGGGCTTACTTGCACAAACTACTTTGCACGGGGATGCGCGACGGCAAATCGTTGCGTGTAGACGGACCATAAGGACCGTCCAGACGCTCATGCTTTACCGTAATCTTACCTGCACAAACCGGTTTGTGCGCCGAAAGCCTTGCATGTGAACGGGAAAACGGTATACCGTGCAAACTGGAAATCACGGCTTGATCAATCGTTGCAATGTCAAAGATTTGACTTGTGCAAACTAGGCTTGCACAGTAAAGCGTAAGCGTGTGGATAGCTTATGGTCCGTCTACACGCGCGCATCCCTGTGCAAACTAGTTTGTAGTCCGTCTACACGCAACTATTTGCCGTCTATACGCACGGGCTTACTTGCACAAACTAGTTTGCACAGGGATGCGCGCAGGCAAATCGTTGCGTGTAGACGGACCTTTACGAGCTATACCTACAAGCCGTGTCTTCAGTCTGTTACCTCGATTGTGAAATCAACATGTCCGACGTTCGCGGATACTCTAAACAATTCATTTCCGAGTTCATAGAACTTTATAAATCTTTGCCAAGTCTTTGGAAAATAAAAAGTAGAGACTTTTCAGATCGGAATTGGACTGACCGTTTGCACGTACTTACCTGCACCGTGTAGACAACAAAGGGTTTTTCGTAAAGTTTGCACAAACTTTACCGTGCAAGTAAGTTGCTGTCGTGTGGACGGCCCTTTAGGATGACACGTTTACTTTTTTGGATTAGTGCAACTTATTTTCTACTGATTAAATTAACGAATAATGGATGATATCTTTACTGTACGGTGTTAAACAGGAGTTGAGTTTATCCTTCTTGGAGTAAAATTATTTCACCTTTTCTTTAACACTTATTTTTAAACGCGCTTTAATCGGGAAAAGATAACAATATCACTAAATTTGATAAGCTTTACAACTTTTCAGGTAAAACTCTATCCATATTTTAACGCCGATTAGGAGGGTAACAATTTAACCCAAAAATTTTTATGTGCGTAGAATAAAATAAAAAACAAGAGTTCTTCAAAATTCGTTTTTGGATTTGACTTTTTCATAATCCTCTGATACTGTAACAAAAAAAAGCGAAGGAAAACAAAATCAATCGACTAATGAAGAGAAAAATAGGTAAAATAGGAAAAAATGAAAGAGAAAGGATAACATCGTCAACATTTTTGTTGTTCTTCAAAAATCAAATTTAATATATTTTACGTCATCGACTGACCATCGAAAAAAAAAGAAAACAAGCAATGCTCGATTAGTGAAATAAAAAAGAAACAAAATAAAATTTTAAAAATCGACTCGTTTCAAAAGTTTACTCGAGATCTTTTTTAAGACGAACAAAAGCAGGAAGAACAAAATGATCATCGAATTATGAAGAAAATGTAGTAGTTAAAGAGACGAAGAAAATGAAAGACACAATTGTCGTTCTAAGAAATTTAAATTTAGATCATTATTCCATCCACGTCATCCACTTCTTATCATCAAATAAAATGAAAAAAAGAACAAATGACCAACGATTAGTAAAGGAAAAAAAAACAAAAGGAAACAAACCAAATTGACTTCATTTCAAAATTGAATTGAATCAAAAAAGAACAAAATTATTGATTTATGAAGAAAGATAGACTCAGTCAACTTAAAACAAAATAGTTGCATAGTATGTACTAAGTAATAAACAAAAATGATGATAATTATTTTTTTTTCATAAATATTTAACAGACTAATTACTTCAATTATAATTTTATCATGACCGTGTTTGCTCTATTGTAAGTATGTATAAATTCTGCATATGTATGTATTTTATTTTACGAGATTAACTTTTCCTAAATGAAATTTATAGGGAAATAAATTTTGACTAATTTTTTTGGTCAATTTTCCGGAGTTATTTGTCGATTGCACCTTAAGAGCACTTACTACGTGCCTGATAAAATCTGGTAAGCGAACAGGGGCGGGCACCTCTAGCGTTCGCAGCCAATGCGAGAGGTCGCTGTCGTGTGCTTTTATTCGACCGGTTTTTTATGTTACATGTTTTATTTATAACCTTTTTAACGGCGGTGCGATGCATAGGAGTCCTGGCGCCATCGCGCTCTATCTCGTCCTGGGCACGCATCTCGCCGAGTCGCCCTCAAATTATTATGGGATACTAAAAGCCTTTTTTCGTTAATACAGACGTTCGCCGAGAAACAAAAAAAAACCTATTTAGCCAAAGATGTGGGACGATCAGTTGAAATTAAATTTGTAATTAATTTATGTCGTCTAGGTGTACACATTCCTGGATCCCCCAAATTCTCCCCATTAAAGTAAAAAATATTTTGAATTCCACACGCTAATGTTGTTTCGTTCAAAAAACAACAAAGGTTTGGACAAATCTTTTCTAAGCATATTTATCTTCTGGCCTTAAGGCCATTTTAGACTACCCTGTTTCATGTAAGTCCAAATTTTTAAAAAATTTAAATTATGCAGTAAAGTACCGCAAAATTTAAATTGAATTAAAAATTATCTGGAAAATTAGAACGTATTCTATCTCCAAACCGTATATCTGCAGCGCTAGAAATTCCTTACTGTAAATACGGTGCGATCCAAAATTGTTTAGATAAGGGGGGGGCTATGAGAAATAAAATCTTCGCTTACTTGATACAATTAACCTATAGACCATCATTTCAAAACTGAAACGTCAAGATACACTTGACGACAGTAGAAAAAATCTTCTAACTGAATACGTAAGGGTTTGTTAAAACTCTTTAATATGATAACGTCCAATTTAAATGCCGCAGGATTGCTTGCTGACCAATGACTAACTACAGTGTTTAAGAACGTTTAAACAACAATCAGATTTGACAGGAGTCAGAAAGCAAATGTCAAACTAAAAGTTTCGAATCAAGCTGAAACTCCGATTATATTTTTCACAGCCTCCCCTTATCTAAATAATTTTGGAACGCACAGTATTATTACAGAAATTGAACCAAAATAATAAGACAAGAAATAATGCCATCAGGGGCCTGTTCCATAATAAAATACAAGCTAATAATATTAGTATTGAATAAAACGTTTGATGATCGGATCAAGGACGAAGTAAGAAACTATAGCTGAAAGTTTCGGTTTATAAACTGACAGTTTCGGTTTACAAACCGAAACTGTCAGCTGAATGAACGATTACTTCGTCCTTAATCCAATCATCAAACGTTTTATTCAATACTAATATTATTAGTTTGTATTTTATTATGAAACAGAGCCCTGATAATAATGAAAAATCATATTTTTCTAACTTGAGTTCTAAGGAAAAATTCAATAGTAAAAATAACAATAAAACTTTGATCCAAATGTCGTAAATGTTTTGGGAATCCTAAACCATCGAAATCTTTGGAATTTTAATCTTGTCATTATAGTGCAGTGTTTTGATTTTCTTTGCCAAAAACAAAGGATGAAGGCAAGTATGTAAATGTAGAAAAGAAACGCCAAGGAAAAATATTGACTACAAACTTAAGATATCAAGTACCAATCTAGCTTAATAGGAGCCTGAAGGGATCAGGCTCGGGATTCACGGGGGCACGCAATTTATTTATTTTTTGCGTTCAAGCAAAACTAGAAGCAAAATAAATTTTTAAATCGTTCTTTCCCCCGGAATACCGACATTTGTCGAAGCCCCTGCCTGCAAGTAACTGCAAAGGTTTTTATTTTACTTCATTTTTCTCTGAAGTTGTACACTGATGTCGAAAAGTTTTAAGACGAAAAGCAACACCCCTGACCTTACAAATATCCGTGCTTTGCAATTATGAACCTTAACAACATTTAGCCGGCTACCTGCTTTTATGATACGGTCGGCGGCAAGTTAAATAAATAGAAGCGTTTAAAATATTGGTTACGGTTTCCAGTATATGTAATAAAAATCATCGTCGGCCCTATGTCAATATATCGCAAATGATTACCTCTTTTCCTGTTTTTCGTTCTTTTTAACAATAAATAATATCAAAATAGTATATTAATTTTATTTTTAATAAAAATATACGACGATTGTTAAATGTCCGCAGTTACTAAAATTTACCTCACTAATTATTTGATTTTTTATCAACTAATTTCATTAATTAAAAAACAATTTTAAACATGACCTCACAAAATATAACTATACGTATACCTCACTTAATTCTATTAATATTTACCGTCATAATACATTATAAATTATGCAGTTCCCATTACCAGGAATTTCCGTACTTAATGCTTATTGTGTTTCCGTGCAAGAACCAGTATCAATCATTTAACATTTATTATTAAGAATTTATTTTTCTTTATTTATTATTTATGTAATATAAATTAGCAAAGACAATCAATAAGTAAATTGTTTACCAACATGTTTATATTGAATTTTTTTAAATAATAAATATTAATTTTTACTTTTAATCTAGTGCGCATGAAGTAAATAAAATAGAATAGAATTTGCATGACAACATAAATGTTCAGAGATTAACAGATTACCTGCTCTCGTGAATGAATTTTATGACCCTGCTCAACCACTCGTCCAGAGAGAGAGAGAAACGGGGAGGCTCAAATGCAGAAGGTTCTAAATTCAGACGGGCTGTTTCAATAAGGCTTAAATTCCAACAGATTTACTGCTTTCCGTCTTAAAACTTTTCGACACCAGTGTAAAACAAAATGTATTTACATACATAGGTAATATGAAAAAAAAGAAGAAATTGTATTAATTATTACGAGTATTAAAGACCTTCTTTTTTTTAAGTTTTCAGAGTAAAATGTAGATGAATGAACTTTATTTTAGGACATAACATTTTTATTGCAGTAAATCTGAGGCGAACCTGTTTTTTTAATTATTTAAAGCAAAATCCTCTGCTTCAGTGATTCATATGTCCCATATTTTAAAATGGCCTAAATTCTGAATGAATGGAAATACAAACTACCTATAGGAACTAAAATAAGGACGTACAATAAATAAAAATTTGATATCTAAGCAAGAAAAAGTGCTAGATGTGTGTGTGCAATTACGCGGTAAATTTTGTTGGCCGGCGGAATTGCGATGGAGATTCTCGAAGTATTCCTCTGCTGATGAGGTATCATTAGGGCAGAAATAGCCCTATACAGAGGATGGTCAGGGACCCCATTACAATCCAGCCGGCTTTCAGCAAAAATTTGCAAGAGTGCTAGTAGTTATTTACTTTTCCTGAATTTTTGTTAATTTCTCAAATAAATTACGAAATTTTTATGATAATATTTTTTGGACTTACTACACTTTCATGCAGAAAAGGGTAAAGTCTTTAATTCACTAGAAAATAAATTTTTTTCTTATTACCAAGTACATATTAGGTTGTTCGGAAAAAATGTCGTTTTCTTTTTAATTCAGAATGTTTACATACATAAGTATATAAATTTTGATTAAACTATACATATAATCACCATTTGCATCAGTGACCTTTTGCCATCTTTCTGCTAGCAGTTGTATTCCACTATATCAACCAACTTTTCTGTAATCAAAAAATTCTAGACATAATACGACATTTTTTTCCGAACAACCTAATATTTTTTATTTTGTTTTAGGTCTAATATTACCCAATGTTTATCTCACAATATTATAGAGTACATCGTGTGTTCAATTTGCAACGTTCACCATTGCAAACGTTTTTATTTTCGAAGATACAAATCCGGTTAAAAGGGAAAATATTCTCTAATTTTTATGCTGATTATGAATTTCTAATAAAAAAAAATTGCTAGTTGTCAAAATATTTGTACAACCGTACTTTTTTTTAAAGAGCAATGTGTTAATTTTTTCAATCCTTTCGGTAGAGATTTTCTTTTTCTTTACACCGAAATTAAAATTTCTTAAATCTGCTTACAAAGTAACGAAACAATACAAGAAAATCATTTTCGAATGAGTAGGCCATGTTTACTGCATAAAATCAAGTTGCCTAGATAACTGACAAACGATATCCATCAAATGTGTATGTAATCAATAATAAATAAAAGAAAGCATATCCGTTAGCATTTTCCTTTGAAATTATTGTACACTAATCAGAATGAACAACATTTCCATCTCACAGCTTATGCTGTACGTAGTACAATGTATTTTTTTTAAAATGCCATAAAGGTTGGCTATGAAAATTGAAACTCATGTCGTAGCTTGGCATCTAACACATGCCAAATCTGAAAATTTAAAGTAAATGAATGGAGCTAAGACATGAATTTTCTTTTCCACAGCCACCCCTTATGGCATTTTTAAAAAAACACATAGTATAAAGTGTTCAATTGAAAAGTTCTTCAGGTAGCCTTTGAATTTCTGATAACGTTGTGAAGCAGGTCTTGAATTAGACAAACGCGAAATGTCACTTGACGTTTAGCGATTGTGTTTGCTGCGCTAATGTGCACCCAAAGTATTTGCATCTTGTTTTTACCTCATACGTTAATACGAGATGAAGATATTCTGCACCAATACAACAAACGAAATCGCTAATAAGTAACGTTATATTACAAGCAAAACGCTACAACTTTTTGACAACTCTCATCTATCAAACGTCTATCGGTTTAGGAAGTCATCCTTTTTACTTCTTTCATCAAAAAATCACAACCAACATGATGAACTCTTTAACTGAACGCTCGTTATTTTCATTGAAAGATCGCAAATCGTATTCCATCAAATAAATTGTATTAGGAAATTAGTTTAATTAGTTATATTCAATCCGCCCATCAACGTAGTCTATTCATTTCAAAATACCTGTACTTTTTTTTAATCTGCATGATTTTCTTTAATAAAATTGTTTATTTTAATTAATATAAATAATTTGAAAAGAAAATGCTAACGGCAATGCACTTTTTCGATTACTTGTTGTAACCTGTGAGCAACTAAAAATCAGATTAGAGCAGGCGATGAAAAGAAAATGTATGTCTGTGATTAAATGAAAAGTCAATAAATTTGACAGTCCATGAATGTATTACATTAATTACTTCAGTTAATCACAGACATACATTTTCTTTGCACCGCCTACTCTAATCTGATTTTTATTTGCTCACTTTTTATATGTGCATAGGTACATAGATATCATTTGTCAATGATCTGGACTTTAGACAACTTGATTTTATACATGAACATGGCCTACTCATGAGGAAACGATTTTTTATTTACGTTATTATTTTGTAAACAAATTGAAGAAATTTTGCTATAAGTTGCGGAAAATTATTCATTTTAATTACATAATATAAATTCAAAGGAAATTAATAACGATGATGTTTTCTTTCATTTCTTCTTGGTTACGTGGTGGGTTACATGCACATTAGCTTGATACCATTAGTCAATTATTCAGGCAACTTAATTTTATACATGCAGCACATGACCTACTTATTCGAAAATGATTTTCTTGAATTATTTCGTTATTTTGTACACAGATTTAGGAAATTTTGGTATCCCCGCAAAGAGAGAGAAAATCTGTACCGAATGAATTACTAAACTACCTACCCGCATTGCTATTTAAAAAAAATATGGTTCTAGAAATATTTTGAGAACTAGCGGTGTAATTGCTCTTTTGATAATAAATTCAGAATCCGCATGAAAATTAAAGAATTTTTGCTAAGTGAACCGAATTTCTGTCTTTAAAAATAAAAAAGTTAGTAATAGTGACTGTTCAAATTGAACGCACTGTATATTACACAATACTACGCAATATTATATCATGTATAAAGGCTGTTTTTTAACAAGAAACGAAACCAGTGAAAGTTGACATTAAAAGTGATAGAATGAAGCAGTTTTTTTATAACAATTGATTAATAAATATTAGAGATAATAACTGTTTTCGGCGAACTATGAAACAGTTTGATAGTCTCTGGTTTATTTTCATTACGTAATTACGTAATCGGAGAAGTATGCTAGTGTGTCAGCATCGGCTGTTAAAGAGGGTCAGTTCTCAAATACACTTCGCAGATAACAGTGTTGAAAACATGTCCGAATTTTCCAGTAGTGTTATTGTGGACTGATTTGAATTTACGGCGAATGTGGTCAAAATGCGTTGGCTGCAAGACGTTTGTATGCACAACCAGCGTAAAGGCGGCTCCACATTACATGGCAAACTAGGCGAATGTCGAACGTTGGTGATGTGTACAGTTTTCCAAACGTTTGTCAAATAATGTGTACGATGTTGCTGAATCGCATTTAAGTGTCTCATTTACCGACTCCTATCGGAACGTATACGAATGCAAACGTTGGAAGGAGTTTGACAAATGCTCTACCATACACACTATTCGGCGAACCTTCACACATCACAAACGTTTGGTTAGTTTACCATGTAGTGTAGCGCCGCCTTAACCGAGATCGCCGTTTGCCAAATGGCAGATCCTTTGTGTCAGTTGTGCACTTTGTTGTTTGGCAAATTATTCGTGAGGAACAATTACCCGTTCCATTTTCAAAGAGTGCAAGCTCTGATGCCCGCAGATTAGCTCCAACGCATGCGATTTTGTCGGTGGTTACTCCGGGAACAGTCGGACAATTCGAACTTTGTTAATAACATTCTCTTCACCGATGAATCAATGTATACAAGGGACGGTATGTTTAAGTTTCACAACTTGCATGTATGGGCAGGTATGTTAAACGGCACTTTAATCGGTACGTTTACGTCTCGCGCAGGGGGGGAACTTCGAACATTTATTGTGGGTGAAGGTCACCGTCCGTTGCGTCTAGCGATTCTAAACATTTTTCACGAGGAATTGCCGGATGTCGGTATGAATTTTTTGACTTTTCTTTTTCGTTTTAATTTTGGTGCATTTGTGAGAATATCTGTTACCAAATTTTTTTGCACGAACTTGAAGAACACCCTGTATAAACGTCAATATACAAATAGTGTATCGCGAACATGTTTAGTCTTTGTTACATTTATTAAATAAAAGGTTACTATTATAATTATAAAAAGTGAGCAAAAAAAATCAGATTAGAGAAGGCGGCGCAATGTTTGTGATTAACTGAATTAATTAATGTAATACATTCATGAACTGTCAAATTTATTGACTTTTTATTTAACCACAGACATACATTTTCTTTGCACCGCCTACTCTAATCTGATTTTTATTTGCTCACCGTTTATTATACGTTCATTTTACATGATACGAGGCAGTTTTCACTGATTTTTGGATATGCTTCAAAACTGATGGCAGATTCAGAATCAACAACACAAAATTACTCAAAAGTCATTAAAGAGCCCTAGGCATCAAAATCCCAGCATTTTATTTTCAGTTCTATGTTAATTTCTAAGAAAATAAATAAAATATAGTACACTCGCGGTTATCTTGAACCGCTTTATCCGAAGCTCCGGATTATCCAAAACAAATGCCAGAACTTATTTGTCCGTTTTATCCGAAACGTGGTTGCTTAAAACTTCCAAAATGGCGTCTATGTCGTCTCGGTTCGTGAAAAAGCGGCTCGGAATTTGTGCCGAGCACTCGGCTCATGACATCATAACTCAAGCGTAATATATTTTTTCGAAGTAACAGTTAACACTAGATTCGCTTGTCGATTCTAGTTAAATAGAGCCTGTATTACGATCTGTATAAAATTACTGTATGGACAGTGAATATGTTAATTTAATTTATTGGCATTTATTATTGCTAAAACTGTTTAAAATATTATTGAAAATTATGATTAAGGGATATTAATAAAGGAAATTAAAAAAAAAAACATTATCAAGTAGGCTTATGTAAAATGCAAATTTTTCAAATCACGTCGTAACCGTGTGATTATTATAAACATAACCTAACTTTTTATATACATTTAATTACGATTTTCTACAAAATGGATAATAAAACGCAATTAATTAAATAAAATACTTATTTTATTACAAATATCTCGAAGATGTAAACAAAACCTTTGACTGTTGACGCTGTTGACAGTTCGCAGTTATTCAAGGCTGCAATATACGTAATACGTAAGCTACGACGTGCCGTCATAAAATAAAAGCAAGTTCAGAGCTTTCTCGATAAAAGATTTTTTTGAACGTACGTTAATTCTTTGGGTTTGTAAAACAAAGTTATTTAAAAGACGTTACTTGTACAGTCGTCCCAGTTTGGTAGCGATTTTATGATCTTGCTATAAAAAAGCGACAAAGACACCACAGTGCCGGTCTCTTTGAAGCTTTTTTTTATAGCAAGATCATAAAATCTTGGACGACTATAAAATCCTAACTGGGCTAAATGATATGATTCTGGGCTCGTAGATACCTGTATTAGATACAGGTTATATTTAACTAGAATCGAATAAAATATTAAGGGCCAGTTGTATAAAACGAGTTAACCACTCGATCAAGTTAACTTTGTGTTTAAGCGATGTCATTGGAATTAAGTTTTAGTTTCCACCAATGATATCGCTTAAACACACAATTAACTTGATCGAGTGGTTAACTCGTTTTATACAACTGGCCCAAAATGTATGAAATGGTGCGTTTTCACGTTCATGCAATTTGCACAAATGAACTTGTGCATACCAATTTGCAACAGGAGGTCGTAATTTCTTACTTGTACAAGCCAGAAAGTTTTGGCAAACTGACCGTGAAAATGGATTATCAATTCAGTTCTTATTTGTGCAAAATTGGCATGCACAAGTACGGTTACCGCCGAAAAAAACTGGTACCTACACCAAATGTTTCCCTTCGTAAATGCAAGTAAAATTATACAGTTGTATCATAGCAACTAGAGCACTTAAAAAAATTTAAAACTTCGCTGTCACCGTGTTTTTGGCATTTTGATAATTTTTAATTTTTTTAAACAATTTGAAAGAAAGATGTGCCACGGCATTTAAGCAATTCGAAAGGACAGAATTGTGGAAATGGATTAATGCCAATAACTGAGGAATTTAATGTCAGTAAGAGTACAGTGTTAAGGTCGGGTTTCTGGACCGTTTCATTAAGTTAACGGTCCGATTAAGATAAATATTTCTAGGACCAGTTGTACAAAGGCGGTTTAAACTCAAGTTTAACTGAACCAGGTTCAAAGTAAACAAATTCGCATAGGACCTTAAGGACATATGGCAATTAAGGCATAAATAAATAAAATTCGACGCAATTTTGTTCACTTTGAACCTATTTCAGTTGAATGTCAGTTTAAACCGCCTTTGTACAACTGGCCCTTATAGTTCTAATATGTGTAGTCATGGCAACGTTTACTTTAATCGGACCGTTAACTTCATGAAAGGTTCCAGAAAGCGGACCTATGTAAAGGCACTATACCCTAGAAATTGCGCAAGAACTTGAACAATTACTAGGCCAAGAAATGTTGTCTAGTTAAGTTGGCACGTAAAATTTGTCTGTTTTACACTGCATTAGATATATTGTGCAAGAGCATGCGCACAAATAATGAAGTGCTGCCAGTTGTTAGTTTCAAACAGCTGATTTGTGCGGAAACCGCAAAAATGTGGAAATTAGAAAATGTAATTGGGGTGGCATGTGCAGTGGCATTAAAAAAAGTACAAAAATAACCCAGTCAGAGCAACATTCGCACTAGAAATTGGCGTAGAAAGTCGACAATGTTGACAATAGTAAATGCGCATGCTCACAGGCGAGATTGTGTAGAAATTAGAACAGATTCTAGTTTTTTCATACAATTTACATTTTAGAGACAATTTCCTGTATTACACTAGGCAACATTTCTTGGCCTAGAAATTGTTCAACTTCTTGTACAATTTCTAGCGTAGTCTAAAACTGCCTTAAGTCCAAACTACACAGCCTAAAATTTTTAAATTCATGTCACTAGATTTTCGACGCTGTACGAATTGTTTTCGGCGACAACGGTACGTTTGCATGAGTGTAAAAACGGACCTTAAGTATATAATTATATGTACTAATAAAAAATTGAGACTCTTTTAGCAATTTATGCAACCTCCGTTTTAACCGACATTTCGATTATCCGAAACAGGTCATACTTCCGTACTTAGGATAATCGAGAGTCTACTGTACTCCTAATTTTTAAAACGAGAAAAAGTATATTAAATTATTTAATGTCTTGCAGGTTCGATTCGCCGATTAGTCATTAAAAGTAAATTCGTTCTTTTTTTAAAAGTCAATAAATAAAACTATTTTTCATCAGTTTAAAATTTGTCTTAGTTTTATATACTTATTTCCATACGATTCATAATAAAAAAAAAGTCAATTTCCAAATTTCTGCAGAAGAAGACAAGTCCTTTCCGAGAAGAAAAAAGGCAAATCAAGAAAAGAAATAAAACTTCGGTTATTTTGATTGTGATAATAATGTTGTAATGTCTGTAACATTGTAAAGTCGTTAATTTTGTTGAAATTGTTATTAGTGATTTAAAATGTTAAAGTTATTGACTGTGATATCTATGTTATCTTAATTTAGTAACTAATATTGTAACCGACGAATGTTATTGACTGTTATTTTGATGTTATTCATGGTGACTTAACCTAATACATTGTAATGTCTAAAGGGTCCAAATAAATATTATTATATTATTATATTATTATATTATTATATTATTATATTATTATATTATTATATTATTATATTATTATATTATTATATTATTATATTATTATATTATTATATTATTATATTATTATATTATTATATTATTATATTATTATATTATTATATTATTATATTATTATATTATTATATTATTATATTATTATATTATTATATTATTATATTATTATATTATTATATTATTATTATTAAAAGAAACCATCGATGAATGCTTCATTCATGTAACCTGTTTTGTTTCGTTTGACTATTAATTTAGTTCAAATTTTCTTGAATTTTTGAAATAGTTGACTCTAGAAATTAATTTTAGAATTTTCTATTTCAGAGACTTCCTAGAGAAATGGGAGAAGTCTCCGAAGTGATAAAAAGTTTAAGTGTAAGAGTAATACAAAAAAGGAAAAAGTTTTAACCGCACATCATCTATTCTATTTTAAAATTAAATTAAAAAAAAAAAATAGCATACAAGAACACTTTGAAATTTGGAACTTCCCACGAAGTAACAGCAGCAGCGACAAGAAGTGCAACAACAACAGTAGCAAGAAGTAAGCCCTGAAGAAGTAAGTTCGAACGAAAGAAAAATGTGACGCGATACAATCAGAAAACAGAAGGATTTAAAAAATGGCCGCTAAAGGCTACAAATTTATTTAAATATGAATGAATGTTTAAATAAATAATAAAGTATGTAGTTGCATTTCAATTTATTAACGATTTTTTAATCTTAACCTCAAGGAAAATTAAAAAAAAGGAATTTTCGATTATAATTTTTGTAAAATATTGACTTCGGAAGTTGTTGATTGCATTTATTTTTTCCTAAATCTATGAATTCTATAAGGAAAAGATTAATTAAGTTGGAACATCTTCTGATTTTTGTAGCGCACTTTTTAATCTGAAATAAATGATAAGTCTGGCTACAATTGTTGAAGAATTTTATTTTTATTTTTGTACACGACCGCGGTTTCGTCCTATAAGGACATCTTCAAGTGTTTTTAAGTCAAGAAGAAAATGCTCCAGAGCACGTGGTCTTGAGGACCTGAGGTCACGATGTAAAAATTTTTACATTTTAACAATTGTAGCCAGACTTATCATTTACTTCACATTGAAAAGATTAATGACTTTCTAATTACGTTTTTTTGATCAATAGTTTAGGTCGCGACACAATTTTTAATAAATTTTTTGAGTACCTATTTCGATTGTCTAAGATTCCGGCCAAATTTTAAAAGAGCAATTAGATCTGACCATGTTATTTTTATTTTTTATTGACGCATAAATGGAACTCAATAAAATATTTTCAAAAAAATTGGTAATGTTTAATGTAAAATGTTTGTTCACGACCGGGAATAGACAGTAGTTTCTTTGACACCAAAATCTTGACAGAAATAACACATTTACTCCTTTGGGAGAGAAATGATATTTCTCCGAGTTTTCATTATATTGACATTTACAAATTTTGTTGCAAGTCGGTTTTGATTGCAGTGGATTCCTCGAGCATTTTCTGTACAGCTGTTTCGGCCTTATTTGAGGCCTCGTCAGCAGGAGCGTAGCTCGAGTATTCCACCGCAAACCACACCGATCTGTCCCAGGTTATTCACATTCATTAGTATTTTGTTGCTTAATTTATACTTTTTTTATGAAAACGTTAATAGCAAATACCATAAAGCTGCTGTACTATTTTTTCTACATTCTTCTATGATATCGACTTCTTCATTAATTTTATTCATTTCTTACGAAGACAGATTGGCATTACCCGTATTTTAGATACATTCTTTTACAAACTAAATAAAATAGGACAAATTACAGTAAAATTATTTTGATGTTCTATTCTATTCATGTCCTACTTGGCATGCCTTAAAAGTTAAACTAGGAAAGCTACGTTTTTTTAAGTTTTCTCGAAAATTTTTTTATGTAAGGATAAAAAAGTTTGATATGGTTGAACATATTTCGCAAAAAAAATATTATCGTTTGAATTGGCTTCCGGTTGAAACCGCGTCACGTTGACTTCTTCTACTACTACCGACTTTTCGTTCTCCACTACAGAAGAACTTCCTCAGGGCTGCTGGTGTTGCTGCTGCTTCTCGTTAGTCGTTGAGACCGAATCTCAAGTCTCAAAATAATAACACTGTATACAGCTCAGGAGAGAATGCTATTTTTCCCTCGGTGTCTTTGTAGCACTCGCGCTACGTCCGCGCCCTCAGGGATTTCTCTCCCTCGATGTATAATATAACGCGTGATTTTTTAAATTTTTTATCAACTCTTGCCATGGAATTTGGACGGCATGTCGTAGCTTTACTGTAAAACAGCAAAAAGGAGTGCAACGACGGACTTTTCACTTAAGCTAAGACATGCCATCCAGATCTCATGGCAAGAGTTTAAAATTTAAAAAATCACTCAGTACTATTTCATAATAGGCAAACAACACCTCATGGGACACATTATACTTCATATTTTAGTTCTGTTTCTGTTTTTTTTTAACGTTTTAATATTGCTGTATTTTTATGTCAGATAATATAAAAAAAATAAATCATCAGAAAAAAAGGTAACATAGCCGCAAAGATATTCCTTAAAATTTATGTCGTTGTTCAACGTTTCACATTGCACTTAAATTCGTAAACAAAAATTTCATTCCTTAATTAGCAATGATTTCGTAACCCTTTAGACGTGCAGATATTACAAGGCAGTGTAAGCAATAATTTCATTTCGAAAATACCTGGCGGAGATAAGAAATTTTACTCGTCTCGGAGGCAAATTCCTGGCGATTTTATATTTGTCTTTAATGGTTGTTGCTTATTAAATTTTTTTATTTGCCTCTCAGTAATGACGGATCTCCCCTCAAGCTTCAACGCGGATTTTTAATGCCGATGTATGAGGTTAATTCAGCATCAAATAATTTTCAGTTTGAAGCTTTTATAGACTATAAAAGATTCGAAAAATTTTCGGACATTAAAGTTCTAAAAATAAAATGGGACAAGACATACAAAATTGAACTCAGATAATGAAACCTTTATAAAAAAAGTTAATGAAGATGAATGGGTAGCAAATTAGATGATAATTAAGTAGGTAAGATTATCTTACTAAAATTCTAAATCAGATCGAGGCTACCTAAAAGTATTGTGAAATACATTGTAGTCTCTATAACATGAACGTCCTATAACATGATCACCCCTAAACGTGAACACCTCTGCATGTTCTAAAACGTGAACGACATATTCGGGTGGAATAGACCTTTTATTAAGTTTCAAGAAATAATGGAATGTTCACTTTATAGAGACTACCGTGTAATAGCAAACCAAACATTACTCAAATAAAATACAATAAAGTCAATTATAAATAGAATTTGAAAATTAAAATAACATCTTATCACAAATTCGTGTAATCTACTGGTCTATCGAAAACAAATATTTATTCGCGTCGCGTCGCTCAGACATTTAATATTCAATTCAAAAATTGTACTTAAAACAAAAACAAGGATCATTTAAATAAAGTGATTTTGGTCGAAAGAAAAAAAATAGATAGTCCATACATGTGTCAAGCTTCCAAGGGATTTTAAGCAAAATTTCCAAGTGGATTCATATCTGGGCAAACGCTTTTATTTTCTTTGTAAGGTTTTACAGAAGAAAACTCTTTAGGAAACAACTAACACTAACGCAAAAGTAACTCTTTTTCAATATTATATTTACAACTTAAAACATACATTAAAAATAGTAAAGGAGACTGTGGTTTAAGAGATAATTAAAAGAAATAATTTTTGCCCACAATTAATACGTATTTCGGCAGTAAACTGAAGATGGCAGCTTAGCTGCTGAAATACGTATCTACAGATATAAAATTAATTGTGGGCAGAGATTATTTTTTAATTTAAACATAGATTGGGTCGCGTATTTATTTAAAAATAGATCAAATTGTAAACCAGGATTTTAAGAAACACTTTCCTTTCATCAATAAGACACCAATTTTTTTTTATTCTTCACTTTCTCTCCCTTGGTGGAGTTAGAATTCTTCCCAAAATGATTTAAAATTTCCTTTTATACAAAGAAGACTGAAGTGAAGAATATTATATCTACTCCTTAATTTATTTGCTTACATAGGCTTTATGTACTTACAAGTTTTTAATGTTTACAAATTAAATTAATGCAAAGTAAACTGACACCTATTATTCTAATGTTCTGTTAATTTACTCTCCATTAAGATTTTTTAGTTTAACTTTCTGTTTCTTTTAGCTTGTTTAGCTTGTTGAGCAGAATATTTCAATAACTGTTTCTACTACTTTTTAATGTGTGTTTTGCTTTCGGTTTCTCCTGAATTTAATATTCGCTTTCAACTGCCGTTCTTGTTCCAGTACGAGGACTTTTAAACAGAAACAAAAAAAAATTGAGCATCGATTCTTTTAGTTTAAATTTCCGTTTCTTTTCGCGTTCATATTTCTCAAGTTTCTTTGTATTGTTAAGCAGAATATTTCGACAACTACTTTAATTTATTTCGATTATTTCGATAACTAATTTAATTTCCGTTTTCATCCGTTATCCTTGTTGTTCGAGTCCGAGGCCTTTTTAAACAGAACCAAAAAAAAAATTGAACTTTTGGTGTTTTTCAATTAGCCTTCTTGTTTTACGTTTCAAAATGCAACTTTATTTTTTTTTAGATTAATTTGCAACTTTTGCTCTTATTTTCCATCAAATTCAAGGTCTTGTTTATTTATCCTTTTAAACGGCACAAAAAAATTTCTGGGTTGTGATTTTGTAAGTAAAAAAATATACGACTGGTCCACAAAAAAGTCCTTTTCCGTCACGATAACGCACCAGCTCACTCGTCTGGAGTTGTGGCAGCAAAATTGAACGAATTAAAGTTCCAACTCGTTCCGCATCTCCCATATTCTCCAGATTTGGCTCCTTCGGACTACTACTTGTTCCCTAATTTAAAAAAATGGCTGGCGGGAAGGAGATTTTATTCTAACGAGGAGGTGATTATGGAAACGAATGCCTACACAGAGAAAAATAAACTGTTCAGTCAACCAAAAACACGTTCAGTTAACAGTATTTTTCGTTTACCTATTAGCAATCATGCGTGGTTATTGAACCAACAGTCAAAAAATGTTAAATATTTTAGATTGAATCAACTCAATATTTTCTTTGAGGCAAGCATTCAATGAAGACATCTTTCTAGTTGCTTTAATGCCTAAGAAGATTGATACAAGAACTTTAGATTGTTAAAATTGCTAAATATTTTATTTGTCTGAACGCTGTTAGGGAATTAAAATTATATTTTTGATATGTTTAAAGTAATTTTTCAGTACGGCTAATAAAAGCGTAGAGTCAATTCAATCTCTACTATCGTTTAGTGAAACATCAATTAAATGTTCACCTCTTTGCGATACTGCCAAAGTAAGATAACCCTTCAACCTTTGTTGAGGTGACAAGAGGAGCTGAATAAACCTCAACGAACTTTATAATGTCGGACGCGTTCAAAATATGAATGACTTATCCGTTTAAGAAACGATGTCGAACAACAAGGTTATGCTGAGACAGGCAGTAAATATACGTGAAGTTTTAGCAGGCGCCATCTGGAACTCGATAGCTTATTAATATGGGAATTAACCCTCGCTTTTACTTGACTTAACATTTATTACGTTAAATAAAAAATCAAAACAGACACATAAAAGCAACAGCACTTTACGATCACTTTGAAATTTCAACTTTTTGATTTAACATATTAAGCACTTTCGTTTTAAGGAAAACATTTACATCGTTCAGTCAAACGTAATAGTTTAACATTTTTTTAGTGTTATTTCAACAATTTCCAAGATGTTCAGTTAAGAATATTACCGTTGAAACAAGTACATTTTATTTAAGTCAACGCACAAAAAGTTGACATTCAAAAAGTTGTTGACTTAACTATTTCATTTTTCTCAGTGTATTTTGTAGAGTTGGAGCAATCCTATTATTTGGAAGGGATCAACAAACTGGAACAGCGTTGGACTAAGTGTATAAGCCCACTACGTTAAAAAATAAAAATAGTCCACCCAGAAAAATTAAGTAGTTTTCACTTTTGAACGGACTTATCAAACCACCCTCGTATCTTCATTTAAGAAAGTCGATCCAGTTTCGTTTACTTGAAGAGAATTTTTTTAAATTTTGTAAGTTTTCTTCATTTATTTATCGATCGTCTTTTGTTTTATTTTACGTGAAAAATAGCACAATTGTCAAATGTCTGAAATTATATCTTATAACTGTGGGTGGAATAAACAATTGCTGATAAACAATAAACACAATAGCCTAAATGAAAGCGGTGATTCAAAAAAACATAATTAAATAATGTCCACGCAGCACTTCTCTAGAGAGTGGAAGGTCTAGAGAGCACTGTATTACATTTTTGTTACAATTTTAATTTAAGAAATTCCATCCAGTTTCGTTTATTTGAAGAGAATTTTTTAATTTTCGCTTTTTTTAATTTTATAAATCTTTATTTATTTGTCGATCGTCTTTTATTTTATTGTACGTCAAAAATTGCACAATTATCAAATGCCTTAAATATTTCTTAATTTAAGAAAGTCGATCAAGTTTCGTTTACTTGAAGAGAATTTGTTTTATTTTGTTTCTTCTTTTTAAATTTTATAAAGTTTTTTGGTTTATTTATCGATCGTCTTTTGTTTTATTGTACGTCAAAAATTGCACAATTGTCAAATGCCTTAAAATATATTTTCATTTTAGAAAGTTGACCCAGTTTTGTTTATTCGATGAGAATTTTTTTATTTTTATGTTATTTTTTATAATTTTATAAATTGTCTTTGTTTGTCGATCGTCTTTTGTTTTATTTTACGTCAAAAATTGCACAAAAATTGTCAGATGTCTTAAAAATATATCTTAATTTAAGAAGTTCAATCTAGTTTCGTTTGAGTGAAGAGAAATTTTTTATTTTCGTTTCTTCTTTTAATTTTATAAATTTTCTCGATTTATTTATCGATCGTCTTTCGTTTTACTTTACGTCAAAAATTGCACAATTGTCAAATGTCTTCGTTCAAGAAATTCGAATCAGCTTCGTTTATTTCAAAAGAATTTTCTTTATGTTAGTTTTTTTTTTTAAATTTCATAAATTTTCTTGATTTATTTATCGATCGTCTTTTGTTTTATTTTACGTCAAAAATTGCACATTTGTCAAAAGTCCTAGATATATCTTAATTTAAGAAAGGCGATCCAGTTTCGTTTACGTTCGGGTTGTTGTGATTTTGTAAGTAAAAAAATATACGACATTCCAACAATAATTAAATAAGAAATTATAAAGAACCTCCTAATATAACTTTGAAGTCACGAAATGTTCATAAAAATAATTTAAACAAATCAATCTAAAAGCAATTATTATCTGCAACACAAGGAATTAATAATTTGGTGAATTTGTTTTTGTTTTTTACTTTCTATCTCGTTTGCACTCCCTTGGCAACGCCTGAGGTGTGCAAAATATAATAATCCGTACAATTCCAAAAAAAAAAAAAACATAAAAGGTACTTAAACGAGATTTAAAGAAAAGCATGAAACAATACATATTTAGGAATACGAAAAAGTCTTACGATTATGTTTTCTAATTATTGACAAGAAAAGTGTAAAATAAATTAATTTAAATTTATAATAAAAATGTATAAAAAAACAGCAATACCAATAATGTGGGACACAAACATATTGGATATACCAAACACCCCTTTATTTAAATTTTATTGGTTAGAGAGAGGTGGCAGGGAGGGGGATGGAAAGGAAAGGAAATTTTCCGTAATAACTTTAATATAAAATATTGCATTTAGGCCACTGTAGGTTCTTATTAGTTACACTTAATTTTGCATCAATTCTATACCAGAAAAAGTTAAGCACTTTGCGAATTAATGCAATTTTTCGTTCTTGAGAATTTCGAGATTCCAAGTTTCACGCCAAATTTTAAATAATAATCATCTACAGTTCATTTTTTTACTATATGCCGATCGATCGATAAGTTAAAGAACTTTTATACCTACAGATATCTCTTTCTAACTTTGGCCGAATATTTTCTTAACTCAAATCTATACGATCGGCATATAAATAAAAAATGAACTTTAGGTGTGGTGGTGTTGTCTTTTGTTTTAATAGATGCACAAATTGATCTTTGTAGTTTCTTTTTTCGCAGAAATCAATAACAAAAAGTTTTCCTATAAGTCACGAACTTTAGGAATGGAACTGTACATGTGTATAAATATCCAATAGGATTACGGCAAATTCTGCTACAATTTTAAAGACCTCAACATTCTTCTTGTTCTTCTTCCAATCATCTGTCTTGTTATCCGGCATCATTCGGAGGTTGATGAGAACTAGTTTTGTTTCTACCTTTTGGGAGACAAAATTCTTCTTGTTCTTCCTCCAATGATAAGGACTTCATCTGGTTATCCGACATCGTTATTCGGAGGCTGATAAGAACCAACTGTGGTTCTACCTTTTGTCTTTTGGGAAACCTTCCAGTGGTAGTTTGTCTCTTGGAATCCCAACTCTCCTTCTTGTTCTTTCTTCGCTCGGTTCGTTCCAAGCTTCTCCTCCTTTCGCTGCGTCTTATAAGGCAATTGGGGGAATAACGCAAAACGTTTTGTATTTTATTTATAAAATAATTAATTAATTAATTAATTAACAGATTATTAATCTGAAATGAAATTTGACAACCATTTAACCGATTCTCTATCGCTTATAATAAGCGAGATCCCCATGCTGGCCCTCGAATTTCAATCACCCTATATATTTCAACTAATTAAAAAAATATATATTTCTTATTTAAAGAATGGGGAAGAGCCGGTATATTGATAATTAATCAGTTAGGCATTTTAACTCGATTTTGATGCCATCTCACCGCGAATCGGTTGGTTCTATTTATTTATATCTATTTTTCGCCACAACTGTCAAAGGTATTCTCAAAAGAGATGCAAGTCTAATACAGCCAGTTTTTGCAAACAATCCACCTGCACGACGTTCTCATTTAAGTCCGCATTGTTCCCTGTAATAAATAAGTACGTACACGTGAAGTATGTAAGTAGCAGGCCAGCATCTTACCCAACATAATTTATGCAACTAACGCCAATGTGTTGGGAAAGATGCCAAACTCTTTAAGCAAAACAAAATTTGGCGCCAATTATTTCTGCGAAAGTAAGAATATAGAAGAAACCTTCCTTCTTGCAAGCTAACAATCTCCGCAGTTGTGAAAAACTTTGCTGTTTTCTATTATCGAACAAAATACTACGAGGATGCAAAAAATTCACAACGTCAAAACATCACCGTGTTACAACTTTTCTGTTAGTTGTCAAGCGAGTGACTTCACCGACGTATACATAAAGGTAATCTGTAAACTTGAATTGAGCAAACTCTGGGTTAAGATGCTTTTGGCGTGTTCCCCAATTTGGCATCTTCCTCCCAATTACCTTATGCTACACTATTGTCTTCTTTCTATGTTTCTATGCCTGTCGGTCAGTGACAAGTCTTATCCTATTCTACTCATAATCTTCACTTCAGTAGTACTTAACTTTTTTGTTACTTGTTGTTTGTGATTCTTCATTTCAGTAGTTCTTAATCTTTTTCTTACTTGTTGTTTGTGGCTCTTCATTTCATTGCTTCTTAATTTTTTGTTACTTGTTGTTTGTTTGTGTCTCACAATTTTTTGTTACTTGTGTTTGTGGTTCGGACCTTGCTCGTAATGCCTAGCATAACCGTATCTCGATTTCTTGACATTTCAACCCTCAACATGAGAATTTCGTCACTTTTTCAATTTCCAATTTGCATGTCTGGATCCTCTTACTAACATTTTTTGTCAGTTGCAGTCACAATATCAACTTAGCATTAAATATATCAAAAAATTCTGTGCAAACTGGTTTTGATTACAGCGGATTCCTCGAGCAGGCTCTGTACAGCTGTTTCAGGCCTAGTTGGGCCTTCGTCAGCTGATATTTTTTAAAATTCTCATATGCTTTGACAGCAAGCATGGCCGCCTTGCATGGGATGACTTATTATGTGCGTAGCGAACTGGCTTCAATTTGTCAATCCTACTGCGATGTCAGGTCAAAAAGCGACCGCAAGATGTCGCTATTTAAATTGTTCATTAAATATATCGATTGAATGTTTTTTTTTTAATCCATTAATATGTTTGATGTTTTCTATTATTTTTTTCACGATGAGGTTTAATAAGAAAGTCCTAAGAGAGAAGAGATCCTAATGCATTAAATTTATTGAAGTTGTGGGTGTATCTTCAAGAAGTTTGTTGTATCTTTGTTGTTTCTTTTATGTGTCTTTTGTTTTCTACATATTTATTACATCTTCCCTTTTCATTCGCCTCAAAATTATGTAATTATTTAATCACATGGAAAAGAATGAATAAGCTACATGTTAACAATTCTAACTTACAGCGCCGATTAACTTCAGTATTTGATAGAGCCAATAATTTATGAAGAAATAAGAAGTTGATAAAATATATATTTTATAAAATTGTATAGAGTTTAAATAAAAAGAAACAAATTGGAAACGTAAACAATTGAAGAAAAAACAAGTGAAAAATAAACAGATTAAAGAGGACTCTACATAGAGACGCCGCGCCGCGCCGGTGGATGCTGGAGTCCAGTATTCTGGCGCCTGTGTGTAGGGTCCCCTTTAAGAATATTTTCGTTTCTTAGGTTAGTTTGATTACCTACATTTTTTTAAATGATTTTTTTATAGGTTAGCCTTCGTAATTTAAGAAATATGTTTAAGATATCTTAGATAATAACTAAAAAAATACTCTTTTAATTACGGAGGCTAACGAATAAAATATGTAACATGTAAAAAATGTTTAAGAAAAAAATCTAAACAGACCCATCTGAAAAGAGAAGCAAAGCAGCAAAGAATGAACAAACAGGTATGCAAAATATATCTGACCTGTTCGAATACAAGAGATATCGACCACAAATTTATGATAATAAGGCGAAGCAATGTGGTTTTGTTCCCCACCCCTGCAACTCGGGGCGGAGCACCGGGCCCAAGTCACAGTCTTTAGTCAGTTCTTATGACGGGTGAAGGCTTAGCAGTTCGGTGGTTAATGACTTTTGGTATCCTCCTTATCACTTGGAAATATCACCAGGTGATTACGCAACGCGATCGGTGAAAAGTGAACATGAGTGCGCGATCTTGAACCGAATTTAGAGAATTTGTGCTTTGACCCTATCGTTAATTAACTACCTAATTAATTAATTGTTCTGGTGTTAGTTAATAGTGCATGGTGAAACCGGCAAACTAATTCTGAGATTTGTATGCAGGTATGATGAGTATTTTTTTTTTCTCTAATGCGCCATGTTTTCGTTTTATCGACGCGAGCTAGGCGGAAAAATCAATCGAATTCCATTTGGGTACTTCCCACTTTCTGATCTATGCACTTATACCACTTAAAATTAGGAGTTTTATCTAGAAACGAAATGCTGTTAAGCCTTTTATAAACTTACACGAATACAAATACAAGATTCTTAATCGATGCTAAAGGAATTAGATTTAGTACATGTTTTGGATATCCCTCTTTAGCTTTAGATGATGAAAAGGTTTTGGTTTTGAGGATTATTATTTTTGCTTAGATTTCTCTTTTTGACACCTTGCGTCATATTATACGAGTATACATAGATAAATGGACTTAAAAATATCACACTGTGACAAATTCATTAAAAAAAATTGATCAGTTATTTATCAAGTTTGAATATACAGTGCACTCGTGCTAACGTGAACTAATTACAACCGACTGTGTTCATGTTTGGGCGATTGTTCATGTTTCCGAGATTTAGGGGCAAATTCAGACACTCCACGCACACTCAAACTTGACCTTCGTCGTTATTTGAAATTGAAATTTGCTTTTATATTTACTCGTTTAACTAAGTTTATGATCAGTACAGGTACTTTGATCATCAGTGATTTACGATAGAAAGGAAAATTAAAGCTTCTCTGAATTTCAAAAAGTGTGAGCGGAGTGCTCTCTCAACTCAAGGGAGGTTTCTGAATTTGGGCCTAGTTTTCATCTCTTAAAAACAATTAAAAACATGATACATCACTTTCAACTTTTATTTATGTCCTAGATATTATGTATTTTTGGAAAAAATGAAGTAAGGAGTTATGTTCTAAATTTCTGTAGTACATAAAGTAGCTGTTCATGTTAGCGAGATGCACTGTTCACGTTAGACAGTGGCCAGTGCTAAAATTTAGACGTTCACGTTATCCAGGAGTTCATGTTAAGCAGTGTTCACGTTAGCACGAGTGCAGTGTAATGTAAAAGTTTTAGGATTTTAGCCTAGTGTTGGTGCCAGTAGGTATTAGATTAAAATGAGAATGTCCAAACTAATTTACCATCAAATTATGGTTTAACAAAACAACAGAAGACTTTTGGAAATGATAAATAAGTAAACTACGCGAACTCATTTAAGGGCCAGTTGCTCACACATTGTTCAACTTTGAACTTGGTTCTTTGATTACGGCCAAATTGTGCCATGGTAATAGAACCAAGTTCAGAGCTGAACCTTCAAAAAATGTTTGAACAACAGGCCCTTAATATTGGCCCATAAATTGGATTCCTGAATCAATGAAGAAACGGTAATCTTCAAATTATGAAGACAAACAGTTAAAGGGTAAAAAATAATCGAAAACCTAAGCGTCACTCTTATAGGCCAAATTTTTTTAAGCTTTGTGGTTTTGAGAAAATATTATTGGTATGAATCAAGTAAATAATTAAAAGCCCATTCAGAACCTTTTTTTATTAGATGTACCAAAAAGGACCAAAAATGTAACGTTCAAAAAAATCATCCGTAAATACCAAAACCACGTACCATTTTGGCAGTTGCCAAAAGCAGTCGAACGAGGGGGTTTTGAAAGTTATAACAAACAAACGACATTACAACAACACCCGATTGACTACTAACTAATCTTTGAATTAGACATTGATGACTTTTTTTTATTCTCGACATTTCATTCACATTTATTATTTTTTTCGTAATTTATTTGTTACTATTGAACTTTTTGAGATTTATGCCTTATAATAATTGTGATTCCAAATCGAAGCAAAATGAAATTGCAAGTACAACATACACGTTATAAATTATAATTAGTGAAGTTTAAGGAATCAAATACACGCACCATTTTTTGGCAATAGCTAAAGGAAAGCTTTAAAGTTCTAACACAAAAACGAATTACAACAACAATCAAATGACTGTTAACATAATTATTAGATATGTATTGAGGTTTATAAAGTGAGATTTTTTTATACTTTTATTTTATTAATTTTCTTCTGAATCTATTTGATACCTAATTATAAATTTTGAGAGATTTATGTCTTATGTCATAGATGTAATTGCAATTACAACACGATCAATAAAAAATGTCTGTAAAAAACTACTTTTCAAGAAGGATTACGCCAATATTTATGTCCAAGTTATAACCTGACGTTAGAACTTGGGGAACTCTGCGGAGATTCAGTGAATTTTGTTTGTCTTAATTCACTTTCTGTTCCATTGGTATTCGTTAACAATATTTTTTATATTTATTTATTTCGTTACCTTTTTAAAAACTACTTCACATCCTCTAGTATTTATTAGAAGGTGGCATACTGTAGTAAGTATTCCTAGTATAAATTAATGTCGCGGCACGGACAGTCAATATTGATCGCATTATATTATAAACTATAAATATTTTTTTAAATTTAAGCAACCAAACACACGTGCCCCTTTTGGGAATCGCTAGAAGCAGTCGAACGAGGAGGGGGTTTGCAATTCTAAAACACAAACGACATTACAACTACCGGACATCTATCAACAAATTAATTTTTATATTTAAAAAATAATGTTTATAAATTTAGACTTAGGTCCCTGTAAAATTTATTACGAAATGTACGAAAAAAATAGAAAAATATGAAGTTAATAAAAAAAAAATCATTCACAGTTTGAAAATTGTAATGCTTGAGAACTTTTGAACTGATTTTTTCTTTATGAAAACCCCGCGGGTGGGGGAAAATATATTTTCTCAAATTCCTGTGGCTATGGAAAGTGATTAAAGCGAAACCAGAACATCCAAAAAAAAAAACTCTGTTGAAATTTATTTAACACTTCCTGACGATTATATCAATCCAGGCGAAACGTTGTGTGATTGTGCGATTTTTAAACTGTCCATAAAAAAAGTCTTACTTTAAGTTATTAAAGTAACTTGAAGGTATGTGAACCTAAACCTTGTTGTATTCTTTGCAATTTTGAAGATGCTTTTGAAATAGTTGGCAGGAAATTATTTTTACTACAAAAACTGTACAAGATGGACTTGTGCAAATTAAAATGGATTGTTTCAAATCTAATTTTTCTTATAGTTCTCATAACATATATAAAACAAATTTTTATCAGATTTACTTATGTCATAATCATAAAACCGAGAAAATCTTCCGATTTTAATTTGGCCTATCTTGTTGACATTTCCATGAATAATTTGTTTGTTGTTTATTCGACCTCCTATCTCTAAACGGAATGTAGTGAACTGATAAGCGCGGATATTCGAAATGCCGGAAAACATCGTTTTCGTTGTCTTCACAAGATTACAACGACATAAATATAAAATGAACAAAATCTTCAAAAAATCCAAATCCTTCAGAAAGACGACTTCTTTCTTCCTTGTTTGTAAAAAAAAATAGCCACGCACGCAACACCCGTGTTTTTATTTGAAGAATTCATTCAATTTTGATCAAGTTTTGCAAAAATAAAGATCAAGAGAATATTTTTTTATATATAAATAGTTACAAGTTGTAAATAAGTGTGTGATAGAGAGCAAAGTGCAATTAATCAAGTTGTAATTGAATAGAAATTTATTCGCACTGATATTAATGAATGAGTGCAACATAATTACTATGTGATAATTAGGTTTTGCGATAAAAGTTGTTAAATAAATTAATTTCATATAAACTATCATCGCAGATGAATTAATGAGCTAGAGAATAAAACGAAGCACATGCTTTTACTTCAAATTTTTCAATGAAAACTACAAATATTTGAAGAAAAATGAAATTCTAAATAATTCTGCCTGTAACATAGTAAAAATTTTAATAAAAGGAATTGTAAAATGATTTGCAATTGAAATTAATCCACGTATTTAAGTTTTATTTATTTGGCTCAATATTGAGAATATGTCTACGCGGTTTATCTTAAAAGTTTCTGTCTTTACGTGAAAAGTAACTTGATTGCATTATTTGCTGTCAGTCATTTTCAGTTTTTACTCCCAGTTCTCGAAGATCTCTTTCCACTGCTTCCATCTTATTTTATTCGTGGTCTTCCTCTTCTCCTTCTTACAATAATGTCAAACATTTCGTCTCCGACATTCTTCTTCATACCCAATGCTCTCCTACTTTCTTCTTGGTATATCCAATATTTCTTTCTCTTGTTTGAATTGGCTTCCGGTTGGAACCGCGTCACTTCTTCTTCTGCCGACGTTTCGTTCTCCATTGCAGAAGAACTTCCTCAGGGCTGCTGCTGCTGGTGGTGTTTCAACGACTAACGAGAAGCAGCAGCAACACCATTAACAGCGGCAGCCCTGAGGAAGTTCTTCTGTAATGGAGCACGAAACGTAGGCAGTAGAAGAAGTCAACGTGACGCGGTTCCAACCGGAAGTCAATTCAAACATGGAAGACGGCCGCGGAAGCCTTCAAGTTAAATTTCTTTCTCTTTTTGATTTAATTTTCATAATTTGCTGTCAAACTATGTACAACATACGAGAACGTTTTTATTTGCACAACCGTTTTCATTTCTAATTTTTTACTGCTTCTTGGTCTTACCCTTCTCTTCCTTCCAGTGATGATTTCATCTCCAACATTTTTGTACCTATTTTAACTATCTCATTTTCTGGGTCCTAATTACATTTTGGGTTGTCCATATGTTTCCATCACCTCTTCATTGGTAGTTTTTCTTTTCCAATTTTCTTCCCGCCAATATTTTCCTTGGTACCTACTTCCCCTGACTTCTAATGCTTCCTTCTCTTTTTGATTTAGACAGTTAACTAATTATTTTAAGTATCCATAATTTCTTAAAATATTTCATAAATACTACAAAAATTAAACTGTCCGTATCTTTTAATGTAGCCACCACCTAATTCAACGCATTTCATCCAGCATCTCTGCCATTGGTCGAAGCAGAAGTCCTCTGAAGTCAAGCTCTTCAAGTTGTCCTGGAAACGTTGTCCCTTTAAATCCTTTTTTGGTTGAGGAGTAGCCAAAAGTCGTTTAAGACCTCCCGCAAATAACATTTCTTCTGTTATTTTGTAAGAACCCAATATCTTGTTGCTGTCCTTTTTCTCTTTCTTCTACTTCGCAAGAGTGCGAAAATGAAGCTCTGTTTCAATGCGGTTTAAAAAAAGTGTATACAAGGCAAGTAATCAAAAATTTCTTTGCGGTCTCAAACTACCAACAACTTTATTTTATCCTTAATCAGTCAACCTCTTTAAATAGCAAGGATCCCTGTGAATAGAATACACCTTGTATACCAAGGGGTTTGCAAAATTTCATCTCCTACTTTGAAATAATATAACTCCCAGAAGTATGTATGTGTATAAGTATAAATCACAAAAAAAGAATAATATTTTTCAGTATTTAAATTCCACTTTTTTTTTAATGCCGTTGAACACTCACAATCAGTGATTTCGTTTATGCTTAACGAAAACTTGTTTGCATCAATGCTCGGTCAAACTTAATAAATAAACTATGATGAATTACGATGTGGTTTAGGATCGTGCGACAATCAACAACCGCAATTTTTTTTTAGTGATAGAGCTTTTTTTTTTGAGGCAACTATTCGCGTTAAACAACCGGATCAGTGACTTAGGTGTTGAACGGAAAACCTGTTTCAGGCTGGTGCGAGTTCACTTCACCTCACCTTTGGTCGTTTCTGGTGGAATAATGCAATTTTTTCTATCACTATACGAAAAATAATTAAAAAGAAAACAAATAATAAAGTAATAAAGTCAAGTGAAACCCTTTTACCATTTTTTTTTTAATTTACCTAATACACTTTTTATTTGAACCAATTTCTAGGAAGAAGTTGTTAATTTGGCAATTGTGATTTAAAAAATACAGGTTGGAAAACCACCCCCTGAAACTTCTTAAGTTAATATAAGAAAAAAGTGTACCAAAACATACCTACATACCAAATCACGACCAGAAATTTAATTTTTTTTTTTTTTTAATCAATGTATAACAAGATAACTAAACAATGTCTGTAATTGTGAGTGTCAACTTAAATTTCACACCACGTCCACACAATAAAGTGCGACATAATTTGGTGAGTTTTAGGTAGAGGCGAAGCGACGGGCATTTCCAAATAAAGTCACGGTCACTCCGGTCCATTCATTAACGTGAAACCCCGATCGAATATTTGTTGTTAATCATTAATCCGGCTGGTCGTAAATGTTTAACGAAGGAACCAAACTCTTTCTCAGAAAGCGGTATTTATTACCGGGGCGACCTGATTGAATTTATTAAATTTTAATTTAGAAAAAGGTTATAAAACAGTTCGATCAGAAGATGATAAAAAAACGCACGTGACTTCAAAGTGTATACAAATTAAATAAGTTGTACCTAAAAAATAAAGTAAAAAAGGACCGGAATTCCTATACTATTCGTAACAAAGAAAAAAATGCATCCTCAGTGAAATTAAAAAAAAGTCGAAATGGAAGGTGTTACTGTAGGTATCAACATTTCAATTAATTTCCTTCTGTATGTAAGTACATTGTATGCAATAGTTATGATCGATTGGATGTGTACTCCTCGTAAATTGCTGAAGTGAAGAAGAGAAAGGTATATTTTTTTTGCTTCTTTTGGCAATTATATTTTAAGTCAGAGAGAAACAAAGAAAGCAAAAAAAAAAACAACAATCGATTATTTCTGGATATAGTCGTCGTCCTGCGCTTTTTTGTCTAGTACTCGTACATTCTCCGCGGGCATCCGTCAATTAAATCCCATGTAATCACGCGAGTTCTTTATTTGAAGGAATTTCCTCCGAAGAAGTTAACGGTACACGAAACCAGCCGGGGGGACACGTGGAGCAAGAGCGGCGTACCTGTAAAAACGGTGACGACAGGCCTAAAAAGGCTTACAACTGCCGGCTAAAAAATTAATTCAGCTTGTGTCACTCAATGCCGACGATGTAGGCCTTATAATTGCTGTGGTGTTTGCTGCTCGAAAAGAAATACCACCGGTAATTAGAGCGATATATCTCACTTATGATCTCAAATGTGACTTGAATTCACAATTTTTAACTGCTCGCCGAAGGTAAGTACATGTAAGCCGAGCTGTTCAAAAAATGTTACAATTTTATTAATTTTTTAAGAAACATACAGTACGAGAAACATTAAAATAAAATGTCTGAAAGTTAATTAAACCAAAACAATAAGAAATAAATCTTAAGGGCAATTTATAATGAACGAAAGTCAAAATCTGTGTGTTAGAAATGTCTAATAGAAATATAATATTTTGATAAAAATGTGAAAAGATTACATATGAGGACGTAAGGTAATGTCAAGGAAGATTAATTAACCATATTCTTATATGCACATGTAAGTTAATGTAGAAAAAATCGTGTATCTATGTTTAGAAGTGTCTTTCTTTGAAGATGCGGTGACTCATGAATTTCCGTTTTCCAAATGTGTGTATCTACTTGTTAGTTAATATCCAGTATTAACTGAAGATCTAACAAGAAGAATAGAGATCTTTCTGTATTTACTACGTAAAGAGAAAGACCAGCAACAAAATGGGTAGAAGCAGTAAAAAACGAAAATGAAAACGATTGTGCAAATAAAAACTTTTATTATGGAAAGTAAATCAAAAAGAGAAAGGAATGTTGGAAATCTGGGAGAATACTACGAAGACTATTCGTGCGAGTAGAAATTAGGAGAGCATTGGGTACGAAGAAGATTGTCGAAGGAGAAATGTTTGACATTATTGTAAGAAAGAGAAGAGGAAGACCACGAATAAAATAAGATGGAAGCAAAGGAACGAAATGGAAGTACATAATACTTTTTTGACAAACAATCTACATATAAAATTGAATATTATTTAAAAATATATACAGGGTTAGTTTTATTAATGTTAACCCCCCTTTATTTTTTTAATTATTAACCGATTCCAAAAATTTAAAAATTGATCTTATATGGATTTTTATGTAGATTTCACTTATGCTAACAGTTTTGCGGTACCGTTTTATATACACCGGGTGGACAAAAAAATATAATTTTTTTATATGGAACACCCTGTATATTTTTACAAATTTTTAATCCTTGAGTCACCCTGATAACAAATATATATAAATGTCGTGTAATTGGTTTACTAGTTTTTGTGTTATTTATTGAAAACTTGATTGTCGTTTTTTAAATATTTTTCAGCTTACCTAGAAGTATTATTTTAAGAGATAGAGAAAAACTTTAAACACAATAGTTGTGGAACTTTGTATGTAATATCTTTTAGATCTCCCACAAAAATAAAAACGCATCGCAAAGGGGAGAAAAAATGACAATTTTAGTTTTTTTAAATGGAACACCCCATACATTGTTCAAATTAATGAAATATCATTGTTTGCTGAGTTCAAAAATATATAATATTTTAATACTTGAATGGGCGGTTTGTGAGATATTTGATTCTAAAATATCAATAAATGAATATTTAAAAAATCAGGGCTTGGAAAAATGTTTTTATTGTTAAATAATTTTGAATCGTTTCAAATATTGGAATTCATGTTGTCATTTGCTAACTAAAACAGTGATTTAGAAGTTTTTAAGCATTTTTTCCTTAAATGTTTATATGTATGTTAATTTGTATTTTGATTTTTTAAACTCAAATGTATCACAAACAGCTGATCTAAATATCAACGTATTATATGTTTTTGAAATTAGCAAACAAAGACATTTCATTATATTGAACAATATATAGGATGTTCCATTTAAAAAAACAAAAATTTAACTTTTTCTCCACTTTGCGATGCGCTTTTGTTTTTTGTGAGAGCTCTAAAAGACATTACATACAAAATCCCATAACTATTGTATTTAAAGTTTTCCTCTATCTCTTAAAATAATACTTCTAGGTAAGCTGAAAAGTATTTAAAAAACCACAATCAAGTTTTCAATAATTGACGAATAACACAAAAACTAGTTAAACAATTACATTACATGTATATATGTCTGTTATCTGGGTGATTCAAGGATTAAAAATTTGTAAAAATATACAGGATGTTCCATTTAAAAAAATTATATTTTTTTGTCCACCCGGTATATATAAAATGCTACCGCAAAACTGATAGTTTAAGTGAAATCTATATAAAAATCCATATAAGACCAATTTTTACATTTTTTAAATTGGTTAATATTTAAAAAAATAAAAGGGGGTTAACATTAATAAAACTAACCCTGTACCACAGTATAAGAATTACACAGTAGCGTCACTTGAGTATAACTGTCACATTTATTCTTTTGTTTGATACCTACCCAGCTGTAAATTACATTGCATTTCCATAAGGGTATCAAATAGAATGGCCGCTTTTTTTGACACTGACGTTTAAGTGACGCTACTGGGTAATTACTTATACTGTGCCTGTACCTACAGTGCAACCTCTTTAATCCGGACAATTATAAACATGTGGCTCATCCGGATTAGCGATTCGTCCGGATTAGTGGATTGGACATTTTAATGTACCTACTTGTTAGTTAATACCCAATATTAACTGAAGAAGTAACAAATCTTTATGTATTTACGTGGTAAATACAAAAACACTTGTACCTATATGTATTAATTCAATATACAGGGTGGTCCCGAAAGAAGGTGCCAAAAAGAAATCAGTTATAGGAGATGATGAGCAAAACTCATATACAAAAAATTTCTCTAATAAAAGTCTTCATTTTTGAGATAAAAATAATTGAAAATTTGCTGTACGCTAATGAGTTAATCGGGATTGAAAAGGTAATTTTGGTTGTATGGCAACAATATTTGCATTTTTTTAGCAACGGTATCTGTAACATCTATGACATTTGTCAAGTTTCATTAACTCATTGGCATACAGCAAATTTTCAACAAATTTTCAATTATTTTTATCTCGAAAACGAAAAGGCTTTTATTAGAAAATTTTTTTTGTATATTAGTTTTACACATCGTCTCCTATAACTGATTTGTTTTTGGCACCTTCTTTCGGGACCACCTGTATATACAGTGTATTCAATTTAAACCGTTAACCGTTGCTAATTTTTTTATTTTTAAAGATAGAAATTCGGTTAAATTAGCAAAGATTCTCTAATTTTGACGCTGATTCTGAATCTCTTATCAATGTAGTATTTTTTTGTAATTCATACGGTAGAGATTTTCTTTTTCTTTACGGGGATATCATATCATTTCTTAACCCTAGGATGCATAAGCAGTGCAATACCGGCATTTACATGATTCGGGTCTCGGAGGCCCTTCCTATATAATACATTAGGTTGCAATGGAAAACATTTATTGGAGTAAAATATGCAGGTATATGTTAATTAAAATTAAGTTTCTAAATGTCTATGTAAACATAATTGCAGACAAATTATATTTTAGCGTAAGAAGTAGTGCACATTAGTAGTGCTGTGCTCATTACAAACATTATTTTTACATGTAACACTTATCAATTTTTGATTGATACAAACACGTAGATTACATGTCTCTAACAAGTTATAAAAATTTAATAAGCTAGGGACAAGATCAGAGTTGTCTTATACAAGATTCTATTAGACGGGCCTGGACAGCGGTATACGTAAAATTGTAGATTAGTGATGAAAAAATTTTTTTTTTTTAAGTTCTGAAAAAATTCGAAAGGTTTTGGATTAGAAAAGAACTAAATAAAAACGAGTTTAGAGCATATCTAAACG
The DNA here is from genome assembly GCA_033060865.1 of Dorcus hopei. Lineage (NCBI taxonomy): Eukaryota > Metazoa > Arthropoda > Insecta > Coleoptera > Lucanidae > Dorcus > Dorcus hopei. The sequence continues at coordinate 10,859,593 of CM065422.1, forward strand.
CTCAATTCGATTGAAAATATTTTAAACAAATTATAAGAAACGAAGCACCTTCGTGGGCCTGGGAGGCCCCATTTATGCATCCTAAGTTAAATCTGCTTACAAAATAACGAAATAATTTTAAAAAATCATTTTCGAATAAGTAGTCCATGTTCATGTATAAAATCAAGTTGCCTGAATAATTTACTAATGATATCTAGCTAATGTGCACGTAACCAACAAAAAATGAAAGAAAACATCATCGTTGTTAATTTCCTTTGAATTTATAACAACTTTCTTTCTGAATATCTTGAATTTGAACCTATTTGAACCTACTCCGTTTGCTGAACATCATATCGATACGGGTAATCATCATCCCTTAACTACTGCACCGTAACGAATGTCTCAGATGGAGAAAGATCTTCTACACCGCAAATTAAATAAAATGTGTGGAAGAGAACTTCGGGTACCAGATGATTTGAGTTGGGATATGAAGGCTATCGTTGAAACCAAAAACTTCGCTCCAGAAATAACCCCGTATCTACTCCGCATGGTGAATACAATGCGAGATGTTCGAGACACAATAGAAAAGGAACAAACCAGAAGAAAGAATTACGCGGATAAGAAGCGAAGAGATCCAGGAACCTATCAAGTAGGAGAATTTGTATGGGTAGCGACGCATACTAAAAGTGATGGAACTATGAGACTATCTAAATTTGATCCTAGACGCGATGGACCATATCTAATTGCGAAGGTATTCTCTCCAACCAATTATGGAATTGCAGAAATAGCAACACCTAATGTGATACTGGGAAAACAGCATGTATCAGCAATTACACCCTATCATGGACCAGATCTCACGAAAGCCAATCCGACGATACCAATCAGCAAAAGAGGACGCCTTAAGAAAATGTTTAGTATACGAATAATGAAACATCATCGTATACTAAAGGGGGAGAACTGTAGCGCGATGAGTAGTTCCATCGACGAAGGTGGCTGATTTATATTATTATAAAAAAAAGTAAGTTTGTTTATTAGGTGACGTTATGTAATTTTGACAGAGAAAAATATAGAAGTTTTCTCCTTAAAAGTATTATTTTACTTTATCACATATTTGAAATTGCCCGAATAACTTTTATACCTAACAGTGTTATATAACGAAATAATAACATATTAAAAAATACTGCTAACTCAATTATTCAATCCCGTTACAAAAATCTTTTTCACATGAGTAGGCCAAATTAATGTATAAAATAAAGTTGTCTAAAGTCCAAATAATTGACAAAATGATATCTACTTACTATGTAAACAAATAAACGAAAACATGCATCGTCGTGAGCAATTTTCTTTTCAAATTGTAAAATATATCATTTAAAATGAACAATTTCATTAAAGAAAAAAAAAGTATAGGTATTCTCAAATGAATAGACTACGTTTATGGCGGATTACATAAACTAATTTCCTAATACTATTTATTTGGTGGAATACGATTTGGGATCTTTCAATGAAAATACTACTTGTGGTGGTGAACGTTTCAAGTCTTGATTGGTGACGTTTTTGCTACACGAAAAAAGCTAATCAGAATAATGGTAGGAATCTCGAGACCTTCTTCTTGCCATGAGATTTTCAAAAAGCTAAGAATTATGACTGCTACATACATCACTATACATTTTTGAGCTTTATAATTATGTTTATGAAAACCAGTCAAAATTTCTGAGGACTAGTGATGTCTATTCTGGAATCTTACGAGGGAGTGACAGATTTCGGCCTCCATTCAGCAGGCTAGATGCAGTCAAAAATTCGCCAAATTACTTAGGATTAGAATATTTTAATATGTTACCCTCAAAAATCAAAATGTGCACCAACATTAACCTCTTTAAATCTAAACTTAAAATGTTCCTACTTAAACATTCTTGTTACTCAAGCAATACTAATAAAAAAAAAATGTTATTCTCTATAATGTATTACCTTATTATATACATCTGTTAAATACCTACGTCAGCAACAAAATATGTATTATATTTTTGTCTATATACTCTCTGTTAGTTTATGATTAATTTAAAGAAGCACTTGACAATTGTATCTAACACATGTAGTATACCTACTAAACACTTTGACTTATCTCGTCATGCTCCGTTTTGTACTGAGACCAAATAATAATAATAATAATAATAAATGTCTTTATTGTGCACCGAAATTAGGACCAAACACCAAAAAGTTACAAATGAATGTAATAAATAATAATAATAATGGCACAATCGCAAGGCGAAGTTCAGATTAGGCATAGCCATTCTGCTTTAAAACTTAACCTTGAGTGATTAAGAGATTTAATAACATAAAAAATGCCTAAAATTAACAAAAAATGATAATAATACAAAATATATATATTAAATTATAAGTAAATTATTATTATTAAATTGAACACCCGATATGGACTTTTAGTTCCAACGGTTACAAAAAAATCCGTAATAGAGAGTGTTCAAAAACTCCCACTTTTGATGTTGGTCATGGCTGGAGACAGCAAGAAACATGGTACCTAATGTCTTTACTTATTCCTTACACTGAACAAAAATCAACAGCAAAGTAAATTAAAGTTAAGTAGGGTAGACACGTTTTCGTAAAATTGTATGACAAGTCTAGTTGCGGTATGAGACGAACAAAAGTATGGCCAATTCCAAACGTGGGAGTTTTTGAACTCACTTTAGGTTATAGACATGTGTGTACGTCTCCCACTGTTGCGCGCTTACAAGTTCGTACAGGCATTGTCCGGGTTAACGAGAATCGTCAGGATTATGAGTTGAAGTGATGAATGTCCGAATTACTGGACAACCGGTTTAATATTTGTGCGAATTAAAGAGTTTGCACTGTATAAATAAATACAGTGACGCCCCCACATCCGCGAGAGTTCGAGTTCTAATCGGTGATAAACCAGAGAACGGCCAGTTTTAGATTTTTGAAATCCCAAGTAGAGAGTTTGCCTTGAACAAGTCATTTATAAGATATTGAATGAATGTGAATAGATAAATGTGAAGTAAATGTACAAAATTCCGCAAAAATAATTTTCATTCAAGATTTTCCCTAAGGTCTTCCAAACCATCCGCTCTCTGCTTATCACGAACAATAACGAACACTATTTGTGATATCGTGTTGTGATTAAATATAATTTTTATTTTTGAAAAATCATTGTGAATGGTTTTCTTTCCATTTTTGTCAACTGCGTGATTACATTTCAAATTCGATGTAAATGTACATACGAGAGGAAATCAAAAAGATATTTACTCAAATGCAATTAATTTTTTATATGAAGCGGTAAATTTTTTTCTAATAAAAAATTTTCAAGAAAACATTTTTAATGAGAATTTCTAATTAGTCAGAAATTGAAAATTTATGGAATAAAAGTACTTCAAAGAGATCCTTTCTAATAAAATATATTTCCGGCTAAAAATGTACAAAAAACAGCTACTTCAAAAAGATCTTTTTTGAAACAAGATAAAATTGAGTCTTAGTCACTTCCGGTTGTAGCGGAAGTCAGTATCAATTTGCCTAATTTTCAATTACATACTACATTTTTGAATTCTACGTGCAAAAATAACAAAAGTTGTAATAATAAACATATCGTCTTATCGCTTTATTTTGTTAGATACTTTAAGCCCTGCAGTCTAACATTTAGAAAATTATATTGCAGCTATTAGTGACAGATTTCTTTTTGTAACTATGCGTTTATTGTCGAGGTTGTAAGGGTCTCAATTGCAATTTTATTTTTAAAAAAGTTTGAGTACAAAAGCTTTTATGAAGGTAACTCTAAGTTCTAGGACGGCTCAAATATCTCAAAAATAATATGTAGTAGTCAATTTAGTGATAGGGAAAATTATTGCAGTTTTTCTTGTTTTTATGTATAAGGCCCGTGTGACACCATGCAAGATTTGATAACATTTTTGTTACAAAGTGAGGGAGATGAGCTACCACAGTGAATTCGGATTGGTTGAATTGGCACTTCTCGCTCACTTCGTATCAAATCTTGCACAAGAAATATCATAGTGTCACACTGGCCTAAAATTGAAAAATGTACACAATGTTAAAAATTACTGAACTGAAGGCGATTCCCGGTACAACCGCGAGGACCGAAGGTCAATTTTATTTTTAACTTTTTGAGGTACCTTTATCCTGTAAATTTCTAAATTCTGTCTAAGTTTCCTCCTTGAAAACTTTTAATGAAGTGTTTATGTAAATAAAACTGCACCCTATATATAAACTTCGTTATACAGGATGCATTCAAATTAGTGTTAAAGTTTTACGCAGCGATATCTTTTTACTTATCTTTATTGTTTTCACAGAAATAAATCCAATGATTTACATGAAAGATAATTTTAAAATCGAACGAAATATCTGCCATATCATTAAGTTATTAAATTAACAAAAGGCCACATAAATCCAGCTAAACTTAAAACACTTTATTAATAAAAGCTACTAATATTACCCGTAAATAAAAAGACGATAACTTAAATAAATACCATTCACTGTCTAAAGTATTTACTAAAATGCATACAGGGTGGCACATTAATGTGGTAAAGTTCGATAACTCCATTGTTATATGAAATACACAAGAAAGTTTCATATAAAAGTTGTGGATAACCAAAAAGCCTATATTGTAAAAATACAGTCAAAGATACAGGATGTCTCAGAAAAGAGTGACACTAAAAATGTTAATTTTTTAAAAAAGAATTTTATTGTTATAGCAATGTATACGTACACGAATATTACGCCTTGTATAGGAACTTAAACAACCTCCCTCCCATCATTTTCCAGTTTGTTACGCACGTATTCTTGTTTCCTTGTTATTCAAATCTGAAACATTATATGACAGTGCCAACGCTGGCTCGTTTATTTGCACAAATAAAATAAAGAGCGTGATTTACCATCCACTGCTAAACGGTTTCGCAATGAATATCCTGTTACGTCGGCGAGGCATTAAATTCTGGAATATATTACCTGTTGAAGTCATGGCGTAATTTATGTTACATGGATGGTCGGCCGAGCTCCGATTAGACGCAGATTTCTAAGATGGCCTTACGAAGAAGACACGCAAGAGGATGTAAACGAGGAACGAATTGCAAAACACTTTAATAATAACGAGAGAGACTTCAGGAAAAAAATACATTTTTGAGAAGACCTTTAATCACAAAGACATCGACGCTTGATGTTAGAGCCATCCAACTTTATTGGTAATAATAGAAGAAGGCTCATAATCATAAGCAAATGTGCAAAGCTAAAATATGTACAACAACTACGTAGATCAGATAAACTAATTAGGTAACTAAAACAGTTTTATCAAGCGTTCCAATTTAAAGTCGCCTTCAGGAGGAAGGGAATTAAAAATCATGACCTTCTGAGGATGACTTTAAATTAGATTAAATATTTCTCCTTTGAGACATCTTTTATTACAAAAGAAATGGCAATAATAAAAGAAAAACAAATCGTTGGGACGCCCAGTATACAACTTTACCATCGCATTGGACTTACCATTCTGAATGTGATTTAAAAGAAACTTAAGCATTTTTGAGATAAGCAACGGTGAACAAACGATTTTCCGGTTGAAATAACCGTTTCTAATTCCACTCGAGCAAACCGTAATTATTTATTCCACATATTTATTTCGTTTGCCGAAGCAGTCGGCCATGTTGAGTGTGCGTGAATTACGCTCGGTCACGTTATCCGGCCATAATAATACGTTTTCCCTTCCGTCTTTCAAAATCTAATTCAATTCATTAGCTCGGGGGTGCTCGCAGAATGGATGGATGGTGGTCGAGCAAAGAGGGCTGGGCCTTACATGGGAATTTATTTGATGATTAAATTTGGATCAGAGATCAGAGATGAAACGATACGCACGTGATACATGCCGAAAAAGAATAATAAAATTTACTCAATAATTTTTTTTTTAATTAATAATTCACGAAATAAATATTTTTACATTTTATCGAATTCAATTATATCTACGCTGGATTTCACAACCATCACTTAACTTTAATCATCGATTAAGAATAATCATTCCTATAACTTCAACACATGTAACCATGGCAACGTTAACTTTTAACGGATGATTAAATTTAAGTAACGTTTGTGAAATCCACCACTAGACTTTCGAGCTATAATGTATTTAAGCACGTAAAAATATTTTTGAATGCTGAAGATTAAAAAAAATGAAAGGAAAATAATAGCAATACAATAAAAATAGAGAAGATTAAAACATCTTTTTTTGTTTCCTTAAGTTTGTTGCTACCTAATTAAATTTGTTATAAATTGGAACTTAAAGTTTTAGTTGTGCTTTATTTATTGAAACGAGTTTCTTGAAACGACTCGCCTTCATCTTAGAAGTTAAAAATGTCGATTCCATTCCGAAACACCTTCACAACTTCGGACGCGCGTTAGGGCGTCGTCTAATACCTATATTTACATGGGTAAATGTGGTTTAACAAATCTCCTCAAAGAATTAAAAATAAGATGCAAGATATTTCGTAATATTTAAGCATTCAATATTTAAAAATAAGTCACCTAGTAAGAAAGGTAAAACCTTTAAAAATATTCCAAGAAAAAACAACACAACGATATAAATAATTTAATGAATTTCCTGTTCGTTGAAAATTTATTGAATAAAGGTCAACATCACGGAGAAATTATGCAACGTCACACAGAATGTGTAATTAGGAAAAATAAAATAAAAGACAATTAGGGGAAGCTGGGAAGAGTTGAGGGATACGAAATAAATAATAGGAAATTCTCGAACAATATAAAAAGAATGAAAGGAAACAAGAAAAAAGATAAAGGTAGCGATCGGCGGTGCAACTGCATCAGGGGGTACTAGCCTAAAGGACGCCAAAGGCCTGCCAGGGCCCAGTACACGTTAGGCTTAACCAATGACGTAACTAGAAATCAAGCCACCGAGTTCCAGAATTTCTGCTATATCTTCTTACACCATTATTCATTTGTGACAGAAGTGACGAGAACTGTCAAAATTTTAGATTAAGAAAGTGCACTAATGCCCAGTTGCACCAACCTTTTAAGTGGAGCTTAAATTTAAGTGGTACTTAGACTATGACATTATTTATAGATTTAACAAAATGTTAGTCACATTCTTAAGTTGAAGTTTAAATGTCAATCAGAATGTATTTGAAATTATACTGACCATGTCACATTCTAAACATAACTTAAATTTAAGCTCTGCTTAAAAAGTTGGTGCAACCGGGCAAAAGCAAAGTACGCTTGAATTGCATCTTTGTCCAGGCCAGTTAGAAGTCTTAATTCATTTAGCAGGCCATGATCGTGTTAATTAAATATAAAATCGATAAGAAAAATCAATTATGAGGGAACACATTGTTTGTTAACAAAAATTTCAATTTCTTTGCTTTGAAGTATGGTAGTACAGGCGCCTATGCGTGTTGTTTTACATTTACATGTTTATACTATACATGACATGCAGTGACAAATACCATTATTGTAATATTACTTTATATTGACCAATTGGCGATTATTTTTATCTTAATTACAATAAAAAGACTGTTTGATTGATTGCTTGATCCCTACTACCCCTGTAGCTACGCCACTGGGTTTAACGTTATATTGAGCATCTGTACAATAAAGTAAAGGGGGCGCCACACTTCAGAAAGACAAATACAAAGCTAATCGAATGAAATCGAATCCGTTACAATAAAAAGACTGTTTGATTGATTGCTTGATCCCTGCTACCCCTATAGCTACGCCACTGGCTTTAATGTTATATTGAGCATCTGTACAATAAAGTAAAGGGGGCGCCACACTTCAGAAAGACAAATACAAAGCTGATCGAATGAAATCGAATCCGTTTCATTCAAAACTGATTGAAATATGACAGAAATACTTTTATTTTATTTTGAAACGCCTTTTAATCAAGTCCATGAATATTGACATGACTACGGGAAGCAAATTTTGTTTGGGGGCATGCCTGGGCCACGCATTCGCTAATTTTGGCATCACATTTAGTTTCCCTAGTTTGTAGAACAAAACGGCAAGGGGTGTCACACTACAGCGACAAACTCCAAGTGACTACTTTTTTTAAAATCATACTATAGACATGAGAAATCGTTAGTGACTAAACGTGTGGGTCCCGTGTTGTCAATTATGGACACTTATCGCAATTCTGGCGAATAAATTCTGTATACTGGCGATTTTGACGATATTTTATGTAGTTTATTTTCTGTTATTTTATTATGTTTTATGAGTAACTTTTACAAGAAGAATAAAATACAAAGGAATGTAATTATCAACGAAATGTCGAGTTACACATTTTTGTACAGGTCAAATGTAGTTTTGTAAAATTCAAATCGTAAATTACGCCACAGATGTCTATTCATTTTTCCGTGCCTTCTTATAAATTAAAAAAAAATGATTCCCCTTAAAAAACAAAATCATTACATATACAGGGTGTTTAACTATTCGCGCGGTGTCTAGGAGACATAGAAGTAAATGTAATTGTTTATAATTTTTTGTATTTCTAATTGAACGCTAACCTTAAATTATTATTTGCACTCTGAAAGAAATCAGAATTTGTGTCAAAAAAGTAAAAATAACGTCGAAAAATGAGTTTGTGTTTGACAGAACCGCGTTTGAGTTAGAGGTTTGCGCGAGTAGTTAAAGGTTAAACGGTAAAAGTAATCTTGGACGGTTGCAAAAATTATTGTTCAATTGTTATTACGTTTGTTATTTGACAGGTAAAGTTGTTATCAGTAATCCAGTTTTACTATCACCTTTGTTTGATTAAAAATTCGTTAAGAAGGTTTGGGCCTTGCACAGTATGTGGAGTCGTGGCGGGTACGCCGAACAAGACTTTGTATACAACAACATGGTGGTAACGTCGAACATCTTTTTTAGTAGGCAATGCTGATTAAGCAGTAGATTACTAGAGTTTAAAACAAATTAATAGCGTTTTCGATTGACTGCTCTGGTGCGCACTCAGAGTATCTTCATCTCGTGTTATTACATGAGGTTAAAAGAAGATACAAATACACAGAGTGCAACCCATGTGCAACCGGTGCATGTGAATCGAAAACGCTATAACTGTTTAATGTAAAAAATGAAAGATTTATTGTCTCGCTTATGAGACGACTTTTACTAATTGTAAGGCGTTTTAAGGTTTATCGACTCCTTGTGAGGTGTACTATCGGCCCTTAAAAGGATACAGAGAAGACCGTAAATACCCTGTATACAGGTCGGTTCAAATTTTCGGTCTATCGTCTTCATTTTTTTAACATTTTGTTCATTTGAAGAGATTAGTTTTAAAAAAGTCTTCATGTTCTTCAATAAAAGAAAATAGATTATTAAATAATGTAGAGGTTTGTTTGTTAAAATTTTTGAAACGTCCTACTAGTCTTTTAAATTTGAATTTTACGTAAAGCCTTGTGAACGTCTTTTGCAATTAACCATTATTCATATTCGTTAAGAGTTGTGTGAATAACAATAGTAGTTCGGTTCAAATTTTCGACACATCCTTTCAGTCTCTTCTAACATTTTCTTGTACAAGTTCTTCGTTTATTTATCTTTTGAAATTGCCGCGCTTTATTAGGTCGACATTAGTTATTTATGATCTCTATTCACTGAACTCCATCCAGCACGAATTACGATGTGTAGAATACTATTTTGGTGACGTCACGTTGTCTAGTGCTCGCCTCCCCTTGCTTCTTAACACCTTGTAGAGTAGACAATAGATTACTATTCGTTGTTATTTCATTCTTCAAGGCGATCGTCTCTTTTACGTGACGTCACAAAAAATGGAATTCTATTCATCGTGATCGTTAATACTGAAGTCCTGACTAATCAAATTGGAATGAAAATAAAAGAAATTTTAACGTTTCTGCAATGGAAATTATTTTTGTCGCATTGTATTTTTTGCCAAAGAAAATGTTAAATTCTTATGCGCATCCCGGGGTTAGGAATTGTTGCTACGCCACTGGAGACCAGCACGAATCATGAGGAAGAAAAACATCGATCTGCTGAAACATAGCAGGAAGTAATCGAAAGAAAAAAACTATAAAGACAATAAAAATCAGCGTAGAAGACAATTTAAGTTTTTGATAAAAATCCCGGCCTTCCGCGTGCTATTATTATAATATTCGAAAGGCTAGTGATAGTCAAAAGGACTGAAATGTATAATCCCAAAAAAAATTAAGATTGGGGCCAAGGACCCACACAAAATGTCAAGAAAATCCTTTCGAGGCGAGAAAGTAGAAGGAAAATGAGAAAAAAGTACCAATGCAGATGTAACAGGGTAAAGAAAGGATAAAACAAAGGACGAAGATTAATATCGTTAGGTTGATGAAGAAAACAAAAAATAAAATAAAATTCAAAAAGGAGGAGGTAAAATATTAGGGAAATTGAAAACTAGGGATAAAATGAAATACTAAAAGATGGGGTGCAGGCCTCTGATTATAAGGATAAACAAAATAAAATGAGTAAAAAATAAATAAAACAGAACTTGAAAAGGAGCAGAGAAAATATTAAGGAAAATACTAAGAAGGAATAAAAACCATGAATAAAATTCTTGAATATTCTGCTAAAAAAATCCTTTTGTATTTAAAAGAAAGAATTTCGTTTTAAGTTTTCTCCGAAATTTTCCGTGGCTTTCCCCCATTTTGGCGGCGATATTAACTGCTTTAATTAATCGTCTAGGAGATGTAGCCTTTTTAATAGGTGATCGAAACCATGACCATTGAATCAAAATTATTTTTACGGAGTCTTATACATTTATTTTATATTTACTTATTCTCACTCATTCAACATCTTATAAATGACTTATTCAAGGCAAATTGCCAACTTCCGATATCAAAAAGCTAAAACTGGCCCTTCTCTGGTTATAAGGATAAAATATGGTGATTCGTCTGATTAATATTGCGTAATAAAAAATAAGACCCGTTCGTCTTTCACAACTAAAAGCTAAAAGGTAATAAATAGAAACGTAAATATTAGTTACAAAGTTGTTTTATTTTCATGAAACTCTACTGCATAACAGTTAACCAACGATTCCAAATAATTAATTTGTAATTAGTCATTTATGGTAATGCTGTGGTCATTATGATACGCGATTAATCATAATCACTTACTTTTTATTCATAATTTATGCGACCATTACAGACTTATTGTGAAAAAGTTTCATGTTAATAGTGATCAGATTTGAATAAATGTAACTGTAATAATATAATTTAATAAATACAATAAGTTATTTGGATTTTTTGTGAAACATGATTACGAAATCAAGGAATTCTTCCATAACAAAAATACACGTTTATTAATCGTTTTGGAATTTTTCTTGACATTATGAATTTAAGCCCAACACCACACGTGCCCGTGAGCCATGAACTCAATCTACTGTTCACTCTATTATTCTAAAGAGGAAGGGAGGAAAAGCAAATTTACTTCGATTATCTACGCATCTCTTTCTTTTGCCTTTTGCCTTTTGGTTTACAATTTGATGGAACCCAGAGGAGCAATCGTCGCATGTAGAGCCGGCCTTACGGCAACAAAATCAACATACATAAAATGCGGCGTTAATTTAAATTTAATCGTCCGGTTTAATTTATTGTCTCCTTAATTTGCAATAACTTATTACCGTTGCTTCGGTTACCCGAGGTAATATATCGGTTAATTGAGCCTGACGAGTTAAGTCAATTACGATCTAAGTGTTTTTCTAGGTATGGGATTATAAATTCGCCGTGTTTTGTCGTGGTAGCTGGTCGGGCGCCGGTCTCAGAGCCGGGCCCCACAGAACAGGGCCCGGGATTTTGGCAAATTGCCGCCATAAATTTGTGGGCGCGTGGCTAAGGCAGATAAGTATCTCAGGTAGACCTACCTAAGGGCATCCCGAGTAACTAATGGGCACCTGCACGATTAGGAAGGTTTTGAGTTTTTGTTTCATTGACAAATTAGAAGGTTTTAAACGACGGTAAGCCCCTGAAATATTTTAATTTCTACGTTAGGACTACGACTTTAATTTGCCGAAAAATTTGGCGATTTAATTTTGGTCATGAAACGCTAAAATTAATGGTCCTCTAAGGTACGGTACTTTAATCACTTTAATTCTAATCTTTGGTTTATTTCCATGGAAACAATTAGGTACATGAAGGGTACATGTATCTTCATAGGAATAAACCAAAGGTTAAAGTTAAACAGTGATAATTGAAGGAACGACCCTAAGGATGACGAGCACCAACCAAGAGAAACTCAAACTAATTTATGTGTCGATTCTGCTCATATCTGTAGCAACCGTATGATCTGTAAACCTGTAAGTCAATTATTAACACATGGAATTTTGAAGTTCTGTGGAAGATATGATTTCTCCTAGGTCCCTAGAATTACTCGTAAGTCTCTTTGGTATTACCTTATAGGCTTACAAGAAATCGTAACATACTGAGAACTTCAAAATTCCAGCTTTTAATAATTGACTTACGGGCTTACAGATCTTACAGTTGCTACAGAGCAGAATCGCTCCATTAGTGTATTACTAAAAGAGTGGAAAATCAAGGACTTCAATCACAGTTAACACTAATGCAGTATATCACACTTCCGTAGTCTTTTATTTCAGGAGTATTTCACATTTCTCTCTAGAGTTAATGTACAATAATGTGTACCAAAGTAAAATATTAGAATAGTAATAATTTAAAGAGGAAATAATGTAAATAAAAACTCCTACTCACTAGTAGGAGCATGTGTGGCAGTGGGCCGCACGAATTAAAATGAAGTAGATGCGAGGGGATATTCATTCGTTGAACTTGGTGTACCCATTGGTTGAACTTAAATATAAACTTCATGAATTCCCGAATTCTCTTGAACTTAAGAGTTCAAGGTGAATTCTCATGTGAATTTGGAAACACTCTCCTGCATTCGCACGAACTCACATGAATTCGCATTAATCCTAATGAATTCACATTAATTTTACTTCCCTTTCCATTTCATTTCGCCACATGCGTGCTGCTTCTAACACCAATGCCACAGTATTTGAAGAGCAACTGTAGTTATAGAGATTAAGAAACATTAACCCAATATTCTAGAAACATTCACAGAGATGAAAGGAAGTTACTAAAGTAAAGTAAATTTAAATGTTAAAGATATTTGTTATAGTGTATTAGATTAAAGAAAACTAACAATAATTAGCAGAAAAATTTCAGCCACAATGGAGATTCGAACTCGAGTCTTCTGGTTACATGCTAGACGCTTTTACTTGGTAAACACCTACCTGATATTGTACCCGGGCATACACATAGTATTATAGTAAAAGATGGTAAGCGACAGATTGCAAAGAGTTATGGGAAAATAAACTTTTTTTGTTTAAAAATGTGTTTTGAAATGTAATTATCAAGTGGCCAAAAAAGCTCGTACAGTTTCTGATGACAATCTGTATTTAAAAAAAATCCACTAACTTTTTTGGTTACCTAATAATTTAGATTTCTTTTTAATGTTTTGCTTGTATTTTCGACTGTTTTACGTGATCAACATCTGTTCATTTTTTAAATTAATATAGTTTTTCGATACCAAAAACTGATATGAATTCATTTGTATCTCTAAGATCTACCTTAAATTTATATGAACTCGCCAGAATTCAGAAAAGAATTCATGAACTTACGAAATATAGAGAATTTCTTGAATTCAAATATAACTCTTGGAATTCTTGTGAACTTTGAACTTAGTGTACAAAAAAAATATCAATGAGTATCCCCTCGAGTAGATGCTTATAAGTGTAAGGTAAAAGTAAAAGCAGATACTTAGAGCAAAAGATAAATGTAAAAGCGATTGCCTTATAGCTACTCGTAGGCAAATGCTCTGGGTAAAAGAGTGAAACATTTAGGATATACAAGTTAAAACTTTTTCTGCACACCAAGCTCGGATACACATTTGTGCTACAATTAATAATAATAAAAATAATAATAATAATAATAAAAATAATTAGAACCGTTCTTATTTATATGCTCTTCTAACTTGCCCTTCCGCTCTATTGTGACTCTTTCCTGTTTTAATAGTTTGTTAAAACTTCTTTTAATAGCGTCATCAGAATGACGAAATGGAACCGTAGGCAAAGCAAGTCCGAATTCTTCCAATTCTTGCTATTATGAACGGACCCGGGTCAACTCTACTTAACACTTGTGAACATGTACAGCCTCAATCAAAAGTAATGAAACGTTCAAAACCGAAAGGCTGTAGTCAGAGTGCAACGGTGCCGCGTCAAACAGAGCGCAACGTATTGTGGGGTTCCGAAGGACTTCGGAAACATTCGTTCGCCATAAGGCTTCATCTCACTTGGTATCTTCTCTCTCTAACTACAGCGTTTCGGTTTTGGATGTTTCATTACTTTTGATTGAGGTTGTACCTTGCATCACAAGTTGCTTGCATATTTACTGTAGGTCTTTCTTTTTGATTAATGTACTCATCTCCGTGGAGTCTTGGTTTTTCTACCTCTACGTGTGTACAGTCAATCACACCAATCCCAGTTGGAAAACTGTATCTAGTTTGCTTCCATGATAGAATTTGGTAATGAAAGAAAATTAATCCAGTAACCAGCTAGAGCAACTCTCTTAATAACATTACACACAGTTCTCGACACTGTTGATTGTTCTACACTAAGTTCTTCGCCTATACCTTTCTGCAAACCGGGATCAGCCAAATATCCCAAACATATAGGGTTTACCAATACGGCTTACCTATAATTTTATTGGAATAAAACTAAAAATATTCAAGGAAATTCGGAAATGTTTATTAAATATGACAATATGAAATATCTTAATTATGTGTAAAACACAATGTCGGCCAAATGACCACCGCGGCTCCTTTGGCAGGCCACAATCCGCTTGATGAAATCTCCCATTTTCGCACATGTCTCTCGGAATTTCGCCGATAACAAGTTGGATTTCGAGTTTGAGTTGTTGAATATTCTGTGGATGGGTAGTGTAAACCTTTCCCTTCACATATCCCTACGAAAAAAATCGAGTGGCGTCAAATCACATGAACGCGATGGCCAATGCACAACCGAGAGACGTGCGAAAATGTCATGCGGGAGATTTCATCAAGCCAAAGGTGGTCATTTGGCCGACATTGTGTTTCACACATAATTGAGATGTTTCATATTTTCATATTTAATAAACATTTCCGAATTTCCTTGAATATTTCTGTACCTCAGAGCCAGACTAGGTTAAGTCTAAAACACGATTTTACGGTGGAGCGGTTTAAAGTTTTTAAGTAATGCAAATTTGACTATTGCGAGGACAATATTTATCATAATTTTTTAAACCTTTATACCGTTTGTCCATCTGACAATGAGACATAGGGATTTAACATGGAAAAACAGAAATTGATTTATATTATCTACCTAAGTACATATATATGAAATTCTGGGTTATAATCGGAAAGACTATTGCATTCAAAGTGTTTTGATACTAAATTTGTACAATTTTAGTTCTTTATTATTTAGAAATTAAGAAAGAAAGTTATTATTTTTTTCCGGACAAGATTAGTAGGTATTTAACGAAGAGTTTCCAAACTGATGTTGTGGTCAAGTTAGTTTGTTCATGTTTCACAACCGTAAGGTCACGAGTTCAAATCCGAAGAAGGACACTTTTTTTTCTTTTTTTGAAATATTTTTTCAGATTTGAAATCACTTAAATTCTTAAACTAGTTTATTATTTTATTTATAAGTTTCGTATTAATATCAATTATGTAACATAATAAATAAAGTTATAACTTTAACATAATAAAATTTTGCAAACGAAAAAATACACATAAATGGAACATAATTAATATTAAAATGAAACTTATAAATCCAATAATAAACTACTTTAAGAGTGATTTCAAATCTGAAAAAATATTTAAAAAAAAGTGTCTTCATTCGGATTTGAACTCGTGATCTTACGGTTGTGAAACATGAACAAACTAACTTGACCACGACATCCGTTTGAAAACTCTTCGTTAAATACCTACTAATCTTGTCCGGAAAAAAATAATAACTTTTTTCTTAATTTCTAAATAATTAACAACTAAAATTGCACAAATTTAGTATCAAAACACTTTGAATGCAATAATCTTTTCGATTATAACCCAGAATTTCATATATATGTACTCAGGTAGATAATATAAGGCAATTTCTGTTTTCCCATGTTAAATCCCTATGTCTCATTGTCAGATGGACATACGGTATATGTTATATTTTAAGTTAAATACAAGCCGAAAAGTATATAATAAAATTAGGCTAAAAATGTATGTTACTTATCATATTAGCCTAACAGCAATATTTGGACTTAACCTAGTCTGGCTCTGAGGTACAGATTTAGAGTTTTATTCCAATAAAATTGTAGGTAACCCATATTGATAAACCCTTTATTTTCATCTTTCATCGTCTCTCGTTTCTTAGTTACATTTTCTTCTTGGAACTGAACCAAGAAAATGTTCTCTTCCCGAAATTTCCAGTGGAAATGCGTTTTCACTGGAAATTTGGTGAGGAGAAGATTATACTTTGTCTACATCAAACAAAGATTTCACGAAGTGCGTTTAACTGGTGAGTGTGTGCGTACTGAAGATGACAGCGTAGCTGCCGAAATAATATCTGCCGATATAAAATAATTGTGGAAAGTGATTATTTTTAAATTATCTTGAAACGGAAATAAACTCTTGAAATCGTTAACTTGTGTTGAAGACCACTGTTTTATAATATTATTTATATAATATAATATTTATATTATTTATAATATTCAACTTTTCATAATTGTCCTATTTCAACCGTGGCTAAACAATTAACAACGAAATTAAGTTTATTCCTAGCACATGAGCACATTTATTTCGAAGGAAATACTTTTAATTATAAGCAAAACATCTTTCTCATTCACACAAAATACTTTTACCTTAAGCAAAACCTTCACTCTAAAAGTATTTGCTTCGCAGTTGGAAGTACTCGTGTTTTTATTCATATTACTAAAAGGATTTGCTTCATTTTTTTACAAAGAAAAGCTTATGCTTACTTTTATTCGTACGGCTCAGTGTTATGTTAGAATTAAGTGGCCTTATTGCATAACTCCAAAAGAACGAAACTTCTGTAGTATTATAACAAGTGTCTAAATAAAAACCTGGTCAAGTGGGTTGTGATCGAGAATTTGTCCATTGCATTTACATAGCAGAATTACTAAATGTAGCCTACTTGACCAGGTTTTTATTTAGACACGAGTTACTTCTAAAGTTGTAACTACGGAAGTGTGCATTACTAGTGTAATATTTTCAACTGATTTGGTGCTCGTCATCCTTAGTGAAGAAAAAATACCTAATACATTGAGAAATTATTTCTACACATCAAGAGGAACATGTCTAATGTGAAGACCAGAGATGGAGATAGAGAAAAACTGAAAATTTTGAAATTTATTACTGAAGAAAACGAAGAAGAGATTACAAGCACTCTTGTTGAAAAATAAATGGAAAGTTTAAAGACTGGCACGTCATCGGAAGAGAAGGAAAGTGCGGTTCTTCAAATCAAAGAGGAGAAGCAGGATAAAAAGGAAAAGGCCAAAGATGCTGCAGATGATAAAAAAAATGATGCATTAAAAACAACTTGTATATTTAAAACACAAAATAAATAAATGAAGGACAAATCTAAAGAAAAATACATAGAACGGTTAGAAATGGTTGATAGAGAAAAAAAAATTGAAAAATGTAAAGTCTATTATCGAAGAACATACAATTGTAAAAACTGGTACTTCAACCGTAGAGATGACAGCAGTATTCTTCAAATTACAGAGGGAATGCAGAAATGATGCATTACGGAAGAAGAAGAAAGTAAAATTTTAAAAACCCTAAGACTGACTTTAGTAGCCGAAGAAGTAGAAAGCCAAACTTCAAATTAAAGAAGGGGAGCAGAATAAAAGAAGAAGCAAAAGATTTTGCAGATGAAAAGGAAATGGCAAATTAACTTTGAAGAAGAAACAGAAATAAATGGAGCCCAAACAAAATCAAAATATAACGTACAAATTGCTGCCGAGGTTAAGGCAATTATAAATTATTTAAAATATTTAGATATTTAAAATCTATTATTAAATAAAATTACGGCGTAAATAAATATGGTGAAGTGAGGGGGCAAGAACAAGAGAAAAAGAAAATTTGGAATCCACTGCAAGGAAACCAAGAGTTATGTTTTGTTCAATTTACTTAAGCACTTTTATAGTTTTTTATTTATAAAATTTTCACGTTTCTCTACGTTTAAACAAATACAGGGTAAATTTTCGAATGAGAGAAACCTTGGAAAGCACTAATTTTTATTACAGTGAAGCGCCCCCCTAGCTCTCTGGCTACTTCCGGTGGTAATTGTCGTGTCCTCGGGTAGAACTCGATCTATCTTACCTGTGACATCAGGTATCCGTTACTGGGGCGCCACAAGCGTCAGATATTGACAGTTTATTGTTTACCAAAGAGATGGCAGATAAGATAGGCCCCCTTTATCGGTGCCAATAATTTCGACCTGGCGTCTGGCACAAACACAATTCACGAAATCCCACAACACAAACTCTGTCCGTAATTTGTCAACTTATTCAATTTCTAATTGTTGTATTCAGGAACAGCCGTTTAAAAGGCAATCTTTTTTCTGAAAATATTGAAACACGGATAGCTTTATGATGAATAAATGTATCTGATATTTTATTCAAAAAACATAAAATTGAACCAATCACATTTAAATAAATTGAGTAAGATGACCTGATTAATATGCAAAGCAAAACAAAAGAGAAAAGTGGCAATTCAAAGAAAAAAGAAAACCGAAAAGAAGCGTTGGATTACGACCAACTGACAAAGTAAAAAAAAGTTATTTGCAAAGAAAAAACATCGGAAAACAACAAGAAAATAAAACAATGAAATCGACAGCGAAGAACCAAATAAAAATTACAAATAGTCGAATTTACTGTGGACTCCGAGACCGTAGAACTGGAAGAGAAGTATGTCCGCAACTACTCTGAATACAACAAACAAATTTTCTTAGAACTTGTGAAAGAGGAATCTTGGAATCTTCCCTACGCAGATGTCAATGAAATCTACGACAAATTTGAAGACATAATTATTAAGCACTTTAACGAAGCTTTCCCAATTGTAAAAATAAAGAAAGCAAAGGATAAAATGCATAAAACTCCATGGATGACGCCAAAACTAAAATAACTGTCAACTTTTCTTAAAGAAATGGCTGAAGTTAATAAATATATACAAAATGAAAATTACAACAGATTAATGGCGTATTTCACAAACGTTACTTAAATTTAATCATCCGTTAAAAGTAAACGTTGCCATGGTTACATGTGTTGAAGGTATAGGAATGATTATTCTTAATCGATAATTAAGGTTACGTGACGTTTGTGAAATCCAGCGTTAATATTATAAAGACTTACTATAAAATGCAAATAACGGAGGCACAACGACAATATAACGCCGACAAAATAACTAGAACTACGAACCTAAATAAAACGTAATAATCATACCCGTAATAGACATAATCATAACCAATGACTCACATCATCCACACAAGCACAAAAAAGCAGCTTTCAACTATTACATACAATGCTTAAATAAATTATCCGCTATCACAAGAAAACATTACAAAAGAACTTAATTTTATTAAATCTATAGCCATAAACAACAAATACTCCCTAAATATAATCAATAAAATACAAAACAAAATTATTAACAAAAATAAAACCAATAACAACCATAATAACATAGATAATAATAAAAATTACAAACAATTCACCTACCAAGGTAATATAAACTACAAAATAGAAAAAATGCTAAATAAATACAACATCAACAGTGCTACATCTCGGAAAATAACACTCCTCAACATATTACAAAATAATAAAGATAAAATACTCCCACTTGAAAAAAGTGGTGTTTATAAAATTCATTGTAAAGATTGCAATGCCATATATATATATAGGTGAAACTGGCAGAACCATAAACAAACGTATTAAAGAACATATACGTAATAAAACCACTTCTAACGTTGGCAAACATATACTAGAAGCCGGACATTCAATAGACACATAAAATACAAAACTTTTACACCAAAATGAAAAAGGTTATAAACTTAACCTACTCGAAGCATATGAGATACACAAACATAAACTAAATCCCAATGTAAATTGCATAAATGATCAAATATATTTAAACATAAAACCAATTTTTACATATCTTAACAACCAACCAACTTCACACAATACTTAACCTAAACACACTTCACAGCTATCCATTTTGACAGCACACGTACATCTTCTTCCTCTCCAGTGATTTATGAATTTAATTAATATAATCTCGTTTTTGACGTTATTGGTAAGTCAAATTTAATCCATGATCAATCACCATACAATACGTAATTAATAAACAAACACCCTTACTATTTCATAGAAATTTATTATAGTTAATACTGTCAAAAACTTTTTCATGACATTTCCTTTTCACATATTCTATTTATTATTACATCTCATCACTTACAACATGTTAAACAATTTAGATATTAATTTGCCTCTTCGATTGTAGGCCTGATGATGGTCTCAGACCGAAACCGGTAGCCAGTAGAATAAACGAATACAGAAAATTAGGAAGTATTTAATTTCAAACATTTAATCAGTACCTAATTAATGGATATGTCACAGTATAAATAAAACGTGTTGGGAAATCATAAATACAAACAGGAATATGGCACAGAAGAAAAAAATTTCGATGAATATTAACGACCGTGTAATAAAACCAACAGAGATGGCCAATATATTTAACAAATTTTTTTATTGATCTCTCCCAAAATTGTCCTTCCCCAACAGACATAGTATCAAGTAAAAACGAACTTTTAAACAGTTTTTTCTTAAGTCCAGTCAATGAAGAGGAAGTAAAAAATATTATTAAGAAATGCTGTTGTAAAATGTCTTCCGGATCAGACGATATACCAAATTATTTCCAAATACATCGCAAATCCGCTGTCGCAAATCATCGACCTATCCTTCGAGAAGGGAATATACCCGAATAAACTAAAAATATCGAAGATAATACCTGCTTATAAAAATAGAGGCGATCAGAATAATGTCAAAAATTATAGACCACTGGCACTACAAACGCAGTTCTTTAAAATCTTCGAACAGAATTTTCAAACAAGATTGTACAATTATACCTTTTTAGATAAAGTTTAAAAATTCTGAAAATGACAAAACACGTATTCTTGAGAAACGGTTTACTTTATTAGATTTCTTCTTTTTTTTAGTTTGAGTTGATTATTAGGTGAACAGATAAATGACTAGGTGAACTTTAAAATTTTTTAAAATGAAAAATTAAACATTAAACACCGAGTATTTTTGAAACGGTTTACTTTAGAACAAAACTTTATCAGAGTTTCTCACTTAGTTTTAATTGATTATCATGTAGGTGAAGTGGTGACATTACGACACGGGACATCCTGTATAATTCCGGAATAAGAGGACCTGCTCATAAATGGTCAACATCGTACCTGCTTGGTAGACAGCAATTTGTAGTCATCCAAAATAAAAAATCTAACATCCAAAACATTGAGACATTGAGAGAGGCGTACCGCAAGGAACAATCTTAGGCCCGACACTTTTTTGCTTATTAATTAAGGACCTTCCAATGGCATGCCCATCAGCTGATTACATTAACACCTACGCCGATTACACAAGCATGATAATAACGGGAAAAAATTCGAAAGTTGACAAATGCTGTTCCGCAATTAAAGAACTATAAGACTGGTGCAGAAATAATGGAATCATTCTGAACGGCCAAAAAACGCAAATGGTTCAATTCCCCCCTGTCAACAAAAAAGTAGAAAGCAGTCTGTACGAGGGTAGGATAATAATTGGCTAGCCTGAGAATGAAAGACGGGCTTTACATTTTCAAAATCATTTTTATTTTTCAACATAATCTCCTGAACGTTCAATGCACTTCGTCCAGCGATGCCCTAAAGCTTTGATCCCATCGCGGAAGGCCGTTTCTTCAAGGTCTGCAAAATAGGAGTCAACAGCGTATTTGACCTCTTAGAGTCAATTGTTCGAACATTCGAACCATGGTTCAGCTCTGAACTTGGTTCTATTACCATGACAACATTTGTGAAGGCATATGTTGCCGTAATGGAAGAACTAAGTTCAGAGTTGAACGATATTTGAGCAACTGGCCCTTAGTGTGTGCAAAATCTCTGTCCACCTAAGAAAATTTTGAGCTTGGGGAATAGGTGGAAGTCAGATGGAGCCAGATCAGGTGAGTAGGGTGGGTGTGGAAGCAAGTCGTACTTTAATTCATGAATTTTGGCCATAGCAATGACACTGGTGTGAGACCTTGCATTATCCTGATGAAAAATGACTTTCTTAGGCGTTAAACCGGGCCTTTTTTCTTGAATTTTTAGTTGCAATTGGTCCAGAAGGTTACCATAATATTCGCCATTTATTGTTTGTCCGTTTGGAAGATAATCGATCATCAAAATCCCTTTTGCATCCCCATGCCATAACCTTGCCAGTTGATTTTACTGTCATTGCTTTCTTTGGAACAGAGCAACCAGATTTTGTCCATGGCTTTGATTGCAGTTTGGTTCCAGGCGTGTAGTAATGAACCCAGGTTTCATCGGTGGTAACAAATCATCGCATAAAATCGGTTGGATTTCTCTTAAAACGATCCAAAGACTCTTGTGAAAGTTGCATTCGATAGTGTTTTTGCTTAAGTGTAAGCAACTACAAGTTTTCTTGTATTTTCAATTGGGCTTTTTATATTATACAAATTTTCACAGTCTATTGTCCTACGCAATTTTGGTTTGGGGTAATTCAATTGAAGCTAAAAAAATTTTCATCTTGCAAAAAAAGCAAAAGTTGAAAGATCTAGCAGGATAGCAGTCAAAAGGGGGCAATTAAAAGTTTACCCTTGTTTGATTGCCAAGCTTTCGGAAAGTATTTATTTCCTTCATCAGGGCGGATCTAAGTGAGGTTATGAGAGCTAAAGTTGCACATGTGAACAAGCCAGGAATAATTTCTTAAGTAGTAACCATTATTAACAATTCATAAAGTTGTATTGTAAAACAAATTAAAATTTAAAAGTCACAATTTAAAGTTGTATTGTAAAACAAATTAAAATTTAAAAGTCACAATTTAAAATGATGGACAAAACATTTAAAACGTTAACGTGCACAATGGCCATTGTGCCATTGGACAAAACAATTTTAAATTGTGACTTTTAAATTTTAATTTGTTTTATAATACAACTTTATGAATTGTTAATAATGGTTACTACTTAAGAAATTATTCCTGGCTTGTTCACATGTGCAACTTTAGCTCTCATAACCTCACTTAGATCCGCCCTGATGAAGGAAATAAATACTTTCCGAAGCTTGGCAATCAAACAAGAGTAAACTTTTAATTGCCCCTTTTTGACTGCTATCCTGCTAGATCTTTTAACTTTTCCTTAAGTTCGCAGTAGCGATCAGAAGCCGTTTTATTGCAAAAAAAGCTATTAGAATTATACACGGTATTAATGACCAGCAAGTAAGCTGCAAGCCTCTCTTCTACAACAGCAAAATACTCACCTTATTCAGTGTTTACCTATATACCTGCGTCAAATTTGTTATTCAGCATCCAGAAAAATATGCAGATTTCCATTCATATGACACTAGAAGAAGGACAATATTGCCATTCCATTTCACAGGATCACTAAGTCGCAACACGGTGTAAATCACTTAGCTTTTAAAATTTTTAACAAACTGTCACAAGAAGTAAAGAAATTATCAAACAAGAAGATGGGTACGATAAGATTGGTTAAAAAACTTCCTCTTGGACGAAGTGTTCTACTCCGTGAAAGAATATTTAAAATTAAAGTAGCCAAAATAAGTTTTTCTTGAGGTTATGTTAAAATATCATTTTTCTACTTTGCGTTCACAATGAACTCATTGTGACACCAAAAACAGTTTCACAATGAAACTCATTGTGAAATTGTTTTTGGGGAAATTTTAATCAATTTTTAATTGAAAATATTTAATAGATTTTACAAAATAACTCATTATTTATTTCTTACTTAACAGAATACTCACAATGAAGCTGGATAAGACAAATTAAGAACTGGTTAATGTGACTTTTGATTAAAACGAAAGGTTTTCAGTGTTGCCACGCATTACAACTAAAATTCCCCATATACTAAGGAGATCCAATTTTTGACAGTATTTTTCATATTTTTGTTCAATAAGTGACGCAAAGTAGAAAAAATAGTATATTATACACGTTTCACAAGAGGCATTGTAACACTCGTTCCGTTGGGGCACTCCTAGCTCGCTATGCTTCGCTAGTCGTACCCCAACCCCACTCGTGTTACAATAAGCCTTCTTGTGAAACTTGTATAATAATATACTATTCTGTAATTTTATTATATTACCTATTCTACTATTATTGCATTATTTTTTTATAGTCAAAAATGTAACTGACAAATTCCATCCATTTTGGTTTAGGATGAACAAAGATTATTATTATTATGAATACCCAAGGCTGTTGATTTATTTTTTTCTTTCTTTTTTTCTTTGGAAATAAATGTTTGTTTCTCAGAACATTTTTATAATCACTCTTGTTTTTTATTCAAGTCGCTTCCACTCAGTTTTTACTTTACTTTGTCTTTAAAGGAGAGCTTTTAATTTTCGAAATATATTTAAAGCTCTAAATTTCTTTTGATTTATTATTTTCTTTTCAGTTGTAATTATTTTATTTTCCTTTCTTTAAGGAAATCTTTTTTTTTAATTTCATCCATTTTTTTTTATTTCTAATGTTCGTTTCTAATTGAACCTTTCTATTGTAATTCTAAATGAATTATTAACAAATACAAACGTTGTAAATTTTTATTGTTGAAATACTATTATTGTTTGTTTCCACTTGTGTCAAACAAGAATTGTTTGAATGGGTCTGCGTCATGTATTAATTACCTTTCCCACCGGAAATCCTAAACGCACTTCATTCAAGAAAGTCGTTGCAAACAAACCTCTCTGCAGGTAATCGATGTACCTTACACAGGAAGACTATTGTAAAGCAATTTTAAGTTTAAACCAAAGGTTTACAGTTAAAAGTTACGACTTTTCAGAAGTAGATGTTATACTCTTGCTGTATGCAAAGCTAGTTACAACCCCTCCATAAAAGAAGAAATCCACTTATTCACTGTTTGCTTAATTGATTGCAAGTATGTACAATTTACAAGTAGGTAATTTCATATTTTCAGGTATTTTTCTCGTCCTGACGCAAATTCAATTAAACCAATTAAGCGGCCGCATTTACAGCGTCCTCGTTAATTAACCAGTCGCATTTTTTTTCCCCCTTGAAGCTGGATTTTAAGTCGAGAACTAGGTAAAACCGTCGGCGCCTGTACATCGTCACATAAAGTGATCGAGGCGCAGTCTGCCCTATCAAAGGGGGCACCGACAAGCTGCGATAAACAAAACACATCTCTAAGGTACCCACACAAAAGTCATTTTCGGCACACCCATCTAAATCTTCAAGCACTTGGACCGAACAGAGACAGTGTTTTATTGACAAGTGAGTGTTCCGCTGCCGCCGTTGATATTTTCTTCTCACCGCTGGATCTGCCTGCTCTCGCATACATATGCACACTTGAGGTTAAAAAAAAATATTGTATATGTATGTTCTACTTGGAAGTTATGTGGTTGTGATGTATTTATTATGGACAACTTTACTAGTTATACTTAATTGAAGCTTACATCCTCCTGACTTTAAAATAGTGTACATCTGAAAAGTCAAAACTTAAAAATAAAGATGTCCTTGATAATATGATACTAAGCCCGATGACGTGAGATCACGTGGAAACTGAAAACTCACAGCTTCTTGGTTTGATTACAGTTATCAGCTTGTCAAGCATGTCGTCAAACAACCCATCAAATATGTAAGCACTCTGATGAACTTTAAGTATAAACTGAATACGCTACAAAGTGGTAATGAGATATGAGTGAGTGAATGTATTACGCCCCCACGGTTCGTTCAGTATATTCACTTCTTCATATTTTGCCCTTTGCTGCGTTTTCGATCGTAAACTCTTCGACTTGCCCCTTTTATTTTCCCCAATTAATGAAATTCCAGTTAATTATTTTCGCTTTCTTTTTCCATCAACTTGCTCCCTTGTAATTATTGCATTTATTTCTGCGAGGTTTTGCACCTAACTTTATTGCGAGCTGTCTTTTTAGTCCTTCTTTCTGAAGTATGGACGTTTCACTAAATGCTCTTCATAGATATTACATATTTGCCGCCGTTGATATTTTCTTCTCACCGCTGGATCTGCCTGCTCTCGCATACATATGCACACTTGAGGTTAAAAAAAAATATTGTATATGTATGTTCTACTTGGAAGTTATGTGGTTGTGATGTATTTATTATGGACAACTTTACTAGTTATGCTTAATTGAAGTTCACATACTACTCTTGCAATTTCAAAAGACGTTAAAATAGTGTATAGTCTGAAAAGTCAAAACTTAAAAATAAAGATGTCCTTGAAAATATGGTACTAAACCCGATGACGTGAGATCACGTGGAAACTGAAAACTCACAGCTTCTTGGTTTGATTACAGTTATCAGCTTGTCAAGCATGTCGTCAAACAACCCATCAAATATGTAAGCACTCTGAAGAACTTTAAGTATAAACTGAATACGCTACAAAGTGGTAATGAAATATGAGTGAGTGAGTGTATTACGCCCCCATGGTTCGTTCAGTATATTCATTTCTTCATATTTTGCCCTTTGCTGCGTTTTCGATCGTAAACTCTTCGACTTGCCCCTTTTATTTTCCCCAGTTAATGAAATTCGAGCTAATTCTTTTGGCTTTCTTTTTCCACCTTTCTCCCTTGTAATTCTTGCATTTATTTCTGCGAGGTATTACACCCAACTTTATTGCGAGCTGCCCTTTTCTTTTTTCTTGTTTCTAAAGTATCGACGTTTCGCTAAACACTCTTCAGGATAAGTAATAATAAATAGATAATACGAAAAATTTAAAATTACATATTTTTGACGTTTTACTGCAAATTTTCTCCAATTAAATAAATTCTCGTGCTTTCTCGCCGGTTTGAAAATAAATCAGGTCCGACTCAATGGCACAAATAAATCTCTTAAGGAGAGCGACTTTTACGAAGACACATGAACAAGTTCACGCAGTGCGGCCGAATAGCTCCAGAGTTAAGTCATCGACAGAGATTGTCGGACACAGTGTCCTGTTGTTTCAGAGGGGGAGCGAGGGGGCCCATGGTCGCGACACTACACCGAAACCCTTTCTGTACGCGGCTCCACGCTGCCGCGCTGTCAACGCCGAAATTGTATCAATTAGACTGTCATTCCACCGAGTACGCCTTTATAATTAATACCTTCAATTATTGCCATCAATAATAATCTGACACCGAGTTTTCTGTCTCTTCGCTGTTTTATAATCATTCAACTTTTAATTATACCCCATCTAATTTTTATTTACTTTTTCTTATTAAGAAAAAGAAATACTGAAACCTTCATGAAAAATAAGAAGCGAATGAAAATTAAAAAGAAACAACATAATTTGAAAAGAAAAAAGTAAATGAAAATTTAAAAAAAAATTAAACAAATGGAAGTAACAATCGCGAAAAAACATCTGACAATCGGAAAAAGAACGTTACACACAACTTAATTCACGTGAAATTCAAATGAGAAAATGCATAAAATTTGATCAAAAGGAAATTAACAAGGAACCGCCAACGTCGATTACTTTCAATTTCCGCGACGAACAGAAATTTGGTGAACATTTTTTTAATTTCCTAAATAATGAGTGATGTTATTGTTTCATTGTCTTTTATAAATAAATAATTGTTTGTGATCACAATAGGGCAAGCCCAAATTTTTTTGGGATGATCTAATTTGTATTTAACCATCATGAAGATCTCCATCTGTTACGGTAGATCAATCTCTTCTCCTTAAAGATGTTACATGAGAAAAAGAGGAGAAAATCCAGTGCTTCCATTTCTCAAAATTGTAAAATTGTAATCACCATTCGACAAACTTAATTTCATAGATTGAAGCAAATAATGAAGATTCGCCAACATTGATAATGATGAAGAGCTCGTACACCAACTACTTCAACTTATTTTAAAGTCTTCGGTGATTCGGTAACCATTAATTAAGCTTTCAGAAGAACTTGCACTTTATGAAAAACACCTCTGCCTTACTGTGTCAAAGATCCAAAGATATTTATATTACGAGGTAGATGGTGCGGCGAGACAAATTAAGGGAAGGTGTTTTTTCTTTTCTGAACCCTAGGAAGAAGTTGGATTTTGAGTGCACCAGATCCGGTTACATCTAGCTTCCAAATCTTAAA
Organism: Dorcus hopei; assembly: GCA_033060865.1. Taxonomy (NCBI): domain Eukaryota; kingdom Metazoa; phylum Arthropoda; class Insecta; order Coleoptera; family Lucanidae; genus Dorcus; species Dorcus hopei. The sequence goes on from CM065422.1 coordinate 10,887,949, forward strand.
AAGAATTTGAAAGAAATGATTCTGGAAGATTCAGCTTTATCAAAGCCAACTGAATTCCAAGTGTCTCGCTTCTTTTGAATGCATTTGGTTATTTTTAAGTGCCATTTTTCAGAACTGTATTCATCCAAGCAATACTAACGTATTTTGAACAGATCAACAAGACCGTTAATCTCCGCAATATCATCACATTAGGTATGTGAAAAGAACTGCTTTCAGCGAAGAAATTTTGAATAGTAAAAAAATGAAAAAAACTAAGAGAAATAGTGGGACAACTTAAGCAACAAAACTGTGAAAGAGGTAGTAGCATAAGAATGATGAATCAAGAAAATTGGAAGCCAGATATGGCAACGACGTATTCTTAGAAAAGACTCAAACAAAACGATGCTTAATGGTACAAAAGGAACGAAGATAGGTAGCCAGAGTAAAAGATATAGGAGCCAAGAAACGAAATGTATACAAAGGCGAACGTGTGAAACGAATGAAAAAAATGATACCAAGATTCGATATAATGTGGACAACGTTTCATTCCATTTTGATGTCAAGAAAATTTGATTATCTTGAAGGCATCCGTGGCTGTAACCTATCTTGTGTGACTGCCGGAGTTTCGTCCTTTTTTACAAAAAAAAAACTTTAGCAACTGCTGTTCTTGATAAAATGCGACCAAAATAACAGCACTGAGCACAGAGACGAAGAGGCCTGGGACACTAGACACAAAAAGTATAGTATACCTAACACAGTCCAAATGGAACCGAAAAGAAGAGGAAATCCTAGAATGGGCATGACAATTTATAAAGGGAAAGGGAAAACTTTAATAATAAAAAAAATGAAGGAAAAAGTACAAAGTAGAGGAGCATGGTAGTTTTAAGTAATTATGTAATCAAGGTACTATTGTATGGAATATTATTATTATTATTAAGCTAAAGAAATTTGAGAGGCGCACTTTAAAGAAATATTGACAGATGACATACCAGTAGAGTACGAGACGGAGTTGGAACTGGGAGAAAATACTATGGATGAGTCTTCGACCGAGGAAATCATAGATATAATTATAAAAGCGAAAAACGATAAAGCTCCAGGCTTAGATAATATAAATTTAGAGCTGATTAAATATGGCGGGGATTCACTGCAGAACACAATAGCTGATCTAATTAAATTAATACGGACAACAGAAAAGATGCCAAGCGAATGGAAAGATGGGACAATAATTACAATACATAAAAAAGGCGATTGGAGCATCTGTGGCAATTATAGAGGAGTCAACCTTGCTTAACACGGTATATAAAATACTGTCTGCAATTATTCAAAAGCATCTCTTTGGGGTATAGATACACAGTTGGTCTGACCAAGACTAGGTATACGGTTAATTGTGAGTAAATGAAGGAGACGCTCATTGAAACTTGTGTGGAAATGAAATAGAGATATTACAATGTTGCGTGCGAAGGTAGGAATGCTGCGGCCGGAGCGTGGCCCGCGTAATCAATCGGCACCGTCGGATACTCATGATACTCATGATAAACGCATAGCCAGTGATGGTCAGGCCAATGTGATATCCGCAAATCGTAGGGGATTATCAATGCGGCTTTACGAAGAATAAATCAACGAAAGATGCTATACATGCAATCAAACAGATAATAGAAAAGACAGATGAAGGTAATATTGACATAGAAATTTTATTTGTAGATTTTCAACAGGCATTTGATAGCATTAAGCGGGAAAAATTAATGCATATATTTAAAGAGATGAGAATACCATTAAAATTGAGGAACCTAATACAAATGACAATGATGGAGACAACAGTTAGCGTAAGAACCGTATACGGTGAAACAAAGAAATTCGTGGTAAATCGTGGAGTGCGTCAAGGTGATGGGTTGTCATCTACCTTATTTAATCAGGCATTGGAGTATGTGACAAGTAAAATCAGCAAAGAAGGAAATTTAAGAAGTAGGGGAGGTCAAATGATTGCGTATGCTGATGACATAGCTTTAATAGCAAAACAACGGAAAATATTGATAGCGATGTTAGAAGAAATTGTGAACAAAGGGAAAGAAATTGGACTAAAAATAAATACCAGTAAAACAAAAATAATGATATGTGGAAGGGATAATAAAAAGGAAAAAGTTAAAATTGGAAATTTTGAATTTCAAAAAGTAAATAAATTCAAATACCTCGGCGTAACTGTTAAGTTCAACACTGACTATGCGGTTCAGGACGCAAGATGTCATGCGTTCGTATAACCTCGGGACGAAATTTTATTATTTCGCATGCGCTTAGTGCAGGTTTGGTTAAATTCTGCCTACGACTTCAACCGAAGGCATCGCATCTTGCGTCCTGGACGTATCGTGAGTGTTCTGCTTTACGAGCACAGCTGACAGGACAGCAGAAATAAACGAAAAAATACAGGCGGTCAGTAAAGCATTTTATGCGTACTTACAAGGCGAACGAAGTTAAAAATATATAAAACATTAATCAAACCAATCATGTCGTATCGTCGTATGCAGCTGGAACCATGACCATGACAGAAAAGGATCAGAACAAGTTGTCAATAATGGAACGAAACATTTTGAGAACAATACTGGGCCCAGTAAAAGTGGCAGAAGGAATCTACCGAAAAAGGACAAAAAAGGAGATAGTGGAAGAGACAGGTAAAGATACCATCATTAATACAATAAAAGCGGCAAGAGTAAGATGGCTTGGACATGTTTGGAGGGCAGCCCCCACAGCAACAATCAGAGCACTAGTAGAATGGAAACCTAGAAACAGGCGGAGGGGAAGATCAAGAAGTAGATGGCTCGATGAAGTAGAAAAGGATTTAGTAACAGTTGGGATACGTCAGTGGAAGGATAAAATTGTGAATAGGAAAATATGGAAAGTTATCGTTCAAGAAGTAAAGCTGAATGGAATGAGTAATATGAGGACTGATCCACCTCGTAAATTGGATCGTGAAGACTTTTACTATAAGCGATCAAACTCCACATGGAGTGTTGCGCCTATACAGGGTGGTCCCGAAAAGACGTGCCAAAAAGAAATCAGTTATAGGAGATGATGAGTAAAACTCATATACACAAATTTTTTCTAATAAAAGTATTTTCGTTTTTGAGATAAAAATAATTGAAAATTTCTTGAAAATTTGCTATATGCTAGTGAGTTTAAATGCTACAGGTACCGTTGCTAAAAAAATGCAAATATTGTTGTCATACAACCAGTATTACCTTTTCAATCCCGATTAACATTAGCGTATAGCAAATTTTCAACAAATTTTCAATTACTTTTATCTTAAAAACGAAAAGACTCATTAGAAAAATTTTTTGTATACGAGTTTTACTCATAATCTCCTATAACTGATTTCTCTATGGCACCTTATTTCAGGACCAGCCTGTATATTATCATAAAATACAAAAAAATGAAAAATTAAGGAATACAAAATTACATCTGAAAACTAAGAAAAAAATACAAAGCAAAAAGAATAGACAAGAAATGAAACGAAATGAAAACTGAAAGAACCACTACGTAAGAGTGAAGTGAAGAGATGAGTGAGAGAAGTGCTGATTATAAAAAGGAAGACCGGCGCGTTAAAATCAAACAAACGTACGGAAAACCTAAACAATGACAAACAATTAAAAATAAGAACAAGGACATGGAAGCGCAAAATCGGAAACAAACGTAAATTTGAAGGGCTTGAAAAAAATTAAGGAAAAAACAAATTTAACAATTTAAAAGTCAAGAAACAACGCAATGAGACATTAAAGTCGTAAAGGAAAAAAACAAACGAAAATTTAAACGGATTTAGCAATTACGCTAAAAAAATTGAAAATTAAGATAAAACTGACGAGAAAAAAACTGAAAATGTATCAATAAGGCACATTTAAAAACAAAAGAAGACGTAAAAAATGTAAAAAGATGAAGCAATGAAAATGAAAGGAATTCATAAGATAATGATAAAGAATATTTAGAGATAAGGCGCTCTTTAGCTAATTTTTGCAACAAAAAAATTATTTCTTTCACTTTTGCTGTAGGTACTTGGCAATTTTATCATAGATTGTTTTTGCATATATACAGGGTGTTTCGCAACTTCATGCAAAAAATGCAACTAATGAAAATTTGGGTAAATATTAATATAATGAAACCTTTTTTGTATAACATTTTATTAATAAATTTTAGAGATATTAAATGTTTTTTGCGTAAGGGTAAACAGTTTGATGATGGTTGGTTTCTGTCTTATTTTTACAGTGTCCATGGAAAATCCTTCGTCGGCGATTAATCAGTTATTATGTAATCGAGCGTTCACCCGTTCAGTTTTAATGCGCACGGTGCTGATACGATTGCACGTAAATTAGTGTTACAAATATGGCATAATTTTCATAGAGTGAAATTGTTGATATGATTTCAATTTATAGCGAAGCCTGGCAAAATGTGAAGGCTCCGGCATTATCTCGGAATTATTGGTTCTCGCAAGAATTTTTTTTTAATTTTCATTTTAACTTTGGCGCACTCACGAGATCATGGCATGTACAGTACACCACAATTTTTTTTGTATGAGAAACACCCTGTATATTAATCACATCACAAATTTGTGATACAATTTTCATCGGACAAGAACCTACCTACTGTAATTATTAAACAATTACATTATGTCAATTGTCATTTATCTTTCGCTCCAATAAAATTTTATTATTAAATCAAAATACATACGTGAAATAATGCCAAATGAAATTTTAAAAATCATTTTGTATGCTTGAAAATGAAAATGTAACTTTGAAGGAATAAAATATTAAAAACTACTGTGATAATTAAATTTTCAGCAATTTCCGATTTTTTTTACACAGCTAATCACAGCTGTTAATCTTGTAAGTTTAAAGTGCGTTTTCTAATAAAATCGAGTTCTTAAAAACTTCTCAAATTTTGTCTGCTTTGAAGAGCCAGAGAGTTCTGGCCCGTTTTACGATTTAATCCAAGCGGTAGATCAAGTGGCGCCTTCAGGATACCAACACGTCTCGACTAATGGTGTACAACACATACTCTCCTCAGGTGACATCATTTTGTCATCAAACCCTAATAAAAATAAAATTATTCAATGACGAAGCCCCAGGTAGGCCCGCTACTTTATTTTACAGCCTTTTAACTAATTTACGGCGGGGAGAGTTCAAAATTTCACCACCTCATTTTTTCACACTTCGAAATATAAAATAAGTCTTCAATAAACTACACGTTTCAATTTTAATCTTTTTGTTGTACCTTTTCAAAGCGAACTTTGTACTATGTGTAACTGTGTAAACTCTATGTATATAAAATATCGAGTTTCAGCATTGAAAAATAAAATTGTGTACCTTGCAAATCGATGTACGATGTTCTTTAAAATCGAAGGCGTATCAATCTTTAAACATCGTTTCCACTGCATTGATGTATCTCGCATATTAAATTAAGGCTGTTTGATACGGTAACATATTTCTTATAATTATAATGTGTGGAGTGGTCTCGAGGTCCATAAAAAATATTTTTTTCCACTACTTACATCTAAAAAAATTAGAGAGGAACTTTATTGACTTTATCTCTCCTTCTTATTTTCCTCATCCGCTTTGCATCCTTCTAATTTCGAAAGCCTTTTTTAAATTTCGCTACTTTTTATTTTTTTTTTCCTTCCTCTGCCCTGTCTCTTTTTTTTTAACTGTAAAGTTTTGATTCTTATTGTTGAAATGTCCAGAAAAATTCCTAAAAATAAAGGAGAATCTTTAACAACAGCAGGCCTGATTAACATATTGCCCTTTTTACAAATTATCTACGTCATGACTGAAGTCTCCAAAAGAAAGTTCCATTTGTCCGTCCAGTTGTATATTATTCGCTGCTCGCGCCAATGCACTGTAAACCTCAGTCGGTCGACTGGCTGTGTATCCAGTGCTGTTTACGGCTGCGTGATGCATAGATATAACGAGTTTTATTTAAACGAATGTTTTCGTTTTTTTTTTTTTTTAATTATATCGTATGGTCAAAAATACAGCAAATAACAAAATAAAATGTGATAAAGTTGATCAAAATATTCTCGCTATATCGAAGAAATAATGTTTGCAGCACCGTAATTCGATCGGTGCCATACGCGGCGGCATCGAAGCGCCTATGCATTCGGGCTTGAGAGTTGGAGACTTTAGTCATGAGCAATGATATCGCGTTTTTAGTCAGGTGATTATATTTAAATAGGGTAAACTAGGCCACTTAAGACTTATTGTTAAGTAATTTGTTCTGGAAAAATGTTTCAATTTTATATTTCTTCTTTAAACAAAGTTTCTAATAACCATTGAGTATCAGCCTTTCTACCTCATTATTCTTTCTCATTGACTGAAAATCAGTTTTTACGCAAAACTTCATATAACTAAAAAAATCAGTATCTCACAATAATTGACCACTTGCTTGCAGTTATTGTCCCGAAATATTTAGTCATTGGCCACTTGAAATGTTTTAAATTATTCTTTTAACTTTCGTGTTTTCTGTTTTTATTGAGAATAAAATTTAGTAAAATTCAATACAGTTAATTTTTTTTCGATTTTATAATTATAGCAACCAATACTTATATCACAAACTCTTTTAAACGGACACTAAATGGCGCACAAACACTTAACGTTTCGCAGTCGTTCGACAGCTTCGTCAGAAGTGAAAAATATAAACATGTTGTCAAAATAAATAAGGTTGTCAACGGAAACTGAAAAAATAACTTGATTTTTTTTTTTAATCATTAATTAACATAAGTTAATTTTTTGTAACAATATTTGCAGCTTAATACATGCAGATACAAATTGTTATAACTGATTTATTTCTTTATTATATTTATTGTAACATGTTTTACAATAATAAAATTTCTCTACAATTTGTGACGTATGAGTACTTTTTTCTAGAACACAACGAATATGATATGTACGGCTGCAACTCTGACACTTTATTCCAATATTTGCTTCTGTTATATTTTTTACACAAATAAAACAGAGATTTTCGAAAATTTTGGTATTATTAAACGTGTATTCTATTGAATCTTGAGTTGAAGTAGCGCAGGAACTTTTAATACATCCTTTAATCTTAGAGTCGGATAAAATTTTTATTTTCTTTTCAGGGATTATTTTATTCTCTAAAAGAGCCTCTCCAGTAAATAACCGCTTTTTTGTCTTGTCAACCATGACATCTCTGTTGCTTAATTTCTTGCTGCCTACATCGATTTGCTTCTCATTCTTCTTTTTAATGGCTTCTTTTTTCTCTTCAGCTTTCTTTTTCTTCTGCTCCTCTTTTTCTTCTTTCTTTCTAACACGAGCTTCTTCTCTCAACTGTTTCTCGATATCTGCTTTAACTCTTGCTTCCTCTTTTTCACGATTAATATTTTTCCATGTCGAAGAAGTCACTACACAAGGCATTTTTTCTTTAATAATTTTTGTTTTCTTTCGTTCAGGAGTCTTTGGAAAATTAATGAAATCATCTAACGATTCCAACCTATCTTCTGCATTAGGCGTTAATTTAGTCTGGTTAGTTGCATCCATGCTACTACTCTCTTCTAAATTATGTGTCAATGCAATATTAAAATAGTCCAAGTTCTGCTCCGTCACTGTCATATTGTTAACGTCTGTATTAAGCATCATTTTAGTACTATTTTCATACAGTATCATGGGCATATTTTCGATGTCAAACAAGTTTTCTTGTGACTGATCTTCATTTAGTATTCTATTATTTTCTAAATCACTTTCTGTTCTAACATATTTGTTCTTTCCAAACTTTCATGAATCAGTGTGTTATTCTGTTCCAAATCTTTATTTTCAAAGCCAACATTCTTTATTTCTTCATAATTCAAAATTTTCTTGTAGATTTTACATAAAATATTGAAATATTCGTGTGATTATGTACTAGATATATCACTTTCTTCAATCTTTTTCACATTTTGATTTCCAACAATATCTCTAAAGACATTTAGATCAAACTAACCTTTTATCATTGCTTTAGGCTCACGAACTTCTATGGCACTTTTTTTATTAACATTTTTACCTAAACACTTCTTATAATCAATGTTGTCTGCTTGAAAGGAAAATAATCCAGATGCCTTGAAACCATTTTGAATTGTCTCTTGTGTGAGGCCATTCAAGGCGATACTTAGAATTGGAGCAAATTTCTCTTTTGTGATTACTTGGCCAGGATTATCTCGTTTAAACTTAGCAACAGCTGAATTCCAACTTAATTTTAGGGGCCGAAAAGCTGCAACATCAGCTGGTTGCAAAATTCTGGTACTATTCGGATACAGTGCAATTAGTATTATGTCCAGATTTGAACAAAGTTCACTGATCTTCGTGGTGAGGTGAGTTTTATGTCCATCAACAAACAAGATTATGGGAAAAGTACTGCCAGAATTTTTGATGTGAGGATATAGAATGTTTTTAATATAGTCAGTGAATATATCAGCCACGACTAAGGTCACAAAATATGACGTAAACCTTTTTCTTGTTGTTAAGTTCATTTAAAAGGAAACTTAAGGCTTCAACTGTTGCAGAAGTGGTTGATTTTCTTTTTCGGAATCCGTATTGTGCATCGTTGTAAATATTATTGTTATTAACGAAGGATATTAATCTAATGTTAAATATTTCCTTAAATATTTTTGCGAATTGGTTTTGCACTGCAAAGGAAAGAATATAAAACAAAAAGACATCAAAACCGATAAGAAATAAAGCCAACTGAAAATTGAAAGAATCGCTAAGAGAAAAAAAGAAAAAAACGAATAAAAATCCGCAACGCAAGAAATAATAGGTAAAAAAAAAAACAAATATTGGATCTTCCGAAAACAAAAAAAGACAGACAATTAAAAGTAAAAAAACAGTATAGAACAATAAAACAAGAACAATAATTGATGTCTAACAAATCAGATCTTCCAATGGAAAACAAAACAAAAAACAAATATTTTTAAATTTATATTTAAAATTTTTTTTATCAATTCTTGCCATGAAATCTGGACGGTATGTTCTAGCTTAGGTGAAAAGTAAGTCAGTGCACTCCTTGATTCTGTTTTACAGTAAAGCTAAGACATGCCGTCCAAACTCCATGGCAAGACTTAATAAAAAATTAAAAAATCCATTCGGTATAAAACAATGAAATGACGAAAAACGAACAGGAAAATCAGGAACAGAAACAATTTACGTCTGAAATGGATCCTCCACCGGAAACAGACAATCGAAGGCAATAAAGGATCAAGAAGAATAACAAAAGAAAGCCGATCGACTGAATAGAATAAAGAACGATTGTCTTAAATAAGAGGACATAGGCGCAAGTAAAACAAGGAAAAAAGAAGAAAGAAGAATGAATGATTAAAAGAAAAGGAAAGCAAAGGTCTGTTAACAAACAAAACAAAAGACAATCGATTATCACTATCACATGTATGAAACGCGCACCAAAAACCTACTTGCTATTCCGACGCACAACTCCAAAAAATTCGAACAGTCACCATCCTATATGGGAATCAAACTTTTCAATAAGCTACCTACATCTATCAAATCGCTAAAATATCAAAAATTTAAAACCACATTAAAAAAAGCTTCTTCTTAGCAGCGGTTACTATACTGTCCCTGATTTTGTAGATGATGACCTGGAGCGCCACCTCAATCTCTTGTAATACTTGTAATTAACACTTACCGTATTATATATTATGTTTACTCTGACAATGTACACCCGTTTCTTTTATAATGGCTAAAGTACAAATAAAGATGATTATGATTATGATTATGATTTCTTTAAAAAAAATAACTCCATGGAAAACAACAGAACAACTGTTTAGTAACAATAGAAGACAAAAGAAACTCACTCACAGTTAATCCACTCTCATTTTTAGTCATTTTCACCACTCCTTTCTCCGCTGTAATTTGTTTTTCAAATTGAGTTTTTCCCTTCTTTTTGCTCTTACTTTTCTTCTCATTTTAATCTTCATTTTCTAATGCTTAAAGAATTTCGCAGGTTTACAATTAGTATGTACAAAACATTAGATGCTCTTAAAGTTCTTTAGAAGCAAAAAAAGGAGGCAAAAAGAAAGACCTAAGATTAAACGAAACGGAGAAAGAGAAAACATGGAGGAAATTAAAAATTATTGATCGGATCAGAAAAAGGAATAACGTACGACAAAGGAGGACCCAGTGAAAAAAGAAATTCGAAAAAAGACGAAAGGAGGGCCATTAAAGGTAAATAATTAGAAAGTTGAAGAGATTGATTATTTTTCCTGTGTTTCAGTCGCATTAGTTTCTGACGTTTTAATGTTTGCAGTTATCCAAGCTACTCTTTCTTAATTTTCTTCTCTCTCTTCTTTTGTTATTACCTCAATTTATATAGTATCAAATTTCCAAACATTCTGCATTTTATAATTGCTTCTCTTCATTTTCTTGTTTGTATATTTCCTGTCTCTTTCGAACGCATTTGCTCCCATTTTTTCTTGCGATGACTGTCGAGCTTAAAATTTCCTCTGTTGTTCCTTCTTTCTGATAAAAAAAAGATTTAGGTCATTAACTGCAAGAAGGGAATAAGGAAAATGGGAAAACTAACAGAATTTCGAGAAGAAAGAAAAATAATAGTGAGGAAGAAGCAAAAGAAGAAATGTGGGTTCCAAGAAAGAGAAGTAAGACGAAAAATCGCAGCACTTCATATGCAGATAAAAAGAAACAAAGAACTAAGAGAAAAGTCAAGGAAGAGAGAAAGGAAAATGTTAAAAATTATGAGAAAATAAGCGCAAATAGTTCTACAATTGATACAATTAATATAATTCCAAATTAATTTTTGTTAAAGAGAGACCACGGAAATGAAAACGTGTGTTCACTCAATTCAATAAGTTGGTTTTGATTTTTTAATGAAAGAAAATGGCCGATTGACTTTTAAATTAATGACAGTTGTCAAACAATTTACCTTATAACCTAACGTGACCTAATGTAACTTAACGTGACATTTGAGTTGATCTAACAATAAGTTAAGTTGTGCTTCAGACTTTATAATGTCAACAATGATAAAACCGTGAAACTAATTTAAAGTGCAATGTGTGAGTACACATTTGGGTGACCATATTTTATGCCTTATAAAATGATCTGCCACAATCTAAAGTAGAGATGTACATATTTATTGAGGTGCCCTGTATATACACTGCGTTCGTAAAGTATGGAATAAATTCATTTTCTACGAAATAAACGATTTTTATGTAAAATCCTGAAACAGGTCGATTTTTAATTAAAAAATGACACTATTTTAGCGGAATTTTATATCTCCCCCTCCAACCCCCTTCGAGTGACAGTTGCCCCTTTAAAATTTTTAAATGGAATGGGCGGTCATGTAATACCTCATTTGAAAGGGCTTTTCATTCTCTATTCAGCAGTATAAGAATTTTTTTTAATTCCTATTTTTTCTAAAAAGAATGATACATTTTAAAATCAACACACAAAATTTTAAAATGGATTATTTGGATGACGTTTTCCCCAATAGATGGATTGGTCGAAGGGGGGTAATTGAGTGGCCGGCTAGATCTCCTGATCTAACACCTCTCGATTTCTTTTTATGGGGATTTCTAAAAAGTAAAGTCTACAGAACTAAACCAAAGAGTCTTGAAGAACTAAAAGACAGAATAAGAAATGAAATACGAGGAATCAGTCCGGAAATAATCGACAATCTTTTGCATGAGTTTGAATTTCGTCTTGGTTATTGTCAAGAGGTAGGAGGAGGACATTTTGAACAGTTTCTTTGATATTGGTGTTATTATTTTTACTTCTACGTTGATTACATAAATAGTATCTACAGTTTCTACTCGTTTTCATAAAATTAATTAAATTATCCTGGAAATAAAATGCACTGTTGTCATGAATCAAACGGTTTCGAACATTTCATTTAAATTATTTTATTTTAAAATTTTGTGTGCTGATTTTAAAATGTATTATTCTTTTAGAAAAAATAGGAATTAAAAAAAAAATTCTTATACTACTGAATAGAGAATGAAAAGCTCTTCCAAATGAGGTATCACATGACCCCGCATTCTATTTAAAAATTTTAAAGGGGCAACTGTTACTCGGAGGGGCTTGGAGGGGGAGATACAAAATTCCTCTAAAATAGTGTCATTTTTTAATTAAAAATCGACCTGTTTCAGGATTTTACATAAAAATCGTTTATTTCGTAAAAAATGAATTTATTCCATACTTTACGAACGCAGTGTATACATATACCTTTCGGAAAAAATAACTGAGATTTTATTATCTGATAAACTATCGGCGAAAGAACGCAGGGGCGTACGTGAATATTCATTTTGACGTAATTATGGTGAAACGAAAGCGTGGTTCGAGTGTAAGGGCCTGATCGATGAGTGTTCCTTCGGTTTTATTGATAGCGCACCTATGCCGCAACGTTAAGTAGAAACTCACCCTGACCAAAGTCTCCTTGCGGTCGGCGCGATATCTACAATATGCGTGTTTTCCTAATGGAGGCTGATAGAGTCGTCAGGGCATTAGTGTATTAGGGTGCAACGACATCTGCCGTCTAGTCTAGACCCAATTACTGATATTGACAATGTTTTTCCATTAGCCACAAAAAATGTAACATAGAACACATTACCTTTTTACTGGTAAAACCTGTGCGCACAGGCGGACTCAAAATTAGACGAAAATCCATTAAACTACGTTTATTACAATTAAGTATGTTCACATTTTGAATTCAATGATCTTAGGAATACACGTCAGTTTTCTATTAATAAAGAAATGACTAGCAATCAGTATTAATAAAAATTTACCAAATAATAAACAAAAGTAACAATATGGTATAAATTACACACACTTTCACTACTTTCACTACTAGCAAAATAATTTTCTATTTTAGAAATTACAAACAAAACGAAGTAAACAAGGAAACAAAAAAATTGACTGTAGAATGAAAGACAAGATTGGTTTCCAAATAGAAGCATAGAGCAAGAGGGAGGAAAGAATAATGTTTAAAAATAGCCATGTGTTTATCAAAATCTTTTTTTAAGTTAAAAAAAAAACAACAATAATAAAACAGCTTCAATTTTCTGTCTTCTGAGAACGCATAAATGACAAAATGAAAATTCATTCAAAGGAAAAAAAACAAGAAAGCAGCGACAAATAATAATGTAAAAATGAAACTAAATGAAAAATACACATTTGTTCATCGAAAACTTTCCAACTTAACAAAACACCAACGAAGAACACGAAAACAACAAATAAAACGAATGAAAAACGATGTTTGATAAAAAAATGTGATAGAATTAGCTTTCAAATAATATGTGTGCAACAATTATTGTAGCCCTGGGTACTTGGGTAGCTGTGGAATCAAAACATTCTTAACTAATTATTGTTTCAAATTGCAATAAAATATTAAATACGTAAACAACAATTTACTTGTTGTTTGACAGTCAATACTTGTGACGTCAATTCAACGAATGATGCCGAAGTAAGAATCGACATTCATGTTTGATTCCACAGTAGGGTGGCCCTTAATTTGTGATTAATAATTTTTCGCTGGGACACCCCATAAAATGTTTCTATATTGCGAAAAAATTATGCTTACTTTTTTTGAGACTGGTCAAGTAAGAAGGAATGGTGCCTATAGGCACTTATTCTTTTAAATATTTGCCAAATTATGATACTTCGTAAAAACAAGTTTGATAATTTACACGATTTGTATTTATAAATAATTTACAATAATTTGAAAATTGACTGCGGATAATCACTAAACTATTTGTAGTATTACTTCCTTTTGATCGTCATCTTTGGTTAAGTACTTATTGTAATCTGTTATTAGTTTGATACCACTTTTCGCAGCATTAGCTTTTCGCACTATTAGCTTTTGTACTAGCTCAGGTCTGTGTTTAAAATGCTTGAACCTGTGTCAGTTGACACAGTTAAATCTAGTGAAAAATGCTTTCGTTCTAGGCGTGACAAAATGTTAGAGTCCTCTTTCAATTAAATTCGGTATTTCAGAAGCCATACTTTCAGGTTTTTTGTATATCTAACATCTACCTTTGATTTTGATTTTTTATTTTGATTATTGACTGTTTCGGGCTCAAATACCATAAATGATTTAATTTTCTTTTTGGTAATATTTCTGATATTTAACCATCAATTTCACTGCACTCTAGAACTTTCTTCAGAAATTCTGGGTGCCTCAGCAGCAGAAATGCCCGAAACCATGCTTTTACATATACATTTACGAGAAATATAACAAATGATCAAGTGGTCTATGAAAATAAAATCGTGTGTATTTGATTAGTTCATTATTTCAAATGCCATTTTGCCGGGAGCGAAAATAAGCTTCTAAAATAAATGCTTTTTGTCTAGGTTCAAGCATAATTTTTAAATTTACTTTTTAAGATGCTCTTTAAAATGTAACAATAAACTCTTATGAACAAAGATTTCTGTTAATAAATTAAAATTATTGACAGTTATAAATAATTGAAATAAAATTCTTCTTTTTTGATTAAAAAAAAATGTTGATTACTTGTTATAAGTGTCTGTTAAAGGTTTGTATTAGGTTGAAGTTATATGGAATTGCTAATAAAAGACGTATATTTTTAGGCAGTATATCACCTAAAACATCTAACGAGCATACTGGCAAGCCCCTGGTAACAGAAGGAAGTATCGGTTGCATTTGGTCCTTCAATTCCTCTAAAAAATATAATTGTAATTTCCAAATATTCTTTATAACCCCATTAATAACATTGATGGGCTGCAGTAGTGAATAGAAAGTGTCTGCGAAAATATTCCCCAAAATCCAAGGATGTGAACCCTATGCACAAATGTAAAGAAGATCTAGAACATCTTTTTCCATAATTTTTTGTTTCTTTGTTGAATACTATACGTGAATAAAATATCTGGCACTTTTTTAAACACCTGTACATGTAATTTTGGTATGTAGACCTATATTAACAGACCTAATGCCGAATAGTCTCTCTTTCCAGTAATACGATTGGTCTGAAATTTTACCAATTTAGTTTTTATGTGAAATGGAACAAATCTAGCGGGTGTCCCTATATAAATAAAAACGAAAATATCGCCATAAGAATAAATAAGGGCCACCCTATTCCACAGCCACCCAGGACAACAATAATCATTGGACACATATTAGAATTACAGAGCAATAAAGAAGCAAAAATAACAATAAATAATTAAAGAAAAATATAAAAATTGCCATATGCTCATCAATATCTTTTTAAGCGAAGCAAAACAATATCAAAGATGAAACATTTAATTTTTTAAATCTTCTGAATACTAGAAATACAAAAATGAAAAAATGGCAATTCAATCGATGAAAAAAGGAACCAAAATATAATGACAAATAATGAAAAAATATTCGCTTATCGAAAAGTTTTCTATTTAACAAAACACACACAAAGAACAAAAAACAAAACGTCGCCCTAATTCGCAAATCACATAAGTGCCAGACTGCAAGTTTTACAGGTGACACATAAAACTAAATTTTTATGACTAAGTCATATTGATAGGAGACTTCGATTTGCACAATTGTAAGTCTGTAAAGCATTATCTATCATCATACAATTGTGCAAATTGAGACCTCCTATGACTTACAAAATTTAGTTTTATGTGTCTCCTGCAAAATTTGCAGTTTGGCACTTATGTGATTTACGAATTAGGGTGACGAAAAAGGTATTTGATAAAATAAAACGTTCCTCAAAATCTTTGAGTGTTACAAAATAAAAACGAAAAATAAAGGACTTAACACGATCTATTTTTGAACAAAATTGATAATAAAATGAAATTAGTGCTTAAACAATTAGTAGACTAAACTAAACTCAGCGAAGCAACAGAGTAATAAAAACGCGTGATCAGCGCGTGCTGTTTGGATGCAGGGTTCTAATTGGTTATCTCCAGTCTACCTCGGTCAGACGTTGGGGCATTGGGAAGAAAGTGCATGCGCTGTTCACGTGATTAGTCTATTGGTTCGCTGAGTTTAGTATAGTGACTCGAAAACATAAAAGAATTCAACTCAAGGAAGTTCAACAAGTTAAACAAACAAACAAAAATAATGACAAATAAGTAATGAAAATTTAAAAATAAATTAAGCTCAACCAATTATGAAAAAAAAAATAGAAAGATGACAGAAGACAAAACAAAAACTGTCAAAACATGAAATCAAAATTAAAATTTAATTCAATGGATGTTTAATGTTGTTTTAAAAAAAATTCACAAAACTGTGGTTTAGAGGAATTAATTTTTGATCAAAATAAATTAACAAAACAAGAATATTATTTATCAACATTATTTAAGTTCAAGAAATAAAGGAGAAAACACAATCGATTGATTAAAAAATCAATTGAAAATTGACGACAAATGAAAGTAGCCCTAAAACAACTAGGATAATGATAAAAGAAAATCTGAAAGAAGGAAAGCGTAAAAATTAAAGTCACTTCAAGGAACAAAGACAAAAAATTAATAACAAATACATAACTGATAAAATAATAAAAATAAATTAAAAGCATTCATTTGTTTTTTATGTAAATGAACACCTTATATAAAAGTGTTTTTATTAAAAACACCTTTACATAAAATTTTATTAAAAACACCTTTAGGTACATAAAATTTTACATCAAATTTTTTTTTATAAAACTATGTATTTATATAACAGGTGATCAATATCTTTTCTAATCAAGTGACCTATGGAAATAAAATCATGTGTCTTTGATTAGTTCGTTATTTCAAATGCCCCACTTGAATTACATATTTATATTGCGTTCCTATACAAAACGATAGGAATGCAATAAAAATAATTCAAATGGCATTTGAAAAAAATGAACCAAACAAAGACATAATTTTTTTCCATAGGTCACTTGATTAGAAAAGATATTGATCACGCGTTATTATACATACCTACCTCCTTTAATATTATATAATTTTAACAATATAACTATCTTGAAAATGCCATAAATCTGCGAAACCGGTCGTTAATTTAATTTAAAAAAAATAAATATCTTGTGCCAAGATGCAGCTTTTCATTTACATAAATTACCTAATGGCAACAAACAATGGACAATTGCATCAGTTATATTCATTTGTTTATTAGAAAAATAGAAACGAAAGATAAAAGACGAAAAAGTAAAAATAAGAAAATGTAAAGTGGAAGATATTATAAGAAATTAAATGTGTACTTCATCATTTTTGAAACAGAAACACAAAATTCAAAGACGAATTAATAGGGCTGTGTTGACTAAAAATCTGCACGAATCTTGTAATACATTTATATGAATTCAAAACAAGTTATAACTTAATAAATAACATAAATAAATAGAATCACTATCCAATTAAATAATCTGGCTCGTGATCCGCTGCAATTCTTATTTTGGTCTAAGTCTTGGCCATCAACTTCTGGAAGTCGGCTTTTTTGAAATAGCGAAGTTTTAAATTTATTCTTTTAATCAATTCTTCATGTGTATGTGCCTCTCATCCATTTTCATACATTCTCTATTTTAGAAAATACCAGAAACGCTCAATTGGCCTTAAATGGGATACGATTTGTTCCCGTGTAATGTACCTACAGTATTCCATACCGTTCGAAAACGGCTACAGTTTCATTTGCATAATGACCTGCAGCCATGTCTGGCCAAAAGATATGTTGACCAGTAGGATACTGTTTTCTAAGAAAGGGAATTAATCTTTTGTGTATGCACTCCTTTATGTGGACTTCTTTATTAAAACAAAGTTTAGAAGGCGCTGTAAACGCTCTGAATCTGCCTTTAGAGCAAATCGCTAACGAGACCAAAACTTTAGTTTGAAATTTAGGATGTCTTATAAATTTGAATTCAGGATCAACATTTTGACCCTTCTTGACAAAATATGTTTTAATGTCGGCACAATCCCTCCCATCAAGCGTAAAATATGACTCATCGTCCATGACAATATCGACATCATTTGAGGGTTTGAAAACTGTATCCAGAACTTTTCTCAATAAAGGTTTTTGTTTTTCAATTTGTTTGCTGGTATATTTTGGGGCTGATTTCCTCTTCCTGATGGTAATATCTCGTTGTTTTAAAATCTTGTGTACGTATACGTGCGAAATTTTAAACCGTCTGCCTAATTTCCTCTAAGTTTGCCTAATTTTCACGACAGCTTCATTTTCCAAACATTTCTTCTTATTTTCCGTCATTTTCTTCCACTTCCAGCCTTTCTTTCTAATAATTTCCCTTCATCAAGTCTGGAAATAATACTGTAGACTGTTCTTCTCGAAATACCCATCTCAGTAAAATGTTTAACAGTAAAAGACTTCTCTTCATATACATGTTGAGCATAAAATTCGCCAAGGCAATCTTTCTACGGTTTAATTCGTTAAGACCTTCCGTAGCTGAAACTATCATGCGTCCAATAATTATTGTAGTCCTGGGTGGCTGTGGTATCACACGTAAATGTCGATTTTTACTTCGTATCGTTGAATTGAAGTCTCAAATATTGACTGTTAGACAACAAATGAATGTTTCTTTACGTATTTAATGTTTTAATGCCATTTGAAACAATAATTAGTGAAAAATGTTTGACTCTACAGCCACCCAGGACTACAATAATTGTTGGACACACGTTATTTTGACAACTATCGTCAAACCCTAACAATTGTACATCGTAACTTGACAATAGGCTACTAGAAAAAAAAATTCCAAAGCTAGCTTATTAAGTGGTTTTAAATTTTTAATAGTGCTACAAACTTTGTGCAGATTTTTAGTTAACACACCCGTAATTGAATAAATAAACATAAATAAGAAGCGGTGGCTTGTGTATTAAAATAAATATTTCAAGTTAGGAAACAAGAAATAACAAATTTGAAAGAAAATCTATTTGAAACATGAAATTAATCCCAAACATCAAGTGGAAAAAAAACCAAGTCGAACAAATCTAATTCTTTGAAATTCACTTACATGTGTTCTGTCAAGTGTTCAATTGAAAAGTTCATCAAGTTGGTTTTGACTTTTTGACGACGAAAAGAGATGGAGCGGAAAAGGAATGACTTCCTAAACGTCAAGATTGACGTTTGACGGATGACAGTCGTTAAATAATCAGTGATTTGCTTATAAAAAGTGAGCAAATAAAAATCGGATTAGAGTAGGCGGTGCAAAGAAAATGTATGTCTGTGATTAACCGAATTATTAATGTAATACATTCGTGGACTGTCAAATTTATTGACTTTTTATTTAATCACAGACATACATTTTCTTTGCACCGCCTACTCTAATCTGATTTTTGTTTGCTCACCGTTTATTTCGCGTTGATCTTCTTCAGGACCTGCCTTACAATGTTATTCAAAGGCTACTTGAGGAACTCTTCAATTGAAGACTTGATACACGTCAAATATGCAACAACAAAAAATGCAGCCTACATGAGGTAAAATAAAATACGAGGAGCGTTCAAATATGAGTGAGCTTGAGCATAGAAAACAATGGATGGAAACAAGCGCTCTGGATCATGTTTTGGCATATTCCAACTTGTCATTAGTAATAATCAAATTCTTCTGCTGAACGCCTGCCAATAATAAATTAGCATCTCAGAGAACAAGTACCGTGTTTTGTTGCACAACACATAATCTTCAAATTTTTAGTGAATGAAAGTGTTTTACCATCTGAAATCTTTACAAGACTTCAAGTCCAGTTAGAAGATGAATGTATACCCACGGGATGGGTGTTTGATTGGGCGAAAAAAATTCGGGAAGATCGAGAACCGCGTAGAAAACATATCCTATGTGAGACGACCGAAAACGTCCTTAACTCCTGACAATGTTGGGACGATTGATCAATTTATTCGGGTTGATCATTGGATAACTTTGAGAAAATTGTCAGAAGAAGTTGTTATAGTTATGGGGAGTCATTTGCTTTCGCCATTGAAACAGTTTTTAAGTGGCCATACATTTTGGGATAATAAAGAACTCATTACAACTGTGCAAAACTGGATACGCACGCAACCAAAAACCTTCTTCGAAAATTGTATACGTAAGCTACCAGAACGTTGTCGCAAAGTGTATTGCAGTTGAGGGGGACTACGTTGAAAAATAGCATGTAACACGTTTTTGTTTCATTGATAATAAACACGTTCTAAACTCATTCTCACTTACTATATTTGAACGCTCCTCGTATTAAAAAAAATAATAATAAAATATATAACAAAAGAAGTTTTAAATGTTTTAATACTGTACTAATATTAGGAGTAAATGAAGTAAGGTACACTCTGGGGTAATTGGAGACAAAAGAAATAACTTTTAATGTTTATAATAATCATATCACAAACTCTTTTAAACGGATACTGACATTTGTTTCCAATTACCCCAACCGCCTCTAATAGTTATTATATTAATATTTAATACATATTATACATAAAGAAAGGACAGACGTTTTAACAGAAAACGGGAAATATTGCCTTAAAGAATTCAGGTCTTTCAAACATTTTTTCACTTGCTTGAATTAAATTAGACGTGTCCTTTTCGTTATTAATTCGTTTCTGTTTTTCGTAACAACTTTTAACGCTCGCAGTATTTTATTATTTATTATACTTTGGATTACAGTCAAACTCGGAAACTAATTTTCTAAAATTATGAGATAGAAAAAATAATTTTGACAACACATACACTTTAGTAACAAAAACGAATTCAAACAGATATACATACATACATTAAAAATTATTAATTTAATATCGTGTGGTGTGATGGAAAATCAAAAACAAAGATTAATAGATGAAATAAGACAATATTAAAATTATCGCATTTCAACTGATTAAATGAAGTATAAAAGTGACAATAAATAAATGTGAGTGCCACCTTCGTTCGTTTAAATATTCAATTACATTCTTGTTGACTATTGAAAAGAAAAAAATTATAAAATGAAACACTTTTTCTTTAATTATTAAGTTATTCAACTGCATCAGGTGACTGACTAACAAATGGGACAATCAATCATAATTCCAAATCTGAATAAAGAAGAATTTTATTCAAACCAAAGAAAATAAAAACTCAACTTTTTCTGCAGACATGTTTTATGTTAACCTGCATTACGTGAATAAAATTTAAATTTATTAGCACTTACCGGCGTTGTATTGCCCAACGAATACGCGATTAATCTTCTGTTTTCCGCCGGAGCAATTTATCATAAATAATTTGCTTCAAAGAATATTAAAATTCATTTTTTTTTACTTTCATAATTAAACCAATTATATTATAATAAGGCAAAATAACAATAACCGACAGTACTTGTTTTAATTAAGTAATTAAGTATGCAAATAATCGAATCTGTTTACATAATTTTATTTCAATGATTATGATAAAAAGAACACTTTGAAAAATAATCATTTTTCGAATACAGAGTGTTAAAAAGAACATAAATTATTTTAATAATTAATTGCTCCAAAAAGAAGAAGAGAAGTTTAAAAGGTTTGAGGAAGTGCCCTCTATTGTATTTTAACCGTATTAAATTGAAACATTTTGCCCCCTGTATTAATTCAAATTACCAACTTTTTTATAACTAACAAAATTAAAAATTGCACTTAGAAATAGAAATAGATTTTTTTATTTCTCCAGGTACACTTATCGAAACTTCTCATTCTACACTATTCGCTAGTTAAATTTGTAAGCCAGTTTGTTATTACCACCATGAAAAATGTTAAGCTCATCCTCATAAAAAAAAAACAGTGTGAATGTGTTCTTTTTCTTCTTCATCTTCCAGCACAAGTCACAGATTTAAGCAACTAATTCGTGTCCCCAAAGAATGCATCTAAAACCGCACGCCACTCTTGCAAATGATCTATTGAACCCCGTGTCATCATCGACCGTGTCGCTGGAGACAGATGTCGGAGGGTCGTGAAAAATTGCCATCATCAATTATACAACCATGTGGCTAAATATTTCACGAAGAAGACCCGCGTCTTCGATCCGACGTAACTCGTTAAATCGGAAAGTTCCGATTTTTTCTGCGCACTCGGTGGATTTCACCAAGTTCTTTTGCAGAAATTAAAGCGGAAGGGTAATGTCGTGTTCGTCGGGGAATTAATTATCGGCGGTGTTACACACGCTTCACTTCCGTTTGTGTCAGTCAGAAGCAGGTGCGAATTTAAAGTCGGGGCAAAAACTGTGTAGCTTACTTTTGTTTCATTAATTATTATGTCATGGGAAGTTGAATGAAACATATACATCAAAAAAAAAAAAGGATAAAGCGCTTAAAGAAGTTATTTCTATAATTTCCTGATCTGTAAAAGGATCTCACTTGAAGTTCGAAGATGTCCTGTTTTTCTTTGTGAAAAAACGTGAATTTTCTACTTAATCTTTGTCTAATTTATACTTTCCAAATCAAAGAGCAGTAACTCTATACTATACTCGTAACCAGAAACGATGAAGGCTCGTCTAAATCACACGCATAAAAGTACCGCGTGATTTTTTAAATTTTTTATCAACTCTTGCCATGAGATCTGGACGAGGTTTTATCTCTGTCTTATGTGCTTATAAGAAACGGTTGTGTGTACACAAAGTGAGTGTGTTTTTCTTAGCTTCATCGGTTTGCTGACACGTCTTCGTCTTTCCCGGTTACGAGTGTACGTGCTATTTATTTTTGTCCTTTTAGTAACTATTAATATATGTAAATAGTAAGTTTATTTATCAAAATGTATACGAAACGTTACAAAATTAAATGAAATCAAAATTACGTGCACTAAATTCTTTAATACAGGATGCTGCATTGATGAACGCAACATAGGAAATCCCATGTTAATTTAAAGGTGTTCAAATATTAGCTTTCCTAATTATTTTACAGCAAAATTCCATTTAGGTTTTCTAAAGTACTCTTTAAGATGAATCTATCTGTTCAGTTTGAGAATTTTTCATTTGCTCAATTTCAAAATATTTTAGAAAGATTCAGTAACCAAATTCAATTTATATCAAGCTATCAGCAAGGCCTTGATCAGTGAACGTTAAAATAAAGTAAAGCAACTGATCAAGGCCGATATAAATTGAATTGGCTTACTGAATCTTTCTAAAATATTTTGGAACTGAGCGAATGAAAAATTCTTAAACTGAACAGACAGATTCATCTTAAAAAGTACTTTAAAAAACCTAAATGGAATTTTGCTGTAAAATAATTAGGGAAGCCAATATTTGAACACATATAAATTAACATGGGATTTCCTATGTTGCGTTCATCAATGCAGCACCCGACATACATACTAAGTGTAACAAAAAAACAGACAGTTTACAGTCGTTTTTGGAAAAGAAATGAAACTGTAGCTTCATAACTTTACAGAAAAATCTACATCTAAAAATTCTTGTACAATGTAACAACTAACAACTAAGGTACGTTTTATTAAAATGTTCTTTTCTAATTTTCTTGGAGATTTAAACGTCCACTGGAAGCTTGTTCTACAATTTAATTCCCCAATAGTCTATCCTTGTTGTGTACGTTTTAATCGATGATTTAGTCCATGAATTTTGTATCTAAGAAAATTTTCTTGAGTGTATTTCACATTTTTCAGTATGTACACCAATGGTATAATGAGTAATCTTACTTTTCGGAACACTTCTACACAGCTACCAGCATATCGAAGGTCATACATAATTTTCAGGGCTATCTTTTGAAGTACAAGATTTTGTTTGCTTTAGACGCCATAGACGATAGTAATCTAGGTATCATATGTTACCACACTATGAAATTGAGCGGGTTGGCTCTTCCGTTGCCAGTATGTGCATTCTTCTTATTACTCCACAATTTACTTTCACAGTTTACTTGCTGTTGTTGACTTTTAAGGTATAGGTAATAGGTATGACTATATCAACTGTTCGGAATTCCTCTGATTCCTTAGTAACTTAACTTTTGTAGCAATAATTTGTCTGGCACTGTGTGGAATGTCTTATGGCATGGTCGTTTTAGACTAACTATTTCTTGTACAAGATTTGGTTCAATTTCTGCAGTAAATATTTGGGCTGCAGATATGGTTTGGAGATAGAACACGTTCTATTTTTTCAGATAGTTTTTGATTCAATTTAATTTAAATTATTTAAGAAATTGAACCAAATCTTGTACAAAATTACTTTGATTACAAAGATAGCTGACACAATTCTCTTTTATCGTAATCAGTTAAAATTTTTTCTTTTTCTTTTTATTTGACTTCATTTTCAAATGTAGGCAGCAAAGGGCGTATAATTTAAATGATTTGTTCTATTAAAAGAGAAATCTTTGCTCAATTGATAAGTTTGTAAACTAAAAAATAACAATTAGGTAGATAAAAATCGCTAACCAAATACCTGATCAAAAGTTATCTAAAAAAGACACTTCTGTGATTTAGAAGATTTGTTTCGTGGAGCAGGACAAGTTCCAAATACTAAACATCGGCAAAAGAAGAACTTGTGATACTGTTCAACCGGAGGTCTTGGCGAAAATGGACATCGGCCACAAAGTCTTAAAATATTATTTAATGAAATGGTTATCTATTACACTGAGAAAAATGGTACCACAGAGTACGTTTATATTAAGAAGAATTCCGAACATTTTATTCGGATTCGCGCTAAAAAACGACCCAGCGTACTACTGCAAAATTAACACTATCTGGTTTGTTGTTTAGAGTATCATTTCCTGTCATGATAAAATTAGCGGAGTAATTAACAAAAAGTCAGACATGACATTTTATTACTAATTTATTCAGCATAATATTTCATTATGGTCTATTATATTTTAACACTACGTATTTTGTAGAATGATAATTTTACATTCTTAAACTTAAACAGTTTCATTGTGCTAAGAATCATGATTAATTTAGAGTAAGATGGATCTTATAACATGACAGCATTATACTTTTACATTATACTTTTATTTTATCGATGTGGAGTGATGTTTTATCAAAATCGCAAAATTCCATTTTTCTCAGTGTACACATCATAAACAAATGACCTTACTGAAATGGTTTCTATTTGTTTAAAAAATTCTTTCCATTCAGTCCAAGCGACTGCCATCAATTCTTTTTTATTACTTTTTGATAAACTTTTTATAAGAATATTATTTTAAAAGGGCGAAACTGAACTAGAACTTTTTTTTAACTTTGGCCTCAATTTTGTCATTGTTATCCTACTAATTATTTATTTATTTATTTTATGTTCTATTGAAGTTAAAATACCAGTTTTGATTTCTTGTAACACTCTTAGAAGTTATTTGATACACCTAGTTAGAGAGATCTTACTGCAAAAATCAAGCGAGGAACTTCCATAGACAATTCTGTGATTTGACAGAACTGTTTCGTAAAGGGGGTACAGATACGAATTAGGTACATATTCCAACCCATAAACATTCTCAAGGTTAGTAACTCTAAAACAAAGTTTCCCTCTATTGAGGCAAAACCCCAAGGACAAGCAAATCACTCAAGTTTATGGAATTTATGAAAGATGTTTGACGAAATATAGGAATGTAAATGCTTATTATTAACAGTGGTGTTAATAGATGAGATATTTCTTGTGTGTTTGTTCACGGAGGCTTCGGTCCTCTTCGATCAAATTCGGTGTTTGAATGGAAACTAAGAAGCTACCTATTAAGGTTTGGCAATGTGACCTAGTAGTTGGCCCCATTAAATAAGAAAGAAAATATAAAAAAAATGAAATTCCACATAAACAGTGATGGACTGGTTAAGTTGTTCGTTTGCTCGATGGTAAATGGGCCCTGTAACTTGAGGAAATATGCCCCCATAAACTTTAGACAACATGTTGTTGATGGGTCCCCCTTTGTCTACACACAAAGGTGTTTTCAAAAAATTCACAATGTTGGTCTCATACTAATCACAAGAACTAAAATTATTAGTCTTTTATACCAAAAATTATGCTAGGTAACAATGTGCGTTTGTTGATGATTTTATTCATCTAGTTAATTAATTATCAGAACCAATAAATTAGTTGTTTCAAATTCCAATAATTTTCTGGACGTAATAATATTTGGTTACGTGAAACGGTGAAACTAATATGTTTTCGGAGTTTATACAGAGCACAACAGCTTGTTTGTGAAATACACATTTGGTGATAAATTAATTGGTCGGCCTCCAATTATTATTATTATTACAGATGCGTGAACATCGGCATTACTTCAGAATTTCAGAAAATGCAACTGAAGATATTTAATTCCTGTTCCTGATTCAGAGAGCAAACATGTTATGCCACCGTTCTTATATAATGTATGATTTTCTTGTTACAAATATGAATTAAGTATTCTTCGGACACCTTTTAAAGTACTTTAAATATTGACATTTCTCAATGTATATAACTCGTGTCTAAATAAAAACCTGGTCAAGTAGGCTACATTTAGTAATTGTGCTATGTAAATGCAATAGATAGATTCTCGATCACAACCCACTTGACCAGGTTTTTATTTAGACGCTCGTTATAATACATTTAGTATTTTCTCCTTTATTTACCTTGAAAATTTTATTAACTTGCATTGACTGATTTACCTACATTTTACGGATTTCCATATGCAGTTTACCCAAATAAAATAGTTATACATATTTATGTTTTTCTTTACAAAATTCATTCATGTTTTAATAATTACCTAAAATCATATTTTAATTACTGAAACAACATTAGTAGTAAAAACAACCTTCCTCATCAGCAACAAACTATGCTTTCTTGTCTCGATTTAATTTTATATAATTTTAAAAATTTTCATAGCGATTTCTTGTACCCGCTCTGAAATGTACCTACACATTTAATTTAATAAATTCCAAATATACTAAACTGAAGAACAATTAAACTTCATTATCATTACTTTGAAGGCAGCTAATAGACATCTGTCTTTTATAAATGGTGAAACAATCAATTTTCGAAATTTTCGATAATGTGAATCTTAAAGAATGTATTTTTTATTATCAATTATGCGAATGATTGACTCTATATTACGTATTACCTACATTAGGTATTATTTTTTATGCGATGATTATTACTAACTTTTCTGACAATTCTTGCAAAACTTGATACTTTATTGACCAACTCATAATAATATAATAACACTTATGGCGGATTTCACATACGTTACTTAAATTTAATCATCCGTTAAAAGTAAACGTTGCCATGGTTACATGTGTTGAAGGTATAGGAATGATTATTCTTAATCAATGATTAAAGTTAAGTGACGTTTGTGAAATCAAGCGTTAATAAAAATTAGAATACGTCGATTTAATAATATGTATGTATATAGAAAATAAAGCCATATCTTTGCATACGGCTTCGATAAGAAAATCGTTGATGTTCTTTTCATGATGTCTATAGCGCATTTATTTTAAATCAATTAAACAATTTTAATTCAATTAATTCGCAGTTATATATTTTATTTCTGCTGTCGTACCAACGCGTGATCAATATCTTTTCTAATCAAGTAACCTATGGAAAAAAATGTATAATATTCTACTGCTAAAAGATATGAGTTTGAATCGCTTCAGTAAATCATCTTATCGACGTTTCGTCCTTCGTTATCTGCAGAAAACAGCTGAATGACCTTGAAGAAATTCCGCTGTAACGAAGGACGAAACCTACGCCTTTCGCTCTTGGTTGACGGCTTCTTCAGTTTATTTCTTAATCCTTAAATTTTTTTACCCATGCAAATTTTCAGTAGACAAGAATTCAATGTTATGAAACGACGAAACGTCGTGTCGTTGGGAAAAAATAGAGTACGGTCATTCGCAAGCTCTAATGAAGATGCAATAAATTGTTTTAAATTATTTATAAGATTATTACTAAAAATATATAGTGCTTACATTATTTGAATAGGTACTTATTATGTATGTCAGTACAGACTAAACACTTTTTAAAATTTTGAACTTTAGAATATTTTTTGTTATTATCGCCCCGTTTTTTAAATTTATATTTATACATTTTTTTTCTTAACATCTCGTTTCATCTTCGAATTCAGTAGTATTTTCGTTTTCTTATAATTTCTCTTGGTCAACTTTGTTTTAATCCAATTTAGATATTACTAATTATTGAAAATAAGTAAATTTAATTTATAAGGATTTTCAGCTTTTGACCTAAAGAAAAAATTATACCTAAGGTTCTTAGAAAGCTTTTGGTAATTAATTTAGTTTTAAATTTTGTTATAACTCATTTTTTTTTGAGGTTTCAAATATTCAAAAAATTTCGTTTTTTATTGTTGTAACATTTTATTTTAATTTTGTTTTAAGGTCGATATATTTTCTTGCTTTCTTTAACAAAAACTTAAAATTTAACTTTAAAAATGTAACTTTCTTTTACAGTGTTGCAACGCGGTCAAATTAAGATTTTTAAAAATACCCAACGGATTTAAATTTTGTTGCCTATTTAATCATTTGCAATAATATTTCTGTTAAGATTCATTTGCTATACAGGACTGTTTCCTTTATCCGACAACCAAAAAACTTCATGTTAAAAGCTGGTCTGTTTCTTTTTTTGACGTAAATTACCACTTACATTAATGCAATTGAGTTTTGTGAACCAGGCATTGTTCACAAAGCTCAATTGCATCAACGTCCTCTACATACAAACTTAATCACAAATAGAAAACTGCAGAATTAAATTATTAATTTTTAATGTAGATAAATGATGAATAACCGAGTAGTGGTTTGTTTCAAGCTTTTCATTTTAGCACCATTTTCAAATCTAGCCTATGGGGTAATAGTGAAGTCACATTCTCAGTTTTTTATTATCCTCTGGATTGAAATACACTGTAGTATATTAAAATGAATTTTTATTAAAATTTGCTTTAAAGTGTATGCCCACACTTTAACCTAAAAGGCTGTACAAATACAGTCTCTTTTAAATTTTTCTTAACATTTTGTATTAACTGCCTAGCAGAAGTGAACGCCACTTTATGAGATTCAACCACAAGTTAAAATTAGGTATTGATTCATTTTTCTTTGGCTTTTCGACATGTTTGTAAACGATCCAAATTGGATCATTAAAAGATGCATTAGATTTTTCTTTATATTTTATATAACTATAGTAGAAGTCAACGCCCCTTTATGAAATTCAACCACAACTGAAAATAATTCATTTATTCATTTGTCTCTGGTTTTTGGACGCACGGTTGGAAGCGAAAGTAAAACCACTGAAGCAAAAGACGATCGGGTCAACCCGATTGGATCATTAAAACGAAACGATGATCAGCCATTGTGATGATGACGTCACGACGACCAGAGAGGGTTATTATACGCTAAACTCCGCCCAACCATCAACTGGCCAGTGGTTTCCTCCTCTACGCCTTTGATATCAGTGGTCCAAGCGTGTAATCAGATTACCTACAATTGATTGGTGTAGCCGAGCTGTGTATTCGAATTTTTTGAGGAACAGAGAAGGCAGGCAGGAGATACAGCGTGTTAAAATGCGCGCGTACACATCTGCACCGAAGGGAAAAATTATCACTTCGTAATTTTTATGCTTCTGGCAACTTAGAAGACGCAGTTGAAATGCATATGTAAATATGTGTATGTTCTGTTATTGACATTTACAAAAAAAAAATGTTGTTTCTCAGACAGGACCGGTTTGAGAGGTAATTTGAAGGCTTAACAGTGATATTTTGATTATTATTAATTATTTTTTTCCCTTTAATAAATAATATTAGCTACCAGTAAAAGCGGGGGAAGACCCCCACTTCTTAAATATAAAATTTCAAAATAAAAAAAGGAAATAAATTTTCTTCAAGTTTTAAATATTTTTGAACGTCTTTCATTTTTGTTTTATTTAAAATAGAGGATGAAACAATTAATAGATTGAATCTTTTTCTCGTTTTTTCTTTTTTGTTAATGAATTAAAAAGTTCTTTTATATTTACGACACTGTCTAATTTTTTAATCAATTCTTTTCAATATTTTTAAGATCCAACCGTTATAAGTAGATTTTGTAATTTTTTTCGACTTTTCTAAAAAACTGATCTTGTTTTTTGCGTAATTTAATTCGTCGATCAGTTCATTTTGCATTTCTTTTCGATTTCTAACTCAGTGTCATTGAAAATTTCGCATATTTTCTCAAAAATTCGAACGTCTTTTGTTTTTATTTTGCGCCACTTCCAATCACTTTTATTTCAATTTCATTTCTGAAACGAAATTTTGGTTGTTTTTCCTTCTAAATAAATCCATCGTCGTTTGTTTTATTGTGCGTGCAATTGTCCTCTCTTTTATTTGTTCCAACCACAGCACAGAATGTTATTTTTTATCTTTGCTTCTATCACGTTTTTTTATTTTTGTTTTTGATACATATTTCCCCCTCTTCTTTTTGTTTTCAATTCGAATAAAATTGTATTATTTTTATTTTATTTTTTAATTTGCCCCGTTGGGCAACCAACACAGATTAAAAAAAAAAAAAGACTTAAAGTTTGAACGTTTGAACGGTCCAGTGGTAAGAGGACCGGCCTTGCAATCGTATGGTCGTCGGTTCGAACCGCACTCGGGATTTTCTCGGGGGTGGTCGGTATCGACTTTAAGTACCCTTTAGTGTTGGGGATAAAATTCGACACTGCTTCCCCTTAAGCGGCGAGAAGGTTGGAAGTAACAAAGCCATGGAACACTTTACACACACTCAAATACACTCCCGCTCCTGAGGTCCTGACAAGTCTTTGACTTAGGACCCCGTTGGGCAACCAACACAGATTAAAAAAAAATTCGATGAGGCAAAGTGTAAACTGCGTAAGCATCACCTGCATAAGAGAAATAGCACCAAAATATAAAAATTTATTTTATTACATACATAGACTGTGTGTCTAAAAGTGTAAATTCGAACAATGTATTCAAAATTTAGAAATTTAAAATATATAATTTTTTTAATAAATTAGTCTAGACGAATATGAAAAAATAAACATATAAAATATTTAAACGATAAATACGAACAAAGGGCATACCCACTGGTAGATTAAGAAATTATTTCTTATGTTTTTCCTTTGATTTTAAAATTAATTTAAAAGTTGTTATACAGTGTGTTCCCAGATGGATAGAAAAACAGGAAAAACCTTTTTATTTTCAACTTTAGAGAAAAATGTTATTCTTCATAAAAGTTTTTGCTTGTTCTAAAACCATTAATTTTCTAAACAAAAACCAGATATTGTTTTTCTTAAGTAAAGTAAAGAAGAAAATTCTAAAAATTTAAAGGCAAAAATTTGTTTGGTAGCTTTAATAAAATCAATCGTTTTTTGCAAATGTCAGTCAATTACTAAACTGAGCAACTAAATTGTGGTAAATTTAATAATTGATGAAATAATGTTAACCCTTTAACAAAGAGTTTATCTTATTCAGTGTTATGGGACTGGAGAAGCGTCTTACATCTACGAAATACAAAAATTTTACGCGAAGTTTCCAAATGTAAGTAGATGTTTCCATAAATGCTTTACGTATTCTTATAAAAAACACAGGTAGTGTGCAGGATAGGAAGAAAAAAAAGGAATGTTCATAATGAAGAAGATACTGCTACGATATTGGTTTTAGATTCTGTAACTGAGGATCTAAAAATTTCATTGCGACGTAGATCTTGACAGTTGGGAATAAGCAAATCCCATTTGCAGCGAGTCTTAAAAGAAAAGAAAATTAAACCTTAAAACCAACTTTTGTGTAGGAATTAAGAAATGGTGATGATACTGATGATGCAATGCGTTTGGATTTTTGCTTGTGGGTGGGAGAAAATCAGTCGGAAAACCATTATTTTCTACATTTTCAAAAAATGGAACAGTTTCGACACAAAATTGCAGATACTGGACAAGAGATAATCCAAATTTCAAAATTATAAGTCAATATTACAAAAAAGTGAATTCTTGGTGTGGTGTTATGCATAACGAGACGAAGCCAATGTGGAAAATTATTTTTTTCAACAAGATGGATGTTCCGCCCAATCTACAGTAGGTACTAGTAAGAAATGTTTTGAACGAACATTTTCCAAATAAATGGATTGATCGTTATGGACCAGTAAACTGGCCAGCTCGTTCACCAGATTTAAATCCATTGGACTTTTTTTTATGGAGGTATTGAAAACAGTTTGTTTACGCTAATAATTTGGAAAACGATGTTGAAATTTTGAAACAAAAAATAAGGAACGGGGTCAATTCTATCACGGAAAATGTTGTTAATAATGTTTATAAAGAATTGTTGTACAGGGTCGAAAAATGTGTTGAAAATTTGGGGTTACACGTCGAATGAAATAAATATTTTTCCATATAATTTCAATTTTTTATTTTAAGAAAAACAATGGGTGGTATGATTAAAAAGAGTATTTGCTTTTACTTCAAGTAGGAGCCTTTACTTCAAAGTATTTTGTGGAGTATAATCTTTTACCTGAAATAAATCCTTCGATGGGAAGTTTTTACTTAGGTTAGAAGTATAAACTACAGTAAATGCTAGGACGTGTTTAACCTCAATCAGTTCAATTGTTGTTCTATTATTTTCTCGTGATAAAAGTGCAATAATTATTAATACAATGAGTGAGAGTGATGATAACGTTGAAGCAAGTGCTAAGGATGTCGAAAATGCAGTTACGTCAGAAAATTATCGACTCAAAATGACAAATTTATAAATTCTATCATTGTTTTAACATACGTATTAGATAAGGATAAAAGAATATGTTGATTTCGTTTCTCAAATTGGGAAAGTGTGACGTAACTGCAAAGATCGAACGGAAGAACTGTATGTACAACGTCGAATACTTCAGATTTCTTTGGCGTCGACTCGAAAACAAAAGTAAAGTGGCATAGATCACCCTGTATATTCTTACTGAAGTAAAATAAAAACCAATCAAAATCTTTCAAAGCCGGTCATGTGACGCTGTATTCGCTTTTTTTTGTAATAAGTTTTAATGAGGATCTACTTTAAAAAATTTTTGTTAATCAACGTTCTCGAAGACATACCAGAAAACAAATGAATAACCCAACTGGACGTTTTCGTTAATTTATTAGAAATTTGACAAAAATTAAAAAGTAGGGTTAAGTTTTGATATCTTTTCAGAAAACGTCGACTCGCAAACAAAACCAAATTTGAAAACGAACAAGTGGCACAGATCACCTGTATATTTTCATTGAAGTAAAATAAAAACCAATCAACAGGTTTCAAAGCCGCTCACGTGACACCGTCTTCGTTTATTTAAATTAGTATTAAGGCGGTTGACGATTCGGACGGGATCATACGCGGGGGGGTCGAAAAAAGTTACTTTTTTCAGAACCATACGTAACCTACTTACATAAAAGATTTCTTTATTGTTGCAAATCAGTTTTTTTTTCAAGTGTGTATTTTCATGATTGCATTTGTCTATAATTTTTTAACCTTAACGAAAGCAAATCTCCCCTCCCCCCAAGAAGCACTCCTAGAATCGCGCCTGTGACGAATGAGGATCAACTTAAAAATTTATGAGTAGTTTACGAGCCTGACTATTTATTAGTTAGCTTTAAAATAAAATGGCTCTTTTAAAATCGGCGCCCTTCCGTATGTGTCTAATTAAACGACAAATTGGTTTAAAAGATGTGGTTTGTTTAGTTACAGGAAACAGGGGTGCTTTTATACAGGGTGTAATCGAATAGGTTTCACTTATTAACACTGTAAGTTCTTCATCACGTAAGGAATTGATTCTGCATGCGTCAATGGTTTTGCTCAAAAATTAAAAACTGACACAGACACAGACTCTAGAAGACCTGAAAAAAAAACATTCAGGAAAGAACGGCCAACGTACCCATCAATATGCTGGGGAGAGTGATGAGAAACAGCAGAATTCGGTTCAACCAGTGTATCGACGATGGGGGGCGTCACACCCGATATGATTTTTAAAACGATGTAAACCACAACTTTAACTTTTGTATAAAAAAAAACATTGAAAGGATATCTTTACTACTTTTTGTTTTATTGCAATTTATTGCAATATGAAATAAGGAAGTTAGCTTGCCGCACCCTGTATTTAGAGAGGATAGACATCGATTCTGTCTACTGTGAAATTGAAGATAACATGTTTTGGGGATATTCAGATGGAGATGATTTGAAGAAAACCACATGGTTAATTTATCCATTAAAGGGTTAGCTGAGTTTTGTAAAGGTTTTTCAGAGATGAGAACAGAAGTATCGTCAGCGTATATGGGTTAAATCATATTCAGACAGATAATGTGAAAGATCATTAATAAATAGCAAAAAAAGACTTGGGCCGAGAATAGACCCCTGAGAGACGCCGGTACTATTATTAGCCAAATCAGACCTATAACTTTTATTCAATTCACCACATTCTGAATGCAAGATTTTGACAAACTGTTTTCGATTAGATAAGTAAGGGTGGAACCAGTCGGCAACTATTCCCCGTATTCGACGTTATTTAATTTCTCAATTAGTGTTTGGTGATCAACACAATCAAAAGCTCGGCTGAGGTCACAAAAGATGCCGATTGGACATTCTCCTTCATTTAGGTAGCCAATCATTTTATTATAAAAGGAATTTATCGCGGTAAGTGTAGATCTTTTGGAACGGAAACCGTGCTGACTACCATTACGAATAGGTGACCATACACCAGCATTCTTTCCTTCGACACTCTTTCCCTTCAAGAAATTGAAACGAAACAAATCCTGTTCTAACCCACTAATACAATAATACAGGATTTGGGGAAAGGAAAAGAGTGTCGAAGGAAACAATGACATGAATGAATGCTGGTATATGGTCACCTAATATCTTGTTTATTTACAAAAGTCATAAGCCGGTCAAGAATTATATATTTGAAAAATTTGGAGAAAGCTGATGTTAATGCTATAGGGCGGTAGTTTTCTAGTAAATGAGCATTTTTTTTCTTATAGTTGGGACAGATTTTAGAGGTCTTTAAATGTGATGGAAAAACACCCTCTGAAAAGGAGGTATTAATAATTTCCGCTAGTGGTTCAGCAATCAGGTCACCCACTTCCCTCAATACACAGAAATATCAAAATATCGTCATAATCAGGGGAATACTTATTTTTCAGCCGAGATAAAACCAGTAAAACCTCATTAACTGACGTAGGATGAAGAGCCAGCCATACTGTTGATTTAGTGCAAACATTCGGTATAGTGTTATTAGATGAAGGAATATTTTGTAATATTTTCATGGGAGCTTCAATGAAGAAGTTATTGAATTCCTCCGCTATTTTTTTGAGGATCGGATATCAGGGTTTTTTTTTGTTTCACTGTGCGTGCATTTTCCCTTTCTTTTATTTGTTTCCATCCCTGCAGAGAATGTTGTGTTTTTTGCCTCTCAAAAACTCGATCGCCTTTTGTTTTTTTTGTGTTTTATCTAAGTTGTCATTGAAAAAAGATGGCGTTACTTTACTAGAAAAGAGAGAAGAAATAAAAAGAACAATAAAGAAATACGTCCAGGTGTCATCAATATATTTTGTTTGATTTTTTTTAATTACATATAGCCGAAACTTCCGCAAATATGAAGATGTTTCAGGAAAAAAATGCAGCATTTAATTGCTTGGGAGAAGAACAAATTAAAAGATCAATTAACTTGGTCCATCTCAATAAGTTTTTCTTAATACTGAATAAATGAAATCTGGGGCCTGTTTCATAATAAAATATGTACAAGCTAATAATATTAGTATTGAATAAAACGTTTGATCGGATTAAGGACGAAGTAAAAAACTATAGCTGACAGTTTCGGTTTATAAACCGACAGTTTCGGTTTGTAAACCAAAACTGTCAGCTGAATGAACGAATAGTTTTTTACTTGGTCCTTAATTCAATCATCAAACGTTTTATTCAATACTAATATTATTAGCTTGTATTTTACTATGAAACAGGCCCCAGACAGAATTTTTAAAAATTTGTTATTTAGGGATAGGCCCGTAAAAAGAGGAAATCAATGAACAAAACCTGCAATGAACAAAACCTGCAATGAACAAAACCTGCAATGAACAAAACCTGCTATCCTAATAAATAAACCCCACCTGTTATAAGAGTTGAAGAATGAACCAAAGAAGAAACAGTCGAACGAAGCACACGAATAACAAATGCTATGCTCAAAAATGTTTACAATGGAATTATTGAAACAAAATCTACTATTAAAAAAAAAATCAAAGAAGCGAGAGTGAGGCGATCGAAAAAAGCACACAAACAACAGACATAAGTAAAAAAAATTCTTGAATAAATGAAATTAAGCCGGACTGAACAGAACTTCAATTTTAATATGAAATTCAAAGAAATTCGAAGAAATCTTGGAGGTAAAAGAATAAGCGAATGCAATTAATGCAAACGAATTCTAATTAAAATCATTAGCATATCACTGCGCTGTTTGAAAGTATGCAACGTATTGTTGCATCAAGAATTCTCAAAACGACAGATACTAATGCGCCCCTTTCAAACCAAAGCTCATGTGAACTCGCAGCTATTAATTGCCGTAATTACCACGTAAATAAAATTGACGTAGCAATTCTTCAAGTCAAGTCACTGCAAAGTATAAAGCACGGGACACGTTTGATGAAACATAAACAAATAGTAATAGGCATACTTTTATTAAGTAATTGAAATTGCCATTTTCAAATTTTTATTAATTTGTATCGGATAAATCATTCAGCACAAAAGGAAATGGTCCAAATACACTTCCCCGAGGCACTCCACACTTGCTTTGCTTTATATTCCTACTTGTAAGCGCGAACGATTTGACTTCTAGGATTATAATTCTACAATTTTTATTAATGATAATCTGCAGTGGAATAATAATGATTAATCATCTTAAAGGAATAAGCCTGCTAACACGTATTCAAGTAGCACCATTAACACCACTATACTACTACTGTTGTTAATTGTGTTTATTCCTTGAACATCCATTCGCGTAGGTACTAACACTCAGTGTTTACCTAAAGAATTATTAACGTTAGTACTTCTTTTATTACGCGTTTATTACGTAGTGAGTAATTGAAGATGCGAAGAAGCTTGTGTGAAATTGTAAGTTTTGCAGAAATGTGCTCAGGAGATTCACCTGCATGATTCATGTAGCTAAGCAAAAGATAGTGTTATCGTTCATTTGTTCGACATGAGGGCGTTATCATTGATAACACATAACAGTTCGTGTGTTGTTATCGCCACCATGCATTGTCTCTAATACATAGTAGCGTTATCTTCACTGTCATGTTGGTTGCTTATCTAGGGGAATTGATAACACTTTCTTTTCGACTTTCCACTTATGCAAAGCTATTGTTTCTATTTACAACCCCCACGTGAGCTAATAATAATTTTTTTTTAATAAAATTGTTATCATCGGATTACGTGACCTAGAATTTCGATTTGATCAAATCAAATTCAAGAGGCAAGAATTTTATATAAAATTCTAGTTTTAATTATTATAGTCGTGATGTAGGTATGTAGGAGGGCAGGCTTTTAATTCGTGGCCGTGAACTTTGTGAACATGCATTACAAGGGCATAAATTTATTTTTTATTTGGTAATAAAGATGCAAAACAAAACTTTACTGGCGTTAACACTGACATGGGCTACTATTCTGACATTTATTTGCTTAATTTAAGACTTTCGAGTTTCAAGTTAATAAAAAGTGATAAAGGGAAGAAATCAATAACAAGAAAAAAAAACGGAGACATTTTGAAAACAAAATATTTTAATTATTAGTAACTAGTAACAGCCTAAGGCAGCAAGATCCTACGTCGAGTCAGCTTCGGAAACAAAAGTACGTATCGTAGAATTGAACTGTACAGGTGTTATGATTATCGCGAGTACTGTCAGAATGTAAAATATAGGTTATGCGAAGGGACTGAATTCAAACAATTTATTTTACTTTCAAAACATGTTTTTGCGTTGACCACTTCCGCCAACGAATGAACAAATATGTGTCGTCGAACAACTGAAATTAACGATTAAAAGGTAGATCTTGTCCGCATACGAACATTTTTTGACATATGAAAAATGAATTTGCAAGCTGCGACATACGATTTTTCCCAAGGCTAACTCGAGGTGTTTTTTTTTTGTTGAACACTTGTTATAATATAAAGGGTGATGATGACTTTAAAAACTCAATAGTTTAATAATTGAAAGATATGGCACAACTATGATAACATTATGCAATGCATATGCATATGCATTTACCGTTATTAAATATACAAGTAGCAATAACTACTGTGACAGGGAACGCTTTTATGTCAAAGCATTTATTTATTATAAGCCAGCAAAGACAACTTAGGTACCGTAATCCTTCATCAATTTTACCGCTCAAAGCAATCGTTTAAGTTAATTGCCGATAAAAAGCTTTAGACGTAATTATTTATGGAAGGTGAACGGATAAATGGAACCCCTGTATATTATTAGGTTATTTTTAGATCCTTCAGTTTTCTCTCTCTCTTATCAGTGTACAGTTACTTCGCCTTGTATTATGAAGCTTGAAACAAGAAGTGATTTTATATATTTATTGTCGGCGATAAATAAAAGAAATTTATGTGCAGAATAAAGTTATTAACTGATGCTAATGAACGACTAAAATGTCATTCGTTGCTGATCGAATTGCTTTTACTACGTTTTGGTTTTCGTTTTTATTTTTATTTCATTTTTTTATGTTTTAATTAAAAGCTATCGTGACGATCATGTACAGTCAGAATTTAAAATAATGTCACCCCGGTAAAATATGAACGTGAAGCTTCTGACCACAATAGCAAGCAAGAAGCAGGAATCTTATTAGAAATTTTAGATGATAAAGATGCTTTGGGACTGCAAGGGCTTATCAAAATCCCTTCGTATCTACTGGCGTTGCACTTCTTTTTGCTGAAGGGCTGAAGAAATTTCATTTCGGTCCTTGTTCTGTTTATCGTGAATAATCGCGGGGCTTTCGAAATATGCAACGAAGGCTACCAGGGACGAGTCAACCGCGGTCATAATATCGAAACGCCGCGGTTCCAGGAACTCCGACGGAGCACTTAGCTGAATGATGTACTTGCCGACTCCTTATCGTGTTGTTTATGGCGCACCCGACAGACCGGACTCTATGTATGGGGTTGGACATCCATTAAGAGGCTTTTTTAAAACACATTAAATCCATAACGAAGGCGCATCCAAATGCAACTCAATTTAAATAAATAAAGGCCCCGCTTCACAAACTACATAATTTATTTTTTTCTTAGCAGAGCACTTCTGCCAAATGGCAGAACTAATTTAAATAACGTCATAAATAGGGACTTATCCATACCTCATAGAAAAAGTAGGAGAATATTTCTTCCACCAAATCAGTCCATTGTTTATTTAAAAAAAAAGTGACATTCGAACTCATTATACTAGTGAATGGCATCTGAGTCTCCACGCATTCTTGTCGAGTAATATTTCAGGGCGAATGTGCTGTCATCGTGTAACCGAACCCTTCACATTCCTAGGAGTGCACTATTTCTCGACCAGCTTTTACATGGAGCAAACATCTTCCGAGGATGCTTACCCTCCTCAGCCAATAAACATAATTCAAGCGCCACCGCACATGTGTTTGATCTCGTTTTTAATGAGATGTTTAGTAAACATCCAGCTACAATTTGTCAACAAATAATCATAACACTATTTAGTAACTGCTCCGAGATGTTCTCTCGTGAAATCGACTTTTGGCATCCTCGAAGAACTCTGGATATGTCAAACAATAAAAATCAAATTGGACCCAAAATGTAAGGATTTAAGAATAAATTTAGAAAATATAAAAATAATGGAGTCCCAGCGAAAACATGTACGTTTATTCAACGTTAATTTCACGTTGTTATGGTGGAAATAACGTTATTCGTTGAAAAATGCAACGTTGTTTTTTGGTTGAATTAGCAACCATAATTATATCACGTTTGTATGACGTGTTTTTTAACGATCAGTTTAATATGGACGTAATTATAACGTGAAATAAATACGTAACAATTTTGTCTTTTTACGACGTGATTTATACTATGAGTAAATGCGATGTATCTACCGTACGTTGATTACCACATCATTTCAACGTTAATTCAACATCTACTATTCTACGTAATAAATGAGAAAAAAATTAACGAAACTAATACGTTAGATAAATCATAATTTACAACTAAATTTTTAACCCACGTTTTATAACGTTATTTTAACGTATACCGAATAAATATGCCTTACAAAACGTGATGTTGACGTTAGAAAACACTTAATTTTACAGTGATTGTCTATCGTGTTTCACACCTTTGAATTCTAATTTTACTAAAAATCTATGAAATATGAGGTTCTTCTCCATGCTTGGCAGCTTTGAAATGAAACGAAACAGGTATGAAAAGTACTGCTAATTTGGACATACGAGTCAACCATAACCCCTTTTTAAGTTGACGTAATCTGTCAAATTTTTTTAAGTTAGTTTGAATTTGATGCCCACAATCTGTGATTAAAAATACTAAAGAACGCAATAGTCAATCAATTATACATACATATTGTCACGAATACTCATTGGGGACAGCTGTATACAGAGTGGAAAGTTTAACTGGAATAAATTCTGTAACTTAGAAGATTACGGTTTGTAAAAAAATTCTTGGAACATGTCAATTTTTATTTTTAATGGCGCATATTACAAAGGGACTTTTTTAACTTTTCAATTATTTGGAGGGGTGAAACGACCCCTAACTATGTTTTTTTTAATGGAAGGATATGTTGAAAAAATTGGGAATACAGCTACGTTCTATTTTTTTATTTTTCTTTAGCACTAAAAGGTAAAAAACAAAAAAAAGAATTTTTTTACTAAAACCGTTTTTAATGCCAAAAATTCAGGAACTCCATTTTTTATTATTTGATAAGAAGAAATAAGCATTCCATATGGTATCGTATTGTTGCGTGCAGCCGATAGATGGCGCTGCCAATGCGCTAAATTTTTAATTGTACGTAATTACCTCACTGAAGTTTTTCCCAATAGGTGGATAGGAAGAAGATGACCGATTGAGTGGCCAACAAGATCTCCAGATCTCACCCCTTTAGACTTTTTTATGGGGGTATTTAAAAAGTAAAGTTTATGTGACTAAACCAAACGACATAGCAGAACTTCAGAACTTCAAATTCTGCATGAAATTAGAGAGTAACGCCGAAATGTTACAAACTGTTAGGGATGGAATTTATAATCGATTAGGGTATTGTCAAGTGAGAGGTGGCGAGCATTTTGAACATCTGATGCGTTAAAATCATTTCTAGTCAAAAATTTATTTTTTATTTTTCGCCTTTTACTGTTTAAGAAAAAATTAAAAATAAAAACGTAGCTGTATTCCCAATTGAACAAGCTTTAAGAAAAAATTACTCAACATACCCTTCCATTAAAAAAAAATAGTTAGGGGTTGTTTCATCCTTCCAAATAATTGAAAAGTTAAGAAATCCATTTATAATATGCGCCATAAAATAAAAATTGACCTGTTACAAGAATTTTACTACAAATGGCAATTTTCTAAGTTACAGAATTTATTCCAGTTAAACTTTCCACTCCTACTGCGGTGTTTATGAGCAGCATGTAATTTTTTAAAATTTTCATAAAGAAATAATTTTGTAAATAATAAAGTAAATTGAGAGTACTGTATTAAATGTGTTTTGTCGAATGTTTTATGTTAGTGTAAACATTTTTAGAAATAGGCGGATTTAGAATTACATGTTTATTATAAATAAATAATTTAGAATTTTGAAAATGTATATACAAAGAAAATAAGCTTAGGATTGTAATAATTAGAAAAATTGATTTAATGATGTTATGATAATATGGATGTTAGAAGGAAACTGTAGGTAGTAAGAAGTTCGGAAATTGAACGAGTGAGGGCGGCGCGTAGCTATTGTAAGTTAAAGTCCCCAGTTCGACTTTATTACCAGCCTCCGTCCGGTTTACGAATCAGTCACGGAAGCAATATGGAACTCAGGTCGCCAAGTGGTTTAGCGGTTTGGCCTAGCCGACTTTGAAACTCGTGTCACTCGGCGGCGTGGGTTCTGAATTCCACCATTAGCCATGTATGTTTGTTCAGTCTAATGATTTAGACCCAGCTTTAATACACACGTCGTAATTGTCTGATTCAACGTTACATGTGGACATTGCCGCGACATTTTTCGTTGTTTAAACGTAACCATAACACCCGAATTCAACGTTTGTTACATGTTATTCCACAACGTTTTTTATACGTATGTGTGCAATGGGATTTAACGTTGAGATACCGTGGACAAAGACGTTTAAAAGAACTTGATTCGAGCGTTGTTAAAACGTATCAATAACACACGAATTCAACGTTGATTAATTGTTATTCTACAACGTTTCTTACACGTGGACAGAGACGTTTAAAAGAAATTGATTGCCGCGACATTTTTTCGTTGTTTCAACGTAACAATACCACACGAATTCAACGTTTGGTTACATGTTATTTTACAACGTTTTTTACACGTACGTGTTTTCGCTGGGGTATATCTGGTGCTAGTTGTCAAAATATTTGTACCTACGGCTGTATCTTTTTTTTTCTAACAGCAATGTAGTAATTTTTGTAATTCATTTGGTAGAGATTTTCTTTCTCTTACACAGACATCAAAATTTCTTAAATCTGCTCACAAAATAACGAAATAATTGAAGAAAACTATTTTCGAATGAATAGGCCATGTTTATGTATAGAATCAAGTTGCCTAGATAACGGGCAAATGATACCTATCAAATGTGCATGTAAACAACAAATCAATAAAAGAAAGCATCCCGTTAGCAATTTCCTTTGAATTTATATTAATTACAATTAACAATATTTCATCTCATAGTTTATGCTGTACGTGTTATTTTCGTTGAAAGATCCCAAATCCTATTGCACCAAATAAATAGTATTACGAAATTAGTTTAATTGATTATATTCAATCTGCCATAAACATAGTCTATTCATTTGAAAATACAGGGTGTTTGGGATATAACAAACTTTTTCTGTATGCAGAAATAGACGAAATAAAACTTTTCTTCCAGTATTTTTTTGTACGTCTTAAAATCTTTTTGAATTTGAAGAGGCGCTGCATGTGATCTATTGGAATTTCAAAACGAGTAGCAGCAGCAGCTAAGCACTTTTGTTTCCTAATCTTTAAAAAATCTTAGTGACTTTGACGTTTAATGTCAAGAACGTTAGCTCGCTTCAAAAATTAAAATTAAAGGTGTCAAACATTTTTTCTGTAAACATCAAAGTCATGTCTAACTTTAAATTTCGAAATTCTAGTAGATCACAAACAGCAGCTCTTAAAATTGTTACTGGAAAATGGTAAGACAGACGAGAAAAAATTACTGGAAGAAAAGTATGCTACCTTATATCCCAAACACTCTGCATATAAGTTTTTAATCTGCATCGTTTTCTTTAGTAAAATTGTTCAATTTAATTAATATACATATACCACAAGGTGGCACTGTGGTCGATATTCCTATATCGAAAGGTAAAAAAACTGTTCTGAAAGTTGTACCAAGAGTATTTACAATTATATTGCGAAAACTCTTGCATACCTTTTCATTTCAATTTTAATCTCGATTTTATTTTATTTTATTTTTCCTTATGTATGAGGTTTTCACTTAACTTCCTACAATGTACTTCTACGATAGAGCCATTTCTCTCACGACGTGTGCAATATTTTATATTTTTCCATTTCCCTACATGTCACTCAAGGTCGTAATTTACTCGACAGTTTACTCGCAGTTTAATCTGCAAATTGCCGTTAAAGTCTTTACCAGGACGACGATAACTAATTA
The DNA here is from genome assembly GCA_033060865.1 of Dorcus hopei. Taxonomy (NCBI): domain Eukaryota; kingdom Metazoa; phylum Arthropoda; class Insecta; order Coleoptera; family Lucanidae; genus Dorcus; species Dorcus hopei. Next base: position 10,931,567 of record CM065422.1, read on the forward strand.
TTGTGTTGATTCCGAGTTAACATGACCTACATGAAACAGATAAAATTACTGAAAATAGGCAACTGTAAAATATTTTAAAAAAATGTATCGTGCCATCAAATAAATTTCAGATTAAAGTTAGGCGAAACACCTGCGCTCATTTCGGGTCACATTCAAATATGAACACTTTAAATAATAAATCACATGCACAGTTTTTTTTTTTTTTTTAATAAATAAGAAACAACTTTTCCCATTAAAATCATAAACAATCAATGAAAAGGAAATTAATTATAAAGTAATGAGCAAAAAAAATTAAGAATTTTTTTAAAATAAAATAAGAAACCAGTTTTCCTATTAAAATCATAAACAATCAATGAAAAGGAAATTAATTATAAGGAATGAGCAAAAAAAGGAAGGAATGTTTTCATTAGCGTCAAATTCATTAACACGTAAACAGGTAAGAATACTGAATGAATAATTCGCAATAAATAAAAACAATCTCCTTCAACAAATTACTATTTATTATAAATTTAAATTAATAAATTGTTTAACATTTTGATTAACTCCGAGTCAATGAATTACGGCCGCCATAAATTAGAAAATTTACATTGTTATCTCGGCGAATTATAATTTACTCGCGCGCATAACTCCGAGCTCGAATTAAACAAATAATTAACACATCACGCCGTTTTGATGCGTAAAATTAGCTCGCGCTAAAAACGGGGGCAGGAAATCCGAACATGTCGAGCGATACATTTTCTTCTCGAGTGTTCAAGACACATGCCTGGCGGATCTTAATTTATATTTGCGCACGTCGGTTTCGATTGCCACCCCTAAATATTTATATTCGTCTGCAGACAGAGTTTTGCCTGAATTTATTGCCCGACGCTTGTAGAGGATCGTGTTTCTGTGCTGAGACTGCAATTTGAAGTTGCCTTGTGAGTATTCGTATTTAAATTCGTAAAATAAATTACAACAAAATTACCAGTCTTCAAACGAAACGTTTCCTTCCAGAATGTAAATGAGCCTTCTCTACATTTTTTTTAGTATTCCCGCGTAAGTGGTGCACTAAAGAAGTCCATATTCAAATGTATGCGCATTCGTTTATTCCAGGTTTCACGTCGAGCACCTATCGCAAGTGATTACAAGTATTGTGTTTTAGTAAAAATATAGATGCGCACGGAGTAGTATGATATGTAAAAGGTTGTAGCTAAATGCGCGGGCCGGGTTTCCGATAGCTTATCGGTAGCTTATCGGCTCAAACTATGCCGAGTGACACTAATTATTCTGATAGTGGCTATCGCATTTCCTCAATATGTTGTCATTTGTATAATTACCCTTTTATTCCTCCGTTACTTCGCGCTGGTCATGAATTTGTGCAATCCGAGAGAGAAAGATGCAACCAAGACATGATATGATAACCATAAAGAAAGTAAAACCAATGTAACGTGTCGTCAAAAGAAAAAAGTACCTAACCAATACAAAAAAATGATGAATTGGTCTTACATGTTTTTTTCTATGTTTTTCTATGATTCCTTGCGTTATTCTTATAACAGACATATACAGGGTGAGCCAATAGTGCGTATTAGGAAGATACGTCTTTATTAATGCAAATTTTTAAAATCTGTTTTCACTAGGTATTACTTACGTTTGATATAAGTGCACGATTTAAAATTACAATAGTACAGGGTGTGCCACACCAAAATTATGTTTTTTTAAATGGAAAATACTGTATATTATGGCCCATATCGATTTGCCTTTAAGAGTAGATCAATTTATTATGAGGGTAGATACTATGCACCTAGAACTAATACCTTTTGAGATATTGACATTTAAATGTTAAAAAATACTACTTTTTGGTATTTAATACATCAGATGTTTATTACAATTAGGTTTTTAAACCTTACAGTAATATTACATAACATATCTGGATCAGAAAATAGTACTAATATTGAACATATTCCTATTATTTTGGACAGGGTGATTCAAAACGCAGATGTTTATTTTACTCGGTTATTTTAAAATACACAATACCCCCATATATTATTATTAAATTTAATACTATTGACTAAGCTTTGCAGTAATATAAGGTTTAGTTTGTGTTATACAAGGTGTTTCAAAAATCGCGACGCAAAATGAAAGGGGTTGTAGGGAATTGAATTTCAAACATTTCTTTTTCATATAAACATGTGTCCGATTTCTACTCATTTATAGTTTGTTTTTAAACTAGGAGGAGTAACAGTTGTCAGCCTGTTGTAGGTAGATTGACACTGTAATACTAAATCAGAAATTAATTTGACTCGCTTAGGAAGTTTACAAAGTCTTCAAATAACCAGTTTTAGCAACAAGTTTGCTTACAAGTATAAAATCGACTGAAATTGTCGCATGAATTATGAAACATATTAATTTTTAGGTTTAAATTGAAGGCTTGTGTAAAACTGGCCGTCAAACAGCCAATAACTTTACGAGTTTTTGGCGGGCAAAATTCAAGCTACTCCTCCTAGTTTAAAAACAAACTATAGTAGATACAGAACCTCAAAGTTGTTACGTGTAAGCTTTTATTAACGTATGTACGAACATTGCAAATTAACATTAAACAATAAACTACCGTCAAATAGACACTTATGTAATGTAATCAAGTCATCGGCACCTAAGAACTTGAAGCATATCCATTTCTGGGAAGCATTGAAGGAAATAATTTATGCTGTCAAAAGAACAGCTTTTGGAAAAAATTAATTTAGCTTTCGCTGAAATCCAAAATGGGAATTTTCAATTTAATTACACCCACGAATTAGATCGTCGATGTCAATCAAGCTCGTCTTGTGACTGGAGGAGGTGTTTTTGAACATTTGCTTTAAACAACCCAAAAGGATCACAATCAAATCATAGCAAACTACGTTAATAAAATTTACATGTAACAAAATTAAGCCCTGTATCTAGTAAATGCGTAGAAATCGGACAGTTTTTTTTTATTTTTCGAGTTCTAGCTCGAAAAATGCGAGAAAATAAGTTTTTGTGAGTAAATGTACTCTTTAATTTTATTTTCCTAAACAAGAAGAAACAAAAGACAATCAAGTTTATAATGAATTTCGACACCAAAACAATAAGGAATGTCGAAATTATGACGACAAGCCTTCACTGTTCGTTAAAGAAAGTTATAGTACTCCCAGTTTGGTAGCGGTTTTAAGGCCCTACCAAAAAAAAGCGACAGAAAAACGACCGCAGGTCAGTCTCTTTGAAGCTGTGTTTTATAGCAAGATCATAAAACCGATACAGAACTTGGACGACTATAACACTGGCCAACGTTGATTTTAGTGCCAGAGATTTAAGACCTGATTTTGAGTATATCTGGTTCGCTGATTACAAAAACGCTATTACTTTTTCTGTATCAGCTCTAGTTTACAAGTTATGAAATAAAGCGAATTTTGACAAAAAGTTGATTTATTTCATTATTCTACGTGGAGAAATTGTCGTTCAAGTGATTTTCTGGAATGAATTTGGTTTGGACAGTCTCGCATAAGTCCCCAGCAATAGTCTGCCATCATATGAACATCCCATCTTCCTCGGTATCTATCTTTCATCGTTTTTACATCTTGATGGAAGCGCTCTACTTGCTCTTCACTAAGGTCTCTCAGATTATGCGGAAAGTGATCTAAATGGCTGTGTAAATAATGTATTTTAATACTCATGTTGCAGCCTATATTTTAGAAGTGATTAAGCTTCTCATTCACTAAATCAATATACAGGGTGAGTCGGGAGGAATGAACCAAACTGCAGGAGTATATTCTACCCGTCAATATAAGAGAAAAAAACCCAAATTACGTAATATTTTTTTCTCAATTGCAGTATTCAGATGAAAAGATTCGCTAGTACACAAATGCAGTTTTATTACGAAATTTGAGCACTAATTAATTCTTACGTGAATTACAAGGGTTACGATGTTTGAACATTTCAGGGAAGTAAAAAGCAAAAAACTGCATTTGTGTACTAGGGAATCTTTTGATCTGAATACTTCAATTGAGAAAAAATATTATGTAAGGTATTTTGTTAAAACGTTACAACTCGAAAACAAATGAAAATCGGATTACAACTTTTGAGTTTTTTCTCTTATATTGACGGGTAGAATATACTCCTGCAGTTTGGTTCATTCCTCTCGACTCACCCTGTAGTTATCTGCTTTATAACTGCTGAGAAAATTTTTCATAACTACTCGTAATACAAAAGAATTCCAAGCAAGTCGCTCAACCTCAGTCATAGAGGCAGCAAAATTTGAATCTTTAATTAGTTGTCTTATTTGGGGTCCATCGAAAATCCCAGCTTCCAGTTTCTCAATACTTAACCCAGGAATTTTTTTGTGAAATATACTGAAAACACAAAGCATCTTTGTCTAGAGCTTTAACAAATTGTTTCATGAGCCCTAATTTAATATGCAAGGGTGGAAGGACGATTTTTTCTCGAGAAACTAAGGGCTCATTTCATACATTTTTCTGTCCAATCACCAAAATATCTCTCGGGAGCCAATCTTTTTGTTAGCGTCAGAAACATTGTCTCTCTGGTTAGCACCAAATTCTTCATCATTATCCGTCTGAAACTGTGGCAGTTGATGAATAGCAGGAATTGCTTGCTGAAGGGATGTCAGGGTGTGGCCATTTGTGGTGATTGTTTTTATTGATGCCTATTACATTCACCATACAGAAATAGCAGTCGTCACGTCGTGGTAATTTTTTTGTTCTTTCCAAATCATGGGTACTCAAAATTTCAAAGATTGTCTGCTACCTTTCTCCCATTGTCGCAGATGTTCAGTGCATATCTTACAGACGATAAGGGGAACCCACGGTTTCTCTTAATTCTGAATTTTGATGTTGAAGTAATCAAAATACCCATGTCTAATAAAATCCGTTATCGATTCTCGATGCTCTTTCATTGTTTATTCACCATAAATATAACAAAATTCATCAAGATTATTTAAACAACGTCTCAACTTACTAACCATTACAAAAAAAATATTAAATTTAAGCGATAATTGTTGTCTGTTTACTATTTCTTCGAATAAAATTCAAAAATTGAGAAAATGAAAGTAGCGCCAAAACTAGAGCTGACAGATGTCAATTAAAAGCATCAATGGATATAATACCTACCTTAACAACATTTGGTATAAATTAAACCGCACCAAAGAAATATTATTTTTTTGTAGGCCTGTGTAATCAAAAGTTAAAGAAAACAGTTTTCGCAAATAAAGTTAAATGAACAATAAACGATCGATTATTATTGTAACAGGTGATCAATATCTTTTCTAATCAAGTGACCTATGGAAATAAAATCATGCGTCTTTGATTAGTTCATTATTTCAAATGCCACTTGAATTAAATATTTATATTGCATTCTTATTCAAAACGATAGGAATGCAATAAAAATAATTCAAATGGCATTTGAAATAATGAACCAAACAGAGACATAATTTTTTTCCATAGGTCACTTGATTAGAAAAGATATTGATCACGCGTTACAATAACCTTTTGTCTTCATAATCGAAAAAAGCAAACGGGGGCGTAGCAATCGGAAGGGCAGGGGGTGCGATTATATCAGGGCCCAGCGGCCTCAAGTGTGCTACGTAACTTATCTAATAATAATAATATTCATTTATTGATCTACAAAATAGATAACTTATCTCTAATAGAAAATTTTTAAGCGCTTTTTAAGCTATATAAATCAAACCCAAAAAAGAACAGAATACAAAGCACAAACAAAAAACGATCGATTTCACAAAGACTCATCTCATCACTAAAAAAGGAAAGGAAGGAAAACAATCGAAATTATCACAACTTTCAATCAATAAAATTAACCAAAGATGACCCTTCTTTGATTTTTTCTTTTCTGCTCTGAAAGCAACTAACATTAAAACAAAAAAAAAAGTATTTCGTTGATTTCATAGAAAAACAAGCATCATTTTGCAATGGTTTTTCAATGTCTACAGCTCAAAAAATGAGGAGAAAGTAATTATTTTTGCATAAGTGTATAGTCGTCCCAATTTTGTATCGGTTTTGTGGTCTTGCTATTTAAAAAGCGGCAAGGAGACCGCCACTGCGGTCTCGACTACACCTACGTATATTCTTCATTTGTCCTAAAAAAAAGAGCAAAAAAGACACTCGACTTACCAAAACTTCGTTACCAAAACAATAAAAAAAGTCGAAATTATAATAAATATAGCGAACCAGAAGTGGTTTAGCTAATAAATTAACGTTTGCATTTTCACATGCTGTTTGTTTTAAAATACGTATAGCTGTCTTTACAGATGATGCGCCGAAACACCTATTTTCCAATTCGGCCGAATAGCGAATATTTAAGCGCATTTCCGCCCGAAACGCGAAGCTTCGGCCGAATCACAACGTTAGAAAATACACATAAAACAAAAATATATAAATGCTATGAAAAAAAAGCAATTCTCACTCTGTTTAGCAAAATAGAATAGTTCTAAATAACACTAAACTTCCATAATAAAATCAAAACAAAAATTCTTTAAAGAGGAAATTCCGAGTGATTTTTAAAAATTTTTATCAACTCTTGCCATAAGATTTGGATGGCATGTCTTAGCTTAAGTGAAAAGTCCGTCGTTGCACTCCTTTTTGCTGTTTTACAGTAAAGCTACGACATGCCGTCCAAATTCCATGGCAAGAGTTGATAAAAAATTTAAAAAATCACGCGTTATAATACTACTACAAATCAGATAACAAGAAACAAAGAGAATAATAAATGAGGATTCTTATTTACAGTACTGGAAATTCTTTAAGGATAGATCATGGTGGAGGAACAACTTTTCTGCTCCTACTTTGTAAATATTTTCAGCCTCAGAAAAAAAATTCACTGTAAACTCTGAAGCAGGAGCTAAAATAAACTTCAACGCCATTTTACTTAAAATTGGAAATACTTCCTTCTTTTCTTTCCACAAATGTATTTGAATTACCAGTTCTCTTAATTAATGATAAATTCATGTAAACATCGAATTTCTGAGCTACTGCTACGTAACAACTCATTGCGATTTTGGCGAAGCATTGCCATAATTTATTTTCTGTTTCCCTGTTTCTTCACTATTTTCATTTTTTTTCTGACAGGTTCACTAATTTTGATTGATGAGTAGATCGTTATCTTTCGAGTCGCATGTGCTTGTATTGGATAAGAATACTCATTTATTATAACTTGTTTGACATACTCAATACTTTCTGTTTGGAAAAACGCTACGAAATTTTTCGCCACGTTGCTTCGGCCGAATCGAACAAGTTCTTCGACTGAAGCCGAATAGTGGAAAAATAGGCGGAAGCGGCCGAATAGCCAAACCGAATCGATGGTTTGGTGCATCCTTAGCTTTCTATCCTAACTGCGTCTTTTTTCAAGCTTCAATGAAACAATCGATATGTTCAGCTTATCTACTACTTCTTACTCTAGTGGTAACGCTTAACCTTAATATTAATAAAGGACTATCTAAGAAGCAGTGCTGGTTAAAAAAGCCTTTTGATGAAAAAAATATATATAGTTCTTAAATGCAATAATTTCGCAAAGTTAAAAGCTTGAAAAAGAGTATTGTAATTTTCATCACCTCTTGAGTTTTGCTACAGAAAATTTTAAATTTGTATGTGGAGTGGGTGGAGTTCTCGAGTTATTCTTCTGCTGACGAGGACCCAATTAGAGCCAAAATAGCAGAGGATGCTCGAGGGCCCTATTGAAGCAAACTTTAAAACTTTTATGTAATATTTTATTTGATAATTATATATTTATTTGTATTATATGTTTCATTTATACACCGTGTTCAGAAATTAGGGGACTCGGAGGTCATGATTCTAAGAAGAAAATCTTAATGCAAAAACGAATTTTATTTTATATATTTTATTAGTGTTAATTAGTTGAAGGCATATTGAACCAACTTAAAATGAGGAAAAACTGCAAGGATAACAAAAACTTCTACATAATTATAATCTGAACAAATTTTGGTCGGTTAAATGCACTTTTCATTCCTCATACCTTCAACTTTGACGACCTCGCATATAAACAGGAGGGCTCGTACAAAGTTTTTGTATTAAGATTTTCTTCTTAGAATCATGCAAGGAACAGCGCTACGACCACCGAGTCCCCTAATTTCTGAACACGGTGTATTGTGGGTTCTGGTCATGTTGGGGTGGCTGATAAAGAACGGCGCTCCGAGAATATACTGGGTGTTTTCTAAATATAGTAATGCACACGTTCAAAATTCTTTCGTCTTTCAGATGGACAACCGTTAGAAACCTGACGAAAATTTTTAGTCAAGAAAAACCCGTCAAGTATGTTTCATTCGGGGGGTGGAGCTTCGGGGAGTTACTCAGACGGAAGTTCAGGATTCCACCAGCACCTTCAGCAGTCCCCCGTGTACGTACCCAGCAGTCGAGCGGTTCCCCAATACCCATCACCTGCAGGCAGTCACTTCGGAGCAGCTACTCACCAGACCAGTTGGCCCCACAACGCCAGCACTTATGGGGAAGTCCCTGGTCCCTCCGCGCACGGTTTCAGCGCGTCGGCCCACGCTGGGGCCTTCTACGCCCAAAATATGATGATGAATACGTGGAGGGCTTATGATGGAGCTGGTTTTCAACGAACATCACCTTATGGTAAAATTTCTATTAGTCAAAAATATACTGTGTAATTATAAAAATCCGGCAAATGCACACCACGCCAATATTCTAGTCGCTTACTATCTTTGTTTCAATGTCTCTTAGGCACTTATCCTCTTACTCTGTAAGACTGTTCTTGGATATCTAAATAATTTAAAAATTGATAAGAAAACGCTCGATTTAAAAGTTCACTTCAGTTCCAATTACCAGTGTCGACTAATACAAAACTGAAGACAACTCAAGAAAAATCAAAGCCCACGTTTAAAATACTGGGAATACAGAAAAAGAATAATGATTTTAAACAAATGGCAATGAGCTTGAAAGAAAAAGTCTGGTGGCGGTACATAAAGATAATTAAAAAGTTATTCCTTTGATCAGGTTCATCCAGTTCCTTCCACACATCTCATCGATAATGTTTTATCAATCAAACAGAATTTTATTTCTGGTTACTGCGTCAGTTAAATGATTTTTTTTTTATTCGACCTTTCAGAAATTTTCTATTTTAGCAAGCCGTGCATAAAACGATAAGACGTGGAAGTGTATCTGGATCCTCTGCGAACCCATTGATCAGTTCCTTTTGAACGGTGATTTACACTGATGCTGCTATCAAACTCTAATGCGGTCTGTAAATAACTGAGAATTACGACCTATCTTAATCATAAAGTAGCTCTCTGCCGCTCGTACCGCCCTCACATAACAGATATGGCCCAGATTGATGCTATTCTTATCCCACTAATATCGGCCGGCACTTAGGCGAAATTAAGATTAACCAAATGCGCGCTGTCAAAAGAAGAGGGAAAAGGGGTCGGTGTGTGAAAGAAATCCGAAATGATTTTGCTTCGACGTTTTAAATGTTTTTATCTTTTTAGAACATCGATCTTAATTTGTTGTTCAATTTATGGCTAGGTTTAAATGGTCAGTTTTCTGTAAAAAGGCAAAAAGAAACTTATACATAGTACATCTTTCTAAGCTAAAACCCCATCATTTTATTATTATTATTATTATTACAGATAGTGCAATGGAATTCCAATTCGGAGAAGGGCGAGAATGCGTGAACTGCGGGGCAATATCCACACCCTTATGGCGACGCGATGGAACTGGTCATTATCTGTGCAATGCCTGCGGACTCTACCACAAAATGAACGGAATGAACAGACCCCTCATAAAACCATCTAAAAGACTGGTAAGTCTAGAATCCAATTGGAATTCTTTTTCCATATACGAGACGACTCAGCACAACGTTTGCATAATGCATTCAAACCGACGATAATTAATTAAATCCTCCGTCATACGAGCACATTTTTATAATACTTATTTTACTTATGAATACATACTTAGATATCGTATATACATTCGAGATTAATAGTTTTTTTTCACGTCGTACACTTCGTTTATAAAGAAGAAAAAAGTGTGATATCAAAAAAGTTGGAGCGAACGAACTTTGTTACATTGTAAAATGCATATACATACATATAAATGATGCAGCATATATTATAATCAATCCACTTAAAGACAAACGATTTGGCTGGCATTAATTACTGTAATAAATCAATCCCAAAAAAGAAAGTTTTACGTTCGGTCGCAGACAAATCACAAGATGATTTTAAAGAAAGGATTTGTGATAAGCACTATTTTTGACAAGGCGAAATGTTTTTTTTTGTTATTATCAAGATTATGAACGTTCTGTAAGTACATACTCATTAATCTGATCCAAAAAAGTTGATGCTGCTGTTCACGAAAAAGCCATCCTGGCGGAATGTATGAATAAAAATAACACATACGATTTTAAAGTAAAATTATAAACCTCAGCAAATTTTACTATAAATTAGAGATGCAGCGGATAGTGATTTGGCCGGATATCCGGACAAATTTATTCAACTTACACAAAGAGAACAAGTTAGAAATTGTAAGAATATGATATTTGTAAATCAAATGCTATGTCTTGGCACAATGTTTTTTATTATTCCAATAATAAAAGACAATATTAAATTATGGCTACAAAGAGCAAGAATAACTTCATCAATAAATTACATGTAAGAATATGGTCACACTATTTCTGATTTTTACAATGGCGCTTCTTATTTTTTATAATCTTCTTTTATCACATGTAGTTACTGAGATAGAACACTTATCAGCCAATTCCAATCTAATTAAATTGCTTTGTTCTTTTGGAAAAGCATCAACAAGATTCTCTACATCATAGCCAATAATTTTGCAATATTAATTTTGATTGGTAAACTAAAATTTGGACCTAGTAATTTTCAATAACTGTTTACTGTTTACTTCTGCAAACATAACACGTAAATTCGTATATCATTCTAATGTTACAGGCTAAATGTATGACGTCTTATTAATACGAGAATTAACACTTTACTTTGCAGAAGTAAACAGTTATTGAAATTCTTGCTATCGAGTTCCAGATGGCGCCTGCCAAAACTTCACGTATATTTACTGCCTGTCCCAGCATAAGTAACCTTGTTCGACATCGCTTCTTAAACGGATAAAAGTCATTCATATTTCAAATGTGTCCGTCTAACTTTATAAAATTCGTTGAGGGGTTTGTTCAGCTCTTCTTGCACCTCACGAAAGCTTGAAGGGTTATCTTACTTTGGCAGTATCGCAAAGAGGTGAACATTTAATTGAGGTTTCTCGAAACGATAGTCTAGATTGAATTGACTTTATTTTTTTATTAACCGTACTGAAAAGTTACTTTTAGGGCCAATATATCAATCACAAGTTAACTTTAACTATCAATTTATTCCCATAGTAACAATTATGAAAACAATTATTCCTATGACAATAAACTGAAGGTTAAAGTTAACTTGTTATTGAAAAACTGGCCCTAAATATATCAAAAATATAATTTTAATTCCCTAACAGCATTCAGACAAATAAAATATTTAGCAATTTTAACAATTTAAAGTTCTTGTATCAATCTTCTTGTGCATTAGAGCAACAAAAACGATGTCTTCATTGTATGCTTGCCTCAAACAAAATATTGAGTTGATTCAATCTAAAATATTTAGGGCCAGTTTCATAATCGAATTTAAAGGAGACTTTAAATTTAATGTCACTTTCAGTTGTCAAAACAAATATGAAATAGTATATTGTAGACCGAGGCGGTAAAGTGCTTGTTTTCCAGGTCGAGAGAAGATATGGACAGGCGAGGCGAGCAGCCGAGCCTGGCCACTTCTCAAGACCTCGAAAATTGCTTTACCGCCATGGTTTACACATTATTTTTTTTCCTACACAATTATAATTAATTTTGTTAATATCACACAAACGTTCTTTTTCTCGAAGTAAAAATATTAAAATTGAGTTACTATTAAAATTATTATAGATGTTTTAAAACACAGTAATACGTATAGTAGTGTGGCTAAGCGGTCAAGACGGTGGTTTGATACACCAATTTCTTCGGAGGCATGGGTTCGAATTCCACCGCTGCCGAGTTTTTTTTTTTTTTTGATAATTTTAATCCTTTTTAAAACTAAATACCAGTGGAATTAAATTAAAAAAAACTTACGTTTATTAATTTTTTGATGTCGATGAGAATTCCAGAAATTATTGTCGCGCCACCTAGTGGTAAAGCCTCGTAAATTATTTTCTCGGCTAGGCATTTATGTTCATTTTGCCGGGCCAGCCGTGGAAACGTTCGCTTTCTCCTCTCTGATGAGCCGGTAAAATTGAATTTTCTACTAGTGTAGGAAAAAAACACATTTGTTTACACATCTGAATGTGACTTTAATTTTAAAGTCTCAAAAGTAATAAGTAAATTTTTTGGCCAAAATAAAATAAAACGTTGTATGTACCACGTGCATAATTGTAAATAACAGCCCTCGAGCATTTACAAGCACTCCGCTTCGCGTCGTGCTTTAAACATACTCTCGGGCTATAATCTCCTAATTATGCGCCCTTGATATGTAAATACATAACTTATTATAATTCGTAATAATTTGTAATAATTTAATATTTTCATAGTAGTTAATAAAGATGAGAATACATATATTTTTCGAATACTTAGGTATAGCTATATGAATCAGTATTTTATGAATATATAAAAAAGAACTTGAACATACATATACAGGGTGAGTTATTAAGCGCCCTTTCTTCCATAGCTCATTTACAGAACGAGATAGAATTTTTTTCTTTTACAAGAACATTCTACCTATTGAGCACTATAACCTAAAATTATTTTGATACATACAGAGTGTTACATAAAATAATGGCAGCAAGCAGCGGGATTTTTTTTAATGGAACACCCTGTGTATTTTCCTATAGAAAGATATAACACTCGATCCTCTAAACAGCAGCACATAATATATTTATATTTATTTAATCAATTAAGAGTAAATTAATATTTTATTGAAAACGGTCTGATTTTCAACTTCTCTTAAAATACTAATTGTAAACGTATCGTTTGTCGTACGGGAATAAAAATAGGTAGTGTTATAAAGTAAAGTATAGAGAATAACCCAGATATAAACTCATTTAGTTTCATTTGTTTTTTCAAGTGTTCAAGCCTGTTTAATTGTCAGACTTTCAAATTGCCGTTATTCAATTTTTTTAAATGCAACCCCCCCTATCTCTTTTCACTAATAGATAGTGTTCATGTTCCTCTTCAATTCTGTTATAGGTTTTCTGCATCTAATACTTACAGTTTTTTTACTATAATAAATTTTTTACATTTTTACTCTAAAATCAGTATTAAAAAGTTATCTAACGTACCGTATTTTAATTTCTTTAAGACAGCGCCCTCTATTTCATAAAACAGATGGATAATATCAAGTTTACAATTGGTTACAGACTTTTATTACATTATAATCATCGTATTTTTATTGTAATACAGTTCTTCCACCTTGTTGTAGTTAACGTCTTAAAATTGATTCGATGTGGTTTACAACAAAAGAAAACATCAGTGTTTGCAAATAATTACCTTAATGTAAAAATTGTTGTACTTCAAAAAAATATATACAAATAATAAATTAATAATCTAACAAATAAATGAAAATCGGTGAATTTCTTTTGTTCAAGTATTTAGATTTTATTAAATCAAATGTTAATGAAGACAACTGAAGCTTAGGAATTACATCGAATCAATTTTAAAGCATTCTTAATTAAAACAAAGTAAAAGAATTGTATTATAACAAAAAACGATTATTATAATGTAATAAGAGTCTGTAATCAATTGTAAACTTGATATTATCCATCTGTTTTATGGCGTTGTCTTAAAGAAATTAAAATACGGTACATTAAATAACTTTTTAATATTGATTTTAGAGTAAAAATGTAAAAAGTTTATTATAGCAAAAAAACTATAAGGACTAGATACAGAATACCTATAACAAAATTGAAGAAGAACATGAACACTATCTATTCGTGAAAAGAGATAGGGGGGGTTGCATTTAAAAAAATTGAATAACGGCAGTTTGAAATTCTGACAATTACACAAGCTTGAACATTTGAAAAAACAAGTAAGACTAAAAGAATTTATATCTAGGTTATTCCTTACACTTTAATTTATAACACTACCGATTTTTATTGCCGTACGACAAACAATACGTTTACAGTTAGTATTTCAAGAGAAGTTGAAAATCAGACCGTTTTCAATAAAATATTAATTTACTCTTAGTTGGTTAATTAAATATAAATATTTTATGCGCTACTGTTTAGAGGATCGAGTGTTATGTCTTTCTATAAGAAAATACACAGGGTGTTCCATTTAAAAAAATCCTGCTACATGCTGCCATTACTTTACGTAACACTCTGTATGTACTAAAATAATTTTAGGTTATAGTGCTCAATAGGTAGAATATCCTTGTGAAAGAAAAAAATTCTATCTCATTCTATAAATGAGCTATGGAAGAAAGGGCGCTTAATAACTCACCCTGTATATTAGAAATTTCTGTGGCAATCGGTATTTATAGCACGACCACAATTAATAAAAAAATTACAAAAAGATATTTCATAAAAAAAATTTAATTGACTCCATTTTGTATTTAGAAAGTGTGATTTGACCTTTTTACCCGCAGAGAAAAAATATTTAGGCACAGTTCTGTAAAACACTTTTTTCTATTAATTCAGGATTACACCATTTTTTTTAACATAAAATACATTTAGGTTCTTTATTCCAGAAATTTAGTTTATATTATACTGTGAAAATCTTCACACCTAAATAAAAACAAATAAATTAAATTTCCCTAAGCCCGGCCCCCTGTATAAATTGCAAAACAAAATTTAGAACAGAATTAATTTAATAGTTTTCGTTATGTCATTTTTGTTTGTTACAGACAGCCACAAGAAGACTGGGCCTTTGCTGTACAAATTGCGGCACGCGCACGACGACGCTCTGGCGACGCAACAACGACGGCGAACCAGTATGCAACGCCTGCGGGTTGTACTTCAAGCTGCACGGAGTTAATCGACCACTCGCCATGCGTAAAGATGGCATACAAACGCGCAAACGCAAGCCCAAAAAGCCGGTGGGCGGGGACCGCGACGAGAACGGCGGCGCCTCAGTAGACGGTAATGATTATCCACATGCTATTGGTCAGAGTTTATACATTAGTAATTTAGATAAGGGCGTGGCTAGGTGTCGACTCTTGTTGAGGTGGGAGAGCTAATGACAGGTTCGGACCTCCTGCTACCCTGGTAGTACGCATTATGCATAGTAAGTAATAAAATTTGAATGGAAACAGTTTTGGGCATACAATTTTCTGAATTAAACACAACAATTTTAAGAATGCAGAATTTATGCCACTCTAAATACTTGTGCAAAAAAAAATGAATTTAACTTACCTATTAAGTATTTTCTTGATGAGTGAACGAACCAATGTGGGTCAATCGTAAAAGCAAAAAATATTTTTAAACAAACACGTAAAAATAAAATCCTTTAAAATAATAAGAAGAAGCAATCTAAAACGATAACTTGATTTTCTATTTCGGTTCTATTAGATTTTTGTTCTAGGTATTATTAGAAAAGGAAATTTGAGTTAAGAAATACAGAAATCGTAAAAACAGATTGCCAGATTGCAAGGGGGGGGGTCCTGTGTGGGTCCCTGATAAGGTCGCCCCCTTCAAATATTAAAAATGATAGCTTTATAGTTGTGGGAAGGCTCCCCTTATCTCCTGGCAACCAATATTTTTAAACCAGTTCGCTACTGCTTTTTGGGTTCATTTACCGACTACCTACTTTAAAGAAATTTATTAAAAATTTATAAAAGGACTACAAGCAAAAAACAAAAGTACTTATGGTAAAATAAGACACCAAGACTCGATCATTTTGCAACTATGTATATGGTTCTGATATCTACTAATTGTTGTACCTATGATGGTAAATTCAGTAAAACTTGAATGGATAATATCGTTTAGTTTCAGATTCAAAATCGGCAGTAATTCAGCACAACAACCAGCATCAAACACAACAACAGCAAGCATCATCATCACAGACACATTCATCCCAATCCCAAGTCGATGCCATCTCCAAAGCTTCCACCAACGACAGACCATACCTCGGGCACACCTCGCTTTTGCCAGCGACCAGCACGGGCACGATAAAAAGCGAACCCGGCTACGACTATGGTTGCCTACAAAACCAATCGTATCCATACCAGCAGCTCTTCGGATTTCCGGGCGGGTCTTCCGGAAACTCGGAAGTTGCGTACCATCATCAGCACCACGTCACGGCGGCGGCCAAGCTGATGGCCTCGTCGTAGTTTCCCGCAGAAAAGGCTGTAGTATTTATTGAACGGTGTTCCTAAATTATATGAAGCACGAGATCTTCAAGAAGAAATTGCTGTAAAAATTACGCTTTGGTCGTACCTATTTGTTATTGCTCCGAAATAGACGTCCCGGTGGAAACCATGGAAGGTGAAATTGTTGGGTCCAAAGTTAGTCAACGTAAATATATTGTTGGCGTAATTTGTATAAATTGTGAATCGGAAAAAATCAATTTTTTTAAAATTTATTAATGAAAATAATACTGACTGATTTTTAAACTTTTTCGGTCAACTCTTGTCAAGAATTTTATCCTTAGCTTTACTGTAAAATAGCCTCAAAAAGTGCAATGGCAAGAGTGGGTAATTCTTTTTTAAATCATCTGGTATAATAATAGTAATAAAATCATGCAAACAATAAAATCAAAATGCACAATCTATCAGTTATTCAGATGAAATTGAAGTACATGTTCCATGATTTATGTTCGTGACTACACATACAGTGTGTTCAATTTGAACCATTCACAATTGCTAACTTTTTTATTTTTTAAGATGGAAATTCGGTTAAATTAGCAAAATTCTCTAATTTTCACGTTGATTCTGAATTTCTTATGAAAAGAAAAACAATTGCACTGCTAGTTGTCAAGATATTTGTGAAACTGTATTTTTTTTAATAGCAATGTAGTAATTTTTGTAATTCATTCGCTAGAGATTTTCTTTCTCTTTACGAGGATACCAAAATTTCTTAAATCAGCTTGATAACGAAATAATTCAAGAAAATCATTTTCGAATAAGTAGGCCCGGCGATTGTAAATTGCGGCGGCGGTCCAGGATTTTATAAATCCAACCTGTAAATTGCAGCGGCTGGTCAAGTTGATGTTTAAAGAAATATGTAAATTGCGGCGAATGGTCAATTAGAGTTCTATAATCTTCTTTGTAAATTAGGCGAATATATACCGTGAGTTTTTTTTATCTCTGAATATACAAAAATATTCCTATGTTCGGTTTGAAAAAGAAAACGAGTCAATGTGCTTTCAGTGAACAGCAGCTGCTGAGTTGCTGACTCAGCAGTTATTTGTGATTGGCTATTACCTTAATGTGAACCAATCACAAACGATTGCTGAGTAAGCAACTCAGCAGCTGCTGTCCGTTGAACGCGCACAATGCATTGCAGGATATGGAAGCAATCTCCTAGCAATTTTCAATAAAATAAATGTGCTGTCAGTGTCAGTTATGAAATGTTATGAGTTATATCTCGAAATTTTAAGAAAATCTTTGTAAGTATAAGATAATTGCTTAGCACATTGTTTAAAACGTAAAGGAGAACATTTCGAACATTTATTACAGTGGTTTTGTTAATAAAATAAATCCTAAAATTACTTTACTAAAACTAGTTTTGTTTCATCATGGGTAACTGGTATACCCTTGCAATGCACTGACTCGTTTTTTTTTAAACTGAACATAGGAATATTTACATTGTATGTTCAGAGTTAAAAAAAACTCACGGTATATACCGTGAGTTTTTTATACCTCTGAACATACATAAATAGTCCTTTGTCCAGTTTAAAAAAAGACGAGTCAATGCATTGCAGGATATGGAACCAATCTCCTAGCAATCTTCAACAAAATAAATGTGCTGAAACTGGTTCAGTTTTTAAAATATCACATTATATCATATTTTTAAAGGTCTCATTTAAATGTCTTCCGTAGCCTTACGTTTACAAAAAACACTAATTTTTTGAGAATTTTCCTTGCATCAGCTTCGTGATTATGCTCCAGATCCTTTTTTGACAATATTCGCCCCGGAACCCTCTCCAATCGTATATAGTTTTGCCGTGCATCGTTTTGATGTACAACACCATTTCACTTCTCCACCCCTTCTATGATTTAATTTCAGGAAATTTTCATATTTTTGTGTACAATCATTAAACTAAGAGATTAAGAGGGACAAGATATTTATTTGACCACCCGCCGCAATTTACTATAAATATTTTGAGGAGAAACCTGCAGAATGGATTAAGACCCAACCATCGCCGCAATTTACTTCTGCCCAGTAGGCCATGTTCATGTATAAAATCAAGTTGACTAATGATACCTATCTAGCTAATGTGGACGTAACCAACAAATAAATTGAAAAGCATCATCATTAAAAAAAAGTCTGACGCATTATGAGTGTATTTCTTGATTCAATAAATTAGAGTTACTTAAACAAAAGCAAAGAAGAAGCGAATCTTGATATTTGATGACGTACAATTGTCTGTATAGCAGGGAATACACGATCGCACATGTCTTAACACATGTACGCGCGTACATGTTCGCCGAACGTCAACGTGCGTGTGTTGGCCCGAAAAACGCTTCGAACATGTACGCACATACAGAAAGTCCGTCGAACTTGTTTTCTGGTTTTCCTGAAAACAAGTGCGTGCGTTGATGTTTGCACGTATGTACATGTTCGACCCTGTGGTTGCCAAACGCACATGTTCGCGACGGACTTATTCAATGCAGTACGTCGGCGTCGTGTATAAGCTTTTCCACAGCACCTCAAAACAGCCAATTTATGATTTTTAATAAATAACTTTCCAGCAATGTGTGGTGGCAGATCCTGCAATTGGAACTATTAAACTGGGGATTTACTACAGCTTTATCACTTTCATAACTCTTCGGACATCGTCTGGGTTGATAACTGGACTATGATGTCTTAAAACATGTTCGATCGTGTGTAGTATGAACATGTACGCGCGTACTTGTGTTAAGACATGTGGGATCGTGTATTCCCTGCTTTTCGTAAACACACAGAAAAATATATGTTCATACTAAATAAACTTTATTTATATTGAATAAATCATTGTTTCCTATATACGCAAATAAATATTTCGTATATTCAAGAAAAATATTTCTTCAAAAAATGAGAAAATCATTGCATCAAATCAAGAAACCTACAAGCGTACAACAAATAAATTTATTTTTTCATTTTGATTATTTTTAAATCTCAGAGTAATGCAATAAGGCGTTTTAACTAGAGCTTGTTGAAAATCATATCAAACAAAATTCTGCATTTCATTTAGAACATTCATGATATTATTGCAAGAAAAAACGTATTTTAAATCGAGAAACTCTATATTTGCATTAAAAAATATTGAAATTCAGTTAAAACAAAATTTATATACCGGGTGTCCCACGCCATGCGCTCATCCTAGAATTTGCATTCTTTAATCAATTTACATGAAATTTGGAAATAATAAATTAAACAAAAAATGAATTTTTCGACATATCTACTATTGAACATGATAGGACTTCCGGTTTCGCCGGAAGTAATATCGACTTTCTTATTTTAAATAGAACACCATGTATATTTTTACATCTTTGGAATCTACAGATCTTTGTGAGTCCGAATATGTATTATATGACAATTTTTGTTTTCATGACAACGAACTTTTTTGTTTGTTGGAAATTAAAATTACCATATGATACATATTCGGACTGATTCGCAATGATCTATAGATTCTAAATATGTAAAAATATACATGGTGTTTCATTAAAAATAAGAAAATTGACATCACTTCCAGCGAAGTCCTACCGTGTTCAATAGTAGGTATGTCGGAAAATTCATTTTTTGTTTAATTTATTCTTTTTAAATTTCATGTAAATCAATTAAAAAAAATCTAGAAAGGTGAGCACATGGCGTGGGACACCCGGTATAGGAAATACAGTGCATGTTTCATAAAAGATTATAGAAACTAAACTAATTTTATATAGGATACTTTATCAAGTACTGCGGGTGGTCTGGTGAAGTGTGTTATATAAAATTAGCTAAAAAGGAAATAATTTCAGAGTTTTTTTGCAAGAGTAGTTTTTATATTCTTGTTATGAAATGTACACTATATTTCATATGAATCATTCCTGTTTAAAACATGCGCAATATGCAAAATTTTAAAGAAATTTCAAAAATAGATTTTCTGTCCTTATATGTATAAATAAAAAAAACAATATATTTTATACAAACAGTTCTTGTTTTAAAACCAAACTCCTAACTTACAGAAAAGACCCAATTCTATGTTGTATAATGTTTAGGATAAATCATAAGATACATACCTATACTGTTTTATATTTTATTATTAACAAGTTCTCACAAATAATAATTAATAGTAAAATAATAGTAAAAAAATAAAATTCTGACAAGTTGAAACTTCTACAAAACATTAATAAATAAGTAGGTATTACATTCCAGTCATTCTTGATTACACTCTTGTGAAAATTAATTTCCAAATTTGATAAATATAAAAATGTTTAATAAAAAAAAATTGTGGCCTTAAACGTACCTTTAAACCAGTTTCATTACTCGCCTTAGAAATTACGTTTTCTAATTAACCATAATTTTATCCCAAAACAACAATTAGATTAAGGCCTAGTTTTTTCACCTCCAGTTAACTTTATCTGGCAATTAATTTTCATAGTAACGAATGTGATCACAATTGTAACCATGGGAATAAATCGTCAGATAAAGTTAACTGGAGATGAATAAACCGGGCCTTAGGCCCGGTTTTTCAATCGTATGTTAACTTTAACCTTCAGTTTACTTCCATAAGAACACAATTGTCGCCATGGAAATAAACCGAAAGTTACAGTTTAACTTGATATTGAAAAACCGGGCCTTAGTAAAACAAAATATGTAAGTAAGTTTATTTTATTGTATGTACACCTGCACCAAAAGACAAACAAACTCTGACTAATGCATATTGTGAAATAATGCGCAACAAGACAGATATCAGTCCAAAATGTTTCAACCAATCACAGTTTATCTTCTTCCAAGAAAAAATATTCTCAACATTAAAGGAATCTTTTCTTGAAATAAAATTAATTACAACTTTTGCAGCAAATAAAATTTTTTAAATCTAAAATTATGAAGACTCTCATATTAAGATACTTTACCTTTAAGTTAGTACATATTTTGAAATTATTTTTGTCTTTCAAGAAGCAGATGAAATTTCTCAGTGGAAATGTAAAAGTTTAGGAAAGAGAAATATTTATTTACAGGAAGAGGATTTTTTTAAATAAATATTTTTTCTCAATATGAAAATTCATTTTTCTGTGTGAACATTTGAACAATCTCGAAAACAATTGTTTTGTGATTCAATATAAATCGACAAGTCTGTCATAAACATAAATAAATTAAAAAAGAAACACGATTGGCCAAAAACAAATAGTGCCGTAAATTTATAATTTAGTCAATAAGACCCTAGCCTAGAGTAAATTAAAAGAAAAACTATTGACAGACGATATTTT
The DNA here is from genome assembly GCA_033060865.1 of Dorcus hopei. Lineage (NCBI taxonomy): Eukaryota > Metazoa > Arthropoda > Insecta > Coleoptera > Lucanidae > Dorcus > Dorcus hopei. The sequence continues at coordinate 10,953,177 of CM065422.1, forward strand.
TGATTGACGTACCTACGGGTTTTTTTGATATTTTGCACCCAAACTAGAGGCTTTATCTTAGGAACTTTAAACGCGAAAACTGTGTGTTTTTATACGTATTGTCTTTTGGAGTCAGTGGCGCACCCAGAAATTTGTCTCGGAGGGGGCTTAAAAATAATAATAATAATTGTAAGAATCACGTAAGAGTATACAAGGATATATTAAATAATAAAGCTACATAATATGAACTTATACCATTGTCTTGGCGGGGGCTTAAAAATAATAATAATAATTGTAAGAATCACGTAAGAGTATACAAGGATATATTAAATAATAGAGCTACATAATATGAACTTATACCAAACTAACGTTACCAAATGAAATTAAGTCGGCGTGCTCTTTTTCTTGCAAAATTGAAATTATTTATTAAATTCTAGTACCACATAGCTGCCTCTGGGGGGAGCTTTAGCCCCCACAGCCCCCCCCCAGTGGGTGCGCCACTATTTGGAGTTATCAGTATCACAAAAAACAAAAGCGCATGGGACTTTCATTTCAATACATTTTTGTTGAATATCTCAGTTATTTATCAACCGATTTTGAAAAAGTTTTATTTATTCAACATAAAAAAATGCTACTAAATGAGGTATCACAAGCAGTACTATGCTATTTGATTTTTAAAGTTGGGGTTGCTAACGCTTAGGGGTTTAGATGTGGGGGGTTGAAAATTACGTCTTTAAATAATGATTTAAAAATAAAAATTGACGTGTCCCAGCATTTTTCTGAAACATTTTTTTCATTTTTATAGAATTTATCCGTTACATTCGGGAAACAGTGTATAACTAATTAAACTAATTTCCTAATACTATTTATTTGGTGGAATACGATTTGGAATATATCAATAAAAATAGCACGTACAGCATAAGCTATGAAATGGAATATTGTATTGTTCATTCTAGTTAATATAAATTCAAAGGAAAAAGCTAACGGCGATGGTTTCTTTTATTTATTTTTGTTGTTTACATACACATTTTATAGATGTTATCAGTGGCTAGGGCCCCCCCCCGCGAAATTGTTCTAAAATATTATGTTCCGCGTTGTTTTTTGTTCGCCGTTTTACATTTCATAAAAAAATGTTAAGTAGTCCGTATACTCGTTAGATTCTTTTTGTTCGCCCTCCCCCTCCCCCCGAAACAAATTTCTATCTACGCCACTGGATGTTATTTGTCAGTTATCTAGGCAACTTGCCCATTTAACCGAATTTCTATCTTCAAAAATAAAAAAGTTAGCAATGGTGAACGTTACAAATTGAACACTCGATATACAGTGCCATTCATAAATTCCGTTACGTTTGGAAACTTACAATATTTATAAAAGACTATAAAAAGTATTGTTTTACAAGAAAGCATATTTACTGTTTTATTTTCTTGTTAAATAAAAAAGTATGCTCATAGAGCGCGTTAGAAAAGTCTGGAATACAAGTTGTCTTTATTTTTTCTTGTCCACATGTTGATGTAAAAATTTCATAGATGGCGTTGATGAAGTAGCGAATATAACGTTATCAACGACATTTTTAAATAACGACACTATATTGTTTTAATGAAATCTTGTAGCTCTGCTCTTCCTCTTTGCTAAAATAGGTTGAAAACTAATTCATTTCTTTTTAACGTTCATTTACAAAGTAAAAGTAAAGTGCGGTTCAGTAAATTTCCATTCTGGTCAGGTCATGAAATTTGAATCTACTGGTGGTCATTTTAAATTTACGTATAATTTAGGTATCGGGTGCTTTTTTTTTAATTTAGCGTCGAAGTTGGCGGTGGCAAAGTGTTTATTGTGAACGCATCACAACTTTTGAAACATCTGTCAATGTCTGAGTTTTGAAATTAAAATTGATTTGTAAGACAATGAGAAAATTATTGTTTGTTACAACAGATCACATTCTTGTGTTGTCTTGTTATACTGTCGAACTCGTAAGCAAGGCTAGGTACAACGTTGGTATGACGATGTTCACAATTAAACTTTCATGGCCAACTTCGACGCCAGATTTAATAAAAACCAGCCTTTATAATCAAAGGCGTTACTTTTTTCCACAGTCAACCTAGAATGGAAATTTATTGAACCGCTTGATATCAGTATGCCAAAATGCCGCAATCAGGAAAAGCAGACATACAAGATTTCGTCAAAAAAATATGGCGTTACTATTTAAAAAAATCTATAAAATTTTATATCAAAATGTGGAAAAGAAAATAATAAAATCGACCTGTTCGAGGATATCTGAATATTCCAGATTTTCCCAACATACTGTATATTAAACGATTAATGTAACAAAGAAGTGCTTTCCAAAGCAAATTATCAATTTTTGTAAAGAACATAATGTTTAATGTATCATATGTGTATTTAGATGTTTTAGTTTTTTTTTTTTTTTTAATAAATTCAGAGCAAAGAAAACTTCATTCACGTTAAGAACATAGGTGGAAAAAGACAATATTTTCCGACTTGTGATTGATTGAAATTTGAGGCAAGCTTACAATTTGAGGTGTGAAGTTGACTCTTTCGCATATGACATTTAAGTTGGATAAAGTGAAATATCACTAGAATTCTAAATTGTCCTCATTATGAAAATCTAAAAATTTGTTGCAAATCGGTTTTGTTTGCAATGGATTCCTCGAACATCCCGTGGGCACTGGGCAGCTATTTCGGTCCTATTTGGGGCCTCGTCAGTGATGTCGTAATCTAACCTGTTGTTATTTATGCCGTTTTGTAATTTTCTTTTGTCATTTGTGTAAGTTAGCAGGTAAGTTAGGTAGATATTTATTGATTACACTTTGTCTAATTGCATCAATTCTACATGAAAAAGACTGTTGCCATTTTTCGTTTTTGAGAATTTCCAGCCAACTTTTTAATAATCAATCAGAAGTAATTGCCCTGTTACTCAATCATAAGTGATTCCACTTCTTTTGTACTAATTGATATTAGTAAAATATTTTTCCAAAAGTAGATAATAGGAACTGATCTCTTACGTTACGAATTTTATGAATGGCACTGTATATGCGTTTGCAAAATTTCCTTGCAAATTTGTCACAACTTTTTCCTTGAATTAAGAACAAAGATCTTGGAAAAAAGTAATTCTCGTGTTTTCCATTTTTATTTACTATTTACCAACAAAAAATTCACGAATGTCTTAAACACTGAATGTTTGAATAACGCCGACAATGTTACATTGACAAGGAGGCCCTGGAGTTCTGCGATGAAATACAAAATACAAAAAAGACACTTCATTATTATAAGAAGAGAAAACGCATTGAACAAAACATACCTACTTCTCATAAAACTACTTCGTTTCACACAAATATACAGGGGGTTTCAGAAAGCATGAACAATAACCTAACAACGTATAATATCAAGTTCACAGAACTTGAGCTCTGCATCATCAATCACCGAACTTACAACCGACAAATATTTCAGTAATATTTCTTTGTCAACGGTGAATAAGAAAGAAGGATAGAATTTTGCTTTTATGTCTGAGACGCATTTTACTTATGACGCAGAGCCCTTCTCTTACGAAAAATTCTTTAAAGAAAGAACTGCCACAAAGTTTTTTGGTGCAATTCTAAGTAAAACAAACACCGTAAAATTTAAACTAAACTACAGATAATTTCTTTAATATATGCCGATCGATCGAATAAGTCAAAGAATTTGTATATGTACAGCCATCTTTTTCGAACTTTCGTGAAATGGCCTTGTGGTTTTTGTCATGTCATGTCATTTCGTCGTATATTTTCTTTTCGTATATTTTCGATCAGCATATAAATCAAAAATTAACTTTAACTGGAAATCATAGGTTTTTACGGTGGATATTGTCGATGGTTGAATGTTCTTCCGGTGAACTTTTTGACGTTTCGCCATTCAAGTCGACATCTTCTTCAGAATTATCTGTTTACAGCGAAACGAACACATGATGATGCCCGGAAGAAACTTCAGCTGTTAACTAACTAAACATTTACGATACTTTATCACAACAGCCTTAAACGTAAGAACCAATTGGTAAACAGAGGGTTTCTATCTAGAGTAATACATCCTTACAGCTTTCAGACTCTGTCTAACGCAAGCTTTTTCTTTTGTAAACTGTCGAGGGTTTTCTGAAACAACCTGTACATGTAACACCTTCACAGCTAACTGCAATTATTTATAAATGTGATCGTTTAAACTAAAATTTTTTAACAAATTTGAAAAAAGAAAGACTATTCAGGGTAAATCTAAAAAACGTCTGACATAAAATAAAATAAACCTAGAAAAATGTTTGCCCTCTTGTATTATTAATAAAAATTGCTCCTCAGATTTCACAAAAAAAAGCACGCAAACTTTTTGCTATCTATATGTATTTTGTGTAAGAGAGTTTATTTTGCCCCCTTTTTTTTGAAACGTTCAAAAATTATAAGAAACAAAATTTATAATAAATTTAAACAACGAAACCTAAAGACAAAATTAATAATTAAGATTCGAATTCATTTTGAATTCAAAAATGTACATATAAAACTGCAATAGAAGACGATTTTATGGTCACCGTTTTTAACCTCTTTGTAAATTATATTTGTATCGTATTTAATGTCGCTGCGTAATTTATTTGTTTTTTTTTCCTCAGATAAGTGCGTGGAATGATTGAATGAAATGTATAATAGAAGCTACTCAAAAATCGCTGTGTTTAATAATAATTTGTGTACATACATTATAAGACACTGCTGCATTTGGCTCGAATTTTAACAACTCGACTTTAAAGTACGTATATTTAAACGCGCTGTAGATATGTGTGTACTAATAAACAAATATATAGAAACTGTGTAAATAATCTCATTTTTGTTCTCTCAGTTGTATCGAAAATATTAAAAATAAAATATACTCGCAGTATATGTTTTGTTTCATTGACGTTCCAGCTTTCTGTTTTAATTGATTCCATTAGGCATTTTTAGATTAAATAATGAGATACCCACAGCTTTGTTTCATTTACGTATTCTTTTTATTATTTAGGTATGTGTTCGTAAAATCAATGGAAGGGCAAATTAGGGGCACGTGTTTGCCCTCGTTAATAACGCACTCACCTGTTCGAGCAAATCATAGTTCAATAAAGCTCGAAGAGGAGCTTTTAGCTCGCGCTGACATGACAACTTGAATTATTATTTTTATATTGTTGCGCCCTGCGATTGTTATCTTGTCATTGCGTTGGTGTTAAAAGTTCTACTTCTGATTTTAACGACTGAATATGCAGGGTGTATTAAAGATTCTGACGTAGGAAAACACCCTATGAATATTTAATTTTAAAGTACAGAATTGCTTTGCCTTCTTCTATTTCAAACTAAATAAAAACAACTTTGTATGCTTGTCATGTCATTAGCGATTAGCAACATTTCACATTATCATTTATTTGAAACGCCTTGGGCTATATTCAACTCATACCTTATGATGTTTCACAGATAATTACAAAATGTAAAGCAAATTAAAAACAAATAGATTATTGTCAATAATTTGAAACATGCTGTATATTCAAGATGAAGACTTCTGGTAAACCTACGCTCGCCGATTATTTTTTTTATTCTTTCGACCCCCTTCGACCGCACAAAAATAACACGATAATGAGGCGCACAGATTGTTAGAGCGCGCAGCCCCATCAAATATTAATAAAGCACTCCACCTGAAGTGACGGCCATTGTCAGGTCGAAATGAGGCGTCAAAGGCCACGTGCTCGAGTGACCTGCGATGGGGGTTGCTGCTTACATGTCGGAACTGTCAAACATTCCATTAAGTTTGATATAAAAGGCACGACGTTCTATGCTTATCGTTCACATTAAGTTCTGAGCCCGAGCAGAAACCCCCCTAAGACTTTTCAAATGGGTAAGTTCACGTACAAGTTTTTATTACGTATTAAATTAATTTTTTGAAGAAGTTATCAGAATTAATCTATACATCTTTTAATTCATTGATGAATTTTTGTTGACTTTTGGAAAAATAAAAATTCCTTTTTTGTTTGTTTCTACTTGATAGTTGTGTTTTGGTGAAATAAACAAATTTCAGTAATCAATCAAAATTAATTCTCTGAAAGGTCGAACTCTACCCGCTCCAGTTCCCTGCAGGGTTTGTGGAGATCGATCTTATGGCAAGCATTATGGTGTTTACTGTTGCGATGGGTGTTCCTGCTTTTTTAAGAGGAGCGTTCGAAGGAACATCCTTTACACTTGCATATGTAAGTTTTACACAATTTCTCTGGAGCGATGACATTTTAGATGTTTTTAAATACTACACACCCTGTATTTAATTATTTAAAATCAAATATTTTTGTAGGTATATTTAACAAACTTGGCATCTCACACTATATTCGAGTGTCTAATTTACTTAAAAAAGAAAAAATATATTAAAGAGGGGGAAGTAACGATAGTCGTAGTTAAACAAAATTAATGAGAGCAATTTTGATTAGACTTTTGATTTATTGTTTATCCAAATGCATTTGTTTATATATTTAACTGTTAACTGAGTAGTTTTAGTTTAGATTAGTTTTAGTTAGATTAGTTTTGATTAGTTTATTATCTAGACAACACAATACAGATATAAATCAATTAATAAATTACAAAATATTCAACAAAAAGCCAACAATTCTTGTGAATTTTAAATGTCAGTTAAATGTTGTAATTATTTTTCATGTATTTTTTTAATAAAGAAAAATGCAAAACAATAAAAAAAATAAAAATGCAGAACTTATTGATTGAAAAGAAATAAAATTTAATTTCATTACAATTTTTATTTCATATTCATTTCAATGTTAATTTATTTAGTTTGCTTTATTTATTTGGTTGCTTAAATTTTTGTCACTTGATAATTCAATAATAATTTACTCAATCATTATTTTACATGGACGAATGGAAACAAAAAAATATTTATTGATACGTATGAACAACTTGATCATTTTAATTGTTGAACGGTGTATAGAATAGTGGCAAAAAGTGTTCTAATTTAGTAGCAAGATTATTAAAGATAATAAATTTTTGGAATCCAAAAATATTTAAGTACAAAAAATTTTCACAAGAAATACATAATTTGCAAGTGAAAAAAAAATAAGTGCAAGGAGCTTTGTTTCTTTATATACAGGGTGATTCACGGAAACCGTTACCTAAAAGCATAAGTGATTATAGTTAACGTGTTTCATTAAAAACTTATACACAGGATTACAATTATGTAATTAAAGGTGCACTTAAACTGTAAGAGATTCAAAGACGGTTAAACTCTTCAAAAAATCTCAATTTCAAAAATCTCCTACTTTACTTTTTAATAAAGCCCGGATTTTTAGGCACTTAAAAAGACTGAATTAGGCAGGCAAATAGGCAGTTAACGTCTAAGAAATAGGCGCACTTTTAGGCAGCCTAAAAAAAATTAGGCGTTTAATAATTTCTCCTCTTTCGTCGTTTTATAGTAAGAAAATAGTATCTTATAATACAAATGCATAAGAAAGCCTTTAAAGCGGTTTAAAAGCGCGACGCGTAGCGGAGCGCTTTTAACGGCGCAAGTGCTTTAAAGGCTCTTATGCACGTGTATTATACGATATTTTTTTATTATACCTGCGCTAAAATGTGAAAATTTGAATGACATTAAAATTTAAATTTATTTTATAAAGTTACCTGTGGATCGCATTTTGACTCGTTAACGTAGAGATTGTAAGTGTTGTTCCCTAGGCAACTTTAAAACACGGCGTGCTTTAATCGCCCTTTTTCGCACGCTTTTTAGTTTTAAAAACAGGGATTTTGATGCAGGTATAATAAAAATAATATTAATGTTCATTCTAGTTACATGGTCATTTACTAAGAAATCGGAGGGAGGTTCTTAGGGGCTTATGGAACTCTACAAGTGAATCAATCAAACACATAATTCGCCGTAAGGAATGTTTTGTAAAAACACGCTTATATAGGGACCATAAATCGGCGTTTAAGTCAAAAAACCCAGATAGTATCTAAAATGGCTTCCTTCTTGATAGAGTAGATCGAGGACTTCGCAACAGAGGACCTGTTTACAGCTTCCCCTTTTAGATTTTTCTACTTTTCAATGGGGCTCTAGGCGAAGGGTCTTCTTTTCGTAGAATTAAATCACCCACACCAGGAATATTTAAATTGGAATACCCACCCGCAAAAAGGGGTCGATGATAAAGTTAAAAACGACAATTTTGAAATTTGAACAAAGATATAAAAATAAAATAATAAAGGGGTACAATTCTGTTCACAAAAAGGATTCGGTGAACATTTTATTAAATTTACATGAATGTGAATGTGAAAATTGGAAACGCAACCGTTCATCAATTAATTTTTCGAATCTTCTCTTCTTGCCCTATTGTTTATACATTTTCAAAACTCAATTCTTTTCTGTAATTTGCGGCTGCGAGGTGGCGCCAACTGAATTCAGCTGAACACAGTGTCTACAGTGTCTATAAAACGTTTTAGCAAGCAAATACGTATTTCCACACACAGAGAAAATAATTCATAAAAATTAATTATTCAATAATTGCCCTTTTTAGGCATAAAATAGGCAACAAAAAATTTTGTAGGCGCTTAAGCTATAAAACCAGGTAAATACTTAAAATAGTGTAAAAATAGGCACTTAGGCACGAAAAGTTATACATCTCACTCTAATTAAAATTGTAATCTAAATGTTTAAAACTTGATTGCCTATGTTTCTTGTTAAATAAAATTCCGGGCTTTACTTATTAAACTAAAGTTAAGTTCAATGGACTTTCTAATATAGTCATATAGGTTGTGGATTGGATTTCACAGATACAAGTGTCAATTGTTTTTTTTTTCTTGTGGACGCCATTTTAAATTTTCATCCTGCGATGCAAAAATAAATTCTGACTACGATAATATGAATACAGCAATAATTTTTTTAATATTCTGTGATATTTGTGTGTTATGAAAAACGCCCCAAGCCATAACTTCGTTATTTATGTAATAATTTTAACAAACAAATAGGCAAATGAAATGAGACTAAAGGGTGGGTTGCATAAAAGATTTAAGCCAGGTTTAAATTTAAGTCTAAGTTAGAATGTGACAGTGTCATGACGTACAGCATAATGTGTATCATATTCTAAGGTAGACTTAAATTTAATCTTGGCTTAAATGTTATATGCAACCCAGCCTTAAAATACTATAAAGTGAGTCCAGTTTCAATTTTCTTAAAAATTGTCTTCAAAATCAAATGACTGTCAATTTTTTTTTAAATGGCTCTGTATATTTTTTATTATTCTATCTAATATTATTCGTTTTAAGGAAAAATAGTAAAGAGTAATCTGTATTTACAGTTTGATGTTCTTTCATTTGTCGACAAAAAATACAGGATGTTCCATTTAAAAAAACTTTACACATGCAATAATTTTGAGAATGCGATGTACAATTGTTTTCTTCATATCACCATTGTAATCCTGAGTGAAAACAGTTCATTTTTGCTAATTTGAACCACTTCGTAGCTCCAATAATAACGAAGTTAGCAATAGTGCGGCAGTCACTTTGATCACCGTGTACAGCCATTTAAAAAAGACAAGTTGACAGCAGCTTGACCTTGAAGTCAATTTCCAAAAAAAATCTAAGCTAAACACTGTTTATAGTGTTTTTGGAATCGTTTCGATTAATTTCTTATTTATTAAAATTGGTCCATAAATAATGGAGTTATGACTTGGGGCGTTTTTTGTAAGGCACCCTGTATATTCTTTCTAACTAAAACATTAAATTACACCGGAAGTAGCTGCCAATGATTTTTATTTTTATAACGTGGTAATAAAGGTACTTCCTAATCTGTTTTATTATTAAATTAATATTTCAAAGATTAATTTATTTATTTAATTTATTTAAAGGTTTATTTTTAAATATAGTTACCGATTTCGATATTATATCTTCATCAGGATCATCCAAAAAAATTGCTAAAATTGAAATCAACATCTTTATAAGGAAGAAGGAAGAAAATCAATAATTTTTATTTTTATTATTTAGAACCCTCTATTTTTTTACGTCAAATTTATTTAGTTTTATTCATATGTGTGCACTGTGCAATATTTTTTACGTCTTCATGTCAAGTTAGTTATCCTCAAATTTATTAAGTGATTCAATTTAGCAGGTGATGGTAGATGCGTAGTTGATAAAGCGCGAAGAAACTGGTGCCCCTACTGTCGCTTGCAAAAATGCTTCTCAGTTCACATGAACACATCCGGTTCGTCACATTTAACCATTCACTAAACCAACTGACTCGACCGTCTCTAATATTTATAGCTGTCCAAGAAGAACGCGGCCCAAGAAAACCAAAACAACAGCAATTAGTAACGACGTGGGGCGGCAGAAGCGCCTTCAACAAGGTAAAACGACCCCACACAGACTCAAGCTTCCTAGCCTTCACCGCCAACATCAACTTGTCCACCCCACAGTACGAGCTTGCCGCCCAAATTCTTTTGACGGCGATCAAACAAGCGAGGAATAATTCTGGCTTCGGGGCTTTGAATAGGGTGTCCCAGAATAACGTCTTGGCTCACATGTGGGGGTGCCTTTTTGTTCTGAGGGCTGCGCACTGGTCCACTGATATTTTGAATTTTATACCCGCCGCGCAAAGCACGTTTAGTTATTTGAAGACGTTGAGAATGGACGGTATCGATTTGGAAATTTTAGAAAATATTCTGCTGTGTAGGACGGACTTGGTTTTGGAGGAGAATCAGGCGAAAATGGCCGAGCTTATGCAGGAGAAAGCATTAGAAAAATTGATGGTAAGAGTATTATACAGGGTGTTTAAAAAATGTTTTATTCAATAATTATTATAGATCTCAGCAATCCAAAAAAACTAACCGAGATACAATCGATTCTCTAAAAATTAAATTTTTCAGTAATTTTGATTAAAATCATTTACAGTAGATGTTCTACATGTCCTCCTTCCATAATTACGCATGCCCATCTTCGTAAAAATGAAACCAAGTATGTTTTATTACCACCAAAATTCAACCTCACTGTGCCTAAGTAAAACACAAAAAGACTCGGAAATGGTTGATTTGCGGACCTACGTTTATTAAGACTTTTGTGTTTGTATTGATGTGATCTATCACTCGGTAAAATATCCGAACACCCTGTATATCCATTCAAATAAAATTCGCTTTAAATAATTTTAAATGAAATAAAGTACCTAATGTTGCTGCCCGCAATGGAACGTCAGTAATTAGCTTACACTTGATAATGCCCCTTTGGGCGAAACCGGTCGTGTAATTTTCAAAATATATTCCTGCTAGCTGACTCGGATTTTTCATTAACCTAAAAAGCTAAGCTAGTAACAGCATGGAGAATCTCTCGTTATTAATAGGGTAAGGTCGCCTAAGAGTATGCACAATCTACAGTATGAGCATAAATGTTTGAGGACAAGTTGAATTTCCCGCCTTTCAATATTTTTCTTAAGTTGGTCAAATGCATAGGTTACAAAAAAAATAGGCAAGTAATTTGTTTATTTTAAATACAAGAAGCGGCAATAACTACTGACAGGTACATTAGGCAAATGCGCCCCATTTTGTCTTATGAATTCTTGGAGCCGGCTGCAAAATTTACACAGGCGACACTGAACAAAAATTAATTTCTCAGGACGGCCACACACAAAGAGTAAAAATTACTAGATAGAGACGCAGGAAATTCAACTTGTCCTCAATCATTTATGCTCATACTGTATAAATGGGCATACACACGGTCAGGCTAGCCTTCGCACTTGCTTGAGAGGCAAGTCTGCGAGCAAGTATGATAGACTCATTTATGCCAGGAACGCACCATCAGTTCAGCGTACACACATTCGCACTTACCTCCGAGCCTCAAAACGTTCAGTTAGGCGCGAAGGCATACTTGACCGTATGTATGCCCATTTAGAGTACGCATTTGTAATTTCTACCAAGTGTGAGGCGTGAAAACGCTGCTTCTTGTGTCTCATAATTTAATTTATTAATCGAAGATAACTTATGTTGAAAGTTTTATTAAAATTGGTTCAGGCAAAAATCCTTTTTGGTTTTGACGTGTCTCACTATAACTTTTCATGGATTTCAATCATGTGTTTGCATGGAAAAAGGGTTAGATTAACATTGCTTCTAAGTAAAGCTAGCCACAACATATGTTAAATTTGCCCTTTTGTGCCGTATATAGTCCAATGAATGTGTTAAAGAAGAATACTATAATTTTTCCAGAAGTGGTGTCGAAATCCAAGAGTGCGCAACTTGATTAATCCAAAAGTGCGCAACTTCATTAATCCGATGCGGTAGCCTGTTTCTTTCTTCTTATAAGTGAAAAAGTAATCGTCAATTAAAATTGACGGAAGAAATTTTGAAAGAAATAAGAAAAAAAATAAATAACGAACAATCTAAAAGATCTATAGCTAAAGAGTATAGTCTGAATGAATCAAGAAAACGGTTAAAATTGGGCAATATTCCTACTTCATTAGGTCCTTTTAAGCCCGTATTTGATTCAATGAAAGAATTTTATTATAAAGAAGAAGTTTATTATGATCGCCCAGAAGCAGCTCCGATTCAATGTAAAATATGTGAACAGTGTTTTGACGAAATTTGCACATCATATGAAGGATATCAGGAATATTTCTGCGATTTATGTTTAAGACAAGCATAGCTGCGTACTCTTGGAGGCAATGCGTACTCTTGGATAATAGACTGCGTACTCTTAGAGGGAACAAGATCCAAGAGTGCGCATTTCGAGAGTTTGTGTTTTTATTTTATTTTATGGTTTCTTTTGTAGATTATCTTTCAGTTTTGTTTGATTTTTGTTCTTTACAAATGAGTCTATGCTAATTATAATTTATTCTGAGAAATTCAAATATTTGTTTGATTTATGACCTACAGAAAGTTAAGTGCGCACTCTTAGGCGATCTTACCCTGCCTAAGTTTTTGAAAAGTTTAATCTATAAAATTCAGTTTATATTACAAGCTATAAAAAAATTATAATACATAATATGAGACAAAGGGAGTAATATTTTTTATGTTTTCTATTTATTTCCTGCGCCCCATCGCATCGGCGCAAAACCCCTTAAACTAATTATTTCTTATTGAATACTTACAGTTTCTTTTAACACTATTTTCTTTGAGGAAAAATTTTTAAAAATATGCTGACGTTCTTCTGATTTGATTTATTTTTAAAATTTTAGTTTCAACGCAAAAATGTTACTCTGGTTGTCTATATGTGTTGTTAATGTTGTCGCTTGATACCTTTGCATTAAATAACAATTTTTAACTGCGAAACCTTCCTGTTATGACAGATCTTTTAAAGAACAAAAAACCCACACGAAAATCCAAATGATATTTTTTTAAACAAACAAATAAATGATATTTCCTTCAACTTATGACTCGTCTTGATTTTTTTCTTTGAATTAATTTTAATTAGTCTAGTATAAAATTTGCAAATTCTGGATTGATTTAGCACCTCTTCTCTTTGCAGGTCCGGACTTCGATGGAACGCAGAAGATTTTTAAAATTACTTTTAGTTGTACCCGTCTTATTCGTACCAAGCTCTACATATTTGCACGATTTATTGTTTAGACCTGTTATAGGACCGATACCCATAGAAACTGTAATTGCCACGATTTAAATTTATGTTAATAAAGCAATTTCTTGAAATGTTCTAAGATCATATTTTAAAAAATCAGTTGCAGAAGAAAGTACAACGAATTTCATTTAAATTCCTCTCAAAATTAAAATTTTAAAAATGAAATTAGAATTATTTAAGATATTTAATTCTAACAAAGAACTATGTCTTTTTCTCTATTAATAATTTTCATTAAAGTTGAGCACAATGACAAAAAAATTAATTCCACTTAAAACGCCCGTTCAATTAAACTGCGAAACAGATTAACTTTAAACGATTTGTAACACAAACTGCATGGAATAATAATAAACGATTTCATTGAAATTGATGGACCGTTTAAACGAGAGAGCTCACATTCTAATAAGCCGTACAATAAATCCTGATAAAGAGTACAATAAAAATTAAATTAAATTCATTTCTAACCACGGTGATTGCTACATATATAGGAAACATTCTGCACATTTAATTCAAATCTAAATAATATGTGGGTGCTTGTAGTGTTGATTTCTTTATTAACAGGGCGATTTGTTTCTACTAGAACTGGTAAGTAACACCACATTTTGAAAAAGAAGAAGAGTCCACAATAATTAATAATTATTAATATTATCATTGCCTTTTTTAACTTTAAATTTTACTCAGTATAGTGTTTTTTATAACATTTTAGAATGCACTGGTCCAGATGCCAAATTCAATCAAGGGGGTAAGAAAAGTTTTAAAAGTAACATTTTCAAACTGATGTTAACTTTTTATTTAGATTATTATTGGAGGGAATACTTCGGCGTAATACCCGAAGACGCCGTTGAAGGGGGTTTTACTGAGACCGGAAACAAGACCTATGTAGGGCAAATGGCTTCCTATAAATATATTGGGCTTTTTCCTGTTTCTCTCATCCCTGGCATGAAAGGTGGTACAGGAACAATAGTTGAGAAGGTCTACGAAGACACCTACGTGAAAGTAAATCCACTTGTAATTACATAGTTTTAAAATATCACAGTCTATTAATTAAAAAGTCTGCTTGGAGGATTTATAGTAGAGATTCCATCATACGAACAGTATTTTTCCTTTTCCTAAATAGTATGACTGTTCATTACAAACTTTCTTGATTTAACAAAGATATGCTTGCCTCGCCATTGGTCATCATGGTCAAATAAAAGTGGATATCTTCTAGTGATACTAAACATATGCTTCATGAGATGATACAATTGGATAAAGTAGCTTCTTCTAAAATAGTTGAAATGATTTTGGAAAAGGTTTTTTCTTTTAGTAGAAAAAAGATCCTATTCTTTATAATATTACATTTTCTCAAGAGTTTCTTTTTTCAGGTTCTCTGCAGCCCACGTAAAAAGGATTTCGAATGGAAAACTACTTCTGCAGATGATATGCATCTGCTAACTGATTTTCACTTAGTGATTGGAGGTGTTCAAGGCACAACGATCACATACATTGGAAGGGCTAATTCTGTAGGGCAAGTGCAAATTGGCCGAATTCACACAAAGGATGCGGGCGTAAACAAAGGCTTATGGCTTTTTAACAAGTCAGGAGTCCAAGAAAGCTTCCAAACCTTCGAGATATTGGTCCTGCCCAGAAAATAGTAATCAAGATCGGAAAGCAAGTAGACTAAGAGGCTTCAAAAACTATAGTTTTGCACAATTTTTACATGTTATTTTAAATACATAATATACTTCATTAAAACCAAACACTTTTTTAAGTGTTTAGCACAAGTTTTTATTTACAAATTAGATTTGAAAAAAAAAACAGAAACTAAGGCAAAATATCTCATTGAACAATTTTATCTATTACAAAGTGAAAAATAATTTTGGAACATTTAAAAAAATATATAAAAAATTCGTGCCTGTAATAATTAATTATCTGGAAAGTGAAGATGAATTACAAACAACTCATAAACTTAAAATCCAGATAATTAATAAAAACGTCCTTGAAGTTAGTGAACGAAAGTTTAAATGAGAGCACAATTAAAGATGCATTATTTAAAGAAGTCGCAATAAATTTTTAATTTAAAAAGTTATAAAAATTAAGTAAGAATTCGTTTAATTAAGCCAAATCAACGTTATATAAGGAGCATAATTAACAACGTACCGATTCAAATTTAAACAACATGTGGGCGCTTGCAGTCGCGTTTTCGTTGTCACTTTTTGGACATGGTTTTGCTACGAATGGTAAGTGACATTATTACAAGAATTTTAAACCTTAGAGATATTCCCTTTAAGTGACGTTTTAAAAAAAATACAGTCAGTAACCATTTTATTCAAATTCAATTTAATTTATCTTTTTATTAGTTAATTGTTTCGTCATCATATACACTGTGATTTTTTGAAAACGATTCGCCTGAAATATTTTTAAAATGTGAGTGAATGTTTTTTTTCCAGTGTTGGTTGTTTGTAATTAAATTTTTCCTAAAATACAGATACATTGGCGCATTCTTTGGAGGATAAGCTTTCATTTGAGGTACCACACGATGGGTCATTCCATTAAAAAATTTTGGGAGGGTATTCGTGGGGGTCCGGAGTAAATGTCAAAAGTGTGATTCATAGATCATAGGTCAAAACATCGCCCCCTTAGAATAAACGCTTTTCATCTTTGAAATATTTCAGGTGGATCGCTTTAAAAAAATCACTCTGTGTTTTTAATTATTTTTTTTTAATCGATTAACTTTATCTTTTCACTTATTTTTTGAAAGTAGTGATTTATAATATTATTAAAAACAATACAGTGGTAAGTAAAAAAATTATTATGAATAAATTTGATAGAAGTCTATATTTTATTTTCCAAACTATTTAAATTCATAATGTTGGCTGTCCATAATTTGGTATTAATTGTAAAGTTAAAATAAAGTACATACTTCCCAGTTTCGTATATTTTAATTTAGCTACCGGTGAGGATTTTTATAATCTTCATTAGGTTTCTATCCTCGAGAATTAATAAATTGATATTTCCACATCTTTCTTCAATAACGGTATGTATGCACTTTATTTCAACTTTACATTTATACATACATAAGCATTTAAATTCAGATAAATTTTTTCAGGTTTACTTTTTTATTTTGAAAACTGTCTTGCTTCGCCGTCCTTTACCTTTAAAATTTATATCTTAATGGATTACTACATAGTTATTGTTTTTAATACATATTGCTACGTTATTCGTTATTGAGAAATTAATTTGTTTATTTTTCAATAACGTAAATACTAGGTTATAACAAGAAATTCTTTCAGATTCAGGGCGTAATCTTTTTCTTTTGTTTTTACTTAATAAAATCTATGAACGCTTTTGGATTCTTTGCACGCTCGTAGATTATTTCTTATGCTCATTTATCAAATAAAATAACTCTGGTTAACTTAAAATTCTTTATTAACATTTTCTTTGAATGCAACAATAGTGACTGTTGCTTTTTTTAGCTGAATTTAATATAAACTAATTTTCTGCAATGGCCATTTGTTTAAATACATAATCACAAAACAGTTGAAAACAATTGAACGCGTAAAAATTTATTGTTGTTTTTTAAAAGCAAATCCAAAATGTTTAGTTATAACAATTAGATAAATAATCTGTATAGTGTCTTACGGTTTTATACTTCAACTAATGTTTATTCACACTTCACTTTACCTAATTTAAATGATTCGCGTCATTAAATTATTTTGTCAATTGATACGTTCAAAATCGTGTATTTTGCTAGACTTCTCCCCAATTTAACTTCGGTCCTATTTATAGACTGTCCCCAAAACTGCAACGCATCATACAACAATTTTTTGTGAAAACATGAAACCAAACTATATATAAAATATAGCTTTGTAATCCCTCATCTCACACATTCGCGTTAGATCTTAAATGAATCGCCATATAATTCTGATTTTTGTTATAAAACAAATGAAACCGTACACGTTGTAAAATCGGCTATATCGGACTTGCTCCAGGTCTGAGAAGTCTGGCTTCGGAGGTGCCTTCAAGCATTGCAAATCCTCCACGATGGTGTACATCCATCGGTACTGCTTTTAGACTAATGTGTGTATGTCAGTCTGGGGATGGCGATTGCATTTTTTAATCATTCCCCTCATGTTAGTTTTTCTTAACAAAAATTTGCGTTTCAGTAATTGCAACATTTTTGTTGAAATACCTTGGGATCATAATTTTTTGTTAATGTACAAAATTTAATTGATGTATGATGAATCACGAACTAAATTACAATTAACCCAGATATGCCCATTGTCCTTTTAAAAGGACACTTTACAGGGTGTTGCTTATTAATTTCTTAGAATGTTTTGAATAGCAGTTTCGAGATGACGTTTTTACTGTGTGTTCAAGAAACAGTAGTTCTGAAGCGCGTTCAACAGTTTTTGGAAGAAATCTTTTTATTTTTGTGCAATTAAATTGTAAAGTACGGCATTTCAAGAACATGTCAGTTCCCGTGGACCTCAGGTTGATTGTATAAGTGTTATTTTGGATATATACTTTCTTTTATTGTCAAATACAGGCTGTTACAAATTCGAGGCTCACCATTGGGATCTCGGAAACGGTAGGAGATTCGAAGTCGGTTAAATTGGGGCAAAGTTGCGTATTTTGATGCTTAATAATAATCCGTTCTGAAAAATCTTCTACGATTTGAAGTTTTTGAAATATTCCCAAAAAACAAGAAAACGTAATTTTCTTTTTTATTTTTTTCTGAAGTTATTATTGCAGGGATCTTAACAAAATTAATACATTCTACAGGCACTTTTTTAAGCTCTTTATGATGATATCATTAGATTTTACTTAAAACGTTTCGTCTCGTTCTGACCATCATCAACTTCATTTTTTCTTATGGGCGCTACATTGAATTTTAATACCATTGAATAGATCTATTTTTTCTGATGCTTTTCCATGTATCACACATCCCTATTTAATAATCTGAAACAGCTGGAAATGCAAGAAATTGTTGAAAATAACACTGCAAAGAAAAACATGGTATGCAGTGAAAAAAAAACCAAAAAAGTTTAATATACCTTCGGAGTTTTATTTCGTGTATCACAAGAGCTGATTTTAGTAAAATTTTTAGATCTAAAAATGAATGTTTTTGAATCCAAGAATGACGTAAATTTAAAAATTTATTGTGGTCTTAACAACAACAATTCAGTAATAACAAGCGAAATTTCCTTCCAACAATGACGATGACGCAGTATTTAACTACTTTCGTGATTAAATTATACATTTTTATGTTTAAAGCAAGAAAGTATTACAAGAAATTATGTCTTTAAAAATCTCTCATTCTTGTAAATTTAAAAATGTATTGTGCTAACAATAATTTAGTAATAGCAAGATAAATTTACTTCCCATAATACCCAAAAAGATGCCATCCACACAGAACAATATTATTAAGTTAGATGGAAACATTGCACTTTATGGATATTTTCATAAAACTCGAAGGACTTATTGAGATCGCCTTAATGTTGATGAGAATGAAGAATTATTAGAAGAGGTAATTCATAGTTATTTATGAAATGTTTAAAATTATGAGATTACAGGAAAGAATGTTTCCTCGAGCAGTAACATCTTTTAAGATACGATTTTTCTAAAGACATGCGCATAATTTAATATGATATTTTCTAGCTTTTTAATAATAATAATGTATAATTTAACTACAAATCTAATCAACTAATCAACTCTTTTGTAGTTGTCTTTCTGGATACTGTTGGAAGGAAATTTCGCTCGCTATTACTGAATTGTTGTTGTTAAGACCACAAACATTTTTTTAATTTTCTTGGATACGTAACATTCATTTTTAGATCTAAAAATTTTACTAAAATCAGCTTTTGTGATATATGAAATAAAACTCCGAAGGTATATCAAACTTTTCTGGTTTTTGTTTTCACTACATACCATATTTTTCTTTGCAGTGTTATTTTCAACAATTTCTTGCATTTCCAGCTGTTTCAAATTATTAAATAGGGATGTGTGATATATGAAAAAGCATCAGAAAAAATAGATCTATTCAATGGTATTAAAACCCAATGTAGCGCCCATAAGAAAAAATGAAGTTGATGATGGTCAGAACGAGACGAAACGTTTTAAGTAAAATCTAATGATATCATCGGAAAGAGCTTAAAAAAGTGCCTGTAGAATGTATTAATTTTGTTAAGATCCCTGCAATAATAACTTCAGAAAAAAATAAAATAGAAAATTACGTTTTCTTGTTTTTTGGGAATATTTCAAAAACTTCAAATCGTAGAAGATTTTTCAGAACGGATTATTATTAAGCATCAAAATACGCAACTTTGCCCCAATTTAACCGACTTCGTATCTCTTACCGTTTCCGAGATCCCAATGGTGAGCCTCGAATTTGTAACAGCCTGTATAGTATATAATTAAATTTACGAAAACGTATTAATAACGTATAATTATCGCAATCATCAGAAAAATTTATAAAATCATTTTTATACTTGTCAAAACACGACTGTCTTTTTAAAAGGACAGTGAGCATATACCGGGTGAATTCCCATCTTCGATAACTCATTTATAGAAAGAGATAGGAATTATTTCCTTTCACAGAGAGTTTCTGCGTATTAACAACTGTAATCTACAATTATTTTGATATATACAGGTGTTCCATAAAATAATGGCAGCATGCAGCAGGGTTTTTTTAAATATAACATCATATTCAAATCATATCATATTTTCTTAGACAAAAAATGGCACTTTTGTGTCTTTTCTTATTACTTGGTTCTGATAGTTCAAAATGCTTGGCAGCTTCACAGATTGCAAAACGGAAAGTTAGATCAATTGGATTTTAGAAGAAGAATAGAATAGAATAGAAACACAAGATTTGGTAACAAAACGCACTTTGTAGCATTACAGGAAAAACAAAGTAGATGCAGACTGTGCCATAAAAAGGTTAAAACCAAGTGCGTTAAGTGTGAGGTAGCTCTACATGTAGATTGCTTTATTTCGTACCATACTAAGTACTGCTTGCCATATCTTTCCTTTACTCGATTTTCCTTTTATTAAATTTTTTTAACTGTCTTTTACATAAAAATTCATAATATTGGTTAGCACTCATTCTCAATGGACGTAAACTTAAGAATTACATAAAAATAGTACATAAATAAATGTAAATTGTCGATATGTTTGTCCGTTCATTTTGTATTCATAATATATGTGTACTAAAAAAGGACTGAGACTCATTATTAACATTACCAGAGACTAATTGACGTATGAATTGACAAAAATACCCAAAATTTACATTTATGTATCCACTATGTTTATGTAATCCTTATTTTTCGACCATTGTGAATAAGCGATTATTTTCATAAAGATACCTTATGTGCCCATTGTCCTTTTAAAAGTACACCCAATTTTAGGTACTTGAAGATTTGTAGCATCAAAATTTTTATATCTATATCATAAACTTATAGTATATCTAAATAATCTACGAAATGAAAAACAAAATTTGAAGAATAGAAAAATTCGGGCATATCTGGGCTAATACATCAAATCATAAATACAAATAATATTGTTACAATTTTCAAACTCCAAAACTAAAATAACATAGCAATATGTACTTAAATTTACTTATTTTTTTAATTGTTGATTTGTAAAACTATTAAAAACGATACTTAATAATAATAATAACATTTATTTATTTCAAAACAAACTGCACATACATACATATGTTCACAGGTCTGAAAAGCGTCAGAAACAAAAAGAGGTAATCTATACAGGGTGTTTCATAATTGACGACGAAGAATGAAAGGGATTGCTGGAAATAGTATTTTAAATAATTCCTTTCATATAAACATAGGTCTGATTGTCTCTTCTTTACTAGTTATTAACGCTTGAAGTTCTTAGGTGGCGATGACTTGATTGCATTACGCGAATGTCTGTTTGACAGTTGTTTATTGTTTAATGTTAGTTTGCATTAGCCAATAATAAATAATAAACATGTCTAGTCCTTCTGAATATGCAGAAATTGTTTTTGTGTATGGTGTTTACTTTGAAAATTCTAAAAAGGCATGCAGAGATATCCTAATAGACAACAGCCTTCCGAGAAAAAATTCAGTAGAACTTTTGAAAGATTGCGAGAAACTGAAAGCACCAAGGTCTCCTGACTTAAAACCTTTGGATTTTCATTTATGGAGAGTCTTAAAGGAATTCATATCAAAGAACAGCTTTTGGAACGTATTTATATGAGAAATTGTTTGAAATTCCATTCTCTACAACCCCTTTCATTTTTCGACGCGACTTTTAAAACGCCCTGTAGTGAAAGTAAAAAAAAATTATAATAAACAAACCTGATAAAAGTCAATAGGTAATTTATTTTCCAAACTAACATGTGTCCAACAATTATCGTAGTCCTGAGTTGCTGTGGAGTCAAATATTTTTAACTAATTATTTTTTCAAATGGCAATAAAACATTAAATACATAAAGAAATATTTACGTATTTGTTGTTTAACAGTCAATTTTTGAGACGTCAATTCAACAATGCGAAGTAAAAATCGACAATTATGTTTGGTTCCACAGCCACCCAGGACTACAATAATTGCTGGACACATGTTATTTAACATTAGATCAATTTTTTCACATTTTTTAAATTATTTAATAATATTTCTTGTTTTTCCATTTTTAATTTATTCCTTAGTGAACTTTGCAATTTACTGCAAGTTGGTTTTCGATATTTAAATTTAAGTGCTCCTTTGTAAAATAATTAGAAACAATATAGAGAGAGAAAACATTTCATTTTACTTATACAGGCTGTTTCTAAATGTTTAAACTTTACGATGTTTTAGAATGTACTTGTCCAGAGGCTAAATCTAATCAGGCGGGTGAGGATACATTTTAAAAGTAGCACATATTTTAAAACTATCACTGACTTTTTGGTTAGATTATTATTGGAGGGATTACTTCGGCGTAGTACCAGATGACGCCGTTGAAGGGGGCTTCACCGAAACTGGAAATAAAACGTACGTCGGACAAATGGCCTCTTATAAGCTTGTTGGGATTTTCCCCGTATACCTTATTCCCGGAATGAAAGGAGGTATAGGGGCTATCGTTGATAAAGTATATGAGGACACCTACGTAAAAGTAAACCCCATTTGCAAACGTTACTGTTTAGATGAATCTCTGCCCTTTTTAGATCCTCTGCAGCCCACGCCACAAGGAATTTGAGTGGAAACCCGTCACCACAAAAGAAATGTATCAGCAGCTTATTGATTTTCATTGGATAATAGGAGGGTCTCAAGGCAAATCGGTTACATACATAGGGAGGGCTAATTACATAGACCAAGTGCAAATTGGTAGAATTCATACGAAGGAAATTGAACATGGAGAAGGATTGTGGATTAATAATAGGGAAGGAAAACAAATGAGGTTTACGGAGTTTGAGACGTTAGTTTTAGCCAGATAAGAGCATATTTCTATTTTGTGTTTATACAGTATGAAAACCGGTATATATCTCATAGTAACAAATGAAGTAATACATTGTATCAACGAAAAAGAATGGGGATATATTATACCACTTTGTTTGACTCTTTGTTATTAACATTCTTAATACAGTATAGTATTTCCTTCTCTATACTGACCGACATTTCAACTGCTGTGTAACACAAATCGGTTTCCAAATCGTATGTTTTCTCCATTGGCAGGATTTTTAAGCAAGAGCAATTTGGCATTGGTATTTTTTTTTACTAAACAATAAACTTAAGGTACTTTCAAATGTAGATTTATACACAATATACAGAACTACATTTTTTTTTAATAATTCAGAGGCATTCCTACAACTTTATGTAAACTAAAAATGCATACGTCAATATTATGTTTACGTTATTTGTCGGTTATTTTAAATTTGATTAAATCGCTCGCTGGAGAAACAACCTCAGCATCAATTCTATATGAAAACGAAATGTAAATCAAATTATTTCCGTTCTGTGATAATAGATAACGCAATAGCGCCTAAATTATCTTTGGCTTTTGACGGAAGCTGTTCAAACAATTACAAATTTTCACAAGAGTAATACATTTTCGATAGATGTTGTGCACTTTATTTCAAGTTTAAAAGAAAATGTGGGTCTTCGAATTTTTGCTTTTTCTCTTAAGTATAAATTACAATTCTGCAATCGGTAAGTAAAATTAATATTTTGATTATTATAGGAAAATAATGTATCTTGCCATGACTCTCAACATCATAGAGTTTAGAAACGTGTTCATAAAACGAACACGTTTAATTAAGTAACATTCAATTATTATTGGTAATTTTATACATTAATTTATTTCAGAATGTATTTGTCAGGAGGATAAGTTTACTCAAGCAGGTGAGAGGACTTTCATGTTCAGAACGTGTATTTGATAACTGGTAGTGATTTCCCATGTAGATTATTACTGGAGGGATTACCTCGGTGGTATACCAAAGGACGCCGTTGATGGAGGCTACACCGAGACCGGGAAAAAAACCTATGTAGGGCAAATGGCCTCCTATATACACAGAGGTCTCTTTCCCGTAAATATTATCCCAGGAATATTAGGAGGGACGGGGTCTATAGATGTAAAAACGCATGAAGATACATACGTAAAAGTAAGTAAAAAAAAAAACAGTTTAATTTTTAACTCAAATCGATACCTTCAACTTTTCGATTGATTCCAGTTTGATTGAAATATATGGTTTTAATTTTTGTTTATTTTTCAGATTCTTTGCAGCGTACGCAATACAGAATTCGAATGGAAAAGCACCAGCGCAGATGAATTGCATTTGCTGGCTGATTATCATTTAATCATTGGAGGTTCAGAAAGCAAAGTGGTTACGTATATCGGAAGAGCTAATTATAATGGTCAAGTACAAATTGGCAGAGTTTTTCCCAAAGATATCAGTGTGAAAGGCTTGTGGCTTTATAACAAAGACGGAGCGCAAGTAAACTTTCAGTTATTTGAAATATTAGTCTTGCCCAGAAAATGAATTTTCCTTAAAAATGTCTCTTAGTATTGTAGCAAAAAAAGCGATTGCCATGTAAAAAATTAACAATTTTAATATACATAATATATTAAGATATTATATTATTATTTTTTTTAAACAAAAAAATTTTTCGGTTGTTGTAACACGTTATTCGTGAATTAAGAGCTTCATAATAAAATACAAGCTAATAATAACGAGCGTCTAAATAAAAACCTGGTCAAGTGGGTTGTGATCGAGAATTTTTCCATTGCACTGAGAAAAATAAACTGTTCAGTCAACCAAAAACACGTTCAGTTAACAGTATTTTTCGTTTACCTATTAGCAATCACGCGTGGTCATTGAACCAACAGTCAAAAAATGTTAAATATTTTAGATTGAATCAACTCAATATTTTGTTTGAGGCAAGCATACAATGAAGACATCTTTCTAGATGCTTTAATGCCCAAGAAGATTGATACAAGAACTTTAGATTGTTAAAATTGCTAAATATTTTTTTTATCTGAACGCTGTTAGGGAATTAAAATTATACTTTTGATATATTTAATGTAATTTTTCAGTACGGCTAATAAAAGCGTAGAGTCAATTCAATCTAGACTATCGTTTAGGGAAACATCAATTAAATGTTCACCTCTTTGCGATACTGCCAAAGTAAGAAAACCCTTCAACCTTTGTTGAGGTGACAAGAGGAGCTGAATAAACCTCAACGAACTTTATAATGTCGGACGCATTCGAAATATGAATGACTTATCCGTTTAAGAAACGATGTCGAACAACAAGGTTATGCTGGGACAGGCAGTAAATATACGTGAAGTTTTAGCAGGCGCCATCTGGAACTCGATAGCTTATTAATATGGGAATTAACCCTCGCTTTTACTTGACTTAACATTTATTACGTTAAATAAAAAATCAAAACAGACACATAAAAGCAACAGCACTTTACGATCATTTTGAAATTTCAACTTTTTGATTTAACATATTAAGCACTTTCGTTTTAAGGAAAACATTTACATCGTTCAGTCAAACGTAATAGTTTAACATTTTTTTAGTGTTACTTCAACAATTTCCAAGATGTTCAATTAAGAATATTACCGTTGAAACAAGTACATTTTATTTAAGTCAACGCACAAAAAGTTGACATTCAAAAAGTTGTTGACTTAACTATTTCATTTCTCTCAGTGTGCATTTACATAGCAGAATTAATTAATGTAATACATTCATGGACTGTCAAATTTATTGACTTTTTATTTAATCACAGACATACATTTTTTTTGCACCGCCTGCTCTAATCTGATTTTTATTTGCTCACAGGTTATATTATCCGTTCACGTTCTTTTTGCATTCTAGTAGGCCATGTTTTTTTTTCGTTAGGTTACGTGCATGTATTTTGATAGAATTCAAAATGTGACAAATGTAAACTTCTGACACTTTAACGTCAGTCCTATCGACTATAATGCTTCTTGTACTCTACGATGATGGCATGAAGAAAGTAAAATAATAGCATTAAAACAAATAATTACTTGTGACTTTGCAATACTAAGTCAAAATGCTCAAAATCATCAATGTTTTTTAGCGTCAGTTTTCAAAAATATAACAATCATATTAAAATGGAAGGTACCAACAAAAATGTCACCCTAACACGCCCTACTCTGAATGCAAAAAGAACGTGAATGAATAATACACCGAATTTTTTTAAGTGTGGCCATAGGGATTTACATGCTAAAAATTTGACCTCATGTTAATGTATGTCATGAGACAAATTTTAAGTAAATTTTTGTATTTAGTCGTAACTTAAACGATTTACTACTAGAATATCCTAACACGTTTTCCTTAATTTTATTTTACTGTGAAAAGTTGAAGAAAATAGACACAAATTATTAAACGAATGTAATCCATGTAGGCTGACGTTATTAATAATTTGTCACTGTGATTATTGATAAACCAATTATTGCAACATTAATTTATTACCACTTGTAAAAATAACTTCTTCATACCATTGAAAAATGAGTGGAACTTGTTACAACATACATCATTGATAATTTTAATGTTTCCTTAATAATAAGGGACAATTTCTTTATAAATTTGCAGTAGACAGACTAATGGAACTTTTCTCTTAATGACATTTCAGCTACCTTGATTTTTGACTTCGGTTAATTCTATGCTTATTAATTTCAACTTCTAACCGAAAAATAAATAAATAGAACATGTTCATGTCATTCTAGCAATGCGCATTTCGTAGAAAAATGTTTGATTTATTAATAAAAATAAAAATTTGCTTCAAATTTGTCGAATTTTTAACATGTAAATCCCTATCACTTAAAAAAAAATCACTGTATATACAAGTACTTAATATATGTAATTAAAAACAAAAACATTTTCTCCAATTTTGAAAATAAACTTGTCAATAGTTATGATACTAGGAAAAATGATTACTATCTGTACCCAATTCATAGACTTTAAACGGAATTGACGTGATCACCCTGTATACATACAACCACAAGATCAAATATGTTATCGCATAGTTAAAAAAGACACGGAGTCGAAGGATTATTTTATAATGAAAGCTGTAGCTACAAACATATCACCTAACAACTTCTCAAATATTCAAGCAATCCCTAGAGACTTTTTAATGAAAATATGTCAAGTTTTTATTTCTAATTTCTATTTATAATAAAAACTGTATAAACATATCACCCAACAACTTCTCAAAAATGACAACAAACATTTAAACAAGGGACACTTTAATGAACATTTTCCAAATTTTTATTTCATTGTTTTTTATTCTGTACACATTATTTTGCCTCAATGTTTTTTTTATTATATTCATAAGCCATTTTCTTGTACGATTGGCCAATTTTGTTTCTGAACTCCTTTTATGTACAGGCTGTTCCATTTGAATCGTACACCATTGCCAACTTTTTTATTTTTAAAGATAGAAATTCGGTTAAATCAGCAAATATTCTCTAATTTTTATGCTGATTCTAAATTTCTAAGCAAAAAACCAATTGCACCGCTAGTTGTCTAAATATTTGTGCAGCCGTATTTTTTTAAACAACAATGCAGTAGCTTGTGTAATTAATTCAGTAGAGATTTTCTTTATCTTTACAGGGATACCAATATATTTCTTAAATCTGCGTACAAAATAACGAAATAATTTAAGAAAATCATTTTCGAACAAGTAGGCCGTATGTTTCCATGTTTATGTATAAAAATTAAGTTGCCTAAATAATTTACTAATGATATCTAAGTAATATGCACGAAACCAACAAATAAATGAAACAAAAAACATTATCACTACTTATTTCCTTTGAATTTATATTAATTAAAATTAATAAGTTTCTGCATCTTTTTTATTGAATCCTTATGGTTTCTTTTAACATTACAAATATTAAAAAATGTATTTGACGTTCTTCTGATTTGATTTATTTTTAAAACTTTTGTTTCAACGCAACAATGTCACTCTGGTTGTCTATATGTGTTGTTAATGTTGTCATTTGTTATCTTTGCATTAAATAACAATTTTTACCTGCAAAACCTTCCTGTTATGACAGCTCTTTTAAAGTACAAAAAACCCACAAAAAATCCAAATGATATTTTTTAAACAAACAAATAAATGATATTTCCTTCAACTTATGACTCGTCTTGATTTTTTTCTTTGAATTAATTTTAATTAGTCTAGTATAAAATTTGCAATTTCTGAATTGATTTAGCACCTCTTCTCTTTGCAGGTCCGGACTTCGATGGAACGCAGAAGATTTTTAAAATTACTTTTGGTTGTACCGGTCTTATTCGTACCAAGCTCTACATATTTGCACGATTTATTATTTAGACATTTATAGAACCGATACCCATAGAAACTGTAATTGCCACGATTTAAATTTATGTTAATACAGCAATTTCTTGAAATTCTAAGATCATATTTTAAAAAATCAGTTGCAGAAGAAAGTACAACGAATCTTGTTTCAATTCCTCTCAAAATTAAAATTTTTAAAAAGAAATTAGAATTATTTAAGATAATTAATTCTAACAAAGAACTATGTCTTTTTATCTAATAATCGTTTTTATTAAAGTTGAGCACAATGACAAAAAAAATAATACCACTTAAAACGCCTGTTCAATTAAACTGCGAAACAGATTAACTTTAAACGATTTGTAACACAAACTGCATGGAATAATGAAAACAAAAATAAACAATTTCATTGAAATTGATGGACCGTTTAAACGAGAGAGCTCACATTCTAATAAGCCGTACAATAAATTCTGATAAAGAGTACAATAAAAATTAAATTAAATTCATTTCTAGCCAAGATGATTACTGCATATATACGAAACATTCTGCACATTTAATTCAAATCTAAATAATATGTGGGTGCTTGTAGTGCTGATTTCTTTATTAACAGGGCGATTTGTTTCTACTAGAACTGGTAAGTAACACCACATTTTAAAAAAGAAGAAGAGTCCACAAATTAATAATTATTGATATCATTTCTGCTTTTTCTAACTTTAAATTTTACTCAATAGTGTTTTTTATAACATTTTAGAATGCACTGGTCCAGATGCCAAATTCAGTCAAGGGGGTAAGAAAAGTTTTAAATGCAACATTTTGAAACTGATGTTAACTTTTCATTTAGATTATTACTGGAGGGAATACTTCGGCGTAATACCAGAAGACGCCGTTGAAGGGGTTTTTACTGATTGTGAGACCGGAAATAAGACCTATGTAGGGCAAATGGCTTCCTACAAATATATTGGTCTTTATCCTGTTTCTCTCATCCCCGGTATGAAAGGTGGTAGGTACAGGAACAATAGTTGAAAAGGTCTACGAAGACACTTACGTAAAAGTAAATCCATTTGTAATTACTAGAGCACGGATTTAGGTGCATTTTTAGGTCATGACCTATAAATGCATCTAAATCTGTGCTTTAGTAATTACATAGTTTTAAAATATCATAGTCGGTTAATTAAAACGTCTGCTTGGAAGATTTATAGATTGTTGACGTTCTTGATTTCATGATTTTGTTTATAAAAATAGATGTAGTTGCAATTGGTCTCACTATTGGTCACCATGGTCTAACAATAGTAAACATATTTTTCATAAAAAATACAATTTTATACAATAGCATCTTCTATAGTAGTCGAAATAATGTTGGCAAAGGTTTTTCTTTTAGTAGAAAAAAAATCCTATTCTTTATAATACTACATTTTTTCGAGGTATTTCTTTTTTTCAGGTTCTCTGCAGCCCACGTAAAAAAGATTTCGAATGGAAAACCACTTCTGCAGATGACAAGCATCTGCTAACTGATTTTCACTTAGTGATTGGAGGTGTACAAAGCACAGCGATCACATACATTGGAAGGGCTTATTCTGTAGGTCAAGTGCAAATTGGCCGAATTCACACAAAAGATGCGGGCGTAAACAAGGGCTTGGGCTTTTTAACAAGTCAGGAGTGCAAGAAAGCTTTTATTTTTAAATTTGATTTAAAAAAAAACAGAAACTGAAGGAAAATATCTCATTGGACAATTGCATCGATTACAAAATGAAAAATAATTTTGAAACATTTACAAAACTACATATTAAAAAAATTCGTGCCAGTAATAATTACTTATCTGGAAAGTGAAGATGAGTTACAAACAACTCATAAACTGGAAATCCAGATGATTAATCAAAACTAAATTAAACGTCCTTGAAGTTAATAAACAACAGTTTAAATGAGAGCACAATTATGCATAATTTGAAGAAGTCGCAATAAATTTTGATTTAAAAAGTTATACAATCTAATAGCGTTTTTCACTGGGACTAAATTGTGCACTGAGTGCGCACTCAGAATATTCTCATCTTATTTTAACCTTATGTAATCAAACGGGATGGAGATATTCTGATCTGAGTGCACACTCAGTGCACAATTTAATCCCAGTGAAAAACGCTATAAGAAAGAATTCGTTTAATTAAGCCAAACGATGATTATATAAAGAGCATAATAATTAACAACGCACCAATTCAAATTTAGACATGTGGGCGCTTGCAGTGGCGTTTTCTTTGTCACTTTTGCGACATGGTTTTGCTACGAATGGTAAGTGACATTATTACTAGAATTTTTTAATTTTAATTTTAGAGATATTCCTTTTAAGTGACGTTTTAAAAAAATACAGTCAAGAAACCATTTTATTCAAATTTAATTTAATTTAGTTCAAGTTCTTTTTATTAGTTAATTCTTTTGCGCTCATATCTTTTCATTTATTTTTATAAAGTAGTGATTTATAAAATTATTAAAAACGATACTAATAAATTTGATAGAAGTCTATATTTTATTTTGGAAATTATTTATTAAATCCATAATGTTGGTTGTCAGTAATTTGGTATGTATTAACTGTAAAGTTAAAATAAAGTATATGGTTTCCAGTTTTGTATATACAGGGTCTCCCAAATAGAGTGGTCCATTAAAAGTTGTCGGGGAAGGGAATATACAAAAATTCTGGAAATTAGTACACTGCCCTAAGAGAAAGCGATCTTTCAGATTAAAATATTTTCACTTTTATATCACTTCCGGTTATACCGAAAGTCGACGTTAACTTTCTTATTTTAAATGGAATGCTATACTTTTTATTACAAATTCTGATTCTACACATTATTTTAAATAAAAAATGTTAAGGCTTCCCTATACCTAAATGTAACCGATTTTGAGATATCTTGGGATACCCTGTATATTTTAATTTAGCTACCGGTTACGATTTGTTATAATCTTCATCATGCTGCCTGCTATGGTCGAGAATTAATAAATTGATATTTCTCCATCTTTCTTCAATAACGGTTTTATTAATTCTTCATCAGCTTGATGAAGATTATAGAAAATGGAAACCAGTAGCTAAATTAAAATATACAAAACTAGGAAGTATGTACTTTATTTCAACTTACATTTATACATGTATATTTAAATTCAGATCAATTTTTTATTTTATTTAAAAATTTCGTAATGGATTACTCCATAGTTATTGTTTTTAATATGTACTTAAATTTAGTTAGTTTCTTTTTAAATTGTTGATTTGTAAAACTATTAAAAATAATATAGTGACGGTAAAAAAATTACATTAAACAAACCTGATAAAAGTCAATACGTAATTTATTTTCCAGACTATTTAAAATTAGGTCAATTTTTCAGATTTTTTTAAATTATTTAATAATATTTCTTGTTTTGTCATTTTTAATTTATTTCTTAATGGACTTTCCAATTTACTTCAAGGTTTTTGTATTTAAATTTAATTATTTTAAAGTGCTCATTTGTAAAATAATTAAAAACCATATAGCGAAAGTAAAAGCATTTCGTTCTACTTGTACACTCATACGCAACATAAATGCACCGCATGCATGCAAACCTCACACTTAAAACCTTGTAGTACAAGGTTCACAGAATTGTCAAATTGGAGCACTTAAGCTGCGTAGGTGTTTCTAAATGTTTAAACTTTACGATGTTTTAGAATGTACTTGTCCAGATACCAAATTTAATCAAGCGGGTGAGGATACATTTTAAAAGTTGCACATGTTTTAAAACTATCACTGACTTTTTTGGTTAGATTATTATTGGAGGGATTACTTCGGCGTAGTACCAGATGACGCCGTTGAAGGGGGTTTCACCGAAACTGGAAATAAGACGTACGTCGGACAAATGGCCTCTTATAAGCTTATTGGGATTTTCCCCGTATACCTTATTCCCGGAATGAAAGGAGGTATAGGGGCCATCGCTGAAAAAGTATATGAAGACACCTACGTAAAAGTAAACCCAATTTGCAAATGTTTACTGTTTAGATGAATCTCTGCCCTTTTTAGATCCTCTGCAGCCCACGTCACAAGGAATTTGAGTGGAAACCCGTCACCACAAAAGAGATGTACCAGTTGACTGACTATCATTGGATAATAGGAGGCTCTCAAGCGAAAATGGTTACATACATCGGAAGGGCTAATTACCTAGAGCAAGTGCAAATTGGAAGAATTCATACGAAGGAAGCTGGTGCTGCAGAAGGATTGTGGATTAATAATAGGGAAGGAAAACAAATGAGGTTTACGGAGTTTGAGACGTTAGTTTTACCCAGATAAGAGCATATTTGTATTTTGTGTTTATATAGTATGAAAACCGATATATATCTCGTAGTAACAAATGAAGTAATACATTGTAGCAACGAAAAAGAATGGGGATACATTATACCACGGAATTTGAGACGTTAGTTTTACCCAGAAAATAGCAACATCATATTTATAGTTTATGTTTATACAATATGAAAATCGATTTATATCTCATAGTAACAAATGAAGAAATACCTTGTCAGCAACAACAAAGAATGGGGATGTGACACTTTATTTGAGTACCTAAGTACATAACCAACATAATTTCATAAACACAAATGTACCGAAACCGCAATTTTGCTTTCACGAATGAAATTTGGAATTGCTGTGAAGAAGAGGAGGTTGCATATGTATGGTTTCTTCCTTTATTTATCGAAAACATTTATACAAAAATCACAGTATTTTGCTGAAAAATCTGGAGAAATTTAGCAGGATTTTCTTAAAATTGTAAATGCCGAAACAGATTTTGACCGTAAAGTCGCCATCTTTCGTCCCCACACACATCTTGTATAATTTAATAATTTTAAATTTCTATAACAAAACAATTTCAACAAGAATTTTATTTAGATATGCTACACATAATACACAATTAAAATATTTAATGTAAGATTAGATTGGCGGTCACGGTTGTTTTGATCGTTAATAATGGTTTGCAGAAAATTAAATGCAAGTGAAACGAAAAAAATTAATCAAAATCCGCCGAGCCTGAACGAATTATTTGTTTTAATAAAAATAAAATAAAGTATATAATATAATTATATCATACAAGAGGGTAACTAGCTTGCGTTGCTATTCCACAGTTGTTATCCCTGTTTCTTGCCATCTTTATGTAACCCTGGTCACCCCATGTAGTATTCCATGAATTCTTGACCAACCAGTACTCTTGATTGGATTCTGTGCCATACCCCACGGCTAACACAGCGTGGTCCAAAAGAGTAGAACTACATCGTGGTTCATAATATACGCCGCTGGAATAAAAACGAAAAGAGGAGGCGCTTGCGTCGATTGCAACCGATATCGGACCCACGGTTGCGACTGCTTGCTGCAATTCAGTTTCACTGCCTTGTGCAATGAGTGAAAATCCGGTAACCGTCATTTCATCGTAGGTCGGATTGTATCTGCACACGTCATCTATTCCCTCGTAAGGATAAGACGCTTCGGTGTCGATTCCACGGTTACTTTTTACGTACTCAAAAGCGTATACAAAAGAACCACCGGAACATCCAAGATTTCCGAAATTTCCTGAACAATCCACCAAGTTTTGTTCACTGAGAGACACTAGTTTTCCAGATTGGCGGAAGTGTTGCCCTTCCAATGAACCGGTCTGAAATTAATTTAAAATTTATCTCAAAATTCTCAACAAATATTTTGATGATGACCACTATACAAGGAATACTTACTGCACTGAAAGCCCAACACGATCCACATTCTTTTTGATCTTTAATCGGCGTTACGTATCCTTGTTCTCTCCAGTCCACTGTATCCGGTATATTAACGTTATTTGGAGGAAGATAGGTGACGGCTTCTTTTAATTTTGCAGGATCGATCGTGGAATTGTAACCATTTACCATCTGCACAAATTCAGAGTGGAGCAAGTCACCCCATTTATTCATTTTCATTTTGAAAGTCACCAATCCTTGCTCGTACAGTTGGTTGTGTACTGCGATCAAATGGGCGTTTTCCATGAAAATTTTCATGCGAAATTGCTCTTCGGTTTCACTCGAGTATTCTTTCTTGTGCTCCAACTGTCACAGAAAGATTTGTATGCGTAAAAGGTGTTTTGCTTTACTGCATACATCGAGATCTTATTAATTCAAGAGATACGAAGTTTATTAAATTAGAATATAGCAATGGAATCAGTTGAACATTTACTTCGTGGAAAGAAAAGAGAAAAGAAATTATTAACAAAAAACCAAAAAAAATTCCTTTTCCAGAGTAATTCATATTTGTGTAAACATGAATAATTTTTCTTTACTTTTTTGTATGTAATTTAAAATTTCAATTGTTATTCTCATGTATGGAATTCTAAATTGGGTAGTCACACATTTCACACATTTTTCACATACTTAATTCACTTCAGAATTTACATTAAAATGAAGTGGCAATATATTTTCTAAGTAGTTAACAACGTAATTGATAAAAAAAATCTTAGAAAAATAAAGTGAATATTATTGATGGATTGATTAATTAGATTATTCCGATTTCCTTGAAACCTTTCTAATGTTCCATAACAGTTCTTTTTAGTAATTTGGTAGCAATGAATGTCATAAAATTATGCGTCGGGGAATTACCGTATTCCTCAATACCTTAGATAATTTTGTAACATTCAATAAGTAATAGTTTTGTAATCCCAACGCTTACATTCTTGCAATCTTAACGAGTTTGATAAGAATCAGGATGAAATGTTTAATATTTATTTTTTTCCCTAAGATTTGTTTACTGTGTTAATAAAGATAATGATTTTTTGTACTTACTTTGAAAGCCGTCCATTGTTCATTCACTAGGTCATAAAACGACACGGCGTTTATGCCCAACAGACCAATGGCCAAAAATATTAATATCTTGAAAACCATTTTTTTTTCGTTTCAGATTTCCCCTACACTCTATCCGTGTCGCTCAAAAAATAAGGAATTCAATAGTCCTTTGCTGATACATTCGTAGGTATCTAATCTTATCATGTCATTGTGCATTTTGTGAGCTTCAAACATAAGGCATTATTCGATAACTGTCCTATAAGTTGCAGAATTTTGAAAAGTGGGAAAGTATATACAGTCGCGGCCAACTTTTTTAAACGTCAATTTTATGATACTAAAACTTTTGATGGGTGGTTGTAATTATTGTGAGCTGATTCTTACGGATGACAAACAGTAACCTGTAAGTATCAGCTCATAAATACCCAGCAAAAGTTTTAGTTTTATAAAAATTGAAATTTAAAAAAGTGTCCATTTTTTTTTGGTATATACTTTTCCACTTCTCAAAAATTCTACAACTTACAGGACAGTTATCGAAAAATATCATGTGTTTAAAGCTGACCAAATGCAGAATGAGATACTTGATAAGATTAGATACGGACGTATCAGCAAACGACTATTGAATCCGTCATTTCTTGAGCGACACTGATAGAGTGTAACGCAAAAAAAAATGGTTTTCAAGGTACTAGTATTTTTGGTCATTGGTCTGTTAGGCACAAACGCCGTGTCGTTTTATGATCTAGTGAATGAACAATGGACGGCATTCAAAGTAAGTACAAAAAAATCATTATCTTTATTAAAAGAGTAAACAAATTTAGGGGATTTTTTTTATTGAATACATTCCTTCCTGAATCTTATCAGAAAATGCCATAAACTTGTTAAGATTGTAAGATCGCAAACATTGTGATTACAAAATTATTACGTATGAATCGGATTGACATATTACAAATTTATTGAAAGTATTCGAGAATACGGTAATTCCCAGATGATAATTTTATGCCACTCATTAGGCCTGTTCATTTGATCTGCACTTTTCTACACTTTTTGCACCAACCGCTCCTGAGAGAGTGAGATGTATATAATATAATGTAAGTAGAAGTGAGAAAAATAGAGTAAAGGAGTTAAAAGTGTAGAATGTGGAGAACAATCTTATTGCCACCAAATTGCTAAAATGAATTGTTATAGAACATTAGTCAGGTTTCAAGGAAATCAGAGTAATACTCCTTATCCAATTGATCAATCAATATTATTCACTTAATTTTTTTAAGATTTTTTTATGGATTATGTTTAGTTGACTTGCCTAACAGCTTAGAAAAGATCGCCACTAAATTCTGAAGTCAATTACTAAATATTTGAAAAGTGTATAAATATACAGGTGTCCATCTCACCTTAGAAATCCATACATGAGAACCTGACTTATTTGAAAATACATACGAAAAGTAAAGAAAATTATTCATATTTAGACAGATACGAAATGCTGTGGGAAAGGAATTGCAAGTTGATTTTTTTGTTTTTAATAATAACTTTTAAAATTCTTGCATATAATCGGTTTTTCTTTCCACGAAGTCAATGTCCAACTGATTCCACTGTTGCATCCTAATTTAATTTTATGGATTGTGAAGCAAAACGCCCTACATACAGGATTATTAATCGAGGCGATTAAAAAAACTAATTAAACGGGAATTAGTTTTTTATTTAAGAAATTAAATTATCATTATCTCAGATCATTTATTTTAAAAAAGATATCTTTGTGATAGTTGGAGCACAAGAAAGAATACTCGAGTGAAACCGAGGAGCAATTTCGGATGAAAATTTTCATGGAAAACGCCCACTTGATCGCAACACACAATCAACTGTACGAGCAAGGACTGGTGACGTACAAAATGAAAATGAATAAATGGGGCGATTTGCTCCACACTGAATTCGTACACATGGTAAATGGTTACAATTCCACGATCGATCCTGAAAAATTGAAGGAAGCCGTCACCTATCTTCCTCCAAATAACGTTAATATACCGGATACAGTGGACTGGAGAGAACAAGGGTACGTAACGCCGGTTAAAGATCAAAGGGAATGTGGATCGTGTTGGAGTTTCAGTGCAGTAAGTATTCCATGAAGTGGTTACCATCAAAATATTCATTGAGATAAATTTCATATTAATTTCAGACCGGTTCATTGGAAGGGCAACACTTCCACCAGTCTGGAAAACTAGTGTCTCTCAGTGAACAAAACTTGGTGGATTGTTCAGGAAATTTCGGAAATCTTGGATGTTCCGGTGGTTCCTTTGTGTACGCATTTCAGTACATAAAAAGTAACGGTGGAATCGATACCGAAGCGTCTTATCCTTACGAAGGGATAGACGACGAGTGCAGATACAATCCGGCCTATGCTGAAATGACGGTTACCGGATTTACGATCATCACACAAGGCAGTGAAACGGAACTGCAGCAAGCAGTCGCAACCGTCGGTCCGGTTTCGGTTGCAATCGACGCCGGCGCCGACTCTTTTCTATTTTACTCCAGCGGTGTATATTATGAACCAAAGTGCAGTACTACTCTTTTAGACCACGCTGTATTAGCTGTGGGGTATGGGATAGAATCCGGTCAAGAGTACTGGTTGGTCAAGAATTCATGGGGCACTTCGTGGGGTGACCAGGGTTACATAAAAATGTCACGAAACAGAGATAACAACTGTGGAATTGCAACGCAAGCCAGTTACCCTCTTGTATAACATAATTATCTTATATAATTTATTTTACTGGGAATCCCCAGAGATTGTGTAACGTTTTTTCATCGTATTTACGTCAATAAAACCGAAACATTTTCTAGAAAGATAACGGGCTATTTATAGAAAACAAATAATTCGTTCAAGCTCGGCGGGTCTTGTGTACTTAACTGATTGATTTTTTCGTTTCACTTGCATTTAATTTTCTGCGAACCATTAATAACGATCAAAACAACCGTGACCGCCAATCTAATCTTATATTAAATATTTTAATTGTTTATTACATGTAGCAAATCTAAATAGAATTAAAGTGATAAAAAGTGATTTATAAAAAAGATCTGTGATGAACAACGGTATTTCTAAATCATTAATCATTATGGACGAAATATTGGTAGAAGAAAAAAATTAATTACTAATTTAAAGTTTTTTCTCAAGGCGAATGACAAAATATTTAGCGCCTTTTTATGGCTGTTCAACTCCTCCCCCTTCCCCTTGTTGAAAATGTATTTGTTTTGGATATTTAAAATTAAATACTAAGGCTGCGTTTAGTTCATGGGCGACGTTGTCGATTTCGTTTAGTCCGTAGGTATTTTACGTTGTCTGACTAATCAGCTGAGTGGTCACGGTGGTCGTGATTTGAGATGCGACCATTAGGCAACCACGGTGGGTATGAGTTCCGTTTAGAAAACAGTCCGCCCGAGCTCGTTAAACTTTGACAATTCGTCTATAAACTAAACGCAGCCTATACAAGATATGTATGTGTGAATATGTTTGGGCATTAATTAATTACATTAACGTCTACATTTAAAAAGAAATTCTGCCAAATTTCTCCAGATTTTTCAGCAAAATATTGTAATGTTTTGTATCATGCGTCCAACAATTATTGTAGTTAGTCCTGGGTGGCTGTGGTATCACACATAAATGCCGATATTTACTTCGTATCGCTAAACTGAAGTCTCAAATATTGACTGTTAGACAACAAATAAATGTTTCTTTAAGTTTTAATGCCATTTGAAACAATAATTAGTTAAAAATGTTTGACTCTACAGCCACCCAGGACTACAATAATTGTTGGACACCCGTTATATATGAATGCTTTCGATAAATAAAGGAAAAACCATATACAATGTCCTTCTTCTTCCCAGCAATTCTAAATTTCATTCGTGAAAGCAAAATTGCGATTTCGGTACATTTGTCTTTACGAAATTATGTTGATTGTGTACTTATGTAGGTACATACTAATATGAAATGTGTTATCCTGGAGTGTATTGCACACTCAAAAACTGATAGCAAACTGATAGGTCTATAATTAGTCAGTATCTGCTTTATTATTCATAGAAGACAATAGTGACTACTTAATTTTATTCGGGGATACAAAACGTAACCAAAACCGTTCCACAGTTCCAGCTGCACTCAAAGCACAAAGGAGGGTTCTAAGGAACCGAATTTACTTTACGTCTTGCATCACTGATTCCATTAACGGCGCAGAAAAGCATTAACAGAATCTTAGTTAGTCACGATTATCTTCTCTGAATAAGGCAGACCCTCTTTTGTTCATAGTGACAATAGATACATACTCAAAAATACGAAGAAGATCTACAAGAACCTAACGACAACTGTGGGGTTCACAAATCTGATGCCATTAAAAACTGGAAGGACTATTATATGCTTATGATGCAGTTTAAGTGGATGATTCATAGAACAAAACCTAGAAATGGTAACATGTGAATATTTGGGATATTTGTTTATTCAACTCAAATACACAAGTCTGTTTATGTCACGTGACACAGACGCCATGTTCTGGCTAGTTTTTAAAATTTGGTCCCAAACTGTGTATTGCCGTACTTTATTAATTTAGGGACTTTACATACACATAAGATACTAAATCAACATACTTCGTATAGAGGTAACGCATTTAGTAATTTTTTATATCTATCCTTGTCGCACATTCCTCTCATCTAGGGATAAAAAATAGTTGGAAATTTTATTTGAAGTGAGTTTGTCAAAGTTACTGTCAGTGGTTAAGAAAATTGAGTTTAAATATCGCATCCCAAACTTTTATCGCATGACATTTAATGATTGCGCCTTTTTCGTAAAAGAAACATTCTGCACTTCTTAAAATAACAACTTTTTTACTGGTAAATAACTTAACTAGACATAACCTAATAACTTTTAAATTGAAACCAGTGACATTGCGGTAAACAGAATTCCCTAAAACTGTTGTCTTCCTTATTGCACTTGCGACAATTATATTTGTTATCTTTGTTTCTCAATCCTCTCACGAGAGGAATGGGATTGCGTTACCTGTATGGAGTGTTGATTTAGTACCTTACATACAAGGTTATTAAATTACTAAGGTTGCCTAGGTTTGTATCTCGCAATGGTGTCAAATTTGTGACGTCACCAGAGTTCCAGATTTATGGCTGTCACCGTAAACCGGCTGTCAGGCGTCCTCTTTGTTATTAACAGTAAATTTGGGAGGTAATTCCTTACTTATTGATTATTTACAGATCAATTTGAGATGCCATCAGGAACAACATGTTCAGTATTGAACTGTCATATGACTATGTAAAAGCAAAAACACAAGGTTTGAAAATTTCATTTTTTACATTTTACTTAGCAGGATGGCTCGCTAAAAAGTTTCAAAGTTCACACCCTCATCTGGGCCAACACAGTTATAAAATCGTTAACGATCCTACTTTCAGCTTACCTTCTTTGTTAAAGCACCTTTCATTCAGAGGATTAGTAGTGCCTTCTGATGAATTTGTGAAAACTATAAAAGAATTTGACACAGAATTCATCAGATACATGGGTGATGGAATGAAATCAAACAAACTTATCATTAAAAAATTAGTGAAGGCATTGGCATACAGTTTCTGATGAAGACGTACACATCATCCGAGCGTTCGTAAAACAAAGACTTTTTATTAGAATAATTATTTAAATTATAAATACCAGTCTTTAAAAAGAAATCCTCATTTAAAATCACGCATAAACGAAATTGGTGATAAGATAAACCATAAAGTAAGAAAAATTGTGACTTAATAAATACTACTTCGTTACTTGTGTATTATTATTATTGTTAGTTTTCAGTGTTCATCGTCGAGAACTTATTAAAGGCGACGTTTAATGAAAATATAGTAGCCATTATCAAAAGTCGAAACTCTTTTATGTAACTTGTAATTATTCATAACACGAAAGCTTTTTAAAGTGCCAGTCTTTCTTTATTGCGCAAGCGTATTTCACTCCGACGAGATTAAATGATTTATGCATGAATCTGTAAAGTTTATACCACATAAATTATGTTGTATTACGGTAATTACAATATAAATTAATTTTGCGTGAACTCACTTTGATTGACAGTAATGACAGTGCACTTCACTCAGTGCCCAGTAACCAGCGCCAAAGTGTCGATTTTTGGCGTTTTCTCAAGCACAAAAATTCAATGTAAATTTTTCAAAACTCCCAGGCCAGTTAGAACTCGCTTTTGATTTAGAAGGCCATGATATATAGTAATGTATTTCAATACCAGGAAGCTCAAGTATTATGTACTACAATTGTAAATTGTCATAAGAATGATATTATTTCCATGCAATGAGTCTCAAGAAATATTTTCATATCACTAATTCACAAATTACCACGCCAGGCGGCGCTGAATGCAGAGATGTGCATGGCGCCTAAATAAGATCTTTATCCACTGAACTTCAAATGAAGAAGAGGTTGTACTGTTATGAATAACATTATTTATTTATTTTTATAAAACACTAAAACTTTTTCTTTTAGGTTTTCGAGATTTGTAACACTAGCCACATCCTCAGTTCAAGTGAAAAAGTAAGACTTGAATCTTGAGTGAGTGATAGCAAATACCATGCATACCGAAATCGAAGAGCCACATTTAGCATATCTTTATATAGCTTTAGGTAGCGGCATCGTTGATTAATTAAGCGATGTTTTTGTCAATAAATGCCTTCTACCTGTCTGTCCGTTGTTTCACCGTCAATTGAACTTCAAACTTTCAGTGGAAGAAGGTGTTATTTTTCACACATAACACCTTCATCCACTGACAACTGAATACTGATCTGATGATGAAACATAACACCTTTAGCAAGTGGTAATTCGTCAAATTTAATAAAAATAGGCATTTTGTATATGTTGAAAGACAGATGTATGTTGGGGTTGAATAAAAAGCCAATAAAACCAACAATCTCAAAAATGAGACATGACACATTTATCCATTCATGTCTTCAATTATAAACTCTACGCGTTCGTAAGTTTTCAAAATTAAAGTTCAATTTATCTTCCAATGTATTCTACTTTTTGACTTTATGCTTTGTCCACAACCACCTTGAACACCATTCTGAAAATATTAAAAAATATCCACAAAACAATTTCAATATAAAAAGTATTTAGGAGACCTCACAGTACGCAAAATAGTTCTCGTTCAGGAAAAACATTTAATCTCTCAATTTTGTAGCTGTCCTGCAACATCTATCTTACATTATATTGTTTCACAATGCACTTATACTTATACATTTTAAATGTTAAAGACAATGATTAGCATCTGAATATTGCAATACACACATGAGTAGTAATTAAGCCAAATCGATGTACAATAATAGCATTCACGGACTTTAATTTCAACATATGATATGTTTTATATAAACACAACGCAACGTTTGTCGAACAATTTTACATTTCAGAACAAACTCAAGTACACATAATACAAAAATTGTATAAAAACTTAAAAAAATAATCACCATTTCACTATTTTGTTTTTCTGTTTAAGTAAAGCGCATGGAATACTTTTACTTAAGAAATACTTTATGGTAAGGAATGTAAATCATATAAGGTATACAAGTTCTCTATTCTACTGTGAACTTTAGCGGCAACATCTAAAGTCTGTGGAAGAATATTTAACACATTCTTTATGTCTTCTTCATTTTCACCACATACCTGTAACATAACATAATATGATCATTAATTTGTGACTAAAAACATTCAAATTATTTTAAATAAATGAACAGCTGAAAAGTTTGTCAAAGTTATAACATTAAAAACGAACCTTTCTAAGAAGGTTTTCCCTGGTAGGCATTGTATACATGGCAAGTTGAGCTCCTTTTCGTACAACATATGGATGGTGTTTCGCTAAAGTCTGATCATATGCTTCCCTACACACAACTGAAGTGTTGTCCTCGTCTTTCAATTCGCCGATGTTTTTCAAAAATAACCTAATGAAATCTAGGGGAAGAAACTTAGAATGACAAAGCACACCTTTAAAATCTGAGTAAGTACCACGGACCTAATCCTCTATGCAACCTCAATAGGGTTCTACTTCCAGATGTGTAACCTTTCTTCTGTAACAGATCCTGTTCCTTTTCATATTGCAACATTTGTTTGGCAGTAAAAAAATTGCTGCTGCTTTCTTTTTGCAAGAGTTCTGCGAGGATGTCGATTTTTGATTTTAAGTCTTTGCTAACGAAGCCAAAAACAGTTCCCATTAAATTAAAGAACCTGCAAGTGAACCCAGGTCATTGCTTAAACTATTATTTACTTGTCACGCACTTATTTAACTCCTCATAGCTGTCCAGGTAGGCCCTCAAAGATACATCGTCCTCTTCTGATAAAGAAATCTGGAAGTTTTCGTGAACTATGACCAGGTTAAACTTCTCCATCTTCTCCATGGTGCTGGATATGTTGCAGTAAAATAGAATTAACTGAAATTTAATTCAATATTTGCTAAAGACTATCAAAGTAAGAACTGTCAACAACATATGATTGCGACAATTCAAATGACACATCGAAGTGAAGTTAGTGGCACACAATTGCTAATACGTGCCACTTGTTTTTGTCAACGTGATAACGCGTATTTATTAATTATAATTAAAAATATAAAATACAACGATTAATTTTTAAATAAAAGATCTTCAACTTCAACTTCCCTTTTGGTTTTCATTCCCGCCATTACTGTTGCCAAATAATCAACTTGAGTATTATCAGTAGTACCAACATAAGTTACCTTTGCTTGAGTGATGTGATTAATTTCAAGTTTTTTAAATAATTCATCTAGAAATTTATCAATGACAATAACACTCTTTAATGCCATCTAAAGCAATTTAAATCTGGCAGTTTTCAACTTAACAATATAAAGTTCTTCAGTGACTTAACGCAACGGACATCGGTGATAATTTTAAGGTTATGTGCAATTTTGAATTGCTTTCAACTTAAAAGTATTTTTTTTAAATTAGTAAGTGTTTATCAATTCTTTCGGAACTTTTTATTTAACAATAATGAGTAATACTTGAATTTTTCTTTTTAGACCTATCCTCTGAAGGATGTCTGACGATGTTATCGAAAACCTGCTAAATAATAAAGATCTATCAAAAATGTTAGAATTTGAAACGGAGATTTTCCTAGACGTCCTCCGTAAGGATGGATTAGTTGTGGCCGCAAAGTAAGTGATCAAAATACAATAGAAACTGAATAAGTATTAATAATTTCTTGTAGGGGCTTGAGTATGGACGTTGTGATTCTAAATATTTTAAAAGTGTATTGTGATCCGGGCAATCTAGTTATTGTCTTGAACTGTACTGAATTCGAGGAGAAATATTTTATAGAAAAGTTAAAGAGTGAACATGTCCATCACACGACTTCTTCTACAAACATATCAGATAGGTGAGATATCAAGTTTTTCTTTTTTTTTTCAGAAAATAGAAAAGAAAATTAATAAATAATTAAATGGAAAAGTAGAATTAATCAGTTGCACACTAATTTAAAAAAAAAATGTTTGGATTGAATGGCGCCATCTGTGTAAATTTACTCGAACTATTGTAACAAGAAGTGTAAGTGACACATTCAAAGTTTCTGAAAGTACCACGCGATCATTTAAATTTATAATTAAAGTAGGTGGGATTTTTTTTATACGGTTATGCACCTTGCCAATTGTCTCGCTGTATAGATTACAGGTTATGTAAATATTTTGACGGATTCTCATCGGGTTCAATCGTTTTAATTTATAGGAAGTGAAATAGTTTTAGTGCCAACCATAGCTAATGTTCA
Source organism: Dorcus hopei (assembly GCA_033060865.1). Classification (NCBI taxonomy): domain Eukaryota; kingdom Metazoa; phylum Arthropoda; class Insecta; order Coleoptera; family Lucanidae; genus Dorcus; species Dorcus hopei. The sequence continues at coordinate 10,998,067 of CM065422.1, forward strand.
AAGTGTTTGCCCCCGGCAATTAATTGAATGAAGCGTCGCGTCACTTTGACAATTCAAACTCAAATTAAGCTGTCAACAGTTACTGTTGCCAATCTAATTCAAATTTCATAGCCTACTCTAATTATAAATGTAAATGATCGCGTGGTATAATTTCAAATCAAGCACTCAATTCTCTGATAATTTTTAGAGTAAATAGAAACGAAAAATAATATCTAAATAATTAAATAGAAATGTAAAATTAATCAATTGCAAACTTATTGTTAAAAATGATTGCTTGAGTGACGCCATATTCATTTACTCGAATTAAAATCGTAAGCGCCAAATTCAAAGTTACTGATAAATAATTTAAAGTGAAACGTTCACACCTGTGATCATTTTTATTTCATATATTTTTTTTTAATAGAATGAATAATTCAACAGGAAATACTGTAGAAATATTAACTTCTGATAATTTTTAGACAAAATAGAAAGGAAAGTGAGTAAATAATTAAAGAGGGAAGTAAAATTAATCGGACCGTATTCTTACCTTATTTTTAATTTAAGAACGTGTTTATTTCCCATGGCAACGCCCTTCATCACTCTCTTACACATTACATTCACATAAAGCTATATCGTTTCTTGCTTATTTTAATCACGACTTTAGTTAAACACGTTAATCATAAGATGAGAATTCGGGCCATTAACTTTAGACTAATTTTTAAGATTGGATTGAGTGGCGCCGCGCCATCTTTGTACATTTACTCGAACTAAAATCATAAGTGCCAAATTCTGCCAAGTTTCTGAAAATTCGATTCAAATTTAAAGTAAAACATTTATTTCTCTGATAATTTTTAGAGCAAATAGAAAGGAAAAATAAAAATTTAAATAGAAAAAAGTAAAATAAATAAATAGAAATAGAAAAAGTAAAATTGATTAATTGCAAACAATTTTTGTTAAGATTGAATTAAGTGGCGTCATCTGTGTACGTGTTCTCGAAGTAAAACTTCAAATTTAAAGCTTCTAAAATATGATTTAAAGTGAAAAGATATTATTTAGAGAAAATAGTTAAAAAAATGAATTTTGTACATAATTGCAAACTAATTTTATAAAAGATTGGATTGAGCAGTTCCATCTGTGTACATTTACTCGATTTAAAATCTTAAGCGCCAAGTTTAAATTAAAAAATATTATTTAAAGTGAAACGTTAATTTTTTTCATAATTTTTAGACAAAATGGGAAGGAAAATTAATAAATTATTTTTTTTATTACATGCCGATCGGATCAATCTGAGTTAAAAATACAACATGATCTCCAGCTATTGCACGAAAGTTAAAAGAAGATCCTTACATAATCGATCGGCATATAATAAAAAATGGGTTTAGTTAAATAGAAAAGGAAACATTTATGTATTAAGTAAACTACATAATTTAAAAAATAAAAATTGAGTGGTGTCATCTGTGTGCATTTACTCGAAATAAAATCATAAGCGCATGTTATCTGATAATATAATTTAAAATGATAATTTGATAATTCAGATAAAAAATAAAGTTAAAATGAATTGCAGATAAAATTTTTAAAAAGATTGGATTGAGTAGCGCCATCTGTGTGCGTTTTCTGAGACTAAAATCATAAGCGCCAAATTGAAAACTTCTGATAATTTAATTTAGTGAAATATTCTTACCTCTGATAGTTTTTAAAGAAAATGAAAAGGAAAATAAATAATTAAATAAAATTAATTAACTGCAAAGACTACATAATTTTTAAAAATAAGTACATATTTGATTGAGTAGCGCCTTCTGTGCATTAAATAAAATAAATAGAAAAAGTAAAATTAATTATTGCACAATAGTTTTTAAAAATTTGGTTTAATGGTGCCATCTGTGTATATTTTCTCGAACTAAAATCGTAAGCGCCAAATTTAAACTTAACTTCAAAATAATATGAATTCATATGAAAGATTCCCTGCTATGATAAGTTTTATTTTATTTTGTAAATTGAACAGAAGATGCTGTAAAAAATATGTTGCAGGGAAGATGTATACTTATCGGGGGGAATTCATTTTGTGACCACTCGAATTTTAGTGGTCGATATGTTAAAAAAGCGAATCCCAATTGAGAAAATCACCGGTTTCTTAGTATTGAGGGCCCATCGCGTTTTGGAAAGTTGTCAGGAGGCATTTGTATTGAGATTGTATCGTCAACAAAATAAGGTACATATTTTCTTACTAAAAACGTGCGAAGGTCAAAAAATATTTTTAATTGAATCAACTATGTAGACAGGCTTTATTAAAGCTTTTTCAAACAATGCTCAAAGCTTTACCATCGGGTTTGGGCACGTCGAGAGAATAATGAGGACCTTGATGGTGAAAGAGCTGTATCTCTGGCCCCGTTTCCACTCAACCGTCTTGCAGACTTTAAAGCAGCATCAAGTAAGGCGTAAACACATGCGTTTTTTTCTGTTTCATACATTTTGTTTGCACAGCCTCAAATAATTGAACTACATATCCCTATTTCGAGCACGATGTCGAAAATACAGACTTGCCTGTTGGATTTGATGAACTTGATCGTCAAGGAACTCAAAAGTGTAAATCCAACATTAGACATGCAGGTTGTAAACTATTTAATTTAACTTTGTAGATAGATTAAATAAATAAAACTTGGCGTTTCAGGAGATTACTGTGGAAAATTGTTTGAGCAAAGCTTTTCATAAGATCCTGCAGATGCAGCTGGATTTTATTTGGAATCAGCTTAGTTTTAAAAGCAGGCAGCTCGTATCGGAATTGAAAACGTTAAGACATTTAATAGTGTAGGACGAATTCTAAATTAATTTTTAATTTCGACTCACGGTGATTTTTTTTAGTACTATGTTGCATACTGATCCGGTAACTTTTTACTCGGTGGTCTCAGGATATAGATCAAAGGAATATGCGCAATCATCTTCGTGGGTGTTATTGGAACCAGCGGAGCTCTTGTTCACTCAAGCTGGTAATTTAATATTTACTAGTGACCAAGGTATAGTTTGACAATCTTATAAGAGTATAATTTTATGTTCCAAAAATCTAATCCAATTTAACTTTAATTTCATAATAGAATTAAATCCCGAATTTTGTCCAAAATGGGAAGCCCTCTCAGAAATATTAAAAACCGAAATTCCAGCGGACATGCAAAAAGCAAGCGAAGAAGAATGCAAAATCCTAATTCTCTGTCAAGATAATAAAACTTGCTCTCAGTTAGATCAGGTAAAGTTTCATCATGGTGCAAGAGAATAAAAAACGCAAATACTTTTTAGTTTTTAAGACGTGGTCCTCATTTCTACCTGTTCCTGACAGCCTTAAAACAGGGACTAAAATTTAAATCAATAAGCAAAAAATTTAAAAAATGCGCGAAGCTTCCTCAACCGGACTTGAACGAATCAAAGTTTCCAAAGAAACGGAAAGCAGATGAAAAAAAATCAGATAAGTCACAAGATGAAAATCAACCGGAAGAACAAGAAGAGGAAGAGGATTTGAAGAGCACTTACGTGTTGACGATGTCTCAAAGCATTTGCCAAAAACTTGATGGTGATGATGATGAGGAAGACGAATCAAAGTCAGAAAGGGATTTTGTATTCGAACCGTTTGAGCAGGTGCTTCCATATTTTATTTAATTGAGTATCCACAAAAATTATTTTAGTTCATTTTAGATGGAAAACATGGATCTCACACAACTATGCAACACCGCAAAGGCAAATGCGAAACCGACAATACTTATTCAAACATTCAATTCAACAGACAACAGTTTATCATTACAGAAAACTTTGGAAGAGGTTTGCCCTAATTACATCGTAATGTACCACAGCAACATGACAGCAATTAGACAAATTGAGGTGAACGTGTAATTTGAAAATTCAATATCCTTTTTTTTTTTTCTGGTTTTAGCTCTACGAAGCTCGAAGACAAAAGGAACAATCTTTAAAAATCTTCTTCCTAATTCACAGGGGGACAGTCGAGGAACAAAGCTATTTAACTATCTTAAGGCGAGAGAAAGAGGCTTTCGAGTTTTTAATCGAAACAAAATCTGTGCGTTGTTTCATCCATTTGTACACACGCAAATTTTCAAAACCCTTAATAATTCCAGACAATGATAGTGCCTGAAGACCAAGATGGCAAAACAGACAACTGCATAACTCTACAGAGAGAGCTAACCACTCCGGAAGCAAACACCCGCCAAGGTGGTAAGACTGACGTTGAACGAATCAGACAGTTTGTGATTGTCGATATGAGAGAGTTTAGAAGCGAATTGCCCGCACTCATACATAAAAGAGGCATCGATATTGAACCTGTTACAATCACTGTATGCACTACACTTTTTTTTTGTAAAGACCACGATCTGCATTCGCTTTCTTTAGGTTGGTGATTATATATTAACTCCGGATATTTGTATTGAAAGAAAGAGCCTCTCAGATTTGGTCGGTTCACTAAATTCGGGCCGGTTATACCAACAATGTGTGCAAATGAGCCGATATTACACAAACCCCATGTTGTTAATTGAGTTTGATCAAAACAGACCGTTCAATTGGCAGGTGAGTATCAAGAGAAAAGTCTTTGTGGTTAAAATAAAGCAGCTGTTTTAGAACAATTACATAATTTCGAATGATGAGAGCAGCTTTGATGTACAACAGAAATTACTGTTGTTAACCCTGCACTTTCCCAAGCTTAAGATCGTGTGGAGTGCAAGCCCGTACGCTTCAGCGCAGTTATTCGAAGAATTAAAAGTGAGTGATGCATGTAAAAAGCGATTTAAATTCGACGTGGCATTCTAGGAGGGTAAAGAACAACCCAACGTGCAGTTTGCAACTGCAATTGGAAATGAAGGTGACTTAGATATCATCGAGACCAAATATAATGCGGGCATTTATGATTTTGTACAGAAGTTACCGGGGGTTACCACCAAGAATATAGATGGGTTTCTTAGACAAACCAAAAATATGAGCAGTGCAATCAAAAAAACAGAGGCGAGTTTCTTCGAATTAATTTTTCAATTTCACTTCACTTTTAATTAATTTACAAAGTGCTTGTTAATTTTTGGATATTTTAGGAAGAACTGAAGGATATATTAGGCAATTCTGTTGATGCTCGAGCATTTTATTCAGCGTTACATGAGGAACATGCACCGAAGCAAACAACAGAGGCAACTAAGAGTAAAGGAAAACTGAAAAACAAATACAAATTTACAAGAAATGACGGCAACCGTTAATTATAATTTCAATATTTTCAGTTAGGTAATTGTATGCACTTTATTTATTAATTAAATGTACTTTTTGTTTAATTACTGTATTTTTTTTCTACAATTAAGCCACTAATTCTTTTGGTTTTCAATATTATACTTTTTATTACTGTAATCAGAAAAAAAAATAGATGTGCTGAAATGAATAGAAATCTGAGAGAAAGAAAAAACAAACAAAAAACTATTTGTCTATAACTTTTTAATAAAATAAACATAATTAACTCTGTGGTCTTTTGAAAGACTCAAAGAAAAGACGAACAAAAACAAAAAACGACAGATAAAAAAAAGCAAAAGAAGAAGCTACTAAAAAGTTGATGAAATACGAAAAAAAATCGATTGACCTTGTGAAAGGAAAATATAGAATTTTTCATAAGAGAAAAGCTCTGCATCATAAATAAAACGCGTCTGGCGTTGCATAATTAGGCATAAAAAGTATAACTCCATCCTTTTTTCTTATTCACCGTTGACAAAGAAATAATACTGAAATAATTGTCGATTTGTTACGGGTGAAAATTCCGTTAAAATCATTTTAGTATTGTCAGTCACCCTGTATGGTGAAATAACATGAACATTCCCTTATTCTGCCATGCGCGTTTCTTTTGTACGCGGTTAAATGATGGCCTGCAATATGCAATACGGAATTATTGCCATCTTCCTCTGCTCTGAAGTAAATTAATTCTGTTCTTCTGTCAACCCCCTCTTGATATCTTACATGCGCTAAAAACGCTTGCACGTCAACCAGTCCTTCGTGGCTCGTTGTAGGGTGTGCATGTTAGTGCCGCTGTTGTGGTTGGTTTTGTGCTTTGCAATTCATTTGGCTGAAATTACCTGGAGATGAATGTTTACGGTACTTTGATTATTATCGGATTTTACAAATCGTCACCCATTTATAAGCATTTTAAATGCTTGTCCAAGCCTAGTCCCAGCTCTCGGCAGTTCAAGATTAGGTAAATATGGCGTGTGATTGGGCGTGGTTCAAAGTGTAACGCATGTCGCTGCTCTAATGCAATACTGAGATATATTGAATATACATCATTTTAAAAATATCCCAGTATTGCTACAGATGAAGATAGCAAATACGAAATTGCAATAATGAGACAACATTATTTATATACCTTTTTGAAGATATCTCAATATTGCATCTAATTTACAACATTATTCCGCATAAAATTAGCCAGATATCTTAAATTTGACATTTTCTAAGATATCTCAGTATTGCATTAGAGCAGCGATATGTTCTTTAATTTTAGGTTTTTTTTTTGTTTTTGTCTGTTTTGGTTCTACGTTTTGATTGTTGCTCTTTCTTCTACCCTTCGATTTATTACGATTACTATGAATATCGCATTTGTGGCTACTCGAACCGTTGGAGTTGTTTTCGTGGGCCCCTCTATCTTCAAGTTGCCGCAAAGGTCAGTGCAACAACAGTTACATTTATCGCCATTACTCCCCCCCCTGTCCGGACTTGAACTTACCCAACCGCTGTTGGTGAGTTCCGTCGTGAGAGGTCGCTAGGAATTGCGAGACGCCGTCTTGGCTTCAGTGGTCCTCCCCCGGATTCGATACTCTAGGGATGATAGCTGCCGTTGGAGATGCGAAGATGTAACCAAGGTCGGATTATTTTAATAGCATTTTCGACTGATCGCAGTAGTACGCACTCAGGGTTTTGGGAACTGGCGTCGAAAAAGTCTCCCCCTAGTGTAAACTATTGATGCGGGAATTGTAAAACTGACATAATAGAGATTATAGTAGTTTTGCCAGTTTTGCCTTGTTTGCTGCTATTTGTTGGTTAATAACAATTAACAATTATTGCCCGTATAACCACTCAACCATGAACAACTTATTCCCTCAACACGGCCATACTTGTTTTTAAACACAGCGCTATCTAGATCATTTGCCAGTTCCCGATATTCATCTCATGTTATCGCATGAGGTTAAAAGAAGATGCAATACACTGATTTACATGGAGCATTGAGCGCGTCATAACGCCGGGCGTACTGTCCTCCCATTGGTTAATGGTCGTTAATGGTCGAAATCGGTCTAAAATCGATTGTCTTTTGTTTTTATTTATTTCATTATTTTAATATATTTCTAAAATTTTGTGTTTTCTTTGTCTTGTCACCTTCCCTCCAAACAGTTTTTTTATTTGTTCATCTACTAAATTGTGCTGTAAAATCGATTATCTTTTGTTTTTATTATTATCTTTTTAAATTTTATTATTTATTTTTTTACTTTATTATTTTTTCTTTGTTTTACCCTTATTCTTTTAAAATTGTGCTTTTTTATTTATTATTAATCAACTTAATTGCGCTGTAAAATCGACCATCTTTTGGTTTTTTTCGCCTTTATGTATTTCTTTAAAGAACGTTTAGGTTTTTTTTTTATTTATTCCTGAATCTAGTAACAAATTAACCGATTTTCTATGTTGAAATGGGATTTTTTCTGACAACTCTTAAATATAACATATACACCACAGAATAAGAATCACACATTTGCTCTTTTGTTTGATACCTACCCACAGGGTTGGGACGTAGATAATGAGACGTATAAATACTCATTAATTACGCGTAGATTTTGCAATTATCTACGTCGTAAAAATTGAATTAACTACTGTAAAAACTACGTTGTTTTCCATTTTCTTCATTTTCTTGTTATAATTAATTATTTATACACAATATAATATCTATTTTGATGTAAAATGGATAAAATTGTTTTATTCAAGCATTAAAAAGCTTGAAAAACTTGATATACGTCAAATGAATATTCAATTTTGAGGTTAAAAATGTGACATTTCACATAAACTATGCGTGTAAAAATTACATTTAACTACATAAAAATTACGTTTAGACGTAATGTAATGTAGAAAATATTTTTTACACGTAGTTTTCCCAACTCCTGCCTACCCAGCTGTAAATTACATTGCATTTCCATAAGGGTATCAAACAGAATGGCCGCTTTTTTTGACACTGACGTTTAAGTGACGCTACTGGGTAATTACTTATACTGTGGATACACTTTCAGATTTGCAAATAAAAATAAATTTCAGGGGAATATGTTTTTTATTTGGGGGATTTTTAAATCTTAAATGGGGGGAAGTCGTTGTCAATGGGTTGGCAACACTGAACGAAAGGAAACTCAGTTAATCAAAATATGGAAAAATCAGTAAAAATTCAAAATCAGTACCGTGTACCAATTTTCAGTAATTTATGATATTATTTTTCATTTCAAAATGAACACAGAAAAAAGAAAAAGAAATGTGCCATTTTTTTAGATTTGTCTTCTCTTATTATAAATAAAATTCTTGAATACTCCTCTAAAAAAATCTAAGCAAATCCTTTCCATGTTTGTTCTTACTAACTTAATACCAACATTGCAGTGTTCCCAATTTTTGAGTCAATTCTTTTGCAGATATCATACATTTGCTTTCTATGTATTAGGCCCAGTTTCATAAAACGTAATTAGCCACCAATTAAACTTAATCACACAATTAACTTGATACCCCTCGATCAAGTAAGTAGTAAGTATGTAGGTTTTATGAAACTGGGCCTTACGGCCGGTATTACCGACGTTTTAAGGAGACCTTAAAATTTAATTCGTGTTTAGAATGTGACTGATGTTATACAAACCAAGCAGAAATGTCACAATCTAAACACGATTTAAATTTAAGGTCTCCTTAAAACGTTGGTAATACCGGCTGCCAGTTTATTATTTTAATTATCTATTTCTACATTTTAATGTAATATCTTTTGTTTCTACAAAGAGTTACATTAACATCAATTTGCTCTTTCAAATAATTGTTCAATTTGTACACATTTCAACATTTGTGACACTTGCATGTGTGACACAGTATAAGAATCACACAGTAGCGTCACTCGAGTATAACTGTCACATTTGCTCTTTTGTTTGATACCTATCCAGCTGTAAATTACATTGCATTTCCATAAGGGTATCAAACAGAATGGCCGCTTTTTTTGACACTGACGTTTAAGTGACGCTACTGGGTAATTACTTATACTGTGTGTGTGTGATGTGTGTATCTGCACCAAAAAAAACCTAAATGTTACTTGCACCCTAAAGACCCCCAGCTCGCCCGTGTCTACCGCACTAACTGCACCCCCGATTGTTACGCCACTAATATACACATATTTCAAATTGTAACCATACACTATATATAACTTATTCCACCTATAATACTATATGAAAAATAAAAAATATGTTAATACCAGCTTAACACTATATCTTAATTTGTTATCACAAAATAATCAAATTATAAGAGATTGTCATTAAAGTACAAGGCCTATTGAACCCGTACGTTTTTATATAAAAAAATACATGGAAAAAATCACACATTTTTAGCTCTGCGTGCCATAACATAAAAATACAAATCCGGAATAAATTTCCTCAAACCGATTGCAATTCGAGGCAACAAAGGACATATAACAGCCTCCTTTTTTTTCTGTACTACCGCTTTTACGATGACTTCTGCAACAAATTCAGAAGTGTAACCTTCAGCTGTGTCCTTATCCATCAATCCATGCGCACTGCCTCCACCGGTGAGTGCATTTACGGACAGCTGTGTTTTTATGTAACCGGGACTGACGATGGTTACGTTTATGTTGTGTTCGGCTACCTCAGCTCTTAAGCTGTCGCTGAATGCTTGCAGGGCGTGCTTTGATGCGCAATACGCAGATCGGCCTGGTAAGCCGATGAGGCCTTGTATTGAACTGACCTGCACAATGTGGCCACTTTTTCTCGAAATCATACCCGGCAGGACAGCTGAAATATATTTTCATTTTTTTTTCTCTTTGATTTTTAACTATGAATACTTAGCTACTTTCCAAACTAATTTAAAGAAAATTAAAAAGCTTTACTGACCTTTCGTTGCAGCTGCTGCTCCGAAGTAATTGACCAACATAATTTTAATATCGACGTCCGGTTTGGTATCAACGACCTTTCCCCTGTGAGATATTCCCCCGTTGTTAACCAAAATGTCGATGCGTCCGGTGATTACCAAAATTTTGTCAATTTGTGCGGGTAACGCGTTTATGTCACTCAAATCAAGTGGCATTATGATGGGGTGATGTGTGGGGACCGTCGAGTGATTCTGCAGTAAATCGTTGCGCACTCTTTCCAACTCCTGTCGTCTGCGAGCGCAAAGAACGACTTGGCATCCGCGTTTATAAAATTCATGCGCTAGGGCCTCACCTAGGCCAGAACTTGCTCCTGTTATGACAACAACCTAAAATTTAAAGCAATTTAATTAGAACACTGAACAGCTTAGAGTAAATAAACAATTACTTTTCCTGATAGTTCTTTATAAGTTTTTTGAAGCACAACTGCTCGCATGACTTTGTAAATTATCCACGGGATGGTTACTGCCAGGCTTAAACTTCCAGCTAAAGTCCATTGTGCGGTCCGGGAATCCTCGACCATTTTTTTTTATTTTCAAAGTACTGCTGAAACTCCCCTGATAAGGACCAAGCTTTTTAGCAAATGAAAAATCGATTACCTTGGAAAAGGTGCGGAGATAAACGGATGACGTAATTCGCTAGTAAATAAACACGTTTTAGTTTGTGCCAATCACTATTAATGCATTCTCTCGAGCGTGCAAATTAAACTTTGCCCCCGGAAAATTCGTATTCGATCAAACATCGACATCCGTTCAATGTCACCAATACAAAACAAATGTCGTCAGTCCATCAGTGTTACCACACTAAAGCCCCTGTCACATCATTAGTCAGTTTGATCAAACTGGACTGACAAACTAAACTAATGACATCACATGACGTCATGGAAGCTGTCTGAGCAAATTTTCTAAATTTTAGGGGCGCCTCTATATCCATCAGTCAGTTTGATCAAACTTGCCTTATGATTGGTAGATTTAAATGCACAGGAAGAGGCGCAAAACGGAAGACTAACGTCTAACCTAACCTATAAGGCTAACACTGCCACTGCTTTTTTTCTATCCATTTTTGCATAACTTCTTTAAAATGACGATTTCCAAAAAAAATTTAACCTCAAAGTTTGGTCAAATTTCTAGTGCTAGTGTGACAGCGCAGTTTGACGAAATAACGAATTTGATAAGTCTTGACGTCATTGATGTAGTTTGTCAGTCCAGCAGGCAGATTCCGTTTTCCAATTCGAGTCGAATTAGACATTGGTAAGAATAACGAATTCGACTCGAATTGACGAACGGAATCTGCCTGCAGTTTGATCAATCTGACTAATGATGTGACAGGGGCTTAATGGAGCGATTCTGCTCATAGGCTGTAGAGCTAAGTTCACATGCATTGCGGATACGCAAAATTTTTATTGCGGATCGTTTCTAATTGGTTCATTTTGATTGAAATGTCCATAATGAACCAATTAGAAACGATCCGCAATAAAAATTTTGCGTATCCGCAATGCATGTGAACTTAGCTTAGCGACTGTAGCAAGCGTAAGATCTGGTAAAAGCCTGTAAAGGTGAGCGTCCACTAGGTCGGTAAAGCAGAGCGGCGCAGTGCCGCTTCTGGATTAAATCCATTTTGCTAGTTTGGTTTTCGCAGCTGCATTTTTAATGTTTTACTTCTTTTTATTTTACTATTATTATCCTTATATCAGAAGATGTGAGTGACAGAACCGGATGTTGCCAACGTAATAACAATTTAGTATGGCGGTAAATTCAAATCATCATTAAAAATCACTCTATATATTTCGATTTATTAATATTAAATTTCCACGAAATTTTGATAACGTCTGAAAAAATGAAGTTTTATAAACTCACATAAGAACAAACATAAAAATTACATAATTTATTTTGTTTACATCGTATATTGCTCAGTAGTGGAAGTAACATTTTCTTGCAGTTACAAAAATAAAATCTCATAATAAAATACAATTTTTATCAAAAAGACGCGTGCATCACAGTTTAATCTCTTACATGATAAGAAGAGCATTCGCTTTGTTCTTATTACTAGGAAGTCATAAATTAAATAAAAATACATCGTGAAGAATTAAAATAAAATACAAACATTCGCTAGGAATAATACTAAAGGGTTGTTGAGGTAACAGTGCCAACTCCGTGTACTAAAATTGTGGGGGGCAAATCTTCCGTTATGGTTTTCAACATTGGCAAGTAGATGGCAGCCGTGTTTTCTGTTGTCGGTGGGGCAGGAAGATAAATAAATGTCACCGCAGTATTCGAAGATTCTTGTAGAAGTAAACGATTTACACTAAAAATCAAATGGAAATGTACACTTTCTTTTATTAAAGATTTTGGAAGCAAGCTTGCTTGCCCGCAAGAGCAGGCTCATTAAATTTAGTTAACAAATTATTATACATACAAACCTTTTAAGGTAAGTGTTAATGTCTTCCGGTTCTTGTGATTCGATTACTTGATTCCACTCAACAACAGGAAAGAGTTGGGCAGAGATCCTAAGCATTTTGAGCAACTTTCTCAATCGATCTGAGTGAGATAGTGAGTTCGAGTTTAAACTAAACGATCCCTGACGGGTTTCATCGCATACACAAACTCTTAAAATCAACTTTCGCCATTGAGGCACCATGTTTACGATGCAAGCCAACTGCATCATGAAGAGGGAGGTGGTATCGAACGCATCATTTTCACCCGGATGCAAAAGATTTACTGGCCAGACGTCTATGTATTGTTTCTGACCATTCCTGTAATTGATTACTGCTAGCATATAAATGTATGAAACTTGTTTGAGTATTTCTAGCTTGCCTTTTATGTTCCTTGCTGAGTTTAAAAAAGTTTCGGCACAAACACAAATTTTTATTCATTCGAAGCACATCGTTCATCATCTGCACGTATTCTTGAGGCTTCAAATTATTTTCTGTACTCATAGGAAAGATGTCATCGTTAAATTCAGAACTGAAATATGGGGACTCAACACTGCAAATTACACACATAGTAAATTCTAACGAAGTTAAATTAAAATTAAACTTCGTACCTTTGTAGGAAATCCTGCGATTGTTCTTCATCTAAAAACCCTAGGATGACAGTGTTCGGCTTCATAGCCCCCATGCCAGACAGCCTCATTAAATGCTGTAAACCTTCGCGCACCGACCGAGCAACAGTGACCTCTATGAAAGCCTTAACTTTCAAGTGATCTACCAAATTCAACCAGTGAGGAATCACTTCCAACGCTACGTCCGGTTCTGAATTATTTGCCTCGCCTACTTCCACGTGCCCCAACACGTACAGGCCACCCTTTTTTAAATCGTTGATGAAATCGATTAAAGGACAAGCACTCCGTGGGCTATTTATCAGCAGCAGGACTTGGGGCCTCCAGAATTTAACGTGGTCCTTACGAGAGTCTAGTAGAAGCAAATACTTCCTAACCTACATAAAAAAATGCTGTGCACACTGAAATTACCTATTTCCAAGGTAAGTAATTACCTGATGGAAGATTAATGCCTGGGATATGCTGCCCCAATGTGCCTCTTTAGTGGGAGAAAAGAAGTGCAGGAATATGACGAGGATTAAACACAATAAAATGCTGCTAGCCGCATAAATTGGACTTATAACGAACATCATCACTATGGTTCCGATTAAACCGATTAATGCGGTGTGCCATGTAAAGTATTTGAAGGACGGTCGAAAATTTGGGGCGCTCGCTAGTTCCAGGCTGAGGCAGGCTAAGTTCATGGCCAGATAACTCAACAGGAATAAGACTGAGTTGAGCTGAGCTATCAAGTTAAGCGATCCTATGATTAATACAAGCTCAACCAGCAACCATGATATGATTACTGCGACAACCGGATTTCCCCTCCAAGTTCCTTTAGGTATGAAGCTTAAGAAAGGACCTAAAATTAGTTGATGCTGTTTTACAGTAATCAGACAATTCTGAAAGAGGACTCACCAAAAACTTTATCTTTTGCTAAAGCTTCTAATACTCTGGAACCTCCGATGACGTTGCTTAATGCTGCAGACCAAGTAGCCGTAAACAAACCGACTGCAACCGAAGCTGGTACGACGTTTATTCCAGCTAAGAACAAGTAGTTATTGTGTAGTAAAAATCTGCTGCAAGTCGAAGCAGTCAGTAAGGAGAGCGAAAAGTACACGACTACTGTGAAGGCAATCGCAGAGAGCGTCCCTCGGGGTATGGATTTCCCAGGGTTTTTCAATTCTCCTAAAAATTGGGGGCATGTTTTTAAACTGGCTTCATTTTAACTAATAAAAAAACCTCACCGCTCATGTTAGCACCCGCCATAATTCCAGTGACGCCTGAAAATAACACGCCAAACACAGAAGCAAAGCTCGCTCTTTCATCATGGGTTGTATAATCTTTGACAAAGTCGGCATTCATATTTTCTCTCAGCGTAGCAGAACTTAAACCCGTGTAGTTCCCGAATACGTGCACGGTAGCATTTTGTACCAATTTATTAGCATCTGGAATAGCTACCTGATTAAAAGTTATTAATTAGAGTCAGGGATTCATTTTATAAAGTAATGCAGCCACACCTCCAGAGGTCCTTGATAGAAAAAACTGAAAAACGTAAACCCCAAACAAATGCAAACCACACTCAGAATTAACACGGTGGTTTTAGCAAACATGCCCGCTCCTATGAGGCAAATCAGCAAGTTGACGGTGTTCAAACCAGTGCTGTACAGAAACTGCCTCCACGGACCATCCTTAATCCAACCCTCGACCAGGTAGCCTAAAAACAAACAAATCCTATTAAATATTTCTTGCATTTAAATTAGATTTTGTACCGGTAGGTCCGAAGTTCTCAATGAGACCCTCAACGCACCCAGAAATACAGAGAGCGCTGCTGACGACGTTGGCGAAGAAAAACAGAGTTCCAATGGATCCACCGAATTCAGGTCCTAAAGTTCGACTTATCATAACTGGAAGCGGTTAAGGAGTCGCACAGTTTCCTGACGTTTTTATAATACACTAAAACCTCTCTTAGGCAGACACCCACCCTATTGAAGGTGTCTACCTAAAAGAGGTACGCATGTAAACTACATAAATTAAAAACTGTCCGTCTAAGAAAAGGATACAGTAAGCACCTCCGCCTTCAACTGCCCCATTGGTGGATATTGCACAAACCGAAGTCACAGTGAATATGATGATTGCGTATGCTATGGCAAACTGTAATAGTACTAACCATAGCCCGGCATTGCCAACAATGTATCCTGCAATAAACAAAAAAAGTTTCAATTTTGTTTATTTTAAACTGCAATAGTAATTTCTCGACAATTAGATTTAAATATCCACAAATCTATCGATTTTGAACTCAACCTACTGATCTACCATAATTTAAATTGTTAAGTACAGGGTGAATTACTGTCTGGTTAAGAGAAGGGTTCACCAAGTGAGGTTTTAGTCTTGTTTATTCACTTTAAAATATGAACAAAATAAAAGGGCAGCTTTACATTACCCATTCGAAGGAATATCAAAGCAGAAAACATGGATAAAGTAACAGGGCTGAAAACACCAGCAAACGTCCCAAGCGTTCGAGTTTCCGACTGCTCCGTGATCGACCCAAACTCGACATAGCCCCCACAATCAGCTTGCTGACGTCTACCAAAAATACCGGAAACCCTCCTCAAGATCCTGTCCTTGGCCAACAGGCTGTTGCCATCTGCATCCGAATTCGCAGAACCTATCTCGGGTGCCAACATTCTCACTAAAAGTAACAGCAAAAATGAATAATTAAACACACACAATGGGTGTTTACTTTCGTTATTTAATGGCATACCTGCTTAGGATTAGATCTGCAACATTTATTTAGTTTTTTTGTCTTCTTTTCTAACCAGTGATCAGCAAGTTAAAAAAGTTCTGATGGGTGTTTTTATTAGCTCTTCTTTCACCAGCATAACTTTTATGTAATTGGAAATTATCAGACTTTTGACACCCACCATAAATATTTACATAAATAAATTCTTGTGAATTCTGATAACACATATGACGACTGCAGAAAACGTCATTTTTATCACCATATGATCACAATTTATCATCAATGTTGCCAATAATAAGATATCATTTTGTTAGAATAGTTTTGTTCGTGTGTTTTAAACTTGTGTGCACGACTATACATAATGGGCTGATTCAGCAGAACATATCAGTAACAGTTCCCGCTCCAACAGTTGAGACTGAGCACTCATTTCTGCTGAATGAAGTTCACTCATCATAATATGTTCCAGTCAGGTAGCGGAGAAGTTACGCTACAAAAAATGGCGACCGCTCCAACTCATCAACTTGTGAGAGGTCGCATTCAGCAGAAATTTGGTCAACAGTTGCACAACTTTCAGGTCTGCTGAATGCGGCCATTCTCTCTTCACAAATTAAAAGACCACTGGCGATGTTGCCTTATGAAAAGTACAACCGGCAACATTGTCCTCGTTAGAAATTTGGTAACATTTGACGAGTGCTTCTTTCATTCTGGCATTTAAAATATTTTTCTGCTTTCGAGGCATTAGCTGCGTTTTATTGTGCACTACCGGTGGCAAAAGTATACGCCAGTAGATGCGTTACAATAAAACGGTAATAGTTACGCTTTAACCTTCAGCTGTCAAAGTGGTACTATTTCGTCTTGATTTAACGGAATAATGGAAAACGGTGAAATACCATTTCCGATAATAGTTCGATTTTTACAACAGCAAAGAGTCATTGAAGACGAATTGATAGATTCAAATTAAAATGACATATCCCCGCCCTCTCTACCGTGTTCTACCGTCTTGAACGACGGTAGAGAAAGTTGCCACCAGTGGACACCAGCAGCACAATAAAACGACGTTTTTACTTCTACCGGCTGACGCGAACGTTGCAATAAAACGCACCTATTGAAATGGCTTGTTAAAATGAATATAAATGTAAACAATATAATAATAAAATTGATTTGACAAATTAATTTGACATGAAACTTCAAATACCTTGCCAACCTTGCTATTTTGATAATTTGTATCACAAAATCTTCTAAGCGGACACTAAATCGCGCAACTATACACTTTACGTTTCGCAGTCGTTCGACTGCGCGATTTAGTGTCCGCTTAGAAGATTTTGTGATACAAATTTCATCGGACAAGAACCAACTGTAAATATTTTGATAATGTTTTATAGGGGACTTATGTTTTATACCAACATAATGCAGCAGGTGGTGGTTTTTTAATTTGTGAACAACGTACATATATAATCTTTTTTTAATTTATTTACCATCGAAGTATGTCGTGAAAGTTTAGGGAAAAAGTGGTACTAATGCAAGTAACTAAACTTTGACAATGAAAGTCATTTTGATTTTGAGTTTAAGGTTACTGCAAATGAAGTGATGTTGCAGTATTTTCTTTTCGTCACAAGGTGTATTCACGTCCAAATTCACATACATATATTGTAAAACGTTTCCTCTCACTTTGAGTCTCGACTTGGTTACTTTTGAAATCTATTTCGATGATCTATCTGATTTGAAGTGTCACATTTTGGGATATGTTATAATTTGTTATAATTAAGGTACTAAATCAACATACTTCGTATAGAGGTAACGCATTTAGTGATTTTTTTATATCTATTCTTGTCGCACATTCCTCTCATTTAGGGATAAAAAACAGTTGGAAATATTATTTGAAGTGACGTTTGTCAAAGTTACTGTCAGTGGTTAAGAAAATTGAGTTTAAATATCGCATCCCAAACTTGTATCGCATGACATTTAATGATTCCGCCTTTTTCGTAAAAGAAAAATTCTGCACTTCTTAAAATAACAACTTTTTGATTAGTAAATAACTTAACGGACTTAACTAGACATAACCTAATACACTTTTAAATTGAAACCAGTGACATTGCAGTAAACAGAATTCCCTAAAACTGTTGTCTTCCTTATTGCACTTGCGACAATTGTATTTGTTATCTTTGTTTCTTAGTCCTCTCACGAGAGGAATGGGATTGCGTTACCTGTACAGAGTGTACCGGTAACACTGGAAAAAACACTGGCAAGGAAACGTGATAAAGTTACCGACTCACAACACTAACCGCTAGTATGTATACTCTGATGTATACTGGCGGCGAGTATATATCAGACGGTACCTAGCGACTTTTTAATAATATGTAGCTATTGTATGGCATACTGTCGGAATTTTCAGTTAAATCCAATAAATCCTGGCACGAAACCCGACAGGCGGTATTTTAATCACTTTTACATTCCGGCCGCCAAGCCCTGATCTATGTACTGTCTTATTTTATACATAAACGGTGAGCAAATAAAAATCAGATTAGAGTAGGCAGTACAAAGAAAATATATATCTGTGATTAAATCAAAAGTTAATAAATTTGAAATTTTACAGTCCACGAATGTATTACATTAAATTAATTCAGTTAACCCTTTCGCATCGAATGGGTCATATGTGTCCCAGTGCTCGAGATGCTTTAGAAACACGACTTTTATTAATTTGAAATTACTGGAATCTTTACTAGGGACTCCCAAACACGGTTGGGATAGCGTATAAGCCAAATACAACGCACCTTGTTATCAATAGACTTTTCTGAAATCTTGATGGGACATATTTGGCGCAATAGTAATATTGGTTCAAAAAATTCTGAAATAAAGTCGATGCGAGAGCGAGAGGGTTAATCACAGACATTGCGCCACCTACTCTAATCTGATTTTTATTTGCTCACTTATAATAATTAAATAAATAATAAAAATAAATATTTGTGACGTCATTTTTGGTTATTTTACTAACGTAGCAAACTTCACTTTATTGTCACAGAATTGCCTTTTTCGGCAATTTTTTAATCCTTTTTCTTATCAGATTTCTTTCGGACATGATTTCTGGTGAAAAATAATTTAAGAAATACAGGAACGCAAGCGCTGATATAAATAAATTGCGTCAAAATAAATACGTAATCTCTATCATGTTGCGCAACATTAGAATACCAAAGTTGCAGAAAAGACATATCGTGTCAGTGACAGTACACAGCTTGTATGGACTTGTCGGGAATCTTGAAGAAAAGACTGGAAATTGTACGTGTTATTACGATCTATTCTGTGCTTGTTAATTTATGGCACACGTATCAGCCAGGAATGAAATTGTAACTGCAGGTGGTGTAACGTACTTCATGTATATGAGTCAGACGGGTCCGGTTGAGTGGTTAAGATGGCAAAATCTGGAATGTCAGAATCAGATGTTGAATCCGATGATGACGGAAAGAAAACAAACAAGGAAGTCGACGATAGTGAGTGTAAGGATGATTCAGTATGTATAGTCACGAATACTGTTAAAACTTCGACCCCCATTAGTATACTCATTGAATCATTAGTCAAAAATCTGTGTTACTTATACGAGCGAGACCCTGAGAATGCTGCAAGGAATTATAATTACATCTGCGAGAAACTCTACGAAATGAAGCTGATTGACGAGAGCTACAAAATGGTGGAATTCGAGGGAATGCGAAATCAGTATCAGCGAGCACTTTATCACCTGCTCACGACTGCGTCGGGGGACCAACCTGTACCAATGCGACCTATTTGGCCTGATACCGATGTAACCAACGAGTGGTCGCATTACTACAGGGAATTTGATGAGATCGAGTTCATAGCCGGAGGTGGATTTGGAAAGGTAAGTACTTAATGAATAAGATAACATGTATGAATCATATTGCATGATTGCAGGTGTATCGAGTCAAACACAAATTAGACGGCACAGAATACGCGGTAAAAAAGATATTCCTCAGATCTGACGGAATTAAATCTGTAAGAAATTATCTCTCGGAGGTGAAGACATTTGCAAGTTTGAATCATTCCAACATAGTGCAATACAAGGCTGCATGGCTCGAATTGGGGGCAGAAACAAGCAGAAATATGCTTACGGAACCTGAATCGGACTCCGACGAAGAAACGTCCTCAGATAGTTTCGCAAGAAACGACGAGTGTGACTTGCAAGTTTTCCCGGACAGGATTTCCGAAGCTGAAGACACGTTTGAGCACAAAAGGAAAGGCGACACTTCAGAGTTCGAAGTCAGTTTTAAGAACGGCAGTTGCGTGACGACTTGCTACCATTCTCATTCGAATAATAATAACACCAAAAGGATAAAGAGGCACAGTATTTCTGAGGGGGGCAATGCGATTTGTACTTTGGAGGAGATACAAAAGATAAAGCTACAGACTAAATCGCACCCCAAGTGGGCGACTCTTTACATTCAAATGGCGCTGTGTCAGTCTACGTTAAAGCAGTGGTTGGAAAAACGGAACACGGCGGAATCTCGCTTGGACATAAACGACACCGCATTGATTCCTCTCAAGTCGAATGTGCGGTTCAATACAATCATGGAAATTTTAAGACAGTTGCTTCAAGGTATGTTGAAAATATTTGTACGTTTGTTATTGATTGATTTGTTTTAATGTGCTAGGTTTGGAATATATTCATTCAAAGCGAATAGTTCATCATGACATTAAACCAAGCAATGTATTTATACAACTAGATAATGGATCATTGCTCGTCCAACTTGGAGATTTCGGACTTGCTTGTCCTCTTCAGTGTGCCAGGCATAGTTTAGCACTGGGCACGAGATTGTATGCTGCACCCGAGCAATTGAATGGAAAATGCGATCCAAAGGTTTGTTTCTTAACTCTTACTCTACAATTCCATTCTCGGTTTTTAGGGAATTTCTTCATACAAAGAACTAATAAGCAGGTCCGCCGCTGCCCATTGTGCAATGCACAAGGGCGCCTGATCAGAAGGGCGCCAAATTGTCTGTAATTATTTAAACAGATATAACTAAAAATGAAATGCTTTTGGGACTAAAACAGCAAGAATAATTATTCAAACACTCTGTTTGTAAACTTTATTTTAGCAAAATTAGTCCTTGTTCAGAATTTTAAAAGGGCGCCAAAATGTTTTGCATAAGGGCGCTTGACACCCTAGCAGCGAGCCTGCTATTAAGTTATTTTAAATTTGTGCATTTTAACAACTTTCACTCTAAAAACCTATTATATAATTTTGCTCTGCAATATTTAAAAGAAATTATTTTTCATTAAACATTAAGTTGCCAGAACATTAACTTTCACTTTATCCTTTTTTGTTTTTAGAGTGACATGTACTCTCTAGGTATAGTGGTATTTGAGTTGGCAGAGACGTTCAAAACCGACATGGAAAGGGTTCGAAGTATCACAGAACTGCGCAAGTGTCACCTGTCCTCTCACCTGCTCGTTCAACAACCCCAACTGGCACACATAATCAGCCAACTTGTGACGCAGAAGCCGCAAGACCGTCCCGATGCCACAGCTCTGCTGAAACGCATCACAGTCAACGCAAGCGAATCCGACTTGGTCAACAGATTAAAGTGTCAAATCGCAGAGAAAGATGAAGAGATTTCACGGTTGAAGCAGTTGCTTAAAACTGCGGGGGTAACCAGCGAATGAAATTGTTCAAACTCATTTGATTTTTTTTTTTTTTTTAGTATAATAAACGTGCTATTTTTGTATGTATATTGCGGTTTAATTTTTAGAGTGGAAGTCGTTTGTAACTTTATGACCATGAACAAATTTGCGTTTGAGGTGAGAATTGTATTGTATTGTGTGTTTTGTACTTAATTTCATTTGTTGAGCGAATGAAGTCGTGTAACTGTGCATTTTATTTGATTTTAACTTGCAATGTATGTACATTCCCCTTATTAATTTATTGTTTTCAATAGTGGACAGTCAAATTAATAAACAATATTTTATTGCTTGTGAGATAATTTTAGCAAGTTGCTGTTATTTTTGACTTTGTGTGTACTAGTCAAACCAAAGATGCTTATTTTAATTAAAAAGCAAAAAATTGTAACGTTTTCAGTAAAGCTTTCCGTATTCAAAATTTCACACATTTTTCATTCTTTTATTTACATGTTCTATCACATACATGGTTTTATGTTGCAATAGGAATGTACATGTTTGTTCTTGAAATCGGTAAAACTTCTTCCATTTGTTTTCCTTGGAAGGTCTCATTGTAGGCAATTAATTGCTTTCATGTTTTCAATGAAAGCCTAGTTGCCAATTTTTCATCATAAAAAAAGATTAACTATTTTTTTTACCATCTCTCATCATGTTATGTAAGACATATCATAAGCAGTAGGTTATGACAGTATTACTTTAATTTTTTTTTTATTTTAGAAATTATGTAGATTTAAATCTCAATTAAGTTTAAGATTGTTGATTTGTATGTTCAGTGACATTCACGTTTTTTTGAAATTAATGCAGATTTAAATCTCATTCCGCATTAATACTTAAAGAATGTGGATTGTCTGCTTGATGAAACTGCCTACTTAACCGTGGTGGAAATTAATTGTGTTTGTAGGTGTACTTCCGTTGTGCGGGTGCAAGTACCTACAAGTTGTTTTGTATAGACTTTTACTTCGATATTGGAAGAAAAGATTCCTCATTGACTTTAGTCAATTTTTGTACAATTTTTACATTATTTATTGTACATTTCTATGACTGATTATGTAATAATAATGAAAAATTGTGATAATTAGATAATAAAGTTTGTTAAAAATTAATTCTGCGTTGTGTTTACTAATTTATTTCAGTAAATAACAACAAAAGATTATTCCTGGGCTCATGAGAAATAAACTAACAACCTTCGAAATAAATAAATAATATAATTTACAATGAAGACCCGAATCGATTGTTGAGTATACAGAAATTGCAGGGGGCCACAAGTTTCCTGCAAGATTATTTTCAACTAGATTCGCACTCTTTACACCGATGATTTAATTTAAATGCCTACCAAATGCATTTCTAATTAATTTATTGCATTTTCTATAGACACAGCAATCCTGCTGGGGATATGGAAGATCTTTTATTTCAGTGAACGATACAATCTAAAAGCACAAATGGCCGCTGCTACTAGTGATACTGTACAGTGGAGAATTTTACGTTTAGTGTCGTCCTTGCGGACAAGCACAACTGGAGATGCTGCCGACATCGCAGTTATTACTTGCAATTTGGCTAGCTTTTTAGGATCTCGTTCTACCTGAAATTATGCAAATATTTACTGTGTGTATAAATTTGTTAAGTAATTTATTGATCTCACCTGATATTTTACACAATCATCGAATTGCCACGACGCTGTGTACAAACTTGTGCAAAGCAGAGAAAATGCTCCAAGGGGGCCACAAATATATGGATTTTCTGGCCAAACTAAACCTGCAATGAAACAACAACAAATTAAAAAAATATTGAGGCACAAACGCAGATTTCAATAACATACCAACTGTTTCATTGAAACTGGAAAAAAGACAGAAAAGGCTACATTATAAAACAAGAAAGTAAAGTGCAAGTGTTTGTTTGCTTGCTAAGCCACGTATACTTCACAATACTTTCCAGGCAAGCAGTCAAGGGATTATAAGCAAGTGCATATAAAATATAAATACGCATATATTTCTTAATCAAAATGAAACACTGTATAGAAAGATATTTAGTAATATCTTTACCCGTCACAATTGATCCTAATCCAGATAAAACGGCTGTCTTATGTAAACAGTTACCAACACTAATCCAGCGAGCTGTCTCATCCCCAAGTTGAGTCGGTTCAATTACAATAATATTACAGCAGCTATCAAGTGCTCTCTCCAGCTCAAGGGCGAAATCCTGAGTTGCGTACTCACTATCATAAACTTCCCTTATCACAGCCACGTTTGTTGAATGCAGGGCTCTTTAAAAAAAAAAGGAGAATGTCAATACTGGGGGGGATGGTTAAACATCTTGAAGGGCGACTCACCTATCTCCACCTGCATCCATTTTTTTTATAAATAAATATGAATTAGATTAATATTCGATGGTCCTTGCGACGCTCGTTGATTTTTAGAGTGACAATCTACTCACTAGCAAGGTTATGTAGTTCTGTTTGTTATTTGTTGACCATTGATCTTTTGAAAGGGTGAACGGTTATTATTAGATGGTTTCGTTTTGTCACACCAAACAAAGTGCCCGTAATGATTTTGATTGCGATGAGCGACGAAAAGGCCGTAATTAGTAACAAAACTGAAAAAATAGGGACATTCATTTTTCATTTTTATTTTTGTTATACGATGGTGAAGTTTACTTACTTAGATCACAATTTATAATATTTTGAAGCTAATTCGACTCATTTTACAATTACGGTTACTCTTGCTCAAAATACATTTAATCACATTATGGTTTATAATAAATTGAAGCCAATAAAAATGTAGCGTTTGTAATTAGCGCCCTTCTACGACTTTGCACGTTGCCAACAGTCACTGTCGCCAAGGCAACGATCCTCCCTAGATTTTCATGCAAAAATTATTCCAATGTAAAATTTAAATACCTCAATAAGGAATTTCTTATCTTAGGGAATAAATTGAGGAAATATACGAGAACTTATTACACACATTTTATACGTAAATTAGTAATTGAAATACTGACTGATGTAGAGTGCAACTTTTCTGTCATTTTTACTAGAGCGCACAGTATACCGCGTGTTAGGGATATTCAATATACATCGATGCATCGAAAACATCGATATTTGAGGTTCGATACATCGAATCAATCCGATGCATCGTAGAGGTTTATATTTATTCGATACATCGATGTTTTTCAAGCGATGCATCGAAAATAGAAAACGTAAATTATTATGTATTTATTTAGTTAAAAGAAGACGAATTTAGTATTTAAACAAGCAATTACGGTCTGGTTTGTCAAACACAAGTTAACTTTAAGTTAAAGTTAACCTTCAGTTAATTACCATAACAATTGTCTTCGTAGTGGTTACTATGGTAACAAACTGAAAGTTAGAGTTATCTTGTGATTGACAAACCGGCCCTATTCTACACACTGTAGACATACCAAAATTGCTTAGGTACGCGAACTTCCCAACTCGCCTCATATTAAGCAATTTAAAAGTCTGAGACTGGCAGCATTGCGTTTATAACGAGTGTTTTTTAAAAATTGGCATCGAAATTGGCCGTGACAAGGTGCTTATTGTGAACGCACCACAATTTTAAATATTGTAAATCCTCATATTGTCTGTTTTCTTTATTACAACAGATCTCATTTTATTATCGTTTTTCGTTTATTGCAATAGATTACATTCTAATGACGTCCTATCATACTGTTGAGTTCGAAACCTCGAAAGCAAGATTAGGAATTGCAAGGGGTGTCCTGCGTGAGCGAATACTAGCGGGCGGTGCGAGCGGCGCGGGCGTCGCGAATTTATCAAACTCAAGCAAAGTAATGTAGGTGTCCTACGTGAAGTCGCATCGACCGCAAAAGCGATTCGCGCGAATTTCGCGCGGTTGACGCGATCAAATAATTTGATTTTTCCGCGCGTATCGCTACACCGACCGTTTCACTTGTCGAGTCGTATTTTATTAAAACAAAATAAAATAAGTAAAAGTAAAATAAACTGGAAGAATTTTTAAGTCTTCCGTATAAATGGTGAAACTCTCCAAATTTCATTCTTTCCAGATAAATCAGGTGCACTGACGATTTTTTTTTCTGTTTTCTACTATAGTAGCGTAATTTTAAACTTACGTTGACAGATATTAACATTTTATGGTATTTGTTCGACCACCCCATTTTTACGTGACTAGCCACGATCTGTTGTTTTATACTTGTGAATTTTTGCGCGATTCGCGGATATATTAGTTTATTAATGCAGGACGTTGCACGCTCAAGTCACGCCGCTCGCACCGCGCGATTTGGCGATTCGCTCGCATCGCCCGCTTCGCAAAACTGTTCGCTCACGCAGGACGGTCTGTCACTGAGGCGGTTGCGGTAGCGTTTGCGATGACGGTGGTGGTTACAAACGTTCACATGCGAGCGATCACAGTACAGTTACGTAAATTCCTCTAGGCAGATCTATCTTGTCGCATGTATGTGAATGGTTTTCATCGCCACCGCTATCGTAATCGCTATCGCAATCGCCTCAGTGTGTGTCCCGCTTAAGGCAACATAAGAACAAAAAGATCAGTTACTCATTACAAAAGTAGAGTTTAAATTTCTTTTCTCATTTCAAGATTTTGAATATTTCATTCAACATCCCTTTTGTACTATTCAAATTAACCTAATAGTACAAAGACACTGAATAAATAAGATGTCGTTCATTAAAAAAAGAAAGAAAAAAGATAGCTGTCACATCAATATGGTTTTGGGCGCACCCGCACAAGTGGTGTCTTGTTTCTGAACACAGTCCTGAATTTGCAACAGATATTGAATTGCAATTTAAAAACACATTGATGCACACTGCACAAGGTGATCCATTTAAAAAAGTCCTTTGCCTGCATCTTGAAGAAACTTTTTAGAAGGATGTAAAAGTATTAGGAGCAGAAGAAGAAAATGTCAACCGAAAACGAAACTAATTTTGAATCGGATTGTAGCTGTGGAACTTGCTTGATGAAAAGTTGTCTGCACGTTCACAGTAGGACTTAAGTATGGAAGGTTAAAATGTATTAAACACAAAAATGCACAATATTTTAAAACATACCATACCTACAATTTGAAATGTTTTTGGACACACTTTGATTTCTTCAGGATATTTTTTCCATAAAACTTAAATAATTTAAATACAATATAAAATAATAAATATAAAATATTTCTCTAGACCTGACAACCAATAAAATTTCATGTTTTGTCTAATAGAAATTATTTTTATAAAAAAATAAAATCTGACGTTCAAAAGTATGAATTAATTCAATATATCCTTCTTTGAACAATTAAATAATTACATAAAACATTAATTTTGAACAATTTAATTATTTTTTAATTTACCTAATTCAATACATTTGAATTTTAAAAACCATTGATCCTATTCATTATCAATAGATGGCGGCAGGTATTACAGGACATCGTCTTTTGCTGGTCTTTTGGTTGCAAGGCCCGTGGGACACCATGCAAGATTTAGGGCGTGTACCGAAATTACCAAATTGTAACCAGGTTGGTTGTGGTTGCTAAATATTGCGTTCCGTAAATAACAGATTCCATTTAAGAAACGCAATATTTAGCTACCACAACCAACCCTGGTTACAATTTGGTAATTGCGGTACACGCCCTTAATTACAAAGTGAGCGAGATGAGCTACCACAGTGAATTCTAATTGGTTGAATTGGCACTTCTCGCTCACTTCGTAACAAAAATGTTATCAAATCTTGCATAGTGTCACATGGGCCTAATAATATATAGTAATTTAAAAGGTGTGTTCGTTTGTCCTGCACTTTTCTACACTTTTTGCACCAACCGCTCCTGAGAGAGTGAGATGTATATAATATTTTGTAAATACGAGTGAGGAATGTAGAGTAAAGGAGTTAAAAGTGTAGAAAGTGCAGAACAAACGAACAAACCTAAAAAGACAAGAAGGAATTTGTCCGACTACATTTTTTCGAATTTAAGCAACTCCACAGGTTCATAGTAGATGGCGCAATATGAAGTAACTTTTACACAATTTGGTAAAGAACTGACCTCCATATTTACTTCTTGGTTTATCAAACGACTTGCTTACTTGGTTCTCGATCAAATTTCGTTCGGATTACGACTTATAATGTATTTCTAGAAAATTATAAAATCAGGGCGTTGCTTAGCGGAGTTTCAAACCAATTCAAAAAATGAATTCTGTAAACTTCAATGAAATACGTGGTGCCGCGTGGTGCTTTCTGAAAGAGAATGGCGAAATTTTATCTAATTCGCGTCTCTCACCGCCACCATCATTATTTTAAGTGATATGACTTTTCCTATACGAGTTGAACGGGGGTGTTCTTCACCGATGGCTCTCGGGTCGCGATCGCGATTAGGCAAAGCGAATAGGTGAAACGTGAGTGGATGAAGTTGCGGTAGTTGGAGTGCAGGCGAGGAGAGTGTGACGTGTATTTTGTGATCGTGAGAAAAGGCACAGTAAACAGGTGCATATTGGTGTCAACAAGTGCAGCGGTGATGATGGTGCGCGATTGCTGGTACAAAGATGTATCGTCTGTCAAAGAGGGCGGCTAAGCCTGGTGTGTCATGTCGCAGTGTAAGAAATTCGCGCCCAACATCTTTCACAAGACCAAGTGCTCCAACTGCTTTCGGCAGAAAGAGGAGCACTCGGCTGAGGCTCTGGAATGCAACCGAGTGAGTCCCGCTACATTCCTACATAAGCTCTCTATTGAAAATGTCGCCCTCTAAATTTGCCATTCATTGACATCGATCTTAAATCTCGAGATCAATTGCATGTGTGCTTACGTACATACTACACGCAAGTAAATTAAGAAAAAACAAAAGACTAAAAAAGTACGTGATGTGTGTATGCTGTGCTCAGTAGGCTGTGTATACGTAACGTGATACCTCTAGTAAATATTTGTTCTAAACCAATCGATTGTTGAAACAATTGAACCGTGTTGTTTACCAGCACCAATAAAATAAACCTCACGTAATTTATTAACTTTGTACGGCGTGATGTAATAACTTGTTAGACGTGTTATCACCGTGACTGACGTTGTACGAAAACGTAAAAAGTAGGTAGGATCGCTGAAAATTGGGGAAAAAATATCTTGCTTGAACTTCATGTTCTAAAACAAACGGAATTTAAAGAATTTTGTATGGTTTTCAACTAATTCATGCGAACAAATCCATTGGCGCAAGAGCCCCAAGAGTTTTGAAGTAATTGTTGCTTGATCAATGTTGTAAATCGTTAATTATCAAGGGCGCCATCTGTAGGAAAAATCGCAAAAAATATTCCTGGAAAGGAAGTTAGTTGCCTCAGACGTGCTTGGCAGTTTGATGAGATGCTTGACAAGTTTGATGAGTAACCATTCATCTATCTTATTCAGATTGTAATGTGAAAAGGCGTTTAATGTCGCCATGCAAAAAGATTAGGTTTTGTCTTGTGTACGTGATAAATACCAATTTCCACTAATCCATTATCAATTGTTTTTTAATTACAATTTTTTTTCCGACTTGTCAGTCACGTTGACAGTTTTGCTAGCTATTGTCCGTTTACTTGACATCCGCACTGTCAATGTCAACATTTGAAAAAAATTCATGATTTTGAGCATACCTGTACAGTAGCGGACAATAAAATCCGGGCAAGAATTTGACAAGTCGTTCGTAGTTAGACAAATTTGGTAGATCAGGCTTTTATTGAGGTTATATTTCTGTCAAAATTTATATTAAATGTCAGAATTACTAGTGACATTTTGTATAATATGTGTTAAACGTCAAAAATGTTAGAGTGAGGTTTACATTGGACAAATGGTGTGCCCGGATTTTATTGTCATTTACATTCAGTTACTAACATGTCAGTGGAGAAAAGCCAGATTATGTATGGTATGGCGTATAAATAACGTTAGAAAATATTTGTTTGCACTCAAAATTAACGACGCCTCTCTAAGATGTATTAAATTATTATGAATAAATTTAAAATACTGTTAAATAAAACAAGAAATGTCACAAATGTGCAGTGATGCCAACATGCTATCCAGTTTGACAGTGCGGATGTCAAGTAAACGAACTATTATCAAAATATTAAGCGAAATATCTAATGGTCGATAATAGGCCGAGATTGTTGGCAACATTTTTGGTGACACTACCTGGGGCCTATTTCATAATAAAATACAAGCTAATAATATCAGTAATGAATAAAACGTTTGATGATCGGATTAAGGACGAAGTAAAAAACTTTAGCTGACAGTTTCGGTGTATAAACCGACAGTTTTGGTTTACAAACTGAAACGGTCAGCTGAATGAACGAATAATTTTGTATTTCGTCCTTAATCCAATCATCAAACGTTTTATTCAATTGTACTAATATTATTAGCTTGTATTTTATTATGAAACAGGCCCCTGGGGTCCCTAGATTTGAGTGACATTTAATTATCTAATAGACCTGTCAAAATGTTTCAATCTTCTGACTTCGTGGTCACTTATGATGTAGCTATATTCTATTTTTTCTTTCTACTTTGGTAACTTATTGAGAAAGTATAGTGAAGACTTTTTTTAATTCTAACTGTGGCCAATTCAATTTAACAATATCATTTTCTTTTCCTATAAGTTTGTCTTCTTTGTTATTTACCTATGTATTTCCATATCTAACATAAGTGATGGATGGCACTTCCAAAGTACCGAAATCACAATATTTTAACTTGAAATGCAGATTTGTAAAATTGAAATAAGAAATCCATGCCTGTGTCAAACGCTGATGCTATGAGCTGGTGTCGAATCAGGTCAACCAACATAAAATTTGAAATCGCTAACAGAGATGACAGCGTGTTTCTAAACCTTACGTTGGCTTGATTACTATTACTATTTGGCAACTATCATAAATTGTGAGGTTAAGTTTAACAATAATTAGTAGACGAATTAGGACGCTCAAGCAGAGATAATTCCCTATCTTGGCTGAAATTAGCCGTTCTTTTTTGACTAATCAGTAATAAAACTAAACAGCTGAAAACACAAAGCAGCGAGATAACGGAATCATATACATAACCTCAACATATTGAGATCAGGACTTACTTGACGCCTCTAATTTTTATTATGGTTTTCGAAGGTGACCTTGAGGCGTGAAGCTTCTGCTTATGGATGGACTACATAAGTATGACGTATTTGGAGGAGTGAGGAATTTTTCCAAACAAACAAAACCACATGGATTTTTGACATTTTTTTTCTTTACCACGTAACAATAAAATAAAGCAGAAATGGATTGACTTGATCATTTTAAGATTCTAATTCAAACGTTAATCTAGTACGAATGAATTAGGTGTGATATTTAACTTATTTTAGGCGTACTACACCAGCGTCTTCACACAAACCTAACCTCAAACGTCAAAAATCGCAGCCATGTGCTTCGATTTTACTGTTTACCCTAGCAGCCGTTGCTACTTGGAAAAGTTTTGACGTCAGCACTTATGCTGTCCATTATCGTGCTTTCGTGAAAAAGAAGAAATCAGCGTTGCCATTTCAAAACAACGATTTTTCCCAGTGTTGCCAATGCAAAATAACGATTTTTCCCTGTAACTTTGAGCAAAATGTGAATTTGGAGTGTTGATTTTTCATTTGTGATTAATTCGCTGCGGCATATTTGGTGTTTAATACAATTCATAAATCTTGTACTCGCACCAGAGTTTGATTGGACCTAAGACTGTCAGCTGTCAAAAACCGATCGGAACTTACAGAAAACTGACAGTGTGATGAATTTTCGACTGATCTGAATGAACTGCTTAAAATCAATCATGCTTCGTACTTGTACCAAATATGAGGAAATGAAGACCTTGATCACAGAATTTCTTATGTTGCATCTATCTACCAGTGCAATACCCTGCATGGCGCTTTCACTGTGGAAAGCTGATAAACTAATTTTCATAGGAGAAAACAGATATACCCACGTTTACTCACTTGATGTGATTACCTCAAATTTTACTCTCTTTGACCTATAATAACCGATTTCTGGTAATTACACGCACTTTGGCAACCCTGGATCCTAATAACTAACTCCTAACTTCAATTTGAAGGATTCGTCAAATTTATGCAATTTTAAAATGCTTAATATGGAACATAAGAATCATTTTCACTTATTGTTAGTTATTTTGAATGAATTATTTCTTTTTTGTAGTAAAAATCTCAAATGTGGGATGTTGACGAATTTTCCAGTGTTGCCATCTATAAAAAAATCATGTTTATATATTTACTTAATTTTCGTACGCTATTAGGAAATGGTTGCAATCTATTACGTTGTAATTTTTTCACTTTTCAGTTACCCTTGTAAAGAACTTGATGACTTTTAACTTTATACCGACAGTTTTAATTGACTTAGCGCCATCTATTATTTAAAATCCTAGAATTGACACTGTTGCAGTTAAATGCCAAATTTTAGGTTGGTAGTTGGGTTGGTAGAAATTTTAAATAACATGCGCAGTAAAGGAAAACATTGTATTCGCGAAATCAAACAAAGTAGGCGACCTCTGCTGATACCATGGAAAGGGTGAACAACATTTCACGGATTGGTTTACATTGAAAACATCAGAAAACATGCACCAATCAAACTTCGCAACTGCAATGTTGTTCACCCTTTTATCGGCCATTTTGCGATTAACAGAGACCTCTCGCGTTGACAATTAAGTCGCGAATAGAGAAACGCAGCTAAGTTTGCAGTTGCGTAGTTAGTGACGTATTACGTACCAATTGATTGTAAACAAAATACAATAAATAATTTCAGCATTTAACACACTGAATTTAATGCAGCTAAAGAGTTTTTGTAAATAAGATTCTCATTTACTGCAGCGATTTGTACTTATTTAAGTAATCATGGAATAAATAAATAAAAATATATGTACAGTAGCGGACAATAAAATCCGGGCACACCATTTGTACAATGTAAACCTCACTCTAACATTTTTGACGTTTAATACGTATTATACAAAAAGTCACTAATAATTCTGACGTTCAATATAAATTTTGACAGAAATATAACATCAGTAAAAGTCTGATTTACCAAATTTATCTAAATACGAATGACTTGCCAAATTCTTGCCCGGGTTTTATTGTCCGCTACTGTACCCTGATTATGCGTTTACATATCGGTCGTTCGTACGACTCCGCGATTTTGACAGTTGAGGTTATGAGATTTGAGTGGCTAAATTTTCTTAAATTATATTCGTTTTCTTACTGTTTCGTGTCAGTTCTTATTAGACTAAAATGCCTAAACCACTGCGTAGCCAATCAAAGGAGTTAGTTGCTTCTCTGATTAAATATTTTGGAAGAGAAAAGGTTTAATGGCAATCGTTAAGTCGCTTCATAACTACTATAAACGTACTAGGCATTCATGTTCATGACGACGCGTCACTGCAAACTTAGCTGCTTTTCCCTACATATACAAAGTACGATATTGTGATATTTTCTTATAAGATGTGTAAAATACGATGTCATAACCGTGTTTACGACATCTATTTTACTGTAATGTGAAAATTTACTTTGAAAGTTTATGTCTTTATTTATTTCCCTGGCGCCAAAGTACAAATCTAATCTGTCAAATTTTTCAGTGTTGCCATGTTGTCCTATTCCAGTTTTAAAATTAGTTGATGTCACGGTATAACGCGCGTAGGTACGTTTTATTTATTGGTTAGTTAATAATAAACGAAGTACAAAAAATTGTTTACGAATAGCAATTACAAATACATAGATT
Organism: Dorcus hopei; assembly: GCA_033060865.1. NCBI lineage: Eukaryota > Metazoa > Arthropoda > Insecta > Coleoptera > Lucanidae > Dorcus > Dorcus hopei. Next base: position 11,031,388 of record CM065422.1, read on the forward strand.
CAAAACAGAACAGTAGAAAATTCTTTGATAAGTCTGCCAATCAACTTGGGCACTTGGAGTAATTTCTCTCGAGTTCGCCATTCAAGGCGTTGTTTTATTCTCCATTAATTTCAAGACCTGTCAGACTGTATATGGAAATTCAAGATTTATCACATTAAACCGTAATTAAAAACAAATTGAAGACGGTGAGATTAGATAAATTATGATTTGAGTAATCACTCAATTGAACAAAATCGAAGAATATCTTGATCTCAAAACACAAAGGTGGGTGTTCAAGTGCGAAGGATATTTACTATTTCTATTTATTTTTATGTATTGTATGATTGTACATATAGGTATTGTTAATAATTTCGAAATATTTACATACTTGCATATATCGGATGATTCTGTATTAGGATTTCGTACATACTTATGTATACCTACAGATTATTTAATGCTATGGTTTAGGGGATGATATAACGAGAAATGTCAAATTTAAATGTGAATGACAAAAAACAAATTGTTGCTTGCATCCTATGGGGCCCCATACTGTTTGTTGCACCACCCTCCCCAACTGTTATACGTCACCTTATTCAGTTACGTATACAGCAATATATCGGCTGTTTCAAATTCTATGTATTTCAAGATTGCAACTATACACGGTTGTCTGCAACACAAAGAAGGCAATAAGAAACTCAGACTACTTATTTTCAAGAGTTATCGGTAGCGTATCCAGAAGTGCCTTGTTTATGTTGGAAAGTCCTTTGAAGAACTTTAGAAAATAAAGCTTCTATGCTTGGTTTGATAGAACCGAGTACGTAATTCATTATCTGCAGCCGTTCTTACTTCATGCATATTGCAACAGATTGCCTGACATTCCGCACACGCAGAATTTGGAAAGTATTTTCCATCTTGAAACGATTTAAAAGCCTTATCTGTGCCAGCGGCTGCACACCGAGCATACCAATTAATTTAATGCACGTCAATTGCCGGTTTTCACTAGTCGGTGCGTGAGTTAGAAATGTTTACAACACGTGTCGCCGTAAATCGTAACTCGATACCCGTGGACTGTATTCGGTGGAAACTTATGTTTACGTTGGGTAACTGATATCCCAACATTCCGATAAGGATTCTGGTCGAAACGCTCGGTTTACTCTGCTTCCCTTATGGGTTTCTTAATGCCACTGTTTGTTTGGACATTCGATTTGATTTTAAAAGCTTTGGTTTCATTCAGGTTGTTTTAAGAAATGAAATCGAGGTATTTGTTGCAGGTGATTCTTGAAGCTTTATTATTTTTTAATCTAACATACAGCAAACAGGAAGTTACCAATTACCTACTTATTATCATTGTTTGATATCTGTGTTTGTAGTGGCCTTACTAAAATAAACCGTTGACATAAGCGCTATATTGTATTACTTTGTAAATAGTAGTTTATTCTAGTATCAGTATTCTGAAGAAAGAAAAAGTACAAAGCGATTATTAGATCACGTGCCAAACGATTAAAAACAACGCCCAAGGCGTTTCGGGGATTTTCCGGAATAATTCCTGCAAGAATGCAATAATTATGTAATTGAACACAGAATTTAGTAAATATCTTCAAATTGTATGAAATTACACGATCGTCAATAAAATAATAAAATGAATAAAATGATCTCATTTTATTACGTTAAACATTCACATGTTAGGCCCGTGTGACACCATGCAAGATTTGATAACATTTTTGTTACAAAGTGAGGGAGATAAGCTACCACAGTGAATTCTGATTGGTTGAATTGGCACTTCTCGCTCACTTCGTAACAAATCTTGCACAAGAAATATCATAGTCTCACACGGATCTTAGTTAACAACTTCATTTCGGTGAAATTTTGGAGTTGGTCAAAAGATGGCGCTGTTGTTCATTCATTCCAACCATATACAAATATGCCCAGATTTTTTTTTCTATAGACATGCGTAACCATCAAATGCTGCGTTAACGTAATAAACAAATAAAAGAAGTTTTCGAAAATATGTGAGTTTAGAAATTCTTTAAGATCTAAAGAGTAGGTACCTACGAAAAAAAAAACCAGTTTTAGGCCCACCAGGTGACACCGTGCAAGATTTGATAACATTTTTGTTACAAAGTGAGGGAGATGAACTACCACAGTGAAATCTGATTGGTTGAATTGGAACTTTCCCGCTCACTTCGTAACAAATCTTGCACAAGAAATATCATAGTGTCACACGGGCCTTAGTTTGGTGAAAATTATTCATAATTCAGTTTTTGGTGTTGGTCAAAAGATGACGCTGCGATCACCTCTCGTTTTAACTGCAAGCGACATGCTCATTCTTTCAATCTAACCATCAACATATTCGGCCACGTTTTATTCGACTTGATTTGATTTATAATAGTGTTTTTTTTTGTCGTTGATAAAGAACATCTTTAACTTGTAGAATCGCGACAATTAAAATATCTAGCCAAAATATCAGCCAGAGATGGCGCTTCATTTCAAAGGTAACACCTCACATTCTATCGTGTAAACGATGTAAATCGCTACAATCAGAATAAAACAAATTCTCAACCCTGGTGAGAGATGGCGCCTCATTTCCTGCATAAATGCAGCTATAGAACATTTTAAATTTCTTATTAATCTTGTTAAGAATATGTTGTACAACTAGATGTAAATAAGTAAAAAAAGCAGGGGTTTAATTTGGTGAAATATTTATAATCCAGCTTTTCGTATTGGCCAATAGAAGGCACTGTGACCTTTCACTCTAAGTTTAAGTATAACCACAGTATAAAGATTACACAGTAGCGCGACTCTCATGAAAATATTCAGTTCGCGCATAACATCCCGCGCAAGGTCTGAGTCACAATCTCGGGATGCAGAGCTCATTCATTCACGGCTCTGGTACCGAGTGGATCTTTATAATTATGTTAATACACATTATTTATGCCTTGTTTTTTTTTTACCACGTCCACTAAACACTACAATCCGGCCCTGGTGTGTGGGCACGTGTAAATTTACAATTTACAACAAAATCGCTCACACTTAAAGCAGAACAAACAGTTCGACACGCCCCTTTTATCTACTCGAGGTCAATGAAAATCCAGTAAAGAGATCAAAGTGCCGACAAGCGAGTTGCGCTACTGTATTCTTTATACTGTGGTATAACTTTAAACAACTGTCTAGCAGTTTTGATGGCGTCTTATTTAACTTGACAGAGTTGTTTTTTTATTGTATGAAATAATTATTTATGTATATGTATAGCGTTCTACCACCATAAAGAAATAAACGAATAAAGCACAAAATTCTGGGTTGAGATTGGTGAAATTCATAGTTCAGCTATTCCTGTAGGCCAAAAGATGGCGGTGTGATCTCGCACTCTTAGCCTCACTCTAAAGGCGTTTTCGGAAAATTCTCTGATTGCAAAGATTAACCCTAGCAGGTTAGTAGTCAGGTTGGTGAATTTTCGAACGCGAATGTGGTTGTCAGGTCAGTATCACAATAACCACATCTGACCAAGTTTGGCAAACCCGCCATTTTGTGCAAAATAATTCGCAAATAATTAAACACTTTAATTAAGACAAATCAAATTATTCGTTAGTACATGTCACACATTTCAAATTACCCAAACTTCAAAAAAGGAAGCAGATGAACATAGCCTCATAACAGAACCTAACTCTGCTCAATGACTAGGACTAGGGTTACTTGGGTCATGTACCTGTACTAATTTTCGAATGTAGAACAAGTAACCAGGTTTAATAAACGAACGCTTTTCCAAGAACCTGACTGCTCCGAGCAAATTTCCGAAAACGCCTTTAGTTTAAGTTTAAGTCTAACCTTAAATAACTATCTAGCAGTTTTGATGCCGTCTGATTTGACTAGACTTAGTTGTTTTTTTATTTGTTTGTAGTAATTATTTATAACGAGCGTCTAAATAAAAACCTGGTCAAGTGGGTTGTGATCGAGAATTTATCCATTGCATTTACGTAGCAGAATTACTAAATGTAGCCTACTTGACCAGGTTTTATTTAGACACGAGTTACTTGGTTGTATCACCATAAAGAAACAATCGAATAAAGCACAAAATTCCGGGTTTAAGTTGGTGAATATTCATAATTGAGCTTTTACTATTGGCCAAAAGATGACGCTCTCGTTCTAACCTTAAACATCATTCTAACAAATTTGACATGACTCAATTGGTTTTTTTTATTCGCATATAGTAATTGTCCATACAAGGCAGTAGAATCGCCACAAACAAGGTAACTCGCAAGATAATAAATAAAGATAATAAAATAAAGCATAAAATTCTGGGTTTAGTTTGGTGCGAGAATTCATAATCCAGCTTTCAATGTTTGCCAATAGTTGGCGTTGGGCCTCTCATTTATCCTTGAACATCTTTCTAGTAAATTTGACAACGTTTTGGTTTCTTTTTATTCGTTCGTAATAAACGCCCATACAAGGTTGTTGTAGATTCGCCACAGAGAAGGCAAGGAAATAAAATAAAGGCACAAAGTCCTGGGTTTATTTTGGTGAAAATTTGCAACACAGTTTTTTCAGTGTTGGCCAACAGATGGCGCAGTAACCTCTCATTCTAACTTTAAACATCATTTTAGCAGATTTGACTTGACTCAGTATTTTTTTTTCAATTCGTTTGTAGTAATTGCCCCAAAGGAATAAATAAATAAATAAATAAATAAAAAAATAAAATAAAGTACAAAATTTTGGGTTCAGTTTGGAGAAAATTCCTAATCCAGCTTTCAGTGTTGGACAGAAGATGGCGCTACAATCTCTTATTCTAACCTCAATAAATATCTTGTAAGATTGATAGTGTCTTGTTTAACTTGATTCGGTCGTGTTTTTTTTTTTATTTTAATAAGCGTCCTCACAAGGCCGTAGAATCGCCACAGTGAAATATATTCTCTCCTCTATCAATTTCCACACACAAATGTACTGAAAAGAAATGTTCTAACGTACTTGCTGCTTATCTTGTTAAGAATGTACCACGGTTTAACAACTTTAAAACTAGTTTATTAAAATATCTAGTTCATTGCGTAGTAAACTTACAACTGTCTTTATTAACTGTCAATAGATGGCGGTTAAAATTAGTCAGTCACGTCAGTCATACCGTCAGTCATAAGGTACTAAATCAACATACTTCGTATAGAGGTAACGCATTTAGTGATTTTTTATAACTATCCTTGTCGCACATTCCTCTCATCTAGGGATAAAAAACAGTTGGAAATATTATTTGAAGTGACTTTTGTCAAAGTTACTGTCAGTGGTTAACAAAATTGAGTTTAAATATCGCATCCCAAACTTTTATCGCATGACATTTAATGATTCCACCTTTTTCGTAAAAGAAACATTCTGCACTTCTTAAAATAACAACTCTTTAATTGGTAAATAACTTAACAGACTTAACTAGACATAACCTAATACACTTTTAAATTGAAACCAGTGACATTGCGGTAAATAGAATTCCCTAAAACTGTTGTCTTCCTTATTGCACTTGCGACAATTGTATTTGTTATCTTTGTTTCTCAATCCTCTCACGAGAGGAATGGGATTGCGTTACCTGTACGGAGTGTTGATTTAGTACCTTAGTCAGTCATACAGTCACTAAATAAATACAGTACCGCAATCCATATGCTTAATGAAGAAACCACGTTTTTGCACTAAAATGGCCGACTTTCCACTTTCGTCAACTTAAGTAACCACTTTGCTCAACTTCAGTAACCACTTTGGTTAACTCCAGTGACCACTTTGGTCAACTCCAGTGACCACTTTGGTCAACTTTAGTGACCATTTTCGTTCATATGCTTAGTGTTAATGTGTGAGATAAAGAAAACGTTTTTGCACTAAAATGACCGTCTTTTCTAGTTATTTTCTTTCCGGCAAGCTTAAATGGTCGACATTTCTAGTGATTTTTTTTCGGCAAGTTTAAATTGCCGATTTTTCTAGTGATTTTCTTTCTGGTAAGTTTAATCAAATTTAACGCCTGTCAAATAAAAGTTTAAAATGCCCGAATGTATCGTTGTTAGGGTTGGATGTTCAAATTTCTCGCCAATATTTTGCACTAAAATGGCGGCTGATTGCGGTACTGTAATTATTTAGTGACAGTAGTCAGTCATTCAGCTTGTTTGTTGGTTGTGTTTTCGGGGGAGGTCATTTAGGGCCAGCAGTATAAAACGTAGTTAACCATTCGATCAAGTTAACTGTGTGGTTAAGCAATATCATTGGTGGAAACTTAAACTTTCCTCCAATGATATTGCTTAACCACACAGTTAACTTGATCGAGTAGTTAATTAGGTTTTATACTACTGCCCCTTAGGATAATAAATATTCAAATTTGTGATTTAATTAGAGTGACCTTTGAAGCTTTATCTATTGTAGTTTAAAGTAAAATAATTTATGCTCTCGACTAATAGGTGGCGCTGTCGAAATTTTGAACCTTAAAGTTGACAATAGAGTAGCCGGAAAATGTAAAGGACCTGTGGGCGGAGCTTGTCTCCGTGGAATTATCATTATCTACGACAGGCAGTGGCAGTCACTCAAGTGGAAACATGAAACATCAACAATAAAACACGACCATAACCTATAATACAACACCCTCGTATTCACCAAGACTGGTCTGACACAGATCTATGTATTCTGTGCTGGCCACGTGAAAGATCCTTTACATTTTCTGACTACTCTAAAAGAAATGTTTACTTTTTGGAATTAGAAAAGGGTTGGCACGTTGGTCATTAGATGGCGCCTCTTTGATCTTGTTTATTATTGTAATATACACTATGGTCAACCATGATTGAATGTGTCATTTTACAATAATTTTTTATTGTCCGCACGGCATTGTGTAGAAAATATTATTGATAACCTTATAGGTAGGAAATAGTTGTTGCAGAATGAAAGATTGAGAATAAGCATTTGATTGATAAATATTGTATTGTGTTTTAAGAAATAAAAATAAATGTTTCTTTTTCTATATGTATACAGTAATATCCCTTTACTTTTCTTAAACATTTTTAATGATTTTCCTGGTATTTGCGAACTATCATCGAATCGATCAATTTTCTACGCCTTTTAGTTTTGAAAGATATAGATTTACGTTGAAATTTTTTGAAAATCCACATCATCGAAACGTTTTCAAAAACGTTAGCAAGCAAAAGACTGTAGTCGCCTACTGAATATAAATGGACGACTGAAACATGAGGATTCTAATTGAACGCACATTATTTTTAACCGTGACTATACATCTTTGATAAACAGATTGTTTGCAGAATTGTAGAACGGAAACATGCAGAGAGATGAGCCGCAGAGGAAATTCTTTTTATTGACTCAGCCGCGACATGATTTATAAAATTGCGAGAATTTTGCGTCAGTGTATTTCGGACAGCACTTAGCGAACGCACTCATTAAAAAGGTTAAGCAAGGCCGATTCTTTATTTAGCCGTTGCAAAAAATAAATTACACGGCCGCACCTAACTTCTAATAAATCGATATTCGGAAATCATTGGCTCCGCGGTTCTAGGTAAACATGTGTAATAAAAATCCCCCGAAATTGGTGATTGCTGATGGAGACTGCGTTATCATAAATTTTTGGGTTATTGCAAAATGACGTCACGCTCACATATACATATGACATTTTTGCAATATTAAATACATAATTAATATGCAAGTTAAAAATTTTAAAAATCGGAAACTACCGTGTGATTGAAAAAAATTGTACGAGGTCGCTGTGCTTTCAACGTTTGAATGGCAATGCAAATTGCGAGATGGTGTCAGTGTCAACTTCTCTTGTAAACTTGAAATCGTCGATTATTTGCTCACAGCGATGTATTCAGAATTTAAATTTTATTCATTCAATTTCTTTTGTTTCGTTCTTATGCCACCAACTTTAAACGCCGAAACCAATTAAAAAAATGTCCGTAACGCATAACGACTCAATTAAATCACTTCGCGCCGCGAACAACGAAAGTTAATTAGCTCGTAGAAAACGTTTTCGTGAATTATTAATTAATTGAAATTGCTATTGCGCCGACAAATAATAGGCGTGCATTCCATGTTAATTAGAAACGAAATTCGAAAGTAAATTCCGCTAACTATTGATATGATAATGGGTATTAAGTTTTACGCCGCGTAATTAGCTTTGCAAAATTCTTGAGTAACCGAAAATGTCTTGTCTGGATTTTTTATGTCATCTGTTGATCTGTGACAAGTTTGTCATGTTGGGACATTTCATGAAATGTTCGACGTGTTGTTTGTTGTCATGTCTTTGAAAATTTCAACGTACGGTATGAACGAAAATGATTGAGGATAGTTTAAATTTCCCGCCTTTCAATTTTTTTTTTGTAAAGTTGGTGAAACGCATGGACGCACACTTGAACATAAATCATAATGATTCAATTCAATGTCAAATTATTTTAATTGAAAACATTTTGGTTATTTTGAAGTAAGTTTTAGGAAAAAAAAAAGCATTTCTTGTAAGCTTCAAAGTGCATATCATCTTCAGAAACGATATTTATTATTTTAATCGATAAATTGTTTAAAAAAAATTAGGTTCATGTAACGTTATACAGTCACAGAAAAATCATTGCCTCATCTATTCACGTATGCGGCCATTTTTTTAGTTGCACTCGGCGGTAAATTATTATTTATAATTATGACATTCTTGGATTTAATAGTTTTAACGGTTCATTAGATAGACATTTATTTTCTGAAAGCGCAGCGATAATTGAAATGACTCTGTAACAGGAATTATTATTGAATCTCTTGACATTCCGTTCCTCATTTTCGTAGTTTACTTGTGAAATTCGGTTTCCAGGAAACCTATGCATTTGTCAATCTATTGCGCAAAGTATAAACCCGATTTTTTAAATAAATAATTAATACATACAGATAATTCTATTACTACATGCCGATCGTATATCGTATTGGCCTGGTCACCACTGGCTATGCATTTATCATGAGTAAATGAAGGATAGAATAGTAGAAAGCGCATGATTAAACGAAATAGCTACATCAATCGACGTTGCCGATTGATAACGCGGGCCACGCTCCGGCCGCAGCATTCCTACCTTCGCACGCAACATTGTATTGTCTCTATTTCATTTCCACACAAGTTTCAATGAGCCTTTCCTTCATTTACTCACAATAAACCGTATACCTAGTCTTGGTCAGACCAATTGTGTAGACCTGAGTTAAGAAAATATACAACGAAATGACATGACATTACACAAGCCGCAAGGTAGTTTCACGAAAGTTAGAAGGAGATAGCTATATAAAGTTTCTTTGACTTAGCGATCGATCGATTGGAAGTTTCATGATGTATTGTACCAAGATTTTCATATACAGTGTGATTATAAAAAAATTGATAAGTATCACGTGGAGGTTATTTCTGCGTGCATTTTAATTACAACACTTTTAAATTTTTACAAATAGCTTTACAGGGGTCGTTGATAAATTTCTGGTGTAGTCTAGACATATCACTGTTTTGTTTCTTCATTCATGATACTATCACATCGAATGATAAACCCATCAACTCCAGACGTTTCGTTTTCGTTTTTATTTCGATTCCATGCTATAAATATCTGTCGTTTCTTTTATTATTTAGGTAAAGCAGCACGGCGCGCATTTGTATTTGTCGCAGTTTTGTGATGGATGGCATCCAGCTGCATCTTGGACACCGACATACAACTTTGATAACGCCGTCTGAGGTTTTGCGACCGTGCCAAGTGATTCTATATTTGAAGACTTGACTGCTCTGATACAGATACCGTCGTGATAGCTCCGGGTTCAAATACATTTAATTCGTGTTGTATACTCGTGCCTCGATTAGCACCGGACAACGAAATTAAATTTGTACACGTGTCTGATCCGATCGAAACGAAAAAAAGCGATTAATCTCAAGACTACGTAGAAAAAGCAAAAATCTATCTAGTTTTTTTTTTTTTTTACTTGGAACTTCAGAAATTTCGACACTCTTAACAGACGAGCTTGGAAGTTTCATGATGACTTGTTAGAAAACATTTCTAACGAGATGAGTAGTGACTTGTTTGAAAACATATTTGATAAAATGATGAATAATCTAAAAATAATTTCAAACAACGCTTCATTATCTTTTACCAGATTAACTCCTCAACAAGAAAGAAACTCCATTAAATTACTGATCCAGTGGAGTTTAAATGTAATTTATTTACTATTCAAATTGACATAAAATATACAGAATTCAAGTTCAAATCAAATATCAAATGTAACTGTCATTCCAAAGAAGTTGTCAACGTAAATACGTCAAACTTTAGAAATACATAAACACAGTATAAGTAAATAATCGGTAGGGACACTTAAGTAAAGGTGTTACCAACATAACTTCTCTCCTAGATGAAATAGATTTAAATAGATTTAAATGGTACTAAGGTCAACGTAATCCATATTAGGACGGTACATAAAATAAATTTTAACGGAGGGCCCCGGTTTAATACAACTACATAGAAAACACGGCTAACCTAAATAACTCCAGCAACAATAGGTCTATAAATAATACTCGATGGTATTGAGTATGCGAAATGGAACGAGACCGTCCATCGCCTGTCCATTTCGAGAGTCTCGCATGTGTGCAAAAAATATTTAATAAACGTTTAATTAATCGCAAACGCGAACACGTCACGACTGACGGTATTAGTTTAAATAAATAAAGTTAGTTACACGGTAGGTACAGTTAGGTATGCGCACACCTTCGCGCGACTTTTATGCATTCCCTCATCCTACGTGTGTATTTAGTATTTCAATAATAAAGTAATGAGTCGTCGTTTCCACGGAATTAATAACTCGAAATCCTCGTGTTTCCATTTAATTAAGTTGGCTTTCGCAACGGACGGGTATTTGAGGAATTGCAAACGCGATGTAAAATATTTATAATCTTTCAGATCTTATCTACTATATCCTTCGTAAGTCGGTGTGTGTGTACCTACTACCTACATACAAACGGGGCTTAGTTACTTCTGATAAATTCTATACGACATAGTACGTAAAGGAGGTTTGGTACCGTAAATAAAGTCGAGTTTTATTTGCATGTTCGACGTAAATTACAACTTCCTGCTTGAATATACTTAATCAGGCCTACATATTAAAATATATAAGAATTATTCTGTTTTAATATAGGTTTATTTCCTTGTCTTGCCTCGAGCTGTTTGAGTCATCAAGAAATACGTACTTACTTACTTACTGGAAAAGTCTGTTCGTTTCATTTAATTGACGTGTATGTGAGAGATTATCAGTCTTATTTATCTCATTTACTACTAACTAGAACTAAACATTAATAAAGCGACAAGAAAAAATTCTTGTTAATACCATGCGATCTAATAAAAAAATGTATGATCCAGTTTCAGAGTTGGTATCGCTGACATTAGTAACAAAATTAAACTAGGTTATGTTAAAGTATAATTTGACAGTGATAGCCAATTGAACTATAACATGTCACAGTGTAAGTGATTAGTAATTATCCAGTAGTGACATGTCACAGTATAAGTGATTAGTAATTATCCAGTAGTGACACTTAAACGTCAGTGTCAAAAAAAGGCCCCCATACTGTTTGATAACTATATGCAAATGTAATGTAATTTGCAAATCATAGATATCAAACGAAATGGTAAATGTGACAGTTATAATCGAGTGTCGCTACTGTGTACATTCTTATATTGTGAACCTGTAATCAGTGTTGCCAGTAAATTTGTTTAGTAAAGTTTATTACTTCGGTGGACAACTGATTCTGATTTCTGACTGTTTTCAATTTGTCAGCAACTTCTGTTGGAACAAACCACTTATACATACCTCTTTAATTTCGTAACAGGTGGCGCCATCATAATTGTTGTTGTAATATCGTAGTGTTCCTCCGTCGATAGAGTAACGCAGTATTGCGCTTTGTATAATGGCCTAGTCCGTATCGCACATATTATTTTAATCAACCGGGTGATTTGTATCAACTCGTGTCATAAATTTAGGATGGCAGGCTTGTCTTAGCTCTTAGCTTAACTGAAAAATAAAAAGTCATTGCACTTCTTTAGGTTATTTTACAGTAAAGCCGTCCAAATTTCCTAAAAAATTTAAAAACTCAGTCGGTACTTCCAGCCGAAAATTTAACAATTAGCTGCAGGAGTGCGTTCAGAAATTACCATCGAGTGAATGTACACATGCGGTCAATAAAATCTGAACACGTCATTTGCACAATGTAAACCTTACTTAATATTGTCGATGTTTAGTTCATATACAAAATATCACTAGTAATTCTGAAATTTAAAACAAATTTTACTGTTAATAGTTCGGTTTATTTTGTGTTTTAATAAAATCTCTCATTTAAGTTTCGCTTGAACAGTAAGAGTGTGTTCGTAAACTCTCTTGGATACTCCTGAGTAATATTCTTTCTCTCTCATATAAACGATTTTGTATATTTTGCTTTTCTTTTTATTCCCTCCTAGCGTTACCCGAGGAGACTTTACGAACCCAGTCTAAAGGTTTAACTGAAAGAAGCATTACTGCGAGATTTCAGTTTATTAAGTTTGACACAAATATAGTCTCACTAAAAAACTAATGCACTAAATTTGTCTAAATACGCACGATGCCGATGTGTCTAATTCTTACCCGAATTTTATTGTCGCTACTGTATTTGAATTTCTCTTTTGGGTATCAGTGCCATAACACGATTATATTTGACAGTTAGTGTTTATACTCATATTTTAACAATTGTTTTTGATTTGTGAACCCTGTTTTTCACAATGAACGGACAAAAGTATAAAATTAAAATGAGACGGAAGGATAACGCTATAAATTCAACTCGAAATCAACTTGTTTGCAAGGATCGAAACGATATCGACTCACAATCAGTCGAAATCTTACGACGTCAGTCATATTGACGCTTCATATTCTATCAAGTAATTAAAAAAACATTTATAACAGTACCCGACAATAAAATCCGGGCAAGTATTGGACACGTAATGCTTATTTAGGCCCGATTTTACAATCGTCGGATAAGCGTTATTTTTAGAACAACGTAACGTAGGTGTGACGTAGATATGGAGGAACAGGATATTCGACGAACAGTTATTCCATCCTTATTCCACGATTGTAAAACTGGGCCTTAGACAAATTTGGTAAATCAGGCTTTTATTGAGGTTATGTTTCCGTCAAAAAAGATTGAATTGTCAAATTTAATAAACTGAAATTTCACAGCCTCTCTTCTTTCTGCCCAAACTTCACTTCGGTCCTTTTTGAGCGGAACTTAAACGAGGTATTTTGTCAAAATACAATGCAAACAAAAAATAGGCAGTAACTTTTAACAGTAATTTTTTTCTTAAACTTTAGAATTACTAGTGACACTTCGTATAGTATCAAACGTCAAAAGAAGTAAGGTTTACATTGCACAGTGCCCTCAAATGAATTCCCGACTAAACGCAAAATTCAGAAAAACAATTAATTCACTTTGAAATAACTAAAACTTAAAACAGTTGTCGAAAAATGCTGTCTTAGCTTGAATGCACAAACGTAACCTGCGCTTCATGTTTTCAGACGTTACTGGGGGGGGGGGTTATGTCAGCACAAACAAATAACACAGGTCTACAACAAAAAATTTGATTTGATAATTTTGGCTAATCTTTATGTTTTTTGGTGTGCTGAAATCCAAAATGAAGTCCGTTTTTCTCCATCACGTACAGATATTTTTCAAACCCATAGAACATAATACCAGTTTTATAGCATACGTATATGTACCGAGATATCAAAAATTATCTTGGTCAAGAGTGGTCATGGATTTTCAAATTATTGTCGGAGCTAGGATCGGGTATTGTATCAATCATATATTTTGATTGTCAAAATTTGTTAATATTGATCTAAGCTAAGACGGTCGGTTTCCATTTCATGACCAGCCTTAAATTAAATATGCATTATTGTTTACTCTGACAAACTGATATCTGTATAGACTTATGTATTTGGTATTGTGAATAACATGGAAATAAATAAAAACTGTCAGCCGATTCTGTTTTCTTTTATCGTAATAACTACTGTGCTTACTCGAGACCGAACAAAATCTGTGCGTGATGGAAAAAAACTGACCTCATTTTCGGTTTCAGCACACCAAAAAACATAAAGATCAGATGATATTATCAAATCAAATTTCGAAAAAAAATTTTTTGTAGACCTGTGTAATTGACAACAGTCACAGTTGTCCAAACTGTTAAGAGTTAAAACATTGAAATCATAGCCTACTTTAATTAGGAATTTAATTATTGAATGCACGGTAGAAATGACGTGTCCGTGTTTTATTGACCGCTACTGTACACACTCGTTTTCTTTGGCGAAATCTTTTATAAGATGACCAATTATGTTATGTTAAATATGCAAATAAATAAAAATAACCTCAAGTAGTTTTTCTTTTTTTCCCCCTCTAGATAAAAGATTTTATCTGTTATTTTGCAAATGGCTAAAAAAATTAGCATTTTACTCTGTTCAAGAGAGTTTTTCATTTAGGCCCATTTGTACAATTCGAGTTTAACGTTAAACCAAAGCTTAAATAACATGGTTGTAATGGACGTTGCTATGGGTTTAAGCTTCGCTTAAAGTTAAAGTCGAATTGTACAACTGGGAAATTTAATTTAAAAAGAACTAAGAGGGGTTCCATCGCAATTTTTTTATATGTTGCGTAGAAATGATTGTAAATTGGTATTCTGCTGGTTTTTTCAAAAATTTGCACGTCAACTACCCAGCCATAGACGTTTTGTTAAAGAACGCACGCTCGGTGTTCGCATGAGTTTGAAATTTAATTTAAAAAGAACTAAGAGGGGTTCCATCGCAATTTTTTTATATGTTGCGTAGAAATGATTATAAGTTGATATTCTGCTTGTTAGTTTCAAAAATTTTCACGTCAACCATCCATATATGGAATTTTCTTGTTATCTATAGTTTTCGTGTTTATCTATAAATATCCTCTGAAAAAAGAGGAATAAATATTCTTTAATAGCATTCATATTGATGAATATCTACCGAAATTTGTATAATACCGTCAATTTATTAACTTATTTTTATGCATGTCGGTGATAAAGTTTTAGAATTTTATTGCTGGAAATCTATTGCTAACTTCACGTCGGTATCTGACAATCGTTAAACTGATTGTAAAAACTTTCACACCGATGTCGCACCGAGGCGCAAAATAATAAAACTTTATTAGATACAACTGTTGATGGCACGAGTTTTAAACGTCGTCAGTGCTATGCATATAATTTATTATCACTTCCACAAATAGAAAAAGACGCATACGTGAATGACTGTCACAGATTATGAGAAAATGTATAAAAAATTCTGTGGAACAATTCGTAATCAATTAATTAGAACTTTACCCAAAAAAGTAGGTATATTTAAATAAACTAAAACGCGAAATTCACAGCTGTACGTTTGTCATAAACGTTTTATGATATTTACTCAGAACAAAGCTAGTAAAACTTAACTCTGACACAATAACAGACCATGATACTAAGACCGATGTGAAGTTAGCAATAGAATTCCAGCAATAAAAATCGTAAACTTTATCACCGGACGACATAGACGTAAACCCCACCTAGGCATTATTTCATAAATTCCAGCATTTATTCCTTAATACTAACACAGAAGTAGAGCCTCTTTTTCCCAGAATTAATTAAAATAAATATAGAATTTATTTAGTTCCTCATAAACTTAGTATAAAGAAACAGCGTTCTGACAATAAAAAGGTTATTGATGGGTAGTTGACATGAAAATTTTTGGAAAATTTTTTCAGGACGTTAATTCCGAAAGGCTTTTACGCAATATATAAAAAAATTGCGATATGACCCCAACTAGTTTATTTTTTAAAAAATCTCAAACTTTCGGGTGGGTATATTTCACAGCGTTCTGTCAATAAATGTTTATTTCGGGGTAGTTGACATGAAAATTTTTGGAAAATTTCTTCAGGATGTTAATTCCGAAAGGTTTTTACGCAACATATAAAAAAATTGCAATGTAACCCTTCCTAGTTTATTTTTTTTTAAATCTCAAAACTTTCGCGTGCGTATATTTCACAGCGTTCTGTCAATAAATGTTTATTTCGGGGTAGTTGACATGAAAATTTTTGGAAAATTTCTTCAGGACGTTAATTCCGAAAGTTTTTTACGTAATATATAAAAAAATTGCGATGTAACCCCAACTAGTTTATTTTTTAAAAAATCTCAAACTTTCGCGTGGGTATATTTCACAGCGTTCTGTCAATAAAAGTTTATTTCGGGGTAGTTGACATGAAAATTTTTGGAAAATTTCTTCAGGACGTTAATTCCGAAAGGTTTTTACGCAACATATAAAAAATTGCTATGTAACCCCTCCTAGTTTATTTTTTTTTAAACCTCAAACTTTCGCGTGCGTATATTTCACAGCGTTCTGTCAATAAATGTTTATTTCGGGGTAGTTGACATGAAAATTTTTGGAAAATTTCTTCAGGACGTTAATTCCGAAAGGTTTTTACGCAACATATAAAAAAATTGCAATGTAACCCCAAATAGTTTATTTTTTAAAAAATCTCAAACTTCCGCGTGCGTATACTTCACAGCGTTCTGTCAATAAAAGTTTATTTCGGGGTAGTTGAGGGTAGTTGACATGAAAATTTTTGGAAATTTTTTTCAGGACGTTAATTCCGAAAGGTTTTTACGCAACATATAAAAAAATTGCGATGTAACCCCTCCTAGTTTATTTTTTTTTTAAATCTCAAACTTTCGCGTGCGTATATTTCACAGCGTTCTGTCAATAAATGTTTATTGCTGGATATACGCACGCAAAAGGTTGAGAGAACGAATGTGTTTCCTGATTATAATGTTTTAAATTGTGGTTGTGAAATGTTTATGACGGACACATTGCTTATAATGGAAAAACTTTATTTGCAATACAATTAAAATTAAAATAAAAAAATACTAGGAATTCTTAACACGGAGATTTGTATTGCTTTCGTGTTGTAGTGATTTATTTATTTACCTGCCAAAGCAGATCTTCAGCGTTCAGCGTGAGCCGTTGTTATCCTTTGTACGGAATAATTTACTTCAAGTGATTTTCATGCATTTGTCAATAATGTATTTCAGCTATTTAAAGGTCAAGTTCACGTCCGACGCCGCGCCTTAACACTCATAAAACTACATGACTGTATTTATTTCGTTTATCTCCTCCAGTTTCTTAACCAGGGGTTTATCGTCGTTTTAGGGACAATTTTTAATTAAATATTTCTCGAAAACTAAAGTACTTGCATAGAATTTTTTAACATTTTCCCCGTACTCTCGGATTTCACTTCTTATCGTGGTTTGTCTTTGGCGGAATATACCCAGTCACCCTATATACGTTTATAGCAAAGGCGAGAGTGAACAAGATTAAACAAATTCAAACGCGCGTCATCCTATAAAGAGTAAATTCACGCAAGTTCTAATTTTTACTCTTTTATGCCAAACTACTCGTTTGAACTAGGATCAGAATAAAATAAGATCTTAAAGAATAATAACAAATAGTGACGATAAATAATATGTTTAAAACAAGTCTAACAAGCGATCAATATAAAAATGAATTAGGGTAGGCGTTGGAATTTAAATGCAAAGTGTCAATCAATTGCAACACAAAAAAGTTCTTAAACGTTACACACGCAGTTATTCATAGAGTTCAAATGTGTCTTGATGCAGCAGGCAGTGGTCACTTTACGCATCTGCTTTTTTTTTAAATAAAACAGTTTTCTTGCTTTGTAGAAACGTCCAAAGTGATTGAAGGAACATTCGATGAACTAAATGCACACATGCGTGTTTACTTGCATCGCCAACTCTAATTCATTTTTCATTTGATCACTTCTTATAAAATATAACAAAAAAAGATGTAATTTATTTTGACTAAATTAATTAATAATAATGTTTTGTTTAAGTGTTTTCTCCTGTGTAAAAAATACATCTAAGAATCAAAATAGAAAAAAAACATTATAAAATATGTACACGTTTTCTAAACCTTTTTAACGCACTTGTCTATTCTAAACTTGGACGCGTACGTCTTAGGTTTGTTCCAGCTGCAGTTTCTGACTAGTTCGGAACAGTTGCCCACCGAAGTAATGACCGATTTTAACAGCGCTGTCAAACGTATAATTTTGATGACTGCATGCTTTCGACGGTTACGAACTAGTTATGAACTGATTATGATTATGGTTATTTTAAAGTACTACCAACCAAGATTTAATCACAGGAGTGCGTTCAGAAATTACCATCGAGTATGTGTACAGAAACAGTCGATATATTCTGGGCACGTCATTTGTACAATGTAAACCTTACTTCCATAGTTTTCATGTTTAGTATTTACATATCTGGTCACTAATGATTCTGACGTTTTTATTAATGAGTTTCCTAAAACGTTGATGAAATCTTTGGTCTTTTAATTTGTGAAAAGTTCAATACTTGATGAAAACAACTTTAGAAACTGCAAATTAATTTTAACTGTTAGAGTCGATTGAATGTAATTTTTTTCTCGAGTTATCTACCAGATCAATATAGCCATGATTTATATACCTTGATAGCCGTGTAACGGAGCTAACTAATAATAATTTGCATATCTCCAACTAATAATGAGTCGTTCCCCGTCTTGCAACCTGATTTCCTAAATTCGGCCTGCCTTATTATTTATTTATTTTTTTGGCCCGGCAAGGTCGAATTTCCGATAGTTTTATCTTTTTTTTTCTTCGACGTCCAGTGTACATTTATGGTCGTTTTATTTCAGGCTAGTCGCTCCATAGCCCGAAGCGGGTACCTGTTCGTAGCACCGGATTGGGACTTCTCTGTGCCTCTCAACAGAACCAAGGTAACGTAATCAAGGTTAACACTTTCGTAAACACGCACACATGCTCATGGCGGCGCGGCGGTGAGTGGTTTTATTCAAATTTGCGTTGATACTTCTATGTAATGTGTTTTTTCGAACTTTCAAAAAACAATAAAACTCCAGCACCATTATTATCATCTTGCTGTCAACGATATGCACATTTCACAGACGTGAGCGGTACGCTCCCATCTCTACTTGACCCGCGCCCAACAAACCCACATGTCATTAATGCATTTACTATTTGCATGGCCAACTACGTATTGAGAAAATTACATGTTCATTCCCATTCCGAGATTTTATTGCAATTCATGCTAAAGTTGCCCCCATGTGGATGCCGTGAGGCTTGTGGTATTGAAATTTAGCAAACCATTTTAATTGCCCGTAATCAAGGGAAATTGCTTGTGTTGTGTTTTATGACTAAGGAGGTAATGAGTAATACTTCCGCGATTTGAAACGTCGTTACACTTAATTAAAAGAAAAGAAGAAAAACAACGAAAACCCTTTAGTTGGTTAGAAGCCCCAGCGCACGCGTTGACTTGTTTGTAAGTTTGTTCGTTGACATGTGAAGAAATATGCACCTTGTAAAATACTCCTATTAAATATTTAAATTAATTATTTTAATAATTGTTTTAGCGGTCAATTAAAATACTTCCAACTTTCATTAATTAAAGATTATTTTTAATGACGATATTTTCGTGGATTAACTACGAAATGACAGAGAAAGCGTCAGCTTGAAGTTAACAACTCAATAAAAGATTTAATTGCGTTTTGCGTTATAATAATAAAAAAAAAATTGAAATCAAGTCGACGGTGTCAATACGTTCGAGTGATTTTTCCTCGCAATTGTTCTAACTCGCACGCCACTTTAAACTCTCTGTAATTTACTGTGACACAACAATTGAAAGTAGGAATAGGCAGCGGCGCAATTATACTTAAGTAAAACATTCGATTCGAAGTGCTCCATTTCCTGTAACATTATTCTAGAATTTCTTGCGATGTACTCGCGAACCAGGAAATCGGGTTTTCTGTGCGACGCCGCTGATAAGAACCGCCGTTCGTTATCTGGGTCACTAGTTTTCTACCATGTCGGAGTGAATACCTGTCCAAGTGGTCTAAAACTGCCTGAACTCGTTTCTGAATTTATCAGGATAATGTGATGATGACTGATGAGGTTTTTAAAACTAGTTATGTAAGTCAAAGGTTTCACACGGCGGCCTGGCGGTAAGATAACATGACTTGTAATCAGGAAAAAAGTAAATAAGCTTAAGTATAGGTTTTAAGGATCACTGATTAAAAAAAAAACGTAAAATCAAGATATTTCTCTCTGCGAAATAATAATGACAGCAAAGAACGCAATTATTTTTGTTACTTTTCAAATTGTGAAGATTCCAACTAACTGGACAGTGAAAAAAAAAAGAATCCATCCGATCCATCCCGGTTTAAAAAGTTCAAAAACTTCTTGGAAAACAAAAGACTGAAAATGACAACTTTTCATTTTTTACAATAAGAGTTAACATAGCAAAGAATAAGTATAAGAGTTAACATAGCAAAGAATAAGAATAAGTGTTAACATAGCAAAGAATAAGAATAAGAGTTAACATAGCAAAGAATAAGTATAAGAGTTAACATAGCAAAGAATAAGAATAAGTGTTAACATAACAAAGAATAAGAATAAGAGTTAACATAGCAAAGAATAAGAATAAGAGTTAACATAGCAAAGAATAAGAGTAAGAGTTAACATAGCAAAGAATAAAAATAAGAGTTAACATAGCAATTTTTCTCTGCGGATTATTATCGCAATAAAATAAAATGTAGCAACTTTGCCAAATTTAAACCTACCGTCTATCTCTTCAAATAAGCGAGATTCCAATGGTGAGGGTCGAATTTGAAACAGCCTGTATACTAATAAAAAAATATGAGAAGAAAAGATACCTGAAGAATGGGAATCGGGACAAACGATTACAATACATAAGAAAGGAGACCAATAGGTCCGTAAGAACTACAGAGGATTGACGCTATTGAATATAAAATTATGACATCATTAATACAGACAAGACTAATAAATACAACAAGAAATTTAGTGGGACAACACCAGTACGGTTTCACCAAAGGAAGATCAACGACTGATGCGATTCACATAATAAAACAATAATAGAAAAAGCACAAGTGAACCAATTGGAAATGGTTTCAAACAAACCTTTGACTCCATCCAAAGAAACAAACTGATGAACGCACTAAAAGAACTAGGAATAGGAATCAAGATAAGTTGACTATGAAAAGAACAACAATGAGTGTGGAAACCCGAAAAGGGAAAAAGGAAGAATTTGAAATCAATAAAGGTTTAAGTACGTTACGGCAAGAGGACTCCTTGTCCGCTACATTATTCAATTTAGCACTAGAGTATCTTTTAAGAAGAATTTACAAGGGTACAGTTAGGTTAGGTGGAACCCAAATCATAGCCTTCGCAGATGATGTCGTTTTAGTGGCAAAAAATCGAGCATTATTGAAAAACATGTTAAATGAAGGAAGAAAAATTGGATTAAGCATTAATGTAAAAAAAACCAAAATTATGCGAATTGGCGGACAATCACAAGCGGGAAATCAACATACTAGGATAGAAGAAGACAAATTCGAAGTAGTGAACAGATTTAAATAGCTGGGCGTACTGATATCAAATGATGGAAGCAGAGAAATGGAAATTAAAGAAATAATTATGACAGGAAACAGAGCATATCAGGCAAACAAAAAGTTGCTAAGAAGTAAAATAATTGGAAAGGAAACGAAAATAAGTATAATATGAAACAATAATCAGACCAACGATACTATATGGCACGGAAACAATCACAATGACAAGAAAAAACAAGAAGAAGACTTTAGAATACTGGAGAGGAAAATATGGAGAACGATACTAGGACCAATAAGAATATCAGAGAATGAATACCGTACACAGATAAAAATCTGGAGTTCCCTCGCGTCTGGTGTTTCCTCGCGTCCATCCGTTTTTGGTGTTAAAATAAACGGAGTTAGGACGTTTAACTTTAGAAAGTGTTAACGTGGTCTACAAAAGTAGCATTTTAATCCTTGCGGTAGTTATTTCTGTATATGTATTATATATATATATATAATTTTTTAACACCTATTTTTAAACGCATTTTAATCAGGAAAAGATTTTAATATCACTAAATGAGATGAGTTTTACAACTTCTCAAGTAAAACTCTATCCGTATATTTTAACACCGATTAGGAGGAGAACATTTTATCCCAAAAATTTTTATGTGTGTAGTAGGATGAACTTTGAATTAAAGCAAGAGATCAAGGAAGACATAGTTAAGAAGATAAAAGAACAAAGGCTGAGATGGCTGGGCCATACATGGAGGTCAGGCACAGATAAAATAATCTTCTCAATATGGGAATGGAATCCTGGTTGCAAAAGAAGAAGGGGGAGACCAAAAACAACATGGTAGCAAGAAGTGACAGAAGACTTAAAAACGATTGAAATTAAGAAGAAGGAAGACTAAAGTAAAGGATAGAAGATTGTGGAAAGAGATTTGTCAGAAGATAAAATTAATGTTGGGTACTGATCACACCCTAAGGGCCGGTTTTTCAATATTGGTTTGAACTAAGTTCAGAGTTTAAACTGAATTTAGAGTAAAAGTTTTTCAAATAGAGATCAAGCAGCTAATTTATATGACAGAGAACTGAGATCAAGGGATGGACTAAGTTAACTTGAACTGGAGTTTAAACCAATATTGAAAAGCCGGTCCTAAAAATGATCTAGAGAACTCCAGTACGGAGCGGTAATACCCCACGTGGGGTGTGAAGCCACTATAATATAGATTTACTGAAAACATAAGTTCCAAAACACCATTTCTATTGACCCGGACACACAAAGGGAAGTTCGACAACAGTTAACAGTCAACACACCGTAAAACGTTAAACATTCACCGTACCAAACAAGTCAACATACTCAACAGTTGCGTCTGCTGAACGCGTCCATAGATATGAAAGATATTCAACAAACCGTATTCGTGTATAACAAATGAACAAGTCACTTACTTTTGTTGGCCACGTCAATAGTAGATACTTCATTTTAATAGTAAGTACTACTACTTACTACAGCGCTCATGTTGTAGTATAAACTTTGCTTTCATAGTAACGCGTGATCAGTATCTTTTCTAATCAAGTGACCTATGGGAAGAAAATCGTATGTCTTTGATTATTTCATTTTTTCAAATGCCATTTTAATTTCAATTGTTTATAACTGTCAGTAAGTTTAATTCATTAACGGAAATCTTTGTTCATAAGAATTTATTGTTACATTTGCGAACAGTTAAATAACAACCCAGTAATCCTAGCGAATGTTATTAACAATAATTTAAAAAATAATAATGGATTGTCCATGATGTTTGTGACTGATTGAAATAAAATTTGGAAAACGACGTGCCAAGGTCACAAAAATTTCTTTAGAAATTTTGAATTATACAAAGTGGTCAAGAATTACTGTTTAAGTTGGTAGTGCCGAATTTTATTCTTAAATGGTACAACTGTAGTAACATCCGGTTGTTGACGGCTTGACACTGACAGCCGTCACTTTACAAGCGTCACTTGACATTTCATATTCAAACTAAAACGTTAATTTTTATTCACATAACCTTCAATCTTATCGCTGTCAAATAAACCAACAAAACTTATATCCGGTTGCAGTGTTGCAAACAGTCGAATATGAAAATGCTCTTAATTATATTGCCAACTCAAACAGTTATTCTTGACCACTTTGTATTTGCTTCATTGGTACAAGGCTAAACAAGATGACATGTTTCGGTTCTAAAATCGACCATTCTCAAATCTACAATCAATGAATTTGCGCTTAAACATAATTAAAAGTAATAAAAGTGTCAAAACTAACCTGAATTTACAAGCACGTGGTCATTTTAACTTAAAATGAAAAGACAAACAGTGCATGAACCTAAAATTATCTAGCGAACAAAAGTTCCTAGAGATACCAACTTAAGGTAATAATCAGAATGACAGCAAATTGGCGCGTAATTTAAACACCACATTGGTAACCATTAAATCTAAATCTAAAACATTTCACTTTGACAGCTGAAGGCGAGTTAACACACTAACAAAAATACCGCTATGGGTAACAATCGAATTGAAAGCTGATGGCAGGATAATATAAATACCACATAGGGCAAAATTTTTTACAATCTAAACATATCACAATGAAAGCTGAAGGCGAGTTAACAACAGTAACAATAAATACCACTTATGAGTAACAATCAATTTTGCCCTATGTGGTATTTATATTATCCTCTCATCAGCTTCCAATTCGATTGTTACCCATAGTGGTATTTTTGTTATTTTGTTAACTCGCCTTCAGCTGTCAAAGTGAAATGTTTTAGATTTAGATTTAATGGTTACCCATGTGGGTTTAAATTACGCGCCAATTTGCTGTCATTCTGATTATTACCTTAAGTTGGTACCTCTAGGAACTTTTGTTCGCTAGATAATTTTAGGTTCATGCACTGTTTGTCTTTTCATTTTAAGTTAAAATGGCCACGTGCTTATAAATTCAGGTTAGTTTTAACACTTTTATTACTTTTAACTATGTTTAAGCGCAAATTCATTAATTGTAGATTTGAGAATGGTCGATTTTAGAACTGAAACATGTCATCTTGTTTAGCCTTGTACCAATGAAGCAAATTTAATTCAAAATTTCCAACGAAGTTTTTTGTGACCTTGGCACGTCGTTTCCCAAATTTTAATAATTTAAAACGCAGAATTCGCCTATGTTTACAAGAGAACGGCGGATATTTTACGCACCTTCTATGAACCAGTTTTTCGTTGGATTCATTTGACGTCGTTATCTTAAACTACGTTTGAACATAAATAAATAAAATAAACGTAACTTTTACTCCAATACATTTTATTGCAAACTGGATCATCATAATAAAGCTCATATGCACCAAACATAACCTTAAAAACTGTCGTTGCTGCGAGCTGCGGCTGCGCGCTTTCTTTTTAAGTGGGAAATATGAACTTGGGATTTGATATCCAAATTAAAAAAAAAAAAAAATATAACACTTAAAAACAGCAGTTAGATTTTTTATAGGAATCCAACATAAATAATTCAAAAAGCATTTGAAGTAATGAACTAATCAAAGACACACGATTTTATTTCCATGGGTCACTTGATCAGAAAAGATATTGATCACTCATATCAAAAGATATTGATCACTTGCTTCAAGAGTTGTAGTAGGTAAGAAGATACTTCTGAGAAAATTCTAATTTGAGAAGTATTAGCATCTACTTCATTTTATGCATACCACCCATTATGTTGTGACCATTTCAAATTTTTATCGATTGTCAGTCCTAAAAACCGTATGCATTGTGTTTGCTGAATTTGTACATTATCAGTGATAACATTAAGCTGTATTTGACTTCCGCGGCAAATTAATTTTGTTTTATTTAAGTTAAGACGTTAGTTGCTTTCTTTCGTTTGATCCAAGCGCAACATAACGCGTTTAGATTCAAAGATGGATGCTCTCTTGCAAATGGATCTTCGTGAAATTTCAATCCCGATCGGTAATCCCATTTCCCCTTTCAATCTTCCAGTTTTACGATCCGTTTGGATTGAAATGCATTCAAATGCAGAGCGGGCAACGAAAAATTATTCGAACCACGATTCAAACTTTTCTGCGAAAGAAAGCAGCTATAGTTTATTGATTAATAGTATTAGTTAGTTCTTGGGTGTTCTCAACACTCCAATTCAAAGAGGTATCATCTACAAATAAAATAGGTTTGATATGTTATTTGTATAAATTAGAAGTAACTGTAACAGAAGTCGTCATATTGAAAAATTAAAGACGAACGGTCTGTTCAAAAATAAACATACCAAAACAACATGAAGAACACGTGTTTGTTTAAAAATGTATGAATGAATCACAGGTTTTATTTAAATTAAAAACTAAAAGTCAATTAATCTCTTGTATGAATTTTTGAAAAAAAAAAAAATCGAAAAAAGGTTCGGCCTATTCAAACATGAAACAAATTTAAATTAAAATAGCAAAGGAAACAAAAAACGATCGATTTGATGATGCATAGATAAACAAGGAATTGGTAAATTGAGAACACGAAATCCTTTGAAGGTTGCAGGCGTAAAAGGGGCTAAGTCCATTTTTGGCTCAAAAGAATCTTATAGTGCAACTTCTTAATAGTTCATGACTTGTAGTTTATATGGATACGGTACCACTGAAGGGGAAAGTGGGGTATAACCGGGTAGCGGGGTAAAACCGGGTTTTACTATCATGCGTCCAACAATTATTGTAGTCCTGGGTGGCTGTGGTATCACACATAAATGCCGATTTTTACTTCGTATCGTTAGACAACAAATAAATGTTTCTTTACGTATTTAATCGTTTAATGCCATTTGAAACAATACATAATTAGTTAAAAATGTTTAAGTCTCCAGCCACCCAGGACTACAATAATTGTTGGACGCACATTAGAATAGCCCAACAGGTGCTGCTATCCGAGTCTCCCTTCATTTTTATTCTTGCCACCGGATATTCTACCGATTCCAAAAGAGAAAGAAAAGAAAATCAAAAAGAATAGTTGAAGAAGGGGGAAAACACCCTACAAAGAAAAACTAGAGAATAATGCGTTTAAACCTAAGCTAGAACTAAAAAAACGAAAACTGTTGTTTGAAAAGGATGGATCAAAAGCCAATGGAAAGTGTCAAAAAAAATCTCGTTTTACAACACAATAAGAAAAGCCAAAAAGAAGTTCAGAAGAAAGTGAATGAATCCTCTTCTGAAGAGGAAGACGACTGGAGGGCCTCATCAGAAGACGAGGGTGATTATCAGGATCCGGAAGTTTGCTCAATTAGCAACCAGTTCATGGAAATAGATGAGTTTTAAAGAGAGGGGTGGTCCATTTGCACAATATGCAAGGAATGCTCCCACGATGAATGCAACCTCTATAATCCTGATGCAGCAACAGTAATCATTTGTGATTTCTGCACAAACGTTTTCTAATAAGCCCGATTGTACGTTTCTTGGGGGGTACCCGATTTTTGACTTCTTTCGCTAAAATCAAATTTGTGATCTGAGAAATATCTGCAATCGAAAGATAGGGCCCGGTTTTACCCCACTTTCCCCTATTTTATGAGGCTCCTAGTTACTAATAAATTTAATAGGAATATGTAAAGTGTGTTCAATTGAAAAGTTCATCAAGTAGCCTTTGAATTTTTCATAACATTGTGAAGCAGGTCTTGAATTAGATAAATGCGAAATGTTATTTGACGTTTAGCTGTTTGCTGCACTAATGTGCGCTCAAAGTATTTGCATCTTGTTTTTACCTCATACGTTAATACGAGATGAAGATATTCTGCACCAATGCAACAAACGAAAGCGCTAATAACTCACATTTTATTATAAGCAAACTATAACTACAACTGTTTGACAACTGTCATCCATTAAACATCAGTCGGTTTAAGAAGTCATCCCTTTTTCGATCTATCTTCTCTCATCAAAAAACCAAAACCAACTTGATGAACTTTTCAGTTGAACGCACGATACGTACAGGCTTATACAGGCTGGTTTTTTGAAAACGATCCACCTGAAGTCATTATTTAATTAGTAATTTTTGTTGTTGTTATCCTTATATTTTCTTGATGGGAAACTGTTTGTTTCAGAGATGGCAGAGACGTTGGTTCGTTCTATATGACGACGGAGAACTCAATTACTCTGTGGACGAACACGTAAGTATTTAATTTTGTTTAAATTCTAAAAACACAAGTTCTATTGTGTATTATTGTTAATTAATTTTATTTTCTTTCTGCATCGCCCCTTATACGTATTTTTGACGTTTTTTTCTTATTATAGTAATTTCAGAATGTGTCTCCGTGAAATATGTGGGCCTATACAGAGTCCATTCACTAAATCGATGCACGTTTAAACTCCCACTGAAAGCAATTTCTTTCAGTGATTGTGTTAAATCGACTTCGACTACTACTGTGTTATTGGATTTAATTCTCCGGCCGCAGTAATAAAAATGAGTGTGGGCGACTTGTTACGTCGAATGCAAAGCATTTCTCATGAATGAAACGTGCGGTAATAAATTGCTATTTATTAATTAATGTCAGCCGTGAATTGTGCGCGTAATCAGTATACACACATCCCACAAGGTCATTATTAAGTGCAGTGCATGACGTCACCTGTTTACTAATCGTTAAGTCCGTTTTTAATTCAAATATCAACCTGTGCGGATGTAAACACAATAGATGTGGGATTTCTTTATAAATTAAATGATCTGAACAACATTTATAGAGATTTGTACAAAATTGACTTATTTATAAGTTTACATACTGAATAAGAGTACCAGTCGTACCTTTCAACACTAATGGCCGTATGCACAGACAAATCTTTAGACTTAAGCCAAAGTAAATCTTTACTTTGAACAATGTAACTATATGGCGCACAATTTGATATGAAGTTAGCTTTAAGTATCAAGTCCACCTTGAGATTTGTCTGTGCATACGGCCATAAGTTGTCAAAGTGACACAATGACAGTGTTGACATTTATTTAACAAAATTTCCCCCAATCAATTGTTAAAAGTCCCTCAAGGAAGGATTATCCTTCCCATATCTGGCAGCATTGCTGTTTTTCTACGACCATACATGGCGTTCAACGTCTTCATTTTTGATCCGCTGAGTTTTGCTGATCTCATTGAACGCACCTATTGTTCCATCAACGACAACATTTGACCTGATGGTAGGACCAGAAATGGATGTAGTCATATTTGTATAACACTTTTAAATCTGTAGTGTCACACCCTATTTTAACGTGATTCTATAATTCGTTTATTATTCATTACTCTTCGATAATTATACCATATGCGGCGTGCAATTATGGATGTGTGTCATGTGTTTGAATTATGTATCGACTGAGGCTATGATTATTCGACATCACCATTATAATAAATCTATCCGTCCATCTAGCCGAGTCTATCATTAAATTTTAATATTATATTTAATGATAACTGACTTCGCTAATTCCGCAACTCGTAATTTATTTTTATTTTCGTCTTAATTTTTTGATTCACCAATATTGTACTACATCAGCGTTTATCGGCCAACATGTGAAATTATACGAGTTGCAGGAAGTGCACTATAAATACATTCACGCGGTGCAAGTGCAGGAGTCAATAACCTAGTGCTTAGAACACGCAATGATTTCCTGTCTGTGTTATTCCAGCCAGATACGGTGCCCCAGGGCTCGGTGGACATGTCGCAGGTACTCGAGGTGACCGGCGCCGAGCAAGTGACCGGACATCCTCATTCGTTGGCCCTCACCGGCCCTGACAGAGTCACCTTCGTCAAAGCTGCTAGCCGCGAAGACGCCAGATGGTGGGCCGAACTCCTGGCGGTGTTTCCCAGGAGACACAAACGCAACGCGACGTTTCCGGGGGGCAGAGCGTCCCCGAGCTTGCCGCAGCTCGGAAGAAGCGCGTCGCCTCAACCCCCCAGGCCGAGGCATCTGTCTTGTACAGGGCCTAGCCCCAGGACGAATTTCACGACGCCACCGCTCAAGGAAGAACGGGAATCCCCTGTTAAAGAGGATGCCCATAGACCTTCGTGGGTTCCCAAACCTACGAGCAATCTTACTATTGACACGACTCCTGCAAGATCAGGTAATTTACATTTTGATCATCCTGTATATGTATACAAGTTCCAGATCTTCAATTGCCTATCGTTTGATCATCCTGTATATAGAAATTGGAGATCTTAAATTGGCTGTACTGTAAATCAGTAATTTACTATTTACAATTTAAACATCCTGTATATACGAGTTTGAGATCTTAAATTGCCTATCGTCATTTAAGACAGGCTGAGCTGTAAATCGGTAATTAACAATTAAATTGAAATTGTTTTCGATTAGTTGACGTGTGCAGGGACGGACTGGGGGTAATAGTTCGGGGCTTGCTTTTATTTACGTATTTCGCCCGTCTTATTATTATTAATAATAATTATGATTCAATAATGTAAAGGGTTACCATACATTTTGCGATGCAAAATGAACAAAATAATTTAGGGGAAGATAAAATTGTAAAAAATGTTTTTTTCATTTTTCTTTTTTAATTGACTGAAAATAAAGATGAAAAATGTAAGTAAAATGTGGAGAAAGTTAATAAAAATGGAAAATCTATCTTAAGATGTGATGAAAATAAATACAGGGTGAGTCACTGATAAATAGCATGCAGTATTTTTATTAGGTATTTAAAATCTGAGTAAAACTTTTACTCCAATAGATAACAAAGAGGTTTTAAATGTCCAGTAAAATCCGTTATAAAAAAAAGCTGAAGAAAGCGTGAGTAATCTCTTTGAAATAATCGAAGATTGAGTTCTTAGAAGCAATGAAGAATGTAGCCTTTAAATCTAATGCAACTTTTCTTAAAGACTTCTTGCTGTAGCTCTCAAAGTAAAGCTAAAGTTAAAGAAAGTTATTTTGAATATACAGAACCGTGACTCAGCCTGTATACAGTGTGTGGACCTAACCTGACTTCGACTCAAAATAAAACGATTTAACTCGGCTTGCCCAGACCAAAGTGTGTTTCGTTAACTTAGTATTTTGTTTCAGTTTTTGGCAACTAAAATTATTATTATTTTTTTTTATAATAATAAAAGAATGATACCATGCATTGATTGGGTTAAATTTAATACGACGCTCTGTGCGGATGTGAGTCACTTTTTTAATTCCCGAAATGCCTAAAATTTATCAAACTTTTATCATTTCCAACAATTAAAAAAGTTTAAGAAAACAGGAATCGATTTGTCTCTTAAATTAAACCTCAACATTTTTAAGACGATTGGTGCCGCATTTTGTATTGTAAATTATTCAATATTTATGTATTTCTTTAAAATACGACTAATTGAGGCAATTAGGGATGTCATTTTACTTTAAATTTTTATGAAAATTATGTTTTTTTTTTGTTTAATGGTTTCTATTCCAAAAACTATGAAAGTTGTATATTCTCAGTAAATTATAGAAATGTTTATCATCATATTTTTAACAATAAAATTATTTTAAGCCGCGTCCAGACATATAGCAAAACTTTGTAACACAACGCGTTCGCTAACAAGTTGAACTGTACTGTGTATAACACTTGTGAAATAAATATCGCTCTGCAACAAATATGTTATCGACGGCGCGGCGTTCAGTCAATGTCGGTATTTTGACGACACATCAAAGAGAGATAATATATTTCATCGTAATTCCTTTTATTAATTCGGAACTTGCTAATTTCTTGTATACATATTATTAAGAGCAATTTTTAAGTTATTTATACCCGGTTGCACCAAGTATTTAAGTAAAGCTTAAATTTAAGTTATGTTTAGAATGTGACATTTACGTATGGTCAGTGTAATGTCAAATACATTCTGATTGACATTTAAACTTCAACTTAAGTATCAATTAGAATGTGACTAACTTTTATTAAATCTATCAATAATGTCATAGCCTAAACACCACTTAAATTTAAGCTCTGCTTAAAAAGTTGGTACAACCGGGCATTAGAGTAGCATTTTATTATCATACTAAATTGAAAATTGTACAAATTATGATATTTTGTTTAATTGACAAAACTGGATTATTAAAGAATTGGGAAAAGTGTTTGAATATAGCGAAGGTTGCACTTTCCAGATGCGCAAGCAAAACAGGAACGCCTAATGGATGGGCGTTCTTTTTATAAGAATTAATTATAACTCTTAAATTTCATTTAAATACATATAAACGGCATAGAATGTAATTGAAATATGAAATGGAAATAGTGGAGATACAAACTGATGGAATATATCAAGGAGGAATATGGAAGGACAGATCTGGCAAAAAAAGGACAAGAAAAGACGCAATAAATTCAAAGTTATAAGGTTGACCAAATATGGTCACAAAAACAATAGAAAAAGCAAACTAGTGGAGATATAGGAATTCTGAATCAAGAAA
This sequence comes from Dorcus hopei, assembly GCA_033060865.1. Lineage (NCBI taxonomy): Eukaryota > Metazoa > Arthropoda > Insecta > Coleoptera > Lucanidae > Dorcus > Dorcus hopei. Next base: position 11,063,233 of record CM065422.1, read on the forward strand.
GAAAACTAGAACAAATCACTACAAAATAGAAAGCTATAGAATAAAAGTATTAGGAATAGGCAAAGAAGAGGAAATATTAGTGAAGTATAAAATGATAGCAATAATAGCATATGATGCGCTGATAACATTTAATTGATCACGGAATTACCAAAGCAAGACTAAATCTAAATGAAAACAAACCAATGATATGCCCCAAAGTAGTAGCCGAGTTTAAAGTTTTATATTACACTGAATAGTGTAACGGAGTGTAATTCATCTTCGAAATAGAACATTTTCTTAAATAATAGTAAAATATAGACCAAAAGTATCTGACTGGTGAATTTTTTTTTTTAAATTCATCGATAATAACGGAGAAATAGGCTTTTAAAGTTCAAAATCGTACTGAGCATGAGCAATGCACAAAATTGAATATAAATTTCATACTGCGCATGATTTGAACGATTCAGAACTTGAAATTCTGTCAAAAGGAACAGACCTATTGTAAATACATAGTATTCTTTTTTATGGCAGCAGCAATGGCGTCACGCCGCTTATAAGTTGGCTAACTCAGCAATCGTTTGTGATTGGCTCACATTAAGATAATAGCCAATCACAAACGATTGCTGAGTCAGCAACTCAGCTGCTGTGGTCGTCTGAACGCGACCAATAATTCTTTCACAGTTTTACTTCACTTTGCTTTATCTTTTTTTTAATTAAAAAAAAAAAAAATAGTAAACTTCTCCATTAAAATATAGTTCCAAAAAAAGAAGAAAACTAATAACTGGAGATCTCAATGCTAAGGTGGGCAACAGTGTACTTGAAAGAATAATTGGAAAAAATGGCATAAGAGAAAGAAAGACAGTTATATAGAATCTACCAGCTTAACATAAAATCTCTATTCATTAACAAGAACTGCCATAAAGTATGGATATCACCACGACCGAAACAGCTGTACATTCTCTGTACAGAGGATGCTCGAAAAAGCCATTACAATTAAAACCGACTGCAACAAATTTTTAAAAACTTTCAAATCGTTTTGACAGCAAGCTTGGCCGCCTTGTGTAGGATAAATTATTAAGCAGCAAACTGATTGAAAATTTGTCAATTCTCACACAATGTTAGGTCAAAAATCGGTCGCAGGATGTCGCGATCTAATCTATTGATTAATAATGTGGGCTATTGCAAGATAACTAAGACAGGTCGGTTTGATTGCGGTGTTGTTCTCTTCTGCTGACGAGGCCCCAAACAGGGCCGAAACAGCTGTGCAGAGGATGCTCGAGGACTCTATTAAAATTAAAACCGACTTGCAACAAATTTTTATAAACTTTTTGATAATTTACATTCAAAATGTGCGGACCTTCTTTTAAATTTAGATTTAAAAATTTGTACTTTATTAAAAATATGAGAATGGTTCATAGTTTAAATAATAAGAAAAATCTTTTGAAACTTCACTATATTTTTAACGCCATTTAAAATAACAAAGTTGATACTCATTTGTTAGGTTTGCGATTGTCATTTGTTCTTTTTAAAAGTAAATTCTGGCGGTTTAGGTAAATCCCTAAAACTTTTATATTTAACATTTTTTGATATATCTAATAATAAAATGTGTAGGTACCGTTCAAAATATAAACAAAAACCCTGTACATATGTATAAAGATTAAAGTTTTTAATGAAGTAATGACCAAAATTTTATGCTCATGACTATCTTCGATATGAATACTTAATTCAGCTTTACGTCAAAGTCAAGTCAATTTTCTTGTTATAAATGTTAACATTTTATTTTTATAATGTAGAACTTATATACCGAAAGGTTTCAATGTTAACGCCGTTGAACGCCGGTGCAAATACATTTGTTGCAGAGCGATGTTTCACAACAGCGTTACACAGTACCGCCCAATTTGTTCACGAACCCGCTGTGTTACGAAGTCTTGTTCTATATGGGTGCGTTCGACATTACGCTCGGGGCACGCTCTGAGCAGAAGTGTGAGGGAGAGCGAATGAGTTTCAGTGTATGTAAGAGTGAGACAAAGGAAGACCCCCGAGCGCTCCGAGCGTGATGTCGAATGCACCCTATGTGGACGGGGATTTTCAATTTTCCTTGTCTAACATTTGAGCCTAATTTTTCGTCGAACATGAACGTTTGTTAGGTTACAACGTTCTGTTATAACTATGTCTGGACACGCCTTTACTTGCAGACAATTAACTGACAAATGGAACCAAACTTACAACTGGAAAAAATCATTTCCCGTTTATCTTTTAATTCAGCTGTACGTGAATAAGAATTTATTTGTTGTTTGACAGTCAATATTTGATGTCAATTCAACGATGCGAAGTAAGAATCGACATTCAAGTTTGATTCCACAGTCACCCAGGGCTACAATAATTATTTTGGACACGTGTTACTTTTATTTTTATTACCTTTGGTTTAGGCAACCAGAGACACATTTGTGTTCCTTGGGTTGCCTATATTAGGGAGTCATTTTTGTCGAAAGGTCAACTTTATTGTTATGATTAGGGATCGGGAAAATTTAATTTACAGTTTATTGAGTGCAAGGGATTTCAGAAAGGACTAAACCTATACAATTTTACTGCTTTTATAAATAAAATGAAATTATCAAAAGTATGTCCTTTTACTTAAATCTACATGAAAATTTAATTTTTTGTGGACTTACCGTTTTGCAGATGCCTAAAAAAGGAGTACTTTTTAGAGACACTCTGTATAATAAATATTTTTTTTTTACTTTAAGGAATACATTTTATTTCCTATTCTAATGGAATGTAGAATTTATTTGCCTCATAATCAGTAATTATTCTCTGTTCATTTTACTTTAATATTTGGGCTTTGGGCAGCTACAATAATTAATCACTTTTAATTTAAAACAAAAAACGTTGGTGTTTTTTTCAACAGTTTAGATCGCGACATCTTGCGGCCGATTCTTGACCTAAAATGCTACTCTTCTACTGTAGAGGCCGAAACACTTGTCCAGATGATGCTCAAGGAATTCATTACAATCAAAACCGACTTGCAAACAAATTTCCACATTTTTTAATTTTTCAGTGATAAAAACTCATTTTTTTTTTAAAGAAAAAACAAAATATCCTCAGGTTTGGTTCTTACTTTTAAATTCCTCTTTTACGTAAATAATCCTAACTAGATTCCATACAAAATTTTCTTTATTTAAATTTTATTTAATAAAAATCAGTTTTTCTGTTTTTTTTTGACATTTGTAATTTAGATCGATTGTCATATATCCTGTTTTTATCTATTGAAAAACTGAGATGTTTAAGGAGCTCAATGATTTGTGACGAAAGAATTTTCAGATGATTCAAATCAATCATTAATTGATAAAATAATTGAGAGTGGATTTAAGAAGGTATTCAACAGTGACCGCGTGTCTGCTGCTACTGAGACGACTCCCTGCTCTCTTACACGTACTTTTCACTTCTAAAATAGCATCTCACATTCTAGGAAAGTCTGCATTCAAATAACTGGAGCGTTTTTAAAATTAAACGTGAGAATTGTACATTGTTACAATTTTTTTCAAATCTACTTCATTAACTCATTCTACTAACAGATTTGTTATTATTATTATTATTTTTTTTTGCAGATTATGTAGTCACTTCTGGTTCGCCACCAACGCGTGATAAACTAAGATGTGAAGACAAGACGCGCACGGGTAGAGATTGGCGCAATGAAAGACTTCGGGATATTGCCACGGCTCTTACTGATCGCTCGCCTGAATCTAGTCTGCCATTCCCAGCAGAAGGTGTCTTAAACCTCAAAAAGGTGAGGGAATGCCCTTAAATTATGCCACCCCTCAAATTTCTACTGTGTCAAAATACCTACAAAAGGAGAACATTGCGTTTTGAAAGATTAAATTTAAAGAAAATATTACATAATGCCCTCATATAATAAATTATACCCAGTTACCACCATTGTGTGCCTTATTGTTGTGCGTAAACGGTAATTATTTGGCGCCCAACGTGGGGCGCCAGAACAAAAAAACCTTAGCATTCTTAAAACTAATTTTTTTAAATTTTGTTTAAGGGTTGGTTATGGTACAAGGATAACACGGGAGAATGGCTTCGACGCTGGTGGGTCCTATGCGGTTCCACGCTCAAAGCATATCGCGATCAAGACGAACAGGGAATCCCCGAAGTTGTCATAGAATTAGCAACCATAGCTGGCTACTGCGAAGTAACGACCGAAATCCGTTATGGCTTCCAAGTACAGTGTGCGGGGCAGATACTGATACTAAGCGCTGTAACATCTGGCATTCGGTCCAATTGGTTGCAGGCGTTGAAGAAAGCCGCCCCCGTGTTAGAGAGCCCCCCCACACCCGCCACGCCTCGTTCTAGTCTCCTCTCCAGCGATGAGGAATATCGCACGGCCTCCGAGGGAGGTCGGAGAGATTCTGAGGATTGGGGTGAGTTACCTCCATCTCCGCCGTTGACGAGGAATATGTTGGCTAAGGTTAAGGAAAAGACGAGGTTGAAGTCGAAGCTGCCTAGAAATCAGTCGAGGCAGTCGACTGTTGATAGTGTTTCGACAGATGAGTTGGAGGCATATAAAGAACCTGATACGGTCGACTTGAAAAATACGATTAACAGGCAGACTGTTGAGATGGAAGGTCTGAGACAACAATATTCGAATGCTCTTAACGATATACAAGCGTTAGAGGCAGAATTAACACGGTGAGTTTTTTTGTTTCCTCAAAAAAATTTTTTTTTGCACTCAAAATTATAACAAAAAAATCTAGGCATCTCATATCTGTTTGTTAGTTAACAGCGAAAAACTTTCGCTTGTTCCAACAGATGGTGTAATACTTTTTGTTTGCTGAAAGTAGCATTTATTTGTTTTATTTGGCCGAGTTATAATGAATCTATAATACTTTCTAAAAACAATTTATTCCATCTTTTTTTAATTTTGTAATCTTTCCAGATTTAAGAAATTACAAACAGACTCCCTGGCACGTGAAAAACAAACGAAAGAACTCCTCCAAAGCTCCGAACGAATTGCAAAAGATCTGACCCAAAAATTAAAAGATGCTGACGACAAGCACCTTCGAGAGCAAACCTCCTTACAGTCTCGCCTATTAGAAACCGAAAGAGTGGCCAAAGAACGCGAAGAGAAATACTTCAGCGTGTCTCGAGAGTTGCAAGCGAAACAAAAAGCGATAGCCAGCATGCAGGAAGAATTGAACTGCGTGAATGAAAAACACATGAAGAGCAGACACGAGAACGACAGGCTCTACAAGAAAGTCCAGGAGATGGAGTGCAAGCCAAGCAACCGAAGAAAACACTTGGATTCCCTGACGGATCTCACCGACATCGATTTGGACGCAGATTTAGAGAATCTGGCTCAGAGCGAGCTCATCGAGCAGTGCTTGGATTTGAGGAGCAGGTTCGAGAAAGCCGTCGTGGAAATTCGGGCCGTCAAGAGAGAGCTGCGTGAGTCTCACATCAAGTTCGATCAGCTGGAGTTGGAGAATTTGGGTCTCAAGAAGAGTTTGGAGTTGGCAGAGCAAGAAAGTCAAACTCAGTGTGCGTTGATGGCCGAGAGGGTTCAAGATTTAACCACCAAGTTGGCAGCCGTGGAAAAGCAGGCGAGAAATTTGAAGAGCAAACTGCAGGATTCCAGGGAGAAACGGAGATCTTTGTCACTTAAAGGTAACTTAATAATTTTTTAGATGAATATTTAAAAAAATTGAATTAAGTGACTATGTATACATTTTCTGAAATTGAAGAAAAAATAGAAAATTGCTTTAGATATTAAAAAAAAAATTGGGAAAATTGTCCGCCTTAAGTACAGGCGACTGTGTTTATTGGGTTGCCTATACTTTTGTTTCTAAATAAATCAAATTTTTTATTCTTTTTTTAACAAACAAATTGGGGAAAACAGACAATTGCTTTAAATATTTAAAAAAGTTAGGAAAATTGTATAATAATTATGTAATAAGAAAAAGTATTTTTTATTCTTACTGCCTTCAGCGTAGGCAACCGCACAAACGACTCTGTACTTTGGGTTGCCTATACTAAGCCTTTTTTTATTGAGAAATTCAATTTATTTTTGAAACATTTAGTAGTAGTAATATTTATTTTTAATTTTGAAGATAATTTATTAAGTTTCTACTTTAGTTTAAGTGAATTTCTCTTTAAATTAGTAAATAAATTGCATAATAGTGAATTGTGGAAAAAATCATCGCATATTTAACAAAAAGTTTTCAGTATAGGCAATCATACAAACAACCGTGTCCATTGGGTTGCCTATACTAAGGCCTCTTGTTTGTTGAAAAAATTGAATTTATTATTTTTTAAACAAACAAATTGGAGAAAAATTGCTTTAAATATTAGAAAACTAAAAAAATGGTAAAATATGAGTGAATTGTGTAAGTTTATCAAATTTTTAATAAAAAAAAATACGTAGGTATATTTTCTTATTCTTAAAGCCTTTAGTGTAGGTAACTGGTCAACGACTTTGTAAGTTGAGTTGCCTGTACTGAGGCTTTTTTATTGAGATTATTATTATGATTATTAATTATTTTTAATTTCAAGATAATTTAATTATTTGCTACGTTAATGTAGGCGATTTTTTTCAAATTAGTAAGAGAAATACCTACTCAGTGACTTGTGATAAAGTTTATCACATATTATTTAACAAAAAAATTCTTACAGCCTTAAATACAGGCAATCATACTAGCGACTGTGTTCGTTGGGTTGCCTATACTAAGACCTCTTGTTTGTCAAAGAAATCTTTGAACAAGCGTTCATGTTATTAAAATTTATTATTTTTAACTTTTATAGGTAACTCAATAATTTTTGGCATTAATACACAAGAAAATTTGTAAAAAATTAAATGTTTTTTGCATCTATGTATTATTATTATGTTTTTAATCAGGAAGGAATGAAAAATTGTTTGCAACATTTAGAATTTATCAAAAGTGTAAAATCTCGGTCAATATTGAAACACGTCAAATTAATTTTTTCTTACCGTTTTTAGTGTAGGCAACCATACAAAGTGGGTTGCCAGTGTTAAGGCTTTTGCTTGTAATCCAATAATTTCCTGCATTAATACATGTAAAAAATAAAGAAAAATTAAATTTCACAATTATTTCTTTTCTGAAGTCAAGAAGAAGAAAGGGAAAACTGTTTAAATATTTAAAAGTTAGAAAAATTGTATAATTTCAGTTTTGAAACAGCAGTTTTTTGACAAATCGCCTTTAGTTTAGGCAACCTTACAAACTGCTGTGTTTACTTGGTTGCCTATACTAAGGCTTCTTGTTTATTAAAAAAAAAACAATTTATTTCTTTTTTTAGACAAACAGGCACATTATGAAAATTAATTGTTTTTAGGTATTTTTTAAAGATAAATAATTTCAATGACTTTCTGCATTAATATACTTGAAAATTAAAAAAATTAAACTAATAATTTTTTGTTCGTCTATTATTTCTTTTCTGAAAACGGAAAGAAATGGAAAATTATTGAAGCGTTTAAAAATTAGGAAAATTCCGTTATCTCAGAGTCAATTCTGAAAGTTTGTCAGTTTTTTGACAATAAATTTTATTCTAACCGCCATAAGTATAGGCAACTATGCAAAATGTTGTGTTCATTGGGTTGCATATACTAGGGCTTTTTTCTTGAAAAAAATTTAATTTTTTTTAGACGAGCATGTTTTTTAAAATAATTAATAGTTTTAATTTTTAAGGCAAGTTAGTAGTTTTCTACATTAATAGAGGTGAACATTTTTCAAAAATAGAATTATAATAATTCTTGTACATTAAGAATAACAGTTTATTTTCTAAGGTTAGAAATGGAAATGGAAAATTGTTTTAAATATTTTAAATATTTAAAAAATTAAGAAGGTTGCATATTCTCAGTAAATTATACAAAAGATTGATCACATTTTTAACAAGGAAATTAATCTTAGGCAACCATATCACGTTTTTATTGGGATTTTTTTCTGGTTGAAAAAATCTAATTTGTTTTAAACAACCAAGCATGTTTTTTAGAACAAAATAATTTTATTTTTACTGCCTTTGGTATAGGCAACCATACCAACACATGTGTTCCTTGGGTTGCCTATTATATTTTTTCTTGTTGGAAAATTCATTTTATTATTACTTTTTTTTAACAGGCACGTTATTAAGATTTTCGTGATCCTAGAAATTAATAGTGATTTGTTTTAATAAAAAAATTATGCAGTAATTCACCTGTACAAAGCAATAAAATTTTACTGTTTCATTATTCTAGAAATTTGTTGTTTATTTGTCTTGAGTGCAAATATGAGCATAAGGAATTTTAAAAGAATTTCACTGCCTATAAATAAAATGAAATAATTAAAATCGGATTTGATTTCATAATAATATATTCTGTTTTAATTATTTGAAATCCTTGTGTTTTGCCAGGGCGTGAGAGCTGTTCCATAAACAAAGAAGTTGAAGACAAAGTAACAGAACTAGAAGCAAAAATCTTGAACTTGGAAAGGAACCGTTCCAGGCGGAAACACAAGAGAGAGCGTAGCAGTGAAAGAGCCTCGCCAATCGATGACAGATCACTGCGACGCCTGCGAAGGAAATCCCTAGACAGCGTGACCGCCTCAGAACCGATGAAATTACTCGTGCGACTCAGCAACCTAGAGAACAAAGTCACCAACATAACAACATCAAACGAATCCCTGAACACAACAACAACAGCGAACGTAACAACATACCAAACAAAGACTGAAGAAGCAGACGTAACAAGTCTGTGCGCAGAGAGTATTATTTTAGCAGCAAAGGAGAAACTGACCGAGTGCCGATGTACTTTTAATTTATTGAAGAACAATCGCAGTAGGACCGGTGCGGAAGCACAGGATAAGTTAGAAGCTAGTTTAAGTGACTTAAGTAATATTTTAAGCCTAAGTATTAGTGAGAGTGAAGTCAGAGTTATCGAAATGTCAGCCGGTGTGGTCGTTAAACACTTGGAAACTTTACTCAGAGAGAAATTATTGAGCTTGAGGGAAAAAGCTCGCGCCCTCAAAGAATCTAACCAATGGAGTAACCGTGCGAAACTCGAATTACTAGCGGAGAAGCTCGCCTTTGAAAGCATCATAATCACCAGGATAAAAGAAGCTCTATACACCCCGGTTTTAAACGAGAGACTGTTGAATAAAGAGGCGGTGGAAACTGCGAGCTTACTTTCGAGTATTCAGGGCAAGTTAAACGGGGTTGCGCAGAAGCAGGTGCCCCAATTTAAAACTAGTGTCGAGTACCTTACCAAAGTCTTAGCGAAACGTTTAGTAGCAGCAGCGCAAGGTTTTAATAATCTTGATGGCCGATACATCGGAGGGAATAGTTTCAGCCCCGTGCTGAAGTATCTGGAGAATGAAAGGGATAAAGTTTCCATGTTATTGTGTACATATAAGTCGAATAAGTTACCTCAGTTAGCGGAAAGCTTAGCTTGTGAGACAATGAGTCTCGCAGACGATCAAACATGTCACCTGAGCACGGACACGGTTAATGACATATGGAAGGTGGCACGTGAAACCGTTAACACCGAGCTAATCCAATCAGAGATTAGCCATGTGCTGGTGCGTACGGCTCAGGCGTATGAAGATGGAGCAAGTGCGGATCAAAATTACTTTTTCAGTTTTTTCGCCTGCGAGAGAGCCGCCTTGGAGCTTTGGTCGGATTCGGTAGAGTTGCAGTTGCAAGTTGAAGTGGAGAAGAACATCGAGGATCTAACTGAAGCCTATAAAGCGAGTTTGAGTAAGCTGCAAAGATCCAGGCGGGTGGATGTGGAGAGGAGGAGCCCCATTGCAAGTATCCTGTTGAACGAGTTCGCAGATATACTAGCGCATAAAGCTCTGATCGATGCAAGGATAAGCGTGTTGAAATCGGAGTGCGGCAACACCAGTAAATCCAACCAAAATTTTCTGGGCAATTCGGAGAGTGACGACGCACTTTTGATTTCGTTGGGTGACCTTGGAATAACGAGGGTTAGCCCGAGTGTGGAAGCCGAGTTCAAAAGTTTGTTTGCCCATTACAGTGGGGAATGCGAGAAGCTACTGGAGCAGTCGGATTTGGATGACATTAGGAATACCTTGCAGGAATTGTCTGGTGAGATCTGCGAGTTGATTGGCAGTAGCTCCGATGAACAAGTTCGAATTGCTAGTGTTAGGGATATTTATTATAAGTGTTTGGAGCTGAAGCGGAGGGTGATGGAAGTGAAGAGTGTTTTCCTCGAAATGAAGAATAGCAAAAAGTGAGTTTCCATTCGAATTTTTTTCTTTTCAATCAATTGATTACTTTCGTTGTTGCTTACAGATATGATAACGAAGAGGATAGACGACCTCTTTATTTAGGAACAGAATACTTGAATCAAGTCGAAAACTTACGCGCTGCATACCGTTGTACTTTAGCTGATTGTGAGAATCGTAAGCAGCAGGCTGACCTCGAACAATTGCAAGTCCTCTGCGAGCGTGTTCTGGTGGCCATGGAGCATTGGCACCGTCGTACCTTGCAGGATCTTAGAGAGCAGCACTCGCGTGAGTTGCATGCCCTTCGTCAGGATAAAGAGCAGGCCCTGGCTGAAGAAACTCAGGCGACTCTCGCTGCTTTGGATGCCATGCGAAAGGCCCACGAAGCTGAGGTGCAACGAGAGGTTGCCAAATTCAAGCAGGATTTTGCGCGCCAACAACAAGATGAGTTGCTGGAACTTACCGAGCGATTGTCTGTTAAGTGCTTGGAGGCTGCTGCTTTAGAGGAGCAGCTAGGAAGTGCGACAAGACAGTTAGCTCATGCGCAACGGCATATCTTACAATTGGAGCGGAACCCCCAGTTCTCAGTGCAGGTAAATTCACCTTAAATCAATTAAAGAGAAAAATAATTGTACGTATTTAATTTAATTTCAGAACTGACGGGTTTCCGCCAAAAAAAGGAACAAAAAAAACAAAAATAAAATAAGAACAGCTATTTCTACTAGTCTTTAAAGCAAGCCTCATATATAATACCAGTGTAGTAGAGTACAAGTGTATATTTCACCGTTGTGTACAGTTTATAGCACTCTCTCCCCTTAAATAGTTTAATCTGTTGTGTTTTTTTTTTTTTTTTAAATAATGATCGACTTTTATTACCTCTTTTTATATCCGATATCAGGTGTACAAATAAATGTTAATAATGAAATACTGTAACAGTTTATTATTTATATACTATGTGTTGGGTTTATTTGGAATGTTTATGTACAATCAATAAAAGATTTATATAGAAGTTAACTTATGATGATGATGATGATGATGATGATGATGTGGAATGGAAAAATGAATTAGAGCGTTGTGTGTGGTCCTTTGCTGCTGAAACTTCACGAACCCCATTCGTAAACGCACGTACTTTAGTTTAGATGTGCTCTAATTCATTTTTGTATTGTTCTTTATTTATAAAATTTGTATTACAGAAATAAAACTTACAAAACCGAAAAATGTCTGTACTTTTTTCTTCCAATTCTGCACTCTGAAAGCTCTTTTAGAAATGAAAATTAAAACCTTCTCAAAAATATAGAATGTTAACACAGATGGAATCGATTGTTAAAAGAATGAATAGTTGGAAAAAAAAATTATAAGAAATTGTAAGGAAATTTAAGTTTAAAAAAAAAGAGTTTCATGAAGTTTTGTTTAAAATAAACGTTTTGTGTAATCAAGAAGAGAAAAAATATTCAGTTTTAAATTGTTTCTGAAAAAAATAGTAGTTTGTTAAAAAAAAGTTATCAAGTAGGCTCATGTCAAATACAAATTTTGCGAAGTCACGTCGTAACCATACAATTATTACAAACCTAACCTAACTTTCTATATCCGTTTAATTACGACGTTCTACAAAATGGATAATACAGTCTTTTTCCATTGGTGTTCTTCTTTTGTTAAATGTGTTTCCTAATTTGTCAAATGACGTTCCAATCCGTTCAAAGTATAGTAGGCCTGCGGATTGGAAAGTAATTTGACAAATTCGGAAACACATTTGACAAAAGAGGAAAAGCAAAAGAAAAAGACTAAAACGCAATTAATGAAATAAAACATTTATTTTATTACAAATATCTCGAAGATGTAAACAAAACCTTCGACTATTAACGATAGCAATTGAAGGTAGCAACATACGTACTAAGCTACGACGTACCGTCATAAAATAAAAGTAAGTTCAGAACCTTCTCAATAACGGATTTTTTTGAACGCACATTGTGTTAATGTATTGCCAAAAACAAATTAATAAAAATTGAAGGAAGAAAGCTGACAAAGAAGAAAGACTGCAATAAAATTAATTTTAACTGATTCAATTGTAAAAGAAATTAAATTTATGCTAATTTGGAACAAATTTATATGAAACGGTGACATTTTTTTTATCTATTCACCCTGAAAATATTGGGAGACTATTTTGAATCACCCTGTACACTATCCAAACGTTTTTTCAAAATGTTGAGATAACTAAAAGAGGAATAAAAGTTCTAGAGGTTATTACCTTCAAGAAGTACCAATTGCTTTATTGTACATATTCAATATTTTCAAAAATTTACATCCATACAATAGTTTCAGAAAATGCAAAGGTCACTACGTCAGTTATTAAAAATAAAAGGTATTGTATACTCACCGCCTTCGGTATAGACAACAATACGAACACGTTCGTTGATTGGGTTGCCTGTACTAAGGCTTTCCTTGCTTAAAAGATTCTACAAAGTGGTCAACAATAACTGTTTGAGTTGGCAATACAATTAAGAGCATTTTTCTGTTCGGCTATAACCGGATATATCTTTTAGTTTGTTTATTTGACGTAACTTGAACATCGACAAGATTGTAGGTTATGTGAATAAAAATTAACGTTTTAATTTGCATTTGAAATGTCAAATGACGCTTGTTAAGGGACGACTGTCAGTATCAAACCGTCAACAACCGGAAGTTACTCCAGTTGTACCATTTAAAAATAAAATTCAACACTGCCAACTCAAACAGTAATTCTTGACCACATTGTATTTTACTGCTATTAGTTATCCATTCACTCGATTTCCTCGTCAAAATACAGGCGAGTTTACGAAGTTTAAAGAGCACCGACTAGAAATGAGTAATGACAAAATAAGAAAAATAATTCGCACATTTATTAATGAGATCGGAAACCTAACTAAAGCATTAGACATTAGACTGACAATAAAATGTATGAAACTATCATAAATGAATAAACAGTAGTTTTTGTATTTGCTACACTTTTTTGTACATGTCAAAAGGCTTGCAAGAAGGTTCTACATTTACATCCATATAAGATAACTGTAACTCATGAGTTGCTACCTCTTGATTTGCCTCGTCGAGTGCAATATTGCCAATGGTTTAATGAGTTCTTAAATAATGACGATATGTTAGACATAACTTTCTTCAGTGATGAAGCATGGTTTCATCTCAGCGGTTATGTAAATTCGCAAAACCGTAGAATATGGTGTGCAGAAAACCCTCATATTTTTGAAGAGACTTCATTACATCCTCAGAAGATCGGTGTGTGGTTGGCAATGTCAAGAAGGAGGATCATTGGACCTATTTTTTCAACACAATATTAATGCACTTGCATATCAAGAAACAATTTTAAATCCTTTCATTGAAGAACTTCATGACGATGAATTACAACGGGTTACTTTCAACAGGATGGAGCTACAGCCCACACTGCACTGACAACGTTGAATCATTTGCAACAGTTCTTTGGGGATAGGTTAATAAGTAGGGACAGATGGCCTCCTCGGTCACCAGACTTAACCCCACTTGATTTCTTCATGTTCGGTTTTTAAAAATAAAGTGTTTTCAGAACGTCTCCATACGTTAGAAGAATTACAAAATGCTATTACAGAGGCTGTCAACAGCATCACTCCAGAAACACGACACAAAGTTTTCGAAAACATGAAAAGAAGAGTAAATTTGTGTTTGGATTCAAATGGGGGACATTTTGAACAGATGTTATAATTTTGTTTTATATCTGCTTTACTTTTTATATTCTCCATATCAATGTATGTAATTAATAAACGTAAAATAATTTCTAATCACTAATAAATTGTTTTAATAATATATAATTTTATGTGCCGCCCATGGTAAAACAGAATAGTATGCAGTACCAACTTTTACAAATAATCTAATGGGCGGGAAATTCAAACACCCTTCAATCATTAATGTACACTCTGTAGTTCTAATTCGTAGTAAGAGAGTGCATGTCGCCTTCGAAATACACAGGCAGGTTGCCTCATTAATCTATGGCAGTCTATGGTTGCCTCTCTCATTTAGTGATGTGCTGATCTGTGATGTAGTGGTATGCTTATGAAAACACACACAAACATACTGGTATCTCGCAAAAATTTACTTTTAATGATATTTTCCATATTTGAAGATGATATTTTATTTCTCCACATCCATTGCAACAAGTAATTATTTTAATTTTACAAAATGCTGTTTACAACAACTAATAACTTTTTTTAGGTTATGTTTAATGTACCACTAATGTACCGATGTGGTACCGGCCGTTTGGACCCTTAACTTGCACAAATTATTCACCGGGTGCATGAGTTTGGTACATGTGGTTGTAAATTATCGGTACGAAAGTAACTGGTTGAATTATCGAAAGCATTCAGTTTATCCATTGTAGGTACACCGGGTGAATTTTCGTAAATGCCTGTTTGTTGTGTAACCAATTGTAACAACAAATCCTATAATTGCAAAGAAAGTTTTTTTAGATTTCCTTCAGATATTGAAAGGTGAGTATAAATGTTAGTATTATTGAAATTATTGTTTTCTGTTTTAAGAGCCAGGATTTGGGCGATAGCATGCAATCAAGAGGATTTGTTATTTAATTTGGATACTCTTCACCATTCTAAAAGGTTATGTGGAGCTCATTTTGAAAAAAAAATGTTTCTTAATAAATTTAGAAATCGACTGCATATTCATGCTTTGCCTACTGTGTTTCCTGCATTAGAAGATAATTCTTCTTATGTGGCACAAGAACACAACTACAGTCGATTAGTGAGGAAGTCAAGGCTGTTGTAGATTAAATTGTTAAATCGAAAAGAAAAGGTGAAGCCAATCTACAAGATTTTATTCGTGGCAACACAACCGCAGTTTCATCCAAATTAGGACATTATCAAGTGTAAAGGGGATAAGTCCCCTGACGTTTTTCTGTCACGTTAAGATGGCTTCTGCACCTCCCTTCACTCTATTTACTCTTTGCACACTCTAAAGAGTGAGAGCGAATAAGTTTTAATACAATTAAGAGTGAGACAGAAATGCGAAAGGAGTAAATAGAGTGAACGGAGTTGAATAAACGAACGCAGCTTTGATGATGTCCTAATTTGGACGAAACTGCGGTCGTGTTGTCACAAATAAAATCTTGTAGATTGACTTCGCCTTTTCTTTTCGATTTAACAACTACAGTCACTTTATTTCTAAAGTTAAAGAAAAGTGACATACAAAAAATTCGCATCTTGCAAAATGTTGTGTTAAAAGCCAAAGGTATGTTTTGTATTTACAAACACTGTAAATGGTATAGTAGGCAAGTGCAAATGTGTTACTGTTTCATACATTGCTTCAAATGATTTTCTACTTCCACTTAAAAAATTCACTGTATTTATTTTGTAAGAATTTTCCACAGTATTTGGAATTAAATCATGTTTTCTTAGTTATTATTATGTACCTACTCCTATTTTAGTATAATTAATCTATGTATTTATGTCTGTGCATATGGGCTAGTTTACACAAAAAGAAATGAAGTCATTTTATTTTAAAAGTTATTTATTATTTGATAAATTTCAACGAACAAAAAGTCTCAATTATGAATATTATTTAATTAAGAATTATTTTACTACTGGCATGTTTCCCAAATTATTTTTTGATATAAGAATGATATACTTTTGAATTTCGCGCGTATATAACCAGCAAACTTTTCTTCCTCTATTTCAGAATAAATAAGAATATTCATTTAACTGATTCTGAAACTCAAAGTACGTGTAAATGGGGCAGCGTCGGTAAGGTTACTGTATTTAGAAGGTACCGTCATTCATTTCCGCGGCTACTTTACAAACTCAAATTAACATTTAGAGTGTGTTCGTAAACTCTCTTGGATATTCCTGAGTAAAATTTTTTCTCTCGTAAACGATTTTGTATATTTTGCTTTTCATTTTATTCACTCCTAGCGTTACCCGTGGAGACTTTACGAACCCAGCCTTAAAGTATCTACTTTAGTACTTTAGACAAGGTTATAAAAAAACAATATTTTTGGGCATTTATAAAGCGCGTGCACCGTCGTGTAATTATATCTGGCAACACTGGCGCTAGGAATTTAGAGGACACTTTTCTAACGAGTTGCGTGTACTATTTTTCTTGGGGGGTCGTGTCATTCAAATACGTATGACAGTTAAAAAATTGCCAGAAATATTCAAATTGAAAAAACTCTGCTAAATATGTCTCTAAAATGTGTAATTATAGCTAAAATAAGTACGTAATAGAAAAAAGTGAGTTTGGCCCGCGAGAAATTAAAAAACAAATTTCTGGTACTCGATGTGTTAAAAATAAAACAAGAAATTCATTTTGCACACGCATACTTATTCTTCAATTTCGATTCAGTGATGGTCGAGGCAATTAAAATCAATTTGGCGGCGTAAAGTAAACAGAGTACAAATTCCTCCAAAATGCTATGTTTTGAGGGTCAGGATTGACTCCAGGCACAGACTGGAGCGTACCAATGTCGACGTAATTAAATGTATCTCTAGAAACGGGTTTCCAGTCGAGTTCCGAGATATTTAAGGATGGTCTTCCGTACTTTGCAAAGTTCGTCCAATATTTTATCATCCTGGTGACCCCTTCTTCTTCCACACTGTTTGGCAAAACGGGCGGCAGGACTATGTTGTCGAATAAATAACCCAGTTCATCACAATGAGTCGCACCTGCAAATGGAATCGAATTAAAATTTACAATATTCTCCATGTCTTCAACGTATACAGCAATGAACTATCGTTCTTATCGTCCTACGATAATTCATTGGAGTCTCTTATTTCTAGCATCCAAAATAGTTTGATCTGAGCATGAAAGACTGTACTGACCTGGTACAGGGCCGTACGCTGCGAGCAAAAGCTTGCACAAATTCCTTGTCGTTACAGCGCTAAACCTGTAAAAGTATACAGGCAAGTTGAAGGATGCAACGTGTTCCACCGTAGACCTGTACGCGGGAAAACTGATTAGAAAATCGGTGTACAATTGGAAAGTCTTTTCTATGTTAAGGATGGTCGGAATCTCGTCCCCAAAGTAGAACTCCCTTATCAAATCGGCGATCTCCGCCGCGGTTTCCGATTCGCGATCAACATGGAAGTCTCTGGGAATGGCATCGAGGAAGTTCAAGTTGGTGTAAAACCCATCCAGCAAGTGAGTGGCCCCGAAGAAAAATCCCTCATTGTCGTTGTATCCGTTCAGTATCGTCACGTTGTTGTAATTTCCAGATCGGATTATACTGAAAGGATCGTCGGTTAAAAACGCAGGCTCGTTCGTTGGAATTTCCACGATCGGGTTGGATATTCCCTCCGCAGTGATTTGGAGTAGCTAAAGGCAATGGAAACGAATTATGTACGTAAATTCTTTGGGCATATACATTCTAAATACCGCGGTTATGTTGAGCTGCGTTGCAACAATGTCTGCTGCTGGTAGACTTTGAAGGGTTCTCAATGTTCGCTTTAGATCTTCGGTTTGAATGTTTAAGTATTCGGCGAGGATTATTCCGGTATTCCGGACTCCTAAAGTCCATGGAGTAAGTGCCGTTCCGCTCTGAAATATTGCCCTGTGGAAAAGACCTGAAGAAAATGAGAGAAAAATAATTTTAATGCAATTCTAGCGAAGAATTTAAGTACACAACCGAAAATGTGTACTATTGCTTTAAAATTTTAAAATCACTAGTTTTCATGTACAGGATATTGCTTAAAAGAAGATATTTGAAAAATTTATTTATGAGTTCTATAAACGATTTTTAGGAATCATCCTGTATAAGATATTCTGTGTTAGTGTACTATAGAGTCTTTTATAGAGAGAGAGGTAATCGTCAAAACTGTAACTTCTTGTCTTTATTCTTTCTCCAAAGGACTAAGGTACTAAATCAACATACTTCGTATACAAGAGGTAACGCATTTAGTGATTTTTTTTATATCTATCCTTGTCGCACATTCCTCTCATCTGGGGATAAAAAACAGTTGGAAATATTATTTGAAGTGACGTTTGTCAAAGTTACTGTCAATGGTTAACAAAATTGAATTTAAATATCGCATCCCAAACTTTTATCGCATGATATTTAATGATTCCGCTTTTTTCGTAAAAGAAACATTCTGCACTTCTCAAAATAACAACTTTTTGATTGGTAAATAACTAACTAGACATAACCTAATACACTTTTAAATTGAAGCCAGCGACATTGCGGTAAACAGAATTCCCTAAAACTGTTGTCTTCCTTATTACACTTGCGACAATTATATTTGTTATCTTTGTTTCTCAATCCTCTCACGAGAGGAATGGGATTGCGTTACCTGTACAGAGTGTTGATTTAGTACCTTAGCAAAGGACTCTATGTCAATGCCATCTGTATGAGAAAGCGACAAGTAACAATAACAAACGGCTTCCTAGATTAATAAAGAACAAAGTTCTTTATCCAACTAGTCGAGTTCTTAGTTCAGAGCCATTTTTCTGTGTCGAAGAGGGAGCCACACTAGAGGATTTTTTGCTAATTTCAAAGAAGTGCAGCATTTTGAGGTGATAAGAATGCAATACATTTATGATTTGTTATTAAAATGTGCAAAATTCGAATGAAAATGTGACATTAAACGCAGTAACCATGGCAATAGCGGAAGTTCAATTCAAATTGTGCAGAGGGAGCCACACTAACGAGAGTTTTCGTAGAACAGACTTTTTTCAAACGTTTGGCCGGACAAGGCACTGGTGCTTCATTAATCCAGACGGTCGTGATTTGTTCTTAGTGCTTAATTACATTAATCCAAAGTTGATAATTTTTGCCAACGAGTAAAGAATTAACAGGAGAGAGTCGCAGTAACAGTAGTTTCTTGTCCAAAGTGGTAACTAAATATGGCCGCTGTATGTCGTAGGGGCACACAAGCATTTTACAAAATTCTGGAACGTGCACAAACCACACAGTTCACCATTGTTTATAATACATTTACAGCTGAAATTAAAGAAATCTGGGAAATGTCAAAAGAAATCGACACATTTTTTTCAATATTTTCGTAGTGTGAAAATGGATTTATTAGAAATAGGCTAGAATTACTTGACGGTATGTCAGTTTATAGGTATAGAGGTTAATTTTTTTGAAAGGTAGATGTATTGTCAAGTAGACAATTAACCGACAAATAGAATCAAATTTACAATGGATAGCATAAGTGCTAGAGCATTTTGTGTGTCACATTCTAGCTTAGGATTAACTTTAATTCCGGCTTAAACCTTTTATACAACGCATCTAAGCACGTTTTAAATTTAAGCTCTGCTTAAAATATTGGTGCAACCGGTTATTGGAATCTTAACACGATCAAGTCAATCCATTTCTGCTTTATTATTATTGTATTGTTATGTGAGAATGAAGACAAATGCCAAATCCACCTGTTTTTGTTTGTTTGGAAAAGTTCCCCACTTCAAATACGTCGCACTCATGTAGTCCATTGGAAAAATTTCATTTCATGTATTTTTTTTAATTCACCTGTACTTCATTAAATTCTAGATATGTCAATTGTATTCTATTCGTAAAATACTAAAATTAACTTAAAAGCCATTCACTTTTTAACTGAAGTCTAATAATTACCTGACAATGTTGCTAAATAAACATAAATTCGTTCTAAACTCAGACACAGAAGACTAATCTAAACAGAAGCGTCACTTGAAAAGGAGCTTCATAATTAGAAAGAGTAAGAAGAGCACTACCAGTTTAAAGGTCTTTCGTGTCCACTCGGCAACACTCGCGCGTTTCCTTCGACGCCTTGCTTATAGGCGTAACGGGAGAGAGAAAAAAGAATGCGTTACCCTCGAGTTAACACAGGATGGATAAATTTGCCTATGCAGAAGCATGGCGGAGTAAAATTTCGTAACGAGAACTGCCCAAGTGCGACGTAAGAGTCGAGAGAAAAGTTTAATAATAATTATAACCGAATAACATTTACAGTAAAAATGTCTGAAATGAGCAATAAATGTGTAGCAGAGAAAAGTAAATGGGGTACCGCTTGTGCTTACAAGGGTTGCGAGTACAAATTTTATTCGAAAAAGATGGAATATGTTTTATTAGGTGCAAGAAAATAGGTCTGTTTCTGCAGCGTTCCGGACTAGTTTGAAACTGTTAAATATATTCGCCCGTCGAATTAATTACTGCTTTTAAGAGCTGCGTTAAATGTGAGACTTTGTATAGCGCATGGGTCTGGCCACGTTCTGGCAGCTTCAGATCAGTCAGGGACTGCTGAAGAAACAGAGCTAAAGTTATTCTGAGTGCGCACCAATGCCACAAGTGGAACTTGTTTTAAAATTAATAGAGTAGATTATAATCCCATTTCCACCTCAGCTCTAAATATTTTCAAAGCACGCACGCATCTCTACTGCACTACCGATTTAAATGGCCAAGGTCATCGGCAGATTGTGCGGAAGATCAAAGGTGCCGCCTCGAGTAATGCTTCTGTATAGATTAGTATTCTGTGACTCAGATACAAACACAGAAGCCGGCAATTATTTTACGACAACGGATGTCAACAAACCGCCATATGGCAGAAAGTGACCTACCACAAAGTAGTAACTTCCGTCACTCCCGTAAGTTCCCTCCTGTTAATTCTTGGCTTGTTGATTTTTGTTGTGAATAATTTCATCCATATACATATAAAATTAAATTACAGAAATGAAACTTGTTTATTTATTAATTACTATTAAAATTCATAAATTATTTCTTCAGTAAAATATTACAATAAATAAAATATTTCGTAACGTGACTGTAAGCGTTTCAATTTGTCGGTCACAGATGGCACTGACGTTATAATGTGATTACCAGAGAGCGGCCAGTTTTAGGTTGTTGATATGAGAAGTGGGCAGTTTGCCTTGAAGATGTCATTTACGAGGTGTTGAATGAGTATGAATAAGTAACTACAAAATAAATGGATAAAGTTTCGTAAAAATAATTTTTATTCGCCGGATGACTTTAGGTTACTCTCTGGTAATTACTTCCCGGCAAATTGAATGTAAGAAGCAAAAGTAACGTTGTATCAGTTGTTTTGGAAATCAAAGTCGTTTAATACTGGACTAACAAGAAAGAAACAATATTTCCGGAAATATGTAATGCAAGAAACATTGACATTATGAGGAAGAACACGCCATCGTAGAGCCAAAGTAAAAGTAGAGTGAAAGTAAAACTTTGTTTTCTTGGGTGCAATTTAAATAAAAAATAATAATTTTCTCGATGATGAACTTTAATTAAATCATTCGAAAAGTAAAAGCATGGATGTTAACTTTGTTATTTATCAAAGATATGGTGATGCTATTATTAATTTAATAAAGAGAAAGTTAGACAATTTTTTAGTAAACAAAAGAAAATGTAAAAAATTAAATTTCTTCAAATTATGTACAAGTTTTTTTCACCCTATCTAGACGATTTATTTTAGGAGCTAGAGAAGAACTTTAAATGCACAAGTTATAGGTTTCTTTTATACATATTATCACAGACAATGGATCTCTCCAGATGCTCTAAAAACAGTGACATCTATTAAGTATTTAATAAATTCGAAAACTGAACATTTGTCACAAACCAACTAATTCTGAAGCTCAATTGGCTTATTTACCGCCAGATGTCTCTTCTAAACAACAGAGAAATAAATGTAAAGTGGGGCTAGGATGCGATATACGGTTATAATATGTTATTAATACTCCTTTTAAACATTGCATCACAACACTCTAGTTGTAGAATTTGTTTACATGTCACTTATAATTATTTACAGCTATCGTTTTTTACTCTGCTCTTGTAACAGTAGCGCCATAACATATTTGGTGAACTAGCTTCAAACTAACACCGACTTTGGCTCCAAATTGGGGCGTCAAATTTAAACATTTGATGAGCCATCTGCTTAACTCTAGTATCTGCGGTGTTACCTTTTAGAGTTATCACAAAAAAAAACAATGCTATCTACTTTATAGGTGGACTATAACTAATTTATTTGATTACCTCTAGCCATCTGAGAAAGTACTAGCAAGTGTACAGAAGCAGCTCCTGCACTCGATCCAAAAATGGTCACGTCACGGGGATTGCCCCCAAAGAATGCTATATTTTTCTGCACCCACCTCAATGCCATAACCTGATCTTTCAATCCGGAGTTTCCGGGAACTCCCAGTTTTGGATCGTCAATACTGAGACCGGCTGAAATATATTTTTTTTTAAGTTAAACAAAGAATGGAAGGTTTTTAGTACCTAAGAGTCCCACACGGAAATTAATTGTTACCACGACCACGTCTTCAGTTATCAATAATTCAGGACCATAGCTGGTTCGATCGCCAGTGCCTTCTGTAAACCCTCCCCCATGTATGAATACCATCACAGTTCGTAAGCGTTTAATATTTGGGGATAACTAAAAAAACATATTATTTTTCACAATTTCGATATTTTTGTATAATCATTTAACTTACGATTACTTTGGATTACTCTTGTGATTGTTGATAAATTTAAAAAAATATATCTGTACTTACTTGTGGTGTGTAAACACTCAAATACAAGCAATCTTCTTGTCCTAAGATTTGTTGTCCTGTTAGTGACGCTTGTTGAAAACAAGTTGGTAAATCTGGTGTCGCATCTCGTATTCCTTTCCATAGTCCAGCAATTACAGGCGCCTTAAAAATACCAAATTCTTTTACCCTTACACACCTCTCAAAGATGGAAAAATGTAGGTAAGAATAAACTCACCTTAAATCTAAGCCTTCCAACCGGTGGCCTTGCGTAAGGTATGCTTTGAAAACTGTGGAAGGTTCCACCTTTCCAGTCAGTAGAAACAAACCCCCTTAAAAATCCTTGGGGTATACGAACCAGTGGCTGTTCTTCATCAGCAAAACATTTCGTAAGGCACAACCCCAACAGTAACGTAATTTCAAGGAATCTCATTTTTTTAGGAACCACCTCTCATTTATTGCTAGTTTACTAAAGAATTAGGCGCTTTGTTTCCTATTTTATATTATCGGCACTTAAAGTTTGGTGCGTCATATTTTATCACAAATCTCTTTGAGAGAATTGAAAAAAACACTTGAGTGAATTAATTCACTTAGATATAATAATGGACTAAGTCATCATTAAGTTGGCGATAGTCAACAATAGTTTCTAGTGTAGTAAGTGGGTAGTCATTTTGATTTTAAATTGATTGTGAGAGAGTGGAAGACTTTTTTTGTTTCCTATTTAGTGTAGGGAAAGATCTAGGTTGAAGGTGGTATGAAGTTTTAAACTTGTCCCTTCTTGAGTGAAATAAAAAAATGTCTTCAGATGAACTTGAAAGGTTGGTCCACAGATAACTTTGACTTCTATTAACTTCAATAGTTAACAAAGGCATTTTCTGTCAACTGTAAACCAAAGACGTTCCATCTTCTTCTAACTCTGATCAAATCAATTTCAGAAATAGACTTTATTGCAACTTTTTTTCAGTTAAAGTAAGTACAATAGTGATGGAAATAAAAGTTAGTTTGGAGGGGTAAAGTAGGTCTCGTACAGATTTCTCCAAAATCCTATGTATACAGGATCAGGATCAACCCTCGCCACGGATTCGTAGGTTCCAATATCGACGTAATTAAACGTGTCTGCAGTGACGGGCTTCCAGTCGAGTTCAGAAGCGTTCAGGGAAGGCCTTCCATATTTCGCAAAGTTCGTCCAGTATTTTACAGTCCTGCCGACTATTTCTTCTTCCAAGGTGTTTGGTAAAACTGGGGCGAGGAAGCTACCGTCGAATAAGTAACCCAGCTCATCACAGTGAGTTGCACCTGAAAATACAAAAAAATAAAATCGCAGTTAACTAATTAACAATTGCTATTTGGTTATACGAGTCACTTTTTAATTTTTTATCAACTCTTGTCATGAAATCTGAACGGCAGGTCTTAGCTTAAGTGAAAAGTGCGTCATCGCACTTACTTGATGCTGTTTTACTGTAAAGCTAAGATATGCCGTGCAAATTCAATGGCAAGAGTTGATACAATTTTTTAAAAATCACGCGGTATAAGAAACCGAAAAACAAATGAAATGGACAATTACGTGCCATCTAGTGGCGGTTACTATCAGCTCAGAAGCTAAGTGCTAAATACTTAAGAAACGCTTGAAACTTTCAGTCCAGACTTTTTATACTCTCGCAGACTAATACATTTAAAGAAAGGAATAAAAGCTATCTATTTGATTTTTCTTTTATTAACACATACAGTTTTGTAAAAAAGAATATAAAAGTTATCCATTTCCTAAAGAAAAAAATATTTATAAAGTCGACCTTATTTTTAATGCTTTCTTGATTTTGAAAATCATTTCGGATCACCCTGTGTATACACAACCAGGAGAAATTTGTTAAAGAAACAATTCACAGAAAGTTCTGAATTTTTAATAAACAATAATAATTGTGGAATTATAATTTCTTTATTAATATAATGATGGGATAATTGGGAAACTATTTTAGTGCATTCTGTTTGACAGTCATTTCTGGACGGTAACAAAAAAATGACTTGCGTTGTTATAAGACATTCAACAGCGCCATCGCTTGAAACATGCCCAAAGTTTTCTTTTTGTTTGATTTAATTTATGAGTTTATTAAATTCTACTTTGATGTGACTTTTGTTTTTATTTATTTTTTACTACTTACTATTTAAATTTCTAAAATTTGTTCACTTGTTTTCTTTGTTTTGTCACCTTTCCTTACAAGCAGATTAAAAAAAAAATTATTAACTGTGCTGTAAAATCAATTGTCTTTTGTTTATATTGTTTTTAAAATTTTATTATTCCGTAGTTTTAAAAAATTCTATTATTCATTTTTCCTTGCTTCCTTTTCGTTCTTTTTATTTATTTATTTTTTAAAATAATCTGTTAAATTGTGTTGGAAAATAAATCGTCTTTGGTTTTTAGTTTTTAAAATTTTTCTCCGAATCTAATATTAAATTTTAGGGGTTGTTCAAAACGGACTTTTTTGTTAACTCTTTATTTTGAAAATCATTTCCGATCATCCTGTGTATGTGTACACAACCAGGAGAAATTTGTTGAAGAAAGAATTCATAGAAAATCTTGAATTTTTAAAAAACAATAATTATGGAATTATAATTATTTATTAATACTATAATGTAATGAGTGTATTAAAAAAATTGGGAAACTACTTTAGTGTACCCTTTGTGTATGACAGTCATTTCTGGATGGTCACAAAAAATGGACTCGCGTTATTATAAGACATTCAACAGCGCCATCTGTTGAAACTTGTCGAAAGTTTTCTTTGTTTGTTTTAATTTATGAATCTATTAAATTCTGCTTTGTTGAGTCTTTTGTTTTTATTTTATTTTTTAATAGTATTCTTACTATTTATATCTTTAAAATTTGTTCGTTTGTCTTCTGTTTTATCACCTTTCCTTACAAACAGCTTTTCTCAAAAATTTATTAACTGTGCTGTAAAATCGTTTGTTTTTATTGTTTTTAAAATTTTATTATTTCGTATAGTTTTAAAAAATGCTATTATTTATTTTTCCTTGCTTCCTCATCGTTCTTTTTAATTATTTTCTTTTTAAATTTATTAATTTGTTAAATTGTGTTGTAAAATCAATCGTCTTTGATTTTATTGTTTTTTTAAATTTTATCATTCCGTATTTTTTTTATTCTGTTTAGTATTTCACTTTCTGTACGTCTCATCTTTCTTTTTATTAAAGAAAATATATTAATCTCTTAAAGTGTGTAGTAAAATCGATTGCATTTTGTTTTTATTATTATTATTTTTTAATTTGATTGTTTTTAATTTTTATTTGTTTTCTTCGTTTTGTCGCCATTCTTTCAAAATCTTTTCTTTTTAAATTTATTACTAATCGACTGAACTGTGCTGTAAAACCGACCGTCTTTTGTTTCTGTTTCCTTTAACTTACGTATTTTTTATGTTTTTTTTTTTTTTAATTTATTCTCGAATCTAGTAATAAATTTTAGGGATTGTTGAAAAGGGATTTTTTTTGGTAACTCTTGAGGGATTTCTGTTTTTTACATGTTGGTAACACTAATTGAAACTGCACAGTATAAAAATTACCCAATAGACACTCGAGTATAACTGTCACATTATACGACCATCGCCGTTCTGCTTGATACCTACTGATTTGCAAATATCATCCTTGTGTATACAATACATATGAGTGTAGGTATCAAATAGTGGGGAGGTCTAATTTGATTGACGTCACAGAGTGTCGCTACTGGGTATTTTCTTATACTATGGAAACTGGTTAATAAAAGAGAATGGTCGCCTTCAGGTAAAAAATTTGTTTCAGCGTTGCAGCACAGCGTAAAGTTGTAGCGCTTTAAATTACCTGAACTTGACTTAGTTGTAGAGGTTATGAATTCCTTAGTCGGCTTTCACGCCAAAGTAGCAAGCTGCATGCTGCTTGCATCCTGGATGCATGCTGCATGCTATTAATTTTAGAACCTATGTAAACAATTGATAATATTCACACCAGTGTAGCGTAGCATTCATGCGACCTGCCACTTGCGACGTGCAGCTTAGTTCATAGGACAAGTTCTACATTATGCTACGCTACTTCAGTAGAGGCCGCGGTTTCGTCTTAAATTAAAACATTATCGAGTTAAACGAGGGTTCTTGACAACATGCTGACACCAAACCATTAGGAAACACTATGTTGTGGCTCTTGATGCTTGATGAACGCCATAGCTTCATCTTTGGATGTAATAACTCGCAAGACACTGCCAATTAGCGAATCGCATAGCTTGCTATGCTACCTTGATGTGAACGTAAAATTCTAAGTTGCGCTACGCGGCACGCTACTTGCATCTTTTGAGAAGTAGCGTGCCGCGTAGCGCATCTTAGAATTTAGCTTGCTACTTTGGTGTGAAAGCCGACTTACGCTGTAATGCAGCGCTGCAATGTAGCATATAAATACCCCGCTTGATAAATGGCGGCCGCTTGAAGAAAGCGCTGCAAACAATGACGTCACATGCGCCTCGTTCAGGTTTACGCTTTATTAAAGCACTGCAGCGCTGCGGTTACCTGAACCGCTGCCAATGCCGCAATAACAAGATTGTTGATGATAAAGTCCCTAGATAGATAAAATACCGCAATTAAACGCCATTTTGAGTCAAAATAAGAGCGCGAAACCTTGGGAATGCAATTTTAAGTATAGTTCAGATGCATCCAGATACGCAAAATATTTATTGCGGATCGTTTCTGATTGGTTGGTTACATTTGAAAAAGTTTTAGCGGGAACGACATCTACCAAGTTTTAACAACTTTGCGGCGACGGAAAAAGTTGAATGGAAGTCAAGTATTCCGCATTTTTGTAGTTGCATTTCATTTTATTTTATTGCTATTGCTCTCTTACTTACTCTTAAAGTTTATCTGGTGCAGGTTATGTTAAAGAGTAAAAAATTTGTTCAAAAGCAGAAAGTTAACTTCAGCAAGTGATTGCATATTATGGTTGTTTAAAAATATCCTTGACCAAAGCACTTCTTTTCTTTCTACGTATTTCAGAACATAATTTGTACCGTAATAAAATATTTAATCCATATTAAACTTATAAAATAGGTAAACACCACGTACAACAAAACGACACATAACCTCAATTACCATATCAGCTGTAAATTAAGTTTAAGCCATGCTTAAGCCAACATAAAATTTCTAGTTGTAAACATAAAAATACAAACATTCGCATTTGCAGACTGCTCCTTGTGAACGAGTAAAATTTAACAAACGAAAATGTTAAATGCGTTTTGCGTATACGGATAAAAGAAACCCAATGTCTGAACTAAGCTTTAAACGTCCTCACAAGTTCTGTCTGACTGACGGATTAAAAAAAATTATCTTATAATAATTAAAAATCCCGACCTGCAGCATTAAAACTTATAAAAATCGATCCGAAAAGAGAGTGCGATTGTTTAGAATCCCTCAAGGTGTAAGAAAGGAAGCACGACGGCAAAATTTGGTGCGCTTGGTGCCATTTTGAGTCAAATTTAGATTTATATTGGCTTAATGAATAGCGGTACTTTATATACAGGGTGTCCCAGCGAGACCTTTCATTAGGAGTTTATGGGGTTCTGGCCAAAATAGAAACTTGAACATTTAGAATTAGATACAAGTGATTGCGTTCTCTTCAGCTAAAATATTTTCAGATGTCTAGCACTTCCGGTTATACCGGAAGTCGCCATCTACTTTGTTATTTTAAATGGAATGCTATATTTTTTACCACGTTTTTGAATTATATATGTAAAAATATGTTAAATTGCAATACATTTCCCTATCTCTAAAATGCATTATTTTTGAGATATTTTAAATTTTCTTAAAAATTTGTATTCTGCAATCTGATTTTCAAAAAATTATAACAGCTATGATTGAAGCAATTTTATTTGTAATAGCTGATATTGTAGTTGAAGCTTTAAGGCTCTTAAAAATTCCATAAGCCTAATCTGTTAAGCTACAGGGTGTCTAAAACGCACCGCTCCACTCGAAGATATTCAAACACAGAAAAATCCCTTTTTTCAAATGGAACGACCAATATTTTAATACACCATCGTATGTGGAATTAAATGCTGCGTCGAACTGTATTAGCATTCCCTATACCTAACTTTAACAGTTTTTCAGTTATAAGATATTTTTGATTTAATACATAAAAATTTACCATTTATTAGGTTAAATATTTCGAATTTTGTTGACATAGCCATGAAAACAACAAACAATTGCATTTAACGTTTACTCTTACTACAGACTTTAAGCAAAACCAAAAAAAAGTTGAGAATCAAAATCAAAATTATTCAAACGCTGATATTTTAAATCTATTTTTTAATTCATGAAGAATAATAAAGTTTATCCTTTTTTTTTAATAAGATCACAAGCGTCCCAAGAAAAGGATGATCAAAGAACAATTAAAATTTGTGAATTTACATTTGCGAAAATCATTTTCTTTGGTTTACTGCAAAAATTTGTACTAACAGTAATCATTGTTATAATTTCCATGCCATCTTAACAAAATTTAAAATATTTCATCTATTAAAATTGTAATTTTCTATGAATTAAATCGAAAATGTTTCGTAACTCAAAAACTGTTAAAGTTAGGTATAGGGAATGCTAGTACAGTTCGATGCAGTATTTGATTCCACATACGATGGTGTATTAAAATATTGCTCGTTCCATTTGAAAAAAAGTATTTTTTTGTGTTTGAATATCTTCGAGTGGAGCGGTGCGTTTTAGACACCCTGTAGCTTAATAGATTATGCTTATGGAATTTTTAAAAACCTTAAAGCTTCAACCACAATATCAGCTATTACAAATAAAAGTGCTTCAATCATAGCTGTGTTATAATTTTTTGAAAATCAGATTGCGGAATCCAAATTTTGAAGAAAATTCAAAATATCTCAAAAATGATGCATTTTAGAGATAGGGAAATATATTGCAATTCTACATATTTTTACATGTAGAATTCAAAAACGTGATAAAAAATATAGCATTCCATTAAAAATAACAAAGTAGATGGCGACTTCCGGTATAACCGGAAGTGCTAGACATCTGAAGATATTTTAGCTGAAGAGAACGCAATCACTTGTATCTAATTCTAAATGTTCAAGTTTCTATTTTGGCCAGAACCCTATAAACTTGTAATGAAAGGTCTCGCTAGGACACCCTGTATTTAGTGACTTTAAAGAAAGGGGAAAATTTACGCCATCTATTGATTGTGCAACGAAATAATTGACATTTGGTATTATCTGTTAAGGGAAAACAAGAAAAGACGGAAAAGTTACGTCATCTGGTGGACCTGATTGTTCCTAATAGTTTTGTATTTTTTTAGTTTCGTTTTTTATAAAAAGAAAAAAAACTACCGCGGGTTCTATCAATCTTGAAAACAGGCGCGGTCATACGGGGGGTCGATCGAAGCGACCCCCTCCCCCCACCCCTAACAAGTCATAAAAATTGTTGCAAATTAGTTTAAAAGCAAATAATTTTTTTCAAGTGTATTTTTATGATTTTCTCCAAGTGTATTTTACAATTTTGGAACCCTAACGAAAGCAGATCGCACCCCCCCCCTCCAAGAAGCACTTCTAGGACTGCGCCTGCTTGAAAATATTCAGAAATAGTTTTGGATCAGCCTGTATAATATAAGAAAATTGACACATGAATTTCCACTACTAATTACTAATATGTATGTAATTTCAGTAGGTATTTCATTTAAGTAGCACTTTTCAACAACGTTCGTAAAACAGTACCTTGCAAGAACAAAAGCTACTCGACCTGGAATTTATATTCTTTTATTAATAAATTCAAGGGATATCTTTTTTTACAAAATATTTCCGTATAAAAAATTGATCTTTAGAAAAAAATTTACGTATTTTTTGATGTACCTACTAACGAGTGTTCTTTTTTTAAATTTGGCGTCGAAGTTGGCCGTGACAAGGTGCTTATTGTGAACGCACCACAGTTTTGATTATTTATTGTAAATCTTATTTTCTTATTGTCTGTTTTCATTGTTACAACAGACCTCATTCTTATTGTCGTTTTTCGTTTATTACAATAGATTACGTCCTATCGTAATGTTGTGTTCGAAATCTCGAAAGTAAGGTTAGAAATTGCAAATTCTAACGTCAAATTAACAACTGTCATGACGTTGATGGTTCACAATGAAATTTTCGTGGTCAACTTCGATGCCAGATTTAAAAAATTTAACAGATTAAAAAAACATTCTTTATTATTGATCTTGAAAGTATAGGAGACAGTTTGGGCTCATCCTGTGTTATGGAGGAATTTATTAAAAAAAGAATTATGTATTATGTATGTATTTGTTTCTAAAGGCTGTTTTACATTGACAATTTATTCATGAATTAATTCATGAAGTCGCTTCATGAAGAAGTTGGACAAGTGTAATGCACTAAATTTGACGTCAAATAAATTCATGAATTTCTTCGTCAATTTATTCACGAATTACAGCAAGTTCTATTTTTCATCAATATTTGCGTGAATTTCAGGGGTACCAACAATAGCAAACGAAGGTTATGGTATTTATTTGCGCGTGGCAGTGTTAAATCGTTTGTAAATTCTTTCGCTATGTTGGTAATACCTATAAACGGTCATTAGAATCAAAGAAATTAATGAATTTCTTCACCAATGTAATACGAAATACGTTCATGAATAAATTCACGAAGAAATTCATGAAGAAATTCATGAATTAATTCATGAATAAATTGTCAATGTAAAACAGCCTTAAGGTCGACAGTTTTATTGATGTATTTCTTTAAGCTGCCCATGACTGTATAGGGTGTCGATGCCAAACCTCCCACTTAACACAAAATGTTATTGTTTATGGTTTTTGTCTTTTTTTTTTTTGGAGATGGGGGAGAGTAGTTATTATTTTTTTTATTAGTGTTCACAAGTTTTGCGCTTTCTTCCGAAGAAATTTCGAAATTATTTTTTTTAAGCTCTACCAGTTATTCCTGAAAGAAATCCGAGAACAGGAAACACGTATCGCTTTATGAGACTAGAACGTGTTTTCAAACCAGGGGCGATATTAGGTTACGGCGATAAAGTTTTTCCATTCCCATTGAATCAGCATTCGGAAATGGACACGCCTTTGGGCTTGCTATCTCTGTCCTTGACCGCGCGACACGTGGGTAAAAACGGTAAAAGCAAGACGAGTACGCCATCTCGTGAAGGGCGACTCGACGCTAGAAGCTCGAATGAACTACGGGTTTTTCGGAAATAATGCTGACGTTTGAAAAATCCCTCTCTGGTGTTTCAGCGTGGTGGCGAAAGCCTAAATAGCCGCCGCGAGGGAAAAGCAGGCAGTTCCCGGTTCCCTAAGCTTTGTCCGCGTTAATTCACGCGTAATTTAATTTCCTTTTGTTCTAAGTTCGGTTTTGTTTTTGATTTAATATTAAAATTTTCCAAAGTTCGTTATCGGTTTCGGGGCAGAAAAAGCAGAAGCTTTTTTCCGTGAAGTTTTGTATCAGTTATTTTTGAAATAACAATTCTCGTAAATCTAAATCGCGGTCTTACAACTGTCTTCTGCAAATATACAAATACTTTCCCCAGAAATAGGTCCAAAGTCCCATGATAATTCATAAAACATTGAAAGTAAGCAAAACTGTTCCTGTCTATCCATAATTTCTAAGATTGTACCCAGAATTTCAACAACTTTTCAAGGAGTAACCACTTCAAATCAAGTACCTAAATTACTAACTGACCTGGGAAAAAGTCGAGCAATCCAAGTAAGAGCTTGCAGGTGTTTCTGGTTGGTGTAATAGCGCTGAAGACGTAAAAGTAGACGGGTAAGTTGAAGGACGCGACGTGTTCCACCGTAGACCAATACGCGGGAAAACTCATCAGAAGGTCCGTATACAATTGAAAAGTCCTGTCTATGTTAAGGATGGATGGGACCTCATCCCCGAAATAGAACTCCCTTATCAAATTGACGACCTCGACCGCCTTCTCCGAATCACGATCTATGTTCAAGTCTCTGGGTATCAAGTCGAAGATGTTCAAGCTAATGAAGAACCCTTCAAGCAAATGGTACGCCCCGAAGAACATCCCCTCGTTATCGTTGTAGCCGTGCAGTATCGTCACGTTGTTGTAATTCCCCGATCGAATTATGTTGTAGGGATCATCGGGGAGAAAGGCCGGCTCGCTCGTCTGGATTTCTATGATGGGGTTGGATACTCCTTCGAGAACTAGTTGCAGTTCCTGGAAGTTGCATCGAAGTTTTAATTATTTTTTCTTTTGCAGTTTTGGGTTAATTACCGTAGTTATATTTTGCTGCGCCGAGACGATGATGGCGCCCGGAAGGCTTTGGAGAGTCCTCAGCGTTTCCGTGAGATCTTCAGTTTGGATGTTCAAGTATTCGGCGAGGATTAGCCCAGTGTTTCGAACACCTAAAGTCCACGAAGCAAGGGCCGCCCCACTTTGGAATATTGCTCTATGGAAAAGGCCTAAAGAGAATGTCCAAATTTAGGTTTTCGTCAATAAAAAATAGGTAGAGCACCTTTGGCCAATGGAGAAAGTACCACTAAGTGAACAGAAGCTGCTCCTGCACTCGATCCAAAGACCGTCACGTCATTTGGATCACCTCCGAAGTAGGCTATATTATTCTGTACCCATGTCAATGCTAGAATTATGTCTTTCATTCCTGCGTTTCCAGGCACTCCCAGGTCAGGATCGTCAATGCTGAATCCGGCTGAAACCGTTTATAAGTGAAGGGCAAAATTCATTTATAAGCAGAGAGAGGAATCTTTACGAGATTACGCATGCGCTACAGTGGACCAAGTCCGGACACATATTATGAACCTCGCGGTAGCCCTTCGTCGTGTCAGCTGTCCGACTAAGCGTGCTTTCGTCATTTCGTAAAAATTCCTCTCTCCGTTTATAATTGTTTTTTTACCCAAAAGTCCTAGGCGGTAGTTAATGGAGACCATCACCACGTCGTCTGCTATTAAAAATCCAGGGCCGTAATCAGCTCGATGGCCGCTGCCCTCTATAAACGATCCTCCATGTACGAAGACCATAACAGTTCGCAGGCGGGTGGGCTCTTGAGGAGCCTAAAAAAAACGGTTCTAAATTAATTACCGTCTTAAAATTAAAACATTTTAAAAATAGATTGGCGCGTAATTTAATCGTTTAATCTTTGCCAAGTAATTATATGGGGGGCAAAGTACGAGTTGTTCTTAATCACTGCTTCAGTCGATGATTTTCGGATAAATAATTAAATTGTGATTGGTATCATCGTGTGTGCACTTGTAGTTTGATCAAGATAAAATGCCTACTAATGTTAAGACGAAGATTTTAAACAATTAATTACGTAAATAGTTTAAGTAGAACATTTTCTCCTTCTCAGTCCCTTTCCCCTAGAACCAATTAACATAGAAAGGATTACAAAGTTAATCAACATTGTTTAATTAAATGATTTTTTTAATATGCCGCATGTTTATTGAAAAAAATTACAGAATTTTTTTTATCATACGTACTTCATCGTAGATCTTATTTATTGTTTCTTATCAAAAATATTTAAAAACGTAAATTCCTTTTGATTATTTTTAAACTCCTTTGAAAAATGTATTTCCCCTTCCTATGTGCTTTATTTGAAAATAAAATTTTCTTTTGTATGTACGAATTTTTGAATAAATATACGGGCTGTCCCCAATAAAAGTAATCGATGTTACGCCGCCATTACGGTGCATTGCCTGATATTTTAATCACTGAAAAAATGCTTTTTCGCAATTCCGTTATTTTGTTTAAAATAAAGATTTTTGTTTAAAATAAATATTTTTAATAAATAATCCCAATATACAGCGTGCCTCAGATATACGTTCTTTTATTTAAAATTTTGTACCTACATATTTTTAATAAATACCCACAATATACAGGGTGCCCCAGATATAAGCAAAGTAGGACGCCTTACTCATTGTTTTCAGAATCATTTGAAAACTGTGCTTTCGCAATCCCGTTCTTTTATTTGGAATAAAATTTTCTCTTGTACGTATTTTTGATGAATACCTACATTATACAGGGTGCCTCAGGTATAAGTGTTCAATGTTACGACAGTATGGTGGTATATGGCTACGTACGGTTTTATATTTGGGTGTTTCAACGCAATGCTTGTCGTGACAAGAGGTTTGTATAATAAAGAAATCAGTGATAATAAAAAAGACGTAACTTCACCATCATGAGAGCCTCAAAGTATAACAACAGTTAAAAGTACTCTTAAAGGAAAGATGAGAGTCAAAAATCGTGCTTAAATATATACTCAAGGTCAAGAGACACGCTTAGAAATAAAAGGAGAATCAAAAATCACACTTAAAAATACATTAAAAAACAGGAATCATTTTAAAATATATTGGGAGTCAACAGTGTGCTTAAAAGTATAGAGAAAGTCAAGAATCTC
Source organism: Dorcus hopei (assembly GCA_033060865.1). Classification (NCBI taxonomy): domain Eukaryota; kingdom Metazoa; phylum Arthropoda; class Insecta; order Coleoptera; family Lucanidae; genus Dorcus; species Dorcus hopei. The sequence continues at coordinate 11,098,317 of CM065422.1, forward strand.
TTAAAATTATTATGAGAGTCTAGAATCACGCCTAACAGTATAACGACAGTCAAAAATACGCTCAAAAGTATCATGCTTAAAAATACATTGAGAGTCAATAGACACTTAAAGAAGTAAAATGAGAATCAAAATTATACTTAAAAGTACAATTAAAAGCAAGAATAATTTCTAAAAGTACATTGAGAGTCAACAGCGTGCTTAAAAGTACAGATAAAGTCAAGAATCACGCCTAAGCCTAAAAGTGTATGGGAGTCAACAGTACGTTTAAAAGTGTTAGGAGAGTCCAGAGTATATGATGAGAGTTAACAGTAAAGTACAATGAGATTGACAAATTATAATAAAGAAAGTGAAAAGTCACTCTTAAAAGTATAACAGGGATCAACAGCATACTTAAAAGTATCAAGAGAGTTCAGAGTATAACGACACTCAAAAGTATGATGAGAGTCATGGATCAAGCTTAAAAATATAGACACAGTTGACAGAGAAGCTTCGAAGTAAAACGAAAATAAAAAAAATCATTCTCAAAAGTGCAACAGAATACAAGAATCATTTTAGAAAAAGTATGTTGAGAGTCAACAGAATGCTTAAAAGTATAGTGAGGGTCAAGAGTTACACTTAAAAGTGTATAGGGGAAAAAGAAGAAGATAGAAGACGTGCATAAATAAATACATATATCATAGGAAATGTCGATCTACAGGGTTTTCGATTGACTTTCTAGAGCACTCTCAGAGTGTCTCCATCTCTTTTCATTACATGAGGTTAAAACAAGATAAGAATACTCTGGAGAGTGCTCCAGCTTAATTAATTACATTTGAAAAATTTAGATATCCGTTTGATTACCAGTTTAAACTATTGAATAAAGATAAAGAAAAAATTATTCCACGGGCATCGTTTCCAAAAACGGACGCGAGATGTCTGAAAAGTTTTTTTTTTTTAAATAAAAACAATGGGTTTAAACTTATTTCAAAAATCATCAGATGGTTAGGTTATAATTTTGGTTTTTGAAATGGCTTTTTTCGAAGAAACAAATGTAGGTGGGAGGTACTTTCAGTTAAACGTGTATCTCACATTGTTTTAATTAATCTATTATGAAAACTATTTTTTAAGTAGGTACAGTGGCGGACATCAAAATCCGGGCGAGAATTTGACATGTAATGCGTATTTACACAAATTTGGTAAATCAGGCTTTTATTGAGGTTATGTTTCTGTCAAGACGTAAAGAAAATATCTGAAACGTCAAAATTAATACATAAACTGAAATTTCACAGCAACTCTTCTTTCTTAAGAGGCATTTTTTCAAAACGAAAAATAACAATAATAATAGACTAATAGTAAAATTTGTGTTTATAAAGTGTCACAATTACTAGTGACACTTGTAAGTATATGTACTAAACGTCAAAAATATTAAAGTTTACTTTGACGCGTGACGCGGCCGCTACTGTACCTATACATATACAGGGTTCTTCGTGTGACGTGCAACAAACATTCCGCTGACGTAAGAGTGTAAAACATTTTTTATTGTCATTTTAGCTGACGTTTTGAAGTCAGACGTCATATTTAAATTTAAAAAAACGGTACTATTAGGATAGTTATCCTAATGAATATTCACACAAGAAAAATTATTTGCCACTGAATCGCATCCACTAGGTATAGTCGCGCGCAGCTTAAGTGCTACAATTTGACAGTTCTGTGAGCCTTGTATCACAAGGTTTTAAGGGTGAGGTTTGCGTGCAGGAGGTGCATTTAAGGTGCGCGGGACTGTACATTCTGTGATTTATATTATTGGCTCTTGCTGTCAGAATGACAGACATGAATATGATTTAAGTCAAAAGTGAAGTTATTTATTCGTGAACACTCTCTTGCACAGTTGTTAAATATGTACTAACGTACCCGGTTTTGAATTAGTTAAACCAAAAGAGCAAACTAAAGCGTGATTTCTTAAGCCTAGTTTACACTACGTGATTTTGCATGTGTTTTAACATATGATAAATCATAAGGCGACTTTGTTAATATTTACACTGTCTGAGTTGACACAGCGAGCGAAACATAAGTGAAGTCACTAGCAAGTCATAGCTCTCTTTGAGAATAGGACCGGACCTATTTGCTATGACTACTTAGAAGACGATTTTAAATTTACCGCCAAACAAGTGTTGACAGTGAGGTTATACGAAACCGAAATGGCGAGGACGCGAAGTTGTCGGCGTGTATATGAACAACTAGAACCGTTGAACCGTTACATTGATTGTCAATGATAAATAATAAATTCGCATCCTTCGATTTCGCAAAGGGGACACTTCTAACCTCACTTTCTTGACAGCGAATAGTTAATACTCACACCACATCTCTTACGAGACAACAGCCCGTCTAAACGTTACAAATGTGACTCACACAGATTTTGCAACTGTATGATTTTTGACATGCTGTTATCATAGGAAACGTTACATGCAAAATCACGTAGTGTAAACTAGGCTTTAATCATCAGACTTACGCTGGATTTCACAAACGTCACTTAACTTTAATCGTCGATTAAGAATAGTCTTTCCTATACAGTAAACTTATCAATCAGTAGGGACAGCTCGTGTCGGCACCTTTCATGTTCATACTACCGTTTTCAGAGCCAATATGGCCGTTATTGGCGGGCTTTCATTTTATTGCTACTAGATGTCACTGGTTGAAAAATGGCACGGATGGAAATGATTGCAAGCAAATCATAGAATGCGATGTTATTTTACACAACTTCAGACTTTCTACACAACATAAATTCATTATAATCTAACAAAGATGGTTTTCTGTTCAATCTTTCTCATCTCTCCGCATCCATCACACAAAATGCTGAATTAAAAAACGCCCACTTAAAAGCAATTGATGAATTCACCGGTGCGCCACACGCGGCCGTTTGTGGAAAGTCCGCCAGTTTTCGCACATGCGCACTCAGAAACTGTAGCAACGAAAACCCCAAGCTGTCCCTACTGATTGATGAATATACTGTGCCTAATCCTTCAAGACATGTAACCATGGCAACGTTTACTTTTAACGCATGATTAAATTTAAGTAACATTTGTGAAATCCGCCATTAGAGTAGGCTGTGAACAAAGTAACTTACGTCACTAAGTTGTCAAAGCGACAGGTAATTACGAAACGTCACGGATAACACTGAAAAGAACACGATTATATTATTATAGTAAATTAAAATTATTAAATCGATGTGTTATTTGTTAATAAATTTAAGCGCGTTTCTTGCGTGATTAGACAACTGTGACGTTTGACGTAATTGGATTTATTTTTGAGGTTATAGACTAGACGAACTAAGCAATAACTCAATAACATAATGCATCTTTATCGCAGCCTTTTCTAATGGCCGTATTACACTTGACAAATTTGATAACAACTTTGTTACAAAGAGAGAGAGAGAGAGATAAGCTGCCGCAGTGAATCTTGATTGGTTGAATTGACACTTCTCACTCACTTTGTAATAAATTTGTTACAAGAAATGTGACCGTCTAAAACGGGGTTAATTCAAAAAGCGTAATCGCCGCATGTTATAGTATCTCGAATGGGGGGCTCAAGAAAAATTTGGGACACCCTGTATATTCTGTTTATTAAAGTTGTATCAAAATAAGCTTACCTGAGGTGTGTAGACGCTTAAGAGCAAGCAATCTTCTTGGCCTATGATGTCTTGGCCTACTGTAATCAGTTGCTGAAGACATCTCGGTAAGTCGGGGGTTGCATCTAGTACTCCTGTCCATGGCCTAGCAGCTACGGGGGCCTTAAAAATAAAAAAGAGAAATCGTTATGTGTATTAAAGTTTAAATTAGGAAAGTGTGAGTCCCACATATATTTTCTAGATTAAATTATTACATGTGTTGTAAAATGTAGAAATGTAAATAAATAAACAAATACATTTTTAAGAGTTTTTTTGTTAAAAAGTGTTTTTTTTGAATGCACAATAAACGTAAAATGTTTGAAAAGTTGCACTTTTTTTAAAATAATTGTTTTGTTTTTTCAAATAGCATTGGAATTTTATACTAATTAAAAGCAGAAATAAATACATAGTAGGTATATTCGCTTTAGAAATCCTGGGTTTGCCACAATAACGTCATCGTCAAGTAATTAGTGCACCTGCACATCTAATCAAGTTGTGGTTGTACCAGAAACTGATGTAAAACGAGTAGATTTTGTGTAGACAAGTTGATATTGTATTGTATTGTATCCATACTAAAAGGAAACGTTAATAGGAATAAACGACAAGAACACATTTGTTTATATTGTTTATGCGGCCGTTCGCGTTGTTTCCTGTTCGTGTCTCTAACTTTCTGATTTCTTTGAATTTGAATAGAGTTATGTCCCTAGAAGTCGCTTATTAAAGCTGATTCCACCAATTTGTCAAAAGTAATGGGCTCATTTGACATTTTTTTTTTTATATCAAATTTGGAAACTTTATCATGTGTTTAACTAATATTTCCTAGAAAAAAAATTTTTTGTTCGTGTTTTAGACCATTAAAAAATTAATGAAAATAACCTATCCGTAAACGCTAGCCGTCCATGTTGTGACGTCATAGCATCCGTCCAGGGGTGCGTTCGTAAACTATACCTTCGAGTGCATTTTGGACCTGTAATCGCATCTTTCTCATTCACTATTTTAACATATTTTGCATCTCGCTCATTTGGTCAAAAGTCTTATGTTTACGTTCTTTACACTACAAGTATTTCCATGACAACCAACGAACTTCTCACACCCTACTTAAAATGGGATAAAGTGAAATAAATAGTACGTTGTTTTACTTCGCAATAATGGCAAGTAAAAAATCTAATTATAAATACTGTATCGTTCCGGAATGTAAGAATACAACTGTGTCCGCTCCTGACAAAATATTCTTACCTGCCAGATCTTTAATAAATATATACATAATGTTTAGAATAAAATATAAATTGAACAGGGTACTTGTGCCTCTGTAGTTTAACTCCTCTCATTTCTACGCTAATGTAATCTTTATTTGTGTTAAAATAATCAATTTCCATTATAATGTCGACCTGCGGAAGATTACTTGAATACGCTTTTACATAATTCTATTCTAAGGAGCACATTATGTATTAATTGTGCACTTTTAAGCATAAGCTAAATATGGAATGATGACAATTGCTAATGATTGTAATGATAACACCTTTTAGAAACTAAATAGTTTCCTGAACTGTATGTATCTGTGGCCTGCCACCGGCCGCCGGCTTGCGAAAATTGCTAGACGGATGCTAAGACGTCACACGAAGATGGCGCGTAAGGTGTCGCGTTTCAAACGCAATGACTTTTTAAAAATTAATTGTTACTCACGCATATTTTTTTATTGAATTTAAACGTATAATTTATGATTACTAAACAATAAAGAATATATTGTTAATAAAAATTAGTGAAAAAAAGATATTAAAAAACGACCCTATTGTAGGTATTTATGATCATGGATTCTAACAACGATTTTATTAGTACTGAAATGCGGAGGATAAAACCTTTTAAGGTGAGTACGAAAATATTTAATATTTTTGCGTACCTATCTTGAAAAATAAATGTACCTACTTTTCTGATGTCGATTTCAAATATTTTGATCTCCTCGACATATTATGACATCTCCTCGACATATTATGACAAAAGATATTCGAATTGCAGCAAGTCTATTGTGAGTATGAGAAGTTGCAGCAACTTTCATAAAGAATAAATTTTTCTGAGAAATCAATATTCTGCCATTGGAGTTGCCACGTTTTCTTAAAGCCCGTCACATCATTAGTCAGTTTGATCAAACTAGACTGATAGACTAAACTAATGACATCACATGACGACATGGAAGCAGTTTGAGCAAATTTTTTAAATTTTAAGGGCGCCTCTATATCCATCAGTCAGTTTGATCAAACTTGCCTTATGATTGGTAGATTTAAATGCACAGGAAGAGGCGCGAAACGGAAGTCTAACGTCTAACCTAATCTACAAGGCTAACACTGCCACTGCTTTTTTTCTATCCATTTTTGCGTAAATTTTTTAAAATGACGATTTCCAAAAAAAAAATTAACCTCAAAGTTTGGTCAAATTTCTAGTGCAAGTGTGACGACGCAGTTTGACGAAATAACTAATTTGATAAGTCTTGACGTCATTGATGTAGTTTGTCAGTCCAGTTTGATCAAACTGACTTATGATGTGACAGAGGCTTAAAATGTAAACATTTTATTCGGTATATTGGCATTTGTACTTCGACAACAATATTTCCCCATTTCTAAATGTAAATAATTAAACTTTAAACATGTACACAAATTAAAACTTTCAGATATAACGTTAGTAAAATTTCAATTCAATCTTTCACTGCATTTTGACGTATTACAGCACGGATACAATGACGTCACACAGCCTTCCAATATGGCCGCTCTGCGTTTGAAATTGATTTAACTTTATTAATTTTTTTCTGGTTTTATAAAAAAAAACTATAACCAAAACTACAAGGATGCATGTGGCAGAAAAAGATAGAATAAGATCATACAAACTAAGAGAATATGAAATAAAGTATTATTCACAAGAGAAGACCGTTGCGTCATTGTCTGGTGTTGCATCAACAGACTTATGAATCATAACTCCGTCCTTTTTTCTCATTCACCGTTAACAAAGAAATAATACTGAAATAATTGTCGGTTCTTGCTTCGGCGATTGATTACGCAGCACTCGAGTTCCGTGATTTTCATTATAGCAAAGAAATATCCAGAAACTGATAGTAAAGAAAAAAAAAGTAGAAAATAGCATTAATCAGAGGAATGTTGAAGATACGTGCTAGCAAGACAAGTCTGCGGAACAATTAAAGCAAATAATAATAAGAAACAGACTTCATGGTGGAGTGAGAATATTAAGAAAGAAGTTAAGTTAAAGAAACAAATATGGAAAGAATATTTGAACAGTAAGACGGATCAAACGTATAATGACTACAAAGAACAGAGAACGAAAGTTAAGAACCTAATACTGGAAGCGAAGCAGCGATTCTGGTAGAATCGGATAGAAGCAGCAAGTAGCAAATTATTTTACAGAGCAATTAAAACAATTAGGAAAGGTAAAGAAAAGCAATCGATAAGTGTAAAGAATAAAGATGGTACACTTTTAAAAGATGGCAAATCGATTATTATGAATAGATGGAAAGAACACTAACTTGTACTCAATTCGAATGAGACAGAAGGAGATAGCTATACTGAACAATCTGAGGATGAAACAACAGACGAAGAAAGTGAAGCACTAACTTCTCTTGAAATCGAACAAGTTGTCAAAGAAGTCAAAATTGGTAAAGCACCGGAATGTGACGGAATAATTCCAGGTATGATCAAATATTTGGATAAAAATTGAATTAACTTACTACATAATAAAGTGCCTTTTTTAAAATTTCTCCTCGTAGCTGGCCATGAATTGTTAATTGTGAACCAGCTTCAATCGATTTGACGTTTGAAAATGAAATAACATGACCCCAATTTTAAATTAAGAAAACGTTCTGATATGGTTCTCTTGCCAGAGCATTAAATTTTTATGATCGAATCTTATTTTCGAAATTACCGTCAAATTAAAGGCAAGTGGCACTATTTTATTCAGGACTGCTTCCATGAGCTTTCTTAAAAATATCCGAATCTTTCGCTTCCTTATGACAAATTTCGCACGTCTTTGAATTAAGGAATTAAGGAAGTAAAAAAACATAAATACATGAATACAATATATTCAAAAACATGAGAATTAACAATAATCCTCGCTTTTCAACGTCAGCAAATGAATTTTACGTAGAATCCAAGCCCGTTGCGATGAAATTGGTGGATATTTTGATTACCTATTATGATTTTACTTTGAATTTTGAATAAAATTTGTTAGTAAAGATTTTTTTTAATTATGACATTTCCTTCGATAAACGTGAGGTTATGATATATGCCAGTTTCAAGCAAGGCTGGTTCACAACTGAGAATTCACAACCAACCACGAGGAGAAATCTATATGTAATAAAGCCTGGAAAGAGGGGAACGTATCTAGAGATTGGGCTACAGATGTAACGTTACCATTTCACAAAAGAGGAGATAAGAAAGATTGTCGGAACTATAGGAAAATTACACTTTGGAGCACAGCAGCAAAGCTATACGAAAGAGTGCTAGAAAAAAGGCTGCGAAAGATCATAGAACCCCAACTGAGTGATTCTCAAAGGGGTTTTAGACGAGGCCATATAGTATACAGGATCACATATTCACTCTGAAGGAAATAATGTGCAAAACACTGAGGCAGGGGAAAGAAGAAATAACAAGAAGAAAACAAATATGGCGAAGTTTGGAACAAAGGAGAGTAAATAACCAACCAAAAACTTGTCTACACAAAACTCCAACTTCGTTCGAAGCCACAACATGCAATCTGAAGAGTTTATGGTGAAGGATGGTTTACGGCAGGGAGGTATTTTAAGCCCCATACTATTTATAACATTAATGGATAACATAATTAAAGAGAATGCTGCCAAAGTAAAGCAAATAGAAGTAGGCTACAAGCATGTACAAAGAGTGTCAATATCGGAGTGTGCATTTGCCGTCGACGTGGTCATAATGGCTAGCAATGAAAAGGATTTACAAAACAGCTTAAATATATGGAAAGAGACGCTAGATAAAAACAACCTAAAAATAAATGTCAACAAAACGAAGGTAAGGATAACGGATAGAAAATAATAAAATAGAGCAAGTTAAAGAATTCAAATATTTAGGAGTAATAATAGACGAAAAAGGGACCCAGAAAAGAGATATTGGAGAACGTGTAGAAAAAGCTTCTAGGGCATATTATGTTAGACAATCGTTAAGAAGAAAGAAGTATGGAAGAAGACCAAAATGACAGTTTATAAAACCATTCTTCAGCCCATTCTATTGTTTGGAAGTGAGATATGGAACCTTACAAACAGCATAAAGAGCAGAGTTCAAGCTGTGGAGATGATAGACCTACGAGGAGTAACAAGAAGAGATCGAATGAGGAATGAAAAAGTAAGAGAAGAACTAGAAGTTAAAGCTGCAGTAGAAACAGTAGAAGAAAGACAGTTAGGATGGTGGGGACACTCACAAAGACTAGATAATACTTGGAACGTTAGGAAAATATGGGAAGCTAGGACTCAGGATAAGAGAAGCAGGGGTAGACCGAAGGTGACATGGAACAATGCTATCACGAGGATCCTGGAGAAGAAAAATTTGACGTGGAACGAAGCAAAAATATTGGCAATGGACAAGAAAGAATGGCGGAAGTTTGTGCACAAAGTGTAGACGTAATCCCGACACCTTATGGTTTAAGGGAAAATGATTAAATTAAAAAAAATTTAATTTTTTTTCAAATTAAGTTTCTAATTAGAAGAAAATACACAAACGAAATACAAAAATAATAAAATCAGGAAATAATGAACAGGTTACAATTTTCTTTGTGTTTTCCCAATGGCCTTGGAATATTACACACTAACTTCAAAATAAAATAAAAATTTATGAGTTACTACTTAGTAACAAAATACATACAAAAATAAAATACAAAAACAACAACAAAAAAAAGGAAAGAACGAACAAGTTGCACGTTTTCTAAAAGAAAGAATTGGTTTGTGTTTTTTAATTGCTTTAGAAAATATTACACCAAGTTGAAAATAAAATTTAAAAAGTAATGAGTTTCTAATTTTCTGACAATACCTGATACTATCTGTATCTGTTTCTGCAGATATTAAATAAATGAAGTAAAATAAAGTAAAATAAAAAAACAGCAAAAAATAAATAAAATTCAAAAATTATAAAACTGTACTAATTGTACTTTCTTTAAACAATTGTTTAACATTGTCCTAATGGTTTTGGAAGTACACTGATTACACTGATTTAAAATAAAATAAAAAATGTATGAGTTCGTAATTAACAAAAAAAAAATTAACACGTCCCTGTTTAATCAAATATTGATACCGATTTTATTTATTTGTTAAATTTCCATTTATATTCATTACGAAATTTTAATAAATATTTCATTCGCGATAAAACGTTCTTTTTCTATAATATAAAAATATAATAGTAACAATAAATATTTCTAAAGTAAAACAGACCCACTTAGTTTTTCTTGCCTTGCCATGTTTGTGAAGATAAAAAATTTAAAAAAATATATATATATAAATCCTCATCCTCACCCTAAACCTGAGGTCCCCAACCGGTGGTGCTGCGTACGGTATACTCTGATAACTATAGTAAGTTCCACCTCGCCAATCAGTCGAAACGAACCCCCTCAGTGAACCCTGAGGGATGCTAAGCAGAGGACCTTCTTGCGCGTAACATTTCAAAACGCAAAGCGTCAGCAGCAATTTTATTTCGAATAGTTTCATTTCGATAATTTCAGGCCGGTGTTTATTTACTTAATGGACCAAAATAATCCGACCCGGCTTAAATATATCATGCTCGAAAAAGATTGGTTTAAATTAGATACTCCAGAGATTGAAATCACCAATATCGATTTTATCGTGAACCTTGAAGAGGACAGCACAAAGTACTTGTATTAGAATAGATATTGTAAGTTCCGTAAATATATTTTTGAAAATCATCGCTTGGTTTGTGATAGTCAAAGTGATGGGATAAAGAAAAAGTGGAATTTAAAAAAACCGCCACGCCGACACTTACCCGCTCGTTTGTTTACTACGCGCGCGCTCAGTTCATTCGGATATCGCAGGTGGCGCTGCGTTACTTTTTCACAAAATTAATTACGCGTTTTAGGAGCGTTGCCTGCACTTTAATTTATTAAAGGAAAGCGAACCTTGTGCATTCGTCACGCACAATTTTATTTGCCATTTTAATTTACTAGTAAAAATCCTGATGAGTAGTAGCTCCCCCTATACGAATCGAAGGTATGTTTCTGCATAACTGACGTTTGCGAAAATTGTCAAAAGCTCGTTTGCCTTCACCTCCGTAGATTTTGCAAAAAGCGGCGTACAAAATGGATATTGGCTGCGATCAACAGAGAACTATGCTTTTTTATTGTTATTGCTACGGCGAAGCTCATCACCAGCGCATAATGTCGGTAAGTAACTTCTTTGTAATTAAAATTGCAGACCGTTGTTGAAGCCTTTGCGTTTCGGCAACTTCTTTTTAATTATCACAAGTTAATGCCCCAATATTTTTCTTTGCTTCCTCGTTATCTGTAATTACTTTCTAACAATTAATTAATTGTAGTTTCTTGGTTATTTCATTAACGGTTACATTGTCATTAACAGTTACATTGCTTGTCGACTCCATTTTCTTTTCTTTCAAGGACATATTTTCCTTTATCTTTTATCGAGGCGTTCTTTCAAAGATTTATGTTAAACGTACCATCGCCGGCACTAAACACGAAACGAAAAGTCATAAACTTGTTCGAAAATAATTCTCATTGGTAAACACCAAATTAGAATGTATTTAAATACATTCTTGTCAGATTGGGCGAAATTTTACCATTTGAGTTACAATTGGCGCTTAAAAGATTTGACGGCTGGCGCCTAATTTGTGGTACTTTTGTTACCGCCTTCACATAACTTAATAACAAAATTCTACTTCTAGTCATCCATGAAAGCAAAAGTACACTACCGACCAAAAATCTGAACCCACAGAGATGATTCCTCTGTTTCATCTCTGTGGTTTCTTTTCTTTAAAAGAATAAGGAAATGCTTACATGTTTTGATTACATTCAATTAGAATGGTGTAGCAAAAAGAAAGAAAAATATATGTATTTGTTAAAACTTCTAGCACTGACTAAGGGCCGGTCTTTCCATCTCTTGATAAACTAACTGACGGATAACTACTCAATCAACCATTCATAAGAATCAAGTTATTTGCTGGATAACTTTAACGGGAAGTTGGAAAAACCGGCTCTTAAGAGCGTATTCTGTAACTTATTAACAGATTGTTAAAATTTAAGGATATGTTAAAATTCAAAATAGAGTCTTGTGATTGGCTGTTAGTATGGTAACAAAATTTAACAACCCTTTAAATTTAACGTCTCCGATACAGAATAGGCCGTTAATGCCCGATTTCTTCATCGTCTTATCTTGAGGTTAATTTTATCTGTCAGTTAGAATGTGACGTACAATTGTTCGTACACATACTATGTGTCACATTCTAACTGAGAGATAAATTTAACCTCAAGAAAAGACGATGAAGAAATCGGGTACAGATCGGTTATTTGCCATCCATTACCCTCATTACGTCAGCAATCAATGTTGACACTGAAATTGTAATAGCTGATAATGATAACTTTGGCATATTCAAAATGTTATCTTTTTAAATGCCCCTTATCTACTTCGACCTTGACTTGACTTGACGATCCTATCCATGTATTATATCTCTTGGAGGAGAAAATAAACTAGACTATACTCTATTCAAGATAATAAGGTAGTAGACATTGCTACGTTCGAAAGAAAATACACACAGCTAACAATATGACAATATATTGTCATAAAATACATACAGCTAACAATATGACAAATATTGTCATGACAATATATTGTGTGTGTATTTTCTTTCGAACGCAGCAACGTCTAACAATATGACAATATATTGTCATATTGTTAGCTGTGTGTATTTTCTTTCGAACGCAGCAACGTCTACTACCTTCTTATCTTGAATAGAGTATAATAAACCTAGTCAAGTTGCTGTACAACAAGTTTATTTTGACACTTAAACTTTGGTATGGTAAGGACGTTGACAGACGTCATCTACTAACTGTGAACATTAGTTCATATGAAGCAAACTACTATGGGTGTGTTTTATTGCAAATGTCCTACTCGATCTAGAACAAGTAGAATCGTTTAACCAATAAAACGTTTTGCTGGATAAGAGTGGATGACAAGACAAGTTGGCGCTGAAATTTAAATTTTGCGAAAGGAAGAAAAAAATACCCCTGCCCGTGACAACCTTTAACAAATTTCTTGTGACGATGAGTACTAGCAGATATATCCTGAATGATGGGGAGAAGCTGGTACCAATTGATGACAATATTAAGAAACACTTTTCATTTCACCGGTATTTGTCACTTTTATAACTGAACCTAACCAAATATTTTTTGACTCTACTTTTCACTCCACCATTAGGGAAGGAGTGGAAATCTGGAGTGAAGGGCGCAGAATTTCACAATAAAACGCATAGAATGATCATTCCGGAATCAGAATGGTAGGTACCAATAAAACGCGCCCTATGACAGATGTCAGTTCAAAATACGTAATACAAAGTACGACCATTTCGGTCTTATATTTTTGGTCTGGTGTGATTTTATTGAATGTGTATGTGAAGGGAGTAGCCCAAATTTGACGCTTGTCGCCAAATAACATTTTTAAGCACCAAGTGTGTCTAAAATGTAGCCGAAATGGCAGAATTTCGTCCAATCTGGGGAGGCACTATAAATTTTCATTCATAAGCAGTAATCTACCCCTTTTTTTTATGAACAACTAGCTAAACATGATTTTAATATAAATATTTATCATTGAATCTCAGGTCAGGGCAGGCTTAAAATTTTCTAGGCCTCCCTTGACGCCCCCCTAACTACGGCCCTGACTGTCAGTGTCAAAACTTAACAAAAATTCCTTATTTTGAGTGTATCCATCCAGAATTTTGTGGTCCTTGCTGCCAGCGTCAGTAAGGGTGCGATTAACTTGCAAGGGTGTCGATTCTGATGATCGCGACTGTACATTCAGTTCTTAATATGTCAGAGAAAGGCCAGATTACATAATAGTATAGCAGTATAATTAACGTTAGAAAATAGGTATTTGTTTGCTCTCAAAATTAATAACGTCTGTCTAAAATGTATTAAATTATTGTGTATAAATTTAAAAATGCCGTTAAATAAAACAGGAAATGTCACAAGTGTGCAGTGACGCTAACATAACCTGTAATTCAAAAAAACTTTCATCGAAGTGCGCCATGATAAATAAAGATAGATATAACGTGCACGCCTGTGATACTACAATTGGTGACATTTCAAAATTACATTTGTCATTTCTGTCAGATTTAAGTTTTGATTATTCTCTCACATTTCAACGTTATGGCTTTCACTGATCACGTGATCACCAAAAGTGCTGTATGTTAGTAATATACAGGGTTAGTTAAAAGTATGGAAACGGCTATTTATTGCCGTTAATATTCATTTTAAGAAATATGTGCTTTATGAAAGTTTCATAAGAAATTTTTATCTACAATTGAGAATACTTGAATTTTTTTCTTCTTCAATTGTTTTTTAGTTACGCCTATCTGCGTAATTTTTTTAAATGGAAACATGTTAATTTTACTGTACCATTCGGTAGAGCATTTTTTTCTCTTTACAATAGTATTCTTGTTTTTTTTAGAATTGAGGGGTTTCTGAAAAAAAAAACAATGGTTCAAGTATTCATTTCCCGTCGTGCATGCTTATTAGCGCCAAGTCAGGTACATCTAAGTAAGCGATAAACAAACTCGAGCGAGTAACTTTATCAGTGGTTATTGTTTACGTTAAATTCAATTGTGTGTAATTACTGCTGTTAATATTAACAATGGTGGATTTAAATGAACATGAAAGAATTGAAATACTTATGATGCTGGGTTATGGAGATAGACGTAGAAGTTTACAAGACGTTTGTAATTTATTTAATAATACGCATCCTGATAGAAATCCAATTTCTAAATCCGTTGTTAGTAAAACTTTGAAACGTTTTGAACAAACCGGCAGCGCTAAAGATTTGCCAAAGAGTGGTAGACCGAGAACTTCGACCATAACTTCGATGATAAAAAACTGGATGTTTTATTGGCTGTATCTGAAGATCTCCATTTATCAACCAACCAATTAGCGGTCAATCTCAATATTTCACAGTCATCAGTCATTAAAATGTTAAAAAGTGAAAAGTATAAACCTTATGAGGTACAACTTGTACAGGAATTGACGGAAGATGATTTTGATAGGAGACTTCAATTTTGTGAAGAAATGTTAAATATTTGCAATAATAACGAAAATTTTGTCGATAATATTCTTTTCTCTGACGAAGCTACTTTTTGCCTTACCGGTGAAGTAAACAGACATAACTGCAGATATTGGTCATCTGTCAATCCGTTTTGGATTTTAGAGCACCATACGCAGTATCCCCAAAAAGTTAATGTTTGGGTTGCCATTCTAGGGAGTCATATTATAGGACCCTTTTTCATCGATGGCAATTTAAATTCGGCTCTGTATTTGCAGTTATTGCAAAATCAAATTATACCTGCTTGTGCTACGCTCTATCCACATGAAAACAACGAAAACCTTCCCAATAACAGTATCTGCTTTCAGCAACATGGCGCTCCACCAGTTTATGGTTTAAATATTCGTTAGTATCTTGATAACGGTTTTGGGAGACGAGGTGAAATTGAGTGGCCAGCCCGTTTCCCTGATTTAAGCCCTTTAGATTTTTTCCTCCGGGGATATGTGAAAACCAAAGTTTTTAAAGATAAGCCCGATGACATCGAAAATTTAAAAATTCCAATTACCAGAACGATACAAGAAATTCCTCGTGAATTTTTAGAAAATTCTCTTCAGGGTTTTGTAAATCGATTGAGTCATTGTCAAATTACAAATGGAGGACAATTTGAATACTTAATTTAATTTACTTAGTTATTTATTAGTTTTTTTTTTTAATGATAATACTGTGACTTCACTTTTGCCTTAGATCTACCTAACTTCAGCTTCATAATGGAACTTAAAGGAACCTTTAAAATTAAAGTCACATTCTGATGTGTAAACAAATGTGTTTTCATATTTGTTTTGACATCTGAAAGTGACCTTAGTTTATAGCCTCCTTTAAATTCCATTATGAAACTGGCCCTAAAATAAATATTTGAATCAGTGTTTTCAATTTCACAAAAAAGTGACAAATGTTTTTTTTTCAGAAACTCCTCAATTCTAAAAAGAACAAGAATACTATTGTAAAGAGAAAAAAATACTCTACCGAATGGTAGAGTAAAATTAACATGTTTCCATTTAAAAAAATTACGCAGATAGGCGTAACTCAAAAACAATTGAAGAAGAAAAAAATTCAAGTATCCTCAATTGTAGATAAAAATTTCCTAAAAAACTTTCATAAAGCACATATTTCTTTCACTGATCACGTGATCACCAAAAGTGCTGTATGTTAGTAATATATTTTAGAAAGAGGGAAATAATTTATTTGACACGTATTTAACACCTACGCTTTTGAAGATTTGATATAGTTCCAATATTCAAACTTTATATTCAGACATACGTAATTTTTTCGTGGCACACTTTGATGAAAGCTTTTTTGAATCACAGGTTACATTTGCACTACCAAGCAGATGTCTCCGATGTCAAGTAAATGAACAATACTGTGATGACTTGAATTTATTGTCCGTTTATTTGATATCTGCACTGTCAGTGTCAAAATTTGAAAAGAATTCCTGATTTTCAGTAGACTTGAACAGTCGCGAGCAAAAAATTTTGTTCGCCATTGTGTCAAAGATTTGTACCTGATTCGTGTTTCATTCAAAATAATTAGGTTGATGTCTTAATTTTGACTCTTGGCAATAGTCTCTTAAAAACTAAATTTATTTTCGGCACTTTTCGCGTCGTGGTATTCATCTGAAATGTCATTCAAAAACTACTGTGAAATAGTTGAAGCAGTTCTCTTTTTAAAAAAACTGAATATTTTAATAATTTTTATAACTTGTTTAAATAGAAATTGTAAAATTATTTCAAGAAGTGATCAAATGAATCAGAGTTGGTGATGCAACCCAACACGCATGCGTGCATTTAGTTCATCGAACGTTCCTTCAGTCACTTTTGACGATTCTATTTGGACTTAGATCCAGTTTCATAAAACGTAGTTAACCACTTGATCAAGTTAATCTTGTAATCAAGTTAAGCAATATCATTGGAGGAAAGTTTAAATTTCCTCCAATGATATTGCTTAATCACACGATTAACTTGATCGAGTGATTAACTACGTTTTATGAAATTGGGCCTTAATCTTAATTTGAAATGAAGACATCCAAAGCAAGAAAAACGTCTATTTTTGAAAAATTAAAGCGGATGCATAAAATGACCACCTCAAGATACTTTTGAATTCTACGAACAACTGCATGACTAACGTTAAATAACATTTTCGGCGTGTTATTTATGTCACAATTGATTTATAATTAGTATTAATACGACGTTATCCAAGACAGGCATTTAAATTTCAACGCTTGCTCTAATTAGTTTTTCCTATTGATCACTGGTTATAATTATTGAAAGATGTTGACAAATTTGTTGATAGATTTTTAAATTTCCAAGTGTATAAAGGAACCGTTAACCTGATACTTGTTATATTCTGTCGTCTTCTCACTCACTGAATTCAAGAAATTTTCTGATATAAAGTTCTTGTATACTATTTAAAAAAAGTTAATTTTTAGGTAGCCAATGGTTGCTGCGTTAATACTTGCATATCTACGAAAGATTTTGTGAAAATCTCTCGCTACGTATATCACGATGCCACCAAAATAGCTGGTATAGATGCCCCAAACGTGACAGATACCTACCAATACCAATTGAACAGGATAATCGCACAGAAGTCTACAAACGTCTGCATAAATCAAACTCTGTAAGTGCACGTGGTTGTCTTCTTTCCTCTCACTATTTTTCAGTTCTTAAAAAAATCTTATAGCAAAAAGCTTAGGGTAGTAAGCACAGCATGATCAAAAAAGT
This sequence comes from Dorcus hopei, assembly GCA_033060865.1. NCBI lineage: Eukaryota > Metazoa > Arthropoda > Insecta > Coleoptera > Lucanidae > Dorcus > Dorcus hopei. The sequence goes on from CM065422.1 coordinate 11,116,015, forward strand.
TGAAGTTAACTTGGTGAGCTGTCTCAAGAATGAATTATAATTACTTTTCCGTAATATTTACAGGCGTCCTTCTTTTCTGAGGGAAATTCCCATCCATCCTGCACCATGCAGATTAAACCAATGCCCTGATGTAAATTACCAAATTGGTCAAACCGAATACCATCGCCTGATGTATCGGACTTTCTCGGAGAAATCCACTGTAACATTGCCACCCCCAGGCTTTTTTGATCTCCCCAAAAAGACTCCCCCCTTGAACTTGACGGATCCTCCTACGCTGGAAGATGACGACCTCGACGTGGAGGAAATCATCGAGGAGTTCAAGACGAAGTCCAAAATACACGTCGACTATGAAAAACATATTATAATCACGCGGTTCTTCATAATGAATCTCAACTCGAAGATCTTGAAGTACGTGAAGGACAACAACAAGGTGTTGGAACTCGAGGATGCTCTGAACTGTCTTAAGCCCGAGAAACTGTTCGTAATGCCCGTGAAGTTGTTGAAGCGTTTCGGTTTCGACGTGATTTTCGTGGACGACGAAGAGACGACGTGTGGGCAAGCGAAGATGGTCTTGAATTCAAAAATTAGTAACAATCTAGTCATGGAGGTTGTTAACAATGATACTTTTACCAATGAGGTAGTTAAAGCCTGCAATTCACGTCTCGGTGAGAAAGGACGGATGGCTTACACCAAAATGTTTAGTAGTAATTGTTAAGGAAAGTGTTTCGAGTTATTTTTAAGTGTAATATGTGTCAAACGATTACAGATGTAAATGAATAAATAAAATAATTATTTTTCTTTATTATTGAAAGTTGCTTTCTACTATTTTAAGGCCCGCTATTTCAGTCACAGTTTAACTTTGATCTTATGCTTATTCCCCTAGGAACAATTGTTTCGATAATTATAATTGTTACTATGGGAATAAACTTAAGATCAAAGTTAAACTGTGACTGAAATACCGGGCCTAAGTATTTTTCCAATGATCAGTTTAAAAGTTAAAAAAATACTAAACATGATTTTCGTTGATAATACAGAGAATAATGATTAAATGTACTTGAAAGAGAGACCTACCCCCTTATTCTTTAACTCATAATGACATCGTCGGATACCGATATCCGTTAGGTGGTATATTTTGACCTATCTGTGCTTAGATACAACGCAATTGCCCTGATATTTATTTTCTTTGTGAGCGAAAAGCGGATCCGTGCTTCGCGTTTCATTCTAATTTTAATTAAAGTGGTACGTTGTTCATAGTTAACATGCATTTAATTTAGACCTGTGGTGATCTCGTGTTTATTAATCGTTCTTTTGATGCACAGATAAAGACAACTGTGCCAAACTGGTAACGACTTTTATTTATTTTTAATTTCTGCCCCCCTTTGCTTTGGGATTGCGTATGATCTCGATCCGTCCCATTGTGTTTAGCCGACAATTTGGGACGAATTTAATTTTACCGCCCAAGATTTGTAGCCTTCAGGTTCATTATTTAAGAAATCGTCGACTTCAGTTTTATTTTGTTCCGAGCGGAAGATGCTTCATTATTATTAATTTTATTTCGTTTCCATTACGCTTCTTATTATAAGGGAAATATTTTTGAAATTCGCGGCGCCATCTCTTGGCTAAATCCAAACGTCGCTTTTTTGTTTCATGCCCGCTAAGTTAATTAAATGTTAAGTAAAAAAACTTAACTTCAGTTTTATTTTTTATTTTCGAGTGAAAGATGTGTCATTATACTCATTATTAATTTTATTTTTATTATAAACGAAATATTTTTAGGAATTCGTAACGCCATCTCTTAACTAAATGAAAAAATTAATTTGTTTGTTATATACCCGCACGATTAATTGATCGAAGGAAATCATAATGAAGGAAAATGAAACAACAAATTATATTTTGCAACAAAAATTATTTAAATTATTATTAGACAAACACAACATCCTTAATCTTAAAAGAAAAACAAGATTTATCAAATATAACTGTAGGGGTACACATAATCACTGGCGTTGACAAACGCTAAAGGGGAGTTTTCATCAAAACAAGTGCAATCAGGCAAATGTTCACTACAGTACTGTTTTTCTCTTTTACTCCTATCATTTTTCTCGTGCAAAGAAAAATTGGCGAACATCTCCGCCATGAAAGGAATAATCTTGTCCAAGATGCTCGCGTTCCTCTTCTCCAGCTTCCTCCCCAATTCCTCGACGATTTTCGAATCCGGCGTTTTCTTCTCCCTCTTCGGTTCGGCCGGGCCGCTCAACTTTACGCTTTGGAAGAGCTTGAAATTTGGACTTTGTTTTTCTTTGTCGTACATCACGAAGTGTCCGGAGATTATCCCGGGTATCGGCCTGTCGTACCCCCGTATTTTGTAGGTCTTCGAGTGTTGATCCTCGAGGGCGTCGATCCACTTGCTGTACGATCCATCCACTAGTATGCTGTGCGAGGGTCTTAGGAAGTTGTCGATTGTCGTCGATGACATTTCGATTTTGATTCTGGCCGTCGATTTTCGGAATTTTATCGACCTTGGTGGGGAGCGACCTCGAGATTTTCGAACCTGAAATAATAATAATAAAAATTAATTAATGATGTGTTTATAATTTTCCTAGCCGGGCTAATTTCATTTATTTAAATAAAAGACGCACCAGATTCTATATAAAATTATTTTTCTCAAGTTTTATTCTCAACGTGAATGTGTGGAAGCACAAAGCGCCATCTATGGATGGAAAGCGCAAGTTTCTTAGCGACAAGAGGCGAAATACATTTATTTAAGTAAAAGATAGGGTGCGTTAGAAAGGTCTGGAATAAGTTCAATTTGTTGGAAATGTTGATTTTCGACGGAGAGGTCTATTTTATTGTTTCTTTATCCACATTTTGATATGAAAATTTCATAGATGGCGTTGGTGAAGTCGCGGATATGAGATCATCGATGCTCTTTTAAGTAGCAACTCCATATTTTTTGGACGAAATTTTGTAGATCTACTCTTTCTAATTGCGTCAACGCTATCTGTGAAATTTTCAAATCGAAATGTACAGAAGAAAGTAAAAAAAATGACCTGCTTGTGGATAATTTGTCGAAAATGAACATTTCTGGAAATACTGAATTTATTCCAGATTTCTAACGCATTGTATATAAAATAATTGTTCTCAGTTCTTTGGGTTTCTTTGTTTTAATTTTTTTCAACGCCGCCTATTGACGGAGTGTCTGTGGATAATTGTCGAAACTGAACATTTCTAACGCATTTTATATAAAAAAATTGTTCTCTTTTTTTGTTTTAGTCAGTTTTAGTTTTATCAACGCCATCTATTGACGGAGAGCAACCCTTTCTTAGTGGCTTGTTTGTAAAACCTCTTGAGCGACGATTTGAATTAAATTTTGACTAAAATAAAATTTTGAAAATTTGTTCATGTTCCAATAAAACAATTTCTAGATACGAAAAATTATTTTAAAAGTCTTTGATTTGAGTTTTATTAGTTTTATAGATGCGTCACTATTTTGATATACAGTGTGTTATTGAAAGTTGTACAGATATTTTAACTGACGATAGTACTCTTTAAATAGATGCTAAATACCTAAACTTCCTTTATACAAAAGTTACTGGTTTCAGAGATACACAATTTTTTGCCGCCCCATCCTTTTCCGGGAGTCCGGTGCTATAGCGGCGCTGCGGATGATCACATCTTCAAACGAGCGGTGGCATTGCGTTTCTAGTCATTTTCTGCCATACGATGACGTGCAGCTCAATTCGATCCGAACCCCCCCAGGTATCGTAAAAAATTCCGAAAAAAATGCTTACAAATTTCATAATTTTCAAAAAATCAGATCTCGAAAAAACGCATTGTCCTGGGATATAGGCCCCATAGGTTAGGTACCTGGATTGTGACGTCACAATCTCGGCCTGTGACGTCAACGATAATTTTTTTTAAATAATTTATTGTCTGAGACTGCTATGTTTTAGGGAAATAAAAAACTGATTCATAAATAGAAAAAAATCTGTAGTCAGTCAACTTGTTTTCGGGGCGTTATGTTTTTAATTATTTTTCCTGGGATATTAAAAATGTTTTTTATTTTAACAAAGAAGTAAAGTTACTCCGCAAACAATAATGAATAATTTCATTTTATTTCATGGTAACTACGAAGATAGAATAAAGTGACGAACACATTCAAACAACAACGATGTTTCTGGAAAATCACCCTTATTTTTTGATATTTTAGAATTTCTACTATTTAATTGATCGAAAAAGAGACGTTGCAAGACACATGAAATAAATTGTAAAAAATCTGAATCAACAAATACGCCAACAAAAAATAAAATAAAATAATATTTACCAGACTCGAAATAAAAACAAGTGAAATTCTGCAAAATAAATCTGTCCAAATAAATTTTTGATAAAAGGACAATTTTAATTAAGAATTCCATTCTCTATACACGGGTAAAGTAATACACTGGGCGTTCCATTAAAATTAAGTGTATTTTTGACTTTATCTCATAAACGTGACTTTCAATTGTTTTTTTGACTGCGCCATTGTAATCAGCGTAAAAAGTACTACTAGTTTGCTAATTTAATCGATTTTATACCTTTTATAATAACGAAGTTAGTAATAGTGCCGACTTAAGTTTGAACAGGCTGTACAGTTTCAATTCTCAAACAAAAAAGAAATTGCCCCGTAGAATTTTATTTCAACAATACAGAAGAAAGCATGAAAAATTGATTTAGACAAAGATATACTAGTGTGTACTCTTAAAATAAAACAAATAAATAAAATTTCGTTTACCTTGCTTGACACTTCAACAGCACAAACGCCACTTCGTTCTTGGACTTTTTCGGAGTGCATCTTACTCACACGAATCGGACTGAGTAACTAGTTTGTGTTATTGATAATTGTGATTTCAAAGAGCAATTTTAAACCCCCCTGGACGTCGGAATGGGGCGTGCCAAGTTAATCATCCCCTTAATCCGCAGGGCCGACGCCAATCGGGCAGTTGTTTGTGTACCTAGTAATCAGGTCATGGCTAAGTACTCAGGATCAAAATATTTAGAAATCAATTATTTTTCCATTGCAATTCCAAATTATGATATCAAGAATTTTCTGAAATTTAAATTAAGCTGTTTACGTTTCACTAACTATTATTTTCTAAAATTTAGGTTTCTCTTGTAACAATTCAATGTTATACCACGTGCTTTTTTTTAATGCCATAAGGGGTAGCTATGGAAAATAAAGTTCATGTCGTAGCTTGATTCACATTCGTTCACCACACATCATTTCTGACATCTAACGAATCTAATCTAGAAATTTAAAGCTGATGAAGTTTGAAGTGAATTAGGTCTAATTTATAGTTATTGTTATTGTTTGATAGAAACTTTTGATTGTTGTTAATCCGCTAGCGCCAACGGTCGCTACGCCGCGCGCCGCTCTGTGTGATGCAGTTGAACTACTCAGTCTCAAAGTAGGGATTTAAAAGTCAAAAGGTGCGTTTTATTGCAACGTTCGCGTCAGCCGGTAGAAGTAAAAACGTCGTTCTATTGTGCAGTGGACACCAGCCACTGGTGGCAACTTTCTCTACCGTCGTTCAAGACGGTAGAACACGGTAGAGAGGGCGGGGATATGTCATTTTAATTTGAATCCATCAATTCGTCTTCAATGACTCTTTGCTGTTGTAAAAATCGAACTATTATCGGAAATAGTATTTCACCGTTTTCCATTATTCCGTTAAATCAAGACGAAATAGTACCACTTTGACAGCTGAAGGTTAAAGCGTAACTATTACCGTTTTATTGTAACGCATCTACTGGCGTATACTTTTGCCACCGGTAGTGCACAATAAAACGCAGCTAAAGACTTGACAAAACTTGTAATGTTACGTCACGTCACATCACTGTCTTTAAACTATCCCGTTCCCTATTTTGAGCGGCCATTATAGCAGCGATGGCACTAGCGAATAAATAAATTTGTTCCAGGGATGAAAAGATAGTCTTAGTTTTTAAAAACAACAAATAAAAAATTCGACAGCTGACAAGAGCCAAAACTGACATTTCAAGATTTTTTAAATGCTAACACATGAATTTTATTTTCCACAGCCACCCCTTATGGCAATAAAAAAAAACAAACACATGATTTACTGTAGAGCCTCCAAAAATTTATTTTCTTTTATTTTTTATTATTTACATGGCAATATACAGGGACCGGCAGAGAATTGGGCACGTATGGGTAACTTTTTTATTATTGATTTCTCAGAAAAATTTATTCTTTATGTAAGTTCCTGCATCTCCCCAAACTCAAAATACACGTATCAAAATTTGAATAGCTCTTGTCATATACCAAGGAATTCAAAATATTTGAAATCGACGTAAGAGTAAAGTACCTTTATTTTCCAAGATAGGCGAAAATGTTATTTGGAAAAGTTATTCAAAGTTGTTATGGGATCTCAAATATGAAATAATGGCTGTCTACGATGAGAAAAAAACCACATCTGTTTCATTTTTTTTCGTGTCAACGTGTGCAACGTAGAACTTTGAATGTGTAGAGCTGAATATACTTTGGGATTTGTTTTTCGCTCAACCACCAACTAGAAATATGTCACTTTTTTGTGTCAAAAATAGTTTTTCATCGTAGACGGCCATGACTTTATATCTATGATTCCATTGCAATTCTGAGCAACTTTTCCAAGTAATATCCGCGTATCAAGAAAAATAAAGGTATGTAGGTACTTTACTCTTACGTCGATCTCAAATATTTTGATCTGGGGTTACTGAGGAAAAGCTGCCTAATTTTTCGTTTGGATGAGTTTCTATTTGGATTAGATCTTATATCTTAAGGTAGGTAACTTATTGAATATCAGAATTTCCATATAGTCAGTGCCGCCCCTGGCAAAAAAGGATGTTCTGTGTAAAGGTAATCGCAAATTATCACTGTTTCGTGTAATATAAGCTACATTTAAGTCATTATGTGGTGGGAAAACTTTTCAAATTGTCATAGATAAATAATGATAGGTTGTACATGTAAAGTGAGTAGATGGTCATTATATTCAATTGTATGAATAGAGGTTTACACTGTTCTCTCCCATTTAGCATTAGATATTAATCTTATATTTTTTTTCCTGAATTAAGAACAATTTATTTACATAACTGGAATTTCCCCATATAATTATGCCATATTCCAGATGAGAGCGGACATGCGCGTTGTAGTACATTAGAAATACGTTAACAGACATCACTTTTCTTAGGTTTAGAAGGGCAAAAAAGAACTATTCGATCTGCCCGCTATACTGTCTCCCAGTTTAGGTTACAGTCAACCCAAATACCCAGAAATTTGGTGGCTTGTTGCACGGGTATAGACTTAGAGCCACAGAGATGCCGAACGTCTTCGAATCTTTGGTGTTGCTTAAGCAAATCGTTGCTGTATAACAGAAACAGAAGTGGCGATAGAATTTCACCCTGTGGCACTCCATTGTTTAATAATGTTAAGATTCGATCTGAAGATCGCCTTCTTTAATTTGTCTGTATCCTGTTTCACTTCGACAAATTGCTTGCGATCTTGAAGATAAGAGACGAACCAGTCTAGTGCCGAACCATGTATTCCATGTTGGATTAGTTTCCATTGCATCAGCTTATCATCTAAGACGTCCAAAGCTCTCGTAAGATCGTAAAATATACCTGCAGTAGGACATTTGTTATCAAGACTATTGATAATATGGCCAATGGTGGCTTTCAGCTAAGCAGGTTATATTCTTCGAGGAAATTTTTTATTCGATTGTACATAAGTTTATCGATGACCTTTGCAAAGACTGATAGGTTGGCGATGGCTCTAGGGTTTTCAATATTTGATGTGCCACCTTTTTTGTGCACAGGTACTATTCTAGCAATTTTTAAATCATCGGGATAAGTTTCAGTTTTGAAAGAATATCGGTTAAAGGAGCGGCTAGTAACTCCGCCAAGAAACAGGGCACTCCATCTGGACCTTCCGAGTTTTTTGCTGAAATCTGTTGCAGTGCGATTATAACTTCATTCGTAGTAACTGGATTTAGAAACATGGAAAAACTTACCATGGAGGGGTACTCATTAGCATCCTTTGCCCCATAGTTGTCATCACTGAAGCTCTTTGTAAAAGTATCGTTAAATTTATTAGCAATTGTCAATGGATCAGTTGGATTGTCTAGATTATTATTTAAATGAGAGGATTTATCAATATTTGCTTTAAAGTTTGTGTTGATAACTTTCCAGCAAGCTTTACCAAAATCTCCAGTATTTAACAGCTCTTCTGAAATTACCCTCATTTTGGCTTCCCGTATTTCTCTGTTATAAATCTTTTTGAGATCTTTATACTTGTATAACACTTTTTCATTGTTTTATTTTTATATATCCAATTAAGTTCTTTTAGCTGATTTGAAAGTTGGGTCACTTCACTGATTATCCACTTCTTTTCGCAATTACCGTTCTTAAAAGTTCTGGCAAGTTTAAATAAGTTTAATATCGAATTTATTCGTTATTTTATCATAACCCTGTATATTGTTTTTATATTTGACAATATGATTTTGTTAAAGTAGGGTCATAAAGTCAAGTACTCTAGCAACTGTACTCAGATCACACAAATTTTATTATTTTAAAAATTGGTGATTATTGAGCAGACTTCGGCGTTTCTTAAGGCATTTCAGAGCCGGACTTGTTTTATCTCACGCGTACATTAAAGTTTCTAAAACATAAGATTATGAGTTCTCCGATAATATTCCAGGCGGTTTTATTACATCCACAAAAAGCATTGCTTACGAATATATAGAGCCCCCCGCCGACCTGTTAATAACTCGTAAATCGATCAAGATGACAGAGACCTATGAATAAGAATTGTTTATACACGACTACTTATCAGATTACTATACAAAAATATGTATGTTGTAAATAGCTTTTTACCTACATTAGAGAAGTGTAGGTAAATGAATTAAATGAATTTAATAGATTTAGAAAATTGAACTTTATTTTCTTATAATGTCATATGTACCGTATGTCCATCTGACAATGAGACATAGGGATTTAACATGGGAAAACAGAAATGCCTTATATTATCTACCTGAGTACATATATATGAAATTCTGAGTTATAATCAGAAAGATTATTGCATTCAAAGTGTTTTGATACTAAGTTTGTGCAATTTTAGTTGTTAATTATTTAGACATTAAGAAAAAAAGTTACTATTTTTTTCCGGACACGATTAGTAGGTATTTAACGAAAATTTTCCAAACGGATGTAGTGGTCAAGTTAGTTTGTTCATGTTTCACAACCATAAGGTCACGAGTTCAAATCCGAATGAAGACACTTTTTTTTTTTATTTTTTAAATATTTTTTCAGATTTGAAATCACTAGTTTATTATTGTATTAATAAGTTTCATTTTAATATTAATTATGTTCCATTTATGTGTATTTTTTCGTTTGCAAAATTTTATTATGTTAAAGTTATAACTTTATTTATTATGTCACATAATTAATATTAAAATGAAACTTATAAATAAAATAAAGTTTAAGTGATTTCAAATAGGAAAAAATATTTAAAAAAAGGAAAAAAAAATGTCCTCATTCGGATTTGAACCCGTGACCTTACGGTTGTGAAACATGAACAAACTAACTTGACCACGACATCCGATTGTAAACCCTTCGTTAAATACTTACTAATCTTGTCCGGAAAAAATAATAACTTTTTTTCTTAATTTCTAAATAATTAAGAACTCAAATTGCACAAATTTAGTATCAAAACACTTTGAATGCAATAATCTTTCCGATTATAAACCAGAATTTCATATATATGTACTCAGGTAGATAATATAAAGCAATTTCTGTTTTCCCATGTTAAATCCCTATGTCTCATTGTCAGATGGACAAACGGTATAACTTCAATTCATACACACAAAAAAATCAATAATACACTCTTCTCGAATTCTATATTATGGAATGCGTCCTCTTCTCCGACATCAACGCAACGTCTTTGTCTGCCACCGCCGTATCATAAATACCATAAACTATGTGGCTCACGGCGACGATAACATCACTAGCGAGCGGGATCTTAATGTAATATTAAAGTATTAACACACGTCACGTACACTGAGAAAAATGTATATTAAAAACCGTGTTGTAAAAAAAGTATCACTAATAAATTGTTTTAAAAATAGCAAAATTGTTTAAGTAAAGCAAGTACATTTTTCTCTTAAAGGAAATGACAATGCGATTATATTACATTAAGCATATGATTTTGTAACATTTATGAGTTCGGCCTGCAGATATTATGTTTAAAACATAAAATTTGTAATTTAATAAACGTTTTTTCTTAAATCGAGTACTTTTTTTTTGGTGCAGCTGCACGTCTGAACTTTCTGCGACATTGTTGCGTTATTCGTTATTTCGCTTCATTCATTTATCGGTTACTGCAAAGGTTGGTGATCGTGTGAATCCCGTAGCTTCTCATCTGTGCGTACATAACAAGTGTACAAAAAGTTTCCACATCTAGTGTGTTGCTCTCATTTTTTCGCATGTTACTTGATCCGTACCTTAAACAGACAAGTAAACAAACATAACTTAAAAAAAATTGTTTTATTGATTTGATTTTACAATGGTTTTGACATTGGAAGAAAAATCTTTTATGCGAAAAAATGAGAGCAACACACTAGATGGGAAAACTTTTTGTACACATGTTATAAATGTTAAAATATAAATATATTAAACAATATTATATTTTTGCCATTTTAGAATATCTTTTTATAAATTTAAATATATAACAGTTAATATAAATATGCTTTTAAGTTAATAAAATGATTTTGCTGTCACATATAGTAATATAAACTTTTGTAAAAATTACTATATTTATATTTACTTTTACAACGTAATTCTCTCCGTGTAGTATAACAATTGAAGTCGGGAAATACTTTAAAATACGTCGCCTTTTTATTGTGTTTTGTAAACTTGTGCGCGTAAGATAAAACAAGTCCGGCTCTGAAACGTCCTACGAAACGCCGCAGTCTGTTAATGAGGAAGATGACAACTGGTATTAGGCGATTCATTTACTCGATGGTTCAGTGCCGAATTCAAAGAGGGCGCCTTAGATCCTAGATTTCGTGTCCTGTCAATCTTCCTCTTTTTTAATTACATTTTTACATTTACGTATGTAGAAAATAAATATACCTATTAATTAAGTATTTAATTAAGAAAAGTAATTTTTCGCATAACATCGATAAGAGGCAAATGTTAGAATGCGTGTAACCTAACGGCTACTAGAGAAATCGTTCCGAGCAAAAATGAATTTATATAGCACAGAGTAATCAACAGCGAGGTTGGACCAAGGTTGGCTGCGCTGGTCAATTTAATTAGCTACCGAGTGTTGCCCGACACAGATCATTTTCAAGCTGCAGATTGGTATTACATGACCGCTTATCTTTAATATATCTTTTTAACAGTAACTTTGAGAGGCGGCACATTTTTGCCGCGGTAATGTGATAACGCTTCATATTCCCCGATACAAATTACAGCATTAAGGGGAATTATTTATGGTTTATAATTGTAGAGTCGTTAAATCGTTTATCAGGGCTGGAAACGTCGTTGCGTTTATAAATGTTTAAATATTTCGCTGCGCTCGTTAAACGAATTGAATTTTTTTCAAATTACATGGTACTGCGCGCGTACCGCAGGAGCGGGTTTCAGGAAAAAATTCGCTTTTTCTTCGGGCGCGTAATGAAATGGACGGAAAAGAGTTTTATGGTGATGACCCGATCGGTGCAGCTATGGTTACCTTAATTGTGTAGTCAATATTAATGTTGGATTAAAAAAAGGTACTTACGTTGATCAAATTTTATGACTTTTTAAATTATAAGTTGCGGTTCTTGCTTACAATGTATTATAATCTAATTCGTGCAAAATATACAATACAATTCAACTCTTAACTTGATATAAAAATATAAAATATAATTATTTAGTTGAATACTATTACTATACAGGTGCTTCGTAAAAACTTTAATGATCACTTGGTATGTACATACATCCACATACGAGACATCTTGATAAGAAAATAATTCCCAGCATCAGATGACACTAACAATCACCAGAACTAGAAATAAATTACGATACTTGGCAACACTGAGAATGATTTTATACAAATGAAACTTAGCCCACAGTGTTGCCAGATTTCACGATTTATCGTGACGTCTTACGATTTTGGATTAAGTTTTAAATTTTTTTTAAATATCAGAAAAAGCTATATTGTAGACGAAACTGACAACCCTGACGTATCACACTGTAACCATTGTTAGTTAAAGTGTCCCAATGTTGATGATTTATTTATAGTAGGTATACTAATATTGAGTTCCTTTCAACCAAAAAATGTATTAAGAAAAAGTGTCAATATGTTAAATTAAATTGTAATGCCAAAGTTCTGAAAATTACATAAATAAACAGAATCACGAATCATGTACTTAAAAACACTGCCAACATGCTGCTTTCAGATAAGCAAAAGAAAAACAAAGGAAAATTGCAACACAGTTTAATCCTTTATATAAGAGTACAATTTAATTTTTCTATACAGGATGTTTCATAAAAACAAAGTGTACAATCAAGTCAAAACTGAAGAAATCTTAACACTGGTGACTTACACGAACTTTAGGATCACATGGTATATTCTGATATGAGGTATCGTAATAATTTAAAGAAATGAATATATGGCATGTTCTGTACTTATTTGAAAGGGGCTTTAACTAGGTTTTAAAAATAATCGCGAACCTAAAAGTAATTAGCCTGGAACTCAAGAGTGGTTAATCGCGAACCCGAAAGTAGGTATAATTAGTATCGAACCTAAGATCTGTTAATCGCGAGCCGAAAGTAATTAGCCTCGAACCCAAGAGCGGTAAATCTCGAACCCGGAATCTGTTAATCTCGACTTATATTCGGCTTTTCGCGTTAAAATTAAAATTATGATTAATTTGGGAGTTTCTTTTAATCAAAAATTAAATTTAAATTTAAAATCTGATTATTAATACAATTAACAATCAATGTTGCCTTATCGCTTGCATTTTGCTTTACTTATTTAATAAAAGTATTTGCAAAAATAATAAATAATAACCACCAGTTTAGAAACATTCCACATTTAGGTACGTTTTACTTTCAGAAAGGACTGTTGTTTGTCTCAGTTTTTTTTTGTTTCTTCTTATCGGATTAGCCCTCGTATTTAAATTCATGCTCCTTAAAGAATTTCTCTTGTTTTCTGTTGGACCTTCGATTTTTTATTTTTTTGTTTCATTATTCGCGATTTTTTTATAAACCATGTATTCTTTTTCTGTTCCAGCCAATGTGAAAAATGCGGAAGAAACAGAAATTCAAAAACAATTATAAACGCATTTGTCCGTGCAGGTATTAAAGCGCCATCTATGGGTTAACGCTAAAAACGATGAATTTAAAATGATGCCGTTCGGTTCTCTTCGTTCATCTTTTTCTGCGTCAAAGAAGCTGTTCAGCTTTAAAAAATCTGCGAGCAACAAACTAATTGGTTAAAAATATACGTTGTCATCTACTGAGAACATTTGAACGGATTTTTCTTTCCTGTTGTGATTCAAGATGGAAATTATAAAGTTGATGACAAAAACTTCAAATTCAAAACCCTGTACAACGTACAAGTATTACCGCGCCGTCTATGGGAAAGTACTAAAACTAATAAATAAATAAATGAAATTTAATCTTGCCGTTTCTATTTTCTTGTCTTTTTAAATTTTTTTTCTGCACCCAGAAAATTGTTAAGTTTTAAAATATCCGGAAGGACAGTAGAGCAATTAGTCGATTAAGAAATCGATCTATTCGGGAACGAATTAAATTAAGCGATACATCACGAGCTTTTCTATTAAATAAAATCGACATTTCGAAATTGCTTTTTAATTAAAATTAAAAATTAAAATGTGATAGGACTGATGTTCAAGAGAAATTTTTAATTTTTTTTTATATTTAGCTTGTGTTAGTATTAGAACGCCATCTATAGGTAGAGAAAACAAATTTTAAAATTTCGAGATGCCCTTTTTTGTCTATTTCCGCCATCTATTAGGGAATAAATTAATTCAAGCGATATATCACGAGCTTTTCTGTTGAATAAAATTGACATACTTCGAAATGGCTTTTTGATTAAAGTTAAAAATTAAAAAGTCGGTGAGAGAACCGATGTTCAAGAAAAATTTTTAATTTTTCCTTGTGTCTGTTTGTGTCAGATTAGAACGCCATCTACAAGTAGAGATAATAAATATAGGTAGATGATACGGTAAATTGTGTATCGAATTTCGATGCGATTTCTGTATCGATACGTATCGAGTATCGGTTACCGATACGTATCGATATTCGATGTATAGATACGTATCGATATGTATCGATATGTATCGGCCACCGATATATATCGATATGTATCGAAATATCGGATCGATATGTATCGAAATATCGGATCGATATGTATCGAAATATCGGATCAATATGTATCGATATATCGATATGTATCGAAATATTGAACAGAGGTTTAAAACAAGAATTGAAGACTTTGGTGCAAAAACCGAGTAAGTCCAGTTTTTGCTTAAAAAATTCGAGATGAAAAATAGAGCTGGAATAAGTTTAAATAATAGCGCTGAATATTCGACCATATAAATGCAAATAAATAAATAAAATGTTTAGTTATCCTGCAATTCGATATTTCAATATGTGTCGGTATGTCGACATTCGATATTATTATATTAAATTATATTATTATTATTTACAGTTGGTTCTTGTCCGATGAAATTTGTATCACAAAATCTTCTAAGCGGACACTAAATCGCGCAACTATACACTTTACGTTTCGCAGTCGTTCGACTGCTTCGTCAGAATATTTTTCACTTCTGACGAAGCAGTCGAACGACCGCGAAACGTAAAGTATAGTTGCGCGATGTTGTATGACAAAATCTTCTAAGCGGACACTAAATCGCGCAACTATACACTTTACGTTTCGCAGTCGTTCGACTGCTTCGTCAGAATATTTTTCACTTCTGACGAAGCAGTCGAACGACTGCGAAACGTAAAGTGTATAGTTGCGCGATTTAGTGTCCGCTTAGAAGATTTTGTCATACAAATTTCATCGGACAAGATCCAACTGTAAATAATAATAATATAATTTAATATAATAATATCGAATGTCGACATTATTATTATATAATAATATTTCGTATTATTGTATAAAACCAATTTCAACGCTCTGAAGAAGCTAACAAATTTTAGCGAAAGCTTAACACTGAAAAAAGGTTTTTAATCTACTACCTGACCGAATTCCCTGATATTCTCTACTTTCTGTTGAAGATTAAAATGTCAGATTAACTCTCAAAATCTTAAAAATTGCTATCATGCCATTTTTGAATCGCATTTAAGGTACGGCTTATTACGGGTTGTTCTCAGGCCTCAAAAGTTTTTATTATGCAAAAATCTGCTATTAGATTAATAGCTAATGTTCACAGTCGTGAACATTGCAGACCATTTTTTCAATGTTTAAAAATTCTGCCTCTACCCTCTACCCTGCCTCTTTATACAGGGTGTCGCTAAATTCCGTGGACATGGCTTAACCACAGATTCCTGGGCTCAAAATAAGAAGATATAACCCAACTTATCTCTATCCAAAAGTGCTTCGTTAAGTCGGAATTCTGCTTCAAAGTTCTTGGAAAAAAAATTTATTTTGATTGTAACAGAAAGACCCTTGAATCAATTTGGATGATTTTTGGTGTAAGGGTCCACAGGAACGTAATTCACATTTTCAGATGATTTTGGTAATTTGCAGTGGACTGCTAGTATAAGAAGCAGGGTTGCCACTACCTTGATATTACTACAACTTTTTTTGTGTTAGCCAAAAAGCTTTAATTAATTAATTTTTTGAAAGAGTCGTTAATTAGGAAACTTTTTTGTGTTTTTGTAATTTTTGATATTTCTTACCGACTTTCAGACTTTCATAATTACAACACCAGGTGTGCCAGCGATATCAGGGAGCCATATTTTCAATTATCTACCTCGAAAAAGAATGCGCTAAGGGTAAAATTCTACAATGCATTACCAAATAAAATTAAATCTCTTGATCTGCGCAATTTCAAAAGAACGGTTAAGAACTTACTACTTGACAAATGCTATTATTCAGTTGAGGAATTCTTATGTGACTCATTATAATTACTCGTTGCTGTCACTTGAGTGATAAGCTTGTATATCTTGAAATTTTATTACTAACTTATGTTCAACACACAACACATTTAATCTAAAGTTTATTTATACATTGCATGTATACACTGTACTGTATTAATTGTATCCATTTGTGTATACGTTTTGTACTGTATTTTGTATTTTTGTATTATATATTATACATCTAAATGTGTGAAATGACATGTCCAAACATATGTAACTTGTATAGGACGAAATAAAATTGAATTGAATTGAATTGAAAATAAAATAGTCATTTTTGACTTTTTGTCTTTCGGTGAGGTAGACCTACGCAATCTGTTGAAAATGTAAAATTAATTCAAAGGGTTGTTAATAAAAATAAAGGGCACATAATTATTCCAGCTCGTTAAGCTCAAAAATAGATTAACAATTCGTTCGGGCATTAATCATAATTAACTATTTCTTAATATAGCCAGTGGTAATTTATAATAATTGGATTAAAACGATGCTGGCGGTTTTTTTTTCTTTTGAGGCGATTTTATGAATATTAATGCGGCTGAGCCGGTGTTAAGGGCTCCCCTGAGAATGGAGCGTCATACTTTAATTCCGATAAATATGTAATTATGTCGGTGTTGGATTTCTTTCTTTTTTCCGTCGTCACCGTTGACAGAATGAGCTAGCTGCCTCCTTTATAAGGTTATAGACAAAGTAGCCAGTCATAGATGTACTTAGATTAATTACGTGCCTATTATTAATCTAAAATGGTAAACACTTTTAAGATCGGACCGCATGATCGTAACGCAATCCACCACTAACAAAGAGCGGAACAAATTGACCGTCAGTTTTGTATTATTTTTATGAATCAATGAATAATCACTGCTTAAATATTAATATTACACACACACACAGAAGGCAAGATCATTCCTTTGTATGCACACAGAAATTGCTTATATTTTATCCGTGTGATTCTGAAGATGATAGTTTAACTATCGAAATACGTACCTACTTAAAAAATACAAACATTTTAATTTTTAATTTTATTCCTTTAGAATTATTTTCTATCGTAGCTTCAGTCACGTAAAAATCATAAAATTTTATTGATTTAATTTCAAAGAAAAACCGGACATAAGTTCGTTTAATTTGTGTCGCCAAGTCCGAGGAAGAATTACTTGGACCCTAAATAAATACATAACACAAAATTTATGTTAAAGTTTTTTACTTTTTTGACAAAATAAAAAAACAACAGCTGCTAAAAATAAATAAAAGAATCGGCATCAAGAAATATTAAAATTTGTTATTACCAATAGATGGAGTTCTAATACACACTATACAGGGTGTATCAGGTATAAGGGGCCATACCTCACCAGTGGGTCGATGACGCTCTATAAACAATACTTGCTTGGAAATGGAAAAAGCATTTAAAAAGCAAATTACAAATCAACCCTGCACCATCTCTTGTCCAACATTCCAAGGCTCTTTACTGAAATTATGATTTTACTAACTACAAATCAACTTTGCAATTGCAATTAAAATGAAGGCGCCATCTCTTACCCGACAGTCTAAGATTCTTTACTGAAATTATGATTTTACTAATTACAAATGGCCTTTGCAATTGTAATTAAAATGAAGAAACGCCATCACTTCGCCAGGAACCGAACTTTCTTTACCTAAATTTTACGATTTTGTAAATCACAAATTAACTTTCCAATAAAATGAAGAAGCTTCAATCTCTTGACAAAGAATCTAAGTGTCTTTCCTAGATTTTTTTTCAGATTTTACAGATTATAAATCAACGTTCTACATAAAATGAAGAAGCGTCATCTCTTGGCCAAGACTCGAAGTTTCTTTACTTGAAAATTTATGATTTTATAAATCATAAGTCAACTTCGCAAGTAAAATAAAGAAACGCTCATCTCTTATCCAAGAGCCTAAGTTTCTTTACTGAATTTTTCTACTGGTTTTACAAATTACAAATCAACTTTCTAATGAAAATGGCTAACGGCCGGTATTACCAACGTTTTAAGGAGACCTTAAATTTAAGTCGTGTTTAGATTGTGACATTTCTGCTTGGTTTGTATAACATCAATCACACTCGAAACACGAATTAAATTTAAGGTCTCCTTAAAACGTTGGTAATACCGGCCGTTTGAGTCTAAGTTGCTTCACTGAAATTTTTTTACAGATTTTACAAATTGCAAATCAACTTTGCGATTAAATTGAATAAGCCCCATCTCTTGGCTAAGAGTCCAAGTTTCTCCACTTGAAACTTTACGATTTTACAAATTATAAGTCAACTTTACAATTAAACTGACGAAACGCCATCTCTTCTTGCCCAAGAGTCTTTTTATTGAATTTTTTTTACAAATTAAATTTGCAATTGAATTGAATAAGCGCCATCTCTTGGATAAGAGTCCAAGTCTCTCCACTTAAATGTTTATGATATTGCCAATTATAAGTCAATTTTGCAATTAATAAAGTCCCTAGATTACTAAAGTACGGCAATACACAGTTTAGGACCAAATTTTAAAAACTAGCCAAAATATGGCGTCTGTGTCACGTCACACAAACAGACTTGTGTATTTGAGTTGAATAAACAAATATTTGTCATGGAAACGAAGAAGTTTTAGATTTTTTGGCAGTTGATAAATGTCAGCTCCCAAAAGGAATTAGAAATACGAAATAAATCATATTAAAAACATCATAATAAATAAGCCGTATTAATCTAAAGACGTTGAAGATATGATTATTAAAACCCTTTTGCTTAAAATTTCGCGCATAATAAGCCAGAAAATGGCTTCCCTATTGCCATACTTTATAATCTAGGGACTTTAGCAATTAAAATGAAGAAGCGCCATCTCTTGGCCAATAGTCTAAGTTTCTTTAGTGGATTCTTTTACAGATTTTACAGATTATAAATCAACGTGCCATATATGTATACAGTGACTTTATAACCACAGTGACGACACTGAGTCAGGAACCGCCATTAACAGGCTAAATGACAAATGAAAAAAGAAATATTTTTATGTAATTGGAACAGAAAAAAAAGCGAAAACAATCATGTATGCTTATTTATTGACTGTTTAGTGCACACAACACAAAAAAGACACGTTTCCACTAAAAATAAGCAAAATTAGTTGTCGCCATTAACAGGCAAATGAGAAATAAGACTACTACTGTCGCCACTGTATTCTATAGAGTCACTGTAGCCATATAAAATGAAGAGGCGCCATCTCTTGGCCAAGAGTCGAAGTTTCGTTACTTGAAATTTTATGATTTTATTAATTATGAGTCAACTTTGAAATTAAAGTGAAGAAACGCTCATCTCTTTTCCAAAAGCCTAAGTTTCTTACTGAGTTTTTCTACTGATTTTACAAATTACAAATTAACTGTTCAATTAAAACGAAGAACCGCCACCTCTTGGCCAAGAGTTTCTTTGCTCAAATTTTTACAAACTTTACAAAAAATTATAAATCAATAACTTTCCAATAATAATTAAAATGATGAGTCGAAGTTTATTTACTCGAAACTTTATGATTTTACAAATATGTAATAATCTTGGACAGTTGTGTCGAGCTGTTAGCTTCTCATCAGCGGGTTGTAACTCAATCTTTCAATTGTGTGTTTTCAAACTATGTAATTAACTTTTAAATATAATTTATTTTCCTTTAAACTGAAAATGTGAAAACGTCGGAAAAGAGATGAGGAGAGCAGAATTTCTTCATGAAAGTTGTTTTGTTTTTCCAGAAGCTAAATAGAAAGATGGGAAGCGATAGTTTTGTGACAAGTAAAGAAGCAGGATCTCATTTCTTCATTACGAGAGTGCAAATAAATCATGGGGAATCCACTTAGAGCGGTGGTCATTTGCGAACGAGTAATTGCGCTCAAAAACGGTGAACTTTTTTTTCCGAAAAGCCGCCTGTAAATCAACCGTTACATTATTACCCGATAAGTAATAATAGCGTAGAAATCAGATCTGAACAGATAGTGGTTAATATATTGTAATCGAAAATTGAAGCTTCTCGGCACCGTCTTATCGGCGATCGGAATGCGCCTCTGCCTCTCTGCCACCTACCGCCATTACCTCACATTAGCTCCCCACCGCCACCTTAATCATCTCTAAACGAATTAAGCTGGTCATTGTGTGATTTGTTTGTTTCTTTTCGATCCGGATGATCAACTGGTTCGTTTGTGGACGCTATTCACGGAATTATCTCATTGTTTGGCCGCCACTGGTTTTCTTCTTATCGCCTTTATTGGGAACGGTACTTCGAGGGATTCGCTCCTAACGAACGGTAGTTACTAATGATGAGCGTTAATTGGAACACCAAACGAATGTTTTACGAGGAAACACATTCACGAATTTAAAAAAAAAATTATCGGAAGTCTTTGATATGGAATCTTGTCTTGGTGGGAAATGAAGATTTAGTTAAGATTGCAAGCCAATTACGTTCTAAAACAAGAAAAGGAGGACACTTAAAGAAAAAGCAATGAGAAGAAGACATGATGATAAAATTAAAAACTACATACCTACAAGAAAAACAACAACATTTTTCTTCATTTGTTTACGCCCCAGGAAAACTCATACAAATGGCACAAATTTTATAATTAAAAATATTTAGTTTTCAGGGTTGCTATGCTTTTTTTTCCAGTGATTCGGTACTTTATTATATAAATACCACGCGGTCATTTAAATTTATAATTAGAGTAGGCTATGAATTTTGAATTAGATTGGCAACACTAACTGTTGACAGCTTAATTTGAGTTTGAATTGTCAAAGTGACGCTTCAAAATGTTTAATGTTGGATAGTTTTTTTTTGTGTTAAACATTTTCGACTAATAACAATGTCAGAGGACCGAGTTACAATAAACATTCACTCACCCTTTGGTTAGATCTCTTTTTAATGCTTTCTTTCTCTCTTTCTCGTCCACTGTAAACGTCTTAACATCTGGGCTTCGCTTTTCGATTCGATAAGGATGTCATGCAAAATTACAAATAACCATTTACGAGCATCTACTTAAGACTATAGGACTTGTTTACTTACCGGGGCCCTCTCCCGGCCCCGCACCATCCAGCGGAGACTCTAGATGCGGTAGTTCCCTTCTGGGATGCGAATTCACGGAGAATGTGTCCTCGAATGTCCATCTCCGTACTTCGCATGCATAAAGACAAACCTTCTGAGCGTATGTTCTCAGAATCATTGGTGCTACTGCCTCCTACAGTGTTGCTGCACCGGCCCAAACACAGTTAATACCAAGTCATGACCGTTTTGAAAGCACAAGGCAATTACCTGGTCAGGTATTACAACTAGTTGTATTTCCGGTATCTACTACTCACGTACCTGCAGTAGCGGATAGGGTCAAATACCGTATACAGGTGGAATGATCCTCGACTCTCTCCCATTTATGGGCGAATCCAGAGCGATCACCCTTATGAAAGAATGCCCAATCTCTTACTCTCTGTCCGAGCCATCAGCGGACACCACGTGATTGGTACCTTACTCTACCTCAGAGTATCATCTATCATCAGCAAGATTTAACTCTTGCACAATTACATGTCATTGCAATTTATTACAACACTCACGAGCCCGTTTGCGTGATTAGCCCATTTTACCAACACACGTTTACCCTGTTGCATCTACGCGGAGAGACTGTCGCTATCCTTTCTTGCATCCCTCTGCCTGATGCATATACCCGTATCATATTACCAAACCATAGACAAAATAAAGAAACGTGCTCGTGTTTTGCGGATATATTGAAAATGCATAAACTTTCTTAAATTCTAAACTTGATAAATTATACAACGACAACATTAATTAATTTGCGGGGGCGAACACTTTGAACATTTGCTATGGTTGTTACTAAAACTGTTTCACTTCCTTTAAATTAAAATGATTGAACCCGATGAGAATCCTATAAACGTCATAATATTTACATAACCTCTAATCCACACAGCAAGGTGTACAACCGTATAAAAAAAATTCCGCCTACTTTAATTATAAATTTAAATGATCGCGTGGTAGAATTAGTGCAATAGAAATTGCATCAGTCGTATTCAGTCTATAAAATGGCACAGATAGTTGGTTCCTGATCTTATAAGATAATTATGTATTTCGGTGCGAGTACAATATCTTTGTCTGTGTTTTTTGATATTGTAATGATTCGTCGACACCGCCGGCGCCAAATTGTCTCTTGCGTCACTGCCGTCTAGTCGACGCGCCTTAGGCAACAGCCCAGAGAATTCTGACGGCGGAATAAACTAGAACAGACAGTGGGCCGCCTCCAGAATGTTCGAGATAAACAACCCCGGCTTATAAAACACGCGGCCGGTAAATTGAGATTCATTCAACGTTAGATAGTTCGATTAGAATGCAACGTGAGACAGTTCGAAATTAAAGTGGCCTGATAAACTTTCGCTCGGCTGTTGAAATAAATTACGTATAAGTCTGTAAATAAATTATTGTTAAATGTTAGTGTTAAATTAGTTTGCTTGTAAATAAATTAGTTATTAACTATTTCGTGTTTTGTTTTAAAATAAAAATTAATGAACCTTTAAAATCATTACAATATATAAAACTTGTTGCAGTACCTATGTATGTGTACACCAAAGTTAAAATATGAAATTTCTTAAAGAGGGGCCTACAACTTTCGTTGTCAGGAACGCCTTCAATAGCTCGTACAGCTCTTTTTTGAAGTTTAAACGCAATTTTCATGTTGGGGACATGGTCCCATAAAATAATCCCGTAGGTCAGCACTGAGTGAAACAGGGCAAAGTATGCACTACGGGCAGCTTCTAAGTTGATAATTTGTTTAATTCGTCTGATTGCGTAAATTGCCTTAGGTAGATTATTCATTAAAACAGATATTTGACTGTTCCAGGTTGAAAATAATGAAAAACAACTATATAAATTAAATTAGTGGGATATGTTAGTGCATTAGTGTAATTAATTAATGTGAAAATAAATTTCAAATAACAATAACAAATATTTTGGCGGAAAAATTTTCCGCCGCAATCGAGAATCGAACTCGAGCTTGAGAATCGTCTAATAGAGATTAGAACAACGCAAAAGCGTCCAGCATGAAACTGGAAGACTCGAGTTCGATTCTCGATTGCGGCGGAAAGATTTTTCCGCCAAAATATTTGTGTTATTGTTATTCGAAATTTATTTTCACACTAATTGAAAAACAACTCATAAATTACACCGTAAAAGAAAACAGAATGTAACCTTGTTTTGCCCTTGTCACAAATATTTAATACTATCTGATAAAGGAGAAAGAAGACAAACGTTAATAACAATGAGGACGAACAACAAATACAGTATTTGAATCGGTTGCTTATAACGAACATAGCTTATTCTAACAATCATGACAGTTTGGTTGTATACCCAGGAGCCAGGAATTCGTCAATGGAGTAAAAACAGTTTTCCACGAGATATTGTTTTACTTTTCCTTTAAAATGCCTTGTATCCATAGATGCCAGGCATTGATCTAGAGACAGGAATTTGTTAAATAATTTGCTCCCCATGTAGTATCGATTGTGTTGACCTACTATTAGCCTGGAAAAGGGCACTTTATATGTGTCAGCAATGCATATATCGCGTTGGCCTGACCACCATTGGCTATGCGTTTATCATGAGTAAATGAAGGATAGAATAGTAGAAAGCGCATGAGTAAACGAAATAGCTACATCAATCGACGTTGCCGATTGATAACGCGGGCCACGCTCCGGCCGCAGCATTCCTACCTTCGCATGCAACATTGTAATATCTCTATTTCATTTCCACACAAGTTTCAATGAGCCTCTCCTTCATTTACTCACAATTAACCGTATACCTAGTCTTGGTCAGACCAACTGTGTATATATAGAGATGGAAGAGTTAATATACCAAGACGTTTAAAATTGCTTCTGCATGATTTCCTCCTCGACAGACCCATCATAAATTGGATTGCCTTCTTCTGGGCTATGAACACTCGACTTGCCCCATGTGCCGAACCCCAGTACGTCAGCCCATAGGAAATAACGGATTGTATAAGTCCGAAATACAGGAGTTTTAAAACATCTATCGATACTGTTTGAATTGGCTTCCGGTTGGAACCGCGTCACGTTGACTTCTTCTACTGCCGACGTTTCGTTCTCCATTGCAGAAGAACTTCCTCAGGGCTGCTGCTGCTGGTGGTGTTGCTGCTGCTTCTCGTTAGTCGTTGAGACTGACTGGGTATGTCTGTTGTCGTGGTATTTATAGTGATCGGTGGGGGTAGTGAGTCGGAACGGTGACCGGGGGTTGGTCTGTTGGGGCGTGACGGATCGTTAATGAGATGTTTCCAGGCATTGTGGAGGTAAAAGCCAGTATCACGGTTTAGGTTATTGGGATGTTTGAGAATTTCTATGGATTCACGGATTTTACGATTGAAAAAGTGAGATGAGCGGGCTAGAAGTTTTGTGTCGGAGAATAGGATTTGGTGACCGGTTTCTAGTTTGTGTTCAGCTAGGGCCGAGCCAGTTGTTTGTAGTAGTCTAGTACAGCGTTCATGTTCAGAAACACGAGTGCTAACAGACCGTTTTGTTTCACCGATGTATACTCGTCCACAGGAACAAGGAATTCGGTATACACCTTCGGATTGTAAGGGATGTGATCTTTTGTGGAGGGTAGGCAGTCTGAAAGTTTCGTCATGGGTAAGTAAATGGATTTGATGTTTTGTTGTTTGAGTATTTTGCCGATTCGATCTGTTATGGTGTGAATATAAGGTAGGTAAGCTGTGGCGACTGGAGGTGTATCAGCTTCAGAACGTGGAGGAATTGGGGTTTGATGACGAGAAATGGATCTTTGGATGTCGTGCTTTTTGTAATTGTTATTGAGTAGGACTTTTGTTACGTGGTTCAGTTCAGTTTGAAGTGAAGAGGGTTCTGATAGGGCAAAGGCACGGCTGACTAGTGAGTTAATGACTGACTGTTTTTGAGACGGATGATGGTGTGAATGTGCATTCAGATAGCGATCAGTATGGGTTGGTTTGCGATACACAGAGTGTCCTAATCTACCGTTAGGGAGGCGGCTTACTAAGATATCAAGGAAAGGTAAGTGGCCGTCAGTTTCATATTCCAAAGTGAAGCGGATGTCAGGATGTTGAGAATTTAGGTGTTCAAAGAAGTTGTCTAGGGATTCCTTACCGTGTGGCCAAATAGCAAAAACATCATCTACATATCTGAACCAACACTTGGGTTTAAGTGGGAAAGAAGTAAGGGCTTGTTGTTCGAATGCTTCCATAAAAATGTTGGCTACTATTGGGGAGAGAGGAGAGCCCATGGCTGTGCCTGAGACTTGTTCGTAATACTGATCACGGAACATGAAATAGGTTGAGGTTAAACAACATTCTATTAAGGGAATTAAGTCTTCGGGTTGGTTGTGGGCTGTGAACAGTTGTTGGATGATTGTGATGGTGTCGGGAATTGGGACTTTCGTGAAAAGAGATTCTACATCGAAGCTGACCAGAATGTCCTGAGGGTCTAAGGAAATCTCGTGAATTTTTTGGACGAAATGCTGAGAGTTGAGGATGAAGGTTTCACTTTTACCTGCAAACGGTTTGAGAGTCTGTGCTAGATATTTGGAAATTTTGTAGGTTGGTGAGTTAATTGCGCTAACTATGGGACGTAAAGGTGTATCGGGTTTGTGGATTTTAGGGAGACCATAAAGTCTGGGAATTCTGGAGTCACGGGGGATCAAGACTTTTTGTGTTTCTGATGGGATAGAAGAGGTTTTTATTAAGGTCGTTACGGTACGTTCAATGCGTGAGGTTGGATTCCGTCGCAAGGGTTGGTAGGCAGGGTCGTCTAATAGGATGTTGATTTTTTGGTCGTATTCTGCGCGGTCCAAAACTACAGTGGCATTCCCTTTGTCTGCGGAGAGTATGACAATGTCTGGGTTGTTTTTCAGGGTTTTGAGGGCTTGAAATTCAGATTTTGAACAATTTGGTTTAGGGGGTTTGGCTGCTTTTAAAATTTTGGAAGTTTCGTGGCGGATAGGGTCTGCAATGTGAGAAGGAAGTTTGATAAGGGCAGATTCAACTCCAGCGATGATGTCATCAGTGGGTATTGTTTTGGGAGTGATGGCGAAATTAGGGCCTTTGGAGAGAACGGAGATTTCGTTTTCAGATAAGGAATAACGGGATTTATTTATCACAGTATGTGTTAAAGAATGAGATTCATGATGACGATTGGGTAGTTGTTTGGAGGCTAACTGATTGAATTTACGGATGTGGGTATTAGAGATATGTTCACGGGTGCGGGAGGCTTGTTCGTAGGTAAGTCTGTCTATTAGTTGCCAGTCCGTTGGTGTGAGGGCATTGGCAAGTTCTAGATGAAGATGAAATATTGTAGCCGAGAGATTGGAGAGTTGATGTCGGGTAAACTGGATACGTTCTCGAACTAAAGCCAAACTGGTGCGTCGAAGGATTTTGTTAGAAGTATGGGTTTTGATGTGGTGTTTGATGGTTAGGAAAGTAGGTATAACACTGTTATTACGACAACGAATAAGAAAAGTTAAAGAACAAATTAAACATACCAATTTTTGTCGAAGTTGTCCCAGCTGTCTTGATCCCCCGTGACTCCAGAATTCCCAGACTTTATGGTCTCCCTAAAATCCACAAACCCGATACACCTTTACGTCCCATAGTTAGCGCAATTAACTCACCAACCTACAAAATTTCCAAATATCTAGCACAGACTCTCAAACCGTTTGCAGGTAAAAGTGAAACCTTCATCCTCAACTCTCAGCATTTCGTCCAAAAAATTCACGAGATTTCCTTAGACCCTCAGGACATTCTGGTCAGCTTCGATGTAGAATCTCTTTTCACGAAAGTCCCAATTCCCGACACCATCACAATCATCCAACAACTGTTCACAGCCCACAACCAACCCGAAGACTTAATTCCCTTAATAGAATGTTGTTTAACCTCAACCTATTTCATGTTCCGTGATCAGTATTACGAACAAGTCTCAGGCACAGCCATGGGCTCTCCTCTCTCCCCAATAGTAGCCAACATTTTTATGGAAGCATTCGAACAACAAGCCCTTACTTCTTTCCCACTTAAACCCAAGTGTTGGTTCAGATATGTAGATGATGTTTTTGCTATTTGGCCACACGGTAAGGAATCCCTAGACAACTTCTTTGAACACCTAAATTCTCAACATCCTGACATCCGCTTCACTTTGGAATATGAAACTGACGGCCACTTACCTTTCCTTGATATCTTAGTAAGCCGCCTCCCTAACGGTAGATTAGGACACTCTGTGTATCGCAAACCAACCCATACTGATCGCTATCTGAATGCACATTCACACCATCATCCGTCTCAAAACAGTCAGTCATTAACTCACTAGTCAGCCGTGCCTTTGCCCTATCAGAACCCTCTTCACTTCAAACTGAACTGAACCACGTAACAAAAGTCCTACTCAATAACAATTACAAAAAGCACGACATCCAAAGATCCATTTCTCGTCATCAAACCCCAATTCCTCCACGTTCTGAAGCTGATACACCTCCAGTCGCCACAGCTTACCTACCTTATATTCACACCATAACAGATCGAATCGGCAAAATACTCAAACAACAAAACATCAAATCCATTTACTTACCCATGACGAAACTTTCAGACTGCCTACCCTCCACAAAAGATCACAATCCGAAGGTGTATACCGAATTCCTTGTTCCTGTGGACGAGTATACATCGGTGAAACAAAACGGTCTGTTAGCACTCGTGTTTCTGAACATGAACGCTGTACTAGACTACTACAAACAACTGGCTCGGCCCTAGCTGAACACAAACTAGAAACCGGTCACCAAATCCTATTCTCCGACACAAAACTTCTAGCCCGCTCATCTCACTTTTTCAATCGTAAAATCCGTGAATCCATAGAAATTCTCAAACATCCCAATAACCTAAACCGTGATACTGGCTTTTACCTCCACAATGCCTGGAAACATCTCATTAACGATCCGTCACGCCCCAACAGACCAACCCCCGGTCACCGTTC
Source organism: Dorcus hopei (assembly GCA_033060865.1). Lineage (NCBI taxonomy): Eukaryota > Metazoa > Arthropoda > Insecta > Coleoptera > Lucanidae > Dorcus > Dorcus hopei. Next base: position 11,144,198 of record CM065422.1, read on the forward strand.
CGACTCACTACCCCCACCGATCACTATAAATACCACGACAACAGACATACCCAGTCAGTCTCAACGACTAACGAGAAGCAGCAGCAACACCACCAGCAGCAGCAGCCCTGAGGAAGTTCTTCTGCAATGGAGAACGAAACGTCGGCAGTAGAAGAAGTCAACGTGACGCGGTTCCAACCGGAAGCCAATTCAAACATGGACGACGGCCGCGGAAGCCTTCAAGTTATCTATCGATACTGTCATCTTTATCTTATCTTGGGAAGAATGTGATCGATGTGTGCTGTCCAGGTGAGCTGTTGATCTAAATATAGAGACCAAGAAACTTGATAGCTGAGAGATTTTCGACCGATTTTCTCTCTATTCTGAGTAGTATGGAGGTATCGATTGTATGGTATATCCGACCACGGATATTTTTGCGGTATTAAGTTTGATTCCGTTTCCTGTACACCATCTGTAAACTTCCCGTATGGATTTTTGAGTCGTTCCTTGCTTCTCGCTATACGATTTGCCTGAGATGATTATGTTGTAATCGTCGGCGTATGAAACGTTTCTGGATTGGTCCTTTGAGAGGTCGTTGATGAAACAATTACATAATGTGGGTGATAAACAAGATCCTTGTGGGGTTCCTCCATTCGTTAGTTTTTACTGGATTTGATGTTGTCGATTGCCACAATCTGCTCGCGATCCTTTAAGTACGATTTAATCCATTCAAGAGGTGTTCCTCGCACTCCCATTAGGTCCAATTTCCTTGCTAACAGCTGGTGGTCCACCGAGTCAAAGGCACGACTCATATCGAAGAAGAGGCCGAGAGGGTTGTTCTTGTCGTTAAGGTTTTCATAAATATGAGACAAGGCATCGTCTAACGCTGTTTGGGTAGACTTTCCATTCCAGAATCCGTTCTGACAGGATGCTAAGATGTTATTTTTTTCTAAGCATTTGAAGCATTTTTCGTAAACCTTTGCTAGCTGGTTTTGTACTACCATCGGGTGGTGGTTCGCTACGTTAGTTTTGGGCCCTTTCTTCAGAATTGGAATGACTTTTGAGGTTTTTAGTTTATCAGGATAGCACCCTTCCACGAAACTACGGTTTATAATCTTAGATAGTGGCAACGAAATGTCATTTTTGATTAGCGATAGAATTCTTCCTGGGAGTTCATCAATTCCTGCCGAGAATTTTTTGCAGGCTCCTGATATAATCTTTTTACTTCGTGTGGGTCCGTAGGGGTGAGGAACAGATATCGCTAATGTTGGTAATTTTATTTCCATGGCTACCGTGTATTTCGGAGATTTTCATCAGCGTGCCTGAGGTGATGTTTCCTTTGATAACGTTCCAACACTCCTTGTTAAGATTATCCGCATTGATTATCCGGCTATTGTTGTGGCTTTTCTTGGCTGTTCTCACAGTTAAGTCGTAGAGAGCTTTGATGAATGAGCTTTGAATAAAAGACGAAATAAAGAAAATGATACTATGAAAACGAAAATGAGAGAAAATGCAAAAAAGTCCAAAAGGAGACAAACAAAAGGCGAAAGAAAGAGAGAAAAATGAGAGAAATAAACGGAAATAAAAAAAATATTCTGAACGTAACAGTTAAAAACAACGACGCAGAAAACATATGAAAGGCGAAGTGCGAGACTAACAGAAAAATCGAATGTAAGAACATAACAAAAAAGAACAAGTACAAAATTATACGAAAAACAAATACATGATAACAAAGGAAAGATGACAAGCACAACAACATAACAAATAGACACACGTATAGGCTGAGAGATGTAGCAAGTCCACGATCGGATTAAGTCTCCCCCTCTTTGAAATGGCACTATTCTTAAGAATTCGGAGAATGTCACCAACCGCAACATAACAAAGCAGAATTTCCCTAATTTGAGATACCAATCAAATTAATAATAGTAATCATGGCCTTCTAAATCAAAAGCGAGTTCTAACTGGCCTGGGCGTTTTGAAAAATTTACATTGAATTTTTGTGCTCGAGAAAACGCCAAAAGTCGACACTTTGGCGCTGTTTACGGGGCACTGACGGCAATGAGTGAAGTGCACTGTCATTACTGTCAATCAAAGTGAGTTCACGCAAAATTAATTAATATTGTAATTACCGTAATATAACATAATTTATGTGGTATAAACTTTATAGATTCATGCACAAATCATTTGATCTCGTCGGAGTGAAGTACGCTTCCGCAATAAAGAAAGACTGGCACTTTCGTGTTATGAATAATTACAACAAGTTACATAAAAGAGTTTCGACTTTTGATAATGTAAAACATGTTAAAAAGGGCGTTGATAATTACGCACAATGAGAAGAGGAGCTTTATTATACATGTTGTAACTTACCACAGAAATTCTGAGTATATGCAGGTGAGATTTTAATCTAAAACCGTAATAGTTTAATGCTAAATTAAGTTGTCGAAATTGGACATAAATACTCCACCTTATTCCAACGTAAATAATATCCAGTATGCTCAAATTTTTACAACAATAACGTTAATTGTTCTTACACGAACTCATCCACCATTCACATGTGACAGAACTGTCAAGATTTTAGGTTAAGAAAGCGCCTTGTAAGCAGTGCTTGGCGGAACACGCCTGAACTGCACTTTTGCGCAGGCCAGATAGAACTCGCTTTTCATTTAGAAGGCCATGATAGTAATAATAACAAAACGTCACCAACCCCCACACAACAAAGCAGAATTTCCCTAATGTGAGATACCAGTCAAATTAATAATAGTAATAATAACAAAAATAGTATATTATTATTTTTTAAAATTACATGAAATGTCAAAAGTGAAAGGTATTATAAATATAACCTTTAAATTGACATTTGTTTGAAATTATTTTAAGCACCGGCCAATGTCACCAACCGCCACATAACAAAACAGAATATCCCTAAGTTTAAATGATAAAATAAAGCAGATTTTTAAGCTTTGCTTGCATCTAAGAACCAAAATAGAACAGAACAGAAAAATATGACTTATGAAACTGGTTTTTTTGTTATTTGTTATTTTGTTATTCTTTGTATTCTAAGTTTATCTTCTTTAAATATGCCAGTCATTTTAAATTCGAAAATATAGAAAAGCAGTCAGACACATCTGCAACAAGGTAATTTCGTAGAAGGCATCCAACAAAAAAGTCTCCTCGTATAAGTTTTAAAAACAACAAGACGGTAAAAACTAGCAGTGTGTAATATACAATAATGGCATAATAGCAGCTGCAAGAAACACATAATGAATATTGGCATTGCAATTATGAAAATGGGCCAATTTACTCGCATTTTTGTAATTTGGCAATATTCATTTAGGAAATTTTAATGAACGGTTAGGTGTCGATAAACGTACTCCGCTGCTACCATTACATATTTTTTGATATTTCGTAATTGACTAGTTAAAAGCCGTACAATTTTCCTCTGCCTTAAAACACGTTCTATAAGTTAATTATTACATCAGTGGCTTTTACAGGCGCAGATTTATTTTTGCGCGCCCCTTAAACCGTACACTTTAATGACACTTAAGGACATGTAAAGCCGATAACAAAACTAGTTTAATCACAAAATTGCAGCACAAACCTTTTCTTTTAATTTCCACTTCACTAGAGTTCTCTTACTAAAGCCAAAATAAAAATGGAAGATAAAAGATTGATCAAAACCAGACCTCGTACGTAAAGGAATGATACAAATTAATTAGGATGAGGAAGATGAGTTCCAGCCAAAAAGCCAAATGCATGTAAAACAAAAAAAAAAGGAAGAAGTGAAATAGAAAGAAGACTGAGCAATAATAATTGGCGAAGTGGTAGCAAATACCAATGATTTGTAACGAATTTTAAAAGACAATTAGTGAAGAAAATCCTATTGGATGTGGATGGTTTAAAGAAGGCCACTTCGTTAAGATGTGAGGCCGAACTTCGGTTTGGTAATTCTGATTGGAAATCGTTTCGTAGCTGCCGGCCTTAGTTTGACAAGGTTTCTGTTATTATGAGAGTCATTATAAGCGATTATTCGTTTACACACTTTAGTTTTGGCCCAAAAAGATGGGAGCGGAATTACATTACAATATAAACCAGGATTTGACAATAATTAATAAAAAAAAAAAACACTTTGCCTTCTCCACTTAATTAAAAATTGCGTTAATGTAGTTTTGAATTTTGAACTAGCCTTCTTTTAACCTTGAATTTTATAAAAAAAATAAATTTAATTTAATTTTAGAAGTTTTATTTTCAAAATCTGTAAGTTACAGTATTAATAATTTATTAATTGTTCAGTTACTGCAAAGAAATTACTAAATGGTGTTTAAAAAAAAATAACTCTAACATCGAAGCGGGGGCAAATTTAAAATTGAAACCGCTCTCGTTCCAAAAACTTACATTGTCATTTACGTTATTAATTAATTAACTTTTTTCTAACCGGCCAGTATGAAATAGGTAGTCAGTTTGTAATTAATATAAGGCAAGAATGTGCCGTCGAGGGTTAATACGTGTAGAATTGTTATTCCCCGGCTCAATCACGGGCCGACCACGCCCTCTGATGTTTAGTTTATCATGTAACAACATTAATTAAACTCTTAAATAGGTATCCGTCTATTAAAATGCCAAAGCAACGCTGTTGCACATTTCGTAGTGCATGTTCACATCTTTCCTTGCGGATTTCTTGCGCTCACCACATTTGACTTTCACTGCCTACTTATACGGTTCGATGATCAATTAATGATGGTGATCAATTAGAACAACTTAAATAACTTCTGTATAGATTGGGGTTGATCCAAATCGAAGGCTCATTTCTTTATTGTCGGTGATACTTTGAAGTTTCTTTTTTTATGTGTTTAACTACCTATGTAGGTATATTAAAATCGGTTTCAAAATGGGGATGAAGTTTATTAAGATTTCAAGATTAGTAAGTAATTTAAAAGAATGTAAATAGTGGATTGTAATGGCTAAAAGTTCCTTTAGACTCTAACGAAATCAAATGGGGAACTCCCTTCATAGCATTCCAAATCTCGAATATCGACGCCAGTCGTGACGATATAGTTTAGTTTCTGTTATGTTAAATATTTAGTGTTAATGATGTCGAAGTCTTCTAGATACAACCGTCTAAGAAGTAACAAACAAAAAATTCACTGAAGAATTTCATCAATCTAATATTAATGAAGAATAAGAAGAAGAAGATGAAATGCAAGAACAATTTTCGTTAAATTGTTAAATTGGTAGGAGTACTTTTTATTGTTATTCTAAGTAGGTAGATATTCAAAAACTACTGTGAAATAGTTGAAGCAGTTCTCTTTTGTAAAAAACTTGAATATTTTAATAATTTTTATAATTTTTTAAAAGAATTTATAAGAAGTGATCAAACGAAAAATGAATTAGAATTGGTGATGCAACCAAACGCGCACGTGTGCATTTAATTCGTCGAACGTTCCTTCAGTCACTTTTGACGATTCTATTTGGACTCAACCTTAGTTCGAAATTAAGACATCCAAAACAAGAAAAACGTTTATTTAAAAAAAATTAAATCGGATGCGTAAAATGACCACCTCAAGATACTCTTGAACTCTATGAACAACTACGTGACTAACGTTAAATAACGTTTCCGGCGTGTTATTTATGTCACAATCGATTGACAATTAGTATTATTATGATGTTATCCAAGACATGCATTTAAATTCCAACGCCTACTCTAATTCATTTTTATATTGATCGCTCGTTAGTTGACTCAAGTTTCCTACTTATTTGACGAACTAAATAAAAAAATTCTCCTCTTTTAGGCAACGTAAAAGAACATTATTAAGAGTCTTTGTGAATGTGATTACCAGAAGTAATTTAGAGTTTTTAGAAGCCATTTAAATATACAGGTTGCGAACGGCCCCTAAGGTCAGTAAGCGTTTATAAAATACTTCTATGACTGCGTTGAAAATTATCTTAAAAGTTAACAATAGGTCAAATATGTAAATGCAGAAAGTGAATATTAAATCGAGAAAAATAAATTCAATTTTCACTTTTAAATGTTTTAAGGTAAAAAGCTTTGTCGTTATTCTAGTTGCAATAAAGAAAAACACCATAGTGTAGAATTAAATGTATACAAAAGACTTTATTGTCAAGTAAGACCGGAGGCAGACATCTAACTATGCATTTCAAAATTCATTAAAAAATCCCTTTCAGAAAAATTTAGGCTGAACATTTTTAAGTTGGAAGCACTGCCAACAGTTGCTCACGCTACCAACATCAAGATAACGAAATTCCTATTACTAAAGAAACGACTTTTCGAAATTAAAGTTGACAAACGTAATCGATTTTTCTTAAGCATAAAAAGTAATAGATCTATTACAATTATAATAGCGTGGCAACACTGACGTAAAGCAAGTATACTCGTACGTTGTTCACAAATTAAAAAACCACCACATGCTGCATTATATTGGTATAACACTTAAGTCCCCTATAAAACATTATCAAAATAGCAAGGTTGGCAAGGTAGTTGAAGTGTCATGTCAAAGTAATTTGTCAAATCAATTTTATTATTATATTGTTTACATTTATATTCATTTTAACAAGCCATTTCAATGTCTCGAAAGCAGAAAAATATTTTAAATGCCAATTTTGTTACCAAATTTCTAACTAGGACACTGTCGCCGGTTGTACTTTTCACAAGGCAACATCGCCAGTGGTCTTTTAATTTGTGAACAGAGTTTAATGATACGACAGCGTCGCCTAAGCCATTCCCCCTAACGAAGTGTGGATGTGACCTTAGCAGCTGCTTGCAAACGGTATATTAATTATCAATGAAAAATACAATTCCTGCTAAAAAAGCAACTTGCATGGCAAATGTAAAAATTATGCAAGAATATTATTTTTCGGTAAAAAATAAAATATGTATTTAATATCGGTGGGTTGCTCCATTTGATAGTAGTGACCAAAATAGATAATGAAAAATTTCAAGGATATGTCAAGGTCACTAAATAATTAAAATTCTTTAGTGAGCTTGTCATACCTTCGAAATTTTTCATTAAAATATTTAAAATAATAATTAACCTTTCCTATTATTTTTCCAATTATAAATCTTTGAAGTTTTCCAAAAAACTTAGAAAAATATTCTTTCAACATAATTAATTTAACAGTGGCGTTAAGATCTGTTTAATACTTAATTAATTTAAACCTAAATTGATTCCTGAGATTCAGCTTATGTCGAAAACTGTAAAATCTTCAATTTTTCACTTCTGACGAAGCTGTCGAACGACGGTGAAACGTAAAGTGTTATAGTGCGCGATTTAGTGTCCGCTTAAAAGATTTTGTGATACAAATTTCATCGGACAAGAACCAACTGTAAATGTAAAATCTTCAGTTTAAATAAAAGTTATCGTATTGTTAAAATATAACTTTGACTTCTTATATCTTGTAAAATTTTGATATAAAATTTTTTAAAATCTTTTCTTGTATTCTCGTAAGTGTCCAGAATAACGTACTGGAGATTTTAGGCCCTATTTTTGAATCACCCTGTATTCTGCAACGTTCAAATTAGTATCGTTACTAATAAAAATAAATTAATTCAAATAAAATGGACTAGTGATTTATTTTATGGAACGAGAAATGTAATTTCAGTTGTCATTACATATTAGTGTACAGCGTGACTAATATTGACTATCCCTTGAAGTAAGACCTTTATGCATAAATGAGGTTTACTGTATTTCCTATTTTATTTTATTTAGTTTATTATCATTTCAATTTTTTTATTTCTAAAAATAGTCATTTTTAATTTTTTCTATTTCTTCTTTTCAGTTTTTAATTTGTGTACGTTGTTTTTTTATGTATTGATCCTCAGTTATCTTTCCACAACTTTTATAATTGCCTTTGCTTTTTGGTTATTCTTCATTATAGATGTATATAAAGGATTCAGAGAAAATGACCACTGAGCAGGAACAATCTCTGAACACAAGAGAAAAACGTTGAAAAAAATATTATTAATATTATTTTTTTATTCTTGAAATTCTTCCCATGATTATTATTATTATTAATAAGGCTAAGTCATTCACTTTTTTTTTAAACTTTATTAACTCTATTTTTATTGAAAAGCAGTTCTTAATATGTTTGGTTTTTCTTTAGTTATGTACAATCAGAATTAAAAGTAATGTTGGCTCTATAAAAAGTTAAATTGTGGCCTAATTACTTCTGACCGCTATAACTAGTAGCCGGACAGAGAGGTATCGAATTCTTGTCTATGTGTGCTTGGCCACCTGCTTGTTAAAGTGATCAGAATGGATCGGATAAGATGAGATAAGACCATGCATTTACATTCTACAGGAGAGACATTACTTTTAAATTTGACTGTACCTCGGTTATCTCTCCATAACTTCTGTAATTTTCTTTGCTTCTTTGGTTGTTTGTCACAGTATGACACTTTTATATGTAAATACAAGGAAAAATTGGCAAATCAGTACGTTACTATAGTATTCAGGAACAATCCTTAGGTATATGTAAATATACTATGTACACATGTATCATATTTGACAATAAGTAACTGGTTACAAAATAAACTGCTCTACTGTATTAGTAAAAGCTTGCGTATTTTTTAAATTAAATTTTTAATTTGTTTGGTTTCTTCGTTTTAGGTTTTCTTTTAGCTGTGAACTTTACTTATAGTTGTGTCTTTTTTACGTACGTATTTGATTCTCATGTTCTTATTTCTCCACAACTTTTGTAACTTTTTTTGTTTCTTTGGTTGTACGGCATTTTAAAATGTAAATACAAGATGTTAATAAAATTATTACTAAGTAAAAGCTTGCGCTTTTTTTTATTGTTGAAATTCTAAAATCATTAACATTTTTTTTGACTATTGATTTTAGTTTTTTCTTTAGTTATATATCTCGATTTTGTTTTTGTATTTACTCTCATGTTGTTATCTTTCCGCAACTTCTGTAATTTTCATTTATTCTTTATTGGTTTGTCGTTGCATGTTACTTTATTTTATAGTCTCTTAAGGTTATGTAACATTAACATTTTTATTATTAACCAAAATATTGAATTTTTTTTTTTTCAATTTTTTGAAAGAGACACATGTCTAAATTCACGTCAATAATTTGTTACATTGTTAATGAAATTAATTTTAGTAAAATATTGGTTTCTTAGTGTGTCGTTACAATAATCATAAGTTCTAAAATGTGGACTTTTTTGAACATTTCTCTTGTGTGCTCTTATACCAACAGCCGCGACATCTCGTAGTCGATGTTTGAGCTAAAATTGTGTGAGTTCTCGAGCTATTCTTTTGCTGACAAACTCCAAATAGGGCGGAAATAACCGTACAGAGGATGCACGACGATTCCATTGCAATCAAAACGGACTTGCAATAAAACTTTTAAATTTCTAAATTTTTCTCATACTCAGAGAGTACTCTTGAATAATGCTCACCCTATGTATGTATTTAATCCAGTGTCTGCTCTTCTTTAATACAAAACACATTGTGGTTATTGAGGCAGGATAAATAATTTAGTTCGTAGATGTTTTGATTTTAATTGTTTTGAAACAGAAAGAAAAGCGTATTTAAAAAAAATATTTTTGAAGCTAGAGAGCGAAACGAAATAAGTATGTAATAGAAAAGAAAAATGTTATATATTAATTTAAAACATTTTATTTACGGTAGAGCTACATCCATAAACCTTGAGTGTAAATACAGTTGCATAAACATAGCAATTTGAGTAATCAACTGCCGACAAATAAATAATAATTAATTAATTAATTAAATATTAGGAAGAAGAAAAAATTCGTTCTAAAATACATAATTGTATTTCAACCCCTCCGGTAATTGACTTACAACTTAAAATTTAATCAGTAGATATTTTTATAGAGATAGAATAGGCAAATAGATACATAGGCAAATAAAGAAAAAAAAAAGAAATTCTGGGACTTACTTAAATAATAAAAATCAAAGGAAACTAAACGTGATCTATAATGTAAAAAGCGTACTTCTATACTTCTGCGATGTGATAACTTTTAATCTGCAGTGCAATTTAAAATCCTTTGACACGTCTACAGCAATTGTCAATAATGTATCCGTTTATCATCGACTGTAAATTTTACAAAGTGTTTTATGTGCTGCTAAAATTATTTAAACAAAACTCGACCTATTTTTGAAATAACCCTCGTTTTTTCTATACCCTGTATTCACATCCATAATCTAATTGATTATTTTTTATTGTGTACAAGTAAGTCAACAAATTTTGAAAACGATTGCTAATTTTTATATCCTTGGGTCGGACCTGTGGTAATAAAAATTTTATCGGGTTTGCTCCTCTTCGTCTTTTTCTTTCCATTAGAGTCCCGACGTGTCCGATGGCTTTTATTTGCGTGAATTGAACCAACAAACACGACAATAACAAGCTAGTTATGATAATATGGCCGTTCAGTGAGGATGACCGCCCGGCGAAAGCCTATTATTTACCACTAGGATCTGTCTGTTTACAAATTGGGTTTAATGTAGTAAGGGACAGAATGAATTTATATTTTTCCTTGCCAATGAAAAGGTTCTTTTATAAACACCTTCAATTTGGAAAGATATAAAAAGCGATAATCTATAATAGATCACTGTATATGTATACTCGTACATATTCTCGTACTTTTACTTGAACTATTACGAAAATAATTTTCAATGACAAATGTTTTCTGTTCCAATGTAAACACCATTTTGTAATGCAAATGTAAATGAGTCCTAAAAATAACTTATTTTTGTATAGAATCAACAAACAACGTAAACAAACACTTACTCGACAGTTGACAGGACGAATGACAATTCTGTTCACGGCGAGTTTAAGGTCCGTATTCATAAACAAAACTTACGCTATGCGTTCACTAAAACATTGCGAATATCTATGTATGTACTGCAAAGATTTCTTTTATGGAAAGTAATTGATAAGCTGTACTTAAGGGTTTAAGTACTTAAACCCTTATTGGTTGTGCGTCCGCAACACGTTGAAATGCATACAGATCATGAATTACAAGTGAATTATTATCGTACGCATAGCCTAAGTTTTGTTTATGAATACGGGCTTAAGCTACGACCTGACTTTACGAAAACAAAATATTTCCATAGCCAATGCTACCGGAACGTTAAATGGAAACTCATGATATAAGTGTAAATGTTTTGTAGATAAAGTAACAATTTTCGTATTAACCATAACAACAACCCGCACTAGTTACTGGGATCATGATCATACAATGCGATTTTGAGATGTGATTGCTCTCTTTATTTTTCTGCGAAATTGTTTAAATTAACGTTCGCTATAGAAAAAAATAGAATGTTACACACGATGGTCAAATTTAATTACACTGGGCAACAAAATTGAAACTTTTTTTTGCCTCGTTCAACAAATTATTATTTTTAGATCACTTACCAATAGATAAAAGCAAATATATGAATTAAAAAAAATAATTGGCTCTTGGTGAAAAAATATTTATTTTTCAAAGAAGAAAGAACGATACATTTAACACATCAAAATAAATATTAATTTTTAATTTGTTGTGCTCTTTTTCGCATGTCGCTTATAAATAGCTTCTGGACTGTCCCTTACAAGAGTCCAGCAATAATCCGCCAACATTGAAGCAGTCCATTTCCCTTGATATCGTTTATCCATTGCGGCAATATCCTGGTGAAAACGTTCACCGTGTTCATCGCTAACTGCTCCACAGTTAATAGGAAAAAAATCTAGATATGAATGAAAAAAATGTAACTTCAAAAACATGTTGCAAACTAGTCTTTCATACGAGAGCAACAGATTTTGCACTAGTGTCTTGTAATTGTCAGATTTTGTGTTGCCTAAGAAATTGCTCACAACAAGCTGAAAACTTTTCCATGCGACCTTTTCTTTTTCAGCCAAGAGACTCTCAAATTCTTCGTCATAGAGTATTTTTCGAATCTGAGGACCCACAAAGATGCCTTCTTTAATTTTCGCGTCACTGATTTGAGGAAATTTGTTTCGCAAATACTGAAAAGCTCGCCCAGTTTGATCAATAGCTTTGACGAAATTCCGAAAGTCAGAGTTTGATGTGATGGGGCGGAAGAAAAACTTTATTTGGCTCAACTAATGGCAAATTTTGAACATTTTTAGAACCTGGGACAAACGATTTACGAGGCAACCAGTTCTTCTTATAATGTAGTGTCCTAGCCCTACTGTCCCATTCACAAAGGAAGCAACAGAATTTTGTGTATCCTAGCTGCAACCCTAACAAAATAGCAACCACCTTCAGATTGCCACAAATATGCCATTGATGTTCGTCGTAATTCACACCGGTTAAAATCTTTTTCATATTACTATAGGTCTCTTTCATATATGCTGCATAAGCAATAGGAATAGATGGTAAAATGTTTCCATTATGCAAGAGCACAGCCTTTAAAACTCAACTTTGACGAATCTATAAATAGGCGCCATTCTGTTGGATTATGCTCAATTCCCAAAGCCTTCATTAGGTTGTCTACATCAGAACAAAAGACAAGATTGTCTTCCATGGCAAAAATTCTACTAAATCCTTGTGACGGTTTCGGTAAATGCTCGTATTCATGTCTTTTTCAAGCAGATGCCAATGTTTTAATCTTGACCCAAGCAACTCAGCCTTAGACTTTGGTAAGTCTAGATCTCTAACCAAGTCGTTTAATTCAGCCTGAATGATTCTGTGCGGCTGTTCTGGAGTTAACGTAAAATTTGAATCCTGAAAACTGTCCCTATCTGTTCCCAGCAAATCGGTTTCATCTTGGTCAATTGCACCAAAAGAACAACTGGCTACAGGTTTAGGCACAGGCGAGTTCTTACTGTGAGGAACAGGGCGGGTTGCCGAAGGTAAATTTGGATATTTTATTATCCATTTCTTCTTTTTAGTGTACCCATTACGCAACGGTGGCATCATACAAAAGTAGCAATCAGTTAAATGATTTTATGGTTCTCTCCATAGCATAGGTACAACAAAGGGCATGGATTTCCTTTCTCCTTTCAACCACTTTAAGAGCGTTGAACTGCATGTTAAACATGTCCTGTGAGGAGCCCATTTCTTATCCTGGTGACCGATATCGAATCCAAAATACAAACGATATGCGTTTTTAACCGAAGCGGATATGTTTCGTTTTTGTTTTGTAAAAGTAACTTCACCACATACGTAACAAAAGTTATCAGCATTGTTAACACATTTTTATTTCTCGACATGATTAACAAGACTGTTGCAAACTGTTAAACGAAAACAACTAAACAAATGAAAATGGAAATAATCCATAAGCGACTCTGATGCTCATAATAACCGTGCGAACAAAGGTGCGAACCGTGCTTGAAAAAAATCGAAATAATCCATAGGCGACTATGATACTCATAATAACCGTGCGAACAAAGGTGCGAACCGTGCATGAAAAAAATCGATATAATCCATAGGTGACTATGATCCTCATAAAAACCGTGCAATCCGCGTATGAAGAAGTACTAAAATGAATAATATGAAAAAAATAATCTCATCAAATTCAGAGCCAATCATGAGTTTTAATGTTTATATTCTTTATCAGAGTGACAAAACCCACTGTTATTAGCTGGTTGCGGTTCTGGGGCAAAATCATTGTTGCCTAGTGTTATCGACTCATGAAAATTGTTTTCACTCATCGATAAAGAATAATTTTACCGTCTTCTATATAACAAATAACTATTTTTGTATAAAATTTTGTTGAATGTATTTTTAAAATGCGTTGTCTGGAATATTTTATATCACTTTTCGATTCTACACGTTAGCACATAAACAAGTAAACCCAATAATTTACAACTTAGAAAATGAGCGTTCGTGTTTGAAAGTTATAGTCAATAAAAGCAGGCGAGCGCATTTTGTGGTGATTTCGTCCTGGACGGAGAACAGCGGGCATCGCGCTAGTCCTGACGCTTTACACCTACAGGATAATAAAATCCTTCAGGTTCAAGATGACAGAGTGACGATATAATAGCTCCGTATCGCATAACCTATTTACATTAACCGCTTCCAATTGAACCAACAAACTGCAAGCGCACAATTATTATAACGTTCTCCGGAGAGCTCGTAAAAAGGTTACAGTGTCGCGCGCCTCCCGCTAGCTCACAACATAGCTCCGTTTTATGGCGAGCTATATTGTTTGATATTATAGTATACTGGCGTACCGTAATTGAAACTGCTTTCTCGGTTATAAAATCATATTTATGGTTCGCGCTTCGTCTTCTCTATTGTGCTGTAATTATTTTGAGATGTCGTTGTGTAAATCTTAAGGGTTTGATTTAAAAAAAAATCCAATCAAAACCGAAAACGAAATCGACTTCTGATCAACTACAAATTCATAAATTATTTTTCCCTGTCTCCACTTTTAATATTTAATAAAAACGGGAAGGATCTCACTAATTATTTTCTAATACAATGGCGTTCATCTCGGGGAATTCCGGGAAAACGAACGCACAAAGGCGCCTTAATAAAATCAATTTTTGCTTTGCCGCATGAGATTAGCTGCGATTGAACCGAAACAAGTCTGATTTACGAGCTGTCCGCGCTGGGCACCGACAATAATTCAACATCAACACCACCACAGAAGCATTCACGCTAAGGCCCCAGCAACAAAAGGATAATTAACGAAACCAACAAATCTAATAAGTGGTATTCAAACAAAACCCGCAACGATTCAAGTGCCTCGAATTAACTTTAAGCGGCCGATCTCTTCTTTTCCTTCTTCTTCTTCTTCTTCTTGACGCACATCACTCATCCATCAAAGTGAGCTTTGAACAATTGCATTAATTTAGGCGGTGCTATTAATCAGGGGAATAATGAAGAGAGCTAACTACCTAAGACAGTAAATATTTTCAAGACGATAAACGCGTTTATTAATTTACCAAAGCAAAATAAGAGTTAATTAACTAGCAGTCAATTTCCTTCTATCTATTTTTATGGATAAACTCGGACATAGCGTTTTATTTTCACCCTTTAAATTATAGTTCCAGTTTTCAAAGTGGCGGTAACAAATTAGTACATTTTTATTACGCACAACAGAATCTGTGTTATAAAACCGTAGATGCCCTCGGGCTGGTTGCTTGGTTCCTTTATTATACGTAATATATGTTAACGATCCTGCATTAAATAAATTAAAAGGTTAATTACTATACGACGATGATAAAGCTGTTTTCTATTTTTTGGGGCCGTAATGTTCTAAGGTAATTTACAATTTATGTTACAAGACCGATGTCTCGGGTGAAAATAAATTGAGATTGAGCGCAGAATGTTTAAGGTGTTCTGGTCGAAGCTTACATAGTTTTAAATATTTAATAAAGCTTTTAGCACAATGTCTGGAACCAAGTTAATTTACAATGAGAATAACTTTAACAAAAATAGTAGTACTGAAAAATGTTTGGAGATGTAATTGTCCTGACAAAAATTAAGGTACAGTAGCATCCAATTTAATCGATCAACCTGTTAAGAGTTATGCAATTTCAATTACATTGCTTGTCATTTTCCAAATCAATCAATCTTGATACCGCCTTCTTTTCTTTTCTTTAGTTTATTTTCCTGTTTATCGATCCCAACCTTTTTGTTTTGTTTGAGCAACTGAACGTCTTTTGTTTTTTTTTTGTGTGCCTACATTTAGAATAATAATGCAAAAATAGCACACGCTAGCACATACAACTCCGTATTTTAAACCAACTGTAATAATTTTAATAGTAAATCAATTTTAATATTTTTACTTGAAGAAAAAGAACGTTTGTGTGATATTGACAAAATTAATTATAATGTTGTGTAGGAAAAAAAAATAATGTGTAAACCTTGGCGGTAAAGTAGTTTTCCAAGTCTCAAAAAGTGGCCAGGCTCGGCTGCGCCTCGTCTGTCTTACCGCCTCGGTCTACAATATACTATTATTTGTTATTAACGGTACGAGTTAGTTAATAATTCCTTAATGCCAACTTTTCTTCATATACCTACCGTTTTCCTTGGTTTCTTCATTTTCTTCATCATTCCTTATTTTTCTTATCGATCGATCGCCTTTTGTTTTGCTTTTATTTGATTGATTCCAGTGACTTTCTTTGGTTTTTTTCATCGTTTGTTTGTAGTACCTTGTCGCTAACAAACCATAAATAAATAATTTCTCAATTTTTTGTATCACAAAATCTTCTAAGCGGACACTAAATCGCGCAAATATACACTTTACGTTTCGCAGTCGTTCGACTGCTTCGTCAGAACTGAAAATTATGACGAAGCAGTCGAACGACTGCGAAACGTAAAGTGTATATTTGCGCGATTTAGTGTCCGCTTAGAAGATTTTGTGATACAAATTTCATCGGACAAGAACCAACTGTAAATATCAATTTTTTGTGTTCCTTCTTTTCTTCATTTTTTCATCGTCCTTTATTTTCCTCGTCGAACGATCGTCTTTTGTTTCACTTTTCCTCGTTTGATTCAGGACGCTTCATTTTAATCTTTTGCTCATAGATTGTTTGTCTTTTGTTATTAATATGTAAATTAGTCAATTAATCATTACCGTCAATTTTTCTTCATTCTCTTCATCGACTTTTAATTTCTTAATCGATCGATCGTCTTTTGTTTTGCTTTTTCTTCGATTGATTCCCGTCAATTTCTTTAGTTTTCTTCATCGTTTGTTTATCTTAACGTCAACTTTTCTTCGTATACCTACCGTTTTCCTTGCTTCCTTCATTTTCTTCATCGTTTGTTTGTATTTTGTTGTTAATGATACGAATTAGCTAATAATTCTTTTCTTCATATACTGATTTATTTGCTTTCTTGATATTCTTCATTATCCTTTACTTTCTTTATCGATCGATCGCTTTTTGTTTTGTTTTCATTTGATTGATTTCAGTGAGTTTCTTTAGTTTTCTTCATCATTTGTTTGTACTTTGTCGCTAACAATATAAATAAATAATTCCTTAATTTTGTATGTGTTCCTTCGTTTCTTCATTTTTTCATCGTCCTTTATTTTCCTCATCGATCGATCGTCTTTTGTTTCGCTTTTGATTGATTCAGGATTCAGGTCACTTTCTTTTCACCTTTTCTTCATCTATTATTTGTCTTTTGTTATTAACGATATGAATTAGTTAATAATTCCTTAATGTCGACCTTTCTTTATATATCGTTTTCCTTGCTTTCTTCAGTATGCTTTATTTTTCTTATCTAACGACCGCCTTTTGTTTTGCTTTTCCTAGATTGACTTAACGACTCAAGTCAGTTTCTTTCGTTTTCTTCGTCGATTTTTGGCTCCTGATTTATTGTTAATAGTGTAAGTAAATAATTTCTTATTTCAATTTCAATTCAATTCAATTTCAATTTTTTATATAGCCTGTTCTTTTACTGCATGCAAATATTTAAACCTGTAATACATCACCATAAACGGCAAAGATTGAACTCGATGTCCTTCCCAAAAGTTTTACACATTTCGAGAAAATCGCAGTTGAAAATCGGGCAAGAATTAATCGCACGTCTATGTCTTTGAGGAGGGACCAGAAAAGGTAATTTTATTGCGACCGCAGAAAGCATCTTTTGGAGCAAAAAACAGAACTGCAATCGAGCAGTGACCTTTGCCGAAGTCGGGCGGCCAATAAAAACATTTTTTTTTCACGTCGCAGTATGTTGTATCGTAGCCAAAGAATTTGCTTCATTTTTTTATGATTATGACACACAATTTATTGCTCGGTATCCTTTGGGATCAACAGTTTAGTTTGTGAAAAGTGGTTGAACGAGTTAAAGCTAAATACGATGACTATTTTTTGTGCTTAGTATTACTTATTAAAATGCCGCAATTCACGAACGGCGAGAGAACACATATGCTCCTCATATACGGTGGAACTCCAGGAAATACCGAAGAAGCACGGCGGATTTATGGAAACACATTTCCAAATCAGTGCAAGAACATTTACAGCTAATATCCCAGCATTTACGCGATTGTAGAAAGTTTCGTGTGTGTGTGTCGCTAATGATGGATGCCACTTTGAACAGTTGTTATAAACATTCCTAAATTACTGTAATGAACGTTTGAATGTGTTCCTCCGCACAGATATTATTCGGTGAGTGAGTGCGCCTATGTATGTTAGTCACGGCTGCGATGTTTATTGCCTACGATCAGCGAAGCAGGCTCCGTAAGTTTTTTGTTGTTTCATGACCGTCGTATAAGGGGCGGATAAAATAATTTTCCCCCCTGTTATGAAAATTTTTTTAAAATTCTACGTGCTCTCACGGTAATGTGGTTAAAATTTGTGCACTTATTTTACAAACACCCTGTATATTATTTTCCTTCTTTGATTTTCTTTTGTTTCACTTTTCCTCAATTCGCTCGAATCACTTGTTTATTCACGGAAAGCTTCTCCTTAATGTCAATTCTTTTTTTTCATAGGTGTATCATTTTCTTTTTTACTTCATCGTCCTTTATTTTCTTTATGGATCGTTCGTCTTTTGTTTTGCTTTGCTCGATTGATTCGAATCACATTTTTCGTTTTCTTTGTCGATTGCTTGTGTCTTTTGTCAATAATATAAATAAATAATTCCTCAATGCCTTTTTACCTCATTTTTTCCAACCATCGAACACGTCTTTTATTGGTGCCTTTCCTCAATTCCTTATTTTCTTCATTTTTCTTATTTCTTCATTTCTGTTTTTCTTTCTTTCCTTAGCCATTTCGAATCGCCATTGGTTTTTCCTTTTTATTATCCATCTTTAATTTGTTTTTCCTTAGACGCTTCTCCGTCCATCGGTCGTCTCTTGTTTTTCTTTCTAGATCTAGATGATGGCTTAGACAGAAAAAAAAACGAAACTGTTTTTTAAATCCTTGTGTTTTCTTTGATCCTTGTTTCGTCTTTATGGATTTCACTTCTTTCGACTGCTTTGTTCTGACGAATATCTCCTCTCTTTTTTATCTTTCGCCATTTTAATATCAATTCTTCTTATACCAATACCGTTTTTCATTTTTTTCTCATGCATCGACTGCTTTTCCTCCACTAATTCGAATCACTTTTTCGTTTTCTTCGCTTGTCTTTTATTATTACGACGTTTCTTAACGTCTGTTGGGCTTCGGTTTTTTTGTTTCCGTCATATTTCTTTATTAGTTTTTCTTTTGTGTTTAAATATTTGCAATAAACAATTAACTTTTTTTTGCTGACACGTCGTTTACGTACGTCGCGTCGCGTCGTCTTCCCTATCTCGTCTAAGTTTACCTAGACGTATTTTCAGAGCTAACACGTAGGTCCGTTTCTCTTTGACCTTTCATGTTAATATTAATTGAAAGTGCCAATCACAATAATGAAGGGGCCCGCCAGCTAGGTTATGCAGACCAATTATACCGGGTTAAATGATTCGGGCTCGACACGCCGGTCATCCTAATGCCTACTCATTTTTATACAACACAATTTATTAGATTTATAAATACATAATTTTACTGTTGTACTGCCGCCAGGCAATTATCATTACTAACTATTTAATATACAGACACCATGAAACAACACTTAAAAAAATTACAATTATATGTACACGAACAATACGCAATTAGAATTAAATGAAGACGATAAAAATAAAATAATACCGAGACCTTAACATTAGGCTAACGAGTCCACTTTGATTGACAAGTACTACACTTAGCGCCATCTCATCAGCGTATTAAGGAGCAATTGTCATTATTATTAGACTTTCTAGGTAATACCTACTCATAGGGGAGTACGTAGAGCTTGAAAACAATTTGATACAAATTATACCTCTTTATTAGTTTCCTAAATTAATGCCAGTCTGGGAAACTTGGCGTCGAGATGTCGGCTGACGGCGCAGACAGGATTACTCCTTGGGGTTGATGCGATGGGTCTAGTTGGAGTTACTCGGCGGTGGCTCGTAGTTCCTGCCCAGTTGGGAGATATCAACAGCAATAGTGCGGATACGTGGACCTCAATGACCGCATCAGGGGTTGCGTAGGTACAGTGAAGTGATGGAGACGACAACGAGGGATGTTTTCGGCCTCGGAATAAAGAGTCGTCCAGAGAGCAGCGATCTGGTCGGTCCTTTTGGATGCGCCGGCAGCAAGGGATGTCTTCGGCCTGGTGTAGGAGTCGATCAGGGAGCAGCGATACTGTGGCGATCTGGTCGGTCCTTTTGGATGCGTCGGCAGCAAGTGATGTCTTCGACTTGGCGTAGATGACTGGCTTGGAGCAGCGGCGTAACGACGTCAGTCGTTCGGTGAAAATGAGGGCAACGCACTTCTTCTAGTGAATCGGAGTAACCGATTGATTTCCAACATCCAGCCCGAATTATTTATGCCAATATTTTGCTTACATAAAAGTTAAAAGTATAACGATTATAGTGAATTGTCTACATCATAGTTTCCTAACTGAGAGCATAGTAATGTTTGGGTATGTCTGAATTTTTTTGGTGTTTATTGTACAACAAAAAGCTCCAACTGCGAAGAAGCCTTAACTCGTAAAATTTAAAGCCGCGAAATGTGAATTTACAAAGGCAAAGTTCGAAAGGGATTTTAAGGAGACAAACAAGTTTACGTGCACGTTACAAATATCAGGCGATTTCAAAATCACGACGACTTTTCACAGCTTGAGCCCCACGAGAACGGCCGAACGCAAGCGTTAAGGCTTTATAGAACGACCCGTGCCTATTATAAAGTATCCCGAATACGAGTTCACTAAATGTCGAATCGGCCCACAAATAATGCCTATAAAAGCATAAACAAAATTAAATTTTGAATGCGGCCCAGCGTGAGTGTTTATTCTGCTTAAGCCGCGCGCATTGTGTACGTAATTTATGGTAAATTTGATTTTTATACGGCAATATAAAATCCCCGATAGATATTGTTGCGTTTTGTAGTATCCGGTAAGTGAAGATATGGTACATAAATATACCCGTGTGGATACGACGTTTTTATATGGGAGAATGGATTATGTTCATTAACATTTAACAAAACAAACTATGTAAATTATTACTAAATAAAAAAAAAAGTTCGTAAAAAGTACATGTATGTACACTGTTGTCGAAAAGTTTCATCACATCAACAAGTAGAAAAATTAATTTGCAGAATACGCTTCTATTGTTCTCCACAAACATGATGGATTTAAGTTAATAAAGGAATGTAGAATGTTCGTATGTAGATCATTTTTACACACAACATGAACAAAGGATAACAGCAAACATACAAATTCAAAGATAATAATGAAATAACGTGCCTTTTTTAAAATTTCTCCTCCTAGTTGGCCGTGAATTGTTAGTTGTGAATCAGTATCAATCAGATTGACGTATGAAATAGCATAACCCCACTTTTAAACTAATAAAAGCAATTAATAAGCGCTTTCCAGGTTAGCGTCGAAGTAGCTCTGAGGTACTCTAAGACTTCATCTCCTGAAATTTAAATTTTTTTCCAGTTTATTTGCTTCGGGTTACATTGACCTTGAATTCTCTAGAAATTTAAATTTTTCAAAGATTTTTCCCCAATTTTCTTGTCTTGGGTTGTGTTGACCTAGGCCTTCAACCGCTTTGAACCTTTGTTCTTGAAAGTTTAACTTTTTAAAGATTCTTTCAAATTTTCTTGCCTTGACCTTCAACCTTTCTGAGCCTTGTCTCTCGAAATTTAAATTCTTTAAAGATTTCTCCTTATTTCTTGCCTTGGGTTGAGTTAGACCTTGACCTTTAATTTTTTAGTTCTCTTCAAATTTAAATTTTTCAGATTTTCCCCTATTCACCCAGAAAATATCAGGAGACGATTTTAAATCATCTTGTATAGACATACCTATACATATACATAGATATAACCTGTGAGCAAATAAAAATCAGATTAGAGCAGGCGGTGCAAAGAAAATGTATGTCTGTGATTAAATAAAAAGTCAATAATTTTGACAGTCCATGAATGTATTGCATTAATTAATTCAGTTAATCACAGACATACATTTTCTTTGCACCGCCTACTCTAATCTGATTTTTATTTGCTCACTTTTTATTTTTTTCTCGTATCTAACAGTTATTTACGTCATTTTTATTATTTTTAAACTGAGCGATAGCAGTATGTACTATGTACTAAATATTAATTAAAGAGTGAAAAAGAACTGGAACTGATGCGACATTTACGTAGATTCAAAATTGGTGCCCAATACACGGTTGCCATGACAACCGCCCTCAGTTTAAATTTCTCTCAATAAATGGCGCCACTGACCAAACTGTCAAAAACGAAGCGTTGCTTTAAGCGATAACATAACCCCAAAAGCACAACTCTAAATCAGTGTTACCAACCGTAGCATTATTATGCTAAAATAGCACAATACTTTCAAGCGTAGCAGCATTATGGCAAACGTAGCATAATTTTAGATTTTTTAAAGAATTTTTTTTTATTACTTTCCGATGCTCCGCTTTTCGTATTTTAGATTTCTACAGGTCCCTATTACTATGTCACAACAGATTCACAGGACCGCAGGAACTGCTAAAAGAACAAAGCTAACCACAGTCGCCGTGTCATCATGTTCAAGTTCAAGCTTAAGCTACTGAACTAGTAGGAAATAAATTTTTAGTTCTTCCGGAAGAGCAATTTTTGATAAACATTTTTAGCAAATACAGCAACTTACTGTACTGTCTCGGTTACAAAAATTTGTTTCAAATTTCAAAGCGACACGAAGACCGCCGAAAAGGACTAGCATCAGGGTCAGATAGGAATCCAAGGCCCGATGTTCTGCCTATGACCTGTGATTGGCGAAATCATAAATGTTTATTAATTTTTTCTTACTGTTATTTCTTTGAAATAAAATAGCGTAGCATAGTTTTATGAAAAGTAGCATGATTTTCTAGTGTTCGAAGCACAATTTGAGCTCGAGAGGTTGGCAACACTGCTCTAAATCGACACCAGGAGTGAGTTCAGAAACGTTACCCCGGAGCACACCCCGGAGTGAGAGTAGAGTGATAAGCGGTTAAGGCTAGGTAATAGAAAGTTTTTGAACGCAACAGTGTGAAACAAGATGCAGATGTCAGATGGTCAGATGTCAAATCGATGTCGTAAGCCGTTAAATAAAAGGTCTGTTCGTAGTGCAGTTCTGATTAGTTTGCAACCGTTGGAAATATGCAGCAATGAACGTTTTGCATCTAACGCAACTGACCAAATTGATGATTACTTCGATGGGCGACTCGTTCTGACGGTTCCAAACTGCACTACGAACGAACCTAAAGCCAATAGTTGTAAGTTACACAGACATGCAAACAGTAAAAATTTTATGAAAATAAATTTTATTATGAAATAACATTTTATTGTTATTGATAATGCAACCATTGTCATCCATTCATCACAGATTCGTATACGTTGTCCATTATCATCTGTAACAATATCAATACAGTCATTTAAAACATTTCATGTTTGTTTATACTTATATACTTACATTACCGCATTTCGTCAGGCACAGATACTAGGCACTCAGAATTTATTGTACGGTTATTTATAGGTTATATTTAATCAACACGTATACACGTGTTCGGCAGCGAAATCTAAACAATGCAATGCGCATGTCGGGTAACTTTTCTCGCACTGGAGTGCGTTCAAAAATGGATCACCCCGGGGTAAGAGTGATACCTAGGCGAATCTCAAGCGTTCAGAAATGAATTAAAGGAAACTCCCTAAGCGTTCAAATAAAGATTCGGGCGCACACTTTGAGTGCACTCCTCGTTCCTTGGTCGCGACAGGGGAAAAACTTACCGTCATGCGCAATGTGAAGCAAGCGTGCGAAAATCAGTTTCGATTACTTAATTTCTTATTATTAAATCCGCTGTAAATTCTGTTAAGTAATGAAAATATTTTATTAACCGTTAAATAAAATCACTGACAGGGATGGGATGACTGATAATAATGTACATTTAACTGTAACTTATCCTCACATGACATACCACATGCACACCAAGCGTTCATATACGCTGTGCACACCACTACGAAACGTCACAACACCTCCCCGGTTGACAACTCACACCGGGGTGTTCATTTTTGAACGCAACCCTGTCGTAGTGGGTTGAAAAAGATCGCTCTTGGGTAATACCCAAATAAGTTTTTGAACGAGTTCCCCGAGTAACATTTTATAGTTTATGAACGTCGATGGATTACTTTAGGAATAAAGGTAACGTTTCTGAAGTCACTCCAGAACGTGTTTATTTATCGCTCAGGGATACTCAAAATGTGAAGGTAAAAATATGCCTTAACCCTATCGCTACGACTTTATTTCAGAATTTGTTGTCCCAAATTCACCATTGGGCTATATTTGTCCCAGCAAAGTTTCAAAAAATCCTATTGGTAACAAAATACATCGCATCTGCGCTAGTTTTCTGTCCCAACCGTATCTGGAATCCTGGCTTCACGATCATAAAGTTGAAATTGCATTGATTTTAATACGAGTTGCCTAATCCTGTTAAGTCCTGTCCATGAGTTCTTGAATTAGTGTTTTTTTATTGTTTTTGAAGTCGATTTTGTGCTAGGCTTCCATGTTTGTTTGTAATATGGCTAGGTAAGCGGGTATACATATATTTTAGAATCATTTATTTCCTTTTGTAAAATAATAACCGATAATTTTGAGTTGTGGAGTGTCCCATTAGTA
The DNA here is from genome assembly GCA_033060865.1 of Dorcus hopei. NCBI lineage: Eukaryota > Metazoa > Arthropoda > Insecta > Coleoptera > Lucanidae > Dorcus > Dorcus hopei. The sequence goes on from CM065422.1 coordinate 11,168,753, forward strand.
TTTTGACGGGTCATCCCAACAGTATAGAATGTACAAACTTTTCAGAAAACGGGCTCTAAGGGAAGAAGAGCTCCAGCATCTCGCAGAGAATTTATCAGATGTACTTTCTTACATTTATTTTTGTGTCACCATTCATAAAATAAAACATTCATAGGTTTTTGTAGTGTGTGTCAAATTCCGACTGGGACATATACGTCCCTTAGATCAATGCGGACGGGACACATATGTCCCTGGTAATAGCCCTGTAAAAATAGAGGCAAACTTTAATTATTTCCAATAGAAATGATTTAATAATAAACCACTGTTAAAATATATGAAGATATTACAGAAATCTTAAAATAATAAAAGTCGTATATCAGGAGTACTGTCACTTGCTGGGACATACATATGTGACCCTTTAGGAGCGAAAGGGTTAAAATATCAACCTGGCAACCAGCGGCGGCCGGTCCATCCAATTCAGCGGGACACACGACATACTTGCTAAGCGCTATCTCTGTTTATTACACAACGAAGAGGGAACAGAATACTTCGGCCTTGTCCAGTGCTCACTCTATTCGTATGCACCGGCCACAGTATAAAAATCACACAGTAGCGTCACTCGAGTATAACTGTCACATTTGTTCTTTTGTTTGATACCTACCCAGCTGTAAATTACATTGCATTTCCGTAAGGGTATCAAATAGAATGGCCGCTTTTTTGACACTGACGTTTAAGTGACGCTACTGGGTAATTACTAAACTGTGCACCGGCCTGCACCGGCCGCCACTGCTGGCAAGCAACATCGATCAAATGTCACGTTTCGAACAACCGGCATCTTTGATCGTATCGTTTAAATAAACTTCGTCAAACGTCATAATCATCCGTCAGATTTGGAAAGGGATTTTCCTCGTAAATTACGTCCATATTATGTAACTGCGATCGAAAGATATCAGGGGTAGTTAATGGTCGGGTTTGCGGTCGCTCGCTTTCGCTTTTGTTGCTTTTCGAAAGGGTCATGTCCAGAAAAATTAAGGGTTTCGATCCGAACGCCTTGACGGTCGGAAGGGCACGTTCCGAAGATACAAAATTCATCAAAAAGTTACTCCACCCTCGTACGTTCGATTACTTTGGACAAGATGACGTGGAAGAATTACTGTGAGTCCTAAATAACCCCCCTCCCCCCACCAACTTTATTTCATAATTTTCTTAATTCCAGTTGCAAATCCTATTTGAGTCTCACCGTGAGGTACAAAACCGAAGGGATCGTGGCCACTGTGTGTTTCAACAACTACCCGAATGTTCCTAGTATTGCGCCTTCGTGTTGGGAGGAGTGGATCGTCTCCTTGTATGGTTTGAAGCAGGTCAACGCCGGGAACACCCTCTGGGTTCATCTGATGTTGTTCGAGAGTAAATACGCTCGGGTTTTCTTCAGGCCCTTGTTGGGGTATTTGTTTGCGACGTGTCGGTTTGTTGAGAAAATTTTGCTGGTTTTTCCACCGATGCGACGCATTTTTCGATGGCTCGAGGATTATGGAACTGTAATTGCACCAGATGGTAATAACTCTCCTTTTGTTTCTTTTAATTACATATTCTTTTTCTGGTCTACCTTTTTCCTTAAGATCGTTTGTTTTTCTATGTATTGGCCACTAGCGTAACTATGATACGCTACGCCCCCCCCCCCGCGCGCGCAACTGGAGTTGTTGCGCCTAGTATGATCTCGAACCACTATTTTCTTTCTCTTATTTGGTGCGCCCCTAGGACGTCCGTGTTCTCCAGCACGGCGGGGCCGGGGGTCGCGAGAGCGTTATTTACGCTAGTGATCTTGGCCCCTCCTTTAACTTTTTCCTTTTGCATCTGCTGTGCCTATCCTCGTGGGTCTTCATATTCCTCTCTCTATTGTAATTGGCTTTGAACAAGTTTCAGAAGAATTTCAAAGTTAACAAAAATTTTGTTTCTTTTTCACTTAACAAATAATGGCTACCAGCTCTCTGGCTTTCGGTCGGTTGGTCTTTTTCTACTCGATTCTTCTGTTTAAGTGCACACATGTTATCTTCTTCATTTCCAAACAAGGAAGTGTTCGCTTTTTGCTTGGACTTCCTCATTTTGGACTTTGCAAGGTATTCTTCTTTCCCCCAGACTTGTTTAGGGCAATCTTCTATCTTTGAGACTGGTCTCGGTTCTTTAGGTTTAAGCCAAATTCATTTATGAATTCTGTGCATGATCTTAGTTTGTGTCCAATTTGCAAATATGATCATAGCCTTTGCAATTGAACTTGCTCTGCGGCTATTGATCGATGTGTACCTACTTCACTTTATTCTAAATGGGATGGGTGGGAGATTCCCTAGATATTTGGAATATCTCGAGATGCTCACCGTAGCAAAGGCCCGTATTCGCTATGGATAAAGCAGAATTGCAAGTATTCATGTCTGGGAGAAGCTTGAAAGAGATGATGATCTTCTTCCAAAAGATATTACTCAAACAAGGTAAACGCTAGAGGTTCCTCATCTAAGCAAACATACAACAGAATTAGAGGGATTCCTTTTCAAAAGAGACTTAAGGTTCTGCTTCGAAAAAGCATAATTCGGAATAGGGGAACATTAAGGCTAGTCTCATCTTTCAATATCTAATAAATACATGTAACCATTTTTGTATCTTAATGGATCGGGGGTAAAAGCTGCAGTTTCTTCTCCAGGTCTGCTAATGGCCGTGGTTGGTCTTCGCGGCTTTTCCAGATATCTTTATCTGGTTAGAAAAGGACTGCTAGGACCTGAAAGTCATTTGAAATATCTGTCTCTTGAGCAAACGTAAAACAGAATTGGAGGGATTCGTTTTCGGAAGAGGCCAGTCCAATCCGGCAATGTCTAATGAACGCATGCGCCCACTTTTGTGTCCTAATTATAATCTTGGTCTTATTTGGGTAGACGTTCAGATCATTTGGATAGATCTTCTTCAACATTGGATCTGGTGATCATTTATGGTATCTCGAGCTTGTTGAACAAAGTTTTTGTTTGGAACCAATGAAGCAAACTTGCCTTCTTCCAAAGACATCACGTTGAGAAGGCGTGGTAGCTTGACCAATTTTGCTGTGTCTAATTACTCAAGATTTTAGACACTTTTTAAGCACAGTTTTCTTAAGGTTCTGCCTATAAAAACTTGATTTGGAGTAAGGAAACACATCCACCCACTTTTGTGTCCATTAGGATAGATTGCCCCCCATAAGATTCGGGACTTCCTTATCCAGCTCTGGTAAGGACCTTGATTGGTTTTCGCGGCTATCCCAGATAACTTTATCGTAAATGTGGCCTGAAAAGGACTCCTAGGATCTGAAAGTCATTTGAAAATAAAAAAAAATGGAAGAATTCGTTTTTGCAAGAGGCTTAAGGTTCTGCTTTGGAAAAGCACGATTTGGAGTATGGAAAGGTCTATCTAATTCGGCAATGTCTAATGAATACCTGCACCCACCCAATAAAGCAAATTTGGAAAAGACTTAATGGTCTTCTTCCAAAGACATCACTTTGAGAAGGCGCGGTTGCTCGACCAATTTTGCTGTATCTAATTATTACTCAAGGTTTTAGATACTTTTTACTAGGCACAGTTTTCGTTTGATCCGCGTTAATTTTATATGGTCATATGGCAAGACATTTTCGTTAGATTACGGGGATTTTTACAGAATCTTGAATTCGAGCGGGGCCTTTGTTTCGGGTCCATTTGGAAGGTTCAGGGTTAGACAGAGGCTTCCCACTTGGGGTTAATGTGGTTACCTGCCTAATTCGACTATGTCCAATTACTCACTTACACTTACACGTCATCTCTTCAAGCTGGATATCAACAGATTCGTTCTGCTCTTGGTCTTATCAAAATTTATCCTCGGGCCGTATGGTTAGGTGGTTTGTTAGATTTTTTCCCGACGTTTTATCAACCAAAAGCTGAAACGTTGAAGCTTTCAACATTTTGTACTAAATGTTGAGAAAAGAAAACTATTCACCATATTTCAGGATGCGAAAATGTTAAAAGGGTCCAAACCCTCTTCTTGATTCATCGCCAGCACCACGTCTTGCCGTACAAACTGCGCAGAGCCGTCCAGCAAGATAATGACGACGTAGTTTCTCTATTACACAAGCACTGCCCAAGACTGGTAGAATTATACGGGGAGTACTACGTAGCAGAAATCATCGCGTATTCAAACCCCGATAGGCAAATCATCATAGTCGAATACCAGGGTTGCGCGGTGGTAGTCTTCGGCGTAACCGGATTTGTGAACTATGACATCGTGAACGCGGCTTTTAAGCTCGAAACCTTCTACGGATTGAGAAAGCCGGACGAGAGGGACTCCATGGAGGAGTACTACGAAGATGACTTGGAGGGTGGGCAAACCGCCATGACGGATTTCGGCGAGGTCATAACAAAAAAGTAAGAACACCCCCAAAGTACACCTCGACCATTTCTCAGGCACGACTTTCCAGGTATAAAATGTTGAGTTTGGGGGAATCGTCCAAACCAGACTTATCCGTAAACACTGTGAGGGAAAAAACCGCCTCTGAGATCATCATGTCGTACCACATCTACTCGTCGGATTCCGATCTTTTCTTATACTTTGATCCTTCTTACTTGTCTGCGATCACCAGTAGTGTGGACTTGACCCCTACGATCTCACTAATTGAACTTAGTGGCGCCGTCATACAGAGCTACCTGAAGAGTAAATTAAGTTGTCTCTTGCTTACGCATAAGGGAGTGACCAGGAAGAAATTGTCGCGTAGGAAAGATAAATTTAATATTGGTAAGTAACAACAAAGTCGATTACGAATGGGTAAGTAACGAGTGCAATGATTTTCATTAAGGTTTCGTACCCGATGGGCACACAGTGAAACCAAAAGTCTCGAAATACTATGGCGAGCCAAACGCTTTCGCCCTCGAATTATTTGCGGCCGAAAAGGATCACGTCAATGCATTACCCTTGATCCTCGAAGGGGCTTTCGAGTGTTACCCAGGCAGAGATTACTGCGTCTGTTCCACACCCAGCACGGACTTGATCTTGCCCCTTTATAACATCTGCGTTCGGGCCATACCAAGGCCAGCCTCGAATTTCCACCACGAGCTTTACGCCTCCCATAGATCAGCAAATTACAAGAGGTTAACGGTACGAAGCAGCGCCTCATCGGATGTTTCCTCCATAAAGAAATTGCTCAACAAGATGAAGATTAAGGACGAAGTCCTGCCAGCTTTTGTTCGTACTTTACAGCCGAATGAAGTGGACTGGGAGAGTTACGTATTCCTGTGTGAAGACGACGTCGTTGGTTTGGCCATAGTAAGTGAAGAAGAGGATGTGTCTTACATAAAGTCGCATTACAAAATTTCTAACTGGACGGACATAGCGAGGTATAAACTAGGGCAACATGGGGCTATACAGTACTTCGTGCTTTCCCCAATTTTCCAGAAGCACATGAGCTTCTTACTTTTGGAGCTTCACAGGTTGAGCGGTTACTCTATCCTCTATTTTAAGCTGACCCCGAAAGAGTTGCACAGCTCAATTCGGATTTTGCCCGCTGCCCTGTGCACTTTGCTCCCTGTTTTGCCCACCAAAATTCCCGAGTATAATTTCATCCGGGAGAGAAGAAGCGAGTGGACGCTCCCCGATATTTTAAAGGTCACGAAAAACCCGTTCGCCTTGTATATTTCAACCCCGATGCACTGCAGCCTCCCTCGGTTTGAAAACAACACCAAAATCGTCGTGGTCGGCGGAAGTGACGTGGGCATCTCGTTCCTGATTAACCTGATCTTCAGGCAGAACCCCAATTATACGTTGACCTTCAACAACGTCACTTTGGTCTCCCCTCATGGTGTTGGTCGGAACATCAATAATGAAATTAGGAACTTGCTGTTGCAAAACGCGGGCGATTATACCACACCGTATCTCACGTTACTCTCCTTGAGGACTTACATTAATATCGTCAATGGAGTCATGTCGCATATTAACAGGAAGGAGAAGTGTATTACCGTGAATGACACAACCCTGCCGTATGACGTGCTGTTCTTAATGTGCGGGAAGCAATACCAAATGCCTTTGCTCGAAAAGTACTCGCATGGAAGGCTCCTGTTTCCCAGCAACGTTATGGTCATCAACACTGAAATCGATGCTGAAGCCGCCATGTTGAAGTTGGAAGGGCTTCTTGATAATCGCCCTAGCTCTTCCTGTAAGTACCTTAAGTTAATAGAATGAAATAAATTCCTCCAATTCATCGGAAGACTTTGGGGTAATCAAATTCCAGATACAATCGTTGTCTATGGTTGCACACTTGATGCTTTCTGTTGTCTATCTGCCCTACTGGAGTGGGGAATTCCCGGAAGCAACATTACTTTCGTCGAACCTGAGGACGATCATTTCAACCACTACAGCGTATTTAACGATGATGACGTCCTGAACGCAGTGCTGCGTTCTATCCAAGGACAAAATATTACAGTGTACTACGGATACACCCTAACAGGGTGGGAAATAGATCTCGGCGAAGAAATAATCAAGTCGGCCACATTTCAGACTCCTCAAAACAAGATGACCATCTCCTGTTTGGCCTTGTTCGCGTACACCCCGAAAAGCATAAGCTCGCGCACTTTCGTGGCGATCCATCAAGCCGGTTTAATCCTTGACGGTTCGCTGGTGATTAGTCCGGATGGTTCCACCAACGACCCGTGCATTTACGCCGCCGGTACCATGACGAAGTACCCGCGCCGTTTCTACGCCGATCACATGAAGCACGAGAACTTTAACAGGAAGGAAATCGGCCATAGACTGGCCGAGTTGATTCTGGAGAAGCTCGTCCCTGAAATACACGAACTCGACGGGGGATCGTTCATGGCTCACTGTGCCAAAACGGAAAATCTAGTGCCCCAGTACGAGCAACCTTTAACAACGTACTGTATACTACCCGGAAACCTTCGGTACCTCAACATTCGAAAGCCCGGCCTTCAAGTACCCCTCGAAATTGCTTTGGGCAAAGATAATTACGTAAGTAGGTATACTTTGCCGGTTGAGCCCCTTGCTTGAATGTGTGGTTGTATTTATTAGGGGCAAGTCCTCATCAGCGGAAACGTCAAGGACCTGCAGGCCCAAGGTTATTTCAGGCTTCATCTCAATCAGTTTCAAAGCGTGGAGACCATCACTTGCCTGACTCAATACGTAAGTGATTCGTTTAATTGGTTGTTGAGGTTTAAACGGTGGATTTTAGGATATCTCTCGGGTAAACATCGAGGCCCTTTGGGGGAAGCACGAAACACTTCTGAATCACTTGGTGAACAGGTTCGAGTTGGTGAAGATTCCGGATCTGATCGAGTTCTTCAGCGAACCTTGGTCTTGTGCGCTCGTCCACGAGGCTTTTGCGGATTGCCAACAGAAATGTCTTGATATTATGGCGTCTTTGGCGGTAAGATTTGAAATTAAGACGAGCCCAGGCTCCTAAAAATTCTGTTCTACCAACAATTTTATATTAAACTTTAGAACGATTAGGTACTGTTTGGATTAATGTGAAGACTTCCGTCCCGTTGTCCCATCTTCTGGCTGCGCCGTGCCACAATTTTGCCGACGTTTCGTCCATTCTTTTGCAAGAAATTTTTCTTTTTTTTTTCTGCGTACATTTCGCCCTTTCTTTTTACCGCATCATAGTTCTTTCTGTCAACCAATCGTTCTTTCTTATAAATGAAGCGTTTCGTCCTTTCTTTTGTAAGAAAGACAAAGAAAGAATGACGTAGATAGAAAGATAGAAAAAAGAATTATGACGCGGTACGACCGGAAGCTGGAAGACGATTATTTAATTGCTGTCAAAAAAATCAGCTATTCGAAAGCTCTCAAAAATTATTTTAGGAAAATTCTTTTTTTTCATTTTGGAAGCAATCAAAGGCTTCGAATAACTTCTATGAATGAAGATTTTCGTGTTGATGACTCCCCCCCTCACCACCCCCCTTCAGTGTTAGTTTTATGGGGAGCGAAGAGCGGTAGAGGAGGGGGGGGCGAAACAATATTTTAAATAATGATGAAGAGAGACTCAAGTAAAAAATAATTTTAGGGATGAAGAAACAACGAAATAGAAAATGGAAACAAAGGACAATCGACGGTAAATTGTCTTTTGTTTTATTTTATTTTTCAAGAATTTTGAAAAGTAAGAAAAAATTCTAAACTGAAATTCTAACCGCTTTATTTTCACTTCAATTTTGGATAGTTTACGACACACCCAGGTTTCGCGGAAAACTGTTTTGAGAAAAGAGGGTGGAGGAGGGGGTGGACGATTAGTTTAAGAACTATATTGTTTTAAGAAAAAAAAATTCAGACTGATACAATTTTCGACTGTATGACGCCCTCCGGGGTTTGGCTTTGTGAAAAGCGATTTTGCTCATTTGGGAAGGGGGGCCAAAGGTGGAGCATTGGTTGAAAAACTGAACTAATTTAATTTAATTTTTAACCATTTTATTATTATTTTAATTTTCAAGTTTACCCTGGAGTGTGGTTTTGTGAAAACCGATTTTAAATGTTTTGAAAACAGGACGTATTGGGAGGGGGGGCGTCTTTTCACAAAAAAAGAAATTCTAGTCCTTTTATTATTACTGCAATTTTCAAGATTACGACGCGACTCCTCAGGGGTTGGTCTTGTAAAGAGAGGACGGAGGGGGGAAATCGGATCAAAATCTGCACATATTTAAGAAAAAATCTCAAACTGAAATTCTAACACTTTTATTATTATTTCAGTTTTCGAGTTTACGACGTCCCCCGGGGGTTGGTTTTGTAAAAAGCGATTTTTCTTATCTGGAAAAGAGGGCGGAGAGGGCAATGAGTTTTTAAGAAAAAAGATTCAAACTAATATTCTTATTATTATTTCAATTTTTGAGTTAACGGCGCCCCAAAATTTGGAATTTGTAAAATAAAAGGGATAGAGGGCAGAGTGGGTTGAAATATTGTGTTTTTTTTTACCCTTTGTCGCCGTTCCATTTCGCTGCTTCTATAATTACCTAAGTGAGAGAATGAACTTACAAGGAATAGGGCGATTACTTCGCACCTTCTCTCGTTCCTCACTCTCTATCCTTACCCCCCCCCCCCCTCCAGGTTGTAATTATCCCTGTAATCGGTCCGCGATAATTAAAACAAAAGACAGATATTTTGGTTCTCTTTCTTTTATTTCTCCTTCGTCATGATTCACCGACCTTTTTACGATTAAAAAAAAAAGACGCGGAAAAAATTTGAAACCATTTTTAATCGCCTCCAAGTTCATATTTGTCGGGGGTAGGGGGTGCAGGGTGCAACGGTAAGAATCCGAACACGAAAATCTAAAAATATTTTTTTTAAATCACCTTCGTTCGGCCCCCAAGTTAATACTTGTCGGGATGGGGGAGAACGGGGAGGGGGCATGCATCCGAACACCACATGAGGATTCTATGGCAAAGTCATTGCTAAGAAGCTTTTTTTTATTCCTTCTTCTTTATGTTTACAGTTGGTTCTTGTCCGATGAACGACGGTGAAACGTAAAGTGTATAGTGCGCGATTTAGTGTCCGCTTAAAAGATTTCTTCTTTATGGTTTACATTTTCCGATTAAAAGAAACACACGCCAGTTTCTTCTTCATTATCAGAACCCCCGCCCCCTGTATGTTCTTTTTTTGTTATCAACATTTCAAACATTTTATTTTACTTCGAGAGACCGGGGAATATTTGAAAATGTTTTTTTTTTATCAATTCCGTTTGAGCCCCCAAGTAAATACTTTCCGGAGGGTACGACATAAGAAAATGCTATGGCAAATACATTGTCAAAAGGTCTTTCTTTTATTCCGTCTTCTTTATGGATTACGATTTCCGATTAAAAAAAAAAAAAAACACTTCTTCGTTGTCAGGACCTCTCGCCGCCTGTATATTACTTTTTTTTTGTTAAATTCGAACTCGACGTTTCGCTTTTTATTTTACTCCATGAGACCGGGGAATATTTAAAAGTATGTTCTTAATCAATTCCGTTTGAGCCCCCAAGTTAATACTTGCAGGGGAAAGGGATTCCATGGTAAACTCATTATCAAAAGGTCTTTCTTTTATTCCTCCCTTTTTCTAGTTTACCTTTTCCAATTAAAAAAAAACACGCGCCAGTTTCTTCTTCTTTATCAGAACCCCTCGCCCCATTTTTTGTTAAATTTGAATTCGATTTTTCAAACTTTTTATTTAACTTCGAGAGGCCGGAGAATATTTGAAAACATTTTTTTAAATCAATTTTGTTTGAGCCACCTTGTCAATACTTGTCGGCAAAGGGAGGACGACGACGATATGAGTATTCTATGGTAAATCCATTGTCAAAAGGCCTTTCCTTTATTCCTTCTTCTTTATGGTTTACCTTTCCCGATTAAAAAAAAAATCACGCGTCAGTGTCTTCTTCATTCTCAGAACCCCCCGCCCTCTGTGTGTTCTTTTTTGTTAAATTCGAACTCGACATTTCAAATTGTTTACTTTACTTCGAGAGACCGGGGATTATTTGAAAATATATAGTATGTCCCCGGATTGAGTTTACAAGAGGGAAAAGAAATTTATTTTCAATTTTACAAAAAAAATGCCAAAGGAAAAAAAAATTGCTTGATATATAACGAACATATCTGAAATTAAAACTTCAACATTAATACAGTGTGTTCTTAAAATCGAAAAGAAACAAAACAAAATCAACAATTTAAAATATTCGATTAACCTACTACCCCCAATACGTAATTCAAGTCTACTTCGTAGCTCCTTACAACTGTTAGGGCTTTCTTGATTTGTTGAAGATGCAATAAATTCTTCTATTATGTAGCGGAAACTTTTATCTCCCGTATCATAACATTGTTGCAAGGTTAACATTTTTGGCAAAGAATCTCATTCTTCTTACAAGATAAGACCTTTTATACTCTTCAAGAATTCTTACAATACTAATGGGAAAAATCTATGTCTGCTGGTCTTGATTTTACTCATGTTCATCTAACTCTTCGGTTTTATTTGTACTTAGTGTGAGCAAAAGAAAAGCTCATTATTTTACATTTTTCAGTCAAAACCAAGTATGTACTACAAAAATCCATAAAAATGTGATTACGAGAAATAAATGAAATGAAAAAAAAATTATTTTAAGAATACACTGTATTAATGTTGAAGTTTTAATTACAGATTTGTTCGTTATACAGTGACTTTCAAAAAGTGTGCTACAAATGGGATTTTTTTTATCATCGGTTTTTATAAAAATGTATTGACGCAGAACGCTTCTGCATCCCCTGCACACTACATTAGGAAATATTGGTTGGATTAAAGTGTTAAAGTGCCAAAATAATATGAACAGGAAGACACAAAACTCGTTCTTATTTCTCAATTATTTCATTTGATTCTGAGACATTATTTCAATGCGATCCGAAACTTTGTGCTTTTTTGTAGCACACTTTTTGAAAGACACTGTAGATCAAGCAAAAAAAAATTTTCTTTGGCATTTTTTTGGAAAATAAAAAATAATTATATTTCCCTCTTGTAAACTCAATTCGGGGACATACTGTATATTTTTTAATCAATTCCGTTTGAGCCCCCAAGTTAGTACTTGTGGGGGGGGGGCACGACATAAGAGAATTTCATGGCAAATCCATTGTCAAATGGCCTTTCTTTTATTGCTTCTTCTTTATGGTTTCCCTTTTCCGATTAAAAAAAATCCACACGTTAGTTTCTTCTTTATTCTCGGCCCCCTCCCGTATGTTCCTTTTTCGTTAAATTCGAATTCGTATTTTAGAAGTATTTTTTAATTTTGTTAGACTGGGGAAAATTTGATTTTTTTTTTAAATCAATTTCGTTTGAGCCCCTAAATTAATACTTGTCGAGAGGGAAGAGGGAGGGCGGGGGTGGGACGACATGAAAGAAAGGGAATAACCAACTTGGCTACCCAACTGATAATCAAACGCCTTCTAAGGCAGAAGACAAATCTATTTAAGAAACTTAAACCTGATGCAGCTTGATAAAGTAATCAAATAACCAGAGAAACGACACTCTCATGATTTTTATTTAAACTATAATAAAATTACCAAATGATAACTAAAAATACCAAAATACGCAGTTTATAACAAAAAATCGAAAATTATTTGGCGATGTTAAAGCGAATAGTTTATTTTAAAGGCACGTCATAAAAAGTGTAAAATAACGAAATTAAAACTTTCACCTTGATGACCAATAAAATCGAAAAGGAAAAGCCTTCGAGAATTTTTTATTATTTTTCTAAGATAGAAAATTTTATTTTCGGCTACGTGTCGCAGAGTAGGTTCGTCAATTTTGCAGCGCTCTTTTTAATTTGCTCTGAAACTGAATTTTTGTAAACGGCTTGCTTCACATTCAATTTGAATTGTTCCGATCGTCTTTTGTTTTTCCCAACAATTTCAACTGTACTTTTTTCACGTTTGATTTTTTTATCGCTCGTTTCAGGTGAATCCTCAAGAGTCCATAATCGAAGATCTACTGGACAGGTTCACGAGGAAGAACTGGTCCAGGGTGAGTATTTCATACTTTACCTGTATTTACAAAAAAAAAAATTACAACTCGTACTTCTCTCGAGACTTAAGCCTGGTCTATACGTAACGTTTTGTCGTCAGTCTTGCATGATCTGGAAAGACTGACCAACAAGACTGACACAAATCGTGCGGCTACACTGCTCAAACTTTCCCTCAAACTTTCGCTCAGTCATTCCGAAATCGACATGGATGAAGAACTATTAGTGACGATAACTGCATCTGAGAGCAGAATGGTAGGTGAGCGAAGTTTGACCGATTAGACTGACGCACGTCTGCATGCACCGACTTGTCTGTCGTCTTGCTTGTACACAAAGCTCCAGCCCATCAGTCTTTTGCGAGTTTTGCCAAACCTCATTCAGTTCATGCAAAACGTCCAACTTGCAGTCTACACGTAACGATATGTTTGACAAATCTGGCATGATCATGCAAGACTGACGACAAAACGTTACGTGTAGACCAGGCTTTAAAGAAACGTCAAGATAACGTGCGTTCAAAAAAATCCGCTATCGAGAAGGCTCTGAACTTGCGTTTATTTTACGACAGCACGTCGTAGCTTAGTACGTATGTTGCGTATGAATATCTGCGAGCTATCAACAGCGTCAACTGTCAAAGGTTTTGTTTACATCTTCGAGGTATTTGTAATAAAATAAATGTTTTGTTTCATTAATTGCGTTTTATTATCCACTTTGTGGAAAAATCGTAATTAAATGAATACAAAAAGTTAGGTTTACAATAATCGTATGGTTACGAGGTGACTTTGCAAAATTTGCATTGACATAAGCCTACTTGATAACGGTTTTTTTTGAACGCACTTTATAAATCAAGTTTTTTAGAAACGAGCTTTCACGATTAAAGAGAGTATCAAAGACGCAAGTTTTGTCAAAAAAAAAACAGATTCCGGTTTAATCCTGGTAGATCAATTGAAACGTCATATTCAAATATGACATTTATTATATAATAAGTGTCAGGCGTTTGTAGTCATATCGTTAATGTTCGTTTACGTTTACGCGGGAGGAGAAAGCGTCTCACGGCGAAAGTACACGAACTTGAGTAACGCGTTCTGTATATCAAAATAGTTGCTAGGGTTATCCATAGTTTGTACAATTATTTCAGTTTCTATGAAAGGAGAAGTGATTTTTTTTCTTGTTGCAATACCATATGAGCATGACATTTGGCACTTTCGCGCTTACTTATGGGCAAACGCATACTAATTATCTATACTCTTTAGTTGACAGAGAAAGAAAACGAGGAGATATTAGAGATGTTCAAGAACTCGGAATACCAAACGAAAGTCGAGAGCTTGCTGATAGACTTCTTAATGGAAAACGAGCTGTGTCTGCCCATGTACGCCCACTCAGGCGTAGCCAAAGTGATTTTGGCTAATTATGAGAACAGCCCTTCTTTCAAACCAGTATGACACTGAATGAAAACAATAAAATTTCGTATATTCTGTTTTTTCTTTCTTGTTTGTAATTTGGATACAGAAAACAAAATATTGTTACGCACCCCTTCTGGCATTCGTAATGGAGCTCGCAGAAAAACTCGAGGTGCCTAGTTTTTTTAGTAACACTTACCTTGTACCTTCTTTATAAGTCTGTGAGGGTGTGTGGTGGTTTTATATAACCCCTGCTTGTCGTGGAACTCTAGTCTCTCGACGTTTGCTTGCCCCTTATCTACTGGTAACTATCAACAGGTGGCACTTGAGCCGCGTTTATGGCAATATTTTCAAGAAATCATATTTATTAATCAAATGTGCCAATACCTTTCAGGATATCGTCAATTAAGAAAGTATTTTAGCTCATAACTTTTTCTTTTGCATTAGGAAGGAAAAGTATGAGTGAAGTTGTATTCGTAAGGGTAATGTCGAAGGAGAAATAGCATTTTGTATGTCGGTCACAGTCGGAACGGGCATTTAAGTAATGCCTCCCCCCCCTCTCCCGGGACTTAATAACAATGTATAAAGCGAATTTAATTAAATTAACGGGAAGGGGGCAAGTTAGATTCGATTTTAACCTCACGTAATTAAAAATATTGTGTTATTGAAAGTTGTATAGATATTTTAACTGACGATAGTACTCTTTAAATAGATGCTAAATACCTAAGCTTCTTTTATACAAAAGTTACTGGTTTCAGAGATACACAATTTATTGTCGCCCCACCCTTTTCCGGGAGTCCGGTGCTGTAGCGGCACTCCGGATGGTCAGATCTTCAAACGCGCGGCGGCATCGCGTTCCTCGTCATTTTCTGCCATACGATGACGTACAGCTCAATTCGATCCGAACCCCCTAGGTACCGTAAAAAATTCCGAAAAAAAAATCCTTCAATTTTCATAATTTTCAAAAAATCAGATCTCGAAAAAACGCATTTTCCTAGGATATGGGCCCCATAGCTTAGGTATCTGGGGGGCTTAACTTGCGTGTGAGAAAGTTTGGTTCGATTTGGTCAGTAAATAAGGCCCGTGGAACTTTTTGCTTACGATTTATTGTGGCTCTCAAATAAAAACGATAAATTGTGTATCTCTGAAACCAGTAACTTTTATATAAGGGAAGTTTAGGTATTTAGCATCTATTTAAAGAGTACCATCGTCAGTTAAAATATCTGTACAACTTTCAATAACATTTGCTTACAAAACCACAAAGAAATTTATTTCACCACCGACATTATTCATGTTCCCCACTGTACACACTTGAGTTTCTACAATCACGAAGTCATATTCATCACGTTCTTAAAACGCAGCGAGCTAATGATTACCTTTGGGTGTAGAAAATTAATTGCATCATATTATTATGAATTTATCTCTAAATTTAATCGTTTGCGCCAAGTTTAAAGGTCGCAGACTTTCAGGTCTTGAACGTCCTCGACGTTAAAAGAAGTCTTTTACAATAGCTAACTAATTAAGTAACTGACTAAAATGGGTAAGCACCATTTTTCATTACTAGTACTAAGTAGGGCGATCAGTTATTATACAGGGCGACAATAAAATTAGTGAAACACATATTGCCACGATATTCCTTATTGAGAAATTAATTTGTTTATTTTTAAATAACGTACATATTCGTCCATAAACATGAAATTCTTTCAGATTCAGGGCATAATCTTTTTCTTTTGTTTTAATTTATTAAAATCTATGAACGATTTGGGTCCTTTGCAAGCTCGTAGATAATTTATTATGCTCACTAATACATTAAAATAAACTCTGCTCAAGTTAAAATTCTTTATTAACATTGCAACAATGGTGACTGTTTGCTTTAGCTGAATTTAATATAAATTAAGTTCCTGTAATGGCCTTTTGTTTAAATACCTATATCACAAGGCAGTTGAAATTGTTATTGCAGAAATTATGAAATAATATTAAATATCTCCTCAACCGTCAGTAATTGGTATAGGGAAGTGATAGCCAATTGAAAGATAATTTTATGGAGTATCTAACGCCGATATAAAAATAACACCGTTACATTTAAAAAACAAAAGTTATTGCCCTTCAATTGTTGTCGAAATGGAAATAGTTTTACTGAATCCCTGTTTAAAGAAAAGTAAACTTTGTTACTGCGTTAGGTACCTTCCACTTAGCTTGTAACAGTACCACAATATTTGCATTCTAACTTTCTTTGTTAATGAATTATTAATTATAAAAGTTACATCTGTATTTTCCGAAAACCGTAAACAAAGCCGTATATCTTAAAAACCATAGGACTTAAGTATAGGGAACTCTTATAAAACTTACCCTAAAATAACCTGACAAGCTCAAATTCCGTAGGGTGTTCCATTTAAAATAACGAAGTTACAAATCGTACAGCCAAATTGGGACAGCCTGTATATTTGAAAATAATTTTAAATTATGCGGAACTTGAAAGGATGATATACTTTTGTATAAAACATTTTTCCATATATTCAATAGGAACGGCGTTAATGAAGAAACCCGGTTAAATGCCACACCCTGTATATAACATACCAACATGTTTTGATTTTTTTTTTGTCGTCCAATGTTAACTGCAAACGAAAACAATTAAAACCAAATTAAAACGTTGAATTACGGGGTAAATTTATCGCGTTTCTTTTTTAATTGAATTCCACTAATTAACGCCATTTGTTAAACGTCCACCGGCCGCAAAGGATGTACAGGGTTATTAATAACGCTTCATTCACAAGGCCCCCCGTTCACCGTTGCGTTTGTTTTCTAATATTAAAGTCCGTTTCAATAAATAGCGTATTTACTCTGTGCGGTAGGTAGAATTAAATCTATAGGAAAAAAAGACAGTGCGGAAAGGAAATGGAGGAATTCTAAAAAATTCATCTGTGAAGAGTACAGTCATGGACCTAAGGCCTGCGACGTATACAATGCGATCGAAAATTATTGAGCGTCCTTCAAAAGTACGTACTAATTTCGACATGAAAAACTTGTGGAAAACTCAAATAATAAACAAACCATGTACGTACATATGAACGCTACTGATTTTCAGGTGATCTTGAATATTCAAAAACGCGAAAATTCTCTAGGCGGAAGGTAATTTTAATCACCTTTGGGTATTTTATTTTCTCAAGGACGCTCAATCATTTTCGATCGCATTGTACTTATACAATGTGTAGTACTTCTTAAGATTCTTATAACGTGCAAAGGTAAAATAGAATTTAAAAAAGAAGAAAAGTATAAAGCGTTCAATGACATAAGAAAATGAAAAAACAATAGAAAGAAAAATGAAATGAATTGACGGAGAAAAACAAAAGTCAAATGATCGTGAACATCTGTGAGGGGTATAATGATAGACAGAATGCATGTGACTCGTATAAAATTTACAGTAATTGTACTTCTTGCCCTTGTTCTGTGTCTGTAAATGACTTATACAGGTGGTCCAAATTAAGTTAATAATTTAAGAGCGGATAGTATACAGTAGTATACAGCAATGGCGTGTTCCAAAAAAATCACAAAAACGTAATACCCCTAGCGTCTTTCACTTCAAGTAAAGAGTTTACAATTTTAAATTTAAAAAAGAAGTAATTTTTGTTTAAAACATTTTTCTAGAATGCCTGCATCTTAACCTTGGTAAGTATAATAAAAAAAAAATTAAACTGACTGTGTTCAACAGACATTAAAGTTCCACAATATAGTCTCAGTTTGTAAGACACAATATAATACATAAAAATACAACTATAAATAAATAAATAAATGTAACTGTAAATAAAAAAAAAAACTATGCAAAATTGACTATACTTTTAAATGAACGTTTAGGTTTGTTTTCAATCTTCTCCGTCACTTCTCCATTGGTTACCCTCAGTGCGCACTAGTGCGGTCAATCGAAAACGCTATAAGTAAACTGATGTCAAAGCAGTAATTTGATTACTACGAATTAAATTTAAAAAATTAAGTCTTATTTGCAACACAAAACGTTTTTTCATTTTTCTTTCAACTTATCTTCATCGACTTATCTACTTTTATTTTAGTTTACTGATAGTCTATTATTTCTTGATCTTTCCATCATTTTTTGTCTTTTATTTTATTTCATCAACTCATTTCGTTTTTATTTTATTTATTTGTTTTAACCCTTTATAGGGCATGTATATGTGCCACTTCTTTTGCTGGTCAAAACATACACAGATTAACTGAGATATTGATCCTTATGGTTCTAATATGCTTCCTAAACGGCAGGAGGTTAATATCTATGCCACTTTTTAAATAGGGCGCCGAATATAGTTGTATTCTTGAAAAACGGTTTGTTTTATTAGAGTTTTTTTTTTAGTTTGAATTGATTATAAGATGAACGGATAAATGATTTGATGAACTTTAAAATTTTAAAAAATAAAAAATTAAACATTAAACATCCAGTATTTTTGAAACGGTTTACTTTAGAACGAAACTTTATTAGAGTTTTTTACTTAGTTTGAATTGATAATCACGTAGGTGAAGTGGTGACAATATGTCACGGGACACCCTGTATAATGTGCTAACTATTCAAAATATTACTAAAATTAGTTAGTCGGAACGGTTGGCGGCACAAATAAAGGACACCCAAATATTCAAAAACTATAATATCACTTACTGAAGCTAGTTGGTTATGTATCTGACAGAAAATCTCGAAATTTCGAAAAAAATAATAATTTGCCCTATGAAGGGTTAAAGCAAAAGACGATCGTCATTGTTTTTCGCAGCCGATTTCGTCAGTTCATTTCGTTTTCTTTATCAAGCTCTAATTTTTCTTCGTCTTTAGGTCTTATTCATCAATCGATGATTGATTTATTTATTTTTTTAATTTTTTGTTTTGTCAAAGATCATTTTAATCGCACTTCTTTGATCAAGATTGTCAATATTATTAGTTTTTTTCCTAAAAGTAAAAGTTAGTTTGAAACGAAAGATTTTTTTTCCAATGAAAATATTTTAACTTTCAAGGAATGGTGTAAACTATTTTCTTTCTTCATACGTACGTATAATTTATGGCTGGGGATAATTAAAAATGCAATTACGAGGTGATTATCGCGTATCTCATAATGAGACACAATGATAATCAAATTTCGGAGATGTTTTTCTTAATTCGTTTATTACTTAGTGAACAAACAGATTGATTCCACTTAATCATCCTCGGAACATAACTCACCGAAAACGATTTAATCGGCGAATCTCCGCGCTTCGTTCCGAGAGTCCGGCGAGCAAACGGAGGTCCTGGGCCCAGGATTCTATAAATAATTTAGCATATTGTCTGTGTATATTATTCGGGGCCCGAAAATCGACCGGCCTTTTTTGTACACCTGCTAACTAGACCTTAATGTATTTCTCATTATTTATTAAATTAAAAATATCCATCACCGGGAACTCGATTATCCCGTGATTAATTTAGTCCGTGGGCCCGTTCTGATGAGTTCAGGTTTTAAACGGACATTAATTTTAATTAGATAATTGCTTAAAGGCGATCTCGAGGCAGCCAGGTACTGGATGAGACCTGACAGCACCGTGAAATATAGTAGGTTGGGTAGCATTACCTCATTTACATCAAGATGACTACGATTCCAAACAAATATGAATATTTAATTTAATCCGACAGCGAAAACGGCCTGTTTGACTTAAACAACTGAGGCTATTCATAACATAGCTCTATGCTTTCTTTACGAATGTTAAATATCCTTACGAGAACGTAATAATTTTTTTCTGTTGAAAGGCTTTGTTCACAAATAAATTCAAATAAATCTCCTGGTGAAGGAAAACTGTACCTAAAGGTTAGCGATAGACAACCGATCAATGATCAATAAAGAGAAACAGAAAACAATCGGTAAACAAAAACATCTGCTTAAC
Organism: Dorcus hopei; assembly: GCA_033060865.1. Taxonomy (NCBI): domain Eukaryota; kingdom Metazoa; phylum Arthropoda; class Insecta; order Coleoptera; family Lucanidae; genus Dorcus; species Dorcus hopei. The sequence continues at coordinate 11,188,528 of CM065422.1, forward strand.
TTAATGAGACTTAAAGCATTGCAGTGATTTTTTCAAGTCAGACACTCATCAAGAAGTAGACCCAGACTCTATTTCTATGTTATTAAAGTTTACCTTAATGGGGGGACAAGATTTTTGTCTATTGTGAAACTGAACGATCTTTGTTTTATTACAGTTCAGAGTTAAGGAGTTAAGAGTAAGCCAATTGTTTAAATTACTTAAAACTTGCTCTATATTAGTTTTTAGTTCATTGTTGTTTTTGTCACATACGATTAAAGTTGTGTCGTCAGCATAAAGAGTCAAATGTGCATTCGCTAAACTAAGATCATTCAGGGCCTAGCATGGATCCTTGGGGAACATCTATGTTGTTATATTTCACACTTGAAGACGTGTAACTAAGAGAGCCGTTGCTAAATTTTGGAACCGAGATAAACTGACATCTATTGTTTAAGAAAGATGATAACCACTTTAAGGCAACTCCTCTAATGCCATAGGAGGATAATTTATCTTAACAAAGTAACTTTAGGATTTGTCTTAGGGTTACTAAGAAAACGAAATGCGGAAGGCTAGATGTTTAAAGCCGACATGTTTCGACCTCAGAAAAGGCCATCTTCGGGGCGACTACAATAAATCGGGGCAATTAGTGAAAGTTTTTAAGGCAAGAAATAAATTTACATACCTACACTAAGTTTGGTTGGTTGTGTCACATAGTTTCACAATAAACAAATTATTGTAGGTACGACAATAACAAACATACTAAAAAGGTTAAAAATAATGTAAAGTTGGACAATACTACACGTTAAAATTACAAATGTATACTGAGGGTGTGTTCGACATTACGCTCGGGGCACGCTCTGAGCAGAAGTGTGAGGGAAAGCGAATGAGTTTCAGTGCATGTAAGAGTAAGACAAAGGAAGACCCCGAGCGCTCCGAGTGTGATGTCGAATGCACCTTTAGTGGAGCTAGTCGAATGCTATGATGGTTTTGAAAATTATGAATAAAAGAAGAAGCGCATATGAATGCTTAATGACAGGTGTAACACACTGATAACGAAAAGCGGTAAATTTGAAACAAAATTAGGCAAACTTAAATAAACAATAAAACCCTAGATATTCTGCCAGTTAGTGTTCCTAAAGAATTCATCCTGAGGCCCCATCAACTGATCACTCAGAATGTTAAAGTTATTGTCATTTTTGTGTAAGAAAATTTCGAGGTTTTCCGCGATGTTAAGTAAATTCCTTTTTTTGTATTTATGTGAAATTTTAACGTTATTAATTGGGTCAAAGTCGTGTGAAGATTGAATTAAGTGGTTAGCAAAATTGGAATCAGATTTGTGTTTTTTGAAGAACCTTATACCGTTTGTCCATCTGACAATGAGACATAGGGATTTAACATGGGAAAACAGAAATTGCTTTATATCATAGGTTCTCAAACTAATTTCGTCTACCGCCCACTTTGAGAATCAATTATTTTCTAGCGCCCCCTAAAATTTTAAAATCATTACTTTAATAACTTTACCGTCCCCCTGTAGGCCTCTAGCGCCCACAAGGGGGCGTTATCGCCCACTTTGAGAAAGACTGCTTTATATTATCTACCTGAGTACATATATATGAAATTCTGGGTTATAATCGGAAAGATTATTGCATTCAAAGTGTTTTGATACTAAATTTGTGCAATTTTAATTCTTAATTATTTAGAAATTAAGAAAAAAAGTTATTATTTTTTTCCGGACAAGATTAGTAAGTATTTAATGAAGAGTTTACAAATGGATGTCGTGGTCAAGTTAGTTTGTTCATGTCTCACAACCGTAAGGTCACGAGTTCAAATCCGAATGAGGACATTTTTTTTTCTTTTTTTTTTAAATATTTTTTCAGATTTGAAATCACTTCAACTCTTAAACTACTTTATTATTTTATTTATAAGTTTCATTTTAATATTAATTATGTAACATAATAATTAAAGTTATAACTTTAACATAATAAAATTTTGCAAACGAAAAAATACACATAAATGGAACATAATTAATATTAAAATGAAACTTATTAATACAATAATAAACTAGTTTAAGTGTGATTTCAAATCTGAAAAAACATTAAAAAAAAAAGAAAAAAAAAGTGTCTTCATTCGGATTTGAACTCGTGACTTTACGGTTGTGAAACATGAACAAACTAACTTGACCACGACATCCGTTTGGAAAGTCTTCGTTAAATACCTACTAATCTTGTCCGGAAAAAAATAATAACTTTATTTCTTAATTTCTAAATAATTAACAACTAAAATTGCACAAATTTAGTATCAAAACACTTTGAATGCAATAATCTTTCTGATTATAACCCAGAATTTCATATATATGTACTCAGGTAGATAATATAAGGCAATTTCTGTTTTCCCATGTTAAATCCCTATGTCTCATTGTCAGATGGACATACGGTATATTCAGATGTTACAACCTGTCTGTCCTATGTAAATGGAGTTACAGGCGTTATAGGAGATAGAATATACACCGCTCTGTTCAAGAAAATTGATTTTATCTTTTGTGTGGGACATGATAGTTTTGAGATTGTTATTATTAGAAAAGGAAATTTTTAAGTTAGTTTTGTTAGTGTTTTTTATGAAATATTCTTTTATTTTTTGTGAAAAATTGTGTAAATAGGGAATACTGTAAAACTATGGTTCTTGTATTCTGTGTAAAAGTGTTTGTGTTGTAAATGGTCTTGTTGATAAGTTTATTTTTAATTCCAAAGAAGAGATTTTTTATGATATGTAAAGGATAACCATTGTTGTAAGCTATTTGTAAGATGATTTTAATTTCTTGTTTGAAGTCTGACTGTGACATAGGAATAGAGAAGGCCCTGTAGAATAAAGAGTTGAAAATTGCCAGCCTATGTTGTAAGCAATGTTTTGACTTGTACGTTATACAAGTGTCACTGAGCCGTAAGTTTCCTGTAAACTTTATAAGATAGATTGTTTAAATTTAAATTTTTAGTGATAGTGACGTCGAGATAATTAATAGAGTTGTTAGTTTCTTTTTCACATGTGAATTTGATGTTTGGATGCGAAATGTTAAAATTATCTAAAAGAGAATCTACCGATTCCGAAAGACCATTGAAGATGATCAGGATGTCGTCAACATAACGACAGTAAAAGATAATATTTTCAATAAGTCAGCAAGTAATGGTGACAAGCCACAGTCCATAGCCAGTCCATCGGCTTGTTTATAAATTTTGTTGTTGAAACTGAAGAAATTTTGATTTAGGGTTATTTTTAGGAGTTCACTCAGACTAGAAACGTCAGAATCAGAGAGGTCGGAGTTCTTTCACATAGTAATAATAATATTGCCAACACATCCGTTGAATCAAAAAAGGAACATCTAGCAAATATTTGCAAGAAGGTTGTGCGGCACATAAAATTCCCGTTCCTTTTTACAAACGCGAAAACAATCTGCTGCGATTCTGAACACAAAAGAAAATATTGCTGCTAAGCAAGCAAAATCTGAAGGAAATCTACTGCAAATGTACTTTGCGAAAACAAACGTCAACGAGTTAAGGTTGAAACCACAGTTGAAACTCAAAAAATGGTACCTGCAAAAAGATCTAAAAAAAGGATCAGATGAAAGTATATCAGCTATTCCGGATGATTCTGATGAATCAGATTCCAACGAATAAAAAAATACTTGTGAATGCATAGAATGCTTTGAAGAGTATAAGAGCACTAAATCAAAAGTAGATTGGATGGATTAAACGATTAAACGATTTTATGCAAGTCAACTTGCAGGTCGAGTCTATCAGTGCAAAGTCGATTAACTACGATTAATAAATCAGCAGTGAAAGTCGACTAATTAGTCGACTATTAGTCGATATTAAGTTTTTAACCCATTTAAATGTTTTTGGTTAAAATGAATTACGCAATCAAATATTTAAAGTAAAATGAAATTAGTGTGATTCTATACTATCATAGTAGATGCATAATAAAAGATTGTTTAGTCAAAAATCTGTATTGTTTAATAACAATATTTCATAGATACCTAAGTATACAGGGTGTCCCGTAAATAAGGGGCCATAATGTGAGGGCTAACACAATGGTGCATATAGAGTCCGCGACTGTAAATGAAAGTGCTTTGCTTCGGTAATTTTTCAAAGAAATTACGATCGGAATACGGTCCTGTTTGGCTTATAAACTCTATACGTCATAGGTAAACGGATGTGATTCAAAGCAAAGATAATTCGATTGTAAAACGATAATAAAACTGACCTGCTCAACATAATGACACATATAGCTGAGGTCTTTGGACTGCGATTGTTATATCATTAGTTACCGTGATGTATATAGCAAGTGTTCGAAATGCCCTCCGTTGCGCAGGTCAGGGAAGGCAAGTTCGTACTCAGTATTATACTTTAGCATATCTCCCAAACGATGCTGTTTTCGTAATTTTATTAGAAGAAAAAAAGTTATTGTATATGGTCACCTATCCATTGCTACCGTATGGCCCCTTATTTATGGGACATCCTGTATAATTAATAAATAAGTCTGTCTGCGACAACTACCATTCCCACGATGAGATCAGGATAACGTAAACATTGCTACTTTTTTTACGCATGTAAAAATACCAATTAATCGACGATGGCAAAGTATAAGTCGAGTAACTCGACTAAAAGTATAAGTCGACTATTATCGACTATTTAGTCGAAGTCGCGCATCTCTAAATTGGATCCAATCTATTATGTGTAAAAAGTAGCTACATGTATTATTTAATTAGTCTAATCGAATGAGTTCTACATCAAGAAGTTTTGCCATGGCATATGGGATTTGTCGAAACGGAATTTGTACAGGATGAGTGTTTGGAGATAAAATTAAATTTGCTTTGAAATTTTTACGTAATCCAAGTTCACCAGAAAATAATTTTGGAATTTTCTTCAAAAATTTTATTGTGATATGTGCTTGATGGTGAATTGCTGTAAATCAAGTTTAAATTTTTTTTCGCTGAACACTGAACATTTTCAATATCATTTAGATTACGGCACTCGACAAGAGTCATTGACCAAAGATTTAGTTCATCAATGGCATTTAAACCAAATAGATTCAAACCATTTCTTGAAACTACATCTACAGAAATGTTACCTTCATGTCCAGCAGCTTCTATTTTGCAGCAATAATTTACCATTTTTATTTAAGTTTTGTATAGCTTAAGTATTTCCAAATATCTTTTCCAACAGTTGTAACATCAGATCCGGAGTCGTACTGTAAATGAACTAATTTCCCGTGAATAAAATTGTTGGTATGTTAATCGGTTGACGTTAACGATTTTATTAAAAGCCATTTTTATTAGTACTGTGATTCAGTTGTTTGTTAAATTCATACCTGTACCTGAAAGACAAACTTTTGCAATGTGTCCTTTTTTTCCATAATGTGCATTACCGCAACCATTACATTTCAGTTTAAATGGCTGATATGAGTTTTTGAGGGAGTCGCCCTGATTCTTCTTATGTGAGTCCCGTGAGTCGTATTTCTTCGATTTGAAATGAACCCTATTTACGATTGACGTTGAAGAATCAACTGGGTTTTTCAATGTTTTCATACTCAATGTGACACTTAAATGTGCTTCTAGTTCTGCGGCGATATCTTTCAGGGAAGCATTTTCATTTTTTTCGACTACTCGCAAAACAATTTTCTTAAATTTTTCGTTTTTCTGTGAAAAACGAAAGGACTGAAGAAACAGAAGAACTCGTAGATTATCATCAGTCAATTCTGAACGTTCGAAATCTGAAGCAAGACGATTGATCCGTTCAATTTGTTCTCTTATGGGTACAGACTTGTCACATCGAATTTAGAATTTCTATTCTTCGACGTCGAAGCTTGATGAACTGATCTATTGTATTCGAATTCTCCCAATTTATCTAGTAAAAGCCCATTCACAATGACTTAATGTAACAAAATTAAATTAAGGAAATTAGAGTGTTAATTTATGTGTTCACAATGAAGGAATTTTAATTTTAATTTCACGTGCAAGTGTTTGCAAACTGTCAATTTGATACATCAAAAGAAACAAGAGTACAGTTATTGTTGATTTAATATCAATGTTTGAGTTTGTTTTACAGTTAATTGATTGTTTAAGTGTGTGATTGAGAAATTTGGAAAGTTTATCAGCAGGTGAACCAGAAAATGAAACAACAGGACGTATGGACGTTTTTGTGAGAGTTGAAAAATTGATTGAGAGAGTGTAAATAATTGTTCATAACATTGGGTTGAGTAAGAGTAAAACCGTTGCTTTCAAGAAAATTTTCAACTTTGTTGATGTAGGATTCTTTGGTTAATATGATCATACATAGATTGTCCTTTGTCAGCTTTTGAACAAATTAAATTATTATTATTAATGTTTTTGACTAAATTTTTTAAAGTTGCCTGGGAGTGGTTGTGAATAAGTTTGTTATTGATGTTCTGGTTAATAATGTTAGCCAAATCATTTCTTTGATGAGGTTCGTGTGGTTATTACTGAGAACGTTAGTTTTGTTCAGAAATTTGAGTAATCTGTCTAAATAACAGTATTAAAAAATTTTGGCAAAGCCTGAGGTGATGGTAATAGGCCTATAATTTTGGACATTATGTTGATCTAGTTTTTTTTAAAGCAGGGACTACTTTACCAATTTTTAATGTTTCCACGTCAAGTTAGAACAAAATAAAGAAAATGAGAACTGAACCATTTTGGATGCATAAGTTATGAGGGCGTATGACTGAACGACGAATTCTTCGAAATATCTGAGGACGATCAATAATAATTCGATCCACTAATTCCTCTTCTGTGTGGACAGGTGTTGCGTTTAATATGACTCCAAATGTAAAAATGAATTGGAGTCATATCTCACGATCATGCAGGCAAAGGAAAAGAACCATCTTTAAAAGGGCAATCGCTGAATTGGGAGATATGGTCTTTTTCCTTGGCCCACGCGATTGCTAGATATGACTCAAAGTCAGTCTTTTTCTTTTGCTTTTCCCCTTTTGTCAATTATGTTTCCGAATTTGTCAAATGACTTTCCAATCCGCAGGCCTACTATACTCTGAACGGATTGGAAAATCATTTGACAAATTAGGAAACACATTTGACAAAAGAGGAAAAGCACTGGAAAAAGACTGTAATTGTTTAATAAAATTCTTCGACGTCGTTTCGAAAATAAAAACGATTGCAGGAAATTTGGTTATCTCCTAGTGCCATAATTTACTGCTCACGGCCGCAATTCTTTAATTTTACCGACAGGTAACAAGCACTGAAGTGTCACTTTTACATCCTAGTCAGTAAATGATATTTACTAAGTCGTAAGATTAAACTTTTTGTTGCTACCGCGTAGCAATAGAACGACAAAAGTACTGGAAATAAATTCCGAAATCAATAGCGTTTTCGACCGATTGCTCTGGAGCACTCTCAGAGTATTCTCATCTTATTTTAACCTCATGTAATAATAAAGGATGGAGATATTCTGGAGTGCTGTAGAGCAGTCAATTGAACACGATGAGAAAACTCTATATTTACTAACTTGGCTGCCAAACAGTTTTTTTTAACTTAGTTAAATAAATACAATTTTTATGGTTAATAAAAACCTAAAAAATGTTTATAAAAGTAATGTGACCTTGACGGCGAGATCTTAAAAAAAAATTTCAAATGTTATTTCTTGTGTTTTAATTCTTAACTTGTGAACGATCTACTCCAGAAGATTCGAATAAGGCATCGCCGCGCCGCGCCGTTTAAATCCAATTTATAAATTAATTTAAGGAAGAGTAATATTTCGAGAATCTTATAAATCATACATACGAGATGAGCCGGGAAGGTTTTCTAATTTGCAAGTTTAATCAGCTTCACTTATAACACTCCCGGAATATATGAAACGACATATTCGAATCTGGGCGACCAGGTCTGTAATCAGTCTGTCAGTGGGCCCCTCCCAGTCCGTCCCTGATCAAATTAAATAACGCGCGCGTTGCGATCGCCGGCGCGTCGGTCTTCCGTCTCCGTCGCGCGCATGCGAACGGTGAGACTGGCGCGAGCGCCGCCGGCGCGGAATTACCGCGGACGGTGGTAATTTAAATGCGGTTTAAAGTAAAAGTTATGTACCGCTACCGTCCGGGGATTTGATTACTAAACCGTCACATTCTGAGCAGCTTTTGTAATTAGATTATTCATGTATTAGTTTATGTCAGGGTTTTTATTGAACGGCAAACTAATTAGCAGCTGCTCGCCATAAAAGGCGAAGAGGAAGACTTCATTTTTTCAAAAATATTCGTCCCGTACGAACCACATTCTTAATAAAACAAATTTGAAAATATTTTCTCGTATTTCATGTTTAGTTGAAACAGTCTGTATATTTTTAAACATAGCTTGGATGCATTCGAATCAATACTTCACATATTGCACTTGTTAAATTTAATTTTTTAAATGTCATTTGTTTCTGTTCATGATCGATTGCTTCTGATTCTCTTCATTGTTTTACATTGTTTTACGTTTCCGCTCTTTGGTTATTGGTCAATTGGTTTCCGTCTTCCTTCTTTGTTTCTTATAACGTCAATTCTTATTCATGATCTGCTACTTTTGTTTCTAATTTTTCAAAGCGATTCATTTTTGTTTTTCGTCATTGGAAGTTTTATTTCAAAACTGCGAGACAGAGTCAAATCAAAGTGCCCTAAAAATGCACCTTGTCTTGCAAATTGGCGGAAACTTTGCCTTACAAACGGAACCATGTCTTACAAATTGGCAGAAAAGTTATTTTTGTGGTGTCTAATGCCTTGATAATGACATATCGTAGGAACGATGGAAAGTGTTGACACAGTGACAGTTTAAGAATGGCAACTCCAACAGAGTACTGCACTAGGGAGGAACAGCGTTTTGTTATTCGTTTCTTGCATAGTAAAGGAGTAAAACCCATTGATATTCATCGTGGAATGAAGGTGCAATATGGAAATTCATGCTTGTCACTCCAGCAAGTGTATGAATGGAGCAACACATTCAAAAACTGGGTGATTTCCACACAGCTCTCGGCAGGAAAGGTTATGCTGACCTTTTTGCGAAAGGGGTAATTTTGGAGGCCTACTTGTTACTAGTGCCACATACTCAGAACTCCTGAAGAACCGCCTCAAGCCTGCCATCAGAATCAAAAGGCGAGGATCTCTGAGTAGGGGAAGTATGGGGAATATCGACCACTTAAGAAAAACCCCTTAGAACTGCCCTTCTAATTACAATTTACGATCGCGTTTTATGTACAGTTTATCATACATCCAAAGGCACAATAGCGAGGGAGAAAAATGCTTAAATTTAACTAAAGAAAACTTTTATTGTGTGAAATAAAATAACATCAATTGATTGGTATTACCCTACCTTTTCGGATAATTCCGACCACAATATCTTGTAATACCAACCAAGTAAAAAAATTAACTTAGGTTTACAAACTCTCGAAAAAATTAAGGTAAATTAACAGTAGACATAAAAAAAAACTATGGTTGACAAAAATGACAAATATACACCTCACTAATTTCCACTCCCGCACATTCTGCATGAGATGATTGTCCACAAGGACACGTTATCCACCACTCATTGGTCCTTACCAAATTCCATACATACAATGCATGGATCCGTAGCCTCTTGCAACGATTTTTTCTTTGCCTTCCGTTTGGCTTCATTCGGTTTATCGTCTGCCATAAGTTTTCGTTTGGTTATTTTTGATTTTTCTAGATCCATCTTTCTCTTTTTTAGATTTTCTTTAGCCTCTTTGCAATTGTTGCTGTCTTATTGTATGCATTTTTGAACAGCTCTGCTATGTCAGTCTGATCTCTTATTTTGGTAGTTTTTGGACTTCATAAAAGACTCACATTCATGGTTGTACGCTGTTTTTAAAGGACCATAGAAACTAACGTCGAGTGGCTCTAGCCGGTGGGAAGTGTGCGGTGGTTATGCCATTTTCCTTGCAAAAATTGTACACTTGTAATGTACAATGACTACTGTGGTTATCTATAACTAATAATACTCTGTCATCGAATGAGCATTTCGTATGCTTGGCGAAGTGCTGAATCCATTCAAAGAAGAGATCCTCGTTGATTCAGCCATTCTTTGAAGTTTTATAGATGGCATTTACGGGGCCATTTTTTGTGAGCTCGTATTTCATTCTCATCCTTCCGATGATGAACATGGGAGGAACGTAATCTCCCGTAGCACTAACTGCACAAAGTACGGTCACCAGCCTTCCACGTTCTCCGCTTGTGATGGCACCAACTTGTCGTTGTCCCTTACCCGCCAAAATTCTTCTAGGAGTGTGTACCGAAGTTATGCCGGTTTCATCTGCATTGTATATCCTATTTGCCGGATAATTAAATTCTTCACATCCTTGAGATAAATTTGTAAAGAATAAGTCGACTTCTTGTTTGTTGAATCCCTTTACCCGATTTAGCGATGTGCTCTCTGGCTTTCTCAACGAGATGTGAGGCTGTCTTTTCAAGAACCCACAGTACCAATCATTACCACAAAGCCCTTTAACTTTGTTGAAATTGTTTGAGATTTTGTTTGCTTCCACATCCTGACTTGAAGCCTTGTCAGTCTGTAAAACAATTTGTACATTTTAATAACATAGTTAGCTAGCTCTTCCTTTTGTGCAGGATTAAGAATTGCATGTCTTCCCAGTTTTTTATTTGTGTTGTTAACTTTTCCTCTAAGGCGGTCTTGTAGGGTATGGTACTTGATATGCTCTAGATGCTTCTCTTATCCCCATAGTTCCATTTTGGATGGCGTTTATAGCTCGAGTCATGTTTTCAAGAGACCAAGCGTCGCGCTCTGTTTTTCTCGTATATTTAAACGGCATCTTGCATTAACTCCGAAAGAAAAACATGTAGGCTACTTTGGATAAGACCGAAAAATATACATTTTAGCCAATTTTGGGTAAAACCGACCACTTGATCGATTTTACCCGAACGTGTTTGTCCTTCCTCTTCGTTATTTCCATATGGTTATTTTAAAAATGAGGTTATGTGCCCTTATTGTTATAAAATAACAAAGGTCTGAACTAACAAATGTAATAGGCAAATCAACAAAGCAGTACTTTTTTCAGATTACTGGCGAATACTAGCATTAATCGTGGCTTAAAACAATTTTTATGCACAAAAGGCAGAAAATAATAACCACTACATCGCCGCTCAGTGTACCGTTCAGTATGCTTTAGTACTCACAGATGACACTGTTAAAAGGGCAGTTTGCCCGATTTTTTAAATAAAAAGAGGGTGATCGGTTTTACCTGTCTGGTCGATATTCCCCATACTTCCCCTAATGGTATTATTTTGCAACACAACAACGCGCAGCCACATAACGGCGGCGACCATCCAAGATTTGAAGCTTAAGTGTCTATACCACATGCTCCTTATTCCCCTGACCTCGCCCCAAGTGATTGTCATGTCTTTGGTCCACTTAAAGAGGCATTAGGTGAGAAGAAATTTCAGAGTAATGATGAAGTAATTCAGGCGGTGCACGAGTGGCTGTGCACAGGACCAAAGGAATTTTTTTTCTTCGGGTATTCAAGCACTTCCAAAACGGTGGAGGAGATGCACAGAACGTAATGGGGACTACGTCGCAAGTGACATACAATAGTGTCACGAAAGGGATTTTCTAAAAAACTACGAAGGGTTTTCTGGTTGTATTCCGCAAACAAATAATTTAAACGCGAACATGTGTAATCGAGGGCACCGCAACCGTGTCGAAATAAACAGGTAATCGGTTCAAATTCCGCAACGATAGAGCTCAGCGAAAATTACGATAAACGAGGCCGCGCACATATGAAATCGATGGGCGAAACACGGGGCAAGAACAAAGAGATGCAACATGCAAACTAGCCAAAAACGGTGTATAAAAATGCGAACCAAAAATTAGGAGGCAGTCGTTCTACCGAACCGACTCAGTGGCCACTAGTGCCGACGCACCGGGACGCCAAGCACCGAGACGCTGTCCTACAACTGAACGCCACTCCATCGAGACGCTGTCCTACAACTGAACGCCACTCCATCGAGACGCTGTCCTACACCGGAACGCTGCTGCATCGAGACGCTGTCCTACACCGGACCGAGACGCTGTCCTACAACTAAACGCTACTGCATCGAGCTGCTGCAACCCTGCTGGCCGACTACAGTACCGACCCCCGGGAACGAGGACCATCTTTCCCCGCCAGCCAAGGGAAACGATACCCGAGTCCACCAACCCGTCAGGGAAGAATCTTGTCCCACTCCGGCCAGAAAAGGAACGACGTGAGCTAACAGTCGCCGTGAACACCCGGACCGCATTCCCAACAATTCGAGACGAACGCCCGCAACTAAATTTATTTAATTTCCTTTAATAAAGAGGTATTAATTCCTTTTTTTAAAAACATCTGTGTTTCAAGCTCTACCATCTACTACCTCTGCTACTACGCCCTAAACGGATAGAAACCCCGGCCCGTGACAATAGCGAGTCCCCAAGTAGCAATTTATGGTAAAACTCGGGCACAAGTTTCTCGTGCGTAAACCGTGTGTGAATCCGCTAATCCGGATCAATTTAAACTGGCTCAATCCGGATTAGCGGAAAATCCCGATTGCGGGAGCAATGTTCAAGTGATTAAGCAAAGGCGTAATAAACGTTAATAATAATAAATCTTAATAACTTACACTGACTTTCGACAGTAACAAATTCAAATTTTATAATAATTTCACATTTTTAGTACGAAATCGCTTAAGCCACAAAGTCCTATTTAAACAAATATTTATCTCGCAATGGTACATAGGAAACTAAACAATACTAAACCATTAAAAATGAAAATATTCAGAAATTTTTGTTTGGCGAATGCACCCTTGTTTACCCTCCATTGCACGCATTCTGAGAATAGTCAAACTGTTTAATTCGACTTTGTTTTCTTCCTCCCCTTCTTTCTGAAACTTCTAATAGCCTTTTCATGTTTATTTTTGAGCTCATCTCTGGCAACTTCTTCGTCGGAGGAACTGTCGTCACTATCCAACGGTCCATCTCCAATGATCCATTCATTCACTAATTTCTGATTCTTTACAACTTATTTCCGATTTCTGCAAATTCTTATCGATCTTCATCAATATATTTTTCCAACATTTTTCTATTGCATCAGGCGACATGACAGTTTGTTCGAGAAATTGGCAAGAAAAACATGGCATCCTTCAAAGTGATGTTGTTAAGAGCCCTTGAAATGTCATTTTCCTCCAAAGATAGAACATGGGCCAAAAGGCTCTTTCGATAACACATTGCCCATGGACTGAATAAATGGGGTGCAATTGAGTGGCAGAAACATGGTTATAATTTTGAGGAATCATTACATGTTAGTTGCGTCTCCGATGCATGGCTAGGAGCATTGTCGACTAATTTTCCATTAAGATTATTCTCTACTTGAAATTTCCTCACTTGTACAACAAACGAGTCCTGAAAACATTTTACGAATAGGGTAGAAGTCATCCAGGGGTTTCTTGCTGTGTAGTATTCAACAGAACTGGAAGTCTAGTGCAGTTCTTAAAAGCTCTGGGATTTCTTGCTTTTCCGATGACCACCATGTTGATGACGTGCACCATCGCCGCTTTTACAGGCAAGAAAACTTACTTTCTCTTTCCAAGTTTTACGGCCTGGAGCAGCTGTTTCTCTGGCATGCGCCAATGTCCGTTCAGCTAGTAGTTTCCAGAATAATGCAGATTCATCTGCATTATACACAGTTGGTCTGACCAAAACTAGGTATACGGTTAATTGTGAGTAAATGAAGGAGAGGCTCATTGAAACTTGTGTGGAAATGAAATAGAGATATTACAATGTTGCGTGCGAAGATAGGAATGCTGCGGCCGGAGCGTGGCCCGGGTTATCAATCGGCAACGTCGATTGATGTAGCTATTTCGTTTACTCATGCGCTTTCTACTATTTTATCCTTCATTTACTCATGATAAACGCATAGCCAGTGGTGGTCAGGACAACGCGATATATTTGGCTTGGCAGTAGGTTTAGCTCATTCAATTTTTCAGTGAATTTTCGTAGAAAGGGTTCCCCTGGCAGACGAATCACTAGACAGTTTCTCTCCAACCATTTTCAATTGACGAATGCCACGTCTCCTTTTAAACCTACTTACCCACCCTCCTCTGCTTGTAATAAATTTGTTATCGTTATAACATCGTTATATCGTTATAAATTTGAATAGCCTTTTCCGTTAAAATATTAGTTGTGATAGCCACATGTCTTCCTCTCTGTAACTCAAACTATTTTTGTACGATTACTTCATTTTCCATTTCTGGATATTCTGGTTTTTGCAAAATTTTCCTACGCATTGGTGTTGAGACACAACTTGCAATGTAAGTATAAATACAAAAACGTACCATTATAAATTACCGTTTAATGGTAATGGTGATAGTACGTACCCTAGTACTTCCTTATTCTTTTTAATATCGGAAATTGTGGATATACTGACACCATATTTCTCTGCCAGCGCTTTCCCACTGACACCACTATTCAACTTTTGCAATATATCCTGGTTTTCGACAATACTTAACGTTTTGTGTGGTAATTTTGGTGCCATGTTGATTCAACCTGATTCTGGGATTTCCCTTTTTATGTTCCACACTTACAATTAGTCGGGGTTTCCCATGTCATTATGATACGGCGAAAAATACATGACTTGCGATCCGAATTAGGAGATCTGTGGTCGATCCGGATTACAAGATGCATAATATAAAAGTTACAATTTTGAATTTTATCCGGATTACAAGGACATTCGGATTAGTGGACGTTCGGATTAGCGGTGCTTTATTGTACTTCTTTTTGACATTGCTTTAATAAATTTTGTTTAGTAACATTTTTAAGGTTTTCATTTGTCTCTGCCTCGTAATTTTTTCCAAATTTGCTTGTTATGTTTTACGTTTTTGTTTCTTGGTTGTTTTTGCTTTCAATTAGTTTTCGTTTTTCTTGGAAAATTAATTTTTTTCAAACAGCAAACAGTTTTTGTCTATGCTCCGCTGCTTGTTTCTTTTCATTGTCGTTTTAAACTCTTTCACATTTCCGCTTCTTGTTTGATTTTTGTTTTTCTTGGAAAATTCATTTCATGAATTCATTTTTTCAAACAGCAATTGTTTTTGTCTACGATCCATTGCTTCCGTTTCTTTTTATTGTTTATTTTTTCAAACGCCAGTTGTTAGGCTGCTATTCCGCTTCTTGGCTATTTCTTGCCATCAATTGCTTTCCGTTTTCCTTTTTTGTTTCTACAAACGTCGATTGTTCTCATTTATGGTCTGTTACTTTTGTTTCTCATTTTCTGAATCGATTCGTTTTTGCTTTTCTTCACCTTCTTCATTTCAAAAAATCGTTTTTTCGAACGTCAATAATTGTGCTTGTTCTCAAGGTCAGTTGTTTTTGTTTTACTTTATTTTATACGGTTTTATATTTTTTTCATATGCATATATGCATTCTTCCAAACAGCAATTATTTTTGCTCCACGCTCCACTATTTCTGTTTCTTTTTATTGTTTCATACCGGTTTAAGTTTCCGCTTCTTGTTTGTTTTTTACTGTCAAACAACTTTCGTTTTTTTTTTACGTGGGAGATTTAGTTCAATTTACTTTTTCAAACGTCAGTTGTTTTTGACCGTGTGTTTCAGTTCATTTTTGCTTTAACGTTATCATTTTAGGTTATTTCTAAATTTTGGCTTCATTGATCACTCTATTTGTTTACAAACTCTAAGGTCCTGATTTTTTTCTTTCTTCTTGCATGTAGATTGGCTATTTTTGAATTTGGAGCGAAAAGGGGCGTGTCGGTGTTTTCCGGGTTGGCCGTTGTTGATCGTCGCAGAAGATAATTTTGTAATTTGTGTTTGAGTCTGACCACCTAATGAATTTTGGGGATTTCTTTTCGCTCGTGGACGTTTGTTGGAAGCATAATCCAGTGCTGTAATAGCAATTAAAACCTGTGCCACGAATTTCGTTTAAGTTGACCACATGTTCGAACAGACGCGTCGCAGTTATTTATCGCTTCAGGTCCTTGTCTTAAAAAGTCTTTTGGTTCAGCTTTAAGTTCGTCAAACTCTCTTTTACTTACTTTCGTGTTTCTTCCATTAGCAAGAATTGCGGAGGATCGAAAACTCATGAAAAATCCGTGTCACTTTTCGTGATCTTGATGATTCATTTGGATTCCCCATACGAGTTTCGTGGTGGCAAATATCACCAGTCCGAGAGCCTACTTTACTTTCACCATCACAGTTCGCCGTTGGAGCCCTTGAAGGAGCTGTCGATCGGGATCGAGCCAGCGTCGTAAGCTGTAGCTCCCCCAGATTGTCCAGATTGTTCCTTAAGAACCGCGTTTTGTTGCATGCGAACTTAAACTTTCGATCTTGTAATTACATTTCCTGTGCTTCTGACAGTATTTATTGTACGTTATTTTATGAACCGTACAGGAAATGCTCGCCAGTGATTATGCGTTCGCTAACGCTTTGTAAATTTCAATTTAATTAACTTTAACGAGACTATTTTTGGGGCATTTTAACGTAACCCCCCTTATTTGTCGTTCGTTGAGCGTTCTGCTCCTTATAATTGAATGGTGTGTCGTCACGATTTTTAAAATCAATATACAGAGTGATCGATAGTTGCGTAATATACAGGGTATCTGACAAACATTTTTTTTATTGCGGAAATCAAACCCGAGGGATTCTCAAACGCTTTTAGCTACGTGTGCAATCCTAGCGGTGCCACGTATTTCACCATATTGCTCAGAACTTACATAACGCTAGGTGGCGCCCCTTTTACTTTACATCTAGGCATCGAGCTACCGACAATCCTATTGTATCCCACCCCATCTCCACTGAGCTGGGTATAATCCCAAGTAGGTTCTCGCCAACATCGACGAGTTTCCCCCAGCGTTCGCAATTCAGGCAAGGTCAGCTAGGTAGATATTGTAAGGTAGATAGCATTAATTGATCGGCTGTCTTTCTTTTTCTCCATTATTTATTGATCAGTTGTTTTTTCTATTTCTTTGTTTTTGTTTCATAGTAATCGATCGACTTGTTTTTTCCCTTTTACTTTTAATTGTCTTTTGATTTGTTTTCGTTAAAAAAAAATTATTCCGGTAATTTTTTCGGCGTCTTTTGTGCTTGTTGTCTCCCTTTGGTTTTTGTTTACCGATCAATCGATGCTGTTTAACGCCGTTTTTATTCAAAGTAATTGAAAAAAATTGTTTTAAATATCCGCACGCATTTTGAAAACAAAGTGCGCATAGAAAAATATTTTTTAGAAAATCGTTTTTAATTGGATGCATTTTCTACATTTCCGTTAATTATTAATAATATAGTATACAATTAATTATTAATAGTATAGGAAATTGGTTCTTTTAATTGTAATAAATTGAACAGTTATGTGGTTATGTATAAAACGTGAACAGGACTTAAAAAAAAAATATATTTAAAATCTTTAAACGAGAAACATAAAAAAGTCAGATTTATTTATCTTTTCTTGATTGCACTTTGACTTTCTTTTCTTTATATTCTCTTCAACTATGCTTACCCCTTGACTGGAACTGATGATTTAGTTAGTATATATTTTTAATCTCCATTCAAAGTTGTTGGTTTTTTACTGGTTCATGATTTATTTTTGATTTTTATATTTTTTACAGTATAATTTTTTTGTTTTTTAAAGTTTAAAAAAAAATCTTGCTCTCGAAGTCTTCTAATAAAATAGTTTCCTTAATTAGAACGCATTCAAACGTAATAAGAAGAAGTGATCACATTTTTCATTTCCGTTTATCACACGTAATTGCGGCCGGTATTATAATTAGTAATTATTTTCGATTGAGCATACCAGCAGATAGATAGATAACAATTTATAGAGTGTGGATGCGAACTTGTTTACTATTTTAATTTCCTCTAATAAACACTTTTGTTCGGCTCTACCGTAGAGCAAAATGCGGCGCGCAATTAATAATCCCCTTATCAAATAGAGATCAAGTTCTCTTTCCAGCGAAGCGAACTGAACACAGCTATAATTACAAGCATTTATGGTTTTAATTATTCTTATCTGGTATTAATATAATAACACGCTGGTAATGAGAAAATGCTATATTCTAGTCGTGAAATATAGAGTCCACGCCAGCAATATTAATTAGAATTTATTCGCCACTCTAATTTAGACTTGACGGGTACTAACCTAGCGATATGTTTGTTGAGTTGTTCGACGACATGTTCGGCGACGTGTTCGTTGAATTGTTGTGTTGGGTAGTGAAGAGTTAAAATAAAAACACGACGTCTTATAAAATATTTATTTATTCTTTAATACACTGATGATATAGGACGGATTCGTTACTTAATAAATTATCTACAGCTTAGTACTAAGGGTTTTCAAATTTCCTATCTAGAATTTACTATCTTACGCAAATGTTACATTACACTTTCAGAAAATACAGCTTTTTACAACACGTTAAGTACAGGCGGTTACAATAGTAAATCAACTTACACGTACAGTCTCAACAAATTGGACTTCATCTTGAATAATCACACGATTTTGAGCGACTTCTTGGCCAACATAGTTGATTATAATTTATAGTTTTAATTTTGAGCCCCCCTCCCCTCTAGACTCTGTAAGTTTTATAATACTAAAACGCTTTCATTAACATCACAAATTCTTTGAAACGGACACTGAATATGCGCACTAACACTTAACGTTTCGCCGTCGTTCGACAGCTTCGTCAGAAGTGAAAACGTTAAGCGTCAGTGCGCATATTCAGTGTCCGTTTCAAAGAATTTGTGATACAATTTTCATCGGACAAGAACCTGCTTTAATTAACGTAAACGTAAAGATTATAAAGAATCGAAGGCGTCGAAGTTGGCCATGAAAATTTAATTGTGAACCTTCATAAAAATGACACTTGTTAATTTGACATTTGAACTTGCCAAACCTAACCTTGCCTTCGAGTTCAACAGTGCGATGGGACAACTCTATTGTAATAAACGAAAAAAGACAATAAGAAAATAAGATTTACAACAAATAATTACAATAAACACCGCCAACTTCGACGCCAAATTAAAAAAAAAAAAAACACCCGATGTATGATTTGATTATTTGAGTCCTGGCCTTGATTATGAAATAAAATTATTTTGACTAAAGTACATTTAAAAAAAACAGATTGAATATTTGAGGTTAACTGCACGTAATTATTCAATGTACCACCCCTGGACTTGAATGTAACGAAAAATGCCTCCATTTTTATTTCGTTGAACGAAACGTAATTATAACCTCAATGATTTTAAGGTCAATTCGACTCAAGGAGACAATTCGACTATCAACTGTTTCTTAATCAGATGACATCAGGTCGGATCATGGCCTTCTAAATGAAAAGCGAGTTCTATCTGGCCTGCGCAAAAGTGCAGTTCAGGCGTGCTACGCCAAGCACTGCTTACAGGGCGCTTTCTTAACCTAAAATCTTGACAGTTCTGTCACATGTGAATGGTGGATGAGTTCGTGTAAGAACAATTAATGTTATTGTTGTAAAAAATTGAGCATACTGGATATTACTTACGTTGGAATAAGGTGGAGTATTTATGTCCAATTTCGACAACTTAATTTAGCATTAAACTATTACGGTTTTAGATTAAAATCTTACCTGCATATACTCAGAATTTCTGTGGTAAGTTACAACATGTATAATAAAGCTTCTTTTCTCATTGTGCGTAATTATCAACGCCCTTTTTAACACGTTTTACATTATCAAAAGTCGAAACTCTTTTATGTAACTTGTTGTAATTATTCATAACTCGAAAGTGCCAGTCTTTCTTTATTGCGCAAGCGTACTTCACTCCGACGAGATCAAATGATTTGTGCATGAATCTATAAAGTTTATACCACATAAATTATGTTGTATTACGATAATTACAATATTAATTAATTTTGCGTGAACTCACTTTGATTGACAGTAATGACAGTGCACTTCACTCATTGCCGTCAGTGCCCCGTAACCAGCGCCAAAGTGTCGACTTTTGGCGTTTTCTCGAGCACAAAAATTCAATGTAAATTTTTCAAAACGCCCAAGCCAGTTAGAACTCGCTTTTGATTTAGAAGGCCATGGGTCGGATTAAGACTTCAAACTGTCAACAAATATTAGGTTATGTTCGGTGCAGCTTGATGGTGAGGAGGCAATTTAAGTATGAAATGAAATTTCATCTTTACGACAAATAATAAAAATTTTGGTACGTTCACAATAAGCGCCTTGTCACCGCCAACTTCGACGCCAAATTAAAAAAAAAAAAAAACACCCGTTATATTATTTGTTTATTTGAGTCCTGGCCTTGATTATAAAATAAAATTATTTTGAACAAAGAATATTAAAAAAAAAAGATTGAATATTTGAGGTTAATCGCAAATAATTATCCTTGCCCCCTTTTTATTTCGTTGAACGAAACGTAATTATAACCTTAAATAATTTACCGTCAAATCTGTTAAGGTGACAATTCGAGTTTCACCTGTTTTTTAATCGGATGACATCAGATTAAGACTTCAAACTGTCAAAATTAGGTCATCTTAGGGTGCAGTTTGATAGTGCGAAGGCAATTTAAATATAAAATGAAATTTCATCATTAATAATTTTTCTTTTTTTTAATATATGTATTGATATAATAAAACTTTGAAAACTTGCAAAAAATATTTCTTTATCATTCAGGAATTGCAAAGTTATTTCTTTAGTAGCTAGGGAAAGATAGGGGGGAGAGTGGAGGGGGCGATGGAGAGAGGGGGGAGAGGAACAGAGAATTTAAAACTCACCCTGCAACGGTAGACGAATTTTCAGAATGTGTTTTACGTAGGGTGAGCAAAAATGACTGAACTTCAATTATGTAATTATTTTACTGAATAAGAGATCACGTGACTACTACTTGTTGTTGTACGCTCTTTGTTTGGTAAAACACTTAAAAATCGACAGATTTAAATTTTTCCTTAAAAATATTATTTAAAAAAAATACGATAAACGAACTAAATATGATTTTTTTTGAATAAATATTTGCTGCGACAGGAGAAATTTTCAGAAAAATGTTTGTACAAGGTGATCATAGTGACTTTTCATTCAATTACTTATCACTCCACCTGAGGACGAAGGTTATAAAAGTTATAAAAAATATTACCTAAAAATATATATGATTTTTTAAAAATATAAATAATATGTATTGCTTTCTATAAAATTTGGTTAAAAGAACTGAATGTCTTACTTATTCTCCAGAAGGAAATTTTTTTGTCCAAAAGTATAAGTAATTAAAAATCTTTGCTGTACGTTGAAGACATTTAAAAATATTATTACTTGTTGTTGTTTGTTGTCCTGAGGAAGCTGTCAACGCAGAGCAAAACGTCAACATTTAAAGCTACTTTAAAAGCTATTCGACCAATAATTTTTGTAAAAAAGTAAAAACATTATGAATAAATTTTGTTGAAACTAGTTCAGGAATTTTCAATTTTCATAATACATTTAAAAAAAGCTGTCAATCAAATGTCAATTAATTTCCTAAAAATGTAAATTATTTAGTATCGTTTAGATGTCTCTTTTTCTTGTTACTAGTGAATTGTCTTCTTCTATTACTCATTAAAAAGTAAGTAACTATTTTGTAATTTTTAGTATTTAAAAATACTTACATATATAAATTGTTTTGTAGAAACCTTGAAAAAGGAAATAAAACTTTCCGAAAGCTCGGTCGAACTTTAAAAGAGTTTCAATTGCCCCATTTTTGACTCAGCCCAGTTCTATTTACGTATTTATTTTTAAATGGCAATTGTTTTTGTGTATTAAATTTTGTGCTTTAAGTGAACATACTGACACAGCATTTACACTCATTTTATTTTCCTTCGTTGTCATTGTCATCTTTGTCTTTTTGTTGGTAAAATTTTCAATTTAAATTCCTATTTAAAAGAAAAAATTTTGTTTTTCTTTTATTTTTTTTTTGCCTTTTATTTTCTTTACAGGAATACTTTTTAATCCTAATTTTTATTATTTTTTTATTGAAATCTTGTCATTTGTTTTTGTTAATTTTATTTACCTTCCTTGAATTTTTGCTCATCTATTCTTGTCTTGTTTGTGTTTTTCTTCGCCTTTCATTTTCTTTCCAGGGAAGTTTCTCAGTCCTGGTTTCATTTTTTTTTTCAATGATATCTGGTCGCTTGTTTCTATTAATACACTCATGGACAAAAATATTCCATATTTTTAATTAGATACATTAATAAATCCAGCAAAATGTATATTTTTCTGTTTGAAATATCATTTTTATGTAACGTTATTATTTTAGGAGGCTGTGAAAAACATTTGATTTGTTTATGTTTTGACAACTGTCATAATTGTGCTGTTTTGTGAAGGTTGTGGAAATAGTGCGTTTCCTTGATAGACATTATAATAGTATATTATTATACAAGTTTCACAAGAAGGCTTATTGTAACACGAGTGAGGTTGGGGTACGACTAGCGAGCTAGGAGTGCCCCAACGGAACGAGTGTTACAATGCCTCTTGTGAAACGTGTATAATATACTATTTTTTCTACTTTGCGTCACTTATTGAACAAAAATATGAAAAATACTGTCAAAAATTTGATCTCCTTAGTATATGGGGAATTTTAGTTGTAATGCGTGGCAACACTGAAAACCTTTCGTTTTAATCAAAAGTCACATTAACCAGTTATTAATTTGTCTTATCCAGCTTCATTGTGAGTATTCTGTTAAGAATAAATAAATAATGAGTTATTTTGTAAAATCTATTAAATATTTTCAATTAAAAATTGACTAAAATTTCCCCAAAAACAGTTTCACAATGAGCTTCATTGTGAAACTGTTTTTGGTGTCACAATGAGTTCACTGTGAACGCAAAGTAGAAAAACGATATTTTCGACTAAACTTTGGTTTTGCTCTATTTTTTTTTTATTGCTTAGTGTGTAATTAAAAACTTTTTGTAAAAAGATGCGGCGAAATAACCACAGCAGCGAATCGGATACCGTAAAAGTGGTAACTTTATGACAAGAAGGTTACAGACAGAAAAATATTGCAAGAATTGTTCCATTAAATCAATCTACGGTTTCTCGGATTATAAAACGATACCAAGAAACTGGAAATTATAAGAGAAGGGCAGGACAGGGACGAAGAAGGTGCACGAGTGCTGTTGATGATCAATTTGTTCAATTTCAGTCTTTAAGAAATCGAGCATTTTCATCCTCTCGATTAAGAATTGAGACGCAAAACGTAAGAAGGGTTACTGTTAGTTCGAAAACGATAAGACGGAGATTAAAAGAAGTCGATTTGGATGCTTCCTGCCGTAGTGTCCCGTCTCTTCCAACAACATAAAAGGCAAAGATTAGAATATGCTAGAGTCCATGCTAATTGGTCCATAGAGGAATGGAAGCATATTCGTTTTACTGACGAAACAAGGATTCAACTTTGGAAGCTAGACGGACGAAATAAGGTGAATAGAAAAGTCGGAGAGCGTTATTCCAGCTGCAGCTTTGCAGATAGTGGAATAATGTTTTGGGGTGATATAAGTTGAACATTGGAATGGCCGCCATACAGTCCCGATCTTAACCCGATCGAGCATTTATGGGACATGCCGAAAAAAGAATTCGGTACAGAAATTCGACTCCTACGACCAAAGATGAACTCAGAATTGCTGCAAAAGACGAATGAAATTCGATTCCCCAAGAAAAAATCCAAAACTTTCTTTCCAGCCTACCCAGAAGAATGAGGGCATTCAAGGTCGAGGAGGAAATACGTCTTACTGAACATCACTTGTTTTTGAAACTGTTCAGTTATTAATCATGTATTATTATTTTTCTAAAGTTCCTTGTTCAATAAATTGGGTTGTAGATTTTATATACCAAGACTTATTTGCAATTTCCTTGACAGATACGTTAATTTAAGCTTAAAAAGAACAATTCAGTACAATTATATCCCCAGTGCCGGATTACTCTATACGCAAAATACGCACGCGCGTACAGCGGCAGATTTCTGGAGGCGGCAAAATCTGACACTACTAGTTTAACATGACAGACAGGGCGGCTAAAATTTTTCTCAGCGGCAAATTGTTTTCCAAACTTTAGAAGACAATTTGATGTTTTCTTATTTCCATTTCTCAAAAGCTTTTAGCTCATGTAAAGAAAGAGGGTTCTTGCTTTTTCATTTATAATAACAAAGTTGGTAGAATAGGACACTTAGCGCCATCTATTGCGCCAATAGCGTAGTATGTAAATAACTCATCGCGCCAAGGGATGTATGTAGTTTGTTGCGTGAAAAATTAGAGTAAAAATTTTAATTTTTTTAAAATTATGAGTGACTGTCGTAAAAGGTTAAGTTCTGCTCAGTATAAAGCACTTGCAGAGAAAAAGCAACGTGCACAACAGAGTGCTTTAGACAAGACTTATAAACTTGATAATTATTTTTTGACAAAGCCAAGTAAAGGCAAATTTTAATTTTAGTTTCTTCATTTCGGGGCGGCAATTTTAGCGTGCGTAAAGCGGCAAATTCTTTAATCCGGCACTGTATATCACTCCACAAATAGAAGGATAAATGAACAATATAAAAATAAGCAATATTTTTATCGACGAGTGTATTATTTTTCTAAAGTGAATTTTTATTCATCTACTCTTACTTTGTTGTTTCTAAAATTTTTAAGTTAAATTTTAACCTACAACGAAGATGTTTCCTTTTTAATTTTGTCGCCTTTTTTTTCCAGGAAATTTGTCAAATTAACCTTATTTTTTGTTGCCTCTTAAATTCCCAATAATATTTTTCATTCGAACAAAAATTTCAATCAGCGCAGCGTTTCGTTGGCGAGGAAAATGCCAACCAAAATTTCATAATTTTTTTTTTTACATTGAAGATGACAACTTAGCGTATCGAAATGCGTATATCGTATTATACGTGACAATTATACTCTAGTAAGAAGTATTTTTAATTTTATTCAATCACAAGGGAGAAATATCGATTAAAACTTTTACAAAAAAAATTGATTACGTTTTTGTTACTTTTTTTAAAACTAAGTATATAGTCCTCTCAGTTTTGTATCGGTTTTATGGTCTTGCTATAAAAAAAAACGGCAAAGAGACCGGCACTGCGATCTCTTTATCGCGTCTCTGACGCTTTTTCATAGTAAGACCATCAAGCCGATACAAAACTGAGACGACTGTACTATAGAGGTTCTATCGTGACTTTTGCCAGGCGGTGACGGCAAGAAACAGGTAATAGTTTATAAATAATAGATAAAAACGACTACTACTATTTGTTATCTATAAACTGCTCCCTGTTATTTGAAAACTGCTATCTGTTCTTTACCGCCATCGCCAAACAAAAGTCACGATAAGCAATCATACAGATTCGGTAAATGTTTAACTAGACATCCTGTTATAATGCGTGGGACAGGGAACGCACTAGAAAAATAAAGAGAGAAATTTGTGTTCAATGCCGGTTACTGCCCGCCCTGCCGGGCCGTTAGTAATTACTAATTAATTCTCCGCGAACCGAATCGAAGCAAACTTGCTACGTCCAGTACCCAAATTTCCGAATCTGTATAATGCGAGTTTGGTACGTCCATAAAAGAAGGTAAACCAGAATCCCCCCGTCCCCACACAGTATATAAACTCGTTTAATTCAACTTTTTTCTTTTTTGTTTTCAATTTTTTGAGGCGCAATTATTCAAGACGAAAGTTAAGACTGACGTTTCAAATCAAACGAAAACAAGAAGCACAACAAATTTCACCTATTCAACACGATACTCCTCGTAAGTCCCCCCCTCCCTCAAAAATTCAACTAATTAAATCACCGTTTTGCCTGAGCATTTCGAGTCGCAGTTCGTGCTCCCTGGCTTTCAACCTTAAGGAGGCGATGCTTGAGCTTCGCCTGTCCACATCGGGGGGAGTGCTGGGGCCACCCGCGTTCGGCGATAGGGGAGGAGACGTGGTGAACTCCTGCGCCGGTAGTTTTGGTCTTTGGGCCGCCGAAATGTTCGCCAGTAACGTTTGGAAGGAACTCGCCGAGGGGTAGAGGCCGACCGACGGTGGCAGGAGGGGTGGAGCGCCTCGGTGGTAATGAGGTGGTGTCGGGAGGTACCCGGGAAGTATGTGAGGGGGGTATCTGAAGCTCAAGGAGTCGAAGGGCTTGCGCAGGCCGAAAGGTAGGTTGAAAGGGTTCGGAAGTGAAGGGGCTACGACTGATGGTGTTGGGCCACCGGGTGTTTGAGCCATGTAGGGGTTGTACGGGTGTGCTTGGGGGCCGACTTTCTCTTGCTTGCGCCATTTCGCTCTTCTGTTTTGGAACCAGACCTGAAACAATTAATTTAATTGAGTTCCCGAAATCCAAGAGATCAAATTGGTTTTCGGATTGGGTGTACCATCACCATCATCGGCGTGCCTTAATTTAGCCGGTTAATGTACGAATTACCGTATTATTACGAGGCCATTTACCCACCCAGGGGCTACATTATTATGTTGTATTAATATTCTAGATATACACTTTGTGTGTCGGTGTAACAGTCACTGTTTTCGACCAATAATAATAATTGCCAGCGCCGCCGCCGCCGTTCGTGAATGAACAATTTGCGTAGGTTGTAATTTAATAATAACTAATAACACGTTGCCCGCATAAACACTTTATAGTTCACCTGGATATTATAATCATTTATTTCCTCTAATTATAAAAATTTTAGCTGTTTACCGACGGCATTTACATAGATATTTTAATTAAAGGTAATAATTCTTGTACAATTACCTCAATTAACTTCAATGTGTGCGTTTAACTGTTTTGCGCGCGGACTTTGAATTATTTATGTGTAAACAGCTTGGCAATAAAATTTTGAATGCATTAATTAGTTCAATAATGTGGAGTGAGTTTCCCGATCCAAAAATTCAAACTCCTCCAAAAACCGATATCCCTTTTGGGCTTACCCTATGATGTTTGCTCACCCAAATTTCTTTGTAGTAGTGGAAACAATTTTTTTAGTACTTCAAAGAAATTTGTTACTTTTATAAAAGATAGAGCAAAAAAATAACTCTTGTTTAATCAAGCAAGAAATCTTCGAGACATATTTAATAAAAGTATCTCACGATAATAAGTTTTTTCTTTTTAAAGAAAGGGTATACCTCCTCCCGTACGTAATCTAAATTAAAGAAGAAAATTACGTGTTATTATAAACTATAACGTAAATTATGCATTGTAAGTTTCTAATTTTATAAATTTAATAATGCGGTGTAATGGTGCGGACCAGGTAGGATGGAGGTAATTACTTATGGTACTACTGTTGGCGGCTAGAGGTTCGTGACGGTGCACATTCTGAAGAGCCGGGCTCATCTTAATCGAGTACTCCTTGATATCGCGATCTTATCGACATAGATTAATTGGCTGCCGACTACGCAACGTTATTGTGATTGGTTGATTACTTGGGGCATTACACTGTTATCGTTACAATGGGATCTTATTTAGAGAGGCCGATTCGGAGATTCGTTGCGGTTTTCTTTGCTTTTATTTTAGGATGGCGAACTTTCGAGTTTCCAACGACGACAGCTCCCTCTACGATATGTTGAGGTTTCACTTTTTCTAATTAGATACATTAATGATTTAACAAATCCATTTCGAAAGTAACCAGAGCAAAAGTTATCATCGAATGCAATAAAAGCTACAACGAATAAAAGCTACACTTCCAGCAGCAAAATTCCCTGTGAATTAATTACAACGAGGCAGTCATCCTCGACTTCTTCTTCTT
Source organism: Dorcus hopei (assembly GCA_033060865.1). Lineage (NCBI taxonomy): Eukaryota > Metazoa > Arthropoda > Insecta > Coleoptera > Lucanidae > Dorcus > Dorcus hopei. Next base: position 11,216,236 of record CM065422.1, read on the forward strand.
CTTCTTCCCCCAGGATAAACGTGCGCGGAATTAATTGAATCCTGTCGTGAACGTCGGTCGTTCAAACCGAAATTTCCAGCTCTAATACATCGAACGGATAACGGAAAATGTCGTGACTTATTTAAATCTTTAAATGCTATATTAAATCGTTCGTGGAAATGCGTTATTTTTTTTAAACACATGTTAATAATTGTGTGAATTTGTGTGTAATTGAGCCGAAGAAGGAAGTGAACGGTTTAATTAAGTTATTAACATATTGGTCTATTTCTGTATAATCTTTGCGTTCGCTTTAGTTAATACTGGATTTGGTGTTGTAATTAAATTAATTAATTCATAAATTAAAAAAACTGGCAGGTCCTTAAATACTTAATAAACATTTACGAACCGACTTCACTTTTACCTGTACAGAATAGAAGTTGGAGAACTGCACTTTCTTTTCCAAAAAGAAAAATTATTCTATAAAAATTGTGTATTATTATTTATTTTTTAACTGTTTACAATGTGCATTTATTAATCATTTCAGATTCACTTAAATAATTTAATTTCCAAGTCAATTATGGCTGTTTTTTTTTTTTTAAATTAGGGTTATCTGGAGTAAATATGAAATCAATCGCTTTATTTCAGAATTCATAAGTGACTATTCACCTGAACATACATATTTTTATCTGAATCCCATGGAATGGGATCAAAATTAAAGTTCTCACGGAAAGAACTAAAACGCAGGAGACTGTATTTTATTTTTATTTAAAACGAAACGGAAATCTTATGGAGCAAAGATAAAACTCAAAACGTGACTTAAGACTTGTGAACCCTTTTGGACGCTTAGGAAAAATATCGCTATTATCTCGAGCTGACGCCGTAAGAAACCGATAATTCGGCAATTCAGAATGATTCTTGCAGAATCATCAAACGGAGGTGAGGTCAGCGCGGAAATTAATAAAAACCACACCTATCTGCCATCTCGCGACAGCTACTCCTCGGTTAGAACCTTCTCGCGGGACAGAAATTTCGAATATAATTGGCTCACGTGACGTTAACCACTTTTACAAAATTGATAAGAAAAAGTTTTAAATATCGCTGCGGGACAGAAAAAGAGTTCAGTTCCTGGGCGCGTTTATTTATTTTCTCTTCAAAGTCCGATTTGTTTTTCATGAAGAATCAATTAATTAATTAAGGGTACGGTAAGAAAAGGGGCGCTGAGGGCGATTCCTGGCTATACATATGCGGACTAATTCCAGACACGATCAAACAAAGAAACTGCGACTTGCGTCTTTTTTGGTTTGTGAAAATTTTGGGCAAAAGAGTGAGAAATTTAGGAAAAGGTAACAGTCATCGAAATTTTGTCTGGAGCCAGAGATTTAGATTTTTCTATCTTTTGAACACCCTTTTCGTTTTGCAACCCCTAAAGCCCCTTATAATGGTAATAATAATGCTCCGATATATCGATCAAACTTTTTTGAGTCCGATTCTCTTAGCACGGGCACACAGGCGGCGCTGTGGTACTTGAAGTTCGGAATTTCTACATTCAAAAGTTCGCGTGCTAAAGCGAAAATATACATAATATTTTTTTTAATGATAATGCTTTGTATTTTGTATACATAAACGAATCTCTACAGGGTGGACCAATAGTGCGTATTCGGAAGATAGAGACTTTATTATTGCACATCAAAACATACCGTGTTTTTACGTTTAAATGCCAATATCTAGAAAAGTATTACATTTAGGTACGTAATCATCTTATAAAAAAATTTTCCATTTCTAAAGGCGAATCAGATAAGTGCTGGGTGTTCCATTTAAAAAAACATAACTTTGGGTTGGCACATCCAGACGAAATACCCAAGCGACTGTGGAAAAGAAACTCATGTCTTAACTTAGAACAGACACCTTTGGATTACAGCTCTGTTTTGCTTTCGAATAAAAACCTTTTTGTAAAAATATAAAACAAAATTTATTTTATATTTTAATGAAACTAGTGGTTTTATATTTGAGTTAAGAAAGGTTGATAAATAAAACTCAAATGTCAAGTTGACAGCAAAATCTGTATTTAGCTATGATATTTTATTCCATAGCCACCTGAGACCTGAAATTTATTGAGTCATGCGTTATTAGATTATGCAGGACATAATAAATAAATAAGAAAATCAGTGTACTTTCTATTCAAGTCGTCCTTGATAAATAGCAAAAGTAAAAAAGACGAGAAGAAATAAACTTTCACCACAAACCAATAGATGTCGCTTCTGTAAGTACATATATCAATTTTGTAAGTGCAAGTTTAATCACTACTTTGTTTTTACGAAATTCTTTTTTCTTGTCCATGCCGAGTCCGTCCTGATTCATTTCTGAAGTTCAAAAGATGGCGCTTCAGGCGGCTGTGAATTACCGTCACTAAATAATTACAGTACCGCAATTAGCCACAATTTTAGTGCAAAATATTGGGGGGAAATTTAAATGTCTAACACTAACAATGATACACTTGGGCATTTTAGCCTTTTATTTGACAGGTGTGAAGAAGCTTGATTAAACATGCCGGAAAGAAAATCACTAGAAAAGTCGGCCATTTAAACTTGCCGGAAAAAAGTCCTCATCTTATTTTAACCTCATGTAATGAAACGGGATGGAGATATTCTGAGTGCATTCTTAGTGCACAATTTAGTCCCAGTGTAAAACGCTATGACACAGAACGCCATCTCTGGTTGAACCACTGAGTTATTTATTTCAAACTCATCGATTTTTGACCAGATTTTAATGCAAACATTTATTTATAATAAATTTCACTTTTTTTAATTGTTGAATTTCTCCAAAATATTTGACGATTCTTTTGATTTCACAACGTCATTAAATTCAATCAAAATTCAAGAACGATAGTTAATATAACTACTGATTCATAGATGTCGTTTCCAATGATTTTTTGGATTCATTCTAAAAGTAAAAGCTACTTACTTTTAGAACACAAACATTTTTGTATTTGGCTAAACTTTTCTCTCGCGACTTTATTAATAATAACAAACATCCTTAAATACGCTCAAAGAACTTTCGATGCTCCTCAAAAGGTGTCTCTGAGGCTTCCTAAATTATTTCAAATAATTTTGTTTCGGTAATTTTTTTTTTAATTGTGGAAATCACATTTGATGAAGCTTTCTCTCACAAATTTGTGCTGACGTCTTTAAATTCAATCAAAATTTCAAAAATCATGGTTATGTTAGGGACAGGTGGTTAAAAATGATAACAGAAAGAGGATGAATTATCCCTTACTTTCAACTTTATCAATTTTTGCAAGGCCTCGTCGAAACACTATGTCCTTCTAGATGTCTCGACGAGAATAAGAGAGAAGTTCTATTTTTATGCCCAAACTATGTCTTAATTCCCAAAATTAATTAGGTACACCACAATTTCTTCTCCTCACAATTTTACTGAAATTTTAATCAGGTCATAAAGGACCCAAGTAATAATTTCTTTGTTTGTATGGTAATCAATTAATAAATTCTCACCCAACCATGGAACTACAGAGATACAGAAAGATGGATGGATTTTTGGAGATCACTATGGCATTCTGTAAATGTTGATTACGCCATCGGACTTGTGGAGTTACACCCGACAAGACGGGCACTGGCTGTCTCATCTGTCGTGCTATGCCATGGCCTTTTATATGACTTTACAAAGGTCATTTCGATTATGTAGTATTTTGTGCCAGTTTCTCTAAGATTCATAATGCCAGGCTTTTTTAATGTCGCTGCAATTCTTTGAATTTGCAAAGGTCAATCATGACTCTCATCTGCCAAGGCTTTTGATAAAGCGAGCCGCTCATACGTTTGCTTACACAATCCTACAATCTTTGGGTGGGCGAATTTTTCGCGCTCGCATTGTTTTGAGTTTAACTTATGTAATGAGCTTAAGGCCGGGCGCAGACTGATCAAGCAAAAACGTCTTCAGACAAAACGTTTTGTGGCACTGAAAAACATTTTGTTTTATCTTGCAACAATGCTGCATGCATAAACGTTTTACAACAAAACTATTTTGTTTTGTTCCATAACGCTTTGTTTGAGTGAAATGCACATTGATGATGCAAAACGACTTTAGTCAAAACAGTCGGCTGAACGAACGTCAAACAAAAATTTATATTTGCACTCCCAACACGCTGCATTTTGTTGTAATCTGTTGGATGGTGTCTGCTGGTATGCGCACACTGATTATACAGAAAACGTTTTTATACAAAGCAATTCGTTTTGTCGAACAACGTTTTGTTAGATATTCCTGCACACTGATTAAGCAAATTTGTCTCTTCACACAACAATTTGTTTAACAACGTTGTGTTTTGTTGGCAAGTATTGTTTCATCAGTGTGCGATGGTACCTCTTTAATGCATGTAAAAAACAGGTTACGGCAAGTTCAAAAAAAACGTTTTGTCTAAAGACGTTTTTGCTTGATCAGTCTGCGCCCGGCCTAATGCTTATGAAATGCTCGATTTCTTACAGTTATTACAGCTATTGATTTGTAGATGGCGCTTCAAAAGATAAGTATGGCGTTTTCTTGGAATAACATGTCCGATTTTGTGTATTTTGTTGCTTTCTTGGTTCATCAAGTTCACGAATGAAATTTCGTTATAGTATTATAAATGAGATTTAAATAGTAGTAATAAATTTAAATATTGTTTTTGTTCATATGTTCTTAAATTTGCTTAAACAAAATGAACAACATCTTTGGAACAACGCAACGTTCGTTGTTTGCGAAGAGGCTTGTAAACCAGTACCACTATTTATCAACACCCTGTATTATTTCTTCTCATTATTATTTATTATTCTTGATTGGAATATTTTTTCATTTCACTTTAAAATTTATTGTAGTAATTAAAAGAAAGGAAAAATTAAACAACGTAAACTAGTTGACTTATTGCATATAATTATATGCGATCGCTTTTTTTGCATCAACGATACTAATTAATTAATTAATTGAAAGCTGCCGTAATTACGGTTTATAATTAGCGATATGAATATCAAAGTTACCGTGCGTAATTATTAAGTTATGTCGCAAAAAGCCAACTACAATGAAACCTAAACACTTGTCCGTAATCGAATATGTCACGGTCACACTCTTAATAGATTGGCTCAAAACGAATTCAATATAAAACAAAAAAAAAATCATTGTGTTTCTAACTCGAAATTTAAAGAAATTAATGAAAAACGCTCCATAAATTACAAATACAAACAACCTGTTTTGAAGAAAGCTGACGAAGCGTATCACGTAATAGTTTGAAGACAAAAATCCAACAAAACGAGTCCATAATGAGATATAGAACAGCTTATTTTCGGCGGATTGCTGAATTTCACGCCTATATATTCATTTATAAAACTGACAAAGATCGCAGCATGCCTAGTAATGGCCCCCGGGAGGGAAAAAAAGGCCTTAACAATAGGTCCGGACTAATGATATCGTCTACTCCGTAATTGCTTCGTTTTTTCGTCACATTCTCTCTCAAAACGCTGCGTTTCAATCAATTTATTTCTCATTTTCTGAAATGAATTAGTGAAAATAATATGGATCATTTAGCAGAAGTAATTTACGTTTCTTTTGTTCAACATTTACTATTAAAATGGTGTACATACGAGGACTATTCAGAAAGTTATCGAGGTTGTACATAACTTGCGCATAAACAATGCAAATGCACTTGCATTTGTTTATCCTACTCACAATCAGTACTCACGGGCAATAAAAATTTAAACCTTGTTGAAATAAATATCGAATAATAATTTTTAATTAAATTTAATTAATTTATATAAAACGGCCATAGCTCACCTAATATTACTTAATATAATTTAGTATAAAAATAGGATGTCATACGGTGGATGTTCGTAAAGTTCTGGATATTATATTGAGACAAATTTTTATGATTCTGTAACATTCATTATTGTTAAGATTTTTAAAAAATATTTAATTTTTTTTTAGTTTGTTTGAAACCTGTCGTGAATTCTTTAATTAAATTATGTGAAAAAATAAATACATAAAAACGAAGGGTTATAAATTAAAAATAATATTGTAAACGTTCTATCAAAAGATAAACGAGCACGAAGCCATTAAGCACGTCGAGCGAAAACGAACAAAAAAAAAAGATTCGTAAAATTGGACTGCACCAGAAAATTACCTGACGAAATTAAAAAAAGTTTCTTCTTCTTCTACATCACCAAATCATTAAAATCCGAGGATAATTAAATTAAAAACCACGATTTTCATACATTAACATATCAAAAGCGCCGCCTAAATTTGAAACAATATGTTAGTTTGTAGTAATAGGCTCGATGGGGTTCACATCAGCAGGGTGGCATTGAGCTAATTTCGAAAGCAGCGGGGCGCTTGTATTTTGGCCCGCCCCTGTTTGTGCGCACCACACTTTCCCATTTTTAAATTTATCATGTTTATACCACGCATTATTTCATCTTTAATGTTTATTGCGGGTACGCATGAAACCGACAGAATATTACTATACATTTTTAATTTATTTTAATTTTTTTAATTTAATCCACTGCGGGGACGTTCTTCCCCATTCCCCATTCAAGTTTATATAATTAAGAAATGGTAAAGACGAAACGACTAATCAACAAAATTACTAAAAATTTAAAAATAAATGTAGGTCATCAATGCCTATATATGATACACTGCAAACTAGTATTAAAAAAAACCTCGAGTGACTTGGTGATTGTCAGAATCGATTAATTCTAATCGCTGCATTAATTGCGAGGTTTTCTTTTCTGAAATAACAATAGAAAATAAGCCTCGCAATTATTTTGCAATTAATAAACGTTGACTGACGACTGTTGCAACGCGAAAACAATCCGGAGAGGAGGCACAGACGCAAATCCGCACCCGTGAAACAATGCATCGCACTACGTAACCTTCACAAACCACAATTCTTGTGAAATAGAGACATGTAATTTATTTAATTAAGCCTAATCGTTCGACTCCGTGACTGTACATTCTGTGCCCGAAAAAATGAAGCTTGAAATGACTCGCTTCCTTCACCACTATGTCATTTGCTTGCAACAGGTGTCTCGATGCTTTTCTCTCTTTCGCTCGCTCTTTCCACCAGAACGACGATAACACAAACGCAATTATATTTCCTTTTCTTTTAATATCGAAACTTCGGTAAATAAAATGGCGATTCTAATCGCACGCTGTTTCTTTTTGCTGCTTGATTGCAGTAAAATAATTTAACTCCCGAGTTGTGTTGAGTAACGGCGATGGATAACGGATTTTTTTTTCTGTCTGAATATAAGAATTACAATTTAAATTATTAACGCGTTTCTAATCGTGATGACTAGATTATAAAGTATAAAGAAAATATAACTTTGTATAAACTAAAAGTGTTTAATCATACTATACATAAAAGTCGCACTGTACATAGTTTTGGAGAATGAGCGAAAAGTATTGAAGAAAACAAGAAATGATATAGTGTGAAGTTACATACACAAGGAAGTAAACAATTCAGTCTCAGAAGATACTGAACAAGACCAATTGAAGTAAATGAGAGATAATGAAAGGTCATAAAACAAATGCTAGAACAAATAACGCAAGTGAATGGAATAAAAATGTGTATTGGAAAGTTCATGGGTAATACAAATATAAATAAAGGTGGATTAATATATATATATAGGAAAAAATGACAATTGAAACGGTGTAAAACAATAATGAAAATAGTAAAAGCAAAGACGATTTCAAAAGTCGACAAGAGATGGCGGCGTTCCTAACCACTGAAGCACGACCAACTTCATTTAAGAACCGTCTACAAGATTCACCTCTTGGTTAATACAAATGTAAATGAAGACGGAGATAGTAAAAGCAAGAAACATTTCATAAGTCGACAAGAGATGGCGTTCCTAACAACTTACAGACGACTAATTTCCTTTGTACACCGTCTACAAGGTTCACTCACCTCATGATTAATACAAATATAAATTAAGGTGGATGGTCTAAAACAATAATAGAGACAGTAAAACCAAAAAAGATTTCATAAGTCGTTAAGAGATAGCGTTCGTAACCACTTAAGCACTACCAACGTCATTGGCTACTGTTCTTTACGTATCGAGCACTAACCAACGCTCAACGCTCCATGTAAATCCAGCTTAACAGGAATGCCGTATCACTCCGAATGACAACTTGGCTTCAGAGCAACGAAGTCAGAATGTATGGAGGAACGGCTTCTAGTTACCACTTTCGTTCCCACGGAGTGTGTCCTCCTGTGGTTTCTGACTCGATGGCACAAAAAATCCAAAATGGTGGACCAGGATCCAACGTCGCCATCTTACTTTCAACAAGGGCATACCACGAGGACGATCGCCAAGCAGCTCTTACTCACCGGAACTCCGTGAATAAATAGGCGGAACCAATTAAGAATATTTAAAAAAAAGCCTAGATAAAAGAGAACACAAATAACGTCGCACGATGTAACGCTAAAAAACGTACCTGCCGTAGATACAACGGAACAAGCTTGGACAAGCCTCGAAAAAGGCATTCGTTTTCGTCGCAAACAAAATCAACCCTCAGTACGGTCTGTTTGCAAACGATTAGTCACATCGACTCATCGACTGAAAGGAATTTACCTCATTACCTTGAAACGTCGATCAACGCGAACGGTTCGCGGGAACGTGCAGAGATCTATTGGCCAATGACAAACTTGTAATGTTTCCTACTCTCGACATGGGCCAGTCTCATTATAAAAGATTAGGGTAGTTCAGACTCGTATAACATTCTAATGCGGAATTTCCGGACTAGTCCAAGTTACGAGGCTAAATTTCGACGTAGTTATACTTTCGTCAATATACAGGGTGACTCGAAAGTTAGAAAATAAATTTAACGAAATTTTCACCCGTAACAGTGCCCTGTAATTTACGTTCATTCTTTACCCAATTTTTACATGTAAATTATTAATTCTTTACTCAGTTTATTGTTTACGTCAAGAATGTAAAAAATGTAAAGAACGCAAATAATATATTTTTGACCGATATAAGTAGAGTGCAAAAAAATGGCGAATTAATACCACATTAATAGAACATTTTGTGTTATATTCAATTCATTCAGAATTTCAGTTCTGTCAAGTCAATAACACAACTCAAAAACTAACCTGACTTTTAATTCTTTACATTGTCTACATTAATTGAACATTTTATATTCAATTCATTCAGAATTCCAGTGACTTTTGTCAAGTCAAGAACACAACTCAACCTCACTTTTAATTATTTTTTCTTTACATTCTTTACATTTTTACGTATATTTTACATGAAACGGATTAAAAGGTACAAATATAAATTAAGGTGGACGGATAAACATCAGACGGTCTAAGACAATAACAGAGACAGTAAAAGCAAAAAAGATTTCATAAGCCGACAATAGATGGCGTTCCTAACCACTTAAGCACGACCAACTTCATTTAAAAAGCTTCTAGAAGGTCCACCTCTTGGGTAATACAAATACATATAAGTTAAGGTAGAGGGATAAACACTAGACGATCTAAAACAATAATAGAGACAGTAAATGCAAAAAAAGATTTCATAAGTCGACAAGAGATGGCGTTCCTAACAACTTAAAGACGACTAATTTCTTTTATAAACCGTCTATAAGGTTCACTCACCTCTTGGTTAATACAAATATAATTGAAGGTGGATGGATTAACATTAGACGGTCTAAAACAATAATAGAGATAGCAAAATCAAAAAAATCCAAAAGTCGACAAGAGATGGCGTTCATAACCATTTATGTACCACGAATTTCATTTAAAAAGCATATACAAGATTCACCTCTTGGTTAATACAAATGTAAATAATGAAGGTGGATGGATAAACATCAGATGGTCTAAAACAATGATAGAGGTAGTAAAAGCAAGAAAGATTTCAAAAATCGACGAGAGATGGCGTTCCTAACCACTTAAATATGACCAACTTCATTTATGTAGCGTCTACAAGGTTCACCTTTCGGATAGTACAAATATAAATGAAAGTGGACGGATAAACAGGAAATAATGACGATTGAAACGGTGTTGAAACAATAATAGGAATAGTAAAGACAAAAAAGATTTAAAAACTCGACAAGAGATGGCACGCGTAGCACTTCATCACCTGCACAAAGTCCACCTCACTTAAAATTACCAATTTATTGAAAACAGCTGCAAACAGAGTGCACCAATTAATGGTCCTGTCAATTTTTTTTTAATGCAAATTGTTTTAACTACATAAGATATATACATAGGTATAGAGCCTCGTAAAATACTTATGTATTTCGATTTTGTTAAAAAGAAATTATTAAATTTTCATAAAATTCTTTCTTCATGGAGTGTTTTTTACGTGAAAATATTGTGCGAATGTTACAACTACCGGTTCATAGATGGCGCTATAAACTGTCAACCGTTATATTCGACTTAGATTTTCGATTAAGAGGCGGCAAATACGAATCTTTACGGCGAACGAGAAAATAAAATTCAAGTAAATTTCAAAAATCCTATTGCTTTATATTTCCAAAAATTGTACGAGTTTTTCATTTTCGAAATACAGCAGAATTAAAAAAAAACTAGAAATTGTAAATTTGGTTGCATTTGTTAATTAATTGTCTACTTGACAACAAGGACTTGACAAAACATAACCTTTTAAAAAATCTAACCTATTTATTTATAAACTGACGTACCGTCAAATAATTCTAACCTATTTCTAATAAAGTCTTTTTCACACTATGAAAATATTGACAAAATGTGCCAATATTTTTTTTCCCCGTTTTTATTGATTTCAGCTGTATTCGTTCTGATTAATTTCAAAGAATTTAATAATAATTTTCGCCGGCGATCAAAAGATGGCGGCGCTTTATACATTGCAAATCCCTTTATGGAAAATAACTTCTGCACATTCTGATCAAAATTGTTTTTCATATTCCGATTATCATTCTTAAAACACACCAAAAGAAGGCTCTGGAATGTCCATGGGTATTAAAGTCCCTAGTTAAAGAAAGCACCACATTTACCGCCATTTGAGTCAAGCCACGTTAAATTAAACGCGCAAATTTAAAACTGAACGTAACAGGTAACGTGATTTCAAACTTGGCGCGCTTATTTTGACTCAAAATGGCGGTAATTGCGGTACTTTATCTATCTAGGGACTTTACGAGGTATTTTCAAAGCATTCTCCGTTTCAGTGATTTTCTTTTCAAAGAATTTGTTGGATTTCCTCAACATACTTGGCAAGGGGGTTTTTATTCAACAACGCAGTGCAAAGTATTATGTGAATATTAAAATTATGTACTGGCTTATACATAGGTGGCGTTGCAACCTTTCAACTGGTAAATTCGAAATCGACGAAGGGACGGTAAAAGCAATTAAGAAAAAAAATAGTAGCGAAGCAAATTGCAAAATTCTAGTAGGATTTATGTAAATCCTAAATAAATTGTTTTGTTTTTTAAAATTCATATAAAAATTCATTCTAAATATTATGTACAGGGTGTCCCATTTTCGATGGTATTCCACAGGTATCTTCGTTAATAATGGAAACAGAGAAAAACCGAGCACGCAATATTGGGTCAACTTTTTTTGCTAATTTGAATGGCCAACTTAAAAATTTGCTGTTCCTTGCCATTTTCGCGGTACAGTTGAAAAACGAAAAATTCATCAAATTTTCAAACGCGCATATTTTTTTTATTTTTAAAGATATCGAAAATTGATAAAGGCATTTTTTATTCAACTTTTAACGTAGATCATGATTCAAGCAGAAAAATACCCTTTTTAATGATATCAAAGCCAACTATGACTTCCATTAAAAAAAAAACATTAGTTGTGGTTATATCTCGGTTATTATGAACTTTTGGTGCGATTTGATTAAAGAATCATGATCTACGTTGAAAGTCGAATAAAAAATGCTTTTATCATTTTTCGATATCTTTAAAAATAAAAAAAATATGCGCGTTTGAAAATTTGATGAATTTTTCGTTTTTCAACTGTACCGCGAAAATGGCAAGGAACAGCAAATTTTTAAGTTGGCCATTCAAATTAGCATAAAAAGTTGACCCAATATTGCGTGCTCGGTTTTTTTCTATTTCCATTATTAACGAAGATACCATCGAAAATGGGACACCCTGTACAGAGTGTCCCGACGGTGTGTATTTCTTCTGTGGAGCCTATAGGAATAACAAGTAGAGAAAAAAGGATTAAGAAAGTTATACTAGACATCACGCAGCACATTTTAAAATTATTTTCAACTATATAGGTTGTTGCAGAAAGTGGTGGTGCATACCCAGCGATTTTTTTTTAATGGAACATCTTGTATATTCTTATAAATTTGGATGTCCCGCGGAGAGATGATTATATTAATATAAAAATTGTTACAGTTCATTTCTTTCATTCCTGTTCTGAATACCCCCTGTATATGCATCGCCACCGCCCAGCCTTCATTTCTGTTCCGAACACGCCCTGTATATGCGAAATTCGACGTGTCGGATCATTCCTTGGACCGCGTCGTTGTACATGTTGCAGTCAGTGTAGGAATACCCGTATTTCGCCGGCGTAATTTTCTTAAACTTTCGTTTTAGCATATTTCTATTAACAGGACCTTCATTTATTTAAACAAATTCATTTTATATAGGTAATCCCTCCTTAATTGAGTTCAAAATCGCGTGTATGTGAGGAATTGAACGAATTATAGCGAAGTTCTACTTCTGGACGCGTATTATGCGTGACCTTTGTCCTTTCAGCCGATTGGTTCCCGCTATTACTAAGAAACGGTGTCTCGCTTGTTTAGAATCCTTCCTTGTTTGTCAAACGAGAAATGTTGCGCCATTGTCAGAACGAAACTTGCCGTCTCTTGGGTCACACTCTCTTTTCGTAAATATTTTTATGTGTGCGTGCCATTACATCGAAGGGATGTTAGTGCATTTCTACGGCTAATTGCCGACTCTGATTAGACCCAGGTGTAAGACAGGAAAACCGCGTATCCCGTGGGTGTCACAGCTTCGCAATAGACCGAGGTAAGTTCCATACGCAGCAACTCTCGGTTTGACTTATGTGTTCGTTTTGTTTCATTTCTTATAGGCTTTTCTCGTGAGCTTTTCTCGTGAGCTTTTAGCGTGAGCTTTTATCGTAAGCTTTTAGCGCTTTAATCTGGAACCTACATCAAGAGGTATTTCTCGTTGGGTGCATCGCGAATTACGGCGGTGAAGGCTCCCTCCCTCGCCCCTCTACGCGGAAGCCGGCACATTACAAAGGGCCGCGGCGGCATCGCCGCAAAGACACCGACAGACACGCCGAACATCAAAGGAATAAAGGTCGGAGCGTTTTGATTTCTTTTCGTAGTTTTGAGCGATATTTCGCGGATTTTATTTCGGATCCATGGCTTTAATTTTGTCGCAATAAAACTTGCAACTTATTGCATTCTCTTGCATTTTGTGGCATTAGTGACGATTTGAATTATTTTAAGATAGATATGTAGCGATTTCGGATCCGAAAAGTTAGGTCTATGGTCTTGTTGTGTACTTAGATCGATCGACTTGCGTTGAATTTGTTTTATTTTATGTTTATTTGTGTTTTAGCAATAAAAGTGTTCATGTTTTGGACGTAACGTGTTTTCTTAATTTTTCACGCGATCCCTTTCACAAAAAAAATTAAGTGGCGCCTGTTTTGGTTTGGCCTTCGCGTTTTGGTTAGAGAACCCCCTCCCGTCCCACTGTGCTGGCTGGCAACATTGGAGTAAAGTTTCGCTCCAATGTAAAACTTCTGCCTATCTACGCAGGTAGGTAGCAAAATATATAGATTTCGCTCAGCTATTTTCGTAAGAAAATTTTTTTTCGAAAATTCCTTAAAAATTTACAAATTTTGAACTTATGTTGCTGACTATGGAAATGGCACAGACTTACGAAATTATAACAAAATATTCTTATGACTTTGGACTTTTTGAAAATATGAAAAAAGTTAAAATATTTTTTAGCATTATACAGGGCAAACAGTATTGCGAAGCATTCAGTATCTCATTTTTTTTAATGGAATGACCTATTTTTTATTTCAGAAAGGGGTAGTTCTTAAACTTAGCTTTCTGCTGATACCAGGTTATATACAGTCGAAGCTCCGTAACTCGAACTCCCAAGGGACTTAAGATTAAATTCGAGTTATAGAATATTCGAGTTAAAGGACATGAATACATACATATGTATTTCTTTACATATTTTATTAAGAAGTAAAAAAAACATATGTAAACATTAGTAAATACGTACATCAAAATTTAATCACCATTTAATTAATTTTATTGCCGATTAAAGTAATTGGTGATTAAATTTTGATACAATTTGTTTCATAAAAATGTTCAATTTTATTTAATAAGGAATAGACAGAATCCGTTGTATTTTCTTCCAGCGTGAAGAAACATTTTACAATCTCAAAACTATTCTGTATTAAGAATACAAGGATTTCTAATTGTATTCTGAGAAAACTGTATTGTCGATGCTTTATTTTTAATAATCGTGGATAATGTACTTGCTGGTATTTTGTATTCTTCAGCAATATTTTTCTTTTTGACACCACTCTCGACTTTTTTTAAAATTTCAAGCTTTTGTTGAACTGTAAGACTTTCTCCGTCGATCAATTAAAAAAAAAAATTCTCGATATTTAAAAATTTTTCTGTTTCAATGTTTTTGTTTTAATTGTTGAATTTCCCCGACATATTTGGCGAACGTTTTGGTTTCACAACATGGTCTTAAAATTCTAATTTTATTTCCATATTCGGAGAGTCATTTTTTTGGCTGGCCAAATACTTATCAGTACCTCCTCGTATTATGAAAAACTGCCCTTGTGTTGAATAGTTCAATCCTAATTAATTAGGATTGCAATTTATTTTCCGTTGTAAAAATTGTCCTTATCCTGTGAATACCTTGCACGGATTCTTGTGCAGGTTCAGATAAAGCGATGCGGAAAATTAGCAGCGCGTAATTAAACGAGTTATGCGTAGAAACTATATTTAAATTATGAGTTCGCATAAGTTAAATGCCAATAATTTCCATTGCTTATATCTCGTAATTAATGCGTTTCTTTATAATTAATTTAATAATAAATAATTATTGCTATTATAGCGGCTCGCGGACTTAATGGAACGGGAATGTAATCGCGCACACGGACAACATGTGTTTAGAGCATATTTGAAACTGTTTAAAGGCACTTATTACTCGACATGACAAGATATCATAATAGTTTGAGATGTCTATTAAAATTTTACGTCAAGTATACATATTTGCCTCTCGAATATAGAATTTTAGAAAACTCTAGTCTTTAATCAAAAACTTGCAAAATTGAAAGTAGAATTAGCTTTTCAATTATTATAAACGTACATACATACAGTTGCGTCAAAAAAGAACGGCACACTATTTTAAACGTCAATTTTCTAATACTAAAACTCTTACTGGGTGGTTGTAATTATAAACTGATACTTATGGATGATAAACAATAAGTATTACTGTTTGTCATCCGTAAGTATCAACTCATAATTACAATTACCCAGCAAAAGTTTTAGTATTAGAAAATTGACGTTTAAAAAAGTGTCCCGTTTTTTTTTGGCCGCGACTGTACGTGATTAAATCGCTTGATTTAAAAATTAAAAAACAGTCTTTCGAAAAAACAAATGCTACTTTTTACCGTCACCAAAAAGTCCACGTAAAATATCAACCACCTATAGTGTGAGTGTGAATATTTTTCACATATTGAAATCACTTTCGTTTAAATTAAAAAAATAATACTATATTTTTCTAAAAATTATTTTCCTAAAAATGAAAAAATGATCCAGGCCCCTATTCGGGCCCTCCAGTGAAAAAAAAATGCAATTTCTAATCATCACAGCTTTTCTATGGTCATTCGCAAAACGCGTGTAAAATTTCGACCCGGAAACTAGTCACGAAACCGCCGAAATCGTCGTCAAAAAAATTTACTATGAAAGGAGATTCCGTGCTGACGTCACGCGCCGATTTACTAAATTTTTAGGAATCGAAGTAGGTCACAAGGTCGTTGGGGTATTGCTGAATGGCTGACATTCATTTGTTTCTGCGAAGCACTTCGCTCTTCCGGAAGAAAGTCGTAAGAAAAGCGATAAACGCGCTATAAACTTAAAAAATATCGTTTCAATTGGTTTAATCACGATTTATATAAATGTGAGAGTTATATTTTGAGTAAAATTGTTATTTACTTTTGGGGAGTTTCACGCGAAGCAGTTGGCAGCGTTGCGTCACTGTTTTGGCGTCCGTCAGTTATCGCACGTAGCAAATCCATTTATTTTATGTAATTTTGATGAAAATTGGATGTTAATGATCGTGGGGGACTCAACAGTAACGTAAGTATCGAAAACTATGTATGTATATGAAAACAGGGTTTTCGCCGGAGGTTATACAACATAACCTCAAACTTTTTTTTATTGAATGTAAGTGCAGATGCATGCGGTTTGGTTTTTTTTTTAAATTTGAATAATGATGTGTTATTGTAACTAAAGTAGATTTTGAACATTATTTGATTATTTTACATATCTTGGGGAGTCGACATACATACATACATATATTAAATTGCAGGCGACTTTGCCTCGGAAGGAACCATGAAATAAATTCTTGGGAATCTGTTCTGAAGGAGCGAGAATTTAATTGAAATATAATTTAACGTTTCAAGAGCTGTTGATGTGAAATGTTTTTTTATATGTACAGTAGCGGACAATAAAATCCGGGCAAGAATTTGACATGTCGTTCATATTTAGACAAATTTGGTAAATCAGGCTTTTATTGAGGTTATATTTCTGTCAAAATTTGTATTAAACGTCAGAATTACTAGTGACATTTTGTATAGGTATATGTATTGAACATCAAAAATGTTAAGGAGAGGTTTACATTGTACAAATGATGTGCCCGGATTTTATTGTTCGTTACTGTACTAGGTACATAAAGTTCGTTAAAAAAGCCGTTATGTAGTAAATAGTAGGCTTATGTCAAATGCAAATTTTGCAGTCACGTCGTAAGCATACGATTATTATAAACATAACCTAACATTTTATATCTATTCAAGTACGATTTTCTACAAAATGGATAATAAAATGCAATTAATGAAATAATACAAATAGCTCGAGAATATAAACAAAGCCTTTGATAGTTCTTGATAGCTTGCAGTTATTCAAGGCTGCAACATACCATCATAGGTACTAAGCTACGACGTGCCGTAATCTCAGAGCCTTCCCGAAAATGGATTTTTTTAACGCACGTTATTTTTCAAGAAAGAACCTGTTTGCACTACCATAAACAATAATATAGGGGGAGGTGGGGTAAGAGTAGACTGGGGTAATTGGAGACAGTCTAAGTTTTTCCCTGTAAACAAAATATTTCTTTGTTTTAGGTTAAGAGTGTCATAGTTTATACTATAATGTATTACTAGTTTGAGTTATACTGTTTTAGGTTGCATTAGAAAAAAACTGTTACCAGTTAAGTAAGTACCATAAATAAAATTTGTTTTGTGTTTCACGTTTTTCGTTGCTTTTTATTTTCTACCAAAATGATATGACAAATAACCCCAACTTTATATATGTCAAATTATGTGTTTTTAAGAGCTTTATTCGTGTAATTTGTTTTGTATTTTAGTCTTTCACCGTTTAGAAACGCCAAAGCTGTCTACATTTACCCCAAATTTCAATATGCATGGGGTAAATGTAGAGTGGTAAACGCGGCGGTTAATGCTACCTTAGTGTTAATAAAACTACCAAGTCATCTAACGCACCGAATGCAACCCCTAGACAAGTGTGTTTTCGGACCCTTGAAGACTGGGTGGGCCAAAATCCTTGTAGCTTACGGCCGCAGAAATTTGCTAGTAAGTTTTAATACCCTGAACAGGCGAATCTTTTTTGAACTTCTGGCGGAAGCCTGGAGGTCTCACTTGCCTTCCAGAAATATTATCTCAGGTTTCCGCGAAACTGGATGTTTTCTAGTAGACTCATCAAAGTTTCCTGTCAACGAATACCACCAAAACAAATTAAAGCGGTTCAGATCTAAAAGTAAAAACCATGAAAATAGAAATAATAACGATAATGACACGAATAATGAACATGAAACCCAAGAAGACCCTACTGAACAGCTTCAGAACCCAGCTGAAGGAGAAGAAGAGAGGACTCAAATTGAAGAAGAAACGAACCAAACTCAACAAAATGCACTTGCCACATCCACAGCTGAAAATGTTCCAGAAGTTGATGAAGTTGATGTTCCACCACTTGCTAAAGGAACTAATTCACAGTTAAAAAAAGTGATTCCACAAGCAGAAACAAAATATTGTAATGATGAGCCAACCACATCTGACGGTAGAAGATCATTGATGGACATTTTTTTACAAAAAATGAGAAAAGAATTTACTCCACAAAATAAGACATTCACTAAAGAAAAGCAAATAAGAATAAAAAAAGAGACTTATGGAGAGATATTAACTAGTACACAGGTAATAAAACGTTTGAAAGAAGAAGAGGATAGAAGAAAGATTAAAAAGCCCAAAAAAACAAATGATAAAAAAGTAACAACGAGTAAAAAGATAGAGAATAATTCAAGTAATAAAAAGTCAACGTCACGAAGAAAAGGTAAACTATGTGAAGAAACTACTTCAGAATCTGGTGAAGATGAGGATCTTTGGATAGAAGTTGACAATCTACCGTCAAGTGACGTCAACAGCATAATTGGCTTGGCGGTCCATACGGTAATTCGGATGAGGAAGATAAAGACGAACCAAAAGAGACATTTCAAGATGTTATCGAAATGGGCCGTTATTATGCTGTGGACTTTGTCAAGAAATGGTACATTTTTTGAAGTTTTGTAATTTTTGTTTTGTTTTGTTTTTAAGCAATAGGCTTTCCTTAAAATATTTAGTTGTTACTCTAAAAAATTAGTTTCGATGACCAATATGAGTTTATTTGATTTATTTGTTAATTTCAAGTATTTTTAGCGTAATAATGTGTATTGTTTATTTTAGAATACAAGCTTTTGTTATACTAAACAATGTTTCAAGTTGTGTACCTTCGTAAGTAATATTTGGATTAAATTAAACTTTTTATGGGTTATTAAGATATACATTTTATCTTTTCTCCATATACCCCAGTTAAATTATCATTGACGAGAAGGACAAAGTGTGCTGTCTACATTTACCCCAACCAAGGGGTAAGCGTGGACAAATTGCATGTTTATAAAAAAATATATAAAATCTGATTATGATAGAGGCGAACTTTAATATTTTTGTTAATGATGATGCTTTAGTGCTTAGGAAAGAGGGACACAGAAGTAAAAGCTACTACACAAAAAAACCTCGAAGTAGCAGGAAGTGAAAAGAAAATCTGGGGTAAGTGTGAATTTTTGTCCACATTTACCCCACTTCCCCCTAATTGTAGAGCAGAAAAAAAGAAGAAAACTTACTTATTATAATATTATAAACTTTGCCAAGTATTAAAAAAATACACGTTTTATTCCATAATTTGAAGCAAGTGTTTCAAAAAGTTCACACGAAAGTAACAATAAATAAGAGAGCAAAAATGTGGAAACAAAACATCCTTTGAAGAAGTAGTAGTAGAAATCAAACGGAAAATGAAAAGTGGAAATTCCAGATTAGAAGAAAATAAATAGTAGCTGAATTAATTAATAATTTTACAAAATCAATAACGGGAAACGAACATATAACAAAGATATTCAACTGAATAAGCGAAGGCGACAGATGAGGAAAGAAAAGGATTAACGACGAGAAAAGGAAAACGATGATAACTCAGTTTATGAGGCTAACTTTTAGGACAGCTTTGACAAGTACTAGTAGTTTATTGATTGCCAGCGGCGTGCAATTTACACAAAATAAACAATATGAACAATACAAACAAGCGACAGTAATTATTCCCAAGATACAGTACATTACGATACAGTCACATCACAGTCATAATTGAGAGATCTTATGAGTTAGTAGCCATAAACGAAAAAACGAAAAAGGTCAAGCTATGGGCTTAAGGGCCTGTATAGTTGGTCTGACTAAGACTAGGTATACGGTTAATTGTGAGTAAATGAAGGAGAGGCTCATTGAAACTTGTGTGGAAATGAAATAGAGATATTATAATGTTGCGTGCGAAGGTAGGAATGACGCAGCCGGAGCGTGGCCCGCGTTATCAATCGGCAACGTCGATTGATGTAGCTATTTCGTTTACTCATGCGCTTTCTACTTTACTCATGATAAACGCATAGCCAGTGGTGGTCAGGCCGACCCAGTATAGTTTGATTTTAAGATCGCAGCGCTACCGTGGATAAATCTGAACCTCTGTAAGCTACACGGAATTTTGGTAATGTACGTGTTTAAGTGCGTACTAATACAAATACACAAGTTAATTTAATGTGAATGTTACATATAACACAATCCTGATACATCATACACTCAGGATCAACGCCAAAACACGATTTGTTGTGTAGCATACAAGGGTTTGTTTAGTTGATACCAGGTGGCGAACGCTTAGCTGCAAACTCCAATAATGTACCGTGCCTTCAAATGAATTCCTGATTAAAGTAAGCTGTGATTTTTTTATAAAGTTGGCGACACGTTGGTTGTACAAGAGCCTTTGCTTTGGTTGTCAATAACTGTCAGTGTCATATTATCTGATCATGACATCACATATAGAAATGTGTAAAGTAAACTCAAAATTCAGAGAAACTATTAATTCACTTCAAAACAACGCCAAAGCTTAAAGCAGACGCTGAAAATGCTGTCCCTCAACTTGAATGCACAAACGTACCCTGCGCTTCATGTTTTCAAACGCGTTTGCCATGTGTTGGCGCTGGAGGTTTATGTTAGCACAATTAAATTAAAATTGGACAGGTGACAGTGATACAAACCTTAATGAGGAATGTAATTGAATGCGCGGTAGTAACGAGTGTCTAAATAAAAAACGAATCAAGTAGGCCGTGTAGAAATTTCCAAACCAGGTCTGTATGTCTCGGATAATTTCGTACTTTTAGCAAAGAAGCAAACCACATTAGGGTAATCTGTAATTTATAAGAAATAATGAAGAAAAAATGTATTTAGGAAAATGTTTTTCCTCAAATCATTTAAATAAAAAAAATCTCCGTTTAATTACTAGGTATTTAGAGACGTTTCTCCAATAAGAACTATGTTGGTAATTCTGTAAGTCGTCAATAAGATAGCGATAGACACTGTGTATAATAAATATACCGACTCTTTCATAGAAGCTTGGAAAAAAGTAGACAGGATAGAACACAAGCAGTCGTTTTCTCACTAAGCACTATACTTTCTGCGCATTCAGGGAATTTAAAGTTATGTTAAACAATTTTAAATTAGTTTTTCAAATTTATTTCATTCTCAAGTTTTATGTACGTTTCTATCTATATGAAAGCGGATTTTGCTTAGTAAACACGTTGCCTGTGTGCATGTGCAACCACCATGTGATATCTTGAAATCAGTAATTAACTGCAGAGGTATTTATTAAAAAAAAAATGTGTTACACACATATCTATGCGGTACCTGCATGTGTGTATCAAGATTCGAAATGTTTTATTCACTTTATCAGGAGCCGTTCTAATTATAAGAAAATTCAAAAGAATATTTATCTCTCTTTGGTCGAGGAGGTCTGCAATTAATAACAAATTTCTAATTTTCACCGTGTTCAATCTTTGCGCTTGTTTCAGTCTAAAATAATTATTCTGTTATTTGAAGAACACGAACCCGGAAGTTCCGGAAACTCGCTTTTTTTCCCCCGTTTACCTCGACTAATCCGGCGCTGTTGCTCCGGGGGGAGGGCGGGCGAGATGGAGATAGGTATTTTTATCTTATTATTTATAGAGCGTTTTATTCAGCTCGACGGCATGCGATGCTCGGCATAACGTGTCCGTAGAAGCATTAATTAAGCGATTTACAACAAAAACTCTAATAAAATTAATTAAATTTTTACCGTCACGCACATAAAACCACGTCGTTTGAAAAACGAGATTATTTACGCGGCTTGCTTTAAATAAAGAACCGAGTTAGAGAATGGCCCGAAGAGGTAAGCACTCTTCTTCCCATGGCTTCGCAATGACTCTTACTTTCATTGAAGAAGACTCTAATGGAGAGTTTCATTTCTTCAAAGATCTGATTTTGAAACTGTAAATATGAAAAAATATTGTTGTGTATCTTCTATAAAACTGAAATCGTCCTATAAATTGAGACATCCCGTATAAATATATTGTTGCGGTTGATATTAACTTGTAGTTAGTTCTTCCGTAGGCGCAGGCAGGTATTTTGTGAGAAAACAGCCGTTATTCCTCCTCGGTAATAATTATATTCTTAGCCTTGGTTTACGGTTACAAACGGCCAAAACGAATATTAAGTGCGTACGCGCACGGACGTTAAGGCAATTTACTCCTCAATAAATGCTATTATAATGCATTATATGTTATTGTTTGTTCGGCCACGACAACAAAAACAAGCACGGCGATAATAATTTTCGTGGGGTCGTGCTGGGCCCATTAAGTATGATGAGAGTCAGTTCTCTTAATAGAGAGAGAGCTCTATGGGCAAGCAAGGCTTGCCCTGCAATCACGCGGACGTATCATTTCGGAAATTCAGTGAAATTACGTCTCCTTATTTATTATCACTGGATTATTTTCGTTCACGTATTTTGTAGGCGGACAACTTGCTTGTTTGCCTTCAAATTCAATTAGTTTCGTGTTTTTTTTTATTGTTCGCCATAAAAAATATATACAAATAAAAGTGATCATTCAGTTTTCTCTTTTGTTGGTTTCCTGTCTCTGTTCAAATGATTTTTTGTTGGTCTTCTCTTTCTGTCTTTCAATAGGCTAGATTGTGCAGTGAATTGTATCAAGAATTAAATTGAATCAAAAATTGTGTACAAAAATAGAACGTGATCTACATATTTCCAATATCTGCAGTCCAAAAAGTTCTTGTTCCAAATACAATTATTTTAGAACTTCAAACAAAGGATGTAAAAAAACAGCAGTTTCAAAAATTTTAGAGATACATCGACGACTCTGTTGAAGAATTTCTTCAGGCATCTTTTGGGAACTTTCGATTCCATTTTGTTTTTCCAAAAACCTTGAAATCTTTGGGAAACTGTCAGATTGAAGTTTTGAAAACCTCTTGTTCTTTTTCTTCTTAAAGCCTTGGTCTATCTACAGCGCAATCCGCAAGCGTAAATGCGCAGTGCGCAATGCGCATACGCGCACTACGCACGAAGCGGTCTATCTATACTGCGTATTACGCTGAAGCGCATGTTGTTAACTGCTGTCATTTTATAAAATTTGAAGAGAAAAATGAATAAATTTAAACGGAAATTAGTTGCTATTATGTTAGAGGAAGAAAATAACGATGAAGAAATAATGTCGATGATTTTAAGGATGGAAGAAAGAAATGAAATGTATCCCATCTTTGGTGGTGGTGGTCGGGTGCACTCGATTAATGATAATTCGTCTTCTTTGGTAAATTTACAAAAGTGTTTCGTCTTTGTCACCATTTCAATTGCTTAATATTGCTACGACCAACACTGTGCGCTGCGTAAAAATTGCCGACGAGGCGACTGATGCGCACTGCGCAGCGGAAAACTTATTTACGCAACCGCATTACGCTTAACTTAGACCAGCTACATAAGAAAACACTAAAGCAATGGATGACGGATTGCGCTTTACGCATTACGCGTGCGGATTGCGCTGTAGATAGACCAAGGCTTAAGAGTATTGTGGGCGGTCACACGTTGCAACAAAACGTCAAGATAACGGATGTCAGGAAGGTCAAGATGAGAAACGTCGATGTGACAGCTGTCAGTAACGTCAAGAGGAGAAACTGGGTTGTGTTCATAAACTATACCTTCGAGCGCACCTTGGGTGTATAATCGCATCTTTCTCACTCACAATTTTTCACTTATTCTGCGTCTCGCTTATCAGTTTTAAGAAGTCTAGTGTTTACATGATTTCCATAACAACGAGCGAACTTTTCACGCTCCACTTTTAAGTAGAGTGTAGAAAATGTGTTTGTTGCTATGGAAACACATGCCTGATTTAGTTTCTTATGATTCTTGTGTGAGAAACAAAATGTATAAACTCATTTATGTGAGAGAGACCACAATATTAGCCGAGAGTGACTCTAGAGTGAAATTTATGAACACAACCCAGTTTGATGCATTTGTCATATCAAAGCGTTTGGCATTGGGTGTACCAATAATGTATTATATGTATGTTTCCTTTCTGGGCAGTTTTTCTTTTGATTGTATCATCGTGTTCTAAGGGTGACAACGAATCACCGATGTAGAGGGGCAGTTTTTTCGTGTTTACTTCGTGGGTTATCTAAGCGAGTAATCACGGGCCAATCATGACCAATTGTTGTTTTGCGTTAATTCGTCGCGGGGCGGTCTAAAGTTTGTTTATTTATATCGATCGTCATCGTTGCTTGTTAAACAGTTGTTTACGTGACAATTAGCCCGAATTACTCGCCATTGTTTGACGTTGTCAGTCTGACGTTTCTTTTCTTAAGTTACTGACAGCTGTCACATTGACGTTTCTCATCTTGATGTTCTTGACATCCGTCACCTTGATGTTTTGTTGTCACTTGGCATCGTGCAAGCCCCCACAGTATTAAGCAGAAAGGGGGAAAGAAGACAAAATTGATACGAATGGAAAAACAGATTCTAACGAATTGTTAAAAAAATGGTTTAAAACAGCGGAAGACAATGCCTTTAAGAGAAAGTGAGGGGGGTGGTGGGAGAAGGGAGAGTAAGAGGAAAGGTACCGTTTATATCGCGGCTAATTTTAGTCCGAGAAAGTGTATAAGATGTAATTAATAAAGTTTTGAAGACCGCTTCTTCTTTCGTATTATATAGAGCGTTTCAACACTAATAGTAACACTAAGACCCAGTTTTATAATGCCAGTTTAAATTTAAGCTGAAGCTTAAACCCGTAACAACGATTATTTCAACAATTGTCGTTGAGGGTTTAAGCTTCGGCTTAAATTTAAACTGGCATTGTAAAACTGGGCCTAAGGGCCAGTTTGCTCAAACATCGTTCAACTCTGATCTTGGTTCTATCATTAAAGCAGCATATGCTTTTACAAATGTTGCTATGGTAGTAGAACCAAGTACAAACGTTTGAACAACTGGGCCTAATAGTAACTATGAGGGGAGCTTCTAGAATTTTGTTTTTCTTTCTTCGTCAAAAAAAGCAAAACCTAATGATGAGAAGAAAACATGAAACAAAAAGTGATCGACCCTTCATGAAATAAATTTCTTTTCCGCGTCGAAGAACGAAAGAAAAATAATAAAGGACGGATGGCGTCACCCTGAGTAAATCCCTCGTCGTTTTCTTCTTGCTCAACTGGTTTTCGGCAAAAACATTCATATTTTTTTTTATTACAATTTTGGTAGATTCTGAGAGTAAACAGTTAAAACAAATAATAATAATAATAACCAGACTAACGATTTCGGCCCACTTCGAACATATTGGATTGTAAATTCCCCGGCTTCGCACAACACGGCAGATAGTGGGGGAGCATCTGATTAGAACAATATTGTCTTACATACTTTTTTGATTTACGTTAAACTTTATTTAATTATTTACTGCGATCGCCTGGCCCGTAGCAAATTTTCAATAAGTATGTTTAAATGCGACGTGGGCCGAAATCGTAAGCCTGATAATAACGATTGGCAACGGGAGACTTTATGAGGGACGAAGGTTAATGAAGTTCAACCAATATTTCTTTGAGTGAATGGAATTTGTTTCGGAAATTAAAATCGAACTCTGGAAATTTCTCCTTCTTTTTCCTTGCGTATTATACACGGTTTCAAAACCAAGAGTAAACATAATGGGTGATTCTAAAATCAATTGTTCTGATTGTAGCTATTTTTTACAGAAATTGAAAATTCTTATCCTATCCTATTTTTTGTATAAGATTTGGTTCCGTTTCGTGAATAATTTAAGTGAATTATACCAAAAATTGTGGGCAAAAATAGAAGTGTTCTATTTCCAAACAACATCTTCAGCCCAAAAAGTATTGTTCAAAATATTATTTTAGAAAAACAAACAAAAATATTGAATGTAAAAAAAAAACAGCAGTTTCAAAATCTTAGAAAAACGTGAACTACTATATTAAAGAGATAATTTCATTTATTTTTCTAGATTCAATTTATACTGTATTTATTTTAAATTAGCAGTTCAATAAATGTTTGTTATTATTATTACATACATTTTAGTGTTTTAATGTTTTTTTTTTTTTTTGTTTGGGGGTCTATGTAGTCTTGCATCACTTGTACTGTTTTGTACTGCTTCAGAAATTCTTTTACTGCTTTCATATTATATTGTGTGTATCTATAATTTTATTTGTTTCACGTTTGAAACATTTTTATACGCGAATTTCTTATCAAGTTTGTATATTTGGCACTTTCTTTACGTCTTGCATTCTAAATTCTGTCGTTACTCATCAATAAGCATTGCCTTTTGTTTTTTTATTTTATTTTAGTTTCCGTTCTAAAATCTATTGGCTCTCTATTTCATGTCATCGATTTTGTTTTTGTTTGTTTAGCGATCCTTTGCTATTTGGGTGATGTTTTTAAATACTAGAAAATAAAACAAGAAAAGATAGAAATATGACAATCTATGTATCTATGTATACAAATGCTCTATCGGTTTTTGAACTATTACGTAAATAACTTTCAAACACAAATGTTTTCTGCTCTGCATTTTGTTAGTCAATAATTGTAAAGTAAATGAGTCCTGAAAATAACTTATTTTAGTGGAAAACCAACAAACAACGCAAATAAACACGAAAACGCTTACTCGACAGTTGACAGGACCAATGACACTAGTGACAATTCTGTTCGCGGCGAGCTTAAGCTACGACGTGCCTTTACGAAAACAAAATATTTCCATAGCCAATGCTACCGGAATGTTAAATGAACACACGGTATTATTTTTAGTAATTAATACTACTTGATGTTAGAGAAAGAAGTTGCCTGTTCAGCTCGGCAAATGCAAAACTATCCTTGACATTAAAGGCAACAACAGTACGTATTAGGTAATATAATTAGCGCAATTAACTTTTTTAAATCCGCCGCGCCGTAAGAAATTTATCATATTATCTTCAACAACGCAACCGCGCATTATTAAAGCTTAATTTAATTAATAATGTTTCCCTTTTCTTTCCGTACGCCAGAGCAATAATTTATTATATAATAAGCGCATTTCAATTTAAATTCTTACGTTCAATTAACAATACGGTCACGATTTATGCAATCGATTTCCTTCGCTAATCATTTCATAATTACACCGGCGATCATTACGAATTCATCAGTATCTCGTTTCAAGCATGTGTTATTATTTATTTGTTGTTTACAGTTAAGGCAATATCATTTTTTTTTAAATTAATTAATAAAAAAAATATTTTTTTTAAGAGGGAAATAGAAATTACCTGTATTCTTGCTTCCGTCAGTCCAATTTTCATTGCGAGCTCCTCTCTGCAAAACAAAAAATAAAAAAAAATTAATTCGCATTGAAAGAAGTTTGGAGGTGAAATTCCCGATCACATTTTAAGTTGGTAGCTAAACACGCTTTCAATTTCAATAAGGGCTTATCACTAATTGATAGATTACAAAGTGTGCGTCGGAGTTATTCCTTTATCTCACGTCTAGACACGATGAAACTATCTCGGAACACGTCTATACACTTTGTGTAGTTAGTACCTTGGTTGGAAGTAAAAATCCCCAGAAAGGACCTCCCACTTTATCATTTCTTTCTAGTCGTAACTTGATGCTTTTACAAAATAAATAATAAAACGAGAACGAGACGGAAAACAAGGAAGTCAAGTTAAGAACAAAGCGACTCATCATTAGCATAATACAATTTTTAAATAATAAATTCAAGAAGAATGTTTCACAAATAATAACTTTTCGTTTATTCAAATGAAAAGCAAACACGTTGAGCAAGCGCGCAAGGAATTATCACATTAAATACGATAGTTATTTAACCCAATAAACCCACGGCGTGACTTTATTCCCTAATAAATATTAGGGAATTAAACGATAAATTACGAATTACGTGTAAGGCAATAACGTTTTGAATTAATTTGAATACGGTTAAGACGTGGCCGGGGGGGCTAAAAAGCGCCGGGGCCGGAGCAGAGAGAGTGGGCGGAAATGTTAATTCACGAACGGGCCTCTCGAATCGAATGTAAAAGTGGGAGCAGCGCTGGCAGAGAAAAGCTTTAATGTGGGATGATTGCTGTGATATTCTAATTTTTAATAAATAAATAAATAATACAGTACTTATTAATAAACAAAATAATCAACTCGTAAGTAACGATGTTATGCAAATAGAGGTACAGTCGTGGACACCTTAAAGAGGACATTGCAGCTTATTGCACTCTACAGAAACAAACTCATTGTTTTTATATTAAGTTATCCATGATTTATACGATCAAACATGTCAACGAACAACTCACCAAATAAGTCATTAAACATCGCATCAAACATTCGTCGCGTCTTTCTACGGTTACTTAAACGCATATTTATTTAAATTAACTGTTTTAATTGTGGCGTTAAATAGTAATTATTTTTCCTAATTTTGTTTGATATAACGCGTGTGATACAAGCGATGTTACAGAGTTGTTCGAGCATCATTAATTCCTGTTACGTTTCGACACACGTAACGCCGCCATAAAATTTACATTCTTAAGTAAATTAAACAAAACTAATCAGCGGGTCGCGTCTGAAAGTCCATTAACTGTAAACTGTACACTTGTTAAGAATTTCAGCGTTTGGTAATAGTGAGTGCGCGTTCATTACCGGTTGGTAGCGTAATGGCCGGAAATCACCGGTTACCGAACATCCAATTAGTCTGTCCACCGTGTCAACGGTGCGGCACAAACACACACACACCTGCACCGTTCATTCCCTTAATTACATCGGTCGGGGGTTTGCAGCATTGCAACGGCAGCAGCATTTCTTTCTTTCTTTCTTTCTTTCTTCGGATGCAGCAGACGCTCTTTATTTCAGAAACAATTTGCAGTGTTGCGTGTAAACACGAATGTATTATAATGCAGTTAGAACCTATTAAGGACAGAAATTTTGCGCGCTGCCAAGTTTTAAATTGCTTTTAAATTATTTTAAACTTGTAAAGTTCTGCTTAATTGTCGTTCGTGACGCGCGTTCGTTGTTTAGGCTAATTTCCGAACGTGCATAAATCACGTCGTTGCTTTATGCTGCTGCTTGTACACCGAATAAATCTAATTATAAGAGTTTGAAAGGTAAATGAGCACAAAAAAAAACAGCGGTTCCCGCAAGAAACTCGTTTTATCCTACTTGGTTTATCAAAATAATGAATAAGAATTGAAAACAATTAAAAAAAAACTGCAGTTCCCAAACACGACTGCTTTTGAAACATCAAAATATCACAAAAAAAGAACAAACGAAAATCAAAGATTGCCGGAAGGCAAAAGGAAGATGATAGCACGAGGCGCAAACAAAATACGAAAAATTAATTCATATAGAGAACACAAGGAGAGCTGAAAATAGTGAACAAAACAAAAGACGACTGAGATTTTCGAAATTTTTAAATTTAATTTTCTAAAATGTAACTAAAATTACATTGTCGTTTGTGATGTTATCGTTTGATCTTTAAAAGAAACCCGTGTGAAGTCGAACGAGGAGCGGTAATTTCTCAGCGGCAACAATTTCGTTATTACTCCTGCGTAAAAACTAGACCTGAACACAACAAAACGTATAAATTAAAATGCCCGGAAAAAAACTTGTAAGATGTAAAAAGGCAGAGGCCGACTAATTGGATGTCCCTTACAATGTCACTGAGCGCCAGACCGACAAATTACAGACATTTTAGTCCGATACAGAATTACTTTATCTACTTTGCAGAGAGCCACTCATTTCGTACCATTTCTGGAATTCACCGAACGAGGACTACCTGATTCGCAAAGTGTATGACTTAAAAACTTGTAAGACCGAAAGGGCTTTCCAATTTTAAAAAAAATTTAATATATTCCGATCTACGCGGGAATTTTACCTGTTGGACGTTTGCAGGGTGGGCAGCTGGTCTTCCATCCAGGTAATGCGAGGGAAACTAATAACGATGTGTTCGACCGTAAAAGCAATTAAAAGAATTCGTTTTTTTTTGACTAATTTTAATTAACAGATTGAAAAAAAAATGGACGCGAACGTTTGCGCTTTTTTAAATTTAATTTAATTGACGAAATCATCTTTATTTTATAAATTTTTTTAAAGTTACGCGAAATATTGAAATTTATCACCAAATGATATACGAGGGTGAACTGAAAAGTATGGAAAATGAATGTGGAAAACAAGTTACTAGCATGTGAACCGACGATGAAAAAATGTATATAAAAAAAGGTAGTTTAGATTGCAAAAAAGTCCATTTTAAAAATATTTCATAACACTCTTAGTTTTACAGTATATCAAAAAGTTATCAAAACAAAATTAATTGACAAAGATTTGAAGCTTGACGAAAACAACGCCTTTTCGACGATAATCTACGAGCTTTTAAATACGCCCTCGTATTTATAGAAAACAAAACAAAGTAGTTCTTATTTTCACTTAATTTGACAAAAATTAATTGACAAATTGATCGCAAATTTGGCTAAAACTAAATTTGTTATCTGTGGATCTAAACGCCCACGTACGAGCCCTGCGCCAAAAGTATTCGCCTAGCTAGTGTAGCTGTTTTTGAACATAAAATTATTATTAGAATTTAAATATCAAAATTTTATTTAAAATTATATAAATTTATATTTATTTATTATTATTATTCTCGAAAAATAATCTACCACTGAGTAACTAATTAACTGTCTCTTTCTTTACCCAAGACAGGTAGGCGAATACTCTTGACTCGGGGCTCGTACTTATAGAAAACGAAAATTCACTCAAATTCTAATTGAATAAAATTATTTGAAAGACTTTTGAAAACAGCGGTAATTACAGAAAACGAAAAAATGATGCTTTTTAATTTTCGCTTAAATTTTAATTTAACAAAATTAATTGACAAATCGATATGAAGCTTGACAGAAACAATCCCCTCTGCGAACTCTTCCATGCACCCTCATATTTGGTATAGTTTCTGGTTTCACTTATGCCTATGCCTTATTTTAATTTATTTCAATTAATTAACAGATGATGAATGGAAAACTTGACTAAAACAGCGATATCTGTAGGTCAGTCTACGATCGTTTCAACACACCCTCGTATTTACAGAAAACAAAAAATTCCGGTTTTTAAATTTCACTTAAATTGTAATTTAATAAAATTATTGCGCGGAATAATTAGAAACTTAATCAAAACAGCGCTATCTGTAAGTCGAGGTAAACACTTTTTTAAACACCCCCGTATTTACCGAAACCGGAAAAATTTTCACTTAAATTCTAATCAGACAAACTTAATTGGTAGATTGACAGAAACCTACTTTCGTATGTCAATCTACGAAATTTACAAAAACAAAAAAATCTACGAACTTTTCAATACTCCTTTTTATAGAACAGTTGTAAGTTCTAGTAGTAGTAGTAGTATATTTGTGTTAAGATTTCAGTACATATACATGTACACATATAAATCATACACACGTTAAATATTTGAAATTACAAAACAAAAACAAAAAAACAATTTTTTACATAAACAATGTTGAAAATTGATCTTCAATACATTCCTCTACAGATTAAAAGGCTCTAATGAGAATGTAATTTGTGATTGCGGACTTAAACTGCCTAAATGGTAATTTCTTTACATCTTCGTGTAAGAGATTGAATAATTTTGGCGAGTCTCTGCTATGACTTAATCTCAAAAATTCTAACTTAATATTATTTCGGCCTCTAGTTTCATATGCATGTTCATAAAAATTGAAATTGTTTAAATTTTTCCAAGCATATAGGAGACATTCACGTATGTACATGCACGGTAATGTTAATAGTTTCAGATTTATAAATGCTTCCCTACAGTCCCTCCTATATGATAAATTTGCCATAATTCTTATTACACGGCGTTGAAGACTAAAAATGCGACTCGTGGACGAACAATGTCCCCAACAAAGTAACGCGTAAGACATTACTGAGAATATCAGCGAAAAATAACATGTTTTAAGAGTGTCATAATTTAATACCGGTTTATATCCATTTTACCAGTATTCTCGAAAATATACGAAAAAGCAATAAGCATGTTCCCTTCCTTGAAAAATATGATGTCTTAGATGATTCCCAGTTTGGTTTTAGAAAAAAGAAGTCAACAAAACAAGCCGTTACCACCTTAATAGATGACGTGCTAACAGGACTAGAGGAGGGAAGGCAACAGCTATAATGTGCGATTTATCCAAGGCCTTCGATACTGTGGACCACAACATTCTTCTGGAAAAACTGTGGCATTACGGAATACGTGGAGTGGCTCGTAACCTTTTTCAATCTTATCTAGAAAAGAGGTACCAAAGAGTAGCACTTCCGAAAAATGAATCACAGTTGCAAAACATAAAATACGACATACCACAAGGCAGTATACTGGGGCCACTTCTTTTTGTAATCTACGTTAATGATCTCCCGTCGAATATACCAAGAAGTGTCAGAACTATACAATTTGTCGACGACACCACCTTTCTATTTGAATTGAATAATAACCTCACAGAAGTAAGCATATTAGAAGCTGCAGGGAAATGGTTTGAAGTGAATAATTTCTCACTGAATACAGAGAAGAATCAAGTTATCAGATTTAAGTCAAGAAGAAGTGTTGATAACGACATTTCAGCAACACTGCTTGGTATAGACCTGGATAATTCATTGTCGTGGTTCCATCACATTGAAAAACTAGCTGGAAAACTTTCCAAAACCATCTTCCTTATTAGAAGAATTCGTGATCTCACGGACGTTACCACCGCCCTACTAGTATACCACTCATTATTTCACAGTATGCTGGAATACGGCGTAATAACTTGGGGTAATTCATCATTTGCAAAGAGGATATTTGTGCTTCAGAAAAAGGCAGTTAGAACAATTGAAAAAACAAACTCACGAGCGCATAAACCGCTTTTCCTAAAACATAATGTGTTACCTCTACCGTGTGTCTACATTCTGCATAATCTAATCTACATAAAATCACTTCACAATGTTACCAAAAAAACTGATCTACATTTCTATGACATCCGCAATAAAGAAGACATTGATCCGCCGCCTGTAAAACTGAAAATAGGTCAAAATGGAACCCGGTATTGGGGATATCGATTCTACAATAAATTGCCCAACCACATCAGGATCCTACCGGCTACTGAGTTTAAAAAAAGGATTAAAAAAATGCTTCAATATTATTGCTTTTATAATTTAGATGAGTTTTTTTATTGTGATTTTGAGAATCATTTTTGACAAGTCAAAATTATTTGTTGTTTATGTACGTAATTATTGTTAGCACTAACGAAGTTGTATTTGACAATGCCTTGATATGTGTTGTATCGATTGGCAATAAACATTTCTTTATTCTTTATTCTTTAGAGTTCTTAACAGAAATATATTTTTACTTAATTTATTTGCTAGAGCATTCGTGTGATCTTTCCATCTAAAGGCTGTTTTACATTATAACATTTTTTGGTATAAAGTGAGAGAGATAAGCTACCACAGTGAATTCTGATTGGTTGAATTGGTACTTCTCACTCACTTACAATTAGTAACAGATTTTAGTTAGAAAATGTTATAGTGTAAAACGGCCATAAGAGAAGGATCCAGTCGCACTCCCAAAAAAGTTTTCTCCGAAGAGATAGTTCTGAGTGTGTAATTTTGAGAAAAAACTATTTTGCCGTTTTACTATTATTTAAAGAAAGTTTATCCGCCTTAAACCAGTCAGCGACTTTCAACTGAGTATTATCCATTGCACTGTTTAGTCTATCAATATCTGACTTCGCTAAAAGAATATTTGTGTCATCAGTGTACCGCACAAAGGATCCGGGTACTCCAAATCATTCACGTAAAGGATAAACAGTACAGGACCCAGTACCCATCCCTGCGGCACGCCGATGCCAACTCTTTGCGGTAAAAACCTCTCGTGGTTCCATTCTACAAGTTGGCTACAGTTTTCAAGATAAGATTTGAGTAGTAAAAGAACATTAGAGCTGAAATTATACCTTTCCAATTTTTTTAGTAAAATTTCGTGTGACACGCAGTCAAACGCTTTTGATAAATCACAAAGTATAGCACCACACCGCTTTTTCGCTTCAAAATTTTTATTTATTAATTTGGTAAAGTTTAGAATTGCATCAGTAGTGTTGTTTCCTTTCCGGAAACCAAATTGGCTGTTTGAAAATATTTCATATTTTTCACAATAATCAATCCTTTGTTTTTTTAAAACAGTTTCAAAAATTTTGCTCATCGCTGGAGTTAACGATATCGGTCGAAAATCACTCAAGGATTCCGATTAGCCACCTTTAGGAATTGGAACAACACGACTTATTTTTAATGCATCTGGAAATATATTAGCTTTGATAGCCATGTTTATTAATTTAGTGATTGGAATTATTAATAATTTTTTTACGTATTTTAAAATTTTTGTATTTACATTATAAATATCGAAACTATTTTTTCCTTTTAAGCCATTTAAAACATCCCATACCTCCATGAAACTTACTTCGTTGAAATGAAAGTCAGTAAACCCACACTCACTCTCAGACCAATTGTCGTCTCTTCTATCAACAGTCATACAAACAAATTATCCAAATTCATAGCTGATATTTTGAGAAAATCATATCAATTTGACAATCAATATTAAATCAAAGAAACTTTCCTATTTGTAGATGAGAGACTTCACATTCTCCCAAGGTTATGTTTTAATTAGATGTTGTCTCACGTTTTAGCAATCTTACTTACCAACAAGAAGTTAACACTATAACAAATAAATGGACCCACATCCAACCTAATTGTCAGTTACTTTTAAGCAAATTTCTAGAAATTATTAAATTCATCTTTGACACTTCCCTGTTAACATGTTTCACGTTAACATGTAATGTTGTCTCAATCAACACTTTAATGAGTTTAATTGTTGACCAATTCATCCACCTCTAGTTGCAAGTATTATTTATCTTGCGAAAGAGATGGTAAAATCAACTCATATTTGTAGCCATTGTAGTAAACTTCTTGATGAAGTTGAAAAACAGAACGAAATATTGAGGCCTTAAACAAAGGAGTTGCTTTTTATTAATCGTCCAGTGACCACATCCCGTTAGATTTTTTAATCTCCTTTCACAAATTTAAATTCCTATTTCCACAGACATTTCAAAGCTATGTTTTAAAATAAAAGAAATCCACAACTCAAGTCAAAAAAAGTTTATTATTATATTTGGATTAACCTATTGATCTTAACAAAATTGAGAACAACAAGAAATTATCATAAGTTTCGGAAAACGTAATTAGGTGCTTTGCAACATCAAAAACTGACATTTACAACGACCACTGTGTCTGTAAAATTGTGCCCTTGACTTTACAAACAAATGACTTACAATTAGTGGCATGTGTATATGATGGACAGTGGTGGTTGGCAGAGGTTGAGCAACTAAGTTTGGTAAATAGTGACGTGTATGTACACTTTTACCATCCTGTAGAGTGTAGGGCCTAGAACGTTTTTCAAAAAGTCTGCTAGCTGCTAGTGATAAAGTGTGGGTGCTTACTAAAAATATTTTAAGAGAAATATCACCTCTTGAACTTACAACTGCGACTGGAAGATCACATAACATTTCGCAAAATCTGTCTGAAGAAATAGGCGTGCTTCTTAACAGTCATTCTGATTAAACAAAATATCAAACGTAAGTTTTTCTCAATTTTGTTAAGATCATTTAAAATGGTCAAGCAATCTTCATTGGATCACTTCATATGGAATGACTCTATTACGTTTTTGAAGAAAAATATTACAAACTTAAAAAAGGCTCGCCTATGGGCAGCAATCTATCTTCCATTTTGGCTCAGCATGTTGTTGATCAGTTATTAGATGACTGCATTCCCAAACTTTCATTTAACATTCCGTTGATAAAGAAATTTGTTGACGATTTTATATGCACCATACCTGACAATAAACAAGATGATGAAGATGATTTACCATTGAGTGTGAAGAAAACTGTAGTGTTCCTTTTTTGGACACGATAGTAATTAGACCACGATTTTAATCGATTGATATTCCAAACCTATGTCTTCTAATAGGTACATAAATTACAACTCTTACCACACTCTCAAAATGAAGATCAACGAACGTTGATTAAGGCTTACGATTAAGGGTCGAAAGAATCTCTGATTCGTCTCTCTTAGCCACTCGAAAATGGTTATCCAGTGACTTTGTACAACAAAGTAATGAACCAACCCAATTTCTTAACACTTTTTACCTTACAACAACTAATTCATAACTAAAATTTGGTTTTATTTTATAAACTTAAAATCAAAACTTTGTGCCAGCACCTATCCCTGTCTCTGACTAATAACTTTAAGATTTTCTTCTTTCTCATGAACTCTCTGAGGATTACAATCAGTTTTTCAAACTTCCCTATAAGCTTTACAAGATTGGCGCCATTTTGCACACTATCTTTTTAAATGTTTCGTTTATCATTTTAAGCTGTGCTTGTAAATTTTAATTTGTTATACAACTCAATTTGTAAAAGTGTTAATTATGGTTGCTAAGTAAGAAATTGATCCTGCTTATCTGAAATACGCAACTTTAGCATTATTAACCTCACTTAGATGTCAGTAAAAATTTTTAAGACCAATGTTTTCAAATTGTAACACTTTCATAATATGATAGCAGCCCTGATGAAGGAAATAAATACTTTCCGAAAGCTTGACAATCGAATAAGAGTAAACTTTTTGATTTTTTGAGTGCTATCTTGCTAGAACTTGTACTGCTAGAATCTTTTGACACACTCTCGTATTTATAGAAAACGAAAAAATGGTGGTTTTTAATTTTCACTTAGATTCTAATCAGACAAAGTTAATTGTTAGATTGACTGGAAACTACTTCCGTACGTCAATCTACGAACTTTCCAATCCACCCTCGTATTATTTACAAATCAAAAAAACACAAAAAATCTACGAACTTTTCAATACCCCGTGTTTATAAACGCTAAAAAAGGGAGTTTTTAATTCTAGTTTAAGAATTTTTTTTCACAGATTAATTGGAAACTTGAGTAAGATAACGCCGTCTGTAGGTCAACCTACGAACTTTTCTTCAATACAGTCGCGATTTTCATAGTTTGCACTTAAATTCTAATTTGACAAATTTAATTGACAGATTGATTGGAAACTACTAAAATAGCGACATCCGCATGTCCATCTACAAATTTTTTAACACGCAAACTTGATTAAAACAACGCCATCTGTACTCCAGTCTATAAAATTTTAAACAAACCCTCATATTTATACTAAATGAAAAAATATTAAATTTTACTTAAAATTCAAGTTTA
Organism: Dorcus hopei; assembly: GCA_033060865.1. Lineage (NCBI taxonomy): Eukaryota > Metazoa > Arthropoda > Insecta > Coleoptera > Lucanidae > Dorcus > Dorcus hopei. The sequence goes on from CM065422.1 coordinate 11,253,676, forward strand.
ACAAAATTACATAATTGACAGAGCGATTGAGAAGTTGATTAAGACAACGCTACCTATTAGGTCCAATCTACAAACTTTTTTGCAAGCCTTGTATACAGGGTGATCAAAGTTACTGCCGCACTAGGTATTGCTAACTTCGTTGTTGTTGGAGCTACGAAGTCGTTCAAATTAGCTTCTCTATTATTCGGTGTAAGGTGAAATAGTAAAGAGTAATTTGTATTTATAATTTGATGCTCTTTCATTTGCCAAAACTTTACATATGCAAATATTTTGAGAATGCGATGTGTAATTGTTTTCTTCATATCATTACTGCAATCTTAAGTAAAAACAATTCATTTTTGCTAAATTAAGCGACTTCGTAACTCCAATAGTAACGAAGGTAGCAATAGTGCAGCAGTAACTTTGATCATCCTCTATATAGAAAACGAAAAGATTATGGTTTCCACTTGAGTTCTAATATACAGGGTGGTCCCGAAAGAAGGTGCCAAAAGAAACCAGTTATAGATGATGAGTAGAACTCATATACAAATTTTTTTTTCTAATAAGTCTTCGTTTTTGAGATAAAAATAATTGAAAATCTGTTGAAAATTTGCTGTACGTTAATGAGTTAATCGGGATTGAAGATGTTACAGGTACCGTTGCAAATATTGTTGCCATACAGCACATTTTCAAAAATTTTCAATTATTTTTATCTGAAAAACGAAAAGACTTATTAGAAAAATTTTTTGTACAGGCTGTCTTACGAAAAACGCCCCAAGCCGTAACTCCGTTATTTATAGATTAATTTTAACAAACAAAAAGGCAAATAAAATGAGACTAAAAGTACTATAAGGTGAGTCCAGTTTCAATTTTTTTAAAAATTACCTTCAAGGTCAAATGACTGTCAACTTTTATTTTTCAAATGGCTCTGTATATTTTTTATTATTATATCTGGTAGAGATTTTTTTTCTAAATCCAATGATGTGCAACACTTTGATATTTAAAAAATATTTTTCGTAAAAGAAAAATGAACTAGTCTATTACGCAAAACGTGCTTTTCATAAAATGTTAAAGATTGTCGTGAAAACAATGTCACTGAGCGTTATTTTCACAGTTGTTTCAAGTTGTCAAGTTATTCTCTTTGTATGATTCATTGTTTCCTAAAAAAAAGCCGATTATGGATAATACTCCGTTGATTGACTTACTCAAGCATATTTTGAATGCAATAAAACACAAACAGTGCGTCTCTATAGACAGGGACTTTTTCCCAAAGCAACTTACACAGTTGTAGACTTAATTTTAATTATTTCATTAATGTTTTCTGTAATGCTTGATTGCTGTTTTATTGCATTCAAAATGTACTACAATAAGTCAGTCGGGTGATTGTTATCCATAATCGGCTTTTAAGACAATACGTCGTACAAAGTAGAAAGAACTGATGGTTTAAAACATCTGTGAAAAATAACCTCAGTGACATTGTTTTCACGACAAACTTTAACATTTTGTAAGCACGTAATAGACTGGTTCATTTCTTTTTTTTACGAAAATGTTTTCTAAATATCAAAGTGTTGCACAATTGGACTTAGAAAAAAATCTCTACCAGATATAATAAAAATATACAGGTATGAAAATAAATTGTTGACAGTCGTTTGACTGAATACAAAAAATTCAAACTGGTCACTTTATAGTACTTTTGTCGCACATTGTGCCTTTTGCTGAATAAGTCCATAAATAACGGAGTTATGGCTTGGGGCGTTTTTCGTAAGACAGCCTGTATATGAGTTTTACTCATCATTTCCTACAACTGATTTCTTTTTAGCACCTTCTTTCGGGACCACCCTGTATATGCTAAAATTAATTGACAGTTTAATTTAGGGGCGCCAAGTATATCAATAAATTGTTATATTCATTATATTATGTAATTTATGGAATTTTTTAGTCGATTCTAAGGGGCGGGAGGAGGCTAGTGCTCCAATCTGCGGACACCCACGGTTTAATTGGAAACTTGACTAAAACACTGCTGTTTGTAAGACAATCTAGGAACTTTTTCGTACCCCCTCGTATTTATAGAAAACGAAAAAATAGCGGTTTTTAGTATTCACTTAACTTGTTGACTTCACTAAAACAACGCTCTTTAAACGGCTTATCAACGAACATTTTTTTTCAACGCACCCTCGTATTTACAAGAAATAAGAAAAAAGGCAGTTTTTTAAAATTTTCTTTTGAATTCAAATTTGGCCTTGATTCACTTCAAATGATTTCTATGTTGAAGTTTTAAAACTTCTCTGAGTAATTTTCAAGAGTTCAGTGAAATTGAGATCTTAAAAATTACTTGAAATTTGAAGAAAAAATTTCACGAACACTTTAAAGAAAAAAGATCGACGTGAAATTTAGTTTCCTACGTTTTTGTTTCTTCGTAATTCATCATAACTTCAGGACGAGAAATTGGAAGATAAAATATCAATCAGAAAAAAAGGCAATAAAAATAAAAAAGAAAATCGTGAAAGTAATTAAAAAACATCAAAAAATTGTAAATGGAATTTTAAAAAAATATATCATGTTTGCAAATGAAGAAAGAAAATGAAAGAAATTCTGTTGGAACTGACCTTGTGAATACGTCCGGATAGTGTGTCCTCGAAAATGCTTTCTCCAGTTCTTCCAGCTGGTAGCTGGTGAAAGTGGTCCTGTACCGCCGCTGTTTCCGCTTGGGAGCGAACTCGTCGGGTTCGGGATCGCTCCCGTCACTTTGCTCGGGACCCGCCGGTCTAGGTTCTAGACCAGCGTTGGGCGTCACTTCTTCTGATATTCCCATTGTTTCGGGGTTTCTTTCAGGTCTAGTAGGTTCTGAAAAAAAATATACACACAATTTTGTACTTAGTCATAATCAAAATTTACAATGAGTTATTTTTAATTTTTAATTGCCAAATAAATTAATTCCTCATGTTGCAAGGGCAATAATTTTGAAGACGATGGCTTAATGATTTGTTGGCCCCACGTTGGGCGCCAAATTAATGCTTCACAAGAAGTTTGAGTATTTTCTTTTTTTTTTCTTTCAGTTCTCGGTTAGTTTGCCCGAGGGCTTGGGTCTTTCCTTTTCCTCCTCAATTCATTTTTTTAAAATATTTAAGAACATTGATTTAAACGTCGAAGTAGTTTCTTGCGTTAGCACATTCAGAAATTACTCCCTCATTTGTTTGTTTTTTTTTTTATGAAAAAGACAAGCTCGTTCGCTTTCGTTTGCTTTCCCGTTGATTTAATTTTTTAATTATGTATTTTGGACTGTAGACTTTTGTTTAAATATCAAAAAATTGACGGCCTTGCGCTCGGCCTTGATTATTAAAGCCTAAAGTTTTTGATTTAATTTTTTCTTTAAATAAATGTTTTTCTTATTAGAATCAAATTGCTTCATTAAAATAAATCATATTCTTTAATTTAGTAAAAAAGTTTCACGTTTAAATTCACGGTAAATTTTTAAAGGGTACGGTCGGACTCAAAGCGTCGCCCTTTTCTTTTATGGTTGTTGCCCTACCATTATGCCCATTCTTTCCTGCGCGCTCAATTCAGTGATCGCCAACGAGGACTGCCGGTAAGGCAACGATCTACAGTTACATTTTTCTAAAATTTTATTAAAAACATTTGTGCAAATCGGTTTCCTCGAGCAGGCTCTGTACAGCTGTTTCAGGCCTAGTTGGGCCTTCGTCAAAAAGCGATCGAAAGATGTCGCTACTTAAAATGTCCATAAAATTTTATAGGTTATAATACTATTTTCAAAATTTTAAGTTGGCAAACATGCTATTGAAAACGTTAGTCGTAAACAAGTTTGGAATCAAATTCTACTAGAAATCGAAACGTAAATACCAACAGAAGCACTTTTTTACCTCAGTAAAGATTTTTGTTACGACTAGAATAATAAATAATTATAATCATAATTTAGTATAGTTTCTAATTGGAAATAAGTCAATAGGACAGTTTACAATGAATGTGTAATTGCATTCTCATTTCGAAACCACAAATTCAGCGTTAACTCCAACTCAATGGGTCACCAGCGACAGAAGTATATTTCCATCGCGTAAGCATGGTTGTTGGAAATCAATCGGTACTCCGATTCACTAGAAGAGGTGCATTGCCCTGATCTTCACCAAACGAATGACGTCGTTACGCCACTGCTCCAGACCAATCATTTTACACCAGGCCGAAGACATCCGTTGCTGCCAACGCATCCAAAAGGACTGATCAAATTGCCACAGTATCGTTGCTCAACTCTTACATCAGGGGCCTATTCCTGGAAAGTATGGAGTAGTAATTATTAGTTACAAGTTCCTTTTTGTTTTGAAATAAAGGAAAAGTGCTGTATTATTAGGAAGCACATTTCTCCTCTGAGGAAAACAATTTTAAAGCTCCATATTTAAAAAAAAACAAGGAACTTGTAACTAATAATTACTACTCCATACCTTTCAGGAATAGGTCCCAGACCGAAGACAACCCTTGCTGCCGACGCATCCAAAAGAACCAACCAGATCGCCATAGTATCGCTGCTCTCCGAGGCCAAAGACATCCCTCGTTGTCATCTCCATCACTTCACTGGATCTACGCAACTCACGAGGCGTTCATTGAGGTCCACGTATCCGCACTGTTGCTGTTGTTACCACCGAGTAACTCCAACTACGTCCATCGCATCAACCCCAAGGAACAACCCTGTCGACGCCGCTTTATCCTTCAGCCGACATCTCGACGCCAAGTTTCCCGGATTGGCATTTCCCCGCATTAATATTAAATTAACTTAGAAAAGTAATAAAGAGGTACTTTTTTTATCAAATTGTTTTCAAGCTCCACCTACACCCCTGTGAACCGCTGGGCACGTTACAGCGACATGGTTGAGGCAACACGTGCTAAGTACAATCTTTTGTTTACATTAAACAAATCTCTAATTCCTAACCTCACTTTCGAATCTTATAATTTCATAAAAAAAGGAATTCTTAATTCAAAATTTAAAACTTTGTTCAGTGTCTTTTATTAAAAACGTTGCACTTCCGCCCACTTAAAACATTTCACCCTCTAGAGACTGTTCCCTGTTTACAGCTTCTGTTGTAACAGCTTATCGTAATCAACTTTAACGTCTTGTTACGGGTGAAAATTTGGTTAAAATCATTTTCAGTCTTTCGAGTCAGCCTGTATTGCGTAGGAACACGAAAAGACCGTTATTTGCTGACGCGCGTTTTAACATGATGCGTCACTAAACAGAAGCCTTCACTACGCATCACGGAAGTGTTTTGTCTGCCTCATTTCCCTTGTGAATCAACTCTCTTCTTTTACCAACCCCGTTCTTTAATTGGCGTCGTAACGCATGTTTTTTTCTTCTTATTTAGGCTTTCCTATTGCTACTGTTATGGCTACTGTTACCGGTGTTACTGGCGTAGCTGTTATTTCTATTTTCGTCTACGATCATCTCCCTTGGCTACTGAAACCTTCGTGGTGACATTTGGGGCTAACCAACTTCGTATTACCCCAAAGTCAGTTTCACCTACTCCCTTGTCTGTCCGGATTTGAGATCGCCTAACCGCTAGTGGTGAATTTCGACGAGAGAAGTCGCTGGGAATAGCGACACGCCTTCTTTGCTTCAGCGACCCTCCACCGAATTCAGTACTCGTTGGACGTCATCGTCGGCGCGACAGCTGACGTGTACGGAGCGGACGATGTAATCAAGGTTGGAATTTTGTATGACTTTGCGGTAATACAAGTATTCAATTTGCTTTTAAATTAAGCAATTTTTTGTTGCACGAGGTCAGGAACTTATAGTTGACTTTGTAAACGAAAGTCGGATCCGGATTTCCGAATTTTATATTTGACAACCTCGTTGTGTTGCCATTTTGTTTGATTTAAATTTGTTTAAAATTGCAAGTCTGCAATTTGAAACGCCCTTAGACGAATCCTTTGGCCATCAGCAAGGTAGACAAGTCTTCTTTTTCTTCCGGATTGATTGGCCTGAACCGGCCAATGCATTGCAGTTAACGGAGCGTTCGGCTTCTGTGAAACCGCTGCATAACCTCACAGAGTTCTACCCAGGCTGCCTCCAGAAGTATCTCCTCCACCCAACGAATTTCCTAGTCTACCACATGAAGTTGTACTGCACTTTGCATGGTATCGTTTTTATTTTTAATATAATTTATATAAACCGTCTATGTAGGTACACCGTCTACACTGCGTCTCTCGAGTTACGAAAATATCTGTTCTGTTTTATGGAAACTTTACCTTTTTTTTTTATTTAAAACTTTAATTTTGTGTAGTCCCAAGGCAGATACCACAGCAATATGTATTTTTTATTATAATATCAAAGTGGAAGTACATATAAATGGAATCAAGCAATTTTTTGTTAGTTTTGGAGAAGCACTGATAAAAGGCCAATGAGTCATCAAAACGTAGAGTGCGCAATTAACATAATATAAAAGTGTACACGCATACAAGTAAAAATAAGATAAAATATGTATAAGAGAGATTAAAAAAGAAAATATGAGGTATACGCGCTTTAATTATATCTATTAAAATAAAATATGAAAGGTAAATATAAAAATAAAATAAAACGCCATTAGAACTAATAATTTTTTTTCGTTTATTTATAATTGAATGTTTTAAATAGGAATTATTGCAGTAATTTTCAGCCACTTACATTTAAAAAAAAAATTACATTTCAGTCCATTTATTGCAAACGACAAACAAAAAAGTTAATGCAATTAATGCTTTGAAATAAATGAAACGTAACGCGTTCTGTCGAAACGAAACCGCAGAGCAATTTGTTTCGAGGTTAATTTTTAATTAAATAAATGTAAAACGTCCGTTTCGAATTTCGACAACGATTGTGAAAAACTCGGGCTCTATTCAGGACGCGGTGATAAAAAAAATAAAAAAACGCCGAACGAAATTATTTCAGCGTATAATTGCATTATGTCCAAACATAGGGCCAAGGTCGCCTTCTGAATGTAATATATTAAATTCTAATTTATAAATTGAACGGAACGTGTAATTATATTTACAAAACAAGGTCGCGCCGTTTGATTAAATTGTAGCGCGACTAATAATAGGTTTCTGTATTTGTGCGTTTCACAATAATAAACTATTTTCGTGTGCACATAAAATTCGTTTATTTATTGCAGGTGAAATTCGCTCGCGGCTTTAAATTGGTAAACAAAAAAAGAAATGGATGCATTTTTTTTGAAACTTTTTTGGAGTGTAATTAAAATTTAATTTTACGCTCGGGTGATTTAAATTCAACAACGGCAATTAAGTCATTAGGCAAATGGGAATTTTTATGGGGCATTGCTGTCGGTTAAAATTAGGAGGCGTCTTGTTTAATTCTCTATTGTTTAGTTGACATTCTAATGCAGGTGCTGCAAGTGTTTATTATAATTCTATTAATTCCATTGTTCTCGGCGTTAATTATCACGAGCGTGTAACCTTAATGAAAATGGCTCTTGGTACGTTGTTCTTCAAACGGCCGCAATTAAAAGCAAACACGGAAATCCTGAGTTGGCGGCGTAGGTATTATTTTTATAATTGCCTGAAAGGATGGCATGACATTAATACTTTTTTTTTAATAGCAAATTAAACTTACTGCATGTAAAGGTTCAATACAAAAAGGAATTGTAAAATATAAAGCGTTAATAATCAAACAGCGGATCAAAAAGTACCTGCCTCATTGTCAGTCATTTCGTCACACAATCTACAGAGAGTACATTCGACATAACGCTCGGAGCGCTCGGAGTGTTCCTTCATCTCACTCTTACATGCACTGAAACGCATTTGCTCTCCCTCACACTTCTGTTCAGAGCATGCCCCGAGCGTAATGTCAAACGCACCCAGAATGAGCGCAGCAATAATTACTAGTGCTGGCAAAAACCGGAAAAAATTGAAACCGGTTAACCGATTTCTTTAAAAACCGGTTTCGGATATAACCGGTTATCCAAATAATGGTAAAAACTGACTATTCGAATATCCAAAAACCGATTATCCGGATAACCGGTTTTCGATTTTCTCCAAAACCGCGAATATCCAAAATGGGTTAACCGATTATCCAAGAAACCGGTTTCGATTGCCAGCACTAATTTATACGCGTCTATGACGAGACGCTTAGTGAAAAGGCAGCCTTACTCTCATTAAAATTAAACGTGTTCGCCATAGGTTTTAGCCGCATTGAACTTTGCTAAACTTGCATAATCTCAACTGCTGGGTACATTTCTGTTACGAGACGACATATTTAGAAAACGCAGATAATATCTAGGTACTGCAAGTATTGTAATTATAGAATTCGCTGAGATTAATCTGAATCTCCGTTATCCGAATAACCGGTTATTCGAATATCCGATTATCCAAGAAACCGATAATATTCGAATATCCGGTTATCCGAATAACTGGATATTCGAATAACCGATTATCCGGATAACCGGTTTTCGGTTTTCTTCAAAACCGCGAATATCCAAAACCGGTTAACCGATTATCCAAAAAACCGGTTTCGGTTGCCAGCACTAATAATTACAGCGGTCGACTGCTACCGCCCGTGACACGTCACAAAGCCAGCGACGTCGAATTTCTAGAACATTTTCTGTGCAGCTCACAATATTCGGTTTAAGTGTTTCGACTAATCGAGCACGTATTCTCAATGCAATTCGAAATCGAATCGTGCGAAGCGAGCCTCTCTTACGGACGTAACTGCGACGGTACTTTTTAGTCCTCGGTTTGTTAATAATCGTCCTAAACTCTTTCTAAATTTAAAGTGTCTCATAAAAAATCAATACATTATGTGCATTAAAAAATAAGTTTCATAAGACGTGAATTTGACACACACGTCTATGTTTAGAGAACGAGCCACTTTGCAGCGAGTTTTCTAATGGACAAGTGCGCTAAAATGTCTCATGAAACTTGAAATTTCTTAGTTGTGAAAAAGCTCAAGAATTTGCATTGTTTTGTAATAATTCAACTATAGAAAAATTCTGTTTTATTATGTGGCTGTTGATGGCATGGGGCGCGTTCCTTATTTATCAATAAGCCTATTTGGTCGCGTTACCTTCCCTCAAGGTCGTTCTTTTAATTCTAGTTGGTTTGAATCAGATGGCACCACTAACCCATCACTCGTTTCAACTGTTTGAAAGTGCAAATCTCAAACATAACCTCACCTTTAAACGTAAATAAAATTAAATAAAAACTATATACCGTTTGTCCATCTGACAATGAGACATAGGGATTTAACATGGGAAAACAGAAATTGCTTTATATTATCTACCTGAGTACATATATATGAAATTCTGGGTTATAATCGGAAAGATTATTGCATTCAAAGTGTTTTGATACTAAATTTGTGCAATTTTAGTTCTTAATTATTTAGAAATTAAGAAAAAAAGTTATTATTTTTTCCGGACAAGATTAGTAAGTATTTAACGAAGAGTTTACAAACGGATGTCGTGGTCAAGTTAGTTTGTTCATGTTTCACAACCGTAAGGTCACGAGTTCAAATCCGAATGAGGACACTTTTTTTTCTTTTTTTAAATATTTTTTCAGATTTGAAATCACTTAAACTCTTAAACTACTTTATTATTTTATTTATATGTTTCATTTTAATATTAATTATGTAACATAATAAATAAAGTTATAACTTTAACATAATAGAATTTTGCAAACGAAAAAATACACATAAATGGAACATAATTAATATTATGAAACTTATAAATATAATAATAAACTAGTTTAAGAGTGATTTCAAATCTGAAAAAATATTAAAAAAAAAAAAAGTGTCTTCATTCGGATTTGAACTCTTGACCTTACGGTTGTGAAACATGAACAAACTAACTTGACCACGACATGCGTTTGGAAAGACTTCGTTAAATACCTACTAATCTTGTCCAGAAAAAAATAATAAGTTTTTTTCTTAATTTCTAAATAATTAACAACTAAAATTGTACAAATTTAGTATCAAAACACTTTGAATGCAATAATCTTTTCGATTATAACCCAGAATTTCATATATATGTACTCAGATAGATAATATAAGGCAATTTCTGTTTTCCCATGTTAAATCCCTATGTCTCATTGTCAGATGGACATACGGTATATTATTGTGTGAAGGTGTTTAGCACGGCTTAGCACAATGCAGGAGTCGAATCAGATGGCTGTAAATATAAGCTGCAATAATGTAATAAGGTTAGAAAGGATTTCAGTTGTATTCATCAGTAGACGACGTCAATGCGTCAAGTCCCCAGCACTGATGCTTTCAATCACAAATTTGCATTGAAATAAAGAACATGCCCATTGGTTGGCGCTTAAAACAATTTCAAACAAAAGTCAGTTTGGAGGTTATGTTTACAATTTGAGATGCTAGATAAATGTCAGTTTTGAGGTTATTTAATAACTACAAACAAAAAATCAAATGAAAGTTCAAATTTAATAAGGAAAGAAAAAAAAATAACAAAAGCAAGAGCGAAAATGAAAGAAGTGAAATACTTAAAAGAAAAATTAAAAAGAATATATAAAATTTGATAGAATGCCTTCGCCGTTTAAGCAAAAATATATTATGAAATTGTTTACTATTAAATATCAATTTTTTTTTCCTCAATACTTTCAATGAATTCTTCAAGTCTTTCAAATGAAACCTAGATTTATTACAAACTAAGTAATAATATAATTGATCGAACACATCGTAAAATCAATGAATATAAAATGTCGACGTTTCGCCGTACTTTTGACAGCTTCTTCAGGATAAATTATAACGAACACCTTAAATTATGTCGGTTGATGGCTTCGTTAATCGACATTGAAACGTCGAGTGATTGTGCGAATTTTAAGTATCCGTTACAAAAGCAGGGTTGAGCTGATTTAAGTCATTTGATTAAAATCATATTTAAAATCACTGGTTTTAATCAAGCGATTTTTATTTAAAAAAAAACCGAGTTCAAATTTCTAAAATTAACATAGTGTCAAGTGGCCATCAAAACTGAGATTACGAAAAGATAATGCAATATAATACAAAATGTTTCTAAGAAATTCTGCTTATGATGTGATCTTTGATAATAACTGTAATTTTTGATAATAACTATAACATACGAATTGGCCAGAACTGCGTCACACCATAAGTCAAATTGCATTAGTGGATAAGTTCACATTAACAATGTTATTTTAATAATCAAAGAAACTTTTATCCACTGATACGTTTCTTAAGTTCCTTTGTCATTGTTCTAAATATCAGAAATATTTTCATTATCTACCAAAATTACTTAAGGTTAGCCTGGGAAACAAAAGTACGTATCGAACATCGATTATACAGGTGCTATGATTATTGTTAAAATATAAAATTTAGGTTATGCGAAGGAACTGAATTCTGTATCTAAAATGAAAGGCGAAACGTCGGCAAAAGAGGAATCAACCGAAACCCTTACGAAGATGTTTTTTTTTAATTCAGAAAGTTTTTATTTTAAGCGTTTCTTCAAAAAAGAAAAAATTATTGTCTCCTTGAAGTGGCAGCAACGAAAAAATCAGCAATTATAGTTGCCAGAAAAGCAGCAGTGGCCTCGAAGTTTTTCTATAATGATAATGAAAGACGAAACATCGGCAAAGAATCAGTGAGGCAACTCAACGGAAAACTGTAATGAAGACGGACGGACAATTTTTTTTATTCAGAAATTTATACATATGTACTTTAAGCTACTTTAAAAAACAAAACAAAACAAAACTGATTCCCAATTCAATTTTTGCGTTTATATTTAATAAATTTAAACATGGTTTTTCAGTTACATTTTCCATTTTTTTTAAAATATTTTTGCTTCAACATTTCTCAAACAACAATCTGATTAAATATCTTTCTCTCTGTCCATGTCCCTTTCTTCTTCAACTATTTTTGCAACATTTTTATCGCAATGTGCAATTTCTAACGTAAAATAAAACAAAATGCGATCGACTGAATCGATGAATTTAAAAAAAATAACACGAAAAGAAAAAAAATTTCATTAAATAAACGAAACTGGATTGACTCTTTAAAATTAAGATATATTGTAATGATTCGTCGACACCAGCCGGCGCTAAATTGTCTCTTGCGTCACTGCCGTCTAGTCGACGCGCCTTAGGCGACAGCCCAGAGAATCCTGACGGCGGAATAAACTAGATCAGACAGTGGGTCGCCTCCAGAATGTTCGCGAAAAAACAACCCCGGCATATAAAAATGCACGAGGCCGGGAATGGGACAGATCGAATTGAATTCAACGTTAGATAGTTCGGAATAAAAGTCGCCTGATAAACTTTCGCTCGGCTGTTAAAATAAATTCGGATTAAGTTTGTAAATAAATTATTGTTTAAGTCAGTGTTAATTAGTTGCTTTTAAATAAATTAGTTATTAACTGTTTCGTGTTTTGTTTTAAAATAAAAAGTTAACAGAACCTTAAAAATCGTTACAATATGTATTTTAAGACATTTGACAATTTTGCAATTTTTGACATAAAGTAGAACAAAAGACGAACGGCAAATAAATAAAGAAAATACATATGTATATGAATTTAAAAAAATAACATGAAAAGAAAAAAATTCTCATTAAATAAACCCAACCGGGTCGACTTTCTAAAATTAAGACATATTTTAAGACATTTGACAACTGTGCAATTAAAATATAAAACAAAAGACGATCTAGAAATTAAAAAAAATACAAAATAACAATAAATAATTATATAAATAAATAATAATAAAAAACTTCCCTTCAAATAAACGACAATGGTTCCACTTTCTACAATTAAGATGTACTTTAAGACATTTGACAATTGTGCAATTTTTGACGTAAAATAAAACTAAAGAGGATCGAGAAATAAAGAAAATTTATAAAATAAAAATAATAATAATATAAATAAACAATAATAAAAACCTTCTCTTCAAATAAACAAAAGTGCTTCAACTTTCTAAAATTAAGATGTATTTGGCAAATTGTACAATTTTTGACGTAAAATAAAACAAAAGACGAGCAAGAGATAAATAAAATTTATAGTACATAATAAACTTTAAAAAAATATATACATAAAAATGAGGAAATTCTGATTAAATAAACAAAACTGGCTCGACTTTCTAAAACTAAGAAAGATTTTATGAAAGGTTGAGCTGATTTAAATCATTTATTGTTGATTGTCAATATTTTTTGTTAATTTTTGAATTTAAATAAGTATACCTACTGATTAATCATCATGGTGATTAAATTAGAAAAGTAACATCTTTAGAAATTCCTTTAATTATTTATGAATCAAATTAATTAATACCTTCTCGCTTCATTTGACAGTGGACAGGACGTTGAAGCATTTTTTTCACTTAATTCAGTTCTATTTTATTAGATTTTTTAATAACCGTGATGATTTAAAATTTGGAGCGTCGTTAAAGTTAGGATACAATTGTTTAAATCCAAAAAAGTATTTTCTTGCAATTTTTTATCGTGATTATTACGTTGAAAATTAATATCACAAAATCTTCTAAGCGGACACTAAATCGCGCAAATATACACTTTACGTTTCGCAGTAAACGTAGTTTATGAAATTAAATGTTTCAATTGTAATTCATGTTATATTGGAGAAACAAGCCAAAATTTAAAAAAACGTCTAGACCAACATAAATATCATATCCAAAAAAATAATCAAAATCATTCAATGCTTGTAGAACATTCATTAGAAAATGACCATAATTTTGATTTTGAAAATACTAACATTTTATATTACGAGTCTAATATTTTCAAAAGACGTTTTATTGAAATGTGTAAAATAAAAATGTCGTCGAATTCTATTAATAAACGTACTGATTTTGCAAATTTAAACGATACATTTTGTAGTTTTCTCGATTCCTTAAATAGAACATAGATCTGTCAATTTTTTAACATTTGTAATGTTCAAATTATTTTTAGATTAAAAATAAATATAATATACATAAAAAAAAAATCAAGTTACTTTTTCAGTTTCCGTTGACAACCTTATTTATTTTGACAACATAATTTTCACTTCTGACGAAGCAGTCGAACGACTGCGAAACGTAAAGTGTATATTTGCGCGATTTAGTGTCCGCTTAGAAGATTTTGTGATACAAATTTCATCGGACAAGAACCAACTGTAAAAGTTGAAAATTAAGTAAAAAAGAATAAAATTTAAACGATTTTTCTGTATTTTAAGTTCTGTGTAAGTAAATAAACACATACTATACAAAACTTTAATTTTATTATTGTGTAAACTCAAAGAATTATAATGCTTTTGACAATTAAACTTCTCCAATGTTCCATACTTTCGTTTTTCTATCATGTGTTGATTTAATTTTCCGGAAGCACTGACTGGGGAAATATTTTGTTTTCGTAAAGGCATGTCGTAGCTTAACCTCGCCGCGAACAATGTTGCCAGATTGGGCGATTTAGCGCAAATTGGGCGATTTCGAGGTATAATTTGCGCTTCAATTTTTGCAAAAATCGCAAGCCGCAATTTGGGCGATATTTAAAAATAAAAATTGCGCTTTGTAATTGCAAGTCGGCGCTATAAAAAAAACCATTTATGTCTTGTTTGTTTTACCCCAAAGTTGTTTTAAATCCTATTGGACCCAAATTTAGTGAACTTCCCATACAAGTTATGTGCTAACAGAATTTATCAGATTTATGGCGGATTTCACAAACGTTACTTAAAATTAATCATCCTTTAAAAGTAAACGTTGCCATGGTTACATGTGTTGAAGGCATAGGAATGATTATTCTTAATCGATGATCAAAGTTAAGTGATGTTTGTGAAATCCAGCGTAAGAAACACAATACAGACAGTTGCTAAATGTGCGCTGGGAAGACATTTTTGATGGAGAAATTCCGGAAGACGCAGTAGTTTTTTTGGAAAAAAGTTATAACAATCAAAAATGCTACTGGTGAATTTATGTTTCGAGACATATCCCTGTTTGCGTTTACACTTCTAAGTTTACCAGCATCAAATGCAGCAGTTGAAAGAAGTTTCTCCATCATGAACATTATCAAATGCAAACTGCGAAACAAAATGTTGTTAAAAATGTTAAATTCTATTATGCTAATAAGATCTTATTTCCATGTGAATGCAATCTGTTGTAAAAACTTTGCTCCAGCAAGAACAATGTTATCTAGGTTTAATTCTAAAATATATGAATCTGGTTCTGACAACGATGTTGATGATAAGAATTTTGAGGAAGTTATGTTAGTCGTGGTTGATGGGTAAATAAATTGTTTTGTAAAAAAAGCATATTTGTATCAATCTGTATTCAATTAATTAAACCCAAAAGTTTGCGCCTTGCGCTTTGAAAATCTGGCAACACTGGCCGCGAACAGAATTGTCACTAGTCTCATTCGTCTTCTCAACTGTCCAGCAAGTGTTTTCGTGTTTGTTTGCGGTGATTGTTGGTTTCATACAAAAATAAGTTATTTTCAGAACACGTTTACTTTACATATATTATTGTATTACAAAATGGTGTTTACATTAGAGCAGAAAACATTTATGACTGAAAGTTATTTTCGAAATGGTTCAAAAATCGATGGGGCATTTGTATACTGAGTACGAAGCTGCTTGGAAGAGTTTAGAGTTCAATTTCCTGATGCCATTATTGAACACAGAACACTAGAAGACAACCTGCATTGGTGTGTACAGCTGTTTCGTGAAACTAGAGGTCTTTTCCGAAGAAAAACAACAGGTCAACCTCGAAAACGTACCGCCGAGATTATCGAAACTGCAAGCCATAATGAAAAACGCTTCTCACACCTCTATCCGCCAATTATTCAACAGATTGAGCTTTTTGTGAGAACGTCCCACAAATTGTTACGTAAAGATGTTCAGCTCTATCCTTATCGCATGCTATTGCTGCCCGTACAGAGATTGTCTTTCTTTCAATCTTATATAATAAATTACTTAATTTGTGAGTTAGTAGTAATTGTAAATTTTATGATTTATGTCATGCTGACATTTAAAAGTCAGGTTATGTTCGGTTTAAACACTACGACACACGTTTTCCTAAAAAGAAATATTTCCCCAGGTAATGCTACCGGATTATTAAATGAACACATGGTTTTATTACAAACATAAACATACAATAAATCAATCACTGTGTTTAAGTAACTTTTACGATCCCCTTTCCTAATAATAAATAATTAAGCAAAAATATATCTGATTTTGGAACGGCAATTAATAAAAGTATCTTTTTTTTTAATTTTAATTACGTATAATTAAAGGCAAAACTAATTTGTATGAGATGTTGATTTATCCAATAATTCAAATTCTTCTCATCATTTTAATCTCTTATGATTGTTGTTTTTATTTGTATATGTTCACTATTATATTGTGTCAATTGCAATCTCTATCTTGCTGTAATTTTTGGTTATTAAAAACCATGGCCTTCTAAATCAAAAGCGAGTTCTAACTGGCCTGGGCGTTCTGAAAAATTTACATTGAATTTTTGTGCTCGAGAAAACGCCAAAAGTCGACACTTTGGCGCTGGTTATGGGGCACTGACAGCAATGAGTGAAGTGCACTGTCATTATTGTCAATCAAAGTGAGTTCACGCAAAATTAATTAATATTGTAATTACCGTAATACAAGATAATTTATGTGGTATAAATTTTATAGATTCATGCACAAATCATTTGATCTCATCGGAGTGAAGTACGCTTGCGCAATAAGGAAAGACTGGCACTTTAAAAAGCTTTTGTGTTATGAATAGGTAATTACAAGTTACATAAAAGAGTTTCGACTTTTGATAATGTAAAACGTGTTAAAAAAGGCGTTGATAATTACGCACAATGAGAAAAAAAAACTTTATTATATATGTTGTAACTTACCACAGAAATTCTGAGTATATGCAGCTTTATATGCAGGTAAGATTTTCATCTAAAACCGTAATAGTTTAATGCTAACTTAAGTTGTCGAAATTGGACATAAATATTCCACCTTATTCCAATGTAAATAATATCCAGTATGCTCAAATTTTTATAGCAATAACATTAAATGTTCTTACACGAACTCATCCACCATTCACATGTGACAGAACTGTCAAGATTTTAGGTTAAGAAAGCGCCCTGTAAGCAGTGCTTGGCGGAGCACGCCTGAACTGCACTTTTGCGCAGGCCAGATAGAACTCGCTTTTTATTTAGAAGGCCATGTTAAAAACCTTTCATATTTTTCCATAAATAAATTGTTTCATTTAATTCAACGTGCTTGAAAGATTAAGATGAATACTTTTGGCGATGTGACTTTTGAAAATAAAACGGTTATATTTATAACAATCTCGAAACGCCAAACTTTTCAGTTCTCACATTGCCTCGTACATTTAAATCACGCGAACATAATCCATGCGTTCGCCCACGTATTAAAACCATCGATATTCCATTTGTGTCTGCGTTAAAAACCTTCGGATTCACGTAACCCCAATTTTTATTACCCATTATTATCCGTTCGTGTTCTCCTCGGGTATTTAAAAATAGAACCCAATAAATTCCTTTTACAGTTAAATTTTTGCCTGCCCCCTCCCTCCCCAAAATATGTACTGTTAATTATATAAACTATTTTAACGACGACCATTTCCTCTGTTGAAACAAATGTGTAGTATTAATTCGATTTTAATTTCCGAAGATTTATGGTGTTATAAGTACTGAAATTATGTTACGAGAGACGCCCACCGATATTTAACCTCCGACTAAATCGAAAATTAGAGCGATAATTAGAATTTTTGATTAATGAGATAATTTCCGGTATCACTAAACAGATTGAGGAGATTTCTTTTTCAGCGTAACGGAAACTAGTTTAATCGACCGGTACACCGTAAATACAAAGTATCCAAAGTAGGTGTCTTCGTTCTAAATCTTTTCTATTTTTATAACACAGAAAAAGGGTTTCTTTTTGTTAAAGGAAAATTTCAGAAATAAGCCAGCGAACAAGTTGGAAACAATGAAAGCGGATGAAAAGTGAAAACAAAGTAAGAGCGCGAAGCGAAACTAATTTACCTATAGTACTTCTTCTTCTATTAATTTTTGTCCCTTTTCTTCATTCTTAGTAAAAAAGGGCTTGCATATTTTCACCCATTTTTAACACGCTTTTAACATTACCATTAGCGCAGCATCATCGGTGTTCGTCTTCTACTCTATCGTTCAACTCTCTATCACCTTACGTTATAGTAGTATTTATTTTTTTCTGTAATTTTATTAAGAAAAGTAACAGAAGCTCAGCGACGGTTAAATCATCGTCCATTAACAACCCACTTGATGTATGAAATTACGCACAACTTTAAACGTGTACCCCGCAGGGTCACCAACCACACCGACCACCGCTCCGCGTTTTGAGCTTTCAGCAAATTGCGTTCGCTCATAACGTTTTTTTTTCCTCCTCTGGTTTTTGTAAACCGGAATTAAGTTTTAACCTTAATTGACCAAACAATTACATGTCATTAGCGACGCACTTCCTCGGAACACAGATAATATAATTACGCTAATTAAAGAACAAACCTAACCGCAGCGGCAGCGTGTGAGAGCTTTTACTCGACCGACTCTGCAATAATAAAAAAAAAAACTGCACATTATTTACTTATGCTGTGTAAAATCGAAATTGCGCCGGCCGGCGTAATATTTTATTATTATTATTATTGTTTATTACGATTTTATTTACGAGTGGCTAACTCAGTGTTGCCAATATAATACTTTACGAAAGAGCCACTTAATTTAAAAAAAAATCGATGAAACGAAGATAATAATTCACTAAAAACAAATTTTATCAATTATATTCAATAATTTCAAAAAGTAACACGAATAATAATAAATACAAAATTCTTTGGTCGAAATAATGTTGGTATCAAAACTATAGTAGATTTTAAAAAAAATATGAAATTATACAGGTTGAAGACTTTGACTTTGACCTATAGCGGTTTCTTGAAGAGCAACAAGGAGTATGTGACTCGTAATACAGGGTGACTGACAATTGTTCCGACAAAAAAAAAACTACGATAAGAAGCGATGTCCAAGAGTATGGCAAAAAATGTTTAAAAAAATTCTTTCTGCTTTAGTTTTCGAGAAATAATTAATCAAAAAGTAGCCCCAAAACGACTAGGCGCCTCTGGTTAAAAAATAGAGGAGCAGATGAGCGAAATAAATGCCCTCACAAAAGTTTATTGGTAGGCACGGCGGCGTAGCATTGATCGTAAACTTGACCTTTAAGTGAATTTTCACGTCAACTCCGTTCTTAGGTCAACGCCCGACGATACCGTGAACTACAAAATATTTACTTGACAAATGCATGCGAATCACCTGAAGCAGATTATTCCACGCAAAGGATCACAACGGCCCCACTTTTAACACCTGTTTTGACAGTTAAACAAATAAATCATTAAAACGAAAAACAATTTGAACCTCCGCGTTAAGAATTCCTAGTATTTTTCTTTCATTTTAATTTAAATCGTATTCGACAGAATTTAAAACATTTTAATCAGTAAATACCATCGTAATCTGTTAATTATTGTAACTTCGTTTTGTGTGTGACTAATTACTATTAACACAAATCTATTAAAAGTTTAACAAATTTAAGATATGTATGTACATTTGCAACTCCATATCATGTGTTTTCAGCGTACTGGTTGTAAATCATTCCTCGTTCCACCGTACACATTTTTTCCACTTTGAATTAAATTCTTAATTAATTATAAACCGTTCCATAAAATTTTTTAAATACGATCCCGTAATCTGTGACATTCATTCACGTACGCAATTTGATTAATAACTGTACGCGACGTTTAAAACAACGCGACGTTTAAAACAACTGTGCGTAATAAAGTTTTTATAGCCTAATAAACAAAAAAGCTTGCCGGCTATCAATTTCAGGTCTAATAAATCGTTTCGCATCTTTCAACCCTAGCAACTTACATTTTCTCGTAATATGTGATATGCATTCACGTACGCGACTTGATCAAAAACTGTAACAGCAGCGACGTTTGAAACAATTATGTCTCCGATGGAGATTTGATTATCTCACATTCCGTCGGAAAAATGTTGATCTTCTGTTGTTTCTTTCGTCCGTCTATCTTATTCTTCGTATTTCCACGCTGTTTGTTTCTGTTCCCTTTTGTCGAATTATTGTAGTTCATTCTTAAACCGCGAATATTTATGCCACAAATCGAAGAAATTTGTTTATAAAAAAATCGCTGACAAATGTCATTTTCCACACAAAGAGTAAAGACCTGATGCAGTTCTCTACAAAAACGAAAGAATATTTAGCGCGTCTGCGCAGTGTCCGCAATGGTCTAGCTCGTGTTTCGGTAAACAAGAGCAACGCCATCTGTGGAAGTGTAGGGAAATGATTTCATCACAATTCATGTTCGTTTTATTTCCCGCCATTTTTAAAAGCCATTTTTAAAATATAAATTGTCCTTTTTTTCTCTTAAGACCGTTTTCATAATAGAACTTTAAATTTAAAGTGACCTATAAAAACACATTGGTTTTCCTATCCTTAAGTGACTTTAAATTAAAATCTCCTTCAGTTCCATTATGAAAACAGCCCTTAATATTTATTAATCAGGTAACAAAATAATCTGTACGTTTTGTTGGTAAAGAAGAACTCGACTTATATGGGCTTGGCTAATTTTTTTCATTTCGCCACAAAATAACAGGATTAATTACTTCAATTAAAGTCCCTAGATTTGGCACCAGGTCAGTTATGAAATTTTCGACATGTTTGAATTCACCAAAGCTCATGACTTAGATTGTTGTATTTTTCTTTCCTCGGTTCATATATTTGATTTAATAGTATTTCTGTTTCATTTAAAATTGTTAGATCACTGGATGGTGTTCTATATATACATGATATCAAAGTTTGTTGATTGGGGAATACGACTTTCGCAACGGCGACTTCAAAGAATTTTTCAACGCATTCAGTTCCCTTCAACTGTCGAAGCATTTAATTCATTTCTTGCTAATATACATACTCCACCTCTTTGAAAATTGGTTCTGCAGTAGAAGGCTGCTAATTTGAAGCCTTTTATGTTAATTGCTTTTATTTCGTTGTGATCAAGCCAGAGTTCAGTGAAGCATACAACATCGATTTTGTAGTCATTTAGTAGTATTTCTAATTCAGATTGTTTAGCTCTAATCCCCTGTATATTTATGTGCATTATTGTTAAGACTTTTTTTTATCTGTGTGTGTCTCGTAGGTGACATTAATTGCTATCGTGGCTGTAGCAACAGCTGTGATTGTAGAATTTTGCTTCTCTGTATGTCTTCTAACCTTTGCAGACAATGACAATTATGGTCCCATGACGCGTGTTTGGTTAAAGTTAAATTTTTGTTTCGCTTCTTCGCAATTAATACATTTATAGCTTGAATTAGTACATTTATTCGAATTATGTGCCTCTGAACAGATGACACAAACTGCTTCTTTCTGACAATTTGATGCAGTATGTCCATAACGTTGATAATTATAACACCTGAGGATGTTTAAATCTTCACGAACTTCGCATTTCGACCAACCAATGAATAATTTACCTTTCTCCATGAGAAACTTTTGGGTTGTAAGATCGCATTCCAATACCGCATTGTATTTTCTCTTTTTAATTTGGGATGCGTGTACTATTTTAAAATCTTCTTCGGTTTTGTCGAGTTCGTTTTGTTGAATCATTGCACTAATGAGTGTCTCCTTGAGTACTTCCTCTTGTATTCCCAATAGTTGTATCCTAGGTCTAATAGTTTTGGGTTTTTCAATTCTGTATTTATCTTTTAATTTGTGTTCTATTTTTTCTGTTATTTTGCTTTCCGACTGAGAATTACTACATTGTATAATAAGTCCACTTTGTTTTGTTTTTTTTTACCTATCTGTGCACCAATTTTCAGTTCTGACGGATTTATAGCATTTTTAATATCCTGCTTGATAGTGCTTGTGTCTTGTACCTTTTCTTTCGGTTTGATAATAATGACGTTTTTAGTTGATAAGACTTACTACACTACTGTACGATTTAATTGTATCGGCTTTTAATATGGTTGTATCTATTTTAGAAAGAATTTCATTCATTTTTACATTTATCTCTGTGTTGCAGTGTTCAACATTTTTAGAAGTTGGTTTCCTTAAATTTTTACAAGTTTGCAAGTTTTGTTCTCTTAAGTATTCAGTGGTTATACATAAACGCTCGTATTTCTCTTCTGATACATCAGGGACAAATTACTCTTAATGAACTTCACAGTGCTGTTCTGAATATTGCCAACTTATTCATTATGCATTTTTTTATCAAGAGCAGCGTCTAAATATAAGATTGAAAATTGAAACCAATTTAAAAATGTCATCATTGTTCTATTGTATACTGAAAAATATCGCGATCACAGTGCCAGTGCCACACTACCATTTATTATTAACCATAGCAACGAGAATTTTCTGTTTTTCGTAAATATCAAAGTAGAATCAAATTTTCGTGAGAATGGCAATTAAACGTAAATCCAAAGAACCATTGAAAGTCTCCTTGCCAAGAGCTGTGAAATTCCGAACCGTCCGACCTTTAGTAACGTTCGTGCCGAAGAGGCCGCCGAAAAATATCGCCTGCCTTGATAACCTGCCCGAAAAAATGATGATCCAGATTTTTTCACATCTACCGCCGAAGGAGCTCTTCTTTAACGTCCGACCGGTGTGCAAAAGGTGGGAACAACTTGCCATGAGGTCGTCCTATGGAAGAAGATCGACGTTGATAACGAGACTCCAACGGAAATTTTGTCTTGAGTGGATCAAATCCGCCAATCTCTTGAAGAGTTTCATCATGAAAAATGGGAATGACGCAAACATCATCGCGGAAGAGGTTATTCTCTCATCGTCGTAAGTATTATTATTATTTAACGCCCACATAATTTCAGTTATCAAGAAATTGTAAAATTTTGGAATCTATTGATATCCAAACTGTTGAGGTTCTCCTAAAAATCGTTTCATACAGAGCAAACCGCTGTCACCTAGTGACACGCTGCCGTATATTATACAACTTCAATTTTAGTCAATGCAAGTAAAATCTTCTTCACTTCTCTGTCCCAAGTCACTCACAATCACAATCACAATCAAAACCAATGATTTTCGTTTTTTAGATTTTTATCTTGGAAATTCTTCCGTTTAATTTTGGAAGACAAGCGCAGTGGAAGGATCATGAAGAAGTACGTCCGTCCCATATCCTCCACGCAGATGAAGTCCTTTTTCGCTGCCCTCTCTGACTACGAGGTGCACGTCTCGGCGATCATAGGGAACGCGAACTTCACTCGGATGTTCAAACTGCGCAACGTCATTCGGCACTTTCGAGAACTTCAAAATCCGGAGCGATTTCTCGACATGATTCAGGAAAATTTTAATTACGGTCCAAATTTGGGAGACAACTTTTAATACATTTCAAGGGTATACAATCAAAAATACATATGTACAAGATTTTAAAGAGGAATAAATTTTTTTGGATACAATAAATTGTCAAGTTTCAGAAAAAGAGCGCTTCCGTTTCGTTACAGAGAGCTGCTACCTTAGTAACACCTAATGCTTCGTAAGACTGAGCGTAATGTGCTTCGTGTTGCGTTTGAATTCACCAAAGCTCATCTGAAATTTCAACAGAAAGTCTCCAGATCTAGTGGCAAAATTATTAAATTCGTAACATCAAGCTAAGCTTCAAACGAAAGAAGTTCTTTTGTTTTTTCGTCCACCTTATTCTTCTTATCTTCACGTTGTTTGTTTCTGTTCTCTTTCTCTTATGGTTCATTCTTAAACCGCGAAAATGACAGGCACAAATCGAAGACATTTTTTAAATAGAAAAATAATAGGTATTTAAAATAACCGCCTCGCCGATATTTAGCCTCTGCGCAGTGTTCGTAGTCGTCTGGAGATTTTAGCTGCTCGGTAAGAAAGAGCAGCGCCATCTGTGGTAGAGTAGAGGAACAATTTCATCGCAATTCATTTTTATTTCATTTCCCACCATTTTTAAATTTAAATTATTCCTTTTTCTTTTAATAATAATTGAAAAAAAATCTATGTAAAACGTGTTTCTTTGAGTAATAAATTATTAAATTAATTATTTCCAATTAAATTTACCAGCGCCCTCCGGGGCCTATCGGCCTCCACAGAGACCGACTTCGCCTACAGAGAAAGAATTCTAAAGCCCGTTCTAGACGGTCACATTTCTTGTAACAAATTTGTTACGAAGCGAGTGAGAAGTGCCAATTTAACCGATCAACATTCACTATGGTAATTTATCTCTCTCACTTTGTAAAAATTTGTTGCAAGAAATGTGACCGTCTAAAAGGAGCATAAGAAAGCGCTTCGCGCTATAAGGTCCCCTCGCCGTGGGGGGGTTCGCAGCAGCTAGAAAATTATGTGCTATTATGGACTGTTCCATTTGACAGAATTTCAAGTTCTGAACCGTCCAAATCATGCGCAGTATGAAATTTATATCCAACTTTGTACACTGCTCATGCTCCGTAAGATTTTAAACGGTTCAGAACTTGAAATCCTGTCGAATGGAACGGACCTATTGTCGTTTCTACTCGCTGAGCGCTTTCATTTAAGTAGTCGCACGACGTGCTTATCTTTTAAACGACGGCTTTCGATTGTAAAATGCGGCCATCTTTGATTCCAAGATGGCGTCCGAGCGACTGTCACTTCGTCGCATCGGGTCATTTCATGTGATATGCGACACGACGCGACGTGTTTATCTTTTACGTGGCGATTTTCGATCACAGCGCCGCCGTCTTTGAGTCCAAGAGGGCGCTGGTGTAGCAGCCGAGTTCGTCTCGTCGATACCTTCTACAACGCGCTTTTCTTTCGCGCGACCGGTTTCCATCATAGCTCGATCAGCTTCAATTCCAAGACGTCATCACTCCGGCATTAAAACTGAATATTTGTTCTTGATTTAAAATGAACCCGGGGACCGGGGAGGCATTCAATACTTTACGATTTGGAGTTATTTGTTAGTAATTCGAAGAAAGCGCTTCGCGTTATTAGGGCCGCTTGCCTTTGGAGGGGCTCGCGGCAGCTAATAATTTGATTAATTTTTGCTTGGGTCCCTTCGACCTTGACCAGTTTTTTATAAAATTTGTTTTTCAATCTTCATTTCTTGCTCGGGTTAATTTTTTCCAATCTTAATTTTTTTGCGACCAAAAATCGTCTGAAATCAATAGTAAGTCACCCTGATCTGATGACAAAATCACTGAATTGGCAAAACTGAGCTAAGTTTTAATTAACTTATTGTTAGTAAATAAATTCGTGTTTAAAGCGTGGCATTACCTCGTGCTGTAGGCGAGTTTGCTTTTTTTTACACGGCATTTAACTGATTGTGAGTTACATCATATTAAGCGCACGCCATTTTTTTTTATACTACAATTCCAGAAAGAAACTAGGTCGGAGAATTTATTCAAAAAAAAAATAGTAATTTACGTCGTTTCATGAAAATAAATTAAATTAAATTAACCATTTGTGAGCGGCGTCAAACATAATGAGTCGTAACATAAACCAAAACTAACGTAATTCTCTATTGTATTGTTTTTTTCTTTCTTTCTTCTTTTATTACGACGATTTATATAATTTTCGTCGTTTTTTATGCGCGTTATGTATTTTTATGGCACTCCAAATTGACAGAAAAACAAGAATCCCGCAGCGCGAGACTAAAATTTCGCTGGGCATTATTCAACCGCATGCGTGATCGTAGTAGGCAGGTGTCAGGTAAACGAGTTCAGCCAACTTGATCGACTTTAGTACAGAGCGCCGTTTACCTAATAATATATTGCTTTAATTTAGTGAGCTTATAATAAAGAGACCATAACTCTGAAATTTTATGTGATGATATGAAGTGTTTATTACATTTTCTTTTCGCATGACTGAAACCTACGGTCATTTGCGGCCGACGCATAAATTATAATTAACTAATGTGATTAATGCTGATTGGCTATTATACTTTTGAAAAATCATCACTGATTAATAGTGATTTGGATTTTGTATGTATGAGAGAGCGTCCGCCTATTAATTAACAGTATTTAGACTGTACCTTCCACTACATTTCGAAATCGTCGATCATTTGCTACGCATTATGTTTAATTGAAACCATAATTCAAAAGCTGAAAGTTGAAATTACAGCAGCAAACAACAAAATCGAAAAAGACGTAAGGCACAAAATGTTGGTAAAAGAATCGTGGAGAACGAGAAAATTGGGGGGCGGGGGGGGGGCGAAAATAATGAAAAGAGATTATAGATGCAAAACAAATGAAAAACAGACTAAATTTAATGTGTGTAGAAAACAATAGAATATAAAAATTGCAGAATGAAGAAACCAGACAAAGGAACTCGTGCTAAATCAAAATGTGATATGCAGGAAGACACCAGAAAAAGGAACTTGTGTTATATCAAAATGTGATATACAGGGTGCATCCAGAAAGTAAAGTCCGTTCACAATTATCGCCGGATCACGATTATGCGCGTGCGTGAAATAAATAAGCACAGAAATACAGCGTTTACAAAATTTAAGTTTACAGACTCTCAGATGTGAGATTCGAACCTACACCTATAGAGTTCTTTTAATAAGTTTAGGTAATCAGACTATATTGACATATCGTTCAGCGTTTCTAACATAATCGAGTGTTGTTTTTAATTTTTTTTTAATGTCAATCGTCAATTCTGTAAGTTATATGAAGGAAGTGCCATGAGAGGTTCAGTGACAAGGAGAAACTTATGGCATTTAGTTCTAACCCAATCCAATCCACGTCTACAGAGTTGCTTTAATAATTTTAGGTACAATTGAGATATCGTTCAGCGATTTTAACACGACCCAGGCCGCAAGCTACAAAATACTGTCTGTTATCCTCTTCTTGAATTGTTGCGTTCGAAAATTACGGCGATCTTTCACATCCCACATTTAAGTATGGTATGAAAAGATTGCCTGTTGTCATGAAAATAATACAAACACAAGATTTTTTTTAATGGATGAGCGAGATACAAAATAGGTTAAAAATCGTGAGTGAGAAAGATGAGAGCATCCGCTCGATACATCCGACGTATAATTTTCGAACGCAACAAAAGTAACTGACAGACATCCTTCGTCTTACTTCTGACTTATGTACGTGGAGAAAGTGTCACGAGCAGTTCAATGACACAAGGAGAAATTTGTGACATTTGGGCAGCAACAAAATCCTCTCCCTTACACCTTACAGTACAGATTTAGTATCAGCTTATTAAACATTAGAAATTTAATTGTTTCCTGCAATCTAAATCTGGAGGTAAAACTGTAACATTGTGTACTTTCTTCAAATTGTGTTGTTTGTAAGAAACTTGAACGGAATGGTGTACTCTGTGTTCTGAAAGACGCCCCTGCGTGATACTGAAGCAGTTTGTTATGCTTTTCGAAGCCTGATCTCTACTAATACTTAACAGTCAATGTTACCTCGAATGTGACAACGTTAAAGTAATTTGACAATGTATTGTTACTTCTTAATGTTATGTATTTCTTGTTCTGTGACTTGTGAAAATTCTTTGAGTGACCATCACCAATAAACATTATTATTATTATTATTATTATTAATCAAAGAATTTTGTTGCAAGTCGGTTTTGATTGCAGAGGATTCCTCGAGCAGCCTCTGTACAACGCTGTTTCAGGCCTAATTGGGCCTTCGTCAGCAGAAGGGTAGCTCGAGAAATCCACCGCAAATCAAACCAACCTGTCCTATAATATTCGCAATTGCGATATAACAGTAATGAAAAGTTTGGATCACGTAAAGTCAACCGACTCACATCTGGATCGGCGAAACATGACGGACTGCGACTCTTTAATAAACTGTCTGCAGAATGGAGAACTCCGCCGTTATACAGCTTTAATAAAAAATTATTAGAAACTATTTGTAACAAAAATGTTTGTATTTTATTAATGACTTGTGTATTAATTGATCCTCGATTTCTGACATGTTCTTATTGGTACTAAATAAAAATATTTCTATTTCTATTCTAAAGACGTGATCGACAGATACTTTCTGGACATACCTCGTAGAAAAATCTATCAAAAATTTTTTTCTGTGATGCCTAATCCAGGTCAGAGAATACTTTTTAGATATACCTAACTCCTAAAAAAATTCTATATTATATATATAATCGACGTCAAATATTTTTTGTCTCTACGAGGCCTCTCTGGAAAGTAGCATAAGTACATACTTTTTGGAAATACCTTGTTGAAAAAATCTGCTACAGATAAAATAGAAATTTGTTGTTGTACGAATTATTAGGCAACAAACTGGTTACTATTTGACATTTCTCATATAATTTTAGGTCGAAAATCGGCCGCAAGATGTCAGGTAATATAATATAGCTAGAGACTTTTCTGTCAAGTTGTCATTCACTGTAAGCAAATCACAGCGTGTTCAATTTACTGAAAATATGAAAAAAGTATAATAAGTATAACAACGTCTTGTTTTAAATAACGCATAATAGAGTGTGAGGGGGTGGGGGTGAAGCGTATTTATTTATTTATTTATTAGTTATTTCAATTGTCGTAACTAGGCTTCGGACATTACGGAGCGTTGCCATGGCTACGCAATGAATGGGCACTTTTTATAGCTCGTATTGCGTAATCATGTCAACGCTCCGAAATGTCCAAAGTCTGGTCATGACCTTGTTTTATACTGAATAGGTGTTTGTATATTGACATTAACAACATGTTGACGTTTCATCTGTGCTGATTCAAACGAGATTTGAATAGTTCATCATAATGGTTGATATCTGTACTTTCTGAATATGCCTTGTAGAAAACATTTCTGTATTATGTACCTATAATCTTTCAGAAATTTTTTTTCTATGAGACCTAGCCTGAAAGTAAGGTCATTCACGCTTCGAACACATCTCGTAGAAAACAAATTCCTATAATATTATACAGGATGTCTTACAAGAAACGCCAAAACCCCCTAAACTCTGTTGTTTATGGACCAATTTTAGTAAACGAGAAAGTAAATGAAATGATTCCAAAAATGCTATAAACTGTCCTTGGTTTAGATTTTTTTTTTTGTAATTGACTTCAAGGTCAAGCTGCTGTCAACCTGTTTTTTCTTTAATGGCTATGTATATTTTTTTATGTTGCATCTGGTGTTTTTTTTTCACTTTCAGTTTTAACCAGCAAATAACGCAGAAAACATTAATAAAATAATTATGTAATATCAAATGTGTAAGTTGCTATGGCAAAAAAAATTTAATCGATCGTTAAGAGAAGTATAAAAAGTATGTTTTGCGTAATTAGACTAACTTATTTCATTTCGTTACGAAAATTATTTTCTACAGATCAAAGTGAGGAAAAAATCCACCAGTTACAATAATTAATAAAAAGCATACAGAGCCATTTGAAAAATAAAAGTTGACAGCCGTTTGACCTTGAAGGTCATTAAAAAAATGAAACTCGCTTTACAGTATTTTTAAGGGCCTATTCTGTATCGAAAACGTTAAATTTAAAGGGTTGTAAATCTTGTTACCATAGTAACACCCAATCACAAGGCTCTATTTTAAATTTTAACATACCCTTAAATTTTAACAGCCTGTTAATAAGTTACAGAATACGCCCTTTAGTCTCATTTCATTTGCCTTTTTTTCTGTTAAAATTAGTCTATAAATAATGGAGTTATGGCCTGGGGCGTTTTTCGTAAGACATATACAGGGTCATTCACGTGTTACACGTAACAGTTAATACCTCAGTAAGTACAAGTGTTGATATGTATACCGTGTGAGCATTTTCACTCCGGAACATAGGAAGATGCATGACTTCGAAGGGAAAATCGCGTTTTTGGGAGGGGCCCGATTTTGCGAGCTTTTTTCGGGCGCCTGGAACTTCTAGAATCGCCGATCCCTATCAGGGGCCCGATTCTTGAAATCATTCGACATGATGTCGTATGCGACATGACGTCAAAATGACGTAATTCTCGAACGATTTGTATAGTTTCGTATGAGGGTCTACGTCATTTTGACGTCATGTCGTATACGACATTTGTCGAATGATTTCAAGAATTGGGCCCCTGGGGTGAAAAAGTCTGGGGAAGACGATGCCGCAGTCCGTTTCGCGATCGCGTACTCCCGAGTATGCGAAGGAGCTGCGATTGTTTAAAGTCGGGCGTTCGAACTTCCTATGTTCCGGATTGAAAATGCTCACTAGGTATATTTTTTATATGAAAACAAAAACTCTATTAATTAAGTCACGGTATCAAACATGTTTTTCACTTCCGATTTAACAGGAAGTTTACTCTTGAATTCAGAAATTCAGTAATTTAGAAATTCTCCAATGAAATAATAATAGGAACCCCTATATGTGGTACATTTCTGAATTCGCAAGAGAAATTGCTTTTAAATAGAAATTTAAAAAAATATACCCGTTCCATTTGAAAAACAAAAGTTTCCTATACTTCCTGTTAAACCGGAAGTGAAACAATATACCGTGAGTTTTTTTTTTTAACTATGAACATACAGTTTAGAAAAATCGAGTCAATACATTGCAATGATATATCAGCTACCTATGATGAAACAAACGAGTTTCTGTAAAGTAATTTTAAGATTTATTTTGTTAACAAAAACACCATAAAAATGTTTGAAATGTTCTTCTTCACGTTTTAAACGATGTGCTAAGCTATTACCTTATACTTACAAAGATTTTCTTAAGATTTCGGGATTTAAATCATGACATTTCATAACTGACACTGACAGCACATTTATCTCGTTGAAGATTGCTAGGTGATGGCTAGGAGATTGCTTTCATATCCTGCAATGCATTGACATGTTTTTTTTTTTTGAAACAGTACATAGGAATATTTATGTTTGTTCAGAGATAAAAAAAAAAACTCACGGTATATGATACAGTGACTTAATAGAGCTTTTGATTTCATATAAAAAACATCAATCGAACAGATTACACTTATACTTAGCGAGACTGTTACATGTTAGGTGAATGATCCTGTATAATCGACGTCAAAGATTTCTTTCTATGACGCTCGTGCAGAAAGTAAGTATCGTATAAATACTTCTTGAATATGTCTTATGGAAAAAAGTGTCTGCTAAGTGTAGCTATTATACAATGTACAGACTTTTTCTATGAGGTGTATTCAGAAGATATTTGCGGGATTACCTTTTTGATTGATAGACCCTGTAGAAAAAAATATTTTATAATTAGGAAAAAGTACATATATGTAAATTTATTAACAACAACGAAAATGTATTGAGATACTACTAATGTAAGATGTAAGTAATATACAGCGTGTTCAAATTCACTGACAACGTAATAGAAAATTAAAATGAGCACAACAAAAAAAAACTTCAGAATTCTTAATTAACAAAAAACTAATACTGTATCGAAGCATAAGATTATCTTGTTCCGTGCTGAAGAGATTACTCGCGAATTGGCATTAACAACTCGTTGTTGATGTTGTTGCATCTGTGCTGATTCAAACGAGATTTCACTCTTTGTTAAGCCTGACCCACATACCTAGAATTCGACGCGCAGCATGAAACTCGCCAATCTTAAATTTACCACAAACTTATTAATCATGTTTCTTCATTCATTAAAACCGTTCGTGTTTGCAAAGATTAGTAGAATCTAATTTGTACACGATGTAGAACTCCGAATTTTTTTTTTGTAGCATAATGTGGATCACCATGTACATATGTACATATATTTATTTGTAATAAAATTCCAAATATTTGGTCAATGTAATTAAACGTAGAACTTAATCTGCTTTACCCTTATGAATGCACCCATCTGAATGCAGGCAGCAAGGACTTTTAGTGCTTCTTGTATTTATCGCCGCATTGGTTTCCGTTTAATAACTTAATACAGCCATAAAATTTTAATTATACGGCCAGATACCTTCGTCCAGCGGCGTTTGATTTGCGCGATTAAACTTCGCCATTTATAGAAGAGCGTAATAATACAAAAATAAAATTACGTAATTATATACGGCGAATTTTTTCCGCGCACTGTGTAAATATACTAATTGCAAAATGCCACAGTGAATAAAGACACAGACGTTCGCAACGGAGCCAGTTTTTGCGCGGGCATTGCTCACATAATTCCCAGTAACAACTCTTTCTCTTTAAAGTAATTTGTTTCGTTATGTGCAATCATTTAAGACAATAAAAAACAACTAATTCAATTACCGGCATATCCTGTTGTATAAAATGCAAATGCGCGAATAGAAAGTTTCATATACCTAAAGTATCTAAGCGGACGTTTGCCGCCGCTGCAATTATTTTATTAAAAAAATAAGTTTAATCAATTAAATTACAATACCGGTAGTCGTTAATGATCTATGTGCTCAGATAGCTATCGGTTATCATACCCCATTAAGTTTGAGGTAGAATGTCGAATTGCGTACTTATAAAACGAATTCCAAACATACATGTCCTCATTTCGTTTTTTAATACATCGTTTAATGTCGAAAGGAATTTCGCTGATGTGATGTGCCTACTTATACACCGGGAGTCTCATGGTTCTTAATTAATAATTCCTTTCGAAACATACTTTATACAGTGGGAATCCCAGTACTTTCAATAAATATTTTTCTCTGATTTTCTCCGAGATTGTATTGATTTCGTTTATCTACCACTCGTTCTTAACCAGGGACGTATCATCGGTTTGGGGTTATTAATTTCTAGTAAACTGTCCCATGTTCATGATTTCTATTCTTTCAATACCCTTTCTTTGTCGGTTTATTCAAGAATCACCACCCCGTATATAATCTTCAAAATGTACAAATCTACGCTTTAGCAACTTTGCAGAAACCTGTAAATTTGCTGAGGTTTTGAATACTAAATGATAGATGGCGCTTCATGCGAGTACGCTTTTCGGGGCGTTCACCAAATTCGAATTTTTTTTTAATGAATTTGTTAAGAAAAATATTTTATGTTTTAATGTGTCGTGTCGGGGGCCTATTCCAAAGTGAGGTTGGAAGTTCTGTGTCCGCGATGTGAAATGCTTCTTCCGGTTCAGCAGGTTTTAGCTCTTGATTCATTTGGTCCTACATTCTGTGATGTCTATTATTTCAATACATTTTCTTTGTCAGTCTCTTCAAAAATTGCCTTGTACATATAATATATGTACAGGGTGGATCAATTTCGATGTCTCTTATGGGCATCTCTGTAACTATAATAGATAGAAAAAAATTAGTGACCAAGTCTCGATCTCTCTTTTAGAGATAAAGTCAATAGACTAAACAAAAATTGGCTATCTTCTTTTGTTTTCGAGTTATAGGCAAAAGTTGACATTTTCGATTTTTCGTCAATCGCGCATAGCTCGTTTATTTTTACAGATATTAAAAAACTGTTTTGTCATTATTAGGACACTTTTTTGAATACAATTCAGTGGTGTAGTTGGTTTCTTGATATTTAATAAAATGTTCGAGTTATAACATAAAGTTATATTTTTTTAAATGGAAATCATAGTAGACAATGCCACCGTTAAATAGAGATTATTTTTCTGTTTTCAAAAATATATACTTTGTTGGGTTTATTTCTTACAATTAATAGAATAAAACGCCTTCTTTATTATTTTGGGTGCATTCTATTCTTAGTAGGCTGGTTTCAACAAAGACAGACAATTTTTTTTGTTTGTTTTTATTAAATATCAACTCTTGTTCAAATATTTTGACAGTTGCAGCCGCTTAAAGAGAAAGAAAGATAGAACGAGCATCCTCTAAGAGTCACAAGATTACAACAATACCGATACCATGTGGTTTGGATCAAATTCGAAATTATGTAACTTCATTTAAGATTTAAGTTTAAAACGCATTTTTTCCAATCATATATGCATTTCATGGGATAATGAACTAAATTGTATGTATAAATTAAACATCTTAAAAATAAGAAATTATTGCAGAAAAAGTTAAAGAATATTGAAATGTAAGTAGATAATAAACACAACTCTTGAAATATCACAATAAATAACTTAAAACCCAGAAAACAATATCAAAATAAAATCACAATTTAAACACTGTCGCGCTAAAATACGCAGCCAACTCATGTTGTAACCCAACCCAGCTCTATCGGCGCTAGTTTTCTCTCTCTTATGTTCATCGCAATACCTCTCACTCTTGTGCTACCTAATCATCAAATCTTTGTCAATATTTAATAAAAGCAAAACAAAATTGTCGACTTTTGTTGAAACTAGCCTACTAAGAAAAGAATGCACCAAAAATAATAAAAAAGGCGTTTTA
Source organism: Dorcus hopei (assembly GCA_033060865.1). Classification (NCBI taxonomy): domain Eukaryota; kingdom Metazoa; phylum Arthropoda; class Insecta; order Coleoptera; family Lucanidae; genus Dorcus; species Dorcus hopei. The sequence continues at coordinate 11,287,832 of CM065422.1, forward strand.
TTCTATTAACTGTAAGAAATAAAGCCAACAAAGTATATATTTTTGAAAACAGAAAAAAAATCTCTATTTAATAGTGACATTGCCTACTATGATTTCCATTTAAAAAAATATAACTTTATGTTATAACTCGAAAATTTTATTAAATATCAAGAAACCAACTACTCCACTGAATTGTATTCAAAAAAGTGTCCTAGTAATGTCAAAACAGTTTTTTAATATCTGCAAAAATAAACGAGATATGACTGATTGACGAAAAGTCGAAAATCTCAATTCTGGCTTATAACTCGAAAACAAAAGAAGATAGCCAATTTTTGTTTATTCTATTGACTTTTTCTCTAAAAAAGAGATCGAGACTTGGCCACTAGTTTTTTTCTATCTCTTATAGTTACAGAGATGCCCATAAGAGACATCGAAATTGATCCACCCTGTACAGTCAGAATTAAAAGTAATATCTCCTTAATAAAAACTATCGAATTATTATCGACATCTGCTTAGCCGCCTACTTGTTATAGTGTTCAGAATGGATAAGACCAAGTATTTACATTTTATTGGGCAGTCACTACTTTGAATTCGGACTGTGTATATGGACATAAATCGGTTAGCACTAACGCTTTGTTTCTTTTCGTTCTGTTTTAGCTGCCCACGATTTTACAGTTCAATATTTTTTCTTTCAATATTTTATTAGCTTTGGGTTATTGATTTGGAAATTATGTTTAAAATAAATCAATTTTGATTAGCCCACTCAATAATATTGTTAATTTCGTGGCGAGTGGACACGTCTTGACGTTTTGGTTCCCCTCAGAAATGCGATCGCATTCTTGCAATTGCGACCTCCTCTTTAGGAGACTGCTAATTCGCGGAATGAAATCGACGTTCTCTTCTTAGGTCATACCCCTTAGGACCCACGTCAAATAAAAACGAAAATATTATTGCGTCGATTTGTAACGAGTAACAAATAAATGAACTCGAAAAAAATAGAGTACTTGAGCATTAAGTGCGTTGAAAATATTTTAAAAGCTAACAATAGGTCAGGTCAAATATGTAAATATAGAAAGTCAACAATGAATTGAGAAAACCATTTGTGTTTGTACATTTCATTTGACATAAACTTGCAATTTCCCTGACGGTCGCGTCAGCGCGGCGCGGCGGTGGTAATATATTTTTTTTGTTCGTGTGAATAAATATCCATAACTGGTAAATTTTAAAACACTATAATTTAAGGAAACAACATAATATAAATATTAAGAGAAGTTGTAACGAAACGCCGAATGGACCCACAACCAGTGGCGGCTCGTCGGGGTGGGCAGGGTGGGCACTGCCCACCCTGTTAAAGTTTATCAACGCAATTTAATCTTTAAAATAATTTTGAAATATTTTTTAAATTTCTTTTTCATCTATTTATGTTCTTTAAATTTATAAATTCAGAACATTATTGTAATGCATAATTAAAAATGTGCATGTGATATATATTCTAGAACGCTTGGTAATACGCTAAATTGTGATGCGGTGCAGTGCCTTGCACTATACATGAGCAGGATGGGCTCGCCCTCTGCATCACTGTAAGTGCAGACATACGGTGTCCTTTCATTTAATGTGATAGACAGAAAGCAACGCTACACGTAGGTTGTTACGTTACCCTCTCTTCCGTTTTTCCGATGGGCTGGCCCACGGCCACGTGACAATTCGAAATCGGAGTGCTGTATAAACAGAGTAATAAAAGGACTTCTGATCGCGATTGCGAACTTAAGGAAAAGTTGAGAGATCTAGCAGGATAGCAGTCAAAAGGGGGCAATTAAAAGTTTACTCTTGTTTGATTGCCAAGCTTTCGGAAAGTATTTATTTCCTTCATCGGGGCGGATCTAATGCCCGTTTTACAAGGTCATATTTTTGTATCAAATTTATTACGAAGTGAGTGAGAAGTGCCAATTCAACCAATCAACATTCACTGTGGTAGCTTATCTCTCTCACTTCGTAATAAATTCGAAACAAAAATATGACCGTCTAAAACAGGCATAAGTGAGGTTGTGAAAGCTAAAGTTGCACACTTTGAACAAGCCAGGATTAATTTCTTACGTAGTAACCATGATTAACAATTAATAACGTTGTATTGTAAAACAGATTAAAATTTACAAGTCACATTTGAAACGATAACGTTATCGTTTCAAATGTTTTGTCCATCATTTTAAATTGTGACTTGTAAAAACGATAACGTTATCGTTGTCCATCATTTTAAATTGTGACTTGTAAATTTTAATCTGTTTTACAATACAACGTTATTAATTGTTAATCATGGTTACTACGTAAGAAATTAATCCTGGCTTGTTCAAAATGTGCAACTTTAGCTTTCACAACCTCACTTAGATCCGCCCCGATGAAGGAAATAAATACTTTCCGAAAGCTTGGCAATCAAACAAGAGTAAACTTTTAATTGCCCCCTTTTGACTGTTATCCTGCTAGGTCTCTCAACCTAAACAGAGTAAGATAGTAAGATTAATTTGCCAAATTTTGTATTTTGTTTTGAATCTTCTGTCCATTCTGTTTGATTAATACCTAATAAATGTTACATAATATTCAATATTCGTCTGAAAGATTTATATTATACATTGTAATGCACAACTAAAAACAAAAAGAATATTAGCTGGGTCTGAAATTATATTAAAGACAGATCGGGGGAGGGCAAGCCCGTCCTACAATTCGTCTGTGTTCGGTTGTTCGCGAGCACCATCCGAGTTAAAAAAATTTATTATTTCAGAATTTATTTTAGTAATTTTTAGAATATAGTTTTGTTTTATTTTTTAATGTGTGGAAAATTGGAGACATACGGAGATAATGACATATCACATCATACTTGTTCATCAACTTGTTAAGATAACTTCTAAGAACATTTAAAAAATATCAAGAGCGTCTTTATAAAAGGTCCTTTACTTTTTCAAATGTTGCTCACCCTATGCATATCTTGAAGAGCCGCCACTGCCCACAACAGTTACATCTTCACAGATCAAAATCCTCATACAAAGTACAAACTAAAGCGCAGCAAGTAATGCGGTATTACCAACTCTTCAATGAACTTTCCCCCTAAACATTAGTTGAAAACCCCCTAAATTGGTAGTAAATACCCCTAATTTTCTTTCCCAAGACCTACTTTAGAAATTAAATTCATGGAACGATTTAAAGATAAATTTAAACAAAAAAGGTTATTGTTATAAAAAAAACACACAAAAAGATTCTGCAAATTTTTTATACAGTCAGCTGGTTAGCTCATCAACTGTTGGGTAAGGTCGACAAGACAGGCAGCCAACTGCGCATTTCAAAACGATTAAAAAGAAATTTAATGTTACATTTTTTTTGTTTGCATCATGCACAGGATTGTATTAATTTTTAATTTCGATTTCCTTCTCCCCCTACAAATGATCTTCAAACAATTTCCTCCTTTCATAAAAATTTATCCCTAAGTTGGCAATGATACGAGAGCCGTTCCCCTTCTGCACTACAGAACGAAGTATGGCTACATGACCTCAGCAGCTATTCTCAAGCTGTATGTTTCAAAAATTAAATTAAAATATTTCAACCCATAGTATTACTTCTAACATAGATACGTATTTCGATAACGAAGCTGTCATCCTCGGTACATATTGTCGCGTTAAAAAAGAAAAGTAATAATTAAATTTATAATTACGATTACGTGAATGTCTCTTAATCACTTTTTATTTAATCTAATTTGTCTTAAACATAATTATTCTAAGAGTATTTTTATTTTTTAATTAAACTAACATCTTTTAACTTTTACACTTAATTAGCGAACTTAATTAATCTTTTAAACTTTAAACTTAATACTTAATAATTCTAAACTTATCTTTACTTATTTTAACTTCACTTATTGCGGTCAGCCCTTGCTCGTAGAGTCACTCGCTTGGCTTTGTTCTTTTCGCGTGCTTGACTTCACACACTTTCACTGCTACCTTAACTAATACCTGCACTCCTACCTTAACTAATACCTTCACTAATACCTGCGGGTTGGTTTCTTATCTTTTATACATTTTTTCAATCTACGTCACAATTGGTTCTTTCGTTCTGGTGGCTGGGGGTTCGGTCCAATGTACAAAATTCTAAAGGTGTCAGCATCAATTAACCCTTGCCAAATTTGTTTTCTTAAAACGTTCTAATTGCCTCAATCTTAATTGGCACATGTAAACAACACGCTTACATTCCGCAGAGCTTGCATTTCGTGAATGCTGCCAAGAAGCTCAAACCAAATTGTACCATGGGGGTTGATAAAGTCCCAGCGTTTTTTTTGTAAAAGATTGTGTTGCGTGTTTGTGCGATCCTCTATATCACGTTTTTAATCTTGTTATTCGTCATGCTACTTTTCCTGAAGAATGGAAAACTGCAAAGGTTGTGCCCATATTTAAATCAGGTGAACGAAGTAATATCGAAAATTATAGACCTGTTGTGCTAATACGTAATTTTGCAAAGTTGTTTGAGTCTATTGTGGCCAAAAACTTACAAGCTCACATTTACAATTATGTTAGTGATTGTCAGCATGGATTTACGCCTGGTAAATCGACATCAACGAACCTTTGTGACTTTGTACAATATGTGTCAAATGCTCTTCACAATAAAAAAACAGGTTGATGTTAATTACACGGATTTAAGTAAGGCATTTGACGTTGTTAACCATCAGATTTTGTTAATGAAATTAAGTTCATTTGGCTTATGTAATAATTTAATAAACTTCTTTAAATCTTTGTTGACAAATAGGAAGCAATATGTCGAGTATGGTGGCTCTCGTTCGAATATGTACAGCACATATAGTGGGGTGACTCAAGGTTCGAACTTAGGGCCCCTCCTCCTTATTATTTATATCAACGATGTTCTGAGTCAGTTTCAATGTCCCATCTTTGTGTACGCTGATGATATTAAAATAGCAAATATCATAACAAGTGTTGATGATTGTCGCATTTTGCAAAATGATTTAAATAATTTTAGCAACGGGTGTTCTGTCAATAGACAAAAAATTAATGAAAGTAAGTGCAAAATGCTACGGTGCTCGAGAATTGAAAATACTGTTGAATTTAATTATTCGTTAAATGGTGTACTAATCGAGGAAGTAACGCAGTATAAAGACCTAGGTGTTATCATTGATTCTAAATCAACATTTGTATCTCATATTCATTATATCTGTAGTCATGCTACAAAGATGCTAGGCTTTATTATTAGAAACACGACTCACTTTAAATGTATTGATTCACTTCTTACTCTGTATTTTAGTTATGTAAGATCTAAACTTGAATACTGTTCAGTTGTTTGGAACCCATACTATAATATTCACATCTTGGCATTAGAAAGAATTCAAAGAAAATTCTGCAAATATACATATGTATTATGTCAAGTATGGTATATATCCAGAAAGATCATTCTCAAGTGAGATTTTGTTACGTGAATTTAACCTCGATAATTTATTTTTAAGAAGAGTAATTGCTAGTCTGTTATTCTTGTATAAGTTTGTACTCACCTTCTTGAGAAAATTGATTTTCAGATACCTCGTTTAAATTGTAGACATCCACTAACGTTTCGTATAGAGTATTGTAAAACGTTGCAACATTTTCACTCCCCCGTTCATAATATGTGCCGCCAATACAATTCATTATCAAATAAAGTTGACATTTTTATTGTAAGTAGCTGTAAGAGTTTTCGTATGAGTTGTAAGAACGCTATTGTTTGTTAATCGTTTTTATAATCATATCAGTTGTGATTATATTATATGCGTATTTCTATAAATTATACGATATACTAAACTTAGATAATTATTGTAGATTTTCCTTTTATATGCCCCTTTTGGACTGTAGTCTGTTGGGATAATAAATTTAATTAATTTATTTATTTATTTAAATGGTAAGTGGAATGCGAACATGTGTAACGCGGCTGTCCTATTAATTGTCAATGGGTGCTGATCCTGCATAATTTTAAAGTGCACATAATTGCAATAATTACGAAACGAATTTAAATTTACTTATTTTCCCAGATAATGACATCGTGACAATATGTAAATAAATACGTCATGGAATTTGATTGACATAACCTCCTCACCAAATCTCCAGTGGAAGATTTGTCAACTCAATTTCCACTGGAAATTTGATGAGGAAATTGTCTTTCAGGTTATACCAGCCAAAGATTCCATAAAATTTTTATTTATCTATCAAAGATGACAACTTAGTTGTCGAAATACGTATCTACACAGTCGCCTATGAAGTGAATTTATGAATTTAAGAGGTTTATGCAAATTTTAAATTATACTTGTATAGGTACACAACTTTATTATTATTTTTTTAAATAAAATGTATATAAAAGAGCAATTTCGAAATATCCCGGGGCTCTGGGTCACCCTGTACAAAAATAAATAAAATTATTCTGTATATCATTAAAAAAATAAACAAGACCCTTTTTATTTGAATACCTTTAAATATTTATCAATATTAAAAAAAAATAACAGAATAAATGTTACTTTTAATAATTATACTTGCATCATACTTAGATTATATAAAAAAAATCCTTAAAACAGATTTTAAATAGTTTTAATTCCGTTTCAGTTTGTTTTTAATAATAAAATATGTTTAGAAATTTCAAAGCCAAAGGTCTTTAATCTTTTCTACAGGGAATTCCAAAATGCACTGACGATTTTTAGGATGGAATAACTTTTTAATAGTTATACTTAAAAAAATTACAAGCACAGCATCTTAAACTACAACTCTGGGAGTTTCTTTACTTAAAAGTTGAACGGCGTAGATGACTTCCTCCTGTATGTTATCAGCCACAGGAATGATTGGCCCTTTTCTTTGAAGAGTACGAGCATACCGTACCAGTAACATCAGAAAGATATTGTCATATGATCAACATTTTTTTCCAGCCAAGGTATGAATAACTTGATGGTATTTAATGGCATTACCGGGATTGGGAACGACTAATCAATATTAATATGCAGTGTGATATGTTTCCCAAGCCGGTTCCCTGACTTAACAGCGCCGGATTTCTTTTTAAAAAGTCATACAGTAATAGACCCCATAGTCTTCAAGAGCTTAAACGAAATTGAAGCAATTCCACTGCAGATACCGGGCAGAGTGATGGATGAATTTGTGCGACGACGAAAATGTGTAGCAGAAGAAGGAAGCCACCTACGCCATTCAGATTTCCAGTAAAGAAACTCCTAGAGTTCTAGATTAAGATGTTGCGCTTGTAATTTTTTTAAGTTCAACTATTAAAAAGTTATTCCACCTCAAAAACCGTCAGTGCATTTCGGAATTCCCTGTATAAAAGTATATTTAATTAGCTGTAAATACGATAATAATGATTCTTGCACTGCAGTGTGTGAACAGGAATAAACAAAAAAAAAGAACAAGGAATAAACAAAAAAAAAACAACAAAGAACTGAATAAACAAAAAAAGAACAAGAACAACAAAAAACTGAAGAAACCAAAAAAAGAACAAGAACAACAAAGAACTGAATAACAATAGAATTTGATAGTATTACACAAAGGACAAGTCGGAAATTTGAATTTTTAGGAAATTTTACGTGCCGTTTTTGTTTCTGGTTTCATTTGCTTTTTTTTTAATCAAATTTGATGAAGTTAACTCAGAATAAAATTAAAAAAAGGATATAGACAATTTTTCGACAGTCTTCAACTAATTGTTCGGCGAGATGTTTGTTGAATACTTAACGGTATGTTTGATAATTATGCAAAATAATTTCTCGTTTGCCAAATATTTCATCATACATACATACATTGAAGTTATAAACCTGAGGTCTTTAATTTTTTTAAATAAATTAGCTGTAAATGCGATAGACAGGACGACATTAAAAATGAGGCAATCATCTCAAATTATTTCATTTAGTTTTTTTTTTTTTTCAAAGAACCTCATGAAGTACAACGTCGCTCGCCTCATTATTCGATAAAGAAGCAATAAAATCCTAATGTAATTGTATACTTTAGGTGTACGTCGGCTATAAACAATACCGACAAAAAAAAAAGTTAAAAAGCTTGCGATTTGAAGAATGAAAATGACAATTTCATTCCTTGTAGTCGTGCCAGCAAAAAGACGATTCCCAGTAAGGACACGTAAGTCTATTGCCTTTTTCACTTTAATTAAAACATAAAATAACCATAAGCTTACATCGGCGACATAATTCGCGTGGATAGCATAGCTCTTTCTTTCGCGTCTGGTAATTAAATAAATAATATATTAATTGAACGTCGTTACCAGTGAAATATCTACTTCTGAAACTACAATCGTTGTTAATTGCCTGGAAACGGAGATAAATCAACGTTGCTAACGATATTTTCGTTGTGCCCCTTTTTTTGATTAATGCAATCATTCCGAGAAATGTTTATTATGCGCGTATACGTCTCGCGACTAATTATTTGTTGAGCGATGATGAATTCCTCGAATTTCTATTCTGGATGAAATGAGCTGAATGAAGTGACATAATGCGATCTTGTTATCAAATCAAAGAATTAATTTTTATTAGTGAGTGTGTGCTATTGATTGCAGCAGAGTCATCATCATTTCCAGCGTGATATTATTTTTTAAATCAAAGGAGGAAATTTATTTAGACCAACAATAGACTTACGAACACACGTTAAAAGAAATGGAACAGGAAGATGCAACGTAGAAAAATAACACAAATTTTATTTTATTTTTTATCTTGAGTGACTCTTGTATAAGTATTATTTTTAAATCTGACCATGACGATTATAAACAACTGTGGATGTAGGTCATCCCCCTGTCGCATACCTTTCAATCTTTTTTTCATTCGCTGGTGCTTCAAGTTGTATGTATTAAATAAACATATCCTGTTTGTATATGTATAGATATAATCAAGCATATCGCGTCAAATAATTTACTAGAATTGATTCTAAATAAGTTTACTGTTGAGATTATAGGCATGGCGTTCGGTTAAATGAAACCGTCTCCCATGACCGTAAAGCTTAAATTAATGGCCGTGTCGTTACGTACATTTAATTAAAATCAGGGTAAAGAATGTGCGGTAATAAAATCAATTCGGAATTAATCGCAAGAAATTTAACATTGTGCCGTCAATTTGTCCGGTTTTTAAGTAAGCCATAAAAATACCGGGCGCCGCCGCGGTTTCGTATCAAGTGCGCTCTCGAAATAACCGCCATAATCGATATTTATGACAAAAACGATTAATTACCATCCTGTTTCTTTTTAACTAATCAAACCTTTTATTTTTTCTATTTTGCGTTAAATCAATTGCGGCTTGATACGTTGTGGATTAAACAAGATGTCACTGTACCGATAAAAACAAAATCAAACATTTCTCGTAGCTTTAGAGTGAACACTGATTTTTGTTTTGCCTACTAACATCCCGTCATTCTAAACGGCTTTAATGTCATGGAAATTCGGTTTAAGGTGTCCGGTTTGGCGAGGTTTCACTGTACTTAATTACACAGAGAGAGCAAAAATGATTGAAACAGACATGTTTTGATGTGATACCAATTATTTTCGCATGCTCTGTATCTTACGTGTAGGTGTCCCTTTTGTAACTGTACACGTGTACACTCAAATGAAAGGAATTTTAAAAGCCAAGCGGTGGTGGTGGTGGCATTTCTGTATGATTGAAGAGGAATATAAAATGTTTAGAGTTCTATTACAAATCGATATGACGCAAGAGCGTTGGAATGTGACAGGAGCGCTTCCTTGTTATCACCTGTGGCGCGCCGGTCGCCGGTCCGGCGGCCAATTACTTTCTTATCCAAAAAAACAATTAGCCAAGTCATAGCCACCTGATAGAGCCTTGCTCCATTAACCGACCATAAACAAGAGCATGCCCATCTGCCACGGTCTGCTCGCGACGAGCGTATTAGGATCATTGGCATATTGTTTCATGCTAGAGCGCCCTCGCTGAACTACCATCATCATTGTCTTCTTCTACTATACTTGTTCAAACTTCAAATTGCAACGCCAAGTGACAACGAATTGAGTCAAGTCAAAAATGTTCAGGAAGTGACCCCGTAGGTACATTTTTCAATACGAGTAATCTCCGCGGCGTATCTCTTCGCGTGCATTCGTAAACTCTTTGTGTTACGCGGTTCATGTAAATATTTTACTATTAATTTTGATTTCGTTCTTTGATACCGTAGCCAATACGTTATGTTGCATGATATACCCAGGCAAAACGTTTTCGCTTCATTTAAAATTAAAATGCATAGTGATTACCGCAATTAAACGTTCGCGGATCTCGACACACAAAGAAATGCAAATGAGGCGGGGCCCTAATTGAGTGATTATTCTCTCGGTTTGCCGCCGATTTTTTTTTCTTTGTGTAAATCTCCATCAAAATTCCATCAAACTTTCATTTCCAATCAGCTGGGTGTAAATCTTCCCCTGATTAATTAAATGATCCGGAAGTTGAGGGGCCCCCTTTTTTTCTAGTTCTGGTTCTGTGCGGTGGAAGGCTAAATACTCTAGTGATTTACAACAACATAAAGTTACTATCTCTCTTTGATGGATGGAGGTAAGTACACTGTGATGATTAAAATCGACAACCGGAAATTATCCAATTACTGAGGCAGGTATTTTTGTCCCCCCCACCCCTCCTCTCTAATAGGTTTACTGAGTGTACTTTTTCCGGGTTTGCACACTCGATGGTTTTTAACACGTTCGAATGCATCGTGAAAGTTCCTGTTAATTAATTGATAAGATTAATTAATAATGTCATTCAAGACATGAATTGGCATAGAAAAAAATCCATCGTTCCTACTAATTGAAAATAACGCCACCTACATATTTTATTTAATCAATCGAATTTTAATGTGTTTATGGTTAATAGAGAATAATAGAAAAAAAAATGTACCGGATGTTAGAGGACCGGAAATATACGGAGCAGTACTATGCTAATCTGGATCAAAGTTGGAATAGTTTCAATAAACATTTAAAATGAAACAAATCAAGCAAAAGAAGAGTAAAAATTAGAAAAAATAATATAAAGAAACTATTATTAAATGGAACTATTTACAGAGAATAATGGACAGAGGACAAGAACGGTGGTAATAATTTGAAGGAAAAAAAATTGGAAAGAATTTGTAGAGATTGACAAGAAATGGAAATCAAAAATTCTCTCTAAGTAAGAACTGATTCAAATTGCGCACCGGGTTCTATTTATATCGAATGCCTTCCATTCTTGAGCTAGATTAACATATCTATCCTTGTCGCAATTTGCTTTCATCCAGGGATAAAAGAAAGCAGTCGAAAATTTATTACTTGAAGTGACGTTTGCAAAAGTTACTTTCAGTATCTAGAGCTTATCTTTAAAGTTTCAATTTGTTTATTAACAAATTAAATGATTCCGCTTTCCTCGTAAAAGAAAAACTCTGCACTTCTTAAAATAGTAACTTAACCAGACATAACCTAATACACTTTTAAATTGAAACCAGTGACGTTGCGGTAAACAGATTTCCCTAAAACTGTTGTCTTCCTTGATGCACTTGCGACATTTGTATTTGTTATCATTGTTTTTCAATTTGCTCACGAGAGGAATGGAATGGCGTTACCTGAACGGAGTTGTAAGGACCCGGAAATACTGTAAGGAAAATTAATTTTCTTTAAAGCTATAAAAATTAAGTATATAAGGGGCTCTACCTTAGAAAATGTTTAAATTCCAAGTGAAACTGAAATCTCACGTAAAATTCCGACGTGATTTAGAAATGTGTCGAGTATAAAGTTACGCGGGAAAAAACTTCACTCTTATCGCAACCGAAGCCGGCAGAAGCCGTTCAATCAGCAAGTCAGTAATTTTCTTGCAGAATCAACAAATGGAGAAGAGAACAGCTTAACTTGCATGCGTAACACGGGGAAATCACTAAAAACTAATACAATCTCTTCCCGTAGCGCCCTTATAGAGTGTCGATGTAGTGCTTTGGAACGTTCTGGCACAATCCAGTACCATCTGGCGTTTGATTTGAAACATTCTGGAATAATCGGATGTAACAAAAAAATAAATAATACGACGATTGAGAAAATAAAAAAGAAATTATGTAAAATGTAGAAACAGGAAATCAGAAAAACTCACCACAATAGACAGAGACAAATGGAAGGGTAATCACCTCTCTACAATTTTGTTTAATTTTATACTTGAGTCAGTTATGAGGAAAGGCGAAATACAAACGGAAAAATTTCTTAATTTTTTTATTAACTCGTGACATGAAATCAGGCCGGCATGTCTTAGCTTAAATAAAAAGTACGTCATTGCACTCCTTGCTGTTTCACAGTAAAGCTAAGACATGGCAAGAGTTGATAAACAATTTTAAAAATCACCCGTTACACAGTGTGTCCCCGAATTTACATTTGCATTTGCAAGGCACTTACTTTCATTTTCCAAACTCCTTCAGCAAAGTAATTAATTTTTAGGGCGCGCCCTGTCTCCGTACACAAACATTTCAAGTCGAATCGAACCGTTTTAAGCGCTCGCTAAAAAACCCTAATCGATTCGAAGTCACGCTCAAAACCGCGTACACTCCTTCGGAAATGGTACGTTTATGTGACAGGATTGGATAAACCTAATAGAGATTGCCGATAGAAATGCTATTTAAAGTCGATGAAGAAATTACAGCAGCTGACAATTATCTTGTTAGAAGGCAATTCATTTTATTGCCCGTGGGTATAGGTATGTAGAGAATTACTTTGGTTTGAGAGGCTTTAAGAATGCGTTCCTTTTGTCACAATTTTCTTTTTTTAATCTTGAGATGTTTGAGCGCTCAGTACTTTTATTTAAAAAAATCGTACGTACTTGACCGTCGTTATTCCAACCGACCTCGTGCACCATGACTGGTCAACCAATAAAAAAAAAAGCAAGAAAAAAGGAGTGTAAATACTGATAAAGCTAATGCCCTAATGAGCAATAATTATCGAAGTTTAATCAGTCATTCTGGCGTAAATTAACAGCGCATGTAGATACAATTATTGAATCAGACGATAAGGCAAATTTAATATAATTAGCGCCTTAGAAAAACAAACCCAACTATGTTTATTACTTAAATACATAAATGGTAACGGTAATGGTAACGAACGTAAAACGCTTTTATAATAAAACGCGCGCGCGCGCGCTCAAAAAAATCTCCATTTACTTTATTGTGGTTAAGAACGATTTAATTATATATTTTACAGCCGTGGTGGAAAATCAAAAATTTGAAATGGGCACACCTTTTTCCTCCACGATCTCGAATTGAAAAATTTCAAGTGCTTACAGACTTTTGAAGCAAACAAGTCAAAATATCCTATGTATGTGTAATATGCGGATCCGGTCCTGATTGAATAAGACCGCATGACCTGCGTGGATTTTACGTGCTTGTGGTCTGCATACTTTAATAATTACGACCGTCGGTATGCAATAATTAATACGAAAAACACACTTGTCATAATTATAATTAATTAATTTAATTCGAATAAGCAGTTAAGAGATAACGACGCTAATTACACGCGAGACATAATTGCACACAAAGTACGCGAGAGTTCCTTCTGCGCTCGAAAAGGTTTATTCACCATTGAAGCATTAATCATTAAGATAATGAATTACTTAGGGTGACATTAAGAAACCACAAAAATCCACCAATATCTCCGCGGACGATACAGGAAAGTGAGCCATTTGTTAACAATTATCGATGTCGTGACATAAAAACCAACTAATATGTGTTTAATGGCGGCCGCAGATTTCCGGGAATTCAGATAGCGCCAGTTCGCCAACTTGAAGGACCCCGAACTTGTTAAGTGCGCTTCGAAACGAGCGAGGAACTGGGTGATTGTGATCGACGATATTTTAATGCACCCCTGCTATTGATATTTTGGCCGAAGGAATTTCGCAATTTTTATGTGGGGTATTTAGCAAATTTTATCGGCATCAGGAGTTCTACGCAGAAACCAACACAAAAATTTCAGGTTTCATTATTTACGTATTTACATAACAACATAGATTCTTTTTAAATACATATAGAATTCATTTGCTTTCTGCTTTTTATTTACATACATAGTTTCAAATTTCTTTGCACACTCTAAAATTAATATGTAACGGTCTTTTTAATTATTAAATTATTAGATAGGTGTTAAAGTCGATCAAAATAAAAATTAAATATTTATTTAAATTTAAATTAGATTTCTCAGTATTGTACCATTACCGCTAGTATCTAAGTTGAAGTTTTGTAAAAACCCTTTAGTTTGATAATGACATTGTATGCCGAAACTGCAGTCACAATTCTTGTGTTAAATATTGTGATATATGTATGTACTAAAATAGTGTTTAATTTAATTTAGTCGTGTATAATGGAATATCACATTAATTATTTGAAACATTTATTGATTACCTATCGACTGATTGATTGATCATTTGCTGACCACATATTTCATCAAAATACTTGCATAACAAGTCAGATACAAAAAATAAATTTAAAAAAGCACTTAATACATACTTACACTTAATACAGCTAAAGCTAACTTAACATACCAATTATTTCATTAAAACTTGAAACTAGGCGAAGACAAGTCAGAAAAAGATATAAAGGACGTAAAAGGAGCTACGCTTACTTCACTGTACTTTCTGGCAGTGTTGCCAACTCTTTGGATTCGAAACTGTCGTGCTTCTATTGCTAGTATGTTGGTTAGTGGTTACCAAGCGTACATATACATACATAGTTAATATCTTTAACGCTATATGTCTATTGTAATAACTTTAACACTATCTAATGAGTTTTCAATTAAAAAACTTCTCGCAGTAGGCCATGAAATGACAAAGATCGAAAAAGACATGTCTTAGATTATAACACGTTTGAGTTGTCAACTGACAGATATTTTGGCGTTGTTAAAATTTAATTTCTGCCGTACTGTCCTGTGAAATGGTTTTCATGTTAAGCAGAAATCTTTTATAAATACAACATTTGAAAAATCTGAAGGGTCTTGTTTCTTCAAAAGTAAGGTTATATTTCCCTATTACTTGTGCCACATGCACAGATATACGATTTCGCCATCATATTTTTCCATGGCATGCTAGAGAAGTTTACTACTTATTTGAAAGCCCTTTATTATAATAATTTACAGATACGTTTATTGTTAAAGGCATGGCGTTACTATACTGCGCATGATCAGTATTACCAACATGTAAAAAGTAGACATTCCTTAATAAGAATCACCAAAAAATTTCCTTTCAACATAGAAAATCCCTAAAACTTGTTACTAGGTTCAGGAATAAATTTTCAAAAATCATTAAAATTACATATAATTAAAGAAAACGGAAACAAAAGACGGACGATTTTACAGCGGAATTCAGTAGACTAATTATATATATATTTTTTTTTTTTTGAAAAGGACGGTAACAAAACAAAGGAAACGAAATAATAAAAATTCAAAAGAAAATCACACTGAAGATAGTAATAAAAACAAAAGACAATCGAATTTACAACACAATTTGATAGATAAAATTTGTTTAAATAAATTTAAAAAAATAAACGATGAGAAAGCAGAGAAAATTAAATAATAGAATTTTTTAAAAATACGAAATAATAACATTTCAAAAGCAATAAAAACTAGACAATCGATTTTACAACACAACTTAATAGATTGATTTTTTTTTTAATAAATAAAAAGAACGATGAGAAAGCAAAGAAAATGAAATAATAGAAATTTTAAAAAATACGAAACAATAAAATTTAAAAAACAAAAGATAATCGAATTCACACCTCAATTTAGTAGGGTAATTTTTTTCTAAATAAATGAAAAGAACGATGAGAAAGCAAAATATAAATGAAATAACAGAAGTTTAAAAAAATACGAAATAATAAAATTTATTAAAACACAAAAAATATTCGATTTTACAACAAAACTTAATAGATTAATTTTTTAACAAATAAAAAAGACGATGAGAAAGCAAAGTAAATGAAATTATAGAATTTTTTAAAAATACGTAATAAAATTTGAAAAACAATAAGATAATCGATTTTACATTGCAATCTAATAGATTTGTTTTTCTAAATAAATAAAACGATGAGAGAGCAAAGTAAATGAAATAAAACAATAATAAAATTGAAAAATAATAAAAACAAAAGATATAAGAAATAATAACATTAAAGAAAAACAATAAATACAAAAGACCATCGATTTTACATCACAACTTAATAGAATGGTTTTTTTTTTCTTTAATAAATAAAAAGAACGATGAGAAAGCAAAAAAATAAAATAACTAAAAATACGAAATAATAAAATTTAAAAATTAATAAAGACAAAAGGTAGTCGATTTTATAACACAATTTATTAAATTTTTTTTCAAAATAAATAAAAAGAACGATGAGCAAGCGAAGAGAATGAAGTAATCGAAGTTTAAAAAATAAGAACTAATAATAAAAAACAATAAAAAACAAAAGACAATCAATTTTACAGCACAATTCAATAGATTAATAATTTTTTTAAAATCCATTTTAGAAGGAAACAAATGAAAAAAAATTGAAAGAAATATGTTTATAATAAGAATATTAAAAAAAAAACAAACAAACACGACACAACAAAGCAAAATCAGGAGGTTTAAAAATTGAAACAAACGAAAAAAATGTCGACATGTATCAACAGATGGCGCTATTAAATGTCTTATAATAATGCAAGCAATTTTTGGTGACTTCCGAAAAAATCTGACAGTTGAAACTCAATGCCCTATGGATGGTGATTTTTCAATATAATTCCTCAATAATCAGTGAATCATCCTCGTAGAAACCAAAGAAAAGAAGGCTATCGAAAGTTCCAACAGATGGCGTTGTTGAATGCTTTGCTTACAATTTTAAACTAAAGGAAACTATCACATAAAAGGCATAGATTTTTAAATTGCAATTGACGGGTTGCACGAAACTGGATCTCGAACATCCTATAACATGGAAAGTTTTCGCCGAGCAAATCTTCCTAGTTAAGAAAAACAACCTGTAGAAAAAAATAATCGTGAAGAGTAACACAGAAATTTACATCTTCAACGAAACTTAAAAAATACATGTGCCATCTAATTAATTTAATTATTCTATGGGTATTGCACAAAAGTCCGCGCTTTAACAATCATTTAAAATAATTTTTCTCTTTTTCTATTCAGGCGATGCTAAGATGATAAAACTCGACAATAAATTAACACAACAAAAGAACAATTAATATTTCACGTTAAAAATTACTTGTTGGATTTTGAACTGTAATTTATCATTATCAAATTGCTTAAATATTAATTGCAATGTTAGTGTGTTAAGTAATTAAAGTGAAAATAGAAGAAACACTAACAGACTTTTGGCAGAAAATTTTCCGTTGCAATCGAGAATCGAATTCGAATCTTCTGGTTATGCGCCAGGGGCTTAGAGCGTTCATTTCCAACTCAAAATGAAACATGTGGTATATGAAAAGTAACACATCACATAAACGACCCCCCCCCAAGTAGGCGCAAGTTTTATAAACTAATCTAATTTAACGACAAACGAAAAGGCTTTAATTTATTTTAATAATAAATATAATTTTACAGTGAGCCTCAAAAGTCTGGAATAAAATTCATAATTTCTTTACTCTTGACATTTCGAAAAAACGCTCGGATAGGTAAAAAAAAAACGCCATAAATGTGATTGGCTAGAGAATTCAATGACCTATCACAATCAAGAAAAAGAATTGGGGATTGCTATTTAAAAAAATCTTCGATGACGTCATTACTCGAAAACAAATGACTGTCAAAATTTGATTTGCTTTTTCAAAACAAAATTTACCTGTCCCAGCGTTTTCTCGGAATGTCAAAAATTTAAAAAAATACAAATTTTGTTCCAGACGTTTGAGGCTCACTGTATGATAATTTAAGACTTATCTGTTGAATAGAGATATCAGTTTAATACAAAAAAAAGTGGATTTTGTTCTTAAAAGTCGTATAATCCAGAATTTTGACGATTATTAACAATACAGATACAGATTCATTTGCATTGATTTTTTTTTTAATTAAGTATATTAAACGTGTTTTCTTTTTCTAAATTAAAAAATAATTAGCATATCGTGTGTGAGTCCTTCATAGTAACTAATTTGTTTGCCAGTGCTTTTGTAAATAGCCAAGTGTGAAAAATACAGGGTGTTCCAAAAAATAGGAATTCCTCGAATTTACTTTAACATTTTTTATTATTTTTCTATGCAAGGAGCAAACATGGGCGCCTATTTTTGGAATACCAGTACGCGAAAACAACAGAGGCAGAATTTGTATTTTCCTAAATAACGGTTAACATTGGTCATTACAATCCCAACATTTGTAATTTATTTTGACTGCTCTTTCTGTAATTAAAATTTTTTTTATTGAATAAATGAACTTTTTTTCGAAAAGGTTCATTTTACTACTTAGCTTCTGAAGGATTCGATCCGAGTATTAAACAGTCGTGATCATCTGATGTCAGATGAACGATCATGTCATCTATATAAATTATAAAGAAAAACGGACCCAAAATTGATCCCTGACGTACCTACTCCGTGTTTAATTATTTTTCCTCCTGCAATATTTTTGCCGTTTGCTTTTATTCAAATGAAGTTTTAATTTGTTTACCAACCGAGGCCTTTAACACGATTGATACACTTGAGAAGTATGTTATAAAAGCAACTCCATTAGAGTAGATGAAGTCTTCTTTATCTAACCGTCTTCTTGAGATCGAAGATGAGTCAACAGTTGAAAATACTGAAATGGGAGTCTCACAGGGTAGCATCTTAGACCCTCTCCCTTTTAATATTTATGTAAATGATTTACCAACAGCTCACAAACGAACGGCTGCAAAATTTTCAACTACTATGCTCTCATTTCCCACCTGAATTGTCTGTACTATCGTCCTGAGCAGGGTTTACGAATTAAATAAAATTAAATTAATGACACACGCATTTTTTTAAATGATGTAGATTATTTTATCGACTATTTTGAGCAGTGCTTGCGTATTATTTAAATTTTTTTCGAAAACCATATTGGTCACCAATCGGTAGGTTTTCTTTTTAATAGAAATGTCCAGTTCCTCTCATTATTTTACTAAAAACAAACTATTTTGATTGAGCCATAATACAAACGCATCTAAGTGCATACAATAAAATTAGCATTTAGCAAATCAACGAATGCAAATAAATTTGAACTAAAAAGTAAACTAGTTCTAAGGGTACCGTTCAAACCTCGCCTTAATACATAAATATTATGAAGTTGTCGGCTAACGTAATTACGTTCAGCTGAGTTATTTGCTTTCGAGTTCTTTCACTTACTTATTACTTATCCCTTCCTCTCCTCCCGCGAACTGCGACTTTGTCTCTTCTTTATTGTCGCGGAGACATAAATTCACCACGCGTGATGACAATCATTGTCATCGCTCAAGCCAAAGAAATGAAAAATTAATTATCGAAAGTCCGGGGGAAACGCGCGCTAATTCCACTTATTAATCGAAGGCATGTTATCTCGTGTTTAAATTAACCCGAGGTTAATTTGCATCTCTAATGTTCGAGGCAAATTAATTTGACGGCTAATAATGTAAATGAGCTCTCGTATGAGGTCCGTAATTCAACAACAACGACAACAACAACATCTACGACTTTGCTTGCGGACGTAAGATAAAATTAGAAAATAAATGGAAAACTGAAATTACTTCGTGCTCTTTAACTAGGTGATTGTAATCTGAAGAGCTCGTCTCTTTGAAAAAAAAATAAGGTTAGCTTTTGCAACGTCATATGACGTCAGAGCCATTCTCTAACTGGACGGACTCTAGAGCCCCAAAAGAATTTTTTTTTTGCACATTTTGAACATTTTTGTTCTTCCGATGAAGAACCAATTATAAATGGTATAGAATCCAAAACCCTGTAACAATGTGGCGGTTTAATTTTAATTACATCCAAGTCTTACGGAGGTCTTACAAAGTGCAATCAAAAGTGATTTACGATAAATAAAGCGCTGTTAACACGTCTCCTATACATGCATATATGTAGTCATAACGCATTTGAGTCTTTATTAAATTTGAAATTTGTTTCTTTTTTGCATTACAAAGTATCATAATGCGTAATATAAAGCGTTATTATGTGACCGTAAAAACCAGAGAAACGATGTGGAGTGCGCCTGAACGTCGCGATATTGTCATCTTCAGGTCGTTTAATACATGCACTTAGCCTATCTAAGCAGGCCCTGGACTAATGGAGTCTTTATCGAAGTTGGCGTTCTCGGACAATGGCTACTCCGACCTGACTCCTTTATACCCCGTCTTTGTTGTCAGTTGTGCGCATTTTTGTGTATCTGTCTTTCTTAATTATGTTCTTAGATTGAGTCGCCGCATTCCTGCCGAAACTTCCCCGAATATTATATCTATTGCTTGTACACGTATTAATCACAGCTTAGATTTATCGTGGACGGGATTGTTTCTTTTTGCTTTTCTTCCTTTCGATCGCAAGGAGAGTTTCTCTTCCTCTTTTCCGATTTTGGTACGTCGAGACCGTGGGGGGTTAGCTGAGCGCCTGTTATTAAAACTGGTAGCTAATCTACTGACACGTCTATTTGGACCACTCAGACATCTTAAGGATCTCACATCCTTTGGTAAGTTTTTCCTTACCATCTTGTCTACGTTATTATTTGTTTCATTGTTGATCATGTTGAACAAATTGTGCAAACGTATGCAATACACGCTATGAAGAAATTTTAAGATTTACATCAAGTTCAATGGTCTTAATTAAAAAGAGCAACGATCACAAGAATGTCCCTTTAAGTACCCCCTCACACTGCATGTTTTGTGTACGATACTATAGCTTAAAGTTTCTTGCGTCTGCGCGGCACATCGAATTTTTTGCAACACGAAATCATGAAATGAATTGTAAAAGCTTGAAAAGCTCAAGGTCAAGCTCAAGCTCTATAGATTTGTGCGCGGCGAAGCTAAATATGATTTCTTTTTTTTTTTCGATCTTGTGATGTAGATTTTTTGGTGACACGAAGTTGACAGGGTTTTCATTCAAGTGTGAAAAGCTCACGGAATAGCTTCGCTCTATAGATCGGAAGAGCATGACGAAGCTAAGGATGCAAATCGTAACTTTATAACTCCAATCGTTACCTAAATACATAATCTTTGTGGCATGATCGTTTGAAAATCAAAAGGCCGACGGAAACAATAACAAAGGACTGCAGGAAGCGCAAACTTAAATAAAAAACAACGAAATGAAAATAAACGGAAAAAACACAAAAGAAGAATTACGTTTGGCTTGAGGATCGTTTGAAAATCAAAAGACAAAATGGAAACAAAAACAAGGTACTGCAAGAAGCGCAAACTTAAACAAAAAGAAAACAACGAAATAAAAATAAACGAAAAAAAAAAACAAAAGAAGACTGACGTTTCTCCCGAGGATTGGGGATGTGTTTGATAATCGAAAGACCAAACGGAAACAAAAAAAGACCGCAGGAAGAGCAAACGGACTACAAAATAAAAATAGTTTGTTAATAAAACAGCAATGGAACATGAAAAAAATGAACAAAAACAAAAACAAAAGAAGAATGACTTTTGTCCTGAGAATGTTTGAAAATGAAAAGACCAAACGGAAACAAAAAGAAAGATTTAAACAAGCGCGAACGGAATACAAAAAAATTAGTTCGATTGTAAAAGAACAACGAAATACGAAAAAGAAAATGAATTTAAAAGAAAAAACAAAAGAAGAATGACGTTTCTCCCGAGGATCGCTTGAAAATCAAAAGACTAACAGAAAAAGGAAAAGACTGCACGGAGCGTCAAAGGGATACAAAAGAATTGGTTCGATTATAAGAGATCTCAAATAATAGTGATGAAATATGAACGGGAAAATGAACAAAAAAAAAACAAAAGAAGACTGACGTTCCTCCTGAGGATCGTTTGAAAATCAAAAGACTAACAGAAACAAACAAAAACTGCAGTAGAAGTAAAAAATATTTAAATAATGTTAAAGTCAAGGAAATCAAGAGAGACCGAAAATTAAAAATTTAATAAATTTTAAAATATTAAATTCATTAAAAACGAACTTGACAGTTGAAAAATAAAGTAAAGTAATAATAATAACAAAAAATAATGTGAAAATAAAAACAAAAGACTTGTCAATAGTCAGGCAACCACAGGCAAATTTGACAATTAATAAACTGAACAAAATTTAACAAGAAAATAAAAAGTAAAAAAAAATATTCAAATCACTTCAGACAATGTTAAAGTCAAGGAAAATAATTATCCTAAAAATAAATGACGACATTTAATTTTAAAAACAATTTAAAAATTATTAAACATCTTTTAAACAATGCTAAAGTCAAAGAAAAACAATTATTCTAAAAATAAGATAATTGTCAACTGTCATTAGTGAATTAATCACAGACAAATTTGAAAAAATAAAACTGAAAATCTTTTTAAATAAGGTTAATATCACGGAAAAACAAATTTAAAAAATAAAACTTAAAGAATTTTAAAAATTCATTCATTTTAATTTGCTTTTTCACGTTTTTATATTTCGTTCACAATTGTTTATTCATTTACCTTTTTTTTTTTTATTTTTCGTCTTCAATATGTGCAATCTGGAGTTACTGCGTATTTATTCATAAACGCTGGCCTTGTAATTTTTTCATTTATAAATAATCTGTATAGGTAGTATAATAATTTTTTTCCAATTTTTCGCATTTCTCATTTTCTTCTTTCCTCACTGTTTTTAATTGTTCCATATTTTTTGCAGATACTTACTGTTTGTTTCTTCATCAAACCCCTTTTTTTTGTGAGAATCACGGTGATTTTCTTTGTCATTTAATTATTTTGATGTTTACTTTTTAATCGATAGTGTTTTGTTTTGAATGTTCATTGTGCTCCCTGACATTTCATAATGATAATCAAACTGCTAGAAAATGCAATTCTTTTTGATTTCAATTCAAACGAATTGGAAATAATTCATTTGCTGAGTTCGGCAATGCACTCGGCGATTCGAGCAGAGCTGATGAGATTTTAATGAGCCGATCATAGAGTGCTCCACATGAGCAAACTTAATGACGAATGATTTCGAGCAGTGGAGTGTAGATTCTGACAGTTAAGCCAAATTACCTAACAAAAAATCTGTTTGGTAATAATATGGTAATAATCGAAAAAAAAAATTACTTAAATTAATTTGAACTGTGCCTGGGAACTGTCTCTGTTGCAAAATAATTCACTTTTAGAAATTGGTGGTATTCCTCATCATCAAACATTATTTCTTGAAATTATTTATACTCATTATAATGTTGAGGTTCGTCTTAATTGCGTTATTTTACACAGTACAACTCTAAAACGTTTAAATCAGACAACGATTATTCTTAATTCTTATACTTGATAGTGTCTAAATCTAACAGCTTCTCCAAAATATTCCGAGCTGAGCAAACACGATCTTTTTCATCTGATCTGTATTTGCCGAACGCTTCAGATCTGTCAAAGTAAGCTCGACTTTTCATTACCGAACGATTCTGAAGTGATTGATGAAAAAGATCGCATTACCGAACGCAGGTATTAAAAAAAAATTAGGCTATACAGTTGGCAGTATTGGCATCAGAATATCATAACTGACAGAAGAGAAAAGTGGATCGCCGAGTGGCTTAGCGGTCTAGCCTAGCCGACTTGGAAAGTCGTGTCGCTCGGCGGCGTGGGTTCGAATCCCACCATTAGCCATGGATGTTTGTGCAGTCTAATGATTTAGACCCAGCTTGAAAAACACGTCGTAATTGTCTGGAATGGCTAATGGCCGAAACCAAGCAGCTTTGCAAGCTGCGCAAAGCAAAATAGAAGAAGAAGAAGAGAAAAGTAGGTTATGTTATAACCTGTAGTGTAACATGAATGACGCCGAGATAACAGTTCAAGAGTCGCATTTTAAATCCATTAGAAGTTTCACTTTTATTTGTATTGCATTCCCTTTCGAGTTAGGTTTTAATTATGTACCGCCTTTGTTAAGCCACGATTCAACATAACCTAAAATTATGGTCCTGTCACTAGTGACATTTTAATATCAGTGTTACCAACTGCGAATCATATTTCATTTGATTTATAAGTTTCAATTAAATTTTCAAATCTCAGTGACTTCAATAAATAAAATTTATTTGAAAATAGTTTAATATTTTATCTTTCATTTTTATGCCATCCGTACAGAATAAGGGGTTTTAGAAATAATTATAAATGATCTCTTCCCATAATTATTTTATATCCGTGGATACGTATTTCGGCAGCTACGCAGCCATCTTCAGTAGACACACTTACACTTCGTGAAATCTTAGATAATGATCTATTTAAATTACTTTAATGAGTGAAATGCCAAAGTATTCAATAAAAATGTGCAACATGCAGCACATTTTTTAAGCCTGACAGGAAGTAGTTGGACTTTATAAACAAAAAGAGCATCGGCCACGAGATTGTTCCCTGAAGCACTCCTTACTCCTTTTTTTTTTCTTTTTACTTTCTGCTTTCTTACATAAATTAGCATGATGTGACGTATGTATATTGTAATTATAAATATAATAATAAAGTATACTTTGTTTTGAAACTTCTTTAATGATTGAAATTCGAAACTCCTCAACTAAAGTGTGTAATATTGTTTTTAACTAACAGGAATTTCGTAGCCTAAAAATAAAAGAACAATAATCGAAAGTATATGGAAGTTACCAAGACAACGCAGAAATAATGGAAAACTTTTCCGAATATATTCATTATAGTGTTGTTGGATCCTAAGGGTTTCGAACTGAGCATCAATTGCCATTCAAGTAGTCTCATATCATTTATTTAAGAAATTATAAAGAGAACCGGACTCAAGATTGATCCCTGTATATTAGGTATATTTTATTTTTTCAAGTTTCCAATCCAGCACACATTATTAAAGCACTTGCAGCAATAATTACTGTATCATCATATCTGTTCTCCGTCTTCACTCACTACTTTAATTATTATTTTTTAAATGTATGTACCTACAAACATGTGTGCTTTACCCACTAGGAATGTCAAACTATTAAAATGTCAGGTGATTCGGCATATTATTTGTATGGATCACTCGACAAACGTCACTTGACATGGAAAAATGTACACATCACCAACGTTCGACATTCGCCTGGTTTACCATGTAATGTATGTAATGTGTAGTCGCCTTAACAAACAATACATAGCGCACATCGTACGCCCTCGGATGTTACAGGTCTGTGCATTGACTCCTGCGATCACCAGATTTAAATCTTTGCGATTCTTTTTTGTAGATGAAGCAGCTAGTACATTCCGCCCTAGCTAGTAAATAGTGCACAAGACTTAACAAACAATTATTTACACAATTATTTGCGAATTTGTTAATTCCAGTTAATTTAGAAATTACTAATAATTACGTCACGTAAAAGAAACAACTCAGACTTCCCTTCCCAGCGTGTAATAAAATGAATTGAGATGTGTGTCAAGGTTGCATTGTGTGCAAGGAAGTAATCAATAAAAAAACTTTTTAGTCCTATTATACTGCCGCATTTATAGAACATGATTTTGGGGTAATTTTTTTAATTAATGATAAACTGTTCAAAATAATTTTTTAAAGACTTTTTCTGTAATCTGTGACATCGATTCTCTTAAGCGTTTTTTTTTTGTGGATGCGCACTTTGGATTGATAGAAGTCTGCGAGAGGAAGAATATTTGGAGGGCCTTCTAAGCCCTCCGAATAGAAATAACACAAGAAACCAAAAATAGACAAATATGTTGAAACTCAATGATTGGGGGTTGGGCTAAGTATCGTAAGACCTATACAAAGCAAGTACTTTCTAGAGGGGTTTTAGGGAGAAGATAATGGGAAAGACCACGGACTACGACACTAAAGGAGCTAGAGAATGGAGGAGAATTACAAATAAAAAGGACAGAAATTTCTTTGGTCTTAATGAAAAAAATATAGCAACGATTATAAACTTGTGCCTTGAGGTACTCTTCTCACTTGAATTGCTTTTCAAAAATGATACCCATTTATAGGGGGCAGGGCTCCAAATACCTAACGACACAGCCAAGTTTTATTTCAAATCAAAATACATATAACCAGGTCGTGCTCTACAATTTCAAATTTAACTAAATTATTTATTATATTAATTTTGCAACCTCAACGCTATCTGGGCACAATTCTGCTGTTTCCAGTCTGCTGTACCTCGTACTTTTAAGCTCGTGTAATTATTATCACGAGTTACATCACGTCGTGCGATTTTAATTTGCGCATCCGTTAATTCTTCCTTACAAGCAGCAGTTCTTTTGTTTAATTTCGCGATGCGAGGTGATATCGTTGGATGTAATTTTAGTGTAATTTCCTATAAATCCCCCGTGCACGGCATGAACATGAATATTAATTTCATTTCTAGACGGGAAACGAGTTAAGCGGATTACGGATGTATAGAAATAAGTCCCGTCCACAATCTTGTGCTTCGCACGCTTCTTCATTCTTCTTCCTAGTCATTTTTTAATAATCATCTCACGTCACAACCAAATTGTATGAGTGCTTATACTCTTCTTTATAACATGTGTTCATTTAATAATACGGTAGCATTACCTGTGGAAATAACCTGACCTTTAAACGTCAGCTTGACATAATTCATAAAATAACAATTACTACTCACTCAAATTAAATAATTTATTATATAAGAGTCACAGAAAGACAATCTCTGTATGTGATCACCGGGCAGCATTTTTTGCGCCAATATCCTGCGGTAAGGATAGGGCTGAACATCTTTACGTAACAATTTGTGGCACGTTCCCACATAAAGCTCAATCTGTTGTGATAATTACAGTACATTTTCGAGGTTGACCTGTTGCTTTTCTTCGGAAAAGCCTTCCAGTTTCACGAAGCAACCGTAAACTCCAATGCAGGATGTCTTCGAGTGTTTTGTGATCAATAATGACATCGGGAAATTCAAGTCTAAACACTTCCAAGCAGCTTCGTACTCAGTATACAAATGCCCCCTCGATTTTTGAATTATTACGGAAAAACTTTCAATCACAAATGTTTTCTGGTCTAATGTAATTTTTTTTATAGAACCAACAAACAACGCAAACAAACACGAAAACACTTCTTCGACAGTTGACAGGACGAATGGCATCAGTGACAATTCTGTTCGCGGCGAGCTTAAATTATGACATGAAAACAAAATATTTCCATAGCCAGTGCTGCCGCAATATTAAATGAACACATGATACTTACTCTACGGGGGGGAAGTTTGGAACTAAGACAGTTATGAAATAAATTATTGCTATATACCCCCGATATATTTGATCTAAAAAAACATAGCAATCAAAATGATTTATGATTAAACTTGTATTATTATTCGTTTAATAACTTGCGCAATTTACTCGGAATGTATGTATGCACGAGCAATATATCCAGAAAAATCCAAACTGATAATTTTTTGCGATAAATAAATAAATGACGCTATCGGCACCTGGATCAACTTATTACCGACCAACCCGCAATATTTTACGGCGCGCGGTATAAAGTGGCTCGCGCATTTAAAAGCGTCCGTTCTTCAAAGATTCCGCGCCGACGGTAATTAAGACTTTTTATTGCGAATTTTAAGATGTCATGTGTTAACAAAAATGTTTTCGTAATTGTCCCCCCGGTAAATATTTGAGGTATGCGGCGGCCGGGGGCCATTAATTTTCCGCGTACGTCCATTATTACTTCCTGCAACTTTTAAACGGCCGAAGGAAAGGCAATAATCGATTAAATTTATTTTATTAATGATTAGATCGTTAATTTCTCCGTAGTCATTGAACTAATTAAATCCTAATAAATGATTATCGTTCGTAACGAAATTGGTTATTGTAGGAATTATAATTTAGCTTAACTACGCTTTGATTACCTTGATTCTAGATAATGCAACAATGTGATGGATGGTATAAAAATGGACGATGGGATATTAAACTTTATTTATTGAAATTACAGAGACTAAAACTTACATAAACAGTGCCGTCAAATAAAATATGATACACAGCTGGTAACACTGATATCAAAATGTCATTAGTGACAGAATAACTATAAGGTTATGTTGAACGTAACTTGACAATGCAACTCTAACAAAATTTTTAATACATATCTACATTGACAATGTGACCCTTAAACTGTTGACTGCAACCAGTGTTATCAATGCCCGGGAAAGAGATTTATCTACAAAGTAATCCGCCATCTCTTAATATGATATTTAGTCCAAATTAAAATAAGGGTAATAAAATAAACTATTAGACATAGTGTGTCATTTTATTACAAAAAATCAATTTATTCTTTAATAATGTTAAGCCAAAGCACGAGGCGGCGTAATGTTCGAAGTACCAACTTAACTGAGCGAGGTTACAAGCAAATACTCAATTTGCCAAGTTTATATTTTGGCGGTAACGAAAGTAAATTAAAATTGTTAAAGTTGTTAGAAAATCGGACAATTATTGTCCGCTAAATGCAACCGTCAACTCGAAAGAAAATAAAAAATACAAAAAAACGGAAAAAAACAAAAACCCGTAAGTTATTCTAAAAACTAATAAAAATTTTTAAAAAATGGTAAATCCAAACGCAATAGAGAACATAATATAAAAACGTCGAAAGCTTAGAAGAGTGACTGAAAGTTTCATACCGAAAATCGTCAATTTTTCATTTATTCTCATTCGTTTTTTGTCTTTTTTTGATTTTCAGTCACCCCTAGCCAAATATGAATCGACGATCCTGTTTAGATTTCATCCATTTTTAATTTCGTGTTTGTTTCGTTTTCTTTTGTTTCTTCTTGTCAAATAAATTTGCACGATATTTGATTTTTTCTTTGAATTAATTTTTAAATTAATACTTCAAAAAGAAACAATGAAAAATGTAAGGAAGGTACTGGGTGTTCAAAAAAAGTCTACATAATAGCATAAACGCGGTGCGAATGAATGGGACAACTCGAAAAAGCCATTTTGGTTCTTTTCTATTGTTGATTTTGGTTTATCAGTTTCAAGTCTGCTGTAACAACTTTTCGCCTTCGCTTTCTTGATCTTCTTTTTCTCTTCATGTAAATTGAGTTCTCCAGACTATGGTCTTTGGAGTTTTTTTCTCTGCTATCTTTGAATGCGTTCCAGCTGCCAATTTTCTCGCCTTTATTCTATTAGAGAGACCTCTAATTCAGAGACCTGAATTTTCGAGAAAGCTATCTCGATCTTCATCTCCATTATTTGTTTCTATTATTTTTTACTATTGGCTTTGGTTTCCTTTCCTTGCAAGTCACAATAACAAATTTTCGACATCTTTGGCCTTCGATGGTTTTCCCTCTGTATTTCTATCAATGTCCTAACCACTGCAGTCTTCTCGCTTTTTCTAACTCATTATAGATTCCTCTCTCATATCCATCTTCTATTTATTTTCCTCTCATATCATTTGTGCTTGTGCAGGTTATTTAGACCTGCAGCTCCTTCATTCGTTCTCCTCCTCCTTCTCTATTGTTGACTCTGATTTTCTTAGCTCCTTTCCTTCCAAGTTTACTCTTCTTCTAATTTTTCAGCGTTTTTTCCTTCAAAGTCTCCTAGTCTTCTCGATTTTATAATACTTACTTTCCCTTCCTCTTTTTATCATTTGACGTATTTTCCTTCCTTCCTTTCAATATTTTTCTCATTCCTACTTCCACATTAGCAGCAACCTGTGCTTTCTCAGCCAATACTCTTGTATGGACTCGAAATTATTTCTTGATAACTGTTTTGCCCTTAGTTCTTAGATGGTTCAGGGCTCCTGCATTTTTATTTGCTTTATCTCTTTCTTCTTCACATTCGTTTGGCATTCTGGTACGCAAACTGCTCCCGCTCTTTAGGCTAATGATTAGTTCTAAAGCTGTGTCGAGCTGATATCCTCTTAATCAAATAAATTCAATAGGAAAAATATGCAAAGATGAAAAAAGAACGTTAGATAAAAAGGTGTAGAAATAAAATTGAGTAAAGGAAAAATGTTACAGATGAAGAAAGAAGAACACAAAGAAAAACACAGGAAACGCTCGCATCATAAGAAGATTGAGAATGAAATAAACAATCAAAAAAATATGGAAAAATTTGAAACATCGTGAAAAGAATTAAAAAAAAACTGAGAAGGAAAAAACAAACACAAGTTTTAAATAAATTAATAAGTCAAAAATAAATTTGCAGTGATAACTCCAGACGTGTAACTGAAGACTAAAAATTAAAAAGAAAATGGTAAACTGAAAAACAATTCAAAACGAAATATAACAACGCGCAAAAGTGAATAAAAAAAAAATAGAAGAGTGGACTGAACGAATGAGAAATGAAACAAATTCAATGAGAAAAGAAGAAGAAAAAAGACGAACGTTCGATAAAAAGGTGTAGAAATAAAATAAAGATAAGCAAAGGAAAAATGTTACAGATGAAGAAAGAACACAAGGAAAATCACATCATTAATAGAAGTATTCGCTGTAGAAGAGGACATAGATATAATCTGTATCACAGAACATAGACATAGACATAGATTTATTTATTTTGTGTAGCTGTTATTACCAGAGACCAATAAATGAAAGAGTTTTTGTAAGATTCAATGACAATTTATTAGAAACGAACCAATCTTCTTCACTCGTTAAATTTCTATGAACTGTGGCGTTTAAGTCTTCCATCTTGTTACAATAGTTCACAAATGTGATGTCGTCGGCAAAAACAGTACAACTGGACCCCTGCATGGAATCACACAAGTCATTGATATATATAATGAATAAAAGTGGTCCCAATACTGAACCCTGGGGTATACCATGAGTAGTTACTTCAAACTCAGATAAGCTATCATTAACACTAACTAACTGTAATCTATTTGTCAGATATGATTCTAATACTTGGCAGCTACACCTCTAATGCCATAATGTGGCAGTTTTTCTAAGAGAATACGATGGAAAACACAGTCGAAAGCCTTTGTCAAATCACATGCAGTAATTACTGCACTAGCTCCGAGATCCAGGCTCTTCACTATGTCTCCCACCACATTTAGCACTGCTTTGGTCGTCGACAACCCGAAAGCCAATTGTGTTAAATAGTGAATATTTATCAAAAGTAATCAATTAATCTATTTTTTATTACTGTTTCAAAAACTTTAGGGAGCATTGAAATGATCGAGATAGGCCTGTAAGACGAAAAAGTGTAGAAATAAAATTAAGAGAAGAGAAGCAAAGGAAAAATGTTACCGACGAAGAAAGAAAAACACAAAGAAAAGGGGATTGATGAAGACAGAAGAATACAAAGATGAAAGAAGAACATAAAGAAAAGAGGACTAATGAAGAAATAAACAATCGAAAAAATATTTTAAAAAATTTAAACAACCAGGAAGGAAGAGAATTAGGTACCTACAATTCCGGTACCATCTCGAAATTATCGAGACGCTAGATGACGTCACAATAGACTTATTTAAGGCCCGGTTTTTTCACCTCCAGTTAACTTTTTCTGACGGTTTATTCCCATAGTAACAATTATGATCACAATCGTTACAATGGGAATTAATTGCCAGAAAAAGTTAACAGGCGGTGAAAAAATCGGGCCTAAAGCGCGGATGTAAAAATATCTTCAAGAATAATTGCCCATCGGCCAGTAAACATTTTTAAAAGAAGAAGAAATTGAAGAATATCAATAAATCCATTTTAACATTTTAATTCTATTATTAGAAAGATAAAGACCACTGATTGACAATTACCTGCGATAGTCAGATATTAAAATCTTTAATTTAGCTTTGCTGCAAAAAGGTACCACTGAACGTCTTTTATTTCACAAGGCAGCACCAATGAATAGCAAACCAATGATTCGAGGACAATTCCTCTCTAGATATCTCGTAAGAAGAAAATATGGCGAACGTTCGGTAAAGAAGAGCGTAGAAACGAAATTAAGATAAACAAAAGGAAAAAGCATTCTACACACTTAAGTAAAGAAAGAAGGACACGATAGAACAAAGAAGGAATGTCCAAAGTGCAGAGCAAAGAAATGAATACATTTAGGGATTGAAAAAGTTTAAGCCACCAGAAGACCAAGAATATGAAAAAAAATTACGAGTAAAGCACAAATGAAGGTGAGCAATAAGTAAAAGGGAAAAAGAAGGAACATTTTCAGATAGAACAAAAGAAGAAAAACAAAAAAATCAGAACAAAGTAATGATTGCATTTAGAAACCACTATACAGGGTGTAGTCGAATAAGTTTCACTTATTAATACTATAAGTTCTTCATTACATAAGGAATTAATTCTATAAATATCAATGGTTTTGCTCAAAATTAAAAACTGAACTACCACAAGAGCGCATCGCCTTTTGTTTGAAGACCTCTGCTCGTTCGTCAGTGCGTCTATGGTTTTTATAAACACATCGTCAAACGATAAATTCCGCAAATGTCACGGTCACTTGATCAGTGCCGCCCGCAACACAATTCGATAACGATATCTTCGTCCATCTGTTTCATTAGATAATAATCGATAATAATTACATCATGATATTCCCATGCTTTGTAAACAAATAACACACACACGTGATTTAATTTATTAATTTCGCGTGTTAAAATGATGAATGCATGTTTTAAGTACATTGATTAGAAACAAATTGGTGACGGATGCGAACATATTTTTTTGGTTCCGTCAAATAAATAACTGCATTGACTGCACTTAATAAAAATGTGTAGTTTAACGCTTTCCCTAAGTTTTGAGAAGAACATTCTTAAATCATTTACTGTAATAAAGTAATACGGTGGGATTTTATCGCTCGAGTTTAACGGTACCAACGTTTATTATTTAATTCACGTATAAATCACTATTTGCTTTCAGAATATTAAATGATAAACTACGCCTAATAATTAAAAATGCAAATTTCAACACAACACTTAAATTATCGTAATTAACTGGCACTGTGAGCAGGCATACACACAGTATTCCAGCGATCTTTCGGAATTTTGTTTGTTTAGTCTGAACGTAATAAAGAATCATAAATTAAGGGATGACGAGTTCGGCGTGCCTTTTACTTCAATAATACTTTTAGAATGTGACCTCAATTTTTTTGCTTATTGTTAGCTAGGATTCATTATTACTGTTTTATTTTAAATTAAGGAAATTAATTAATATTATTAGGTAAGAGTTATTTTGGGAAAAATTTGCATTTGTATTAATTAAATATTAATTTAAAAAATTGCTGGGAAGAGCCGCATTCTTTCGTACGAAAGTAATAAATGACCTACCTCAACGTTTATTGTATTGCATCTGCGGGTTTACTGCCCTATCATTTATTGCGCATAATAGTAAACTCCTCTCGGCCGGGGTTTTAAATCTAAGCCAGCGCTTCTCAAACGTTTTATGTAAAAACTAACGGTATGTTTTTCAGGAGTTATTATTGACATTTTTCCCAAACGTATGCCATAAGTTCGCTTCTTTTCTTGTGTGCGTTAATAGTGGTTACAGTATGTGAAACTTAACTGATTATTATAAGAAGAACAAAAATGAAGGTGAGCAATAAGTAAAAGGAAAAATGGTAGATAAAGGTAGAGTTGAAAATGAAAATGTATTAATATCAGAGTAGATAAAAAATACAAAAGAAAAAATGAACGACGCACAGTGGGGTATTTGTATCGAAAAGTTGACCAAGAGTTGTGAATTAGGTTCAAAAATATGGTAAATAATTAAGTTGAAAAAAAAATTTGGCTGTTACTAACTGCTATACTCATGAATTTATTAGTGTTTATGTTTTGCTAAAAACCTAAAACAGTTAAGTGTTTTGATAAAAGATGGCTGTGGAAACCAAAAAGAATAACTTTTGTCTATTCTAAGTCCTTCTTATAACGTTCCAACCACGCTTTCTGACCGTTTAAGAAACCGTCATAATCAGTTGCCCACCAAAATAATGATCGATGTTGACAACTTTGTCGAGTATAAAACTTGATGATTGCATGCTTGTGACGGTCTCGAAACGGTCACAAAGCATGGTTGGAACAGACCTAATAAATCGACCATCCTGTATCTATTAGCGTCCAAATTAGATCTGTTAAAAGATTATTATACAGATTACTTTTAATGTCAGAAAAAAATTGCTTGTGTTATAAAAAAAATTGCGTAATTAATTACTTACAATAGAATTGAATCGATTAAGAAACAGCGTTCCAATTAAAATTCAAACGTAATCATTCTGGAATTCACACACATAGTTATTAATTATTACAACGTTAATTCACAGTTATCTAACATGAATTAGATTCCACTCCTCAATAAGCTCCACGATCGCGTTATTTAATTTTATTAATTCCAATAAAATTTATTTATTTATACGAAAACAGTTATGCCTCGGCAATCATAATAAAATAAAAAGAAAAAACAGGCAACAATTTACCTCTCTAAACAAACACACAATATTATATTATTTTCGAGAAAAAAATAAAATGCACATATTTATCGTGCACGCCCGTAAAATATTATTAATATTTACATGTTATATTAATTAACGTGGAAAATAAAAATGGCCGTAAAGAATATTACGAACAAATATTACTAGTATGCGTTGCCACATAAAAGGAAAATAAATTACAATATCCCGCCGCATTTTTCCAGCGTACGTCAAACATTAACATCAAAAGCGCATAAATAAAAATCTTTATTGATTATAAACGTCGAAAGTACAAATTTAAATTAATTGCTTCGCTGAATGACTCGAAATTAATTAAATTAATTTACATAATCATAAATATGTAAATATTAGAAAAAAACTTTTTCCGAACGCGAACGTGTAATAATAATTATAGGCTGCTAATAAATAATTACGAAATTGTTTCGACCTGCTCGTAACGTTTTTACTACAACTAAAACTACGATTGTTGTTAATTACTGTGTAAAAAAAAAATTAAGTTGCTATCGTAAGAAAATCTGATAAAATGTAAACTAATGTGAGCAATTAAGGATTATTTTCATTACAATAAATTTACATGAGAAATTGTGGAAAAATTAGTGGGTTTTTCTTCCCGTAATTATCGAAGCACTAACGTCACGTCGATTACAATTTTCTATGGTATTAATCAACTTGCAAAGTTAAAATTAATTTAATTTAAAAAAAAAATAATCAGAATCTATTTTGCTGGTTCCTAAAACTTTTTTCATCGAGCTTTTCATTTTTAAATACATAACTATTTTCCAAATACGGCAGCTTCTCGGGTTGTTTGATGTAGTGTTTGACGAACTATTTTTAACACAGCTTATAAATATGAACAACATTAAATTGGGGTGGAGTCTAATAGAGACTCAAGGTTATCAATGTATGATAAACTTCTTGTTCATGTCTTTATACGTAAACAGGAGGTTCGATTAAATGCAGAAATAAGTGTGAAGCAAGGAAACGCTGACTTGTATGATGAATTGTTTGATATCACCTTTCTCTTTTTCTTCTAAAATACGAAGGTTCTTCTTTTTGTTTTCATTTTTGTGATTCTTCCGCTTCATACGCTCTCCGCTAATTTGCCAAGTTTCGAATGAAAAAGACAAACTTTTTCACACATTATCAATTTACGAGTGATAATCACGGTAAGGTGGATCGTATTCCGCTCGCGCTGGCAAGAGCGTCACGTCTAAGTGCACTCGATACGGGAATAGCAAATAATCGCATGCATAATTTGCAATAGCAAAGAACGTTTAGTGTTTAATTTGATTTATTTAATTTTTAATTTGGAAATACGAAATTTTGTTTAAATTTAACAATTTCTTACGCGATGAAATTAAAATTTCGTCCGACGCTTATGGAGAAATGAGCCAGCGCAATGATCGTACATAAACATGCGGTATTTCTTGTGTGTTAAACTATAATTGTATTTTTGATACTCACTACCACAATAAAGACATTATTATTATTATTATTATTATTATTATTATTATTATTATTATGCTATTCCCGTATCGAGTGCACTTAGATGTGACGCTCTTGCCAGCGCGAGCGGAATCCGATCCGCCTAACCGTGGTGATAACTCATTTGGTTAAAAAGAAGAGATAGTTGCATTGTTTTATTCTTTCTTTATAAGCTCCTTTTCGTCGGACTTTATACAATTTATTCTAAATACTAAATATTTACATTGACTTTGAGAAGGCCTACGACCGGGTGCATCACAAACTGTTACTACATAAATTGTCTTCATTAGGTTTTTTTATTATTAGTTTTTTATTAAATTTAATTTGGCAGAAAATTCTCTGAGAATTTCTTTTTCTTCCTCTTGGGACTTCAGTTTCTCCATAATTTTTTTTGCTACAATTACACCACACTATCATTAATTCTTCCTCCTCTTGCTTTTCCCATTCCCACAAATCTTCCTTCTTGTCCAAATCAATTTTTTTTATTGTAGTAAGATTGCAGCTTCCACTCCAGCTCAGCATCTTTTAACCATTTTTTTTTATTTAACTTTATTTATTTTTCTTTTGTAAGAAAGAATGTGGTGGCTTTCCATTTCCGCTTCCTCATCGTTGGATCGAGGCCAGACGAGCTGTATTTTGTTGTTTGTCTTTGAATCAAGTTATTTAATGCACTCTAATTTAGCAAAAAAAAATCTCTGAGAACTTCATTTCTTTTTCTTCCTCTCAGGACTTCGTTTTCTCCATCGATTTTTCCCCTATAACCACACTAACTATTCGTTAACTCTTTTTCCTCTTACTTTTCCCACAAATATTTCTTCTTGTGC
This sequence comes from Dorcus hopei, assembly GCA_033060865.1. Taxonomy (NCBI): domain Eukaryota; kingdom Metazoa; phylum Arthropoda; class Insecta; order Coleoptera; family Lucanidae; genus Dorcus; species Dorcus hopei. Next base: position 11,324,508 of record CM065422.1, read on the forward strand.
AAATTACTTCTTATTGTAACGCGTGATCAATATCTTTTCTAATCAAGTGACCTATGGAAAAAAATTATGTCTTTGTTTTTTGTTTGTTTTTTTTACTGCATTCCTATCGTTTTATATAGGAATGCAATATAAATATGTAATTCAAGTGGCATTTGGCAATAATGAGCTAATCAAAGACACATGATTTTATTTCCATATGTCACTTGATTAGAAAAGATATTGATCACCTGTTGGTAAGGTTGCAGCTTCCACTCCAGTTCTGCAGCTTTCAATCATTTTTTTTGTTATTCAATTTTATTTATTTATTTATTAAGAACATGGTGGCTTTCCATTGCCTCTTCCTACGTAGCAGATCTGTAAGAACCGCGATACGGGAAAGGGTGTTCATATTTTGATAAAAATGGCTTTTCAACATATAACCAAATTTTTATCATATACCCCTCTTAGACTTTTACCACCCTTTGTTATCTAAAACTTTTACAAACCGAATCGAGACGCAAAAGGCGACTCCTTTGTCGGTAGCGTTTCTGGAAACTACACGGAAAAAAGTTTCTGCTTTTTCTACCCGAAACCGATAACAAACTTTGGAAATTTTTAATATTAAATTAAAATAAAAACCGAACTTGGAACAAAAATTAAATTAAACTAAAATTTCGACGAGAATTAACGCGGATAAAACCTTAGGAAACCGGGAACTGTCCTTTTTTTCGCTCGCGTCGTCTACTTAAGCCTTCGCTACCACCCTAGAAGATCAAAAGGGGGATTTTTGCAAGAACGGCAATTTTCCGCGAAACGTGTGATTGATTCTAGCTTCTCGCGGCGAGTCGCTTCTCACGAGATGGCGTACTCATCCTTTTTTTTGCCATTTTCATCCACGTTTCGCGCGGTTGACGTTCAGAGAAGCTGGTCGCACGGCTTCTGCTGACTCAATGAGAATTGAAAAACTTTATCACCGCAACTTAATATTGTCTCTGGTTTGAAAGCACGTTCTAGTCTGATGAAAATGATATGCGTTTCCTGCGTTCCGATTTCGTCCTGAGATCAAGTAGAGTTTTAAGAAGAAAAAAAATAATAATAATTTTGAAATTTCTTTACGCATTTTTCGGGTCCTTACAGATCAATACGTACAAAACAGCTTAAGAGATGTTGGATCGTTTGCTTTTGAATCAACTTTAATATAGCAAAAAAAAATTATCTGAGAACTTCATTTCTTTATCTTCCTCTTAGGACTTCAGTTTCTTCATCGATTTTTCTCTTATAACCACAGTGACTACTATTCTTTAACTCTTACTATTCCTAGAGATATTTCTTCTGTTCCAAATTAATTTTTATTGTATTTGTAATGCGTAAGGCCGCTACTCCAGTAGATGATTTCTGCAGCTTTCAATTTATTACATTTTTTTTGTCAATCAATTTCATTTATTTTTCTTTAGCAAAGAAAAAAGTGGTGGCTTTTTATTGCCTCTTCTTCGTCTTTGGATCGAAGCCAAACATGTTTTGTCATTTGTTTTTAAAATAAGTTCGTCTGAGACACCTTTCTTTCTAGACTCAACTCAGTACCTCAGACTTACAGTTCACTTTTTAGAAATAAATGCACTGAGAAATAACACGACCTAGTTTGAACAAAACAGGAGGGGGATAAGTTCTCTGAAAGTTCAACAATTTATTGAATAACCTTGGTTACATAGGCCACCAATTTGGAAAACTTATAAAATTGCTCTTGATGGTTAATCACAGCCAAGAATCAGGTTTTTTTAATGGTTCAGTTTAAACAAAATCGTTGAAGACACCTCCAATTCAAAAGTTTAGAAGCATGCAGACTTTAGCCTTTTATAAAACGTCCTTTTACATAGGCTGTTCGTATAGTAGCGAAAGCAACTCTTCTTAAACTACTTTAAATAAACAAATAATAATCACAGCCGATAAGAAAGAGCTGCCATATATTTCGAATGATTAGATTTTTTTAACAGAAGGCATCTACAATTGAAAAGTTTAGCCTTAACCTTTTTGTAAAACATCCTTTTACATATAGGCTATTTGGAACGAAAGCGACGTTCTCTTCTTGAACCACTTTAAATTAGCAAATAGATTAAGATTTAACGTTCAGAAATAGTTATCACCGTCAGATTGGCGTTTCGTAATGGCTTACGTAATGCCGAAGTGACAGCCATTTGGTTCGAGGATAGCGCAGAAGGAAATTACTTATTAGGACGTGTTCATAAGCGCGAAATGTGCACCTACTCGTTTATTTTCTTGCCTTAAATAGAGATTTTCTATTTACGACGGGGACGAGTTCAGCGGTCTATTTAAATGCGCAATTCAAAACGAGAATAAATAATATGTAGGTATGATGTACACAAGGAGCTAATCGTCGTATACATACCAAATCTGTGTAAGGTATACAAAACGGCTTAAGAGACGTTGTTAAGAGAAGGAACATGTATTATCTAAGTGAGTTTTCGATTGAAAGGTTTAATTAATACCCTTATGTAGAATAGTTCACTTTTGTACTTTAATTATAATTTAACATCAGGATCAGGTGGTTGGTTTATTAAGGGTAAGCAACTAGTACAGTTCGCTGCTTGTGATACTGTTAATGTTACACAACAAGTGGTTGACTGTCATTCCAAATTCTATCCCTGTCTCATCGTTACCCTCTTAAAATTGCAAGTTTCTCCTAAAACGTAATAACATATTAAAATTTGGTTCGGTATGGTTTCAGAGTTAAGGCATTGTTGCTGCTAATTCTTGAAAAAAGAAATTAATTTCGACTTCTTCAAAGTATTCGGCGCAATTACTTCTTAAAAAATAAAATAAAAAGACATACAATCCGTTACGCTGCGCTGGTCAAAGATAAAAAAAAGCAGAAAAGTGCCATCATGAAATAAAACCTTTCCAAAAGTAGAACTGTCATTCAAGGTGTCCCGCAGGGCGGCATCTTGAGTCCAAGCCTTTTTGTTTTGTAAAAAAATCAGCTCTCTCATTTATTAGATGTGGTACTTGGAGCTATTACGCCTAAATAATATTAAAGACAAAGGTAACATTTAAATTTTGTAATAACAAAAATTTCTTTGTAATAAATTTAAAGTATATTCAAAATTTAACGAAAAATGTTAAAAACCAAACACCTAATAAGTATGATATATGTACTGCCTCCGAATTGCTGGAATTGTAGATTCCATTCACGTTGGTACTTATTCATTCTTGCATAACTCCTGTCACTGAGCTCTCCCAACTTTTCAGAAGTAGGAATCCGGACACAAATTCGTTTCCCCTCCATATCCCAAATGGGATTAGGATCAGGATTTTTTGCAGGCCAAATTATACGTTGGACTTTATCTTCATCCAAGTAGTACGCATTGTCATGAAATCGCCAACAAATACAGTAAAAGACACAGCATGTGGTTCTTGTGTCTCTGATGTGTTTATCTGCAATAATTATTCCTTCTTTTATCCCACACGATGATAGAACCTCCGCCAAAACTGACCTTTAGGCAAACGTTTCCTAGGATCTTCGCCATACTCTTTGACGACAATCTGGGCAATTGGAGACAAAATTTGAACTTGTCAGTGAAAGGTATTTGGCCTCTTTCTTAATTATCCCAGTTTTGATGTTCAGAAACAAAGCGAAGTCGATGTTTCAAAACTGATCTTTGGACAGACCTTGACGATAATCTGGACAATTGAAGACAAAATTTGGACTTGTCAGTGAAAGGTTTTGGCCCCATTCTTCATTATCCTAGTTTTGACGTTCACAAGCAAAGCGAAGTCATTGATCATTGTCGATATATCATAGAGCATAAAGCAAACAGTTGTTCAACTCGATGTTCCAAAACTGATCTTTCGACAAACCTTTCATCGGACCTTCGCCGTACACTTTGACGACAATCTGGACGATCGGAGACAAAATTTGGACTTGTCAGTGAAAGGTATTCGGCCCCAATCTTCATTATTTCTATTTTGATGTTCACGAGCAAAGCGAAATCGTTCAACTCGATGTTGCCTGATTAATTGTGGATCATTTGCGAATCTTCTAAATCTTAATCCGTGTTCTTCTAACCTTCCCTTCACTGTTCCTTCATTAACTGTTCACTGTTCCTTCATTCTGTGTATTAACTGCAATGGTATCTCTGTTTCTTAGGATTCTTAAAATGACAAAGTGGTCATCTTCTTTGTCCTGATCCAACTTTTCCTCCAGTTTATCGCAACCAATTTAACAACAGCTCTTTTAAACACTTACATCTCAAAACACCAAGAACTTGAGCCAAGCGCCCGCCTTAAATTAGAGCGACAGAGACTGTGATTGGATTTAAATCATTTTTTTTTTAGATTTGTAAACAAAGATTCTCTCAACTCTAAACAATGGTACACAAACAGTATGAACAAAAAAAAACAGCTCAACTCTATGTATATCAGATGTTCAATTGAAAAGTGTATCAAGTAGCCTTTGAATTTTTGATAACATTGTGAAGCGGGCCATTTTCGATTTAAAAAGACTTATGTTCCACAGTGAAAGCTATCGTTAAATCAAAAAAAGTTGTTCCATTTAGCACTTGACAATAGCTAATTTATAATAAGCTCAACGAAAGTCACACTACAAACCAAACGCGTTGGACAACTCTTTGACAACTGGCATCTCTCAAACGTCAGTCGGTTTAGGAGGTCGTCCCTTTTTCGCTCCACCTTCATTCATCAAAAACTGTTTGTCAGTGTCAACTGTCATCCATCAAACGTCAATCGTTTTAGGAAGTCATCCCTTTTTCGCTCTATCTTCTTTCATGAAAAAATCAAAACCAACTTGATGAACTTTTCGATTGAACACACGTTAGTAATTATTATGTCAAATACTCGTTGCTTAAAAAATGACGAAACGGCACCATTCGGCACTATTCGGGACACCTTGAGCATGGAAAAAACGTTTTAAAAAATTCTGCCCCGTCATTCCTTAAAAGTATGGAGGTTGTAAGATTTATTATTTACCAATTCCGAATATTTCAACAATGTTTGTAGTGAAAGACATATTTAAAATGATGTACAATAATTTTTATTTAAAATCAATAAATAGTAGGAGGTATGTTTTTTTTTTCATGTTTTGCTCAAAAATCATCATAAAAATGATCTGGCAACCAAGTTATTAATCTGATAAGTAGGTACATAATTACATTTAATTACCTATGAATTTACTTTGACTGAATGCTTATGTATTGTTTAATGTCAGTTGACAGAAATATAAACATAAGGTAGAATTTTTTTAACGTTTTTCCCATGCTTAGAGGTGTTCTAGAATAGTGTAGAATGGCGATGTTTCACCATTTTTTAAGCACCCTATATAGTATGAACTATGAGCGAAGGTGATTGAAGATCAAAGATGAGAAATGTTGTTATTTTGACAAAGAAACTCACGACAGTTTCGCTAGCGAAAACGAAAACAATCGAAAATAATAAATAAAAATAAAAACAAAATACAAGTAATTTGAAGTTATGAAAATTCTATATGTAGATAATAAGTAGGTAATAAAATCTTAAACGCACAAAATAAATCAAAAGCTATATGGGAGATAATAAATGACAATGTAGGAATGAAGCCTACTGAAAATATTTCTCTGAACTTTCATAACAGAACTATAAATGATCCTGGTAAAGTGGCCGAATTTTTTAACAATTTCTTTTTAAATGATCCATTGACTCTACTACCTAACTTGCACGATAAAAATGTAATTGAAAGTATTTCGCAAAGCATACACTGTCTTTCAAAAAGTGTGCTACAAATGGGATTTTTTTATTATCGATTTTTATAAAAATTTATTGTCGCAGAACGCTTCTGCATCCCTTAAAATCAAATTGAGAAATGTCAGATGAAATTTATCTTGAATAGTATACAGCGTGGACACCGAAAAACCAAGATGGTTTAAGAGTACTGTGTCCTCATTTTACAAATATGAAGTTACAGCCTCCTATCTCAAAAATAAAAAAATCACATTTTGTTGTGAATCACTCTTTATACACATTACATTAGGAAATACTGGTGGAATTAAAGTGTTCGTCAAAATAATATGAATAGGAAAACACGAAATTTGTTCTTATTTTTCAATTATTTCATTTGGTTATGAGTGATTATTTCAATGCATTCCAAAACTTTGTTCTTTCTTGTAGCACACTTTTTGAACGACACTGTATATTTCTTCCCAACCAACGAAACCGAAATTTGTAAAGTAATTAAACAGGTCCACCCAAAAAAGTCTTGCGGCTTAGACGAAATACCAGGTTGCATTGTCTCTAAATGTTCAGAATTTATTGCTAAACCACTTACAGATATAATTAATTTAATGTTTAATTGTGCAAAATTTCCATCTCGTTTGAAGGAGGCAAAAATTATCCCTATTCTTAAAGATGGCTCTAAACTCGATATTCAGAACTATATACAGGCCAATTTCACTTTTATCATCATTCTCCAAAATTTTTTGAAAAATAATATATATTAGATTATTTGATTTTTTTAGCAAACATAATGTTATAAATAAATGTCAGTATGGCTTCTTGCCTGGAAAATCCTGCAAGCAAGCAATATTTTATTCCATAACATGCGTATTTTGGAAAACAGTGACAAAGGTAACAAAGTAGCGGGAATATACTTTGACTTATCGAAAGCATTCGATACTATTAATCATCAAATTCTAATCGATAAACTATACAGTTATGTAGTAAGAGGCAATGCATTATTACTTATTAAGTCATACATAACATCTAGAACACAACGAGTATGCGTTAGTAGTGTCATTGACGGTCATACTAGAAGTATGTACTCATCGGAAAATAAAGTTGTTCAAGGCGTACTACAGGGTTCAATACTGGGGCCTTTACTTTTCTTGGTTTATGTCAATGACTTATACCTTCATTTAAATGCGCAGTCGATATACCAATTTGCCGATGACACATCGTGTATTGTTACAAAAACTAATTTCCCTGATCTTTCATTTGCAGCTACCAGAACAATTAATGAAATGGCAGCCTGGTGCGACATTTTTAAACCGGATAAAAACTAAAATGGTTCTATTCACCAACAAACCCAAACTTGAATCCCTATATGTAAATTTCTGTGGTAAGTCACTCTGCCAACAAAATTTTATAAAATTTCTGGGTGTAAATATTGATAATATTTTTAAATTTGATGACTAAATCAACAATGTTTGTAACCAGTTAAATAAAGCATTTTATATGATATATAATTTAAGAAATGTTGTTAACATCGAGACTCTATTAACAATTTATTATTCCCATGTGCAATCTCATATCTTGTACAGTATTCTGTTCTGGTCTGCAAGTCCTTCGGCAAACAGAGTATTTGTCTGTCAAAAAAGAATAGTAAGATGTTTAACTCATGAAGAAACCTTTTTTAGTGGTAGAACTGTTATTCAAGGCATCCCACAGGACAGCATTTTGGGCCCTAATCTTTTTTGTCTTTATTTTTTTAATTAGCTCTCACTTGCTAGATGTGAAATCTGATTCATTACGTCTACGAAATCTCATATATTATGATTTCAATCGATAATAAATAATGGAATAACGAGCATGGGCGAACATTGAATAACACGACTAAAGTTCCATCTTTGTTTCGTCAGTATTCTTAAAGGTTTTTTTTTTGAAAAATAATTCAGGTTGCAAACTCTCCAAAAATATAGACACTGAACTAGACAGTTCGATGCGGCTTTAGAGTAAAAGAGTAAAGGGAGGTTTCCACTGGTGCAATTCCTTGCAAGGATTTTGAAGCAGCATGGATGCTCGCGTTTACACTATGCAATTCTTGACGTTTTACCGTGCAATTTTGAAGCACGCGACGAATTGCATGGTTTAGAACAAGTTCTGTGCAATTCTGGTAAGTTTAACCGTGCCAACTGAGTTTGTGATGGGCACAAACAGCAGCTTCTTCGTTTATGAAGTTGGACAACATTCGAAGTGCATAGTTGAATAATCCTAATTTCGACGCTAGGTAGTCGACATGCGCTTTCCAGTTAAGACATGAGTCGATTTTCAATCCAAGGAAAAGGACTTCATCTGACGTGGTAAGTAACAGGTGTCCAACAATTATTGTAGTCCTGGGTGACTGTGGAATCAAACGTAAATGTCGATTTTTACTTCGTGTTGTTAAATTGACGTCTCAAAAATTGACTGTTAAACAACAAATAAATGTTTGTTTACGTATTTAATGTTTTATTGCCATTTGAAACAATAATTAGTTTGAACCCACAGCCATATTATTTATACGGCAATACTATGTTGTTACCCCTTGCAGTTGAAAATCGTACTATGTTAGTTTTTTCTATATTTAATTTCAGATTATTGGTAGTAAACCATTCTTCTAAGATACTAAGCGACTGGCTTATGTTTTGTTGAAGTAACGTCACGTTAAAAGATTTTTTAATAATAATCGAAGTATCATCAGCAAAGAGAGCTGTATAATTGTTTTGAACCTCTGGTAAATCGTTCACATATATCAAGAAGAGAAGGGGGCCCAAACTGAAACCTTGTGGGACACCTTTATTTATGTATCTGCAGGATGATAGTAGAGTTCGCGGCAACACACACTGTTTTCTTGTTTGAAGGTAGGATTTTAAAAGCTGCAATGCTGTTCCTCTAAAACCCATTCTTTCTAGCTTCAGTGTGAAAATCGAGTGGTTGACACTGTCGAATGTCTTGGGTAAGTCCATAAACCTTCCCACTACAAGGTCACCATCATCCGTTACTTCTAGTCCTCCGGAAAGAATTTGATATATCGTTGTTTGAATAGAACGGTCTTTCTGACACCCACTTTGTTGGCTGTTTAATATTGTATTTGTATTTAAGAAATTGTCCATCCTACCATATATTATTTTCTCGAATATTTTCGATATATTAGAGAGCAATGCTGTTGGTCTGTAGTTTGTAATTTTAGATTTATCACCTTTTTTATAAACTGGTTTTATGATTGCTTCTTTTAGCTTTTCTGCGGAAATATTCCATACTTGAATGACATATTTATAATGTGTTCTGCTATAAATTCTGCTATTTCTTTTAATAACACAACAGGTATGTCGTCGTCAGAGCCCTACCGATTTAGTGTTTTTTAGATTTTTTATATGTAGTCGAGTCAGTCAGTCTGAGGAAACAGGACCGATCAAAAAATTTTATCAGTTCCTCCTTGATTTTCTTTCCGTTATTGACATTGTCACATATACAATGTGATCGAAAATGATTGAGCGTCCTTCATAAATATGTACTAATTTCGATATGAAAAACTTGTAGAAGGGTCAATTAATAAACAAACCATGCACAACATACGAACGCTACTGATTGTCACCTGACCTTGAGTATTCAAAAACGCGAAAATTCTCTAGGCCGAAGGTAGTTTTGATCACCTTTGGGTATTTATTTTCTCAAGGACGCTCAATCATTTTCGATTGCATTGTATTTAATAAGAAATTGTTTATATAGTTTAATGTACCTACTTTCATTATCTTCTGTGTTGTAATTTGTCTCAATTTCGTCTATTGTGAATTCACTGTGTGATGCCGATTTAGTAATTTCTTGTATTAGTTGCCATGTAGTTTTTATTTTATTATTTGAATTTATTAAATGTTCTGAGTTATTCTTTATTTATGCTTGTTTTATTTCATTATTTAGTTCATGACAATAATTTTTATAATTTTCTCTGCTAATTAAGTTATTCACATTCATTTCAATTATATTCACTCTAGAATAAGTTGCTGTTAGTAGTGAGTGTTCTGAAAAGTTAACTCTTAATTCAGTCCATGCTTTAGTTTTTTATTGTTGTATATATGGGTCACAAATTGCATGAGTGGAAACGTGTCGTGCAATTCGATAGCCGTGCAGCAAAATCGCACTGATTCTAAAATTGAATAAAATATTTTCTGCAATGCAATGAAAAATTGCCATAGTTGATCAAAATACAAATACTGCGCATGCGTGCAATACAAATCGCCGCAATTATTTATTACCGGCAGTGAAAATTGCTAACTGTAAAGCGGCCTTTATGTGATGCAATTTGTATTGCTGCAAGACGCAACTTTATTGTGCGCATGCTCATCGCAAATGTGTGTGAATAATAATAATAGATAATTAATTTTTTAATAAGACAACTGAAATATAACATAAATTAACATACATTCAGAACTTGATACCCTTCATTGCAACTACATAAAATTGCATTGAATACGTGTAAAGCCATGCAGTACCCACGACGCAATTTTTATCGTGCGCATGCGAACTGGCAAATATATGTGAACAACAATAAATTGTTAATTAACCGCAATAAGGCCACTCAAATATGAGGCATCATAAATATTTACATTCAGAATTTGGTACCTTTCATTGCAACTACTCAGAAGTAGCTTAAATATAGGTTAAACCGCGAGCAAATGTGCAATGTTCATTGCACTGTATTGCGTCCGTGTAAAGGCTGCTTTAAACTAGCAGCTTAAAGGCCGCTTTGCAGTACGCAATTTTCATTGTCGGAAATAAAAAATGAGCAATTTTTATTACGGAACACTTTACAGATGGCAACTAAGATTGCTGATGAATCAAGCACAGTTTAAGTAATTACCCATAGCGTCACTTAAACGTCAGTGTCAAAAAAACTGTTGGATACCCTTATGGAAATATCCTATTGCTTTTCCTCTTTTGTCAAATGTATTTCCTAATTTGTCAAATGACTTTCCAGTCCGTTCAATGTACAGTAGGCCTGCAGATTGGAAAGTCATTTGACATATCGGAAACATAATTGACAAAAGAGGAAAGGCAAAAGAAAAAGACTGTAATGTACCTACTTTGCAAATTGGGAGGTATCAAACAAAATGGCAAATGTGACTGACGCTACTGTGTAGATTCTTACACTGTGAATCAAGTTTACAACTTACTAAAAAAAAATCAAGTTAATGTTAAGTGTATTAAATTTGTTTGCAGCCGAAAAGCAGCAATGTTTTCCAATAAATGTCGGAAGCTCTACTTTGCGCATATTTATTGCAAGTTTGACGCCAACGCAAGAGACGAATCAAATTGAGGTTATGTCATTGGCACGTACGCTATCTACATTTTTATAAAGTTGGTATTTCACGAATTACTAACAAATTCCCTAGAATCGTCGTTGCAGTGCAAGAAAAATAGGTTCGGATCTATTTTCTGCAATCGCAATGAAGATTGTCACATCAGATCAAAATACAAACACTACGTATGCGTGTAATACAAATCGCTGCAATTATTTATTGCCGGCAATGAAAATTGCGTACTGTAAAACGGCCTCAAGAGTAATGGGAATTAAGTAAAGTTTAATTTTTTCTAAAAGAGAGAAAAAAAATTAGAAAAATTAATGCTTGCCAAAGATAAAATCATTTTCAACGTAATAGGAAGAAAGCGAAATCATTTTTAGAGGTAGAAATGTCATTCAAGATGTCCCCAGGGCGGCATCTTGGGCCCAATTCTTTTTTCTTTCTCTCATTATTAGATTTATTACGCCTAATACGACACTTCCTATACACGGTATGACTTCAAATGTTAAGACCGAAATAACTATGACTATTATGTAGTTAAAAAATTGTTTTTTATGTTGAGTATTGAAAAATACGATTAAATTTTGGAAGTAAATATTGAGCTACATTATAAAGCTATGGAATTATTATTGAATAATCAGTGAATGAATACCTAAGCTTTTGAACTCTAATCTTGTAAAGAATTTTGTTGCAAGTCGGCTTTGATTGCAGAGGATTCCTCAAGCGGCCTCTGTACAGCGCTGTTTGGTCAGAAAGTGATCACAGGATGTCGTGATCTAAACTTTTCATTTCTAATCTTGTCCCTATAGGTGTACCCTGTATATGATTGATTACGTAATTGCTTAAACTTTTGTAAGTACTGTGAATTTTACTGGAAATTTTTATTTTATTTTACTGCTACATGATAAACCAAAACTTTGTTTTGAAGCAAGGCAGAATCTACAATTATTAGGAATCACTTTTTTCCCCCGGGTTTCCCTTGTCTGTTCCAAGGGACGATTCAGAAAGGTCACCCCCCCACTTCATTAAAAATACTTCAAAACAAAATACTCATTATACATAGGTGCGTACAAAGATCCTCGATTTTATCACTTTGTAGGGCGCAACACAAACATTAACATTCACTAATTTTTATTAATTTTTTTTTATTATAAGTGGGCACAGCTTTTTTTACTTCTAGTTAATTCGAACAGCCATTAATTTGTAGACTTGCCAAGTTTAAAATAAATAAAATGCAAATCACCTTGCGCAGCTTGTAATTTATTGCTAATGTAAGAATCTGAAATGTACCTACTTTTCTTTCCTTTTTTTTTAACGAATAGGTAAACCTAGACAGGTATTTTCAAATGAAGCACAGAAGCGACGGATTGCAAACTTGAACAACCAAAAGCACTTTGGATATGAAAAAGTAAATCTCCAAAATATGCCACAATCCAGAACGCCGGTTTTAAAACAAGAGTAGGTTCTACTTAAATAAATCTAATTGTAAAGTGAGAATGAGAATTGAACAAAAATAAAGATTCTGCTCCTACTTCTGTTTGCGTTTTAATTTCATAATCCTAATTGTTACAGTTAAAAAAAAAGATCTTGAAAGCGTCTTGATTATTTATGATTGATGCCTCTCTCTACTAATTGGCCAAGCACACACTCTAACGGCACTCCCATTTTCAGCGCGAGAAAAAAAAAACGAAAACAAACGAATTCTGGTCATCGCACGCATCAAAAAACAAACGAAACACTTACCCAGTGCCGTGACGAAAAGAGTAAACAAAATTATAAAACTCAAACAAAGCACTCTAGATTAAACAAGCATCGATGCCTACTACCTGTTCGAAACTGTTGCCTGTAAATTTCCAATGCTTACATCACCTAGGCGAGGATGAGGTTGAGCCAATGGTGTTGGTGGGGACCGCCCCGCGCGCCGAGTAGCGCCAATGGGGGAAAGGAGGCGGGCGCAAGCCGCCTGATTAAAATAATGGAAACGCAAGGATTATGTGAATGCTAATATGGTAGCTAATTGTTTACATACACGTTCTAATTGGTTGAAATTTATGGAGGAAATGTTTACACTTGTAATTGTTTTGAGGTTTCTGACATGTGCCTAAGTGAAACAATGGATAGCCTACCTACGTACATAGGTATTATTGAAGATCAGAAAAATAATTGGGTATATTTTTTTGTCCTTCTTTTTACTGAATTCTTCCACAATTAAAAAAAAACATCATGACGTTTTTGACAACGAAGTTTCGTCTATTATCGACTATGATCTACTTCAGATCAATCTCAGAATGAGAAACTGAAGCTCTGAGGAACGGTGAGTATGTAAATTTTACCTAATTATCAAGAACGTTATCATAAAACTTAAATATATAAATAGTTGAAAATAATATTGGGGTAGTTTAACCGTAAAAAAATACGCGTCACATTTCGTCATTAGACACTAAAAAAATTAAGACATGCATTTATACTTTTTCTAACCAGGGTGTCGCTAGGGTGAAAGGACTTTATGGTCACTGTTATAATCAGACTTCGGACATTTCGGAGCGTTGCCATGGCAACGCCCCGAATGTTCAAAGTTTGGTTATAATACAGAAATAAAAAAGAATCACGATTAAACCATCACGTTTAGGATTATGCAATAAAATTAATTAATTGCCAGGGTCAGAAATTATTCCTATACTTAGGTACAAGAAAATGGAAAATATTATTGGATGCACGGACATAAAAAAATTGAAAAAGTTAAAATTTAAAAACGAGGAATAAAAAAAACAATACTGCAGACAATATAAAAAGAAGTGATCGTCAGGACAAAAAGAAAAACAGAAAACTGGTTAACCAACAAAACTAAAGTTAAAATAATAAATAAATGAATGAAGTAACATCCTATACGAGACTTAGGTAATTGAGTATACAATTATGTTGAAATTACAATAATAATTATTTATTGTCAAACAGAAAAAGAATTCATTTCCAAGGCAACATAGAAAATTACATATACAAAATGATAAGTGAAAAAAAAATGATGCCAAAAAAATAAAGCAAATAAAAATACCCAACCAAAAGTTAAGCATAACTTAGGGACAATCGTGGCTTAATTATGGACTATTAAGAATATAGTTTTTAAATAAAAATTTAATAGCAAGAGAATGTCGAAAGTTGATAATAATTTAGAATAATCAAATCCTCTTTCCAGATATTCATTGCAGGTTTCACACCAAAGACATAAACAAATTCTTTTGCACGTTTGCACACGTAAAGAATTTGTAAAAACATTCAAAATGGCAATTAACATACCTATTGGTACCCTATCATTTATATAAATAAAGCGAAGAGAAAGGGTCTTAGGTTAGATCCCTGTGGAACCCCAGAAGTATCCATGTAAGTGTGCGATGGTAAAACACAAAACAAAATTTTAAATTTTAAAAATCGACATAGTTTCAATTTAGTAAACAATTTTAAATTAAATACAGTGTAGTCTCTATAACGTGAACGCCCTGTAACATGAACATCCCTAAACGTGAACTCCTGGTTTGGGTACTCTGCATGTTCTAAAACGTGAACGACATTGGTGTTTAGGTAATAAGTATTCTTAAACGTGAACACTGGTATAAATTTAAACTCTTTTTTATCAAGTTTCAATATGTCAGTAAATCAGTTCTCGCACGGAGAAAAATCGTATTGTTAATTTTACCACAACCGAACTTGTTGAAATATTGTTGTTTACCTTTGTACAAATATTGACTTGAAAGAACCACATGTTGTAAATGCGAGTACAACTATTTTATAGTAAACTTTTGTTTGAATATTACTTTTAAGAAATAGTTGGACAAACAAGTGTTTATTGTTAGAACAACAACAAATTAATATTTATTATTTTGTGTTTACTATACTAATTCATTATTTTAACCCCGACATGTCATTGTGAATGCATCATACTATACTACTATATTATTTTAACATTGACATGTCATTTGTGGATGCATCACCACCAATTCGTAGTTAAAAACTTTAATATTGATGTTTTGTTGACGCCAAGACGTAATCAACATTAACAAAAAACCTTGTGTGTTAAATATCTTTATGACACTGATAAAAACTACAATTTCAGTTGTTCACAAAAATAAAGTACCACTGATAAAAACTACAATTTCAGTTGTTCACAAAAATAAAGTACCAATGTAAAATTTGTGTCGTATATATGACACCAAATTCTTGTTAGATGTTTCACAATTGTTGGTAACTTAACAATATATTTTTTTCCGTGCAGATGACTGCTTAAACTCCACAATTATTATAACACATAGTTTTAGTTATTCCTATATTATGATTATGACGTCTAATAAGAAGCCACATTATTTAACTTTATAGAAAAAAGTCCAGTTTTTATTAGATGCAAATATGGGGATAACTGTTATATTTGATTTTTTTAGAAAATAAAACACGTACCTACATACCCCGTGAGCATCCGGAACATAGGAGATTAGCATAACTTTCCTAAATAATGACATTTTTAATTAAATCATATTAAAAGCATCAAGAAATATTAATTTAAATTAAAAAAATTAATGAATGAATGAATGATTTGATATACAGGGTGTTTCATTGATGATGCACCAAACTTGAGGGACACGTTTCTGACATTATTTCAAACAAAATATCTTAATAAAATTTTTTAATCGGAGCAAGTTGAAATTTGCATAATTTGGAGCCGATGTTTGTAGAAATACATACTTTAGCGCCGCGGAATTTTAAAACCAAACCGGCGCGCGGCGGTCTGAATTGCATTATGAATGGAACACCGCTGCAGGGGGACAATAAAGTTCAAGCGCAGAAATTTGTGACTACATTTTGTTTTGACCTTGACCGATAAACGCACTCGCTCGGTCATTCAATGCAATAACAGCTGCGATGTGAAATCGCGTGGATATTTATAAACTTATTTAATTTAATAATAAATTACAAATGTGGGGCTATGCAAAAACGTGCATTTCGTATGCATTGCTGGTAAAATTGTTATTAAAATAAAATTTGTCGAATCTTAAAAAAATAAAACATTTATTTTTATTACATTATTATTACGTTATTATTAATACAAGAAATATTCAAAATGCCTCCTTCCTGCTGTACACACAAAAATACCATAAAGTCCTTAATTGGGGTAGTGTGGCGAACGAAATGTTTTCGGTAAAACCCAGGCACTTAGGCGCTAAATTTCTACGAATGATTTCATGAAACGGTTTATCATTAAATGTGAATAAGCGCAAACTACTAAATACTAAATGCTTGAACAATCCTAACAATTAGAAAATTCGTATTAAATGGAGAATCGAAAATAAACGACTAATTATTATTTTTATTGATTTCCAACAACCACGATGTATTAAAGGTGTTTTACCGAATCAGCTGGGGCGACATTCTAGCGAGAGTAATAAACCAAGAAAGCGATTCGTATGGGAATGCGTCACAATCCCATTCATTCTTATTTAAAGTCCATCCTACAAATATGCGACTTTGCTTTCCCTTGGATTTTCTCGAGACTTATTCATTTAAGAAAAAAAAATTATAGAAAACTTTTATTTCTTTTCACGATATCTACCGACATACCGAGTTTGGTGCATCTTCACTGAAATAGCCTGTATAGAATGCTGTTTCTTCTCGTTATAAAATTATTTGAACTTGTTTTGCATTGTCTCGTATATGGTATCGTTCTGAAGTAATCTTCAATTATTACGTTTAAATTTTACATGATTTTTAATTTGTCTAGGGTAAATTGGTATAATACGCCTCACATTTCAGAAATGATTCAAAAATCAAAATTCTTGCGACATATTGTAGAAATCAGTTACGATGTAATCGCTTAAGTACTTTTTAATACAAAACTGAAAACAATTTTAACTTGAATTATGTATTCTGTAGTTATTAAATTTGAAAAAACACTGCAATAGGGTGTTTTACCTTACCCCTGGTTTAAATACGCCCCATTAATAATACCTTGGCTATTTTCTATTTTCTGCACGTTTTTCTTGTCTACCACATTTATTGCACATATCAGGGTACATTGTGCAGCTTTCGTGCAGCCATGCACCGCAGATAATGCACTGAATCGAATCATCTTTAGACTTGGTTGAATAGTAGTGCTCCCCACATTCAATACAATCAGTGTCTTCAACATCTGAAACATCTGTATCACAAAATCTTTTAAGCGGACACTAAATCGCGCACTATACACTTAACGTTTCACTTCTGACGAAGCTATCGAACGACTGCGAAACGTTAAGTGTATAGTGCGCGATTTAGTGTCCGCTTAAAAGATTTTGTAATACAAATTTCATCGGACAAGAACCAACTGTAAATCTGAAACATCGTCTGTGGAGGAAATCTGCAGATCTATTGCTGAATCTTCCGAAGAGGACGAATTTAAAGTTTTTTTTATTTTTTGCAGAAGTTTTTAAACGTTTTTTCGAACGCAGAGGTTGTTTAGATTTTATACCTGATGAACGATCTCGTCCTAAAAATTTTTCAGACTTCATTTTTTTCTTGTCAGATAAAACTTGACGTTTCACTGTATGCTCTGGTGATGTCAAAATTATTGCCGACTGCTTTTTCTTAGAGGTGTTAATTGGTATGGTTGGAACGGGATTAATTTCTTTAAGAAATTTTGATGGAGTACCTTTTCCTTGACCTTTAGTTAATGATTTGAGTGGGCTGTTATTTTCTTGGCGAGAAGGTTCCATTGGGTTTGAAATACCATCATCTTGAACTTCTACAGGATGCCCACCGCTTGCTTGAGCTGCGTCAGATATGGCAAAGAAATGATCCGGAATAGCTGAAGGATCATACGGGAAAATGCTTGTTGCTTTAAATCCAGCAACTCCATTACTCACCGCAGCTGCTTTGCTCCAAGCCTTTCCTATCAGTACGGTCTTTATGGTTGAGTATCCACGTCTTAGCCTCTTGCATAAAATAATTTTTAAGAGGCTTAAAGAAAGACTTATCGAGAGGCTGTCGTATGACTTGGTAGACATAACAGCACAATATTGTTTTGCGAAGCCAAGTTTAAAAGCTCAATCGCATTCGAATGAGATGTATGCCCGTCCAAAATTAATACCGCTTTGCCGGTACCTTTTCGTGGGATGAAGTATTCTTCAAACCATTTGATAAACAAATCGCTGTTGATGTACAAAGTTTTTTGGTTCATATAAACATTCGAACCGGGAAGAAGAACCTCCGTGAATTCTGGCTTTCTGTATTTACCTTTCAAAATCAATACTGGTGGGAAAAAGTTCCCTTCCGCATTGCAACAAGCTCTTAGTGAAATATTTTCACCTTTTTCGGCACTTGTTAAGGAATAAACATGCTTTGATCCTTTTGTTGCAATACGCGCTCAACTTTGTTATTAACTTGGATACCGGTCTCGTCCATGTTAAATATTCTAGATGGTTTATCAAGTAAATCATTGTCTGTTAACACTTGGAACAACAAAGTAAAGTAATCACCGACTTCTTTCCTGTTCATTCCTTGTGCTCTTGAGTCTTGACAATGATAATCCTTTAGATTTTCTAACCGATAAGATGCTGTTTCTTTTCAAAAATCCGTCAAGCCAAGTTTTGCCAGCTATGTCTTCCTTTTGAGAGAAATTATGTTTAATACCCAGTTTGTTAGCAAACTGAAAAGCCATCTTCTTTACATCTCTTCTATTCGGGGCAAATCCAACTTTTTTTTCAGTGATGCTTTGCTAACCTTCTTTCATGTTCTCTGCCTAATGTTGGAGATCAACCAAAATATCTTTTACAACTATTAATGTGTCGTCTTAGAGTTCTTGAAGGTATGCTATATTCCCTACTCGCTGCATTAACTCCCATTTCTTCACTTTTGACTTTATCTATGACATTAGCCATTGTACCTTCACTCCATGAAGCTCGGTTTCTTTTTCTCATGTATATCCTACCCATATTCTACAGTAAAACAACAATAATCATAAGTTTTTAATGCCGGGTTGCACCAACTTTTTAAGCAGAGCTTAAATTTAAGTCGTGTTTAGACTATGACGTTATTTATAGATTTAACAAAATGTTAGTCACAATCTAATTGATACTTAAGTTGAAGTTTAAATGTCAATTAGAATGTATTTGACATTATACTGACCATACGTAAATGTCACATTCTAAACATAACTTAAATTTAAGCTCTGCTTAAAAAGTTGGTGCAACCGGGCATAAATATTTTATGAGTGGGGCATTTTGTCAGCACCCACGTAAGGCGTCTTGTACTTTGGGTAGTGCAAAACACCCCACGTTGATATTTTTTTGTACAATTTTGCTTAGGACGAAAATTAAACAGCAGGAAGTACGCATGACTGCATACGGAACGTCACTAATTTTACATTTTGAAAAAAAAATTGCTTCAGTGATAATCAATTTTCATTAATACTGTGCAACAAATGTTCAGTTTTACATACCATTAAACATTAATTTTCTCTATCAATCTTTGTTTGACACTAATAATTCATATCTTGAAACAAACGGGTAGTAACGTCCGACGCACTGTCACACGTACTGAACGGAAAGTGAAACTTGGCGGGAATTTTGAAGATGGGGCGTATTAGAACCCTAATGTTCCTAAGATGTAAAAATACTTTAAATTAATATTTGAATTTATGTTTTGGTGCTTTTAATATGATTTATGCTCACCCGGTATAATATGTACATACACGGAAAAAAATATTTTGTTAAGTTACCAACAACTGTGAAACATCTAACAAGAATTTGGTGTCATATATATATACGACACAAATTTTATATTGGTACTTCAACTTTATTTTTGTAAACAACTGAAATTGTAGTTTTTATCAGTGTCATAAAGATATTTAACACACAAAGTTTTTTGTTAATGTTGATCACGTCTTGGCGTCAACCCAAACATCAATATTATAGTTTTTAACTACGAATTGGTGGTGATACATTCACAAATGACATGTCAGTGTTAAAATAATGTAGTAGTATAGTATGATACATCTACAATGACATGTCGGCGTTAAAATAATGAATCAGTATAGGAAACACAAAATAATAAATATTAATTTGTTGTTGTTCTAACAATAAACACTTGTTTGTCCAACTATTTCTTAAAAGTAATATTCAAACAAAAGTTTACTATAAAATAGTTGTACCTGCATTTACAACATGTGGTTCTCTCAAGTCAATATTTGTACGAAGATAAACAACAATATTTCAACAAGTTCGGTTGTGGTAAAATTAACAATACGATTTTTCTCTGCGTAGGTAGTTTTTATGAAAATCAGTTTAGTTTAAACATTTTGTAATGAACAAGTTTTTGTTACATTTTTTTAAAATAAAGATTGCTTTTTGAATATTCGAGGTTTTTACAACTCTAATTATGTATGTATAATAAAACTATGTATATAAAACAAATATATAATTAGCATTCCAAAACGTGAACTATTCGAAAACGTGAACAGCACTGTCCTTAATTAGTTCACATTTTTGCGACTACACTGTATAAAATACTTATTAAGAAATACTAATTATTTATTGTAATTAGGTAAATAAATTAAACTAGTTTTCTATTCAGAGTCATTATTTTTACTATTGTTATTAATTAATCGCTAACAAGATTTATAAAAATAAAAACAAACTTTTCCTTTTTAATGACGCATTCCATTTTATATTAAATTTCACATTAATAACGATTAACGATTTCGTACACATTTATTTAATTATTTTTCCATATTCTTTAAGAAATTGAGGCTAAAGTATTATAATTCGAAAATATAATTTAATAAAGGAAACATGAAATAATAAATTCAATTTAAGTAATTATATATTTGCGTCTTGTTTCATACCTAGTTATAAATGAGAAGTAATTTAAAACACACAGAGAATGTTAAAAAATTTTAATTGAAAAGTTCAAATAATTTTCAATTATTATTCCTTGGATAACTTTTAAAAATCACTTGAAATGTCGACGTTTCGCTATGCGTTGACAAGATAACAGCTCTTCAAAATAAAAGCACTGCCAAGGAGTAATAATCATTATAGTTTATAATAAAGATAAATTAAGAAATTAGAACTTTAAGCATTTTAAGATTTTTTTAATTTAGATAATACCTAATTGAATCGGTGAGATCAGAAATCGCATGAGTCACAAATTCTTAACTTTTCAGGAATTATTTGTTTCAGTCAGTAATTTCAGTTTATCTGTTGTAGACATTGATTGTGATCAACATGCCTAGTAAAAGCAAATTCGTTTTGTTGCAAACAATAGTAAAGGATTAATAAAACAAGGCCATTCACTTAAGTTGTTTCTGCCCTAAGTCGACCTCAATAAGATGAAAAAAGGCATAATCTGAACTATGGTTTTATTTTTAAGCCAGTAGAAATGCAATATACTTAGTAAAGTTAACTTAGGTGTAAAATAACATGAATATTTTAGAAAACATCATATTCAGTTTCTTCCTCGTCTTTTCCAGCAATTGGCCATTGCAGAATTTTTAGGCATAACTCGGTAGGTATACTCATCTTCAACGTACCTTTGAAGCTGTGTAATCGACTTGTCGAAGAATCCGAAATTTAAGTAATTTAAAAGTGTGGGAACATAAATACTTAGATTGCACCTAAAGAATAACATTCCGACAATAACTCGTTTTCGTTAAAATATTTTGTTCATGTTGTTTCTGATCTCACCGATTCAATTATAGAAGAATAAGAAACAACTTGACACCTTGTTAGGGTAAATGGGGTGAATTGTGGCGCGTGGCCCGGCCACCTGATATTTCGAATATGGAAACACTTTTGAAAATCGTGCGTCACAATAGAGCTTTGCATATTAAACAGTTGGTAGCTATGTCAGCCACGTAGAGGCAAATGAAAAGGGGTTAGATATAAAAATTAGTTTTAACGTTGTTTGTTATTACTAAAGTCTCCAAAAAATAGTACCGAATGCATAGGCGCTTTGATGCGCATAAAGGAATGAGCGCCGATTGAACTACGAATTATTTTTCCGATATAGCGAGAATATACTAATCAACTTCGTCACATTTTATTTAGTTATTCTTTGTATTTTTGAGGATACAACGTAATTTCAAGAATAAAGAATAAATACAATTAAGAAAAAAATTGTTTAGATAAAACATCTTATACCAATGTATTATACGGCACTGGACCGATTGAGATTTAGATCAGCAGGAGTAGTGAGTAATATACAATTGGGCGGATAAACGGACCTAAGAGTTAGAGTCTTTAGTTATTACATACATATGACAGATTTCAAAGGTTTATATCTTTTGCAATTTTAACGAATAGTAAATCTTCCTAGCTTCATTTAGTACAGAATTTTATGTAGTTTCGATTTCTGAACGTTGAAGTTTCATAACTTATTCTACTCAAGTAGAGTCGATTCATATTCTGTACTCTACATATGGCGGTAATGACGGACACTGGTTTGGGGGTCATGTTGGCTTATCAATATTACCCCAAAACCAATGTCGTATGCAGATTTCAAATATTGCATTTCTCTACAGACATTGCCGCGTAAATGCAGGGCGCAACAATGGAAAAACGTGTTGAGTTAAATCGTTAAAAATTAAACAAACTAAATGGTCCAACAAGGATGCTTTTTAAACTTTAATGATTAGAGGAAAACAAGGAACAATTTGACAACGAATATTTTTAACAGTTTGGGTCGTGACATCTTGCGGTCGATTTTTGGGCCGAAACGTTTTTAGTTACTTTACAGGGCCGCCGTTAGGTGATCTGGCGCCCTCGTGCAAGTTCAAATCAAGCACCCCATCTGAATAGCGTAAATTCAAGATTTTATTCGGATAATACTGCACATGAAATAATAAAATAAAAAAGATCTATACTATTATGAATCTATTAACATATGGAAGTAACAAAAATAAAAACAATATTATTAAATTAAATTATATAAGAAAGAATTAAGTTGCATCAAATAAACTGAATGTTGATGGTTTCTATATTTCGTATTTAAATTCTTTATATACAGAGTATCTCTAAAATGCGGCTTAACCACAAATTCCTGGCTTAAAAATAAGATGATTTAACCATCTTATCTATGTATATCCAAATAGGTACTACTTTTGGAGAGAGACTTATGTTTCTCTCTCTATAGGTAATAATGACTAAACCGTAAGAGATATCAAACGTTAAAAATTTCTTAGCGAATGTCTCTTTCTAGAAATTATTTAATTAAAATTATTGGTCTAATCTTTAAAAAGTTACTTTTAGATTTGTGTCGGTGACATGTTTTTCATATTACCTACTAGAAAATATTACGACACAAATTATTTGTAAATATAATTTACTTTCCTTTATATTTCCTTATATTAAGTATCATCCAAATTGATTCCAGCACTCTTTTGTTATAAGATAAGATAAACATTTTTTTTCTTTCAAAAACTTCACGCATTTTATAGTAAATAAAGTACGTTCGCTTCTCCAAGTTCAGCAAAGATGACGTAGAATGACTTTACTGTAATATTTCTACAGGGTGCTTTCTAAATCGATACTTTTTAATTGTGTATAAAATTCATTAACAGAAAAAAAAATTTAAAATAACTTATAAACACCGTGCAATATAGTCCTATCTAAACATACACGAATTTTTTTATCAACCATCGTCGAAATCATTCTTAGATTCTTAAGAAACTTTTGTAGGTTACATCTCCCTTATTATTAAGTTATTAAAAAAAAAAAAATTGTTTCTTTTAATGTGTTGTATACAGAGTTAAAAAAAGTATCGTCTTAGGAATCATCAGGTGTATATGCTCGGTAGTTTCTTCTACATTTTTTGAACATTTAGAACATAGTTTATCACAGTTCTTATAGACTATATTTAACAAATAAGGAAAATATCGAATGCCCAAATAAATTTTTGATAAAGGCAGGCCATCAAAAAGAAAACGTACTTACCTATGTCGTAACTAAGGAATACATTCCGTCTCTATTAGAATAATTATCGGCCATTCTATACACAATTTCGATTGCTTTTAATAAAATACAAAAAATGTGTCACTTCTGACAAAAGCTTTTTTGTTTTTAAATATGTCACTGATTTGTTTTAAATAGGCCTACTCTATTGAACATTATAAACTAATATAACTAGAAAAGTATTGGTTTAATCGAAATCGATATCGTAAAAGCACTTTTCCGTTTCCACGCATATCGAAACGCACTGTATATTTGAGAATTTTTTTTATTTGGAATTTATAAACGAAACACTAATTAAAATTGAGGTTTTAGGTACGTCACACTCCACCAAATAAAAATAGAAGGGAAAATGAATGTGCATTTTCTTCCCGTGTTTCATTTTATTTCATTTTTTAAATGAATCTTAAATAAGTTCATTTTTTTTGTAATATTATCTGGCTGCGATTATTTTAGTCTTTTTGTTTTCACTTTATTTCTTTTAACTTCTTTTTCGACTGGTTAGTCCTTATTAAATTTACTAAAATATTTTTAAATGCAAATTGACTTGCTCCATCTTGCACAGGTGAAACTTCATTTGATTTCTTTTTGCTTGGCCATTTAGAGTCCGCAGTTCTTTTTTTTTACTTCCTTAAATACAACCCATTCGTCTTAATTAATGAATCGCATTACATTCACGCAAAGTAATTTCTTGTCCCTTTTTGATTTGGTTTTAATTTTTGCTTATACTTTAAAACAAATTTATTCGGTTTAATTGCGTATCACGTTCGATTTTGTCTGTTTTTTAACTTCACGCCTATCATACGCACCGGAGAAATTAAATTAAATAATTTTTTGCCGGATCATTAATTTTTGTAAAAGTTATTGGTAGATATACACTCATGCTAAACTCAATCGATACAACCCGTACGCTACAAACCGTATTCCTAAGTAAGATGTAGTCAGTAGGAATGGAAAAAAATACATAGAAGAGAGAAGGCAGGATTACACGAAATGAGAATGTCGACATTCACCAAAATCGTACTCTCAGAATGCGAGAAGATAATTTCTATGACGTGTTCATTTAATATTCCGGTAACATTGGCTATGGAAATATTTTGTTTTCGTCAAGGCTTGTCGTAGCTTAAGCTTGCAGCGAACAGAATTGTCACTAGTGTCATTAGTCTGTCAACTGTCGAGTAAGTGTTTTCGTTGTTTGTTGCGGGTAGTAATTGTTATTTTATGATTTATGTCATTTTGACATTTAAAAGTCGGGTGGTTATGTTCAATTTTAACACTGCGACATACGTTTTCGAAAACAAAATATTTCTACAGGTGATGCTACGGGATTGTTAAATGAACACATGTCACAAATAATTAGATTTAAAATATTTACAAGTCACATGGTATAAAGGGCGATTGAGTTTTCAACTCAAACTCTCAAGGAAGGTCTTTTAAGCTCGCACGTGTACGTGCACGTTCGAAAAAAAAATCGATAGAGCTATAGTTAAACGAATTCACATTTGAGGCACAAATTACGCGTTCAATTTCAAAAATAGCACCTGCACGTAATGCCAATTTCCTTCGGCGAGACGTTTTCACGCCGCGAGAGTTGTTATTAAGTCGTCGATTAAAATATTCAATGGGCGCTTTTTACGGCGCGTTATTAAATTCCCCCATTGTGCCCCTTCTAACGGTCAATTTTGTCTAATTTAGTTTTTGAGCGCGTCATTAATTCCTGATAATAAGTATTTGCCACGACGCAGAAAAATCTCCGGCATCTCATTGTCCTGCGAGATGGCAACGAAATATCTTGCAAACGCTTTAACGAAATTAGAATTCGAGCTTTAAGCTTATTTGTTGTAACATATAAAAAGAACAGTAAATGATATAATTTTGCAGTGAAGTTGATTGGAGTACCATTCCAATATATACAGGAACATTTAATTGTCCAGGTTGGTAACAGCAAGAAACAAAAAAAAAAAGAAATCATGACCGGCGCCAACTGCGCGTCGTAAGAAATCTTTCCGTTTAATCTGAAGCTTGACGCGACGAGTTTTCAGCGCGGGTTAATAGACAGCACATTATACAGACAGATTACATCAAGATCATACCCGATGAATTTAATAAATATTTTAATGAGATGATAATATTTTACGGTAGTATGTCCGACTAATTTCGTCGACTTGATGACTTGAGAGAGATGTGAATCGGCATGTGATACGCTTCTTTTGACAGATGCCTTTCTCAGTATCGAACACGTAATGATTGCAGCGAGTACAACATACAACTAAATTTTTTACGTCGAATAAAATTAAATGGTTCTCAGCGATAAATAAAGCTCCAGTAAAATTCACGGTCACCCAGGAGAAGCTTTTAAATATCTACTCGCGTTGATTACCGAATTAATTAATGACAAGCCAATTTTTACGTATTGCTAATACAGTTTAAAACTGCCGATTATAAAAGTGTTAGCAATTTACGTCAATACAACACGACAATGCGTTTCGTTAGATAATCGACAATAATTAAAGAAATAACACACCACTATCGGCCATTTGCACCGCTTGTTAAAATTTATCAATAATTAAAGTGGAAATTTCTTTGCACAGGTCAAATAATTAAGGATTAAACGTTTAATTATTAATTATTGTTAAGCGGTACTTCGGGTAGGGTTTAAGTTGTTTGTTAAAGTTTGCGTACGCATATCTGTCATTAAAAACTGCAAAAACGGCTGAAATTAATAACGTGAATTGTCTATATGCCTAGGAAATAGAAGAACTTAACGAAAATGATTTGTGTTCAACTCATGTTCATTTTTATTTAGTTTGGAATTCCTAGGCACGTGTATGAAAGAGTTAATTACAGTCGCACCTCCATAACTCGAACCTCCACAACTCGAAACTTTCTGTAAGTCCCTGCACATTGTGTATAATTGAAATCTCTTTCTTTAATTCGAAATTTCTAAAACTCGAAGTAATTTTCCGGTCCCTTGAGATTCGAATTATGGAGGTTCCACTGTATTTTGCAGTTTAGGCTCCGATAAGTAAGACTATGCAAGAAATTTCCTCATTGTGTCGGTAGGACCGGCACTTTTGAAATGAACTGTTGCGATTGCAAATTAAGCTCCAAATGATGGTCTCCCATCATTACAACATACCAGCGTTTTTGTTGTAGCTTTTCTATATTTTTGATATCCTGATGAAACGCTCATAGTGTTCTTTACTAACTAATCCCAAATTTGATCTAATGCCTGTTTTAGGGCCGGTATTATAGCATGAGTTTAAAATGGCAGTTTAATCTAAAGATAAAACTTCAGATCAGTATAATATTTTCAGACTAATGAGTATGAAATTAAACACAAATTAGACAATAAAATGAAAAAAAATTCAATCAAACTAACCTCATTTATATTAACAGTAAGTTTAAGCTTCTCGTCAACCACCGATTGACGTTTAAACTTAGAAGCTGTTGTCATCGGCAGGTATAAAACGGGAATATCTTAAAATCTGAAGATTAATAAAAGGCAACTCCTTTGTTTAAAGCCTCAATATTTCGTTGTATTTTTCCAACTTCATCAGGAGGTTAACTACAATGGTTACAAAAGTTGATTTACCATCTAAATCGTGCTATAAAGAGAGACATTTACATTCTAATTTCTTGTTAGTATTTAAGTAATGGGATTGCACAAAATAATTTCTACATAATAACATTCATTTATTTCCTTAATCACAAATTTATTTCCTTAATCACAAATTAAGGAATTAAATGAAAACATTAATTATGAATCATAGCTAATAATAAGTAAAAAATTAGATAATAATTAATTCGATGGAGGTCACATTCTAAAAGTATTGTTAGAATAAAAGCACGCCGATACTCATCACCCCTTAATTTATGACTTTATTACTTTATCACGTTCAGAGTACACAAACAAAATTCCGAAAGATCGTGCACATTATAATGTATTCATTCAAGAAATAAATATGTAAATGCATTGATTTTATTTAATGCATTTTCTTTTCTGAGTATGCAGGTCACTCACAGTGGTTTGCACTGCCTATAATTAACTTTTGGATTAACTAATGCTGAGTTATGTTTCATTAGTAGTTAAATAAATTAAACGGCTTCATCCTTAATTATTTGACCTGTGCAAAGAAAGTTATGGTTAAATTTTAACTAGAACTTAACCACAAGCGGTGCAAATGGCCGTCAGTGTTGTAATGCAAACTAATTAATAACAACATTCATTTATTTTTCTAATCGTTTAACAAATTAAATCACATACAGTGGGTTGCACCGTCTAAAATTAACTTTTGGATTAACTAATCCTGAGTGTATTAAAACGTCTTTCTTTATCATCCATCTTTTCTTTTCCTTCAATTCTCTTCACTCAACTTATTTGCTAATCGTCTTTTGTTTTTTTTTTGTTTGATTATAAAATTATTACTTAATTTAATTTGAAAACTTTGTTTTATTTTCCTTCTTTACTGCAATGATTTTTTTTCTCTTACTTTTCTATTTCATTTGTTGCTCATCTGTAAGTATTGTGCCTTTTTATTTTAAAATTAAAACAAAAGTATTTCTTTGTTCGTCAAAATTTATCAATGTTTTTTCATTGTCACGTCTTATAAATATATTGTAGTGATTTGAATAAATTTTGAATTTATTATTAAAATTTTATTTTAAGACTTATCTCAGGTGGTAGATTCTTTTTTATATTAAGAAAATCAGATCTTTTTATAATTGTTTGAATGTTTATTGAAAAATATTTTATAATTTTATATAATCGGTTTAAATACTTTGATTACCATCCTTGCAAATCATCGTCTAAGTATTCGTTGATTAAATTAAAATCATGTTTATTATAAAATCTGTTCAATAGGTTTAAAATAAATTGCTTACGATCCTTGCAAATCGTCTACACTTTATTTCTTTTATTGACACAAGTTTTATTTGGATGTCAATTTGAATTGTCAATTAATCGCGAAAAGATTAATATTATGTCTTCTACTCAAATTTCCTTTTTTCTACTCACTGTATTTTCCTGGTACCTACCAAATTTTCCTGGTATGTACTTCTTTTCCAATATTAAAAATTAACTCAAATAAAATTCTTAAAAGTTTAACTGTTATATTAAATAAAACTGATATAAAACGAATGTATAACGAATATATAACGAATGAAAATGTTTAATGAATTATAAAAATCAAAATTATGTTAAATTGTAAGGAGTGAATTTGTTGAGAAGTTATCTTTCTGAAAGGCAAAAGTACATATTCTGAATTTTCTCTTTGCGAAATGTTTATTTACACCTCGGATAAATATTATTCACCATATCACAGACAATACTAAAGCAGACCCACCATGCATATTAGTTAAAAAATACCCTAGCAACCAGTGGCGTAGCTAGGTAACCAAGGGCCCCGGTGCAAAAAGAAATCGGGGCCCCTAACCATATTAATTTTTAAAGTTTAAAAAAACATTGGAGCAATGTTAATGGTCAACTTGTTGTTACAACCAGAAAAAATCGACTTACTATACATACATATAACAAATTAACACTAAAAAGGTCAAAAAGCGATCGCAGGATGTCGCTAGTTAAACTTTTCATTACTTTCACGTCGCAATTGCGAATAACCCAGGACAGGTCGGTTTGGTTTGCAAAGGAATTCTCGAGCTATGGTTCTGCTGACGAGGCCCCAAATAGGGCCGAAACAGCTGTACAGAGCATACGCGAGGAATCCGCTGCATTCAAAACCGATTTGCACAAAAAAATTTGCATAAAAACTAGAAATATAAACAAGTATTTTTTCAAAGGCGTATTCCTACTGCTCGTTGTGATGTAATGAACAGTAAAATAATAAAATAAATTAAGAACGAAATAATTAGTTAGCTAAGGAAATTGTCAAGTATGTGTAAGGTTGGTACTTAAAAATATAGACATTTCATAGCAACTGGTAATTATATTGGGCACACTGTCTCAATTAAAGTAAAAATGCGTTTGATCTTAACCTAAAATCATGAACAAATAACACTTAGTAACAGTAAAATTGTTTATTGGACTTTTTCTTGCAGAAAACGATAAAATTAGTCTTCCTGAAACGTACTAGACGGTTTTTATTGTTCTCATGTCGGTACTTTAACAGATACTGACCTTTTCTGTTTTAAGTAAGATTACATGTTAATTTTACTCAAAGCCAAGTTTTTAGAGGCCTACTTTGTTGGGTTTCCGATGTGTAACCAAGACAAACCTTGGGCTCACATAAGTTGTGATACTTATAGCTCAACTTTAGAAAGGTGGATGCTGGGTGGAGAGAACCTATCAACTATGGTGACAATTGTTATTTTTGTTTAATTTGCAAATTAAAATTCAATTGTACTTGGCTGCAAGATGTTAATAAAACAACAATTAATGTATGAATGTATGGGATAATTTCAACATAAAACAACAATTTCCTATTTTCTTATGCCTGTTTTAGGCGGTCATATTTCTTGTACAAATTTGTGACAAAGTGAGAGAGATAAGCTACCACAGTGAATGTTGATTGGTTGAATTGCCATTAATTTAAACAATCTTTTGTAAGTCACGACCAAACTTAGTTAAAAAGGAGATCAAAAAAATCTAACGGGATGTGGTCATTGGACGATTAATAAAAGGCAACTCCTTTGTTTAAAGCCTCAATATTTCGTTGTATTTTTTCAACTTCATCAGGAGGTTAACTACAATGGTTACAAAAGTTGATTTACCATCTAAATCGTGAGATAATCATACTTACAACTAGGGGTGGATGAATTGGACAACAATTAAACACATTAAAATGTTGATTCAGCAGAATTACATATTAAAATTTTTAAAGAAATTGAAAACGTCGTAAAACGTTACTTAAGTCAGACATGTGCACGAGAACATGGCGGCAAAAGTCAAATTACAGAAAGTAACTAAAAACTTGAGAAAACTAAAAGGTACAGTAACCTTAGACAAACAAAATGTGAAGCGCCAACTGATGATGGTTTCTACAACTATGCCATTATGAATTTAAGCGGGAAAATTTTAAAAATCGTTTTCCTAAAATTTTGCAAAAATTTTCGACTATTATTTGGAAATTAGGTTTATTAAATGTGTGTATCGAGCGCAAAACTTCATAATAATGTTTAAACATTTCGGATTTTATTGGCTTGCAACTTCAGAAACATGGATCGAAAATATCCATTCTAAAACCGAAATGTTTTTTAATCCATTGCAAATTACTATGAACGTGTTGAGGGAGCAAATTTTATGCTTGACTCCTTTCAAAATACAAAAGAATTTTAAAACGAGATTTGACGATCTAGGTACCGCTGTGAAACGTTATTTTTTTATTGCTTACGTATCACTAAATCAGTGTTCTTTCATACGAAAGTCATAAACGACCTGCCTCAACGTTTACTGTATTACATCAGCGGGTTTACTGCTCTACAATTTATTGCACACAGTTAGTAAACTTCGCTTAAATCACATCCAGTGCTTCTCTTCTTTTTTCTTTTTTTGTAATTTTTGTAAAAAGCAAACGTAGATTTTTCCCGAGTTATTATTGACTTTAGCCCCCCATACGTAGTCATGTGTATTAAAAATGGTGGTTACGGTAATTGAAACTTATTCGATTACACACTGTATGTCTAGCTAAAATCGTCTTATACAGGCTGTCTTACGAAAAACGCCCCAAGCTGTAACTCCGTTATTTATAGATCAATTTTAACAAACAAAAAGGCAAATAAAATGAGACTAAAAGTACTATAAGGTGAGTCCAGTTTCAATTTTTTTAAAAATTACCTTCAAGGTCAAACGACTGTCAACTTTTATTTTTCAAATGGCTCTGTATATTTTTTATTATTATATCTGGTAGAGATTTTTTTTCTAAATCCAATAATGTGCAACACTTTGACATTTAAAAAATATTTTTCGTAAAAAAAAATGAACGAGTCTTTTACGCAAAACGTGCTTTTCATAAAAATTTTAAAGTTTATCGTGAAAACAATGTCACTAAGCGTTATTTTTCACAGTTGTTTCAAATTGTCAAGTTATTCTCTTTGTATGATTTATTGTTTCGTAAAAGCCGATTATGGTTAATACTCAGTTGATTGACTTACTCCAAGCATATTTTGATTGCAATAAAACACAAGCACTGCGTCTCTATAGACAAGGATTTTTCCCAAAGCAACTTACACAGATGTAGACTTAATTTTAATTATTTCATTAATGTTTTCTGTACTGCTTGATTGCTGTTTTATTGCATTCAAAATATACTTGCAATAAGTCAGTCAGGTGATTGTTATCCATAATCGGCTTCTTTTAGGAAACAATAAGTCGTACAAGTAGAAGAACTTGATAGTTTAAAACAACTGTGAAAATAACCTCAGTGGCATTATTTTCACGACAAACTTTAACATTTTATGAAAACACGTTTTGCGTAATAGACTAGTTCATTTCTTTTTTACGAAAATGTTTTCTAAATATCAATGTGTTGCACATTATTGGATTTAGAAAAAAAATCTCTACCAGATATAATAATAAAAAATATACAGAGCCATTTGAAAAATAAAAGTTGACAGTCGTTTGACCTTGAAGGTAATTTAAAAAAAAATTGAAACTGGACTCACTTTATAGTATTTTTAGTCTAATTTTATTTGCCTTTTTGTTTGTTAAGATAAGTCCATAAATAACGGAGTTATGGCTTGGGGCGTTTTTCGTAAGACACCCTGTACAAACTGTTGTCGTCGTATAATTAGAATTGAACCCCGCCCTGTAACGTATCCCTTATTTCCGTTCGTCCGTAATTAATTAACGCCTATCACATTCCGTTAGAAAAAAAAAGAAACTACTTTAATTTACATTTAGAGTGCGTGATGATACCCGATGAGCGGCGAGAGCACGCCATCATCGAAGATCAGGGGGATCAC
The DNA here is from genome assembly GCA_033060865.1 of Dorcus hopei. Classification (NCBI taxonomy): domain Eukaryota; kingdom Metazoa; phylum Arthropoda; class Insecta; order Coleoptera; family Lucanidae; genus Dorcus; species Dorcus hopei. Next base: position 11,357,431 of record CM065422.1, read on the forward strand.
TTCTTAATAATATGTAAATATCGAAGGCAGCGTTTTTAATTTGGAGCTGTGGCCCGGGACTTTTTTAAATAAATAACCTATCAATCAAGGGCCGCATAAGCTGGCCAATAATAAGCTATTAAGTCGGACTTGGGGCCCGTACAGTAGCGAACTTGTTCTCATCTACCACCTAGAGAGTTTCGAACTCAAGAGATGATGTTGATGATGATGATGGTTTGGTAAACTCGGTAACTTCGGTTATTAGAAAAAAATCAGTTTTACAAACAATTATGAAGATCTGAGAACAATAAAAATTCGTAAAGGAAACTTATTGAAAGTTGTTATAAGGAATTAGAAGGCAGTGAACAAGGATTTGAATAAAAGTGGGGGGAGGAAAGGAACGATTCAATTATTTACCTAACCATCAAACAAAAGAGCTACGTTACTGACTTTTAAGAGTTATGAATTGACGAGTTTTTGACAGACATGTGTAAAAATTGATCAAAAAAATAAGAATTATTGATTTTTTTAAAAGTGTAATAAATTTGTTTACTAATGAAGGGAATACCCATGAGAGAATGGCGGCAGTGTATGACCATCCAAGTCAAATTTTGGTCAAAGCAGTTTCGTTGTGGTGGAGAATCCATTGAGGACGATCCAAGAGGTGGAAGAAGTTCGAAATACAGAAACGATAAAAGAAGTTGAGGATTTAGTAATGAAGGACCGACGTCAGAATTGCTACATTTAGATTAAGGGCTTATCAAAGTGTATGCACGCCGAATCTAAAGGATGTTGCAAAAAAAATGTCGGTGAAGTTTCCAAAAGAATTTTTCTCAAGTGAGTTAGAACAATAGGAAAAAAGTATATGGACTTAAACGGAGAATACATATATTGAAAAATAAAATGCCTTAAGTTACCCTCTCTCTTCTTCTTGAGGGCTAGATACATAATTTTTGAATTTCCCCTCGTAATCCCCTTACGGATGTGAGCCTGGGTGAATGAGTTGGACGTCAGATTTTTCGTTCAACTTTGTCTCTTTTTCTTAATTTTTTCGCACATGTTTTTCTCTGCCTGCCTCTCAGCTTTCTTCTTGCCTCTCCTTCCTTCTTATATTTTCTTTACTTATAAAAATTTGACTAATGACTGGGCAGTCAACTGACGAAAGCTTAAGTAAATGCAGGCGAATATGGGCTCAGTGCTTAATCATGTACAGGCAAATTTCTTGGATATATACATAGACTATAGTATCTTTGGATGCTCTTTAAACACCTCGACAATGTAGCCAATCCAATGGAATTTTCCCTTTCTAAGAATCCTTTTGCATATGAGGGAACTTTTGTGAAAATAAAAGGTGAGAAAATGGTATTGACTGGATTGGTAACGATTTTACATTTTACGTTATCTTGACAATTGACATCACATTATGGGGTATCTTGGCAATCGACAATCCCGTTAAAGGATGTCAATTGTTAAGAAGTACAAAGTGGTCAAGAATCACTGTTTGAGTTGGCAATGCTGAATTTTATTTTTAAATGGTACAACTGGAGTAACTTCCGGTTGTAGACGGTTTGAAACTGACAGCCTTCACTTTACAAGCATCATTTGACATTTCAAATTCGAATTAAGACGCTACTTTCTATTCACATAACCTACAAATTTGTCGCTGTTCAGGTTGTGTCAAATAAACCAACAAAACATATATCCGATTGCAGTGTTTCAAATAGCCGAATAAAAAAATGTTCTTAATTATATTGCCAACTCAAACAGTTATTCTTGACCACTTTGTATTTTGCATAATTTTAACACAGACTGACTTTTTTATTTGCGGTTTTATTTTCCCTGTTCAAATTAAATTCCATTTCACAAAGAGGAATCTTGATAAGGAAAAAAGAATTTTTCACCAACTCGTAGGACATTTCGGACTCAAAACTTTTCCAAGTTTGCTGACTTTTTCGATCACTTAGGCCCAGTTTTACAATCGTGGAATACGAACGGAATAACTGTTCGCCAAATATCCTTTAATATTCCTCCATATCTACGTCACACCTACGTCACGTTATACCACCCGTTTTACCAATAATAATGCTTATCCGACGATTGTAGTAAAATCGGGCCTTAGTGTAAATACGCTTCAATTTTATTTCACGTTTTTATTTCTCCCCAAATGCTTTCAGCCTTTCAGTAAATGTATGCATAATCTTATTGGAATCGTGGTTTTTACATCATTTCTGAAGAATAATTAAAAAAGGAACGCTTCTTCTTCAATTCAATCTCTTCTTCAACTCTTGATCTTCTAATTATGAGAAAATTGAACATCATTCCTTCACTTATAATTTTATTTCATTGGATAGTCAGTTACTAGCTTCATTTGAATCGATTCTTTTCATCACATGGTTTAAAGTAGGCTTGCCAACTAAAGGCGTTTGGTCATTAATTAAAAAAAAAATGTATCAACTGTCGTCTCCAGAAATCCCTATGCAAATTAAGACTGTATGCTAAATTACCCAAAGGACAAGTAATAAAATACTAATATTAAATTTATTCAAAACATTAACATAAATGAAACTCCAAAAAGAAAAAGAAAAAAAGTGTCAACTGCTAAAGTGCGCAGCGTTGCCAACTCTCCAACAAACTTTCCCGCTAAGCATTTTGCAAACTCCCTAAATTGGCACTAAATACACCTGGCGGGTGTCGAGAAACAAAAAGAATAAACACCCAATTATTAATTATCCAAATTTAATTATTTTATTAATAAATACCCAAAATTTGGATAATTACGCAGCGGTTGGCAACACTGCTGTCTAAACAGGAAATCACTCCGGATGTTGCCACTTGCGTAACACAAAAGTATGGTGGATTGTTGTCAGTTACCACATTTTCCAAAAAATTTGCATTTAATAATGATTTTACATTAGGTTTAAAAAAATAAAGAAAAAAAGAGAGTCGAAAACATTTTATTTAATACAAATTTGACTGTTAGTAGTGTTCGTAATTATTTTTTGTTTATTTTATATTTTGACAAAATGCCTCATTGAAAACTTCGGCTCATGAAGTAAAAGTAGTGACTTTGTTAAGTGGAGGTTGGGCTTTCAGTTTATTAAGTCTGACATTTCTTTCTTTACGTTTTGACAAAGATGTAACATTTTCATTAAAAGCCTAATTTACACGAAATTTGCCCAAATACATACACGATGTGTCAAATTCTTCGTTACTGTACATACCCTTCATTAAATCCATAATTTTTTTTTTGTCGCCAATCGTATAAATAACGTCCTTTAATCGTTCAAGTAACGAATGAGAGCGTATTTAATCATTTGAAAACAATTTGTTTTGTCATACCACTTTTTCTTTGCTTTGCACAACAATGCTGCTTTTTGTCCTTCGGCCATTAGCCATTCCAGACAATTACTTCGTATGTTATAGATGGATCTAAGTCACTAGACGGCACAAACATCCATGGCCCTGGTGGGATTCGAACCCACACCATCGAACGATTTCTAAAGCCGGCTATGCTAACCGCTAAGCTACTTGACAGAAGCGGTTATTAAAACGAAAATCTACTTCGACTTCTTTTCGGCATTCTGGCAACTCTATAAACTGCAGTAAACTCGTTTGTCATTTTCTTTGTTAAGAAGAAGTGATCACTTCAATTCAACGGAAACGGCAGTAAACGATGACTCATTTGACATTGATCTATTAAGTTACGTTGATGAAACGATGGAATAAAACAATATGCTTGTATAAAATAACAAAGTAGCTACTTGAAACGATAAATTCGCGGAGAGAAAAATGCGTTCCGCTGATTCTTCAATTATGCAATTAACTCTTCGGTGAATAAAAGAACGTGCCCCTGTTTTATACCGTTTGTCCATCTGACAATGAGACATAGGGATTTAACATGGGAAAACAGATATTGCTTTATATTATCTACCTGAGTACATATATATGAAATTTTGGGTTATAATCGGAAAGATTATTGCATTCAAAGTGTTTTGATACTAAATTTGTGCAATTTTAGTTCTTAATTATTTAGAAATTAAGAAAAAAAGTTATTATTTTTTTCCGGACAAGATTAGTAAGTATTTAATGAAGAATTTACAAACGGATGTCGTGGTCAAGTTAGTTTGTTCATGTTTCACAACCGTAAGGTCACGAGTTCAAATCCGAATGAGGACACTTTTTTTTTCTTTTTTTTAAATATTTTTTCAGATTTGAAATCACTTCAACTCTTAAACTACTTTATTATTTTATTTATAAGTTTCATTTTAATATTTACAGTTGATTCTTGTCCGATGAAATTTGTATCACAAAGTGATACAAATTGTGAAGTGAAAAATACACTTCTGACGAAGCTGTCGAACGACGGTGAAACGTAAAGTGTATAGTGCGCGATTTAGTGTCCGCTTAAAAGATTTTGTGATTTCATTTTAATATTAATTATGTAACATAATAAATAAAGTTATAACTTTAACATAATAAAATTTTGCAAACGAAAAAATACACATAAATGGAACATAATTAATATTAAAATGAAACTTATTAATACAATAATAAACTAGTTTAAGAATGATTTCAAATCTGAAAAAATATTTAAAAAAAAGAAAAAAAAGTGTCTTCATTCGGATTTGAACTCGTGACTTTACGGTTGTGAAACATGAACAAACTAACTTGACCACGACATCCGTTCGGAAAGTCTTCGTTAAATACCTACTAATCTTGTCCGGAAAAAAATAATAACTTTATTTCTTAATTTCTAAATAATTAACAACTAAAATTGCACAAATTTAGTATCAAAACACTTTGAATGCAATAATCTTTCTGATTATAACCCAGAATTTCATATATATACTCAGGTAGATAATATAAGGCAATTTCTGTTTTCCCATGTTAAATCCCTATGTCTCATTGTCAGATGGACATACGGTATGTATATATTAAGTAGGGTGCGTTCAAAAACTGGAGCTTCGAACAATTTCCTTTGTATTTTTCTTCCATAACAACTGGCTTATTTTTACCTTGCTCAAAGTGACGTGAAGAAAATGCATTTAATTCCCGTGGAAAATTATTTTTACAAATTTTTGCGATGAAAAGATGCACAGGTCATTTTTTTACTATATGCCAATCGATCGATCGATCTCTTCTAACTTTCGTGAAACGGCCTTGCGGCTTCTGTCATGTTACGTCATGTCGTCGTATACTTTCTCAACTCAAATCTATACAATCGGCGTATAAACAAAAAATGATCTTTAGACAAAATCTCGTACACGATAGAAACTGATACCGAAGAGTGAACCCGGTGTATAGTTTCTGAACGCATCCTCGCCCTTATATATTTTAGCGCCAAATTTGAAAGTTTATATTATTTTTTTCTTGTTACCTACTTGGTAAAAGTGCGCGTCGGAATTTTCAGAAAAAAAAACGCAGGAGATATTTTTTAATTTTGTATAAATCATAAGCACAGACGTGAAGGTATCCCAATAAGCATCTCAACTTTAAGTAGGTACCTGTTAATTTTTTTTATGTGTACCTTTGGGGAGAATTTTTTGGGTCATCTGTTATATTGTCGTCCACTGATTGAGTTTCATTCTAACATATTTTTAACTTGACTTCCAAATATGTGCCAAGTATCTTTCGGTCTCTTGCCTTCTCAGATTATCCTTACAGATCTCTTCCATGACATTCTTAAAAGACGTTCCCAGCTTCCCCAGTTATTTTTTCTATTTTCTTCGTCGAATTACTTTTTACCTTTGGCAAAGTATAACATACTTTGATTTCAGTTATTATTGCCTACACATTTAAATGTATTTGGTGGCTCTTAGGAATTTATTTGCTCGTTTGTCTTCCTTTCTTCTCTCGAGATTCCTTCTTGAGAGAGCGAATTTCAAGAATACCAATTTGCTAATACCAGGAGAACCACGCCCATTTCTTTCACCAGTTCTACTCCCCCCTGGGGTTCTCCAAAGAGAGCAACATCCAATGATTGGCGAATACATGCCTTAATTGAGTCAAATGAAAGGCAATTTGAACATGTTGTAATGTTGTTTGGTGTTGTTTTCTAGGTTTGTGGTTATTTTTGCGCCCCACGTTGGGCGTCAAGTATATGTAATGTTCATAAGGCTTGTAAGTTGTAGCCACTCCTGTTGGGCGCCAATTTTGTGATGTTATGATATTGGGTTGTAGGTTCTTTGCTCCTTTACGTTGGGCATCAATGTATGTAATGTTATGAAATTGGGATTGTGGTTGTTTCCACTCACGTTGGATGCCAAATTGCGCTGTGTTTCTGGATCGTAGGTTCTTTACCCCTTAACGTTGGGCACCAATTTATCTAGTGTTAATGGGGGTTGTGGGTTGCAAATAAGTTGTTGTTTAATGTTGAAATTGTATGTGATGTTTGACATAATTATGGTTTTCTTATATTGCTCAGGGCGATTGGTCCTTTCTTAGTCTTATCAGAAGAGTTCTTGCTTTCCTTTTCTATTTCTCTCAGATTTTTCTTTGTAGGTTTTACTTTCTTTTAACGTGTAAGGGTTTTTTAAGTTCAAACCAACTTGTTTGAAAGACGATATCCACAAATCGTTTCCAGTGCTCTCGCAAGTTGACAAGGCCTTGTATTCAGTTTAAACCAACTTGTTTGAAGACCTTCCACAAATCATCTTCAGTTCTTGGTTGTGTGTGGATGACTGTTTAGTTCAAATCGGCTTGTTTGAAAGACCTGGCTAAGACTTCAACAAATCTTCTCCAGTGATCTCGTTAGTTGACAAGAACTTGAGTGTGTTTGTGGGTATATGAGAAGCTTGATATTTGAGTGTATGTTTTATAACTGCTTATTGAAATAGGAACTCATTTAGTAAAACAAAACTCACTAATACATTTCTGGATGGCTTTTAATAGGATTCAGGACCGCAGGATCAGGGATTTTTCCTTTAACTGAATCACAGGATGCACTGAGGCACAGAGGAGGAAGACACTTTTCATTTGCGAGCTATAACGCTCCATACTTATTTATGGTTCTCACTTAACTTGGTCTTCCTAGTTCTTCTTCCAGATGTCCATAGGAATCATATTGCTTTCAGCAATAAATATCCTGCGTTTATGAAAGCCGCAATGTCACCCATCATTGTTACAAACATAAATAGGCCTAATGTACCTACTTGTCCTGATTCTTCGAAGATGCAGAACATTTTAAATTGCATACATAGAAAGAAAAAATGAAAATAGATTTAATAAACTCAAAAATTAAACTTTAAGGATAACAAACAAAGGCGAATCCTCTAATGGTATTAACTTAAACCAATTTAAGAGGAGACCCTGCGAATTTCCGTCGTTCGTTCCGCTTTTAATTAGAAAAATTTAATATCCCGGGCCACAACAACAGCAAAACGAAGAAGAAAAAGAAGAAGAAGAGGGAAAAAAATTACCGCAGGATAATTTCGAATTCACATTCTTGTAAACAAAAGGCGGGCAGGCCGTGTCAAATTCATTCCATTCTGGCCGTTAACTCAAGGAGATATTTTTCACGCCCTTTTGTGTAATCCTGCCGAAGAATAGAAAAAAGCAGGAGTCATGCTAATACTATTAGCGCCTTATTGCCACATAATGACCGATATATTGATACATTGTCTGTCAACAATGCGGCGGCGTGTTCAGGCGAATGCTTCGGCCTTTTGTTAACGTCAATCCGGCCGAGTTACTGTTGATTTGTGCCTTAATGTAATCTTTGTTGGGTTAAATTTAACTTGTTCTGGCGGCAGTTAATTAGAAAATTTATATAGTTGTTATATTACACCTCACCGAATTACTTCACTTAAATATATTTATTTAAAATTAAAGGAACGCGTAAGAGGTTCAAAGGTTCAAATCGAAAACTCAAATGAGCGATGGAAAAAAGTGGTGATCCTACTTTCAGGCATTGATCTGATAAACCCCCAGGAACTTCGACCCTCCTTGTCGTAATCAAATTCTATTTCAGGCTCCTCTCGGGATTAACATTATTCTCTGTTTGTGAACCGTCGAGGCACAAAAGGCGCATCTCGTTATTAAATAGCCGTTAACGATATACACCCGATAAATAATTTATTCCGTTTGCATATGCGCCGCGCAACAATAAATCAAAAGTAATAATGATGTACCGCGTTCTATCGTCCTGCGGGTTGTAATTACAAAGTAATTTCCTTGCGATATTCTAATTTTATAAAATTGCTCGAATACATACATATGGGTATTACCCCCATGGTTCTGCGAAAATACAAATTAATTTTTCATTATCGGCGTATGAGCTGTAATTTAATTGAGCTCGAACGAATGCTTACGTTCAGAGGAAAAAAAAATAAGTATAACCATATTGTACCTACCAAACGTGTACTCTTGGTTAAATACTTACTAATATTTAAAAAAAAATGGGGGTTCTGCTGTTGCCATGCTATGATACTAACAAAAAAAAAGCAGTGGCAAGCGCCGCCATTCATACTTATGTACCCATACATCATTGAATGCAAATAAATGATCGAAATCGAGAGAAGGGTAAAGAAAAGAAGATGTGTTTATACAAATATATACAGAGGATAATCATCTCGTAAGTAGCGTGGTTTATTTTTAAGCGTAATTGGTCCTTCGACCACAAAGGCCAGGAAATAATAATAAAAGCCGAGGCAAAAACCATAACTGCGATTCGTTCGTGTTCAATCAATATACCCTAAGTATAAAATAAGAATGATTTCGAGCAACGCGTGCGCAGTGCGGTCGCACCGGAAAAAACCACCGACCATCCGATCAAATTGTCATTTGTGTAAATATAAGCCTTCTCCTCGGATTTATTGCACTGTTTTGCTGGTTCACTGCTATCTCTTATGCGTTCACGTGTACGACTCGCTAACGAGATGGTGTTTACCGTGTTTACGACTGCTACGTGGAATGGATCTGTGTTTTATAAGCAATTTATTGTAATTGTTTTTAGATTATTTAAATTAGGAGATGTTAATACTGCAAGAAGGGGGAATTAAGTCTTGATCCTTTCTGGTCCATCGTTCAAGTCTGTGGTAAGTCTGGATGATTGTATATAACTATAACAATTAGAGATTTAATGTGGAATTTGTGGACGTTTATAAATATTTAAATAAAAATAGTGACTGGAAGAATCCGGGACAGTCTTAAAATCATTATATACTTCTATATATAAACCTCTAATTAATATATTATCATTTCGTTTTTTACAATGTGAATAATTCCAAAAAAAAAACTTATACTTTTGCAAACGAAACTTGGGGATCTAAAATTTGTGTACATCAGTGTAACCTTTCTACTAAAACGAACGACAATTGTTTCCTTAAGTTCGCAGCAGTAGGAAAATTATTTACACTTATACCTTTGAGTAGGGTAAAAGTGGGATAGTTACCCTAAGAGGATAGATGCCCCGTATATTCAAATTGATACTTGCAAACGATTTTATTGCATAAAAAAAATTACAGTCCTTTTCCACCAGTGTGAGTGTTACAATCGCATTGAATGCTTGGGATTAACGAAATATCTCGTAGATATGGCATTCCATCGAGAACTCTCAAGAGACGGTTTGCAAATAAAAGCACAGAAGTAACTTATTTTACAGACAATTCCTTGTCGTTATCACTAAAATGCTAATTTAGAGTTCATTTGTAGGAAAACATCCCATTCTTGATTTTCACAACGAAAAATGTCTGGTAGTGCATATACAGAAACAGGAAAAAGCGGGCTTTCCTCCATCTCGAGACATGATACAACGATTGGCATTCGAGTTTTCCGAAAAGCTCGGTATGGAAACGATCATTCTTAGAACGTCATCCAAAACTCAGTATTCGCCAGGCTGAAGGTTTATCTGTTGCTAGAGCCCAGGGTCTAAATCGAATTGAAGTAAATTCGAGTTACTTTTTAAGGTGCTGAGAGAGCAGGATTTACTAGATAAGTCAGATGAAACTGGTGTTCAGTTAAATAAATCTGTTGGAAAAGTGATTGCTACAAAAGGAGCAAGAGTAGGTTATAGCTTGCTGTATCGCTATAGGAAATTTTCTGCCTCCAATAGTCATCATCGAAGGACTGAATAAAAAACCAGAATTTTTGGATGGGCTTCCACCTGGGGCAGAAGTTTTTATGAACAGAAAATCTGCTTACGTTAACGCGGAATTATTTCACAAGTGGCTTAAGGAGTATTTTGTGCCTAGGAAACCGCAAGGAAAGATTATTTTGCTGCTAGACGGGCGGGTATTCTTCTCACCCCTGTTACAGTTAAATTTCCCGCTAAAATGTAGCGGCAATATACCGCCTTGTAATTTCGTTTTAACACCGTGGCGACCCTGATACCCCTTCTTTACATCGCTATGGGGGAAAACCTGCGTACTGTGATCGTTGAGTTCTCATAGGTCATGAAGGCCCCTTGTGACTCTCAGGCCGCCTGTCATTCCTACGCGTCGAAGCGACCTGCTTCATCTCCAACCTGGACGCGTCCTCTTTCTTGTTCGAGCTTTGTGCCGGTGTGTCGTGTTTTTCGTGTGTGTTGAATTTAACGGATTTCTTGCTCGTTTGGAGAAGTAAATCGAAAGCAGCTTTGCTGGAATACCATTTGACCCCACCGAGCAACGATTGGAGACTGTTTTAATCTCCTTACCAAGCCTGAGGCCCCAGTTCTCTCAGGTAAAATACGACGACGCATACCAACAGACGGGCCAACAATGGCCGCTAACGAAAATCATTTCTTTAAGTAGGCTTTTCCGTTTGGGCGCAAGTTACAGCGCAGGCTTAGGTAATCCCCGCAAGCTTACACGCGAGGGATTTCTCCGTTTATCGAGTGTTGGTGCCCCGACAAATTCTTGTTGTACGTCTGCCGTTCCCCGAGTAGCGTGGGTACGCCATTTTGAAACCTACCGGTCATCGACTCGGACAGGATCATTAGATGGCGTAGTGACAGCCAACTTCACAGCAAAGACGGTACATGTCAGATATCGGTCGCAAGGTAACCTTTTGACTTTTATTGCACATGCATTTTTAAGAGCGAATTGGCCTCTTCATGCGGATTTAATTGATAGAACGTTTTACTAGAGAATAAGTTCCCTTTTGTAACGGCATAAAGTGTTTACCTATTTTTTACTTGTGCAATAAATTGTGTTAACTTTAGCTTCTAGTTTAATTTCTACTTTCATACACACAGTGAGTAAGATTCTTGCCTCTGATTTATTAGAGTTTCACTTTCTGCACGATCTGGTCGATTGGAGACGTCGGCGTTGGCCAGGCGAATTACGTTCAGTTGATTTAAATCGTCTTCTGGCGCCCTTTATAAGTTTACCACCTTAAGTTAACCTGCCCCATTTCCACTTTTGCTAGCTGGGGCACAGCTGATCGAAGAATCAGCAGAAGCTTGTCATCCTGAAGCGTGGTAAGCAGAGGCAAGTAAGTTTAATTTAAACTTGGGTGACACCCCAACGGCATTGATATGTACAAGCTGCTGAAGAAAATATTATTTAGTTTGCCTAGCCACACCACACAAGCTTTGCAACCCCCCCCTGGATTTCAGTTTTTTGATTGGATGATTTCACACAAAGAACGGAAAATCAATCGTTTAGTTGCAGGAAAATTAATTGGAAAAGCATGGACTCTTCTAACGCAATTTTAGAGCTTGTGAAATTTAATCATTCAATCCAGCTGCTATTCCAGAAAGCTTTTTTGCTATTTCGGATAGTTCTGTGGACATTCAAGGCTCTGTAGAAGACAATTCAGTTAATCATGGCGGAAACTCTTCCGTAAAGGTACCAGGTCCGTCCAACATGCATTCCAATATTCCTGACTCACTGGACAAGCGCCATTCCAATTTAAGTCCATCTGTTCTTTCACATAGTATTACCAACACATCCGTTGAATGAAAAAAGGAAATATCTAGCAAATATTTGCAAGAAGGTTGTGCGGCACCTAAAGTTCCCGTTCCTTTTTGCAAACGCGAAAACAATCTGCTGCGATTCTGAACACAAAAGAAAATATTGCTGCTAAGCAAGCAAAATCTGAAGGAAATTTACTGCAAATGTACTTTTGCAAACGTCAATGAGTTAAGGCGACGGGCCACTGCGCGCTAAGCGAAGCTAAGTTCAGCGAAACTAAGTTTTTTGAAAATTAGATCCAACGTAATCTTATGCGGACGAGGCAACCGAGCGAAGATAAATATTGTTTTATATCTTTACTATCTCAACTTCGCTTCCCTTAGCTTTAGTTACCACGTCCGCGTAAGATTACGTTGGATCTAATTTTCAAAAAATTTAGTTTCGCTCAGCTTAACTTAGTTTCGCGTTCAGTGGCCGCCCGCCTTTAAGATTGAAACCACAGTTAAAACTCAGAAAATGGTACCTGCAAAAAGATCTAAAAAAAGGATCAGATGAAAGTATATCAGCTAGTCCGGATGATTCTGATGAATCAGATTCCAACGAAAAAAAAAAACTTGTGAATGCATAGAATGCTTTGAAGAGTATAAGAGCACTAAATCAAAAATAGATTGAATGGATTAGAGATGGGCGATTAAACGATTTTATGCAAGTCGGTCTTGCAGGTCGAGTCTATCAATGCAAAGTCGATTAACTACGATTAATAAATCAGCAGTGAAAGTCGACTAATTAGTCGACTATTAGTCGATATTAAGTTTTTAACCCATTTAAATGTTTTTGGTTAAAATGAATTACTCAATAAAATATTTAAGGTAAAATGAAATTAGTGTGATTCTATACTATCATAATAGATGGATAGTAAAAGATTGTTTAATCAAAAATCTGTATTGTTTAATAACAATATTTCATAGATACCTAAGTATGCAAGGTGTCTCGTAAATAAGCGGCCATAATGCGAGGGCTAACACAATGGTGCACATAGAGTCCGCGAATGTAAATGAAAGTGCTTTGCTTCGGTAATTATTTTGGGAAATTTTTCAAAGAAATTACGATCGAAATACGGTCCTGTTTTGCTTATAAACTCTATACGTCATAGGTAAACGGATGTGATTCAAAGCAAAGATAATTCGATTGTAAAACGATAATAAAACTGACCTGCTCAACATAATGACACATATTGCTGAGGTCTTTGGACTGCGATTATATAGCAAGTGTTCGAAATGCCCTCCGTTGCGCAGGTCAGGGAAGGCAAGTTCATACTCAGTATTATACTTTAACATATCTCCCAAACGATGCTGTTTTCGTAATTTTATTAGAAGAAAAAAAGTTATTGTATATGGTCACCTATCCATTGCTACCGTATGGCCCCTTATTTATGGGACAGCCTGTCTAATTAATGAACGAGATGAACAAAAATAAGTCTGTCTGCGACAACTACCATTCCCACGAAGAGATCAGGATAACGTAAACATTACTACTTTATTACGCATGTAAAAATACCAATTAATCAATTAATCGACGATGGCAAAGTATAAGTCGACTATTATCGACTATTTAGTCGAAGTCGCGCATCTCTAGATTCGATTCAATCTATGTATTACGTGTAAAAAGTAGTTACATGAGAATTGCACTATGTATTATTTAATTATTTAATTAGTCTAATCGAATGAGTTCTGCATCAAGAAGTTTTGCCATGGCATATGGGATTTGTCGAAACGGAATTTGTACAGGATGAGTGTTTGGAGATAAAATTAAATTTGCTTTGAAATTTTTACATAATCCAAGTTCACCAGAAAATAATTTTGAAATTTTCTTTAAAATTTTACTGTGATATGTGTTTGATGGTGAATTGCTGTAAATCAAGTTTAAATTTTTTTTCGCTAAACATTGAACATTTTCAATATCATTTAGATTACGGCACTCAACAAGAGTGCTGGTGCATGTGTCCGTTGCCATGTTGATCTTGCTCTTCTTTTCTCGGCCACTAGCTTCTTTACTTCATACGGTAAGTTGTTGTTTGTGTTTTTCTTAGGATGACTATTGAGAAGCTTGCTAAACTTCATATTACGGATATCTTGGTACGATTTCCTTTTTCAATTTTAACTTAAAGGCAAATTTTCTTTTCTTTTTTAAATATCTTTATGCAGTAAATTTTCGAATATTAAACAATTTTAATTTCATCCATAAGCAGATCGAAGAAGAATAAAATTTAATCATTCACGTAAATATCATCAGCTGACTTCGGGGCATTTCGGAGCGTTGTCATGGTTACGCAGTACGAGGACCAATTCATTGGGTGGCAACGCTCCGAAATGTCCGGAGTCTGATCATCAGATACTGACTGTTGATATATTGAGTGGTAAGATTAATAAAGTTGAAATGCTTGGGGATGTAATCAATTTAGAATATTAAAGAATTTTAATTTGAAGTCAAGTTTTCGGACAAAATTGTTGAAGTTGTCATCAGAAATCCAACTTTATTCTTCAGATACTAATACGTCTATTCACCATCAAAGAATTTCTTCTTTCTACTTCTGCTACATTTGTTCAGAAAAATAAATAAATAAATAGAAAGCCTGCGCAATTCCATTTAAATACATCTATAGAAACTATTCTCACGGTCTAGAGTCTGGAATATGTGGAAGAGATCGCAAAATAACCTATACTTAAAGACGTGTCATCGCAACCGGATGTTGGAATACGATGTCATTAGTTGACAAAGACGCCCGCCGATATAATTACGGGGCGCTAAGCATAATTGGAGGCCATCCCCTCGCCCAGGTAGTGACATTTCGAACAAGTTTTTCATTTCACTTAGGTACCTACAATTAGCGAATCACCGAAGACTTTCATTTTCAGTTTTCTTCTTTTTTTTTGTTAACTAAATTTACCACGAGGCAGATTCTATTATTGTTCTATTTTGTTAAAATTCACATGCATTAAAGATTTTAATGCTCTTATAATGTGTAACTAAATTAATTATTCTGACATGACACTTTTACATAACCTTGATCTTACAACAAAAACTAATACTCCTAATTTATTTATCGTCACACAAATTAATTAAAAAATTGATAATTAAAATAAATTATAAAGTGGTTGGCAGGTTTATTATTATTTTTTAAAGCTATGAGTCCAAATTGACTTGTACACGGGGCATTTCATTCCAGACAAAACAATTGTATTATCTTTTGCCGGGGGCCTCCATAATAATAATAGTAATAACTTAAACGATTACAAAGAACAGCAATTAGTCACAAACAGAAGAAGTAATTGCTCAGAAAAAGAAAATTAATTTTTCTCACGTGCGGAAGTGACTCGGCTAATTATACTAACTTATTTAAATATGTAATTAAACAAACACAATGGAACTGGCCCGGTACGTTAACCTTGACAATTAAAAATAGATCAAATTTAATTTCAATTTTCTCGGAATCAAATAATTACTCGGTTTATTAATTTGGGTGAAACTTCCGTAATTCCTGTGCTTCGTACATATTTCATTAAATATTACCCGAGTCACTTCTTTAGAAACCTTTTTTTTTGGCTGAATTAAAGAAATACTGCAAATGAAAAAGTAAATTAAATTTCTAATCTAATCACGTTTACTTTCCGTCGCGTCGGTTGTGAAAGCTCGAAAATATTTGAATAAATTTAGAAACGAGAAACGAAATCGCTTATTAAAAAGGGGACTTGCTCGACGCTATTAAAAAGCATAGTTAAAATTAACTGACGCTGGAACTAATTTCCTCGACTGAAAGTGTTACGTTATTTACTGCAATTTTTCTTTGATTATTACAACACAATATTGCAAAGGCATTTTCTTGAAAAGTATCTATTTTAAAGTTGCAAGTCAATATGTTTGTTTCGTACAAAATAGAAGATTCAAAAAATAAACATAAACAAATTCAAGTCACGCAGACTTTTTTCAGCTTTATTTATGTGACTTCATTAAGTATTAATAATTGCAAAATAAATTGGGCATCACTGCAGTGCATACTTCCAACAAAAAAGATTGAGGCTAATTTGAATTTTCCGCGTTTTTCTTTCTTTCTTTCTTTGCAAAGCTTTAATTTTGAAAGCTCACCTTAAAAATAGCACCCAAAGTCTGTATTTTAACATGCAATAATCGATTTTGTTTAGACAACAACTTTCGCAACCGTTTCATTCGCCCCTACTAGAAATTCGCGCAGTTGCTCCGGCGAATGAGCAATTTCTAGTTTCCCCTTATACGCGAGCGCCCCAATCCGCTTTCCTCTAAAAGAACCTTTGAATATTAAACTGACTGTTGTTATTTTCTTCTTCGACAGCTCTTGCTGATATTCTTCACAATGTCAAGTCATTAGATGCCCTTACATTGACAGTATTTCTGAACGTCTTTGACTGTGAAGGGATTTGTCTGTCGATAATACTGCTGGCTAATGCGTAACGCGCACGCCAGGCTTGTCCATGCTGCTTATGGCCGACGAAGGGATTGACGTGCTGGACCAGTACTGTCAGTCCAGTCCCGCCAGGCCAAGCCTGTCAGTAATCCCGCTAATGTATGACTAGCTAATGCTTCATAGGAGGGGGACTGTGCTTTGTTTGATATCACTCACGCAAGGGTGGGGGTAACGTACCGAGAATAGGCCCGTGTAGGCCCGTGATAGGTTACGCCCCACCAAGTCATTACCACCTATAAATAGAGCAACACGAAGAACATTACGCTCAGTCTTACGAAGCATTAGGTGTTACTAAGGTAGCAGCTCTCTGTAACGAAACGGAAGCGCTCTTTTTTTGAAACTTGACTTGAATTTATTGTATCCAAAAAAAATTTATTCCTCTTTAAAATCTTGTACATATGTATTTTTGATTGTATACCCTTGAAATATATTAAAAGTTGTCTCCCAAATTTGGACCGTAATTAAAATTTTCCTGAATCATGTTGAGAAATCGCTCCGGATTTTGAAGTTCCCGAAAGTGCCGAATGACGTTGCGCAGTTTGAACATCCGAGTGAAGTTCGCGTTCCCTATGATCGCCGAGACGTGCACCTCGTAGTCAGAGAGGGCAGCGAAGAAGGACTTCATCTGCGTGGAGGATATAGGACGGACGTACTTCTTCATGAACCTTCCACTGCGCTTGTCTTCCAAAATTAAAGGGAAGAATTTCCAAGACAAAAATCTAAAAAACGAAAATCATTGATTTTGATTGTGATTGTGATTGTGATTGTGAGTGACTTGGGACAGAGAAGTGAAGAAGATTTTACCTGCATTGACTAAAATTGAAGTTGTATAATATATGGCAGCGTGTCACTAGGTAACAGCGGTTTGCTCTGTATGAAACGATTTTTAGGAGAACCTCAACAGTTTTGAATATCAATAGATTCCAAAATTTTACAATTTCTTGATAACCGAAATTATGTGGGCGTTAAATAATAATAATACTCATGACGATGAGAGAATAACCTCTTCCGCGATGATGTTTGCGTCATTCCCACCCTTCATGATGAAACTCTTCAAGAGATTGGCGGATTTGATCCACTCAAGACAAAATTTCCGTTGGAGTCTCGTCATCAACGTCGATCTTCTTCCATAGGACGACCTCATGGCAAGTTGTTCCCACCTTTTGCACACCGGTCGGACGTTAAAGAAGAGCTCCTTCGGCGGTAGATGTGAAAAAATCTGGATCATCATTTTTTCGGGCAAGTTATCAAGGCAGGCGATATTTTTCGGCGGCTTCTTCGGCACGAACGTTACTATAGGTCGGACGGTTCGGAATTTCACGGCTCTTGGCAAGGAGACTTTCAATGGTTCTTTGGATTTACGTTTAATTGCCATTCTCACGAAAATTTGACAGCGCCCGGTAATTAATTGATTCTACTTTGATATTTACGAAAAACAGAAAATTCTCGTTGCTATGGTTAATAATAAATGGTAGTGTGGCACTGGCACTGTGATCGCGATTTTTTCAGTATACAATAGAACAATGATAACTTTTTAAACTGGTTTCAATTTTCAATCTTATATTTAGACGCTGCTCTTGATAAAAAATGCATAATGAATAAGTTGGCAATATTCAGAACAGCACTGTGAAGTTCATTAAGAGTAATTTGTCCCTGATGTATCAGAAGAGAAATACGAGCGTTTATGTATAACCACTGAATACTTAAGAGAACAAAACTTGCAAACTTGTAAAAATTATTGATGATTTAAGGAAACAAACTTCTAAAAATGTTGAACACTGCAACACAGAGATAAATGTAAAAATTAATGAAATTCTTTCTAAAATAGATACATACAACCATATTAAAAACTGGTACAATTAAATCGTACAGTAGTGTAGTAAGTCTAACAAATAAAAAGTCATTATTATCAAACCGAAAGAGAAGGTACAAGACACAAGCACTATCAAGCAGGATATTAAAAATGCTATAAATCCGTCAGAACTGAAAATTGGTGCACAGATAGGTAAAAAAAAAAAACAAAGTGGACTTATTATACAATGTAGTAATCCTCAGTCGGAAAGCAAAATAACAGAAAAAATAGAACACAAATTAAAAGATAAATACAGAATGGAAAAACCCAAAACTATTAGACCTAGGATACAACTACTGGGAATACAAGAGGAAGTACTCAAGGAAACACTCATTAGTGCAATGATTCAACAAAACGAACTCGACAAAACCCAAGAAGATTTTAAAATAGTACACGCATCCCAAATTAAAAAGAGAAAATACAATGCGGTATTGGAATGCGATCTTACAACCCAAAAGTTTCTCATGGAGAAAGGTAAATAATTCATTGGTTGGTCGAAATGCGAAGTTCGTGAAGATTTATTAAACATCCTCAGGTAATTATCAACGTTATGGACATACAGCATCAAATTGTCAGAAAGAAGCAGTTTGTGCCAACTGTTCAGAGGCACATACTTCGAATAAATGTATTAATTGCGAAGAAGTGAAACAAAAATTTAACTTGAAAATAGATTCCAATCACGCGTCATGGGACCATAATTGTCATTGTCTGCAAAGGATACAAGACATACAGAGAAGCAAAATTCTACAATCACAGCTGTTGCTACAACCACGATAGCAATTAATGTCACCTACGAGACACACACAGATAAAAAATGTCTTAACAATAATGCACATAAATATACAGGGGATTAGAGCTAAACAATCTGAATTAGAAATACTACTAAATGACTACAAAATCGATGTTGTATGCTTCACTGAACTCTGGCTTGATCACAACGAAATGAAAGCAATTAACATAAAAGGCTTCAAATTAGCAGCCTTCTACTGCAGAACCAATTTTCAAAGAGGTGGAGTATGTATATTAGCAAGAAATGAATTAAATGCTTCGACAGTTGAAGGAATTGAACGCGTTGAAAGCAACTGTAGTCTGTGGTGATATGAATATTAATTTAATGGAGGAAGGAAAAATACAACGATCGCTTCTCAAGTTACACAGCCCACACGGTACTCCAAGAAATCGAAGTCATGCATTGACCTGTTTTTGACAAACATCCCTGAAGTTGAAACCCAAGTTCATCATAATCACCTTTCGGACCACACCCTCCAAATTGCTGAAATTGCCATGGATACAGAATTTCAAGAAGAGAAATTTCTCCGTAATTATTCTGAAAGAAACAAACAAACCTTCATGACACCTTTAGACGAGGAAGTTTGGAACTTTCCCTATACTGATGTTAATGAAGCCTACGAAAAATTTGAGAGTATAATCACAAAACATTTTAACGAAGCCTTCCCGATGGTAAAATTAAAGAAAACTAGAAATTCATATAAAACCCAATGGATGACACTTGAACTGAAACGGCTTTCAAACCTTTTGAGAGAAATGGCGCAGAGGTCACCAATAACATTCAAAACGAGAATTATAATGAAGACATTTTACAAAATACAAACGAAAGAGGCACAATAGAAATACAACGCAAATAAAATAAATAATGCTACAAACTTAAATAAAACATGTTGGGAAATAATTAACACAAATAGAAACACTATAAAGAGGAAAGATATTTTAATAAACACTAACGACCGTGAACTTAATTCAGCAGAAATGGCAGATCTATTTAACACCTTCTTCACTGATCTAGCAAGTAATAGTCCGGTACCAGCTAACCAATTCTCGGTAAACTACTGCACAGTTTTTATCTAAGTCCCGTAGGTGAAGAAGAAGTCAAAAACATCATCGATAAGTGTTGCTGCAAGATGTCTTCTGGATCTGATAACATTCCGGGAAGGATTCTCAAAGTTGTATCCAAATCTATAGCTCGACCGTTGTCGCATATTATCAACCTGTCTTTTGAGAAAGGAATATATCCCTCAAAACTAAAAGTATCAAAAATAATCGCTATATACAAAAACAAAGGTGATCCTAACAAGTTAAAAAACTATAGACCCCTAGTTTTACAAACGCAATTCTCGAAGGTTTTTGAATATAGACTATACTCTTTCCTTGAAAAATTTCAAATCCTAAATAATTGTCAACACGGCTACAGAAGGTCTTCACAGAAGGTGAAGGTCTACTGTAACAGCTGCACACCAGGCATTGTTGGGTATTACCACAGCACTTAAGAACAAAAACATGGTAGTTTGTCTTTTCTTTAACATGACTCGTGCTTTTGATAGGTTGATCATACGTTACTGCTACATAAACTTTATAACGTCGGGAAAAGAGGACCTGTAATTTTGTTAATACTTAACAAATAGACAACGGAAAATCCGAAATCCGAAAAATTACTAGAGGTGTACCCCAGGGAACAATTTTAAGCCCGCTACTTTTCTGTATATTAATTAATGACCTTCCAGATGCACGTCCATCAGCTAATCACATCAATATTTACGCAGACGATACTAGCATGATAATAATAACTGATTGCAGTACGAAGAATGTCATTGGCAAATCCCGTCTCGCGATTAAAGAACTTCAAACCTGGTGTAGTAACAACGGAATCATGTTAAATAGTAATAAAACCGAAATGGTATAATTTCAGTCTGTTAATAAAACAGTGGATCGCACAGCCTATATATCTATATAGATCACAAATCAGTTGCTAAAGTCAGAGCAACAAAATTCCTAGGTGTTGCCATAGACCGGAAGCTAATATGGAACGAATCACTGCCAAATCAAGCTCTCTTGTTTTTATGTTTAAAAATTTAAGATATAGTGTAACAACAGACATTCTAAAAACAGCTTATTTTGGAGTAGTACAGCCCATTTTGTCATACGGCCTCATCTTTCGGGATGCCGGCAGCAGTTTAAATCAAGTGTTTTTGAAACAGAAAAATATCATAAGAGCAATTGCAAACGCAAATAATAACGAACATTGCAAAGACTTTTTTATTAAATATAAAATAATGACAATTTACTCTTTATACATATACCAACTAGTGACATTTGTTTTCAAAA
Organism: Dorcus hopei; assembly: GCA_033060865.1. NCBI lineage: Eukaryota > Metazoa > Arthropoda > Insecta > Coleoptera > Lucanidae > Dorcus > Dorcus hopei. The sequence continues at coordinate 11,378,714 of CM065422.1, forward strand.
GTGATAAAAAAATAAACAAGAACTTTCATGAACATTTTATCCGCGACTACTATGACATAAGACCTGATTACCAACGATTGAATGTGGGGCAAAACAACGTAGACTACATCGGAGTACTCCCGGCTGACATAAAAACTGAAACAAACTACAGATCTTTCAGAAATAAATGCTACAACTATTTGACTTCCAGGCCTCTTTACACGACAGAAGAATTTATCACTTTCTTATGGTGAAGTTCTCCTGGGCAAGACAGCTTTTGCTTCAATCTTTAATTAGGAATCGACTACTGAACATAATGTACATTGTTTACTTACTTTAAGTAAATTTAAAGTAATTTATTTAACTTAATAAATTTATACCTATATGCTATTTCAAATTTTGCAAGAAATTCGGTTGTGCAGCATTTGCATAAAAAGTTATGTGAATTAATAGTTAACGCTGTCTTGAATATCTGAAGTCGTGGGAACGCCCGTTTTCAATCGATAATTAATCAATAAAATCGATCGGCTAAAACCTAGAGATAGCATAAATTTGAATGTTTACTTTCATATTTTGCAAGAAATTCGGTTGTGCAACATTTGCATAAAAAGTTATGTGCATTTATAGTTGATGCTGTATTGGTAACTTAAAGCCGTGGGAACGCCTAATTAGAATCTGTAATCAATCAATAAAACCGATAAGCCAAACTCAGAGATAGCATAGATCTATAGATTTTAATCTTCTCTTTCATATTTTGCAAGAAATTTGTTTGTGCAACATTTGCATAAAAAGTTATGTGCATTTATAGTTGACGCTGTCTTGTATATCTAAAGTCGTGCGGGTACGCCCTTTTTCAATCGATAATTAATCAATATAATCACGACAAAACATATGTTCAAAACAAAACAAAGAAATCGACTCTTAAAAAAGTAGAATATAAAATAAAGAAGAAATATAAAAATAAAGTTGAACATCTTAACTTCAGTATGCAATCAAGAACAAAACACAAATGTAAGTATTTTTGAGCAACAAATTAAAAAAAAGAGTAAAAATAATCGAAAGATGCAAAAGAATCTGTGCCCTCAAAAATAATGTTTTTTGACATTGATTTATACATTTAAAAAAAAGCAATACCCACATCGTTGAGCTCCCGGTATAATTTCAGCATTTGCAAATATATCAATTAGAAATTTATTTGATCACATAGTCTTCTCGATTAGTGCAAAATTTTAAGAGTATTAAAATCAAATTTTAAAATTTATTAATGATACAAAACCATGTAATAATTGTGCCCCCCAACTACGTAACATTAAATTAATTTTTTTAGACATTCGGATCGTCTCGCTTCCGGTGTTTTTCAAGACATTAGGATTAGTACAACTATTAGTTCCCTAATAGAGCGAACACTGCACCTAAACGAGCATTTGTCGTGTCAACTCCGGAGATAGCATCTACGGTAGATCCTCATCTACCAGAAGTAACAAATGACCGTGCTGCGTTACAGCGGACAAATAATATAATAGCTTTATATTAGCTTCATTAGAGCGTATTGTTAGCAAAATCAATAGGGATATACAAATATGTATTGTATCTACCGTACATTGTACATTTGTACGTGAAATTTAATAACACTCTGTATAATTACACTTTCACATATTTTTTTTTTGACTTCTTCTCGTACTTTATTAATCATTGTTAATAGAATCCATCATTTTATAATCCAATTCGCAGGCTGTTTTATAAACCGTAAAAAAATAGTAAATGAAAATTTCCAAGGACCTTGACATGATTACGAGCCGCGAACTTTTTGGTTAAGCTATAATTTTTTCGGTAAGCACGAAACAACGGAATTAATGTAGCATAAAAAATAGAATTTCACCCTCCAGTAGGCCCGCGAACAATGTAACGAGCAAGTAAATGAGGCATCCCGTAATAAAATAACAGGAGCAGATAATTCCAGGCGATTTGTAGCTTTATCAGGATATTAAATCGTAGAATTAGCTGCACATAAACGTGAGTGGCCGAGGAGAATGATTATTAATACATTAGCCTGGCTGTATCAACAAAACTTTCATTTTCATTTCATTCGCTCATATAAAATTGTAATATATGTATACAGGGTGAATGACAATTGTTTCGACCCAAAAAAAAAAAAACGCATAATAGAATCGATGTCACAGATTACAGGGAAAATGTTTAAAAAATTCTTTTGAACAGTTTATAATTAATTAAAAAATTATCCCAAAAGCTGCGACACTTCGTACGAAATACGACGCTACGTTCTATAGATGCGGAAGTATAATAGGACTATAAAGTTTTTTATTGACTACTCGCTTGCACACAATGCGACCTTGGCACACATCTCAACTCGTTTTATTACACGCTTAACAGCTGGGAACGGAAGCCTGAGTTGTTTCTTTTACACGACGTAATTATTAGTAGTTTCTAAAATAAGTGGAATTGCGTATGAAATAAGGGCAACAGACTCGCAAATAATTGTGTAAGTAATTGTTTGTCAATTCTTACGAATTATTTACTAGAGCTGGTTCACCCACAAAAAAAATCGCAGGAATTTAAATCTGGTGATCGCGGGAGTCAATGCACGACCTGTAACGTGCGAGGGCGCACGATGTGCGCTATGTATTGTTTGTTCTCTATTTATGTGTGTTAGACAAAGCCGTTACAATTTTTGATCAAATCGCGTACGTGAAAGCATGTCACAGATTACGAAAAAATGTAAATTGTTGGGGTTGTTTGGAAAATGTGAAACGATTTATTAGATCTGAAATTCATTGCCGACAAGTTTTCTTTGTTCATTGCGAGTGCTGCCGATGTACGCTGCGCATAGTTTTCTCTCTGTTCGTCTGTGTCAGACAGAGCTAGCGCTGAGCATATATGTCTGCAGCACTCCCAATTTAACTGCACCAGCCGCCGCTGGATGTAAAGCTGTTTTAAACGTGGTTGATGATATGCGTACAGTTGTTAATCAAATCGCGTACGTGAACAAATGTAACAGATTAAAACTAATTAAGAAAATTAATTAAGAATTTAATTGAACGTGTCTTCAATTTGTTAAACTTTTAATAGATTTGTGTTAGTAATAATTCGTCACACGCAAAACGAAATTATAATAATTAACAGATTACGAAGGTATTTACTGATTAAAATATTTTAAATTCTGTTTGTGGTCGTGTCATCGGTTTTGTGAGTGATTCGACCACAAATTTATGTAGGGGGTCGTACCAGAACTTTCATACTATAAACCCAAATACTACATCCACGAATTCAGGGAGACAAAACGGGAAGAAATCGACATGACAGAAAATAAAGAAATAACGCTAAGCGATGTCATGAACAAATTAAAACAGGTCGAGGGAAAAATCAACGAGACAAATAAAAACATGAGTCAACAATCAGAGAAGATAAAGGGATTAGAGGAGACTATAATTTATCAAGCAGGGAGGATCGAAAAATTAGAAAATGAATTAAGGAAAAGGAATTTAATCATCTTCGGTATCCCCGAAGACCCAAAGGAAGACCCGGTGGCACTAAAGGAGATGGTAATGGAAATAATAAAGAAGAAAATGGAAATTCTTAATTGGGAGGTTTAAATTGATTTCTTTAGTGATTTACAGAATTGGAAAGAGGAAGGAATGAAGGAAATGAAAATAGACCAGTAAAAATGGGGAGCACAACAATTATAAGGAAATGAGAGATCATGCAAAACACAAGAAACTGGCAGGAACAAGAATAGGGGTGAGTGATGACCTTGACAGGAAGATAAGAAAAAGAAAGAAACAACTAATCTCCTACATGATAGATGCTAAGACCAATAATAAAGAAGAATGGACCATAGATGACACTATAAAAGATCATAAGAAGACAAAAGGATTAATAACAATCAAGGAGGCAGAGGAACAAAAGAAAAGGGGAAGGTCCATAGACGAGGAAGAATTAAGTCTATTCCAGGGAGCAATTCCAAAAAGGAAAAACTGGACACAAAATATTCGAATACTCCTCCACAAAGAAAGGAGTGACTCAGAGGTGAAAGATTTAAACAAAACATCAAGGAACAACGCGAAGACACCTAGACATCAACAAACTTCAAAAAACTATATAGAAAAATAATAAAAACAAAAAGCCGGACTGAATAAAAAATGTCGGAAAGCAAAGATATAGGACAAGCTAATCGGAAAAGAAACTTAAAGTAAATAGGAAAAAATGAAGGAAGCATCGAAAAAGACCTAAAAGTCGGGGAAAAGGATAGGAAAAGGAATAGAGGCAACAGAAAAAGTAGACAGAAGTATAACAATAAAGGGGAGGAAAGAAGCAAAATGCAAAAGTGAGGGAGGAAAACACTAGAATGACACAAGACCGTAAAAGATAGAAGAAATGGATAAAGGACACAGAACCCATAACTATCCGACACCCGTACTTGGGATATAGGAGAAAGAAGAAAGAAGAAATTCTGTTTGTCAGAAAGTAACGTTTCTTGTGGAAATAAACTTTATTTACAGTACCATTTAAATTAAAATGAAAGAAAATTACTGGAAATTCTTAATACGGAGGTTTAAATTGTTTTGCGTTTTAGTGATTTATTTATTTACCTGGCAAAGAATGTGTTAAAAGTGGGGCCGTTGTGATCCTTCACATGGAATAATCTGCTTGAGGTAATTCGCATGCATTTGTCAAGTAAATCATTTTTCTTGTGTATCACTAATGCCCGATTTCTTCATCGCCTTATTTTGAGATTAAATTTATCTCTCAGTTAGAATGTTCCAACCACGCTTTCTGACCGTTTAAGAAACCGTCATAATCAGTTGCCCACCAAAATAATGATCAATGTGGACAACTTTGTCGAGTGTAAAACTTTGATGAGTGCATGCTTGTGACGGTTTCGAAACGGTCACAAAGCGTGGTTCGAACAGACCTTATGTGTGCGGCCAACTGTACGTCACATTCAAATTGTTAGATAAATTAATCTTAGGTTAAACATGGTGGAGAAATCGGCCATAAGTGAAACTTATTCGATTACACACTGTATATTTACTTAATTTTATAATCACGTATTCTCAGAATCGTCAAATTCATACATACAGGGTGAGGCAATACGTATTGTACATTCCTCGTATAATTTCCCACTGATTAATAGCTTTACCGTTACACCCCCCCTCCCACGAAATACTCCGAAAGTCCGCTCGTAAATTGCGCACAAAACGTTGATAAAATAAATCTAATTTTATAAACAGCGCACACAGAAAAAGGAATGTATTTTTAAGCGAGACGCGTTCATTATGCAACGAACGATAAAGTTAAATTGCCAGTATTTTATTTCGCTCTCGGTAATGGCATGCAGCACGCGAGCATATTTGTTTTTCCTCATTATTTAAACTTAATAAAATTTATATTTCGCATGTAAACGCCGAAGAATCGATTCTGTGGCCTGTGCACACGGACGGACGGACGGACGTACCGTACCTCTCATGCACACTCATACAGACGTCGTCGGCCGTCGCCGTCTTGATTCGTGGGAGGAAAAAAGGGCAGTTTAATATCGGCTCCGCCGTGCGTGACGTTTCCACTTTCAATTAAATTTATTTATTTGATTTATTAATTTCAAGCAGACAATATTCGTTATCATGTACAACGTACCTACATACGTATGTGTAATTGAAATTATTAATGGCTCATTGTTTTTTTGAGGGCTTACATCATCTGCGCAATGATAGACATAAATTATTGACAAGTAACATTTCTGAAGAGATTATGATTAAACGAGGACTTGCCACCCCTACTAATACCTCCTTGTGATTACTAATTCATCTTATGACGAAGTACTATCATAAATATCTCATATGCTCATTTAAATTTAATATTACGGTAGCATTGACTGTGGAAATGTTTTGTTTTCGTAAAGGCATGTCGTAGCTTAAGCTCGCCGCGAACAAAATTGTCACTAGTGTCATTCGTCCTGTCAACTGTCGAGTAAGTGTCTTCGTGTTTGTTTGCGTTGTTTGTTGGTTTTATACAAAAGCAAGTTATTTTCAGGAGTCATTTACTTGTCACTTATTGCATTACAAAATGGCGTTTACATTATGAATCTTATGTAATACACTGTGAATCTTATATAATAAATTATTTAATTTGTGAGTGAGCAGTAATTGTTATTTTATCATATATGTCATGCTGACATTTAAAAGTAAGGTTATGTTCCATTTTAATACGTTTTCCAAAACAAAACATTTCCACAGTTAATGCTACCGGATTAAACGTAAAAGACTTCATTTAAAAATAAAGATTTGCAATTTATCAACACGTCTTATTTTAAACAACCATTGAAATTGACGAAGTAATAAAACCGAAACTATTTTGTTTTTCATTTAAATTGTTGATGTTTAAATCAATTCGTTTTCCAAGTTCCAGGCAAAGCTCACGGTATTTCAATTAAGCGCCCCCATTACCCGTAACAATAATAATTAAAAGGCAGATTTTCAATTACGTCTCGGGCAGTGTGTAATAACAATAATTAAACGTTTGGGAAGTCGAAGAAACTCCGGCGCGGGGGGGTGAAAGAGAGAGAGGGGGGTTCGAATAAATTATCATAATTTCTGTGTACGGTCGTGCTCGTTTTCAGTTCTGTAATTTGTTTTCGAATTGGTTGGGCTGCGATTTAACGAGAAAATAGATTAACCAAATAGAGTCGGACTTAATTTCATGTCAAATTAAAAGGAGAGCCCCCCCCCCACCCCGTCACAGTTTTGTCAGTAGTAGAGCACAGAAATTATTTATGCAAATATTTACGTCTTAAAATCAAAATAAAAAATTAATTAATTCATTTTCTAATTCCAGACTAAAAGAAAAGGGAAACTTTTGTACGTCGAATAACAGAGAACTTTCTTAAAATTTTGCATAGCAATTCATCGAAAGAAGAAAAAAAGGAGAAACATTTACAAATATAGAATATGAGGTTTTTCTAGCAAATTCTTCAGAACTAGTAGCACAAAACTTAATTATTCGAGATATTTATATTAATTTTTTGAGACTTTCACTCTCCAGGAAGCACACAGAATTCGCGTTTTTAAATCGATCGCACAACATACTCTTTGCAATACGCAGATTTGTGAAAGTCGCCGTTTTATTAAGCGCTTGGTTTTTGCGCCGGCATTATCGTAATTGTTTAATTAGAATGGAACAGAACGGATGAAGAAAAATCCGGGCTTTTTGCCCGCCACGGAAAAATAATGATTATAACAGTGAGCGAGCGCTCGCAATTAAATTAAATAATGAAAACATCGTGCTGAAATTAGTAACAGTGGGAAAGGAATGCCGGTAAAAAGGATCACCGCAACAACATTCACAAAGCGAATTAAACGTTTCGTAAGCAACGGGCAAAGAAAACCAAACTTTACCGAGGCGGCTGTCTTTGACATTTTTTTCAGCGTGTAATCGTTGCCAGAACACCCGCAAGCAACCGTTTAAAAACGACGATCTAAATAATCAATATTTGTCCAAGCATTAATGTTTATATTAAAATAGAAAAGGCACTTTTTGTTTTACACAATTTCTAGATGTACGAGTTTGAATTTAATTATAGACTGACTGAATTATACAGTGCGTAATCGAATAAGTTTCAATTAATACATTATCATTCACAAGAAAATACTGGAAATTACTATTACGTGCAATAAATGATAGAACAGTAAACCTGCAGATGTAATACAATAAACGTCGATGCAGGTCATTTATGACTTTCGTATGAAAGAGTACGGAGATCAGCAGTTGGCGATAGGTAAGCAATAAAAAAATAATGTTGGGACATTTACATTCTAATTTTTTGTTAGTTTGCACAAAATAATTCTTACATAATAATATTAATTTATTTCTTTAATTAAATAACTTAAGGAATGAAATTAAAACGGTAATCATGAATCATACCTAACAATAAGTTGGACATTAGATAATAGTTAATTCAAGAGGAGTCACATTCTACAAGATTTATTGGAAAAGAGCACGCCGATACTCATCACTCCTTAATTTATGATTTTATTAGTTTATTAAGTTCAGACTACACGAACAAAGATCCGAAAGATCGTGGCTTATAATTAATTAATTAATTCAGTAATCAACGCGAGTGGATATTTAGAATTTTCTTCCGATATCGATGCTCAGAGGCGACATTGACCGAGTGACTGTGAATTTAGCTGTAGTTTTATTGTTTTACGATGTGTTTATAACAATGATTCCCAAAGTGGTCTATATCGACCCCTAGGGGTCAACTCTGAACTGCAAGGGGTCCATATCAGCGAAACCAAAAATTGGGGGTGCATGAGATGTAAATAGGGGTCCACGGGAATGGATCTCATTTAAGCATGTCGTGGCTTACCACAAATGTATCAATATGTTGCGCGCATACGTGAAATAGTAATGTTTGTCCAGACTTGTACTAGAGCTTTGTATCAGGCTCATCCCTCCCATCAAAAGCATTAATTTTTTTGTGTAGTTATTTTATATTAGAATTTTACTAGATTTGCATTTGTCGTTTTAATTAATAATGTATAAAAGTTAACATATTGTGTATTGTGTTTAACTTTTTCACTCTATCAAAGTGAGCAGCACAGTGTCAGCTGTCAAAAACACATTTGAAGTTGATGAACAATTCAATATCAAAAAGGCGGGGGGTCTACCCAAAACAGGAAAAATTGTCACGTGGTCTACGAGACAAAAAAGTTTGGGAACCTCTGGTTTATAAGAACCACAGATTAATCGAGTTAATTTCAGCTATACCTTTTGTTTGCTTTTCGTCAACCTTTCTGTATTATTTTGCTCGTCTTGTTTTTATGTCGCTGTTGCTTATTCTGTCCTCTTTTTTATTGAATGAGTTTCTACACTTATCTTTTTGTTTGTTTTCGCCAATCTTCTTAGCTTTTCGTTTGTCTTATTTCTTTGCGTTTCTCTGTATCTTGTTTCGTTTTGTTTTCTTTTTCTTTTTATGATGCATTAAGTTTTCGTATTTCACTGACATTTTACAGCTTCCTTTTGCTTTTTAGCAGTCTTTGATTTTCAAAGACTTTCGAGCGGTGAATTGTTGATTTATTATTTGTTTTGTTATTTCGTAACGTTTCTTCGTAATTGGTTGGTCTTTAGATTTTGTCTTTCTTTTGCTTTTTGTTAATCTTATTTTCCCATTTTTACCTCGATCCTTTCAATTCGAATTCGTCGCATTTCGTAGTTAATGAACAGTTCTCAGCTTTTTATCATTTAAACTAGTTTCTACCATATCTTCTGTTATTTATTGCTATTAAAAGTTTTGTTTTTTGCTAAATTATTTTTTCATATGTATTACATTGCTTTCTGTTGGTCTTTGGATTTTTTCTCTTCTTCTGTCGCTTATCTTATTTTCGTATTACGAATGAGCAGAGGTTTTCAAATAAAAGACGATTCGTTCTTAATATTAACTCCCTTATGTGATGAAGAAGAAACTTAATCGATTACACCCTGTATATGTAAATGCTTTTGCTTGCATTTCAATGAATTTTAAATGAAGAAGCTTTGGATTATATCGTAATAAAAATATTTAAAAAATGGTTTTCGAGTTTTCTTCGCCCATTCGAAGACGAACTTAATCATCGGAATCTGCTGAAATGCATACTGAAATCTTATTTATGGTAATTTAAGCGGCCCTCTTTGGCAAACAAGCGCTCCTTCAAATGAATGTTGGTTTTTCATGCATCTCCGAGGCATACAGCACTCTGTATGTGTGTATACCCAAGCGACGGGCTTAATTGGCCCATTATAAATAACCCTGGGCTGCGCTAATTGCCGTTCCGGCTATCAGATGCACCGTATTCCGGCCAAATTGAGAAATACCACCGAGCCGTCCGCAAATTTATGGCTCCCAAATGCAAATTGCGTTTTCAGCGAATTAATAATTCGCGAGGAGGGCGATTTGGGTTAACACGAAACGTCGTTTCCTTGCCGGCTAAATTATACTGACGAATAAAAATTTCTAAAAAATTAATTTTGCCTTTTAGTTTTTCACAAGATTGTCAAGCAGGTCTTGGATTACATCAACACGAAACGTCACTTTAGGTTATGACAGTTCAAAACACTTCAATTGGCTGACAGACGTCAAGTGTCAATTGGTTTAGAACGTCGCGTCGGTTTATCTTTTTTCACCGAAGAAGCATAACCAACTTAATGAATAGCCTTGACAATTGGACACTCGTTAAATATATACAAGGGACGTTCGGTGTACAACCAGATTTTAGATGAATAAAAACAAATAGAATTCAATAGAGGGCGTGAGTTTTTATTTTTCTTATGATTCTGCCTTTATAGGTATTAAGTTCGTCACCACCAGATGTCAATAATTTCGTTGACGATTGTTATATTCGCAAGTTTTTCTTTTAAATAGTTTCGGCATTTGCCTCTAGTACGTCTTCATTACACAAGAAAGTAATGATTTAGCAAATGCAAATATGTATAACGACCACAAACAAAATACATAGCTGACATCTAGCGACGATTGTTAAACTATCTACAAATGATCTATTGATTTATCATTTCTCTTAATAATATTGCAAATTTTTGTCTTATAAATATATCTATGTAGTTTCCTTCTTTCATCTTTCTTTCTTTTCTTGTCAATTAATGATTAGTCAACACGTTCATTTGTCGTCTCAGGGGCCCAATTCTTGAAATCACTCGACAAATGACGTCAGAATGACGTAGACTATCTTACAAAACTATACAAATCGTTCGTAAATTGCGTCATTTTGACGTCATGTCGCATAGGACATGATGAAGAATTGGGCCCCAGGTCTTTTGCATTCATTGCTTTCTGAATATCTTCCTTCCGCCTTTTCATTATTTGCTCCTTTTTCGATCTGTCTTCCACTTGGAACCCTTTAGCTCTCATTTGACCCTAAACCCATCCAGATCAGATGGTCTTCTCCAATGTGCCCTCTATTTTCGGTTACTCCTGACCAACTCTTCTCTGCTACGACCTTGACGTCGTCTACTCATCGTTCCTGAAGTCATCTTATGTCGTTCTATTCTATATACCATTTAGTGCTTATCTTATTGTTGTTTTTTGTTTACTATTCATTTTCTTTTTCTTTTAGAACACTCCTTAATTTTATCTACTTCTTTCTTTTTTGTTTCCTATTATTTTTATATTTTTAGTTTCTTGTCACAAAAGAAACTGTCGAATTTTAAGCTTTTCTGTTTGTAATCGAAAACAAAAGACGAATAATTGTAAAATCGCAATTTCTATTGCAAATAAAAAAAAATAAATAAAACGAAAAAATAATTTTAAAAATAACTTTAAATGTTAAACTGTTTGCTTGCTGAATAATAAAGAGAAAGTAAAAACTATATAAGGTGAATAACATAGAAACGGAAAAAAAAATCGAACGTAAAAAAAAATAAATAATAAGCACCAATTGTAAGAGAAAATAAAAGTTGCATGAAATAACAAAAGAAAAACAAAATAAAGATGAATAATCACAAAACTAAACGGATTGGTCGAAGACAAAACACGAATGATAATCACAAAGAATCTGAATATTGAACTTCTTTGTTTAATCATCGGAAACAAAAGAGAATCTTCATACAATTAAGTAAACAAAAACAAAAGACGAACGGGAATATGCAAGCATAACAACTGTTGAAAACAAAAATCTAAACGAAGAAAACGAAACAAAACAAAAAATGAATACTCATCAGTAGATACGCTTAAAGGTTCGAAAGAAAAACAAACGGAAAAAAAATATTATAGAAACAGAACTATAAGTAATCGAACGCAGAAAAAAAAAGAAAAAATAAGCAGCAGATGTAACACTCGAAGAAAATGATAATTCCATGAAATAAACAGAAAAAAACAAAACAAAAGATGAATAATCACAAAAGTATGTTTCGGATTGGTCAAAAATAAAACACGAATAATAATCACAAAGAATTTGAACATTGAACTTCTGTGTTCAATCGGAAACAAAGAAAACAAAAAGCGAACGGGAATTTGTAAAACATAACAATTGTTGAGAACAAAAAATGTTTTAATGTAAACAAAGAAAAAGAAACAAAACAAAAAATGAATATTCATCAGTAGGTAGTTGTACCACTAACAACAGCAAAAATGAGGACAAGTCTTAGCAACGATTTCAATGTTTTTTTTTTACTAATGTAAATGATATTTCTAATTCAGTTTGTAGTCATTTCCATAGCAGAGTGATTATAGTAAATAAATTTGTTTGTTAAATTAATTTCAGTTCTGAAACACCCGTTCACATTAGAGCGTTATACATAAGTGTCCTCATTTTGTATGTCGCCCGTGATACACGCGCTTAAAGGTTCGAAACAAAAACAATCGAAAAAAAGAAAATAAAAAGCTACATAGAATAAATAATGTAGAGACAGGAATAGGTATTCGGACACAGAAAAAATAAAAATAAGCAACAATTACAATTGTCGTAGATCAAATCACACCTTAATAATAAGAGTTCAAAGAGTTGTATTTGCTGGTTGTTGTTCTAAGAAAACTTTGGCCACATCTGGTGTTCCCTAGGGCTCACATCTAGGGCCAACTCTTTTTCTAGTTTTTATTAATGATCTGTCTTTCCGTTTAAGCTGTGAAAATCTATTAAATGCGGGCAATTTAAAACTATTTCACTATATCTCTTCTCCTTTGGACTGAAACTTTCTGCAAGACAATTTGAGTATTTTGCAAGATTGGTACTTGCAGAACAAGCTCCTCTTGAATATTGGTAAATGCTCCTACATACATCATACTCTTAACAAAAATGTTATAACAACTGTATACAATGTAAGTAATAACAATTTAAAATGTGGTACTGTTGTTAATGACACCCTTTACCTCACGTAAATAATGTTGTTAAAAAAGCCAACACCATGCTTGGTTTTGTTCTTTGTTCTACCAAGCATTTCACAAATACTGATGCTAAAAAAACTTTATTTAATGCATATGTTAGATCTCATATTGAGTACGCCAGTACTGTGTGGTCTCCCTTTTATGCGACACACATTGCAAGGATTAGATCTATTCAGCGAAAATTCACTAGAATTGTTTGTCGTAATTTGAATGTAAGGTGTGAGGATTATTTTGAACGGTTAAGGTACTTGGGTTTAACTACCTTAGAAAATCGAAGGAAATTTGCCTGCTTATTCTCTCTTTTTAATATCATAAACAAATTTGACTCTCCTTACCTACTTCAACAGCTTTCCTTCAATGCTCCCTCTAAACATCTACGGGATAACTACGTCTTTAGGGTACCATCCCTTTGTTCCAATGTCACCAAATTTTCTGCTATTCCTAGGATGATGAGTGATTATAATAACCTAATTAATGACATCGATTTACTGTTCGGTTCGTTCTCTACTTTCAAGAGAATTGTGTTTAACATATTTCGTTAATTTTTGTTTTTTCTTGTTACTTTGTTATTTCACCATTCTTTAATCTAACTTGTTATTTACAGGGTCATTCTTGTGCCTTGCACATGTTATTGTACTTATTTATTAATGTAATGATTAACATTATAATAATTATGATTTTATTAGTATTATCCTTTTCATAATTTTCTACTTTATACTTTGTTATTGTAGTGGGTTTCTTTGGAAGTACTAAGTTTTCCTTTATAAATTTAATTAGTTACTTGTTAGTTTTAGTTCTGTAATATTCTAGCGCTATGCATGCGGAGTACGGAGTGTCAGTCTGTAATTGGGTTTTAATCTGTTGACTTGGTAGTTAATTATAAATAAATAAACACTTGAAGAAAATAAAAATTGCATGAAATAAACAAAAGAAGAGATGAATAATCTGAATAGCTTTAACTACTTAATCGGAAACAAAGGAGAATCTTCATAAAATCAAAGAAACAAAAACAAACAAAAAAAAACAAAAGACGAACGGGAATATGTAAAATTAACAACTGTTGAAAACAAAAAATATTTTAACATAAACAAAGAAAAAGAAACAAAACAAAAAAATGAATATTCATCAGTAGTTAGGTAAAAGAAGAAACAAAACAAAAGTAACTACCGGATTGGTCGCAAACAAAGCACGAATAATGACGCATTAATAATGAAAAGTAATAATTAAATTTATAATTAAGATTACGTGAATGTTTTTTACTTAAATTTAATTAAATCTAACTGGTCTTAAACTTAAATTACTCTACCAACCTTACTTAACTTCTTTTAACTTTTACACTTAATTAGCGAACTTAATTAATCTTTTAAACTTTAAACTTAATACTTAATAATTCTAAACTTATCTTTTCTTATTTTAACTTCACTTATTGGAGGAGGGTCTGGCCCGAGCGGCCAGCCCTGGCTCGTAGAGTCACTCGCTTAGCGCGCACTTCTAATTTACTAATCACTTGACTATCTATGCTATCGACTATCAACTATTGACTGACTCCTGCGGGTTGGGTTCTTATCTTTCATACATTTTTTAAATCTACGTCATAATTGGTTCTTTCGTTCTGGGGGCTGGAGGTTCGGTCCAAAGTACAAAGTTCTAAAGGTGTTAGCATCAATTAACCCTTGCCAAATTTGTTCTCTTAAAACGTTCTAATTGCCTCAATCTTAATTGGCGCATGTAAACAACACGCTTACATTCCGCAGAGCTTGCATTTCTACGTAAGTGGAATGCGAGCATGTGTAACGCGGCTGTCCTACTAATTGTCAATGGGTGCTGATCCTGCATAATTTTGAAATGCACACAATTGCATATTTTCTCAGATAATGACATCGTGACAATAATTATCACAATAATCACATACTGAACTTCTGTGTTTAATCGGAAGCAAAACAGAATCTTCGTAAAATCAAGAAAACAAAAACAAAAGACGAACAGGTACATGTAAACATAAAAACTGTGGAAAACAAAAATCTTTTAATATAAACAAAAAAGGACCAAACAAAAAAAATAAATATTAATAAAAGGTACTATTGAATACCTATAAGCCGCAACATGCGGAAACAAAGGAGGATCCAGGAAACAAAAACAAAAAACAAAAGACGAACGGAAATATGTGAGCACGACGACTGTTGAAAACAATTTCTTTTTTTAATATGAACAAAGAAAAATAAGCAAAACTAATTGGCTATAAGAAACCCCAAGAAAAAAACGAAGAAAGAAAAAGAAACAAAACGAAAAAACTAAAAAAAAAAAATAATCACGAAAGACAGCTGCTACTTTTATGTACTTAGTTAAAAGTAAAAATTATGAAAATAGAAAAGAATCATTAAATTTCAGAACTCAGTCTGAAATAAAAGACAAATGATTAGAAAACTCTGATAAAGAGAAAACATTTTTTTTAACAAAAATATGCAAATAAAAGGTAATTTTTTATTTGCGAAAATTTTGGAAGCCACAGAAAAAATCTGGCGTGCCATTAAACACAAAACTTTTGAGCATTAATATTGATTTATGAATAAAAAATTACCTACGGTGTTGATCACCGGGTGTAATTTCAGTACTTTACTTTTCTGAGAATTAAAAGAAAAATTGTTGGTTGTATGTTTATCGAACCAACTGTCGAGTTATCGAACTTTACCCCAAAATTATGCAAATAAGGGAAGACATTTAAATAATTATGCGTTCAATTAAAAAGAACATCCATAAGCAATAACGCAACAATGTGTTTCGGAACGCGGCCGATAAATGAATTCATCTTTTCCGTCCGTCCGTCGCCGTCGAGCATTTTCGTGAAACGCATTCGTAAATCAGAATTAGCATAATTTAAAATTCATAAAGATATGCAAAAGCGAGCCTCTAAAAATAACGCTCGGAAAATTTAAATACAATAACAGATAAGAGTAAATTAAGAATGTTAATGTGGAAAAGATTGACACAAAAGGGGACATCAATTACGGTTGTAAAATACATCCAGCCGTGAATAACCATATTAGTAAGGTCGGTGCTAGCGTTATGGTACAACATTAAGCATACCTTATTTCACATAATATGAGTGAAATAATGCTAATAAAACAGCTTGCGCCTGTATACGAATTGAAATTGAAATGTCAAGTTAGTTTTTATGTAAAACAAGTTGTATGGTGAAAATAAATATCTTAGTTTTATGGGGCTCACTTGCCGGATCAGATTATGTATGTAGATACCATGGCTACGTACATTTCTTACTAGAGCAGCCAGAAAATTATTATTACATCATTTAAATCGTTCAATTCTAAAAATTTTGGTTTCTTCTAGTCACTACCTATCAATACCTCCTTGTATATTCAACTATTTAGTTACACGTAAAGATAAGTGCTTGCATTTTCATTTAACTCATAAAAGACTGCTTATGAATAAAGTACGATAAACAAAAAGACACCTGAAGAGCTTAACTGTGAAGATTTGAAAAAGAAGTACAACATGAAGAACAACTGACTTCAATTTTGAAAAGAGAAATAATGAAAAGGAGATAGATCAAGACAATACGATTAATTACAGCAACGCAATCATGTGTTTGTGAACATTTTTATAAGCAACATTTTATAACTATAACTATATAATATAGGTTCGCTACTTATCAATAACACCCTGTATATTTACATAGTTATTATACATAAAGATAAATAATTTTATGCTTGCTGATTCATAAGAGACCTGGTTTTAAATGGTAGACGACACAGGCAAAAGACTCAGTGAGGACTCAATTATTATAATGGTTTGTTTATGAAGACTCGAAAAAAGCTCGAAGAAAAATCAGCAAGGACTCTGTTTAATGGTCTGTGGAAAATGCGAAAGCTTTTGTCCGCCAAGATTATTAAACAAACGTAATTACAGCCGGCCTTGTTATCGGAGCTGAACGGCTTCGATTTGCGAAAGAGCGTTGATGTTTAATTTGCATGTAATTCTAAAGGCAGGTGTCACAATTATAGAAACAGAAAATAAAATAAAACAATGGGTGATTGACAGAAGAACTTCATTTGTCGACATTTCTTGCTATTATACGGGGGACCCCTATGTAGTTACAATTGAAGAGAAGACACTTTACTGAGTGGATGGTATAAATCGGAAAGAGATGAAACGTATTAATAGTTGAGGGTGAAAGGACGACTCAGGATGAACGAAATGTATAATAAAGATTTAAAATAATTTTGAAGACGATAAGCTTATTTATTGATATTATTATTTTTTTTATACACATGTTTTGGTCCTTCGAGTCGGATTGAAGAAAGAACGATTCCTGAATTTAAAGAAGGGCCAAAAACGTAAGTTTGCAGCGATCCAGGGAAAACCGTAACCAATGGAATAACGCAAAGGAACATCGTACTGGCAAACACAATTTTCTTGCTCTACAATTAAAGTCAAGTAAGCAACCAATTTCTATTTCCTATTTGTATCTACGTTGAAAACAATGAGCGAGATAATTCATTTATTGTTTATTTTTTATAATCAATAATGAGTTGATAACACGATTAATTTTAAATCGTGCAGTTTTATTTTTATTGACGAAACATCGTCCATTTTTAGTACATTTATACAAGGGAGAGTCAAAAAGTATTGTCTATTTATAAAATACTAGTTTACTGACGTATTTAAAGCTATAATTAATATAAATTGACTTTTTATTTTCCTGCATGTGGATGGTGGTTTTGTTTCACACGATATAGAAAAAAAAGGAGTCACTTTGAAGTAGGGCAAAAGTATTCTGTTGAAATTAAATCCGACTTCCTCTCTCCGGCGGAGCCCCACAAAATTCACTTTAAATTGCTTTTCTGATTCAATACGGGATAACTGTTAATATTGGCCATTATCTAAAATAAACTACAGTAATTTGAAAAGCCGAAATGCTTTTTTAATATCGATCCGCGCGCACACAGATGTGCTTCGCGTCTGCAGTTATGGAAAATTAGTAACGATTTGTTTAATGTATAGTGTGGCCGCATAGAACCGGTCGTTACGTCTACTTAACCAATCACAATTCGATCTCAGATTATGGTCACGTACGTTGCATTTCTTATGATGTTTGATGCGAACCCCTTTTTATCGTTTGTGGTGTTGTGTTTGTAAAATGAGGCACAGAACCGGATTTAACGGCGATTTCGATGCACTTACAGCGTGCCCTCGATACGTCGCTTACATTGTTAATACGAGAAGGTATTAGTAAGTATTTACCCTAAACACCATAAATATATTAATATTATTTTGCAAACTACGCTTCCATCCTATCCTTTCAACTCGCGCTTCTTTGAAAAAAACAACTATATGATAATCAAGTCGTGTTCAGAGGGTGTCGATTTAGATGTTTCAATAAATAAAGTAATAAAGGTTTTATTCATTACCAAACGGGCTCTTAATAAGCGTTTACTGCTCACCGACAATTAAGAAGTAATTTCAAGGAGCACAGAATTGATGATTCAGCTATTTGCAAACATGCGAAAGTTGTAATTAATCCGCGTTTTTGATCCATTTTAGACATCGCTCAGCAAATTAAAACGATTTCACACGTCAAAGCGCTTTTCTTGTCGAATTTTTTCAGTATCATCGCAAAACTGGAAGCGAAAGCCCATTCAATACCGTGCGATCGAAGAAAAAAAGAAGATTCGGAGCAGGCCGCGGTTGGTAACACTGATATTACGATGTCATGAGTTTCCGATAGAATGAAGATTAGGTTATGTTTGATGGTCACATACAGTTTAAATAACAGGTGATCAATATCTCTTCTAATCAAGTGACCTATGGAAATAAAACCATGTGTCTTTGATTAGTTCATTACTTCAAATGACACTTGAATTACATATTTATATTGCATTCCTATACAAAACGATAGGAATGCAATAAAAATAATTCAAATGGCATTTGAAATAATGAACCAAACAAAGACAGAATTTTTTTCCATAGGTGACTTGATTAGAAAAGATATTAATCACGCGTTATGTTGCATGTGTTTTTAGTAAAAACTAAAATTAGATAAATTTACACTTCAGCATTAAGTCAAAAACAAAAGAAAACGAACAATGAATCACTGTAATACAGAATAAACAGTGTTTGTTAAATAAATGCATTACATTTTTTCTTGTCAATTTTTTTAATCATTACAAAACTAGAAACGAAAGCCCAAAGCCAAAATTAGTTGTGACTGTAATGGCAACATTGTACAAGTACTTATAAATAAATGTACCATGCGATCAAGGAAATTCCAGATTAAAGTAGGCCTTGCATAAAAATGTTTGATTATTACCTATTATTATTTTACAGATAATTTTATTTAGGTAAGGTTTTGAACAAATCAAGAACACTCAAAAATTCCAAGGGCTACTAGATATTATTTCTATTTTATCACAAAACTGGAAGCGAAAGTCCAAATCAACGTCGTAAATAACATACGATGGAAAAAAATGATTCAGAGCAAGCCTTGGATAAAATTGGTAACACTGACATTCAATTCTAATGAGTTCTATTAGAAAATTAGTTACGTAACATATTTTTAGTAATAATAAAAATCAGTTTTAAACAAACATTTCCCAATTTGACTTTAAGAGATGCAGAATCGATAATAAAAAAATACCATTTGTAGCACATTTTTTGAAAGACACTGTATGTATTATGTCCTAATTAAAACAAATTTTGTACTTATCATTATTTAAGAATTATATCACAAAATCTTTTAAACGGACACTAAATGGCGCACAAACACTTTACGTTTCGCTATCGTTTGACAGAACCTTCGGAAGTGAAAAAATATTTTTTCACTTCCGAAGAAGCTGTCAAACGATAGCGAAACGTAAAGTGTTTGTGCGCCATTTAGTGTCCGTTTAAAAGATTTTGTGATACAATTTTCATCGGACAAGAACCAGCTTTAATTAAAAATTATAGATGAAGACTCATTAAAGAATTCCTCAATGGTGTAAGGACACAGATCAATGATAATATTTTTTATCCACAATCACATTATAATTGGAGTTTTATCCACACTTATGAAGCATATAAAGTGACCTATTATCCACTAGTGGAATAAAGTTACTTTATTCCACTAGTAGAATAATGAAAAAATGTAGTCTTAAATCAATCAAATTTAAATTACTTATTAACATTTACATTTATATTAACAGACATTTCGTTCTTCGCTTTTTTTATATATCATTTTGTTTCCGTTAATAGCAAGCTTGTAGTTGCAATCATTTTCGGAACAAGTTATGGATATCTCCTCTTGTAAAGAACGACTTGAACTAGAAGAACCTTGGATTTTCCTTGTATCCTTTCGATTCACTCTTCAGATAACCAATGAGCTTACTATATTTTTCAATATCTATGTTTTTATAGACCTTTATAGCAGCCTTCAGCATTGAATACTTCGACCACACGGATGAAATCGCTAATTTTTCTTCAAATTTAAGAAATACGATAGCATGACTTCCTCATTTATTGTCATTACCCGCCGTTTTTCTCTCCATTCATTAAGTTCGGTAAATACTTTTTCATAATGTCCTCTGGATTTTGCAGGCAATAATTGGAGAGTTGCTTCTTGAGTTTCCTCAAGAATTACTGAAGGAACTTCTCAATTTTTTGTTATAAACAATAAACAACGTACCATATAGCAACCAGTAGGTATGACAAAGCCTGCCATGTTTCATTTTACGAATACGAATGTTTTTTTAATTAAAGTTCGCTCATTCTGATTGTGATTGTGGATAAAACGTTGTATTCCATGCGTGTTTTAGATGCATTTTATCCACGCAAGAAAATTAAACGCGAGAACGAAGTTCGAACGTTTAATTTTCTTAAGTTTCTATCTAAAACACTTATACAATAAATAACTATGACGGAATTTTTTTTTTTTTAATCTGTGGTGGTTGCCCAACGGGGTCCTAAGTCATAGACTTGTCAGGACCTCAGGAGTCTAAATCTAAATTTCTGTAAAAAAACAAAACAAATGACATAGAAAAAAAAGAAACAACAAAATTGCGTCCTATCAAGATGTAAAGAATTATGTAAAAATATGAAACAAAAGACGAAATATTGAATATTAAATTTCAGTAATGTAGTTGAGAACAAAAGACGAATATGGCCGTCAAACTGAGAGGGAATAAATTTGATTTAATAATTTGTCGTGTAGAAAAAGAGCAAAAACAAAAATTATCAGTTGATTATGATTTCTCTCGTAAAATAAAAAGTAAGCATACAATTAATTTACAGTAACATAACCTACATTTTTAACAGTTAAGATCGCGACATCTTGCGGTCGATTTTTGATCTAAAACCGACTTGCAACAACTCTGAATCGTTTTATATCGCACGGTATTATTAAGGATAAATCTAAATATGATCAGGTGAAGCGCTTTTTTAGTAAAAAATAAAAATCAGCTTTAAAAACAATTTTCAAAATGCGAAAGCTTTCAGTTCGAATAAAGAGAAACACATTAACATAGCTATATAACTAAAAAATGTCTGCAATCGTGATAACGGTTTCTGCTAGTTATTTGTTCACAGATACCAGAAAAAATAATATTAAAAAAATCTTATCAGATTTCTTTTTAAATACATAATTAATGGTCTTATCTCTACAGGGTTATTCTCGCAAATGACTCATTAAAAGTTTTCAAGGAAGAAGTGTAGACAGAAATTTGAAATTTACGAAGAGAGATATTTCAAAAGGATCTCTTCCAATACCGGAAGTCGCTATCAACTCGCCTATTTTAAATAGCACGCTACAGTTTTCGATACGTTTTTGAATTGTGGGAAAATGAAACAATTTGTGAAGGCCTTGCCGAAAGAAGGAGATTTTTTCAAGTATTTTAGGTCAAAATTCTCAAAGTTATCTGACGCTAAAGTAAAAGAAGGCATATTTACCTACTGGGCCAGATATACGAAAATTGATAAACTTTGTGTCAACGATGACTGATACAGGAAAACAAGCATGGAAAGCTTTTACAAATCTGGTTGAAATTTTTTTGGGAATCAAAAATAGTAATAGCTGGCGATTTTCACGCTGATCTTAAAAAAGAAAGTAAAGAATTTTTAGAAATTCGTAACACATATCTAGCATATGGACTTCATTATACTATAGATACTTATACGAGATATGGACAAAATTCCGGATCATCTATAGACAACATGTACACAAACATCTATGACTCTACGGCGGTCTCATTTCCAGCAGGACTCTCAAATCATGACGCACAGATGTTATCGACATGTAATTACAAGGACGATCATTTACCATCAAAAAGACGGTTCTTCTCGCGGCAAGCATATGACAAATTCAGCAAATTACTTACTGAAGAACCCTGGCATACCGTATACACCGCACAAGATCCAAATTTGAAATACGACAACTTCATTCAAACAGTCAAAACTTACTTTGAGTCATCTTTTCCTGTCAAGACGATTAAAAGTAATAATAATTGCATTCACACATCTTATGAACTACAGCAAATACGTAATACTTACCATTTTATCCACGAGGTATACCAACGACACCAAAAATATATTGAATAGGTACAGAAAGTTTTACCTAAAATACGCAGAAGATGAAAAGAAAAGAAATAAAAGAAATTCAACAGGCAAATAACAAACAGAAAAGTGTCTGGAAAGTTATTAAGAGAGAACTGAATCAAAACAGAGTGACCTCCAACTACAGCAGGACCATCAAGTGAACAGTTAAATATTTTTTTCCTGCAATGTTGGCTCAGACATAATCAAGACCTTGCCAGAAACTAATTTAACAGATCACTCTTCATGAACCCAGTCACAAAAGACGAAATAGAAAAAGTTATCAACAGACTTAACCCATCAGTTACACCGGATGTAGATGGCTTCAACGTCAGAGTAATCAAAAAAGTAAATGAACATATTTCGCTATCACTTACGGATATTATAAAAACCTGCATCGTCGAGGGTGTATTTCTGCAGAAAATGAAAACAGCTAGAGTTGTACCGATTTTTAAAAAATGGGGAACCCGCTCTCTTATGATAATTGTAGACCAATATCTATACTGCCTGTTTTCTCTAAAGTATTCGAAGCTGTTCTCGCAAAACGAATATTACAATCTCTGGACCAGTACGACTGTATTTGCGAAAACCTATATGGTTTCCGTGTAGGAAAAAGCACTACTAATCCTGCAGTTTCCATAGTAAATTTCATCTGTGAAGCACTGGAAAATCATGAAACATGTGAAGCTATTTTGTGCGATTTAACCAAGGCTTCGATTATATGCTTTTCTAAATAAAATTCATCGTTATGGCATTAGAGGCACTGCCTTAAAATTATCTCAATAACAGAGAACATCTGGTGGACTTCAGAGGCGAACAATCACAACTGCGTAAAAACACGAGCGGAGTAGCCCAAGGATCACTTCTGGGTCCTCTGGTCTAACTTTAAACAGCAGAATGACGTGCAAAGCGCACATAAATCTGTTATCATTCAAATTAGCACAAGCTATATTCGCAATCAAAAGAATAAAACAACTTATAAACACCGACGCGGCAATCACAATTTACTATGTGAGCTTCCATTCAAGAATGATTTACGGGCTTCAGGTATGGGGAAGATCCGCTCATGCGAAAATCATTTTCACATTACAGAAAAAAGCTGTCAGAGCGATAGCAGGTGTTAGTTGGGACACTCACTGAAAACCTTATTTCAAGAAGTTCCAAATCTTAACTCTCCCAAGTTCAAACATTTTATCCCTATCGATGACAGCAAAAAAAAACAAAGTTCCTCTTTGAAACCTAGAGGAGAGGAAGTCAACTACAACCTGAGAGGAAACCAAAACATCAACATCCCATGTCACAGAATAGCAACCACAGAGGAGCAACATGTCAATTTGAAACTCTACAATAAAATACAATAAGCTGGAGAGAGCAACCCTTACCCTCCTTCAAGAAACAGTTGAAGAACTTTCTACAAAAACAATGCTTCTATAGTGTAGAAGAATTCATGAACTGTAAAGTTTTTATATCTTAATGTGACTCTAATGTACTGGAACTGTTATTTTTTTGTATGATATAATAAAAGTGGCAATTATGTAGAAATTGTTGAAAATATGCTAAGTAAATTTGAAAAACTTGAGTGTCGTATGAGTCTAAAGGTACATTTTTCTACATTTGCACTTAGACTATTTCCCAGATAATTTGGGAACATTTAGTGAAGAGCAAGGTGAAAGATTTCATCAAGATATCAAAGATATGGAAAAGCGGTACCAATGGAGGTGGAATGTTAACATGCCAGTTGATTATTGTTGGATGCCAAAGAAGGATGATGAACATAAGAGAAAAAGTTTGAAAAGATTATTGTAACACCGGAATTAACAAGTCGCGGGGTAGTTAATTGTAATTTAGATTTAAGAGGTATTTCATATTTATATTTAAGAATAGGTTTCAACTTTGTATTTTATTGCACTAATTTAAAATGTATTTTTAATGTCAAAAACTTGGCGTTTTTTTAAAAATATTCAACCTCCTTTTGTGGAAAATCCTGATGTGCTGGGAAAAAATTACAGCAAATTTGAAATCATCGTTTCAAAATTAACAAAAATACAGATCACAAAAGTAAACAAAAAAAAAGACAAAATCTAGATTGCTACTAGAAAACAAAACACGAATGATCAGACAAATAGTCACGTATAGAAAAGAAAAATAAATAAACATTAAAATAAAATAATTTTTAAATTTGGTGTATGATATACGGAGAGCAACAGAAAATTTATTGGGAGTAATAAATATAATAAAACTAATTAGCACTTTTAGTTGACGCAAAATTCAAATCTGATCACCCCCCCTCCCCCCCAAAATTGCCGATAAAGCCTGTAATTTATCACCACATCTTTTCGAGAGAGGAAGCCGTGTATCATTGCCATGTTATTACGGGATATAAAAATGTTGTTGAACTATGGTGCACGGACTCAATTAACACGTTATTATTCTTATTATGTCAGGGAGTAAATTGAGTAATACGCATAATTATAATAATAGGCTAAATAAAATTTTACGTTCGTTACTTTAATTATAATTAGCGTTTCGAAGGGCGAGTGTCTCAGATTGAGGCTGCAGATATTGGCTTCGCTACATATTAATATAATTTAATTTTTTTTAAAAATATATAAATAAATAAGTAATTTGTTCTACACGTCACGAAGGTTTTACTAAATAGGTATATTAATAATATATTTCAAAAATTATAGTAGTTGGGACCCAATAAATTTAAAAATGGATTTGCATTTATTTTAAATGTTTATACAGGGTTCGAGCTTAAATTCGAAAAACCCGGGACACCCTGTTCAATATAAAATGACAATGATTGAAAGTATTTAATAACTTTATGGCAGTTGTCTAAAGCGTTGTAATTAATTGAAGTTTATGGTTTAGGACCTAACATGGGTTTTAATTACAAGGTACCCATAATAAAATTGGAAAGATTAAAAGAAAAATAAATTAAAGAGAAAGCTATTGTGTGTTTTCTAACGAATCGCAATTTTTCCTGGAAGTGTCTTTTACTTTAATATTAATTGTTTGCGCGATTGCTTCAATGGAACGAACAGTTAAACAACCATTGTTTATTTTGTGGATAAAATTTACGCAGTCGGATTTCTAAAGTTTTACATATCGCGAAGGAGGAAGGAAAAAAGGGGGCCGTTAAAAATCCTCCGGGCGCAAAAACTATATTGATTTAGTTCATTGATTTGACGCGTTAAAAATTGATTGTTTTAGCGGTGAAATTCGATTTGCTTCGAATGTAACGAGGCATTGTCAACTTGGGATTTAAATAAATAACGCGGCAAAAAAAAACCGGTTCATGCTTGACTTTGATCGGTAATGAACTTGTGGCGTTTTCAGGCGGAACGCCTGAAAAACTCTTTAATTAGAATGTTTTGTAAGAACTTAACGCTTTGCTGATCTCTTACATTATGTTTCGTTTAAAACACTAAATATCGACGTGCCATTGTATATTTATTTTGCTTCGCCCGGGGAATTTTATATGCGTAAATCGCATCGCAAACAATAAAACGTTCGAATTTAATTTTATTATTTCAACCGTCTATCTACAGGCTGTTTCAAATTAAGTGTATGGGAAAGTGGGGTAATAAAAGCCTGCCTATGCGTAGTAATAACAGTGAGCACTTATTTCAAATTAAGACTTGTGTTGTTATTTTTCGTAATTTTTAATCGAGAAAATAAGTAGTCAGATACAATTTTTTAGACATACATAGTTTTGATTTCATATTACTAGGTTGTTAATATATTTTATGTTTCTAATTTTTGGTTTCTCGTTTATCAAGCTTTTTTTTTCTAATTTCCATACCTAAAATATTGATGCTATCTGGGGTAATGAGAGCCAATTTATTATTACACACAGGCGACTCTTATTACCCCTGATTTTATAAAAGTATGTTTTGTTGTTGAAGACCAACACTGTAAACTAATTGAATATGCGATTTTTGATTACTTCACATCTTGTGTTTTTCTTGATTAATTTGTCATTTCTCTTCATCTATTTCTTCATCAAACGACTGTCTTTTGTTTTATCTTATGTTTTTTCTCGTGTCTTTTTCATCAATTAATCCTAAGCCCTCATTGTTATTTCCCCTTTCGTCGTTGGCAATTAATTTCTTCTTCGTTCGTTGTTACTGATTAAAACAAAATTATCGAGAAATTATTTAAAATTTAATTTATTTATAGCGATACGTCTTTTGTTTTGCTTGATAAATTGATCAGTTCTTTTCGCAATTCTTCATCAACTTTTAGTTTTTTTGTATTTACTAATTGATCACTTTACGTCGCTTGTTTTTTATTTGTCTTTTCATTAGTTTCATACTTCCGTACGACCCCCCCCCCTATCTTCAGGAGTTAGTCGGCTGTGCTGGAGATCTTAAATTGCCCTCCTGCAATTTGCTGCCATTCAGGTAGGTAGCAAATAATTTTTATAATTATAACGGTTTTTGCTTCACACTTAATATTGAAGTGAATGTTTTCATTCCCGTATTATCCGTTTCTACACGGAAAAAAGTTTAGGAGAATACCAACAAGGCTTCAGAAAAGGAAGATCTACAATCGATGCAATACACACACTGACACAAATAATTAAAAAAAGTTACGAACATGACATAATATTGCATATACTATTTATAGACTTTAAACAAGCCTTTGACACCATAAACAGACACGAACTTACAAAAGAAATGGAAAAGATGGAAATACCAGCAAAACTTATCAGACTGACGAGTGTTAGAACAAGGGATGGAGAAATATTAACATTAACGTGAGACAAGAAGACAGCCTATCGACAACTCTCTTTAATATTGCCCTGGGAGGAGCCATCAAAAACTCAAGGCTTAATAATAAGACCATCATACAAGGCTCAACGCAGATCATAGGATATGCAGACGACTTAGCACTTATAGCAAGAGACAAACGAAGCCTAGAAAAAACAGTACTGTGTCTAGCAAGATAAGCCGAAGCCAGAGGCTTAAAAACCAATGAAGACAAAACAAAATACATGATAAGTTCACGAAAGCAAGACGCCAGGAATAATCTGAAAATAGGGAACTAGCTCTTTCAGAAAGTGGAATATTTTAAATACTTAGGAGTAATAGTAAATGGAAGAAATGAGAGAAGCATAGAAACAAGCGAACGAATTAAAGCAGGAAATTGAAAATACTACAGATTGTTGAAAGACAGAAACCTCAGCAGAACAACAAATATGAAAATATATGGAGGAGCAATTAGACCAGTAATAACGTACGCAGCCGAAACAATGTGTTTGACCAATAAGGACGAAGAAAAATTAAGAAAATTGGAGGGAAAGATTTTAGGACCAAAGAAGATACAAGAAGACCTCAGACCACTCATGAACCATGAAATAAGGAACCTAATGGATGGAGAAGATGTCACGAGATACATTAAAGTGCAAAGACTGCGATGGTTTGGACACATACAAAGGAAAGAACATGATAAACCTATATGGAAAATAACAGCCTGGACACCGATAGAAGACAGACCAAGAGGAAGACCCAAAACCAGATGGCAAGACCAGGTAATGGAAGACATACGAAAGATGGGAATTACAAACTGGAAGGAAAAAATCAAAGACAGGAAGGAATGGAAAAGAATAACGGACGAAACGAAAACACACCACAATTTGTAAGAAGCAATAAGAAGAAGAATTATGCGGACTGACCCACCGCGGCAACCGGATCTGAAGAGCTCAGGAAATGAGCGGCCCATGCCCCGTAAGGAGCGATAGGCCATATATACATATATCATGAAATTTTATTTACTTCAACAGTTGTTATTGTAATCAGAGTACTTTGGTTTATTTTCTTCCTAGTTTGGTTAATCATACCAGGTGAGCCAGAAATACTGTGTCGCTTCTTTTAGTGATAGTTGTCAACCAGTACCGTTCGCTTTTTATTTAGTACTTTCGCTTTCTTTCACCGTTGAACTAAATGTATCACCTTTGAGAAGAGTCAAAGGGGGGATTTGTCTTGAGTTACTAGGAAACAGATTTCGAAAAAATCTATATATATTGTCACGATGTCATTATCTGGGAAAATAAGTAAAGTTAAATTCATTTCGTAATTATTGCAATCATGTGCATTTCAAAATTATGCAGAATCAGCACCCATTGGAGTAGATCAAAGTCGCGTTACACATACTCGCATAAATGTAAGCTTTGCGAAATGCGAGCGTGTTATTTACATGTGCCAATTAAGATCGAGGCAATTAGAACGCGTTAAGAAAAACAAATTAATGCTGACGCCTTTTAGAACTTTGTACTTTGGATCGAACCCCGGCCACCAGAGCAAAGGAACCAATTGTGATGTAGATATAGGGATGTATAAAAGATCGACCCGCAGGCAGAATCAGGGTAGTATTAAAAGTAGTAGTAGGTAGTATTAAGAGTAGTTAGTTAGCAGTATTAGTCTCAGAGTTAGTCTCATTATTAATATAAGTGTTTAGTCAGAAAGTAATTAGTCAAGTAATTGTGAACGAGTGCGCGTAAAACCGGAGCCAAGCGAGTGAACTCTCCACGAGCGCAGGGCTGGCCCCGGGCCAGGCCCTTTTTCCCCAAGTATGTTAAGTGATTAAAGTAAAGTCAAGTAATTAAGTTAAAATTTAAAAGGTTAGGAGATTAAATAAGTTCGATAAGTTTAAAATAAGTGAAGTTAAAGAAGTAAGGATGAGCTTAGAGTTATTGAGTATTAGTTTAAAGTGTCGGGAGCACTAGGGGGTTGGTAAAGAAATCACCGTGATCGCCTTCATTAGATAACTTCGGTTTTTTTTTCACACAACTGCCTTTATTACATACCCATCTGACATGTCTACCTATATCACTCTTGCTAACTGTCTTTTTTTCTTTTGTATTCAGAATGGCGCTAAATCGCTATACAAAGCGGGAGATTTAAATTAAGAATAATTCTCTACAAAAGTAAAAGGTTAAATAAGTTCGTTGAGTAAGAATTATGTTTAAAATAATTATAATGATTAAATAAAAAGTAATTTAAGGACATTCTCGTAATCTTAATTCGTAAAATAATTCGTTAAAAAATTTAAAGCTATTTCGTTACGCGACAATATTGTCGGACAAATGTTTCGGCCTCAGTAGAAGGCCATCTTCAGCATGTACCAGACTACAAAATACAAATAAACCATAAGTTACGAACAAATCAGATGTAAAGTTTACGTACCTTAAGTATAAAGTAAAGCAGAAGTACAATTGTACAACATGGTTGTAAAGTCACAAAATAAACAAGTTAAAATGCAAGATTAAAATAATTGTAAATGGGGACAACACAAAGTAGCCCCGAGGGGAAAGTAAAATTTGTACTTAAAGGAAACGTGTATTACAACGTAAAATGGCGGACTGAGGTTAAAAAAATTCTTTGGCAGTAAATTATAAAGTGAAACATGCAAACAAAATAAAATCCTAAGAATCTTGCCAAATAATGTTCTTGAAGAACTCCTCCTGAGGACAGGTGTAGTTCCCAGAAACATAAACTTGTGAAAAGCTACTTCTTTACAAGTGTACACACTTGTATTATAAGTCTTGTATCTTTTGAGAAACAGGCCACTGGACGCAAGATGTCATGCGTTCGTATAACTTCGGGACGCATGCGCTTAGTGCGGATTTAGTGCCTACGATTTCAACCGAACGCATCACATCTTGCGTCCTGAACGTATCGTGAGTGTTCTGCTTAAGTCATACTAATTTTTTTCTCATGCTTGCTTGCTTGTTAGGTTTTTTGACTTTCTCGAGTGCAGGGTACTTGCCGTTTTCATTAATTATCGAATTTTTAGTGTCGTTCCATATTTTTTAAAACACATTAATTCACCTTCTTATCTCAACATGTATGCTTTTTTTTAAAGTCCATCCAGTTTCAGTGTTTCTTTTATTAACTTTTCTTTTAAGAAATCTAACCTATTCATTTTCTAAGTATTTATTTTTTTTGTGAACTCTTTCTACATGCACTGTATTCTCTATTTTCAAGAGTTTTTTAGTTTTCACTTTTTTCTGTTAATTGTATCGCTCGTACATTTTTGTTTCCTTTAGTTCACTTCTATTTTATCGTTCACATTTTCGGTTGTCTATAGTTCACTGTACTGTCCATCTATTTTTCTTTATTTTTACATCGTTCAAGCCACCAGCTGTATAAGCTCGTCGGGGAGGTGTTACTTAAAAACAAAAATTTTAAAAACAACAATTTTTGTTGACTTTCTTATGAGACCAATTTCATTTCTATCGTTTAAGATAAGGTTTTAAAATTATCTAATTTTGTATGTATTTAAAATAATATTTATTAGGTAACTTTTTTTATTAACAGTTAGCTCTAAAATGCAAGATAATGGTACTTCTCTCTTGAAGCATTTTCATGTTTTCTTAGTTTATTAAGACCCTGTATATCTGATGTAATTTATTTTTTTTCCTACACTAGTAGAAAATTCAATTTTACCGGCTCATCAGAGAGGAGAAAGCGAACGTTTCCACGGCTAGCCCGGCAAAATGAACATAAATGCATAGCCGAGAAAATAATTTACGAGGCTTTACCACTAGGTGGCGCGACAATAATATCTGGAATGCGCTCTCATCGACATCAAAAAATTAACAAACTAAGTTTTTTTTATTTAATTCCACTGGTATTTAGTTTTAAAAAGGATTAAAATTATCAAAAAGAAAAAAAAAAAACTCGGCAGCGGTGGGATTCGAACCCATGCCTCCGAAGAGACTAGTGTATTAAACCACCGGCTTGACCTCTCGGCCATGCAAGTACACGTAACGCTGTGTTTTAAAACATCTATAATAATTTTAATAGTAACTCAATTTTAATATTTCTACTTCGAGAAAAAGAACGTTTGTGTGATATTAACAAAATTAATTATAATGTTGTGTAGGAAAAAAAATAATATGTAAACCATGGCGGTAAAACAATTTTCGAGGTCTCGAGAAGTGTGGCCAGGCTCGGCTTCTCGCCTCGCCTGTCCATATCTTCTCTCGACCTGGAAAACAAGCACTTTACCGCCTCGGTCTACAATATACTATTAATAGCAGACTCGTTAATTCGACAAACAAATTTTTTTTATTTAAGAATGATTGACGTAAAATCGAAAGTAAAGGTTTTGGTCCTCCTGTCAACTCCATCCATGGACACACTGTATATAATTTCTTTGGTGCGTTCATTTCACTTAATTCACTGTTTTCTTTTCCAGTCACTTTCTAGCTTTCTTAGGCTCTTCATTTATTTCCTTCGAGATTTTGATTTGTCATTTTCTTTCATTTCAATTAATTTCATAAAATGTTCTTCTCACTGAATTCGTCTTCCTCAAAGTAGCTTAACTTCTTTAAGCGCACTTAAAATTCATTCTTTCTTCTCAACCATTTTTGAATTTTTAATTTATTCCTTATTTTTTGTTTAATAAAATCTTTACTTTCGATTTGATTCACTTGAATTCTTGACTAAATTTTCATTTTATTTTCGTTTCATTTTTTTACAAAAATCCAATTTATAAATGAACGCTAAGATGCGTAAAGTCTTAATTAATTTGATTTGAATTATTATGACAACACTATGACATTCTGTACATGTCGCCCTCGGGCTTGAGGAGTTACACTCGACAAGACAGGTACTGGCTATCTGAACTGTCGTACTATGCCATGGCTTTTTATATGGTTCTTTTCAAAGGTCATTTCGACCATGTAACACTCCGGACTCTGATTCATCGTAATCTTCTGCGTTAACAAACCTTGCATCATATGCTGTTTACGTAGATGGAATTCTGCGAATTTGCAAAGGGCAACCATGTCTCATCTCGGCCAACGTTTTTGATAAAGCGAGCCGCTGTTGTGCTTATTTACACAACCTTTAGGTGGGCGAATTTTCCGTGATCGCGTTGTATTGAATTTAACTTACGTCCTGAGCTTAATAATTATGAAATGCTCGATTTCTTACAGTTTTACCTTACAGTTGATTTTTTTGTCTTCATTATGACTAATAAGTAATACGTATAAATTTAGTCAACGTGATTATCACAGTTATCTATGAAAACTAGCGCAACTGAGACTTAACTCAAATGATTGATTTCATGTCAACAAATTGTTAGTCAATGTTTGAATAATGTTGTTGTGAATAAGTTTACAAGTATAGTTAGGTCCATCCGGGGACACACTGTATAATTAATAAAAATTAATTTTCCATAAATAAAACGATGAACAGTTTCGGCTTCAAAATCATGATTGTATTTTACGTAGGTGTCCGTATTTCACGTTTTCTTAATTAACGAAGCGTTTTAGGTCATACAATCCAAAAAGTAAAATTAAAACAACGAAGAAACAAAAGCAAATAATAAACGTTTTGTTTTGTTTTGAGCACGCACGTACATACATGTCCAACTGAAAAATGGGGACAGCACAAAGTAGCCCCGAGGGGAAAGTAAAATTTGTACTTAAAGGAAACGTGTATTACAACGTAAAATGGCGGACTGAGGTTAAAAAAAAATTTTGGCAGTAAATTGTAAAGTGAAACATGCAAACAAAATAAAACCCTAAGAATCTTGCCAAATAATGTTCTTGAAGAACTCCTCCTGAGGACCGTTCAACTGATCGTTTAAAATATTAAAATTTTTATGCAAAAATATTTGTAAGTTTTCAGCAATATTTAAAAAATTACCTTTTTTAAAGTTATGGAGAGACTTGATGTTACTCTTGGGATCAAAATCATGGGAAGAAAAGATTAGATGATTAGCAAAATTAGAGTCAGATTTCTCAAGTTTGAAGGATCTAATGTGTTCCTGTTTGTCCTATATACAGCGTGTACCAAAAAGTTTTATACAAATGGAGGAAAAGTTTATAATTAAAAAATAAACACTTCAGCAATTGTTAGATAATTTATTTTTATAAAACATTGATAACCTTCCTTATAAATTTTTATCTGGGAATATCAATAATCTACAAGTGTGCATAATTTTTTGCTATTTAATCACAATTTCAATGAACATTTTGCTCTCCACTACAGTTTGAACGTATTTTGTACCTGATTATGGATCTACAAGTCATGCAGAGCTTTTTGTAAAGAATAGTTTTTTTTTGGTGAAATGTAAGATAAACTTTTTCTCCATTTGTATAAAACTTTTTGGTACACGCTGTATATGGCATTGCAGGAGTTACAGGTGATAGAGTAAACTCCACTTTGTTCTAAAGGATTGGTTTTATCTGTAGTGTGGGATGTCATAGATTTTAAGTTAATTTTGTTCGAGAAGGAAATTTTTAAGTTATTTTTATTAGTATTTTTGGAAAAGTAGTTTTTGATTTTTAGAGAAAGGTGGGGTATATAGGGTAGGCTAAGAAAAAATGTGTCTGTATCTTGTGGAGTGTCAGTATTGTTAAGAGTAAAATTATTGTTGTGTGAAGTAGTGTAATTGTTGTAAATAGTTTTATTCAACAATTTATTCTTAATTCTGAAAAATAGGTTTTTGATTATGGATAAAGGAAAGTCCTTGTTGTAAGCGATTTGTAGTATGGTGTTTATTTCTTGTTGGAAATCTGTTTTAGACATTGGAATAAGGAAAGCTCTATAAAAGAGGGAGTTAAAAATAGCTAATTTGTGTTCTAAGGGATGTTTGGAATTGTAAGATATACAGGTGTCGGTATGGATAGGTTTTCCGAATACTTTATAAGATAGAGAATGAAGGTGTTTGTTGATGATAATGCCGGGAAAGTTAATGGAGCTGTTAATTTCGGTTTCACAAGTGAACTTAATTTTGGGGTGTAAAGTAAAGAGATTCAACCAGAGGGGGTGGACCATTGAAGATAATTAGATTGTCGTCTACATAACGGCAGTAAAAGGAGATGTATTGAATGAAAGGGTTATTAGAATTGAAAATTTGCCCATGAACAAATCTGCAAGTAAAGGAGATAAACCAAATCCCATCGGTTTGTTAGTAAAATTTATTATTAAATTTGAAAAAATTTTTATTAAGAGTGATTTTTTAAAAGTTCTTTTAGACACTCGACATCCGTATCAGAAATATCAGAGTCAAGAAGAAGTTCGTAGATAATGTCCAAGGACTCGGAAACAGGAACTGAAGCGAATAAGTTCGAAACATCGAAACGAGAAAGCTGTTATTATTAATGTGGATTTGTTTAAGTTTAGTTAATAAGTCCTTGGGAATTTTTAATAGAAAATTTGGTTTTGCCACCTTTTATTGAGTTCAATAGAGTAAGTTGTTTATTTGAATAGGAGTTCCCATTGAATGTATGAAATACCATTTATATACAAATAAATTTTTGATAAAGGTAGATCGTGGAAGTGTAAATGTATGTCTAATCTACAACACCAAGCAGTTTTTGAAGTTAGTGAGACTTCAAGCTGTCAAATGTGGCAAATTAAACTTCAATTTTGCTTAACTACTCAAGATAATAATGTAATAATTTATCTTCCATAGCCTAACTTTATCAAAAGCTTATTTGGACACATAGTATTATCACAAGATGTAGTGGGGAATAATTCATGAATTTGTGGCAAATTCAAACAGGCGACAATATTTCTGGATCACCCAATGTGCATTGCCAAGTGAAACAGTTTAAGTATCTTGATGGCTCTGTATATTTCTAAACAAATGAATCAAATGCTTTAATGGAGGGGGGGGTAAATTCTGTTATTTACTAGCAATTAGGACTTACGTAAAACGTTCCAAATTAAACATCCTTCGTAAATTATAGTGGTTATAAGTAATAATTTGTGGGATATTTTCACGTGACATTCGCCGTAATATTTAATACGTTCCGTGGAAATCTATTATTACTATTAGGAAAATAGAAGACGCGGATTTTAATGAAGACATAAGTTCCTCAATACCGGCAGCAAGAAGACGACAAAAAGCCATCTAGACGTTCACGAACGGGCACAGCGACGAATATTCTCACAATTATTATAACATTAATATAAGTAATAAATAAGAGGGAACACATTAAGGATAATTACAAAGCCATGTCTATTTGATTGGCAACGGACACGAAACGAGATTTTAGCCTCCGTTAGTTGACATGTTTAATCGAAATATTTATGACGACCTGAAAGCACCAGGTATGTATTGTATGTATATACAGTTAGTTCATATTTTAATAGCTACATTAAAGTCATATTTTCTTCAAATGGGGGGCGAGTTCAAAACTTTCTCAATTCCTTGAAACCACATTAAAATCCCCTTTCTTTTTAGATGATATTGACATAGTATACGTTTTATAATAGTTCAAGTCCCATATACATTCCTCCTTTAACCGAAATCAATTAGTCCTGAGCTGATGCATTATAAAATTTCAAGAATCTCAATAAAAATTCTTCTCGGGGGTATTGTGGGCCGTAAATAATTTATTTACATATCGTTCGGATCGGGCGATTTCCGAAGGCAAGAAAAGGATAAAGGCTAATGCATTTGAAAACATTTTAAGTGGAAGAGGAGTCGTCTCCTAATAGGATTACTTCCGTCGCGTGCCCCCTTATCAAGATTCCTCCGAGCAGGCCCCGGCCACCATGCAGATTACCGAACATTGTCCGAAACCGGTTGATTTAGATAAACAAATTTCGGCCCGCGCCCGCCGTAAACGCGACAGAATAATAGACACGAAATTATTGCGCGTTTTTAAACAAAAGGATAAAATGTCTGATTTATGAGGTGCATTAAGGTGAAATGTGAGCGATCGTGTCGAAGATTAGGTTTCGTTGGCCCACATCGAAACGATCACTTTTAATGTTGGTGGTTTTGTATGGATTTTTTATGGGCTTCGCTCGATAGCATAATCGCGTTTTAAATTGGGTTTTAAGTGCTAAAATCAACTTGGAATTCATTTTTTCTTTTCAAATAATTTATCTCATACTGTACCTATAATAGTGGAACAAATTATTAATTTTGAAAGGAACTAATTTATTCGTTCCCGTCAAATAAACTGCAATTAAGTTTTCATGAAGTCGTCTAACCCGAAAAGAACGGAAACGCAACGATACTAATAAAAACTAATAATAAGCAACAGCAGCCAGCAGCAGCGGCAATAATTTCATAATAACGAATCAACCCCCTAATTATGAAGTCCGTATACATTAGGCCTCTAACAAGGGTCGTTATGTCCAATCACACGGTACTAATAATCCCATTTCCTGATTTATACCATCAACAACCCTTTATTACGGCTAAAAGGGGCCGACCCCCTAAAATAAATTAAACTAGTTCCCGATTATTTAACGTGGTGCATGCACATGCCTTTTTATTGATTCGCGATGAAACGGGTCGGCGAGTTTCCGCTGACAGTATTTTGGGGGGGTATCAGTTCGACGTTAAACGAGTTAGCACTTCTTGTTTGATCAATCTCGATAGATCAATAGCGAGAGCTTCTATATCACCACCCGCATATACAGGTGTCCCAGATTTTTCATTTCTTTTGCTGTTGTTTCGTTGTTGCCCGACTTCTTCTAGACGGAATATAACACTGAAAAGTTATAGAAACAACGACTTCTGCGTCTTTCTTCATTTACCCTCTCCTTTCTTTCTCTTCTGAAATTTGTTTTTTCTGAGTTCTGGTTCCCCATCTTCTTTCCTCTAACGCATAGGTTCTCAAACTAATTTCGTCTACCGCCCACTTTGAGAATCAATTATTTTCTAGGGCCCCTTAAAATTTCAAAATCATTACTTTAATAACTTTAGTTAAATTGTAGCCTGCCATATATGAGTCTTATCTTGTTTCCCCCAATTTTCTCTGTGCCCTTTACCGCCCCCTGTAGGCCTCTAGCGCCCACAAGGGGGCGTTATCGCCCACTTTGAGAAAGACTGCCCTAACGTAATGAAAACCAAAAGATGGCAGACCAAGAGGAAGACCACAGAGCCAATGGGAAGATGAAGTGGAGAGAGATATAACGACTATGGGAATCTTTCAATGGAAGCAGCAAATACAGGATAGGAAGAACTTAAAAAAAATACTGAAGAGGCCAAAAACAAATACTTTGCTGTAAGGAACAGAAAGGGAAGAACGTGGAGTGACTTACCACCAGGAAATGAGTGAGTAAAACTCTAATTTAGAGCGGAGATTATTCCTTCTGGAATGTGCAGCCCTATACAATACAATTTGCACAGATTTATCAAGTAGCCAGATTCCCTGTAGAGAAAAAGGAATTGATATTAACTTAAGAGTGAGATGGTAAATACACCCGCCGTTTCAAAAGCATTACTCATTCTAAGTTACGTGATCTAGGCTTCGAATGACATCCTTGTCGGATACATGAGCTAAAATTACTCACAGATATTCGCTATTTCACTCACATGCTGATATCAATCGAGAATACAGGAAACATAAGGCACTGTCTATCTACGACCTACCAGATCATTGACAATTTGACAGAGGTTAAATTTGATTAAACTTGCCGGAAAGAAAATCACTAGAAAATTCGGCCATTTTAGTGCAAAAACGTGATTTCTTTCTCTTACACATTAAGCACATGAATTGCGGTACTGCATAACAGCAAAACAGAGGCGAGAATTGACTCACTGGTGTGCGTGAACGCAGAAATTAAACTCGAAGTTAAAGTTAACACAACTGAGGTTTTATTAAACAAATCGAAACATACAGCACTTTACACAATTTCAAGTAGCTTCTTAATTTATGCTTAAATTAACTACGGTAAACGCAGCGCAACACGTAGTTTGAAATTCTTCCTCGCGATTTAACTATTCACGAGAAATGAATAAGATATAAACCGATCGATTCGCAAGACGTCAGATTAAATTAAAGTTGGAATACCTAACGTTTTGACAGCGCGTCCAGTCGTGCGTCAGAGTCAACGTTACCAACCGAAGCGCGATGGCTGGTGGGTAGTTACGACGCCCTCTGTCGTCCGCGGGTAGCGTCGACAATCTGGTTCAAACTGGATCCGCTTGGATCGTCAAGTGGCTGGTCAGGTTTCCACGATCGGGCCACGGTACATTCACAGGGCAGAATCGACACCGGAGAACTAGGCCTAGAAGCCTGGACTAAAAGCCTGCGCCAGAAAACTGCGCCCAAACAGAAAAGCCTACATAAAGGAAACGATTTCGTTAGCGGCCATATTGGGTTGTCGTCGGCGTTCGTCGTTATATTTTACCTGAGAATTTTTAAACTCCAGGTTTAAAAAAATTTTAAACGTCGGAGTTGTCACCTACTCTTTCGGGATTCTTCTCAGGGCATCTAAGGGTCCTTTGTATTTTTCACTATCACCGGTCAACATTTGCAAGGCAGACTCCTGATCCTTGGTATGAGGCTTAAAATTGTCCCCCAAATTCGCGCGGTGGTGTCAATTAACGTTTCCGGCACAGCCGCTGGTAAACTTCTCCTCCCAAGGAGCAAGAATTTCAGTATTTCACAACACACGTAAAATACGTTAACACCCAACCAAGGTCCGAACACAAAAAGGACAAGAGAGACGACTTGAAGATGGTGGTGGCCGCTAAAATACGGACGGTAACCAACGGCGTTACCAGAAAGCTGTCACGTGGTGTGCCACACGAATGAGCTTCGAGCAGTAAAGAGGAGGGACGCAGGGTAGCCACCTGTATCCAAACGCGGTTCATATATCACTTTGCCTCCGCGTTTTCTTTGGCGGGAGATTTGAAACGTAACAAGGACTTTCTTTAATTCGCTTTTTTTTTGTTTTCGTCTTTTTCTTAATAGTTCTTTTTCTCGTTTAACAATTTATCGTCTTTTATTGTTTTTCCTTTCACTTAGAAATCTACTTTCTTTAAACTAATGCTTGAATCAACTTCCTATTTTTTTTTTTAAATTTGCTTGGCCCTAAATTTTTTTCAAACTTATCATACAGTTCCTTTCTTCTATTTTTTTTTTTCAATAGTTGGTATTTATTTTCACTTATTCAAAAAATTTCTTGATTTTTGTTTTAAATTATTTTTTAAATAATAAGTACACAGCAACTTTCTATTTTTTAGGCACCGGAATTCTTTAAGTAGGCCGGCTTAATTTTTTTCTGAATTTCCTTTTGTCGATCGTCATTTGTTTTTAATTTGGTGGCATTTATTATTTGTTTTTTTTTTATATTCTCTTTGTTTTTTTTTTATAATAGTAAATTGATCGTTTAAGTGAGCAATTATTTTTTAAACGAATTATAACATACAAGGGGAAGGAAAGCAAAAAAAAGCAGAAGGAGAAGGAAGAAAACAGAATTATAAAAGAAAGAAGTTGGGAGAAAAGGCAAGGACTGAAAGAACAACGTCTAAGAGAAGGAAAAAGACGAAATCAAGAAAGAAAAGGCAAAGTCGCAATGACTTCAAACAAATTAAAGCTTGGAAAGAAGAAAAGAGCGAAGAAAAGAAAGGAATTCCCACATAGTTAAATTGTCGAAATTTATCAAATCTGATGTATGTAGTTCTTTTCTATAAGATTTTATATTTTGGGAAGTACTTTAAAAAAAAATCTTTACACTCTTGTTCTTTTTTTTGAAATTTATTTCCATATTGCCTGTACGTCCAAAGTGTATATATTTAATGAGTACCTGCATCATCCTTAAAAGGGTAATAAATTGAATCCTCGTTCGTGCGTAATAAGTCAGAAAGAAGAATTCAATCGCCCAAACGTTTCCAAAAAAAAAATTATAATAATAATAAATTAGATGGGATTACGAAGTTAATAACTATAGATAATAATTAATACGAATTAACGAGGACGTACGACATTTGAAATTTTAATTGGCTCTTCAATTACAAAATTACACCGCCGTCAATAAAGAGTAATGAATCCCCCTTAATTTCACGGTATAAATTATTGCCGGGGAAAAATCCGACTGCGTGTTTCTATTCAAGATGGCGATTCTTTGTTTCTCATTTACCGACCAATCCGTACACTAATTGGCGTCTCGCCCTCGGCAATGTTTTCTTATTCTTGATTAGAATTTATTACTGGCGTTTCGCGTTTTAATGCCGTCGTCTGCCTCGAATTAACTTTATTATGATTTCGGCGTGGAGAGAGGGCCCCGGAATGAAAGGGGGTTTCACGTCGGTGCCATTAACGCAGAACGCCATATTTATATTACGGTTAATTATGTTTATGTGTTTTCATTAAGTTTCTATTAAAAGATGTGTGCTTTTTTTCGTCGGCCTCGTTCTTCCTTTGCTTAATTGTAATTTATATTGCGATATAAATCTCGTGCTTTGAAGCTGGGGCCGTTTTAATTCCCCCTTTTTTGATTTACTTACTGTCTTCTCTCTAATGAATTAATAGCGGGAAATTATATTAGTGAAACTAATTAAATACTTTCTGTTTTTAATGCATTTTTCTAACTATTCATAATGAACAAAATAGAAAAATAGTTCAGGTTATTTTGTTACCCCTGAAGAATGGAGAAGAAGTTGTTTCTCAAATCCAGTCAATTTGAATAATAATCTAATAAAATAAATAATGGAAGTATAGTGTGACACAAAAAAAAATTGTAACAAGCGAGTTTGATACCTGTATAAATAGTGAAAGTATATTTCTCCTTAATTATTACCGAATGAATCGTTTATAACCGTCAAGAATCAACATTCGAAAATCAATCCGCCAAAGGGGGCCTTAATAAACCCCACAAAAGTAAATAATAAACCATTCTTAAGGCTCGATACCAGGAAATAACAAGAGCCTGCCTCATATTTAACAAAATACATTTCCCCGAATCGCATTCACCTCGTACATTAGACAAATAAACAATAGAAAATTATTCAAAGAAATACGCCCGAGAGGTAGTTAATTATCGGTTTATCACGTAAAGCGAGGCGTCAGCAACACTGTAATAGCTCGGAGGACTAACAAGCTGTTATATTGCTTTATTGTTATAACCTCCAGTTTATTTTACAGGTTGGTTTGTTTAATTGGCCGTATAAAGTCATTATGAAATGATTAGCATTGATTAAAAACTTTGTGTTGGGAACTCTTTTATTATCACGCTCTCCCTCTCGTGTTTAACAGTTTCATTATAAATTTTATGTAATCTCACCTCGCATGGTAATCAACGGAGGTACGACGTTACATAAAAACAAATGATTTTCTAAAACACACGCATGTAATCATTTAAAAAAAAAACAAGACGGAAATACTTTGATAAACTTTAATATGTACATATATTCTGCCTTATTAAGAAGTAGGAGTAGGAATTCATTTTCGCTCTACTTTAACTTTAAGCGAATTGAACCAATTCATTTGGAAAAGAGTGTATGTACTCATATTGCTCAAAATATACGTTTTGCTCAAAATTTTTTCTTTAGACAAACAAAATAAAAACAATTCAAAATTTATTTTCGATCTTGATTATGAACATAAAACGTAAAATGAAACTTGATGATCACATTTTACATTTACACTCTCAATTTTTGACAAATTAATTTTAATTTATAAGCAATTTATTTTTGATTCAACGTTTACTTTTAGCCGCAAAGCAAGAGCTTTAATGCCCCGCAGTGCTTTATTTAATTACCAAAGTTTCCGAACAGCCAGACACAAAAGCTCTCTCGACTGCATTCGAGATAATTGGCGTAGTAATCGTTTATTAGCTTTTGTAACAAGAGT
This sequence comes from Dorcus hopei, assembly GCA_033060865.1. Taxonomy (NCBI): domain Eukaryota; kingdom Metazoa; phylum Arthropoda; class Insecta; order Coleoptera; family Lucanidae; genus Dorcus; species Dorcus hopei. The sequence goes on from CM065422.1 coordinate 11,420,728, forward strand.
TGAACAAAATTTTGATGAAATTAATGCTCACAATTAACGCCGGCACGCAGGTCGAGCACGCCAAGGGACTATTCGCTCGTTAGCTCGATGATTGTTGTAATGGGGCTCGTTCATGTAAGGCATGTTGTTAAGACATCGATGTCTCAGATTTAATAGAAATATGTAAGTTTTTCCACAAAAAAAAATTACCTAAGTAGTTAAAGGTCGCTTTCCTCGAGCACTTCAATGCATATAAAATGTTAATAGATTAAAATTAAACAAAGACAAAAGCTGCCTTTGCCAAATACTTGGGTTGGAGTTAGAAAAAGCACGAAGTAAACGAACAACGAATGTTTCACAGCCAACTTGACGTCGGATTTAAAAAACCACTCTATATAATCAACAACAAAATATATAAAAAAGTTATTTTCACAATTACAGGAAGTAAAATATGTATAGCAATATTTATTCTTAACTTAGTGGATGAAACCTCATAAGAAAGAAATTGAAGTAAAATATGTACAATAGGTACAGTCTAGTCAAAACTCAGACAATAAATAAAAGCGATAATGACAAAATAATAAGAACGAAACACAAGAAAAGAAAACGAATTACAAATGAAAGAAAAGCGACGAAACATTTGATTTTTTCTCGCAAACTTTGCACAACTATAAATACATATACCGGCTGTTTCAAATTGGGTGTGCACTGAAGGGATCTCCTAAACCATGAGAGTTACAGATTCGGTTAAATGGAAGAAAAGTTGCACCAGTCATTGCTTAATTCGTATCCATTAACAGAATCAATTTTCTCTTAATTGTTCTTGAAGTATTGGTGAAAATGTAAAAATATCGATTTTCTTTTTTCCTCTGTAACTCCCTTATTAAAAACAGTTTAGAAATTCTGTCTTAACTTTCTACAGGTACTTTTGGATTCTACTTTAAATAGGGGCAGTAGAATTGTGGTCACACGTTTCGTCTCTCCGCGACCATCCTCAGTTTACATTTTTTAAATATAACGTATACCTTTTTATTATCGTATTTGTTGCCATTTTTTCTCCTGATTGTAGTGATATATCACACTTAATTGTTGATATTAATTTGAAGCTTAAATAATACAGATTTTAATATGAAAATTTTATTTAATACGTAATTTCAAATATTTAGTTCATTTTCTTAGGCATAGTGTAAATTTCAATTAATTATTTAATATCTGTCTCTTTAGTTATTGTATAATAAATTCTTTTAACGGACACTGATAGTGTACATTTGTAGTATCCGTTAAAAGAATCTGTTATACGAGATAGTTGTTGACGAGGCTAATTTTACAAACAAGGGAATATTTAATAGAAATGTACATAGATATTGGTCCAGGGAGAATCAAAAAAGATTTCAACAAGTGTGACCACAGATACAATTCTCAGCTTAAATGATTGGTGTGGTATTTGGCAAAATAGAATTAATGGTCCGATCATTTACGAAAATCATGTAACAGCTGAACGTTAAATCGATTTTTTAAGGACAACATTGGAAAACATTTTAGATTACATTCCTCTAAATCATATTATGGAATTGTAATTTCAAAATCATGGAGCACCAGCACATAATGCTGAAATAACAACAAATTATTTGAATCAAACTTTTCCTGATAGGTACAAATGGACCTGTCGCGTGGCCTCTAAGATCACCAAATATTAGCCCTTTGATTTTTTGTTGATTGATTGATTTTATTGATTTTTCCTCTTCCGACATTTGAATGTTAGTTATTAATATTTAGTAAGTAAAAAAAGTACTAAGGAATAAATTTACTTATTAAATAAATCATGACGAAACTGTATCAAGCTTTTTTTATCATATTTTAACTTTACTTGAAAAAAGTATTAATTGTTATACATCACTGCAATCAGCAGAAAAAATGCTATCGAATAGAATAATTAAAAGATATACGTTGTATTTAAAAAATCGAAACTGAAGATGGTCGTGGAGAGACGAAACGTTTGACTTCAATTCTGCCACCTCTATTCGAAGCAGAATAAGAAAGTGCCTGTAGGAAGTTAAATCAGAATTTCAAAATTATTCATAATACGAGAGATACAGAGGAAAAAAGAAAATCGACATTTTTACATTTTGATCAATATCTCAAGAAGAAATAAGAAAAAATTTATTCTGTGAATGAATACGAATTAGGCATTGATTTGTGCAACTTTTCTTCCATTTAACCAAATTTGTATCTCTTACGGTTTAGAAGATCCCTTCAGTGCACACTCAATTTGAAACAGCCGGTATAAACACGGGGAGGGCAGAAGGCCCATTTCTTTAAAAATTGGCTTACATGAGACACTTTTTTTCAAATAAAACATAAGCGCTGGATTTCATAAACGTCACTTAACTTTAATCATCGATTAAGAATAATCATTCCTATACCTTCAACACATGTAACCATGGCAACGTTTACTTTTAACGGATGATTAAATTTAAGTAACGTTTGTGAAATCCGCCACTATACCTTCAACACATGTAACCATGGCAACGTTTACTTTTAACGGATGATTAAATTTAAGTAACGTTTGAGAAATCCGCCAAAGACGTATTATACTTTTTTGCTGTAAGAATACACGACGTATCCCCATAGGAAAATATTAACAATGACATTGTACAAGTGCGTAATAAACTTGGATTAGAGTATGAATGCCCAATAAAGGCTTTACTTGTAATATTGCGTAAAAAGCAGAGTTTATTTTTGTACAAATATAATCAATTTGTTCGTCCCACCGCAACTTGTTATCAAAATAGCACCACAAAAACTTTGTGTCGTCGAAGGGAGATTTGAAATCAATTTTAGGACCATTTAATTTGTGTAATTTTTTTTCAGACATCGTCATACGTCTTGCTTTCTTTTTGTCTTTTGCTTTTATTTTATCTAATTATTCATATTTTGATGTAATTGCTTATAACTTACATGTGTATCTGCACTGGCGAAATGTGAGTGTCAATAAATAATTAGAAAAGAAACAAATTTTTACTTGTAGGTACACTGATAAAAATGGCAGTAAAATTACACATGTTTTTACATAGAATATTGATGTGATTTTATATAGATTGACTAACGATTTGAATTTTACATAAAATTACATTTATTTTTCCTTAATTCTTGTAAAATGTTGTACATTTTACGTATTAATAGTAAACCGTAACTCAATATTACAATAATATGTAATTTTAATTTGAAAATATTGAATTATTTACACTAAACTATTGAAATATGTGTATTTACAGAGAACGCGTGTAAATTTTCTTAATGATTATAAGTGTTGTGGTAAAATTACTAGAAATTACTGGAAAATATAGGTAAAATAAAATGCATTCTGTAAATTTACGTAGTTCCCCTGGTGAACACCACGGAAGATTACCAAGAATGTGTAAAAGTACTGAATAAAACATATGATATGGAATTTTACACTTCACTTCTAACAACTGTAAATTTACTAGGAAAATCATAGGTAACAAAAAACCAACGTTTTTCTTAGTAATTTTACAGAATAATTTTTATCAGTATACCCTATGGGCACCTTGGCTCATGTCTACTGCACCCGCTGCGCTCCCAATTGTTACGCCATTGCCATTTACAATGTCGAATTTTTATTTCACTTTTTTCAGTTGGCAACACTGGCACCATTATAACTATCTCGTTCGGTTCCAGAAACAAAAAAGAATAAATATTCATTTAAAAGAAAGTTAAATGTAGATATCTAAAATTTTTAATTGATTAAAAGAAATCGTTAACAAGTGCAATAAAAGAAAACTTAACAAAGTCATTGAGTAAATAATAGAAATGTTGTACACTAACGCCATCTATCGGTTACTATTACTATTAAAAAAATTATGTCATTAGAACATTGATTAAATTGAACTAAGTCGTCCCAACGTAAGTTGCGTTCGAGAATTATACGTCGGATGCATCTGGAGCATATAATCTCATCTTTCTCAATCATGATTTTTAACCTATTTTGTATCTCGCTCATCCGTTTAAAAAAAATCTTGTGTTTATATTATTTCCATGACAACAGGCGATCTTTTCACACCCTACTTAAATGTGAGATGTGAGAGATCGCCTGTTGTCATGGAAATACTATAAACACAAGATTATTTTTTAAACGGATGAGCGAGATACAAAATAGGTTAAAAATCATGATTGAGAAAGATGAGATTATATGCTCCAGATGCATCCGACGTATAATTCTCGAACGCAACTTACGTTGGGACGACTTAGTTCAATTTAATCAATGTTCTAATGACATAATTTTTTTAATAGTAATAGTAACCGATAGATGGCGTTAGTGTATCTCCCCAAAATATGTTTCTGCTTACAACAAAAATTTTGCTTTATTTTTTCTACTTCTGCTATTTATTGCTTCCCTCTGTTTCGTGTTTACAAATCGAATTATAAAAATAAAGAATTAAATCGATCAAATTTAACGACAACAGATGGCGCCAGTTTTAATTTGAATGTCAACGTGTACTTCTGTCTACTATTGTAAGGTGTTTTAACAAACGCGGTTAGTGGTATTTGTATAAAAACGTTTAGTAGCTAGTCTATTCGCTAGATGACGTCAGTTACAACCAATTTTCTACAGTCAAATAATTCGGCGAAAATTGCATAGATTTTGTTTAAAAAAGGCCTAAATATAAAATAATTAATTTTGATTGTTTTACAAAATTTAAAGTTATTATAAAATTAGAAACAAGTGAACTAGAAACAAAACAGATAAAATGCCCAATTGCCTTAACTGGATCATTTTTAAGTATAAATTTAGAAAAAATTGATTTGCCTGCCATCTATTGGAAATGAGTACAAGAGAAAAGAAAACGGTTCGGCAAATACGACATAGATGGCGTTACTGGGTTTATTTTAAAAAAAAGTTAAAATATAAAATAATTTATTTTGATTGCTTTGCCAACTTCAAAATTATTACAACATTAGAAATAAATGCAAGAAACAATACAGAATAATTCTATATGACATAATTAGATCATTTTTAAAAATAAAATTAAAAAAAAACTTTTGCTACCTATTGGAAACAAATGTAAAAGAAAATAATTTGGCAGAAATTGCACAGATGGCGCCACTTAGTATCTTTTTCAAACGCCTGAGTTAAAATATAAAATAATTAATTTTGATTGTTTTACCTAATTTAAAATTATTATAAAATTAGAAACAAATGCAGTTGAAACAAAACAGATAAACTGCCTAATGCCCTAATTGGATCATCTTTAAGTATAAATTAAAAAAATAGAGATGCTGTCATCTATTGAAAATGAATGTAAAAGGAAATGATTCGACAAGAATTGCATAGGTGGCACTACTAAAAGCTTTTTAAAAAAATGGTCCTAAATCAGTTAAAATACAAATAATAAAAATACATAATTTGACTGGTTTACCAAATTTAAAATTATTATAAAATTTTTAAAAATTACAGAGAACTGCAATTAAAACAAAACTGAAAAGTGCTTAATTAGACCATTTTTAAATTAAAAAAAAATTGATATGCCTGCCATCTATTGGAAGTAAATCCAAAAGAAAATGACTCGACAAAAAATGTATAGATGACGTTACTATTAGCTTTTTTCTACACAGTACCACAATCCATATGCTTAATGTCTAAGATAAAGAAACCACGTTTTTGCATTAAAATGACCGACATTTTAATTTTCTTTCCGGCAAGTTTAATCAAATGTAGAGTCTGTCAAATAAAAATGTAAAATCCCCGAGTCTGTCGTTGTGATCGTAAGACATTTAGATTTCCCGCCAATATTTTGCACTAAAATGGCGGCTGATTGCGGTACCAATTTTCTTTTCTGGTTATAATAAAATTATTACTTATTTTTTAAAAATTTCTTTGATTGCTTTCTCTGTTTCGTGGTTACAAATTGAATCTCGAAAAAGCTTCTTTAAGCCTACCTCAAAACATAAATGCTTACTTACATGAAACGTTTTTAATAGATACCCGAAGAATAATTATGACAAATTTGTTTAATAAAAACCGTAATTATTATAAATTTAATTTCCCGTCGAGGTATCAGCTGTTGAAGGCCATTTGCATTAGATACTTCGAAGTATAGACGCCGATTTACGGCAGGAAATTGTTATTAATAAATAATTTATTGAGGCATCAGGAGGCCTTAGAAAAATCACACAAGTTAGAACGCGTGATTCGAACCCGCATCCTGCTTGATTTCAGCCAGCTGCGACACTTTCAGGAAAACCAACACAAACACAAAAAGAACTGGATCCAAATTATGACAAGCAATGACAAGATTTTTTTTTAATAGTGACTGATTGCATTTGCAAAATAACAGAAAGGAAAATGGGATCTGGAATAATAAAACTGCAAGCATTAAGTCCATACATTAAAGCGAAGAAGAATTTAGAAGGAAACCACAAAATTCAATAATATTAAAAGTATTTAATCGAAACGCCCAATATGATTAATGGGCGTCGATAGAATTGCAAATTTTCACAGTGTTCTTAAAATATGGGAAACACTCGACAGGATATAAAAGACGACAATGACTCCTACTATTAAAGGACGTTTACTTAATTAGAAATACAAACCGTATCGATCGCAGACAATGTGATTGTTGAAGCGTGTAACTTCCTGTCGTCATTGACGATTTCTTAGTAGACTTTACTCATTTGTTTCATTTCGTTTTTTTAATTAATTAAATTAGCACTCGTACAAATTTCATTCAATTCAATTATCCAAATTGATAGGTATAATAATTAATCACGTTCAGATCCTTCTACAGGGTGTTACTCGAAAGACATTTGTATGTGCGTCCTGAAATGGTAAACGTTGCTCCCCTTGCATGTTTATAATGCAGGACAGTGTCTATTAATTTAGTTTCTATGTAAAGCAATTTTTTGGTTTTACGCCGGGAATAATTAATTACCCTTATCGTCACGCAAGCTGCAACTACGTACACATTAACGCCCCGTTTGTCTGACCCTATAAAATTACTATTTGAACGAACAAAAAAAGAGACACGCTTAAATAAATATAATTGGAGAATTCAACACCGCATTCATCATAATCTTTTTTATTTTTCATTTGCCCCTTTAGTATTTGAACCGGAAGTTTAGTTCAAAATTTTATTTACTATTTATTTATTCGAGTAAAAACGTCAATATGGCGATCGTTATTCAATACTTTTCAAAACTAAATTTATGCCGAACCGTGAATACTACCATGTAGAGTACCTTCAGAAACAGTTGAGAGCCACGTGACTTTCTTATGGTATGAATTTGATGATTTAAATTTATTCGCAGTTACACTTAGCCCGTCAATCATTTAACGCATGCTTTTTTAATTACTGAAAAATCTGAAAGCTTACCCTAGTCTTAGTTGCTTATTGTTCAATTGACGTGCGTGGTTTTGTAACTGTACACGTTTGGGTTATCTTCATCTTATAACTTCCTACGTGGTGTCCAATATTTGAAGAATTTGTCTTAACGGTATTACCACACTGGCGTGTTTGGTTTCACATACTGTAACCACTATTAATACACAAGAAAGTTATGACATACGTTTGAGAAAAATATACCGTTAGTTTTTACAGAAAACGTTTGAGAAGCACTGGCTTAGATTTAAAGCCCGGCTGAGAGGAGTTTAGTACTATGCGCAATAAATGAAACAAACAAAAACAAAACAAAAGGCGATGCGCTCTTGTAGGTTTCTAATTTTTGAGCAAAGCCATTGAAATTTGCAGAATTAATTCCTTATGTGACGAAGAACTTACAGTATTAATAAGTGAAACTTATTCGATTACCCCCTGTATACACCAGTCACGTGGCCCTCGATTATTTCTGAAGACACGGTATAATCGGTCATGATTCTGTTCATTCTCAAACCAAATCAACTTGTTAACGTTAATCAATAAAAAATAATAATCTAAAGAGAGACTTAAAACTGTTTCTATTTAATGTTGTACCTATGTGCTCTTAATTTTAAGGGCACGTACGTAAGGGAGTTGTTCAGAAAATTGCAAACGTTTGGCAACAATGGTAGAGTTAGATTCAACAACTTTGCTAATTTTCTACTACTATTTTTTTATTTATGAACTTGCTTTCTTTATATTTCAAGACAAACTTTTTTTTTGGAATTTTAGTCAGATTTTGTTACTAGTGTTTCATCAGTAGCAATACCCTTAAGGCCCGGTATTTCACTCACGGTTTAACTTTAATTTTCAGTTTGCTCCCATAGTAACAATAATTATAGAAACAATTATTCCTATGGGAATAAACTAAAAGATTAAAGTTAAACTGTATCTGAAATACCGGGTCTTAGGTCCGGTATTTCAGTCACAGTTTAACTTTAAACTCCAGTTTATTCCCATAGAAACAATTATAAAAACAAATGTTCCCATGGGAATAAGCTGAAGATTAAAGTTAAACTGTGGCTGAAATATCAGGCCATAGTCTATTACAACCAATTATTATTTCATTTTTGTTTTCAAAAATACGTTACAACTTTCATTATCCCCGAAATGTTTATCTCCATTTTAATTCATTCCTGTTCACCCTCCCTTTACATCGCACATAAAGAAAATTGCATCGGTTGGATTATTCGAAGGCCTTTGCTACAGTTGGTCATAAAGTGCTTGTGCTTAAAGAAGAAAAAACTGAGTACGTATAGTGACTTCAGAAATGATTTCATCCCACGTTATCAATTTCAATTAGGTTTAGAAGTGGCATCACTGAGAAAAGTGGGAACGCTGTTTCAAATTGCCGTATATTTGTCATTGACATTCGTGGCTGTCTGTGTTCAATTGTGTTTAACCAAGCAACGCCAGATACATTACATCCTCCAACGATTTAATACAAACCACTGCAGTGTTACCAACAGAGTACAATGTGTCACAGAGTCACGTGGGTTGAAAACATTATCCATTATCATTATTGATGTCCCTGTAGAATTTTGTTATATGTATATAACTTATTTATTAATGACATATAGTTTAAATCGAAATGCAAAACGTTTCTGCTTGACGTACAGCGACAGGGAAGGGACTATCATTACAACAATTTTGCAAATTTAAAATTATTGCAAAATATTATTATACTTTGACTTTATGACCTCGTTTAATGGGATGCGGTCATTGATCATTGATTGTATCATTTACCGCTTCAAAGGTTTTATTATAGACGTATATGAGTTAATTTTTTTTTTGAGTTAGTGGTGACATTGCAACAGTGTTAGAAAGTACCTATTCGATTAGTATACCGATTGTTTCATTGAAACTTGAAAAAAGGCAGAAATGGCTGTACTACAAAATAAAGGATGAATTGAAGGTTGTAACACGCAAGCGATCATGTCTGGTTAAGCCATGTCTGGTTCAGTGTTGACAATAGGCTCTTGCAAAAAACTCTGAAAATTTAGCTTAAATAATCACTAAAAAGTCACTAGAAGCACTAAAATCAAATGCGGAAAAATCAACTGCGCTTTTACTTTGTCGAATGTATTAAATATTTCAATATTCGTAACTTAAGCGTTTCAGGTTTGGCAACACTGGTCTCTGCATTAAAAGACCGTCGTTGAAATTACAAAAGAAAAAGTAGAGTTGATGGATCTTGTCAAGAACAAACAAAAGACGATGATCGATTGTTTAACGACGATTCGAATGTAAGAGGACATTTCGTTTTCACTTTTGCGTTAAAAATAAATTAAAAGCGAATCGATTTCTACTTTCTTTCTTCATAAAAAAAAAAACAAAACACAGTCAATTGCCAAACAAAAAAAGGAATGGGAATCGATCGTCATTCTTTTTTTCTTCGTTGTGTTCTTTTGGCCTCTGTAAATTGCCCAAAACGGAGTTTTTGCAAAAATGTAAAAAAAAAACTCCTTTAGACTTATTTTTGATTTAAAAAAGAACTGTTTTTATGTTTGGCTAATTGTTTTATGACGTTTTATTACGACGCTAATTATTATATGACGCTTTATTATAACGCTAATTATTTTTTGACAGATGTCAAAATGACATAAATCAATTGAAATAATTAATTACATATTTATTTTCTATATTCCGTTTTTTTTTTATAATACCTGACAAATGTTTCTGAAGTTGGACCTCTTACCTAAATGTTAAAAAATGTCAAAAGTTTTAGTTCTAAGTTAGCGATAAATGCAGGGTTCTAACCGAAACCATTGAATTTTTACAATGATAGGTATAGGCGCAAGGTTACTAAAGAGAGAAGGTTGTCTGGTAAGTCGTGGAGTGACGCGTCATTCAGTAGGCCACCTATTTGTGTATATGCATTAAATGGGCCTACTGAGTGACGTTGAAAGTTACCAGGCAACCTGTCTTTTTAGTAACCTTGGCATAGGCGGGTAGCAAACGGCGTCACGAGCGCCACTAGCTGTAAATTTATGTAGGAAAAGGTAGGGAAAACGGTCGTATCAGGGTTGGCAACACTGCTGTCAGCTGACTCTCAGTACTATCACTGGAGTTACAAGCTCGTTACAAGAACGATCTTTACCTTCCATATTTTAAAACAAATCGAGAAAATACTAGCAAGCACATTCAAATCTTCTTCGAAATGATATACAAAGTGATCAAGAATCACTGTTTGAGTTGGCAGTGCTGAATTTTATTTTTAAATGGTACAACTGGAGTTACTATCGATTGTTGACGACTTGACACCGCCAGCCGTCAGTTTACAAGCATCATTTGACATTTCAGATTCAAATTAAAACGCTAATTTTTATTCACATAACCTAAAATCTTTTTGCAGCTCAGATTACGTTAAATAACCGAACAAAACATATATCCGGTTGCAGTGCTGCAAAAAAATGCTCTTAATTGTATTGCCAACTCAAACAGTTATTCTTGATCACTTTGTAAATGGATATAACGTTTCAAGTCGCGTCCTACAATTTATGTCGCAACCTCCACCAGGCGGCGCCACCAGGTAGCTTGGCTAGGGGCCTATTACAGAAAAACTTTACTTACTTTATATTTTCATTAAAATTGAAATGAAACCACCAGATTTGCTATGAAATCGGTCACGATGTCACTAAATTTTCGACATGTCTGAACTTAATAGAAATTGTCTGAAATTTCAACCAGATGTAGTGTCAAAATTACTAAATTGGCAACATTGGGCATAAGTTAACAGTGTGGTTAACAGTTTACAGCTTTTGTCGGTAATGAAGAACTCGATTTTCAAACTGACGAATAAAAGTTAGTACAAAATTTTAAAAGAATAACCAAATTAGTTATTATTAATTTTACAGATCTGTAGATATATCACTAAGCCGGTCACAAAATCACTAAATTTGTCTGAAATTTCAAAAGAAAGTCACCAGATCTACTGTGAAAATTCCTAAATTGGCAACACTGAGTATACGTTTACATGTTTCGTTGGTAAAGTACAACTCGATTTTCATGCTTATGAACACTACAGAATTTAAAAAAATGACTAAATTAGTTATTATTAGGTTTGTTCCATTGCTCAGGGCTTCAAGTTCAGAACCGTTCAAAATCGTACTGAGCATGAGCAGAGCACAAAATTGGTTATAAATTTCATACTGCACATGACTTGATTTGATGGTTTGATTTAAGATCTGAACCGTATCTTAAAATTCTGTCAAATGGAACAGACCTATTGAATGAGGATATCTCTAGGTATGTTACTAAACCAGTCACAAGATCACTAAATTTACTAAAATTTGTTAGAAATTTCAATATCTAGTGTCACAGTTACTAAATTGGCAACATTGGGCCTAAGTTTACAGGATTTGTTGGTAAAGAAAAACTCGATGTTTATGCTGGCGAACAAAAGTTACTACAAAATTTTTAAAGAAACTAAATTAGTTATAATGATTGCGATCTGTATATGTGTCATTAAACCGGTCACAAAATCACTAAATTTGTCTGAAATTTCAGGAGTGTCAAAAACACTGCATTGGCAACATTGGGCATAAATTTACAGGTTTCGTTGGTAAAGGAGAACTCGATTTTTATGCTTGCGAACACTACAAAATTAAAAAAATAACTAAACTAATTATTAAATGAGAAAATCTCTAGATATATCACTAAACCTGTAATAAAATCACTAAATTTACTAAAATTTTTCTGAAATTTTTTCAGAGTAGCCAGTTCTAGTGCCAAAATTACTAAATTGGCAACATTGGATATAAGTTTACAGAATTTGTTGGTAAAGAAGAACTGGATTTTTATGCTGGCGAACAAAAGTTACTGCAAGTTAAAAAAGAACTAAATTAGTTATTATTTAATGAGAAAATCCCTAGATATAGCACTAAACAGGTCACAAAATCACTAAATTCACTAAAATTTGTCTCAAATTTCAACAGAGTCGCCAGATCTAGTGCCAAAATTACTAATTGGCAACTTTAGGCCTAAGTTTACAGGTTTTGTTGGTAAAGAAGAACTCGATTTTATGCTTGAGAACAAAAGTTAGTACCTATATAATTGAAAAAATAACTAAATTAATTATTAAATGAGAAAATCTCTAGATCTGTCTATCACTAAACCGGTCACAGAATCACAAAATTTGTCTCAAATTTCAATAGATCACTGTCAAAATTATTAGATTGGCAACAGTGATCGGGCTTGGTATAATTTTAAACGATTCGTCTACAGTCAGAGAAATTAAAATAAGTAGGAAATGCGCTTAATTTTCCAATTCAATACGAAACAAACAGTATATTATTATTATTAGGTTGACTGAAATGGTTTTCAAGCAGATTTAATTCACCTTTTCCCCATCTCATTCTGTTAAGTATAAAATGTGTTATGTATAGTATGAGCATAAATGATTGAGGACAAGTTGAATTTCCCGCGTCTCTATCTAGTAATTTTTACTCTTTGTGTGTGGCCGTCCTGAGAAATTAATTTTTGTTCAGTGTCGCCTGTGTAAATTTTGCAGCCGGCTCCAAGAATTCATAAGACAAAATGGGGCGCGTTTGCCTAATATACCTGTCAGTAGTTATTGCCGCTTCTTGTATTTAAAATAAACAAATTACTTGCCTATTTTTTTTGTAACCTATGCATTTGACCAACTTAAGAAAAAATATTGAAAGGTGGGAAATTCAACTTGTCCTCAAACATTTATGCTCATACTGTATATCGTCGCCTTACCTTCAAAACCTCCTAAGTACATGAGGTTTTAAAAACTTTGGAATGAATAAACTTCTTATTTTCGCGTGTTATAAAACCGTACATGTCTGAAAAAAATTGTGCGTCTTATTCTTATTCACTAATGTTATAGGCTTTATTGGATTCAAAGTTGTAAAGAACTTCATTTTTTGAAGAAAATGGACTTAGAAGGTTTTCAAAGTAAGGTGGCGACATGCAAGAAAAGAAAAACGTTTACCCCTTTATTATTATCATTATTATTTTAAAAAGAATTATTTTTTACAATTTGATTTTTTGTTCAAATTTAAACTGTATTTAATCCTTTATAAATGTAGGTCGCAGATGATTTTAATATTTAGCTAAATTAAAAAGAAAGATTTAAGAGACACCAGTAAATGTTTTAACAATTCATTTATTGTTTGATAATAATTAATTAATGTTTTTTGTTTGTTTATTTCAGATTAGATCAAATCTTTGAAAGTAGTTGAGTATAATCTAACAATGATAATAATAATAATAAAAACTGATCAAACAGAATTACAATTTTCTTTTTAATGTACTTTAGACTTTCTCTTTTGAATCAAGCCCAGTCATTCAATAATAATTATTTTTTAAATCGTATTCCACTTTGCTGTTTTTCTTTTTTCAGTTAAACTAAACTTTGGTTCTACGACCCCCTTTTTTATATATATTTTTTGGGCCGTGTGTCCCTTAATATATAAGGTGATTCACGGAACGCGTTCATTATAAATTTACGCACTTGCCTTCGTTACTTTTTTTCTGAAAATTTGTTTTCTCCCACTGCCGCTGGTGCACTTTTTAATGAAAATATTTTCATAGTAATTGAACTTCCGGTTGTACCGGAAGTCGCTGTCAACTTCATTATTTTAAACGGAATCATAAACTTTTTGCTTGCAAATTCAGGATCTACAGGTAATTTTGAATAGAAAATTATAAGATACCCCTGTACCTAAATGCAACCGTTTTTAATTTTGTAAATTTTTGTACTTTAGCACTCTTTTCTTTTTTAAACTCATACTTTTTATTTCACAAAAATGTGGAAGATCTAATCTGCGCCATTTCAAAGAGGAACCTTTAAGTAATGCGTTGATGTTTAGAAAATGTCCTAAAAATTGGCGTTTGTTCAAGCTAACTTCAAGTCACCAGTTATTCACATTTACATAGAGCCTACTACGCAATAAATTGCGATATTTACATTGACCTTCATATATTTTTTAAGAGAATCCTTATAACTAGATAACTAGGGTCGCCGAGTGGCTTAGCGGTCTAGCCTACCCGACTTTGTAAGTCGTGTCGCTCAGCGGCATGGGTTCGAATCCCATGAGTAGCCATGGATGTTTGTGCTTTAAGACCCAGCTACATACAATTAGATAAATGCCTGGAATGGCTAAGTCCAAAAGGCAAATATGTGCGGGTGCTGCGCAAAGCAAAAATAGCAAGCAAGCAACTAGATAACTAACAGGTTTTGGTATGGGGTAAGCTAATACAAATCAATGCACATTTAAATTCTGCATCCGACACAGTAAAAATATACAGGGTGTTCCATTTCAAAAAATAAAGTTTTGGTGACTTTGAAGTTAACTTAAACAAACGTCATCTGCCGAGCACACTGTAAATTTTTAGGACACTTTCTAAACATCAACGGATTACTTAAAGGTTCCTCTTTGAAATGGCACAGATTAGATCTTCCAGATTTTCGTGAAATAAAAAGTATGAGTTTAAAAAGGAAAGAGTGCTAAAGCACAAAAATTTACAAAACAAAAAATATTTCAAAAACGGTTGCATTTAGGTGTAAAGATATCTTATAATTTTCTATTCAAAATTACCTGTAGATCCTAAATTTGGAAGAAAAAGTATATAATTCCGTTTAAAATAATGAAGTTGACAGCGACTTCCGGTACAACCGGAAGTTCAAATACTTTGAAAATATTTTCATTAAAACGTGCATCAACGGCTGTGGGAGAGTATAAATTTTCTGAGAAAAATAATAAAGGCCTAAAGTTTTAATGAGCGGGTTCCGTGAATCACCCTGTATTTAAAACAATTATAAATAACTTACCTTTTTGAACGTCTAAAATTTCATTGTCCTCACTCTTCTCCGATCCATCTGCAAGATCAACCAAACTTCTTATAGAAAATACTGATTTTGCTACCCTCATCTTACAATTGTCCTGAGCTTGAAGCTCCCTCGGCCTCGTGCTTAAGTCCATCTCAACGCAGTCACCACCACCACTATCCATCCCGAACCTTACTCAAAAGCGAACGCGCAATTCCGACGACGACGACGACACCACCAAAAAAAAGACAAGAAACTATTTTCTTCAAATAACAACTTTAATAATAAATTAACAATTCAGAGCGTTCCGTTCCGAATGTAAGTCACCTAGAAAATTTATTGCCGTTTTATTTAAATCGCCTGTACATAATGTCATGAGCTTTAGCTAATTACTACAGTGCAAGTTTAAGATTAGATTGCAGAATTTTACACGCAATTATGTTATCGCGTCGAGTGAATAGTTTCACTGTGGAACGTGTACGGTGCCTCGCAACTAATTAGAATATTTTCGCTCGGAAACGAATCCAGGTAAATAAAACGACTTATTTATTCGATAAAAGCGAAAATAATCAAAGCTAATTATTCTTAATTAAGCGCGCTTATTCACCCGGGCGATATTTTCGAATAATTTACGCGCCCATAATTCAGTCGCATAAACGGGGGCATTACGGCAGATATGAACGTAATTACCGGCAATTTAGATAATTTATACATACACAATAAGCGAAGGAAAGTAAACTTATGAATATAATCGGGGGAAGGGGGGGGCTTTTAATTGTTTACTTTTAATTTCGTTCGAGCGATAAAAATATAGCTTGCTTAAAAAACTAACGCGCAGACGAAATTAATCGGCTAAATCATTTTATTAAATATAACAATTTTGGTCTGCTTCACACAACACACTTATTAAACAAACAACTTCATCCTGCATTCATCATTTAATCAGACTAATTAATTTTTAATTAAACTCGGGGGCTTTTGAATGCGTTAAAACTTAAACACCACCTTCCGTAGAATATTTTACACGCTCAAAAACTCGCGCGTACTTACAATGTTGAACGCAAATGAGGGTTGCCTTTTTTTTTCGTTGGCAAGAAAATAACGATCCTAATGGTGAAACGTTGATAAACGAGGAAATATACAATGTACTTATCGGGGCTCTGGTATGGCAAGTGCTTGGCTTTGAACTCGTTAAAATTTTAAAATTACGCAAATTATCTTATCCGTACAGGCGCGGCCATTTATTTTAATGGGCATATCGTTTCCAAAAAACCTACGGAAATTGTTTGTTTTAATAAAACCTCGGCCATTTTGTTGCAATACTTGCGTAAATAATTCGGCTAATTTAAATCGCTCAATAACTCAATTATGTAAAGAGCTTGTAATAAACTTCGACAATGTTAGGTGTTTCTAAAAATAATTTATAGTACCTAGGTTTTTATTTAATAAAAAAAAAATGTTATTAAAGTTTACTAATAAAAGATAATCGAGGGAGCGTCTGTTAAAGTTTGGATAATTGTGTTTGTTTGCTTTTATTGTTTCTAAAGCTCTAATGTCATCAGAAATCATCCAAGGATTATCAGGTTCAGGAGTACCAACTTGATCAATTTCTAATACGTCAGTATTTCCGCATCTGCTTTACACTAACTACCCTATTTCTTGTACAAGATTTAAAGTTCCTTTTTTTATTATAGGTACGCCGACCGTATACGTCTGACTTGACAAAAGCTGCAAGGCTGTTTCAAGAAAGCTCTTTGACTTATCGCAACATGTTTAATAATTATTTCACCAATTTACCAGCCACGTCACTAAAAAAATATTAATCATTCTACCAAATGGATGCCTTTCTGCAACTCGCAAATTGACAAAATCTGAGTTCTTCGGGCTATGAATGTGTTAAGCATTTAAAATTCTACTGCAGAATAGATCGAAGCCCCAAAATAATGGTAATAACATCTATTGGCCGCTGAACCAACCTACATTCAATAGAGGTATATACATAGATCTGCAGAACAGAACCATATGGGTTGGTTCATTTCTGCATAACATTGTCATAACAATGGCAGGGTATAAGAAAATACTCAGTAGGGACACTTAAACGTCAGTGTCTAAAACTACACAAGTATACAATAGGCCTCAAATTGTTTAGGAATTTTAGAATTGTTCAAAACTTAGATCACTGTTTCCTCAGTTTGACCATAACGTGGGTTGGTTCCTTTCTGCAGAAAGTCGTCCAAATGGATAAGATAAGAACATCAACTTAATTAACAATGAACCGCGATTGCGTTGGAAATACATATGACCAGGATGGAAAAGACAGAGTGCCCAAAAGCGCTTAATGGCAAACTGGAGGGCATCAAAATAAAAGAAAAGCAAAAAACATCACTTTGAGCCTACAAGCGGTAAAGGAAATTGATGGAAAGACACAGCGGGCGAAAGACAAAAAGAAATCCAGGCAGAAATCTGGAAAGCTTGAGGTCTAGAACGCTTAGCAGGAAAATGCGAGGCATCAAACTAAAAGAAAAACAAACATCCCTGTAGGAGAAGAAAGTAAAAGAGTCCAAGTCGAACAGGAAACGCATGGCGGCAATGCAAGGCATCAAATTAAAAGGATAGTGAAGAAATTGTTGGATCGATTGCCCATGAGCCATGCTAAAATATGCCTTTGGTAGAAGGAAGCGAAAGAGAAAAAGGAATCCAGTTGAAAACTTAGAAAGTTTAAGATCCAAGTCGTACTGGAACGCATCAAACTAAAATAAAAGCGTAGAAATTGATGAAAAGACGCAGAACATCTCTTTAGGAGAAGAGAGGAAAAGAAATAAAGCAATCCAGGGAAAACTTGTGAAACTTAAGGCCCAAGTTGGACTGCATTGCCATTCAAAGGACAGAAAGACTGTAAGGCGAATTGAAAGCAACTCGATACATGAAGACGCCCTCAATAGACTCAAACTAATTTAAAATAGTTTTGAAACCCGCATAACCTTCTGCCCTAAAGAAGAAAGAGCATGGAATCTATCATCGTCGTGTCCTCCATGTTCTGACATGTCTCTGTTTATTGCATTTTCTTGTTTAGCTTTATCAGCTCTGTTTTAGGCAAACATTCTTCTCTGAAGTTGCTCTGAAGTGACGCATTTGATAAACTGGAAACACTTCTCTAGCTACCTTTCTGGCAACCTATTCATCCTGTGCCGTCATAGAAAGGCAACTAGCGAAGTGTTTGCCACTTTACATCACATCAGGAAAGAATGCTTGCCATAGACAGAGATGATAAATCTAGACCAGAAAAAGCAGTGGACAAAATGGAAGGCATTAGTTACGGGTTGTGCGTGAGCCTTCCTAAAATAAAACAAAAACATCCCTTAAGGAGAAGCTATGGACAAATATGGACAAAAATGAATCCAGACAGAAGCTTGGGAAGCTTAAGGTCCAAATTTGAATGTGGCGTCATTCGGAGAAAAAGACCGTGAGGTGCCTTTTCGCTTCTTCAGGAAAATGAACTCTTCCCTCGCCAAAATTTGATGGTACATAACCACAACAAAAACGAGCTTTTTGTTACAGTGTTTCGATTTTCCTGATGTACCGTCCTGTGAATATGTTTTAGGCCAGTAGTATTTAAACTTGAGGAAAACTGTTTACGAGAAGTGGCAGTGGCAGTTCAGAACCGTCATATGCACGTCCAATCATTATTACTTCAGTGGGCAATCGTATCCTGCTTGATAAAATCCTACGTTCAACAAATTACATCTTGATACATGTACAGTCGCAATCATAATTCATGTCGCTTACAGAACATCGTACCCATCTCGTTCAAAACTATGAACGTCGAATGCATCCAAATCTTACTACTCAAAAGTGAATTCGGGATGTCGTAAATTATTTTTTGCTTGGAAACCACAAACAAAATGTCCGCGATGAGTTTTTCTGTAAAGGTTATGTCATGAATTATGATTACAAATATACAAGTAAAAAATAATAATATTTGGTACGACCCCTCTTGGCTCCCTTTACTTTAATTCAATTTAGCATGATTTCAAGAAGAATATTGCGTTTAGTTATGGTACAGAGTGCCATCTCTGGTTGAATAAATTATTTATTTTACCTTAATCAAGTAAATTATTTGTTTCACACTCTCATCGATTTTTTTTTGTGCTAGGATTTCAAAGTGCCACAAATTTCAACGCAAACATTTATTCATAATAAAAATTACTTTAAAGCTGGAATCTATAAGACAATGAAAGTCATTGGGTTCGTTCATTTGTTCTGCACTTCTACAGTTTTAACTCTTATAGGCCCAGTTTTACAATCGTGGAATAAGTACTGTTCACCGAATGTCCTTTAACGTTCCTCCATATCTACGTCACACCTACGTCACGTTATTCTAAGAATAATGCTTATCCGACGATTGTAACATCGAGCCTTACTCTAATTTTCTCACTCCTACTTACATCATATTATATAGATCTCACTCTCTCACGACCGGCTGGTGCAAAAAGTGTGAAAAAGTGCAGAACAAACGAACACACCTTTTGAGAACCAATTAAGTCACATCAAAGATATTTAAATTTATCAGATAACATTTATTTTATAATTAAAGCTGGTTCTTGTCCGATGAAAATTGTATCACAAAATTTTTTAAACAGACACTAAATGACGCACAAACACTTTACGTTTCGCTATCGTTTGACAGCTACATTTAATAAAATAAAATATTTTATTAAGTTTAAAATTAATTTTTAGACTGTATAAAAACCAAGGGAAAAGATCATTTACTTTTTCAGTTTCTATTAACAACCTTGTTTCTATTGACAACCTTGTTTATTTTGACAAGCTTGTTTATATTTTTTCACTTCCGAAGAAGCTGTCAAACGATAGCGAAATGTAAAATGTTTGTGCGTCATTTAGTGTCCGTTTGAAAGATTTTGTGATTTATTTTATAAGTAAATGAAATTCTGAGCGCCGTCTATAGGTTAGCGGGTAAAATATTTTGTTTAATTCATATCAATTCAAAAGCGCCTTGTAAGTAACTTCGATGGACTGTCGAAAGCACCATCTTTTAACGAACAATTGAAGTTCGTTGTGGGACAGAGCGCCATCTTCGGTCGAGTAAATTAATTATTTCAACTCCACCGTTTTTTGAGCAGTGTCAACAATCTCGAAGTAAACATTTATTTATAATAAATTTCACCTTAAAGAAGGAATTTATAGAACAATGAAAATCTTTCAAAGTTAGTTTAAGATTTACATTTATCAGTTGTCGTTTAAATAAAAGAAATCCTAATCGCCATCTATAGGTTAGAGAGTAAATCATTTTGTTCTAATAAATTTTATCTTTTAGTCTCTAAATCCAGTTTTTGTTAAACAAACTTTATACAATTTATGTTAGTTCTAAGCATCTTGGAAGTGACTCCGATATAGACTGTCGAAAAACGCCATCTTTTAGCCAGCAATTAAAGTTAGTTGTGGTACACAAGATTTTCAAGTCAAGTATAATTAGTAATAAATTGTTTTTTTTTAATTACAAGACAAATACTTGGAAAGTAATTTTAATTGTTTCCACCTTTTCAAACAGAAGAAACACAGAGGGAAAAAAGAAACGGAGTTAGGAATTACTTACCAGATGGCGTTGCAAATTTACCGTGGAGTTATTTCTGATCATTTCAGTTTTATTCGAAAACTTCGAATCCTTACTTTGTTTGATTTTTCAGAAACTTCAACGGCCCGCAGCGATTCAATTTAGCAATGCAATAAATAATTAGTAGCGCCATCTGTTGTTGCGAAAATTCTTTTCGTTTCGTTTCTTTTCGTTTTCGAAATTCAAATCGATTGTATATGTTCTTACTCTCGCCTCGCTTCAAATTGAAACATATTTGAAATTTTCTTCGATTATAGCCAGAACTAGTCAGATTAACAACAGCGCCATCTACACAAAACTAGCAAAACTTATAGTATTTTTTTACTTCTCATTTCGTAAATATCGTTCAAGTAGTAAATTAAAAAAAGTGACGATGATTGAATTAAATGAATTTCGCAAGTGCTTTTCATTGCAGTAAATAATTAGCAGCGCCATCTATTGTAAAGGAGAAGAACGATTTTTTTTTACAATAAAAAATTATTTTGATTTATCTCTTGTCGTTTTCGAAATTCAATTCGATTTTTTGCGTTAGTTCTTATCTTTGATTGAAAAATGTTTAAAATTTTCTTCGATTATAGTCAGAAATTAACAGCGCCATCTATTCAACGATAACGAAGTTATTTGCAAGACTTTGATTCTCAGCTGTCATGGAACAGTCACATAAGAGTCCATTATACCTAAACTTTCCAATGCTATTAGAAAAGTCATTCAAATAACTGATATCTTAAAATTGTCTACTACTGTTAATTTGAATCCATAATAAGGTATGGATGGCATAATCTTCTGGGGTCAATCTAATCTCCAAAATATCTTTAAGCAACAGAAACGAGTTATTAGGATTATTGCTAATTTACAATACAGAGATACTTGCAGGGAAGCCTTTAAGCACTTGGTTATAATCAACCCATACTTATACGAAACCATTTTCCATATCTTTAATACAAAACAATATTTTAAATGTAATAATGAAGCTCACGACTATAACACAAGATACCCGGATGATCAACCACATAATTGTCTTTACTATAAATCATTTCTTTTCAGTGGAATAAAATATTTTAATAAATTACCTCAGCAACTAAAGTCAATTGAATCTACAAATAAATTCAAGACTCGACTGAAAAAATTATTTATAAATAAGGTTTATTATACCATAGATGAATTTCTTCTAACCTAGTACAGAGTTTGCTACCTAACTAACTTAACAAGTTAGTTAATTTTATGTCTGATACTTACTTAACTCTTAACTTTTTAAGTTTTTTTTTACTGCAAGATCTGTTATATTGTACTTACTGTATATACCTGATTGACTGTGATATCTTATCGTACCTTATATGATTGTAATTTATAATTATACTGAACAATAAACTATCTATCTATCGATCGATCGAATAAAAAAATGAACTGTAGTTCAATTTCTTGAACAATTTAAATTACACGATAAATTAAATTAAATCGAACCGCAATCAGTTCATGACCACTTTATGCTAAAAGGAGGAGCTTCCACGTGACAAGTTGGGATGGGATGTTTTCGCGAAACGTCAATTTGTACGTCAAATATTAAGTAAGTGACGTTTTGAAACTAGAAACGTGGAGAAAATTAGTTGAGCAGTACACAATCGAACGACAAGTTCAATTATGCAGGTTTGTTACAAAAAAAAGGGCGTTCGAGAAAAATTCAATTTCTTGTGACCAGGTGAGACACGGATGATCTCTGGTTTCAACCAGATGATGCCAACTGTTGGTTGGTGACATTGCTTAAAATATATAGGGTGAGTTTTTAATTAAACGCTCCTTCTTCCATAGCTAATTTATAGAACGAGATAGAATTTTTTTCTTTCTACCTATTGAGCACTATAACCTAAAATTATTTTTATATATTTTGTATACAGAGTGTAAATAAAATAAATTATATATATTATATTATACAGAGTGTTATGTAAAATAATGGCAGCATGCAGCAGGACTTTCTTAAATGAAACACCCTGTGTATTTTCTTATAGAAAGACATTACACTTGATCCTCTAAATAGTAGCACTTAAAATATTTATATTTATTTAACCAACTAAGAGTAAATTAATGTTTTGTTGAAACTTCTCTTGAAATACTTACTGTAAACGTACTGTTTGTCGTACAGCAATAAAAATCGTTAGTGTTATAAATTAAAGTATAAGGAATAACCTAGATATAAATTTTTTTAGTTTTATTTGTTTTGTCAAATGTTCAAGCCTGATTTTCAAACTGCCGTTATTCAATTTTTTTTTTCAATGCAACCCCCTCATCTCTTTTCACGAATGAACAGTGTTCATGTTCCTCTTCAATTCTGTTACATGTAGGTTTTCTGTGTCTAACCCCTACAGTTTTTTTGCTATAATGAACTTTTTACATTTTTACTCTGAAATCAATATTAAAAAGTTATTTAAAGTATTTAACGGACACTTGTATTGCCGCCAACCTAAGAAATAAATAAAATTTCGAGTATTTTAACGTTACTCGTGAAACCCAAATGAAAAAATAGAAAAGCTACAATATAGTAGGCAGTGTTGGGCAATATACTTTATTTTTGGATCTGAGATACATATACATATACTTAAAAAAATGTATATCTTAAACATATATTGTATACTTCATTTAAAATGTATATCGCGTTGGCCTGACCACCACTGGCTATGCGTTTATCATGAATAAATGAAGGATAGAATAGTAGAAAGCGCATGAGTAAACGAAATAGCTACATCAATCGTCGTTGCCGATTGATAACGCGGGCTACGCTCCGGTCGCAGCATTCCTACCTTCGCACGCAATATTGTAATATCTCTATTTCATTTCCACACAAGTTTCAATGAGCCTGTCCTTCATTTACTAACAATTAACCGTGTACCTAGTCTTGGTCAGACCAACTGTGGATGTTTTTTTAGCATCAGGAAAATAATGTTGGAGAACTTCAAAAATTTCAAGTTGATTTTTTGAGCGTTGAATATCAGGGGAAAGTGCGATTGTTTTCTTACTTTTACTTCTTATCTGTCTTGTTTGTAGAGGAATGTGCAAGTTAAAATAATGGTACAGGGTCTCGCTAATGTCTGCCATTTTTGATTAACATCATCGTACTGATCAATCTCTTCCCACTGTTCATTTTGTAGAGCCTTGATAAAATTACTGATATTTTCATCGTTATATATACATGTACAATATACGACATTTTATTTGTACCTCTGTACATATACAATATATTTGATATGTATATAATATACATATACACTGAGTTTTTTTTCCATCTGTGCAGTGTGCCTATACCATGAGTTTTTTTTTTAACTTTGAATATGCAAGATAAATATTTCTATATTCAATTTTAAAAAGAACGAGTCAATGCATTGCATTGTATTCCAGCTGAATGTTGATGAAATAAAACGAGTTTCAATCAAGTAGTATTAAAGCTTATTTAAAAAAAAAATTATAATAAATATTCGAAACGTCCTCCTTCACATCTTAAGCAATGTGCTAAGCGCTTATCATATACTTGCAAAGTATTTCTTAAAGAAATTTAACTTATGACATTTTTTAATTGTCAGTTGCACATTTGTTTTGTTGAAGCTTGTTTGCATAATTCATATCCTGCAATGCATTGATGTTTTTTTTTTTCGCAACTGATATTTACATTGGGTGCGTTCCGAATTAACGTCAGGCGTACAACTTTTTACCTCGCGCATGATTTTTATATGGAAAAATGATGCGCGAGGTAAAAAGTTGTACGCCCGACGTTAATTCGGAACGCACTCATTGTATGTTTAGAGATTTTAAGAAAATCGATTCCGCTTTGGTGTTATAATTTGACGATGATGAGTTGACGATGTGTTATATTTAAGAAAAATATTTTTAACAGTAGGATACTTTAATAATAAAGTTAATTCATTATCTTCATCTAAAAGATAGGATTCACATTCTTTGTTTAATGCGTTAAAATCATCATTTTCTGGAGCATCAGTTAAAAAATTGAAAAAATCGCACGTTATGTTTATGTCAACTAGCAACAGAGATTGTTGAAACCAAGTTTAAATGAGAGTATATTCTATATGATATACAAAATGTATATACTGTGCAAATTGTACATTATATACGATGTGTATATAATATACTGAATATTATATTTCCCAAGTGAAAAGGAAAAGGATATTTACTCATAATATCCTAGAATTTGTATAAATATTCAATATACAATATACTTTTTTATCGTAATATATTATGTACAGATACAAAGTAGATTGTGTACAGTATATAATGTACATTGTAGACTATATACCCCCAACACTGATAGTAGGTATAGTACGTTCTATACTAACTCAAATTTTTATTTATTTTTTTTATTATACTTTAATAAAGAAGACTGAATGCTTGAAAAATTCATGAACGGATTTGATGTATGAATGAATCATGAATCGGCTTCCATTTCACGTCATGCAATTAATTCGCGAAACATCGATTTTCAGGCCGCCAATGAAATCTAAGTGTTTCAACATAAAAGCTGAAAATTTATTCACGTGCGTGAGAGATGATAGATAATAGTCGGAGCCAATTTATAGAAAAAAGCTCCCGCTCGTTGGCCGTCGTAAGCGGGGACGTTTACATCCGTGGTAAAATGAAGCAATTTTGACTATGAGATTCGAGTTTACTTATTTAATGACTCTTTTCTACACAGTCGCATGCACGAACGAGATTTTAAAAATTACACGAAATTGTTCAATTATCTGCTGCACATCTGCTTGTTTTTCCAACTTATTAATTTTTCGGCGCGGGATCAATACTTATCAGTGCCTCCTCGTATGTACTCGAAATTAACTTGCCCGAGATTATTGCGCGGCCACCCAAGTAAAGTTCAAAAGCAAACAATTTAAAACGTTTGTTTTTATTTAGCGCGTTATCACGTCATGGATCTCACCCACATTAACTTTGTCTGCATGCTTTTATGTTTACCTACTACATTCATATCTCGATGCTGGCGGACGAAATGGAAACCGACTTTAGCATTCGCATAAATCATCTTTAATTCATTCATTCCACTCGCAGCTAATTAGCGACTTTGTTTTAATCTGTATTGAGAATAATATGGAACCGAAGCTTTTTTGTTTTTCTAATTATAAATTTTTCTAGCAATCTATGTACTTGTACACTCGTTCACAAAGTGAAGTTCCGATAATTACTAGCTATCTACGGTCCTTCACAATTGCAACTGCATATCATTGATTACTAATCGAAGTTAACTGCTTCGTAAATGATTTACGTTTATTTACATCGACAGGGCTGTCAATACCTAACGTAACTGCATTGTTAACTGTTTGATATTCATGCAATATCAGCAACGTTTCATTATTTATTAAAAGTCCTTGTAAAATACCACGCGAACAGAAGCGCCTAGAATCTTAACAAGGGTTTCTTTTCTGTTTAAATCCTGGTTAGTAATACTCGGTGAAATTGCCACGTAATAACAGTTTTGGAATTCCTGTGCGATTTGATTACCACCAGGCGTTTTGATTAAACCTGGACGTTAGGAACCTGTGTGAATATACATATTATACATATAAAGATCATGGTACATATTGCTACGTTGTTCCTTATTGAGAAATTAATTTGTTTATTTTTCAATAACGTACATATTCGTCTATATCATCTTTTGTTTTAATTTCATAAAATCCTTTACCACGCTCGTAGATAATTTTTTATGCTCGTGAATAAATTAAAAACAACTCTGGTCAAATTAAAATCCTTTATTAACAATTTCTTGGAATCCAACAAAAACGACTGTTTATTTTAGTTGAATTTAATATAAACTAATTGCTCTGAATCGTTTATTTATACATTATTAATAATTTGTTCAGTTCCTTACGATTTTTTCCATCAAACTAATGTTTATTATCACTTCACCCTGCGTAATTTAATTGATTCGCGTTCATCAAATTAGAATGTCAATCGATACGTTCAAACCCGTGTATTTTACTTGACTCCACCCCAATTGAACGCCAGTCATATTTATAATAATTGTCTTTAAAAAAAACTGTAGTTGCATTCGAAAATTATACATCCGATGCATCTAGGGAGCGTATGATCTCATCTTTCTCAATCACGATTTTTAACCTATTTTGTATCTCGCTCATCCGTTTACAAAAATCTTGTGTTTATAGTATTTCCATGACAACAGGCGATCTTTCACATCCCACATTTAAGTAGAGTGTGAAAAGATCGCCTGTTGTCATGGAAATAATATAAACACAAGATTTTTTTAAACGGATGAGCGAGATACAAAATAGATTAAAAATCGTGAGTGAGAAAGATGAGATCATACGCTCCAGATACATCCGACGTATAATATTCGAACGCAGCATGTAACGCGTCATACAATGATGAATTTTTTGTGACAACGTGAATTGAAATCTTGTCATAAAAATTTCTTTCTTATTCTTAATCTTCTCAATCTCACATATTCGCGCTTGATCTTAAATAAATCGCCATGTAATTAATAATGATAATAGCAATTTATTGGTAAATATAGAAAACATACAAGTAATATTACATACAAAACAACTATGAATTTACCAAAAACCCAGAATCAGCTTACTTCACAGGAAGCAGCTGCTCTCTCTACCTTCTGAGCATCCAACAGAAAATAAACAAAATAGTAAAAATGATAATAAATTAGTAGCTATAAATAAAACGTATAACGTAGGCAGAAAAACTACTAAGCTAAATTATATTCAAACCGAATTATATAAGACCAAGATCACTCTGTTAGATGGAAATAAATCCATAGCTGATGAGCAAGGGATAACGGGTGTTAACTTGCGCAAAGAAGCAAGAATGGCATTGAAAAAGTACACAACATTATAAGAAAAAGACCTTTTAAATATTTCAAGATGATGTATCGGTACGTTCTGTAAACGCTGAATTCTAATTCTATCCACATTGTTTATTTATTTATTTATTTATTTAGAGAGAAACATACAGGAATACAATTCCTAATTACATGTTTCACATAGGTATAAATAATAAATAATAGTTACTTTCTGTTTTAATAAAACGTAAGGGGTTATGCCATTACCAGTTTTAACAAAGTTTTTTTTTTTGTTTTTTCTTTGTATTGAATTTGTAATTTTTACAAATTCACTATAGGATGTGCTAAATAAGTCAAGTGAGTGATGGTACCAGTTAAAAGTTTTACATGCTTTGGTTATGGGCGAAAGAAAATTTAATGATATGTGCATTGGTGGACCTGGTCTGGTACTATAATATGGAACATGTAGTTTAAATATTGACAGAAGATAGGCGTTGTCTATAAAATTATTAAATATTTTATACAATAACAACACCATAACTACCTCTCGTCGGCTTCTTAATGGAGGAACCGAAAATTCGCGTCTTATATGAGCGTATGACTCAAATGGTGGATTAGTTTTGTGTTTACAATAATATAAATACTTTAAAAATTTGTTTTGCACACGTTCTATCATAGATACATATCTTTCCGTATCCGGGTACCAAATTACTGATGCATATTCTAACTTTGATCTTACAAATGCGTTATATTGTAATAATTTAAGTAACATGAAATAAGGGACGTAGCTTAATATAACAATACATTTATTAACAGTAAATTACAACTAATTACAAGTACAATTACTTACATTGTATCTGGGGCACTTACGGACAATTAGACTAGTTGACACTGACTAGAACTGTTCTAATTATGCGCTAACGTTCGATTTGTCGCCTTTTTATAGGGGTTTTGTTTCCCGGGTATTACGTCAATTGTTGCCTTGACATTTTGCTCACGGCTCTGCGTTAGGTCTGGGCCCGTAGATGAGTCATAAGATTTTGCGCACGTCACCGAATGAATCGTCGCTGTGATATGTGCAAGTGCATCTTCTGCACCGCGGGTGAGTCATACGTTACATAATTGCAAGTGAGTCATTCTTATATTTATATTATCGTCTTATGTTTATGTTACGCTCGACTGATTTTCAGCTGTACATCTTTGCTGGTTTTCTTATCCTAGTTACATTATAACACGATTAGTGTCTTTGAATTTCTAAAATTTCCAGAGTTACGAATCACAAAACCCAGGTTTCTGAAAGCCTTATTGGTTACATCTAAAATATGCGAATCGAATTTTAAGTTAGGTTGAAAATTAACTCCCAGATATTTAATATTCCGTTTCCTAGTTAATATCTGTAACCCCACGCGATAATCATACATAAATATATCATGTTTACGACTGAAACTAAGTGCTGAACATTTTTCTATATTAAAACGTAACTTATTAATACTGCTCCAGTTCAATATATTATCAATATCACTTTCCAGTTTTTTTTCAATCATTAACATTATCTATGCGTTTATATATTTTTAAATCATCCGCTTAAAGAAAAGTGTCTGCATGGTTAACAACATCCGGGAGGTCATTAACAAAAACTAAGAATAAAAGTGGCCCTAAATTACTACCTTGAGGAATTCCAGATGATGCTGTAAAAAGATGTGAGTGCACGCCCCGATATGTAACTGTTTGCTGACGGTTCCTTAAGTAAGATTTAAATAAATTGATTAAGTTTTTATGTAACCCAGATGCGTACAATTTACACAGCAATATATCATGATCAACTTTTTCAAATGCTTTTGCAAAATCTGTGTAAATTACATCCATCTGAGCTCCCTCATTAATAGCAGTACTTGCATCATTATAGTAAATACTAACAGATTTGTTTCAACTGATCGCTTCTTAAGAAATCCATGCTGTCGTGTTGATATTGAATTATGGATATGGTTATAAATTTTACCGTGTAATATTTGTTCAAAAATTTTGGCAGCTGTTACTGGTCTATAGTTTCCGAACTGGCTGACATCGTTACCCTTATGTATGGGTGTAATTTTTCCGACTTTCCATTTCTCAGGAAAGATTCCTTTGTTAAGGGATAAATTATATATGTGACATAGAGGTTTATACAGGAAATTAGCGCAAGCCTTGTGTATGTAAGGCGGAATGTCATCAATGCCTGCCGATTTTTTTGGTTTTACCTTTTTAATAGAGTTAAGTACGTCCTCAACTGTAATCGTATTTAAAATTAATACGTCGTTATGGGTTACTTGGATATTTGAAAAATCGGGATTATAGGTGGCCGCATGTGTATATATAGTTTGGAATTTGGAAATAAGTTGCAAAACCATTAGCAATTTCAACGTTGCTTTCAACTATTGACTTGACTTGTCAGTGTTCACGAATACATTTCCCTGTTCAGAACTTTTTCTTTTATGTTTAATAACATGTCATTGTCTAGGCAATGATAATAAACGCACGAATAAAAGTTAAAGCGAGAGAGTACAAGAGATTCACATAATTCTGATTTTAATTGGACTTGCTCCTGGTCTGAGAAGTCTGGTTTCGGAGGTGCCTTCAAGAACGGCAAATCCTCCACGATGTTGTAACATCGGAACTGCGTTTAGGTTGGTGTGTGTGTGTGTGTCAGTCTAGCGATGGCGATTGCATTTTTTAATCATTCCCCCCATCTTTGTTTCTCTTAACAAAAATTTGTGTTTCAGTAAAAGCAACGTTTATCTCGAAATATCTTGGGATCATAATTTTCTTTAATGTGCAAAATTTAATTGATGTATGATGAATCACACAATTTAATTTTAATTAGTTTAAATCGCGACATCTTGCGATCCCTTTTTGACCTAATATTGCGTTAGAATAAATAAAAAAAAAAAAAAATGTTGCAAATAGGGTCGAAACAGTTGTACAGAGGATGCTCGAGGAATCCACTGCAATCAAAACCGATTTGCAATAAAAAAAATTTATGCAAATAATATTGTTACAACAATTTTCAAACTTCAAAATTAAAATAACATAGCAATATGTAATGAACTTATTTTAATATTGAAGCGCCTATTATTTCCACACGACTAAATTAAATTTCCTAAATAAGGATGATAACAGCAATTATTAAATGTACCTACACATGTGACTTGCAGAACAAAAAATGGTTTCGTTTTCAAAGACATTCAGCGTCGGTACACCAAACTTATAATAATATAATTAGTGAATCGCCCTCGTATCTGAAGCGAACATCAAACTAGTTCCGATAATTAGTGAACCGCCCCCGTATCTGAAGTAAACACCAAACTAGGACCGATAATTAGTGAACCGCCCTCGTGTTTGAATTAAACAATTAAATTTATAATCAATAAATCCAATCAAAGTTTTTATGGTCATGAGAACAATATATTTTTAATTTTATCTAATATGTACCTACTCTTTGCATAAAAACCTCGTTTTCTTTGTCTGTTATAGTATAAATGTTTGCTATGCATTTAATGGACTTTTTGAATGCATAGAAACGAAATGAAATTAGTATAAATATATTTTGTATGGAATGTCCGTTTTAATTGCGATGTTTCGGCCCTATTTGGGGCCTCGTCAGCAGAAGAGTCAAATTTCTTTAATTTTTTTAAAATTAACTTGGTATTTCACACTATATTAAATGTAATCCTTACCCAATCAGTCTACTTCCATTTTTCTGCAACTTTTTACAGTTAAGGAAATCGAAAATATTTTTGAAGCGTAAATTAAAAAGCATGTATTCTTCAGGCCCTAACGATATTCCTGTTGTTACATATTATAAAAAGGCAGCATCTGCTATTGCAGAACCTCTCACTTATTTAATAGGTAAATTTGTTATTTCAGACCGGCACTTCTCCCGATTCATTAGAAATTGGTAAAGTAGTCCCTGTTTTTAAAAAAACTAGATCAACATAATGTCCAAAATTATAAGCCTATTACCATCACTTCAGGCTTTGCCAAAATTTTTGAATACTGTGAGTTGGTGTCCTGGTAATAGGGATGCTCAACACAGTTAAATGAATCGATTCAATTGAATCGATTGTGTGGAATCGATTCAGATGAATCGATTCAATTTAAACACGTGGAATCGATTCCATTCAATACACACATTACCAATTTCTATTCTTGAAATTAAAACTTATGTCGCAGCATCATATTTTATGATTCCATTACAGTGTTTACAACGAATAGATTTGCTTTTAAAATGCTTCCATATTTCACTTGTTTTAGGAGGCATTGTTCTACACTCACGCTCGAATACAAAATACGTATATACCTACTGTTCAAGTGTGCAACACAAATTTTTGCTCGTTAATGGTCAAAGAAATTTCTGTAATTTGAAATATTGTGTTTTATACCGCGGACTTTTCCTACTCACATTTTTATCGTTTTGAGTTATTGGCTGCCAATAACATATAGATGGCGCGGTGATAAAAAATTGGTTGTATGTCTATACCTTTCCGATTCGATTCTTGAATCGATTCACATCAAATTGAATCGATTCGATTCTTTCGATGCATCGCTTGCAAAGAACCGATTCAACTATAAATCGATTCGATTCTGAACATCCCTACCTGGTAATACGATGATTAATAAGGTAAAGATGATCGGGTCGTTAGGACGATAGAAAAACTAAAGTATCATTCAGCTCACCAGTTTCGGTTTATTTTTGAACCTTCTTCAGAGCCATACAGATACATAATTTTAAGTTTAACAACCATACGACCTACGTTAAATATTGTAAGCATAATTATTGAAAATCGTGAGAACTAGTCACAATCAAAACAGTATCTAACAAATCACAATAAAAAACAATACAACTTGTAAATGACGACACTTTGAAACAATGTTAAAATGTGGTGCAAAATGACAGAGTTTTTCTTTTTTTTTCTCTCTCTATCATTTTGCACCACGTTTCACCATTGTTTTAAAGTGTCGTAACTTACAAGTTGTATTGTTCTTTATTGTGATACTGTTTTGATTGTGACTAGTTCTCACGATTTTCAATAACTATGCTTACAATTTTTAACGTAGATCGTATGGTTGTTAAACTTAAAATTATGTATGAGAGGCTCTAAAGAAAGTTCAAAAATAAACCGAAACTGGTCAGCTGAATGATACTTTAGTTTTTCTATCGTCCTAAAAACCCGATCATCTTCACCATATTAATCACTGTTATTTAGACAGATTACTCAAATTTCTGAACAAAACTAACGTTCTCAGTATAATAACCAGCACGGTTTTCGTCTAGGTGGATTATTTGAAAAGATAATTTCCAATTAGATAGGTATTTATTTTAATAAAAACCGTAGATACTTCTTACAACTTGACGACGAAAAGCAAATCAAAAATAACATTAATAAATTTTCCAACTTCCTGGTCAGCAAGGTCAGCAAATTCCCTCTGAATCTAATTGTTCATTTATATAAAACATAAATTTATTAAAATAATATTTAGTGGCATTCATTGTATTTAATGAAGTAACCACAGATCTACTACTACAGCCATGCATTCTTTATATGATAATGTTATCAAAAACCTTGATGCAGGCGAGTGTCCTGTTGGGATACTCTGCGATCTTAGCAGGGCATTCGACTGTGTCAATCATGACCTTTTATTGGATAAATTAGCGGCATTAGAGGAGTTGCCTTAATAGTTATCATCCTTCTTAAACAATAGATGTCAGTTTGTCTCGGTTCCAAAATTTAGTTAGGTACGTCTTCGAGTGTGAAATATACTAACATAGGTGTTCCCCAAGGATCCATCCTAGGTCCTGTCTTATTAATACTTTATATGAATGATCTTAGTTTAGCGAATGCACATTTGACTCTTTATGCTGACGACACAACTTTAATCGTACCTATCTGATAAAAACAACAATGAACTAAAAACTAACATAGAGCAGGTGTTAACTAACTTAAACAATTGGCTTACTCTTAACTCCTTAACTCAGAACAGTAATAAAACAAAGATCATTCAGTTTCACAATAGACAAAAATCTTGTCCCCCCATTAAGGTAAACTTTAATAACATAGTGCATAGTAACATGATGAGTGCTTGACTTGGGAAAATCACTGCAATGCCTTAATTACCAAACTTAGCATCTACAGTTATGCATTTATAAATTTCCGTACCGTCACCTTAGAACATCAAATGATCTGAATATATCATGGCTTAATAGGGTCTCGACTTTACTATGGAATCTGTTTTGGGGAGATTGTACCTCTGCATCTCAAGTCGTCTTAGTACAAAAGAAAATCATAAGAATTATCGCAGGTGTAGCTCCTGACTATTCTTGTGGGGCACTATAAAATTTTAACTTTAACATATACATATATTATTTTTTGAGTTATGTCTTTATGTGTTCCATAATAAGAATCGATTCCCTTTAAATAGTAATGTACATAATGTTGAAATTAGAAGTATAATCCATTCACTCTTTTTCCTCGTCCCAGTAGGCGAATTAGGGTGACATTTTTGTTGGTATCACAATGAAATATAGACGTCAGATGAGACGGTTATGTTTATTTTTAATTTCATGGTTATAATTTGAGTCCACTGACGGAGACGTTGTTGCCAGCTCGACTGTAGTGCATATTTCACGGTGCCATAGTCGGTGCTCCTTCGTATAATATTTGGCAACATAGTCAGATTAGTGGCGTGGAAATGTCATTAATATTTCTCATGTCAGATTCTGGCATCTATCAAACTTCAGGGCAGCAACTTAACGAAACGAGAACACGGCCTACTGAGACGAGGATAAAGAGTAAATAGATATTAGGAATGACTTTTATATATGTATCACAATATAAGTACAAAACTTCTATAGAATCACCTAATTCTCTGGGCCCAAATGTTTCCAATAAGTTGCCGAAGAGTATCAAAGCATGTCATAGTTCTGGGGCTTTCCGCATGAATCTTAAAAAGTTTCTTGCTGAGCAATGTTTCTACCCTCTTGATGAGTACTTCAGTTATACTCCTATAACATAATTCATATGTGTAAATTAATTTAAATTCCTGACAAGGTACTTTTGTCCTATTTTTGTTC
This sequence comes from Dorcus hopei, assembly GCA_033060865.1. NCBI lineage: Eukaryota > Metazoa > Arthropoda > Insecta > Coleoptera > Lucanidae > Dorcus > Dorcus hopei. Next base: position 11,455,498 of record CM065422.1, read on the forward strand.
ATTTACTTATGTAAATTTTATTTTTTAAGCTCCCTTTGTGAACGTATCCTATTCGTTTATGTAACTTCAAGAAATAAAGATTATTATTATTATCCTTCTTAAATTTGAAATCCTTTAATTACCTTGGGGATAAATATTGTGTTATATGCAAAAATCTCAAGTTTATGCAACATAGGGGAGAGTCGGGTATATTGGACCGGCTCTTAAATTGGACCGCTCTTGAATAAATGAAAATAAACTAAAAAGTTCAATAACAGTAAACATTACAAATACCTCAGATGTTACTTTACTAGGCAACGTTTCTGCAAGTAGCTTTTTCCAAAACCGATAGATAGTTCTAGTTGGTTTTAATTTAAATTGAATTAAAGTGGTCCAATTTTGGGACCGATTCAATATACGCGACTCTCCCCTATCACAACATATTAAATTTAAACCTTTCTAAATTTCAAACCCTTCAATTACCATGGGGATAATTACTTTGGTAAAAACAAAATTCCAGGTTTATCACAGAGTTAAATTTAAAAAAAAATACCAGGCGTTTAGAACCGCCCTAATACGCATACAAAGTGAAAGAATCGAACGTGTTTTCTTCGATTCAAATCAAAGCTCGTGAAAATCGATTAATCACTTGATTGTTTTATGATCAAACAATTTTTTGTTCGGCCTTGGCTTGCATGAATAGTATTTTTTATATTGATGAAAATAAATTTATTTATTTTTTTAATTTACCAAGGAATTAACTTTGTATTTCACAACATATTAAATTTAGTCCTTTTTAAATCCTTCAGTTAACGTGGGGAAAAATACCGTGATAAATGAAAAAGTCCAGGTTTATTCCAGAATTAAATTTAAAAAAAATAATAACAGGCTGATACATATACAGTCGCGGCCAAAAAAAACTGGACACTTTTTTAAACGTCAATTTTATAACGAACAATTTAAGTAGCGACATCTTGCGATCGCTTTTTGACCTGACATCGCAATCAATTTTATAACACTAAAACTTTTGCTGGGTGATTGTAATTATGAGCTGATACTTACGGATGATAAACAATAAGTATTACTGTTTGTCATCCGTAAGTATCAATCACCCGGCAAAAGTTTTAGTATTATAAAATTGACGTTTAAAAAAGTGTCCACTTTTTTTTGGCCGCGACCGTAAAGTGCAAGAATCGAACGTATTTTCTTCGATTCAAATCAAAGCGGGTGAAAATCAATTAATCAATCGATTGTTTTTTATTTTATTTACAAAAATGCCACGCCTAATATACAGGTGTCCCAAAATAGAGCGCTGTGCTCTTTTTAGCTTAAATCGAAGTGGGTTTCTTAAGTCGATTTAGGTCTACTACTTGAAATACTGAAGTTACGCCCCCCTTCCAAATGATTTTTATTTTTCGTTTAAAAGAGTCCAAATAAATTGACGTTTCGCGCATGTTTTATAAAAGTACGTCACATTTGACAGCTAGACTACCATTTATTTTTGACGACGGCTTTTTAATCACGCGGTACACTCGAATTGAAAACGTTGATGTGAAATTTCTGATACCTGCTGGTACTGATTTCATAGAATTTTTTGAAAGGGGAAATTTGGTTGTAAAATTACAAAGCGTATCCAATAGCATTTTTGTAAACGAAAAATAATTTTTACATAAAGAATCATCGCAAAATTTATAATTACAACTACTCGATTGGACGGTTCAGAAAATGACGTAAAAAGTGACGTTTCCTTGTATACGTTCGACAGCTTCTTCAGGATAATTACATTTATTATTTATCTTGAAGAAGCTGTCATATGTACAGCGAAACGTCACATTTACACTAGTTTTGGATCAATTATAATGCCATAATATTCAGGGGGCAAGAAAGTGCTTCGACTATTAAAAATTGAGAAGTTAAGGGTAGTTTATGAAGTAGATTAGAAATTTCGATTTTTAACCGTCAAGAAAAAAATATTTTAATATTTTATTTTTGGTCGAAAAATCAGATAATTTTCGCCAAACAAACACACTCCTATTTTGTGCAATTTATTTCAGGACAAGAAATTTAATTCATCAGTGTAAAACAAATTTTCAAAGTTTAAGGAAACGGAAAGTAATATTGAGGCGATAGCCAACACAAAACAACAATAAGCAATAATCAAGTTAAGCCAAGTCTACCTTTCTCTTCGTTAATTTTTTTTTAACTCTAAAGTTGCCAATTTTTTTTTAGTTTTAATTTTACGCCATCACGTGTCAAAAAATTCTGCAATCAAAATTCCCAAGCCCAAGACACTTTGTACATACATACTTTGGACCAAAAAACAAAAAAAAACAAATCAAAATCTGGTTGATGAAGAAGAAGAAGAAGAAGACGCACTTCACAAATTCAAACTGGAACACAAATCCTCGTCATATCACAATTACTTTCGGGCACTTTTCTTTAGGCCGCGGGGAAACTTTCTTTTTTATATTTTCGTGCGAACTTGGAAGTCCCTAGGTCCCTTTAAAACCGCGCACATCCGCGTAAAGCCCCGGGAAAAAAACCCCCTCGCAATCTATAATTATCGCAGCGCGATTGTTTTAAGCCAGGTGTGCACAGGTGCAGTTTAGTTCGAGTGGCGCGTTACACTGTGTCCCGGTGAGTGCCCGATGGGACGGTCTAGTTCTTGGGACGACCCCTGGGCGGAGCGGCTCCGAAAGCATTAATCATCACCCTTGTTACTGTCTGCGTATGTCTACTTAGCGGTATCTGGGGAGTGTTCTCGCGGGATTATTTATCACCAGCGCTAATTGTTGCAAGTTGATGTTTGTATGCACAGTTTAAATGGGACTGATTTGTGTGAATTAGCGCTTAATTGCGCTCTCGCGTGTAAATTAAGTACTATTTTTACGAGCTTATCTTAAAATATCGGTATCAATTAAGACACGATGAATTAGGAAGAAATTTATTCTAATTAACGTTGAATCAATGAACGCGACTATCCTTTATCCTCATCATAATATTGCCATTCTAATAAACAGCTCCATTTATATCGTATAGAATTGTTAATCATCAGAGAATACTCTCGTTTTTTATAAAATTTCAACAATTTTCTGAATAAAAATATAAAAGTCCACATAAATTTGTTGCACATCTTCTATCGAGGTACGAATTTTCATTTAAATCGATTTTTTATTACTGCCTTGCTTTTAAGTACTTATGAAATAAAATGCTCTCCAGTTTTATAATAGTACATTTCCTTTATTAGTGTTAATTATTTAAGGCAATAGTTTAGGTCGTGACATCTTGCGGCCGATTTTTGACATACACTTCTGCTGACGAGATCCCAAATAAGGCCGAAATAGCTGTACAGAGAATGCTCGAGGAATACATTGCAATCGAAACCCACTTGCAACAAACTTTTAAATATGTAATGTATGTTAATTTATTTAACAAATTTTGGGTAAATCGGTTTTGATTACAGCGGATTCCTGGATCATGCTCTGTACAGTTGTGTCAAGTCTAATTGGGCCTTCGTTAGCAGAACCGTAGCTCGAGAATTCCACTGCAAACCAAACCGATCTGTCCTAGGTTATTCACCATTGCGATGTGAAAGTAATGAACAATTTAAGTAGCGACATCTTTCGATCGCTTCAATCTGTCAATCCTACTGCAATGTCAGAAAAAAAGCGATCGAAAATTGTTCATTATTTTCACAACGCAATGGTGAATTACCTAGGACAGATCGGTTTGGCTTGCAGTGGAATTCTCGAGCTACGGTTCTCCTGACGAAGGCCCAATTAGGCCTGAAACAGCTATACAGAGCATGCTCGAGGAATCCGCTGTCATCAAAACCGATTTGCACAAAATTTGTTTAAAATTCTCATATGCTTTGACAGCAAGCATGGCCGCCTTGCATGGAATGACTTATTATGTAGCGAACTGGCTTCAATTTGTCAATCCTACTGCAATGTCAGGTCAAAAAGTGATCGAAAGATGTCGCTACTTAAATTGTTCGTTAATTTATTAGTTAACAACTTTCTTAATTTTTATTAAAGGACTAGAATTACTGCATCAATTTGTAGGGATTTTATTTGTTTAAATATTTGTGTTATGCTTCAATTAAAATTCAATTAAAATTTCGAGTGTAGTCGCTTTTTCTGATTACGATGATACCTATAGATATAAACTAATTGTGGTAAGAGATCATTTTTTATTATTTATTATTTCTAAACTACTGTCTACTTTACTATTGTTAGTAAATAATAAATGTAATTAATGGTTATTGTTAGTAATTATACTTATAGCATAACCGTACGTAAGAGAATAAAGGGTCATCGTTTTTTTTATAAACATCAAAGCAATTGAAATAAAAGCAAAGTTGCTTTAGGTATAGAAAATTAGTTTCACTTCGCCTATAGGATTGCTCATTCCCTATCTCGTAATGTTCACCTGTTTTCTGACGTCAGCAGCGTCTTTTAAATTTAACAACTAACGCTTAACTTTTTTTAAACGAAATTAATATAATTTAGTTCTTTATTTAAAATAGTAAAATTCTGAAAATATATATCGTTACATTCCGTGAAGTAATTTCTATTATTATTTTTTTTTTTTAGACTGATAGCGCCACCTATGATGAAGACAAGATTCTAGTGTATTCCAGACTCTCACCGAATGGTAGTTATTACTTCTTAAAAGCTACAAAATAAATTTGATTATTCATATTTTCCTGCTATAAATTTGTTCCTACTTTTAAGAGATTTGAATAAACTTTAATAAATTCAAGTCGTTGATCATTTAATTCAAAGTCTGTTGACTTTTCCTCTCTCTGTATATTTTTTAAAATATTCCATTGTGTAGTTTAGTGTTTGTATGTCGCCGTTGCCAACCGAAACTGCGGTGGTCGGTGAGTGATTGCGACGCCCTCTGTTGATCGCCAATAGCGACGACAATCTGGATGAAACTGCTTGGCTGGTCAGATTCCCACGAACGGATTGCGATAAACTCACAGGGACAAAGCGCCTCCGGAGAAATAGGCCGAAAACCTGGCTCAATAACCGGCGTCAGAAAACTGCGCCCAAACAGGAAAAGCCTGAACGTAAAGGAGAAAAGAGGTTTCGCTAGCAGCCATTTTACTACATCCGCCATTGCGTCGTTTTACATTACCTGGGATTATTTTTGCTCCCAGGCTTCGAATTGGATTCAAACTGATCTCCAAATATTGTGTGTTACGTGGGCACAGCCGCGATTAAGTTATTCCTCACAGAGAGGGAAAACTACGGTAATTGCACAACACACAAATTACGTCTGCCTTGTAACACACTCCGAACGAGAAAGGCCTTCAACAAAGCGAATTGGTGGTAAGTGAGGTTGCTAGGACACCAATCGAAAAACCAGTCACGTGGTGTGCCACTCGAATAAATGTTGAGCGGTAAAGAGGAAGGAATGTAAGGGTACCAACTGTGTTAAAACGAAATTGCAAGACGTTAAATCGTGACTGTATTTTAGCGGGAAATTTAACTGTAACAACACTGTTACGTATTTTTTTGTAAATTTCCCAGTTCACACAATCTGTTGCTCTCGGAGCATTTAAGTTACGTTGAGATTTTTTAAACTCGCTGAACGCCTTGTTTTTCTCACATATAAGCTGCTTGATATTGTAACGTTTTAGGGGTTCTATTAATTTTTATTTTAAAACAAAACACGAAATTGTTAATAAACTAATTTATTTAAAAGCAAACCAATTAACACTAAATTAAACACTAATTTATTTACAAGCTTATACCTAATTTATTTTAACAGCCGAGCGAAAGTAACGCGAACTTTAATGCCGAACTGTCCAACGCCGAATCCCTTCTCGCTCCCGGTCGCGCGCTTTTATAAGCCGGGGTTGTTTTTCGCGAACATTCCAGTACGCGACAGAATGTCTAAGGTTGATTCCACCGCTGGCGTAATCTTGAAATGCTCGAAGATTCTGGTCTAAGGCGCGTCGGCGATGATGCATGAGACGAACTGGAGCCGGAATCGTTACAATATTATACATGAATCTCCTTTTCTTAACTATTATTATAAAAAATATGTAGTTATAATTACAAGTAGACTGCTCGTTTCGCAATATGCTCACTTTATTGTAAATAACTATTATAAGTTAGTAAACTGTCTTTGATGTTTGTAAGCTAAAAAAGAAATTTAAGGATTGTGGACATGTATTTATTGATGCGACAATAAGTTATATACGCACTAATAAAAACTGAACCATTGAAATTATAACTACTTACAAAAAATTAATCATTGTTTTTATAACTACTAGTATAACGAATGCAATTAAACAATACAACAACAGTCATGATAACTAAAATAATTTACAAAAATTTACAGTAATCATTGCATGTGCAAAAAAAATTAAAAATGTTAAAATTAATCCCTTCAAATATTAATACTCTTAAATAATATTAATAATAAAAAATACTTGCAGAAAATTCATTTGAAAAACGTTCTTATTACTTTGTTATTGATATTGATTGTTCTCACTGCTGTCAAAATTTATAACATAACAAAACATATATGTAATAAAGTACAGTGTTGGACCCCTTTTCATATGTTTAGGCTTTCCAGTCAAGAAAATATGTATAAAACTCTGACAAATTTACATTACACAGGACATTTATCGGGCCACAGGCTTCAAGGACTCGTAGCAAAGACTATTCAACATTAAAAAAGATCCACGCGCTTGAAAATACCGTCAATTCCTAGTTTTAATAAATTTATGATTCTGTTTCTTTCATTTTCTTCTTAATATGTGAAAATGAAAATTATCAAAGATTAAGAATAAGGAGATAAAGAAAAACTGTACGGAAAACGAAGTCAATTATATGGGCACTGAGAAAGAATGACGTGGAACCTTTTTAAATAATAATAATAATTATTATATTTTTATTGTGGAGCTACCTTGGTAATATACACCTTGTCATGTTTCATTTAGATAACACATTAAACTTACATTAAAATGTATACGCTAATAGAAATTATAAACAACCATTACAAAAAACTGAAAATTGATGAATTGAAAATCTTCAGTTATATACATATTTTTATTTAAAATAATAGGTCAGTGAACACAAAAAGCAATGTCACTTGAAACTTTTTTAGTAGCCGAAAATCTCAGTAACTAGATATTCAATTTTTTAACGTTAACATCAAATCTTGAATTTAACTGCTTTGTAAAAATTTAGTTAAAAAGTTATTTTTTTAATTAAAAAATTAAAAAATTATAGAATTTAACTTTTCACTTATTTATATCCCCCATATTTCAAATATTTTTGTGTGAATACCCGAGTTCGTTGAACCGTTTTAATTAGGTAAGACTCGACGATTTTTCAAACTGATCAAAAAAATAATTTGGAAAATTTATTTTTAATTGCCCACCCTAATCTCCCGCAGCAACGACGCGCAATATATCCATCTCGAAGAAGGCTCGTTAAGTCGCATTAAACTCGACATGAACATCTCGAAAAGTAAAAGTAAGCGCCCCCATAAATTTCATTTCGTTAAAAAAAAAACTTATTGCGTAAGTTAACGATGCACACCAAAGAAAAATGAAGAGCCCCTCTCTTTTTGCACACGTCAAATTGACACAATTACATTCATTGACGACGCAAGTAAATTTAATTTAATTCAATTTAATCATGTGATATGTAATTAATCGACTCTTCTTTAATTCTTGTGATTTAAAATGAAACCTAGTTTAATTAAGTTCTAGTAGCTAACTTTTCTTGTTCAATAAGGATTCTGTTTCAAATTCAATGTTTTCTTCAAAATTGATAAGAGAGGATTAAAAATGGTTCAATCCGGAACAGTTGCGAACATGCACATTTGCCAAATTATGAACTCTTTTATTTATTGACAAGGCAGCCTTACCTTCCATAGTAATTTCTTTAATTTCTGCTCATATAGATATTTATAAAAATAAAAGAGTCACATATCTGATGTGTAGAGGGCTCAAACTTGCAGGGGCGCAGCTGTATCGACACCAATTTTCTTACTTAGCCTCACTCGACTTTCTAATAAAAATGTGCTCTACTTGTTACTACAATTCATTTTTCCAATATAAGGTATGCCGATCGTATAGATCTGAATTAGCAAAATATACGACGAAACGACATGACATGACATGCCGCAAAGCTGTTTCACGAAAGTTAGAAGGAGATAGCTATATAAAAATTCTTTGACTTATCGATTTATCGATCGGCATCTATTGGAAAAATGAACTGTACGTGAATTTACTTATTAATAAAATAAACTTTTACCATTCATTAAAAAAATAGCAATACCAGGAGCTCTTTCATTTCTTTCCATATATTTTTTTAATGTTATCGACCAATAGAAAGATAGTATCTCTCTACAATTATTTATTACATATTATACAGGACACCAGAAAAAAATTCTTATTCAGGATGTATCAGCCGATTACTTAAAATTTGTCTGGGTGTTAATGACAAACCCAACTTGGATAGGGTAAAAGAAGCTTTCCCTAAACGTTGGCGGTGCGTCTGGTGAAGTTCCGACTACGTCGATATAAGTTTTCCTGATATTTCCCAGCACAACTAGATGAAAAGTAACGCCGTGCAACAAAACGTTACGGTTGACGCGAGGTAATCGCAAATGAGGTCAGTGTCGACCAATAGCAATCGTTAATTTTCCCACATGCCCATATAAAGAGCCGATTCTGGCGATCGATAATTTCGAGCCTGCGCCGCAATGCATGGGGAGTCAAGATTGCCACAATAAATTCTAAATTAGCCGAAATACTCAAATGTTGCCCTTATTTCGTACGATATTTGTGAAACGTAGCAGCTTCATCTTCTCTTAACTTGCATGAGCGATAGATTCATTTTTTCTGCTCTAAGTGCACTGGGCAATGTGTTTCATTCTTTTAATGACATTAAATTAAAAACAAGTCACTAACAAAACTGAATTTATTGCCTTTTACAAATCACTTTAGACAGCGTTAAACGTCTTATTAACAAGCATTTGCAAAATGTTACTTTACATCTGTCGAAAAATTGCAATTGTTTATTAATGATGACAGAGTATATCCTAGGCCAACTAGTACATAAAATGCGTTGCGTTAATTTTCTCCAGGAGTTTATTTATACTATGAAATTTAAAAGAATTCATACAAGCATTAAATTAAAAACTATATTGAAATAAGCCAGAAGCTCCAGATTATTTTTTAAAATTTACATAAACTTTTTTTTTTTTAATTAATTCTTAATGTAAAATAAAAGATGATAGGTGAAATAATTGAATACAATTTTGAAATTGGTATGAATTATTTATTTCTGTAAAAACTAAGGACAACTTCTGTTATTATAACACGTACGCATGAAAAGCTGCAATTAACGAGATACCTAATCAAAACCTTTAAAATTGTTTTTATTTATAAGTGATTATCCTACTCGGCATTTAAAAAAAAAGTTGCCTTCACACATTTGCATAATAACCAAAATTATTGCTCTTATTTCTTAAACACTTTCATTATGTGGTTCTCATTACATACATACACTTATACTTTTGGACTTTAACGAGTTTTAAAGCAGCTGGCCTTATATTATCCTACGTAAAAATACGTGTATTAATAAAGTCATTATTTGATTCTCATTTATAAAAAATCGACCTACTTAAACGAGTCGTTCAAGTTGAAGATTATTAACTTGATTGTTTGTAGTTATTAATCTCTTAACATAATGTTGCGAATTCGGTTTCCAAAATAATTTAAATCAAAATAATTAACAGCGTTTTCGACTGACTGCTCTAGAGCACTCTTAGATTATCTCCATCTTGTTTTAACTTCATGTAATAACACGGGATAGAGATATTCTCAGAGTGCTCTGGAGCAGTCAGTCGAAAACACTATTAATTAAAAACGTTTGCTGAACACAATAAAATAATAAAAACATAAGGCCACAAGTATTAACTAAGATCGAAAAGAAAAAGGCGAAGCCAATCTACAATATTTTATTCGTGGCAAAAACACACGACTGCGGTTTCGTCCAAAATTAGGACATTATCAATTGAAAGCCTAAAGCTAAGCGCGTGCAGAAACCACCTTAACGCGACAGCTTCTTGTCACGTTAAGCGATTAAAAACAATTGACAGTCGGTTACGAAATGATTTGGTTTACAAAAGACGTTTTAGTGAGCAGGGTATTCAGTCCCTTAGAAAAAGTCTAATTGCTGAAGAGTGGTCACTAGTTTTCACAGAATCTGACGTTGATAGCAAATGTTTAGCTTTTTATATCACTTCGACAAGTGCACGCGTCCTTGGAATACGAAGGAACTACTGAATTTATCTAGAATGTTGAATGAAATGCAACAACTGAACAAAAACTTTAAAAGCGATTGGTACCTTCAACGTTCTCTCGATTTTCGAAAAATTTATAAAACCCGAATCGATTTGGCTAAGGATACTTACGATTCCCTAAAGCTTGCTGAGGCTTCCAACACCGCCAATGAGTGCTGGAAAATTATCAATGAATGTTGCCTGGAGATTGATACTAAAATTCTTCATTTACTGGATTCTCAGAATCACGAAATATGTGACGAAAAACTTATTTCTGATTTGTTCAAACAACATTTTGTGAATTTTTCAACTAACAGCCCAACTTTTCATAAAAATCCAAACTCCAAACTTCCACACTCCAAATTTTTTACTTCAACCGATCCAAATGAGATAGTGAACGTGATCAACAAAAAATGCGTTCAAAATAGTGCAGGTATTGACAACGTGCCGGGGAACGTGCTTAAAGCTGCCGGAGATTTGATCGCAATTCCCCTCAGCCACATTATTAATGAGTCTTTCTGTAGAGGACAGTATCTCAGTCACCTCAAAATCTCAAACTAATACCCGTATATAAAAATAAAGGGAGTCGACTCGATGTTAATAACCAGGGATCGGATTTTTATATTTTATGCTTCACATTACCATTGATTTTAGATCTCGTACGTTAGTGTGTAATGAGATCATAAAGAAGTTTTACTTTTTTTTACACGATGAGTAGACCGTAGATAATTGCGTACGCCGCTGACGTGATGACGTCAAAATATGTTATTCCAATCCCTATTAATAACTATCGTCCAATCGCTTTACAAAGACAAATTGGGAAAGTTTTTGAAGAAATATTTAATCGAAGATTAACATCCTATATCGACCAACAACATATTTTTTGTGACTCACAGAACGGTTTCCGTAATGGAAGATCAACCATTACAGCTATTATAGTTGATTTGTATAACTTTTTGCTCAGTGAGTTAAACGACAGTGAGTTCTGCGACTTGAGTCAAGCTTTCGACACCATTGATCACAGCTTAGGTACTGTGTCGGAAATTGGAAACGATGGGCATTCGAGGACCTGCGAATAGTTTATTGGATTACGTCATATCTTTCGGGTAGGACTCAGAAAGTTGCCGTTGGTAATCATTTATCCGATGCGTTTGAAGTTAACAGAGGAGTTCCACGAGGGTCCACACTAGGTCCAATTTAATTTACACTTTCAGCTTCCTACTTGTCATCATCAAAACCATTGTCTACGCAGACGACACAACTTTCATCATTTCTACCAGCAATGCCACAGAAGCTACTGTTAATGGGAACGAAACTCTAAATTAGATGAAACAGTGGTGCGTAGTTAACGGTTTAACTTTGAACGTATCAAAAACTCAATGCCAATTGTGATTAAGGCCCTCATTCTCATCTCAATCTCAACTTATTCTCATTTTGGCAATTTCAGATATTTGAAATGTTAAAACACGTTTATGTTTATATTAACTGCATGGAACAATATACTTCAAGCATTACTGGCTTATAACAGACCGATAAAAGTTCAGTAACATGAAAAGTAAACCGTTTCTGATTTTAAAAAATTATCAAATTATCAAATTGAGAATGAGATGAGAATGATTAACATTTCTGAATTTGGCCCTAAAAATGTGAGCGTTGCTCTTTCACCACTTGTAAATTGTGATAGTGTTTCAAAAGTTTATGTTCCTCAATACAAGCTTTTGAGTGTTCATATTGACAGCAAACTTACCTGGAGGTGTCATGTGGAATGTCTCGAAAAGAAACTCAACAGTAAAGTTTTTTTTGATTTATAAGCTGCGCTCTACTGTAAATTTTGCAAGTTTAAAATTTTAGTATTTTGGTCTTGTACAATCGCTTATTTTATACGGTATACATTTTTGGGGCTGCTGTGCAATTACTAACAACATCTTCCTAATTCAAAAAAAAGATCATACGCTTAATGGCCAGTACTGATTCTCGCCTCAGCTGTAAAGAATTATTTGTACAACTCAATATTATGACCGTCCATTCTCTCTTCGTATACGAAACTATATTATACGCAGGATCAATTGAACATAAAGCGGACCGAAACAAATACATATTATCATAATTATGCATCTAGAAATTGTGACCGTTCTGACCATAGGTTCTGACTGTAAATTCAAACGTAAATTATAACAATTGTTAACATTCACAGCCTGTTATTCCATCCATCAATTTTTGAATTTATAAACATTGTTGAATAACGAATCATGTAACTGTTATTTACGTTTACTTGCGTTTATGTTCGAGGTTATGTTCAGTGTTGCCAATTCACTCTAAGCCTATTACCCTTTTCAAATTTTAAAAAACCCGCTCTTACCCACATGGAGTAATGAAATTACTCACTTATTTACTCGTCCTCCCAAAATAGAAAATAAATGGTACAAAATTTATTTTATTTAAATACCTAATAACTTACCTTACACACTTGGACGTTGAACGACAGATTTTTTAGGTTAAAATCATATGTGGGACTGTAGGCGGCAATCGGCAACAGTGCTACCAATCGACCAAGCCACAAGCATACATTTCGGTAGTTGTAAACAATTTCAGTAGATGTCTCTGAATTTCGATAGATTTATTAAAACGGTTTAAATAGGGGTTGATTAAATCACTTTTATTAAAATTTTGTTTAAAACCACTGATTTTATTCAAGCGATTTTTATTTTTGAAAAACATCATTAAAAAAAATTTAAAAAATTCTCAAGAAATGAACAAAACTGGGTCAAAATTATTTGGAGACGTTTGACAGTTACTGTGCAATTTTTGACACAACATAAAACAAATGACGATCAATAAATAAATAAATAAAGAAAATTTATAAATTTAACAAACATAAAAATAAAAAAATTACAAAAGTTTAAAAAATCTCATTAAATAAATAAAACTTTCTAAAATTAAGAATTGACAGTTGCGCAATTCTTGACGTAAAATAAAACAAAAGACGTTCGACAAATTTATAAAATTTAAAAAAATAACAAAAATAAAAGAGTTCTCTTTAAATAAGCAAAACCGGTTCGATTTTCTAAAATTCAGAATTAACAATTGCGCAATTTTTTAAAATTAAAAAATTCTCATTAAATAAACAAAACTTTCTAAAATTAAGATTTGACAATTGTATAGAGGTGGCAGCACTGATCGGCAACGTGGATTTGGCGGTTAGTTATAGCGTTTTCGATTGACTGCACTAGTGCGCACTCAGAGTATCTTCATCTCGAGTTATTACATGAAGCTAAAAGAAGATGCAAATACACTGAGTGCAACCGGTGCAACTGAAACGAAAACGCTATTATAGTTACTTTAGTTTTTGCCGGCTTCCGACTTTAGTCATTTCTTTGTAACCAATAGTAAACAAGACTTCAGTCCAAACTTTAAAAATTAATCTGTTTTTGTTTCTTGAAAGTACCCATTTTTACTCACGCATTATTTTTACCCGCAAGGTTGCTTAAATTACCCGTAATTCGGGTAATTGCCCGCACATTGGCAATCCTGGTTATGTTAATGCTCATTCTTAGGGCAAACAAAACCTCCTGTATCAGTTTTAATTCAGTTTTATTCTATAAGTAATTATAATTTGAAATCTGAATTAATTAATTTTTTTTTCTTGTGTCTAATGTCATGTTTTTTGTATGATTTTCTAGAGACTAATAAATCTTAAAATTTAAATCTAAACTAGAACATGAAAAGTGAAAAGTCAGAAAAGATCTTGAATGAAAAAGAAACAAGAGAAAATTAACCGATTTGTTTGCAGCAATTAAAAATATTGACAATCAGTTACGAAAATAGAACATAAAAATGAAAACTCAGGAAAAATATTGAAAGAAAACGAGAAAATTAACGATGAGTAACTTCATTTTAAAAAAGTGTAAATAAAAAATGAAGAAAAATTAATGATGGAGAAAATGAAACTATTACAAAAGAACGTTAACAAGCTGTGCAGAACTTTTAAAAAATTCCCAATCTTTACAAAAGCAAAAGAAACAAAAAAACAATTTATAATGAATAATCAAAAACATAGAGAATGAAAATTCAGAAAATCATATTGAAAAAAAATTAACCAAATAATGTTGAAAAAATTAACAACTAGTAATTTCATTTAAAAACATTAAGTAAATAAAACGTAGAAAAATACAATTAGTCGTCGTTGAAGATAATTTAGAAAATACATATTGTAGTGTTATTACAATTGTGTCCCCACCGTATGTGACAAATTTTATATGTATTTATATTTCAGTTGTATGGTAAACTAATTCCACTTCAATTAATTCTGAATTTCTATTAAAATATTTTTCTGATGCTTATCACAGGGTTGTAGATTCTTTTCTTCTATTAATTAAGAAAGCCAAATCTTATTTTTGGTGTCTGTGCATTTTTGAAAATATCAATAGATTTAAATAAATTGTTTACGATCCTCACAAATCGTCTACACTTTATTCACAAATTGAATATTTTCTATTTTTGATTTTATAATTTTATTTAATCGGTTTAAATATGTACCTTGATTACGATTCTAGCTAATCAAATTGTATTTAAATTTATAAAACAAAACCTATCAATAGGTTTAAATACCTTAACCACGATCCTTGCAAATCGTTTTTAAATAAGCATTCATTCATTGAAACAGGTTTCATTCGAATGTCGTTTATTCGTCAGATGTTAGTCAAAATTTTAAAATATATCTTTTAACAAAATTTTCTTTTTCTTTACTCACTGCCGATATCTTTGGCTGTGTCCTGGTTCAAATTAAAATATTTCAAATAAAACTTCTTTTAGTTTCTCCTATAGTTTCAGGATTCCAAATTACAATAAGTAAAAGTTATACATCGTTTAAATTTCGTCTGCTAAGCATTTCTCACTTCTTACAACTGCTTAGGTAGAAACCTGTTAACGGAAATACGTTTCGCAATGAAACTTAATTAAATCTCAAACTATAAAATATTTTCTCATGCATCCAGAAAATATGCGACCATAAAACTCAGCTTATAAATTACGATCCGACTTTTGCTCTCTTACTTCCCATTCCCATTCCCATTCCTCCCAACCTTCGTAACCAAGTGCGCACCACTAATTTACAATTTCGCAAGGCCCATAAAAACCTAAGAAATTTACTGCGAAAATCTTAACGCAATTACTTTACATTACAGCTTAATTAGCTTAACGGACGAAATAAAATCGCCGATGATTAAAAATACTCTACACGCAGCTTCCACGGAGTATCCCTCTGGCCCCGAGGGTATGTAAATTACATTTTATTCCCCCCTTCTTCGGCGTTGGATAATCCAATGCACGCGTCGTTCCCCCACTAGGGATATAAAATGGCGATTAACTGGGCCCTCCCATTACAACGAAACTTGTAATGCGTTTATAAACGAAAACCATTTTTGGCTTCTCATAGCAACACGATTATTTTTAATCGTGATCAAGAGAGGATTCTATTTTCATTAGAATCTATAATTTTTTACCTATTTTAAAGGAACCTTTAATAAATAAATATTTTTTTTTCATAGTACGTATCATTTTTTGTTTCTTGCAGCAACACGATTATTTTAGTTCTGAACGAGAACGAATTATATTTTTATTAAATTCTGTCATTTTTAATTTAAAAATATATTTCAATTATTTATTTATTTATTTTCATTTCTATTGTATTAGGGGAGAGTGGGGTAATGAGAGCCTGCGGTTTAGGTATAACTAACAAACGAAAAAAATTGAAATTTGGTGAAGTGGTACCCTTTCCCGCCCAGAATAACATTAATAACATTCAGCACTTGTTTCAAATTAAGACTTGTGTTGTTATTTCTCGTAATTTTTAATCGAGAAAGTAAGCAGTCAGATACTATTTTTTGGACAACGTTTTTGATTTCATATTACTAAGTTGTTATTAAGTATATTTTATGTTTCTGATACTTGGTTTATCTATGCTTTTTTTTCTGGTTTTCATACCTAAAATGTTGTCTGAGGTAATGAGAGCCAAGTTGTCATTATCTTTTTATCCCTGATATTATAAAAGTACCTATTGTTCTTGAAGATGCTGAGGACTTGTAAAGGAACAACCCTGTAAACTGTAACTGTATGTTAAAGTATGTAGGTACTTTTATTATTGTTTCCGTATTTTTCTCGCCATTATATTGTATATTAAGTGTATTCTTTATTTTATTAACCGTAGCAGTTATTTCTTAAAACAAGTTTATTTAAGCAGCAGTCGCTTTGCCTTCTTTCATGGTGCTCATGGTGGGCAATAAGAGCCAATTCCATTTTTATTTTAAATAAATATATTTTAATTGCTGTTAATGACAGAAATGATATATGTAGTTACGTCATTTGAATGGTTTTTCCTTATAGGAAACAGCATAAAATTGTTGAGAGAATACACACCCTATCGTGACTCATTTTAATCAAACAGAAAAATATATTTAAATCAATTATTTACTACTTAATTTCTGAAAATGTATACAAAACAAAATTTTACATATTAGCAGATTTTTATAAATCCAATTATTTTATTTTATTTATTTAATTTGTACATTATACTGTACGTTCAGAAATGGTTGAAAGACGTTTGAATTTCCCGCTCACTAGTAAATTATCTTTAAAAGTTTTTACATGGTTTTACCATGGTAGTCACATGAGATAATTTAATTATTATTTTATCACTTCACTTATGTGGCTCTTTTTTTTCCCATGAAAAATTTGGGGCGACAAAAGTGGTAACTCGAAAAACCTTTTTTGTTAATAACAATAGTAAAACAAGATAATCTGAATAATATAAACAACAGTACATCACTGATGAAATTTTGGTCGAATACATTATACTCACATACAGGCTGTTATAAATTCGAGGCTCACCTTTGGAATCTCGAAAACGGTTAGAGATACGAAGTTTCCGAGATCCCCAATGGTGAGCTTCGAATCTGTAACATTCTGTAGACATCTGTCAAGTAGCAGTCAATTACACAGAAGTAAATATGTGTCTGATTTTATAACGTGTACGTACGGTTTAATTTGTTTGATAACTAAAATCAGAATGATTACATGGCGATTCATTTAAGATCAAGCACGAATATCTGGGCCAAATAATAAGAAAGCCATTTTTTATATCAAGTTTGGTTTCGCGTTTTCACAAAAAATTATTGATCCATATTCATCGTTGTATGACGCGTTCCAAAACTGGAACTGGAATTAAGAAGAAAAGACTTTTCAATACAAGGTTATAAACGTGACCGGAGTTCAATTGAGGTAGAGTCGAATAAAACTTGCGAGGTTGAATATATCGATCTAAAATCGCGATTCATTTAAATAACGTAAAGTGAAGTGAGAATTAACGTTACTTGATGTACCTATAAAACGTAAGACTGAACAGATTATTTATCTAATTGTTATAAATAAAAATTTTGGATTTGCATCACAAAACCTTCATGGGACAGAACCTTGCTTTTAAATTTAAATAACAATAAATATTTACGCGTTCAAGAGTTTCCAACAGTTTTGTGATTACGTATTTAAACAAATGGCCATTACATGAAATTACATAGTTTATAATAAATTCAACTAAAACAAACAAACAAACAGTCACTATTGTTGCATTCAAAGAAATTGTTAATAAAGAATTTTAAGTTAATCAGAATTATTTTAATTTATTTATGAACATAAGAAATAATCTACGAGTGTGCAAAGAACCAAAAAGCGTTCATTGATTTTATTAAGTTAAAACAAAAGAAAAAGATTACGCCCTGAATCTGAAAGAATTTCATGTTATCGACGAATATGTACGTTATTGAAAAATAAACAAATTAATTTTTCAATATCGAATAACGTAGCAATATGTTAAAATTCATTTTTAAAATATTAACATGATTGAGATCAATTTAAATTTGCCACCTGTAAGGTTTAAAATGCAAAGACGCCAACGAAGTAAGAATATCAGGAGAGAGTCATACTAAGATTAGTTTCTCGTCTAACCTGGTCACCAAATGTTTTACAAAATTCTAGAACGTTCACAAACTAGCAATTCATCATCGTTTATAACACACACTTATGCCCGGTTGCACCAACTTTTTAAGCGGAACTTAAATTTAATTTATGTTTAGAATGTGACATTTACGTACGGTCAGTATAATGTCAAATACGTTTTGATTGACATTTAAACTTTAACTCAAGTATCAATTAGAACGTGACTAACATTTTGCTAAATCTATAAATAATATAATAATCTAAACACCACCCAAATTTAAGCTCTGCTTAAAAAGTTGGTACAACCGGGCGTTACTACATTAAATTTAACTATGTAGGTATTAAATAAGATTCAAGAAATGTCAATTGCATTCTATACACTGGAGTTCTATCATAAAAATACTTGGAAGAAATGACTTACATTAAGCTTGTTGCGTCTCTGAACATCGAGAAATTTCAAAACTAACCTAAAAATCATTAACTTAACCAAAGTGTATAATAACGTATCAATGTATCGCTCGCATAAACTGCTAATCACAGTTATTAAATAACGACATAAGCTCGTTCTACACTCAGATACAAATACAAAATCTGACAGTTCATTTACGACAGCAGATGTTAACAAGCCGCCATATTGCAGAAACTGACCTACTGCATAACTTCCGTCAAATGTAATTAAATTGTCTCTTGCTGTATCTTATCTCCTCCCCCCCTCCCTTGAAAGCCGTACAACCTCAATCAAAAGTAATGAAACGCTCAAAACCGAAACGCTGTAGTCAGAGAAAGAAGATAATGAGTGAGATGAAGTCTTATGGCGAACGAATGTTGCCGAAGTCTTTCGGAACCCCACAACACGTTGCGCTCTCTCTAACTCGGCACCTTTGCACTCTGACTACAGCGTTTCGATTTTAAAAGTTTCAATACTTTTGATTGAGACTGTACACTGGATTGCGTTTAGAAATTATAATACCTCCGATAGCATCTTGGGCGTGACTCGCTCATTTGTTTCAAAACGTCTGATGTTTACATTATTTTCATGACAATAGA
Source organism: Dorcus hopei (assembly GCA_033060865.1). Taxonomy (NCBI): domain Eukaryota; kingdom Metazoa; phylum Arthropoda; class Insecta; order Coleoptera; family Lucanidae; genus Dorcus; species Dorcus hopei. Next base: position 11,474,833 of record CM065422.1, read on the forward strand.
CACCCTACTTACAACTGAGATGTGAAAAGTGCGTCCGCTGTCATGGTAACAATGTAAACACAAGAAATCTTAAAAGATATGAGCGTGATGCAAAATTAGTTAAAGATCGTGAGTGAGAAAGATGCATTGGAGGGTATCAGTGTTGCCAATTCGTAGAAAATTTCCCGATTCGTGATAATTAATATGCCTTAAAGGGTCGCGGTCACCGAGTGGCTTAGCGGTCTAGCCTAGCCAATTTAGGAAGTCGTGTCGCTCGGCGGCGTGGGTTCAAACCCCACCATTAGCCATGGATTTTTGTGTTGTTTAATGACTTTGACCCAGCTTAATTACACTTCGTAACTATCTTAAATGGCTTATGGTCGAATGACAATATTTGCAGCATTGCCGCACAAAGCAAACAATTATGCCTTAAAATTCCATGTCCCAATGGGAAAGAAAAACGACTGTCAATAATTGGCAACACTAGAGGGTACAGTTCTTCTTTGAATATAGAACTAACAGGAAGGACTATACAGGGTGCCCGGATTTCGCGAATCTATCTACGTTACGCCCATAATCCTGACTTGAGTCATAACCTCATTCTTTATTTATAAATACTTTTAAGTACCCTAACATTCAGACAAATTAAACGAATGGAAATACTTACCTATGAAACGTAATTCCCAATACTTTATTCTTCGTAGTTAGCGAAGACCCATAAGCTAATCAACAAACCATCATCGTTACCAGTCGTTACTTTTCATTTTGTTACCGAAAAAAATATTTACACCTGTTACCTACCTACATACTTACAATTAATCGGTTTAGCTATAAATTACTTTCCAAGACTACAAAATACTAATAACATTAATAACGTAATATTCATGTAAATAATATGTACATAATTATAAACACAATCACCATCCAAAACGTCAATAGGTAATGAATCATACGTGGAGGTGCAAAATGGCTACTTCCGTCGCACTTGCACATTTTCAATCTAAAGCTTTGTTCGTTTATTCAACTTCGTTCACTCTATTTACTCTTTTCGCCCTTTTGTCTCACTCTTACTTGTGTTAAAACTTATTCGCTCTCACTCTTTAGAGTGCGAAAAGAGTAAATAGAGTGAACGGAGTTGAATAAACGAACGCAGCTTAAATAGCATTTATACAAAGTACTCAAGAATAACTGTTTGAATTGGCAAATACAATTAAAGGCATTTTTTATTGACCTGCAATCAGATATATCTTTTGTTGGCACATTTGGTAACCTGAACAGCGACAAGATTGTAGGTTATGTGAATAAAATTTAGCGTTTTAATTTGAATTTGAAATGTCAAATGATGCTTGTAAAGTGACGGCTGTCAGTGACAACAACCGGAAGTTACTCGAGTTGTACCATTTAAAAACAAAATTCAGCACTGCCAACTCAAAACAGTGATTCTTGACCACTTTGAACATAGTAACAACTCCTCCTGTTAGTTTTATATTCAATGAAATCTCCATTCACTTTTGAAGTGAGTAACTAATGGTGATTTTTTGCTCTTTAGTTCTCATGTTTAACAAGATTAATGTAATAATTAAACAATTAAGTATCAATAATTATGAGGATAATAAAATATAATGAAAGTAATGATATTTCAAATGTGTATAATTATTTTAATTAAAAATATTTGATTATAATTATTTTTCAGAAAGGCCACGCACAAAGAATAAAAATCACTAGACAGAGACGCGGGAAATTCAAGTTGCCTTTAACGGTTTGATTCATTTTAAATTGGAACTTAAACATCCGTGTAATTGTAACTGATTAAGGGCTGTTTTCATAATAGTGCTAAAGGAGACTTCAATTTAAAGTCACTTTAAGCATAGGAAAACTAATGTGGTTTTATAGGTTAAAGTCACTTTAAATTTAAAGTTCTATTATGAAAATGGCCCTAACTTTTAAATAATAATTCTGTATAATGTATGTTATTCTAAATAACTTGCTTTTTTGTTTAAATTTTGTCGTAACCTGTTTAAGTAACCACTCGCCCACTTTCATATGACATTACCATTCACTAACCACTTTTACTTTTCCATATTAGTGAAATTTTATTTATTTTCTATAAATAATAGAAAATAATTTGAAATATTCGGTTCTTTTTCCTTAGAAATTTATCTGTTTATTCTGTTCCACTCTACTTTAAGAACTCTACGTTATCTTTACATATTTGTTAGTATCTCTCTTTTGCGGATTTTTTTTTTTGTAATTATATATTAGTCGCATCAGGAAAGTATTTCGTAAAACTTCGTTTTTATTATTTTTGAAATGTAAAAGGATTAAACTTGACAAACTCGTTTTGTTGTCCTCATCTCAAAACGAGGCACATTTAATTTAATTTCCTTTTTTATCTCATTTTATTATTAATCAATTTTGGCAAATTTCTTTTTCATTTTATAAAACCTACAAATAAGAAAACAAACTTGGAAATTTTTTGAACAAAAGGAACTAATTTTTTAAGAGGTCCTACCATATTAAATTAACAAAATAATTTTTGAAACAAATTATTCATTATATGTGTATGTTTAATAAATAAGAGACAATGCACACTTTAAATAAATTTTATTATCATTATGCCATAACAGCATTTTTCTACCAGAACATATTGTAAATGCATTAAATTATTAAATACTCTCGGCAAACGTTAAAGAGTAGTAGAGAATTTTGCCATCCCTTCTTTTTTTTTAGAAACACGTAAATTATAACAACACACCTCCCTCGGTCTACTTAACACCCGAAACGCTCACCACCGAATCGATGCTGAGTAGCCCAAGAGAGAGAAACAAACAAGTTGGTTGCAGTCACAGCTCAATCATTAATTACATTATTCATGTTCGCACGGTCAAGTGCGACATCACATTCTGTTAGAATAGGCACGAATTTTTTAACCATATCACAGGAAGCATGTATCAGAACTTACAGTAAACACAACAGATTCGGTCCTCTCAAGAACTCAAGACTTCTTGCTCGAATTTGGTTAAAACTTTTGTACTTTTATTCCACGAATCAAAGTTAGTCCAGTACAAATGTGTTAAGTATTGCTTTCATTATCTTAATATGCAGGTACTTCATAAATATTAACAAACAAATTGGAAAGTTTATTTAAAGTTTTTAATTAATTATTGCCAGGTGAAAGGATTAATTTTGATATCAAAACAGATTTAAAAATTTATTATTATCTACATTTTGGGGGGAGGGGGGGATTTGAATTTATGACAGTCCTGGATATTAAAATAGAATTCGTTTGTATAAATTTTAAAGTGTTCGAATTTATAATGTTGTTTTATTAAAAGTTTCGTGTATGCGCAGTGTTTACAACAAAAGAAAATAAATAACATACACAAAATATAACTTTAAATGTCGAACGTCACTACTCTTACCTTAATTCTAATATATTAAAGATTTACTCTACGAATACATAAATAATTTGCGACAATAATAAAATTATTACATGATCAGGATCACAAAGTGCATCCGTTGTTTGAATACATTCTGAACGCCTGTAAAGTATTAATTTGTTAAGATAGAAAGAGAAGAAACGATGATTTTACAAACAAAAATAAAAGGAAGAGTACATTTAAACTTAAACTAGGCACAAAATAAGTGCCCACACTAACACTGTCAAGCATTGTTTAAATATGTTCCTAGTTAAACTAATTAATTAAATACAATTAATAAGTTATTATTCACGCTAAGATTTATTCGCAATGGTTCAACGACTGCCCCTAATAACAATCGTATAAATATCCGAGTTTTGTGCTGTCCATAAATAACTATACGTATTATAAGATCGGTAATATCACAGTCGTATACAGAATACTCTTAGCGCCTCAACAGCTGTAACTGCAATGCCACTTCTTGAGCCCCCCCGACCTTCGAGGTCACCTCCCCGTGCATACACACTTCAAAAGAACATACCTACATGACAAATAAAAGACAGTGCAATTCGTGAATTCATTGCTTCACTGGCTCAAAAAACAGTTTTAGTTAAAATCACAAGGCCCGATTGATCCAGCCTAGGTTGTGCTATCGAGTCTTCGGGATAGCAAAATGTACTTAAATAACAACGCCTCGCAATGGGAAGACGTGCGAAAACAAACTGCAGATTCTTAAAGTTGATTACTAAAGTGACCTAGTCACCCTACGATTAGTATTAAATATTCATTATAAGTAGTTTAACTAACTTGGGTCCATATTAAAAACGGCATATCCAGGACTTACACTAAATCGGCTATTACTTCATTTCAATCATTGTTATGATGATCGTGTGTGTGACAGACAAAACAGAGAAAAAAAACGTCGTTTTAAATAATTATAATGCCCTAAATATAACAGGGTAAATAATTGACATCCTGGATTGTAAACTAAGGATTACTGAAATGGGGATGTTAGGGAGAAGTATTCCTCTAATTTTCCCACCAATCATCGTGGCTACTCGTATTGTTGTAATTACCTCCATAATTTCCACCTCTTTCATTTCCATAGTAGCCACCTAAAAATACATTACTTTTAAATCCTGAAGCAGCTACCAACCAATACAAAAAAAAAAAATCAACCCTCAAGGTTGATAAAAAAAAGGATGGAAAATTAATGTACTCTTTTCAGGGATACAAAAGATCAAAAAACGTAAAAGAAAAAGGAATATGATTTTTAAAACTTACTTCCTCCACTAAATCCGTTGTTTCCGTACCCTCCACTATTGCCATTGGCTCTTTGATTTCTTTGTGAACCCGGCTGTTGGCGATAATCACGTGACCCAAAGCCTCCACTTCCAAATCGTCCTTTGCCTCCACGACGACCAGAACTTGCGGTTCTACCATCAGCAGCGACACATTCCAGCCAGTTTGGTAATTCCTGCTTCGCCTCGACCAACAAATCCAACATGGCAGACGCCAAATTGCGATTGCGCTCATTGAAAAACGACGTAGCCAATCCTAAAAATGTATTACTTCATTAATTACTATGAAAAGGTTAATTAATTTTTAATACCTACCTAAATTACCCATACGTCCAGTACGTCCAATACGATGCACGTACTCCTCCACATCGGATGGTAAATCAAAGTTGATGACGTGCTTCACGTGAGGTATATCCAGACCACGAGCTGCAACCGAAGTTGCAACCAGTATGGGCGTATTTCCAGTTCGAAATTGCCTCAAAGCGTCCTCACGTTCTCTTTGAGTGCGATCACCATGAATAGAGGTCACCGGATACCCTTCAGTGTGAAGGAATTCTTCTAGGGAATCCGCACCCTTCTTGGTCTCCACGAAAACCAGAGTTAAACTTTCCGCTGAGGGGTGAGTCAAGTCGGCAGCGTTTAAGAGGTCCAATAGAAAAGAACGCTTGTCATGATCTTCAACCCATACTACCTGTAATTTAAAAGAATCGAGTCAAGTGCTACCTCAGGGCTTTGAAATGACGCCTTACTTTTTGGGTTATATTTTCAGATGTAGATCCAACTCTTCCGACAGCCAAGAAGATGTAATTATCAAGGAAATCACGAGCTAACATCTGAATTGGGGAAGGGAAAGTGGCAGAGAACATGAGCGTTTGACGATCGCCTGTTTTCGGCATAGATTCTTTCTCCAAAATACTGCGAATCTGCACTTCGAAGCCCATGTCCAACATACGATCTGCCTCGTCTAGGACCAGGTACTTGCAATAATCCAGTCCAATTTTTCCACGCTCAATCATATCCAGTAAGCGACCTGGTGTAGCAACTAATAAGTGACAACCACGGTCCAAATCTTTCATTTGATCGCCAACATTTGCACCACCGTAGCTATTTCAAAAAACAAAAAAAAATGCCATAATTTAAATTGCTTACACACATTTTTTTGTAATATACTTACACAACACAGGGTCTAACACGGGAGCGATACGAAAACTTCTTACTTTCATCATAAATCTGAGTAGCTAACTCACGGGTGGGTGCTAGTACCAGTCCCAAAGGATACTGCTTACGCCTGTAGCCACGAGTAATATTCGGGGGTCCACGTTCGTACATTTGATTCAGTATCGGTACTAAGAAAGCTGCAGTCTTACCAGAGCCAGTCTGGGCACAAGCCATAACATCACGTTTGCTCAAAATGATCGGAATGGCATACTTTTGTACTGGAGTTGGTGTGTCATAACGTGCCATCACAATGTTATTTCGAATTATCTCTGTCAACTGTACTTCTTCAAACTGCAAAAAAACGAATTCATTTTATAAAATTAACTTCTGGTGGTCAAATTAAAACTTACAGATGTAATGTGACGCGGGACTTTATCACCGGTTGCCTCAACAGGAATATCTTCGTATTTGCTGAAGTTGATGCCGGTGTTGCCCGTGCCAAACAACTCAAGCTCCACTCGTTCATCTCTGGGCAAGGGGGTGACCCAATCAGCCTCATTCTTTCTGTCTCTGTTATCATTCCATCGGTTGTTGCCGCCCCCCTCACGTCCGCCGTCGTTCCAGCGTCCGTTGTCACGTGGCTTTTCTGGTTCCTGCCAACGATCATTACGGGGCAAGTCACGCTCCCTGTCTGAGAAACGGCCGCCGGCGCCGCCGCCCCCTCCGCCACTACCGCCGCGGTTCCAGTTATCTCTATCAAAGGCATCACCATTTTGATAACCATCACGGCGATTTCTAAAAAAAAAAGTCAATAAATTAATAATTATTTTTTAAAGTATGAATGTACAGTTAATTGCAAAAAAAACGAGTACATCGAAAAAATCAAGAGTGCGAAATTTTACAATTTTTTGACAATGTAAATCTGCCTCTTTCGTAGCATTAAAAAAATCAAAATTCTAATTTCTTCAAACATTTGCTTTTAGCCAAATTATGTAATGTTTGGCTACAGTCCTTATTAGCCAACGTTCCTCTTCTAACTCAGAAAGATTTAAATCTTTGTCACTTTCAGTTAATCGTGGCATTTTGTCTGTCACTTTGACAGCAGAGGTGACACTAACACAAACGAATGAAACCAGAGAAAATTAATTGTACTCGATTTTTTGAAATCGTCTGTACCATTAAATTCAAATATGCGCGCGCGCTTGACAATCAGCGCCATCTATATTCATTGAAGAAACTAAAATTTAAAATTATAGGTTTATTAACCAAATGTATTCTAATTTTGTTAATAATATTGTGTCTTAATTAAAGCAGGTTCTTGTCCGATGAAAATTGTATCACAAATTCTTTGACACGGACGCTGAATATGCGCACTAACACTCAACGTTTCGCCGTCGTTCGACAGCTTCGTTAGAAGTGAAAAATATAAACAAGTCGTCAAAATAAACGAAGCTGTCGAACGACGGCGAAAGTGTTAGTGTTAGTGCGCATATTCAGTGTCTATCTCAAAGAATTTGTGATACAACATTGTGTCTGTTGGAGGAGGAAAGAAGATTGTAAATTTTAATTAAAAAAAGAAAAACATTTAAATTTTGAGCATTATCAAATTAAAATAAACGCCGATGCTAATATGAACACCACCTTCTGCGTGTGCCAATGAAACTAACGTCTTCATAAAAAAACGTCACGTGCGTCGATTTCAAAAAAAATTAATAAGTTAATATACGTTGTTCACAAATTAAAAAACCACCACCTGCTGCATTATGTTGGTATAAAACATAAGTCCCCTATAAAACATTATCAAAATAGCAAGGTTGGCAAGGTATTTGAAGTTTCATGTCAAAGTAATTTGTCAAATTAATTTTATTATTATATTGTTTACATTTATATTCATTTTAACAAGCCATTTCAATGCCTCGAAAGCAGAAAAATATTTTAAATGCCAAAATGAAAGAAGCACTCGTCAAATGTTACCAAATTTCTAACTAGGACAATGTTGCCGGTTGTACTTTTCACAAGGCAACATCGCCAGTGGTCTTTTAATTTGTGAACAGAGAATAACTATTTTTTAAACTGCCATCAAATTCAAATAAGCGCGCGCGCCCGAGACAATCAGCGCCATCTATATTTATTAACGAAACTAAAGTGCATGTTTATTGACGTAATTTATTCATAATTTTGTTAATAACAATATTATGTCTGTTGGAGGATTATAAATTAAAAAAAAAAAATTATTTTCAATATTATAAAAATGAAATAAGCGCTCGTGCTCCCTCTGTGTCTGTCAATGAAACTAACGCCTATAAAAACGTAAAAAATTTTCATTACAATTATTAAAATATGTAGATTAAAACTAGAATAAGGCAAAACAAAGTTGATTAAATAAATTGTAACACACTGATATTACAATCACATATTAATATTAAATGACAATACGCGTCCTCTTCTGTGCGGTTTAGAGGAAGTTGCATTAAAAATTAATTTTAAAAACGTTTCTTTCTATAATTTGTTCTTTATTGTTTTTAATTACAATAATAACACGTGGTGATATGTACAATATGATTGAAAAAATACTCCATTTGCCATTAAACTGACTTAAAAAGAAATGTGTTGGTGGCATAATCGATTAACGTTTTCTGTTTTATCGACCTTTTGTGTCTTACAGTTAAGATGGCGCTTTACAACGAAACTGAAGGCGACCATTTTTAACATTTACTTTAATTGTGTAAAATACTTGGAAAATAGAAAATTATTATTATTAAATTATTATGAAAACGGCCCATAATAAATCTACAAATACATTAAATAAATATAACCTTAAATCGTTAAATGCAAATCTTTTTTTCCTTCCTTTCGCTTTGCGCAGCAATGCTGCTTCATTGACTTACGGCAATCACCATTCCAGACAATTTTCTATATTTGGTAAAGCTGGGTCTAAGTTCATGCACAGCACAAACATCCATGGCTAATAGTAGGATTCGAACCTACGCCTCCGGGCGATACGACTTACTAAGTCGGCTAGGCTACCGCTGAGCCACCCGGCGACCCAATGCAAATCTTGATCAAAAAAATAAAATTAGCGGTGCCAATGCTGCCAACATACTTTTTAAGTGAATTTCATGACAAACTAGATACGGTGTTGTTTTTCTTTTCGGTACTTCAGTACCTGATTTGGTACCTTAGTTGGTCATTTACATCCTGGTACACTCCAAAGCAATTTGGTACCAATTTTTAGGTACACCGCCGTCTGCTAACCATTTTCCAATTTTAAAATTAAAATCCCCTATCCAACCTCCATTGCAAACTCTGTGCAGTCAGCTGTCATTTATTATGTACTGTCAAATGTTTGATCTGTGATTGATGATGTGATTTTAGTTCAGTGTAAGCAGTTTTAGCAGTTCTGATTAGTTTGGAACCATTGCGTTGGAAATATGCATCAATAATAATGCACCTGTCGAAATTAATCATTACCTCCAAACTAGTTATAAACTACAGTATGAACAATCCTAATTTCTGTATTCAAAATTTCAATTTGGCACTCAAATGTCACCAATTCTGATATTGAAAATATCCCTAGTGACAACAACACTGACTAGATATTTTTTTTTATTATAAATTTATTGAATTTGTTTAATACGTGGGAACTTAATTTTTATGGCTCAAAAAAATTAATTTTCCGTACAGCATTTCCAGGTCCTTGCAACTCTGTTCAGGTAATGCCATTCCATTTCTCTCGTGAGCAAATTGAGAAACAAAGATAACAAATACAAATGTCGCAAGTGCATCAAGGAAGGCAACGGTTTTAGGGAAATTCTGTTTGTCACAATGGCACTAGTTTCAATAATTACAAAATGTATTTGGTTATGTCTAGTTAAGTTACTATTTTAAGAAGTGCAGAATTTTTCTTTTACGATTTCATTTGATAATAAACAAATTGAAACTTTAAAGGCAAGCTCTAGATTACTGACAGTAACTTTGACAAACGTCACTTCAACGTCACACAACTTTCGACTGTTTTTTTTTTTATCTTAGATAAAAGCAAATTTCGACAAGGATAGATATAAAAAGTCACTAATGGCATTACCTAAATAGATAGTATGTTGATCTAGTGGCCTAAAACGTTCAAGAATGGAAGGCACTCGATATAAATAGAGTCCGGCGCGCAATTTAAATCATTTGTTAATTAGAGAGTGACGTATGCGATTACTGGCTCGAACGATAAACACCTTGTCACCGCCAACGCCGACGTCAAATTTTCAATTTAACTGTGTATGTGACTGTGTATCACTTATTTGACTCAAATACTAGTAGGTAATTAATTGAAAATTAAAATTAATTAATTAATGGCATTTGAAATAATGAACCAAACAAAGATATAATTTTTTTCCATAGGTCACTTGATTAGAAAAGATATTGATCACGCGTTATAAATAAAATAAAATAATTAAAATGGTGGTAATCAGTAACTTTAAACCTCAAGTTGGCAGCTATCTTTTGACGTTATTAATCATTTAGTTTGGAGAGGAAGCAACCAAATAAGCAACTTCCTGTACATTCACGTTTTTCCCTTTCATTAATTTAAACATTCCAAAATATAATCCATCAGCAATTAATAACAACATCAGCTTGAGAACCGTTACAACGACCTACTTACTGACTTCTAAATTAGTCAGTTTGAAGATATTCCACCAACAATATTGAAAGAGATTATACGTTCAAAGCCCACATGAATCGAATACCCTAAAATTAAACCCGCTAGTAATTTATCATACTCCTTAAGATCAAAATGATTAGGCATTTGAATATGTGCAATCAGTATTAGACACGTGTGATAATCAAATAATAATAAATACTTGAACGCGCTTTTTTTTATTAAATTTCAAATATTTGTAACAGCACTTTTTAATCAAATCAACCATAAACTGTGTTTATCTTTATTGACAGTGTTAATGTACTTTTCATATATTGATAACGCTGCTGTACGCTGCTAAATATAATGCAAGTGCAGAGTAATACACGAAATTATTACAACATAAACAAATCCAATTAAGCTGTATAGTGTTTGACGTCCATTACACTGTGAAGTTTCCAATAAAGTAATTAGTATAGCATACACTCAACCATTAAATATTCTGTACCTATATTGTTTTAAAAACCAAGAAAAACGTTGAATGTAAATACATATGTAGGTATTTAATATTCCCGTCACTGTTTTGGACTGCACCAAAAAATATATACCTAAATGCTTTTTGTTTTTTAAAACTAGTTCAAAAATTTATATATTGTTTAGCAGTTAACACATCGATAAATGTAGGTACATAGTTATATAATTGTTTTATTACTGTTTAAAAAAGTTTGGCATAAATAAAACAATGCCAAGTTCATTGCCAGGTTAATGTATAACAACATCTACGACGACATGTATTTCTTTATACATATGCGAATATTAAGTGTACATAAGTAAAGATTTGTTTTTCAACAACTGACATAAGGATTTTAATACATAATTCATGAATAGATTAATTCCAGCATTATTATATCACACGTAATATCACAGCATGTAACAGAAAATTTATTCATGCAATGATAATGGCGCAGCAAAATTTTAAAAATGAATATGATTACAGACACGTTATCTGTGGAATGTTCTATTTTAAATTATTAATTAATGCTAAAAAAATGAAAGGCGTTGGAGATTTTTACAGTAAATAAATTTTACAATTTTTTTTCCCGAGTAATGTGTCTTTACATTTTTTATAATGGATTAACGACGAAGTATATATTTCCATTAAACTCTATATACATTAATCCCTTTAATAATTAACGAAATCTATCCGATCAAAAGGTTTTCTTAACCCTTGATTATTTTCATTCTATTCATTTCTATGAATAATTTGTTGCATACATTGCAGTGAAAGCTTAAAGCATACTATAATAAGCCCCAGTTTTACAATTGTGGAGTAAGTACGGAATAACTGTTCGCCGAATATCCTTTAATGTTCCTCCAGATCTACGCCACACCTACGTCACGTTATTCTAGGAATAATGCTTATTCGATGATTGTAAAATCGGTTCTAAGACCCAATTTTACAATCGTCGGATAAACTGAGTATAACACTATCCTAGGAATATCATGACGTAAATATATAAGAATATTAAAGGATATTCGGCGAATAGTTATTATTTGACGAATAGAGCTTATTCCACGATTGTAAAACTGGGCCTTAATGTGCACATTACCTAAAATTTTAGTAAAAGTAATAACCAGAGAGCGGATGACCTTAGGTTATACCTAAGGTTATCAAAACCATAATCATTGAATCAAAATTATTTATTTATTTTATATTTGCCCATTCACCTATTCATTCAACATCCTGTAAATGACTTCTTCAAAGCAAACTGCCTACTTACTTCTGACAGCAAAAACTGTCTGCTCTGTGGTAATAACGTGGCATTAAAATATTTATTATACCCAGATGATGCGTATACATACATACATATTTGCTACGACAGATTAATAAAAGGATCTATTAAATATGTATAATATACTCGTAATATGTATGAATGGATTTTGATAAATAACAAGATAACAAACTGAGAATGTAACTGATTTTCATGAAAAATTCGTCAATTTTCACTTTTAGAAGCAAATTTGTGTGGGGGAATAGTCCTAGAATGTATAAATTACAGTTATACAAATTCAGCTTAACTTTAAGCCAAAGCTTAAACCCTTAAGAATTGTTGAAATAATCGTTGTTATGGGTTGAAGCTTCAGTTTAAATTTAAACTGGCATTGTCAACTGGCCCTTAGTGTGATTGTTAATTGAAATAACTCAATAATGGTTAAAGTAAAAGAAGTACACTTTCAAAATATTTATCAGCGTGTTTAATGAATGAAATGAAAACATAAGACTTTAATTGATCAGATGGGAAAGCAAAATATAAACCAAAATAAAAACAGATAAGAAAAACCTAATAACTTTAATGTAAATAAATTTAATAATGCAATTAGGTATACTTATTGCAACAAAGGTAATTTTAAATTACATAAAATTTTCTTTTTTACAAATTTTTTTCCCATTTAATTTGACCGTGTAGTAGATTGTTCGTTCATTGGTTACTGTTCTGAGGGTCAGCTGTTTTGTCACTGTATTGAGATCTTGAATATAAACTTTAAACTGGCATTGTACAACTGGCCCTTAGTGTGATTGTCAATTGAAATAACTCAATAATGGTTAAAGTAAAACAAGTACAGTTTCAAAATATTTATCAGTGTGTTTAATGAATGAAATGAAAATTTTAAGATTTTAATCAATCACGTGAGAAAGCAAAATATAAACCAAAACACAAACAGATAAGAAAAACCTGATTACCTCAATGCAGATAAATTTAATAATGCAATTATACTTATTGCAACAAAGGTAAACTTTAAATTACATAAAATTATCCTTTTTACACACATAGATACATGTTTTTTCCCATTTAATTTAACCCTAGTAGATTGTTCGATCATTGGCTACTGTTCTGAGGGTCAGCAATTGTGCAACCGGCTTTAATTGTAAGCCAAAGCTTAAACCCTTAACAGCAATTGTTGAAAAAACCATTGTTATGGGTTTAAGTTTCAGCTTACATTTAAATTGGCATTGAACAAATGGACCTAAAGCGCAGTCTTTTAATCGTCAATTAACTTTATCTGTCGGTTTAGTCCCATAGTAACAATTGTGATCACAATCGTTACTATGGGAGTAAACCAACCATGAAAAGACTGGGCCTTAGGACCAGTTGTACAATTTTAGCTTAACTTTAAGCCAAAGCTTAAACCCTTAACAACAATTGAATCGATTATTTGAGAAACCCCATAAGTCACATGTTAGCCGAAATCGAGTTTTTCAATTGCTGTGGTGAGGATCACCGTCTGATCACCATCAGACAAGGCCATCACCAACCAGCAGTTGGGAAAAGAATTATTGTATGTTTATTTGAGAAATCTTATTAGTCAGTGACTGATTCCAATCACTAAAAACAGTTGACGACCTAGAGAAGCTAGTGAGCTACATTCTGGAAGATCAGGGACTTGTATTTTTAAGCTTATTTTTGAGATTTCTTAGTTTAGTTTTTTTTTCCTTTAATTAACAATTGACAGTAAATCAAACAATACTTTATAGAATTATCTTATTCTGTTGCATTCTTCACAGTCCAAGATACAGTCACTATCAGTTAATTTGAGAAACCTCATAAGTCAGCGGCAATCGAAATTTATTATTTATTCATGAACACGCTATTCAAGTCAGAAGAAAAGGTTGAACGATGTATCTGGCATTGGACTAAGGAAATCTGACGAAAAATTGTTGGTCCTGACTCACGACTAACAGAGACCTAGTTTTTTTCAGATTCCCAAAAGTTGCTGACAATTGACTCGTGTGGTTTCTCAAATAACTGATTCAGTTGTTGAAATAATCGTTGTCATGGGTTTAAGCTTCAGCTTAAATTTAAACTGGCATTGTACAAGTGGACCTTAGTCCTAATGCCCGTATGAACAGACAAATTTTAGACTTAAGCCAAAGTATACCTTTACTTTGAAGAACGTAACTAATGGCCATATGCACAGACAAATCTCAAGGTGGACTTGATACTTAAAGCTAACTTCATATCAAACTGTTCGCCATATAATTACATTGTTCAAAGTAAAGGTTTACTTTGGATTAAGTCTAAAGATTTGTCTGTGCATACGGCCATATGTGACGCACAATTTGATATGAAGTTAGCTTTAAGTATCACTTTTTCCTTAAGTCTACCTTGAGATTTGTCTGTGCATACAGACCTAAGTGACACTTAAAGTTAAGAGGAGCTTAAGTGTTTGGTGTAACTAGCCATTAGTTTCTCATCTTTTATTTTGTACGTACTTTTACTAAATCAGATGTGAAAATGTATGCTTACTAGTCAAGGTTTACATTCGACTGGTTGTAAACACATCCACTTTACAAATCAGTATTTGTAAACACTGACTACAGTAAATGTATACACTTTCTGCTACTGCAACAAGTGTCTGAAAAAAGCTTGGTAAAGTTTATTGAAAACACGCAGACAAATTTCATTTTTAATTGTGCAATTACACCAAATCCACATTGGCAAATACTAAAAATGATTGCCCAAGCCTCCCTGCCACAACAATACATATTGTATAATCTTTTATAACAGTTTTACACAAAGTGAGGCATGCCCTATTCCAATAAACTAACTAGAAAAATTGATGCAATCTAAATTGATGTAAATTTCAAGAACAAATTGAGTTGGGGAATTCCCTTTTGCATAATATATGCAAGTGGGTAGGTACAAGTCACAGGATCACTTTTGAACACCCCTATTTTTAGAAGTGATTCACCGCCTCATTTTAAACTGGAAATTAAAAGTCGAAGCCAAATTTACAAGTCTATATCTAAAATCACATTCTTAATTTATCACTGAGATATTGCAATTACATTTATTTATCAGTAAGTGAATATAATGATGATGATGATGATGATCAAAATGTCAAATTTAGAATGAGATTAGACATTAGAAGAAACGTGTCGAATATTTTATGCTAAATTTAATGAAGTGATTTCGGACAGATGCACGGATGTAATAAACGATACTCACCGAGTGTTAAAGCTCGAAAAATCTGCTTGCCGTTCGTTACGGTTGTCTCGACCGCGGTTACTGTAAGTGTTGCGGCCACTTCCGCTTCTTATGTCACCCCTATCTCTATCAGAATTGCTATCACACTGAGTCTGTTGCTTATTTCTTAGGTGAGGAGGCACGTACCTGCCGCTGTTATTGCGACTCTGCAAGTCCAGACCAGCAAACTAAAAAGAGTTAAGTTAATTATAGGTATTTTTTTTGGTGTTAAAATCAAAATTTGTGAATTTTGTGAGGAATGGTGGAGAATTAATCCAAATGACAATGACACATCTTCCTCTTGCCCCTAGGTGATATTAATTGCGTTATAAATACGGCGAGTTGGGAGAAAAAGGGGCAAATAAGTGAGATGTGGCGATCGATAGTGGAAAGCCATAGCGACCTCCATTGTCCAGGCTTCCGGGTCGTGAA
The DNA here is from genome assembly GCA_033060865.1 of Dorcus hopei. Taxonomy (NCBI): domain Eukaryota; kingdom Metazoa; phylum Arthropoda; class Insecta; order Coleoptera; family Lucanidae; genus Dorcus; species Dorcus hopei. The sequence continues at coordinate 11,490,779 of CM065422.1, forward strand.
AAACGTGTATATGTGTTACAAAAATCCTAACCAACATACCTGCTGCTCTAGACCTGATCCATTGTGGTTGGGTGCATTACTCATATTACTACAAATCAGTACTTGTGTTGGAACTTTTCACAGTTAACGTCCCGTAATACAAAACTATCCAGCGTCTCTGGCAAAAGCACAAAAGGCGTCAATTTGCGATTCCACACGATGCACGAAAGCTAATGCGCGCAAGTCTAATAAAAATGGCTGTCTCGCTGGTTTAGTTCCGCCGTTTCCCGACAGATGATCGATGAAGATATGAACTGAACTGTGGACCAATTTTTTCTTATCTTAAATTTGCACTGAAATTTTTTTATGTGGAAAATTGATGAGCAGGAAATGTCATTTAGTTTTCGGATTTTGCACGGTGAACGTGACAGTGCTACCACAGACAGACGATGCGCGACGCTTTTGTTTCGCGCTCGACAAAACACGAAATTCACTGCAACCGAGAAGTTTCCAAACGGCGCGCGCGGCGGTTTCGCAACACTCCCAATTACGCTCAAAACACAACGGCGAATTAAACAAAATGCATTTGTTTATAACTCCTATAACTTTCACCGTTGGACACGCAACGAATTATTACACTTCCAAATTATGCAATTCAAAAACTCGCTGAATTAATTTAAATTAGATAACGAAAGTGCTGCGGCCCAGTTAGTTAAAACAAAGAATTTTTTGTATGAAAAGTAAAAACGTGTAATTAAAATTAATGAGAAGGAGAAGAGAATGTATGTACATATTACATCCTACGTGTTGGCAGATCTTAAAACGCTAGCGTTTTGTTTTTTGCTTTTGCTGAAGAATTTATTGAATATCTTAATAAATTAACAGTTTTTGAGAGGTTAAACGTTAAACCGGTAGCAAAAATTCGCAAAATCGAGCCCAAGAAACTGGCGAAAATTTCAAACAGGTCATCCGTAGGTTTTGTTTTTTCTTTTTGCGAAAGTTCTGTCAAATTTGCCAACGCAATTTGAAAATGATTTTAGTGCTACTGGACGCCAAACTGACAATGAAAGTTGCATGAATGGAGAAAAATCTATTGAATTTCCTTTGAATAAAAATTCAAAAGTGGTCGTTCATGGATCACGAAGTTAAATGTACAGTGTGATCCAAAATGATTGAAGACAGTTTGAATTTACCGCTACTTTAAATTATTATCACGTTGGCAACGCGAATACTTTTCAGACATTTTTACAGTAGCGTCTCAAAAAGGAGTGGTATATTACAAAATTACGTTAAAAAATAGTAGTATTAAATGTCAATAAAATCGTCTAACAAACCGTAATTCTGAAAACTATTTTGTAAAATAAGTAAACAAGCGAAATAAAGCAAAAATTCAATGAAAACTCGGAACAACGCAGAAAAGCACAATGTGAACATGAAAGAGACGAGTCGACGCTGTAATTTGATACAACACACACAGTACAAGGGGGTCATTCTAATCGGATTTGCAACCTAGCAACGATGGTACCTCCTTAGCAACTGGTAAGATGCTGCAGTCTCGGCAATGTTCGGTGGTAACAGGATACAACGTTGTCAGTGTAGTCTCGATAATGCTCGAAAATAGGTTCATACCAAGTTGCAACTTGCAACCCCAATTAGCATGACCCCCCCTAAGAATCTACACTAACTGCGTTCGTTTATTCAACTCCGTTCACTCTATTTACTCTTTCCACACTTTTGTCTCACTTTTACTTGTATTAAAACTTATTCGCTCTCACTCTTTAGAGCGGGAAAAGAGTAAATAGAGTGAACGGAGTTGGATAAACGAACGCAGCTACAATGGCGTCACTCGAGTATAACTGTCACATTTTCCATTTTGTTTGATACCTACCGATTTGAAAATTACATTACATTTTCATAAGAGCATTAAACAGTATGGCCGCTTTTTTGACACTGACGTTTAAGTGACATTACTGGATAATTACTTATACCACAGTCTACATGAGGTCTTGTCATTGGCGCTAGTTTCGCGTACAAAATTCTTGGAAATTCGGGGAAGAATGCGCAGTAGTCTCGTTGTTTGTATTCGTAGTTTGGTTACCGGCTTGGTTCGGGCACGTTCGGGCAACTGCAAACACTGCAAGATTTTAAATTTAAATTGTTTGCGCCACGTAAGAACCAACGCACGGAAGAATGCGCAGTGATTGCATTGAAGACACAAAGATCAAAGGTACCGACGCCAAGTGAACAGACTGTATGTAGACTGTGCTTATACTGTGCAACACATGTCAGCAGTGCCACTCTAACAACGTGAAATATACTAAAATATACGGCGCGAAATTCAAACAGTCAATTACATTGGATCACTCTGTACGTAGGCGTATCATTTTCGTTTTCAAGGTTTTTTTTACATTCTTGATGGCCTTGAATAAATACGCAATATTTTATTGTTTGAAGTTTTAAGGCACATATTTCCATCATAAGTATTATAAATAAAAATGTAAAGAAATTACCTTTTTTGTTTGCCAACTATCCAAACTATCCTGGTTATGAATCATTTATTCTACAGTACTAACGTGGTATATACCTTTGCGTGCTACTAACCTACCTGATGCAAAATTGCGTGCATAGTAACTATAGTGCGTTTACTTGACATCCACACTTTCAGTGTCAAAATTTAGAAAAAATTCATGGTTTTGAGTGTACAGTAGCGGACAATAAAATCCGGGCAGGCCGTTTATATAATGTAAACTTAACTTTAATATTTTTGACGTTTAATACATAGCACAAAATGTCACTAGTAATTCTGACGTTTAATATAAACTTTATTTAATTATTTTGACAGATACATAACCTCAATAAAAGCCCGATTTACCAAATTTGTCGAAATATGCACGACATGTCAAATTCTTGCCCGGATTTTATTGTCCGCTACTGTACTTGTACATTCAGTTACTAACATGTCAGTGGATAAAAGCCAGATTAGATAATGGTATGGCGCATAATTAACGTCAGAAAATATTTGTTTGCTCTCAAAATTAACAGCACCTGTCTAAAATGTATTATTATGAATAAATTTAAAAATACTGTTTTTTTTTATCTGTGGTGGTTGCCCAACGGGGTCAGGACCTCAGGAGCGAGAGTGTATCTGAGTCTGTGTAAAGTGTTCCATGGCTTTGTTTCTTCCAACCTTCTCGCCGTTTAAGGGGAAGCAGTGTCGAATTTTATCCCCAACACTGAAGGGTGCCTAAAGTCGATACCGACCACCCCTGAGAAAAATCCCGAGTGCGGTTCGAACCGACGACCATGCGATTGCAAGGCCGATCCTTTTACCACTGGACCGTTCAGGCGTCCAGGAAACGTCACAAGTGTGCAATGATGCCAACATACTGTCAGTTTGATAGTGCGGATGTCAAGTAAACGGACTATATGTATTTTTCTTTAAGTAAAAATACTTTAATCAGATGACTTTGAACTTTGAAAAAAAAATCTGTTCCATGACAATTCTCGGCAGTGTGGCTCCCTCTGCGTAATTTTGAATCAAACTTCCACCGCTGTCATAGTGTTACTTTGACCTTTGACATTTAATTTGAATTTTGTACAAACATTTTGTATCGATTTTGAAAATAAAGAAGAAATAAATATACTTAATTGCACTCTTGTCACCTCAAAACGCCAAATGATGTTGCATTAACTATTTTTTTAAGATTTTTAATATATCGAAATAATTTATGAAACACGAAACTAATACATAATGAAAATTCTAAAAACTTGTAAAACAGTGCTAAGGACGTATCTGCGCTTGCTCTTCTAAATCGTTACGATTCGAAGGACGAGTAAACCCTTAGCGGTAACATGAATGGAGAGACTATCACTGTTGTTTCCACTGCAGGTCAATAAGGGCGAGGTTAGCATGCAAGAGTAACGATTTGAATGCTCACCACTGTACATTATCCATAGTTACGTTTGAAAAAGATCTATTTCGTGGCAGCTTTCGGTAGCGTGGCTCCCTTTGCTAAGCGCTTTCCAATTGCACAGATGGCCTACTGGGAGCTACTCCAATGTCCAATGGTCGCGTTCAGATAGAAAATTAGTTGCAGCGTTGCAGCACAGTGTAAAGTTGTAGCGCTTTAAATTACCTGAACTAGTTTTCAGTTGTAAAGATTGTCCATTTCAATAATAATTTAACTCATTCATATTTGTAAATTTCTAAACATAAAAAGCTCTTCGTCCTGTAGATGCTACACTTTAACGTTTATACGGTTATGCGCTACTTTGTAGCAGTTGTTTTTCTGAAGACAGTAACAGATGACTGCAGTGTGGCTCCCTCTTCAGGAAAGTAAAATGGTGCTGAACTAAAAACGCGACCAGCCACACACCGACCCGTATTCTCAACTTTGATTAATTCAATAACGTGTTTCTTTTCCATAGCAACACTCGTCCGTCACTCTCTTACACATTAAATCGACATAAAGCTATATCGTTTCTTGCTTATTTTAATCACGATTTTAGTTAAACACGACCTTAATCATAAGATAGAGAATACGGGCAATTACCTTTTATTAATTTAGAAAAACCTTCTTTTTACTTGTTATTTTTTTTTAATCTGTTAACATGTTTAGAAAGAATTTCTAAATTTAAAAACAAAAATGATCATTTTAGAACACAGAGCGTCAAATTCCCAGAAATATGTTAAATAAATGGAATTTTAAAACACTTCAATTTCCTCTTTCCAAACAAATGAAACGCTAGAAAAAAACTAAATACTTAACATTTTATGATGCAGAACATCTTTAATTAATGCCAAAATTCAAGAAAGATAAGATTTGGAATAATAAATCAAACAACTTATTAAATAATGAAAGGCCCGTGTATTTTACATGCAATACTCCATACAAACACCGAAGTGTGCGAGTATTCCACCCAAAAAATCAAGGTCATTTCACAAAACTCCTCTATATGCTTAATCTTCTTTCTTCGACTCCACTTTACCACCACGGATACGGCCTGTCCTACGCGCAGCAATAAGACCAACTTTACGACCAGCGGACGTGCCCCTCTTGACAGTCGAAGCTTTACCAATGTGTTGATGGTTACCACCACCGTGAGGATGCTCAACGGGGTTCATAGCAACACCACGTACGTTAGGCCAGCAGTTACGCTTGACCTTGTACTTGTGGTATGCACGGCCGGCCTTCAAAATTGGTTTGTCGATACGGCCACCACCTGCCACTATACCTATTGATAATTTAAAAAAAAAATTGACGATTAAAACAAAAAGAGAAACTTTTAATCAACGTCAATCATTTATTATTTTAGACAAGGCTGTAAGGCCCAATTGCCCAATTCCGGCTTAACTTTAAGTCAAAGCTTAAACCCTTAACAACAATTTTATTGAAATAATCATTGCTACAGGTTTAAGCTTCAGTTTAAATTTAAACAGGCATTGTATAACTGGGCCTTAATCAATGTCAATCATTTATTATTTTAGACAAGGCTTAGCTCAAAATAATGTAACCCTGCAAGTAATGGTTGAAAAAAAAAAAACAGAAATTTGTAGAAACTGTCACTGCTAATAAATGCATCTCAAAAATCATATTACGAAGAAAAATTGGAGAGAAAATTCAGATGTTCAAAGAAGATTGAGAATAAAAATTAATAAACGTAAATTCATTCTTTCTTTAAATGTAACTTACCAACCATAGCCCTATTATTGGATGGAATGACTTTCTTTGCTCCAGATGGCAACTTTACCCTGGTTTTCTTCGTATCGTGATTGTGAGCAATGACGGTGGCGTAATTTCCAGAAGCCCTCGCCAATCGACCGCGATCACCCGTCTTTTCTTCCAAGTTACATACAATAGTACCTTCAGGCATCGAGCCTACGGGTAAGACATTCCCTGGAAAAAACCTCAAATGAAAAAAAAAAAACAAAACTTCCATACACTTAAAATTAACTTAATAACTTCAGAAAGAGCCTCTAATTAATATCTTCATTAATAATAATCAGATAGGTCTCATAGAAATCATCATTTTAAAAAGTATCATACAAGTTTATTATTTCATTACAAATTTTTCTATTTATAAAAAAAATCTGCAGTTTAGGGACCCATTACTTTACCTCTAGAATCCTTTACATTTACTATCATTTGTAAAATAATACAATAAAGTAAATCTGACGATAATAACAACAGTATGTTGCATTATTTGTAACATTTCTCATTGCATGCACAATGGGCCCTTAAACTGCAGAATTACCTAAATAAATCTCTTACCGATTTGCAAATTCGCTTTCTTTCCGCAATACAAAAACTGTCCCGTGTACATTCCTTCAGGTGCAATAAACAACTCTTTTCTAGTCTGAAACTTGTACGGATCTCTGAAGTGAACGAGAGCTAAGGGGGCTCCACGACCCGGGTCGTGCACAATGTCTTTAACGACACCCTTAATGTACCCATGACGCTCGGCGTAGTCCAACGAGCGCAGTTTAGGTGCCCCCTTTCTCCTTTTCGTGTGGGACTTGAACACGGACCCTGCGCCTTTACGCTGTGCGCGAATTACTCGCCCCATTTTCCCCGCGCTGCAAAATTAAAAGAAAATAATAAACATAACCTAACCTAAAACATGGTGGTGGCAAATTTTCTTTACGACCAGCTGCTTTACTTAAAATATGATTATGGACGGTTCTAGTAAACGATGTTTAATAAATTAAAAGCAGTTCAGGCGCTGATGAACTGAATAAAAGGGAATAACTTAGAAAAATTATAAAACTTATATTGACGTACCGTTCGCCAACAAATGAAAGAAGGACGTTTTCCTTTTCTTATTCTTCTTTACCACATTGCCAACTGTCAAAAATGAAGCGTTACCAAACCAATCCAGCATTGCCAAGTTAAGGGATAAATCCTTTGTTATGAGATTTTTTCAAATTATTAGGGATTTTTAGGATTATTTTGTAAATGAGGAATTTTCTAATTTTATTTCGTAAAAGGAGAAGGAAACCCACTTATATCGAGAAACCACCATCTATCAAGGCAGGCGGTCACTGAATGCGAAACTAATAGCGTTTTTCATTCACTGGGACTAAATTGTGCACTGAGTGCGCACTCGTGGCCGTATCTTATAGCGTTTTCGATTGACCGCACTAGTGCGCACTCAGAATATCTTTATCTCGTGTTATTACATGAGGTTAAAAGAAGATGCAAATACACTGAGTGCAACCAGTGCAAGTGAATCGAAAACGCTATTACACTATCAGATTTACTATAAGGACATTTTCTCATATAAATGCATTGGATTTTTGTTTTTTATGAGTTTCTCAAAAACTAGCACACCGTAATTATTTAAAACAGGAGAATTACTTCTCTAGGTAGACGTGAAGTAGTTCTCCTAGTTTGGTGAAATTTGATTGATGTGTAACGGAGAAACTCGCCGTGAAAGATTTGGTATCGCCACAATCGCGCCGCCTTAACAAATTTAGAATTTAGGGATTTCTTGATAAGTCCTGAGGGATTTCTGCTTTTTGCGCGTTGGTGACACTGGACCAATCAAATTGTTTTAGGTTAGTTCAAAGAGTTTCCCGCCAAAGTTGATTTACAGGTTATTTTTAGCTTTTATTTAAACTGGAACCTTTACAATGGAACCTGGTAAGTACCTGCAAAAGTAAAAGCGGTTTTTCAGCTCAATTATTTTTTTTTAGAAGCTACTGAAGGCAGAAGTAAACGAAAGAAGCTTGACAAAACCGGAAAGTCTGCTGCTTTCCAGCGACTGAAGAACCTTAAGGGCTCTAAGCACAAGTACGAAGTCTCAGAAGTGGACAACGTTTACGAAGTCGTCGACGAGAAGGTTTACGTGAAGGAAGTTCTTAAGCGAAGCGATGATGATTGGATTGTGGACGACGGTACTTTATTAAGCTAAACTAAAGCCCCTCCGGCTCAATTTGGTTCACTTTTTTAGATGGCAGTGGGTACATTGAGGATGGCAGGGACATATTTGATGACGACCTTGATTCTGAGTCGATCGCGACTGCCTCAAGAAATTCAAAGTCAGCGAAAAAGAAGAGGAAAGCCGTTTCTGAGAATGCTGGCAAAGGGAGCTTGCAGTATATGCTTTCGAATATGCCTACCAAAAAGAAAGAAGTAATTTTTTTCTTTTACGTTAATTATTTAATTCAAATCTAATGCCTGGTTTATACAACCACTATAACTAAAAGTTAAGGATTAAAAATTATCATGTAATAAAACTTTAAGCGTTTATACATTAACTAACAATTAATAATTATGCAGACGTGGTAACTAGTAATGGCTTAGTGACCAACGATCGAATAAAAGCAAAAGATGAATTATCAACTTTGAAAATAACATTCCAAGCATTAAAATGTCATAGACATCAACTAATCGTCAAATTAAACAGTTTGCAACATTTTTACATAAATTACCGCCCTGCACATTATTAATAATCACTAAGAATAGAAATAAAGCCTTTAAGTATAAACATGTACACATAAAAGGTATCTTTTAATTCTTAAATTTTAATTATTACTTTTTAATTTATAATTATTAGTGGCTGTATAAACCAGGCATTACATTATCTTTACTATTTTTAAACTAATAGTAATAAGAAAAATCTTTTGAAATCCTTAAGCTCAATGATTTTGATGTACAAACCTATTTTTACTTATATTTTAAATATTGTGTAAAACTAAGTGAATTTCTAAAGTTTCTTTGGTCTTTCTATGTCTTCAGTTACTCTTGGAATTATTTTTTCAAAGCAATTCCATTTCCATCTTCTTCCATTTACACTTACATGCAAAGAAACTTCACACTTTTGATTTCATAGTTTTGTTTTTCTATTTGACTTGAATTTGTCTTCATGATAAATTTTATTAAATTATATTTCGAACAACATAGGCTTTTAAAATCTTTTTCACTAATAAAATTGTTTATTTCAGAGTGTCAATCTCGAAGAAGACGACATCCTTTCCGAACTAATTCAAGAAATTGATAACGAGCCCAGCACAAACAGCAAGCCAGTTTCAAACGTCCCAAACACAGCAGCCCACGGTAACCCAACCTACAGTGAAAAAGATGCAGCTAAGAATTACCTGAAGACATTTTCCGTGCCGAAACCAAAGTTAACAACCCCAAACAAAAGGAGGAAGACGTTCCTTGAAACCCCTAAGAAAGCACATGTGTTTAAACCTGAGAATATTTTGAAGGAAATCAAGCAGAATAATGCCGACATTAAGCACAATGATGTGGACGTTTCAGAGCAAATGCAAGTCGAAGAGCAAGTACAGATCAAGAAGCAACCATCCAAGAAAGACGTGGAGGAAAGGATGTTAGAAAAGGAAGTGGAGGATGTGGCAGAAGCTTCGAATACATTTAATGAAACCGACTTCTTCGATGATGACCTCGATATGACACAAATCGAAGAAGGTGACGCACCAAAAGTTGAAAGTATGAAGCCAAAGCAGCAGGAAATAACGGAAGAGCAACTCCTCAGCGGATGGAACACGATGCAAGTGGAGGGTTGCAATGAAGAAATTGCTTCCGCCGTCGACATTAGCACAACCGATTTGCCGGTTGTAACGAACGAAGATAACCAGCGAGTATTCCGGTTTTTTTGGTGGGATGCGTTCGAGGACAGGAGGTCACAACCTGGTGTGGTGTTTTTATTTGGCAAAACCTACTATGAGTCTGTTAATGCATTCGTCAGTTGCTGCGTCGCTGTCAGAAACATCGAACGTAAAATTTATTTGTTACCTCGTACCAATGTAAGTGATTGACTCATTATTATACAATGTTTTGAGTCTATTTTGTAAAGGCCATTTTAGATTACAGATACTGTTTGGAATTAGAACAGGTTCTATTTTTGCAGGCAATTTTTGATTCAATCTAATTTTGATTACAATTCATTGAATAATTTATAATTGATGAAAAATTAAATCAAATCGTGTACAAGAAATAGTCTTAATATGTATATTTATTTCAGTTTAAAAATGATGAATCAAAACCAGTAACACTACTTGATGTTTATCACGAATTTAATGATACTATGTCGAGCCAGTTGCAACTGGAATCGTTTAAATCTCGAAAAGTCACAAAAAATTATGCTTTCGATCCGACTGTGCCAGCCGAATCCGAATACTTGGAAGTGCGTTATTCGGTGAGTAAACTGGATCGATTTGATCGACCATAAAAATCGAATTGTGCTCCAGGCAAAGTCACTCCCGATCAACAGCGAAAATTATTCCGGAAATACATACTCCAGAATTTTCGGGGTCAATTCCAGTTACATGGAGATTTTTTTATTGGACAGAAAAATCAAGGGGCCTTGTTGGCTTGATGTTACGAACCCAGAGGTGGTGCTGAATCCGCTAACTTGGTGCAAGTTAGAGATCAACTGCCTCAAGGCCGGTCACATTTCTGTAACGAAGGCGACGAAACCAATTCCACCACCCCCGATGGTAGTAGCCGCTGTTAACATGCGAACGATTGTCAGCAGTGACAGCAAACTCGGATTGAAAAATGAAATCGTGATGATGTCCGTTCTTGTGCAACAGAAGTATGCAGTCGATAAACAAGCTCCGAATCCACCATTTCAACAGCACTTTTGTGGTAAGTTCCAAAGCCAGTTATGTTCAAATTCATGGGATGGTGAACTACTCTGAGTGTGCTCTAGAGCAGTCAATCGAAAATGCTATCAGTTAATGATGTTTTCAGTGTTTGCAAAACCGGATAACTGCGTCCTGCCCTTCAACATACACGAGGCCCTGCACCAGTACAAAGGCACGAAAGTCCAAAAGATGGACGGCGAGAAAGGTTTGCTCAACTACTTCGTCAACCAGCTCGCAAATATAGACCCTGACTTAATAGTGGGGCATGACTTGCACGGTTACCAAACAGACCTCCTCTGCAATAGGCTGCGCCAACATCGAATCCACCTGTTCAGTAAATTGAGTAGGATCAGGCGAAATGAAATGCCTTTCAAAGGCCGGTTTGAAAAAGAAGTCTTCTGTGGACGGTTAATCTGCGACATTAAGGTCTCTGCTAAGGAATTGATAAAGTCGAGGTCGTTTGATTTGGATGCCTTATGTCAGAATGTGCTGAAGCTAAACGAGGGGCAGAGGATAAGTTTCGAGCCCGAGGAAATTCCCAGGATGTACCAAACCTCTGCGGACTTACTAAAATTAATTACTTTAACCATGCAGGACACGGCATACATATTAAAAATGATGTACGAGCTGAACGTGATTCCCCTGGCCTTGCAAATTACCAACATCGCAGGGAATGTAATGTCACGCACTTTACTAGGAGGACGCTCTGAGAGAAACGAGTTTTTATTACTGCACGCGTTCTCAGAGAAGGACTACATAGTTCCAGACAAAGAGTTTGCACGAAAGGGTCAATCAGATGAGGCCCCTACGACAAGGAAAAAACCTACGTACTCGGGGGGCCTAGTTTTAGACCCCAAAGTCGGATTCTACGACAAGTTCATTTTGCTCATGGATTTTAACTCGTTGTACCCCAGCATTATCCAAGAATATAACGTGTGTTTTACTACGTTTGTTTTGGGGGCAAACGGGGAGCCCGTGGTCCCAGACAAAACCATTCCGGCAGGGATTTTGCCAACCGAAATCCGGAAACTAGTGGAAAGTCGGAGGGAAGTCAAGAAGCTAATGAAAAACGTCGATTCTTCCTCCGATTCATACATGCAGTACCACATTCGTCAGACGGCCCTCAAATTAACTGCGAACAGTATGTACGGTTGTTTGGGGTTCGCACACTCACGTTTTTTCGCCAAGGAATTGGCTGCCTTCATCACGGAAAGGGGGCGCGAAATTTTAACCAATACAAAAGACCTAGTGGACAAAATGTCATACGAAGTGGTGTACGGTGACACGGACAGCATCATGATAAACACCAACTGTTTAGAATTCGATGAGGTCATGAAGATCGGCAACAAAATTAAGGCGGACGTAAACAAAATGTACAGGCAAGTCGAATTGGACATCGACGGTGTCTTCAAATACCTACTCTTGCTTAAGAAAAAAAAGTACGCAGCCGTAACGTTGACGAAAACAAAATCCGGTGAACTCAAAGAATCGCAAGAGCACAAAGGTTTGGATATAGTCAGGCGTGATTGGTCCCCGCTCTCAGCCGAAGCCGGCAAGGTTATTCTAAACCACATCTTAAGCAACCAATCACAGGAAGAACGAGAAGAAAACATCCAGACTCACTTGGCCAAGCTTAAAGACGATTTAGAATCGAACACCATCCCCCTGTCGCTCCTCACAATCACCAAGCAGCTAACAAAAAATCCGAAAGAATATTCCCAGACGAATTCTTTACCCCATGTACAAGTGGCCTTGCGGTATAACTCGAAGGGGGGGAAGCAACTTCGAAATGGAGACACAGTCCCGTATGTCATATGCATCGATGGAACGAATGCATCAGCCACACAAAGGGCTTACCACGTCGAAGAATTAAGAAACTCGAGTACTTTAAAGCTTGATGTCAACTACTATTTATCCCAGCAGATCCACCCGGTGATTTCACGCCTGTGCGAGCCAATCGAAGGCATTGATGCTTACCGGGTCGCAACCTGGTTGGGACTCGATCCTTCCAGCTATAAGAAGTCACAGAGGACGTCGGAGAATATCGAAGTCGAATTCGATAGTGCAGTTCGTTTCGCTGGTTGTGAGCCCTTTGTTTTCGCTTGCTACTCGTGCAAGACCGAAAATTCTGTGACGGGTGTTATCACTAATGGAGTGCCATTTTTGGAGAAGTGTGGGGGTGCTAACTGCAACGTGAGGCCTGTGGAGTATGTGTCGTGTATTCAGAATCAATTGAGCACAGCCGTGCGTGGTTATATTAATAAGTATTATTCATTCGAGATGGTTTGTGAAAATCAGGCTTGCGGGAATGAGACGAGTTATGTTCCACTTCGTTTAGCTGGGAAACGTCCGGCTTGTTCTTCGTGTGAAAACGGCGTCATGTGCTTGAAGTATTCTGCAAAGGATCTGCATATGCAGCTGACTTATTTCCAAAACATGTTTGATCTCCACAAGTATGGCAAAAGTGAGTACAGTTTTTTATCTTAAGTTGCTCTCTCTTTCCATTTCGGTTCTTTGAATATTGTGTCTATTAGCCGTTGGAATGTATTGGAAGCATTACAAAGTTCAAAACTTAATTGATTATTTTATTGTTTCTTTTTTTCTTAGAATTTGTTGCTGATCCTATACTGGAGACAGGCTATAACAACCTCAAAGAAAGCATGAACAGGATTTTAAGGCACTCAAGTTTTAACGTGATAAATTTGAAGGAAATGTTTACTTCATTGATGCCAAGCACCCACGAGAGTAGAGAAGGTACAAACAGTGATGAACCTGAGGCTATAATATGCAATCCGGATGAACAGGAAGAAGAGGATATATAAGTATAAAACGAAAGGGTTTTAAGTTTCTTTTACAAAAGTGTTCATTTGTATATTAAATATATTTTACAACTTTTCTACTCTCTTTTAAATATTACTAATTTCCATTAGTATACCATACAATTTTGTTATCGTCCTCTCTTCCTATGCCAATATTATAAATAAAGATAATTAAATGTGTGATGTTTCGTAATAAAAGGGCACCTTTAGAAGCAGGTCTAAAAATTTATTACAGTTGGATTTATTTTGAAATTTTGTCTTTGTTTTGAATTTTAAATTAAGTTACCATAATAAAATTTGAAACACGGTGGCCTACAAAAAGATTCAAATATTTATAGTCACTCAGTTTTAATAAAACGTGATCTTAACATCGAAACAATTAAGGAAATGACTGCATATACAGAGCATTCATAAATGATTGAAATGCGTTTGAATTTAGAGCCCACTTGTGTTAGTAATTTTCATCTTACAACTTTGGTACTTCTGCCGCGTGTCCATGTATCAGTCATCTACAAATTTCCGTTGAGTTGATGATAACTTTAATTGAATTACATATTTTTATTCAAAATACGTTGTCAGTCAAATACTTGCAAACAGTTGCAGCACTTCTTTAGTGTCATTTTGAGGTTTACGTAGGTTAGAATGTCATGCACCTATAAAAAATATAGGAATATATGGAATTTGGTTAAAAATATATATGGAAGTTGGGGGAGAATAATTACATTTTTTTTTGTATAGCGTAGAAAATTATTTACAAGCAGTCAGTGGCGTTCCAATAATTCTTTGTATCTTTGGTGTTATTCAATTCTTTACCAATAAAATCTGTGCTACCGACTATTTCATTCATTTTGGTTTTCACAGTATTAAGATTTAACCAAACTTCGGACATTTCGGAGCGTTGCCATGGTTACGCAACGCGCCAGCGTCAACGCAGGTTGACCTTGACCTTTAACTTAAATTTTGTTATTTGAAGTTAATTTTTTTAAAGCTTTTTCAATCTTAATTTTTTGCTTGGATCGGGTTGACCTTGACCTTTAACTGTTTTGACTTGGTTTTTGAAGTTTAATTTTTTTAGTTTTAATTTCAATTATAATTTAAGTTTTTTTCTTAACTCTTTCTTGGGTTTAGTAGAGTTAGGTAGGTATAGGTTCGGTTCACCTTGGCCATTAATTTTTTAGAGCTTTGTTTTTTTAAATTTTAATTCCTGTGAATTTTTTTAAATTTTTAATTTCTTGCTCGGATTGCGCAGCGAGGATCAGCTGAGTTGAGTTGACTATGACTTTTATCTTGTGCGTGTTTTTTGAATCTTAATTTTTTTAAGGTTTTTCTTCTCATAATCTTCTGCTAGGGTTGGGTTGACCTTGAAATTTCATTCGGCCTTGACTTTTGTCTTCCTTGAGGTTTGTTCTTTGTATCTTTAAATTAATTTTTTCGGGTTTTTTCTCTTAATCTTTTTCTCTTAATCTTTTGCTTGTGTTTTGTTGTTAACTTTTTGAACCTTGTTTTTTGAAGTTCGCTTTTTAAGTTTTCATTTTTTAAAGCTTTTTTTTTCAATCTTGTTTAATCTTTTGCTTTTTTTCTCATTATCTTCTGCTCGGATTGGGTTGACCTCGAAATATCATTTGACTTTGAAATTTCATTTGATCTTGAATTTTCATTTGCTTGAGCTTTGTTTTTTGAATTTTGAAGTTTTTTTCTTTAAGTTTTTCCCTCTTAGGCCCGATTTTACAATCGTCGGATAAGCATTATTATTGGTATAACGTGACGTAGGTGTGACGTTGATATGGAGGAACATTAAAGGATATTTGGCGAACAGTTATTCCGTTCTTATTCCACGATTGTAAAACTGGGCCTTAATCTTTTGCTTGTGTTTTGTTGACTCTAACTTTTTGAACTTTGTTTTCTGAAATTCACTTTTCTTAAGTTTAATTTTTTTAAATTGTTTAGTCTTCTTAATTCTCGCTTGGGTTGGGTTGACCTTGGTCTTTAAGTTTTAGAGCTTCGTCTTTTGAATTCTTCATTTTCTTATTTTAAATTAAAATTTTATATTTGGACTGAATAAAATTAGGTTTAGTTGGGTTGAGTTGACCTTGAAATTTATCTTTTTTTGTGCATTGTTTTTTTAATTTGAATTTTTCAGTTTCAATTTTTTAGGCTTTTTAAAAAAAAATTTAAATTTTTTAATTTTAATTTTTTGCTTTCGTTGGATAGAAAACGTTGAGTTGAGCTAGGTTGGGTTCACCTTAACCTTAAACTTTGAGCCCTGTTTTTTGAAGTTTTAATTTTTTGCTTGGGTTACTTTCTTCATGCCAAAGTAGAGTATAAGAAGCGATATAGTCGATGGGACTGACATTAAGGCCCAGTTTTACAATCGTGGAATAAGAACGGAATAACTATTCGCCAAATATCCTTTAATAGAGAGATATCGGTAAAGCGAATAACGTTATGCAGTATTTACGCTGCGCTAATTTGACATTTGAGATATGCGCGATTCGATTCTTAACGACGAAAACGTTAATACCGTTACCGCATGGAGTAATTTACGAGCAAATAATTCCGTGCGTTACTTGCATAACGTATAAGTCCCGCATGCGCACTGTTGTAACTTTTGACGGCAGGCTTTTGTTTACATTTGTTTACCACTTAGTTTTAGACAAAAAGGCTTCTGTTTTTGAGAATTTAATTAAATTTTTATTTCGCACAAATATAAAAAGTTAACTTAAAACTTATAAGATATCTTTGTGTATTGCGGTATTCAATGTTCCGATAACTGTAAATTAGGAAGTAAATACTGCAATACGTTTACACAATACTGCTTTGCGTAATTTACGAACGTAAGTGTTATACGCTTTACCGATATCTCTCTAATGTTCCTCCATATCTACGTCACACCTACGTCAGAGAATCAAGCAACTGTAGTGGAAGAAAAAGAGAGAGTTATAAATATTAATATTTAAATTGTGTATTTTATTAGATGATACTGATGATACTTCTCAACTCACAGAAAAAACTGATGTTGTTTCAAAGACTGAATCCTATTGAAAAATACCTTTTTTTGAACAAAATTACCTTTTTCCTTTTTCATTAAAAAAATACCTGCCAAAAGGGAAAAATACCTGCAGTTGACAGCACTGCTCACAGTGCAGGTTCGTTACTGGCAAATATTGCCGCCTTAGCGGCGGCGTAGCGCTCGGTAACACGACAACTCACGCCGCTGGGCTGTGTTTCTCGCTCAGTAGTGGGGCGAATTTCACGAGGCCTAATAATAAGTTTAGTACAAAATAGGTAGTACAAATATTTCGCTAATACGCGAAAAGAAACGAGAACAATAACTTCCTTGCCTTTGAAATCGATTAAAATAAACGCCACGTTTTTCAGAATAATTTTTGAAATGCAACTATTTAGTGCAATCGACTTATTTTGTTGGTACTGTTGGTAGCACTGTTTTCCCGCCAAAAGTTTTTGTTTCTTCTGTTGTTTGGTTATTTCGTTATTGCGTCAAAATAAACCTCTTTTTTTTATAATCCACGGCGAAAATGTCTCGACGAAATTACGATAAAGACAAAGGTAAGTGCCTTCTCTTTTAATTCCATCAATTCCCGTGTAATTTGCCTCAATTTTAGATTCCTTGAAAACTTTTCTGACCGAGTACTGCATTCAAGAGAATAACGGACACAAGAACTTCAAATATGCAGCTCAGCTCACCAAGTTGGCCCACAGAGAACAGACAGCAATGTACATCGAGTTGGACGACGTTCACGATTACGACGACGAGCTCGCCTCGGCAATACTGAACAACACGAGGAGGTACACGAGTTTGTTGTCTGATATCGTGTATGAGTTACTACCGACGTTTAAGGAGCACGACGTCGTCGCTAAAGACGCGCTGGATGTTTACATCGAGCACAGATTGATGATGGAGAACCGAATGCGACAGCCCAACGAGCAGAGAGAAGCCCGCAATAAGTTTCCTCCAGAACTCATGCGGAGATAGTATGTACTTATAGTTAAATGTATAGGGCTCCATAATCCCCCTGGGTTTTTCGTTTGTAGTGAAATATTTTTGAAGGACATGTCGACGAGCAAAACGATTCCAATACGTGATGTTAAAGCCGAGCACATCGGTAAGTTGGTGACCGTTCGTGGCATCGTGACGCGTTGCACCGAAGTTAAGCCGATGATGTGTGTGGCAACCTACACTTGCGATCAATGTGGTGCTGAAACGTATCAACCGATTGCTTCCCTGAGCTTCATGCCCATTATTATGTGTCCCAGTGAAGATTGTAGGGTTAATAAATCTGGGGGACGTTTGTATTTGCAGACGAGGGGGTCTAAGTTTATTAAGTTTCAAGAGATTCGAATTCAGGAGCTGGTAAGAAACAGTTCTGTAATAGAATGATATTTTTTGTCTCAGCCTTTTTTCAAGTTTCATGAAACAATTAGTATGTCTTAACTATACTCAGTACATATTTATAATTGCTTGTATACCTCAGTAAATATTTTGTATCTATTTATTAAACACATAAATAGAGTAGAGCATTGTAAATATTTCAAATGGGATAAACATATTGTACAGTATGGGTAACTTCAGGTATTGCACAAGTTCTGTTGTAATATTTTCTGGCTAAAAAAAAATTAAAATTAAATTTATAATGTAAAGGAATTTTGTTTAATGTGAATGACTAGAAATAACCAACATATTTTGTTGTAGAGTGATCAGGTCCCTGTTGGACACATTCCTCGTTCTCTGACAATATTCTGCAGGGGAGAAACCACAAGGCTCGCATTACCTGGTGATCACGTATCCATCACCGGCATATTTTTGCCTTTACTTAAAACTGGTTACAAGCAAATCGTCAGCGGACTCCTTTCAGAAACTTATCTGGAGGCACATGTAAGCTACTAAAAAATTCTCTCTTTTCAAAATCGTTTCAAACTTGGGAACTGTTTGTAATTCATGATGTATCCCAAATTAATTTTAGAAAGTCACTTCTCTGAATAAAACGTCAGAAGATGAAATAGCAGCTGCTAGTTTCAGCCCCGAAGAACTGGCCGTGTTAACCGAAGACGACTTTTACAATAAACTAGCAATGTCCTTGGCTCCGGAAATTTATGGCCATTTAGATGTGAAGAAGGCTCTGTTGCTGCTGCTAGTCGGGGGAGTAGATCGCCGACCAGATGGCATGAAAATCAGAGGGAACATCAACATATGCTTGATGGGGGACCCCGGCGTTGCCAAATCGCAATTGTTGGGTTACATCGATCGCCTTGCCCCCCGAAGTAAGTATAAATTGCAGAGTTGAGCTAAATGAGAACGAGTGAGTAATCCTAGGCCAGTACACCACCGGACGTGGGTCATCAGGAGTAGGTTTAACTGCTGCGGTCATGAAAGACCCGATGACTGGGGAGATGATGTTGGAAGGAGGTGCTCTGGTCCTTGCTGATCAAGGGGTTTGCTGCATCGATGAATTTGATAAAATGGCCGATGGTGATCGTACGGCTATTCATGAAGTAATGGAGCAACAAACTATCAGTATTGCTAAAGCAAGTTATTTTCTTCTTTTTCACATACTTACACAAAAAATACTCTCTCTTTTTTATTTATAGGCGGGCATAATGACTTGCTTGAATGCAAGGGTCTCAATCTTGGCAGCCGCGAACCCTGCTTATGGCCGATACAACCCAAAGAAAACAATCGAGCAAAATATCCAACTTCCTGCCGCGTTGCTGAGCAGATTCGACCTCCTCTGGCTCATCCAGGACAAACCTGATCGTGACAACGACTTGCGCCTAGCCAAACACATCACGTTTGTGCATCAGCACTGCAAGCAACCGCCCACTCAAACACCCGTGCTCGACATGTCAGTCATGCGCAGATATATTAGTTTGTGCAAGATGAAGGACCCGACGATTCCAGAAGAACTCACCGATTTTATCGTCTGTGAGTTTGCTAACACCAGCACCAGTTTTACAATTTTGTATTGAATTAAATCGTTTCATAGCTGCTTACGTTGAGTTGAGGAGGGAAGCTCGTAACTCCAGAGACGTGACCTTCACATCCGCAAGAAACCTTCTGGGCATCTTACGTTTATCGACTGCCTTGGCAAGACTGAGGCTATCGAATACCGTAGAGAAGGACGATGTAAACGAAGCGATTCGCCTCATGGAGATGAGCAAAGATTCTCTGAATCAAACGTTTGAAAACAAGGGCTATAGGTGGGGCCAATAATATTTTTTGTATCTGTGCTAGATGATAACACCTGAGTTTTAGGCCTCCGAATGTGCACGATAAGATTTTCGCAATTATACGAGAGCTGGCTGGAGATAGCAAGACGGTTAAACTGTCGGATGTTCTAGAAAAGTGTGCGAGCAAGGGCTACAATCCGGACCAGGTTGATGGGTGCATCGAAGAGTACGAGGAGTTAAATGTTTGGCAGATTAATCAAACACGTACAAAAATTACTTTCATTTAAAATTTTTTACGTTTAATGTCGTTTTCAGTAATTTTATTTAAGTACAAAAAACTGTAGTATCACAAGTTTTATAGGCATCACTCATGTGTATTAATTGATAGACCCAAGTTTTTTTTTTTTATGTTTGAGATTAATAAAAGCTTTTGATGTAAAATTTTCCGTTGTGTTTCTTAGGAGATGTTCTACTTAAGCATAGAGAGTGAATTTTAATTATTAAAACAAAACCTAAGTAACAAAAAAAATTGACATAAACGTTCAAGTTCGAACACCCTGTATAATAGCGTTCGCAATAAATTAAATGAAGGAAAAAAAATTGTAGTGTACAAGTGCTGCCTTATTCTGTAACTATTAGAATTAAGGACTTTCATCTAAATTGAACTCAACTATTTTAACATAAGATAGTTGAGTTCGATAACTCTCTGTATTATAAAGCAAATTTTTGCGAGATACCGGTATCTTTGTGTATGTATTCATAAGCATACCACTACATTTTTGCGAGAAAAGGTATCATAGGGGAATCTCAGATGACGTCATTATTGAGCGTCAAATAACATACCGAATGTAACATAGGTCGCGAGGTGTGTTACTTGCGGTACGAGTATAAAGTAGAGCTGGCAACGGATAACCGATTTTGGATATTTTGGATATTCGCGGTGTACAGCATGTCACTCATGCAAATAGAGTTGCATGAAAAAAAAAATTACTTAGATTCACATTCAAGTTATGCAACTCTATTTGCATGAGTGACATGCTGTACATCGCGAATATCCAAAATCGGTTATCCGTTGCCAGCTCTAGTAATTACCCAGTAGCATCACTTACACGTCAGTGTCAAAAAAAGCGGCCATTCTATTTGATACCCTTATGGAAATGCAATGTAATTTACAGCTGGGTAGGTATCAAACAAAAGAACAAATGTGAAAGTTATACTCGAGTGACGCTATTGTGTGATTCTTATACTGTGACTAGGATTTGTGGACGTTCAAAAATTTTATAGAACGCATGCGATATACAGAGACCATATTTATGGCGTTTTCGATTGAGATCAGTCCTAATCCGCTCTAGTGCAACACCCATCCAGATCAGTTCATGACAGAATTGCACTTGATCGGATTAAATGTGCTCCGATGAACGGTGATTGATCCGCTTCACAGATACTTTATGTGCAATCCAGTTCATTCGAATCCGCCAATTCTTGATCCCTAAAAGAGCAACATCTCATCCAAATACGCCACCACAAGTGCTCGCTCTATATGCGCATGTGCAATTTGATCTGGAGCTGCTCGGAGTAGTCAATCGAAAACGCCATTAGTGACCAGTTTCGCTTACAGAATCGCTGCATAGAGGCTGCGCACAGTGTACACAAAAATTGGAAAATGGCGATATATCTAAAAATGGGTGCCAAATTACTTTGGAGAGTACCAGGATTCAAATAACCAACTAAGGTATCAAATCTAGTACCGAAGTACCAAAATGAACAACACTGAAAGAAGGGATGACTTCGATTGACGTTTGAGGGATGACATGTCAGTTTTGCTGATAACCTAACGTGATAAATTCCTTAAAAAAAATCACCCGGTATGTCTTGTTGAAAAGAAATACAAACACGAAAAATAATATTAATTAAAATAATAAAACGGCTTTTCCTTAATTAAAATATATAAAAAATTAACTATTTAATCGTAATTTTGTTTAGAAAAAAATTTAATTAATGGATTCATGAAGTACCGCAATATGGATTTTGGAGGTAAAATGGCGGCTGACCATTTCTTTCTGCTGTAATTTTTCAGCTTTTGATAAAAACAAAAAATAAAAATAAAAGACAATCGATTATGAAAGGACGATCAGTTTTTTCGTTGAAAGCGAAAAAAAAAAGAAAACAGGAAATCAGACTAAAAATTCTTTAGCGCAGATATTTTTTATAATTCTCGTTGAACCGTTATTGAAAGAAAATTAAAAAAATAAATAAAAAACGAACGACGATCGATTTTGAATGATTCTGAACTGTAATCAAGATAAATTTAAATAAGTAAATAAAAAAAATAGAAAACGATTGACGCTCGATTCTGAATGATTTTGAATTGTTATTGTCAAATAAATAAAAAGAAGAAACAAATGTCGATAGATTTTGAATTGTTACAAAAGAAAAATAATTAAATAGAAAACAAATGATGATCCTGTTATAAAAAAAATTAAAAAATAGAAAACGTAAGACAGTCGGTTTTGAATTGCTACCAAAAGGAAAATAATTAAATAAATTCATAGTAGACAAATAACGTTAGATTTTGAAATGTTTTCAAGTTTAAATAAATACATAAAAAAAATAGAAAACAAATGAGGATGGAATTTGAGTCGAGGGGTTCCCAACATGGTTGATATTGACCTCCTGAGAGTTGATGAACTTTTAAGTTTTTCTTTTTTTAAACAAAATTCGTTTAATTTAGAACTTTTATATTGTTCATGGCCTTCAGGCCTGCTACGTGTTCACGTGAATAGTATTGAACACTCCTGATTTATTTAGTAAACGCTTTTTATTTATTTTGTAGCTACTTTTGGGTTACAGTAAAAATTAAGTTTGAGAGGAGACTCCCTATAATTATTTTTATATATTTCTTTTAATTATGGAAATGTTTTAATATAAACAACTTAAGTTCGGTAACACCCTGTATAAGAGTAAGTATAATAAAATAAAAATAAAAAAACAATAGTTTACAACCGTTGTCTAACAATTATTGCTTTCATCTTTAAACTATAAATTTTTTTCTTGATCAAATAAAACCCTTCAATTCGTTATTCTCACTTTTGTAAAAAAATTAAAGCCGTTTTTTGACGTACAAAACTGTTTTAAAACCGAATGGTGCTGTTTCAAAACTGTTTTAATTCTGACGTCATTAATGATGATCCCGCTAAAATAACTTTCCTATACCGTTTCAAAACACAATCGGTTTGCAGGTTATGAGTAGCACTTAACTTGTCACTTTTAACCCCCACTGCACCTTGAAATAATGTCAAAAAATAATTTCACTGCGTTTTGAAATGTATGCAGCCGTTTCAAAACATGACGTCATTGTTTCAACGCTAAAAAATGTACATTTTGAAACATACGAAATAATTTCAAAATAGTGCACCGCCAAAAAACGGTTTAAAATAAAAATACGAATATCCAGTTTTGACAACATTACAGAAACCTGTAATTCTGCTCACGGTACTCGATGACAGAGGGCACTGCATGCAAATTTTCGTTAAAGTCTCTACATAGATAAAGTGCTGCAATTAAACGCCATTTTCAGTCAAAATATCCGCGAAACCTTGGAAATGCAATTGAGGCGCTGGCGCTGATTTCAAAAACAACATAAGTCCAAAAATGAGGTTTTGAGAAAATCGATAATAGTTATTTATTGTATAAGTGTTTTAGATAGCATTTTATACACGCAATGTTTTATCCACAATCACCACATTTATGGAATCAGAATGAGCGAAATTTAACTAAAAAATATTCGTATTCGTAAAATGAAACGTGACAGACAGGGTTGGGACGTAGATAATGAGACGTATAAATACCTATTAATTACGCATAGATTTTGTAATTATCTACGTCGTGAAAAATGAATGAACTACTTTAAAAACTACGTCGCTTTCTATTTCTTCATTTTCGGGTTATAATTAATTATTTATCAACAATCTAATATCCATTTTGATGTAAAATGGATAAAATTGTTGTATACAAGAATGAAAAACGCAATATTTAAGTGAAATACGTCAAATGAACATTCATTTTGAGGTTAGAAAAGTGACATTTCGCATAAACTACGTCGAGTAAAAATTACATTTAACTACAAAAAAATTACGTCCAAACGTAATGTAATGTAGACAATATTTTTTACACGTAGTTTTCCCAACCCTGGTGACAGGCTTTGTCGTACCTACTGATTGTTATGGTAGGTTGTTTATTATTATCCACTAGTGGAATAAGTAACTTTATTTCACGGTGAATTGAATACTAACGGTGGCAGCATTCTCGCAAGAGAGATAGCGAACCGTTACATCACCGCATACCCGCTTCTCCTTTTACACAATTTTAACTTTTGATTAACTGTCAACCGTGACAGTTAATGATTGGTTGACAATTAATGTGTTAGAGGGAGAAGCGGGTATGCGATGACGTAACGGTTCGCTATCTCACTCACCGTTAATACCAGTAGGTATGGTTGTCATGGTACGTTGTTTATTATTTTTCACTAGTGGAATAAAGTAAGTTGATTCTACTAGTGGATAATAGGTCACTTTAAATGCTTCATAAGTGTGGATAAAAGTCCAATTATAATGTGATAGTGGATTTTATCTTAGTAACCGTTAAACTTATAAATAGTTTACTTACCAGCTTACAAGCGCTGTAAATCTGTATATGTGAGGTTTTTAAACGAACAAATAAAACCAACAAATGACTTGCAAAAAAATCCACAAGATACCGGTAACATCTCGATTTTGTCCATTTTGGACATACGCTGTTTTTGAAATCAACGCCTCAATTTTAAACGTTCTCATGGGTTCTGTCTGACTGACGGATTAAAAAAATATCTTATAATAATTAAAAATGTCGACCTGCGGCATTAAAAATGATAAAAATCGATCCGAAAAGGCAGTTCGCTTATTTAGAATCCCTCAAGTTGTAAGAAACGAGGCACGAAATATACAAAAATTATGATTAAGCTTTGCAGTTTTTTTTAAACCTTCTTATTGCGAATGAGTGAAAGTACTTCCAGAATATCAATTCCTAATATTTCTCCTTCTAAGTACATTTGATTTGCTTTTATGTTCATCTTTAACTGAAGTTCGGTAGCACCTTGTTTAATAGAACATATACAGTGTGTCCCAGGATGACTTCGGGATAGGTGTAATGACCCAAAAATTTTTGACTACGTATGTACGTTTATTTCATAAACAAGTTTTGCTTGACCGAGAATGGATTTTCATCAAATATTAGTGCAAGTGGTATCTAGTTGGCGTAGTTATTCCAAGAAAACCATAAAGCATTGTAGGTAAAGTGGCTTTTCTATTGCTTTTACGCAAACATTTTATTAAAATAAAATATTTCAAATTCGAAATTATGGCCGTATGCCAAAATTAATTGCATTTGACAAAAACATTGAAATGCATTTTAAAAAAAAATCACAATACTTTTTTCTCGCACTTGCATTAATATTTGGTGAAAATCCATTCTCGGTTAAGCAAAACTTGTTTACGAAATATGATACACGTAGCCGAAAATCACACCTATCCCGAAGTCAATCCTGGGACACGCTGTACATACATAATTAAGAAAAAACAGTGTCTGTTGAGTGCTGTCTTCTTTTCCAAACTATTAAATAAATAAGAAAAAAAAATCAAACGTTGTCTTATCTCCACGTGCAAGCTCCACACAATAAAATTATTATCAAAGCAGCAGGTTGTTAGGTCGTTCAGTTTCCTGGAAGTAGAATGCACTTTTCTTATTTCAAGTTGAGCGTGTACGTGTTACATATTTAGACAGATTATCTGTGGTTAGGATAATTTTTTTTAAAGATATCTTTATCACAAAGTAAACTGTTTTCAAGATACGAGGGCACATGACTAGGGCCGGCCTTCTAAATACTGGGGCCTAGCTGCAGTAAGAATTGTGAGGCCCTTTTTTAAGGACAACAAAACCGAAATTCTGTACAAAAATTTATTATTTCAAAATTAGAAAAGAAATTGCAAAATGTTGCAATCATCACATTTAAACGTACGAGTCTGAATTGGAATGGAGTACGGGGGCCTCTGAGTAATTCGGGGACCGGGTGCTTTGCACCCCCCTTGTGGCCGGCCCTGCATTTGACCACAGGAGCGATTAAAATGAAAAACTTGCAAGTACTTTACAAATTTGATAATAACTTACTACTTTAGCCAATCTATTAACAAAGAAAAGCACCAATAAGACATGATTCCAACTAACAATAAATATTTTAATTTTTTCAAATAGAACACCCTGTATTTAATAAATTTATTTAGTGTGGAATTAGCAGTATGCTTTACTTTGCATTTCAGGAAGAAAAAATTCGAAATTGAACTTCCTTGAATTAATTTTTAAGTATTTTAATCGTCATCAAAACAGTGTTGGGGAAAAAGATGATTTAATTTTATCTTCGATAACAGATAAAATCTAGAAAAATTCAGCTAACAGAATTGAATAATAAATATATACAGGGTGAGTTGCAATTGGTAGCAAAATTTTGCCAGTAGTTAGTAGGGGAGAAAAATAGTTACATGTGAGCCCATGTCATTGTGCAGAGGATTTTAAAAAGTAATTTTTGTGCAAGTAGGTAGTAAAGTAATATACAGGGTGATTTAGGACTAATCTTGATAACGTCAAGAATACTGAATAATACGGAAACAGAGTCACGATCTTGATATCTTGTGATTCGTCACCCATTCGTCAACAATCTGTTACTTTTACGGGAAACGCGTAATCTGATGAAACCCATTTGTATTCTTATTTTATTTTTGAAACTGATTGTTTAAGGTTTTTGGATTTTTTACTTAAATTAATCATTCTAATGTCAAATAAAACTTATAAAAAATATCACGACTATCTCCAATTTACAGAAATCAGTTGTAAAAAGGACAGACAATTTAATTTTTAAGGTAAAATAAAACAGAAAACCTTGGATGAGTTTCGATATTACTATACAGATTTTTTTAAATAATTAATTCGATAAATACTGGAAACTGAAGTCAATTATTTCTTTTGTATTTATTTTTCTCCTGTAAAATGGCTCGTCTTGACTGCGGTCCGACTAGTCACAAAACTGAACTCTCTTTAGCCTGGTAATAAATTGGTTTCTTTTCGACCTCGGTCCGTGCATTAAGAAAAACTCGTTAATTGGCTCTTAAAACAGCGCAGCTTCAAGCTAATCTATTTAAACTTCGGTTCACGTACTACTGAAACGATTTTATTGGATCACTATTATAGCAATAGCGCAGCGGTCCAACTACACTGAGAAAAGAAAATGTTAAAACAACCTAAATTTTTGTTTGAATAAAGTCAATACATTTTTTGTATTCAATTTAAGAAGAAAATGTTTGAATCAACAAGAAAATACTTGAATCAATGTAAAATAAGTTTTCGTTCAAAAAAAAAAAATGCATTGACTGTATTCAAACAAAAAATTTAAGTTGTTTTAACATTTTGTTTTCTCAGTGTAGTCACAAAACTGAACTCCCATTGGTCTGGTTATAAATTGATTCCTTTTCGTCCTCGGTCCGTGTGTTAAGAAAAACTCGTTAATTCGCTTTTAAAACTGTGCAGTTTCAAACTGATCCATTTAAACTTCGGTACGTGCACTGCTAAAACGAATTTATTGGATCACCATTACAGCAAACTCCAAACTGATCTATTTAAACTTCGGTTCGAGTAGTGCTAAAGCGATTTAATTGAATTTTCAAACTGATCTATTTAAATCTTGGGTCGAGTAGAGCTCATTTAATTACGATTGCAACAGTAAACAAATTGATTTCTTTAAACCTCGGTTCGAGTACAGCTAAAACGATTTCATTGGATCACGATTGCAACAGTGATGAAAGTAAGCCTAAAACGATTTTATTGGATTGCTATTACATCGACAACGATCCGACTAGTCACAAAACTGAAATCTCATTGGCCTGATTATAGTAAATTGATTCCTTTTAGTCCTCGGTCCGTATATTAAGAAAAACTCGTTAACTGGCTTTTAAAACGGTGCAACTTCTAACTGATAAACTTAAACTTCGGTTTGCGTACTGCTAAAATGATTTTATTGGATCACCGTTGCTGTAGCAAATTTCAAATTGATCTATTGAAACCTTGGTTCGAGTAGAAATAAAGCGATTTAATCGAATCTTCGAACTGGCCTTTTTAAATCTTGGCTCGAGTAGTGCTAAAACGATTTCATTGGATCACGATTGCAACAGTGATGAAACTAAGCCTAAAACGATTTTATTGGATTGTTATTACATCGACAGCGATCCGACTAGTCACAAAACTGAACTCTCATTGGCCTGATTATAGTAAATTGATTCCTTTTCGTCCTCGGTTCGTGTGTTAAGAAAAACTCGTTAATTGTCTTTTAAAACTGCGCAGCTTCAAACTGATCTATTTAAACTTCGGTTCGCGTACTGCTAAAACGATTTTATTGGATCACCGTTGCTGTAGCGAACTTCAAATTGATCTATTTAAACTTCGGTTCGAGTAGTGATAAAGCGATTTAATTGAATCTTCTAACTGGTCTATTTAAATCTTGGCTCGAGTAGTGCTAAAACGATTTCATTTAATTACCACTGCAACAGTCAACAAACTGATTTCTTTAAATCTCGGTCCGAGTACAGCTAAAACGATTTCATTGGATCACATCTGCAACAGTGATCAAACTGATTTATTTAAACGTCGGTTCGAGTAGTGCTAAAACGATTTCATTGGATGATGATTACAGCAACATTCAAACTGATGTATTTAAACCTCGGTTCGAGTAGTGATAAAAAGATCGTTTAATTTATGAAATTATTTGCGTAACTACTTGCTTTAGTTAAATTATTTATGTTTTATTAAATGATCCTTCGTCCTTTCCCATTCATCCTGCGCCTGTATTGCTGGCCGTCTAACCGCAAGGAGCCACCTCCATCCCAAATTTGATTCAATACATGCGCACGCAACTCCTTTCATCTGTTCGCTGTAGCAGCAGAATAAAATTTCAGCATTTTTCAGTGTGCTCCAAGCGACGGTCGAGTGAGTGCGAAACGCAGGGCCGGCCTGACTAGTTCTATCTGCGTTCTATTACAGTAAAAACCGACACGATGAATTATCGGTGCAACACATTCGCGGTCGCTTTTTTTACGTTGTGTCTGTGCGTGGTGCTATGCAGGAATGTGGAGAATACGCGCGCGAAACGGGGAACTATAGGAGACGAGACGAATTGTGAAAACGTGAAGCCATTTTTTAAAATGTTAAATATTTCCGTGCCCCTTGACGGATCTAAAGGTAATTATAGAAGGACCGTATGTACTTGAATCCTGTAGGTAGGAGGGAGCCTCGCAAATTTTCGCACGGGTTTGCGTTATTTTTAGAAGCGGTTCTTTATACACACAAACACCAGTACGACATCCAACAAAATCCTGCACGCATCAAGCGCTCAAACAAAAATAATTCCTTTTTAACTCTATTTTTTTTTTATTGAAAACCAAACTCCTGTAATTTTAATACATAGTTAAAAAATCGTACGGTATATTCACCCCCCAATATGCGAGCGTGTTTGTGATATTTGATAGTCAAGGTGTTTACCCACTTCAACTCTCAACTGAGAGGACCCCCTCGTATACGATGAGAAGAAAGAAAAATTTCTTTTTAATTCTTTAATTTTTTAACGAAATGCAAGAAAGAATTCTGCGAGTTAAATAAAATAATAATAAATTATGATCTCTAAATATTTTTAAATAAAAAAAAAAATCTGATAATGTCGTTGTCTAAGTCGGGGGTTGAAAAAATTTGTGATTTTGTCGTTAAACAATATGTATTACCCCCAGATTTTTGTTTTAAAAACGAGCCTAAAAAATTACATTTTTCAAAAATGAGGTGCCAACTTCACAGAGGTGACGTTTGAGTATTTGACACATAGAACGTTGTTCGCCCCTCCACTCATAAAACCCCCTCGTTGTGTAACTTGGAGGGGTTGAAAAATTTAGTAATTTTGTGATATTTTCTATCCAAAAATCTATTTGTTGTTAAATGATATTACCACCAGATTTTTATTTTAAGAACGTTCCTGGTTGCAATCAACTTACCCCTACCAAAAGCATTTACTTTTAGTTCACTTTTGATAATTATAATTTATCCCTATTTTCCCCAACGCCTAGTGCAGATGACATTTGGCACACAGTACGTAGTTCACCCCCTCGTGTAAGTGGGGGTTGAAAAATGTTGTAATTTTGTGATATTTTCTATCTAAAAAATTTATTTGTTGTTAAACGATAATACCCCAGATTTTAGTTTTAAAAACGAGCCATCTTACCCCTCCAAAAAATTTACTTTTAGTCAATTTTTGATAATTACCTATAATTTACCCCTATTTTCCCCAACGCCTAGTGTAAGTGACATTTAAGTGTGACATTTGACACACACAGACACACAAGTCGATTGATAAAAAAATAAATTGCTATTGTCATTCAGTTGATGTCTTTCTTTTTCATTGAGGGTGATAATTATTTTCCTTTTACACTTGTTTTATTTTTATGAAAGTAATCTTCATCTGCTTTTCAATAATGTATAAAAAGAAAGTAAATTCCTTTTCCTAATTCTGTTTACAATTAAGTACGTTCTCAACTTAACCCCAAAAAATGGGAAGAGGAAGGATTGAGATCGTTTTCGCATTTTAATATTATTTGCATTATTTTTGTTCAGCGTTCAATTTTTTTTTAATGAAGGCAATTAAGGAATCCCATTTAACAACTAATATAAAAATTAGGTATACAGGTGAATTTTCAAAGAGCCTTTTACCCCCCTTCCTTTTCTCCTATTTCTGAACGCCCAAAATTCAAAATGCTGTAAAACTTTTGCGTGCGTTTTTCTTTTAGGTTTCGTTTCTACGTTTATGTTTGTATTTTTTTTTTGAACCAAGCACTCAACTTACCCCCCATTTTTTTTGCTTTTTTCGATCACTTTTCTTCTACCCGCAATTTGTTTTTAATCTTTATTTCTGTTCTTTGTAATTGACTCCAAAAATAGGTACAAATTAGTAACGTACATAACGAAGAGGGAGGGGAGGGGAGAAGGGGAAAGGTTGAGAGCGTTTTCGAATTTCAATTCGCATTATTTTTGTTCTGCGTTCAACTTCTTGCAAATCTTTATTATTGTGTTTTTATTCTTTTAATTAAGACAATGAGGGTGCAGTTAGCAACCAATATAATAATTGTGCATGCATATTAAGAGAATTTTTAAATATCTCTCGCCCCCTGCCCCTCCTTCCTTCCTTGTTTTCTATTTATCATTGAAAATTAAAAATACTGTAAAAACTTTTGTGTAAATTTTTCTTTTTGTTTTGTTTTTATTTTAGTCATTTTTTTAAACCAATGATACACAACGACAAATATAAATTAATTAAATTAATGATGAACAAATTGCGGGTAGAAGAAAAATGATCGAAGCAAAAAAATTTGGGGGGCAAATTGAGTACTTGGTTTAAAAAAATTACAAACATAATTACTAATTCTGTTTATAATAAACTTACCCCCCCCCTCAGTTTTTGCTTTTATTATTTTCTTCTACGCGCACTTTGTTCTTTAATCTTTATTTCTGTCCTTTGTAATTGACTCGAAAAATACAAATTAATAATCCGCGGCATAACATATTTATGAACTATGAAATTCTCAGGAGGGAAGGGTGCGGGTGCGGGGGTGGGTAAGGGTTGAGAACGTTTTCAAATTTCAATTCGCATTCTTTTTGTTCTGCGTTCAACTTTTAGTAAATCTCTAATTTTTTTTGTTGAGGCAATGAGAGGGCAATTAGCAACCAGTATAATAATTATACATATAACTGAATTTTTAAATATCTCTCCCCCCCCTCCTCCTTTTTTTTCTATTTACACCCAAAATTAGAAATACTGTAAAAACTTTTGTGTACATTTTTCTTTTTGGTTTTGTTTTTACTTTTGTCATTTTTTTAAACCAATGATATATGTACTACGGCAAATACAAATTAATAATCAATTAATATAATAATCAATCCCTAATTCTGTTTACAATCAAGTAGTCAACTTACCCATCCCCTCAATTTTTGCTTTTATTATTTTTCTTTTACACGCAAGTTGTTTTTTAATCTTTATTTCTGTCCTTTGTAATTGACTCAAAAAATACAAATTACTAATCCGTGGTATAACGTATTTATGAATTCTGAAATTCTCAGGAGGGAAGGGGTGTGGGGTTGGTTAAGGGTTGAGAACATTTTCGAATTTCAATTCGCATTCTTTTTGTTCTGCGTTTAACTTTCTGTAAATCTCTAATTTTTTTTTTTTATTAAAGCAATGAGAGGGCAAATATCAACCAATATAATAATTATACATATACATAACTTTTTAAATATCCCTCACCACCCCAATTATTATTTCTGAACACCCAAAATTAAAAATGCAGTAAAACCTTTTGTGTACATTTTTCTTTTTGGTTTTGTTTTTATTTTTGTCATTTTTTTAAACAAATGATATCCTACGACAAATATAAATTAATAATCAATTCCTAATTCTGTTTACAATCAAGTAGCCAACTTACCCCCCTCCCTCATTTTTTGCTTTTATTATTTTTCTTCTACGCGCAATTTGTTTTTTAGTCTTTATTTCTGGCCTCTGTAATTGA
The DNA here is from genome assembly GCA_033060865.1 of Dorcus hopei. NCBI lineage: Eukaryota > Metazoa > Arthropoda > Insecta > Coleoptera > Lucanidae > Dorcus > Dorcus hopei. Next base: position 11,523,055 of record CM065422.1, read on the forward strand.
CCCGGAAAATACAACTTAATAATCCGCGGCATAACATATTGATGAACTCTTAAATTCTCAGGAGGGAAGCGAGTGGGAGGTGGGGGGGTAAGAGTTGAGAGCGTTTTCGAATTTCAATTGGTAATTCAATTTTTTGTAAATCTTTATTTTTGTCCTTTTTTTTTAATTATAGCGACGAAGCAATATAATTATAAGTATAAGTGAATATTTAAATACCCCTCTCCCCCTTCCTTTGTTTTCTGTTTCTGAACATCGAAAATTCAAAACATTATAAAACTTTGTGGTCTTTTTGGATTTGTTTCTATTTTCGGTATTTTTTTTGGTTTTGTTTCTATTTTTGTATTTTTTTTTTAAACCAATGAAGTGGTGATGGAATACTACAAAAAATGTAAATTAGTAATCAATCAATAAGTATAATAAATGGAGGGATGAAATCTATTTTGTTTTAAATATTACAAAGACTTTGTTGTGCACCCTTTTAGTTTATTAATTAAAGAACAAGTCTTAGGGGGCGAGAGCGTGTTTGGATTTTTATTATTTATTATTATTTAATATCATTATCATTTATTAATTAATTCCCAGCATTTTTCCTCTACTTTCAATTTGATTTTGTCTTAACTTTCTATTTTTTTGAATGAAGGAACACTAATTAACAACCAATATAATCATTATATAGGTGAATTCTTAAATCCCCCCCCCCTTCCTTTTTTTTCTATATCTGAACATCCAAAATTAAAGATGCTGGTAAAACCATAGTGCAGGTGTATTTTTCATCTTGATTTTCTTTTTATCTTTATCATTGTCATGATTTTTTTTAAACAAGGAAGAAATACTATGAAAAATATAAATTAGTAATCAATTAATGGAATAAATTGTAGAATTAAATAATATAAATAAAAATGAAAATACTATCTGCATCTCTAGGTATATAGTGTGTATCTATATATAGTGTGTATCTATATATAGTGTGTTTTTTAATGACTGAGGATGATTTGAATTTACCGCCATTCGCGAAATCAAACAAAGAAGGCGACCTCTGGTCGTCAATATTAGGTGCTTTCCATTTGAGAGCGTAATGTCCGTGGTGCTTAGAACCCTGGGCTTCTCGGAGCTGCTCTGAATAGTTCGGAAATGGAACACGAAATTTTACGCGCGAATAACTGTCACCTTCAACATAATTAGTTTGATCAATTAAATTTGATTTTTAATATTTTCCGCAAAAAAACGATTTTCAACTATTCAAATATTAGTATTTATGCGTCAGATAGAGCTTCGTATAATCTCAAAAATTAACAAAATTGTCGTTGGAGCTTCATGCTCCTAGTCAAAAGGTGGTCCTCGAGGGGAAAGGAGTAGGAACTCGAACGAGACTTGACGCCACGTCGCATTTTTTAATGGAACAGAGGGCGTCGTGTGACACAGAGCAGCTCGGAGCTGCTCAGGCAGGAAAATAGAAAGTACCTATTGATACCATCAAAAGTGTGAACCTTTGAATATAAAACTACAGCATCCTTTCTCAACCTGGGGGTCGCGGTGATATTAAAGGGGGGTCGCGAAAATAGCCTAAACAATAATGAAATCATTTTATGACGCCATACATGTATGTTCATACCAGTCGCTATAAACGCAGCGACATAAAATTATAGGAGGGGGGTTGCGAAATATTAATTTTATTTATATTTACTATTTGGGTGGTCGCGGAGCTAAGAAGGTTGAGAATCGCTGAACTACAGCAAGGACTATATATTAATGTGTCCGGAATGGAGGTTGCAAATGGTGGAGAGCTGATTCCGGGAGACAGTGACGCACTGTTTCAAAAGGATATTCATAGGCCCGCTATTTCAGTAACAGTTTAACTTTAATCTTCAGTTTATTTCCATAGGAACAATAACTTGTTCTTATAATTGACGAGCTTCTTGGAAAAACCTCACGTGTCCATTTTTGCCGAAATCGCGATTTCACTGCCATCTATTGCTTATAACAGTAGGCTATCAATTCTTATACTGAGATTCCGTAAAAACGTCATAAACAGGGAATATAGCTTAGCAAAATCTGGGAGTTTCTGTAGCAATATGTTAAGTCTACAGGTACATTTTTTTGTTTTTCCAAAAAAGTTGTTTTTGGACAAATGAGGTTTTTCCAAGAAGCTCGTTAATTGTTACTGTGGGAATAAACTAAAGATTAAAGTTAAATTCTTACTGAAATACCGGGCCATAAGAATATAAATTCAGTTAATCCGTAAGAATATAAAGAATTTACACGTTCGCTTCACTATAAACGAATCTGATCCGAATCACTTCTAAGTGATCTACTGATAAAAACGAATTGATATCGAATGCAGCTAATACCTACGTTAGGCCCATGATCTTGACTTGAATCATAACCTCATTCTTTGTTTATAAATATTTTTAAGTACCTTAACATTCACACAAATTAAACGAATGGAAATACTTATCTATGAAACGTAATTCCCAATTCTTTATTCTTCGTAATTAGGGAAGAACCACAAGCCGATATAAATAATTATAAACGCAACCACTATCGAAAACGTCAACAAGTAATGAATCACACGTGGAGGTTCAAAATGGCTGCTTCCGTCGCACGTTTCAATCTAGCGTTTACAGTAAAGACTCGTTCCTGATAGTTTTATATTCAAAGGGGCGAACCACATTTCACGAATTAGTTTTAATATTGAAAACATCAGAAAACATGCAGCAATCAAACTTTCATATTTAACGAAACTGCAAAGTTGTTAACATGCATGTTGCAATAATTAACAGAGACCTCTCGCGTTGACAATTAGGTCGCGACTACTAAATTGTTATTACGTTGGCAACACCCGATTCTGTCACCTACATTTATAATTTTTCTTTTGATTTAAGAATAGTACAGCAAAATAAAAAGCACCTGCGAGAAACCAATCAAACAAAATAACATGTTGACTATTAAATTAACTCTGAATAATCCAACGAGTTAAGAATAACAGGAGAGTGTCATACTAACTGTAGTTTCTTGTCCAAACCGGTCACTAATTCCCGGTTGCACCAACTTTTTAAGCAGAGCTTAAATCTAATTGATACTTAAGTTGAAGTTTAAATGTCAATCAGAATGTATTTGACTTTATACTGATCATACGTAAATGTCACATTCTAAACATAACTTAAATTTAAGTTCTGCTTAAAAAGTTGGTGCAACCGGGCATAAGTCTAGCCGCTGTAAGTTATAGGCGCACACAAGCATTCATTTATTAACTGAAGTTTATAATAACATATCAATGTATCGTTTGTATGTACTATACTCAGATGGAAAACACAAAATGCGGCAATTATTTTTTCACTACGAACTACGGATATTAACGGACAACCATATTGCAGAAACTGACCCACCGCAAAGTGGTAACTTCCGTCAAATGTAAATGCATTCTCCCACTACCGTATCTTCCCTCCCGTTATTCTTTCCTCGTTGGAATAATCAATATTTATTTTGTTCATCGTAGCCACTTTTAAAACGTGAAATACACCAGAAACTATGGCGCCAAATTCAAAATATCTTCAATCATTAATGGTGTAATGGTAACGTTCTTTCTTTGGGGGAAAAAGTCAGAAGGTTTTTCGCATTTTAATCAATATTATCTATCTCCCGCATATATTTATGTAATTTATTTTTATCTTTGTTTTCGTAAATACAAACTGTGATAACAATCGAGATAACCGAAGATTTCTTGATTCTCCTATTGCTTTTTTATCGAAAAAATATCTGTATTTTTTAAGCTCTTTTTCTTAATTCTTTAAACTGATTGTTATTAAAAAAGGCTCAATGACCGAGCAACAATGTTGACAGTATTTTTGATCGTGTAAAGTATCCATTCTCATCTCTTACCATTTCATTCTTTATCCTGCTCCGTTGATATCCGCATAATTAGGAATCTTCATTAAGAAAACAATGTAACAAATATTTTTACCATAATTAAATAAGACGAGCAAAACTGTTTTCAGCAATAATTGTTAGACGACGTCATAAACATTCGTTAAACCTCCGCGTTCACTGACTGTAATAATCACAACCAAAACCAGACATTATTCGAACGAGTTAAACGCACACAACACATAATAATCCATTAAAACGTCTATAAATAGTACGTACGCGCGTTTATTTAATTCCAGACTATCACAACACCCAGCAGGATACGCGGGTGTTTCAACGCGCCCTGTTTCTATTTTACAGTAAAATTAAATACGCCTCGTATATAAGTTCCGCCAATTAAAAAAAAAACACGCTATATAATATCGGTTTATAATTTACGTTCAGATTTTGGCGTGACATTAATTACTGTTCTGGTTGTACATTTCTTCAGTTTCAAAAACTAAATTCACAATGCTGCTTTTTTGGTTGGATGATGGTCCTGCTGAAGGGTGTTGTGAAGAAGAAGAAGAAGAAACAATTATTATCCTGTTTACTGACTAAAGTTTACTGTTAAGGTTACTTAAGGAGTCAGGCGTCGGCTTTCCTTAAAATATTTTTACAACGCAGAAGTAATCGGCTGTCGACCGGGCCCATAAAAGTAGACTCAGGTATTCGAAAGTTATAAACTAAATAAAGTAATTTATATTCAGGAAGAGATCTTATTCAAGCTCCTCTACTACGTAGGTAAGGTCAGAGGGGGTAAGTGCCGACACCCCAAGTCGACGAAATTCTTGCACGGACTTGCTCGTGCTTGCTCGCGTCGTCCTCTATTTATCGGACTTCGTCCATTGTATAATATTCTTACGAATTCGGGGTTTATTAATATTAAATTAGAAATAATTTGAGAAACTTTCATAACGAGTTTCAGTACTTCTTTTATCAACTAACACTTGCGCTTGTTTTATAGAACTGATTTAAATCGCGCGCCCGGTTTGGCTTTTATACAGGTTTCATCTATGGAGAACCTTACAATACAATTCCAGTAATATTTAGTGTTCATGTCGAAACTTTCCGAATCATTCTGAAACCCACACATTTCTTATAAACGTCATTCAATTTTCTTGCACATCCAAAGCCTACTGGGGTGACGTGACTTTATGATAACATGTTACATTTACTAAAGTAAATTTAACTAAGTAAGATGATAGAAATGTCAATTATATTCTAGATACTGGAGTTCCATCATAAAAGTTCTTGGAAGGAACTTATTTACATTGCGCTTGTTGCCCCCACTGGTCATCGAAAAATTCCAAAACTAACCTAAAAGTCATTCACTTTTTAACTGAAGTCTATAATAACCTATCAATGTATCGTTTGTATATGCTACTAATCATAGTTGGTAAATAAACACATAAATTCGTTCTAAACTCAGATACAAACAAATTATTTTACGACAACGAATGTCAGCAACCTGCCATATTGCAGAAACTAACCTACTGCAAAGTGGTAACTTCCGTCAAATATAATTGCATTTTCCTACTGCCATACCTTCCCTCCTGTTAATTCTTAACTCGTTGGTTTTTTGGCACTACAAATTAATTAAATATTCCAATTAAGATTTAGATAAAAATTAACGTCCGCATCGACGAGTCAACTTTTTAAAACAAACCTACGATTTAGCTTTGAAATTATTAGATGGAGCAGTTCTAAGAGCAAATGGGGACTAAAAAAATTGCAAGGGAATTTTGTTTGTTTGGCAGCCAGTAGAATAGTTGGTGTTTTGGGCTTTAATTTTAAATATCTACCATTCTCCATTTTATGCGATTCCTTTTTTAAAATTTTAAAACGCCTCTTATCTAGGACACGGTGCGAGAAGTCGAATAATAAAGTGATGAATGAGAAGGACATTTCCAATTCTAATATCTGCGATCTTTGTAAATGCCGACATTCAGACCGAACTATTTTTAACCGACAAACTTTGCAAGCGTCATAAAGCCCTAAATATAAGAGTGTCTGTCACCTTTGTTACGCGATTATGTTAATTTTGTTACTGTCTTCTATCCGTCTTGCAATTTCCTGCCTGAAGTTCAATTTTAGCCTACTCAGAAATTTATTATTTGCAAAATAGCAACACGTTATTCATAGAATTTTCCAAATACTTAAAATTTGCACTGTTAAGGTGCGTCCAAACATGTATCGTATCCGCGTATCCGATCGTGATCGTGTATCACGATCGGCTAAGTGTGGACGTCTTGCCATGACGCATTCCCATATCGTGTGTTTGTATCATTTCAAACGCTGATACGATACAACTACGTCACACTTGGAGTCAGTATTTCGCCGAAACATCAAACTCAGCAGCAGCTAATTTCACAGTGACAAACGTGCAACGTCGAACAATCGCTACAGTTGTATTAAATCGGAAGGAGACGCACACATGGATATAACAAAATGGATACGAGATGCAATTAAATGTGGGCACATTTTTGCGTATCATATCCGATCTTCCGATCATGATCGGATACGCGGATACGATATATGTGGACGCACCCTTAACTATTTCACTACTGTGGCAAGTGCAACAACCCCCAAACATCAAATGGAAGAAGTCAAAATAATTTCCCATCGATTTCCGTTCGATTGTATTCTGATCGAAGCGGGGGAAAATTATAATTATTGTGGTTGTTGTGCGTCTTGAACCCTCGGAGTTTTCGGTGAAATAGAGTCGGCGGATATACTGACGTCCTTTTAATCTCTTTAAGTAGGTAGTTATTGTTCTTAAGTGGCCGATTTACTTCTTAAGCCGGGAGGTTTAAAACACGACTTTGGTTTCATAATATGGAAGCTCCGCATTTTTATTTATTTATTTTCCGTTGCAGTTATAACGTGAAGGGGTTTACATTGCAAAAAAAAATAGAAGTGGGGGTTGAGAATCTTGGATCTTGATGTTTTTAATCAAATTATTTCCCCTTGTCGGACACTATATTACAATAATTAATAAACGAATTACAATACTCCACTATACTATTATAAAAGTAAAAGTATATCACACTTTTTTATTCACTCTGTATTAGTCCGTAACTCGTGTGTGTATCTCAGAGTAAACTGTTTAAATTACGCGTTTTTATACTCCGATATTTTTGTCGGGAACATTCGGGTGCAAATCAAAAATACGCGCGAAGTTTGCTGGAATGTGGCGCCAATTATAAAAATAGGTTACTCCTCCCAAGTAGAAATTTATAAATAACAGGTAAATAATAATTAGCTATTTTTATCTGTTATTTGCTATTTGCGAATTCCTACCTGTTCTCAAGTGTCATTTGTGAACAGCTGCCTGTTTTGAATTTCGCGCGCGTCATCCCTCCCCCTCGACGATTAACAGGCATGCATGCCGGTTAGTTAGGCAACCATATCTACACATTTTAAACGTAGACCCCCTATGTAAAATTAAATGGAAAATCGGCCCCGAATTCCCATAGCATATACGGTTTGATGTGTTTCAGGTCGTGAAAAGGGAGAACTATGTACAAATGGCTGGCAACACTGCGCCAAGTATTACAGATTTAGATTTTATATACCGATTGTTTCATTGATTGAAACTCGAAAAAAAGGCGGAGTGAAGACGGAAGTGGATATGTTATTTACAAAATAAGGAATTTAAGGAAAATGCTTTTATCGCTACGAGTATATACAGTGCGACCAAGTGTTTTGAAGCCCTTTTGAAGTACATTTAATAATGGCTTATAATAAGCTTTGTGTATTAACTACATCTGTACCAAAAACTTCTAAGAGAATTAAAAACAAATAACATAGTGACTGCAAATGGCAGTTTTTAGACAAAGTGTTACAGTATTTCAAGAACTGTTAGGTTTAGGTATAGACAATGGTATACAGAAAATGTGTATAGTGTGCCATTTGAAATAAAAAACTTGTGTCCGGCACTACTGTGTTGATTCACTCTGTATAGGTGAAAATAATTTTACGTTGTGGATCTTTAAAATGAAAAACAAAATTGTTTATCGAGATATTGTCCGAGAACACCCCGTATACACGTAATAAAAGTAATTTAAAACACAAGACTTCAACAGCAACTCTAATTGTGTTTATAAAATTTATTTCCCTGCACAAATCCGAGCAAGTTTAATTAAACACTTCAACACCTCTACTACATCACCAACTAATTATAGCTTATGGTGCATGAACTGCATACGCTCCAGTTCCGGCCGAGAAAAATATATCACGCCGCCTTAAAGAATGAGCTTTTCAAGCGCAGCGCGTTTGCAAACAATCTCGGAAGAGTAATGCGCCACACACGTGGCAACGTCGTGGAAAATTAATTTTCCGAATGTATTCGCGACGTCCGACAAAAAAATGGAAACCGAACTTGAAATTTTCCTAAAAAATGACGTGTGTTGCACCCAAACTTATTTGTATGTAGTGTAAGTGCGTGAACACCATCAGATATTTCCAGCAGCTTTTTTTCGAATCGCTCCGCGACGGTGCGGTGGTTCACTGAATAAGAAAATCTGTTAAATATTAATTGCGTCTGCGGGTAACGGCGATAACATCGCGGGCACGAAACGACGGTATTAGAGGCAGTGAATTCTAATGGCGAGGAAAACACGCTGCAAAAGAACCGAACGCTCGCGAAAGTTTAATTGAAATCTTAAAGCGCGATTTATGGTAAGTGGGTTTGACGAGAGAGAGAGAGAAAAAAAAGTTGACTTTCCCAACTGGGGAAACCTCGGTGGAATTACACGCCGCCGCTGCTTCTAGTTATAGTTACTTATAAGTATGTGTATGCATTCGAGAGTTGCATTGCAACTTTGTCCATTTGAATGAATTAAATAATTAATGAGCTAACTGTTACAAAAGGTTCCCAAATTCCTAACTTTGTTTATTTCAATGATTAAAAATTGCATGGTTTATACTAAAAGGTCCAATCCAATTTACTTAATATGAATTAGGGGAAATCCTTCAAAGGGATGAGCGAGTCAGTTGCATTTATTCCCCAATTTTTCTTGTGTGTCTTCCATCATCGGTGTTCGTTCTGTCGACCCCACTCGTGAACGACCGCGCCAATTCCGCTCAGTCCTTAGCGTATGCCTCGTGTTTTTGGACTCTTTCGGCATGTTGATAAATTCAACTTATCGAAAGCCGGAGTAAAATCCTCCGTTCAGGCTTCACTTTAAACAAAACACACCCATTAGTAAATCAAGAAAACGAAATTCTGGGGACGTTCCTCAGCGGCGCCCAACGACAATACTAAATAATGGAATATGGATAAAGCCGCCACCTCGTCGAGCGGTGGTGGTACAACAGCGTCTTCCGGAGAATCCGTTAATGTATGCTGTCAGGCCGTCAAAACAGAGCATTCCACGGTGCAGATTCCGAAATTCCGTCCGAATTCTTAGAAAATGTACAGCAGTACTTCTTCGCAACGGCCAAGCCAGAGTGGATGTGTGTCCAGATTGCATCTAAGAGACTCACTGGTCCTGCAAAAGATTGGTACGTCAGATATGAATATATTCATCTCACCTGGCCGGAATTTAAATCTAGCTTCATAGATGAATTCGATGTCACTCTTTATTTTGTTTAAAGTGAAGCTTGAACGGAGGATTTTACTCCGGCTTTTCATGAATGAATAAGGTGAATTTATCAACTAAGAATAATACAGCCAGGTAATCCCAAGTCAAAGCTCCAATAAACTTCGGTAAAAGTCCCGGAGCGAGCCTCCGGTAAAATGTCTCAGGAACAAAACCTAAGTGAACGATCGAAGAATACGTGTTACGACCTGAACTGCGCACAAAGTTACTTATAGGTATAAATCCTACCTGATTGTCTGCAGAAATCAGGTTTCGAAAGGCCTAGAAGAAAGCTTTTTGTTGCTTATAACGCACTTATTAAAAGCCGGAGTAAAATCCTCCGTTCAAGATTCACTTTAAACAAAACCGTTTGGTTTGTTTTGTTTAAAGTGAAGCTTGATTTCTGCAGACAATCAGGTAGGATTTATACCTATAAGCAACTTTCTGCGCAGTTCAGGTCGCAACACGATCGATCATTCATTTAGGTTGTTATTACGGACGTTTTACCGGAGGCTTCGAACCTTAAGGCTGGTCTACACGCAACGACTTATCGAACGACTTGTCGAATCAGACAAATCGTGTCAAGTAAGACGGAGCGTGTGGACCGCAAAACGCACGTCTAGCTTTATGTTTTGCGGTCCACACGCTCCGTCTTATTAAGTCTGGTCTACACGTACAGTTTTATCGTCAGTCTTGCATGATCATGCCAAATTTATCAAACAAAACGTCGTGTGTAGACGGCAAACTGGATGTTTTGCATGAACAGAATGAGATTTGACAAACTCTCAAAAGACTGATGGGCTGAAGCTTTGTGTACAAGCAAGACGGCAGACAAGTCGGCGCATGTAGACGTGCGTCAGTCTAATCGGTCCAACAACGTGCCGACTTTGTTTTCCTTTTCAATTTTTGGGCACATAGTGCAATTATCGTCACTAACAGTTCTTCCTCCATAACGATTTCGGAAAGATTGAGCGAAAATTTGAACAGTGTAGACGCATGATTTGTGTCAGTCTTGTCGGTCAGTCTTTTCAGATCATGCAAGACTGACGATAAAACTGTACGTGTAGACGAGACTTTACTTGATACGATTTGTCTGATTCGACAAGTCGTTCGATAAGTCGTTGCGTGTAGACCAGCCTTTAGGTTCGTTCCGGGACTTTTACCGAAATTTATTGGAACTTTGATCTTGGGATTACCTGGCTGTGTTATTCTTGTCCCCTGGTAGAAAATTTCGGTGACGTTCGTTGTGTCCATCTTCGGTCAGCTAAATTACCGATCGTTAACCCCGTTGCTTGGCAATGTTTAACGATTTGCTGTTAACTGGAACAATTTGATGCTGATTTAGAACGATTTGCAGTTGACTGATGTTGACTTGAACAATTTACCGCTGTTTAAATCTATATGTTATTGACTTGGAAGAAGTTTGATACTGATGTAAGTAGAATGATTTCTTGCTGATTTGGAACGATCTGCTGTTGGTTGATGTTGACTGGAATGATTTGCCGCTGTTTTGAACTACTTGTTGCTAATTTACTACAATTTGGTGTTAAGTGATGTTAATTGGGACGATTTGCTGCTGTTTGGAACTATATGTTGCTGATTTGGAACGATTTGATGTCGATTTAGAACGATTTGCTCTTGACTGGAACGTTTTCCTACTATTGGGAATTCTTTGCTGACGTTTGGAAGAATCCGATGCTGATTTATGACGATTTGGTGTTGACTTGAGCATTTTGCTGCTGTTTGAAACTATATATTGCTCATTGGGATTGATTTGATACTAATTTAGAATGATCTGCTGTTAGCTGATGTTGACTGGATCGATTTAATACTGATTTAGAACGATTTATTGCTGATTTTGAACGATTTGATGTACACGTTGCTGTAACTTGAACAATTTGCTGCTGTTTGAGACGATTTCATACTGATTTTGAACGGTTGTTGCTGATTTGGAACCATTTGCTGTTGGCTGATGGAACAATTTGCTTCTATTTGGAAACATTTGTTGCTAATTTGTAACGATTTGGTGATGACTTATGTTGAATGTAATGATTTTCCGTTATTTAGAACTATTTGATGATGCTGATTTGGAATGATTTTCTATTGACCGACGTTGATTGGAATAATTTGCTGGTAATTTGGAACGATGTTTGCTGATGTTTAACGATTTGCTGTTGACTGGAATGATTCACCACTATTGGGAACTATTTGATTCAGATTTAAAATAATTTAATTTTTTGTTGGATGATGTTGACTGCAACGATCTTTTTTCTTCACAAATAATAATATGTTATTATTGTTCTTGTTATTGGAACTCTCTCTTGTTGTTTCTTCAGAAAATGTTCATTTCCGTCTTAATTTTAATGAAATTTGGAAATTCCTTTTTTAATTTTTTTTGTATTCGAATTTTTTCCACATTTTTCCTTTTTCTCATTTAATTTTCCGATTTGCCATTATGCTGGCAACATTAAGTAATATTCAAAAATTACCGGTAACAAATAAATGTTACCTTACCGGTAATACTAACAACACTATTAATTTTAATTAAATGTTTGCGTTGCTTTAGTTCGAATTACATTGACATCGCGGTGTTTAGTTTAACTTTGAATTGATATTTATTTTTGGTTGTGAGCGAAAAACGGATCCGTATTAAAGTTCATTTAAATTGTAGCGTTTTATCGTTCATTTAGTTTTGATCTGCTTTGATTTATTGTCTTTTACTATTTTAAAATCTAGACTCAAATAAAGACAAAAGTGTGTATTACTGGCGACTTTTATTTATGAGAAAGCAATTTGGAAGTATGCCGTACTTGTTGAAAAAACAAATGTTAGGAAAATTCCTTTAGGGTTGTTCGGCTAATTGGGCAGTGTTTTATGTTACGCCTTGTATTTCGAAATGGTTTGGTTTCTTCATCAGAAATGTATCATATCTACATTCATCCACATACCGTGAATTCACAATTAAACATTCAAAATCTTAGTAACATATATTGCTATTTAATGAATAAAGAAAAACACAAAACTCAAAACCACAAATTCAAATTTCGCGCTAATTGTTTTGACTGCTAGTTATTCCTGTTGATCTTTGTACTTGTGGGTTTCCCGCACTTTAAGTCAGCCATGTTACTGTTTTAACCTAATTTTACTGTTCGTCCGTTTTATTTCAATTTTAAAGGTGTTTTTTTTCAATGAATTCTGTTACAAATGAATTTTTAAATTGATGAACTACCGTTGTAATTTGCGATATTCATGCAGTGACGCAAATTGTTGTAAGTACTGTTTAGCTTTTTCTATTTAAATCTTCTAACTAACAATAAGTATTTTATACATTCAGAGCCTCTGATGAAGAAACCAAACCATTTCGAAATATAAGGCATAACATAAAACAGTGTCTTTATAAAATCCTGCCCAATTAGCCGAACAACCCTGAAGGAATTTTCCTAACATTTACTTTTACTTATCGTAAAGTTCAACCTTTGTTTTGAGGGTACGTATGACCCCGATGCATCCCATCGAGTTAACCGGTCAATGGGATGACCTTAATTTGCACCTCTCAACGTTTACAAACCATCACGATTTTGCTCCTTTCTTACAAAAGGAGATTTCCTCAGGGCTGAAGAAAGAAGGTCAGCAGCAGCAGTTCCGAGGAAGATCTTTTGTAACAAAAGAACGAACCGTCGACAGTCGAAGAACAAGGACGCTGTGCTAATGGAGAGGTCACAAAGAAGGTGAATAAAGGCCGCGAAACCTTCAAGTTGATTTAGTAACCACGAGAAGATCAGTTGCGACAGTAACGGAAAGGTAAGGAGGAGCAGTTTTGGGGAAGTCCTATTGCAACAAAAGACGTAGCGTCGGTGGAAGAAGAAATAAGTGAGGTGGTAACAACGGAAGCCACAAAGAAGATGGACAAAGGCCGCGAAGCCTAACAAACCTTATGACGAAGGCCGTTTCCGTAAAACAGCAAGAACGAGAAGATGAGCAGTGGCAACAACAAAAAAACAGCAGTCCCGAAGCAGACTTTTTGTAACAAAGGACGAAACGTCGACAGAAGAAGAAAGTGCACAAAGAGAGCAGGTTTCCATAAACCAGCATCAACGAGGAGATGAGCAGCGACACCAACAAAAAAAAAACAGTAACCTTTTTTGTAACAAAGGACGAAACGTCAGAAGAATAAGAAAGTGCCAAAAGGGCTACGAAAGCCTTCAAGTTAATCTAAAACTGAAGTAGTTGAAATCCGAAGAGAACTTTCAGGACAGTCATAAGACGTAGATTGCTTCGAACAAACCCAATGTCAGGAAGAATCGGAGGAGGCCGAAGAAAATGAAGGCAGATGATGATGGAGAACCTACAAGAAAATTGAAAGAATTAAGGAACGAAGTTTTGTTTTTATTGGAAAGCTACGGCGCGCTCTGACAACAAAGAAGTAGGCAAGCATCTTATATCTTTTATTTCATAATGTAGCTATTTCTGTCTTGTCTCCGCCTTTTTTCAGGTTTCAGAGAAGCGATCGGTATGCATTTTATCAAGACGATTAAATTGCAGCATTAGAAGGTACAACGGTATTTTTACAAAGAGATCGTAAATGGATCATAAAAACGCCTCTTTTTACGCAATTAAAATAAGAATTCTGTTTATATTGTTAACCATTTATGTTGCAAAATCGAGGTCGGCTTCCTTTGAGAAGTCGAAATTGTGAAACAAGGTCTTGATAAAGTGTATGCTGGCTACACTGGATATAAGCGTGAGAACTCCCACACCTTTTAACTCTCTTAATTTTGAGTTTAGAAAAAAATGTTGCAGAGACTACTTTAAAGTCTTTATAGATGTTCACTAGAAAACAATTGAGCATCGCATAAGCCAGATATAAACTACAGTTATGCAGACTGCATCATTCCTACTGTCAAACACGGAGGAGGCAGCATTATGGGGATGTATGACAGCGTATGGGGTTGGAGAAATCCATTTGTATGAGGGACGAATGAATAGCATTCGTTATATGTACATATTCAAATGTTGGAGCAGGTACTTGAACCCTCTACAACCCTTCCAACAGGATAACGCTCCTTGCCATACTTTCGTCAAGTTATGAGGTGGTTCAAAGAAAACAAAGTAAAACTCTTGGATTGGCCTCCACAATCCCCGGATCAGTTGCGAATCGAAAATCTATGACATATTTTAAAAGAGAGAATACGGAGACACCCATCTTCCTCGAAACAAGAGTTAGAAAGAAACATGTCTCAAGAATGGGAATTAATTTTTCCAGAAATTTGTTGCTATAATGCCCAAAAGAGTAAAAGCCAACAGGGTAAAGCTCCTTGCCAGAGTCTCGTCAAGTTATGGGGTGGTTCAACGAAAATAAAGTAAAAACTCTTGGATTGGCCTCCACAATCCCCGGATCTGTTGCCAATCGAAAATCTATGACATATTTTAAAAGAGAGGATACGGAGACATCCATCTTCCTCGAAACAAGAATTAAAAAGAATCGTATTTCAAGAATGGGAATTAATTTTTCCAGAAATTTGTTGCTAAAATGCCCAAAAGGGTAAAGGCCAACAGGGTAAAGCTCCTTGCCATAGTCTCGTCAAGTTATGGGGTGGTTCAACGAAAATAAAGTAAAAACTCTTGGATTGGCCTCCACAATCCCCGGATCTGTTGCCAATCGAAAATCTATGACATATTTTAAAAGAGAGAATACGGAGACATCCATCTTCCTCGAAACAAGAATTAAAAAAGAATCGTATTTCAAGAATGGGAATTAATTTTTCCAGAAATTTGTTGCTATAATGCCCAAAAGGGTAAAAGCCAACAGGGTAAAGCTCCTTGCCATAGTCTCGTCAAGTTATGGGGTGGTTCAACGAAAATAAAGTAAAAACTCTTGGATTGGCCTCCACAATCCCCGGATCTGTTGCGAATCGAAAATCTATGACATATTTTAAAAGAGAGAATACGGAAACATCCATCTTCCTCGAAACAAGAATTAGAAAGAATCATGTTTCAAGAATGGGAATTAATTGCTCCAGAAATTTGTTCTGAATTTGTTGCTACAATGTCCAAAAGAGTAAAAGCCGTGATAAACGCAAGAGGTGGCACTATCAAGTATTAATTTGCTTCAATAAAATTATATTTACATCACTGATCCTGTTGAACTTAAAAACGATTACCCTGCCTATAACATTTGGCCACGGCAATATATGTTTGGTTTTTAAATCAAATCTCATTAGATTTTGTCTATATTAATATACAGGATGTCCCTTGACATAACAGCCATAACTTAAGAGAGTGTTGCTGAGGTCATTTTAATGAAATGAATGAATGAAACGTTAGATCCATTTTCATAAAATCACGCCTCGTTTTATAATTATTGTTAACTGCGACTGTACACACACATTCTTTTTGATTTCTATGAAAATACTTGTTTTTTGGAAATTAAAAAGTTGAAAGCGTCATTTTATTCGCTTGGTTAATCGCAACCCTCTCATTGGAGCTGGAATTCCGAAAATTTTGTTGTGCACCTACTTATGCATAAATAAATACAATGCGCAATTTGTAATGCAGATTTATTTTTAAACAGCTGGGCAGACGTCCTTGGTCTGTTGTTGAATAATTTTTTTGGGAATCGAGACGGGTAAGCTCCATAAATAACTCCACTTGTTTGTCAACATCGCCCTTCATCGTCAAGGATGACAATTAATTTTTTTGAATTGAATTTCCAATTTCTCGAACGCTATGTAAAACATCCTGGTGTAACGTACTAACCAAGACTCTTTCGTCTTAGGCAATTAACACTTTAGGCATTTTGTAATAATGCAATTAAGTTAATTTTCACACCTTAAATTTATATTAACGGTGTTTCATGTATGTAGGTAGATTGTTTTAAGAGTTACTCTTGCGTAATGGGGGCATTAAAATATTTAGAAACTATTTGCAGCATCACACCAATTTCTTGATAAAATTGTTACTAATCTCTAAACGAAAAGAAAACAGTAATAATAAGCGAGGAATTTAATTGTCAACGTGGACCACAAAAATTGGGATGAAAGTCCCACATTTATTAGTTAGTCACTCACTCAATGGACACCATTAATTTATTATCGCGTTCGATTTTTACGAAAGAATGTCGCCGTCCAAAGGCCATCGAATTAATTAAATTTAAACGGTCATTGATTGAGACGCAATCACAATTGCCACAAATCCACTAATCAATGGAATAAATAATTGAAAATTAATAAATTTTTGTTTGAAATGTATTCCGCGTTCTTAATCTTTTGTCACGTCACAGTCAGTATGGGAACAAAAACCGTATGTGTATGTGTAACTTTAGAAATCGACGTTTAAAGAATTCACCCAAAAGATAAGGACGTTATTTACAAAATTGTTTTGTCGCAAACGAAAAAAATATAAGTAGGCTTTAATTAACAATAATAATAACGATTGCCATTAACTATAAATACATCGGTTTAATTAGTGTTGTAACATGTGTTGATTCGGGAAGAGACATAATAAAGTGTGTAATTTTCTGTCGAACTTATCACCAATTATTAAATTAGTCTTTGCGCGTGTGTGTGCCGCATGTGTTTTCTTATTAACTGTCAGGCTTTATTTAGGCTCTTTCAATTATTTCTTTAATATTTAATAAACCGAGCAGATAAATTAATGGGGCCGTAAAAAGCGTTATCAATGAAAAATTGCTATATTTCTGTCACATTCCGATAATTTTTATTGGGGCCGCAATCGCCTAAGACATGTAAAATGCTCTCTGTGATCTGGATCACCTCATTTTTAATTACATTTGATATGATGGAAGGGGGGGTGGGGGAAGGCTCAAACCGACTAAGAGGTGACATTTATAGATCTTTTAAAACGAACGACTGAATTTGAATTTTTATATAGCGGTGTGGCGTCTAGATATTTGACAAGAGCCTAGTGGTTAGGCCACCCACAGACCAGAAAAGGCTGACCTGTACGCGAGCGTAAATAAATAAATTATTTTAATTTAATTGAAACTGATTATGTTAAGCTCGAATTCCTTAAAACCCCTAAAAACTCTACACTTGTTTATTGTGAACGATAGACGTTAGATTTATAAAGTTTAAAAGAAAGTTAATAAAAAACGAAAAGCAAGTATTAAATGAAAAGAGAGACAAATGAAAAACAGCTGAAGCAGCAGCAGCAGTCCTGAGGAAGTTCTTCTGCAATGGAGAACGAAACGTCGGCAGTAGAAAAAATCAACGTGACGCGCTTCCAACCGGAAGCCAATTCAAACATATCAGAATATATTCCGTCACGTTGCGGCGTCACGTCTAAGGTCGAGTCCAACTTTTACATGAAGAGAGGTGACCGTGATGCCAGCAGCTAAGACTCCGCTTACAACTTTCTTTCTACACAAAAGGTCGCTGTTAAATATCAAGAAGGGGGTACAACTACCACTAGAAGCCTAAATAGTAAAGAAAAGATACGCGTTACAGACTGAAAATACGCACGAAGTTGCCGAAAAGAACCTACCTGTTCTTTTGTCCTAGAAACAGGCTTAGAGAATCTTATAAGGAACTTGAATTTGCTTGACGTTCACTTAAGCAGATCTCGGAGTAAATTCCGTTTCAGGCTTCAATCAAAAGATTCACGTGAAAAGAAGCACAAAGATCGTGGACACACACTAACAATAGATGTGCACGCCGAGGAATCTTCCACGGCAATCAGTGCATCGCGGAAAGAACGCGCTCTGACCAACTAACCTGGGACGGCGGCCGTTACGAGATGACCTCTGTTTTAACCGGGCGAAAGAGTGAAATAGAGTGATACCGTGGGGCTTAGGTAGCGGCGTATGGTTTTCTGATGCAATATGATGAAATGTGACGACCGGCACGTAGGCCCCGCACAAATACAGAGCGACTGGCAGAATTGTAAATAACTTAAATGAATTTTTCACCCTTAACAATTTGGTTTTCCCTATTCTAGCTTTGTCAGGCTCACCTTGAATTCAAATCAAACCAATCTCAGTGTGTACCTACTCATTTCAGTTCTACTCAAACTGAAAAAGATTGCGACAATTAAATAAATAATCGGTTTATAAACCAAAGTAAACTTTTCCACAAAACAAGTCGAGAATCGTCCCAGTTTTGTATAGGTTTTATGGTGTTGCTACAAAAAAAGCGACAGACCATAAAACCGATACAAAACTGGGACGACTATAATGTAACATATTTTTGTAAATTGCTTTTTTTAAATGTTTTAGGGCGATGGGTTCTTTCAACCTTTTTGTCAGAATGTTCTCTTTCTTTCCCATTTTTAATTTTTTTCTCTTATGTCTATGTGGGATGTGTTTGTGTGTATGTATGTTTTGCATGTGTGTCAAATAATTCGTATTAACATGTGTGATTTTGATCCTGCCAACTCTCACAAGTCCTACAAGAACGCAAATTTTTTTACTAATAGGAATACTTTGTGTCTTCGGTTGTTCCTGTCGACTCTCACAAGGCCTACATACAAGGACGCAAACTTTTTTCTTTAATATGTGAAACTTAATGGATTTATAATTAATCATGAAATACAAATAATATTGCTACAACAATTTTCAAACTTCAAAACTGAAACAACACAGAAACATGTCGTTTCAAGTAGTAAGCAATAACAGATTTATTAATTGATCTACGACAATTCACACAGTTTCATTTGGCGTGGTGCACTTAATAATGAAAAAAATGCAGTTCAACCGACGGTGTAACCGTTTGTTTATTCACAGTCAACAAAACTCTAATGTGAATTACCCCTCAATTTATTTACCATGATCGGTAACAAGTCTGTGATGTATCTTTCATCAGCTTTTCCTCGTCTAGTAACAGTGAAGAATGGACGTGGGTAAATGGAGCTTAAAGTAGGCGCCAGGGTGAACAACGTACCCAGCTGATCCTCGACAGTGTTCTTAATGTATCTTGGCTTTGCACTTGATCGTTCCCAACAATCACAGGGTATTCAATTGAGGGGTTGATAGCAAAAACTCCACTAGTCACAGAAAACGAAAAATGAGTTAGAGGTGCCATCTTGTTGTTATACCAAGTGCTAACTTACTCAGGAAAAAAAATCGACAAAAACGCCACAGGTCGGGTTCTAGAAGGCTTTGAGATGTGCAGTTTCAGCAAAAACCCCACTAGTCAGGTTTGGTGACAGCAAGAAGTCCACAAGTCTGCCGCCAGAGCGCTCTGATGAAATCTTTATCAACATTGATAGCGCTGTTGCCTTGTCTCGATTTATGATTTTTTGACTAGTGTGGTTCTTGTGAAAATTCCAACAAAAACCCCACAAGTCAAAAACATTTTCCCGCTCTCCTCCTCTAGGAAAAAAAGTAGTGGCAATACATTTCTGATGCCAAGAGAGTTCACTGTGTAAAATACCACATTTCTGTACACACACATAAAGAAGGTGGAAAGTTTTTTTTGTTTTCCCAAAATTCGAAATTTCTGACTAGTGGGGTTTTTGCTATCGACCCCTCAATTAAAACTCACTTACACGTTTAGGGTAGTGGCACAAACACAGAAACTGCTAAAATAATTACAAACGCGCAGAATAATTACAATATCACAAACAGGTTAACCCAATGCGACAGAATGTCGCCAAAGGATTATGTCTAAAGTGACTCAAGACTCATGTTGTACCCGAGTGTACAACTTATTTATTTACTCTACTCGATACTTTAGATTTAATCCGCCTTACTTCGACTACAACAATTACACCAAATAATTAAAGGCGCAAGATCTGTCGAAAATTCGCTCTTTAACAACGCAGCGTCACGAAACAGTTAATAAGAGTTATTGAACAAACTCGTGCAACCAAGATTGTGTCCTGTAGGTCAAGGTCGTTTACGTCTCCCTGCGTGTATTCTGCACGATGCCTGAAGCGGTCGACAGTACGAAACGTATCCAAACGAAAGAGTATCCCAAAGAAATAGTCTTACTTAAAAGAAGAAACATTGTAATTAATAACAAGATGCCGTTAGCCTAAGTTACTTGGATTTTAGGAAAACCAGGCCCTGGCAGGCTAGTGGAAATCACCCCTAACCTCGTTAAGCGATGCACTAAGAATTTCCGACCACATCGAATTCGATTAGCGAGAACTCCGAGAAGTTTAATCACAACGATACGGGCATCACCAAAATTAAAACGAGAAGTGAAGCGTTAAAACGAGCTAAATCGGATGACGCGAGGTGATCTCAGATGCCGTCAACCTCAACCAATCAGGAACCATTATTACCGAAATGCCCATATTAGGACATGTCACATGGCGATCGAGAGGTGCACGCCTGCATTCGGGTATCAGGATTGCCACAATAAATTCTAAGTTGACTGAAAATATCCGAATATTGCCAACCTATTCCTTACGCAATTTGGGACTATAACAATCAGGGAGTACTCATAGTTATTATCATTTATTCAGAAATACGCAGCAAATAATTTTGTTTTTATTAACCAATCAATACGCAAGAAATTATGAATCGCTCGACACGACCAATGACGTGTTTGTATGTTATTCAATCAATAATCAGAGCGCGCTAGATTTTCGCCGACTTTTTAAAAATAATTCCCCTTTTGGCTCTCTTAAGGAATATTTTTATTAAAATACTTTAATGTCACAGTGCAAGAGTATTCATTTATGAACCAATCAGCGTTCGAGGTTTTACTTATTCGGTAATTCAATGTAACCAATGGTATTTGTTTGTCTATTCAACAACCAATCAGAGCGCTTTTACTTATTAGTAATTCAATATAACTAATGTCACAGTGCGAGGAGTATTTATCTATGAATCAATCAGCGTCCTAGGTTTTACTCAATCGGTAATTCTGTGTAACCAATGGTGTTTGTTTGTTTAGTCAACAACCAATCAGAGTGAGAAAAAAAAATGAAAAATTGTAAGATATATTTAAAAATCAGTGTGTGGAAAACTGTTTAGATTTCAGATGGAAAACATTGTAAAGCCGAACGGAGGGATTTCTTCAGTATACACACACATACACGTACGTGTTTGATCTAAATCCGCGCCGAGCGTTTTATATAATATAAACTTCCTCTCTGCAAATCATCCCGCCGAAATCGCCCGTCCTTCAGCGGATCCAACGTGTTGTTTTATTCAGGATTTAGCCAAGGCTGGCGCGAGCTTTCCAACTATTGATAAAACTCCGCCAGACTTGTAGTCTACGACCGTCAGTTCAAATTGCTTTATTGTGCCAAAATCTTTCTCGTATTGATTCAGCCGGCGACTTCTTTTTATTCGCCGATGGAATTATGGAGCGGAAATGCTCGTTTGGATTTATGCTCGTTTATGTGGGCTTTTCCAAAGTTGCTGGGAATCGAATATTATTATTAAATTCTGTGGTCCGCGGACGACGACATCTTGTTACGATTGATTTTCATTTTAAAATAGACACAGAAAACAGGAAACATTAATGGTTGGCATCCACATGGACTTATTGAATATACCTCGTATGTAAGTACCATATATTGAGTACCCCACGTATAAAGACTCACCACTCGTAAACCAGGGACGGGTACGAGCTCGCCGAAAGCTCTACCCCCACCCCTAATTATTTGCGACGATCTCGATGTTTCAGACAAACAAGCGCCGGCACATAACTGACTCAGTCGTATCAACGAAATAAAAAACAGAGAGCGCCGAGCGAGTTAGTTCATGTTGGTTTATTAGTGTTTAACAGTGTCGTACAAGTTCGAGACCATTTTAAATTGAAAAACAAACCTTTTTTAAACAATATTTATAATAATTTTCGGTTTAATTCAATATGAACAGCATCCAAACGAATACACCGCGCTGCCGCCGTCTACAATTTTATATTTCGTGCGACCAAGCTAGCTGCAATCGACACTCGTTTGACCTATTGCTTAGCGTAGTGGGAGATACTTCCCCTTTCCGTGCCCATGCCTGTCGTAAACTATACGAGATACAGAACAAGATGTTCAAGATTTTCGAAATTGAGAATTTTCAGTTTTTCGAAGATATTTCAGAAACGAATGAAGATTGAATTAGAATTTATTTTTTGTGATTCAACCATTATAGTTTATGAGATCCTCATGGTGCCTGTATACGTGCCATGTAATAAATAATTACTGGCGTGAATTTAAATGATTGATAACAATCTGCATACGTTACAATAAATTATGCAAGTCAACTAAATACATATTTTTTCAGTCGTTTGTTCTTAATCTAGTTAATTAATTGCTTCCACGTGAACTTGTTGAGTACCCCACGTATCTACGTGGCATGTATTAAATAATTATTAGCGTGCATTTTTATACTGTATACATTATAAGAATTTATGCAAGTCTGCTAAATGCATAGCTCTTTACTTTCGTCGAACCTTCAACGAATATCTCACAACGAACTTATCGAATCTCCCACGTATACGCGTACCATGTAATAAATAATTACTGTCGTGCATTTAAATGATTGATTGCAATCTACATACATTACAATAAATTATAAATGCAAGTCATTCAAATGCAATTTTTTTCCAGCCCCCCGTTTGTTCTCAATTTAATTAATTAATTGCCCTCTTAGCATGTAATTTGTTCTTTCGTTGCTTTTCTTGATGTGAAAATTTAAATATTGGTGTAAACACACGTTGGACGTGAATGTAAAATACGTAAGATTAGGAATTTCAAGGTGAAATGCCTGGGAATAACCTCTCACCTGCTTAACAGTTTTATTTCTCCTCGTTCCATGTTCCTACATTCCTGCCTTGTTACATAAGAGATAACAACGTGCCTTGTCCTCTTAATGGCATTGTTTCGCGTAATTAATTACATTTAGTTTTTCGAAATCCTTCGCCATGATCCTCAATGGTCTAGACAAGATCCTTCTGGATTTGACAATGAGCTGATGATGATGAGTGATGAATGGAAACAACCAACAAATTGGACTTCCCTACGTATTCTTACAAAACATGTAAAGTAAGTCATACTTCACTTATATTTATGTTGGTTTGCTAACATTTAAAGGATAATAAGGTGAAAGAGAGAGTCAGTCCATTGTAATTTATTCGACAAATGCACGCAAGTCACAGAAGGATCGAACAGATGTGTGGAGGAGATGACTTTATTATCTTGCCTAGAATTCAAAGAATTTCCTCAGATTTATTTATATCCGTGATATCTTTGACAATGAGCGAGTTTATGTACACACAAAGGCTAGTAACTTGCCGTCCGCTGTTTACGTGTATTGCTAACAAACACGTCCTGAAGCTTCATAGAACAACGAGATCTATTCAGGTCAGAAGAACCGATGACATGTGAAGTTTTATTTCGCCATCGGATTGACGAGAGCGTCTTCGTTGAATGCTGATGATAAGAATCACTAATTGCCTGTGGATGCGATTTCTTGGGAACAACGAATTCGAAATCAAAAAAGGAATCCACTAATCTCGCAAGTATTCACAAGCACTTGTAGTTTTGGTAACAAGGTTTTGTTTTCTTTTCTTTTTCTCTCCTCGTTTAATCTCCTCTGAAATATGCGAGGAGATAACCTTCGCTTGCGGAATGCCGCTCGTGTGTATCTTAGCCACACTCGAGCCCGGTTTGTTTACATAATTTGTTTTATTTTTCGATGATAATTTACGGTTTCTAACGTTCTCGTCTTCTGCGTACGTGCAAAAACTGCGTGCTCCTCCAGCCACCACATGTCCGAGCAAATTATCTCATCTCATCATTTCGAAACGCGTAAATCACGTCGGCTTCAAAGAGCAAACGAAAACGTGGACCTCAAGTTTCATTGGGAATGAAATTGGGGAAATTTTTGGGAAGAAGCGAAAGTCGTTCTGTATTTGCAGAGTGGTCATCACAGATGACTTTAATCAAATACTGTTTGAGATTGAAATGAGGTTCTAGTGAAGGCATTCGGATTCGATTAGTGTTCTAATCAGCAATTAAGTTTTCCTGAGAAGTGCAAGTCGCGTGCGATTTATGGAATTACAACAAACAATAAATCGGTTTATTTAAAATGCATTTATCGATAATCTGTGGGTATTAATATATCTCGTATTGTTTTGTGCACTCATCCACATAGCGCCACACTTACGGGATTCATCATCAGCTGACACCCAAACACTGATTGTATTTGTTTACTTTCGCCTGGATGCGTGGGGGCACCCCAAAAGCAAATCAGAATTCTATCGAGGACGTCATTGTGTATACAAGCATTTCATTTTAAAGCGACGATCAAAATTAATTGGCCAATGTGAAACAGTAAAGTGCAAGTATGCGCACATTTTAGGAATACAATTACAATTTTTAATAATAATAAACAGGAGATAAAAAAAGCTTTCGATTTCATTAGAGAATTATTCGGGAAACTTCACTTGACATTGTACGTACTTAGGTATTTAAAAATACTGCAGCTGAAACTCAAAATACAAAAAGTCGAAAGGTGGGAGCCACTTAGTCACGGCTCGAAAATAACCGGACTTTGTATATTTGGCGGCGGAGGAGATTAAAACAATAACTCCGGCTGCGGGCCCCTTTCTTTTTTAAACAAACGTCGACGACGACTTAAGCTGGCGACACTTCCCATATTCCCAGGGGAAACGATAATAAATCTTGCAACAGAACAAAGCGTTTCATCGGGTTTGCAAACGTTTACAACATTATTGTTATTATTTTATAATGCACGTCGCTTCCTTTAACAACGATTTATAGATGCTTTGAAATAACTTGGCGGTTAAAGGTTCCCTTCTGCCCCTAGAATCTTGATTCTTCTATCAATTTCCTACATTTTTTCTATCTGTTGCTTCTCTTTTCTTTTGTGCTACATCCTATTTCCATTTTTTCTTCCCCTCTTTGGAAGGAAGCATTTTTTCATTCATCCTCCAACTTATACACTTTTGTCGATCCCCTCCTTGGTTTTTTTTCATCTTAGTCGAAGTGTTTGTAATTAAAACCGTTGCATTTAATTAAAATTATAAAAGTGTTCCATCTGGAGAACAGCTGGAGGCAGTAATAAGTTGTGGTCTTCACCGGTAACTTCGGCCATAACTATAGAGCTGAGCTTTTCAGGTTTTTGAAATAACTTGGTGGTTAATATTTTTCGTTTATTTCCCTTCTGGACCTAGGATCTTGACTCTTCTATCCATTTTCTACATTTTTCCGCCTGTTGCTTCTGTCCTTGTATCCACTTTCCATTTTTTCTTTTCTTTCTGTTTGGGAAGAAGCGTTTTTTTCTTTCATTCATCCTCCATCCTATCCATTTTTGTCGTTTATCTCCTCGATCCCCTTCTTCTTTTTTCCTTTCAGTCTGAGTAATTGGAATTAAAACTGTTTCATTTAATTCAAATTATAAAAGTATTCCAAAAGAATCTGCATCTCGAGAACAGCTGGAGGCAGTAATAAGTAGTGATCTTCACCGTTAACTTCATCCATAACAATAGAGCTGAGCTTTTCAGGTTTTTGAAATAACTTGAGGGTCACTATTTTTTGTTTATTTCCCTTCTGCCCCTAGGATCTCTTCTCTTCTATCCATTTCCTACATTTTTTTTACCTGTTGCTTCTGTGATTGCCTTCCCCTTTCTTTCGCCCTAGAACCTGTACATCCTCTTTTCATTTTTTCTTTCCCCCTTTGGAAAGAAGCATTTCTTTTTCATTCAACCTCCATCCTATTCATTGTTACGGTTTAAAAAACTCGTTATAATTATTTCTAGTATTTCGTGTCACCCCTGTATTGTGTGGGAACCAAAATACGTTGCGTGTTTTACTTTCGTTTCCTCAGATTTCAAAATATTGCACCACAAGGCAAAAGCCATAACCTACGCTATACGGAGGTGCTCTATTTCACTCACTCCCCTGTGTAATTCGACTGTCATCTCTTAACATCCCCCCCCCCCCTGCAGTGTTTGTTTGTCAGTACCGAAGCTTCTACGAACGAGTCAGTATTTTGCTCTTCGTCTAGAGTACACATCGTTGTTTGCTGTAATGTCCAGCCATTGTGTAAATCCTTCAGACTGATTTATCTGATTAAACGGTGAACGGATAATTCTTAAACCGTCATTCTAGGCGACCGAAAGTATTTGTTTATGCTTTCCGAAGCCTGACCCCAACAAATAAGGCAGGCTTTTTATCGTACGTCTTACTGGAGCTAACTGGAGCCGTGGTAGAAAATGTTGGTAGCATCGTTGTGATCCATCTCGGGTTATCGCTCAGGATCCTTCTGCTCTCTAGCTCGTCAGTTAGCCTTCCTTTGATGAGCGTCTCCTAGACCTTCCCAAGGACATCCAGCAGATCTCCCCGGCTTCGTTTTTCCTCGGCTTTTCTATTAAAACCAGATTTTTGGGAAATACCCTACTTTCCACAACTCGTTGTACACATCCAGGTATACAGCTGGATTACTCGCGATGGTGCCTTCTATCACCTCTGGAGGTATCTGGTCGGGTCCCGGTGCCTTCGAGCTCTTTATTCGTCCGGCAGCCCTTTTCAGCTCGTCTTCAGTAAAAGGAGCCTCTTCAGGCTCATTTGGCGTTTTTCTTCCCGCCACCTATTTCTTTTCCTCGCGCTTTTTAGAAAGAGTTGTTTGATTTGCCTGGCTTGTTCATTCAAACTGTATTGGGTACTCGGCTTTAGGTGCAGTTGATCCTATCCCTGGCAGGGGAGAAAACGGAGGTGATCATCCTTGCAGGGAAAAGAAACCTGACGCGGATGGTGGTGAAAATTGGGGATGTGGAAGTGGAAACCGTTAAGCATCTAAAATACCTCTGAGTCCACCTGGGTCGCGACTTGAGAAAGATCACCCGCGTCAGGGAAACCGCAAGCAGAGCTCAGAGGACGTTCACGGCCCTGTCTAGACTAATGCCGAATGTGGGAGGACCTAACCCCAAAAAAAGAAAGCTACTCGCTGCCGTGGTCTCCTCGGTGAGGTGGTATGCTGCCCCCATATGGACAAATGCCATGAAATACAGTCATCACGAACTCATGTTAGAAAGGGCAAGCAGGCTGGCGGCCATAACCGTGGCGTCTGCATACAGGACGGAGGCTGTCTTCGTGATAGCAGAGATCCCTCCTATCAGACTGCAGGAAGGAAGGACACCAAGTAAAGGCCTTGGCGAGGAAAGAGTTATATCAACCCTGTCAAGAATGGCTGGGCCAAGGTCTTTATTAAAGACGTGGAGAGATGGTGCACCAGAAACGTGGGCACGGACACGGCACGTTTGGGAGGCACCTGAAAGAAATAAGGAAGAGAGAGACGTCCAGCTGCTGGTACTGTGAGAACTAGGACGACTCGCCGGAGCATTACCATTTTCATATGCTCACGGTGGAATGAGGTTCGTCTGAGAACAGAGCTGGCTGTACATACACAGATAAGAAAAGACAATATAGCAAACGTGATGAATAAATCGAATGAAACATGGATATGCTGAGAGAAATTATGGTGAAGAAGTGCAAAGGTGAGATGGAAGCTAGAGTGTGAAGGTATAGGATGTGTACAGAGGAGGAGGTAATGAGAGAGTGATAGAGCAGGAAGAGGGCAGAAGAAGAGGAAGAGCAGGATGAGGAGTGAAGAGGACAGAAGAGGAAAAGAAGAGAAGGGAGAGGACAGGAAGGGAAGGACAAGAGGAAGAAGAATAGGATGGAAGAGGAGAGGAGGGAAGCGTAAGAAGATGGAAGAGGAAAAGAGAAGAGATAAGAGAGGAGAAGAGGAGGAAGAGGAGAGAAGATAAGAGACAACATGGGCAGAGGATAAAATGTCGGAAGGCGATCTCCTCTGCGTAGAATGGCGAAAGAGGAAAGGAGTTTAGTTGGTAAGCGCCTGGACAGAGTCCGCTTCCGAAATAGATATATCCGGAGGTGTCTATGAGGATTCTCTAAACCTCTATAAAAAAAGGGTCAACTGGTGTCCAGTAACCCCGTTGGTTGGCATCGTCGCCAGAAGAGGGAGTCGTCTATTCTCGGGGACGCGGGTTGACATATTTGACGCTACCCTCCCGGACGTTTGATACTCGGACGACCTCGTCGACTTTAGTATGCTGATACGCACACATTTTGGAAGACTTAAGGTCAGATTCTTTTGTTTTATTTATTGTAATGATTGTGTTGTCTCGAAACAAGTAATTTTTGACGCGCGGAGTTCGTTTAACTTAGATTTGATATTAATTTGTTTTCTTTCTTTGTGAGCGAACTTCGAGTTTCAATTTTATTTAACCTGTTGATATTTATCGTTCGTTTAACTTTAAACTTGCGTTAGCTAGTGTCGTTTCAAGTTTCAACTGATGCACAAACACAAGTGTGGCAGAAGTGGTGACTTATTTATTTTTAATTTCTGCCCCTTGCTTCGGGGTTGCGTGTGGCCTCGACCCGTCCTATTGAGTTTAGCCGGCAATTTGGGACGAACTTAATTTGCCCGCCCAAGATTTGCAACCTTTAGATAGGTAGCACTAGCACCATTTTTGTCGTTTTTCTGCCCAATGTCCTTCCTGTTTTTGTTTTTCATTTCAGTTGAAGTAATTGTTAACTAAAACTGTTTCATTTAATTTAAATTATAAATTCCAAAAGATCTTGAGAACAGCTGGAGAACACCGTTAACTTGAACCAAGCTGAGCTCTTCAGGACACAAGAATTTTTTTTTATTTCGAGAATAGTTGGAGTTGAGTTAAACTTGTTTACAATATATTATTCATATGAGCTTCCTGGGAACTACAATCGAAATAGCACGCATTCATTCTTTCACACCCTTGTAACGCGTGGGGTCAAACAGTAAGAGCAAAATTCTTTGCATTTTCTACAGCGAGCACAAGAATTTTCCATCTGGTGTTTATATAATTGAGATTCTTTTGTCGCCTGAAATTCCACAAGAAAATCTGTAATACAAATTATCCGAAAAATTTTGCTTGGAAATAAAAACTAGCCGGGTTTCTGTATTAAACTTTCACGAGTTGCGAAACGTTAATAAACCTAACTTTTCAATTAACAGGAGTTAAAACTCGTTGAGTTGCTCGTAATTTCATTCGGAGGTGATTTTAAATTTATACGTGCTTATGGCCTAAAATTAAAATGTTCCTCTTTTATGTCATTTACTCATTCTATTCCCTAATTTGGTTTGAAGTCTTTCGCGGCTTATTTGTTGTTGTATTTTATGTGCATACGTATACAGAATCCCATCTCCATGCCATACCTTCTCTATTGTTGGATTAACGAGTGCTCCCCAAATTTATCGTACCTACTACAAAACAAAACAAAAAAATCTCTGATTGTACTACCTTTGCATTTAGGCAATATTAAAGTCGTAAAATCAATGATTTTTATTAATACAGATTTTATTGGAAATTCAATTAAATAAATGCGCATATTTTTCCGCATGGGACGCGTCGCTTTGTTTCGTTGTTGTTATTAATGCTCGTAATCAGAGCCGCAATTTATTTCAATCGACGTGTAAAATTTATTTAAATACACATTACGGTAATTATTGGACGGGTTTTTGCAACAGAAATTATATAAAACGTTCACAGTTTCGGAATTCGTCGGTTCGGTTGCATTAAATCCTTTCAAATATTTCATATCTTCATTGGAAACCTTCAATTAAAAAAAAAACTCTCACGTTTGCAGGTGTCCATTAAAAAAATTAATCTTTCAGCACAGAGTAGATAACTTGTACTTCCCAGCAAAAACATCGATAATTTACACAAGCGATATACACACCAACACAATTAGGTGAGAAGTAACGCCGTGCAACAAAACGAAACGGGTTGACGCGGAGTAATCACAGATGAGGTCAGCGCCGTCCAATAGCAATCGTTAATTCTCACACATGCCCATATAAGGAGTCGACGGACGTGTCGATTGTGGCGATCAATAATTTTGAGCTTGCGCCGCAGTACTGAGGAAGTCAGGGTTGCCACAATGAACTTTAAATTGGCCGAAAGTCTCAAATGTTGCCAACTTATTTCGTGCGAGATTTTGAAACGTAACACTCTGTATTCTTTTGTAAGATTAATAAA
This sequence comes from Dorcus hopei, assembly GCA_033060865.1. NCBI lineage: Eukaryota > Metazoa > Arthropoda > Insecta > Coleoptera > Lucanidae > Dorcus > Dorcus hopei. The sequence continues at coordinate 11,553,518 of CM065422.1, forward strand.
TATTATTATTATTAATTAAGTAAATTCACGCTTTAGTACCCGAACCCTTGCACATAGAATCCCGAACTTCAGGTACCGCAGCGCCGCCTGTACGCCAAAAGACTTACTTACGTCGTTCTGTTGCCCCTGCTAAGAGTATTGGGCTCGAAGAAGTTTAAACGATAGAGTAGAGAGTATTATTATTATTAAAAGGCGACTTGTTAGAGATAAAGAAGTCGTTTGCTTGTTTTTTCGTTTATAAAGTTTTGCTGACTTTGATATATTTTTTTAATTTGAAGGAAAACTTTTCGCTTCTTAATTCTCGCTTCTGTTGCAGGTAAGACGCCATTTTTTTGAAAACTCCCCGGAAAACAATCAGCGAGAGCGTCGAATTCGAACAGTGAAGGTAAACCCACTTTAATATAATCCCAAATGGATTTTCCAGTAAACTTCGAATGCGAACAGTATTTCGTCCTGTTCTTTAAAATAATAAACAATTCAAAGCGTTCGTTTTAAATCGCATTTCGAAACTGGCCAAAGTTGGAACGCGTTCGACCAGAAAATGGCACGGTTCGGTCGGATGGGAGTAAACAAGTGCTGGCAAATTTACGAGGTTACCGAAATTCGGCCCTCGCCGACCGTAATTGGGACGATTCCCGTTGAAGCTCGCGTTGGTCTTCGTAAATTAAACCATTCGGGGCGTAATTGAATTAATCGATGTGAAGCAATAATTAAATCATTAGCTGTTGCGACGACGGAAATTAAATAATTTTCTTTTGGAAGGCCGAACTGATGAACTCTTCAAGTGTCTCAGGGATCATCAACTTTAAAAAGATAATTCGTAAATATACAGTTGGAAGATCACAGTATAAGAAAAGAAACGAAGAACTTTGGCGAGCGGTGGCCAACATCGAAAACAAATGGGCGGCGTGATTAGTCAAATTTCTCTCTATTTTTCTGGTGCGTTCTCTGTCGCACGCATTCTAACATGATGTCCAGTTGAACATTTACCGAATGTGTATGTATTGATTAATAAAACATGAAGGGATAAGGTATCGTTATTTTTGTGTGACTTGGGGACTTTCATGGTTTGGGTACGTCAAAATTGGATTAAATCTACAAACAGAAAAAAAAAATAGTCAGGTGGCATTTCTGTTGTGATCCACCCACTTCCTTTGGTGTCCATCAACTTGTGCGCCCCCGTTTGCAACCGGCAATTGACTCGTGTGCCCATTTCTAAATTTGCGTCACGCAATTTTTTTTCACAAAGCTTGTTATTAACCGTTCGGCGAAAAGGTCGCGGTTTTAATAATTTCCTTTCATGGAAGCCCATTAAACGTTGTATGTGTACCTATCATGATAATGTCCTTCGGAGAAAATGCAGGCAATGGAACTGCGCGATGATTTTCAATAACGTGTGCTCATTATACGTATTTTTTTTAACACGAATATCCGGCAGGTCTTCGCTTTTACAATCGCACGTTGCAATTTGCTTTAATTATTATTATTTTTTTAATTTAAAGAACATTTTCCAAAAAAGGCGATCCATCCATAAGCCATGTACTCGACTTCAATTTGATTTAATTTGAAAATTGGTTGAACACATACAGGATGTTTCACATGTACAAATAATCGAGTTAGTTACGGTGATTACAAAATTAATTTCGTTCTTTCGACAGCTCTAATTGGAGCGGACTAATTGCACGTTTATGAAGTAAAAGGTGCACATTATGACTACAAACACTCTCTTGTATGCATACATACACCAGCCAGAAATATCCGTGAACAGGTAAAATCGAGCGTTGAAGTATTTATAGATCGGTTCTAATAACTTGAGGTATGACCTAATCGCTGCCTGTAGCCAACAGTGCATAGAAAGCCTTGATGGTCCTGGCGAACGTACGAATTAACCGTACAGGTATAAATCAGCGTTAATAGCAAATTATTTTCATGAACTCGTTTACCATAAATTACGAAACGTGTGGAGTATTCTACAGGGTGTTGTGAAAACTGTGAAACTAAACTGAAAATAACTTATTTTTTGTATAAAACCAACAAACAACCAAGACACTTACTCGACAGTTGACAGGACGAATGACACTACTGTCAATCAGTGTTGCCAATTCACTCTAAGCCGATTACCCTTTTCAAATTTTAAAAAACCCGCTCTTACCCACATGGAGTAATGAAATTACTCACTTATTTACTCGCACTCCCAAAACAGAAAATAAATGGTACAAAATTTATTTTATTTAAATACCTAATAACTTACCTTACACATTTTGACGTTGCACAACAGATTTTTTAGGTTAAAATCATATGTGGGACTGGGCGGCAATTGGCTACAGGGTTGCCAGATATTTCAGAGACTAACGCGCCAGACCAACTACTTTAAAGCGCCATTTTCAAATAAAAGGCGCCAATACCAGCTAATACTGTAATATACATACATATAATAATACTTACTTTAAGAATTTGTACTACCACTGACGACATAAAAAGTGGGGACAAGTCTTACTAGTGATTTTAACTTCCTTTTATTAGCATAAATGATACTTTTAATTCAGCTTCTAGCCAATTCCATAGCAATGTGATCACAGTTACACAATTAGCTTGTCAAATTAACTTCGTTACTACAGCAACAGTTATCGTTTTCTGCTTTACCGGCGTTGTGTGTCTGACAGTCAGTTTCGTACATGATAAGCTACATATGTATATACTGTACATGCTAGATGACATTTTTATTCGATCAAACTGGATCAAACATAGGTACATATTTTAAGAACAATGAATATTAATCACATCTACCATTCAAATATTATGGGTGAGTTCGACTTGGTTACTCTTTTGACTCTATTTGCTCTTTCCACTCTAAATCCGTTCGAGTAGGACCAATGGAGTGAACATTACAAACTCTAAGTCGTTCAACTCTTACAAGAGCAGAGTAAATAGAGTTAACTCTACGAACTTCTCCTGGCGAGGTGGTGCTCGCAGAGCTGTCATGCGCAAACGACATTCGCGGCAAAACTCACATAAACCTAACCTGTCTACAAGTCGTGGTCTAGGATACACGTGATCTCAGAAATTGACTAAAATTAAATTATTCTTTGTTCAAAAAAATTTCCATGATTTACTAAAACAAGAATAAAAATTATGTTGATCGAAGTATGCATGTATGACAGTTTCCATATTTTGCAGGTTAAATATGTCACCATCGCTACCCGTCGACTCTTTTCCGTTCGGGTAACAACCGTTACGTCACATTACTCTTTAATCACGTGACTTCACTCCACGCTCTACTCTCTATCCTCTCCTGCTAGCCAAGCCGAACTTACCTTATGTGATTAATTTCTAATTCTATAAAAGCGCCTGTTTACATATAGGCCGCCTTCACCAGAACCAAGCGCTCACGCAGCATTCGTCTATGATAGGTGGATTTTTTGAAATAAGCCAATCACAGACGAATGCTATGGCTGCGTTCACCAGAAAGAAGCGCTCACGCAGCATTCGTCTGTGATTGGCTTATTTCAAAAAATCCACCAATCACAGATGAATGCTACTTGACCGATTGTTCTGATGAACGCGGCCATTGATTTGGGTTTAAACCGCCAAAAAAATTTTTAGCGCCAGTTTGAAAAATACCGCGCCAAACGGATCACTGAAAGCGCCAATTTGGCGCAAAAGCGCCACATCTGGCAACCCTGATCGGCTATAGTGCTGCCAACCGACCAAGCGGCAAGTGTACACACAGAACACTTACTTGTACATTTCGATAGTTGTAAACAATTTCGGTAGGTGTCTCTGAATTTCGGTAGATGTCTCTGAATTTCGGTAGATGTCTCTGAATTTCGGTAGATTTATTAAAAAGGCTGTGAAATGGTTTAAAATCGGAGTTGAGCTAATTTAAACCACTTGATAAAAATTATGTTTAAAACCATTGATTTTGTTCAAGCGATTTTTATTTTTGAAAATCATGATTAAAAAAAAAAATTTAATTCTCATGAAATAAACAAAACTGGTCCAAATTATTTGAAGACGTTTGACAGTTATGGTGCAATTTTTGACGCAAAATAAAACAAAAGAGGATCGATAGATAAATAAAGAAAATTTCTAAATTTAACGAAAATGACACAAAATTTAAAAAAAATAGCAAAAATTAAAAAAATTTCATTAAATAAACGAAATTTTCTGAAATTAAGAATTGACAATTGCGCAATTCTTGACGTAAAATAAAACAAAAGACGATCGACGAATTGACAGTTATTGTGCAATTTTTGACGCAAAGTAAAATAAAAGACGATCTACAAATAAATAAAGATATGTAATTAAAAAATTTAACAAAAATGACACAAAATAAAAAAAAATAGCAAAAATTTAAAAATCTCGTTAAATAACCAAAACTTTCTTAAGATTAAGAATTGACAGTTGCGCAATTTTTGTAAAATAAAACAAAAGACGATCGACAAATTTATAAAATTTAAAAAATAAAAATAAAAAAGAAATTCTCATTAAATAAACAAAATTGGCTCGACTTTCTAAAATTCAGAATTAACAATTAAAATAAAACAAAAGACGATCGACAAATTTATAAAATTAAAAAAAAATAAAATTAAAAAAATTCTCATGAAATAAATAAAACTGGGTTCAACGTTTGACAGTCATTGTGCAATTCTTGACGCAAAATAAAACAAAAGACGATTGATAAATAAATAAAATTTATAAATTTAACAAAAGTAACATAAATAACAAAAATTTTTAAAATCTCATTAAATGAACAAAACTTTCTAAAATTAAGAATTAACAGTTGCGCAATTATTGACGTGAATTAAAACAAGAGACGCTCGACAAATTTATAAAATTAAAAAAAAATAACAAAAGAAAAAAATCTCATTAAATAAACAAAACTTATTCGACTTTCTAAAAATCATAATTAACAATAATGCAATTTTTTAAAATTAAAAAATGTTTATTAAATAAACAAAATTTTGTAAAATTAAGATTTGACAATTGCGTAGAGTTGGCAGCACTGATCGGCAACGTGGATTTGGCGGTTAGTTAGTTGGCGGCTTTAGTGATTTCTTTGTTGCCAATAGTAAAGCTGCAACATCACTAACAAGACGTCAGTCAAAAATTTAAAAATTAATCTGTTTTTTTTTTTTCTTGAAAATACCCATTTTTACCCACGCATTTCTTTTACTCGCAAGGTTGTTTAAATTACCCGTAATTCTGGTAATTGCCCGCACATTGGCAACCCTACTGTCAATTCTGTTCGCGGCGAGCTTAAGCTACGACATGCCTTTACGAAGACAAAATATTTCCATAGCCAACGCTACCGGAATATTAAATAAACTGATACTTAATGCTTAATAACAAGTACGTACGAGCTCCGTGTGACGTAGATGTATTGTTAAAACCTGTCGACCAAATGCTTTTCGATTTTCTGCAACTTCCATATACCTGCACTCTGCAGGCAGTAATTTATAGTTTTGGAATAAAACGTAACTTCCTGAGCGCGATAAATCCCGTCGAATTTTCTGCCCAACACGTAAATTTACGTTCGTGTACTACATACTACATTCATCACATCACGCCCAAAAGGATATGCGCCGTAGGAAATTGAAGCAATATTTTCAAAAGAGATAAGCGCAGCTTCGTTTTCTGTTCTTTCTGTCGTGTGTGCAACTCTCGCGCACTGATTAGCGCGTAACTGCTATACATTGTGCAATTTCACTTCGACATTATCACATGACGTGTCGTCGTCCTTTTCATTGCACGCACGTTACTTTCTTTTTTTTTTCGGGGCGAGCGAGCAAACGGTAAAACGCCCCGCGGGAAAAGACATATTTCGCGGTTATGTATTTATTTATTATTTACGTCTAAGTAGCAATAAGGTTTCGCCGAATGATTAAGCGACGATAACGTTAATTTATAGCGGCAATAAAGTTGTAATTAATGTGAATTATTCCGCGTTTTCGGTTTCACGTTTCAACGGTTATTGCCAACGGCACAGATTTTATTTGTTCCCGAAGGACTCGCTGAGAAAACGAAACGTTTTCATTCATTTCATTTTTTTTTTTGTATCAAAAGATGCACCACAGTTTTTTTTTTTTGAATCGGCTCATCAACTAACGACTGATCGAATCTACAGGGCGACCAGCAACGATTGAACGGTTCATTGAATTTGCTTATTGTAGCTAAAGATCTTCACTTCGCTAGCTATTATTTAAATTAAATATTAAATATTTTTTTTATCACAATAAAAAAACTGCTGATTTTGATTCCTGAAAATCGGCTCATCAACTAACCACTGATCAAAACTACAGAGCGACTAACAACGATTGAATAATTCATTGGTTTGCTTGCTTTGCTTTGCGAAGGATATGGGGTAGCACATAAGCCTAGTTTTTACCCCAAGTTACAAGTAAAACCCAACCCCCCAAAGATGCTAGTAATAAACCTTCAAAGTATGATTAAAATATGTGCCTGCGCTGGTTACAAGACGACCCATTTAACAACACACTCATTTAACAACCTTGATTGTCACTTTGTCGTTACCGAGACAATTTTTTTCCAACCTGTAATTAAACGAACCTGAAAAACAGGCTCCTGTCGTCAATGGAGTGCGCAAAATAAAATATTTTGCATTTACAAATGAAGTTACACGTTACGTCAATCTGGATGCTAAAAAAAAAAATAAGGACGAAAGGATATGGTACGTCCAATTTGCCGCGGAGAGCTGATACGTTATTTTAATTGCGCATTACTCTCCCAGTAATTGATATTTACTGGTTCGTTACAGGATGTTAGGTAGTAAAACGTAATTGTAAAATCGTGACGCTTTAACTTTCAGCGATCGGGGGCCTGGGCGGATAGCGAAACGCAAAATTAATTCAATCCAAGGTATTTCGTTGTTATCTATTAATTAAAACGTCAAATTTTATGTTGATTCTAAAGTGATTTATGCCGAGTTGTTTTATTTAAACTGCGAACGATAAATTGCGTTATAATAAATTTAGCGAAAGTAAAGTGCCGCGCATAAATTACGATTGAAAGTTAAATTTGAATGTTTCAACGAATTCCAAATGTAGAGGTGTGTGAGCTTTTTTTTTTTTAGTTGAAGACCCTGTATAATGGCTTTACTTTTAGGAATCTGAAATCTGTTAATGAGTAAAAACTGTAAAGGTTTCTTTTTTTTATTATGAAGGTCGTGTCCCAAATTTAACCGAAAAAAAAATGTCCGAAGCAAAATTAATTATAATGTAATCAGGAAAATCCTTTTTCTTTTACGAGAGCTCTTGAGTGATGCATTTCAAACCTTTTCAATTTAGAAGATTTCCATCAGATTACAGTTAGATTGAGTTCGAAATTTTTACTAAAAAAAATCGGCCATTCTTTTGGGGTTATAATTCCTTTGGTTATAGTCAAGACCACGTGGAAGTCTCTGAGGAATTCGACTTACGCTAAGTGCAAATTCAGAAGTCTTCTCCAAAACAAATTATAAAATTATTTCTTTTCCAACAAAAGGCAGTTTTTCAAAACCAATTAAGGACTGTCAGTCCTTTTCAAAACTAATCGAGGGCCGTTGCTTCTACTTCTTTCCTCTCTTCTGAGTTTCTTCCTTCTAGGGTCTTCCTTCGCTTTCGTTTTCTGCTCCTTTCTGTCTTGTTGGATTCTCTTACTTTCTCTTAATAGCTTAGTTTCATAATTGCAAAGTGCTCGCCAAAAAGGTGTAGGTACTCTATTTTGAAAACAAAAGTGTCGGAAGAGCAAGTGAAAAGCAAAAGAAATTGAACTAATTGAATTTGAGAGAAAAAAGGCTCTTGAACTGAACATTCTTTTCTTCTTTGGATACCTCTCTGTAAACTTTGAGGAATTTTAAGGACGGAGAATTCAAACTACCCGAAATACTTCTTCTACAAATCTCTTGCAAGAAAGCCCAAAAAGAAAGCAATAGAAGGACAAGTTGTATGGACCTTCCGAATAAGCCCCAGCGACGAATGGCCCAAAGCACCATCTATTGGCCGACTGTCCAAGTTTATTACTTAAAATTAGATTTGAAATTTGTTTCTTGTGAGGCGCTGTGTTTTCTGACCGAAATAATCGCAAAGTGCTCGTCAAGAAAAACACTTTATTTCGAAAACGGAAAGAGGAACAAAAGCCAAACCCAAAAACTAAAAAAACATGAACTAATTGAATTCGACAAAAAAAAGAAAACGAAAGGAAGAAACTGAGAGGGAGATGGAAGAGAAAACATAGCGGTAAATCCAAGAGAAACTGGACTAGTGGCATTGGAGATTGAAAAATTGAAAAATAACGGGTGAGATGCAAGAGAAAGCAACTAACAACAAAACCAAAAGAAATGAATTGGCTTCCGGTTGGATCTGCGTCACGATGATTTCTTCTACTACCGATGATTTCGTCTCACGACTAACGAGAAGCAGCAGCAACACCACCAGCAGTACCAGCCCTCACGAAATTCATCTGCAATGAAGAGCGACACGTCGACAGTAGAAGAAATCATCGTGACGCGACTTCAACCGGAAGTCAATTCAATTATGGACGACGACCGCGGAAATCTTCAACTTAATTAAAACAAAAAAAAATTGAACTGATTAAATTAGAGGGAACAAATCAATTTTCGAAGCCTGTAACCATGATGGAAAAAAATAGATAAAAAAGTATCAGAAAAGAAAACTGAAAGTGAGATGCAAAAGAGAGTACTTATATAGTAACAAAGCCAAAAGAAATTGAATTTGGGATAAAAAAAAATAACTGAGGAAGAGGTTGAAAGCGAAACGGAAGAATAAGCATTTAACAACTTCAAAAGACTAAACTAATTTAATTAAGGATAAAAAAAAACAGTAAAAAAATGTTGAAAATGAGAGCAAGAAAAAGCAGGTAATTACAAAGCCAAGAAAAGTGAACTAATTCAATTAGTGATAAAAACAATAACAGAGGAAGAGGTTGAAATTGGGATGCAAGGGAAAGCAACAAAATAAAAATTGAACTAATTGAATTAGAGATTAAAAAATAACAAGTAACAACAAATCCAAAAGAAATTGAACTAATTGCATTAGTGGGGAACTAATCAATTTCCGAAGCCTCCAATCATGATTGGTATGATTGTGAAAACAAAGATAATAAATTAACAGAAAAGAAAATTGAAAGTGAGATGCAAGAGAAAGCATATACATAGCAACAAAGCCAAAAGAAATTGAATCAGAGACAAAAAAACCGAGGAAGAGGTTGAAAGCGAGACGGAAGAGAAAGCATTTAGCAACGTCAAAAGAAATTGAACTGTGTAATTGGATTAGAGATAAAAAAATAACAGAAGAGAAAGTTGAAAATGAGATGCAAGAGAAAGCAAGTGGTAACAAAGTCAAAAGGAAGTGTACTAATTTAATTAGCGATAAAAAAATAACACAGGAAAAGGTTGAAAGTGAGATGCAACAAAAAAATTGGACTAATTGAATTAGAGATGAAGAAAATAACGAGTCCAAAAGAAATTGAATTAATTGAATTAGTGGGGAACTGATCAATTTCCGAAGCCTCCGGTCATGATTGGTTTTATTGCAAAAAAAAAGAAATAAAAAAGAAAGTAACAGGAAAGAAAGCTGCAAGAGAAAGCATATAGGAACAAAGCCAAAATAAATTAAATTGTAGATAAAAATATAACTGAGGAAGAGATTGAAAGCGAGATGGATGAGAAAGCAATAGCAACAACGTCGAAAGAAATTGAACTAATTGAATTAGAGATAAGAAAATGGCAGAAGAAAAAATTGAAAATGAGGTACAAGAGAAAGCAAGTAGTAACAATGTCACCAAATTTATAATTTAATTGGCTAGCCTCGTACCTACCTTGATGGTGTACAAGTTTTTCGCTGTCTCTTTCACCAGCTGATCCCCTCGGCTAGCTGCAGTGTGAAGGGAGTGAGTAATTTAGATGGTACAATAACTAAAGGGCGCCAGTTCGGACTTGATAATCAACTGATCGAATAACAATCCTTGTTTGAATTGGCTTCCGGTTGGAACCGCGTCACGTTGACTTCTTCTACTGCTTCTTCTACTTCTTCTACTGCCGACGTTTCGTTCTCCATTGCAGAAGAACTTCTTCAGAGCTGCTGCTGCTGCTGGTGTTGCCGCTGCTTCTCGTTTGTCGTTGAGACTGAGTGGGTATGTCTGTCGTTGTGGTATCACTAAAAATACCAACAACACCACCAGCAGCAGCAGCCCTGAGAAAGTTCTTCTGCAAAGAAAACATGTAGCGATAAAGTAAAAAGAAATTGAAGTAGAGATAAAATATATTTGAGGAAGAGGTTGAAAGAGAGATGGAAGGGAAAGCATTTAGCAACGTCAAAAAAAATTGAACTACTTAATTGATTTAGGCCCGATTTTACAATCGTCGGATAAGCATTATTATTGGTATAACGTGACGTAGGTGTGACGTAGATATGGAGGAACATTAAAGGATATGTGGCGAACAGTTATTCCGCTCTCATTCCACGATTGTAAAACTGGGCCTTAAAGATAATAAATAATAGAAGAGAAAATGAGATACAAGAGAAAGCAAGCCAAGAGGACGTGAACTAATTGAATTAGCGATACAAAGAAGAAAATAGGAAGAGTTGAATATGAGACGCAAGAAAAAGCATGTAGCAACGAACCCCCCCCCCAAATATAGTTATTGAACTAGAGGTATAGAGGTAAAAGTAGCAGAGGAAGAGGCTGAGAGTAAGATACAAAAGAAAGCATCAAGAAAGTCGAAAGAAACAGGACTAATTGAATTAGAGAAAAATGTAGCAGAGGAAGAAGCTGAAAGAATTAATAACTTAATCTATTCTGTTTAAGAATTGAGGAAACTAGAGGCCAAAAAAGTATAAGAAAGAGCAAGTTCGAAAACGCAAAGCGACTTTCTTAGTAGAAGATTTAATTTACAAAAAAATCTTGTAAGTTCTGTATTTTCTATTCATAATTTTGTATTAAGGGCGTCTCCGTTTTCTTGGAAGATTTACAGACAAAGTTTATTTACAAAATTTATTAATTAAGATTAATCGGACAGATTGTAAAATCAATTCAAATTTCAACGTTTCGCTGCAGCTGCGTAGACAGCTTCTTCGGGATAAGAAAGTGCTTAGATTAAAAGTATAGTATGGTTATAATTTATTCTCTTTCATATAAAACTATGTAAGTACAGTTAATTGCAAAAATATCGAGTACACCAAAAAAACCAAGAGTGCAACATTTTACAATTTTTGACAGTGTGAACCTGTCTCTTTCGTAACATTTAAAAAAATTCAAATTCTATTTTCTTCAAACCTTTGCTTTTAGGCAAATTATATAAAGTCCTCTTTGGCCAACCTTCCTCTAATTCAGAAAGAGTTAGAACTTGTTGCTTTTAGTTAACGTGACATTTTGTCTGTCATTTTGACAGCAAAAATGACGACACTGACAGGAACGAATTAAACCAGACAAATTTAACTGTATTCGTTTTTTCTTGAAATCGTCTGTACCAATAAAAAAAGACATTAATTCTTTTCTTATTTTTTTTAATAAACAATTTCCATCAACTTTAAGAATTTTTATTAATACCTCACGATCTTTTGAGTGCACATATTTAGCGTTTGTTTCTTTTTTTAATTGGAAAATACTTCTTAAAGATACAGAGAGTTTCAAGTGTATACTTTGTATGTATATGTAAAGATTTATAAGTAAAGCACGGATTTAGATCATGAGTCATCACAACCACAACGCGCACGCCCGACTATGATAAATAAACGATGATTCATGACCAAAAAATTCGCCTAAATCTCTGCTTGAGTTATAAGTAGGTGACCTGCAATTACCTACATGTATTGGCAGCTAATCGAACGTTGCGGTTAAAAGAGCAGTAGAACTTATCAGTTTTAACTGTCCACGACTGTACACCACCACAAATTATACCAAATTAGGTCGAATTTTGAGGTAGAAAGTATCACACGTGAGCTTGAGTGATGGTTAATCTGGCTATAATTCACACGTTTAATCCCGCACCCCTTACGAACAGTGTTCACCACTGCAGACCGTAAAATTAACATCCAAGCCTGTCACAGGGGCGACCTTTATGCGGCAGAGACACGCAACAAAATCCCCGAAACACAAATCCCTTTTACTTATTTTAAAACCGTGAAAGACCCGCACTACGTATACTTAATTACAAAGACAGAGAGAGAGAGCGAAGCAGGGCCCTCATTTCAATCAAAAACCACCAGCAGATGAATTTAAAACTGTCGACATGTAAGAAGAATTTGTTGGCCTCAAGAAAAATATAAGCGCCTCTTAATCTGAATTAATAAACGCTTTGGCCGCCAAGGTTGTTTTCTTTTGCTTTAGGGTAGGGCCAATCGAAATAAGAACACGCTGATGTCACGAATTCGATAAATGTTTTTGTCCTTATTAGACGGATTTGAACCTCCTTGAACCAAATCCAGTCCTCGATTAATTAATTGGGATCTTAACGCAAATTAATTTTATTGCAAACACCGACCTGTGAGTAGAACGAGTGTTTTAGATTTTTAAACAGGATTTTTCGGTTCTGTACCTCCTTGGAGGGTTTTATTTATTTTTTTCCACAGGAACTCACTGTGTATCCTCCCAATTAACACCGCTGGCTTAAACAAAGCCTTAATGTAAAATTATCAATTAGGAAGTTTCCTCTACTGTAGGTCTCCAGCTATTTTACGAGCAAATGGTACATCTTAAGCAAGCCGAAAGCTTATCTAACAGCCACTTAGATTATGCATTAGATTCTCTCTTCTCTGTACACGCGCTTTCTGAAAACAAACATTATGAATATTTATGAGCATATTTGCGCTACCGGGCGTGCAATACGTGCACGACACGCAACTGCAGAGTATAGGAAGAAGCAGCGGCGTTCCGCAACATTAAGGAATTTATCAGTCATAAGGATTACTGGTAACCTAATCGCCGGCTATAATTTAGAGACTTTATTGTTAATATTTGCGCGGGGTCAGTCAAGCGAGACAGCTCGCTGACGATTTTGCATGTTATTAGAACGCCTGCGGTTAAATTCCATTTTGCACTTGTAACATTTAGTTTCCAATCCAGTTTTTTTTTTTGGGGGGAGGGGGGTTAGAATGGCAAACAAATCATCTCCCTTGATTACACTTAGAAAGGGGCCACCAACAATCACCATTCCATTTACCGCAACAACTTTTTGGAGCAAGTGAAAATGAAATTAAAGGAAAATGTCGAAGCATGTTAAACGGATGTTAAACAGTGTTGCTATTTTGCTAAACCTAATTGAATCAGTTGTGGTTTGACTTGGCTCTGATCAAACAATTTCATTTCTTATAAAAATCCGTCCGCAACTACTGCAGCAACCTCTCGCAGCAAGACAAATCAAAATCAAAGGAAAAACGCCAGGCTACGTTGAGGGGGAAAAGGTCCTCATCCTTATTTCCGATGTCGTTGCTGAGTTGAAAAAGTTAACTGCAATTTGGCTTGGCCTTGATTACTTTCTAAACTCTTTAGACCACATCAGACATTTTCGTTGGGATTTTTAGAGGCAAGCAAATCATCTTCCTTAATTTCACTTATAAACGCCTGAACGGTCCAGTGGTAAGGGACCGCCTTGCAATCGCATGGTTGTTGGTTCGAACCGCACTCGGAATTTTTCAGGCACCCTTCAGTGTTGGATAAAATTCGACATTGCTTCACCTTGTAACAAAGCCATGGAACACTTTACACACACTCAAATACACTCTCGCTCCTGAGATCCTGACAAGTCTTTGACTTAGGACTCCGTTGGGCAACCACCACAGATACAAAAAGAAGGTCCCACCCTCAATTATTATAATATCTTTCAAAGCTGAGGAAGGCGAAATTGGACTTTTGTTGAGAAGAACACTCCTTGTCTTTGTTTCTGATGTCGAACAGATGGAGAAGTTAAAGTGAGCAATGAAGGAAAGTAAGATACTACAAGAGCTAGTCATGCTGCCTGACACCAACATCAACGAGAGCTAAGTTAAGAATACCTGAAAAGAAAATGCACGGAAGTAAGACAACGAGATGCAATGTCGGCAAAACTATTTAACCTGGTGGTAATTACCAGATCAGAACAAAAATTAAGAGACATCTTTAGGAAAACAGAAGCAGAGAAAATAAGATTAACATGTAATGTCCAAACAGTTACATTTTGTTATGGTTTAAAATTTATTGTAATTATTATTAGTTTTTCTTTCGGGTCACCCTGTATTTGTGTGGGAGCAGAAACCGTTACTCGCTTTCCTTCGTTTCACAAGGTTACAAAATATTACACAACAAGGAAAGTGCAATAACTTCCGCCACTCACTCACTCTCCTGCGTAATTCAACCGTCCTCGCTTAACACTCCCCCCCTCCCTTGCAGTGATCATTCCGTCAACCCCCACTCGTGAACGACCGCGCCAATTCCGCTCAGGACTGTTGCTCCTTGCTTAGCGTACGCCTCGTGTTTTTGGGCTCTTCAGCCAACAAGCCAACCAAAAGCTTTCTTCTAGGCCTTCCGAAGCCTGATTTCTGCATATTAGGTAGGATTTATACACGCATCTAAGTGCACAGTTCAGGATGTAACGCTGTTTTTCATTCCTTGGTTTAGACTTTTTGTTCCGAACGTTTTACCGGAGGTTTTATTCACGATTTCGTTTGGGTCTACCCTTCTGGATGATTTTGGGTACTGACGGAGCTTATCAACGACGGGCGGACGTGACGACTTGATTCAGTCACCCGGTTCCATGATGGCATCAGTAACCTTAGGGTAAGTTCGCTACGGAGCTGTGAAGATAGATGATAGCGCAGAATATTGGCTCTAGTGGAGAGTATATGCGCTCAGCTACGCTATCATCTATCATCACAGCTCCGTAGTGAACTTACCCGCAAAAAGCCGCCGTACATCGGCTTCAGCAGCTGCCTCTGGTGTCCGCGACTACTGCATTGAATTACCTGGTGAGAACAAGGCTTTAGATCGCAATAATGTTGGATCTTTCGATTTATTTTTGAAAAGACGTTGTAGATTAATTAGCTAATTTTATCGTGACGCAACCAAGCATAGTTTGAACGGGGATTTATTTCTATTTCTTTCGTGAGCGAAAACCGGATCCGTATTTCGTGTTTTGACGTTTCTTGTCGCTCGAGTATTAACGTTCTGCAAGGTTAGTTTAACCGATTAAATATTTAATTCTTTTATTTTAGTTTATCCAACTCACGTTTTGAATTTACATCTTCCTTCTTGATGCACGACTTTTATTTGTTTGTAAAATTCAGCCCTTTGTTTTTGGAGTTCCGTTTCACCCTGACCTTGTTACGGTTGAAAAATTCATTTAAGTTATTCATAATATTTTTCCGAACACCTTGTATTAACGTGGGAATCTACGTGCCGATCGTCGCATTTCACAATGTTGTGCAATATTGCGTTAGTTAGATTATGCGTTGTTATTTAGGCATACAGTATATCTCCATTTCACTCGGTCTACTAGATAACTCTGCTTCCAATCCTAACGACTCCTGTCTGAACTTGTGGTAGGGGAAGCAACGCAGTGGTCGCTCGCATTCAGTCAGTTCTCAAAGCTCCCAACGCAACGTACGGCTCGTTTCTTCGTGATTTTTATTTTTTGTGTTGCCTTTCACGAGTGTATGTGAAGGAAGACGGAACCGGAATTACTCCGAGATTTGTAAATCGTACGTGGAGAGCATCTGAAGCTCGTTAAACAGCATTTCCAAGCCTATCCTCGCAGGAATAGGTATGTCTTGTGACCATTGTTGCGAGCTTAACGAAACGTAACGTACTTTTTCTTCCATTAGGCTTCTGGTTCGAGTTTCAGGCTTCTGGTTCGAATTCTTCGAGTTCCAGGCTTCTAGCTCGAGTTCCTTGTAGTAGTTTTACCCGCCGGTTCTTTTTTTGTACCGAGCGAAGTTTCGCAACGCGGCCTACCCCCACCTGTAAAGAGTGGATTCGTCCGGCAAGACGACGCTACTGGGATGAGGTTACTACACTGACTTACAGCGCTAACCACCGCGAGAGGGCGCTCCGACACTGTTGACAGCCGAGTGTCATTACGCCAGATCCTGATTACAGGTCGGATTTACTCCAATTATTCTTTTTTTAATTACCCATTTCGGTTGGCTCAATTTCCGCGGCGTGGCTATTGTTATTCTCGTTTAGCGTTGTAATGTTAAATTCGTTTAAGCTAATTGTAAACGAAGGACAGATCTGTTTGACGTAAGATATGTAACGTGTCAAATTATTTACGTCGAACCTCCCTTCTCCAAGAGCTTTTCCGGAGCGGTGCTGGAGAAACATCAGTCCCTCGCACTAATTTGCTGGCCTATAGATAGGTAGCAACCTATCCCACTGAGATTAGCCGGCAGTTGGGAACGTAACTTAATTTGCTCGCTCGACAAATTTGCTACCAGATACGTACTAATCTTCTTGCTTATTTCCATGCATATACCTTGTTTTCTCTTTTCAATTGGTTATTGATGGTCTTTACTCAAGTCTTCCTCTACTTCCTTCAACTACTTCGTTCTAGGTCTTCCGAGCTCTCTTCCATCTCCTGGTGTTCGTTACCACTGCAGCATTACATACGTTACTGCTGTTGCTCCTGTCCTCCATACATGACCCAGCCACATTCTCAGATCTTCTTTATCCCTTTTTGGGAGTGTCTTATACCTATATGTATATAAAAAATGAATACTACTACAACTACATACAAAAACAACATTTTAAGATAGACAACTGTAGACTTGAAGAAGTAAATAAAGTTAAATACTTACCAATACCAAAGAGCGGGGCTAAAAGCAAAGAAAAGAAGAAAGAATTACGTGGAAGGACACAAGCTGGTCTCAAAACGTTTTATGCGAACAAAAAATTGTTGAAGAGTAAAACGTTGATAAGATCGGTGATGGTGTATGTATGTCGCGGAGGCGATGTATCTCACAAAACAAGAAACATGATATATATAAGAAGAAGCAAAAGGAAAGTAAAGAGACAGGTTCTAGGACCAGTGAAATGGCACTTTTCCAATTTTCTTTACAATTCTGGGTTTGTTTTTGTTCTATTAACTATTTCTTTCTTTCAATTCTTCACTCCTATGACTCTCAGATCTAATACCTCATCCAACCATCTCCTTTCTTTTGATCTGTCTCCTGCTGGTTTACAAATTGCTACGAGTATTTCTTTATGTGCTAGCCATTCTATTTTTCATGGTTTTATATTTTTGATCATGTCGTCTCCTCCCATTTCTTTCGTTAGCTATTTTGTAAGTGATTCTCCCATGAAGGTAGATCGGGAAGTTCTTAGAGAAGCTAAGTTTCCTCGGAGACGTAAACCTAACTATATGCAGTTGAATCAACTGTGATGGATTTGGCTTTCATTATTTTCTAAAACTTTTTAATTCGCATCAAACAAATCCATTTCATTATTTAGAATGATAGAATCATCTTCCTCGATTACTTTTAGAAAGGTACCACCATCCTGAGCTACTTCAATAACCTGTTCTGAAAAGAAAGAAAGCGAGTAACGTATTTTCGATTCCCACAATATACAGGTTGACCCGTAAAATTAATAATAATTATAATAAATTTTAAAACCGTAACAAGGTTAATCCAATGCGCGACAGAATGTCGCCAGAATACTAAGTCTGAAGTGACTTAGGAGTGTTGTACTCGAGTGTATAACTTATTTATTTACTTAACTCGATACCTCAGATCTAACCCGCTTTATTTCTACTACTACAACATAAAATGATTAAAGGCGCAAGAACTGTCGAGAATTCGGTCTTTAACAATGCAGCGTCACGAAGCAATTAATAAAGATGTACTAAACAAACTCACGCACCCAAGAATGTGTCTTGTAGGTCAAGGTCGTTTACCCCTCCCTGCGTGTATTGTGCACGATGTCCGAAACGGTAACTTCCCCTTCAACCGGACACGTTCTCCGATTCGGTTGTATGAAACCGCGAGATAGCAACAGCTTCCAAAAAACGGTTAATTAGCCGAGTACCAAAAGAAAGATATACATACTAAGAGGTATCTCAAAAAGCCAGAGTTAAAAGAATAAACAATATAATTAATAACAAGATGAGGAAAACCAGGCCTTCGGCCTTTGGCCTTTCCAAACTCGTCTGACGATGCACTAAGAATTTCCGACCACGTCAAATTCGAGTTTTTCTAATCAACGATGCAGACATCATCAAAGAGAAATGAAGCGTCACATCGAATGACGCGAGATGATCTCAGATGCCGCCAACCTCAACCAATCGGAAACCTGTATTATCGAAATGCCATGTCATATTAGGACTTGTCACGTGGCGATTGACTGTCACACGCCTGTTGTTCGTCAACAGGGTTGCCACAGTTGACTGAAAATTTCCAAATATTGCCAACCTATTCCTTACGCAATTTGGGACAGTAACAAATCGTCTTTCTAAATAAAACTGAGAGGTTTTTTTTTCTTGAAAAAACTCTAACTCCTTAGCAGTGTTTGATTCAGTGAAAACAAGTTGAGAATACTCTGTAGTGAACTGACAGAATTTTCTTGTCCTATGAATTCGCAAGTTCCGATGAGTTAACGAACTTCCTCAATTTCCCGTCAAGGCGATTGAAGAACATTGTTCCGAAGAGCTAATTTATCTGTGATTATTCCGAACCACGTTATAGCTGGAGGGCCATTTAGGTGATTAAGGAAGACTCCTTGTATGCAATGTAAACAGAAAGGGGGGCCTTAATAACAGCCATTTATTATCTGCATCGAACGTATGCCTACAGTCAGACTAAAATATTATGAATATTGAACAGACTTTTGCGCCAATTTGTGAGTGAAATAAAAGTAAAGTGAGAATGCTCCGAACACTCGCCGGTATTTTCCTATTCTTATAAAACTGGAGTTTTTTTTTTGATAATGTTAACAAAGAGGGTTGATTTCTTTCAACGGATACGACTTTTAAATAATCCAATAAATAAATTTATTATTACAGTACCTATTTAAACAATTCTTTTTTAAAATAAAATTCTATATATTTTTGTAGTGCCAAATAACGATTACTACTTACACAATTACGATCGCTCTTCAGCTGTGTTTTTAATACTTATTTATCAACAATAAATACAGATAAAATTATGTAGGTATCGTTTATCAGTGAGAGATTAAATATCTAAAAATATCCCAAGAGTGTTTCATAATAATACGCCGGAATACACAAACACGAATCCAGTCACATTTGAGGTTCAATAACATGTGGCGAATCTCACCCCTGAATATAGTATTTGGAAAGTAAGATCTGCAATTTTTTTCCATTTCATTTATTTTTTATACTTTATCGAAATACTCTGTTTGTATCGGAACATTCCCTCCACGTACTATTTTTTTTTTGTAATGAAAACGTGCTTATTACAAAAAAAAAGTTCGTGAAAAGGGGATTCTGACGCAATCAAAAGTAATAATCAGACTTCGGGTGTCTCGGAGCGTTGTCATGGTTACGCAATACGAGGATCAATGAAGTGCCCTTTCATTGCGCAGCCCTGGCAATGCTCCGAATTGTCCGAAGTCTGGTAATAATACTTTCTTATTTCTTAAAATTTTACAGTTTCAACCATGTACTACAGTCTCGTCTCGTTCCTAGTTTTTTTTTTAATATAAAAGTTAACTCTACCATCCTTTATTAAACCATGTGTTAAAAAGATGTTCTTCCTCGAAGGTATGCAAGATATTCTGCCCTGTCTTCAAAACTGGAGACATTCTTGTTTTCATTAATTAATTACAAAAAAAACAATGAAATGCGAAGAATAAAATTGATAAGAAAAAGCAAAAGAAAAACGTTTGCAAATCAAAGACTGTCAGGAAAATAAAAGGGAACCCAATCAAACTAATCTACCAAAAAAAAGACAAAGTGATACGATTACTTAGATTCAAAAAAGGAAACCAAAGACGATAAATTATAAAACTGGTAGGAATTAGAAAGAACCGCCAAGAAAACTAAACGAAACAAGAGTTTACTGGTGTTACGGTTGAAAAACTCATTTAAGGTATTCCATAATAATTGGCAGCTACCCTGTATGTGTAACTTCCGTACGCGTACGTGACTTTGCCCCATGTTTCACAATGTTTCATGACCAAATCATACGTTGTTATTTAGTCTTACAGTATATCTCCATTTCACTCTGTCGCCCGGCTAAATCTGATTTCATTCGTAACCACCCCTGTCGGAACTTATGGTAGGAGAGGACGCGGCGGTCGCTCGAAGTTCAGTTTGTAGTGATGGAGAATATCGTTACTTTTGAGTAATTGGTATTAATCGTTACTCTTGAACTCAGTAATCGTTACTTGTATTCGTTACTTTGATTACCGTGATTACTACCAATGTTAGTTAAAACAAGTTGGATTAATCAGGTACCTATTCGATTATTTTATTTTATGCGTTATAATAATATAGGAGTACAATACAATAAACAATTGTTCATATTTTGTATTCTGGGGAAGAGTTGCTAAATTATTTGTTAGAATCAAAAGTACAGAATATTCATTTTCTTGCATTCATGTAAATACATACGAATACTGCTGCAACCAGACTTTCAACTGTGAATATTGAATTATCTGAATAAAAGTAATCATCGGTAAAAGTAACGAATACTAAGTTCAACAAGATCCGAATACTTCGGATATCTTCGAGTAACGAATACTTTGTAACGAATAGTTACTTTTTTCTCCATCACTATCAGTTTGTCTACAGAGCTCTTGACGTACGGCTCGTTTATTTGTGATTTTTATCTTTGTGCTCCCCTTCACGTGATTCTGTGAAGGAAGACGGAACCGGAATTACTCCGAGATTTGTGCAAGCGTACTATCGATATCATAAAAAACTAGGACAACTTTTCAATCCAGTAGCCATGCATTTACATTATTTTATTATATTGAATCTTACTTTGCTGTCGAGTCAGTAACTGTGTTTTTGTTAACGCTGAAATTCTGAGCAATTTGTCTAACTGTGACACCCTTTTCTATGCAAGCAGCTATCCTAGCTTTTAAAACAATATTTACTGTAGAAATGATTGACAATTTCAAATAATTTTAAATTTGTGGTCGGTGGCAGTTTTACACAGCTTAAAAAATCTCGTCCAAGTTTTTTATGGTAGCAATAGTTCGTTGAGAGAATTACAAGCTCGTTAAAAAGCTTTTCGAAAGCCTGTCCTGTCGTTGAAACAAGGAACAGGTATGTCTTGTGGCCATTTTCATTTTGTCCCGTGAGTAAAAGCCCGTTCACAATGACTTAACGTAACAAAATTAAATTAAGGAAATTAGAGTGTTAATTTATGTGTTCGCAATGAAGGGATTTCTTGTTCTTTGGATGCGCAAGTATTTGCGAACTGTTAGAGGTTGTCCAGGTTAATACAGGACAAAATTCTTTTGCTCAACTCGAGGACTCAAAGACTACACTCACTATACTGCTTTAGAACGCTATTGATTGATTGTACTTAACAGAGTCAACCTAAAAATGAAAGTGGTCAACTTAAGAAACGTAAATTAATAGAATTAGCCAATTAGTACGCTTACATTTCTAACAGTGCTTCCAACTTTTATTAATTGATTAATTTTGTTGTTAATTGTTGTTATGGTAATTAACTGAAGGTTAACTTTAACTTAAAGTTAACTTGTGTTTGATAAACCAGGCCTTAGTGGTAGTTTTACCTGGGTTGAGAATAGTGTCATCCCTTGGGTGCAGGAAAAGGCCGGAATTGGCGTTTTGAAACTATTTAAACCTCGCAAACCCCGCCTGACAAAGTGGACCCGACTGGATCTGCCAGACGACGCCACTTGGTGACGTAATACCTGCGACGAAGTACGTCATTGACTGCAGATACCTCCGTTGGAGGGCGCTCTCTCACCACTGACAGCTGTCGAGTTGTCTGTCATTACGCCGGATCCTGATTACAAGGTCGGAATTATTCTAGTTATTTTTAACTACTCCGTTGAATTACCGCGGCGTTGTTATTTTTAGTTTTCGTTTATTGGCTAATCTAGTGAATTTCTTTAATCGCCTTAAGCGATAATTCTAAACAAAGAACAGATCTGTTGATCGGGTAATATCTAACGTGTTGTTTATTTAAATACATTTCGTGTTCCTTTCATTGGGACCCCTTCTGGGTTGAACTCGATAACTGTTAAATATTTTATTCTACGTTAACTATTTTTGAGCATTTTAAATAAAAGCAAGTGTGCTCAGCTGGTGCTTTTTATTTTATTCACTTTGCCCACCTTTTGCTTTGGGGTTACGTCGAATCTCCCTTCTCCAAGAGCTTTGCCGAGCGGTGCTGGAGAAACGTCAGTCACTCGCACAATTTGCTGGCCTTCAGGTAGGCAGCACTGCATCTTTTTGCTATTCCGTCGGAGAATTATCGATGTTATTTTGTTTTTCGTTAATCACAAAAAGAACTCGCAAAGAAAACAACGAAATGTGAAGAATATAATGGACAAATCAAAGACTGTTTAGTTTATTAATTCCTCCATTACGAACCGACCGTCGCACGATGTAACGCTAAAAACATACCTGTCGTAGATACAGCGGAACAAGCTTGGAGAAGCTTCGAAGAAGGCTTGGATTTCGTCGGGTAGTAAACCCGTTTACTTTTTACTTCGAAATAAACTCCGTTTAATGAAAAGTTTAGACAAGTCGAGCGTAACTCTGAGTGCGGTCTGATTGCACAAGCGAGTAACCACAAAAGAAAAAAATTTACATCGGGGCGTCGTTCAACACGAACGGTTCACGGGCAGGGGGTGAGGTCTATTGGCCAATGACAGGCCCGTAATGTATCCTACTTTCAACATGGGACAGTTTCATTATCAGGCTTGTCTAACGCCCAGGCTTGTCTAACGTTCTAAAGCGGACTTTTCAGACCAGTCCAAGTTCCAAAGGTCAAGCTTTGTCGTAGTTACACTTTCGTCAATATACAGGGTGACTCGAAAGTTAGAAAATAAATTTAACGAAATTTTCACCCGTGACAGCATTGTGCAATATACCGAGTTATACAACAATAGTGACTGTTTGTTTGTTTAGCTGAATTTAATATAAACTAGGTTCTGTAATGGTCATTTGTCTAAATAAGTAATCAGTTAAAATTGATTGAATTATTTATTGATATTATTAGAAGCAATTTTAAAAGTTTATAAACGATTTGATTAATAGTCTGTTCAATCTTACGGTTTTATATGTACATCGACTAATGTTTATTTACACTTCGCTTTACGATATTGTTTAATTGAATCGCGATAATAAATCGATACGATTCAAGCCGTAGTTTTCCTTCGACTCGGCCCCAATTTAACTGTGGTCCTACTTATAGACTCGCATTGAAAAAAACGAATACGTCATACAAACACCAGTAAACAATTTTTTTTTTTTGAAAACGTGGATCAATTTCAGATATAAAAAACAGGTCCCTTATTATTTGGGGTAAACAGGTTAAATTATGAAATTTAAAAAAAAATGTAATAAGAAAAAGACCATGATGGGATCGAACTCGAGGTATCCGAGCGGAAGCCTATGCAAGTTAGCCAATCTGCATTTCTAAATTAAGTCTTAAAGGGGACATGAAATTATAAGAAAAACGCATAATTAATTAATTAATTAAAATGAAACCAAAGAAATTACTAAAGTACAAATTTAATTACTCGATATAATCGGCTCGGCACGGCAGGAAATTTTAAACAAAATTTATTCATTGAATCGCGTTGCGCAAAAACGAAAATTACCCGCACATTTCCACCGATACTGCAGCAATAATTTACGATTTAGCTAATAAATAACGCACAATAAATCCTGTCGGGGAACACCTGAATGAACACGGCTACTAATTCAATTAATATTCACAAAAAAAAACAAAGCAAAACGTTAAAATGCGCATAAATTAATACCGCACCGCCGATTTATTATTTTACGGCGCAGGCGTAAATAAATAATCCTGATACATTTCAAATGAAATTTTTAATCAGCGTTTTGGGCGATCCTTAACACAAGGCAGCAAGGGATGATAAAGTTTAGCTTCTTCTGTTCCACATTGTTCCAAGTTGTGTTTGGAAAGGACGGCGTAAATATTGATTTTCGTAATTAATTGAGGAGCATTTGCAAAGCAAATGGGTTCTAATTGTGTCTAGCATTAATTGTTAATTTTATTATGTGTTTGCAGTGTATTTAACAAACGGAATTAATAACTAGTTTGATATTATAGCAGCGCACCACGAGTACGGTTTCATATTATTAGTAATTCAACGTCTAAATTCTTAATTCTTCTCGAATTACATTTTTTAACAAAGAAACTTTATGGTCATTAACTAAATTAAATTAAGTACTTAAAGGGAAAATTTATACAAGTGTAAATGTTCAGAATAAGTAAGAACAATTTTATTATAAATTGATTTAGACATACATATACATTTTTATAACGAGACAAACAGCACACTATGAAATTCCGTAAATGTTGATTATGCCCTCAGACTTGTGGAGTTGCACTCGACAAGACCGGCAGTTATGCTATACCATGGCCTTTTATATGGTTTTACAACGGGCGTTTCGATTACGTAATATTCAACATGTATGCCAGTTTGCTCTATGATTTTCCGAAACCGTCTGCTCATACGCTTGCATAATTCCCGTGTTACGTTCAAATCTCCCGCCAAAGAAACGCGGAGGCAAAGTGATATATGAACCGCGTTTGGATATAGGTGGCTACCCTGCATCCCTCCTCTTTACTACTCGAAGCTCATTCGTGTGGCACACCACGTGACAGCCTTCTGTTAACGCCGTTGGTTACCGCCCGTATTTTGGCGGCCACCATCATCTTCGGGTCGTCTCTATCGTCCTTTTGTGTTCAGACCTTGGTTGAGTGTTAACGTGTTTTGCGTGCATAATATAATTATCGGAGTTCTTGCTCTTTGGGAGGAGTAACTCAATTGCGGCTCTGCCGGAAGATCTCGTGACACCATTGAACACATTTGGGGCACTTTTAAGCTCCATACTAAGCCTGGAAATTTAGAAAATCCCAGGTAACGTAAAACGTGCAAAGGCGTGTACCTAACATGGCCGCTAACAAAAATCGTTTCTTCTATGTAGGTTTTTTGGTTGAAGTTTTATTCGAGGCTTTCATCGGGACTTTTAGTCGGTGACTTAGCCGAAATCTTTATTGGAGCGTGTGATCAAACCATCCTGGCGTTGCCCGAGTAGCCAATTTGGGACGGTGTTATATCGACTCCTTGTGAGACTACTTTGGACGGTGTTTTACCGACAGCGGACGTGACCTCCAGGTGGCGACATAATCGGCATTGACACTTCATGTCAAGTTTTAGTTTTAACTGAAAAGGTTAAGGTATTTATTTATTTAATTTTATTACGTTTTGGCAATCCGTGAATTAGTATTTGCATAAACAAAGAGAGCGAATCTCGGCTGTGCGGACACTGCGGAGATATTTAGACGTAGTGCGGTAATGTAAATGTTATCTACCGTTTGACGTGTACTTTAGTCGTACTTGTATACCGGGTCTAGGCTACCCTTTGATATGCCAATTTTGTAATGTATCCCCTTCATTTAGTATAACATTTGGTAGTTTAATTAAACGTTTATAATTTATGTTATGTGTTTTTTTGTTTAAACGTTCACGCACACCAGTGAGTAAAGTCTCGCCTCTGTTTTGCTGTTGATTTATTTTCTGCACGATCTGATCGATTGAAGACGTCGAGTGGTCGATTACGTTTTTAGCTGAAGAATTGTCTTCTGGCGCCCTTTAATAATTTTACCATCTTAATCAATCCGCCCCTTTCTTCACTGTTGCTAGCTTGGGGAACAGCTGATACTTTCGTCAGCAGAAGCTTGTCATCTGTCAGTGGTAAGTAAGAGGCAAGTAAATTAAATTTAAAATTTGGTGACACCCGGCTTTTTCGATGAGTCACCCGCTGCAATTCTTTGAATTTGCAAAAGCCAATCATGACTCTTATTGGCCAAGGCTTTTGATAAAGCGAGACCTGTTACACTTGATTACATAATCTTTAGGTGGGCGAATTTTCCGTGCTCGCATAGGCGACATTGTATCGAGTTTAATTTACGTAATGAGCTTAATGATTATGAAATGCTCGATTTCGTACACCTCCATCCTTTACTGTCGTTAATTATTTTCCTCCAGCTCTTTATTATTTCCTTCTCCACATGCTTCAGCCACTTTATCTTCGGTCTTCCGCTCGGTCTACACTCCATCGTTTTCCACCAGCTCAGTGCTTTTACTGAGCTACTTGCATCACCCCAAACTATCCTAATCTTTGTGGTTTGTGCTTTGATGTATCTCACAATATTCTCACCTCCTATTTCTTCTGTAATTGCGTAGTTCATCAGGCTCCTATATTCTCCTCCGCCGTCTTCCTGGTTCCGAGAATGGTTGCTAGTACTTTTCTTTCAAATACTTACGACCTTCCCTGGTTACAAAAATAGAGATGTGTCGATCGAATCACCTCCCGACCGGCTAGGCTCGAGGAGATGGGTATGGGTCGTACGTAACCCCAAAAATTTAAAGGGGGCTGAATTTATCAATCCGAAAGGAATAAGAGCCACCAGTAATGCACACTTGTTTCTATTTATGTCAAAAATCAAAACTTTTATTAACAACCTTTAACGATTCTATCAAGTCAGCGTTAATGATAAACTAAAATGCTTTTACGGATCCGTTTGTTTTGTGAAATGAACGCTACAATTCGAATATAGAATCGTGTATCAACGCTGTTTGTAGCTTGAGCACTTAATATTAAACTACGATAACACAAACTAAACAAACAAATAAAATCAGAAAGATAGAGATCCCCAACCTTTGGTTATCCAAAGTGCAAACGTCAAAATGTCGTCCGTCGAGGTTAGGCGTAACAGGAGCGCCGCGTCATTCCGAATGTCATCTTGGCTTCAGGGCAATGAGGTAGGAATATGGCGGAGTAGTGGCTTTCAATTACCACTTTCGTTTCCACGGTGTCTGAAGCGAAAACACACCGCGTCGACAGAATTTCAAGATGGTCGGCCAAGATCCATTTATAACGACGCCATCAAACCTTTTAGCAAGGGCATACCACGAGGACGATTCCCAAGCAACTCTTACTCAACGGAACTCCGGTGAAACGTTCGGAATGAATAGGGGGAAACAATTAAGAGTATATTAAAATAAAACTAGATAAATGAGAATGCAAATAACGAACCGACCGTCGCATGATGTAACACCAAAAACATACCTGCCGTAGATACAACGAAACAAGCTTGGAAGAGCCTCGAAGAAGGCCTAAGTTTTCGTCGCAATCAAATTCACAGCCAAGCCATAAGCCCTTTCCACTTTAAAACAACGGGAAGGGGAGAGGTCTTTTGGCCAATGACAGCCCTGTAATGTATTCTACTCTCGACATGAGACAGTCTCATTATTAAAGAATAGGGTAGTCCAGGCTTGTATAACGTTCTAACGCGGCTTTTCCAGACCAGTCACAGTTACTTCGTTGTAGTTACACTTTCGTCAATATACAGGGTGACTCGAAAATTGGAAATAAATTTAACGAAATTTTCACCCGTAACATACTCTTAACATGTCCTCATCTTTCTGGGTTGCAACTATTGTCTCTGCAGCGTATGTTACCACTGGGTCTTTAGCCTTGTCTTTTTTACTTTTCAAATATTTGCTTTTTGACCAGCTTGTATTCTTTGCTTCACATCAGTCGTTTTATCTAGATATTTCCACTCCAGGGTTTTTGAAACTCGCGAGCTCTTCAAATTTATGTGGCCTTTCCCATCTATTCTTATTTATGTTCTTAGTGGTTCCTTCTCCAGTTTTTTAAAAAACAACGAATTTTCTCACCGTAACAAAATATTGGAGTATCTAAGGATGAAGTTAGAATGGTTTAAAAAAAAGCAAAACGAAGCAGACCAATGGAACGTTACGCCTTGCTTTTTGCACGAAACAGAAGTAAACAGAGTTGGAAATGAAAACCTAAGAAAACTGGGGATATTGCCGGGTATTTCAAATGAAGAAAGAAGTAGAAAATATAGGCGTAAGCATAATGATAAAAGGGCAAGTCAGAATGGAAAAGAATCGTTGGATCATTGAGAAAATGAAGACCAATCAGATTGCTACTCATTTAAAGCAAAAAAGAGGAGGAGTTTCTTTTTGATACTTGCACCGTAACAATCTATGGTACGTAAGAATGAATAAATTATTGAAGAGACTTAAATATAACGCCCTCGCTGAGATTGTCAACGAAGATAAAGTTGATTTTGAAATAACTGGCAACAGACTCTTTTGATTTTGAAACTCCCCCGTGCAATTATACACGTTTGAGGCGAACGTCACTCACATTTAGCAATAACTTATTCAACAAAGTACAGTCGGCTTAGTCAGAAACAATTATATAAAAAAAAAAACAAGAAATATGTCTAAACTCGGAGAAGATAGTAAAATGTATATGGTTCTTCGCCTTATTTGTAAGAGGTTCCACCTACATTGTGTTTCTTCTCGAAACACTTGTCTATCCGTACATTGCGCCGTATAAGGAGGACACATGCAAATTAAACGCGTTTAATTACGTGCGTGATCCCGAACATCTGTACTCGCTTTAAGAAGCACGTTTTTACAATTAACAGTTCGAAATTCAGGCAGGACAGACGGACAAAACCGAGCCGGACGAGACGCGAGGTGAATACGAAATCGAGTGGGCCGCGCGCAATGAAACAAATGGTGGCCGTACAAAAATAAATTCGAACTGCACTTGCTCTGCGATCAAGCCCACTCGTCGTGGTGAATATGTAAATATATTCGCACGGACATTAAAGAGTCGACGTTTATAAATTTAACTCCGGCGGAGAATAGTGATTGATGGTTGAATGACGAGGCACGTCCTTAAAAATTGGTGCAGAACACGGAGAGGACTCATTATTTCTGGATCAGGATTGTAATAAGAAGGAGTTTCTTTCTGCCAATCTCAATGATACGGTGTGTGGCGTATGTCAGATGTTAACCTCCCCCCCCATACGATGTCAGATTTCAAATAGAATACGTTCGGAATGTATCACGATATCTACATAATATACTTGATATGTAATAACAAGTATCGATTTGAATGGATGATACCTACTTCAAAAGAAGGCGTTGTGAGGCATGGGAACATCATTTATTAATTTCGACGAGGATTGAAGCTGAGTCTGCAGAACGTACTTACGTGTGTACAAAGAAACACACTCGTTGTAAATTCATTTTCGAATTTTCTAGAAATCGTTCTTTAACATTCATGAAACAAAATAATTCGCGTCTCAGTATGTAATAAAGATTTTAGTAACAAGCTTTTTCCTCTTGTTTTAAAACGACTTTCATTAATAATACTTCCTATAGTTCAAACTTCTTTAATTCCGTTTCTCTTAGTAGGGGCAAAATAATGACGTGATTGGTCTTTTGGCGTATAGGCGGCGCTGAGGTACCCGAAGTTTGAGTGTTCTACATGCAAGGGTTCGGGGGCCAAAGTGAGAATTTACTTTAATAACAATAATATAACAATAATACCGTGAATATATCTTATTCTGAAAGATGCAAAACACACATATCCGTTTGTTTCTAGAGTAACGTAATATTTAAATGACAGCAATGTATTAAAGCGTGTATTTTATTTTGAAACATAGGTTGTTAAAGCAATTATTAACTTCAGCTTGTTTAAATTTTGAAAGAATGGGCAGGAGAAAGATATTTAGAATTGCTTGAGCACAGAGTTCTGCTGGCCCTCAACACCTTAAATTAAATATTGATGGTGAGGTTTGGTACCAGCATGATGGTGCGCCGGCGCACAATTCTCAGATAGTCCAAATCTTTCTAAACCAAATCTTTGGTTGGATAGGACGTGAAGGAGCAGTAGATTCGTCCGCAAGGTCACCCGATCTGTCTCCAAACGTTTTCTTTCTTTGGGCATGTATCAAAAATAAGTTTTAAATGGAGAACCTTTAAACAATATCGTTTAAAAAATAAAATACGAGTGGCTGCAAGAGAAATACCTCCTGAGCATATACGAAATACGATAAATTGAATTTTACAATCGCTTACGATACTGTTTGGCCGTCAACGGCGGCATTTTTGAAAATTTGTTAAATTAGTTTTTGATTTTGTTCCATTACCTTAAATGTATTTTTTCTATGTATGAGGGAGAGCGACTGCGTTTCACTGCATGTAAGGTAAGAGTGAGAAAAAGAACTCCGATTGATCCGAACGTAAACGCGAACTCACCCTATGTTTCAAAATAAAATACGCTTTAATACATTGCTGTCATTTAATAATTACGTTACTCTAGCAACAAACGTATGTGTGTGTTTTGCACGGTAGTTAGATTATAATACATTTTTACATTTTGTTTTTGTTTTTGGCTCTAATTCGACGTATTTTCTTGTGTCTGTCTTCTTTTGTTGAATTCATTTTACTGACTTCGTCGTTTTTTACCGTTTTTACAGATTGTTCATTTGTTCCTTCTTGTCCATTTTACTGTTACGTTTCAAATCTCCCGCCAAAGAAAACGTGGAATCTAGACGATATATGACCCGCTGTCGATACAGTTGGCAATGTTGTATCCTTCCTTCGCTAACTCGAAGCTTATTGGTGGATGACGCTCCACGTGACTGTCTTCGATTTCGTATCCTAGCAACCTTCGCCTGCCACAATTTCGCCTCGTTGAGGTCCTTTCTTGTTCGATGTGTGTTACAAGTCAGACGTGTTTTACGTGCATAATAAAATTATCGGAGTTCTTGCTCTTTGGGAGGAGTAATTCATTTGCGGCTGTGCCGGAAGATTTCGTGACACTATCGAACACATTTGGGGATAATTTGAACTCCAATTCCACCGGCCACCACGCTTCGGTTGGTAACGTTGACCCTGACGCATGGACTGGACGCGCTGTCAAAAGGTTAGGTATTCCAACTTTAATTTTGCGGATCGATCGGTTTATGTTTTATTCATATCTCGTGAATAGTTAAATCGCGAGGAAGAATTTCGAACTACGTGTTGCGCTGCGTTTACCGTAGTTAATTTAAGCATAAATTAAGAAGCCACTTGAAATTATGTAAAGTACTGTGTGTTTTGATTTGTTTAATAAAACCTCAGTTGTGTTAACTTTAACTTCGAGTTTAATTTCTGCGTTCACGCGCACCAGTGAGTAAAGTCCCGCCTCTGTTGATTTATTTCTGCCCGATTTGGTCGATTGAAGACGTCGACTAGTCGATTACGTTTAGCTGGGAATAGTGTCTTCTGGCGTCCTTTAATAATTTTACCAATTTAATCAACCCGCCCCATTCTTCACTGTTGCTAGTCCGGGGAACAGCTGATACGTTTAGTCAGCAGAAGCTTGTCATCTGTCAGTGGTAAGTAAGAGGCAAGTAATTTAAATTTAAAATTTAGTGACATTACTTATTCTTCATTATACGAGGGTCAAGCTGAATTTATCGAGAATAAAAAATATGGTTAATATTTTCTAGGGTTTTATTTTAAATATGCTCGAAGTAATTCCCTTCAGCAATGATGCACTTGACCATTCTTTCTTTCCACAATTTAAAAGCTCCCAACCAACCTTCTTTCGGAATACCTTCAAAATAACCGTGAACTGCGGCATCAATCTCTTCTTCAGACGAAAACCTTCTACCCCGCAAATTCCTTTCAAGCCCAAAAAATGCTCAGAAGTCGCACATTGCTAAATCAGGCGAATACGGCGGATGTTCTATTACTTTTATATTTTTTTCAGCCAAAAACTGGAGAGTTAAAGCTGCCGTATGGGACGATGCATTATCATGGTGCAGCATAACTCCCTTGTCTGGAACTCTGCTGAACACTCCAGGCAAACAATTTTCAGTGTACCATTTAGCTGTAACCGTCTTTCGTCCATCTAGCTTAATTGCCTTTGCTAGGCCCGTACTTCTGAAGAATATTGCATACATAACTTTTTCCATAGCTCGCTGCTTCTTGGTCATTGTTGGAGTTTTGCTACCTACCTGAAGGCCAGCAAATTGTGCGAGTGACTGACGTTTCTCCAGCACTGCGCGGCTAAGCTCTTGGAGAAGGGAGGGTTCGACGAAATCCCAAGCAAAAGGTGTTGTTTTTTTTATTTAAAAACGCTTAAAGATTTGGTAAAAATAATAAACAGGTGTTCAAATACAAAGTTAAGCATGACTCAGACGGGGTCCAGTGAAACGAACACGAAAGTAAATAAGTAAACTGATTACGTTACAATGTATCCGATCAACAGATCTGTTCTTCGTTTACAATTAATCGCTTAAAGTGATTAACGCCTGAACGGTCCAAGTGGTAAGGGACCGGCCTTGCAATCGCATGGTCGTCGGTTCGAACCGCGCTCGGGATTTTTCTCGGGGGTGGTCGGTATCGACTTCAGGCACCCTTCAGTGTTGGGGATAAAATTCGACACTGCTTCCCCTTAAAACGGCGAGGAGGTTTGGAAGTAACAAAGCCACGGAACACTTTACACACACTCAAATACACTCCCGCTCCTGAGGTCCTGACAAGTCTATGACTTAGGACCCCGTTGGGCAACCACCACAGATAAAAAAAAAAGATATCCACTTGATTAACATCTAAATGAGAATAAAAATTACAACGCCGCGGAAAGGTGAATCAACCCAATAGAGTAATTAAAAATAATTAGAGTAGTTCCGACCTTGTAACCAGGATCCAGCGTAATGACAGTCAGCTTTCAACGGTGAGGGTGCGCCCTCCGACGAAGGTAAGTGCATTCAGTCACGTACTTCGACGCCGATGTTACGTCATCAAGTGACGTCGAGTTAACGAATCAGGTCTACTTTCACGGCGGGGGGGTGAGCCGTGTTGCCGGGGGTTCAACTAGTTCCAATCACCGATTCCGGCCTTTTCCTTCACCCAAACAAGGTTTTCTCTGATGGGTAAAACTACCACTAAAAGCCTAATAGAAAGGAGAGATACGCGTTACCAGAACATCGCACAAAAAGGCCAACAAAACATATCTATTCCTTCTTTCAAAGGCAGGCTTTCGAAAAGCTGTTAAACGAGCTTGAAATTCACTCGGCGTACTTTAACAAATCTCGGAGAGAATTCCGTTTCAGGTTTCAATCACAAAACTCCATGAAAGAAACACAAAGTTTGAAGACACAAATAAACGTTACGCACGGCTCGAGCGCTGATGCAAGTATGACCGCGAGACGAGTGCCTCTTCCACTATCGCTACGACGAAAGTCGTTACGAAAGAACTCAGTTGTCACCAAATTTACTTTAAATTGACAGCCTCAACCTTACCTTGACTGGGAGACAAATTCTGCTCTGCATTAACTATCAGCTATTCCCTCGGCAGTGAGAAGGGAATGGGTCGATATGATGTTAAAACTCTTAAGGGCGCCAGGACGGAAGACCAAAGCCGATAGGCAAACAATCCTGTCAATATCCCCGAACTGACTGAATTGGGCAAAAGTCAAAACAAAATAGAGGCTACACTTGACTCACTGGTACGTGAAGGAAGGGTGACGCAAACACGCACTTCAAGTTAACAAGTTTAAGCTTTATTGAAACTCAAAAATTCAAGCGAATGCAGGTTATCACACACCAGGGGCCCGTTCAGAAATAACGCTCAGACTAAAAAGAGCGCGCTCTGGGTAATGTTCTTTCTCTCTCGTGTAAGTGATTTTGTGCATTTTGCTTTTCATTTTAAACGCCCAAAGTGCTCTCGCGATACAGTTCCTGAACGGGCCACTGGTGATACGGGTGCCTATTTACAATAGTCAAAATTCAAACATAGGTAAAATGCGAATAAATTACGGTTGTCAATTTATTTACTTAATGACAACGAAAACTACTCTTTTAAAATATACCAAGTGCATTGAGCCGAAAATTCGCTCTCCGGTAAGGCATGCAATAATTGTTCACGAAAGAGAGATAAATAAATAAGGTTAGACGTCAAAACTCACGGCCTCGCCGTCAGGACGCAGCTACGTTCATCTGTCAGTCGAGCCACGGAGTGAAATTGGCACTCACGACGCCACCTGTGGGTTGTTCTAATACCGGTGATTCGGTTCAAAGCGGATTCGCAAAATGCGTCGCAGGAACGCAGTGGAGACGAATTTGGCTCGATACGATAAATCGAAGTAGTACTTCGGCTTATCCGCAACCTGATAATTGAAAACCCGAACTGAAAGCCTGTACTAAAAGCCTGAAGAGAAAGGAAAAGCGTTAGCGTCTCAAAATGGCGTCAGGCAACTTGTTCAATCTTTAACCTGAGATTTGTGGGAATCCCAAGCTGGGAATGGGGCTGAAAATACCCCAAAACTCGCTCGGTGGTGTGAATACTATTCCGGCAGGGCCGTTGTTAAATTCTTCTCACTTTCAGAGCAAGGATTTCGTTAACACAAAGCACGCAACTATACACCACGAGAGCAGATTCAACACTGAACGTGTCGCTAACGCGCTAACGTAAAGCGGAAGAACGCCGACATATTATTACGTCATAAGCGGTAACCGCTTATATGACGTCGAGAGTTGTGAATAGAGGAACCAATACGAAAGCGGAATTTCAAATAGGCACCTCCGACACGGGTAACAGTGTTGTCAGATGTCTAGACAACATATAGATACAGGAGACGTTGCCAGCTCGCTATGAAATGCGTCGCAAATTCTGTGCGAATCATTTTGGCCGTAACACAGTTTTTAACCGGACGACAGAGTGAAATGGAGATATACAGTAGGACTAAATAAGAACGTGTATGATCTAGCTGATGCAATATTGTGAAATGTGACGACCGTCACTCTTACTGCCCGTTTAAATACAGGACGTTCGGAAAATACTATGAATAACTTACAATTAATTGGATTTTCCAACCGTAACAGTTTCCTTATCTTCCTGAATCCATACACGACTCTCTTGGCGGGTAGGTACGTCGAAAAAGGGAATATAAGTTTCGTCACCTGTCACTACTTTGGAAAAAAATTGTTGTCCGCCATTACTTAAGAAATTTGAAGTTTCATGGAGAATTCTTACACGCTCTGCTTTTTGGAAGTCAAAAAGGTGATGCGGCACAAAACGACTAACCACTTTTTTTAAATGCAGGTGAACGTGTATGACTGTTCTAACAGCTGAGGATCCAATCTCTATTACGGCATAAGTGGTTTTATTGTCCTCTTCAATTATTCTTTGAACAGTAGCAATGTTTTTGTCGTTAACAGCTGTAGGAGGACGCCCTGCTCCTTTTTGATGCTGAACTGAATTCCTTTCGCGTTCAAATTCCTTATACCATCGGTAAATTGTAGCCAAGGAAGGTGCTTGTTCATTGAAAGCTGAATCTAAACTTTCTTTGCACTAATAAGCGCTTAAACCTTTTTTTAAAATCATAATGTAATGATTCGTCGACACCAGCCGGCGCCAAATTGTCTCTTGCGTCACAGCCATCTAGTCGACGCGCCTTAGGCGACAGCCTACAGAATTCTGACGGCGGAATAAACTAGACCAGACAGTCCGTCGCTTCTAGAATGTTCGAGAAAAACAACCCCGGCTTATAAAGCACGCGGCCGGTGAATGGAAGGGAATTCAACGTTAGACAGATGGGAATTAAAGTCGCGTTATAAACTTTCGCTAAAATAAATTAGGATTAAGTTTGTAAATTATCTAGTGTTAAATGTTAATGTTAATTAGTTTGCTTGTAAATAAATTAGTTTATTAACTGTTTCGTTTATTTTATTTTAAAATAAAAATTAATAGAACGTTTAAAATCGTTACAATAATAAATCATGATTCAGAAATGTTCTCTGGTTAATTCCAACTAAACTTCGAATGACAGATAAAGAGTTGCTCTAAATAACACTGTAAGTTTTGTTTTTCACGGCCTACTAGATTTTCTTATTTTCAATAAATTCAGTTTGACCCTCGTATGGCACGTCTCTCTTTGTCACGTTTTAATTGGCATTAAGTTTAAACTCTTGTCAGAATTAATTAAATATTAAATAAAACGGTGATTGAATTTTTCACGTGACAGATGAATTGATCGCGTGTAGAAATAAATTCTTTTGTAATTCTATTATGCAAATTACATGATAATAGCCTGTTATAATTAAAAACCTAAGTTAAACGCGCATAAATTAGATAAAAGCCGCGTTTTGCGTAATTCGCTGATTAAAATCTTCATTGTTTTAATTGCTGTTTTCGTCGTCCTTCAGGCGAAGTGTCATTAGCAAAGCAACTTTGTCCGTCACCGCGACGACGTCCTCCCTCTCCTCCTCCTCCTCTTCTTCTTCCTTCTCGGCTACACAAGAAAAGAAAAAAAAGCATGAAAGCAAAAAGTCTTTTTGAAGGCGTGCATAATTATGGGGAAGAGTCGTGCTCTGTCCGCTCCGTCTGTTATTGAACTAAAATTGCGCGCGCATTCCAAAGAGGTTTCGCCTGAACAATTCATCAAGTCGTCTATGTATATACGCAAACAATTGAAGCTACACGCTTTATGCACACGATGTTTTATCATTTTGCCGGGAATTTAATTTACATATAATTTAAAAAATTCTTAGAGAAGATGCATGACAGCTACAGGGTTTTTTTTCCCCCTTCTGGAAAATGGAATTGCCAGGAAGTTGTATCATTTGACGACGAGGAAATGAAACCTGCGCAGAGATATCAATCACGGAGAAAACGAGACTGTCAAATTTCAACTGATTTCAAAGTTCAGAGCGAGTGACACAGAACATGCAACACCCGGTAGAAGTTTCAAAATATTTTACACCGCCTTCTTCATGTAGATAAACGAGATGATGTACATATTTATTTGTACAAATTAAAATGTGACATGGTGATGCACGTACAGGAGGAAACCCGCAGGTATATGATCGGTAATTATTTAAGACTCGCAGGCCTTGCACGATAGACGTCTAACGTTACTTCTCGGTAATTAATATTATGCAAAGTCTATTTATGAAAACGCCAGACGTTATAAAATCGCGATGCGAAGTTGTTTATTTTATAAAGTGCTCGTGCACGCACGACTCGATTGAAATAACATTCCTTAAAGACTTCCAGGCGCTACAGATTAAGAGGAAGACTCCACTCGCAGTACGACTGAACTGTTATTCCATAAAAAAAATTACAATCGAAAATATAATTATTGAAATAATAGAAGAAAACTAACTACAAAAAAGTAGCTACAGTGGCGCCAACGTACGTAGACACTTCAAATTACAAAAATAACCTCCAGATTGACATTTGTTTGACATAACCTGTTGGCATCTCAAACTATAAACATAACCTAGAAACTGACACTTGACGTTTTAAGTGTCAACCAATGTCACTAACCGCCAATAAAACAAAACAGAATTTTCCTATAGGTATTTGGAAAAATTACGAAAGGACACGACGTAGATTCTTGCGCTTTTTTTACATCCAAGAACCAAAATAGAAAAAATAGTGTAGAATACACGTTTCATTTTAACAAACTTGTCCAGTAATAATTTTATTATTAGTATTGTTTAAGTAGGTGGATAATAGAGACAGTTAAAAGCATTTCTACTGGAAATTTGGTGAGGAGAATGTCCTCTGGTTCACACCAACCAAAAATTTCATCAAGTGCTTTTAATTCGTGATTGTGTACTGAAGATGACAGTGTAGCTGTCGAAATACGCACCTACGGATGTAGCTGTGGCGGCCGGTGCATACAAACAGAGTGGGCACAGGACAAAGTCGAAGCATTCTGTTCTCTTTTTCGTGTGTAATAAACAGAGATAGCGCTTAGCAAGTATGTCGTGTGCTGGATGGACCGGCCGCCACTGGGTGTAGGCTAATTTTCGACAAGAAAAAACTTGGTGAATTATGGTGGGTAAAAAGTAGCCCACGTGCTCCCCATGTTGATCATCAAAATTTGGTTTAAAAAAGAACTAACCTTAAAATTAATTTAGAATGATACAACCTAATGAATTTTTGATCGTTTTGTAAAGACCCATCTGTGGAGGTTTTCCTGAATGAAATCTCGGTCCTTTTGTCAATTTGTACTCTGATTTGTAATTTATTTGATTACACAGCCACAGTATTTTTTATATTCCATTTTTTTTCTCTTTGTAATATTGTTATTATTAATATTAACAATTTGAGATTGAAACAGGTTCGGAATTAATTGACTTTAGTTAAATGCAAGAAGTTGTTTACCGAAAAAGACGCAAACTCTCTTGAAGTGGATGATAAAAAAGCATTGTTTCTTCTTTGAGTTTACAACGTATCTCCAAAAAAAAAAAACTTTTCAATAGTGATTACATATTTGAACATTTTCAAGTGTATACTGGGCTTAAAGTCGTAAGTAAGTCCAACCACCTCTCAATTAAAGCCGCGGAAAATATTCCTTGGGTCATTAATTAACCGCATTTTATTTATATAATTGACGGTCAATCTGTACGGATTAATTAAACGATCCCCCCCCGATAATTTCGAGTCGTCGGAATTTGCATACGCCATAAGATAAGTAGCAACAATTAGGTCAACGCCGCGATAAATCATGGCAATTTTGCGGCCTTAATTATAAAATAAAGCTCGTCCTGTCGTAACCGCTGTCGGACACAAAAGAATCGCCGCAAGATCGTAGACATAACGGAATGTTGACGTGGGTGTTTCAGACACGTAATTCAGATCGATGCAGGTAGACGTTAGACATTCCACGGAGAAATTCACGGATATATATTTCATGTGGGTTAAAAATAAGCGGCGGCGGCCAAATGGTGTGTACGAGTATCGTGTTTGCGGTGTAGAAAATTACACGTCATTTAGTTAATTACATGCGACCAGCTTGTGTACACACGTACAATTTATTCTACTCGGGTTACTGGAATGTTTACGTTTTCAGTTCTTTTTATGTGTGATTTTGTGTTTTGCATTCGTAATTTCCTCATTT
Source organism: Dorcus hopei (assembly GCA_033060865.1). NCBI lineage: Eukaryota > Metazoa > Arthropoda > Insecta > Coleoptera > Lucanidae > Dorcus > Dorcus hopei. The sequence continues at coordinate 11,592,445 of CM065422.1, forward strand.
TTAACTCAGTAAAGTCAAATTGATTCAAAATTTGAAATTTATAATTATCAGTTGGGAATAGATCCATGAAGAAGCGTTTCCAGAATGTTTTTCCCTTAACTAGATTGACTTTGAGAGACTTGGTCACCCCTTCCCCATTACTAGAGATGTTTTTCCCTTAACCAGATTGCTTTTGAGAGACTTGGTCACTCCTTCCCATTACTAGAGCCATGAAGTTACTTTTACCTTGACCAAATTGCTTTTGAGGGACTGGATCATCCCTTCCCATTAGTAGAATCATGAAGATGCTGAGACTTGGTCACCTCTTTCCATTACTAAAGCGACGAAGATGCTTTTCTGAATTTTGTTCCCTTAACCAGATGACCAGATTGGTTTTGAAAGACTTAGTCACCCCTTCCGATTACTAGAGCCATGAAGAAACTTCTCTGAATTTCTTTCCCTTAACCAGATTGCTTTTGACAAGGCATGGAGGGTTATAACTTGGTCACCCCTTTCCTTTACTTAGGACTACGGTGACGCTTTCCCAGAATTTTTTCCATTAACCAGATTGCTTTCGACAGGCCATCGAGGGCTTATAACTTGGTCACCTCTTTCCATTACTCTTTCTACCTCTGACTTTCGTTTCTGTCGTAATTCTTCTAATACGCCTTTTCCTTGCTCTGCCTTTTTTTAACATCTAGCTTCTTCCACGCCACTCATAGGAACTGTACGTAGCGCCAATGTAATGAAGAATAATAAAATGGCCAAGAAAGAAAAACAAATGAAAAAACTGGTAGGTAACAGGGGCTCACTTCCTTCCATTCTTGATTTTCTTTTTCAATCGATCTTCATTTCTTTGATTCCTTTCAACACTATCTCATTCTTCGTTTATCACCATACAACGCCCATAATTTTCTCTAGATACCCCAGCCTTTAATTTCTTTTAATTACTTCTTTCTTCATCCCTAATCCATCTTTTCCACGTAGTATTCTTCACCACAGCTTTCCCTTCGTGTCATCAATCACGTAGAGCTGTTATTAAACCTAGTGTTCATGAGCTTTCACCTTGTAACCTTGTTTGCTATTCCAGTTCTTCTAGACCCCTTTGCTTTCAGGCTCTTTTTTTTTCTTTTCCTTCTTCCTACTTATTTGTAATTGCTGTTCGTGCTCCGAAACTTTTTTATTCAATACCTCCGAACCACCGACATTATTTTCCTTATTCATAGAATTCTTCTGTAATAAATCTTCTAGGACCATCTTCCTCAATTTTGCGTTTGCCTTTCTTTTTTGCCATTCCGCTAGTCATCTGGTTCCTCCGATTCTTCTACTACAAACTTCTTGCCTTTGCCACTTCTAACTTTTTTTGCCATTCCATTGGTCTTGTTCTGTTCAATCTTCTAACAACGTCTCACTCAATTTTTTCTGCGTTTGAGTTCTTTTTGACTGGTCCCACCGTTTCGTAAATGTTCCAGTCATAAAGACACCTCCTGTACATTTCCCAGTCATTACGAACTTTTTGCTTTTACCACTTCTAACATTTTTCCCAATTTATGGTCTCTTCTTTTGCAATAAATCTAACACCATCCTCTTCAACTTTTTGGTGGTTTGGCCGGCTCTTCTCGAACGCCTGTAAATGTCCCAGCTATTGCCTTTCCCACTTTTAACAATCCTTTCCCAATTCATGGTCTTCTGGTGTCGAAACTTCTAACACCACCTCACTCTATTTTTTTTACCGTTGCGCTGTTTCGTATGGCTTTTCGTATGTCTCAACCATAACGTAAATTTCCCAGTCTTCTACCACTTCTAACATTCTTTACGCAAGTCACGAATATGATGTTTTTTTTTTAGTTTGCCTTCATGTTCTTACTGCTCCGCTGTTCCGTGTTGCCCGTCTGACTCTTGTAAGTCTGTAACTTTTGTCTTTACTTTATTTTTCCAATTCATGGTCATCTTTTATTCAAACACCATCTCTTTCAACTTTTTCTGGGTTTACTTCTACTTTTTTACCAACCCGCTGGTCGTTTAGTTCTGACACTCTCTGTAAATGCCTCGGTCACAAGGACACCCCCTCAGTCTTGGCTTTCCCACTCTTTAACATTATTTTCCTTCTTCTGTAATAAATCTTTTCCTCCAAGTTTTTCGTAAGTTTGCCTTTGGTTTTTTTTTAACATCCCGCCATTCACAGGGCTTTTCTGATATAATACCCCGGTCACTACAAACTACTTGCCCTTATCATTTCTACAATTTTCGCCTCTCTTTATATTCTTACGTCAAAACCAATGTTGAGTGATGAAATTTGGCCAAATCTCTAGAGAATCTAACCCTTCTTCTGAATCTTCCCTTTTACGATGGGTCCTTATTTCAATCTTGAGTTAATTAATCGGTGATTATATTTGTGGAGTTTTCCTGAATGAAATCTCTGTCCTTTTGTTAATTTGTTTATTATAACGTTTTCGGGCCCGGCCAAGTCCGTCTTCAGTAAGAAGTGATGAGACCCTCCGCCTTACGAGAGATCAGGGAGTGATGCTGAAGTCTACAGTAGCTTCATCATCATTCATTTTTTGTGTTTCGTCATTTTGTCGAAGTCTATGTCAGCTTCATCATCTCTTTATAAAAATTGATACTTAAATCAATCATTGTTTATATTTTTCATCATATCGTCGAAGTCGTCTATGCAGCTTCATCTTTTGATAAAATTTTTTAAAAATCAGTACTTGTGAATGAATCGTTATTTTACTTTTCATCATCATGTCAAAGCCTACAGTAGCTTCACCATCAATTATATTTTTATGTTTCGTCATGTTGTCGAAATCTACATCAACTTCATCATTTTTTGAAATGACACTTGTAACATTTCTTAAATCAATCATTATTTTAATTCTTCATCATACCGTCGAAGTCTATAGTACCTTCATCTTTTGATGAAAATTGACACTTGTTTGCCTTTCATAAATGAATTATTATTTTTATTTTTCATCATAATGTCAAAGACTACAGTAGCTTCATCATTAATCATTTTTTTATGTTTCGTCATATGTATTGTCGAAGTCTACATCAACTTCATCGTCTTTCATTAAAAATTGACACTTGTGACATTTATATCAATTGTTATTTTTATTTTTCATCATTATGTCGAAGTCTGTAGTAGCTTCATTGTCTCTTAATAAAAAATTGACGCTCGTGATATTTCTTAAATCAATAACTGTTTTTATTTTTCATCATATCGTCGAAATCTATAGTACCTTCATCTTTTGTTAAAAATTGACACGTGTTTCCTTGCGTAAATGAATAGTTTTTAAGTTTCATAATGTCAAAGTTTACAGTAGTTTCTTCATTACATAATCATTTTTTAATGTTTCATCGTATTGTCGAAGTCTGCATCAGCTTCATCATCTTTTATTATTATTATTTTTATTTTTCATCATTACGTCGAAGTCTATAGTAGCTTCATTATCTCTTGATAAAAGAAATTACATTTGCATTATTTTTGAATCAATCATTATTTGAAATTTTCATCATGCTGCAGTAGCTTCATCTCTTTATAAAATTTGACACTTGTTTCCTTTTGTAAATGAATCACCATTTTTATTTCTCATCGTAATGCCGAAGTCTATACCATTTCTTGATAAAAATTGACACCAGTGTCAGTCAACTCTTAAATAAATCATTTTTCATCATACTGTCGAAGTCTACAGTAGCTTCATCTTTTGATAAAATTTGACACTTCTTTCCTTTCGTAAATTAATCATTATTTTTATAACGTCGAAGTCTGCAGTCTTTTCATAAAGAATGACGCTTGTGACAATTCTTAAAGCAACCATTAGACGTTTTTTGGCGTTGCAATATTTTCCCAAAATGGGAAACGCTAGAATGTAAATATTTCGAATACAATTGCAACTATTGTCAAATTCCTGTCGAGTTTCTTTTATCGTATGATTGTAAATTAAATCGGGCAAATTATCCACTAAATAACATCACCGGGATGAATTGTCGAGCATGTAGCAAAGAAACATTTAAAATTGATGTTGCCCAAGCCACTTTTTCTTTGCAAACTATCCTCCCAAGAATGTTTCAAACTTTAGTTTCAAACATGTTCAAATAATTTCAAATATGACGTCATTGTTTGAACGCGAAAATTACAATGTTTGAAAATATTGCAAAATAGTAACGCCAAAAAATGACTATTATTTTTATTTTTCATCGTACCGTCGAAATCTAGAATAGCTTCATCTTTCGATAAAAATTGACGCTTATGACATTTCGTAAACGAAGCTTTATTTTAATTTTTCATTATAATGTCGAAGTCTACAGTAGCTTCAACATTTTTTGAAAAAAATCGTCACTTGCGATATTTCGGAAATTAATCATTAATTTTATGTTTCACCGTATTGTCAAAGTCCACACCAGCTTCGCCATCTTTTGATAAAAAATAAAAATTGACACTCGTGACCATGGCCAGCAACATTAACATTCACTGACGTGTATGTATGGCCGTGTCAATTCGCCTAAAAATCGGTTCCGGAAAGCATGCCGTGGAGTACTCCCCTCAGCGCTCTCTATTAAAGATACTACAGAACTACTGACAGTAACTTAATGGCAACTGCAATTACTTAAAAACTCACAAGAGGCGCTGAGTGGAGTACCGTCAAAATTTTTAAAAGTCGAATTGAAACGGCCATACATACACGTCAGTGAATGTTAATGGAGTTGGCCATGTCGTGACGTTCGTAAATCAATCATTTAGGAATTTTTCATAGTATTTACAGTGGCTCCATCTCTTGGTACAAATCAGAATTAAAGTGACTACCTTCCTACGGAAACTAACTTTTGCAACTGCATGATGATGCATGAAAGACAAATTTCCAATGGGTAAAAGGTGACGAAACTCTTACTGTCGGTTTTGAGGATAAGTTCAAAACTAAAAATAATATGCTCCCCCATTAAAACTAAGTACCTCAAGTTCAGAGCAATGCAAGTGGTTCCCCCAAAAAATTGAGGAACACGTACTTACTTGTTTTGTATTGCCTTAGAGTCCTTGTTTCTGTGCTGGGTTTAATCGAGGGGGAATGGAATTTATTAATTTTCGAATCGGTTCATTTATCGAGTGGTAGGTATTTCACACAGGTGAACAGGGGGGAGGAAACAGTGACGCCTTTTAATATGGGTGTGGACTCGAGCCAGCTGCAAAATGAAACGCTCTAATGAAATTGTCCGTGCCCAGTCGTGTCACACAAGATTTAACAACGGAGTTAACACCGGAGATAAGCCGAGGAATCATTGTTATAAAACACAGGGGAAGCCAAGAGGAACGGCGAACAAATTCTTGCACACATAAACACCTTAGCACCAGCAACAAATACAAACCTTTTTTTTTTAATTCTTTCTTTGACCTCAAAAATAATTATTTCGTTTTGCATAAAATACTAGAAAGAATGAGGTGGGCCAAAAACTCTTGTTTAACACTGGAATGATTGGGATTCTATCTTCTATTAGACAATCAGTTTTTGGGGGTCTTCATTAAATTGCAATAATAAACCTTCTTTCAGTATTACGATATTTATTAAATATGTATGTTTCGACGTTAACAAGGAGGCATCTGGTATCAGAGGCATAAATTAAGTGCTAATTATGACTTCAAAGGCGAATTCAAAGTTTCGTGTAAATCGATCGCGAATTCCCGAGGAACCTCCGAAGCTCGCAAGCTCGCCCCAGTTTTGTACCCGTGCAATTAATTTTAAACGTTGAATATTGTTTATACGGACGATCACGACAAAGGCCGTCACATTCAGTCGTTTTGCCGCTAAATTGAGTTTTTCGGGCGCGTTGAATTGGACGTAAACAAGAAGGTCGAGGGAATGGGGCTCAAAATCCCAATCGATTTTTTTTTGTCCTCTAAGATTAAGGGCAGCTTTCTAAGGCGTGCTAAAAAGATATTTTAGGGATCGAAAGGGAAAGGAAAAACGTGGAAGATCACATCAGGAAAGGAAATTAATAATAAATAATGAAGAGGTCATTTAGGAAATCTGTTCATTTTTAATTGTTACAAAAGTTTGTAACAATTCTATTGCTGTTTTTAAAATAAATTGCTAGTAAACTGAATGAGTTAGTTATATTAAAAAAACAGATAATTATGAAGCTATAGGTGTTCCTTCCCGAGCTAAACTAACACAGAAATTAGTTTTACACTTCTGACGAACAACACGTATCGTCTATCGGAATTATCGAAAACTACTGGTTACATTATTTTTAATAAAGTTAATTAGTCGGTCGCAAAATTACAACAACAAAAAATTGTTGGATTTTTTTCCCAACTCCACTCAAATAGGAATTCACATAGGAATTTGATTTGCTTTTACTTTCAACTTGCTGCCTACATGTTCCTCGTTCCTCGGTTGTTGCAGAAAGAGATTCGCAAGTCCCCGCTAAATATGCAACGTTTATAAATCTCATTAATAGCGCCTGCATAACAAACTGTAACCGGAGACTGCGAACGCAATGCAGACACATAAAACGAGACTCATATTTTATAATCGCCGAATCAATAACGAGCGCGACAAGAAGCCGCATTCCAGAAAACAGCAAGTTTTATGCCCGTCGGGACAGGAAGGGAAAAACAGGGAATACTTACTCCCTCACCAGCATGAAGGTTATTGGCTTCGGTAGTCGGTCCATTTGGAATGCCGGCGCGATGCTATGGACAAAACGGCATGTTTATGAGTAACCGGTTATAAACCCGCGGTTTTAGGGCCCTTTTTGTCGGGCCTCGCCGCAATGACCTCTCTCTCTTTCTCAGGAATGACAGTAAAAAAAAGTGGTGCCCCCTTCGCCCCAACAATCAGATACGATCCAAATTTCTCCGTAAATTGAGTTATTAAGATACGCTAATTTATTACGTTAGAACGTAATTAGGTTATCTTGATAGCGGCGCGTTGTTTAACCGCCGCCCTTTATATAAAGAATGCGTTAATTAATATAAAATATTCACCTGGAATTTAACGTGCACTTTATTACTTGAATTCATTTGAACGCTTAAAGTCACTAAAGATTTTTTTTAATAGCACCGCTGAAAGGAATTTTGTGAACCCCATTTTGCAAGGGAGTACGTCGCAAAGGAAGAAGAATCTCTTCCAAAAACAAGAATGACATGTAACTTTTTACAATGAGGGTTTCCTGTTTCGCGCATTACCAGATGAAATGCGTTATGTGTTTCTTTGGCACTCGTCCTAATTTCCATTGGAACAAACCCTAATGTATAGTTATTGCTTTCGCGTATTATATCTGCGTGGGAGGAACAAAGTCTAGCTTTGCTTTTATGTATGTCATCGAGTCTTCTTCTGTTCAAATAACAATTAAATAGAATGACATGGTGAAATGTTTAAAAAAGTGCCAATCGATTCTTTTGGAAAAAGACGTACTTACGTACTTGCTACGTTAGTGAACCATTATTTTTCTATTTTTAAAGGAGCTTGCGGAAGCCCTTCATTCAATCTCCAAACAAACTTTCAGGCCTAGTTGTATGTACAATCCTTAAATCCTTAACAATTGTTGGAATAATCGTGGTTAAGGATTTAAACTTAAACAGGCATCTTGTACAACTGGGCCTAATTGTAAGTGTTTTCATTTTTTGGGGAAAAAAAGGATATAATTTAGTGAACCATTTATTTGTTTTCAAATACCAGGTAGCAGTTTTCAAATAACAGGTTGCTACGTTTCAAATTTCTCGCCAAAGAAAACGCGGAATCTAGACGATATCTAACTCGCTTTCGATAGTTGGCAAGCCTGCACCCCTTCTTTGCTTCTTCGAAGTTTGTTGGTGGATGACGCACCACGTTTCGTATCCTAGCAACCTTCGCCTGCCACAATTTCGCCTCGCTGAGGTCCTTTCTTGTTCGAAGTGTGTTACAAGTCAGACGCTTTTACGTTCATAATAAAATTATCGGAGTTCTTGCTCTTTGGGAGGAGTAATTCATTTGCGGCTGTGCCGGAAGATTTCGTGACAATCGAACACATTTGGGTATAATTTTAACTCCAATTCCAAGCCTGGGAACTTATTAACCCCCAGGTAATGTAAAAAGTGCAATGGCGTGTATCAAAATGGCTGCTAACGAAACCTTTTCCCTTTACATTAGAGATGGGCGACTTTGTCGCTGTTACTCGCTGGTCGCTGGAACTACCGGCGACTTGTGTAACATAAAACCAGCGACCGGTGACTAAAGAAAACTGTATTGGTGCTTCTACTTTCCTGGTTACTTACTTGACGCTCGTATAGGCGATCGCCGCGCCGGTGCTACGTCGTCGTTAGGCTTATGAAAGCTGATCACTTCTTTATTGAGAGCAGATTATTGTGTTGTTTCCGACAAGGGTATTAGTTGTTACTCTTATTTATTTGCAGTATCACCGAAATATTGCTGGTGTCAAGCAAATATCAGTCTAGTTTTCCGTAATCAGTTATTACAATGCGAACGCATTGACTACGTGATATGCGCAGCACCAGTGATATCGGTCGCCGTTAAAAGTAACCGTGATTTTGAAATAACCGTCGCTGAATCACCGGTGATCAAAAAATAACTGATACGCCCATCCCTACTTTACATTCAGGCTTTTCTGTTTGGGCGCAGTTTTCTGGCGCAGGCTTTTAGTCCAGGCTTCTAGGCCTAGTTCTCCGGCGGCGCTTCTGCCCTGTGAATGTACCGTATCCCGATCGTGAAAACCTAATCAGCCATCTGGACGATCCCAGCGGATCCAGTTTGAACCAGATTGTCGACGCTACCCGCGAATGACAGAGGGCGTCGTAACTACCCACCTGCCACCGCACATCGGTTGGTAACGTTGACCCTGACGCATGACTGGACGCGCTGTCAAAAGGTTAGGTACTCCAACTTTAATTTAATCTGATTCTGCGGTTCGATCGGTTTATATTTTATTCATTTCTCGTGAATAGTTGAATCGCGAGGAAGAATTTCGAATTACGTGTTGCGCTGCGTGTACCGTAGTTAATTTTAGCATAAATTAAGCAGCCACTTGTAATTGTGTAAAGTGTTTGCTTTGAATTGTTTAATAAAACCTCAGTTGTGTTAACATTAACTTCGAATTTAATTTCTACGTTCACGCACACCAGTGAGTAAAGTCTCGCCTCTATTTATTGTTCATTTATTGCTGCCCGATTTGGTCGATTGGAGACGTCGACTGGTCGATTACGTTATTAGCTGAAAAGCAGTCTTCTGGCGCCCTTTAATAATTTTTACCAGCTTAATTAACCCGCCCCATTCTTCACCGTTGCTAGTCCGGGGAACAGCTGATACGTTTAGTCAGCAGAAGCTTGTCATCTGTCAGTGGTAAGTAAGAGGCAAGTCAAAGTAAATTAAATTTAAATTTGGTGACAAGGTAGCAGTATGTAGATAACAGATAGTAGTTTTTATCTATTATTGAAAACTACTATCTATTTTTATCTATTATTTTGTTATGTACAACCCTTTTTTCCTTTTTTAAATTTCTTTCAAATTTGGTTCCTTGGAATATTAAAAAACTGTCATTTCTTTCTATCCCAGTCTCTTTCTCTCTTAAGTCCTCTACGTAGCACTTTTATCTTTTGTTTTTTCTTCTTCTTTTTCTCTGTCGTTCTTCAACAATTTATTTCTTCCTTGGTCTTTCTAAGTGTTTTATTTTGTGTTATACTGGTATTTATTCAGATCGTCTTTTATTTTTATTTTATTTTTTACTGTCGAAGATTGTTGTCAAAAATCAATTTATTTTTGCTACGTTTATTGCTTTCGTCCTTTGTTTGTTTTTTCCATTTGTTTTTAATTAACGGGAGATCAATCGTTTTCTGTGTTATAGAATTTGTCATCAAATTTAAAATTCAATTGACTTGCCTCTCACTTACCTTGACCGATGACAAGATCTACTGATTAAACGTATCAGCTGTTCCCCTCGCCTAGCAAACAGGGAGATGGAGGTGAGTTCAATTACGATGGTAAAAATTATTAAAGGGCGCCAGGAGTCTCTACTTTACAGCCAAACGTAATCGATCAGTCGACGTCTCCAATCGAGCAAATCGGGCAGAGAAATCAAAAGCGAACAGAGGCGAGACTTTACTCACTGATGTGTGAACGTGGAAATCAAACTCGAAATTAAAGTTGACAACATTACAATTTATTTGCGGTTCCAACTTCGTACAAATGCAGGTTACTACATGAGTTTACCGAACTAGGCTAGGTTCGTCTAAAGTTGACAATCTCAGGTTTACTTAAATCAACAACAATAATTTAATAGTGCACTGTCTGCATTTGATTCGCTCTCCACATTAACTAATAAGCATGCGGTATTATCGGAACGATATATGACTTATGATTTGGTATTAAATGCAACGATAATGGCCGATTTCTTCACCATGTTTAACCTAAGGTTAATTTATCTGACAGTTAGAATGTGACGTACAGTTGGCCGTACACATACTGTATGTCACATTCTAACTGACAGATAAATTTAACCTCAAGATAAGGCGATGAAGAAATCGGGCATAAGACTCACGAATTTGTTTCTGTCAGTCAGGGAAACGTCAAACGAATTTGCTGATCACCTCGCCATCTATGGTTCCTGACCTGCGTTGTTGATCCGGGATGAACCGGCGGTTTCCAACAGCTAATATGGCCGGTCAAACGGCCGCAGCCGAGAACGATTCCCAGAAAGCACAGCGATGCGTAAAGCGTGAGTTGGGAGTAGGGCTACCACACGAGATTATAACCCAGTCGCAGAGCCAATTGCGAATGCATCCGTAACATCCAATAACAGGAGAAAAGAAAAGCCTGAATGTAAAGGAAACAATTTCGTTAGCATCCATCGTTAGCGTTAGTTTCATTAGCGTCCTCCATTAGATTCAATATACATTACCTGAGAGCTAATGAGTTCCCAGGCTTGGAATTGGAGTTAAAATTATCCCCAAATGTGTTCGATGGTGTCACTAAACGTTCCGGCACAGCCGCTAATGAATTACTTCTCCCAAAGAGCAAGAATTCCGATAACTTACAATACACGTAAAACACGTCAGGATTGCACCACGCTACGAACACGAGAGAGCCGATCAAGGCGAAATTGTAGATGGTGGTGGTTGCTAATCCGACAAATCCGAAAACTGTCACGTGGTGTGTCTCCTCCAATAAACTTCGAGAAAGCAAAGGGGGGGATACAGGCTTGCCAACTGTGTCGAAGGCGGGTCAGATAACGTCTGGATTCCGCGTTTTCTTGGCGGGAAAATTGAAACGTAACAAATTCAGTTGTTTTTGTTTCTTTTTTGCTCTAGTCTTTCTATCTTTAAAATGCTAAATATTTTCTATTTTTCAAAATCAATTGATGATGAGTGTAAATGTTTTACAATGTAATAAATATTGATTTGATTTAATTTCCACGAGCAACTGTTTATTCTTAAAAGTAGAAATTTCAACTTTTTTTCTCTTATTTATACCATTGTTTTTATTTCTAGTTAACTTATTCTCGAAAGTCGGTCGTTTTTTGTTTTTGGATGATACTAATAATGTTTCTGATTATTATTAAATAAAGATTCCTCGTCATGAAAATCGACCAACTTTTTGTTGCCGTCCGTTTTTATTTTCTGTTTTTTTGAAGCTCTTTTATTTTAATTTCTACGAGTACCTAACTGTTTATGTTAAAGTCGACCGTCATTTGTTTTCGATTAGTTTCTGTTTTTCAATTTATTTTACACAGTTGAGATTTATCGTTATTAAATTATTTTTTTTTCTCTGATCAAAGTAGTAAAAGAAATTTTAACTTTTTTTTTTTTTTAGTTACGCCTTTGTTTTTATTTCTAGCTAACTTATTCTTGAAAGTCGATCGTCTTTTGTTTTTCAACAGTTGCTATTTTTCTGATTATTAAAAAAAACATTTTCTAACGTAGAAAACTTTTATAGTCAGTTTTTATTTTTGTTTTTTTTTTCAAGCTCTTGATTTATTTCTCTATTTTAATTTTTGTGTAACTGTTTATCCTTGAAAAGTCGACTGTTTTTTGTGTTCCATTGATTCCTATTCTTCAATTTATTTTAACCCAGTTGAAATTTATTATTATTATTAAAACGAAATCTTTTTCCAATTTTTCTTGTCTCGTGGAGTTGTTTTTTTTTTCTTCTTATGATTGAAGCGCAGTAATCGAAATTTTAACTTTTTTTTTCTTTATTTAGCCTTTGTTTTTATTTTTGGCTAACTTAACAATTAATCAATTTCTGTTCCAAATCGTTTGATCAATGTATTGCGACTTGCGTTTACATTATTTCCATGACAACGGGCGCACTTTTCACATCCTACTTACAAGTGGGACGTGAAAAGTGCGTCCGTTGTCATGGAAATAATGTAAACCGAAGATATTTTGAAACAGACGAGCGAGACGCAAAACATGTTAAAAATCGTGAGTGAGAAAGATACGATTACACGCCCAGGACGCTTTCGGAGCTACAATTTGTGAACGCAACCCTAGAGTTATTATCTGAGCTTGCACTAGTTCCACCTGTTGGTGCGATCTAGAACTTATAGTTAGTGTTTCTGAAACAAAATTTCAAAGCTCATTTTTTTGGGGAAAAAGTACTTGGCAATGGTTTCATCTCATGATAAAAATCAGCATTTACTGTTTCGCTCATAGATTTTTTGTCATGGTTACGCACACTGTTCGTTGGTCCATTGGTCCTCGCATTGCGTATTAGTTCAACGAAAATTGATATTTACAGAGGTGTTTGTTAAAGTATTACTAATTTAGGTAATCAGTTACTATTAAGGTTAGATGGTATTTATTACAATTTATTTTAGTCTTCAAGTTGAAATCCCTGAAAATACAATGATCCTAAGATTAAGTTTATTTGTGTGCTCAGAACTTACTTGATTTGCATCCGTTAATTACAACCGCCGCATCTTTACTTTGATGCGCGAAGTAGGACGTATTGCAGCGGCCTCAAGGCGGAGCCTTGAGGCACTTGGAGCGTTGATTTATTCTGCGCAATGCATTCTGATTGTGTAAATTCGCCGGTTTTATTGCGAAATGAAAACTTACCCACACTCAAAGTGGGTTTCTTGTTTGTCTCGAGTTTTTACGGCCACATAAAAAGATTCGCGCGCGCTGGGATCCTCGTTCACGGGAAACGCAATTAAATGGCATCAGAAGTGCTGACTTTGTGTGTGCATTTAGCTCGTTTGCGTTGTAATTATGATAACAAGTTTGCTGGCGTGTAGCCGTCAAAGCTATGAAGAGACAGACCCAGACGAAAAGTGTAGTAACCTGAAGCAGAACGGCGCCAGATATATCGATTGATATAGCTCGCGTTGTTTCACTGGCAGAGAATCCAAGGATATTTTTTTGCTTGGAAAATTAAACTCCTGGACAAAATTAATGCATCGGATTTTATGTAGTTGGCCTAGGATATCCTCTGACACTACTGATAAACAATTGCAATTGTTTGACAGATTTAAAGTAACATTTTGTAATTCGCTGTCTAAAGTGCTTTGTAAAAGGCAATAAATTCAGTTTTGCTAGAGATTTTTTTTTAAAATTTAATGTCATTAAGTGAATGAAACACCTAGTGCACTTAGAGCAGAAGAAATGAATCAATCGTTCATGCAACTTAAGAGAAGATGAAGCTGTTACGTTTCAAAAATATCTTACGAAATTGAGAATTTCGGCTAATTTAGAGTTTACTGTGGCAACCCTGACCCCCCAAGCATTGCGGCGCAGGCTCGAAATTATTGATCGCCAGAATCGACTCCTTGTATGGGCACGTGGGGAAATTAACGATTGCCATTGGTCGGCACTGACCTCCTTTGCGATTACTCCGCGTCAAGCGTTTCGTTTTGTTGCACGGCGTTACTTTTCGCCTGGTTGTGCTGGTATACATATCGTGTTGAAGTCAGAACTTCACCAGACGCAGACGCACCGCCAACGTTTAGGGAAAGCTTCTTTTACCCTGTCCAAGCATGGCCTTCATTAAAACCCAGATAAATTTTAAGTAAACGGCTGACGCCATTTTGATTTCTAATTGCGTGATTCTTCCTTAATTCAGACTTTTATTGTCATACACGCTGCTAGGTGTACATCTTCCTGTACGATTTGCTCCCGGCAGGGGGGTTACCCTGCTTACTAAAGCGTGGATCCAACGGCTTCGGCCGTAGGTGACCATTGTAGGTAGACGTATGATAGAGTTCCTATGGGTGTGACGAGCCCACCGTCCCGAGTTGGCGTACCAACGCCTGGGTCGCACGTAACCTAATCTGTAGGACTCGGCCGACTTGTTCGGTCGTGGCCGAACTTCCCACCAGTGAAGCAAACTGGTACCGTGGGGACCGGTTAGCCCGGAGGGTACCCTCCCCTCCTCTGGAGTGGAGCGAGCAGAGGGGACCTCCACCACCACCGGTCGACTGGGTTGGACTCACGGGGGTAGTGGTTGATGGCCCGCATGCTAGGGTTAGGGATGATGCCCACCCCATCCCGACGTGTGAACTGCGGATCTTAGTTCCGGCACTAGCCTGGATAGCTAGTAGAGATTAGATAGGTCTCCCTTCACCAGAAGGGGCGAGGGGCGTGCAACCCCGAACCAGTCTGGTAGCAGGACGACACTTTATAGTGTCAGCCACCGAAAGGTGGGCTACCCTGCGCGTTGATTGAGCGTATCTCAATCCGATGGCTCTGGTCGGGGCCCGAGACGGATAAGGGCTAATAGCTCAGGTACCGCTCGTAGCGATTCAGGGTAGATTAGGGGGCACTGTCTGTCTGTACGATTTGCTATCCTCATATGTGAAATACCCCTTTCGCCTTTTCGCGTCTTATTACGGAAAACTGTAATATAACAAATTAAATTTTAATTTATCTCACTAGGTGGTGAGAAATTTGCAATTTTTCTTCTGTTACTAAACAAGGAGGGGGGGGCTCCTGCATAATTTTCTCTAAAAATCATTAGTTAACCGGCAATTCCCGTTAACCACTTCAGAGAGCTATGCAAATTCGCATTTGAAATGTAAATTAGACATTTTGCGCTTGACAAATTTGTTTTGTGCGGTGTGCAGTTACGTAGTAGCCCCAGTGAATGACCAGGACCCATTATTCATCGTCGCTGTAGAGGATAAACGATTATGCGCGGGGGTGTACACGATGAATTAATTCCTTCGGCAGGCTTTTGGGATTCTTTTATTCTCGAAGGTAAACACGACGGGAAATTCGTTGGTAAAAAAAATTAATTTTTTGGGCGTTCCTTTTAAGCAAATATTTGCAGCAATAAAATTGTTAATGTTATGGCGTTTTTTAATCGAATTTTCAAGGCTGAAAAAGCTGTTTCGAAGCTTCTTAAAAGTTGTTCCTCAAGTACAATTTTGTTGGGACAATTTTCCTTAGTGTTGGTCAAGATTGATTCATAATTAGTCAAAATAATGTCCAACACGACTTTAATGGTGGTTTTCACAAACCGATAGTGTAAGTCGCAAAGTGCGTAACTCCATTTTTTCTAAAAGATTTTTTATGGCACCATCTAGGAATATAATAGCATATCTATAGTCTGATAAATACCTAAGTCACCGTTTTGCAACAGAAACTGGCACAGAAAAATACCTATCTCCAAGTTTCAAATTGTTGACAGACAAAATACGTTTGTTTTTTAGCTCTCCTGTAAAATTTTCCTAAATGGAATTACTCACGTTGCGATTTACAGTATCGAAACGTTACTTAAATTTAATCAAGCGTTAAAAGTAAACGTCGCTATGATTATTCTTAACCATTGATTAAGTTTAATTGGCTTTTATGAAACCCAGCATAAGATAGTCAAAGTGATAATTGATGAATTAGTATGTACAGTCACGCGCAACTAAAATGCACTTAAACTTCACCCTTATTAAGACTTTGTGATACAATACTCACAGAATTCTCAGTTTATAGCACTTGTTACAGTTTATTTTCGATCGTGTGCGAGCACACCCTGTTTAATGCATATTTCAACGATTCGAGCTAATTTTAACCCGTTTTGTTCTGTTTCCCCATTAGGCGTAGGAATGTGCCATTCCACGCCTACGCAATTCACCCAAAATTCTCTTCTTAAAATATTTTCGCTAAAAATTTCAGACCAGCCGAATAAGTACATATTATAATAATTAACCCCATCCTTGCTTTGTGTCGAGTTTGTGTCTACGCAATTTTTAATTGTCCAATTTACATGGTCCTATTTTGCGACGCGTGTAGTAGCGGATGAACGAGTTCAAGCTTTAGGAATGTGGTTGAAGCCGGAAATTGTTGCAGATGCTAGTAACCTTTACCCTTTATCTTGACTGGTTTCCGCTAACGACTTAAAATCTGCCATTGGCACATTCGAATATCTCTCTCTCTTTAGTTGTTTTTTTTTCTTTTCCACCGGTCGGGGAAGCGTCATTGTTTGACTGTCATGAGCTGCATGTGCCTTTCGTGGAAAATTTAGTGTCGTGTTCGCTTCATCGAGGAGGTGAAAGTGGGTGGTACGGCTTTATGCCGAATTTCTTTAGCTCATTTGGGAGCGGGAAAGCCGCATTTCCTCTGCGGTTTGTGTCAGCCTAGCCTTGCGACTAGGTAAGCTTTGCACGATGTTACTCTCTCGACCTGGCTCTGACGTTCGTCTTTCTCTTCCTTCGTTTATAGGCTTCTGCTACTGGTCACGGTTTTGACCATTCTTCTGTTACTGGTCTCAGTTAGGGCCAACCTTCTATTGCCGATCTTGGATTGGATCAAGCTCTGGTATCTCGTGGCAAATTGCGACTGCAAAGCGACGCATCCATCCGGGAAAAAGCCAATGTCCACGGAAACGCCCCATAGACGGACGTAACGACGCTACTTAAGCAGGTCATATTTTTTTAGTGTCTGTTGAAATTTTCGGTTCTCGGTGGATTGTATGTAGCCGCATCTGTGCATGTAGTTCGCGTACGCTCGCGAAATTAAATCCGTTTCGGAGGAATTCTCCGGCTATTGCGTGTCAAGCGCACAACGCGGTTTCTTTGCCGCTAGAATAGGCAATTATTATTTGGTGTCATTTTAATTAGCTTTGTAGCAATTTCGGATCCGAAAAATTAGGTATTACCGTATTATGTTTATGGCCTAATTGTTTATTTGAATTGTTCGACCTGCGTTGATTTTATTTTATTCGTTTTGTGTGTACATTAATAAAATTGTTTCATGCTTTGGACGTAACGTGTTTTCTTAATTTTTCACGCGTTTCCTTTTTACAAAAAAATTAAGTGGCGCCTGTTTTTGGTTTGGCCTTCGCGTTTTGGTTAGAGAACCCCCCCCCCCCGTCCCACTTCAGCTGGCTGGCAACATTGGAGTAAAGTTTCGCTCCAATGTAAAAGTTCTGCCTATCTGCACAGGTAGGTAGCACACTTAAGTTGCGCATGACTGAACATCCAAAGGCCAATGCAACTAATGTGATTGTCATTGAAGAAAGATACGAACCATAATTTTTAACTGACTGAATCAGAAGATTCAAAAAAATGATTAAAAAATTTGTGGTTTTTTTTTCATTAATTTCAACACGGGTCTAGATAAGAGGAGCCAACAATATAAAAATAGTTCTTGAGAAAAATTGAAGGAAAAGCACGGATAGATAAAATCAGAAATAAAGTCGATGGAAAGCAATTAAATATTGAACCAATCGAAATACGCCTGCAGAACAAATAACGAGTGTTCAATTGAAAAGTTCATCAAGTTGGTTTTGATTTTTTTATTTAAGAAGATAGAGCGAAAAAGGGATGACCTCCTAAATCGATTGACGTTTATTGGATGACAGGTGTCAAACAGTTGTAGTGTTTTGCTTATAACCAGACCGAGGGGACTTCGTGGGATTGTACTGTGAATGATCTCATTAGAGCACAAAACCTGTACAAAATACGGAAACAACAGCCAGTGGCGGATGTCGCCTGGCGCTCGCTAACTGAAATAAAGTAAATATTCACACGTAACTTTACGTACGATCGAGCTCGCGCCGCATCTGAGTAGGCGTTTAGACTTTGGACCCCACGACTATCCCGCCGCTTGCTTATAACACATTTTCGTTTGTTGCATTATTGCAGAATATCTTCATCTCGTAGGTATTAATGCATGAGGTAAAAACAAGAGTGCACGTTAGTGCAGCAAACACAATTGCTTAACATCAAGTGGCATTTCGCGTTTAATAATTCAAGACTTACTTCTCAATGTCATGAAAAATTCAAAGGCTACTTGATACGTACGTTTAATGACGTCGAAAGAGAACTGGCTCATGAGATAGATATTTGAAGCTAACTAAGTAAAAGGAAAAAAAAGGCAAGGCTGAAAGAGACATGGAAAGAAGAAGCAGAAAAAAGGAGATTGGGGTGGCAGGTAAAAGACGCTAGCCAATCGTTTTCTCCTCTTTGTTTTTATCGGCCCTTCTTCCTTCCTTTTTAACCTTCCTTTTTTCCTTGTCACACAACTGTGTGTTCCTTTTCATTCTCATTCTATTGTGATTTCAATTCTTTAACTTTTCTATTTCTTTTCCATTTCTTCCTATTTTATGCAAGTCTCATACCACTCCTGTTCTAGCTATCTTCTTCACTTTGGCCTCTCTTCCTTTATCTTCCTTATCCCACTTCTCTAACTTCAGAAGCTTCCCTTACAGGTCTGCTCCCTTTTTTTTATACATACATCCAGTGCTTCTCAAACATTTTTTTTTTGTTGTAAGAAGTAAGCGTTGTTTTTTCCGGAGTTGTTAAACTCCTGGAGAAAATTAACGCATCGCATTTTATGTAGTTGACCTAGGATATCCTCTATCACTACTGATAAACAATAAATTGCAATTGTTTGACAGATTTAAAGTAACATTTTGCAATTGGTTCTTAATAAGACATTTAACGCTGTCTAAAGTGATTTATAAAAGGCGATAAATTCAGTTTTACTGGTGATTTTTTTTTAATTCAATGTCATTAAGTGAAAAAAACATTTTGCCCAGTACACTTACAGCAGAAGAAATGAATCAATCGTTTATGAAATACGTACAGTTGCGGACAGAAAATTTCGAATGTCACTGTCACTCATCTGACGTATATATACGTATAGGAATTTCTTAACTTTTACGTCAGTGGAATGACAGTGACATCCGAAATTTTCTGTCCGCAACTGTACGAAATAAGAGCAATTTTGAGAATTTCGGCTAATTTAGACTTTATTGTGGCAACCCTGACTCCCTATGCATTGCGGCGCAGGCTCGATACTATCGATCACCAGAATCGACTCCTTATATGGACATGTGGGAAAATTAACGATTGCTATTGGTCGGCACTGACTTCATTTGCGATTACCCCGCGTCAATTGTTTCGTGTTGTTGCACGGCGTTACTTTTCACCTAGTTGTGGATATTGTATGTGTGAACAATCGAGGTATTTGCTGGAAAATAACAGGAAAACTTATATCGACGTAGTCGGAATTTCACCAGACGTTCGCCAACATTCTTTTACTCTGTCCAAGCTTGGCTTTTCATTAAAACCAGGTAAATTTTCAGAAAACGGCTGACGCCATTTTGATTTCTAATTGCGCGATTTTTCCTTAATTCAAGCTTTTAGTGTCGTGCACGCTGCTCGTGTACTCTTCGTGAACACCTTTCTATACCATTTGGTAACCTCATATTTATGTGAAATAGCCTTTTCGCCCTTGGTTAATTAATCAGTCTCTGGAAGCAGTTACGAGGACCAGCCAGAAGAAGTTGGCTCCAGTCAACGTTTGACGAGCACACCAAACACTGAGTGACAAGCGACCTTCAACCTCCTGAACAAACTTTAGGTGCCGTGGATTTGTAAAGTTTTAATTTTATTTTGCTGCTTCGACGCGTCGCATTTTACCAAAGAGCGAATTTCGACTAATCTTGCGTTTAATTAAACAGACGCGTCACATTTTACTAAAGAGCGAATTTCGACTAATCTTGCGTTTAATTAAACAGACGCGTCGCATTTTACTAAAGAGCGAATTTTGATTGATCTTGCGTTTAATTAACCACCGCATTTTCATGTGTATTATAAGTAGCATGGTTTAGAATTTGACGCGTTTCGATGTGCATTTAGTTGAATTGTTTTAGTCAGAGTGCATTCGACGTCCGTTGTCGCCTATGTTTAATCAATGTGACGTTATGTAATTTCACTGTGCATTTTATTTTAATTAAAGTATTTGTTAATTTAGTTGTTATGTTTTGAACGAATATCTTCAGCGTACAAAAGTGAGTAAGATAAAGTCTCCTGGTTGTTGCGAATGATCACCTGCAAAACCGAGGCGGTTTGGGAACACTGCCAAAGATATTACGGATCAGCTAGGTACCTTGGTCACCCTGGCGCCTTTTTTTATCATCAATTAACCCACCCAACTAATTATAACATCGCGTAGGTGCTACGATTTAAGACTTGGAAAAAATAAAAGTTATAATGATGAATAAGTAATTTTGCTGATGCGTTAATTTTGTCCAGGAGTTTCTTAACCTTTACCCCATACATTCTTTTCTTGTATATTAATAGCGGTTACTTATTCGATTACACACTGTATGTATCAGTTAGGCAATAATAAATAATATTTCTCAAGGTGTTTACTTGTCAGTTTAATAAATTTCTCGAGGTACCTGCACAATGTGTCACAAAATTTCAGACGTATGCGTTTTCTCGGATAATAATCCGGAAGGTGTGTGCCCGCTTTTATTAGCTCATATTTTAGTGTGACTGCCAAGAAGAAAGATTTGGCTGAGCATCAGAGCTTAGAGCTTTAAATTATCCACGCATGGGTTCGTTCACTTCTCTCTTGTTGTCACGAATCGTCCAGGTTTCGAAATCTGAATCGTCCCGTGTATAAATAAATTTCGCAATGTAACTGGCTGACGCCGTAAAGGACAAAAAACTTGACAGAAACATAATTTTAATAGTTTTAATAATTGAAATAGTTGTTCAAAAAAAAAAATGAATTCCTCAACATTGGTGTAGGTTCAAGGAAAAAATGCTTGCAAGTCGCAACTCATATTTCAAAAATTATGAGTCTGGCAAACACCAAGGACTATTATTAACCAGTTAAAATTAATGGGATAGAATGCCAAGCCTTGAAGGAACGGCTCACTCACTCACACTTTAATCGAACGGGAGGCGAAAGCTCTCGCGTAAGCCCCCGCAAAGCTCCGACAACAAAGGACATAAAAATTAAAAAATTCTTCGTTAATCACGAAGCTCTTCGTTTGCTTATTGTGTGTAAGAGCAAAAGCTCAAAATTTCATACATGCAAATTACCAGTCAGTGGCGGCGCATTGTGCACGGGAACAAAGCGCTGCGCGCTGCTTATTTTAACTATTTTGTGCCGGGGATATTAATTGTCTTGGGAATGGAACGAATTTCGTTGAATTAATGTAATTGTCTACTTTGTGCTGGGATAAGCGACAATTGCGCCAAAAGTGAGAAAATACTGATAAAACGTAATTAGTAAGAGAATAATATATAACTTTCATTTCGGCCTGTGTTAGATAACACTTTTGCTTGTAAAAACGAGTTTTTTTGAATAATTTTTTTTGTTTCAGGAAGCCTATGCACCGGTGATTGTTGTGGGCCTGACATCGAGCTTGCCTTGCGTAAGCATGGCCAAAGGGACTTTGCCATACTTTTAAGGCATAATTCGAGAACTTTGCAAGGATTACTTACAACCATGGCGAACACGTTAGAAAGTAAGTGATTTTTCTTGCAAATAAACGTAACATAAAAGTCCGTTCAAAAAAGAGAACGGATATTCATGTAATTTCAGAAGAGATGAAGCACTGGCACTGACCAGATTTGATGTTAAAAAATGAAATAGATTAAAACCGCGACGCAATAATAAATTCCCCAATTTAACCGGGTAATTAGGGTTGAAAATAATCGCCGGGATGAATCCCGGAACCCCGACGCAGAAACTCGAATAAATTCACATTAAACATTGAAGTAGCAGTTTACGACAGTTTCAAGTCGGAATTAGTTTCGGAGTTCAGCAACGTTTAAATTAAATTTATTTACAGCACTTCGCAACTTGCGAAGAATGGATTTATAATAAATTTTAGGGCCGAGGGGAGTCCGCAGCACATCTATTATTTGGTTTGTTTATTACGTTGTCGGTTTTGTTACTTCGAATCCAACAAGTTTCAGAAAGTGTCTAACAGTTTTTAATTTAACTCTAGTTGTGAAGTTTGCTGACTTTCTTGACGAATTGTTCGATGACATGCTTGACAAAATGTTCATTTTTTTGTCGTTGTTGACTAGTTACAGATTTGATTGTTGAAATTGTTCAATGAAATTTTTAAATAAACAGCGACTAAAATTTTATCAAACATCCTGTCAGCTGTCGCGAAGTTTGCCTTGTCCTTTTGACAAGTTTGACAATCAGTTCGAAACTGTACTGCTCATGCGCTCTTGCTAAATACACAGCATTTTTAGTAAGAGCGCATGAGCAGTACAGTTCCGAACTGATTTAGTACTGTGTGGGAACAAAGCTAATATATACACGATTGACGATGCTGATGAAATTTAGTTTTGTGTTTTTGAAAGGGTGCAGATTAGATTGACAGAATGTTCGATGAGATACGGCGACGCAAACAAATTCTATCAAATATGTCGCCGTTTGTTTGCAACATATTTGACATTCAACGTTTTCTAAATAATCCCAACCCACTTCTATTTGATTTACAACAAGTTTTAGAAAATTTTGGTCGTCAAGTTTGCTGCTTTCTTTGATGACATGCTTGCTCAATTCTTTTTTGTTTCGTTTTTTAATGGGTGCAGATTTGATTGACGGATTGTTTGATGAGAAGGCACAGGCGACGCAAACAAAACATCTATCAAGCATGTCGCCATGTTTGCGGTGATATCTCGAGGACCTTCGGGCATCGTTTTCTAAATAATCTCGTACAGTTTTTAGGTGGAGGTTTTATATCAATCTGCGATGATGCAACTATAAATCAATCATCGTCCGTCAAGTTGTTATACATAAGCACAAAAATAAATGTTTTTAGTGTCGCATACAACTCTGTTAAGATTCAGCGTACGTAATTTAATAGATTTTTTTTTAGTGAAACAACCAGAGTGAATGACGGCATTCAGTTTTTTCTTAGCGTTCCTCAGCATGCATGCATGCATGTATGTATGCGTGTGCGTGACCGCGTTTTTCAAATGGGACGTTTTTGTTTTCAATTTAACCGTGAAATTATAGCCATACAGTTCGACTTCTTTAAATTAACAAATTAAGCGTGATGCTGCTCGTAGAACACACCAGGCGCGAGGAATTTAATAAGGATGTTTTACTTCAAGGATGAAGCCTTTAGAAAGAAGCCGACTGCACTTACGTCACCTATCAAATGAAATAAATATTCGTCATTGTTTTTAACTACACTTTGGTGATTGTCAAGGGCGTCATCGCTGGCAAATTCCTCAGTCTCTCATTTTTTGCTGAAATATTTTAAGCTCGAAGAATTATTATTGGCAGATCTAGAGATACACGAGATAAGTGTAAATAATCGAGTGGTGAACTGAGTCACGTGTATTCCTTGTACTGTAGGATCTACATAACAGTAGGAATCATCTGACAAACAACCACAGATAAGCACGTCCTGCAAAGTCATGATAAAATTACCTATTAGCAATATTTACACGATGACTATTGAGTTGCATGACATCTAGAATAACTTCCTAAGGTAATCGAAGTCGCCGTCGTCGTTATTTATGTGCCTGACTGAAGTGAATTTAATAATAGATGGTTTACAATAGAGAAAACGTATTAGTTACGTGACCACCCTGCACAAAACGAACTGTTTCTCATACACGAGAAATAGAAGCGGTTCTGCTTACGCACGTAAATATTTCTTGCTTTTATAAATACGTGGGTGTAGGTATGTGTACACTCGTGGCCAAGTAAATCGTTACGACTCGAAGGACGCATAACCCTTAGCCCAATGAATGGGATGCATATTTCGCCATACTGCTGCGGGTCAGGACTCAGGATAATCCCTATTTTATTCCAAAAATATTTCCTAAGTTCGTAGTTTTGATAAAATTTTGTAATTGCGGTATTTATTATATCAAAAGTCGAATTAATAATTATGTATTCATTCGAAGACTTTCCAATATTAATGTGAATCAATGAATGTCATTGTTCTTTCTGGACACGTCCAATCAAATGACCTACACATGCAAGTGACAACAACACCCGACGTTATTTTTAAAGGTGACTTTACCGGATGTCCCAATACAATGCATATCATCCATTGTATGATGAGACACCGGGCGAAAGTCCTAAAATTAATCCGCGTAATCTCCTCCTCCTCCTCCTCAAGAAGCTTTTGGCGTATGGGTGAGTCACCGTTTGCATTCGATTATAATTCGAAGCACATTTTGAGATGCCCTTGAATCGGAAAATGCACGGCATGCTCGAGATTTACTTGCGGTCAGATGAATGTTATCTAACAGATGTTTTCCTTCGCGTGCTCAATGCTCGACAAATTGGGATTTAAAGCGCGAAGCACTTAACGTATGCACACATGGTGACGACGTAATAAATAATTCGTGCTTGCGTCAAAATGATTATTGTCGCCTATCATGACTGCGGTCAACGAACACCACATGTTTAATATTTGTCTAAGACCCAGTGTTTCAGGGTCAAGTTTTTAAGCTGGAGCTCAAAATAGGAGGTAACGTGATACGTGTCGGGACGAAAATGTTATTTCACGAGTTACTTTGCGCATTAATATGCTCAAATGTGATTCTATCTCCTGTTATCGTAACGGAAAATCGAAAAAAATTAACATATAATAGTTGTTGCGTTCTTTCTCCTGAGTCTTAGCACGCATAATCCATTCGGTATCCCCCAATCAAGAGCTATTATTCTTTCTTTCATTTTTTGGTTTACCATAAAGCCTGAAGAATTAGAAATGCCAAAAAAGAAAACTCTGAGAAAAGAGTGGGCAACATATCAACTTATAGTTCGAAGTAATACTTCGTTTAATCCGAACTTAGAAGCAGCTATCAGGAGAGGTGTTGCATAATCGATCGCTTCTTTGTGTTTGAATAAAAAAAAATAAACTTTATTTGTATTGTGTTGGAACCACCAATAAATTATGTAAAATACTTATAGTAAAATCCAAAGTTGAATTTAATTTTCATTGCATTTAAAAATTAAAGGAGAAAACAGCCTGATGGGCCCAGTTACCCCTAGAAATTGGGGGCAACTGGACCATAAGGGTCTTGGTTTCATACAAACTATTGCTATTTGGATTGGGGTAAGTGGGCCTGTTGGCAAACCCCATAAAAAGGTTACATCTGTAAGGTCGGTCGAAATTACCAACATATTTTTTTTTAATATTATTAAAATGTGGTAACGCCTATACATAAATTTAAATAATCAAAACGCTCACCGTCTCCTTTGGCTACTGGGTACCGTTCGCTACCATCACCTCCCATTGACATGGTGCGTTCATGCAACAATAACATGTGTTTACAATCATTTGTAAGAGACAACAGTTATTTACTCACCGGGGACCCCAGTCCCCTGGCCCCAACGGTCTGCACCTGCTCAACCCCTTGGTCAATTCACAACTCAACCTAGTGCCTCTATCATCGCTCCTAATGATGTCCAACGTTGGGCCTTTATTATTATATCTGTTGCTCTTTCATAAACTATTCCTCTGAAATGTTATTTCCAGAAACGCAAGCCACATGCAGCACAGACAGCCTCAATGACATGCAAACATACTCTACGCTACGCCTTTGTCATCTCCGACTCGTGGATTCTCTACCACCAATCGATTCTTCCGCCAAAGTGACTTACACGACGCCCCTTCACACCCGGCACGTAGGGGTGGTGACAATTTAATAACCTTAGGGCTCCCAATCCGCTGCACCGGGTCCCTAAGGGGTCACCATGGGACCGTGAACAGTACGTCGTTCACTCTCGGTAGCGTTTTCCACCTTGTTAGTACGATTTCCCTTACGAAGTAACCACTAATCATGCAAGTGATATCACAATCCCTACGCCACCGTGGTTACCCCAGCCGATCTACTGACCAACGGTCAGGTGATGCAGCACCTGGGGAAATCGCTTCATTCATACACTTCTCTACATATCATGCATTAGCTACAATTAATAACTTAATTCTAGGCACCGCCTTCCTGCTTCTGCCAGCGTAGCGCACAATACTTTCCGAACACACCCTGTATACGCACGCCAGGAATATACTACACGCGCATATACAATTAACGCGAGTTGCGAGTACAAGCGCAAGTTACAAGTTGGCTAACTTTATGTGCGCTAGGGTGGGTCGAAAAACCAAACTTTGAGATAATCTTACCTAATAGCAAAATTATGTTGTCTTTTAGTGATATTATGACACCTACGAAATATTTTTGAATTTAATTAATATTTAGAGGGTGCGCCTTTCGTTTGAATTTTTGAAATTATACGAGAAAGGCCATATAGTATGCCATGAAAAGTTCGTATTTGCAATAATAATAATAACAGAGTTATGATCAAAACTGTATACTAAAAGGGCAAGAGAAGGTGGATAAAATTAAAACTCGAATCTCGCAGCAACGCCTAAATTCGATAGCAAGAAAGATTTCAATATTAAATGATTTTCATTAATTTTTCTGTTGTATTATTTTTTTAATTATTAATAAATGATTATTTTATTCTAAAAACCCTATTTTCCTTGAGACATTTATGTTATATGACTACCAGAATATATTCAAGTTATTCGTATTTCCAAGGCAAAGCGCAACCTGAAGATGAGGTGCTATTTACTTTAAATTTTAGCATTACACTGTTTTCATGTAAAGGCAATATAATTTTGCTATTAAAAATCAAAAGCGCAATATTCGTTTTTTTCCATACAAAAATGACCCACCCTAATGTGCGCGTGTTAATGAATTATTTTCCGCACCTTTCTATCACATTAATTAACACCGCAAACTCTTATTAGTGCGCTTATCGATTACGTATCGTAAACTCGACTGTCCCGATATCCCAAGCGAACCTTTGCTGCCCGAAACTGTTTATTGTTTGTATAATCTCAAGAGGACCCAGCATACCACCGCGACCGTAAACAGTTTGGATGAACCTAAGCAAAACTCTTATAATTCTTTAATTCTAAACGCATTATATTTTTGCTTAAAAATGAATATCTAACACACCAAGTCATTTGAACCACACCAAAGTCGAGTTATCGATGATGTAAGAGGACTCCTACATAACCATTGGGTCTGAAATTAAGTCAAATTTTAGAATAACACAAATTTTGTTAAGGAACAAGAGATAAAATAAGAAGAAAAAAAAATCAATTTCAAGTAAGTATTAATACAGTATAATCTTAATAAATGTTCGATAAGACACTCAAATTATCAGTGAAGCTGATCATATGTTTAAATCTAGCAGAGCTTCTTTTAACGGGCTTTGACAGCTTTCCAATTACATCTTTTTTTGGCAACGTAGGATTCTTCTTCTGTTTCAATGAACTTCATTGTTTGAAAATGACGTTTGAAATACAAGACATCATATCCCGCGTCCGAATGATTTGTCACTTTTGCTATGTACAACCGGACATTTTCTTTTGATTTCATGTAAACTTTATCAACACAATATTCCCCCACTTGTAGTGTCTTCTAGGGATGTTCAGAATCGAATCGACTTGTAGTTGAATCGATTCTTTGCAAGCGATGCATCGAAAGAATCGAATCGATTCAATTTGGTGTGAATCGATTCAAGAATCGAATCGGAGAGGTGTGGACATACAACCAATTTTTTATCACCGCGCCATTTATATGTTACTGGCAGCCAATAACTCAAAATGATAAAATTGTGAGTAAGGAAAGTCCGCGGCATAAAACAGAACATTTCAAATTACAGAAATTTCTTTGACATTAACGAGCAAAAATTTGCGTTGCACACTTGAACAATAGGTACATACGTATTTTTTGTTTGAGTGTAAGTGTTGAATAATGCCTCCTAAAACAAGTGAAGCGTGGAAGCATTTTAGTACTGATAACAGCAAATCTGTTCGTTGTAAGCAGTGCAATGGAACCATAAAATATGATGCTGCGACATAAGTTTTAATTTCAAGAATAGAAATTGGTAAATATGTATTGAATTGAATCGATTCTACGTGTTTAAATTGAATCGATTCATCTGAATCGATTCCACACAATCGATTCAATTGAATCGATATTGAATCGATTCATTTAACTGTTTTGAGCATCCCTAGTGTCTTCGTATCGTGGTTATCTGTTTCTTCGTCAGAATAACACATAAAATCCCAATCGTCGTCACTGTCACGCATAGATAACTGATCACTTTCTTCACTTGTCTCATCATCAGCATTATTACGTTTCTTCTTTTTAATTTTGTTTCTGGCGTCGGGCTTAGAAATTTTCACCTTTTCCATCTCTTTCTTCTTTCCTTTTGCTACCTGTTTGAGTTTCTTCCTGTTCGCTTCCTCCAGTTATCTTTCATTAACAGATATTCTTTGGATGTAGTAATCACACAGTTGGTCACAAGTCTTTTACGCTTTTTATCAGCTGTTTCATGTCTAATAGTTCTTCAAAACTTTTGCGACATACTCCTGTAGATGTGCTGCTTACTCCCAGTGGGTTTGCAACTGTGAATGTACTAGCTTGCTCTACACGCAGCGGAATTCCGCCTGGGGGAACAGCTACTTCTGGTAGGACTGCGTCTGTCAAGTAAGAGACTTGTGGCACTGTGGCTGTAGGGGTAGCAACTACTTCCAGTGGCACTGTGTCTGTAGGGTTAGCAGCCATTACCGAAGGCACTGTGTCTGTTGAGTGAGAGTCTATTTCTTCTTCTATTTCTTTGGCGGCACAGCATTAGGGTTTGGGCAATTTTTTTGTACCTCTCCAGGTCAGTTGTCTTGAATATTGAAGTTGGGATTGCTTCTTTGTTGACCCCCTGTAACTACTTCGAAATCATAAATTCCTGCAGTCTTAAATCCATTGATAATATTTGTTCTGGGCACATCTTGGACCAGTCTGGTTAGAAGTGAGACAAATTCCTGTTTAGGGATTTTTTTGCGTGGATTTGCTCTCTGCCATTTACATAATTCGCTGTCCCACTTGGTCTTGTTGCTTTTGGAAACCGTCACTTCCAAAGGTTGTAGTAATAGGTGTGTGGTATGGGGAGGTAGCTTCATAATTGTAACTCGATTTTGCTGGGCTAATCTAATCAATTCAGTTGAAATATGAGTAGTATGACCATCATAGATTAACAGTACCAGCCTTTCTTCACCTATATTTGGTAAAAACACATCACGAAAACAGTTGAAAAATAAAATCACATCCATCCCCGTGAACTTGCTGAAACTGCAGTTTGTGATGAAGCATCTTGATCAATCCAATTCTCCATGACATATTTCCCTTTAAGTACACACAGTAGTGGAAGCATTTGTCCTGCCGCAGAACAGCATAACAGCACTGATGTGTTTTCACGCCCAGATGTACTCGTTTTGCGCTTGCTTTCTGCACCAATGGCCCCAACCACTCTGGTTTTTGACGGGTCATGACAGAATGAGGTCTCGTCACAATTGAAGATTCTCTCCGATTTCCATCAAGTTAAAGTTTTTGCCAAAACTTCAAAGAAGTTGTTTACTACCCACGGATTGATTTGGTCGCACCTTACATGTTCAATGCTTTGTGCTTTCTTGATTGACAAGCGATGCCTACTTCTAAATGCAATAAACCAATGTACACCTGGTCTCTGGTCTTTGAATCTATATGGGATGTTGGTTTGTCTGATATAAAGTTAAACAAGATCCAAAACTTCGTGCCGAGATAAGCCAAACCAATTTTTGTCCATTACCTTCAAACAGTTCACTATCTCTTCTTCTTCAGCAGCAGACAAGAACGATTCAACACCACCACCACCGCCCTTATCATTTCTGGAAGTGAATCCTTTACCACACCACGTGTGCCCAAAATGCGGTGTTTTAGTGTAGACCTAGGAATATTGAAGAATGTAGCTGCTCCCCTGGTGGTCCTATTACCGTTCCTAATGTCATCGATGGCTTTTTCCAACTCCTCTTCTGAGTATCTTACCCCAGCTCCTCTCTGTGTTTTTCTGACGTAGCTTCTCACCATTGTCTGGGAAAAAAATTAATTTAACATAGTAATTCACAAGGAAAAAATAAACAAAATAACTTCAGTGATGAATCAAAAAATAACAATAATGATGGTAATTAATCTGCTTGGGGTAAGTTGGTCCGAGGCGGGCCCAGACACCCCAAGCACCTGACCCATTTTTAAAACATTTTGGGGGCAACTGGGCCACCCACTCAAGTTTGTAACCTAAAAGCGAACACGTGCTGGCAGTAACATTTCAAGGTTCTATTATGCTTCTAATTTATGCTGAATTAACTATAATGTTGTTAATACTTCCAGCGAACCTGTAGATATTTCATAAACTCAAAATGACACCACGTTGTTATGGAAACCGTTCACTACAACATTCAAATAATTCTTACACGCAAGCCACAACACTGAGAGACATGAGGCAGGTTGTTGAAGGGAGACGTCATTGTCCTTCAGTGCTGACAACCGCTTGAAGTGAAATTCCCCTCACAAGTTTCATGGAAAAAACCCATGGCCCAGATACCACAACTTACCTTACTGCTGCCCCGTGAGCTATCACGCACGATATGGCGGCCAGAGCGGACAACAGCTATACAGAATATGCTCGGGGGTCCCATTACAATGCAGCCGACTTGCAACCAACAATTTTGCAAGTTTGCAATGACATGTATTGTCCGCCATCTCTTAATGGGCATACACACGGTCAGGCAAGCCTTCGCGCTTGCTTAAGAGGCAAGTCTGCGAGCAAGTATGATAGATTCATTTAGGCCAGGAACGCACCATCAGTTCAGCGTACACACATTCGTACTTACCTCCGAGCCTCAAAACGTTCAGTTAGGCGCGAAGGCATACTTGACTGTGTGTATGCCCATTTAGGTCTTGATAAAAGTAGACGAAGAAAGAGTCGAAAGATGAGAACGAAAAGTTTGAGAAACGTTTAAGGTGGACAAATATATCATATAATCGCGCCGAAGAACGAGTATTTTCTGACCTGTAAGTTGTGCCATGGATAGCAAAATGCAACGAATACTGCTGCCCCATGAGTTATCACGCACAAGATGACGGCCAGAGCGGACAACAGCTATGCAGAATATGCTCGGGGGGCCCATTGCAATACAGCCGATTTGCAACCAACAATTTTGCAAGTTTGCGATGATACGCATTGTCCGCTCTGGCCGCCATCTCTTAGGTCTTGATGAAAGCAAAAGAAGGGTGAGTTGAAAGGTGGGAACAAAATGTTTGAAAATAAAGACGCCCGAAGAAGACCATACGAGTAGAAAGATGAAAGCGAAAGGAAAGATCGAGAAACCGTTGTTTCAATGAAGTTACGGAAAGAAACAGAAAACCGAGAACTAGAAAGAGAATGATCCAGTTGGAAGAACGATAGCCTTAGGTCTCCAAAACTTATCCTCATGATGAAATCCTTTCACGAGAACAAGGCCCTGAGGAAGACTCTCATTTTTAGAAAAAAAAAATCGTTTTGGTTCAATGAACAAAATTACAAAATGTAGAAAGAGAAGGGGAAAGAAACAGGGCGCAGTGGAAGAAGATGAGCACAGGTCTTGATGAAAGCAAAAGAAGGGTGAGTTAAAAGGTGGGAACAAAATGTTTGAGTATAAAGACGGCCGAAGAAGACCATACGAGTAGAAAGATGAAAGCGAAAGGGAAGATCGAGAAACCGTTGTTTCAATGAAGTTACGGAAAGAAACAGAAAACCGAGAACTAGAAAGAGAATGATCCAGTTGGAAGAACGATAGCCTTAGGTCTCCAAAACTTATCCTCGTGATGGAGTCCTTTCACGAGAACAAGGCCACGAGGAAGACTATCAGTTTTAGAAAAAAAAATCGTTTTGGTTCAATAAACAAAATAACAAAATGAACAAAGAACAAGAACTTTGTGACTCCACTTCTTATAAAATTTAAAATAGTCTAATCCTCCATGACTAAAAAAAAGGCTAATCCTCAATGATGATAATTATTTTTGTGGAGTTCACGCCCATTCAGAGTGTTGTCCAAATTAAGCAATTATTTCTTAAAATTGAAAGAAAATCTTCACGGGAACAAAATTTGATTAAAATGATGCTACGTAGGTACCTACTTATAGGGGGCATTCTGTATTCAAACTTTGGCGAGCCATTAAGCTCATCGAGGGTTTTCGGGGGCAAAAAGCTCGCGCAAAACTGAGTTAACAAGCGCGAAGTATTCAGAAGTTTCCAACTGTCGGAGGTCTCTCTCTCACATTCATCTCGAAAGCTGCTTAATTCAAATGCATGGGTATGTTAAAGTTTAAAGCGTAAACGAAGCACTTACTTAAATATTATGTATGTATTAACGCGTGGAGAACGCTCGTTTTGAATACCGGATAGCATTTGGCCTTGTTCCAAAGTTTATTTATCTTAGACGTTGAGAAAAAAAATTCTTTTGAAGTGTATTGGCTTCGCATTTTTTGGTAATTGCTTTGGAGATGAATGGTTGAGTTTTTAGAGACTACTTTGAACTGATAGAAGGAAGAAGCGGAAGAAGAAAAGAATTGCATGCCATCCCACCATCTTCACATGCGCTACCCAGTACCAACGCCAGTAATCAAAGAACGTATGCACTGGGTCGAAGGACGAGCGAAAATTTCCCATTTTATTTGGAAGGGAATGATGATTGGATGTGGATCAGAAAATATCTTGGAAGAAAACAGTTCGTTTCTTTAAGGGTAGCAAAACTGGGGAAGTTCAACTTTGGCCATGTCAACCCCCACCTTTCCCTCGAAACCTTTCACCCATTGAACATTTATGGGATACAATGACCATTTCATTTTATAAGTAACAACTCATTCACCCTGCATTTGTTGCAAACCAGTGTCAGCATCTTGCGTTCTTACGAGACCAGGAATATCTTTTATTCCCTTTTGTTTTGTGAGAATTAACGAGTGTAATTGACTGGCAGATAATGTGAATGGAATCGACGATATGAATGGAAATGAGCTTCCGCAAAAAGCTAGACAATCCCAATCCGATCAAGACGCCTTATAAGTAATAATTGCCCATCGAGTACAAGTACGTAAACCTATTTGTCATCAATTATCGTGAGCTCTGAATTTATTTATTAAAATCGCAGGCCTACATCTTGGCGAAGACGTTGACATGTGTGCCATAACTGTTCATGCCTGGCTCAGATACGATCGGCGAGATGTTTTATTTCAATGAACATTTCAATCTCGATACAATAGCCTGAGCCAGCGACTTTCGCGAGATAGTCCGTGGAGATAATGTTATATGATGAAACGAAAGGAGAGGAGGAGGACGAGGAGGAGAGAGAAAAAAACGTAATGCCCGGCGTAATCTTTAAATTGAAACGCGTACGAGGCTCGCTTTTAATTAATCCGCGTCGGTTTTTGATCTTTAATTTGTTTGTTCGGCGCTCTTTGAAATTCATTCGTACGGCCATTTTTCAAGCGCGCACGAAGTTTCTTAATCAAAGGATGAGAAGCCTTTCCTCGGTAAGTTTCGTTTCGTACCTTACAACTTCTCGTTTTTTATAATTTAAAAAAGACGTAGCACTTCATAAATTTAGTTAAACTGGTTCAAGCCAAAAGGTGCGGTTTAAAGTAGTATGAAAGCTCTTTTTTGACATACATACTTTAATTAATAAAAATTATCCATAATACAATAGGAATTGGAGAACTTTTAAGGGGCACCGCACACAAGGTGGCCAGAACGATGAATGCTCATCGGTTGGGCAAAATCTGGCCCCCCTCCGCACTCTGACGAAATCGCCCGACCACTGAGCGTTCGGCGTTCTGGCCATCTTGTGTGGGATGCCCCTAACTAGAGAAATTTGTGAGGAGATATTTCTGTTTCGTTTTCGGCGGCCGCGGCCCACCTGGTAAAAACAAAAAACAATAAATAACATCAAACGATAATAACATGAACTAATCAAATGACTACGTCGAATTTTTTTGGAACATGAAGAAAAACTGAAACTATTCTAAACGACCGAGGAGAAAATAACAAAAGACGATCGATCGAGTAAGAGAAGTTATAGTAAAAAGAAATCGGAAGATATTGGGCCGTTTTCTCATCTTATGATTAAAGTAGCGTTTAACTAAAGGCGTGATTAATTTGTGCCTCGTTGGAGAAAAGTGAAACTATTCTAGATGACCAAGAAAAAAATAACAAAACTTACAAAAACCACCAAAAAACCTTTTATCAAAGCAAAATATTGAATTCTGATAATCATAGCAAAATGGCCTAGAATGTAATCAATAGTTTATCGAATAAAAAGAAAAACCTATTGCTATTAAGAATAATAATTGTTTAGAAGAAGATCCTCACATTGTAGCAAATCATTTTGAAAATGCTTCGAATAAAATAAGAAACAACTGTCACCTCGTCTGCCTCGTACCTACCTTGACAGATGACAAGCTCTGCTGACTAACGTATCACCCGTTCCCCTCGACTAGCAGTCTGTGAAGATAGGGGTGGGTTAATTACGATGGTAAAATAACAAAAGGGCGCCAGGTCAGACTTGTATAAACAAACTGAACGTAAACGATCTTGTCGACGTCTCCGAATCGACTAAATCGGCAGAAAATCAAAAGTAAACAGAGGCTTATTTAACTCACTGGTACGTTAAGGAGTAAACACAAACGCAATAGCAACAGTTAACTTAAACTTTAATTAAATACCATTAACTATGATTGGACAAAGGTGCAATACATAAAAGTATACACGATAATTTGACTTCTTAACAATAATGTGGTTTACGCACAAATTCAAAGGCCGTAATTCGCTCTCTCTACTCGGTTATGCAAGAAAAATAAACAAACCGATTCACGATATGTCAAAATAAATTAAGTTGGAAATACCTTAACCTTATTGACAGCGTACAGTCGGTAACGTCAGGTCAAGATTACCAACTGAAGTGAAGTGGGTAGTTACGACGCCCTCTGCCGATCGCGTTCAGCGTCGACAATCCGGTTCAAACTGGATTCACAGGGCCCGTCAAGATGGTTGGACAGGTTTCCCTTATAGGACCGGTAAGCTCGAAAAATGCTACGAGTTGCCTCGGTTTGAGCCCAACTCACGACGGTACAACTTAAGGAGGCTGAAGCGCAGCAGAAGATCTGTGCATACAACTAAAAGCCTGTATAGAAGGAGAAATGGGTCGTTAGCGTCCAATATGGCGTTCAGACAAAACGCTGGATTTTACCTGTTTTTTTTTTTAAAGTATTCCAGGCTTGGGTATGGGGCTTAAAATACCCCAAACACGTTCGGTGGTGTAGTCAGGAATTCCGGCAGCGCCGTGGATGAATTCTCACATAATACACAACAGCACCTTAAGATGGCCGAACGTAGAATGAAACGCGAACGCGAATCTAAGATGGTGGACGTTGAATAACGCGCGGAAGTCGAAAGCGGTAACCAATGGTGAACCATGATATAACCACGTGGTGTCCTACATCGAATAAGCTTCGTGGTAGCGGGGACGTACCAAAACATGGCTTAGACGTCGCTTTGTTGCCACGTTTTCTTAGCGGCAAATTCAAACGTAACAAATTATTATTATAAAAAACAATCGATCGATGAAGAGATGTTATAATAAAGAACAATCAGAAGACATGGAGGAGAAAATAACAAAAAAAACGGAAGACGTTGGCCGTATTCTCATCTTATGATTAAAGTCGTGTTTAACTAAAGTCGTGATTAAAATAAACAAGAAACGACATAGCTTTATGTCAGCTTAATGCGTAAGAGAGTGACGGACGTTTAATTTAAACGTCAGTGGAGAAAGAAATAGATAGCAATGATTGAAGAAAATAAAAAAAAACACTAGCGATTCACAACGCTTACAAAGAAAAACAAACAAACAAAAGATGAACTATCAATGAAGAAAAGAAAGCGTTGCCATGGGAATTAAACACGTAAATTAATGATAGGATGAGAATACGGTCCACGTTCATGGACGTTTAATTTAAATAAAGGACCCAGTAAAGAAATGGACAGCAACGATTGAAGAAGAAAATTTAAAAGAAATTAGCGATTCAAAACGATTACAAAAAAAAAGAAAGACAACCAAAAGATGATTGTCCGATGAAGAAAAGAAACCGCTACCATGGAAATTACACTTACATTATGAGTAAATTAAAATTCGTTTCGTAATTATTGCAATTGTGTGCATTTCAAAATTATGCAGGATCAGCACCCATTGACAATTAGTAGGACAGCCGCGTTACACATGCTCACATTTCACTTATGCAAGCTCTGCGGAATGTAAGCGTGTATGTTTACATGTGCCAATTAAGATTGAAGCAGTTAGAACGTTTGTAAGAAACAAATTTGGCAAGGGTTAATTGATGCCGACACCTTTAGAACTTTGTACCTTGGACCGAACCCCAGCCACCAGGACAAAAGAACCGATCGTGACGTAGATTTAGAATTAAAAAGACTAAGTGTAGATTAATTAAAATAAATTTAAATAAAAGACACTTCCGCAGTTTATTGACATATTTATATTCGTAATATATCCATAAATTTCTTTTAACGCGACAATAGATTAATGATGAGAATACGGTCCACGTTTACGGACATTTAATTTAAATAAATGATAGCAATGATTAATGAAAAAAAAACCAAAGACGATCGTTCAATGAAGAAAATGGAATGAAAAATATAAAAATGATAAATTTATGAAGAGAAACATTGACAATACGAAGAAGAACGACTTTGGCTGGCATTCGTTTGTCTGGGGATGTTTAAGGGATTATTCCGCATTGTATTATTTTAAACGTATACAGGGTGTCCCAAATTGGATGGTATTCTATAGGTATCTTAGTTAACGACGGAAATCGAAGAAAACTAAACAAGCATTATTGAATGAACTTTTCAAGCAGGTTTCGATGGTCCAACCAAAAATTACCATCTGTTGCCGTTTTCGTGGTACAGTTGAAAATCCAAATAACTTTTTGTTGTTTTCGAAGTTATATACCAAAAAATGTTAAAGATGATTTTTATACAGTTCTTGTAAACTTCCAGCCAACTTTCATCATTAATGACGTTAAACCAGTAGCAACTGAACTCAAGATGTAACGTATGATGTATTCGTTGAAATTTAGTAACGTTATGTTACTACAAGTTTTTGAAAATGACAATGACAAGTCAGATGTGTTTATTCTGAATATACAACACGTACATAAACTATCACCATCAACCACCGATCATATGTAAACACTTCAATACTTGGCAACATTGTTATAGCATTACGTCATAAATATGAATGACGAAAGTTGGCTGGAAGTTTACAAGAACTGTAGCTTTTTTTTAACGTAGACCGTGATTTTCGAATCAAATAATTTAAAAACTTTACATTAGCCGAGCTACAAACCAAACGTACATTTCTTTTGTAAATAGAAATCTGAGCTGGCTCTGTCACTATTAAAAAGAGCGACTTGTTTAGACCGTTGAAACCAGTTTGCTTATTTAGTTTTCTTCTGTTTTCATTATTAACTCAGATCTCATCAAACACAGACATAGTAGAACACCATCCATTTTTGGACCCTGTACATAACGTAGAAAAGTAAAAGGCGGTCGATCAGCTGATCAGTTAAACAAGTGAAGAGATTAACAATGAAAAGTTTATAATGGAACAGGAAAGACGACATCAAATTGTTACGGATAAAAAATTCATTTAAATCATTTTTGATATTGCCAGTCACCCTGTATTTACACGTGAAATTCATCGGTCCGATTGTGCCTACCAGTCATTTTGTTTGGCTGCAGTAATCTTCACCCCTTAGTGGAGTTCTGTTTCACTCTTTTGCCCGGATAAAACAGAGTATAGCTCGTAACAACCCCGCCCTGATCTATTTAGTCTGCGCGTGCTCTTTCTTGGACGGGTTACTTTTGCCGCTGAAGTTTTAACGTGTACACGTAGTGTCGGTGAAGTGCCCACGATTTTGTGCTTTGATCATGTTGAATCCATTGATCGAAGCCTGAAACGGAATTTATTTACTCCGAGTTCTGCTTTGGTGCACGTTAAGCAATACAAGCTCTCTTATAAGCTTTTTTAAAGGCGCAATTCCACTGAGGCAACACTGAACGACAAGAGGCATGTTTGCTCTTGTTGCCTGTGTCTAGGTGTGCGATTATGTGCTACAAATTTTAACAAAGTTGCATGTGGAGTTTGACTCCCAGCATCGCATGCGCTTTGTCGTCTATGCTTGTAGCATGCGCCTTTACGATTCCATGGAGGCTTCCATGGGTTTGGTGCATCATACAGCATGGTGCAGCATTTCACACGAATGAGCAGAGATGCAGAGCTAGGAGATGAAAGACTCTTTTTCGCTCACAATGGAAAGCAAATTCTTGATTTTCTTTTTCACATCAATCACATACAATCGTATTTACTCCCTAACTGCTTCAGCTTATCATTTTTTATCCTATTCCATAACTCCGGCGAATTATGATGATTTTCAATAAACAAGGTAGTTTTTTTGAATATTCCACTCCATGTCGCATGAAACAAGCTGCACCGATCCGCTAACTGTTGGATAACGGCAACGATTGTTCGCCACGTTGAAACATGTCGAGAAGTGACGCATGCGTCTCGGCAACAACAATCAACATGTAGCATTCGGCAAACATACTTGCTTCTTGTCGTTTCGTGTTCCTTCGATTGAAAGACTGTGTGTGGCATGCGTCAATGCCGCATGCTACATGTTGCCTAAATCTTGCCTCAGTGGAATTGCGGCTTAAGCCTGTTGCTGCGAGAAAAGAACAGGCTTGTAGTCGTACCCCTTTCTGACGATTTCTTTCTTCGTAACACCCTTTGAGACCGACCCTTGTGTGTAAAAGCCTTAGCTGCTAAAGATTAAAACATCGCTGTCCACCCCTTTCTTCCGTTGGAGTCGGACTCGACCTTACACGATACAAGTCAACAGGAGAGACCGTGACGTCACATCTTGACGTCATCATCCTGCGTAGTGACGCAATTGGCAACACCGTCCTCCGCCGGATTGTATCTCGATTGATATTTCCAATCTCACTTTGACAGTGAGCTGAGTGTCAGAGTGGATTTACCCCTTTATTTTGTAATTCATAACGACATCGTTATATAACGATAATCATTAAGTGACTTATTTTTACCAATAAGTACTTAGATCCAACGCATCTCTAGGTATATACTGATTGGTCAAAAATATGTCACGTAATGATTATCGTTATGTAACGATGTCGTTAGATCGGATTTGTTTGCCTTTTTTATAATTTGTTAATGTCATGTCGCATTAAACGCTGTGTTACGTTAATTTTATTTTAAGTGCACATTTTGCACTTTTGTAAACGAAAGGCAGATCTGTTTCTCGATTATCGGTTTAATTAATTGAAATATCGTTAACTTACGTTTTCTTTTAATGCGTTGAGACCCCGTCTGGGTTGTACGATTTACTTTTGTTTGTGTTAATTTTGAGTGACACCAAATAAAAATAGGTGTGCTCAGCTGGTGATTTCTATTTTACTTATATTCTATTGTCCCTTTAATTTTTGGGGTTACGTACGACCCATAGCCATCTCCACGAGTTAACCGGCTGTGTTCGAGAACTTAAATTATTGCCCTCCTACAATTTGCTGTCCTTCAGGTAGGTAGCAAAATGCACGCGTTCTTTTTTACGAATTCGGAAAAGAGAGGCAAAGATCGACTGATCTAGGAAGCGTCAAGCAATGACACGTTGACGTTCTAAACTGTTTGACAAGCGTCAAAGTTTTTGCGCGAAGAATGAATGAATGAAAAAAAAAACGTAATGACGATTTTGATTTCAATTTAAAACGATAGAATCCTAAAATGTACAGGGTAGTAACAAATTTCCGGAAATGCAGAGGCACTTCTAAACAGGTCATTCCTTTCTGATACACGGGTGGCCTATACAACAGGATTCAACAAATAATATTGCAATATAGAGAGCGATCACCAGAAGAAAAATGAAGAAGAGTACATCCACCTTACAATTAAAAACGCGCATAAATTAAAAAGGACCTTCACGAAGCAATAAACGAAAATTGAAAGCAGACAATTTTTTTCGCAGGGGGTAATATTCTGAGAACCTTTCTCCTTTACCTAAACAAATTAATTAAACGCCCAGGTTTTAATAAATAATCACGTTTCGAGCGGCGCGCAGGCAAATCTTATTAATCAAACTTATTTTGCACGACTGCTGCTGCTTGCTTTCCTTCAGGAGGAAGCTTTTCCCTTTCATGTTTCGAGCCAGTTACTTTCATCTTTTTTTTTCGTGCAGTACGCAAGCAAAGGCATTACGTTACTGTATACGGAAGAGATTAATCCAATTAATTTTCCTAAGTACGGAAAAATCTGCCCGACACGAGGTGGACGGAAGAATTATTCTCGATCGGAGGGGCTATTACAGTAATTAAATTCCATCACCGAAAGGTGCGCACGTGTGTTAATTAACGTTGGAGGTGATTTACAGGTGTCCAAAAATAACGTGGCGATACGAAAAAACTTGTTTTAATTACGTGGCTCAATTAATTAATTTTTTTTTTGGGAACCTCGTCGTTTCTTTTAAGACAACGAACACAATGGTGGCGCAGGCGAGAAGGTCTAAATTTAATGGCGTATTTGCATCTCGACGGCTATTAAATACCATTTGAACATCTGTGGGTCTATTTTTGGATTATTTTGCAAGCGTCTAGATATGCGTGACTGGCAAAGTCTCTCTCTCTGGCTGTTCATTGAATTTAGAAACACGAGGTTACGCTTTTTGCGGAGAAGCTGCGCCACAGTTTGCGGGTTAACGCCCGAAATCAAAGTGAGCGCAAAAACTGCTGGGAATTACATTCAATAAAGTGTAAGGGACCCTTTCGGTGCTGACGGATGTAATCGTGAGAAATTTATTGGGGATTGCTCTAAGAAGCATTGCATGAAAGTTGATCATTGTTGTGTCTACAAAAAAAAAGAAAAAACTAGCCCAGTTCTTTTTTGATTTAATTTAATGA
This sequence comes from Dorcus hopei, assembly GCA_033060865.1. Taxonomy (NCBI): domain Eukaryota; kingdom Metazoa; phylum Arthropoda; class Insecta; order Coleoptera; family Lucanidae; genus Dorcus; species Dorcus hopei. The sequence goes on from CM065422.1 coordinate 11,633,543, forward strand.
TCCTGCCGATCCTGGCCCACTTCTCGATTTTTGCCAGCAAACGTCTGGAACCACCTGGCGTTCGACTCGAAACTCATTAAAATAATTGAAAAGTTAGATGACATAACTGGGCTGAAATTGAATTGATTGGTAAGACTGTCAAGTATTTGAACGAATGGATGGAAGGTAGGGGGGGGGGGGGCTAAAAAGAAAATCAAAGACAACAAAGGAAACGTCAAAAACACAATTAAGATTCAAAGTCAGATCTAGGGGCACGATTTAATGAAACGAATGTTGGGTTTTGCCGGAGCAATCTTAATTAACTGCGAAAACAAATCGGGGCGAGATTTGTCTCCGGAATATTTAATATAAAATTTCCGCCCCCGGATTCACTGTATCGGTTAAACGCTGGCGCCCGGCCAACGAACCACCCCCCGAGCCCCTTGCGTTCTCTTTTTCCCCGTGCACGTTTAAGCACTTCTCTTTGTATCAATCTAAATCGCATTGACTTATTGCCGTCTCGATGTTTCGAAATTAAATTTATATGGTTTTATCTCGACGATTTGTTCGCGATGAAATACAGTCGAAATCAATTAATTGTTTTCTTCTTCCTTATTTGCTTGATTTATATGAATGTTGTTTGTACGAAAAATTTGGATACTTGCCAAAATATAAAAAGAAATTATTTATAAGAGACAACTCACATAACTCCGTAAAAAAAAAGAAATCATTTAACCCTCTCATTCATCATTGCAACCTCGATTATATTTTGGTTAAAAAATTTTTTTTGTGGCCTTATGACGACACGTATGCTACCAAAGAGCGAATTAGCAAAAGAGGTGGATGGAAAGGGAGATCAAAATCTAATTGTAAATAAGACCACATAGAAGGACCAAAAAGTGTACTCTGGAAGAAGAAGAAGAAGACTTCCAACATACCATACAAATGGAAACACACATAAGCAATATTAGAAACCTTTAACCACAGCCATGGGAGATGGAGATGAAAATAACAAATTCCTAAAAGGATAAACACATAGTAAAGAAGGAGAAGAATAAATAAAATTAAATTTTACAAGCAAAATAATAACCACTAAGAAGAAGAGGAACAAGAGAACGTTTATTTTATGAATGGAAGCACAAAGCAGTAACATGAGGGCAACATAGATAGAGACAAATGGAAGCGCAGACACCAAACCCATAAACCAAAAAGCGTCTAAAGAAGGAGAAGAAGAAGAAGAATCAAAAGCAAACTTTACAAACAAAATATAGTCTACTTACCACTAGGAAGAAGAGGAAGAAGAGAACGTTTATTTTATGAAAGGAAGCACATACCAGTAACATGCGGGCGACATAGGTAGAGGGAAATGTAAGCTGGAGACGGAAGACACGTAAACAGAAAAGCGTCTGAAGTAGGAGAAGAAGAAGAATAAAAATCAAAAACAAACATTGCAATCAAAATATAGTCTACTGGTCAACAAGACAACAATCAAGTGACGCGGAGGCTGAAGATCTCATTCGTTAAAAGAGAGAAGTCCGTAAACCAAGAACTATGTAATGTGACAACTAAAGTATAATCAAAAGGAAAGCAAAGAACCGTACAGTATTATGAAGCCTCTAATAAGGCGTCTCAGAAAGGGGGGAGGCTAAAGACAATAGTTCCATAGAAGGTCAAGCATCGCAAAAAAGAATAGCACTATAGTTTTGTTTTCAATTAGGTATTTATAATGAAGACCAAATTGATCTAATTATTTATCGACCAATTATTTATCGCCCGTAATTACGAAGCAAAAATGCTCAAAATGAATGGGAACTAAGTTGACTGAAACTGAGGAGGCGTTGTTGAATAAGAAACGGGGTAAAAAGGTGCAGAAAAGGTATGACCTGGATAATGCAAACGGTTACATTTCAGAGGGAAGACAGCTTTAAGCGTGAAGCGTACAAAAACTGACGAGGAAGTTAAAAAAAAGAATGTGATTTGACAGATGCGGCACAATTCATAAGAAGACAACCTGCTATCTACCTGTAGGCTGCAAATCTTGGGCGGGCAAATTAAGTTCGTCCCAAATTGCCAGCTAGTTCATTGGGACGGAAAAGGACATACGAAAACCCAGAGTAAAAGGGGCAGTAAATAAAAATAAGAAACACCAGTTCATGCTTTTATTTTAACTGTAGCAGTGAAGAAGGATGACATCTCCACGAGTGTCAAAATATTTAAAGTTTAGACATACAGTAATTAAAATTAATCATGCGAAGTATGGGGCCACGTTTTCCGCTTACATAAATAAGGGAAAAAGTAAAAATAATTAACTATTGAGACACTAATGCATTAACTCTTCAAACCTTCATGCAGATGTTTTAAAACTCATCATAATAAAATAATGAAGGTAAATCCCACCTGGCGTCATACCCCTTCACGTCAAACCAGGAGAAAACCTCAGAGTACGGCAGATCTGGGCGGTACGATGCGGTAGTCAACGTCCCCGTGTGAACCTTCCCGATTACGTGCGGCGATGCTTGTCATGCCAACAAATCGTTACGGAAAAATTACCAACACCAGAAGAAAATCTAGTACGGCTTTGATGTATCCCAACGAGAAAAGCCAGAAAGAAAAGCCATAAATAAAAACCTAAATATTAAAAGAAAGAGCTGAATCGCCCAACATATTGCTCGTAGAAATTACCTGGCCACTCCACATCCGCCTGGCTTCGAGAAGCAAATAAAATATGCTTTCGGTACACGTAGAGTGCCTAGTTCCAGATCACGGATTAAATTTCCGTTCGGCTTTCCGTACAAGTATACACCACTTAAGGGAACAACAAAATGGTCACGAGGCACTCCAACGCGTCCAGTAAAGTACCTACTTACATGACTTGCGGTGAAATGCAAATAAAAGATGCTTTCGGCACACGTAGAATGCCTAGTTCAAAATCACGGATTAAATTTCCACAACAAAAAACAAAATGGCCACGAGCCAAAAACAACAGCACTCCAGCGCGTACCTACTAACTCGATTTTGCGCGAAAACAAATAAAAGATTGTCACCAAATTTACTTTAAACTTGACAGCCTCAACCTTACCTTGACCAGGTGACAAATCTGCGCTGTACTTTCCACCAGCTTTCCCCTCGGCTAGCAACAGTGAGATAGGGGTGGGTCTAATACGATGTTAAATTATTAAGGGCGCCAGGACGGACTACCCAGCTGATCGACAAACGACCTCGTCGGTGTCCCCGTACCGATTTGATCGTGCAGAAGGCCAAAATTTACAACACGAGGCTACACTTGACCCACTGGTACGTGAAGGAAGGGTAACGTAAACACGCACTTAAAATTAACAAATTTAAACTTTATAGATAAACAAAAGTTCGAGCAAATGCAGGGTCAAATTACATCAGGTTATACGAGTGCGTGCTCACAACAAGCAAAATTCAAATAAAGATAAACTGCGTAAACTCTACGGTTATCAACACATTTATTCAATGACAAAAAAACTATGTATGCACTCTCTGCAATCAGCCAAAAATTCGCTCTCCAAAAGGCATGCAATAGTTGTGCAACGATACGAAATTTATAAATTCATAATAAATCAAATAATCGAACTCACGATCTTCCTGTCAAATCCAGTCGGTAGTGTCAGTTCCCTTGTATACGGCGTGAAGTTGGCGGTCACCACGCCATCTGCTGTTCGTGTCCAACGTCGCTAATCTGGATTGAACCGGTGGACAAAGGCCGCGAATATGGCGGGACTGCGTTTTCAGGTTAGGCGTAGGAGAAATACGCTCGGCAGCGAAGATTGAGTCGACTCGACCCAAGGCAGCCCGGTAATACTAAAGCGTGAGTTAGAAGTGGAGCTAACACGTGAAGTAGAGCCAAACGTAAGGAAAGAGCAGACTCGTTAGCGTCCCAAATGGCGTCAGACAATTCGCACAATTTTTACCTGAGATTTGTAGTTTTCTCAAGCTTGGAATGGAGCTAAAATACCCCAAAACTCAATCGGTGGTGCACTAGGGAAATTCCGGCGGAGCAAGAGCTTTGATAGTTTCTCTAAGCGGTATAACGCATCAACATGGCACCAGGGTCCGACGAAAACTAAGATATTCGAGGCGCAGAACTGAGATGGAAGGGTTGCCGAAAATGCAAGTACGCCCTAAGCGATAGCCAATGACTTTCAAGGCTATGATCATGCGATGCTTTCAACAATGAAATGAAAATCGCTGAAAGCAAAGAACATGGGGGGTTGCTAGGTGAACTCGAGACGCAGCAAACGATGCTTTGTTGCCACGTTTTCGTAACGGAAATTGAAACGTAACAAGATGCTTTTGGGTACACGCAGAGTGCCTAGTTCCAGATCACGGATTAAATTTCTGTTCGGCTTACCACACAAGTACACACCACTTAGGGGAACGGCAAGATGGCCACGAGCCGAAAACAACAGCACTCCAACGCGTCCACTAGAGTACTTTCTAACTCGACTTGCGCGAAAAACAAATAAAAGATGCTTTCGGCACACGTAGAGTGTCTAGTTCCAGATTACGGATTGAATTTCCGTTCGGCTTCCCGCACAAGTACACACCACTTAAAGCAACAACAAAATGGCTACGAACCAAAACCTGCAGCACTCCGGCGCGTCTAGTAAAGCACCTACTAACTCGATTTTGCGCGAAAGGCAAATAAAAGATGCTTTCGGTACACGTAGAGTGCCTAGTTCCAGATCATGGATTGAATTTGCGTTCGGCTTCCCGCATATGTAAGTACACACCACTTAAGGAAACGACAAAATGGCCACGAGCCAAAAACAATAACACTCTGACGCGTCCAGTAATGTACTTACTCGATTTTGCACGTAACTACAATACCCCGAACTGACCAATCACAAAACCTTTCCGAAAATTCAACGCATTCGACCGAGAAGACTAACGGCACCACGAAGACGGCACGTTATTGGGACGTTTTGCTTTTAACAGAATTTTACACTGCATCAAATATTACCAAGATGCATTGCAATGAAACTCTTTTTAAAAAGAAACTATAGGTGACAGAAGAAGAATCCAAGAAGTTTTTTTATCTTTCGGTGTATGATTAGTTTACAATATTGAGGTTGTGATTTTTGATCGTATTACCATTCATAGCCATGCTGCTGTTAAGAAGTCTACAATAGATAATGTCACGAGGGGGAATTTTCTAAAAACCACAAGGGTTTTTTTTCTATGTTCCGCGGATAAAAATCATAAAAAGTATTTGAACGCGGACTTGTGTAATTGAGGGCAGCTTACGACCGTGTTGAAATGTAAACACAATAAGGAGGTAACTGATACGTAAATGTTCATATTTCATAATAACACATCAGCGGAATTTATTACAAACGGGACCACGCACGTATACTAACGAGTACGAATGACGCAAACAGACACAAAGCAAGTGACGAAAACATGCAACGCGCGACTAGGCAAAAAACGTGTATTTAAAGTGCGAGCCAAAATTGGGAAGCCAGTCGGGGAGTGATCAAGTGATACAGTCATGTAAGTCGTTTTTCACCGGACCGACTCAGGGGGCACTAGTGCCAACCAACGAGGGGACGCCCAACATTGCCGCCGCCAACGCCCCGCATCGTAGTCGTCGCCACCCCAGCATCAGCATTGCTGCAGCCCATCATCTGCCACTGCCGCCGACAACATTGCCGTTCGTCCTAAAGAAGTACGAGGACCATCTCCCCGCCAGCTGTCCGAGAGAAGACACCACCGTAGTTCTGCACTGGCCGCCGCTGTTCCAACCCGATCACCCCGTAGGCTAAGCAAGGACGTGTCGTGCTCCAGCCAAGGAACATTGAGACCAACCACGCAAGTCGCGGACCGGCCTTGAACTTCGCCAGTCTTCCCGGCTAAGGAAACGTCGCCCGCTGCTCCGTCTTAGTCGAATCAACAACCCCAGTCGCCGCGAACGACCCAGGACCGCACCCCAAGTTTTTACGGACAAAAACACCCTCAACTAAATTAATTATTTAAATAAAGAGGTATTAATAATTTTTTAAATCATTGTTTTTAAAGCTCTACCCTCTGATAAACCTACGCACCCCAATCAACCCCGCAAGGCTAAGAACACATCGTCGCGACATAGTGGAGGCTTAGCGCGACATGGTGAAGGCCCTTAGCGTGACATGGTGGAGGCAGCCGGCCTTCATCGCGACAATGACAAGGAAGATAAAAAAGTGTAAGTATGCGGTTTGAGAGATGTCATACGACGTAGAAGACAATGGAATGAAAATGAAAGTTGCAGGAAATTTGAAGGTTTAAGAAGAAAAGGTGCAAAGATACACTGCAATAAAAATTCCATTGAAAAAAAACTATGAAGAAAACAAGAAAGAAGAACAACCCACCCTCGAGCTTAGGAGTTCTCTCTTATAGCTTTCGGTGTAAGATTAGTTTGGAATTGAGGAATGGCATTTACCTCCATTTCCTCCAACTTAACTCCTTTTACTCTTGCCTCCTTAAATTGTCTTCTTCCTTGTATTCCAGAATTCTTGCCTATTTTGCTCAGCACAATCTACTGTTCCAATTCATGCCGTTCCAATTTTATCCACCCTTCGAATCCGTGCAAGTCACTTGACACGCTTTCAATTACTTTCTGCTCTAAATAGTTGTAGGTATCAAAGTTCCATTCTCATTTAGATCTAGAGCGTCGACTAGGACAATTCAACCTGGATTCCTTTCGCCCCCTCATGCACGACGTCTTTTAGGTTAATGTCAGTTATCTGACTGACTGTGTAGCAGATTCAAACTCATTCAGTTTTATTTCTTTCAGAAGACCATGGAACGAAGATTTCAAAGCATGAACGCTCTACTATACTTCTTGTGTAAGCTATTTCATTCAAGAAATGCAAAAGACTTCGTTAAATCTCATTTCTATTAAAAAAATGTGTTACGATGTAATTTATGCATATTTACATGTTTGTAAAACACAAAACTGTGGTTAGTTTTCTTTTTCTTCTTTTTTAATCTCGTTTTTTTTGTGTGTACCTAATACTATCGCTTTCCTGTGTACATGCCACAAGAATCCATAAATAAACTGAAACGTCTGGCGCAAGAACCACCTGCGTTATAGTAAGTAGATCCGATGACTTCGAAATAAGATGTTATGTGTGAATATGCCGTGCACAAAAAGCGCTCGAGATAAAGATCGTGATTAACAGATAATTCGAGACGAGCCGGAATGAGCAGAGAGCTTAACGGGAACTCGACGGCACCAATTACGACAGAACTGTTTAATTTTACGCCACCGGGCATTTCGCCGTTTTTACGAAATTAAGCACCACACGCGCGGGTATGTTCCAGGTAATGCTCGAAGAATTCCATCGAATGCTGTAAGACAATCAGAGGTAGGTAGTCGCGAAATATCACTTTATTTGTAAATAGGTTGTCAAGCATCGCATCAGACATGTAAGCAACGTCTGTTACATAGATGTCTATTTTATGAGGTAAATAAAATTTCAAATTATTAACGTCACGACACTCTGACGTATACAGGGTGATCTATGACGTCGGGGAGAAACTTCACCGGTTGATTCCTAGGAGTAATTCAAACAGAAAACTTCTAGTGAACATGTGTTCGATAATGCTTTTTAATGGAAGTGTAACCCTTCAAAGTTTATAACATATAACGCCAATCAATCAAAGCAACAGCAGTAGGCTTATTTCGTTTTTCATTTGTTACCTATGAAAACAAAAATTAGTATCTTAACATCGTCTTGAAGTTGTAAACATTCAATATGCAATAAACTTTGAAGGGTTACGCTTCCGTTAAAAAGCATTATCGGACACATGTTTATTAGAAGTTTTTTATTTGAATTACTCATAGGAATCAACCGGTGAAGTTTTTCCCCGACGTCATAGATCACCCAGTATACATATATCTTAAATCAGTTACAATGACATTAGAAAAAATGAAAGTCAAATCAATAGAGAAAAAAAATAGAGAGAAAAGGGGTTGTTTGTGAAAACAAAAAATATGTGAAGCCAAAAGGAAAAGAAGAATAAAGATAACGGCTGAAACCAATTGTGTGAACTTGTTCGTGATAACGGGGAATGAACGAAACTCGTAAAGCAATCAATTTATGCTGCCTAACAGAGTTTAAACTTTAAACACGGATTAAGTAATAGCATATCACATAACATACAAAAAGTTTCTGACAAGATTTTATCAAATATACTGCATATAAAGTTTCATTAATATTTCACTTTCATGATACTAATATGAGGATAATTAATTTCGGCCTGAAACCGATCGAGTTTGTTTTAGCGTTTACGCAACGCACATGATCTCTCTGTATATTTTTATCGTCTGTTGTCCACGGACGTGGACAGTATTCTTAATTTTTTGCTTTTGTTGATGGCTCATCCCCAGCGTCGTTAAAGATTAATGGAGAAGCGTGTTTCTCGAAGGTTATAAAAGGAACCAAACCAAATGGGTTGAGAGAGTCATCCACGCCTGGCAGAACTTTAATTTCCTGGTTTAACTCGTCCCCGACGTATCATTCAGTTTGCATTTCGCATTAGTGCTGATTGCAAATTTAAAAATGTACAAGTACTCACCCCCCGCGCGCACCGCGCCGTCGCCTTAAAAACCCCGAAAGCTAGAACTTACGTAACAGAAGACGAGTGCCTAATTAAAAAGAAAATCAATTTTCAAGACGCGTCTGTTTTTAGGACGGTCCAGTTTCATTGTATAATTAGGATCACAGCTGGGAGCTGACATACCGACGACATGCATTCCACCCGAACAATTTTTAGACGTCTTCCAGTTCTAATTTTAGTGGGTGTTTATGTTTCGAAATTCGTAAACAAACGCAATAAAGTCGGTGTCATTTTTTTGAAATGCCAACGTTCATTATTTTTATTACTTTTAGACTAGAAGAGGCGGGGCCCACGTGGTCTACCTTAAAGCTTTCGTTTTAGTAACAACTTACCCGATGAAGAGATAAATACTTACAATTGTTGGAACATTAACTATAAATCGAATAAACGACATAAAGAAAATCAAAGTGCGATTTATATTTCGGAAATAATTGGAAACGTGCAAACATTTTGGCTGTGTATAGGCTAATTGGAGCCTCGTCAGCAGAAGAGTAGCTCGAGGACTCCACTGCAATCCCGACGACCAATACGGCTTACGCAAAGATAGCGCGTAATTGCAAACATACGTATGTAGGTGTTCTTTCTTTCTCAGCCAGAGACGTATCGTGATTCTAGAATCACCCTATACATAAGAGGACTTTCTGTTCGAATTTGGATGAAACTTTTTTTTTAATTCGAAAATTCCATCAAATATTGTAATTCCTGAAAGTCCTGAAATCGCGTCGCGCCACCAAAAACATTTCGGAATTTAATTATTCAACGGCGGGGCGCGTAAGTGATTCCGGACGTGTCCCGAACAATGTTTCCAACAAGTCAATTCGGCGTTATTGCGAACGCTTCGTGTTTGTAAATTCGCGGCCCGCAAATATAAACAATCTCACATCCGGACCACGTCCGCCATTTGAATACAATGAGGCGGGCCTTTTTTAAGAAATATCGCCGAAATTTATTTCTGCCGTGCCAAATGATGGCAATTAATCAAGGCCGAATCGATTTAAACGGATCATGAACAGGTCGTGCACTCGATGGCATTTTAATTTTTACATCGCCCGAACCGATCTGGAATACAAATGCCAGGGGGGCACTCCTTTCGCAGAGATGTAATTACAGGGTGTTCAAAACCTTTTTACAAAAATCTGTTTTCTAGAACCTCCAACGTTTTCGACATCAGATTTGAGTTTTTTTTTTTTGATGCACTTTCGTTTGTTTGTTTAAAATTTATCTAATAAAACCTTCAAGTTTGCTTTATGATATCGCAGTTGGTACACATTCAGTATCCACTGAACATTTATTTATTTATTTATTTAATGTGCGTATCGTATCGGTTTTGAAACTTTGTTTTTAAATAAGTTGCATTCAACGAAAAGGAAGTCTGCTACATTTCTGAGTTTCACTTTCACTTATATTTCCTTAAGGGCCAGTTGTACAAAGTAGGTTTAAGCTGACGCTCAACTGAACCAGGTTCAAAGTAAACAAATTCGCATAGGATCTTAAGGACATATGGCAATTAATGCATTCATAAATAAAATTTGATGCGATTTTGTTCACTTTGAACCTGGTTCAGTTGAGCGTCAGTTTAAACCTCCTTTGTACAACTAGCCCTAAGTGTCTCTTCTGTGTATTAAATATTCATTGTGTAGGATAGTTTTTTTGTTGTTGTTAAACATTCTCGACTAATAACAATGTCAGAGGCCCGAGTTACAATAAACATTCGCTCACCCTTTGGTTAGATCTCTTTTTCCCCGCTTGCTTTCTCTCTTTCTCGCCTCCTCGACCACTGCGTAGCTGAGGATAAACGTCCAAGGCCCAGTATTTCATTGGGAGTTTAACTTTAAGCTTCGTTTTATTTCTACGGAAACAATTGTCTTTACAATTATTACTATGGGAATAAAACGAAGGTTAAAGTTAAACTCTGAATGAAATACTGGGCCTTAACATCTGGTCTTCGCTTTCCGATTCGATAAAGATGACATGCAAAACTACAAATAACCATTTACGAGTATCTACTCAATAATTCAGAACTTTTTACTCACCGGGGCCCTTTCCCGGCCCCGCCAACTCCAGCGGCGAATCTAGATGCTGGGATGCGAACTCACGGAGAAGGTGTCCTCGAATGTCCATCCCAGGTGGATATTAGCATACCTTGCCTTCCGAGCGTACGTTCTCAGAATCATTGATGCTACTGTCTCCTACAGTGTTAGCTACACCGGCCTAAGCACAGTCAACACCAAGTCATGGCCGTTCTTGAAGATTCTTTCAATTTACGATCATTCGCTCCTTTTACCTCTCCTTCCGGCGTCTGCGTTTTTGGAAACTCCAATTATTTTTTAATTCTGGTTACTCTCTGAGTAAACTGTAAGACGAAAGATGCGTTTTGGGAAGGTCCAGTTCTTTTAATTCTGGTTTGGATTGGATTCTGCGAATGTTGGTCTATTCTGATCGTTTTATTTTATGTCCAACCTTGTCTTCTGTCCTTTTTTTAAATTCCTTCTGATTTATAAGTTCCAATAGGAGATAGGAAAACTGTACCACCCAATAATTGACTTAGTTTTCTCGTCCTTTGAAACTTGTCATACCTTCCTTGGATTATTTTCTTAGTTTTCTTTTTCCTTTTTTCTCGAAGCATATCACATCTCCTGAGATTCATCGTTTTGAATTCGTTTATTTACGGGTTTCATGTCAAGCTTTTTTCTTCTACCTCTCCTTCCGGCTTTTGCGTTTTTTTTTTTAATTCAGGTTTCTCTCTGTATAAAGCTCGTAATTTAAGTCAATTGAGAGGAAAGTTAAACTTTTCTTCTTTTTCCTCTTTCAGTTTCAAATTGCCAGCTTTAACTAAGAAGGGACACCGCAGAGGAAAGTTCTTCTTTTCAGACAACTTCGTTTATTTTGATTGCTTGGGTTTGATTCGTCTTGGAAACGTTTTCCTTGTTTTCTTCTCTCTTCTTATACATTTTCTCCTCCTACCAAGATTTGTTTACTTTCTTGTGGGCCTCTGGTGTATGCTGTTCGTGTGTCTTTACCTAAATCCTCTTCTCCTTTGCATTCCTCAGTCTACATCATGCTTCTAGTATTAAAAGCTGCTGTATTGGAAAACAAAAGTAGGTACAAAATTCGAAAATGAAAATGAAAAACAGTGAGCAAAATCAACAAATACAAATTACCTACCGAACGCATAAATAACCGTCTGGAAATAATTAAACGGCAAGTTCCTCGACGTTTGTATCGGCGGGGCGGCCGTTCGCAAAAAGATCTACACGGAATTCGAGAATTTAGCTAATGAATATTTATTGCGGAGCACCAACACAATGATAATTACGACAGTATCTTACCGTTTTAAGCGCGAGCGTTGAATACAACAAGGGCGGAAAACATTTTTGTATGAAAGAGGAGCAGGGTTTTATTTATTGCGCTTAAAGCGCAATCCTCATCGCATTTATCGTCGACCACAGGAAACAAAATCGTATTACCATTTGTTTACTTAGGGCTTCGCCGATTCTGCAGCTTACAATCGAAGAGCTTACGTCAATTGTATGCAATTAATACCCCTCATCTCATTACAATACCCATTTAAGAGGATTATTTTATATTATTATTTTTTTTAACAAAATTTATTGATATATAATTATGTTTATAATCTGATGTATGTGAAGCAGTGGATAGGTGACTAAGTATAAATAAAAACTTTCTTCCTCTAACAAAATTACGTTTATTATCGTTTGGGAGATATGCTAAAGTATAGTACTAAGTCCTGCGCAAGTCGACCTCTATTGTGCCGCAAGGTGAAAGCTTTCAGTGAACCACGAAGGTTAATCAATTCATTTGCGACATTGTGTTGATGTAGAAGCACTTATCGCAGCACGTTTACGACTGTAGAATATGCGGATGTGTTTTTTATTTAAAATAATAATGATAATCCAGGACGAAGTGCACGTGCAATTGGCGTGCCACGTACTGTTGTGCGCTATACTCTAAGAGAAAATTTGTCACAACCCTACCACGTGCAACGTGATAGAAAAGGATTACCATCAGCCAGTGGATGCGACAACAAGAACTGGCAGCAGCAAACTTTAATGCAAGCCAATTTTCGTCGCCGTACGGACGTCAACGGAGGGCATTTCGAACACTTTTCGCGGTAAATAAGACAACGATCGGAGTTATTATGTTGAGCAAGTCAGTTTTATTATCGTTTTACATTACATCTGCGTGCCAATGACGTATAGAATTTTTAAGCAAACAGAACTGAAAGCATCTCGAAGTATAAGCTTTTGTTAGCGGCAGCACGTCCACAAATTATTTATTGACGGTCGCTTAAGTCTTCTAATCTGTTGGTTAATGTCCAGTTAATGAAAAGTGATTATTTAGGAGCCGAATTCTTTTAAGTAATAGTAAGTTTGAAATCCCTATTTGGATTTAGAACATCCCTCGTATAAACGTCTGAAGAAAACAATCCCTCACCGAATTACCTCTGTACAGGATTTCTTTGAGCGATAAAATCTATTGCCCGAGAGCCGCTTAATTTAGGGATTCCTTTTCATGTTAAACTTATTATCGCGGTGTCTTACACCCACTTAAACCCGGCTGCGGGCATTATGAAAAGTTAATTTATATTCAGAACGCACACACACATCTCCGTTTATAATGCACTCTCCTCGAATTTCGCCGTTTTAGTTTGCTTCGATCAATAACGCACAGTTTTTCTCTCTACGCGGATGATATCGTAGATTCCGGCCCGATAGGAAATTTAATTAAGGCGCGCCAGATAATTAAACGTCATTTTCAGAATTTTAATTAAATTCTGCCTAAACTTGCTAAAATGAGCGGGGCGTTTATTTCGATTTATTATGTCAGAGAGAACGAGGGGGTTAATTAATAAGAAGGACTTTTACGCCCATCAATCGTGGAAACTATGCCACTCTTTATTTTTTTTTGCAGTGACATACATGGTATGTGTTACTACATTTCACCTTCATTTCCCAGATGGGCCTTGCTGATTATTAATTGGGTATTACGTAGCGTGTTTCACTCAACGTGGAGTTCGCATACAAATCGCAAATTCCTTTTCAGTTTACAAATACCTAATATTATATTCTCATCATGGTTTAATGCAAAATCCATCACATCATTGCAAAATCATTAAATTTTTAATTCGTAACCGAACAAATTTTTTTATGATACATACTAATCGCGTTAATGACAAAGCCTACAATAGAATGGGTTTAGCTCGCGCGTCCCATATCCCCACACCCCGCCGAGACTTTGTCTTTCCTCCTTTGTCTTGACCATTACTCAAATTGGTTGACCAAATCGATTTGCAAATTGTGTAATATTTTGTTTGAAATAAATAAACCTTGATTTTGAAGGAAGGCAAAGGGAATCCTTGAACTCGATGCGGCTGAAAAAAATGTGCAGTCTGAAAAGAGCGCTCTCGCACATCCACCCGCAGTAATAAATAAAACAACATACATATATAAACGTAAATACCGAAATTCTCGACACCAGCGCTGCAGATGCCAAGACCTTTTGGCAGCCGCCTCGGCATGTCGACGAACCGGAGTTTATTTTCATTTTGCCTCCTCGTGAATTATTTGATCGCCTTCGGTTCTATCAAAAACTCGAAGGCATTTTAAACAAACCATTTCTTCATTCGTTCGTGTACAGTCATGGGTGAAAGTAATGACGACGAGTACTCAAAGGTATTTTGATGAACAAATCATTTCTTCATGTTCGCGTACAGTCATGGATGAAAGCCCAAAAAGTCATGGATCAAAACCCAAAGCTACCTTGATAAACAAAAGTGACACTTAAAACAAACAGGATTTAAACGTGTTGTAATTAAGAAATTAAAATTATCCAACATTGATTAGAACTGTCGTCCTCGTAATTATCATCATCATCATCATCATCATCATCATCATCTTCATCACAGACTTTTAATTCTGTGTTTATCCCCCCCGTTTGAACACATAATTTCTAGTATGTATCGTGATATTCCGTCCGTGAGGCTGTGATAACTTGATTACCTCAGATTACACGGCTGATAACGGAAGCAGACATTACTGTTAATTAAGGTACGTCGGCGTCGCGTTGCTGCTACTACTGCTGCCATTACATAGTACCACTACTAGTAGTACATCGCGCGGCTCGCTAGACCGGATTAAACGTGTTGGCATTTTTTATTAATGCGTTAAGTGGCGTTTAATTATTAAATTAGCGCGATAATGGAATTTGACGCAGCTTGTTTCAGTTTAATTGTTCCACGTAAGCTACGAGAAGACTTCGTCGTCTTGTAACGACGCCGATGGAAACGACTTAAATAAATACGTACGTCCATACTAGTAAAGGCAATATTATTGTTTATTTTAGTAAATTCTCGCTTTGGCACCCGAACCCTTGCATGTAGAACTCCCGAACTTCGAGTACCACAGCGCCGCCAGCACGCCGAAAGACTTTACTTTGCCCCTGCTAAGAGAATCGGGCTTAGCCCTGGATATACCGCAGGGGCCTCGGAGGTCCGGCTACATATTTTAATTTGAGAAATCTTTGTCAAATATTCATATTCTAACTAACGGTCTTGTGACTTTATTTGTTCGAATATATTGTCTTACTGACTTAATAATTATAAAAAAATACTTAGGTATTGTATACTGTTTTAAAAATATAGCGTAAAGCCCGACGCGTACTTTCAAGTTAATTCCTATTATATTCTGTTGAAGATCATATTTGCAAGTCTCTTGCAGGTTTGTGCAGGTTCAGAAATAAAAAATTAAAAAGCAGTGCGCATTCCATTAGAAGAACACAGCCTAGATTGTTGGCGGAGATAAAAAAGATAACCCAATTTTTTAATATGAAAAAAAATATACATAGATTATCCAGGCCAATGGTGAAGAGTGAAGAAAGAAGAAGAGAAAAGTAGCTTAAGGAACAAAAGATGAAAACTGAAAAACGAAGGAACACCGGGCGGAGAGTGAAGAATGAAGCAAGTTAAAGAACACGAACAGAATAACATTTTTTGTCTTCATTCACTGTTTTTTTCAATAGTGTGAATGTAGCATCAATTGTACTGAGTCCGTCTGTAAAGCCAAATTGGTGTGTAGAAAGAATTCGTAACTACGAGTAACTTTCGGTTGATATTCTTTTCACATCTACGAATAACTCAGTGTAACGACATGTAAAAAGTTACGATGAAATTAAAATACAATAATTTCTAAAAAAAAAGTCGACGGGAAGACGTGAAAACCGATGTCTTATACAGTCACTAAATAAATACAGTACCGCAATCCGTATGCTTTATGTGTAAGATAAAGAAACCACGTTTTTGCATTAAAATGGCCGATTTTCCACTTTCGTCGACTTTAGTGACCACTTTCGTCAATTCAGTAACCACTTTGGTCAACTTCAGTGACCACTTTGGTCAACTTCAGTGACTACTTTGGTTAACTTCAGTGACCACTTTCGTCAACATCAGTGACCACTTTCGTCAACTTTAGTGACCATTTTCGTTCATATGCTTAATGTGTAGGATAAAGAAAACGTTTTTGCAATAAAATAACCATCTTTTCTAGTTATTTTCTTTCCGGCAGTGGTCGACATTTCTGGTTATTTTCTTTCCGG
This sequence comes from Dorcus hopei, assembly GCA_033060865.1. Lineage (NCBI taxonomy): Eukaryota > Metazoa > Arthropoda > Insecta > Coleoptera > Lucanidae > Dorcus > Dorcus hopei. The sequence goes on from CM065422.1 coordinate 11,649,761, forward strand.
CAAGTTTAAATTGCCGACTTCTCTAAATGATTTTCTTTCTGGTAAGTTTAATCAAATTTAACGCCCGTCAAATAAAAGTTTAAAATGCCCGAATCTGTCGTTATTAGGGTTAGATGTTTAAATTTCCCGCCAATATTTTGCGCTATTGCACTATGGCGGCTGATTGCGGTACTGCAATTATTTAGTGACGGTAGGTAATGTCTTAACCTAAGTTGCGACATCTCTGATTGACTTTGTAAAATTGTCTCCTAGAGCATCATCTCTCAGCAAAAACTGGTAGTTTCTCATACGGAGGTGTGGCTAAGGTTTTTAGGCTTCTCCTAAATATTAATTTTGCCGAAGAAAACAAAAGAAAGTCGACGGGAACACGCGAAAATCGTCGCCTTAACTTAAACTGTGACATCTCTGGTTGGCTTTGAAAAACTGTCTTCTACAGCGTCATCTCTTGCCAGAAACTGGTAGTCTTTGATACGGAAGTGTCGTTAAGGTTCTTAGGGTTCTCCTAAATATTAATTTTGCGAAACAAAACAAAAGAAAGCCGGCGAAAAAATAGTGACAACTCTGATTGATTTTGTACAGTTACCTTCCAGAGCGTCATCTCTTGTTCAAAACTGGTAGTTACTGATATGGAAATATACCCAAAGTTCCAGAGGCTTCTCCTAAATCCTTTTTGACGGAACAAAACGAAAGAAAGTCGACGAGAAAGTAGAAAGAACCGATGCCTTAATCGAAATTTTGACAACTCCGGTTGATTGTGTAAAATATTCTTCCAGAGTGTCATCTCTTGTTCAAAATTGGTAGCTTCTGATACGAGAATACACCTAAAGTTCTCGCAAATATTAATTTTGCAACTAAACAAAAGAAAATCGACGAGAAGGCACGAAAACGAGATACCCGAACCTAAATTGCTTGTTTTTGTAAAATTATCTCCTCGAGCGGCATCTCTTAGCAAAAACTGCTAGTTTCTGATACGGAGATGTGGCTAAGGTTTTTAGGCTTCTCCTAAACATTAATTTTGCGGAAGAAAACAAAAGAAAGTCGACGGGAGCATGCGAAAATCGTCGCCTTAACTTAAACTGTGACATCTCTGGTTGACTTTGAAAAATTGTCTTCTACAGCGCCAGAAACTGGTAGTCCCTGATGCGTAAGTGTTGTTAAGGATCTTAGGCTTCTCCTAAATATTAATTTTGCGAAATCAAAACAAAAGGAAGCCGGCGAAAAAATAGAAAAAATTGTGACAACTCTAATTGATTTTGTACAGTTACCTTCTAGAGCGTCATCTCTTGTTCAAAACTAGTACTTAGTGGTACGGAAATATACCCAAAGTTCCACAGGCTTCTCCTAAATTCATTTTGACGGAACAAAACAAAAGAAAGTCGACGAGAAAGTAGAAAGAACCAATGCCTAAATCCGGTTGATTTTGTAAAATTGTCTTCCAGCGTGTCATCTCTTGTTCAAAATTGGTAGCTTATGATACGAGAATACACAATAAGGTTCTCGCAAATATTAATTTTGCTAAACAAAACAAAAGAGAGTCGACGAGAAGGTACGAAAACCGATGCCGCCCGAACCTAAATTGTGACGTCTCCGCTTGTTTTGTGAAATTGTCTTCTAGAATGTCATCTCTTGCTGGAAACTGGTAGCTTCTGATACGAAGGTGTGGCTAAGGGTTTCAGGCGTCCCCTAAATATTAATCTTGCTGAACAAAACAAAAGAAAGTCGACGGAAACATGTGAAAATCGTTGCCTTAACTTTTCTTTTCTTGGGTAGTATAGTTGTCCAAGTTTTGTATCGGTTTTATGATCTTGCTATAAAAAATGCTTCAAAGAGGCCGGTACTGCGGTGTCTTTGTCGCCTCTCTGTCGCTTTTTTATAGCAAGACCATAAAACCGCTACCAAACTGGGACGACTATATTTATAGTTTTGATTAATGACATAAGTAAGACCCTGTGTAGGATTTGTATCCAAGCAAGTGTAGAAAGATAGTTGAGTCAAAATCATATTTCTCAAAGAACCTAACAAAGAAAAATGACCACAGATGTTGTAAGTGGTAGGTCAGTTTTTTTTTTTTATTTTTCAACTCGACCTTTGACATTTGCAGAATTGTTATTATAATGAGAACCTGTACATGTACAGGGTGGATCAATTTCGATGTCTCTTATGGGCATCTCTGTAACTATAAGAGTTAGAAAAAAACTAGTGGTCAAGTCTCGATCTCTTTTTTAGAGATAAAGTCAATAGACTAAACAAAAATTGGCTATCTTCTTTTGTTTTCGAGTTATAGGCAAAAATTGACATTTTCGACTTTTCGTCAATCGCGCATATCTCGTTTATTTTTACAGATATTAAAAAACTGTTTTGACATTATTAGGACACTTTTTTGAATACAATTCAATGGTGTAGTTGATTTTTTGATATTTACTTAAATTTTCGAGTTATAACATAAAGTTATATTTTTTTAAATGAAAATCATAGTAGGCAATGTCATCATTAAATAGAGATTTTTTTTCTGTTTTCAAAAATATATACTTTGTTGGGTTTATTTCTTACAATTAATAGAATAAAACGCCTTTTTTATTATTCTTGGGTGTATTCTATTCTTAGTAGGCTGGTTTGAACAAAGGCCGACAATTTTTTTGTTTGTTTTTATTAAATATCAACTCTTGTTCAAATATTTTGATAGTTGCAACCGCATAAAGAGAAAGAAAGATAGAACGAGCATCCTCTAAGAGTCACAAAGACTACAACAATACCGATACCATGTGGTTTGGGTGAAATTCGAAATTATGTAACTTCATTTAATATTTAAGTTTAAAACGCATTTTTTTCGATCAAATATGCATTTCATGGGATAATGAACTAAATTATATGTGTAAATTAAAAACATCTTAAAAATAAGAAATTATTGCAAAAAAAGTTAAAGAATATTGAAATGTAAGCAGATAATAAACACAACTCTTGATATATCACAATAAATAACTTAAAACCCAGAAAATAATACCAAAATAAATCACAATTTCAACACTGCCGCGCAAAAATACACAGCCAACTCATGTTGCAACCCAATCCACCCCTATCGGTGCTAGCTTTCTATCTCTTATGTTTATCGCAATACCTCTCACTCTTGTGCTACCCAATCTTCAAATCTTTGTTAATATTTAATAAAAACAAAAGAAAATTGTCGGCTTTTGTTGAAACTAGCTTCCTAAGAAAAGAATGCACCCAAAAATAATAAAAAAGGCGTTTTATTCTATTAACTGTAAGAAATAAACCCAACAAAGTATATATTTTTGAAAACAGAAAAGAAATCTCTATTTAATGATGACATTGCCAACTATGATTTCCATTTAAAAAAATATAACTTTATGCTATAACTCTAAAATTTAATTAAATATCAAAAAACCAACTACACCACTGAATTGTATTCCAAAAAGTGTCCTAATAATGTCAAAACAGTTTTTTAATATCTGCAAAAATAAACGAGATATGACTGATTGACGAAAAGTCGAAAATCTCAATTTTGGCTTATAACTCGAAAACAAAAGAAGATAGCCAATTTTTGTTTACACTATTGACTTTATCTCTAAAAAAGAGATCGAGACTTGGCCATTAGTTTTTTTCTATCTCTTATAGTTACAGAGTTGTCCATAAGAGACATCGAAATTGATCCACCCTGTACAATGTTGATGTAGTATTTTGTATTTGGTTGTTCCTTCCGAATGTAGGCAATAAATCCCATAAATTAACTGCGTTCCGATGTTTTTAATAGAAACGCAACGGTAGCATTACGTAAACGCATGGCTTGCGGCACGCATACATAAGAAAGCTACTTATTTTTTTCGGCGGTGCTCACGTGCCGCCTCACTGTTCCTAAACTGCCGCAGACATGAAGACACTAATGATTGAATAATTATAGCTCACGAATGTCGAAGTCTTTATTTCAACATAAAACGCGGGATTATTTACACAGTCTAGTCGTAGGCATGTGGGCATGTACATAATTGTAAATTGCACCTTGACGTTTCCGCATTTCCTAACAATATTTTATTTGTGTACAGGGTGTAATATTCACATAACCCGTTTTTCCATTAAAAATTATACTAACTGTAGAGATTTTATTGTAGAAGCGTGGGGTGTTCATATTTACCCAACATTAAAGTACATCCTGTATATCAATTTTTTTTCTTTTGTTAAACTACCCCCTGGGAGTTCCGCAAAGTTTTTATTAATTAAAAACTAAGAGAATATAATTGATAATAATTTTATTAAGCTTGTATGTATTTATTTACATAGTTTTCTTTTTGCGTTCCGCGAACGTTCTTAATCGCTCGTAAATTATTCCATTACACGTGTTCTTCGAGTATATGATATTAAGTATGATAGCAAGCGATGTTTAAATCGATTAGGGTTATAGCTTTCTTGAACGGCAAAAGAAAACAATAAGAACGCAGATGTTAATCAGACGGTGTTCTTTTTAAAATAAGATTTGCTTTTTGCAGAACAACAATAATAGTAACAACACGCCACACAAGTTTCACAAAATGAATAATCCCATTTGAAACTTCTAACAAAACGAGGAGCCCTCGGGAGTTGGGTGTTATATAATAACGGGAGCACCGAGAAGCAAAAGAAGGAAAGAGAGTGAAGTAGGTAAATTATTTTGCGTTTATCTCAAGTTATTCTAACTTGCAGTTGCGATTAATCACTGAATTGATTACAGTACCGTAATTCCTTCACAAAGCTGAGATGATTAATGGACGTTTCGGTCGTTTCATTCTCATTCTCTGCAAGCTTCGGCGGCTTGCGACTTAAAAAGGAGAACAAACAATCGGCTTGAATTTGCACGCTCACTTCTAGATAAGTGCTGATTAAAAAGAAAAAAAAAAAAACGAACACCAAATAAGAAATTTAATTTAATATTTGTAAACATTTCGTAAAGACATGTACGAATACATAGATAGAATTGCCGAAATAATATGAATTTATAGAGAAAGTTGTTGAGAACAATAAGCAAAAAAAAAAGTTAACATTCCAGGCTCTCAGACGGATCCATAATAAGAAACGAAATATCTACGTAATTGGCATTGTTGAAGATTCTACGTCGGCGCGCTTATTTAGCATAAACAGCACATGCCGCGTTCGCGTCGAGATTTCATTTTAATAATTTAACTAAACTGCGTGGTACTTGGAGTTTTCAAAATTACACACACGCCAGATGGAAATTTCGCAACGTATCCTTTTCGCCTCTCCTGGACGTGAGAAGGCGTGATGGCGATGCTCTAATGAACGTATATGAATTTCTAATGCGCTCGCTGTTACGACTTTAATTTAAACAATATCTTCTTTTGAATAACAATAAAAGTGCTCACGTGCGGAATAACAATTTGGACGAACGGACGCACAAAGGCCTCCCCCGACTCTCCGGATTTGATGACGCTGACAAATATGCGCCACCTCTCGGGACATCAATAACGTCAGTTATGTTTACTAACAATAATAATTGGGGAACAAAGTTGCTGGCAACTTTTCAAGACGCGCCTTTAACGACGTGGGTATGTTTCAAGTCTCTCCCTAGAAACGCATAATAAATGGAAGACAATTAGACAAATAGAACACGTTAACAGTCTGCCAGTTTTAATATTTATGAGTCGCTGAAAATCAAAATGTCAAAAGAAAATTGATCCTCGCAGAGATAATGGCGCTATGGCTGATAGGAAGATTGGCTCTAGATTGACTGTAACTTGTTTGGTGTAGTTCTATTTATAGGTATGGTGAGAGTAGGGGGTCGAAACGAACGTTGACAGGACTGGTGGGGGGCGTGACGAATAGCCAACGAGGCGTTCCGACGATGAAAGCTGATATTAACTCTTCACATTATTGGACGTTTAAAAATTAACAAATTTCTGGAAAACTTTTAATATTTCCAAACATCCTAATAATCTCAACTGTGACACAATTTTCTTCGTCACAACATCTGGAAGCTGCTGCCACCTGAAGACTGCAAGCTCATGGGAGGGTAAATTAAATTCGTTCCAAATGGCGGCATACGAAATCCAGAAACAAAGCGGCAGTAATTAAAATAAAGTCACCAGTTATTACATACTTGTCTAAGAGTCCACTGTTGAAAATTTAACTTGAAGGCTTCCGCGTCCATGTCTCAACGACTAACGAGAAGCAGCAGCAACACCACCAGCAGCAGCAGCCCCGAGGAAGTTCTTCTGCAATGAAGAACGAAACGTCGCGTCGGCAGTAGAAGAAGTCAACGTGACGCGGTTCCAACCGGAAGCCAATTCAAACAAGTCCACTGTTGCTGATTTACAACAGATAAAATAAAAATTAATTAATTAAAAAGTAAGTAGAAAACGATTTGACTTTCGACTAATAATTTCCTCAAAGTTATTCTACAGGGTGCTTTCTAGTTAAAGAACCAGCTGGGGTCGTCATTTTGGAAGAATTATTTTTTCTTCGCAACATTTGAAAACATTTCGTTGGCTAATCGTCACGCCCCATCAAGACCCCACCCCCACTCATTGAGAAAAATGAACCAAGATTTTTAGAATCCAACATGACAAGTCTGCCCTGTATCTTTCACCAGCTTTCCCCACGGCTAGCAACGGTGAGAAGGGATGGGTATTTAAAGTTGTTATTAATTAAGGGCGCCAGGTCGAACATTAAACCCAGCTGGTTTAGTATGACCTCGACGGCGCGCGGCGTTCCCGAACCGTCTCGGTCGTGCAGAAGACCAAAACAAAACATGAGGCTTGGTTTAACTCACTGGTACGTGAAGGTGTAAACATAAACACAAGAGTAAAGTTAATTCGAATTTAATTAAACAATATTAAATGTGATGCACACAGGTACAATACATCCATATAGTAAAGAGCGTTCAAGAATCGTTCAAAAGGTTCGCAATTAGCGATCTAAAAGAAAATGCGTATTAAACCGTAAGTTACTATAATTCGTTTTATTTACACTACGGCGGTATGCCCACAAATTCAAAGGCGCATGGGAGGCCGAAATTCGTTCTCCGAAAACGCATGCATGAACCGGTCAAAATTTGAAGCTTGAAATAAAATTACCGACAGTGGCAAGGTCGAGGTCAACTGTCATTCTTGATCGCTGGCGTGAAGTTGGCTATCGCAACGCCACCTGTCTGTCGTTTCCAACGCTGGTGCGCTGGATCAAACCGGTTTTGCAGGGCGGGACTGCCTTTTCGTCAGAGGGCTCGAGAAACGCCTGGACTGCGTCCCACGGAGATTCGCAGACCAGCAGTAAGCGGCGAGAAAATCGACTCGAACAAAGTCTAAACCCAAAACTAAAACTGGAAGTCTAAAGAGAGGCAGAAGTTCCGTTAGCGTCAAAAATGGCTTCAGACAATTCGCTTGTTTTTACCTGCGTTTGAAAGTATCCCAAGCTTGGTATTTAGTTTAAAATACCCCAAAACTCGTTCGGTGGTCCTTAAATTTATTCCGACAAGGCCGTGGATGAGCTCTCCTTATGCCTAAGCAAGGGCTCCGTTAATTCACCAAGCGTACACACACAACACCACCAGAGTTGAACGAGAAATGGCGCGGTAGCGCGCAGAGAAGTCAGAAGGACGCGGCGCATGACATAAGCATTAGCCAATGAATGAAAAGGTCACGATCACATGGTGCCTCTCAAACAAATGAAAATCACCTCACGTGATACTGCACATCGATCGATAAATAATTTCTGCCTTGCGTGGTTACGCGCGGAAAAGTGAGGTTGTCAAGCGACTCGAGACTGGGCAAGCGATGCTCTGTTGCCACTTCGCCGTAACTGGATTTTGAAATGTAACACAACCCATACTTGAAAGAACTGGGGCTTCCCAAAAGGCAAAAGTCGGAAGAAACAAATGATTGTAAACCGAAAAATTACTAAGACATAGAAAGGGAAAGTGAAAGAAACGGACAAAGAATTGTGAGTTTCAGAAGAGCTTGGCATGGAACTGGAACTTAAGAACTTGAAAGTAGTAGAAGTACCAAAGTAAATTCGAAAGGAAACGTAAAATAGAAGGAATCGAGTCGTAAGACGAGGAAGCTAGCGCAAGGTAAAGTGCTTGAAAAAAGAAAAACCAAAAGAAGAAGAAGAAAGTAATTCAAATAAAGCAACAACATCCCAGAAGAATTTATAAAGAAATGAAGAAAACAAGATAAAAGGCCACACCACTTTTAAAGAAACGAAGAAAATCATCATCAAAAATTATTTTAGGACCTAAAAGAAGTGAAACATTAACATCACGCATCTTGAAGGTCTTGGCTTACGCGTTCATCTTTGTTCTTTGCCCTTTGGACAAAGACCGCCAGATGATTTTGGGCTAGATCCGTAACGTCGAACTAGTGGGATGAAGAAGAAAAGGAACACCAAGACATCGAAATTGAGTTGAAGGATGTTGCAAGGAAAAGGTTGAGATAGCAAGACTGAACACAAATAAGTAGAAAAATTTCCGAGCAGGCTAAATTCTAGTAAGGGGGAAGTACCAAAAAAAAAAAGAATAGGAAGATCTTATACGCACACAAACATCTCTTGTCTTGACTTACACTTTGATCCTTGTTCCTTGCTCTTTCGACAAAGACTGCCAGATGATTTTGGCTAGGTCGTAACGTCAAACTAGTAGAATGAAGAGGAAAAGGAACACCAAGTTCATGATGGCGTCGAAATTGAGTTGAGGAATGTTGGAACGAAAAGCTGGAGATGGCAGGATTGAATAGAGATAATGTTTTCAGGGTTTGAGGTATCAACACAAACATTTCTAAAGAGAACTGAATTGGTTTGAAGAGGTGGCAGGGGCTTCGATCTGATTTGTCCCATTTTTCTCAATTAAAGCAATTCAGTTTAACAAAGACTGATACTGACACGAGTCCACTTAAAAGGCGCAAGGGATTTCAAAGGGCACCTAAGAAACCAATTATTGGCTGACAGTTACCGTGGTACATTGTTCCTATCTTCCGTTAGAGTTTATAAACCTGCAGTAACCTCAAAAAGAGGTAGAAGAACTTAAACCAAGAGACTGAAGAAAATAGATCAAGATTTGCAGGATCCAGAAAAAGTAGACGAAGTACCAAAGTAAGTTCCAAGAAATGAAAGGAAGCAGGAGCCGAACCGAAACAGAAAAAGAGCCAAAACAATAAACTCTAGAAAAGACAATGCCTGAGGAAGAGAAAAACGAGAGGAAGCAACACCAAAAAAAAATCAAAGGGTAGACAAGTTTGAAAGAATGAAAAACCAAAATAAAAAAAGGAGGTGTTCAAAGAAAAGAAGGGCAACTTAGATCATTTCCCAGGTGCCCCCTATTACCTGAGTTTGACAAATACTGCTTCACTTTTTTTTACATTTCGAGACTTCTGAGATGATAGCCTCAGAAGAAGAACAAGAAGATATTCAGACCTCCCAGAAGAAGTTGTAGATGCCTCAGCGGAAGGTGGAGGGCGTCAGTACTGCTGGACACCTCTTCTTCCTCTGAGGCTTCTGAAGTGTGAGAGGAAGAAATTGAGGTCTGGGTAGTAGATGTCTCAGAAGAAGTTGCAGATGCCCCAAAAGAAATTGTAGATGCTTTAGATTTTAGAAGCAAGTGGGGCTTAAGTACTGCTGGACACCTCTTCTTCCTCTGATGCTTCTGAAGTGGGAGATGAAGAAATTGAGGTCCTAGTAGTAGATGTCTCAGAAGAAGTTGCAGATGCCTCAGAAGGAATTGTAGATGCCTCAAAAGAAGGTGGCGCTTAAGTACAGCTGGGCACCTCTTCTTCCTCTGCTTGAGGTGGTAGATGAAGAAATTGAGGTTTTAGTGGTAAATGTCTCAGAAGAAGTTACAGATGCCTCAGAAGAATTTGTCGAAGTTGAGACTTCTGGTACCTTAGAGGCAGTTGAAGTCTCAACTGTTGTCGACGTTGACGTTAATTTGGAGGTAAAAGGAGGCGCTGTAGTGGTTGTCGTCATGCTAGCTAAAACCGTGGAAGCTGTTTTCAAAGCATACTTACATCTTGATAGGAAAAGTCTTACTACGAGGTCTGGGTATCTTCCCCTTGAATTTGGAAGTAGAAGGAGGCGCTATGGCGGTTGTAGTCATGGTAGCTAAAACCGTGAAGTGGAAGCTGTTTCCAAAGCACACTTATAATCTTTACAGAAAAAGACTTACTACGAGGTCTGTGTATCGTCCCTCTGAAGAACCAAATGCACGCGCTCTTAGGTTGAATCCCGCCGTTCTCCATCAACATAGCTATTGTGTTCATGAACCAGTGATGATATCACATCCTTTGTTTATTCCTTAAAGCAGAGACAGACAGAGACCGGAATTGGGAAAACTGGGACGTTCAAAATCAGAAAAATAACTCGCGCCAAAAAGCGCCAAACACCGTAACCAGTATCAGACAACAGAACCCATTGTTCAAAAGTCTTTCAAAGAAGTGAAAGTCTTCACAGAAGAGGGAAGGCCATTAGATAGTTAAGAAAAAAGAAAAAGAAAAGACGGTAGGAAAAAAACAGAAAACTTATTTGAACCAATCGATTCACTTAATATTTAAAAATTATTATGACAAAGTCAGAAATGCGGAATTTCCAAACCGAAAAGAATTTGGACGCAGGTACTTAACAAAACCCTGCCACCTACGACGACGTCCACCAAAGGTAAAAACCTCGTCGGGGGATTAGGATCAATAAGTTGCACCCGCCATAAATATTTTCACCTCTTCAACTTATGACGCAGAGCAAACAAGTTGTTTACTGTAAAATTCCGGGCATTAGAACAGGGCAGACATAAAAAGTGTTTTATATATCGAGGGGGGGAGGGAGTTTCCGCGAGAATTTCTGAAATTGCCCCGGCTAGGTAAAATGACTGCCGATTCATGTTTTATTTATGGAGGGAATGATTTCGTGGAATTTTTTATGAATTCCGAGGGTCGGAGCTTAGGGGTTCGGATGACTTACAGAAATTGACGTAATAGAATATATTAGACTTTTACATTGCGTGGCAGTCGTCTGAAAATTATGCTCTATACGCGGGCACGTTCGAAATTTATTTATTGGCCGCCCTTCTTTACGCACTTATCATAAATACTTATATTTATAGATCACATGTGTAGCTAGGGTGGAAATAAAATGATTATTACTACTACCCCGATTGCTTGTATCTATTTCTCTGGATCTAATTAATCTTGTATCCCAATCTAAGTTTATCTATCTATTGGTTTATTCCAACAGCAGTTTTTGACTAGTTTAAAACCGTCAGAAATAATGATCGGTTTTGACAACTTCATCAAGTGCACCACTTTGATGAGTGCCTTGCTTTTGATGGTTTGGAAACAGTCAAGAATCTGCTGCTGGAATTTAAGTAAATATATGAGGATTTAGAAAGACTTGGCGTGGAACTGGTAGAAACTCGAAATTGAGAAGACGAAACTCGAACTTGAAAGAACCAGATAACAATAATGCTTGGGAATTGCAAATTACAATTCACTAACTTGCGTGATGTTTTCCTCTATTGGACCTTCAGCCTCTTCACTTTTTTTAAACCTTTCTTCTGTTATTTCAAGTTGTCCTTCGGGACTTTTCTTCTTCGCGCTTTCTTTTTCTTCTGCTCCAGCAATTCCTCCTACATTTCATCGGATTTTTTTTTTATGAGGAGAAATAGATTTATGTGAATTTGGGGCAAACTTCATCCGAATGAAAATGTTCCATATAGATGGATTCAGATGGATTTTAAAATGTTTAATTTCATTAGTTTTTTTTATATAAATTGAATACTTCAAGGTTTCGTTTCAAAAGTATGTATCTTCAATGTGTTTTTGGCTCAGAACTAAATTTGGAGATGTGTTTTTTTTTTACTTTTTGCGTTAGACTCTCCCCTCGACTTAGGAACGCGTTTCTCTAACGATACTCATAGTGTTCTATACAATTTTTGGTTTTCTTCTTTTAAATTCTTTGTTTTTCTTTGTCTTTCTCGGCTCTTGCGTAAAAGACTTGTTCTTCTTCCTTCCTTTTCATGTTCTGGTTTCTTGAAGCAAGACCTTGGAGCTTATTTTGATTTCTGTGAAATATTTTCTTCGAATTGGCCTCTCCTTGTTTCTTTACCTCTCCCAAGCTCGTCTTCTTTTTACTTTCATTAATTTTTGAGGGATTACTTTGGTACTTTTAAAATTCGAGCTTCTCAAATTCTAGGCCAAGTTCATCTAGCTCCTGCAATTCTTTGTCTGTTTTCTTTAGCCTCCTTCTCTTTGTAATTTCTTTTTTCCTCTACCCCCTTCTTTCGCCTTCTACGTTCTAATGAATTTTTAACCTCTTCACTTTTTCTTTAGTTTTATTTTAATTCAAGTTTTCTTTGGGGTTTATCTTCTTCATGGTTTTGCTTCCTCTTTCGTTCGCTTGAAGGCTTCCGCAACCGTTGTCAATCTTTTTTTATAGCTCCCAGTTATACTGCGTCACAGTTCTTCTTTCTGCCGAAGTTTCGTTCTTTTTTACGAACGGTACAACTCTCCTATTTCAGAATTTCTTTTCAGGACTTCTTGTCACATTGTGTCCCTTGCATTATCTACGAAACAGGTTGTCCTTTCTTTTACCAACCAGTTGATGTCCATTGGACATTCGCCTGGATCATCTCATTATTAAGAAGGAACTCTAGTAGCTCAATACTCGTCTTTCTATTCTGTTTCTTCAGTTTCCATTCTTCTTCTGACCTCGACACCTCCTAGTACGTCATCTGAAGTAACCCATTTCTACAAAAAAAAAAACTTCTTTTACCTCATCTCTTTTTATTATTGTCCGAGATCGTTCAAGACTTTAGGTATTTAAGCAAAAATTACTTTACCGAGCGCCATCATTTTTATGACCACCACAAGGTGCACATTTCGATCACGTACCAATTAAAAAATTCCACCATTAGGAGTTTCAACGCACACGCAGGCCCTCGCATACATGTTTAGCGTTTAGTTTACAATTTAAGGGGCACCGTTTCCATAATAATGCCTGATTGAAATGCAAATTGCCGTATTACCGTTTCGTGCGGAATAAGAAGTGACGGAGGAGCGAGGGCATGGAAAAAAAAATGCGTGCACACATGTACGTACATGGCGAGAGGCCGAACAAAGGGCGCGCTCGAAATTGAGCCACCGCACCGCCGCGGGACCTCGGTGTGCGGTTTCCAGGAAATAAATTGCAAATTAATGTCCTCGCATCGTCTGCTGGTTCTTTAATGGCTTTAATTATCCAATTGGCCTCCTTTGATCTCTCTCGTACGGGGTTTAAGCGCGAAACCCACAAGTGGTCGATGAACGGGTTCTAATATCACCAGCTAATTTCTAAACAGCTTTACATCTTACGTTTTGATGTGGAAAGAATATTTTATTTACATTCGCAAGAATGGATCGAAGTAGGGAAAGATCAGATTTAAATCGTGGATGACTAGATAAAAATAGCTGTATCTATCTGTTAGGGTTCCCCAAAAGACTTAATTGTTACTTTCCAATAGGAAGGACTTATCCTAAACCTATTTACCATTCCAAGGAACAAGTAGGCCAGTGGAGAGGTTGAATCTTCCTTTGTAATTTCTTTTCCAAAACCCTTCCTATTTTTTTTTCCCCTAAAAATCTGCTTTGGTTCTCCTATTTTTCCCCCATTTCGTTCTGCTTCTATTTCCATTGTTTGCTCTTTACTTAAGGATTTAATCTTCCTTGTAATTTCCTTCCAAAATCATTCCTAATTTTTTCTCTAAAAATTCCCCTATTCCATTCTGTTTGTACTTCCATTGTTTGTCCTTTATTTGTAGATTGAATCTTCCTTGTAATTTCTTTCTTTCTTTCCTTGTAATTTGCATCGCTTCTCCTATTCTTTTCTCTCAATTCATTCTGCTTCTATTTCCATTGTTTGCTCTTTACTTGAGGATTGGATCTTGCTTGTAATTTCTTTGCAAAATCCGTTCTTAATTTTTTTCCCTAAAAATCTGCGTTGGTTCTCCTCTTTTTTCCCCCATTTCATTCGGCTTCTACATCCATTGTTTACTCTTTACTTGTGGATTGCATCTTTTTGTGTGTCCAGTACAAATTTCCAGTACGATGCACTAGAAACAAACGAAACTGGATAATATACAAAAGAAAAGAACTTAAGTAAATAAACGAGGATTTAGAAAGACTTGATCTAGAACCAGTAAAATTTAAGAACTCGAATTTGAGAAGACAGACAACCAGTGCAAACCAAGAAGTGCAAGAAAGGAAACAATAAATCTTGGGAAAGCTAAAACATCTTCAAAAAAAAAAATCAAACTAAAACAGTTTTTTTTAAGAACAATTCACTTTCCTCTCAGGTCTCTTTTTACTTAAAACTGGCGATGCCTCAGAAGAAAAAAGAAAATAAGAAAAGTTTCCCAAAGAGACGTAATAAGTTCCTAAACCAAAATAAAAAATAGTATTTAAAAAGAACTTTCCTCCCAGGTACCATCGCACGTAAAAACGAAACGAAAAGCTATAAACTCGTTGGAAAATGAACTTTATTTCCTGCATGCTTACGGCTATGGCCTTGGTAAAGCGTTTCGTTTTTAGTGCTGGCCATGGCACCTTCTTAGTTAAAGGTGGCAATTGGTAAATCGAAAAAGAAAGAAGAAAACCAGGAAATAGTTTAAAAGCCGAATAACCTAAGAAATCAAGTTAGAAAGAAGAAGAACCATTTGACTTGCCTCTCAATTGACAAATATCTTTTTTTACGTAACAGCTGCGATCTAATCTCGTTTCTCCAATCCTTAAATGAGGACTTACATAGAGAGAAACCAGAATTAAAAGGACTAAAGCTTCCTTTCAAAAACGCAGAAGCCGAAAGAAGAAAATAAGAAAAGTTTCCAAAAGAGACGTAATAAGTTGCTAAACCAAAATAAAAAGCAGTTATTTGAAAAGAACTTTCCTTTCAGGTACCTCCTTAGTTAAAGGTGGCAATTGGCAAATCGAAGAAGAAAGGAGAAAACCAGGAAGTAGTTTAAAAGCCGAATAACCTAAGAAACCAAGATAAAAGAAGAATCAATTGACTTGCCTGTCAATTGACAAAAATCTTTCTTTACATAACAACAAAATACTAAGGCAAAGAGAAGGCGACTAAAGGAAATAAAATTGTAGGATCCAGTTGAACTTAAATGTCGACTTGCACAGAGAGAAACCAGAATTAAAAGAACTGTAGCTTCCTTCTAAAAACGCAGAAGCCGAAAGAAGAAGTAGAAGAAAACAACAACAGACAAAGAGAAGGCGACTAAAGGAAATAGAATCCAGTTGAACTTAAATGACGACTTGCACAGAGAGAAACTAGAATCAAAAGAACTGAGAAGCCGAAAGAAGAAGTTGAAGAAAGCAACAAAATACTAATACAAAGAGAGGGCGACTAAAAGAAATAGAATTGCAGGATCCAGTTGAACTTAAATGACAACTTGTACAGAGAGAAACCAGAATTAAAAGAACTGTAGCTTCCTTCTAAAAACGCAGAAGCCGAAAGAAGAAGTAGAAGAAACCAACAGAATACTAACACAAAGGCAAGGCGACTAAAGGAAATAGAATTGCTGGATTCAGTTGAACTTAAATGACGACTTGCATAGAGAGAAACCAGAAACAAAAAAACTGAAGCTACCTTCCAAAAACGCAGAAGCCGAAAGAAGAAATAAAAGATGCAGGATACAGAAATAAAAAAAAACTGAAACTTCCTTCCAAAAACGCAGAAGCCGAAAGAAGAAGAAAACAACAAAAAGAAAGAGAAGGCGACTGAAGGAAATAGAATTGCAAGATCCAGTTGAACTTGACTTGGAGAAACTTGGGAATTTGGAAAGGTTCATTAAATTAATCCAAAGAAATGAAAAGAAGAAGTGGGGGCTGGCAAAAGTAAAGCTTGAGGGAAAAAACTTCAAAGAAATTATTTTATGGAAATCGAAGTAAGCATCAAGAGGCGGAAAGGCCTAAAGTAGAGTTTAAGAAAAAGAAGAAGCAGAGAGTAATATCCTCCCAGATGCCTTTTTAGTTGAAGTTGACGTGGCACCTATTTATTCCACCACTCAGTGATGAAGTGATTTCCATATTCCTCAAACTAGAGCCATTCAAACTCTACGATATAGTCAGAATGTAACCAGAACTAGAAGATGGAACTTTCTACAAGAACGGAGGAGCCGGAAAAGGAAAGAAAAAATAAGTTAAACTGAGGAAAAGCAAAGACTATAGAACAAATAAAAGAGTATCGTTAAGTCGCTCTTAAATCAAAATGAGAGAGAGGGAGAGAGAGAAAGTTAACAGCAAAAGATCTGCTTAATTTCTTCTATTTTGGTAAATCTGCATTTGTTTTCCCTTTTTTTTCTCTCTCTCAGTTTTATTCAGTATTTTCCCTGTTCTTGTTCTCAAGGATTTTGCCTCATTCCAACTGCAAAGAGTTTTACGTAACATAAGCATTTGTACTTAGGTCAATACAAAGAAGGAAGCACATTAGACTAAACCTAGTAAAGAGAAAACTGTAACAGCCAGCTAGGTAGATATGCGACGTGCGCTCCGATCCCTCTCTATTGCTGTCTTCGTCGCCAATACAATACAATATGTTCCTCCTTTGTCTTGCTCATACTTTGTGACAGAAATCGCTATCAACCGATTTCTTTTTATGTTCTTCTTGCCTTGTTTTTTTTTACTCACCTCCTTTAGTTTCTGTTTGTCCATTATCCTTTTTTCGCCTTTCAGAGTAGCCACTCTCGCCTTCTTTTAGTCACTTCTCTTCCTCTTGCTTTCAACTATTCAGTACTCCTCCTGCCGTTGCCCTCTGCCTCTCAATTTTTCCTCTAGTTCCTTATCCTGCACTACCCTCATTCCAAGTTTCTTGAATCTTCGTATTTTCATTTTCTGCTGCCTTCCTTGTTTTGTGTTACTTTACAATTCTTAAGCCATGTACACACGGTGACACTTTTGTGTCTAGATCTAGTGTACACACCAAGTGTCGGCGTGTATACAGCGTCTGAGATCGGTGTCGCTAGTGTCGCTGTCGTTAAAACGAGTGTCGGAAAGAGGTCTAGCGTGTTTCAAATCTTAGGGAAATTTTTAAGCAGTATCGCAAGGATATCGAAGTTCGAGTGGTCCAGAGAAGAAACAAGGAATTTGATATTCCTTTTGGAAGGACTCCCGCACCTACGGGACGTTGCGCAAGTTGATTATAAAAATCGGTCAAAAAGGACGGCTTCAATTGAAGAAGTGGCTCAAAAATTTAATACAGTTTCAGGAGAAATGAACCGGAAACTGCACAATTTAAGAACGCAGTTTAATAACGAATTAAGGAAAAGTGGGCAAGGATCTGCTGAAATATATACCAGCAAATGGGAGTTCTTTGAAGCTGTGCAATTCATGCAGTTGTCCTCGAAATGTACGGAAACACAAATTAATATTGTAAGCCTTAATTTATTTCAATATCTGATGTTTTACGTATCTTATAACTTATATTTTGGTATATTTAACTAAACGTATTTGTACTGCCATGGAACTTCTCCAGTGGGTGAGAAAATAATTCTTAAACTCTTCTCGTATTTCTTACTGTCAGTGCTGTAATTGTGTCCAGAGTTTCTCTGAAGTGAAAAGAAATAATTTGCAGATATGACTTCGTCTCTTCAATTTCCATTTGCTACTCCTTCAAAAAAAAATCTGTTAAGTATTTAGTATATTTTAAGTATTAAGTATACTTTTAAATGTCTGACCTGTTGCCAGAAATCTTAGAGTTAAAGCTAATCTTTTTCCCGGCGGTATGGAATGTCTCTTGCTGTGTCTTTTTTCTGTATTTTTCTGTATTTTTGCACAATTTTTCGTCACCAAGTTTTAATTCACACATTGACGTGTTACAGCAACCGAAAATCTGTCTTATTTTTTACCCACTCCTTTATCCACACCTGTCTTTGTCGTCTTCTACGATTTTTCATTTTTATTGAGATACAAGCACCTACCACAGCAGCAAATACCTGTTCATCCATTGCTTGTTGCGGGAAAACTGCGCAGTAAAACTCGACCCGCGAAATTCCTAGTCTAGCGAAATCGTAGAGAGGTTTTGCCGACACCTGAATCCGAAACTAATGTCCGACACTGCTCTATCTTCAAAAATTGCAGTAAGTACGTGTGAACAGCAAGTGTCTAGACACAAGTGTCCACTCTAATGTCCGTATTCATAGTGCTTCCTCGAGGCTTCCTTGAATGAGGAACCCCTTAGAATGGGATTGCATTATAACAATCCCATTCTAAGAGATTCTTCATTCAAGGACGCCTCGAGGAAGTACTATGAATACGAACATAAGTGTCTGCGTGTGTACATAGCTTTATACAATTATTAAAAAAATGAAAATAAATAAATGAAAATAGGTAAATCTAATCTTTTTGTAGTCAAGTTTATGAAAACCAACTTAAAATCAAAAATAAATTAAGTTGTGGGAGCTCACCCGTTGCTTAACGACCACCAAAACCATGTCACGATGACAAGCGTCAAGAAACATCAAGGAATGTCACGATGACAGTAACTGGAAAGCCGACACGTTGACATCTACGTAACAGGGTTTCGTTTATTTTGATAGTCGTTAAAATAAATAAAATTAGGCCGCCCCTTAATAAATTAGAGTGCAACCGTATTCGTTTCTGATTGGCCAACAAATAGGGCCACACACAAACCTCATTTTGGTCACTAAGACAACAACCGAACCAAACTAACCAAATACATAAAGACTGTCCTTAGACAAAGGATGCACTGACACCAGATGGCTCATCAAATGCTCTAAATTTGACGCCCCAATTTGGAGACAAAGTCGGTTTAGTTTGGAGACAGCTCACGACAGCGTGGTGGTGCTACTGTTACAATAGCGGAGTGGAAAACCGAAACCTGTAAATATAAGTGACATTTAAACAAATTCCATAACTAAGAGGTGCGATGCAAAGTTTGAAAGGAGAATTAACATCATACTACAACCGCACGTCACATTATCGTGTCCTGGCCCCACTTTAAACTTATTTCTCTATCACTTAAAAGCGACATCTGGTGGTAAATGAGCCAATTAGCAAATGGTTTTTGACAAATGTTCAGTTTTCGAATTTGTGCGTATCAGTGCTGCTGATCAGCAGCTGCTGTCCGTTGAACGCGCAGTGACATCTAACTAGAAGGCTTCCGCGGCCGTCGTCCATGTTTGAATTGGTTTCCGGTTGGAACCGCATCAAGTTGACTTCTTCTACTGCCGACGTTTCGTTCTCCATTGCAGAAGAACTTCCTCAGGGCTGCTGCTGCTGGTGAAGTTCTTCTCCAATGGAGAACGAAACGTCGGCAGTAGAAGAAATCAACTTGACGCAGTTTCAACCGGAAGCCAACTCAAACACCACTGACATCTATTGAATATTTATCAAACTCTTCTTAGAGCGTCCATTCGTTCCTATCTCCTTGGCTATGTGGAGAGATCTACGAGTATTATCTACGTCACTGATTCGAGCAAGCAAACAGACCAATGATGCAGCCAAAAAATAAGGGTAAAAAAGGCAGAACGCGTATCGTGGCAAGCCAGTATTCGTTAGTACTACAATAGTCTGGAGGTACTCACCCACTGTGCTGCAATAGTCCGGCAAAGCATACATTTCACGAGCTAATGCTGTAATAGTCATACACATTTTTTTAACTTTTACATTTAATTCGATTAATTACGTACATCTGTTATGCGTTTAACCTTTTTTTATGTTGCCAGTCGTTGAATGAGTTTATGTTTTGTTGAAGAAACGCTACGCACACGCCCGCAAAGTTACCAACGGACGAAGAATGATTTTGGGGTACCCTTAGGCCCAGGTTTACAATCATGGAATAACTCGTCACTGTTCCTTTAATGTTCCCCATACCTACGTCACGTTATTCTAAGAATAACACTTATCCGACGATTGTAAAATCGGGCCTAAGAAGAAGATTCATGAACAATGTTACCAATTACCATCGGCGTCACTATGTGAAGTTGCCTATAAACATACAACTCTTAAGAAAATATAGTTTGCAGAAAAATCGATGCAACAAACATATTTTTACTTTGCCAATTTATTAATTTATTTTTTGTTAAATAATTCCGAATAAGTTGCTCCAAACTGCGGGTCATCACTTGGAATAACTCTTCTGTAAGCCGGGGGCCAGACGGCCATGAAATCCGCCGCAGTGAAATCCAGAACCGTTTGTCATTCGAATGCCCGTTGTTCGGGCAAATAAATAAACAAATTAACTTGATCGATACAATTCCGGCGTGGAGCGAGCAGCTGCGCGCTGTCACTTTTAGAATTATCGTTCTTCTATGTACACTAATAATGTTACTATATCGGAACGATGTGTTACGAGGTATACACAGTCGCGAGCAATAAATTTTGGTCGTCATTGCTGACTGTAGTTCGTTAAAAATAAGGAGGTCGTCTTAATTATGACTATCGGGAATAGTCTCTTAAAAATTTAATTTATTTGAGAAATTTCTGGAATTGAAATTGACAGTGACGACCAAAATTTAATGCTCGCAACTATACATAAAGTGACCATTCAATTTCGGCTTCAACAATTATATAAAAATCGATAAAAACGCAAAATATTGTACGGTACGTAACAAACTTTATTGGTTTTATTGCAAATGAAATACATAAATAAAATTAATAAAATGATCGCAGTCCAGTAGAACCTTGTATATCTTGTGAGTCTTTAATGATTACAGTTAAGTAAAGCCCTATATAATGGGACATTTTTGCGTCCCGAGGGATCTCTCGGGAACAATGGAACAACGGCTTTAAAAACGGGACTTTATACGTATACATGTTTAATCCTAGATTAAACATAAGGCTCTCTTTGCTTTAATTCGAGATTAACTTTATCAAAATATACAGGGTCATTCTGGAATAGAATTGAGTAATCAATGCGAATGGATATTTAGAATTTTCTTCGGTTATTGCATATGGGCGACATTGACCGAGTGACCGTGTATTCCACTGGAGCTTTATTTATAAAAACTTCATATACCTCACGAACGAGCAGAAATTTTCAAACAAAAGACGATCCCTCTTATGTGAAACTTAATCGATTATTTTCTTAGGCTTATGGTACGTCATTACTCATTACATTTTTACTGTCTCCACTTTTTTCGCGCATATTTTAAACATGTTGTACACAGGGTGTGTGTGTCATCGTTAAAACGAAACCCGAGACCAAAAAGAAACCCGATAACGCGTGAAAACGAACCGAGTGGTGGCGCGGCTCCTCTCTCCATCGATCCAATCGAAAATGTTCCGTCCGTCCGTCCGTCCGTCATACGAAGCTCATGCGCCGGTTTCATGAATATCTAATTACGTTTATGTAATCCAGAGCAAGCCATGAGTTAATTTGTACACGCTACCGTTATTAAATTCGAACATATGGCGTGACAAGTTAGGTTTTGCCTGTTATTGCGACGAGAAATAAATACGCGACGTACCCATTTAATAATTAGGGGCGCGTGATTTACTGCGGGGCTTTTAATGGATTAACGAACGCTGGAGTTAGCCACGTGCAAAAATGAAAAGCTATGAGGTAATTATCTGTACGTAAAAACACTTTTTTTTTAAATGGGAGCTCACAGGCCTAGTTGGCCCAGGGCTTGGTTAACGATTATCTTCTATTTTCTCCTCTGCTTTGCCTTTTCCCTCCATTGTCTGATGTCCATCTCTTTTATGTCATCTACTTCCATCTTTGTCTTGGTCTGCCTAACCGTCTCCTTCCTCCAATACTATGTGTCATCATCATCATCATCATCATCTTCGGGATTCTGTTGTCATCCATCCTTATTATACCTATGTCCCATCCATCTTATACGCTGCGCTTTCACTACTCCTATTATGTTTGGTTTGGTTTGTTCTTCTTTTCCACACGCCATCTTCTATCTTTCCTCCAAAAATTCTTCTCAGAATCTTTCTTTTCCATACTTCGAGTCTTTGTGCATCTTCTTTCGTAAGTGTCCACACCTCGCTTCCATATGTTACTATCGGTCTAATTACAATATTGTAGATTCTTACTTTCAATTTCCATCATTGCTATCAACTTTTCTGAAATAAGGTATTCATTTCTCTCAGTGCCTGTAACAGTTATTCCCTATCCATCTTGTCATATGCTTGTTTGAAGTCCACAAGTAGCACAAAACTTTCTGCCTGTATCTCTCTTAGTGTAAATATTTGGTCTACTACGCCTCTTTCCTTTCTGAACCCTGCACTTGGTACTCTCCAATTAACCGGTCTATTTCGTTAATTAGTCTGTTTTTTATACTAATGGCCAATATTTTGTACATCACGTTCAGTAAAGCCATTGCTCGGTAATTCTCACATCTTGTTTTCCCCCTGTTTGTAAATTTGACACACAGTTGCTTCACTCCATTCTTCTGGCATCTGTTCTTGTTGTCATATGTTGTCTATTACTTTTCTGCCAATTTTTCTCCACCGTTCTACCGTTATCTCATCCTCTCCTGCATTTTTATTGTTCTTTAGCTTATTTCTTTTTCATTTCATATTCCCTGTCTTTTCTCCGCTTTCCTTTCTTGCCCTGGGTTCTGTCTCTCCTGTCGAGTTATTCAACAATTTTCCCCAAATATTCCCTCCATCTCTTCACTATTTTGTTCTCGTCTGTTATTAACTCCCTATTTTCTTCTCTGCAGAATCTGATTTCTTGTTTATATCCATTTTTTTTCCTCTCTTAATCCTCTATATAACTTCCTAATCTCCTTATTTTTAAACCTTCTGTTTTTGGCAAATTCTGGATCTGTCGGTAGAAACACAACATTCTCGACCTAAACGTACAATACGTTCTCTCTCTACTCTGAAGATGAACGATTTTAGAAACCAACTTTGGCAGCAAGATTGGTCTACTGTATATGACCCAAACATGAAGATGGATCGTTTTCTACATATATTTAAAAAACTTTATAATGACTGCTTCCCACTTTAGCCAATGCGTGTCTCTCAAAAACCTTATCCGTTATCTAGTTCCCTTCAACAAATAAAGGAAACGTTAGGTTTGATATATGATGCTTACCGAAAAATTGGAAGTGAAGACTTGCAGGTTATATATAACAAATATAAGCAATTCTTCCTCAAAACAGCTGAAAAGGAAAAGAAAGCCTTATACCTTACTTGGTTCGAGCAACAAAGTTAAAGCCACATGTAGCATTATAAATTCAACCATAAAGAAACCAGATGTAAACTTAAAAGATGCTCCATCCTCTCATGCTTTTAATGAATATTTTAAAAATATTGCCGCCAATTTGAACAGCCAGCTGGGTACTCACACATATTCTTCAGGCCATTTCTTGCATAGAACTAGAGCAAGTAGCTACACCATCTTTCTTACACCAACTTCAACAGAAGAAGTATTCGATTTCATAAGATCGCTAAAACCAAAACACACTCCAGATTACTATGACATATCTTCACATATAATAGTTGCTGTTGCCAACGAGATATCAGCTCCTCTTGCAAACATCATTAACTCCTCAACTGAGACTGGTAGTTTTCCTGACTCAATGAAGATTGCCAAAGTGGTCCCAATTCCGAAAAAAGTTCTCCAACAGACTGTGGCGATTTCGGATCTATTGCTATATTACCAATATTCTCAAATATTTTTGAGTTGCCAATTCGGGTTTCGTCCCAATCTATTCTATCCTTGGTTGGGGTCATAATAGATAACATGGAATCAAAGGCAAGTACCTCGGTGCTCTTCTGCGACCTATCCAAGGCTTTTGATTGTGTACCCCACGACATACTGCTGCAAAAACTTCAACATTACGGGATTCGGGGAGTGTGCCATGAGCTGCTTAGGCCACACCTGACAAACAGAAAACAATTAGTGTACCAGCCGCAGGATACTAGCCCTCTGGTAAATGTAAGTACTGGTGTGCCCCAGGGATCAGTCTTGGGCCCGGACCTGTTCGCAATTTTCATAAATGACTTTCCTACAACTGTTGACTGTCATGTTACTTTATTTGCGGACGATATTACTCTCGCAATTAGTGACTCATAAATGTATACTAAAACTGTATTTGTAATTTTTTGTAACACACTTGTTTAAATGTTAACTTGACATTGAAACTACGTTTGACAATAAATATCTATCTATCTTGTTGGTTTCTCTTCTTATATCTTAGTATCTTTTAACATTCTTTCTTTTCTTTATGATGGTATTTTCGTCTATTTTCTTCCGTACCGTTCACGATCATCTCTAGTCTTGCCTTATTTCTTCTCTCCACTTTTTCCTTGCAGATCTCATCAAACCACTTTTTCCCGAGTTCCTCCTTTTCTCCTGAGCATCTTTTTGCACATTGTTTAATTTTTGTTTTCATTTCTTCAGAAAACTTCCTTTATATTTCCTTTACCCATCTCCATTTCCTTATTTAGCAATTTCTCATATTTATTCCTGCTTCCCTCTCCTCTTAGCCTTATTGCGACTGTTCTGTTTTTTCTTTTAATGTGCTTCTGTGTCAGAATAATTTGTTTTATTTTGATTCCTACTACGAAGTGGTCAGAGTTCATGTCAGGGCCCCTATAACTTTTTATATTGCTACCTACCTAACTACAGCTGAATTCAAAAAAAACGGGAAATGATTTTTTTCCAGTTGTAAATTTGGTTCCATTTGTCAGTTAATTGTCTACTTGACAATACATACATATCTTTAAAAAAAATTAACCTATTTACCTATGAACTGACATACCGTCAAATAATTCTAACCTATTTTTAGTAAATCCATTTTCACACTATGAAAATATTGAAAAAAACGTGTCGATTTATTTTGACATTTCCCGATTTTTTTGAATTCAGCTGTATATCAAAATAGTCGACCTTGAATAGATTGCGAAAATTACGGGGAACTCCTTTACGTTGGTGAACAACCTACCTGAAATTATGTCCAGCTCAGTGGAGATGGGAGTGGGCTACACAATAGGATCGTCGGTAGCTCGTTATCTAGTTGTTGGAAAGGGGCGCCGCCTAGCGTTATATTTATTCCAGGTATAAGTAATACGTGTTACCGCTAGGACTACACACGTGAATGTAGCATATGAGTAACCCTCAAGTTTGAAATTCCGCGTTTTAAAAATCGAAATTATCAGTCACCCTATATGTAACGAAATCTAAAAGAAAAGTATGACAATTCACGACATTAAGTGATTATTGATCGTTTTAAATGAAAATTACGTAAATGTACGTTAATCACTTTAGATCGAAATAAAATTAAAATTCACAGAGCAAGTGTAACACGTAAACACCGGCAAGGATATCCTATTTGGCTTACAAAGGTGATGTACAAGTTATAAGCACCTGTCAGTTTGACTGTAGGAGGCGGTTATTAATTTTCTTTATGCAAATTATGACATGTTCTTAAGGAACCATGACTTGAAATATACAATTACAAAATTTTCAAACCCTTAACTACTCATTATGCAGCGTAATTGATGATTAACCGAAGTAAGGAATGAAAAGTGTGCGATACCGCTCGACGTTAAGTCCGGACGTCTGATGCCATAAATCACGACATTTACATCGAAGTCTCGAGAGAGGGCTTTGATCCTACATGCGTGTGCGAACTTTCGCGATGTTTGATGGCAGTAGAACTAGATGACTCTCGTACGGCTTTTCTGTGTATTGCCTATCACCTGCTACAATTTGCCTCGCATAACGTGAATTTGTTCCGTATGACGTGAAACTGCCTCGTACAACGTGAAACTGCCTCGTACAACGTGAAACTGCCCCGTACAACGTTCTAAAGGAAGAAACGTGACGATAAGTTTGACAAATTCAAAGTTGAATCGGAAGACTTACCCCTTGTTTGAAAATAAGGGCCTATTAAAACCTGCGACACATCCGTTTGATTGTGTGATTGAAGTTGGAGTTCGTGACGTGAGTTTTATCTGCTACTTAAGCCTTGGCGATATTCCAATCAACTTTCTCGAGTGTATAAAATCCCTATTGACTGTTATGTGGTCGAATTCGATAAAACCAGACAAAATAAAACGAGTCACAGAGTAGTTAATAAATTAAGATGAATTAAAAACTCACCCTTACATCATGCTACGACAAAGCATGCCTGATCTCGGCCCACTGTCAATTCTTATTGCGTGACGTAGGTATCAATCCGGAAGAAAAATCGATTTTTTTATGTAAATTAGTAATCGTTAGAAAATTAACGAGAGTGGCGGTATTACGTGCGTGTAAATTAACTAAAGCAGAGGAATCGTCTTAAGTTCAACTATAATGTGCAAAATCGTGCATGGCATTGATTTTACGATAAACCAGCTACATCGCTATAGCAGGTTTGTCGTCGCAATTACTTACACAGTGCGAAGTGAGAGCCAAAAGAAATCTATACATCACACAAATAATAAAATAAAAATAATGTATATGATTCATTTGCTCGTGCAATCGCGTAAACCTCGCTCAGACACACACTTCTTGTTGTCTTAAGTAAAAGGTAATTTACGTAACACGAGCTCCCAATGATGGCTTGACAAGTCTTAAATCTGTTTTAAACGTCGAGTATCGTATTAAACTCAGCGCTGAAACAGATGTTTTGAGATTGCTATTTCACGTCAGCGTGTGTGTGTGTGTGTGTAGGAAACGAAGCCAACGACTTACATACAAAGCTGACTTGTAACAATAAATATCATTGTGGGTTACATGCACTCCGTTACGTCGTCTGCACTTTCTTCTCCTCCTCGGAAAAGCATCATCATCTGGAAAATGTGTCTCGTCGAGTTGCACGTTTCCTATAGTAGGTGCTAATGAATGTCTTCATCAAGAACTAATTTACTACTGGATGGAGTTTCGTTACATTAGGAACTTACAAAATTATTACTACTTTAGTAAAGACTAGGCTAGATAAAATAAACAATTGTTACGTTTTTTTTTTTTTGGCTGATGGTAAAAATGTAGGGGTCTAACGTGTACGCAAGGGAACTCCCGTTTTGCAATGGCAAAAAAATCATCTCTGAAGTGATTTGACTGCATCTAGTGACACACACGTTTGAAATGCCTTTGCCTGAGCATATTATTGAAACGAGTAGAATGTTAAAGGCAAACAGTCGTCGCGAGATCGACCGTCTCTACCTGTTCCACACGGATTCGACTACCGCTGATTTTCAAACGAACACCGATGTTTAACTACAAAAGGCTGAAGTGAAACGGAAAACAATGTTGAGAATGGCCGGAGCGAGAGGAGCGGAGTACGATTGAGGCGAGCGACGAAGAGCGCCGGAGTTTTTGAGCCTGGAATTTACAAAAAGTCGTCCGTGGGAACGCTTCGCACGTATCCAAGTGGCGAGCGAGCGAGAGAGAGAGGCCCGATTTGTAGAGGCCGAGCGAGACGCTCGATAGAGGGTGGATGCCCTCTGCATTCTTTACCTTCGTGTATTAATTTGAGACTAATCTCGGCCTCAAGTAGCACAGAGACGCTGGTGCTATAGGCGGCGGCGACTTTTCGTCTAGCGTAAGGTTTTCATCACATTATGGACACATTTATTGTGGACCACATGAATGAACGAGGGGGAGGGGGGAAGAATAGGCTATTCTTTATATGAATCAAAGTTTACTGATACATAATAGAAATTAATAACTTTTAAAATTTAGGATCGAAATAGTAGGTCACGTGACCTGTCGCGTAGGTACGCATCAGTTTTCAATCAACGCGTCCATATTATAATAGATTGTCTAGTATTTCGGTGCAACATGAATCGAAAAGAATTTGTAAGTCAGTACGTGATACTGATCTCAACCCAATTATGGTAAAATGGGTGTACTGCTCGGTAAGGGTACATTCGACATTCTTAAACATAAAGGCTTAGTGCAAGCTGGTAAATTTGGGGGATTCCGCCTTCTATTGGAGGTAATATGTTCACGGAAGGTTTTGACGAGCTAACCCTTCTACCTTTTCCACCTTAAACCCAAGTGATGATTCAGATATTGTGATCTATCTGGTTGCAAAATGTAGAAATAAGTTCATCTTACGATCGGCTAACTCGTGGAGATGGGCTGGGAGCATACGTAATCCCAATATTCCAGTGATGCACACTTGTTTTTATTTGTCTTAAAAGGGGTAAGTTGTCACCAAATTTTAAATGTAATTTACTTGCCTCTTACCACAGATCAGATGACAAGCTTCTGCTGACGAGACCGTATCAGCTGAGCCCCAGCTAGCAACAGTGAAGAAAGGGGCCGGTTATTTAAGGTGGTAAAATTATTAAGGGCACCGGAAGACAACTCTTCAGCTAAACGTAATTCGATCAGTCGACGACGTCTCCAATCGACCAGATCGCGCAGAAAATTGAATCAATAATAAATACAGAGGCGAGACTTTACTCACTGGTGTGCGTGAACGTAGAAATTGAACTCGAAGCTAAAGTTATCAATAATACACTTTATTTGCGCTTGTGACTCCGTACAAATGCAGGTTACTACATGAATTCACTTAACTAGGCTAGGTTCGTCTACAATTGACAAACTTCGACTTCAAACAATCTAAAGTAATTTAACAACGCAATCTTTGCACTTGGTCGATGATTCGCTCATAAAAATGCATGCGCAATGAATTTAAATGGTTACCTCCCGACCGATGCCGTGAAGTTAGCTGTCACCACGCCATCTAGTAGTCCTGTCCGAGCCAGTAACTGGTTTGGCTAGGGGAAACGGTTGGTAGCAAGATGGTGGACCCACGCTACTCGCAGAACGGTAGACTGCAGCTGGAGTTCGTCGCGGCACCAAAACTCAATACAAACGGGAAACCCTCGCGTGAAAGCTTGCGGGGATTACATAAGCCTGCGCTAAAACTTGCGCCCAAACAGAAAAGCCTGAATGTAAAGGGAAAAGGTTTCGTTAGCAGCCATTTTGATACACCCGCCATTGCACTTTTTACATTACCTGGGGCTAATACGTTCCCGGGGATTGGAATTGGAGTTATAATTACCTCCAAATGTGTTCGAAGGCATCACGAGATCTTCCGGCACAGCCGCAAATGAGTTATTCCTCCCAAAGAGCGAAAACTTCCATAATTTTACTATGCACGTAAAACACGTCTAACTTGTAATACACTTCGAACAAGAAAGCGAATTTGTAGCAGGCGAAGGTTGCTAGGATACGAAACCGAAAAACAGTCACGTGGTGTGTCACACGAATGAGCGTTGAGTAGTGAAGAGAAGGGATGTAGGGTTTCCAACTGTGTTAAAACGCAGTTGAATGATGCTGTATCGCCACGATATTTTGGCGCGAGATTTGAACGTAACAATGTTCCACACAAGAATTTGTTAAATAAGTGAAAATAAAATGGAATCAAAACGCAGTCAGTTAACCTAACAGTGCAGAACGTTAAGAATCAAATGGCATAAAACGTCAAAACGCGAAGCAATCGGATCCGTTTGTTCGTTACAAAATCATTAAGCCCCAGTTGTACAAAGCCAGTTTAAATTTAAGCCGAAGCTTAAGCCCATAACAACGATTATTTTAACTATTGTTGTTAAGGGTTTAAGCTTTGGCTTAAAGTTAAGCTGGAATTGTACGACTGGGCCTAAATTAAATAGCAAAGGAAACGATAGTAAAGTTAACTACGCATGTCAACAAATGTCTGTACAAGACTGTATTCAAAATATGAAAATATGATAAGGTAAAATTCGACATACACTCTTCCAACTGTGAACTGTGAACGCACAACAGCTGATGAAGGCTCGTCAGGACGTGCGAGACAGGAACAGCAGAAGGTGTGTCGGATGTAACCACTTCTATGTGAGGACTTGCGTCAACTTCTAAGTGACCACTTTCGCTCCGGGAAGAGCGCCCTCTAACGACGCGCTGTATGGTGAACCGTCGCGTTACCAAATACCAAAATGAACGGCCAAGGTCGGTTTACTACGACGCCATCAAATTTACCACAAGGCAACAATTCCTTAAATGGAAGGAAGAAGACTCGTTTGGTTCATTTTCAAACTTGGAGCTCCAACTGTGCCTTAATATCTCTTCCATCTTCCTTGCAATACCAAGTGGTTTCCTTGTTTGTTTTTCCTTTTAAAACTTGAAGTCCTTTCCTGAATAGTTAAAATATTGTGGTCTCTCACGTTTCATACGTTAATTTAAAATAATTATTTCCCCATAAACCCGATAAGCGATAAAGTTAACGCCGACCCCCCTTTTAACGATTTGATTCGAGCGCGGTACAAATAGCGCGTAAACTGATAAATTAAGGCGGCGTAGGAGAACTAGTTAGAGAAGATGGATGGTAAACATCAATTAATTTCCCTGCCCACACATGGTCGTCTGAGCCTGCAAAAGTTGACGGCGCGATGGCTTTTTATGAGGGAAGCAGGACGTTGACTTCGGGCATTAATTTTATGTATAACGAATATGTTTGCCTTTCACGCCAATTAACTTTATGGCGATGTTGAATTAACTCCTCAATTGCAGTCGGTTCTTGAGCAAATTAAAAAGAAATTTAGTTCCAATTCGGAAAACATACATGTACGTCTATAAAAGTGTTTATATACAAAAGGATGTGGCATTTTATGTTACGCAAAGTGTCTGGCATTCATTGATTGTTCCTTTTTCTCTTTCAGATCATGTAACAGAATTAGCGAAGCAGTCTGAGAATAACACTTTGATACTATCAGCTCAAGTGTATAGGGGCATGTTTCCTTCAACAAAGGATCCCATAAGCGCACTGTACTCGGATATCCGGCGATACGTTCAGCTGAACGGTTCTCGGGACGCGTTCCTCGCCCCCAACGTCGACATTAAATCAACGGTAACGCAGTTCTTCGTCGCCTTATTTCCCGTTGCGTATCAGCACGCCATAGACGCGTCCATGACAAAGGACTTCACCCCCGAATACCAGGAGTGCGTGAAAAACACCTTCAACGAAGCCCAGCCTTTCGGCGACATCCCCCGCCAAATAGCGCAGGCCTTATCCAAAAGCCTGGAATCGACGATGTTGCTCCTCCAGGCCCTCGAAATCGGAATCGAGGTCCTCAACGCCACCGATACACTTATAATAGAGGACAATGGGAAGAGCAACGTTCAATGCCACGATGCCCTCATGAAAATGACTTATTGTCCGAAGTGCTTGGGGTTGAAGAGTGCCGCGAAGCCGTGCTCGGGTTATTGTTTGAACGTGTTGCGGGGGTGCTTGAGTAAATATGTGGCCGAGCTGGATTCACCGTGGAACGGATACGTGGAAGGAATCGAAAGGTTGGTCACCGCCATGAAACAACCCAACAACGAGGCGGGGGTTAATCCGGATTTAATCATTCGAGGACTCGAGACGAAGATTTCGGAGGCCATTATGTATGCCATCGGGAAAAGGAACGACACGGATAGCAGGGTGAGTAATTTATTTATAGTCAAAACCAACTTAAGCATCAACTCTTTACAAAGAAAACGAATTTTCATCGAGCCCACCCCTCTCACCTTAACACCTAATTATTACTGTAAATTTAAACCGAGAGGGGTGTTTATATGAACAATGTTAAATTCTAATGGAAGATCCAATTTATCTACGAGTGGAATTTTTTTTTGAAATCTAATAGTTTCTTTGCAATTTATAAAAAAAATTCAATAGAATAATACGATACAGATCGTATTTAATCAACCCCCATTCGACCATTAATAGATAGGTAGTTAATCGGCCCCTGTATCGTCCCGCAACAAGTCAGAACGGTCACACTTGTTTTTTTACTGCCTTTTAAACATGCAAGCTCAACTGGCTTCTAAGTCGAATTATTTAGATGGATGACTCCCAAACGACGGGCCCCGAGTTCGAACCTCAGTAAAAATTATTTCTTATTGAAAAAAAAAAATTGATTCTGCACCTTACACATGTGCAACTTCTACACACGTCGTTCCTACGCCTTTCATATAGACAACTTCTACACACGCCGTTCCTACACCTTTCGTATTCGCGAAATCAAACAAAGTAGGCGACCTCTGTTGGTCAATATTGATATCATCAAAGGGTGAACATTTCGCGGATTGGTTTATTAAAACAATCTGTTGAAAACATGCACCAAACAAACTTTCATATTTAACGCAACTGCAATGTTGTTCACCCTTTTATCGGCCATGTTGCCAATTAACAGCGACCTCTCGCGTTGACAGTTGAGTCGCGAATAGGCAACTTCTACACACGCACCTTTCATATAGGCATCTTCTACATACACACCCCGTTCCTACGCCTTGCACGTATGCAACTTCTACAAACGCCGACGCGACGCACGGAACGCCTAGCAAAGTGATGGTAGGCAGCCATACATGCAAGTTTGATACACAATGTTAATTCTCCATAAGCATAAGGGATTGGCTCAGAACCGGCATAGCTACTCTACTGATCTGTAACAGTTCAACGACGGCCTCAATCGGCCCCTTTCAAGTTTTCATCGATCTTCAGTCGACCCCCCAACCCCTAAAAGACACCTGACAGTTCAACGAACCCCCTAATTGGGCACTTTCAAGTTTTCATCGACCCCTAGTCAAGCATTAACTGTTCATGAACCCCCCCTAAGACACCTAAGGCCATATGTCCACCGGATCGGGCCGACCACAGTCGGCTCGATTGGGATCGTGCGATAAATATGTAAATGTATTTCTATTGTAACCTGTCCACTGATACGATTTCAGTCGCGTTTGATTAGACGCGATCCGATCCGGCCCGATCCAGTGGACGCGACCCCCAAATCGGCGTCATTAAAATTTTTGTCGACAGTTTTAGTCTACCGTTAATAGTTCATGGATCCGTAACTGTTCAACGACCTCACCCAATCGGCTACTTTTCATCGACCCGTAGTCGACCTCCTAAAACACACCTAACAGTTCAACAACGCCCTAATCGGCCATTTTCCAGTTTTCATTGACCGCTAGTCAACTATTAATAGCCAGTTTATCGACTTCCAAAAACACCTAAAGTTAAGTGAACCTACAATCGGATGCTTTTAAATTTTCATTAACCCCAGCTGACCATTAATAGTTCACCAACACCCCATAAGACATTTAACAGTTCGACGACCCTCCAATCGGCCATTTTCAAATTTTCGTCGACTGTTTTAGTCGACCGTTAGTAGTTCATCGATGTCCAAAGGACCCGTAACAGTTTAGCGACCCCCCAATCGACCACTGCTAAGTTTTCATCGACCCCTAGTCGACCATTAATAGTTCAGCGGTCTCCAAAAGACACCCATCAGTTTAGCGACCCTACAATCGGTCCCGTCCAAATTTCCATCGACCCCCAGTTGACCATGAATAGTTCATCAACAACCCATAAGACGCCTAACAGTTTAACGACCCCCCAATAGGCCACATTCAAATTTTCGTCGACCGTTAATAATTCATCGATCTCCAATGGACCCGTAACAGTTTAGCGATCCTCCAATCAGTCATTTCAAGTTTTCATCGACCCCTAGTCGATCTCCAAAAGATCCCTAGCAGTTTAGCGATCTTATAATCCATCCCTTTCAAATTTTCATCGACTCCCAGTTGACCTTTAATAGTTCCTCAGCCCCTTATATGACACCTCACAGTTCAACGACTCTCCAATTGGGCACTTTCAAATTTTCGTCAGCTGTTATAGACCGTTAATAGTTCATCGATCTTCAAAAGATCCGTAACATTTTAGCGACCCCCCCAATCGGCCACTTTCAAGTTTTCAAAGACCCCTAGCAGTTCAGCGATCCCCCAGTCGGCTTCTTTCAAGTTTTCATCGACTTCCAAGGAGTCGATACCGACCCTTCGGGAGCCTCTAGTCAAAACGTTCGAAAAATTAAAACGCAAAATGAAATTCCGGGGATACTTAAAATTCGGGGTTCAAAATTAAATTAAAAAATAATTTAATTATCTGCGATTCGCTGATAACCGGCGCTCTTCGTCGTCGCATAAGGGTTCCCTCTTTCGAGAAAGTTCTAAAATCTTCAAGAATTTTCGGGAAGCTGCTAGATGGCGTGGAATCATAAACAGGCTGGTGACAGTACGTACGTTTTCAAACAGATGCATTTTTTTAAATTTCTGTCACGAACATGGATCCTTATGTACAGTGTGTTTAAAAACGATTGTCCCGTCACAGATAACCGTGTCTCCCAAATATTCTGGTGATACAATCAGATTTTTCAAAATTTGTCCAAACGCGTTGAAGTATTGAAGAAAAGGTCACATTCAAGGGCATCATTTTGATTGGCAACTATCTAGATCAATGAAGGCCTTGACCCTCGCCCGCTAGAATATTTTATTATGGACTTGTTTTCACCTCCAATAATAGGTGTTGGATTTTTTTTGCTATGGCTATGTAATTTGAATTGGTTTTGGTGGAAAGTGTCAAATGTCATATTTCAAAAGTCAAATTATCTCTACATCCCAATGCTAACGCCACAAATTAATATTCTAGCAGATTACGAAACCTCTGACGTTGTTGGGGATCAACAAATTACTTTCACGATTGACGTACAAAAATTATTAACATTAGTAAAGCAGCAACAAATTTCAAACCCTAGTGAAAAATGCAGATGTATTGATACACGGTACGGCACTGACGAATACGTTGAATGAATATCATGCATTCCATAGCAGTATCTAATAAATAAAACAATTAAAGTAACAAAATTCTGAGCGATGGATTGCCGGTAAAATAAAGCGTTTTACACGTTCAGAAGAAATCCTTGTAAATTATAGCAGAATGACTTAAAATACCTGACCCTACAAAAATTTTAACTTAAATTTGACCCGTTGCGTTGGTAGAAGAAAGGTACGCCATCTGAGGGCTCTAAACTAAACTGTAATAAAGAATGCAGTTTTGAGTTGTTCAAAAGTCTTGAAAATGCACTTTTTCTTTATCGCAATCTATTTCGAGTTGCAAAACCGAACATCCTGCGTCCTTCAAACCGGCAAATGAGGCATCATCCTCTGCATGACATCATCAAGACGATGGATGTATGAATAGGTGCATGACTTCCACGCGGATTTATTACGGAACATATCCGGTGTCGGCTAAATACAAAAAAAAAGAAAGGCAGAGAGAACGAAATATGAAGAAGGTCCACGTGCTCTTTATGTATTAACCTAACTGTAGGTGGCAAAATTTTTTTTCCTCAATAATTTTATACCTAGCGTAGTTACAAACCGTACATCACTGAAGAGCTTATAAAAAAATGCTATCGAATGGTGTGAAAATATACAGGCTGTTCTATTTAAAAAAATGAAGTTTTTGTTATTTGTAGTTAATCATATTCAAAAAATTGTAGCAAGCGTTAGAACATCCCTTCACGACTCGGCAATACAATCTCGAAAGATTGGCCACAGCCTAGGGCATTGACTGGAAAAAAATCGGTTGCGTTATCTTTAGCGGTTTAGAGGTTACGAATTTTTTTGAACGGAACCTTGCATCTGGGAGTTTTACAGAAAAAATTGACGCACACAAAAAGTATGACAGATACGTGAAAATGACTCAAGTGCATTTAACGCAGAACTTAGTTTAGAATTCAAAATGGGGTGGTTCTATTAAAAAAAAAAACATAACTTTGATGTTCTTATAACATTTGGAAACCCTGTATATAAACGAAAATATTTTTAAAATGTGCGCACCTATTATAAAAAAAAAATTAAGTCGATACCTGGAATAGCAAAAAAGTTATGGAACTTTTACGGAGCTCTGGGTCACCTGTACGTACGTGTAACAATCAACAACCGCTTAATAGTATATTATGCAACAAGTTTTATAAACGGCATTTTAGTCACGAGTTTTAATTAGGCACGAGCGAAGCGTAGCGGAGCGAGTGTTTAATAAACGAGTGTCTAGAGAAGTTTATCAATCGAATTGCATACTATACTTTTTCTACGACCAACACAAAAATACTAAAATTCGGAAATTGTACCGTGACTAAAACGCACAAAGTCATAGCTTGTCAATGAGTACTTAAAAGATCACTTAGCAACGTGGAAACGATAATATGGTGATTTGTGTTTTAAAGATGGGAGTAGAAAAAATATTTAAACTCCGAGCTCACTTCCGCTTTTATAATCGGATCCGTTTGTTATCAAATGTTTGAGAGCCGAACGAGAACGCGCGCGACGTTTGCTGGAATGTGGCGGGTCGACTATTTATTCACTTGCCTGGATGTAACAATTTCAGAATAAGGGCAAGTTTTTTTACTGCCCCAAAATATTAAATACGAAATAATAAACGACGAAAAATTTAAATTCGTGTTACATAAAAAAAATACACGTACAATTAATTTCAAAAAAAAAAAAACAAAAAAAACGAGTAAACAACTAAACGACAGAATAATTTGTCTGCGTCCCATTCGGTTTATTTTTACGAATGTTTAACGTAAAACCAAACACAGAGAGAGGGGAATTAAAACGTGCGTTTGATCTCGAGGAAGAGGGCAAGCAAACATTTCCGTCTGCGCTTGGAAATTTAAACGTGAGATAACGCGCATGCAATGTTTGCTGAAATGTAAATAACTGCAATATAACCTTTATAATATATAACAAGGTGTGATCGTAATAGTCTTGATAAGCGCCGTAAATTCCATCGTTCACAATAAATATAGCCCCGTGCGCATTCCGTGAAACTCGGCGTCAACAATGTTACAGATACGTTTAGGATACAGTTAGCTTGGGACGTTTAAATATATTAGATCAACAGCAAAGGATTAACACAAAAAAGCTTGTTTTTTTTTTAATGAAACACCCTGTAAATACTACTCATTGAAGTATTTTTTTGACCAGTTCGTGGAATAAGGACGGAACTGTTCGTTGAATATCCTTTAATGTTCTTCCATATCTAAGGTCACACTTACGTCACGTTATTCTAAGAATAATGCTTATCCGATGATTGTAAAATCGGGCCTTAAAGTCTTATGTAGTTAGAATAATTGGGTTCTTCAAATTGAGTCTAAAAGTATTGGCTGCCAGAAAACAGGGGGAGAGGGGGGTCCACCACAATTGTTAAGCTATCATTTTTTAACCCACGTCTATTGTTTAAGGGCTCATGATACTTTGGTTAGCCCCTCATTGTTTGAGATCCCAAAATTCACAAGATTTTTACAAATAACTAGGTACTTCTTTTTAGGAAGCGATGCATAATAATGTTATGTTCGTGGAACACCCTGTACTTTAACAGCACATGTTTAAGTAGTTAGATCTAATCCCTTCAAGATTTTTTTATTTAAATTGTCTACGATGTTATTGAATTAATTTTAGGCGAGAATAATATTTTTAAACATGCTGAGGGTCGAAAATACAGGTGTCTCTAAAAAGCGTGAACCACCGTTATTGTTAGATCTGTGATTCACTTTTCTGTGGACTCTCATACCAAATATCGAAATTGACTTAAGCGTTCTTGTTTATTTTTTTGTATGTCATTCTGTAAAAGTGTCATGCGTTGAACCGCTGATGCTTAAATAAAACGTTTACAGTTTCCCGAGGGAGATTTTTATTTCTTTCGACACACCCAGTTTCCCATAACAGTTCTTTTATTTTATTTTTCCAAGAAATTTGGCTTAGCGTAGCACTTTTCAATAGAGGTAAGTTGGATTAAATCGCCTTACTTTGAGTTGAAAAATTTATTATTAATCCACGTATTTTAGAGACATTCTGTATATGGAGAGAAAATATTAAAACACGCTCAGATTATTCCTTGAAAGGAAACCAATTAAAGTGTGTCATCTTAAATGAAACATCCTGAAAGCAAACGACTTTTTTTAACTTGACGCTTCAGTGAAAATACTCTTTGAAATATTGACACTTTGTAACTGTATAAATTGTAACTAACAAACTAACTATGCAAAAAATTAACGTTGATTTGCGGCCGATAGGTGCAAAGCAATGTTGCCACTTCTGTGACATAAAATATGATATGATACCAGAATTATCAGATTCCCACCAAAAATGAGGGGGGGGGCTAGAATATTTAGAGTGACCCTTGTAGTGTATAATAATTTTGATTTTGTAGAAATTGTTTTCATCATGGACTTCTTTTCACCGCAATAATAGGTATGCCATGACCACGACCTACTAGATTTCACGAGACAGTGTGTCTTATCCAGCCTGCGCGATTTATTAGTTTACGTGCCTGCGCTGGCGCCACTTACAAAAAAAAATCGGAAGCAAGTAATATCCGGAACGTCATTTTTTTCAAACGTCAAAGTTTGAAATCAAATTGAAAATCAATCTTCTTTGGTTTTTCATTCATCTTATTCTTCCTTATTTCGTTGTAATTGGTTTTTTATTTCGTTTTTGTTTTGTTTTTTGAATGAATTTCTCGCATTGTATTGACTTTTTGTACTTGCCAATTTTTCATCTTCAACAACCGAATGTTTTATTCTTTTTTATTCCATCGGTCTTTTGATCCGTAGGGGAAGCTCCGGTAGTCTTTTGTTTTTATTTAACTATTGTCTTCGCATTTCGTTGTCCTTTGTACTGGTTTCGCTTGATTCCTTGTTAATTTTTCATATTACCTACATTTGCGATCTTCCTTTGCCTTCTCCTCAATTTTTTTTATTAAATTTAATTTTAATTTAATTTAAAAAATTCTCGACCATGGCCTGCAGGTAAAATGAAGTGTTCCACACTTTCGGAAGAAATTGATGTGTTTAAGCGGTTCCTTGTAAATGTAATCGTCGCGTCCTGTGTATAAGTAACGACTGTTCAATTAAAAAGTTCATCAAATTGGTTTTGATTTTTTCATGAAAGAAGAAAGAGTGAAAAAGGGATAATTTCCTGAGCCATTTGACGTTTAACGGATGACACTTGTCAAACAGTTATAGTATTTTGTTTATAATCTAATGTGACATAACGTCAAGTGACATTTCGAGTTGATCTAATTCAAGACTTGCTTCACAATGTTATGGAAAATTCGAGTGTTTGTTACAGTTTATTTTCCGCTTGTGTACGAACACACCCTGTATAGTACATTCCAACGCCGCAATCTATTTTTAGCGCGCCTCAACCTGTTTCCCATACTACGCGCTGGAGTTTACGACTCCGTGCTCGCGTAATTTCCCCATTCAACATGCCTTTCGCTAATATTTTCAGATTAGAAGAACAGGCTCGTTATCTAAAATTAGCCCCACCCTTGCTCAAGATTGAAATTACTTTTACGCTGCGATTATTTGGCAAATTTAAGGCGTACTACTTCAGGGTGCGAACGACAACGGATGATCGGTTTCTTTTTTTGTCATGTTTCCGAAATTACTGCGTTTGCTGACATGACCCTTGGCCTTTGTTGTGATTGGTTTGCGTTGATGTCACGAAAATCGGCCATTGGTACATTTGAATATTTTTCTCTCGTTTGTTCTTTTTCCTTTTTCGCCGACCGAGGGAAGCGACACTTTTCATTAATTTTCTGTTCGTCCAGTGAACCGCACGTTCTTCATTGGTAGTTCCGTGTTAACTTGTTCCACTTCACCAAGGAGGTGAAAGTAGATTTGTACGGCTGTGCGCCGAATTTTACTTGTTTACTTGGGGCGAAAAAGCCGCCTCTCCGCGCGGTTTGTGTCAGCCTAGCCCTACTCGACTAGGTAAGTTTTGCTTGCTGTTTCTCTCGATCTGGCCCTTATGTCCGTTCATTTTTCGCTTATAGGCTTTTCTTTCCTGTCTTTTTTTTGTTCTACGACTGCGGAAGTGCCCCGTAGCCGGCCGCCTCCATCGACTCGACAGACGAACACGCCGGACATACAGGTCGGATCTTTATTGAGTTATTTATTGTTTGTCGGTGGTCATAATTCTGTGTCGCGTTTGTGCATGTGGCATTACGTAGCGTTGCGTCGTAAGCCCCGTTCGAAAGAACGTGTAGGATTCAGGAATCTGCACCATTAAATTGGGTCCCTTCAGGACTACTGCACTTGCGGTATCACTTCCGATAAAGCCAAAACTAATCTATCGTTCATTTACGTTGGCTTTAATTTAAGTTAATGTTGTATTGACATTTCCGGATCCGAAAAATTAGGCTTTATGCTCTAATTTTCTGTATTGTTCACAACTGTTTGTTGTTTGATTAGTTTGTTGTTTATGTAATAAATATTTGTACATACTCTGGACGTATCGCGTTTTTCTTAATTTTTCCTCGCGATCCCTACAAAAAAATTAAGTGGCGCCTATTTTGAATTGTACCACGACGCTTCGGATGTGAACCTGCCCCGTCCCACTGTAGCTGCCGGCGGCACCGGATTTTAATCGCTCCGGTGTTAAACTTCTGCCTATCCGCACAGATACCTAGAAGTTTAACACCGGAGCGATTAAAATCCGGTGCCGCCGGCAGCTATAGGTAGGTACCTGTGCGGATAGGCAGAAGTCTAACACCGGAGCGATTAAAATCCGGTGCCGCCGGCAGCTACAGTGGGACGGGGCAGGTTCATATCCGTATCACAGATCTGTGCTTCGGTCACACATACATACGGTTCAAAAATTAACAGCTCACTTTAAGATTCTAACGGGGCACGGGTAACTATAAATAAAACCCCGCAAAAATAAGTTGTTCAACAACAACCCCGCAAATATAGTAATAAACTAAAGCTATCCCGACCTTGGCACAGCGTCAGAGTCAATCAGCTGTCCGATTTCAACAGCTCGGAGCGTCTTCCCGCGGTGGGTAGCAGCGTAAATCAAAGGGAGCGATCAAGCCGCCAGGGGTGCGGTGT
The DNA here is from genome assembly GCA_033060865.1 of Dorcus hopei. Taxonomy (NCBI): domain Eukaryota; kingdom Metazoa; phylum Arthropoda; class Insecta; order Coleoptera; family Lucanidae; genus Dorcus; species Dorcus hopei. Next base: position 11,690,410 of record CM065422.1, read on the forward strand.
CTCCCCGGACGAATGCTCAATTCAAAGGTGAGTGGGTGCAGGCCTATTTGCGTAGCTTCTTCTGACGCCAAAAAGCCGGACTTGTACACTCACGGGAATTAATCAGAATTGAAACCAAAATTAAAAGGTAGAAGTAGAATTTGAAGTAGAACTTGAATTTGAAGCCTGTTGGAAGAGAAAGACGCGTTACAGGGAGGGGTCACTAAAAGGTCAACAAAAACATACCTGTTCCCTTGTTCGGAGCAGGCCTTCGAGAAGCCGATTTAAAACAGCTTGTGGGACACTCGGCGTGCTTTAGCAAATCACGCAGAAGATCCGTTTCTAGTTTCAGCCACATTTGTTGCAGTGGGAAACACTAAATTTAGACTCGCACGAAAGAAAGAACCGCACGCTTCACGGACTGTTCAGATAATGACCATCAAACGACCGCGCCGTGCTCCACCACATGCGTTGGTAGACGGAAGTCGTTACTGATGAAATGCATTTTAAACGGGGAAACAAGTGAGATGGAGCTATGCAGTATGCCTGAAGTAACAGCGGATATTTTAACATTACGCTATGTTGTGCAATATGGTGAAATGCGACGACCGGCACGTACGCTGTATTTCCCACGCTGATACAGGATGTACAGAAAATTAATATGAATGACTTGAATGGATTTTTCAACCGTAACATGTTGCTGCATGAACTTTTCAATTGAACACTTGATATAATAATGTCAGAATCAGAGAAAAAAATTCCTGACCCACGTTCCATTACTACAAAATTTTTAACTTAAATTGGTAAAAAAATCCTTCAAGTAACGAATAACTTTAATGAATTTAATAATTCGAAAACAATTTGTTTACATCACTAAGAGAGGGCGCTGATGTTAAGCGTGTAAATTATTCCGAAGAATAAAGTTATCTTGACAAAGAAAAAAGGAAAGGAAATACGAGAATAAGTGCACAATATAATTTACACATTTATAAAATTTCGTGGGAGCTCAAGTTTCAAAATTACAATTAATTTCAGGTAATGTCAAAATCGTTTGACAATTGTAGGTAGGTAGACCGATTGGCAGCCCTGGCATTAACTGATTGTGCGACATCTGTGTTCTTGCACAGAAAACACGCGTATTTTTTTCTGTTCATTGCGACGAGTTCAGAATTAACTGGATGGAAGGTATGGCAGCTGGAGAAGTTACCACTTTGCAGTGGGTCAGTTTCTGCAATACGGCGGTTTGTTGACATTCGTTGTCATAAAATAATTAGTTTGTATCTGAGTTCAGAACGAATTTATGTGTTTATTTAGCAACTATGATTAGTAATATACAAACGAGACAGACTTCACTTAAAAAGTGAGTGACTTTTAGGTTAGGTTTGGTATTTTCCCGATGATCAGTGGCGCAGCAAGCGTAATGTAAGCAAGTTCCTTCCAAGTACTTTTATGATACAACTCCAGTCTCTAGAATACAATTGACATTTCTAGGATTTTATTCAGTTAAATTTAGTGAAGTGTGTGACACGCTAGGATATACAGCGACCATATTTAGTTACCACTCTGGACAAGAACCTACCGTGACTCTCTCCGTGTTTATTCTTTACTCGTTGGTTCATTGTAATTACAATACATAAATACATCGAAGTTTAAATTTCATTTAAATGCGTTTATTAATTAACCCTTACGTTAATTGCGGGGCAAAATAAATGGGGCGTTATCGCGTACGCGTACACATTAATCCAAAGAAATTCGAAATTAATTTCAAGTCGCATCTGCGATAACAAGTCACGCCTTAATGCAAAAACATAGTGATTATTTCACGTCGGACTTCAATAATTACGTGTTATTTACTGCGAAGATATTAGATAATTATAAATGATTTACGCACTGATTGCCATTCTTGCCAAGTTAATGAATGGTTGATAAACGCACACGATATAAAATAAGATAACGTACACAGTTTTTTAATGAGCAAACAAATTTACATACACGCGAAATATCATTGATCCATTTACCAAAATCATCACATAATAAGTATGTGGTAGAATTAGATGAAAGAAAAGCAAAAGAAGAAGCAAAAAAGGAAAACTACAAGAAACAATTCTCCAAGGGACTGTTTGGAAAAGAGAAACAATAAAAAAAAAGATTTGCTTTTCGATAATTTTCTCGGGAGAAGAATCGTCGATTTCTGTTGTCATTCAATCACCTTACTCTTCAATTAAGTTAATTTTTGTCCACAACTTCCGTTTTTTCCGGAAAAAGAGTAGTTAAAAGCACCCCTTACATAAAGGAAAATGAAAATGGCACGAAGAAAAACTTGATGATGATGAAATTGCACCGCCAATGCGCACAGTGCGTCATACTCATAACTATGAAAAATTAATCAATCCGCTGCTTACATCACTCATCCACTCTGTTCGTGCTTTTGACCCATTTCGCTTGATTATGGTACGGCATAAAGCCAATGCACTATTGATGGAGAACATTTGCATGTGACTGCACGCCCAATTTAAGCATTTGGTTTATGCATTCACATAATTAAGAAACCAATTCAATCAATGCGCTTAATTTAGGCCCATATCCTGTAATCTCTCGGATTGTTGCAACGACGTACTGTTTTTTATAATTTAGATTTATACAGAGCGTAATCGATCACATAAGAGATATCAATAGGTGACCATACACCAGCATTCATTCATGTCATTCTTTCCTTCGATACTCTTTCCCTTCAAGAAATTGAAACGAAACAAATCCTGTTCTAACCCACTAATACAATAATACAGGATTTGTTTCGTTTCAATTTCTTGAAGGGAAAGAGTGTCGAAGGAAAGAATGACATGAATGAATGCTGGTGTATGGTAGGGATGTTCAGAATCGAATCGATTTATAGTTGAATCGATTCTTTGCAAGCGATGCATCGAAAGAATCGAATCGATTCTATGTGTTTAAATGGAATCGATTCAATTGAATCGTTTGTGTGGAATCGATTCAGATGAATCGATTCCATTTAAACACGTAGAATCGATTCGATTCTTTCGATGCATCGCTTGCAAAGAATCGATTCAACTATAAATCGATTCGATTCTGAACATCCCTAGTGTATGGTCACCGAATGGTCTGACCTACCATAAGAGTACATGTCTTTTGTTTGAAAAGCTCTGCTCGTTTGTGCGATGTACATACGTGCGTCTGCGGTTTTTATGGACACATCGTAAAACAATAAAGCTCCAGAAAAATTCTCGGTCAACGTCGCCCATATGCAATTCGGTAACAAAAGAAGCTTCTAAATATCCACTCGCGTTGATTACTCAATTAATTAATTAAAAGCCAATTTTTATGTATTGTCAATACAGTTTATAACTGCTATTCACAAAAGTGTAGCAATTTACATCAATAAAAGAAAGTATTGTAATCTTCGACCATCGACGTGCTTTTTTCCAATACTCGGTGCAACCGTTACTTGTCACCAGAAAGTTGTTATTATTAATACTTAGCAGCAAATAAAAAATCGTTTTACTACTGACTAGATCGTAATCCATGCTACGCAATGTTTTTCTCTTTCATGACCAAGGTTACTACCTCGACGAACATAAACAGACGCCTAACAACATCTGCTTCACAAAAATTCAGTTTAGTTATAGTGAGTGCTGAATAATTACGGTGGCGTTCTCAGTCTCGCCACTTAACGATATGGCATTAAAATTACAAATTACGCTGTTTTTACGCGACGACGCCGACGCTTCCGTTAAAGCTCATATAAGTAACTTCTCTCATTAGACGCATTTGCTGCAATTAGCGCCGTCTTATCTATCTGTGCATTGCAGTTTGAGACGGTTCTCATTCCAGCCGAGAGAGGGGAGTTCGTTGACCGTAAACAATTCTATTAATTCCTTCCAAATAAATTAAATCATTTATGTGCTCATTAGTTGCTGGACAGTTGCTTTATGACAGGCTTCGTCTTTCTTTTTTAGTCTAATAACAAGAATCGTCTATTGACACTTACTTTTATTAGATGATGATTTCAACTTATTACGCTGCTTTAAAAAATAACACACCGAACGCACGTATAACTTAACAGTGAATTAAGATGATGATGATGAATGCGTCGTACCTTCTATGAGATGAATTGTCTTGTTTCTTTCGTTCTTTTTTCGCTTACATAATGAGTTCCTGTATTTCCTGGGTGTATTTCTAAACCATGCTTAGGTACCTTTCTTTCTAAATCTGTCTTTAATGCAATAACGATTTTTCCTGGAAATGCCTAGGCTAGATTATTAAAAACGATAAAAACACGAAAATGATTTGCCAGTTAAATAAATGTCAAATGATGAACTGACAATCAGCAGTCTAATTCCATTACGGTTATTAGAAATGTGAAATTGTCAAACTTGAAACTGTTCGTTAATTTATTCCTAGAAAAATTAGACGACATTATACACAAAACTGTCAAAATGTTGTTTTAAAATACCTGTCAAAGTTTAAGAAGCAAAGTAGTCATCATAGAAAAGTGAAGCGGACAAGAATTTAATCAGGTAATTGCGCTGCTTTAATAAACTACACATTATTAATTACGGAATTGTCAAAATATTAGAAACTGTCAAAAAATAAAAGTTAAGGTGAAGAACTGTCAAAGTTGAACACAAAGCTTGCGCTTGTGGTTACCGCTGAGACTCAGTTTCTTAAAAACAGCACTGGAATTAATTATTAAAAACGATAAAAGCACGGAAATTATTTGACAGTTAAATAAATGTCAAACGATGAACTGACAATTAGCTCTCGGATTCGATTATTGTTGTTAGAAACAGTATAGTTAAACTTAAAACTATTCATTAAGTTATTTCTAGAAAAATTAGACGACACTAAATACACAACTGTCAAACTATAACTGTCAAAATTTAAGAAGTAAAACAGTCGTCATACAAAAGCGAAGCGAACAATAATTTAATCAGGTAATTGCGTCGTTTTAAAAGATAACACACTACTAATTACAGAATTGTTAAAATATTAGAAACTGTCAAAATAATAGTTAAGGTGAAGAACTGTCAAAATGGAACACAACACGCAAGCTTGTGGTTACAGTTGAGTTTCAGTTTCTTAAAAATAGTGCTGGAATCAATTGTTAAAAACGATAAAAACGTGGAAATTATTTGACAGTTAAATAAATGGACTGACAATCAGCAGTCTAATTCGATTACGGTTATTAGAAACATGAAATTGTCAAACTTGAAACTATTCGTTAATTTATTTCTAAAAAAGTTAAAGGACATTAAATACCGAACTGTCAAAATGTTTCAAAATAATTGTCAAAATTTAAGAAGCAAAGTAGTCATCATACAAAATTGAGGAGAATAATAATATAGTCGGGTAATTGCGTCGCGTTATTAATTACAGAATTGTCAAAATATTAGAAACTGTCAAAATAAAAGTTAAGCTAAAGAAAGAACTATCAAAATTGAATACAAAACACAAGCTTGTGGTTACAGTTGAGTTTCAGTTTCTTAAAAGTAGCACCGGAATTAATTATTAGAAACGATAAAAACGTGGAAATTATTTGACAGTTAAATAAATGTCTAACGATGAACTGACAATTAACTTTCGAATTCGATTATTGTCGTTAAAAACAGTATAGATAAACTTAAAACCGTTCATTATGTTGTTTCTATAAGAATTAAACGACACTAAATAGAGAATTGCCAAAATATTTCAAAATAACTGTCAAAGTTTAACAGAATCATATTTCTATCTATAATTATATTATAATTAAAGCTGGTTCTTGTCCGATGAAAATTGTATCACAAACTCTTTTAAACGGACACTAAATGGCGTAGTTTTACCTATCTGGTATAACCGGGATAACCCTTGAGGACGTAAGGAAAAGGTTGGTTTCCGGTTTTTGTACCGATCGAAGTTTCGCAACCTGGCCTATCCCCCACCTGTAAAAGTGGATTCGTCCAGCAAGACGACGCTACTTTGGTGACGTTACTACACTGACTTACGGCGCTAACCACCGCGAGATGGCGCTCCGACGCTGTTGACAGCCGAGTGTCATTACGCCGGATCCTGATTACAGGTCGGATTTACTTCAATTATTCTTTTTTAATTACCCATTTGGGTTGGCTCAATTTCCGCGGCGTTGCTATTTTTATTCTCATTTTGCGGTGTATAGTTAAATTCGTTTAAGTTAATTGTAAACGAAGAACAGATCTGTTTGACGTAAGATTTCTAACTTTTCTGCGTGTTCGTATAACGGGACCCCGTATGGATCCCTTTTTTATTAACTCTGTTTATTATATTATTTTTACCGAATTTTTGAGCAATTTAAATAAAGGCAAGAGTGCTCAGCTGGTGCTTTTAATTTTGTTCACTTTTGCCCACCTTTTGCTTTTGGGTTACGTCGAACCTCCCTTCTCCAAGAGCTTTACCGAGCGGTGCTGGAGAAACGTCAGTCCCTCGCACTAATTTGCTGGCCTATAAGTAGGAAGCAGTTTCATCTGTTTGTTCGTCCGTGTGGTGTCTTCCTCTTGCTTCTTTAGGTCTTTCTTCACTTACATAACGAGTTACTGTGTTTCCTAGGTCCACTGTTAGTATATTTTCAAACCATCCCAGATGTCCCAGAGATCAATTTTCTGGTAACATTCTTTAAGCTTAGGTACCTTAGGTCTTTGAAGCAAGTAACTTTTTTTTCTGGAAAGGTGTATTTACATTTTGTGCATAACAAAATGTCTTCCATATAAATTAGAACCTTTCGTTTGCTTTCTTCTCCTGATTCGTGCAACCACTTCTTGTATTGGTCTTCCCTGTGGTGTCAATTCCGTTCAAAGGTCAAGTTCACGCCCGACGCCCGCGCCGCACCGTAACAATCATAAAACTGCAGAACACTTTCCCTCAATCCCAAACATTTTCGTGTTTTAGAGAACAAAGATCTGGATCACAATTAATGAGATGCGCCGGCCAGAAATTCCTCGAGCAAAAGAAACAATGCACGAATTCAACCTTGCCGGCGACAGATATAAATTCGTCGCCGGACGAAATCTTTAATCGGGCGGCATCTGCAGAGTGAATCACCTAATCGCGAAACGAACAAAAAGTGTTACAAGGGGACCACTCTCGGTTTCGGCGATCGAAATCACCGGGGCCCGTAAATATGCAGGAATGCAGAAGGGTTAGCACGAGACGGACGCATTTTTGGCTGAGCGCCCGCGGTGTTACTCACTTAATATGGGCTCTTAAGTGTTGGCTTAGGTCACACCTCGGGATCGATATTTTGAAGTTGAACGTTTCATTGAGTTTTATTTAATCAACCTTTTGCCAACTCGTCGAGACTGGTTTGTTTTTTTGCGCCAAATATCAATAGACTTATAAGTACATAGAAATGCAAACTTTTTTTTTAAATTTAAACATCCATATAAGGCAGTGATTTGTTAATTATTTATTATACAATTCTGTATTAGCAAACGCGGTTAATAAAGTTAATACTTTCAACTTGCCTCCGCAGTACTTTATTCTCATAACTTTTGATAACACCCTCGTATATTATATGTGTACATACAAACTAGAATGTTGCCTTGCACCCACTATATTAAGAATCAACGAATGCTGCAGAATAACCATTCGCCTTAATAAACACTTTATTTTATTTCTCCACCACTCAACCACTAGACACTAACGACCCAATTCGACCCATTTCCATGAACATTATGCCTCTATTTAGCCGATAATAAGAACAGATTCGGAGTGCGGTGGGTTTATCTACAGTAAACGCGCACATACGTTTCATCTGAATCGCTTTCTGGTAAGCACACGGCATTACACATTTAAGACCGTTTGCCTACCGAAAAAAAAAGAACCAACAAAACTGAAAATAAACGGCGGCTGTTACGAATATTGCGATTTAATTTTTAATGCGGGGGGAACGTATTCAAACAGGGCTCGTTATTAACTGTTGTTTAATCAGTCAACAGCGCCCCGCCGATTGTGTTCCGGGGGTAGTATCGATTTAGGGCGTCCAGAAAATAATTTCGGGGTGCCCTTGAGGTCAAAACCGAGGTTCACGAGTCAACCCTAATCTCGCAGCCGGCGATTCACGTAAGTAGGTGTGGTTTTGGGACCAATCACTAAAATACCATGCCGTTTTCTTTTTTTTTAGTTCCAAAAGTGATTAAACTCTGCAGCTTCTTGTGTTTTTAAAAATAACGAGTAGGTAATTTCTAGTCTTAGTCAAACAATTTTGGAAAATAAAAACTGAATCTTAAAAGTAGGCTGAGGAATGCTAAAATGAACATTCATAAATATATGAGGGTGGTTGGAAATAAAAATGAGCAATCAACAGTTATAAGCTGTTGAAAAAGAACAGTTTCAAAGATGATTGGAGAGGAGACAAGAAGAAAACTGACATGTGGATGAAACAAATTCCATGGTGTAATAAGTAGGTTAAAAAGGAAATTATGTCAAGAAAGACGAACATAAATGAAGACAACGTCGAAAGAGTAGAAGAGGAATCGTGGGAAGGAATTGGAGAAGATTTACAAAAAAAGAAAAGAAGTAGGCACCAGAAAAATGTTCATGCCTTGTGTTTACACAAGAAAAACCGGTAAATGCAGTGAGTGAAGAATAAAGACTGGAAATGGCTGAAAGAAGAAAATGAGTTCAGTTTTAATAATTTAGTCAAGCAAAAAGGCCACTAACGAAAATCAAAAACAAATTGCGAAAATAATATACAGCTAAAACTTTTTAACTTCAAATAACTTTGGACATAGATGGGGTTTCGTGAAATGTCGTCGATCTTTAATTGAAGGTAGATCCAGTTTAACATCAAACAGACCCTCCTTCATCTATTCGAAAAAGCTGTTAAGAAAATATGTATACGGTGTCCTAGTTAAAACTTTCCAATTTCTGTAACTTTGGAAATAAGAGTTTCGTGAAATGTCGTCAATCTTTACTTGCAATTTGACATCAAATGTGATCTACCTGGTTACAAATGTTGAAATGTTCAAATTAAGTGCATCACATGACCGGCTAACTCGTGGAGATGGGCTGGGTAATACGTAATCCAAACACAAAGGTTTGAATTTACACGAAATGCACACTTGTTTTTATTTATATCTTAAAAGGGGTAAACTAAGTTCCGCGCAAAGCAAAAATTTGTTAAATAAATGAAATCAAAATGGAATCAAAACGCAGTCAGTTAATCTGACAGTGCAGAACGTCGAGAATCAAGTGTCATAAAGCGTCAAAACGCGAAACAATCGGGTCCGTTTGTTCGTTACAAAATTATTAACTTAACTAGCAAAAAAATAAAAATAAACAACTATAACTCTAGCTTCGCATGTCAACCTAGTCGGCCCTAGAATGCGTTCAAAATATTAAACAAAGAAGAAATATAACAAGTTAATAAGGTAAGATCCGACCTTCAACATCCAGCTGTGAATGCACGTCACATTCCGGGGTCATCAAGACCTTCGAGACACGAATAGCAGGGTGCGTGTCCGGTGTAACCACTTTCGTGAGACCATTTTAAGTGACCACTTGCGTCAACTTCAGTGACTACTTTCGTTCCGAGGAGCGATGTGCGGCGTGATGAATCATCGTATTACCAAACACCAAGATCGACGGCCAATGTCGGTTTACAACGACCGACGCCATCAAATTTTTCAGCAAGGACACCACGAAGAAGATCGCCAGGCAGCTCCCAGTTAGAGGAACTCCGGTGAAACGGAATAAACGGAATAAATGGGAGGGGGGGGGAAGAAGTTTCAAATAAAAATAAAACCTAGATCAAAAGAAAACACGCATTACGAACCAACCGACACCCAACGTGACTCTAAAATCATACCTGCCGTAAAGTCGATGGACAAGCTTGGAAAGGCCTAAAAGAAGGCCTAGGACTTGCAGCAAACAATTAACAACCGGACATTATATCCGTTTACTTTTGTGACATATGCTTTTGTAAGTAAGGTTTTTACCAGTTTGGTTGCCATAGCTCAGTTGGAGGCTGTGGTGGATTCGGAAGGGTAATTCTTTAAAACCAAACTTGCGTAATCCATGAAAAATAAACGTTACGCGACAAAAACGAAAGCTGTTGAGCGCCAAGTAATCTCTTTAAACTGTAATTACTAAAACAGTCCGGAAACATAACAAATGAACTCGATACTGATTATTTAAGTTAAATTTATTTTAAAGAAATTGCTCTTTGACCATATCAATAAATGAAAAAGAATGTTTGAAAATGAAAAATAACATAATTGAAATAAATAAATGTGAATAAATATAACTAACATGTGCACAATAGTTTAATATGTGACAAATCTTAAAGTAGTGTAGTAAAAATGATTCAAACAACAAATAATTGTCCCATACTAAAAAATTATGTAACATTTCGTGAAGTAAATACGAAGGTGACCCAATATACTACAAATATTGTCCACTGACAATCAAAATAAACATTAATGGAATATATTCCATACGGTACGGTAAGATAAAGTATTCGATACGATACGATACGATAGTTTACTAAATACTAATGAGTCTGTCCGTACGAAATAATACTGATACGTTTGTTGATACGATAATAACAATAATGGTTGTTTCTTACTCAATCCTGGCGATATCTTGGCCTGGATTGCATTTAAACGACACCGCTGAAGTTTTGTTGCGCTCTGAATAGCCAGGAACAACCACGCCAAAAGAAAGGGAACTCCTATCCGGTAGTATCTTCAAACGACAACGCAGTAAATAGCAAGGAAATTTCCGATAAAAACTCTCCCGGTAAAAAAAAGACTCGTGCGGTAGGAAAACTCGTGCAGTAGGAAAAACTCTACATAAATAGAAAAGGAGTTTTAGAAAATATATCCCCAATCAACAAACTAAAAATACACTCTACTTACAATCTTGTGCTAGTTTTTCCGAGCGAGAACTTGAACGAAACACGTGCTTGGAAGTAAACGGTAGGTAAACTGAAGGGACTGGCGGCAAAATGACACGGAATAGTAAATACGTAATAAACTGCCAAACTAGAAGATCTCGAAGCTGTTCAGCTCCAATAAACTGCAAAAGTTTGGAGACGCGTCCGAAATGGCGTCCCAGTACACAAGTAAACGCCCTGATGTCGAAGAGGACGGAACTACGTCAAAGATTTACTACGCAATTTCCGCATACGTCATCAAGAAGCATCGATCAATAATATTGATCAAAATGACCGTGTACGACATCCACAGAATCATTTCCGAAACTTAAAAACAAATGATCTAAGACAACGCTAAATGGCATAGAATACAAAAATATTTAAGTAAGCCCCAGCCCTAATGTGACTAGAATATCCTTGAGACGAAATCTAGAAGTTCTGGCTAAAATATGGTTAAAGAGCAAGAAAATGCAACACGGATGTATGTAGTTAGATCAGAAATGGACATCGCAAGTTCAACTGAAAGCTGGAATTAGAATGCCATTGTTTGAATGTCCTCGAAGCGTCCCAGTGGAATGTAGAAGTGTTAGCCGAAGCAGGTTTTTCTAGAAGTGTTAACCGAAACAGGATTTTAAAAACTGGAAATGTTAAACAATCTTGGAAGAATACCGATGTTGTGTAGCTCAGTTCAAAAATGAGGGAAAAAGTCTAAGTAGGCCTAGTAAGTAGATCTAGGCCAAGGTTAAATGTACCAAAATAGACTCCAGATGGCTAAATTAATTTAAAACGACCTTGAGTTATGCTGAATTAACAAGAGAGTATCGAAACATTCAATCGAGCGAAAAGTTGATAAGAAAGGGTTAACCTAAACTAGGCTAAACGAAACATAGCCGAATTAAAGCCCGTTCACAATGGCTTAACGTAACGAAATTAATAACTTAATAAAAGTTGGAAGCATTTTTAGAAATGTAAGCGTACTAATTGGCTCATTCTATTAATTTACGTTTCTTAAGTTGACGACTTCTATTTTTAAGTTAACTCTGTTAAGTACAATCAATCAACAGCGTTCTAAAACAGTATAGTGAGTGTAGTCTTTGAGTCCTCGAGTTGAGCAAAACAATTTTGTCCTGTATGAACCTGGACAAGCACTAACAGTTGGCAAATACTTGCGCATGCAAAGAACAAGAAATTCCTTCATTGCGAACACATAATTTAAATTTGTTACGTTAAGTCATTGTGAACAGGCTTTTAGAACTGGCAGTAGACTCAAAATCGAAATGTTATTTTTGGAGCGTTCTGCCATTAACTTCTTGGAATATTTTGTTTTGCGTAAAATGCCTATTTTAACTTTTCCTAATCAAAATTTGCCTTTTTCAAAGAAAAGCCTATTTTTGCCTTTTGCAGAAATTCATTTCCTCATTTATTAATGCAGTGATAAAGTTTCGAATTAAACGATAACGTTCGAGTTTTCTTGTACCTATTTGTTATGGAAAAATATTTGTGTTCTTCATTCTCCGTACTTTTTAATGCATCCTCATTTCCCACTACTTTTTTTTCAGTACTTTTCTTACTGTCAGATTTCTCTGCTCTCTTCTGTATCTTGAGTGGAATGTTTTCCTTATTTTTTTTTGCTTACCCTTTTCAATTCTTTCTTTTTTAATTTGTAAAGCCTTTTCTTTCCCTATTTCCTCTTGTTCTGCAAGAGCTAAGTGAACAGTGGGTTCACTTGTTAAAACACTATACCACTGTTTCCTTGACTTTTTTTTCTTTTTTGCGAAATTTTCAACTGAAGGATAAACAAGAATATTTTGTTAAATGTTCAATTTGGAAGACGTGGGTATTGAATAAGTACTGTTATTACTGGTACTGCACATAGTAGTTGGAGGTCCACTGGTCCATAGCTTCGTAGAGAGTATGCGTACTCGTCGAGTGGACAAACTCCATGAGCAAGAAATCAATGATTATTTTATTTGCATTATGAATTAATGTAGGTAAATACAATTATTTTTAGGGCTCAAATCCTGGTTAATTTCCATTTCATTTCCTTGAAAGAGATAAATAGAGCCTTCATGCAACTTTCCTCACTGCTTTCAACATTTGAAATATAATTCGTTCCGTTTCAACTTCTTTAGAGTCACTTTTATCGTTTTCAATCTCCATATTTTGATTAATATCATTGATTTCAGGAAAAGAAAACTCAACTTTACTATCAAGTTCTTTATCTACATATGAAACACCGGCTTCTAAGGCAAACTTGCACCAAACTTCATACAACATTTCGGTTTTTTGATTAGTTGCAGACAGATTATATTTTTCACACCTTTCGAAATCATCCAAAGTGGCATCGTTAATCTTGGATTCGTAATGCAAATATGTAATGGATTTCTGATGGAATATTTAAGGTGTCTTTAGAGTAGTCGACATTATTGAAATCGGAGGAATATAGACATAGACCACACACTTTAAATCCATTTGCAATTGTCGTTTTAAAGTTCGTAGTGGTTATTATATTATTTAATAAAGTTGGGATATCTTGCCTTTTTATTTCCATTTCACTGTGTGATAGTTTCCAATTTTCTATTTCGTGTTGCCAGCGTTTTTAAGTGGTGCGGACAGAGACACGTCTAGTGGCTGAAGGATGTGCGTAGTATTAGAACATAATATAAACGTACCAATATATTTTATTTTCCTTGCAAAAAGGGCTTACATGCAAACTTAGGTGTGATCTATGCCTACTAAAAACACAACTAGAGGTAATTCAAATTTACATTCAACTAGAAACGGATAGAAAATATTTGTGAAGTACTGGTAGAAAGTTTGAGCAGTCATCCAACCATTTTTTGATTTACCAACTTCCCAGTTTTGTGGTGCTGCTTTTATCTAAGAAGCAGGCAATCTATCAGATCTATAAAGTGTCATAGGTGGAGCATAATCACTTGCGGCATTAACACACATCAAAGTGGTAACATTTTCTTTGTCACTGTTACTGGAAGTGTATAAGCACGTTTTCCCTTTTCAGCTATGATATAACCTGTTGGGTTAAGAAAAAAAGCAGTCTCATCCATGTTCCATATTCGAGAGGGATCACTTAAAATAGATATATCATTTCCAAGCAGGGCTGATGTTTCTATAAACCAATTTCGTATCATCTGAGGTATAATTTTGGCACGTGCTTTACTAAAATGTACTCGTTGTGGCCAAAACCGGTACAATGGCCACAATTGGTACTTCTATCCGAAAAAGGAACCAAGTCAGATAAAGTATGGAAAAAATGAATGAATGCAAGATCATAGAAGCCAGGAACTAATAGATAACCTATCTAAAGAAAAATATGAATGGAATTAAAAAATATCTGCAAATATTAGTCGTAGACGTCCATGTAATAATAATTAAGTTCCGTGAAACCCCAAAATACATAAAGTTACACAATTTAACTTTCGCGCGTCCAGCAAATATTTATTTTCTTATTAAACAAAGAAATTAATTTTGTAGCATTACGTTTGCAAATATGTATTTTAAGAACATCACGCGTGTACGGTGACGAAGGGCAAAAAATACTTTTTTCTTTATTTAGTTCTTTAACGTGATAGTTGCGCTAAGACGGTAATTTAAATCCCCCAGCTAATTTTTAATTAGAAATTCCGCTGAAAGGCATCACGTCTACTTTATTAATGATAATTACCAATTAATTAAGTCAGATGCGAAAATTAGTTTGACATGATCTCATTAAATTGCGATCGTGTTATGGTCACATCCCATTGGGTTTATTCCACAAGTCAAGCTTTCAATACTTCCCGCGTCAATTTTTTTTTTGCGAAGAGGAAACCGTGCAGGTTTAATGAAGGAAGCATAGTCGATTTGCTCCTTCGCAGAATTTAGTTTAATTCCCGGCAATTAAATCTCGTGATTCACTGTAATGAACAGGAATAACTCGCACGCTGTATTTATTTGAGTTTCGTGATTTGTTTGCCGTCGAAAGGAAGTGTGTGTGTGTACCTGTTTTCGTGCGTTATTTTTAGTGAGAAGTATCCTGTCGCATTTTCCGGGAATCCACGCGAAGAGTATCGACCAGAACAAATAACCAACTGCGAGATGTTTCGTGACTGTCACTGTTGAAGGGTTGACATTTTAATGAGACAGGATGAGGGTGAAATTAATCAGTGAGAGCCACTTACTTAAAGCAGAGTAATTATTAAACAATGAATTTTAACAACATCTATAATAAGCAACGATAGAGTCTTCATTTTTTCCTATGATCTATGACGAACTCAACGTTATTAAAATATTATTGACTGATAATAATAATAAGCGTTTCGATGTCGTAATGCTAGTGCGAACGTACAACGCCGATTTTAACGAGTGCCTAAGTCACCGCTAGTTGACAAGCCCTTGCACTTCTTCAAGTCAAGGTCTCAAAATACTCAAAGTACTCCTCTGGTTAAATTATGGACAAAATAGACAAACACATTTGTGATCTACAGATAAACTAAGAAAGAGTAAACGACAACTAATTAGGTAATATTTTCCTAAACCCAGTGACACAGATTTTCCTTTTTTTCTTAAAGAAGATGAATGAGCTTATTTTAAATTTATACAGGTAATACATACATATAAAATCAAGAAAGTGCTTTTTTTTTTCGTTCGATTTATGTTAATTATAGTTGTGGCATTGAGCCTCTGAACGCTTATAGAATATTTAATTTAGGAATTTATGGCTTGTGTTCGTTTCAGCGAAAAGCTTTATTAATTTACGGAAATTTAGATGCACAAACAGAGAGTGCATTAATTACCATCCGAGCCAAGTCTAGAGTCCATTACCTGCGATGTTTTATTAGAAATCTATTGCCTGTGTTTGTGTGTAAGAAGCTTAATTGCGTGTAATTACCCGTGTAATTGAACGCTTACTGGAACTAATTATTTTCAATGACAAATCGTTTGTTTACGCGATTCGCCTTGCTGTAAATAATATTCGAATAAAAATCAAATTGTGGACGCGGCGAATAAGTGGGGTCGCAGACGGGGCCTTGCTCCGGCCCTGCCCCCTTCCCGCTAAAAATAAATGCAGCGCAATTAATTTACGCAAATTTTATGCACGTGTCGGCGGTTTTTATAACAATTAAATCGTGTCCATAACAACGATGATCTAAGTGGTTAAATTAGTCATACGAGGGAATTGCACGAATGTTTACATTATAGTCACGGGGTGGACACTTATATTAGAGAACTTGGTACCTAGCAAAATGAGGTAGTAGTATTTCCCCTAATTGTAGAGGTCGCAGCAGTGCATAAATTTAAATTTGGCGCCTTACATCCGTAACGCCATCGACCTGTCCAACCAATCGAACGCAAGTTACAAGCGTTATGATCGCGTTATGCGATTATGCTCTTTGTGGCATGGCGTTGTTGTGGTTTGTGTTATTTTAAAGTTATCGTTTATTTTTAAAGTTTTATCATTTAAACATTTTATGGAAAACTGTTTCGGCAGAAATAATATTTTACTTCATACACTGAACATTTACCAGGTAGTAATCTGTCTTAAATTTTGGTAGATAACCATTATTATTAATTTCAGTTATGTTATTTAGAGCCCCTGCAAATAGAAACGATAAATGACGAGAACCAGCAATTAGATGAACCTGTTCCGGAAGGTAAGAGTATACCTGTTCCAGAAGGTAAGACTATACCTGTTCCAGAAGGTGAGAATATTTTTGGATTCGTTGCCCTGCATTTAGTTTATGGTCAGTGCTGTCGACATTCTATAGTCCGTAGTAATTTTTTGTTTTGTTTGAACACTAGCTGTTTGATTGTGGAGGTTATAATTTGATATGAAAATTTGAAAACAAAGGTCAGAATCTTTTATTAGCATAAATCGATTTGAATGTTGAAATGTGATGTACCAACAGCTGATTCTCTCACAATTGTTAACCTGAGCGTTTTCACATTTAGATGATGAACTGATGAGCATTTTTTATTTTTATTAAAACTAAACAGACTATTAAGTCGACCTTGTTATTTCAAAACGACGAACAGACCAATGAACCATATTTTGAGAAATCACAGTTTGTAGTTTTAGTGTAGAACATACAATAGAATGATCGTGAATTTTACTGGTCTGTTTGTCCTTTTGGAATTATACGGTCCAATTGTAGACTACATAAAAATTATGATTTCGTATATTACTCTGACGTTAATTCTGTAGTGGTTGTATGTATTATAATGCACTGTACTTATTTTAAATGTACTTAAATATAATTTGTTTTATGAAACTGTGTTTTATTTTCTGTTTTACAAGTTATTGCTGGGTTTCACCAACACTACATACATGTAATCATCGACTAAAAGTAAATATTGCTATGGTTACACATGGTAAAATCATAACAATATTTATTTTTAACGTATGATTATATTTATTTAGTGTTGATAAATGATAAATGAAAATTAAATATTGAAATATCAAAGGTTATATTTGGGTTTGGAACTACGGTTACTTTTTCCCCTAATTGTAGAGGCCGCTTTACAAGGTACTCAAACTTTCTATTGAGTGTCCCATCTATTTATGTATTATCTATGATTATAGTTATCACAAGAGGACGTTAAACTCCTGCATTACGTGACAACGGTATATTTCATTTTATTATATTTTTTTTAAATAATGAAATTGATTCACTCCTACAACAAAAGAATTAGAAATTATACCTTACACTATTTCATTTTCATTTCATTTTTTAATTTATTAATGCAGTAATAAAGTTTCGAATTCAAGTGAGAACCTTATTAATAATACATCGCATGTCATAAAAAAGAACCTAATTTTGCTAAAGTTATCACCAGGGTTAGGAGGATGAGATTCCGCTTGCAACAGTCCGCCTGGGTCGCCGCTTAAACTGTGCATGTTTATGTACGATCATTGCGCTGGCTCCATAAGCGTCGCGTCGGACGAAATTTTAATTTCATCGCATAAGAAATTGTTACATTTAAACAAAATTTCGTATTTTAGAATTAAAAATTAAATAAATTAAATTAAACACTAAACGTTCTTTGCTATTGCAAATTATGCATGCGATTATTTGCTATTCCCGTATCGAGTGCACTTAGATGTAACGCTTTTGCCAGCGCGAGCGGAATCCGATCCGCCTAACCATGGTTATCACAATTTGCATTTAATTCTATTCATGTTGAGTCGAATCAAAGAATTGAGATTTAGCGTTACTGAATCGTGTTGATTCGAGACAAAGAATCGATTCAGTAAAGCTGAATCGATACATTGGGCGTGTTCAGCGGACAGCAGCTGTTGAGTTGATGTGACAGCTGCTGTTCGCTGAACGACTTCGCTGAGTGACCAAAGAGTGGCAGCAGATGAGCATTATAAGCAGCGTAACTTTTAGTCGCTGTCGTAGTCAACGGTTTGATATTTTCGGAAATTCTAGCCTAATACGTATAGGTATGTGATACGTAAATTATCTGAATTTACGAATCTTCGAAACATATTAATTTTTTATTTACTATTATTGACGCATCATTATGGAAAAAAAGTTTTGTATAACTAATTTATCCAGGGAACCTTTAATATGCTAAATATTTATTAAAGTAGATTCTTGTCCGTTGAAAATTGTATAACAAATTTTTTTAAATCTTTTAACGAATAACGTTTTGAAGGATGTCAGCTGCACGTTCACTGGATTGAAAGCTGCTACTATACAGCGCACTCATCACGCTGATAGTTAACATACAGCAGCTGCTGTCCACTGAACGCGCCCATTGTTTCGAATCACTGTTTCAGTTCAGCGTCAATGAATCGAATCAGTAACGGTGAATCGATTCACTGTCTCATTCTTGTCTTCAGTGTCTCGGCTCACCTGAATCGAATCACTGTTTCAGTTCAACGTCAATGAATCGAATCAGTAACGGTGAATCGATTCACTGTCTCATTCTTGTCTTCAATGTCTCGGCTCACCTGAATCGAATCAGCAGATCCATGATTCGAATCACATTTCACTAACCAACATTAGTATGTACTTCTTAGAAAATCGAACTGATTAACAATCAGTCATTAACATTAATTAATTCAAACAGCAAAATGGCAAATATAGTATCTCTGCTCATCTGAATCGAATCATGATTCGATTCACCAGACAACTCTAGTGTGTATTTCTTAGAAAATCGAGCTAAACCAGCTATTCCTCGTGGAAAAATAATGTCGTTAACAGTCCTTGCGTTAGTTAATCCAAACAGAAAAATACATAGTAAATACATAAAATACACAGATGAGAAATCCTGCAGACAGTTATCAGTTAGCACGGGATGGCTTTGATTGTTTTGCTCCTGACAAATTAATCCTCGGGAGGCTTTGGTTGTTCTTCTGACATTTGAGTGGACGGAAGAGAGTGTGTGTGTGTGTAGTAGCTCCTAACAAGTTAATGCTCGGGAGGCTTTGGATGTGGATGTGGCTTCCGACACTTGAGTGCACGGAAAGGTTATGTGTGTGAGGCTCCTGACAGACTAATGCACGGGAGGGCTTGTGTGAGTGTTCCTGACACTTGAGTGCTCGGGGTCAACTGGAGCTAAAGCCGGTCTGTGCTCTCACTTAGTAGGGTTTGTTCGTAACGGGGGTGATGTAATTCTGCTTCATTGGTTTAAGGGTGTAAACGAATCAGCGATGATCAGAGCTGTATCTCATTCGTCGCAGGGCGGTCTTTTGTGTTTATTTCGGAGGTTGTCTTAGCGACCAACTTTGAAAATGCGATCTTATTTGCGGGCCAATCATGATCGAATGCTGTTTTGCTTTAATTCGTCTTTTATTGGAATTATTTTTTTTAATTTGATGTAAAAGTGAGAGGGTTCTTTCTCTTACACAGAGTTACTCTCGTTCATTTAATATTTCCAATTAGTCTGAATGAAAAGGCGAATATATAAGAACATGTAAAGAAAATCCGTAGCTTAGAAAGTAAGAAGTAACAAAACTAGGGCGGGTGAATAAGGTGATCAAAGCAAAGCATCCACGAATTAAAAACATCAGCACAAGGGAGATGGTGACCTCAACTTAAGACACCCACAGTTTATTTTCCTGCACTTAATTTCAGGGCATCTTGTATATTTTCACATGTATTACATAGCAACAAAATAATTTTCGTAATTCTTTTTAAATAATGCAAAATATTTGTGATTTGCCTAAATCGTTGTATGTATAAATTATAAATATTACCAAAGATAGCACGATTTGCATTCAGTTTAAAGGCACTCTGTATAATATGTGTTTGTATTTCTTCTTTTTTGTATAATAATGAAATTTAGTAAAATATTTTGCAAGGCACAAAAGCTTTAGAAATGTAAACGCAGACCGAATCCCCCTTTAGAGATCAGATACAATATGATTTGTGAATTACCTTTGCGGTGGTAAACCCGCTCCTTATGAATTAGGGGGGTCCTCCCATGGGCCTGAACAGATCAAAGGATTTTGGGCCATATTTTATGGGTGCTGCTTAGGCGCCAGTGTCTTTTGTGCGTGCTGTTGGTTGGCAGGACGTCAGCGCTCAGGTAAAAGCGAAAGGTGAGGCGCAAGTTAACTATTTATTTATTTCTTTGCGCCTGTCAGAGTAAATCCGCTTGTTTATTAATAGATGGGCTGTTTTTACGCCATAAAGAAGCCGGATTCGTTTTGGACGGTAAACAAGGAGTAAATTTCATCTTTTCTAATTGCCACCCTCTCGTAAAATGTATGTACAACGAAAGACGTAAGAAAGACAAATATTTTAATCAATTTTTAGAATCATTTGGCAACTTGTAATTTTTTTATTCATACATAATTACAAAAATTTGATGGAATGTACCGGGTGGACCGTTTAATTTAAACTCTTATTTAATTATTGTTGAAAATATAAATGTTTTTTTTACTAGCAACAATATTAATGATAGGAAGCTACCAACAGAAACATTTTAATTTCTAATTATGTATCTCGAACCCGCATTCAACAATATTCACGGCATATCTCAGCGTGCAATTAATTACATTTTCTAATGAGTAGCAAAGAATTCGTTGACGACTAACGCATGAAGTGATCGCAAAAATTCCTTTTGCATTTTCGCTCGAACGTAGTTATGTATTCCGATTTATCTTCGAGATATTAATCATTAAGAGGAGAATAAAAAAAAGAAGCGTACTGTATAGAATGTAAAACGGGATGAGCCCGATTTATGTCTACATTCTCGGGATTCTCGAGACTGGACATCCCCTGTGCACGTTTGCACTTGTCTCGACAGGTTCTTGTTTTATTGTGTCACAAGGACTCAGGTATATAAGCGTATGCAAGAATGTCCTCAGATTTAACCCGTCGATAGGAGGCGAAGTTACAATAATCGCATCGTGCAAAATATTATTCAAGGCAAAATAAAAATAAATTTAAAACTGGTGTTTTAAGGCCTCTGTTATTTATCAATACTTTCGTTTGAAAAATGCAATTTATAAGAGCTTTTCTTTTTAAATTGAATTATACTTATACAGGGAGTTACCAAGCACGAGTCGTTTATTTAAATACGACGAAGACTAACGTTGATATTAGACGTATCAAAATCCATAATTTAATTCAAGAACAAATAACTGAACTATCAATGAATAGAAATTAAAATAAATCTTAGGATTCTTTACTTAAAAAATAATTAAGCATATTCTGTAAAGCTATTTCGGCCCTATTTGGGGCCTCATAAGCAGAACAGTAGCTCGAGAACTCCATTGCAACTCATCCTGTTGTCCGCACTGGCCGCCATCTCGTGCGTGAGTATTCGTTGCTATTTGCTATCCAAGGCTTAATTTACAGGTCAGAAAATACTCATGCTGTGTCGCGATTATATGGCATGTAACAAAAGCTATTTATGGTTTCAATAAATGACTCAAGTTCGGTAATACCCTGTATAAAGTACATAGATTGGATTTCATTTTATCCGAGACGTTTCGCTGGCTTGACCCGACGCGACGTAAACGATAGACATAGTTAATGGGAGCCGACGAAACGTCAAGTGTAAAGTTTCTTAATAGATTTCAGTTAGGTTTTATTAGTTAGCCTTCGCAGGAAACTAATCTGTTTCTATTATACATTTATTTTCGCCGATGGCTGCGGATGAAGCTGTCCAGACGGGGGGGCTGCTGGTTATTATTTTACGTGAGATCTTAATTTTCATCGGAAAGTGCGATAAAAATAAGTCCGGAGCATAAATATTATTAACCCGACGGTTACGGGCCTCGGTAAAAACCCGTTTATTTAATAGTACCGTTCGCCGACTGCTGCGCATAAAAATAGTTGTTAGCTGGAAATTCTACATTAACTTAAAATAAATATTTATGAAATGATTTTTTTTTATTGAGGGGAAGAGGGAGACAAAATGGCATCCGGCGTTTTCGGCTTGGAAGAAAATTATTCTTACCCTAAACCGTTAAAAGATGGGCAAGTATACTAACAATAAGAAAAATAGTACAATACAGGGTGTTAAAAAGATGTCGACAAATAATAGTATGTATACAAGCGTATTTATATTGGAGGTAATAATTACAAAAATCTAATCTAATCTGGAATAAGCAAGTATAATTAAATGTCTCCTGGAGCATGATTTATACCGGGTGGACCATTAAATGTGACGATGCGAAATATCTCAAGATGGAAGCGCCATAGAAAAAAATGTTTTAAATAAAAGTTAACCGACTTCAAGGAGGAAAGAAAACGGCATTGTTTACGTTTTACTTGGAAGTAGCTGTCAAGGTTTTTTGAAGCTCAATCTAATTTTTTTAAAATTATATCCGTTATATTTTTATCCGCCAATTTATTCATAATTTATAAATGCGATTCTGTGTGCACCTGTATACGAGATTAAATTTCGGAAAGCTGAGGAAAATGGAAACTTCACGCGTTTAAAATTTTCAGGCGATAAAAGACGCGCTGATAACGACAGCGGGAGGCGATGGATCGATAAGAGCGGCGGTTAAATTGTTCGTGCGAACAATAACATTTGGTGTTATCAGAGTTAATGCATTTTGTCCCGTCAACGCGTCATTCAGTTCGCCGGATAATGCGGCACGGAACTCCGAACAGATACTTATTTGTATGCATTCGAAATACGCATGCATGCATGCAATGGCTGCTTGTAGTCAGTAAATCAAAGTTTTCTTAATGCATGAATAAAATACCGCGAACAGATTCTCCTATTATTATTGTTATTACTATTATTATATGTATTAAAGGTCAGAAGCCTAACTCGATGATAAGTTATGAACGGCTGTGGCAACAAGCAAGTTCATTAAGATCCTTTTTTATAATAATAATTGTTGAACATCTATTGTTGGGTTTATATTCATTATATTATATGACGGTTTCTTAAATATTTCATGGAAGCTCCGCCACTTGGTCAATGTCGTCTATAAACATCGATAACGCAAGAAAAATCTAAATATCCACTAATTCTTTTTCTCTAAGATTTGATTGAGAAACAGAGGTCAAATTTAAAAAGAAAATAAAATTCTACAGTTTCAGGTATGCATTAGTCGGTAGAAAATTAATCCAAATTTGAGGAAAAAAATCATATTCCTTTTTGCAAATTACCCTTTCACATACAAGGTTGTACTCAACTAAAACCATTAGAGATCCTTTAGGTAGAGGATCCTGTAAAATAACTGATCTGTGGTTAGGTCGGAAAAATTACATTTATTTTGAAAATTACTATCTGTATATAGGGTTTTACGCAACTGTAAACGTTGAAGATCCACAGGGTATTCAGGGTTCTGCTCAACTATATTAATTGAAGGTCCCCTAGCACTACACGTAAATAGTTTTAAATTGTAGATCTAAATAACGTACAATAAAAAAACTTTCTTTTGAACACATGTTACCAAAAAGAAAAGAAAAATTTATATTTTTATTCGGTCCAAACTGAATTATTGATTTTCTATTTGACCCGAAATAGAAAAAGATTGTCTATCCAAGACAGGAGCTAGAGAGAAACTTTAAATGCATAAGTTTTAGGGTTGGACACGTATTTTTTGAGTTATCACAAAAAACGAAAGCGCATCGCAAAGTGCATACTGTATATTGTTCGCCAAAATGAAAGGTCTTTTTTCCTGGTTTCAAAAATATATACATAATATGTTTTTGAAACGAGGAAAATATTTTCTTTCATTTTAGCGAGGAATATAGGTACAAAATATTCTACTTAAAAAAAAAATACACAAATAGTAGTTTTTCCTTCCCGGTGCGTTTTGGCTTTTTTTGTGATAACTCTAGAAAGAGTTTAAAGTTTTTCACTAACCCCTAAAATAAAGTCTTTAGGTAGGGTGCAGAATATAAAAAAAGGTGCAACTATCTATGCCTAGATCCTCTGCGACTTGGGGATTCTATGAAACAATTTGGTCCTTGTTTAGTCCTGAAAAAAAAGTGCATTTCTTCTATATATATTACCTTCTATACACAGGGTTTTACTTAAATGTAATCATTAAAGATTCACAAGATATACAAGGTTCTACTCGACTGTAATCATTTTATTAATACATAACTTTAAACAAATTTACGATTATGAAATTTTTAAAAATTTGTTTAAAGTAATTAATAAAATAAAGAAATTCCGCGTTCTCTTACAAAATTATCTTTCTGATTTTTTATTATTTGCTTAAAAATATGTACGAAAAATCAAGAAATACTTCGAATGAAGTTTTTATTTAAAAATATCAAAGAAATTTAAAACGATTTTGGATTTTTTTTAAATCGTGATTTTTATCAACACTTGCGATGAACATTAATAAACCAATAAAGTTAATGTGTTCTTTATTTATGTATTTTATATACAATTAAATCAATAAAAGTTTTTAAAGAATTTTGTTGCAAGTTGGTTTTGATTACAGAGGATTCCTGGATGTCGAGGAGGTCGTGGATCCAGTAAACCAGTAAAGTTTGTTTAGTACAATATTTTGCGTTTTCATTGATTTTTATTTAATTTTTAAAATCTGCCCGTTTTAGGATGAAAACTATGTAAATGGTTAACTTTACGTATAATCGCGTGCATTAAATTTATTTTATAAATTAATTTTTATTTAATTTTTAAAACTTGTCTAAGTTTCGAATGAAAAGTAAATGGTCGCTTTAGGTATGCTTCATGACTACTGTTTTAATTTCATTCCTTAAGTTAATGAATTAATATTATCATGTAAGAATTATTGTGTGCATTTCTATTACTTAAATACTAATACAAAATTAGAATGTGAAGGCTCCATCATTATTTTTTTATTGCTTACGTATCACCAACTGATAATCTCCGTATTCTTTCGTACGAAAGTCATAAACGACCTGCCTCGACGTTTATTATTTGTTAGTTACTGTACGTAACAGTAAACTTCATTCAACTGGGGCACTTAAATCACATCAAGTGCTTCTCAAACAATTTTTGTAAAAAATAAACGCAGATTTTCCACAGTTATTATCGACCTTTGCCCTAAACTATATGTACATATTGCTACGTTATTGGTTATTGTTAAATTCGATTTTGTTTTTACTTCATAACGTACATATTTGTTTGTAAAAATGCAACCCTTAAGATTCAGGGCGTAAACCTTTTTCTTTTCTTAAAATCTATGAACGTTTTTGGGTTCTTTTCACGCTCGTAGATTATTCCTTTGCTCACGAATGAATTCAAATAACTCGGGCCAACTTAAAATTCTTTATTAACAATTTCTTTTTATGCAACAATAGTGACTGTTTGTTTGTTTTAGCTAATTTCTATAATGGTTATGTGCCTAAATACGTAATCAGTTCTAAATGATTCAATTATTTATTGATATTATTAAAAACAAATTTAAATACAGTGGAACCTCCATAACTCGAATCTTAAGGGACCGGAAAATGACTTCGAATTATAGAAATTTCGAGTTAAAGAAAGAGATTTCAGTTATACACAATATGCAGGGACATCAATAAATTTCGACTTATAGAAAATTTCGAGTTATGGAGGTGCGACTGTATTTATAAACAACTTGATTAATAATCTGTTCAATCTTACGGTTCTATATATTCATCAACTAATGTTTATTTACACTTCACTTTGTTTTATTAAAAGATCCGCGGTGACTGCACATAACATTTCGTGTCGCCTCGTACATTCAAACCGGGTATTTCAAGTAACTGTCCCCAAACTTAAACTCAGTCCTATTTATAGTCTCGTTAAAAAAGACTCTGTTATACGTCATACCGTGGTGAAATGGAAACAACATTTTTTTGTGAGAACGCGAGTTAAGCTTCTGTATAAAAAATAAGTTCCTTATTATTCAACTCTCGCATTCGTACTTAGTTTCAAATGAATCCCCATGTAATTCTGATTGCAGTTATAAAGCAAATGTAACCTACATGTAATAATATTGGACTTGCTCCTGGTCTGAGAAGTCCGGCTTCGGAGATGCCTTCAAAGAAGTGCAAATTCTCCACGATATTACTAATCAGAATATCAGAAATGTTTTTTATAACTAGTTTATATTTTATGGCGTTTATGTCTTTTACAGTATGTCGTATTCTACAAGGAGCATGAAAATATTGAAGCTATTATTGTTTTTTGTTTGGTGTTTATTATTTCGTCTTATAAGCAAGGCAAAATGATTTAATTGAATTTTTATACATTATTGACAGTGGTTTGCACCGCCTATAATTAACTTTTGGATTAACTAATCATGAGTTAAGATATGTTTCAGTGTTAGTAACGTTTGAATCGAAATACCTTGGGTTCATAATTTTTCTTGATGAATCACGAACTAAATTACAATTAATGCGTCATAATAATAAATACAAAAATATTGTTACTACAATTTTCAAAACCTTAAAACTAAAATAACATAG
The DNA here is from genome assembly GCA_033060865.1 of Dorcus hopei. NCBI lineage: Eukaryota > Metazoa > Arthropoda > Insecta > Coleoptera > Lucanidae > Dorcus > Dorcus hopei. The sequence goes on from CM065422.1 coordinate 11,717,146, forward strand.
CAATATGACATGAGTAGAGGCCGGATTTTAGGTGAAATGTCTTTGTTTAGTTCTTAAAGTTTTAAAAAAATTTTAAAGATACCCCTTCGCTTCATTAGAAATACATTCGAAACGAAGAGATGTCTTTAAAAAATCTTTAAAACCTTAAGAACTAAACAAAAATATTTCACCTAAAATCCGGCCTCTAGTCATAAGTTATAACTTCTTTTCTTTATTAATAAATTTAGGTTAGAGTAAGTGAAACTTATTCGATTACACACTGTATAAGTATGGAGACATATTTTAATAAAAATTTGGAAGGAATATTTAATTAAAATTCCAATATAAGTTCAAAGCATAACTTTTCTAATTAATTTTGTTTCACGTGCTAATTTTTTAGGACTCCCTTTCGTGAATTACAAGCGGTACAAAGTGTAAACAAGCAAGGCTAAAACGAAATCAACTCGAGGCTCTAAAGTTACCGAATTTTCAGTTAGTAAAAAGTAATTAATTAAAAAATCGACGCGTTACGTAATTTATGTATTTTTCGTTTCGGCACGACGGTGACGGACGGCGCGGCGCTAAAACAGCGGCGCACAATGTCTGGGTTGAGTTCAGACGATATTGATTTTTTTGTCTGATAAAATTTATTAATGACCCAGTTGTTCATTTGTGCGTTATGAATATGTGTGCGTCGAGATAACGCAAATCAAACACGCGTACCTTTTTTTTTACCTTCGTTCGCGGCAGACAAATTGGCTGCTGTTAAAATTAGAACAGTCGGTTTACATTAAAATCCTTTCCCCCCACTGACGAATCTAAATTCCCACAAATGAGAAATTTCCCTTCAGATATGTAACATGTGTTCATTTAATAATCCGCTAGCATTACCTATGGAAATATTTTGTTTTGAAAAACGTATGTCGCAGGGTTAAAATTGAATATAACCTAACTTTTAAATGTCAGCATGACATAAATCATAAAATAACAATTACTACTCACTCACAAACTAAATAATTTATTATATAAGATTCACAGAATGATAATTTCTGCATGGGATCACCGGGCATTAATTCTTGCACTAGTAAGGATAAAGCTGAACGAACATCTTTACATAACAATTTGTGGCACGTTCCCACAGGAAGCACAATCTGTTGTGATAATTGGCGGATAGAGGTGTGAGAATGAGAAGCATTTTTCTTTAATACGTCTTGCAGTTTCGATAACCTCGGCAGTACGTTTTCGAGGTTGACCAGTTGCTTTTTTTCGGAAAAGACCTCCAGTTTCACGAAAGAACTGTACATGCCAATGCAGATTGTCTTCGAGTGTTTTGTGGTTAATAATGACATCGGGAAATTCAACTCTAAACTCTTCCAAACAGTTCCGTACTCAGTACATACATACATGCCCTATCGATTTTTGAACTGTTACGAAAGTAACTTTCAATCGCAAATGTTTTCTGCTCTAATATAAACTCCATTTTGTAATGAAACAAATGTAAAGTAAATTAGTCCTTTAGTATAAAACCAACAAACAACCAACACACTTACTCGACAATTGACAGGACGAGTGACACTAGTGACCAGTGTTGCCAATGCACTCTAAGCCGATTACCCTTTTCAAATTTTAAAAAATCCGCTCTTACCCACATCTGCCCACATTTAGTAATGAAATTGAAATGAATGAATGAAATGGTACAAAATTTATTTTATTTAAATACCTAATATTATTGGACTTACCTTACACACATGGACGTTGCACGACAGATTTTTCAGGTTAAAAATCATCTAGTGGGACCGTGGGCGGCAATCGGCAACAGTGCTGCCAACCGACCAAGCGAAACATTTCGGAAGATAGTTGTGAAAAATTCCGATAGATGTCTCTGAATTTCGGTTGGGCTAATTTAAATCGATTGAAATCATGATTTTATTCGGGCGATTTTTATTTTTGAAAATCATTTAAAAAAGAAATTTAAAAAATTCTCATGGAATAAACAAAACTGGGTCCAAATTTCTAAAATTAAGACATTTGACAGTTATTGTGCAATTTTTGACGCTAAATAAAACAAAAGACGATCGAGAAATAAAGAAAATTTATAAAATTAAAAATTAAAAAATTCTTAGTAAATAAACAAAACTTTCTAAAATTAAGATTTGACGTTGTGCAATTTTTGACGTAAAATGAAACAAAAGGCGATCGAGAAATAAAAAAAATTTATAAAATTTTAAAAAAATAAATAAAACACTCATTGAATAAAATTAGAAAAAAATAATAATAAAAGAAATCGCATTAAATAAAATTACAAAAAAAAATAAAAATTAAAAAATTCTCATTAAATAAACAATACTTTCTACTTTCTATAAAATTACAAAAAATTATAAAAATTACAAGAAATAAAAATTATAAAAATAATTTTTTTCTTTATTAAATAAACAAAACTTTCTAAAATTAAGATTTGATATTTGTGCAATTTTTGACGTAAAATAAAACAAAAGACTATCGACAATTTATAAAATTAAAAAAAAATATATAAAAAAAATCTCATTGAATAAAATTTAAAAAAAAAATAAAAATCTCATTAAATAAAATTACAAAAAAATAAAGATTAAAAAATTCTCATTAAATAAACAATAGTTTCTACTTTCTACAAAATTACAGAAAATTATAAAAATTTAAAAAATCTCATTAAAAAAAACAAAACTTTCTAAAATTAAGATTTGATATTTGTGCAATTTTTGACGTAAAATAAAACAAAAGACGATCGAGAAATAAAGAAAATTTATAAAATTATTATTATAAAATTTAAAAAAAATAATAATAAAAAAACTCATTGAATAAAATTAGAAAAAAATAATAATAAAAGAAATCGCATTAAATAAAATTACAAAAAAAAATAAAAATTAAAAAATTCTCATTAAATAAACAATACTTTCTACTTTCTATAAAATTACAAAAAATTATAAAAATTACAAGAAATAAAAATTATAAAAATAATTTTTTTTTTATTAAATAAACAAAACTTTCTAAAATTAAGATTAGATATTTGTGCAATTTTTGACGTAAAATAAAACAAAAGACTATCGACAATTTATAAAATTTAAAAAAAAATAAATATAAAAAAATCTCATTGAATAAAATTTAAAAAAAATAACAAAAATCTCATTAAATAAAATTACAAAAAAATAAAAATTAAAAAATTCTCATTAAATAAACAATAGTTTCTACTTTCTACAAAATTACAGGAAATTATAAAAATTTAAAAAATGTCATTAAATAAACAAAACTTTCTAAAATTAGGATTTGATATTTGTGCAATTTTTGACGTAAAATAAAACAAAAGACGATCGAGAAATAAAGAAAATTTATAAAATTATTATTATAAAATTTAAAAAAAATAATAATAAAAAAACTCATTGAATAAAATTAAAAAAAAATAATAATAATAAAAGAAATCTCATTAAATAAAATTACAAAAAAATAAAAATTAAAAAATTCTCATTAAATAAACAATACTTTCTACTTTCTATAAAATTACAAAAAAATATAAAAATTGCAAGAAATAAAAATTACAAAAAATTATAAAAATTAATTTTTTTTTAATTAAACAAACAAAACTTTCTAAAATTAAGATTTGATATTTGTGCAATTTTTGACGTAAAATAAAACAAAAGACGATCGACAATTTATAAAATTTAAAAAATAAATAAATATTAAAAAAATCTCATTGAATAAATTTTTTTTAAAAAATAACAAAAATCTCATTAAATAAAATTACAAAAAAAATGAAAATTAAAAAATTCTTATTAATTAAACAATAGTTTCTATTTTCTACAAAATTACAAAAAATTATAAAAATTTAAAAAATCTCATTAAATAAATAAAACTTTTTAAAATTAAGATTTGAACTTTAGGCAATTTCTGGCGTAAAATAAAACAAAAGACGATCGACAAATTTATAAAATTAAAAAAATCTCATTGAATAAAATTAGAAAAAAATTACAAAAATAAAAAAAGCTCATTAAATAGAATTACAAAAAATTATAAAAATTGAAAAATTCTCTTTAAATAAACAAAATTTTCTAAAAAATAAGATTTGGTATTTGTGCAATTTTTGACGAAAAGAAAAAAACAAAAGACGATCGACAAATTTATAAAATTAAAAAAAAATAAACAGAAAAAATCTCATTGAATAAAATTACAAAAAAATGAAATTAAAAAAATCTCATTAAATAAAATTACAAAAAAATTTAAAAAAATTAAAAAATTCTCTTTCTCAAAACTTTCTAAAATTAAGATTTGACAATTGTGCATTTTTTGATGAAAAACAAAACAAGAAACTATCGAGAAATAAAGAAAATTTATGAAATTACGAAAAATTACGAAAATTAGAAAAATTCTCATGAAATAAACACAACTTTCTAAAATTAAGATTTGACATTTGTACAATTTTTGACATAAAATAAAACAAAAGACGATCTAGAAATAAAGGAAAGTTGATAAAATTACAAGAAAATAATAATTAAAAAAAAGTTGAGTTCAAGGTCGGTAGATCTACCGAATTATCGGTAGAGTTGGCAGCACTGATCGACAATGTGGATTTGCCTGTTAGTTAGTTGCTTTAGTTTTTGTCGGCTTCCGGCTTTAGTGATTTCTTTGTTGCCAATAGTAAAGTTGAAACGTCACTAACAAGTCATCAATCAAAAATTTAAAAATTAATTTGTTTTTTTTTCTTCCTTGAAAATACCCATTTTTACCCACGTATTATTTTTACCCGCAAGGTTGCATAAATTACCCGTAATTCGGGTAATTCCCCGCACATTGGCAATCCTGCTATAATAGTGACAATTCTGTTCGCGGCGAGCTTAAGCTACGACATACCTTTACGAAAACATAATATTTCCATAGCCAATGCTACCGGAATATTAAATGAATGATTTTAATTATTAGTTAATAAATGAATACCCGAGGAAGATTTAAAAGAATGTTCGATTCTCACGTAGCACGAAAGAAATTTCCAAAGCAGATGCGCAGGGTTCAATTAGTAATTACAACAAAGTGAACAAGCACATTTTGCGTTGCCTCATAAAGATAGGAATGTGAAGTTTAATTACAGGCATTGTTACGTACTGTGTAGATACATTAGAATGATTAAAGGCGGGCACATTACTTAGTCTGCGGTGCGGCTTGCTTGCCAATTCCCCCCTTTCCAATGCGAAATCCAGTTTCGCAATCCTGACAAATGTCGCCGGATAAATCAAAATTGAAAGCGCGGCGTACCTGCATTCGTCTTATTACTTTGCTAAGTTTTTATGAAAGTGGATGTCAGCGCTGGCTGGATTTGAGTTATATCAGATCCAGCCGGGGACTTCTTCTTGTACTGATTTCACTTGCGTTCAATTAGATTAAGGCTTTATCTGGAATTTATCGCCGGCTATTTTTTTTACCACGGTGGAATTATAAATTAGCTCGTAAGATTGCCGTTCACGTATCAGGCTTACGTCTCTATAAGGACTCTTGTTCGTGTTTGAGCTTGTATTTGTGTTTACTTCGAAACGCAAATAAACTGCTAATTTAAATGCGTCGTCCTCGTCCTTGATGATAATTGTTACAACTTCAAATAAGAAATTTCTCGTGTGCTTTGGCAGCTTATTACTACTAGCTACAGAACTACCATTAAAGTTTTAATGCATTTCCTACATAGTGCAATATTGCAAGGGAATCTTCAGTGGCTGTATAAAATAGCTGAAGCATCATTAAATTTTAATTACACGGACGTAAATGCAGGGATTATTTAACTTTATGCATTTGTATCTTACCTTAATGCTCCTACAAATTTCAAGAAGTTTTAATGTTGGTACACCTCGAGTTAGTCTTGGAAAAAAAACGTATGTCGTAGCTTCTTGCATAATCCATTTCTTCTTATTATGTTAAAAATGGATGAACATTGTTTGTACGCACACAAACTTTTCTTCCTCTTCTCTTCTCTTCTTTGTCTTTGCTTTGCGCAGTACCCGCCAATTCTGGCCGAGCTACTTAGGCTCATTTTGCCAGTCACATAGTGTGATTTTAAACTGGGTCTGAGACATTAAACAAACACAAACATCCATGGCTAATGGTATGATTCGAACCTACGCCGCCTGAGCGACATGACTTACAAAGTCGGCTAAGCTACCGCTGAGCGACCCGGCGATCCAAGAAAAACTTTTAATCGTTAATTTGGACGATACATATTGCAGTGATAATTACCTTGGTCCCTTACAAAAAACACTAGTATTTCAATAACAAGGACAGAAAAGCGCACCAAGTTCGACATCAAGTGTTCCGGAGCCTGCGTGTCAAGTGAGAGGACAACTACCAGATAATGCAAAGGCTTCTTGGGAGAATGAGCAACAGTGTCCATCGCAGGCAGCTAGAAATGTACAGTCAGGTAATAAAAAGATGTCTCCCTCATAAAATGTTAAGCTCCTTCCATTCGTTTGTCTGCCTGCTCGGCATAGTGCTATCACACTCTATGGAAGAGACGTCTTTTTATTACCTGACTATACATCGGAGGGCAAAAACGTCTTATCAAGCACAATTTCCTTCGATCTACAAACAAAAATGCATTAAAAACATCATCACACAACATTCCTTTACACAAACAATTAAGATCCGGTTTATTTCGTTGTACAGCAATAAAATCGTGCTGATATCAATCGAAGATACAGAGGCTAGATTGGTTGCAACAGTTCGAGATGAATTGGTTAACGTTCAAAATGTTCATGGACAAAATGTTCCTGAGACTTCGAAAACCCCTTACCGCTAGACATTGGCCAGTAGGCAGGCAGCAAGGGAAAAAAGAAAAGGCTGCTGTATACGGAAGACGGTCGCCGTGTTAGGATCCGAATAGATAAAATACTAGTCGATATCATAGACGACTAACGCTGGATTTCACAAACGTTACTTAAATTTAATCATCGGTTAAGAATAATCACTCTTATACCTTCAACCATGGCCTTCTAAATCAAAAGCGAGTTCTAACTGGCCTGGGCGTTTTGAAAAATTTACATTGAATTTTTGTGCTCGAGAAAACGCCAAAAGTCGACACTTTGGCGCTGGTTACGGGGCACTGACGGCAATGAGTAAAGTGCACTGTCATTACTGTCAATCAAAGTGAGTTCACGCAAAATTAATTAATATTGTAATTACCGTAATACAACATAATTTATGTGGTATAAACATTATAGATTCATGCACAAATCATTTGATCTCGTCGGAGTGAAGTACGTTTGCGCAATAAAGAAAGACTGACACTTTCGTGTTATGAATAATTACAACAAGTTACATACATAAAAGAGTTTCGACTTTTGATAATGTAAAACGTGTTAAAAAGGGCGTTGATTATTACGTACAATGAGAAAAGAATCTTTATTATACATGCTGTAACTTACCACAGAAATTCTGAGTATATGCAGGTAAGATTTTAATCTAAAACCATAATAGTTTAATGCTAAATTAAGTTGTCGAAATTGGACATAAATACTCCACCTTCTTCCAACGTAAATAATATCCAGTATGCTCAATTTTTTACAACAATAACATTAATTGTTCTTACACGAACTCATCCACCATTCACATGTGACAGAACTGTCAAGATTTTAGGTTAAGAAAGCGCCCTGTAAGCAGTGCTTGGCGGAGCACGCCTGAACTGCACTTTTGCGCAGGCCAGACAGAACCCGCTTTTCATTTAGAAGGCCGTGCCTTCAACACATGTAACCAAGGTAACGTTTACTCTTAACGGATGATTAAATTTAATTTACGTTTGTGAAATCCGCCAATAGACTATCAAAAAATTTGTGACGAACATTTAAATTAAGACTGTGGTAATTTTTCTTCAAATGTTTCTTCAAGTGTAGTGAATTTCTTGGACATTCTAAAAAATTAATTAGATTAGGGTCACAGCCCGTTCACAATGACTTAACGTAACAAAATTAATCACTAAATACAGGTTTGAAGCATTTTTTTTGTAATGTAAATACTTAAAATTCTAAACTGAAACTAATTAATGTGTTTAATTATGAACTGTAAATCATTTAAATTTAGAATTACTACGTTTACATTAACAAACAGTGCATTCAAATGATTAATTTACGTTAAGTGATTGTGAACGGGGCGTTAGGTAGCTTTAAGTTTTATTTTTCATGTAAATACAAATTAGGATCTGTAAACATTTACAATTAACGTAGGAAATTGTACATACCTTATTTTAGTTAAGTTGAGAGTTTTGTAATAACCATTTTTAATCAATTTATTGTAAAATTTAAGTAACGTCAGAAACATTCTGTCAAATTGCAGTTTACTGAGGGTGTGACTATCGACGGAGGTCGAGAGTAACAGCCAGAGATATTTACACAGATATTTATAACTAGATAAAGAGATACAGTCGTGTTCAAAAAAGTGTTGTACAGAATTTGTACCTGTGTTTGTACTGTGTAAACTTGTATGTGCATTCATGAAGTCAAAAAATTGTTGTACAAGTTGTTTTGTTACATATACGGTTTCTGGCAATAATAATATCATTGAACCAAAAATAGAAAAACCAACTGCCGCTCAAAAGCGGCATATTTACAACGTAGGTGTACAACACCTTTTTGAACACAACTGTACATCTGCAACTGTGGGCTAACATGTCTGATGAAATCCTCGACTGATTGCAAGTCGGTTTACTTTGTTCAGCATACAAGCGTCCTGACATCAATGTGTATCTTTCTTCGTCTAGAAGCTGAAAATGCATGCATGCGCCGGCTTTTAAAGAAGGAAAACATATACTTTAAATGTATATCTAACAGAGATAGAATAAAACGTATTTCTAGATGTTGTCCCAAACGTACGTCCAAATTTATATACAATCCCTTTATCTAGTTATAAATATCGTTGGTAACAGCACAGTATACTTATCAATCAGTAGGGACAGCTCGTGTCGGCACCTTTGATGTTCATACTACCGTTTTCAGAGCCAATATGGCCGTTACTGGCGGGCATTCATTTTATTGCTACTAGATGTCACTGGTTGAAAAAAATGGCACGGATAGAAATGATTGCAAGCAAATCATAAAATGCGATGTTGTTTTGCACAACTTCAGGCTTTCTACACAATATAAATTCATTATAATCTAACAAAGATGGTTTTCTGTTCAATCTTTCTCATCTCTCCGCATCCATCACACAAAATGCTGAATTAAAAAATGCCCACTTAAAAGCAATTGATGAATTCACCGGTGCGCCACACGCGGCCATTTGTGGAAGGTCCGCCCGTTTTCGCACATGCGCACTCAGAAACTGTAGCAACGGAAACCCCTACTGATTGATGGTAACAGCAAGATTCTTACGAGAGTATGGTTGTCATGACAAAGACAATGTCAACACACAAATGGATATAAAAGGCGTTTTTCGTTTTTTGAGATTAATTCCTGTTTAGCTTTCAACTTGTAAACATCAAATTAAGTCTTGCCAGCACTCGAGCTGCAAACATCAAAAATGGTTATTTTTTAAAGAAAAGGCATTTTATTTTGAGGAAAAAAACCTCCCCACCAATATCTTTCCTTATATATTCCTTTCCACATATTATACACACCCACATACAATTACACAGACATAAAATCGGTGTACCGTAGGAAGGTTACAGTTCAGCAGTGATTGCTAAATCTGTTGAATCCTACCTACCGTCTGATACGAAGGTTTGCCAAACCATGCACAACCAAATTTCCGAGTACCATAGAGTGATTACAGACCAGCACTGATTGACCGCTTTTGTTTTTTGTGATAACTCAAAAAAATAATACGTATAAAACCCTAAAACTGATCCATTTAAAGTTTCTCTCTAGCTCCTAAAATGAAGCCTCTTGGGTAGACAATCTTTTTCTGCTTCGGGTCAAATAGAAAATCAATAATTCGATTGCGACCAAATAAAAATTTTAATTTTTCTTTTCTTTTTGTCAAGGTGTGTTCAAAAGAAAGTTTTTTATTCTATGTTATTTAGGTCTATACTTTAAAACTTAATTTACTTGTAGTGCTAGGGGATCTTCAATGAACACAGTTGAACCCTGTATATTCTGTGGATCTTTAGTCGGCTTTCACACCAAAGTAGCGAGCTGCATGCTACTTGCATCTTTTGAGAAGTAGCGTGCCGCGCAGCGCATCTTAGAATTTTGCGTTCACATCAAGGTAGCAAGGCAAGCTGTGCGATTCGCGAATTGGCAGTGTCTTGCGAATTATTATAATCAAGATGTCATCCGAAGATGAAGCTATGGCGTTAATTGCAGCGGTGGTTGTTAGGAGGAGAAAAAGAAAGAGAAGGTGTAATTGTTAAAGACCTCCATGCTGTTTGTAGCACGTGTATGAAATGATGAAAAAGCATCAAGAACCACAACATTGTGGTTCCTGATGGTTTGATGTCAACGTGTTGTCAAGAATCCTCATTTAGCTTGACAATGTTTTAATTTAAGACGAAACCGCTGTCTCTTCTGAGAAGCAGCGTAGCAAAATATAGAACTTGTCCTATAAGTTAAGCTGCACGTCGAAAGTGGTAGGTCGCATGAATGCTACGCTACATCGATGTGGATATTATCAATTGTTTACATAGGTTCTAAAATTAGTGTCATACAGCGTACATCCAGGATGCAAGTAGCATGCACCCGACTTAATGTTTACAGTTGCGTAAAACCTTGTACATGTATTCTCAGATATTTTCATAAAGCTGCGTTGGCAGCCAGCAAGAACAGTTCCAGAGTTACGTGCTCGGCTTCAACAAATTTGGGACATTTTCCCACCTGATGAATGCCAGATTTTAGTTAACACAATGTCCAAATGTATCAAAGCGATAATAAGTCGAAAAGGCGACGTAACGCAATGATAACTTTATGTTTAATTTTCGTGGATTTTTTTATTTTGTGGTAATATTAGATGTATCTTCGTGTTCCTATTTTTTATTAGTTAGAATTTAGTTTTATATGTTAAAAGTTAATAAATAATCCCCATATCATTACAAAATTGTAGTGATTTTCATAAATTTTCCTTCTACTTATAAGAAAGATATTCTGAAAAAAAAATATTTTTCTTACAATTAGTTGGCCCAATTTTACTGAGTGAGACAGGGCTCGTAGATAGTAATTTGCAAAATGAATGTAATTTTTCCGACCTAACCACAGATCAATTGTTTTATAGGATCCTCTACCTAGAGGATCTTGAACGATTTTAGTTGAGTAACAACCTTATATGCGAAAAAGTAATTTACAAAAAGAAATATGAATTTTTTCCTCAAATTTGGATCAATTTTCTGCCGACGAATGCATACCCGAAATTGCAAAATGTTTATTTCTCTTTCATTTTGCCCTCAAACATGCAGTATTCATTCTTGTTTCTCAAATCTTAAAGAAAAAGAGTTATTAAATGACAATACAAAAAATGAAGCGCAAAATTTCTCTTAAGTTCACAAATGAATGAAATCTTTGAATGGAATAAATAAGTTTTAAATGTTTATTACTTCGACGATTTATTTTTGCAAATAAAAATGTCAAATTTCGTTAAAACTTTCTGTTTAATAAAATAACTTTAAACAATTTTTTTTTAAATCATGATTTCTAAAAGTAAAAGCCTTTTGATTGGAATTAGTAATTTTAAACGTGATCAAATAGTTTCAGTGGCGAACCCATGGGGGGTACTAAGGGGGCTGAAGCTCCCCCCAGAACCAGCTATGTGATACTAGAATTAATTAGTATAATTCCAGTTTTGCAAAAAATGGAGCACATCAACTTAATTTTGTTTTGTAGTGTTAGTTCGGCATATTTATTTTATTTTCGATTGTCTTTTGTCTCGTTTAATTTCTTGTTTCGTATTAATGGAATTTTTGTTCTTGTTTAATTTTTTAAATTAGATTTTACGGTTTCTCTTGTTTAAAGTTTATCATTTCTAATAATTATAGCGATTTTTCTTCTTTTATTTCTTTTTTTTTAATATTATTTCAAATACATTACCTGGAATTTTTTAAACAGTTTTTTATTATTATTATTTTGCAGTTTCTGTCGTCCATATTTTTATTTTGTTCGATCGTCGTTTATTTTTAATTCTTTTTCCGTTTCTAAAAAATTGAATTCTTTAGTCTACAAATTGTTAATTTTGAAATATGATGTATTCGATCGTCTTTCTTTACATTATACCGAGTGATTTTTTAAATTTTTTATCAACTCTTGCCATGAAATCTGGACGACATGTCTTAGCATAAGTGAAAAGTACATAATTGCACTCCTTTATGCTGTTTTACGGTAAAGCTACGACATGCCGTCCAAATTCCATGGCAAGATTTGATAAAAATTTTTAAAAAATCACGCAGTATTTGATTGTTTTTTGTTTTGTTCTCTTTGTTTTTTATAGAAAATGAAATTCCTTTATCTGTAGTAACTTCTTGAGCTTAAAATACAACTTGTACTGGATTTTGTGGTTTCTCTCGCTCCCGCAGTTCACACTTCTGTTTTAGTGGATCATCTATTGTTTTCTTTTTTGTAGCGAATGAAATATTTGATTTTATCACGAATCCTTCGACTTAAGGCGCTTCTTTTTAAAATAATTTTTGTTGGTTTTCACTCGTAACGAATTTTGAAATTTCGTCGCTATCGTCTTTTGTATTTTTTTCTCATTTTTTATGTTTTTATGTTAAATTCTTTTTCATTTTGAACTAAAATTTGAAAAATTCATTGAGAAAAGATGTTTTCTTGAGTTTTTTTAAATTTTCTTAGCTTCAAATTTCGTCAATTTCATTTTATAGGAAATTGAACTAATTTATTTCTGAATCAATTTTTTTTCGTTAAATTTTGGTAGTTTCTTTCATGTTTGAAGCTTAGGTACCTCTTACTTCTGCTACTGTTGCTAACGTCTTTGTCTCTGACGAACGTCCTTTGTTTTTTCTTTCGTGAGAACCAAATTTTTCATTCATTCAATTTCATCGGCCGGAAATTTTATCGGTACAGTTTTGTGGTTAAACTTTCATTTCAAATTTTATTCTTTTTTAACAACTATTAACAAATCGTCACTTTTATTTGTGATCTCCTTTTTGTTGTCGAATGGTATTTTTTATTTTACTACAAACTTTCCGACCTAATACAGTACTTTTTTGTCAGATTTTGCGTTCTTTTTCATTTCAAATTTTGATGTTTTTGAAATTGTTTCCAACAACTCGGTCGTCTTTTGTTTTCTGTTTCTTCTTTTGTTCCCCGTTCTTTCTTTTTATAGTGGACAGAACTGAATTTTTGATTTTGTTTTAAATCGTCAAATTTCCTTCATTTCAAATTTTCTTTTACCTCTATGATCAACTTTATTTTAGTTGTCTTTTGTCTGTTTTCGTCTTTTTTGTCGTGAATATAATTTTTAATTTTATTGTAAAATTGTGTCAGTACGAAATATTTTATTTTCGAATGAATTTTTTATTGGATTACGTGCAAGTACAAGAAATGTGCAAGAAATGGAGCACATTTTGCTTTGTAATGTTAGTTCGGCATAAATTCATATTATGTATCTTTATTATTTAATATATCCTTGTATGTCTTACAGTTATTATTTTTAAGCCCCCTCCAAGACCAATTTCAAAATAATAATTTAAATCAGCTGTGTATTTCTCTGAAGAAATTTTTTTTGGATAGTGTTATTAAATTAACACCGTTCGGTTTTCTTTCATTTCACACACTGCAGTGGCGCACCCAGAAATTTGTCTTGGAGGGGGCTTAAAAATAATAATTGTAAAAATCACGTAAGAGTATACAATGATATATTAAATAATAAAGATACATAATATGAACTTATACCGAACTAACGTTACCAACGAAATTAAGTCGGCGTGCTCTTTTTCTTGCAAAATTGAAATTATTTATTAAATTCTAGTACCACATAGCGCCCCTGATACACTGTATAATTTATCTGATGAAAACAGAAAGTATTGATTCAATACGTCGTCCAGAGTGATCTCTCGAGGACAATGGGACAACGGCTTTAGAAACGGGACGTATGGTCACTTTATGCATACATAATCAAGAAGAATATATGATGAATAATGATTATAAAAAAATTGAAAGAAAATTAATTCTAGACTTTGACCTAGAAGGTAAAATACCACCCATTGGGATATCAGAGTGAAAACTCAGGAAAAAGCAATTTTCAGCCATCACGTTTCATTTGGGGGTTAAGCCCCAACTTGACGTTCACGCAAAACGACTTTAGTTGCCCCAAAAGCAGCATGTGTTGCACGAGGCAGGCAGTAAGTTTTGATGTTTTCACCTTGATGAATTCATCTAATTTTATGCATTAGCCGAACGAACGCTTTTTGACAACTTTCTCTCTTGCCCTTTTACGGACTCGAAATTGAGCAGGTGCGTTTATTTATTATTTATGACGTGACGAAACCGGAGCATAAATCCCGACGGAATGCGCCTTTAATTACCGATCCAGTGCGTTATCAATTCGGGTCCTTAATCTTGTAAGTGCGAGCTAATTAATTATGCGTTATCTTAAAACATCTGTTTCTTTTAATAAGGAAAAATCCTCGACGGTCCAGATTAATTTATTGCTCTCATTAGGTTTGGCGGCAGATAATAATAATCGTTTGAACTGGCCTTTAAAAAAAAAATTTGATTTATTGAGCTCTCCTAATGTTTAGGAAGAAAACCCCAATTCTCAATTGGGTTTAAAGACAACAGAGGGGAGAAACCCAAATACAAATAATGTTTCTTATTTTATGTAGAAAATTTTCTTCTCTCAAGTCTGTCAATCATTTAAATTTAAGCGGAATCCGCGTACAGTAACGTCGAAAATTTCTCAGACAAAGAGCATATGCAAACAAGGCAGAAGAAGAGTCGGGCGGACAAAGTTCGAATTAATTAGGGAAAGCGAGATTTATGCAGACAAAAAATTGAAGATGGCGCCTAATAAATAAAAGAAGAAGAAGAAGAAGGCGCATTTCATCAGTTACACGGGTCAGTTTCGAGTAAAACTGGTTGTCGTGGTGGAAGTTGTCTCGCCTGCCGAAGGAGCGAAACTCATTTGAATACATCGAGGAGATTAAAAACTCGGTATCGCCGCCGCAGTAAAAATTAATTGACCACATGTGCGCGTATTTAACGTCGCCTACAAATTAACGTATGCATACTTATTTGTAAATTGGTAGTCGGGCACGTGAGGAATTTTACGATTTATTGATTGCCGGAGTTTTAGTGCTTTCTGGAAAAAAATTCTTTAACTTTTGCAATCCTTAATCCTTTGTTATTTGTATAGCACACTCCTAAAAATATCCATGAGAGAATTGCCCATCATATTTCCAAGTCAAATTGTTGACAGAACAATTTGTTTTTACATAATGAGAATAATGGACAGAGGGGTTGGTCGCGAGACCTGAACGTGCGACACATCAAAACTAACAAAAAAAAAACAAAGTTTATAATAAAGATCGAATCGTGTCCTCGCTCTACGACGTTTCAGCACAAATAAATAGTGTGAAATATTGGCGTATAAATTTAACTGAAATGGTATACATAGTTTTCTAATAACATATTTCTTGGTTGATTGGGCCTTCGGTCTACAATGAGCAATGTGTGGGAACATAAAGTTAAACCGAAATGGAACTTAACCTAAACAATACTTTGCAAATAAGCATAATACAAACGTATTAATATATTTGGGAAAGGTCATTAATGTGTGCTAACAATTGTACAGGGCCCAGTACCGATCCTTGAAGAGGATGGACGGAAACTTTTCCTTTCTAATGCACTTGCCTATTTCCTTGCCTATTGGCGGCGACGCCTCTTATTTCGTAATAATTTTTTAACGTAGTTAATTTGATTCCTCATCTTTACAGACTTTATGCCTATTTATTAGTAAATTATGTAAACGAACCTTGAACAATTCTCGATTGAAATTAACACTTTCGGAAACAAATGTAAATTTAATCAGATACGTTTAACGACGGCAATTTATATTCATGCGTAAGAATATAATTCAACGTCGACTATTTACATTAATTCGCGGCGCAAAGGTCAAATATTCATTGAACTTAATACAACAATAAATACTCTTCTGATGGCCGCCGAGGTTGATAAACCTTCTTCTTCTTCTTCTGCTCGTTGGTCGCCGCGGCCGTTCCATTAAAACGGAATATCAGAATGTAAGATGCCACACGCAGTTTTGGCGACTGCTTTTTTCGTTAAACAATAAATGTTCGGCGTAAAAAAAAGCACGAACCGGTCCTGCATTCTGTCCTCGGGCCTTTCAGAGTATTTGAACCGGTACTGTTAGGATCAACGATCTTGTGATCACTCCCCCATCTGTCTGATAAATTGCCTTCTGGCTTTTTTCCTTTCATTGTTATAATGTTGCGAATAAGAAACGACAAAGAAGCCGCAGCGATACAACACGACTTTAATAATTATTTATTTATAATTACAAGTTAGCTTTACCTATACAATTTTACTCGCAATGTGTTCTATTTCCTAAGCACCACTTCTATCTCTTATCCTTGTAGATTACTAATTTCTTCTTCTTCTATCTTTGATGTGCCAGTTTAATCTACTATTCAAGTTTGGATCACCCACACTCTGTACCTATAGGTCTTCTCTATTTTTAACTTGGTTTTTCTTTCTATACTTCTGACCCCCCAAGATTTTTAATTTTCTTAAGGTTTCATCGTTATCTCTATATTGGTGCTAGCTTCTGATTTCTAGAACTTTTGATAAACACCGTTTTCCCATCACGTCTTCCCCAAATTCTATTGCTTGTGGATGATTTATATTTTTAGCCATCAAGCACCTTTTCCTTTACTTTTAATTTATTTGTAAACTTTGCCATCTGTAAGACTAGAGTTGTGTTCCTTTTCTTCAACTTTCGCTGTTTTGTTATGATTCATGTGAGAGATGTAGGATGAGTGTTGTCAGGTGCGAGATTCGAACCCGAGACCTCTGACTCATTAGCCCGCTATTTAATCAACTCGGCTATTTTCCTCTATAAACTAATTATAATTATCGACAGTGATGAATCTGTTGTTCGTTTCTTTTAACCGCTTGTATTCTTTTGCTGCGAAAGTAAATGCGTTCGTTAAGATATGTCACGTCCGAAAGAGCGACGAAGTAAAATTTATGATAATTTTCGAAATTTATTACACACGATTTTCGGTCGCGGACGAACATCGTTAAAAGTCGAATCGATAGGAGATTAATCGCACGTCCGGAATAATAACCGCCACAAAGGACTAAGAGCGAACGGACGTTTATTTCACTAAAATAAATGGCGGGGCATTAATCAAAAAACACGTATATTTCAAAAGGGGTAACGCAGATATATGAACGTAGAATGTGACGGACGTAACGGGATTGCCTCACGATGATATAAATTCGAGTTAACGAACGTTAAAAATACCTTTTAACCGTGGTATGTATAAACAGCGACAGTTGGCGAAACTTCGTAATGAAATTAAAATCGCACGTCGAGATGATTCAAAAACTTGATGAATTTCGTTGCCAGAGGAATATTTTCGAAGATCGAATAAAATTAGAATGCGTTTTTCCCCCCTAATAAACATACCACCATGTGGCCGCAGGAAGTGATTACGAACGATAAAATAGTTAGGCAACACCTATAGGACTCGATTTACGATCGTCTTGCAGGTCTTATAAGAGTGGAGAATGAAAGGAATGTGTACCTGGCCGGTGTTAGTGAAACCGCCGACATGAGGGTGCGTGCGGTACGCCTGACTCACGACCTGTCTGCATCATGCTAATCTCAGATTCCTCAGCTTACGTGGTGTTAATAATACTTTGGGTTGTGACTCATCCAGCCGCCCTTGTTATGGTTTCGTGCCAGACGAACGGGAAACTTTTGGCACTTTGACCAAACTCGTCGGTAATTGCCAAATCTAAAAAGTTCTTGGATAAGCTTCCAATATGTACCATCGCCGGCACTAAAAACGAAACGCTGTACCAAGGTTACAGCCGTAAGTTTATAGCTTTTCGTTCCGTTTTTAGTGCCGGCGGTGGTACATATTGCTATGTATGGTTCCACTTAGGTCGCCATTTTTATATGCTACGGACCCTTTCTTTTTATTTTTATATTTTTTAATTCCAACATTGTTTACCAATTTTGTGCTTTTATGCTATGTAATTTTATACGTTATTTATAATAATTGCAATATTGTTTTTGAATTAACAAATTCTTAATCTATTGGATCTATTTCGGACATCGAAGACACGTCCTTCCGCTCCAATTTTTGGAAATCAACAACTGTTGAAGAAAGGAACTAAAAACGACTTAAGAAAATGAAAAGACTAACCTTAGAGTACATAAAGATCCAATAGATTAAGGCTGCGTTGTATAAAAGGTTTAAGCCAGGGTTAAAGTTAATCCTAAGTTAGAATGTGACACACAAAATGCTATACGTCATAACAAGTATCACATTCTAACTTAGGATTAAAGGTAATCCTGGCTCAAACCTTTTATACAACGCAGCCTAAGAATTTGTTAACTCGAAAACGGAACGAAAGAATTTTTTTTTCTTTTTTGGCAAAGGAATCAAAGAATCCTACAATCGCCTTCTACAATACGCGGATTACGCGACAGGACAATTCGGTGGCCGTGGCCAAAATCTATTGAAGAATGTTTCCAAAGATGAAAAACGGAAATTTTGTCGCCCTTTAATCGGCTTTCCGACACGCGTCGGGAGTATTCCCGAAATTGATCCAATAGATTAAGAATCTGTTAACTCAAAAACGGAACGTAACAGTACTTAGAAAAGTCTTCTCCTCCTTTCTTTATTTGTACATGTGTTCTTTCAGCAATTCACATCCGTAATATTAAACGAAATGACTACGATCCTAGCAAATCGTCTTCATAATTATTAGAAATATGTGGTATTTTAAGTAATATCGCAGCAATGTGTTGAAACTTCATCAAAGAATGAAGTTACAAGATGGCCGAGTAACTTCTGGGCCAACCTCTATGTAGAGGAAAACAAGAAGAAGAAAGGGAGAAGTTAATATTCTTCTTTTTTTCTTAAACGACACAAAGGTTTGCAGTTGACATACAATTCTAACAATTTAATTCAACTAGAACTTGTTGCGTTCTAGACGTGTGTTCAGGTGCTCTATGTTCTGAAGAAAGACTTATTAAGTTTAGTTTATACAGAATCCAAACCTCTGAAGTTTTTGGAATAGGCAACCCATCAATCAAATCAGAGACTTCATGCTGCAATGAATGCACAGAAGTAGAATGGGTTGCCTATTTTCTAATTTTAAGGCGTTTTAAAACGGACACCGATTATAGGGTGTGATACAAAAATAAAGGTAACTTAAATAACGTAAGGGCCTATTCTGCATCGAAAACGTTAAATTTAAAGGGTTGTTAAATTTTGTTACCATTGTAACAGCCAATTACAAGACTCTATTTTGAACTTTAACGTATCTTTAAATTCTAACAGCCTGTTAATAAGTTTTACGGGATACCCCGTAGTTTAATTCAACAGTTAACTAATTGAATCACAATTCAACACCAACTGATGGTCATGCATTTAAAATTAGTCATACTAAAGCAGAATTTGTTAACCTTATTGGCTCACGCTTGTATGACGCAATATGCTGGACCATTTTTGTGTGTACCTTTGTGTTTTCGATAATAAATAATAAATTAGTGATATTTGAGGAGATATGGGTAAGTATTTAGTCCACCAAAGAAAAAATAATAATGTATCACCATTAAAATGAAACTTCTCAAGGTAGGGTACAAAATATAAAAAAGAAACTGTACATTGGTTCACGTTTATTATTAGTAAGTACACAGTTTTTGTGCTTTTAGCTTGAACATACATGTCGGTATCGTCATCAATAGCATAGATGCACGTCAGGAACTCACCCACTGACGTAATATGTCAATGTTGTCAACAACAATGGGCGGCCGGCGCTTGGAAAAACACGCCACGCACTCGGCCAGTGACGTAAGACAACTTGATTGGCCACGGCGATAACGTAAGACAACATGATTGGCCATGGCGATGACGTAAGACAGCCGGCTAATAGTAATCACGTGACGATGAGGCAACGCCATCAGATGATTGGACAGGCGATCACGCCAGCGAAATTAATTACCCCACGGACAATAAGAAGCATCACATGGGCGATTCCGGGGTAAACCATATAAAAAAGGCGACCGCGGCACCGAAAGTTAGTTGCTCTCTGGCTTCGAGCAGGTCTGCGTTGTCAGTAAACACACACACTCGGGCAAGCCGCGTAGCGCCCAACGAATATACACACTATGGGCAAACCACGTAGCGCCCCTTAAACACATACACTCGGACAAGCCACGTAGCGCCCCATAAACACATACATACACTCGGGCAAGCCACGTAGCGCCCTACAAATATACGAGGTGTGGCTATAAAATAACGAGACTGATGCTTCCACAGAAGAAGTACGCATGCGCCAAACGCGAGCGACCGACGGCCGTGTAGCATGAAGCCTTCTCTTTCAAATACGGCGCCTCCCGTGACGGTAAACAAATTAGCCTGGCCGTGGCCTTCGTTTGTATAAGAACTGTTACTTTGTTTTGCCGGAAAAATGAAGGTCAAACTATTAATCAACATTACTACCTTGAGGATCTTGCTCACCTCTGTGAAAGAATAAGAAAAAACGACCCGAATTGTGGAAGAACAAGTCATGAGTTCTCCATCAAGACAACGCGCCGGCTCATTCTGCATTGTCTGTCAAGACGTTTCTAGTTTCTAGCCAAGTACCGCATCCCAGCGTTAGACTATCCGCCTTATTCACCTGACCTTGCACCATGCGACTTTTATCTGTTTCCCAAGGTCAAATCTGCATTAAAAGGAACAAGATATCAGTCCGCTGAAGCTGTGAAAGGAAAAGCGGCACGCGTCATGAAGGAGCTCACAGAAGAAGACTTCCAGCACTGTTTCGAACAATGGAAAATTTGCATGGAGCGTTGTAGGGATAGAGGAGGGGTGTATATTGAAGGTGATAATAACTAGAAATGTATAAATTCAAAATGAAATTTTTTGCAGCAATAGTTTCGTTCACACTCGTACACACTCTGGCAAGTCACGTAGCGCCCTACAAATACACATACACACTCAGGCAAACCACGTAGCGCCCTACAAATATACACACTCGGGTAAGCCAAGTAGCGAGCCATAAACACACACACTCGGGCAAGCCATGTAGCGCCCTAGAAACATACATACTCGAGCAAGCCACGTAGCGCCCCACAAACATATCCCACGGCAGTCGATCTTACAACTGCTCCTCCACGTTGCCGTACCTGTGTGAAGTACCTCGTTGTATCTCACCGTAGCCACCGATTCCGGAGAAGCGACGTCGAAACACCCTACCAGTCGAACCGCCAGTACAAACCCTAGAAGAACTCCAGGTCACACTAGCAGTAGTCCGTTACCAGCTATACGAGATAGATGATCCCACTCCAGTCAGCTACAGAGGAATCGACCCTTTTACTGTCAAGCTGAACGATCCATGACGATTTGCCGTCCGACAGCAATACCGGATGATGCACCTGCAAGACCACCGCCCCGCACCGTTTCGCCAACCGACAGGCGTTCCACACGCAGAAATAAATCGTATTTAATGCAACATTAGATTGTAACATTAAACGTTAATAAAAGTTTAAGTATTTCTACGTTTCATTACAACTTGATTGGCGACGAACCACCACATACAGTTGCGCGGCTGTGCGACGATTCGGGAGACGCCCTACCGTCCACCATACGTACTTGTATCATCTCCCCACGCTCACGCGTTTAAGATACAATCGCCCAGGCAAATATTTTGCAGTGTGTGACCGTTCTTCATCACATTCATCTTTCGGAATTTTGTTTGTGTAGTAATAAAGTAATAAAATAATAAAGTAAGGGACGATGAGTATCGGCGGGCTTTATTTTCAATAATACTTTTAGAATGCGACCTCCATTGAATTAATTGTTATCAAATTTTTTTATTTATTGTTAGGTTTTAATTTTATTCCTTAAGTTAATTAATTTATTAAGGAAATAAATTAATATTATTATTTTCTTTGTGCTAATTGATAAAATCTTCGTATTATTTCATACGAAAGTCATAAATGACGTACCTCAACGATTATTGGGTTATTTAAATTAAATCCAGTGCTTCTCAAACGTTTTTTTTTGTAAAAAGTAAACGCAGATTTTTCCGGAGTTATTCACGTGTATTAAGAATGGTTACAGCAAGTGAAACTTATTCGATTACACCCTGTATATAAGTAGATATTATTTTGGTGTATTATTATTATTATTTTATGAAAGCATGTATTCGTGTTTGTGAAAATAACAAAAGGCAAACGGATAAAGCAATTTGTCTTTTCTGGTAGTTGCATTACACTGGTGATATACTAGTGTGCCTAGATGCAACAGCCAGGTAAACAGGGTATCCAACTGTTACTCGCCGCCTGACAAATATGAGACATCTGACAAATGGGCCATCAATTACCCCACATGTTTGGAATTCCCGTCCGGCACAAGCTGTTTGCAAGGCGGCGAACTCAAAACGCTCCTGCTAATAGTTTATTTATCTTCGTTCTCCATTGTACATACATACATACATACAAGCAAGCAATAAGTCTTGTATCAGACACCAAAGCAATGTAATAAAACGGGGCTTCCCCCATGATTTACAGAGGATCAAATTTAAACTCATCTCGCTTTTATGGATGGCATCAAAAAAGAAGCAAGCTGCAAGTTCGTAAGTTCCAAGACACAACAAAACTGCATTGAATTTTTCCTCTTCTGCGCTCTTATTTACGATGGAATTGTAAGAAGTTTCGCCGTGCTAGGGAGCTTGCCCCCCGCATATTAATTCCTTTATTAGGCGGGGGGCAAAAGTTCGAGGCGCTTTTGTTTAAGTTCGTTTTACGTTGCTAGTTTTATCACACAAGAGCCATGAATTACTCCGTTATCACAGGCTGTCTGATAATATTTCCTTTAATATATTCGCCGTGATAAAGTTTCGGAATTCCCCGAGTGCTTATGAAGTAAAACTATTCCGGGGAAGAATGTCATACGCCGACTGACGTGGAGTTAAGTGAACACAAAAGCCCCAAAATTATAATTAAATTTTGTGTGGACGCATAGAAGCCACCACGTGGATTCATATTTACATCTCCAACGTTCCCTGCAATCAAGAAGAAAACTTGCATTTTATTTCAGAACACACCCTGTATAATCTTTTTTCTCACAAATTCTTTTTTTAGTACCTAATATTAATTTTCTTAATGAATATTAAACTTGTTTGATTAATAATATCCAAGTACATAGTTCGATCAATACTTTCATGAGGGTGCCTAGTGATAGATACAGTTATATAGTAAGTATGCAAATTCCTCATCGTCTAAGGCCACATACTCGTATCAGTTACAAGAGATAAGTTTATGCAAACTGTAAGCGCACATTATTATACAATTCGTTATCAAGTTGCGTTACTCTGCAATATGAACGAGAGAGACGGCGCCAGGCGGTTCCGCCGGTGCGGAAAAGGGACGGGAACTAAGCAATCTAAGTTTTATTGAAATTTTATGCAAATCTTACATGCAATAAAAATGCTTTAAGGACGTCTATCGTGTTTGTTTAGTAAGGCAGACAAACTTTCTTGTTTGTCTTGCAAATAACTTTCCACCGGCAATTGAATACTAAAAGGACGAGCTCGCGCGCCTAAATGTTAAATAATGTTGCGAAAATAAAATTAAAAACAATGTACGTAATTGCTCACAGTTGATACTTTGTTACGAATTAACAATTCAAAAAAAACTCGCTTTCTTTAATAATTTTCTATCAAATACGATAATTCTGAATGCGCATGTAGGTACGGCATTTTATTTTCGGACGTGTGGCAATACTGGCTGACAGTTCTCAACAACTGACAGTGTTATATTATCTGATTGTGATATCATATAAATAAAAAAATGTGTAAAGTAACCGCAAAAAAATTCAGATGCTTCAAAATAACACTAAAGCTTAAAACAAATGCTGTCCTTCAGCTTCAACGCACAAACGTGCCCTGCGCTTCATGTTTTCAAACTCGCTTGCCAAGTGTTGGGGGCTCATGTTAGCACAAAGTGCACAAACTAAATAATTAGAGTTTAGACCCTAGGTTTAGAGGAATTGGACGGCCGTGAGTGCTACAAACCTTTAGGAGAATAAAAACATTGAAATCATAGCCTACTTTACACGATGGTATAGTACTTCCCCGATTCTTTCAATTTGTTCGAAAAGGACGTTTATACTGAAAGACTTTTTCTAAAGTCTATCCAGGCGCCACATCTCCAAAGACGATAAATAATCACAGAGCCAAGTGTGGGAACCAGACAACACTTGACAGATTATCGTTGATTTATCTATCGGTATCACACGGAAGTCATCGCACGCCATATTCCAGTTATTTATCGCGACGCAGGCGACTGTACGTATAACGTTTTAATAACGTTGCGTACGTAATTACGCTTGTAATTGCGGGCCTTCGGGATTGCTCTCAGACACGGAAGTCTTCTTGTACTTACCGGTTTGGATGCGGCCCTTATCTCAGTTTTACTCCCAGGACCGATAATGTTAATGATTAAATTTATAGAGTTGAACTTTGCGCTGAAACTTATAATAGCGAGGCTCTAAAATTCATTCACTTCGAGCTTGCGCAATAAATTCTCTTTTATTAACAGCCGAGATAAAATCTTCGCAGAGAATTTTATTGTTGCAAGTTGATGGTGAATCTTTTTTTTTTAATTTATTTTCTATGTATAAAACAACTAACATGCTTCATTTTATTGAGTTTGAACCCGGTGTTCATTTTCTTCAAATTCAAATTAGGTTTGCACAAAATATTAAGTAATTTAGTCTATGGCATAACACAGTAGTAAAGGAAAACCTAAATCGAAAAGTATCATACAAGGAAACCCCCTTGATTTTCGCTAGGGTAATCACTGTACAATTTTTACAATTTAGTCCGGGGTACCCTGTATATTTAATACATGGGTGATTTGTCTTTACTCCAAACTTTATCAAATTTCTTTAGCCAGAAATTAACCAGTGTGATTATATTATATTTTTTAAAGCAAATAGCTAATAAATTTCCAAAAAGTTTCCAAATTAAATCCTTACTGCCACAGTATTCTCGCGTCCATTACGGCAAAACGCAAGTTCAAAAATCCCATCGCAAGTAATAATTAAAACCACTGGCGCAACGATTTCAGCTGCAATTAAAATAGATGCTTCTGTTAATTGCGTAATTCTATTACGCTCAACACGGTTCAACTCGATGTTAATTTTCGACGGGGGGCACGCGAAAAAAAAACGCGCGACTCGTCGGCTGAATTATTAATTAATGTGAAAGCGTTAAGCAGAAATTAGTTTCTTACTTTATGAATTATTTAGCAACTTTTACGAAGTTAATTAAGGGAATAGTTAACTGACTGAACACATTTTGACATCAGTTTTGAAAATGAGTTGGCTTTAAGTAAGGTTCTGATAGAATAATAATAGAATAAAATGCTTGGCTTTAAAATGACAAATTTATTTTTCTTGTTCGTGTATTAATTAGTTAATTAACTTTAAATTAATAATCTAGAGGAATGCATACATCTTCGGGCAATTATTATAATTACCGTGCCGATTTAATTGGAAAAATGAAATAATTACAACCCACTTAGGCGGCGATTTACATGGTCGACTGAATTAATCATGTCGTGCGCATTTTGCTGCTCTTAAAATCCATGAATAATTGGATTGATTTCCTATTTATATGCAACAGTTGTTTGTAGTAATTATTTGAGTAGGCACGCCGATGAAGACTCTTATGCATGTTAATAATAATCCATCAGATTTATTTATTGCATACCCTATTAAACAAAACCAGCTCCATCGCATTATCCGGCGGAGAACTATTAAACACGCCTAATGGAAATTATTAATGTGATGCTGAAACTGCATGTTTATGATTGTTTCGTTTTGTGAGAAACTCATTTACTAATGCATATCATTTATACTATGCACACCGCAAAGCTTGAGCAACACGAAAAATATTTATTGCCATTTTTATTTTAATCGACGCGACGCGACGTTTCGGTTGTGCGTTGACATCTTTTTCGAGACTCATCAATGAACAATGTTCATTCTTTAGTTAATCTTCAACCAATCGCAATCCTTTACTTCACATTGAGGAGTGAGCTGCACTGTAATTTAAAGTATACTGTGCGTACGGAAATAAATTCAAAGTTACATGCAAAAAAAGTTTTGATCGTAAAATTTCCGCGGAACGCACTTACGCAAGACATAAATCTGACGGTATAATGGAAAATTGCGAATATACTGCCACCCCCGACGTAATTTATAAAAACATAAATACGAGAGTTATGCCCCCGTTTCCGACGATATTATTTTATCATTCACGTCGCTGTTTATAAAATATAGACGTTTTCTGTTCCATCATTTTCCATTAACTTGAGAAGAATAAAAAACACCTGCTTAACAACATGAGTGAACTGTATACACACAAAGATAAATAAATAATTACCTTTCACCCTTGATAATTTCAAAGGAGAAAATAGGCATTTACTTTATTTAATTTAGGGTACATGTATGTATACAATTCGAGTACTTCCCAAGCGTTGTTGATAACTTAATTTCAAACTTTGAAGAAGGTAAAATCATCGGTGCTACGCTATGTGATCTCTGTAAAACTTTCGATTGTGTTTCCCACTCTTGTACTAATCGAAAAGTTAGACTTTTATGGCATCAAGGGCCCGCCCTTAAATATTATTAGATCATATCTTTCAAACAGAGATCAGTTTGTGTATTTCAATGGCATATCGTCATCTAATATTACTGTCAAACACGGCGTTCCGCAGGGCTCAGTAATCGGTCCGCTTTTATTCATCATTTACATTAACGATATATGTGGTTTTCTACTTGACGCCGAATATTTCCTTTTTGCAGATGATACTACGGTTTTATGCTCCAACTCTAACCTAAAAGAACTCAACAACAACATGACTAATCTGGTACAAAAAGCAGAACAATGGTTTTCCATTAATAACTTAAAACTCAACGTTAATAAAACTCAAAGAATAATATTTTCAACAAATCTAAGTATGTATTATTGAACCTTGTTGCGTAGAACTGTTAGGAATGCCCACATGGAAAAGTTATGTTCCAAAATTGCTTCTAGAATTTTTCTTCTTAGACGTTTACGTTCTTTGAAGAGTTTCATATTTCTCTTTAATTGATAGTATTATTTCTTATGGTATAGTATTATGGAGTAACTCTTCTAATGCTGTAAAGGTTTTCAAGTTACAAAAAAAGGCAATCCGAATAATTGCTAATGCGAAATGGAATGATCACTGTCAACCTTTTCTTTAAAAGTTTAAAAATTCTGCGCCTCCCCTCTTTATTCATCTTTCGTAATCTATTAGAAATTCGCAAATCGAGGTAAATACACTAAACACTGTGATATTCATAATCATCAAACTAGAAATGCGAGTCATCTCCTTCCCAAATTTAATCGTTTAACAAAAAGTAGGAGGAACTCAACAACAATGCCTCAAGTAATAATACCAAAAATCTTGATCTTAAATCATTTAAAAACAAAATTTCTTCTTTCCTGGCAGATCATCGCTTTTAATCTATACCTGAGTATTTCTTAAATATAAAAGACTTAAATTGAGCTGAAAATGCGCCACAGCAACGACTTTTTTAACGTGTTTAGGTGTTATTATGTTTGTTTATTTGTTTTTGTTGATCTTTTTTTTTACTATTGTATTATATCTTGACATGCCACAAATGTATGACATAACGTGGTGAAATAAACCATTTGATTTGATTGAGAGTGCCATTTATAAAAGAAATTTATAATATTTCTCAAAGACCAAGAAGAACCTGCTCTGATCTTAATTTTTTTGACGACATATTATAAACTCGAATACTGATAAATTCAGTATTTCAACTTTTTTAACATTTTAATTTTTCTTCTATAGAAATAATAAAAAGTGAGCAAATAAAAATCAGATTAGAGTAGGCGGTGCAAAGAAAATGTTCGAAGTGGGCCGAAATCGTAAGCCTGCTAATAACTAATACGCTATTTTTATAAAAGCCTTTTTTATATATTTATTAAAATTTTATTTATTATTTGTAATTTGTGTCCTTGACCGTGGAGTTAATTAATTTTTTTGTTGGATGAGGTTTCGGTTAACTTTCCAACAATTATTTATTACATCGTCAACATTACAACGTGAAAAAAATTTAAT
The DNA here is from genome assembly GCA_033060865.1 of Dorcus hopei. Classification (NCBI taxonomy): domain Eukaryota; kingdom Metazoa; phylum Arthropoda; class Insecta; order Coleoptera; family Lucanidae; genus Dorcus; species Dorcus hopei. The sequence goes on from CM065422.1 coordinate 11,745,451, forward strand.
TGACCGAAACTTCATCCGAAAAAAAATTATTATTTTTAAGATCATGGAATTATTATTATAGGATGAAAGAGAAAAGAAGATTAGAATTATTTTTTAGCAACAGGAAGATCACTGAGAAACATGTAACGGGTCTCCAAGAAAAAATACCTCGAGTTAGCCTTGGAAAAAAAAATCATATATCATAACTTGCATCATTAATTTTTTATATACAGATACGGTAAAGATCCAAGTTGACATCCTGTTATAATGCGTGCGACAGAGGACGCACTAGAAAAATAAAGAGAGAAATTTGACTAATCACGCCCACTTGTGTTCGTAGCTCAATTGTATTCGATGTCGGCCACAGTTCTCTGTGAACCGAATCGAAGCAAACTTGCTATGTCTAGTACTCAAATTTCCGATTCTGTGTATGTCAAAGATGGATTAACCTCAAAATGTTCGTATGTGGAGAAGATCTACTTTTTACTCGTTAATTTGTTGTTTGACGACACTTATTGGTTGGTGGAAGTGGCGAATGAATGCAAAAAGATATTTTGAAAGTAACATCCTCGTTCTTAAAAGAACTCTGCTCCTTCGTCAGTGCGTCTGCGGTTTTTGTAAACACATCGTAAAACGATAAATTCCGCACATATCACGGTCACTGTGTACTTTAACGCTTTCCATAAGTTTTGAGAAGAACACTCTTAAATCACTTACTGTAATAAAGTAATAAGGTGCGATTTTATCGCTCAAGTTTAACAGTACACACGTTTACTGTTTAATTTACGTATAAATCACTATGACATCTTTGCCAAACGTATGTCATAACTTCGCTTCTTTTCTTATGTATTAATAGTGGTTACAGTATGTGAAACTTAATTGATTACACCCTGTATATTTTTGAAATTAAAAAAAAATTATGTTTTATTTTAGCAAACAATACACGGCGAGTTCATTAAAAAAAGACAAAAAACAAAAATTGTATTTTATTCTCCACTTTGCAATGCGCATTTGTTATAGTATTTGATAACTCTGAAAGATAATACTTGTATTGCATTTAAAGATTTTCTCAAATTTTTATAAAATAAAGCCTTTAAGGTGGGGTGCAAAATATATTAAAAAAAAAAAAAAAAACTGTATTATATGTTATGAAAGAGGGGAAGGGTAAATGGAACCAGAGCAAATCCCAAGAAGAAATTAATTAGGTCTAAGTTAAGCAAAAATCAGTTCGAAATTATTATTAATGAAAATTTATATTGTTGCAGGTGAAGAGGTCATGTGGACCGGCGAAATACGCCGAAGACATTTCATCGACGACGGCCAAGACCATCGCGGAGATTGCTCAGTTTGGGGGCGCTAAACAAAGGCGAGCTTTCGCCCCCATGCCCGTCAGCGCGTTCGGGAAATTTTTGACTTCGATTTCGAAGAGCAAAAACTTTTACGACAACCTCGCCGACAGTCTCTGTGAGGACGACAGCTTCGCCGAGCGCAAGGATCAGCACTGTTGGAACGGGGAAAGGATCGGAGAGTAAGTAAAAAACGAATCCGAATCCTAGAAGGTTTTCGAATCCTTCACGTAAGAATAAAATAAAAGAACAAAGAGAAAAAGACAAGAAGTCAAGTTTTTTCTTGTGCAATATTAAATTCAGAATTTATTGTTCTTTGCCGTTTAATATGTATTTTGATGATGATAATGGAAAGAAAGAAACGTTCATACTTTTGGATTAGGATTGGGAGCGGATGCAAACATATATGTTTACATTTTAATCACGTACAAGGAGTCGGTGTACCCCAATTCCACTAATAATAATTTTAAAAATAAATGTTCGGCTCTGAGGAATTGGGCCGAGTAATTTTATCAAACGGAACCGGTGACCCCAAAACTGCAAACTAACTTCGTTAGTGAAAAATGCGTTAAATTCTGATCTATAATTCTAAATTCTTTGGAAATCTTAGCCGGGCCCGTTTTGAATTCGTTATGAACGCGCTCGGTGACCTAAAACAGTGATTGCTGAAACTAATTTGTTTTTTTTAATTAACTTGTCTTGCGCTCGTAGTTAATTGCGAAATATCTTTTTTTTTGAAAAATTATAAAACGACAGGTTTTTATTTTTGGAAAACTTATTTCCTGCACGTCTGCAAAATGTAATATGTAAGTTCTACCAATGCTACCGCAGCAAGTGATCGAGTCCTTGATGTTGTTGTTGCATTTTTTTTTAATTAAAGCAAACCGTGAAAATACGAGGGGAAATTCAAAAATTATCTACCTAACCGTGAAGAAGACGAGAGGGGGTAAATCAAACTTTTATTTTACAATACATTCTCCGTTTAAGTTGTGTCCCTTTTCTCCACTTGTTCTAACCCACTTGAAAAAAATTCATAACTGTTAAAAATCAACGACTTATGCATTAATTTTATCTAGAAAAGAATTAAATGGGAATCTCGATAAATTTATATTAAGCATTTCTGTTCTTTCTATTTTGAAACACGAAGTTCCCAACCTCTTCAGGATTTGTAAATATAAAGTGCGTTAAAAAAACCCTTATTAAGCAGGTTTATGTCAAACGCAAATTTTGCAAAGTCACGTCGTAACTAGGGTTACCAGGTCCAGTACATGACAGAAGAGTACTACAATGCAAACCGACATATTACATTTTTAGGATAAAATATTAAAGATTGAAGGTTACAACCGTTGCCTACAGTATAGTCGTCCCAGTTTTATATCTGTTTTATGGTCTTGCTATAAGGAAAGCCACAGAGAGGTGACAAGGAGACTGCAATGCCGATACAAAACTGGGACGACTATAACTAATGCTAGTAGTTTGACTACTCTTCCATTAGATGGCGCAATATATACTTTACACATAAGGTACTAAATCAACACTCCGTACAGGTAACGCAATCCCATTCCTCTCGTGAGAGGATTCAGAAACAAAGATAACAAATATAATTGTCGCAAGTGCAATAAGGAAGACAACAGTTTTAGGGAATTCTGTTTACCGCAATGTCACTGGTTTCAATTTAAAAGTGTATTAGGTTATGTCTAGTTAAGTTATTTACCAATCAAAAAGTTGTTATTTTAAGAAGTGCAGAATGTTTCTTTTACGAAAAAGGTGGAATCATTAAATGTCATGCGATAAAAGTTTGGGATGCGATATAAACTCAATTTTCTTAACCACTGACAGTAACTTTGACAAACGTCACTTCAAATAATATTTCCAACTGTTTTTTTATCCCTAGATGAGAGGAATGTACGACAAGGATAGATATAAAAAATCACTAAATGCGCTGCCTCTATACGAAGTATGTTGATTTAGTACCTTATTTACACATGGCTGAATGACCATAACTTGTGATAAACACGAGCGCCTCTGACCAAGGTTACTAAAGAGACAAGGTTGCCTGGTAACTTTCAACGTCACCGCAACGTCACTCAGTAGGCCCATTTAATGCATGTACACAAATAGATGGCCTACTGGATGACGCGTCACTCCATGACTTACCAGGTAACCTTCTCTCTTTAGTAACCTTGGCCTCTGACGGAAGTGTGATAATAATGGTGTCTTTGAGTCAGTGTTCCAACGAGCAAAAAGCAGAAATCCTGCAAGAGTTGTCAAAAAATCTCTTATCAACCTAGAAAATCGCAGAATTTGTTACTAGATTCAGTAATCAATTAAATATTTAAAAAAACGTTAAAAATGCATAAAGTTAAAGAAAACAAATAAAAGACGGTCAATTTTACAGCGCAATTCACTTAGTGAATAATAAATCTGAAAAGAAAGATGCCAAAACAAAGAAAACAAAATATGTAATAAAATTTTTACAAAATAATAAAAACAAGAGCCAGTTGATTTTACAGCACAATTCAGTAGATTAATAAATTAAAAAAAAAAAACTGTTTGAGAGGATAGGTGACAAAACAAAGAAAACAACTGAACAAAATTTAAGAAAATACATATGTATATACCTAACAATATTAAAAAAAAAAACAAGAGACAATCGATTTTAGTGCACAATTCATAAATTTTAAAAAAATGCATAATTTGAAACAAACAGTGACGAAACAAATTATTTGCCTTCCACGTGGTCAACAAATTATTAAAAAACTGCAATAGATGGCGCTGTTCAAACCTCACACAGATACAATACATTTCGTCCTTTACCGACGGCAAGTGACATTTACTTATTGATCTTCTGCGTCGCAGGAGTTAGCTAGTGAACAAACGAACAAGAAACGTTCGGCAAGTTTTAACAGATGGCGTTGTTGAATGTCAGAGTGTGACAGGTTTAAAAAGGTAAGAGTACACAATTTTTGGTACTGAAAAAGAGTACGGATGGAAACCCTGGTCGTAACCATACGAATATCATAAACATAACCTAACTTTTGATATCGATTTTATTACGATTTTCTACAAAATAGATAATAAAACGCAATTAATGAAATAAAACATTTATTTCATTACATATACCTCGAAGATGCAAACTAAACCTTTGACAGTTGACAGCTCGCAGTTCAAAGTTGCAACACACGTACTAAGCTACGACATGCCGTCCTAAAATAAAAGCAGTGTTGCCAACTCGGTGATTTTTTCACCAGATTTGATGATTTCTTTGAAGTGGTTGCGACTTTTGACGTGATTTGCGACCTGTCTCAAAACTGGTGAATTTTAAAGTGATGTGTGACTTTCCGAAAAATCAAAATTGACTTCATAAATAAGTAAAAGGAAAAAAAAGGTCCGGGCACATGTGTAGTAATTTTTCTAATATTAAGGTTGATAGTCAACATGATCAAACTTCCCTCTTCTCCCTCTCACTTGTTATGTATATGTACAGTCGCGGCAAAAAAAAGTGGACACTTTTGTTTGGGCGACGCGACGCTGCATTTATTTTGTTATTATATCATACTTCGTAGGAACTTATGCTTGTTTCATAATGTAAATAGTAATAATGTTCATTTTTTGTTCTAAAAAATGTGGAATAAAAAATTTTTTTGGATTTCATCTACATATAAACATCATACAATGCAATTATTTTAAAATAAAACATATCCCTACGTTGTTTTTAATATAATCTAATTTTTTCATTGTATATGTATGCAACCAACATACCATCATTATTATAGATTAAATGATTAAGCTGTACACGCAATAAAAGTAAAATGCACTATTGTCTAATGTCTAAGTATACAATAATGCGTTGATAAAATTATTTTAAAACTGAACATGTTTTCGTAAATAAGAAAATTCTTAGTTTTCACATATCACGGGAGATTTCTTTGAAAACCGTTGCATTATCAACTTTTTTAATGAATGTGTTTGAAAATTATAGTGTAACATCAAGGGCCGTTAAAAAAATTAAAAAAAAAAAAACGTGACATATACCTGCGCTTTTTTATCTTGTAAGTTATAAATTGTGGGATAAAGTTAATAATAAAATGAAAATACATACAGTGTGATTTCTATAATGACTGAGGATGATTTGAATTTACTGCCGTACTAGGCTGTTATTACGTTGGCAACACCCGGTTCTGTCACTCACCTTTGTCCAGTGTTACCAACTTTGCTCTTTCAAGGCTAGATGTAACCCTTAGCTTACAAATTGTAAAATAGCTCTGAAGAGCTATTTTAGCCCTCAAAGCAAATTCTGAATATGATGGATTTAATGAGAACGGTGATTTTTATTTTATTCTAATTTCGACATCGACAGTTATTTCTTTCGATATGTTTATATAATAATTTATCTTTGTTAATTTTTTATGGAGTTATTTTTGTTTATAAAGCTAGCTGTGTATTTTGTTAATAAATAATTAAGCTCTATTTTGGTTAGAGTCTAGCTCTCAAGAAAATGTAAAGTTGGCAACACTGCCTTCGTCATTTTTCTTCTACTTTAAAAATAGCAATAGCAAAATAAAAAGAAGTAAAACGTGCCTGCGAAAGACCAAACAACAGAAATAATCAATATTTGTTCATCGTAGCCACATTTAAAATGTGAAATACACTAGAAACTAGGGCGCCAGATTCAAAGAATCCTAAATCAACAGAATCACACTGTATTTTCTGACAGTACTGCAGAAAGTATGTATTTTATTGCATTAAGCTGTACTCTAATTCACTGCTTCATTTATGCACTTTAATAAAATAAAATAAATAAGAATGCAATTCTTTAGAAACAAATCCAACAAGATTAATATTGTACAAAGTACAACAAGATTAATATTGTACAAAAGTTGTACAAAATATTAAATTTGGATATTTTTAAGTGAAATAAGAGAACACAGAACCAAAAACTTAAAAGGTTTAAAAAACATTAATGGAATCTTCAGATGAGCCGTTGGACAGCAAATTTAAAATCGTTGTATTTTAACTGTCCACGATTGTACATAAAAGTTTGTCAAAATTTAAAACAAGAAGGAAACACAACATAAAACCGTAACATAAAAAAATTATAAGCCGAAACCTAATTGTAAGTCAAAAAGTGGCGACGTTTTTTATTCAAATTAAAAAAAATTATTTAAAAATATTTTCGTTGCTCCTGGAAAATCCCTGAAAATAATTCCTTTTTGTTAGCTTCAGAGCTTTCAATTCAATCAAGCTCTCTAGGTTTGTTTAAATTTAAACTTTTTATAGAAATTTTGGAGTATAAACAAATTTGGGAGTTTTGTCAAAATGCTAAGTGTTTTGTTTATTTTAGGTACACCAGAACGGTCGTGGATGCAAGCTTGGACACCCAGAAGTACAACCCTGAAGTCAAACTTAACACCGACATGCAAAACGTTGATCCCAGAGTGGCCCAGCTAGCCGATAAATTACGACACGTACACCAGGTAATAAATAAACAAATTACCAACTAGCTCTTTTTCATATAATTAAGAGAAAAAAATACAACGTGTTTCATACCATAACATTAGCTCACTTTACCAGAACTTCTAAAGTCATCCCTAAGTAATACTTGAGTACAGGGGGTTCACAGAGTATCACATTCTTCTCTAGTATCAGTTCAATGGAAAACTCAAATTTAAAGAGTTTGGTGTATTCGTGTTTCTGTCTAATGAAACACCCTGTTTATAATCACACTTTTGGGCAAATTTATAAAAAAATATTTAAATTATTGCAGATGGTAATATCTTCATTGGGTGCTGTTAGCCTTCCGGAACCAGACAATTACATGCAAGGAGATGGGGCGGATGGCTCAGGATCAGGCAACGGGCCGGATTTCGACGACGATGGAACCACGGGATCAGGTTCAGGTGATGGTCCAATAACAGAGACTCTTGGTAATTTAATTTTCCTAGACGCAAACCAAAAGCACACTCATATTTAAATTATATTGTAGGTCCAGATGAGGCCAACGGGAAACCAAGAATAAACATCGAGGGCGGTGAAGAAATCACCACTCCTAAGCTGACGGGAGGCAGCAGCTTCGACAGGCCATCAACAGTGCTTACCACGACGATCCTTTTGTTTACTTGTGTGACGAGGTATTTTGTATAGAAAGAATTAGTGAGAGAAGGACCCTTGAAATAATAACCTACTTACTTGCGTAAGAATTTGTCGTGTGATTAAAATTGTTTCATTGTTAGCGTATTTAATAATTTTTTCAATTGCTATCGAAATATATTAGAAGACTTAATCAACAGGGAAAGTGATGTGCTGGTCACAAATCAATTTGCTTCGAAAAGAAAATAATAATAATCCTCGAATATCGTTTAATAACGTTGTTGAATTATGTGACCTCAAGTTGAAGGCTAATTAAATATGTAATTGTTTAAAGAAAAGAAAAGAAATTGGCTGTTTTATGAAATTATATTCGTCTTTATTAAATTTAATTAGGAGGGCACGTATTGAATGTGTATGGAACGAGACGCAACTCAATTTGCAACTGTACATAGCTATTTCTCTAGTATATTAAGACTGTATGTAGTAGCATAGTTAATCTTAGGTTATTTATGAAAAAAAAAATAGCTTCCTGATTGCCTGAGAGGTAGTAGATAGTTGTTTTATTTCAACACGCAAGTATTTATGATGTGAATGAATTCTGCAAACACTAAAACTAGGACACTCATAGTCACCATCTTTTGATTATTAAAAAGAGGGAAAAATGTATTAAAAAAAGAAAAGAAAGTGTTGTGACAATATTCCAAACGATTTCAAAAATAACGTAGTTTATGTGTCTATTAAATTTAGAAGTTACAAAAAAAATCTGTGTTTGTAGAATTCTTTTGTATTCATAATTCGCTTGACACTTAAATCATTGTGAGCTAAAAGTTTTAGCTTCGAGCTTACGCCTGAGCTTCTCCACGTAATTCTTGAATAATTAATTGATGGTTTCAAGAAGCTATATTTGATGAAGGCCTTGCAAATGTTAACGCAATAGTTTCTTTTTTAAGTTGTGAAAGAACAGGCTTTGTGCATTCATCATGGGCTGGATGAGCATACATTTTTAAATTTATTCTTGCCCATGAAATCTACAGAGCTTCAGCTTCAAATAAAGCTCCCCGATTATTGCTTAGTTCCCTTTTGAAATAAAACAAGTCACACGTGTGAAAAAGAAATGAGAGATCCTTGGTGGCAATCAATCTTTATGTTTGTATTTTAGAAATACGATACGTCTTTCCACTAAGTAGATTGTGTGCTGTAAATGAAAGGAAGATAAAGTTGTCTTGAAAATTCACTTTATTCGACTCGTGTAATAATTTCTATTATTTGAAATCGAAACGCTTATGAAATCGACTACTCTTGACGTGTGAGAGAGTGTGAGAGTGTTAGGTATTAGTTACTCAAGTAACGTTTAAATTATTTTGAGAATTGTCTGTGATTGATCTATTTTATTATTAATTATAAATTTATCTAAATTATATATTGACGAATGCGTGTGTTTACAAACATCTTTGCTTTTCAATTGGTTTTATTTTACTCTCAACGCACAGATAAATTTATTATTAAAATAAATGGAAGTGTGCAATAAATTCTATAGGAAAAAAATCCCAGTCTTAGTTGGATTTAAAAGAAAGCAACAAACAACATCAACGTCTTTTAGAAAATTTAAAAATTTCAATAGAAACCAAAATAGAATGGGCTATGATTAAACCCCTGTACGACATCAAAATGAAATAAAACCAACTTGCAAAATATTGTAAACACACTTAAAAATTAAAAGAAAAAAAATTAAATTTGTAAAGTCAGTGATTTTGTGCCTACATCTTTTAATTCACAATTTGCCATACTATTTTATTATAGCACTAAAGACGTGGCCCAAAATCACCGACTACAAAAAACATAAGCCCGACAGACAGTTGAACATAGATATTCATCTTGTAAATGTACAGAATAATGTTAATTATATAATAATAAAATATATTTAGTGTAGTTAAATGAAACAAATAAAATTATGTATAGGTCTTAACATGTTAACACTAATACGAAGGATGTTGTGTAGATATTTAAATTATGTATATGGAAAACGTTTTCTTTTTCTTTTTAAGTACGTTGTTTATCTGTACTATATCTTTGTCTTCTCGTGCACAAGTACAGCAATAATTTAATTGAATAAAAATTATGCTCAAAAGGTTCCGATCTTTGAAAATACAATAAGACGCAATAAATTTACTGTAGTTTTCGGATTATTAGATTGAAAGATGTGACAGGAAGGAGAAGAAATCAAAACCCAACTGAAGGAGATGTTAAGTAAGTCAATTGATAGGAAAAATATCACTAAGATATATCAATCAAAACTTTACACTTCATTTATACGAAAATTAATTACTAGTCTTAGCTGTATTGCTGATTATTTTATAATGCGATTGAATGTTTCTTTTTGTGTATTCTTCTTTGTATTATATGCGTTTATTTTAATGGAATAAATTCATAGCTGCCTTTTTTATATAAATTGTTTTCTGCAACTACCTTTCCACCCCTTTCTATTAACCACCAAAGTATTATAAAATTAGTCAATTAAACAAGCCTGATTTATTGTTAACGCTTATTTAATGGACACCTATTATACATGTTTGAATTGATGTAAAAAATTTGAACTTGGCGCTTTTAAGCCACGCCCAGAAATATTTTGCTGGAATATTTTATGTGGAGCAAATCGTATTTTAAATAGTATGTATGCCTCGGCGGATATTAAAAATGAACTGAAGGAACCACTGAATTTAAACAAATTTAGCAAAATTTTAATTTAAATTCGCCAATTCTGACGCGACATCTATAATCGACTCGGTGAACTATCATCGGATATATCATATATTATTTGTTTCTTTTCACAAAATATTGCATATGCAGAAGCTAGTAGTTATTAACAAGTATTTTAGGTAGTAATAAAATTCTTTTATTTCTTCCGTCATCTAACTATCATGATAATCGGCGGGCGTTAATTTAAAAAACGCGTAGGCCCAGTTTCATAAAATGTAGTTAACCACTCGATCAAGTTAATCATGTGATTAAGCAATATCATTGGAGGAAATTTAAAGTTTCCTCCAATGATATTACTTATGGCTAGAGATGTAATTTTTCCGGAAAAATAAAAAAGATGGAAATTTTCTGATGACCTTTTCCGGTAATTTACCAGAAAATTTCCAAATCAATTATAGTAACGTATTTCTTTAAAAAAAAATATTTTTATAAACTCAGGAGCAAACGATAGTTAAAATAGTACCAAATACTAATGTACAACGGTACTATAAAAAATTACAAAATAATGTGTATTCACAAATCAAACTTACGCTTTGGCGTTCGCTTATAATTCATAAATTGATTGCAAGATGTCGCTACTTAAATTGTTTGTGCTTTCACATCGCATTGGCGAATAACTCCGGACATTCGGTTATTGGTTTGCGGTGGATTTCTCGAGCTACGGTTCTGCTGATGAGAGGCCCAGGCCTGAAACAGCTGTACGGAGCCTGCTCGGGGAATCTGCTGCAATCAAAACTCGATTTGCAATAATAATTTCTTTCTTATATGCTTTGATAGCTACATGGCTGCCTCGCATGGGATGACCATTATGTGGCGGACTAGCTTCAGTCCTGTCATCTACACATAGTCAAAAGCGATTGCAAGATGTCGCTAAATTATTGTATTACTTTCATCCGCATTGGCGAATAACTTCGGACATTTCGGTTTGGTTTGCGGTGGATTTCTGGAGCTACGGTTCTGCTGATGAAGGCCCAACTAGGCCTGAAACAGCTGTACGGAAACCTGCTCGGGGAATCTGCTGCAATCAAACCGATTTGGTACACAATTTTTCTAAAATTTTATGTTAAACTGCGCAAGCAGGACAAGCAATAACTTCGTTAAATTTTCGTCGGAAATGTTAGGTCAAAAGCGATTTCGCTACTTAAATTGTTTATTACTTTATCGCATTGGCGAATAACTCCGGACATTTCGGTTTGGTTGCGGTGGATTTCTCGAGCTACGGTTCTGCTGATGAAGGCCCAACTGGGCCTGAAACAGCTGTACGGAACCTGCTCAGGGAATCTGCTGCAATCAAAACCGATTTGCCACAATTTTTCTAAAATTCTCATATGCTTTGATAGCAAGCATGGCCGCCTCGCATGGGATGACTTATTATGTGGCGGACTGGCTTCAATTTGTCAATCCTACTGCGATGTTAGGTCAAAAGAAATTGCGCAGAGTCTACTGAAGGCCCAACTTAACAGCTGTGTTCAAACGGCATATGCTTTGATTACGCATGGGATGACTTAAACTAGCAGCAAAAGCGCGCGCTACAAAGCATGTGAGCGCGCAAGCATGGCGCCTATTACTTATGGCGTTTACGAAAAATTGATCCAGATTAGTGATCAGAATTGCCCTGTCATGTGACAGAGTAAATTGGGATTACTAATCAGATCAACCAATTTCTGAACAAGTTTGTTGGCGGTTAGTAGTATTTATTCTATGATTTATTCCTTATCTGAGGTTACATTAGGTTTTATTTATAAGGTGACCAGACGTCCTCTGAGGAGGACAGACCTCCTTTTATAACAACTGTCCTTCTCTATTTTGTTGTCCTCCTGAGTCCTTTTTTGATGTAGATTCATCAAATAAAATCATGAACGGTATAAGTTTCCTGTTACATTAAATTAAGTACATAATGAGTGTCTTTTTCAAAATCTGGCGTCGAAGTTGGCCATAAAAATTTAATTGTGAAGCATCATCAAAACGACAGTTGTTAATTGTCAACACTGCCTCGAGAAATTGTTGACAGAATACTTCAAAACAATATTGAATACTACCACTCACCATCAACTGGGTGGCCATATTGAAAATATGACTCCAACATAAAAATTTTGTTCTTGCCAAAAAACCATTCTATTCGAAAAAAAAAATTTAATTTCACAACTCAAAAAAATTGATAGATGTTTAAAAATTGTGGTGCGTTCACAAGAAACACCTTGTCTCCGCCAACTTCGACACCAAATTAAAAAAACACCCGTTATTTACTTTAGGTTTATTCGGGTTCGCACAAAAACAGTCCTAGAACCGTCAGGAGCATGCGCATAACATGCGTTCGAGTTTTTTCAGAACAGTCACGGATCCAGTAATCTGGTGTTTTTGTTTTTCTTAGGACTGTCCTGAACTGTTTTGGAACAGCAGACAGATTCCTTTCCGCAATTCGAGTCGAATTTAACAGTGACAAGAATAGCGAATTCGAGTCGAATTTAACAGTGACAAGAATAGCGAATTCGACTGGAATTGAGGAACGGAATTTGCCTGCTGTTCTAAACAGTACTTGCTCCGAAGTGCGGACGATTGAGGACCAATGTTGCCAACTTAGTGGTTTTTACACTAAATTTAGTGGCTTTTAATTTAAGTTTGTGATTTTTTTCTTAATTTAGTGTTTAGTGCTTTTAGTGCTTTTTTTTGGTGATTTCTTAAAATAAAACCGTGAAATCTGTGGTTTATTTTAGAGGTCAATTTTTCGAAAACGTTGCTCAAAATGCTGACACTGAAACCACAGAATATCTAACAATCAGAATGCAAACTCTCGGCGGCACCTTTAATCTTTTCGGTACACATTTCAGTGACCTTCAGCCATTTTGTCAGGCTAGACAATAGAGATGTGCGAGTTGACTCATCGAGTCGACTCGATGAAAAGAGCCGATGAAGCAGCTCGCTGTAGTTCAGCACAGCAGCTCTCAGCTCCTGCTGCGCCGGGCTGAGAACCGAGAGCTTCCCAATGGGCCCGTTCAGACGACCACAGCAGCTGAGTTGCTGGGTCAGCAAATTTCCTGAACCGACACGCTAAGTTGTCATTTTTACACAGCGGAATTTATTTACGCTGACTTGCTCAGCGCTGAGCGTTCATTGGTGGAGGTAAGTATAAACAAACATAACCTTAGCAAGATCTTGTATTACGGGCCGCAGACCATTCAAATCTAGCCCATCATCGCATAATAATTCACACAACAAAATATTTTCTGCCATTGTATTTAAATAGAATATAGATCTGTCAATTTTTAACATTTATAATGTTCAAATTATTTTAAATTGAAATGAAAAAAATCAAGTTACGTTCAGTTTCCGTTGACAACTTTGTTTATTTTGACAACATAGTGTTACCTGAACGGGCCCAATGACGAAGCTCGATCGAACGACTGCGAAACGTTAAGCGTTTGTGCGCCATTTAGTGTCCGTTTAAAAGAGTTTGTGATACAATTTTCATCGGACAAGAACCAGCTGTAATTATAACGTTTATGTTAACTACTTTTCTGTAAAATTATTAGGAGAGGAAATAATTGAGAATCCTTATTTTTACATGTAAAATCCTATGTCTGGAAAACCAATTCTACACCCGGTATCTAGTATGTATGACTACTGATGTACACTACACCATTATGTCATTCATCTCGAATCATAGCAATAAAGGAAAATCATATTGTTCAATAGCTGGTTTTTCGTTAAAGTCAGTAAAAGGAATATTCGTTCATTTTGACAACGTCTAGCCTATAAGCCGACTGTATAATGTTGATAAATTAAATTTTTTTGAGATTACTGTAGTTCTGTAACTACATAAGGGATAGGAAGTTTTTGATAATGGTTTTATGATTGATTTTAATCATCAAATATCGTAGTGTGGTGTGGGTGCGCCATTTTCCCATCACCCTGTAAACTTAAGTCAACACTATTACTATAGCTTCAATATTATAAAAGCTAAAAATTGAGTTAAATTAGAAGAGTAGTACTTTTCACGCTAATTGCAATGATGCAGTCAATAAAACAATTAAACGTCTTGTTTTTGAGATAAAATAAAATACATTTTTTAAGCAGAACAACCTGTATATTATTTTACCAACTGACAGAGAATAAAAACTTTAATTAAAATTGTTCTTTGTCATTTTTTCGTAAATTAATAAATGAAGATACCTATTTTGATTTTTACAAAATCATCAAAGGAGTCTGTGCTTTAGAAACAAAACATTTGCAAATCGCCGTAATCAAATTTTTCTGTTGAGAGTGAGACTATTGTTTTTGAAGCTTGTGTAATATTTCTTACTAATGAATGGTTTTTAGGCATTTAGAAAAATTGTCATATTTTTTGTTCATTTATCGAGATACGTGTAAAAAGCCATAAAAATTGTCATAATTTTTGTGCAATTGGTGAAATTAAATATACCTGTGATAATTGGTTGTAAACTTTATAATTTAGAGTAATGCTTTTACAATCATAAGAAATACGTAAATCTAAGAAAAAAAAAAACAATTATGAAATATGCACTTTTCACATTCATTAAAAAAAAAATGCTCAAGACCATAAAAATCTCAGAAAAACCAAACGTACAGAAATCCAAAACATTCGATCGGTTAAGCATCATCTTAAGTAGTACAGATCTGACAGACACAATTCATCATTAAATCTATGTACGCCAATTACGAACAACATTACATTTCTAAACGGTAAACGTACCTTAAATATAAACAAACAGCTTCATTGTTATAATTAATATTAAAATGATCATAACTTTACTACATTCGCTTTTTTTAAAACAAATTAATTAATCATGTTTGATTACATCTATTATAGTTTGATGATTTAAAAGAAAAAAGAAAACTTTTTATGAGAGTGACATACCATTCAAGTAACAGCTACAAAAAAAAACTGTGAAGGTGTTGATGGTGAAGCAAGCTAATACCGCCTTCTCTTTTCTGGAAATTCACGATTTTCATTCGCCCAATAACCTCTCCCTCCATATCCACCACGCTGCCCCATTTCACGGTTGTTATAAGAACCTCGCTCAAATGTATGCATGAACGTTTTAGTCTCGCCGCTCCCTGAAGCTTCTTCTTCATTAGTTGTCGTCTCACGCTTCTCATACGACTGCTCCTGCGAATCCAGCATCGTATCGAGTTGCTGCGCTTGAAGAAACAGCGTGTTCTCCTGCTGTCTTCGACGGATCTCGTCCACTTCTTGCTCCTTCAACTCCCACTCCCTCTTCTGCCTGTTCATATCTAACTCTCGAGCCCTTAGTTGTTCTCGAAGCATCGCAGTTTCGTGTTCGTAGCGAGCGTATTCCATTTGTGCCATTAATTTTTCCTTCTGTATTTTATGCTCCTTCTTTAAAGCCTCTAATTTCTGCTCGTAGAGTTCATACAATTGTTTCCAGCGCATTCCGTATTCGTCTTCGAAACTATTCGGAGGTGCAAACCGCGGACCGATATTACGATACTTGAAAAAGTCTTGATTTTTCTTCAAGAATTTCTCAGAATATCCGTCAGTCTCATCCAGGCTTTCATGCTGTTCAACGAATACAGGCTGGACATGTCCTGTTAAATAAAAACAATTCTCTGAACACTTACGCAATGCGAGCTGCGCACTACTTTTCCTAGCAAATTCGACAACTCCCTCGCCGACTGATTTCCCACGCTCATCGACAATAACCACGCAACGCTCTATTTCACCAAAAATTGAGAATGCCGTGTGTAACAATTCGTTTGTAACGTACTCGTCGAGGTTCTTAATTTTGATGGCTGCACTGTTGGGTGCGAACCTGATCTTCAAGTTTCTGCCTTTCACGACTTTCCCATTCAATTCGTTCTTAGCCTTGTCGGCGTTGAAATGATAATCTAATTTAATGAATGCGAAACTCTTTTCTTTGTTCACAAACAACTCGGCAGTTTCTCCGAACTGCTTGAACATATCACTCAATTCCTTCTCGTCTATGTCGTTGGGAAGATTGCCCACGTATAAACGACATCTACTAGAAAACTTCTTTTCCTTGCTATCCAAGATGGGAAGCTCATAGCTTGGTCCGGCTATTTCGGTCAGTCTGTCGTACATGATACGTTCGGCTAAACTGCGATGCTCACCTGGGCCTCCCTGTTGATTTGGGCCTCGTTGAAATCGGGGTTTTCGATTTTCATCGGATTCATTATGCTGTTGGTTGAACCTACGATTACCAAATCTTGGCCCACCTCCTCGACGGTTGCCGAAATTCTGATGGCCACCGAAGTTGTGGTGGCCCCCGGTATTATGGTGGCTACCAAAACTCTGTTGTCCAGTACTTTGCTGGCTGTTGTCAATATCGGTTTGATCCGTTTCTTTCTTTGCATTTTCACTGGAACTTTCCACGTTCCCGGCAGTCGTATCTGCAGACATCATTAGCACGAGAAGTGTTTACAAAGCGAAGCTTTGTCACGTGATGATTTGAATTAGGTGGAATCTTGTTCCTGCAAAAGAATAAGATGAATTAAATTCAGTGTACTCAATAAGAGAACGTTAGTAATTTTCTGCGAATTATTTATCCGAAACAAACGGGCACTTAAGTTTGTACGTGATGGTAATTGTTTAAAAACTTGGTTTATTAAATTGAACTTACAATTTTGGAGCACTTGAGGCTATAACGACACAACAATATGGCCGAACAAGCGCACGAATTCAGGCAGCAAAATTGACGTTGACGTGCGTTGTTCCGTTTGCAACCTGCAAGAAAAATCAATGGAAGTTCAGTGCTGCCAACGCTACTCAAGGAAACTCCCTAAATACTTCTCTGCCATTCAACAAACAAATCGATTGATTACAATCGATTTAAATCGATTCATGAAAACACTGAACGGTGCGGTGGCGTGAGCGGTATAGGCGCCATGCACATCTCTGCGTTCAGCGCCGCCTGTCGTGGTGATTTGTGAATTACGGCCATTTGCACCGCTTGTCGTTAAGTTGTAGTTAAAATTTAACTATAATTAACCCTTTGTCTACCGTTGGTACTTGAAAATCTTGCAAATGTTGGTATTTAAGAGGTCTTTAAATGCGGATACTTTCAAGTACCAATAGTAGACAAAGGGTTAATTATAGTTAAATTTTAACTACAACTTAAAGACAAGCGGTGCAAATGGCCGTTAGTGATATGAAAATATTTCTTTAGACTCATTGCATGGGAATAATATCACTTTTATGACAATTTACGATTGTAGTACATAAAACTTGAGCTTCCTGATATTGAAATAAATTACAATATTCAAGTTCAAATATACAATAATAATTTGAAACTCGTATTTTCATACTACTAATCACTAATGCACAATATGGATATTGGTGGCTCTGGCTTCGCATGTGCATGGTTCCTATAACCCTATTTTATAGAATATTTGGTATTTAGCTTTTCAACCATAGCAATATCACAATATTGGCAGTGCAGTTAAGTTATTTCTCAAATAAATCACTGAAATAAACAATACACTGATATAAACAACTCGCACATATGACACAAACTGCAACGCCATATTTAATCGTAGTTGAATCGTAAAATTTTTACGATGGACAATTTCACGATTGATGTTGAATCGATTCAGGTGCGTTGAACGCTAAACCGTATGCAATCATAAATCGATTGTGTCCGTTCAATGCCTTTAGGCTTTGGTAAAAGGAACGCAAACAGGGGCGCGCAGAACGAGATGAACAGTACCTAACCTAAAATATGTACACTTGATTGTAAATAATAGGCATTTTCATTTCATAAGTGATTCGCAACTGATCTGAACTTGAAGTGATCCTGAACTGATCTATTTCAAAACACAAAACACAACAATTTAGAACGATTTGAATGCAAGTTTGTCGTTTCTAAATTATTTTAACACAAAATAAAGATTAAATATCATGCGTCCAACAATGATTGTAGTCCTGGGTGGCTGTGGTATCACACATAAATGCCGATTTTTACTTCGTATCGTTGAACTGAAGTCTCAAATATTGACTATTAGACAACAAATAAATGTTTCTTTACGTATTTAATGTTTTAATGCCATTTGAAACAATAATTAGTTAAAAATCCTTGACTCTACAGCCACCCAGGACTACAATAATTGTTGGACACACGTTAGAAGAGAAAGACTAAAGTTAAATAAGTCGAAAAAAGGAATCCAAGTAAAAGAGATAAGAGTAAAGACGGACACGAGAAAGAATTAAAGAAAAATCTTGTATTCTGCATAAAGATAATGCAGAAACAATTTGTCAGCGGTTGCGGCATTAGCCGCACCAGAAGAAACATGCTGGCTTGCGTCAAACGCGTGCGTCAGCCGTACTGCGTCTGATGCGTCAGAGAAACCGTACCTTTAGGCCGCGATGAGAGTTGTTTTCCATTCCCATCGTTTCAATAAGACTGCAGCTTTTATTTTAGTTACCTATTATTGATATACGAAATCATATTTTGCATAAATCATAATACAACTTAAGAAAAAACAACTCACAATAGTCAAGAAAAAACAACTCACAATAGTCAAGAAAAAACAACTCACAATAGTCAAGAAGAACTGGTGAATTCAAAATTTTGCCACGACATCTGCAGGTATTTTATGGAACTAACGTTTTATAAATGTGCTGTGACCTGTGACAATTAAACGGTGTTTGAAAGAAATTATGAAATTGCTGAAATTTAACATACGAAAATAATTTGTTAAGAGTTAGAAATTCTCTGTTATGCAGATTTCAAACAATGTTTGTTTTATATAAAACGCCACCATCCAACGCCCACTTCACATAGGCCGAAGTTAGATAGTGGGGAACATCGAAATTTCGGGGGACGCCAAGATTCTCGGGGGACTCGGTCAGTATGCGTCTCGCCGTTGAACTGTTAGCGCGTACGTAAATGCGCTTACTGATTAATTTAAAATGGTCACTTCATGTTCAGTACCGCAGTGTGAAAGTAACTCATCTGTTTTAATTATGTATTATTATTACATCTTGTATTTAATTATTAAGAGAACTTATTTTTTAACATTATTAAAAATTTCCTTTTTTTTAAGAATCGTAGTAGTCCTCGCTGCGACTCCTGGACAATAGTAGTTAGAACTATTATGTATTGTATGTAGTTCAGTTAACTCTGCTATATCGTTCATATTTCCAATAGTTTCAAATGATTTATTTCTTTTTTTAATTTAAAGATATTGGAAAGAACAAAAATAATTAAGTACATTATTTTTAAACTCGTGCTCGTGTGTTTATATAATTATATTCCACACACGTGCATTGTATATATTTTAACATGTTGGAATTAGTTTTATGAATATATTTAATTTTACAATAATAAATTTATGGTCAATTCTGACTCCGCATTACACATTCGGCATTAGATAAATAATATGTCAGTTAACGGCGCGACGCGCGCGGCATTGTCTCAAGTTCTCGGGGTAATCTCCCACTCCTTTGAGCAGGCCTATTATTCAGTGGGCGTTGCACCATCGGAAATTTAAGTAAGCGAGGCCCGTTAGTGACGTCACGTGTGGAGGGGAACGGGCTTACATTACACATAGGGAATGAGTCATCCTATAAAGAGTTTAGTATCCTTGTCCCTTCCCTTCCCTGTAAAATATGTATATTAAAAATCGTGAGTGAGAAAGAAGCGATTTCACGCCCAAGCACCCAGGATGCTCCCGCCTTCCCAATTTATGAACGCAACCGAGGTGTTAAAATAATCGGTGTGAATAAGAAAGCGCGAACTATAATTTTGGTTTGCAACTTGAGTATTTACAGCGCGATTCGCCCTCTGCAAATTTTTTTTTAAAGTATAGGTGACATTTTTTTAATTTTGAATTTACGAGGACGTGGGTGAGTTATAAATTTGTTTATCTTTTTATTGTTTGCGTTTAAAAACTGTTTATTTTCATGTTTCTATGTAATGTGTAAATTTGTCAACAACGACGGTTGATGTGATTATGCCATCAGACTCTGTTGTTTCTACACACAAAGCCTCTGATGTTAATTAAGCCTTGCATTTTTGAAAAACTTGTTTTTAGAAAATTGCCTAAAGAGCAAACGTAAATTCTGATAAGATAAGTTGAATTTAGCGCTGTTTATTTCTAGGTGCGCAGGCTCGCGCCTGTACTTGTAAAGGCGAAAAACAGAAGAGAGACGAACGAACATGTATCTTTAGTAGTGTAGGTGCGCCGAAAACATGTTGTGTATGTCATCGTGGTCGAACTTTTTTTTATTTAATATGTGTTTTATACTTTAGTCAGTGTGATATTAGACATTACTTAATCCAGCACACCCAACACTAATGTATTCATAAGAAATTGCGGTGTAATACGGGAGTTTTACAAAATTAACAGTGTTATTTTGGTTTCGACACAGAACACAAAATGGCGCACCAAATGCCCCCTTCAGTGAACTGTTCGTTGGATGATATAGATTTAACAGCGTTAAAAGTAAGTAATTTTTTTAGTAAACGTTAGTTTCCGGCGAATATTTTCGCGATCCATCGATACCACGCATCGACAGTTCTTAGGACTTGAAATTCTTGCAGTGGTAAACATGTCATAATCTGGGTGTGAATTAAAGTATTTTTTTTTTGCTTCGCGCGAGCACAGTTGTTGATTTATGCTGGTTTTCAGGATCCTGCGGGAATTTTCGAGCTCATTGAAGTTGTTGGCAATGGCACTTACGGACAGGTTTATAAGGTAGGTCGACTTACAAGAACAAGTGTGTTCTGTTGTAAGTAGGTAGGTAGGTATGTGGTTAATTTAAGAATTAGTCAGATCAAGCTTGCCAGTTTGTTACACTTAATTATGACTAAGTGTGTGAATCTTCTCTCGTTGAATTCAGTCCGTTAATCTTTGTTTACGCTCTGCATGTGATAAAAGGTTTTCAGTTCAAATTTACAACAAAATATTTACACAAGGAAATGAAGTTAAATTGTTTGAATTATATTTTACAGTTGTAACATAATCAACGATAATAATATAGTTTTTGAACTGTTTTTCTCAAATTCATATGAAATTATCATCTAATAGTTAATTTGAAACTCATCGCAGCGTGTAAATTGGTGGTGTTATTCATAGAAACCAATCTTGTCAAAGATTTCAAGTTTCCATCCTCAGAAGATTAAACAACGAAATTTTAATTTAATTGTCTGTAAAACATCTTTGTAGAATATTCAGCATTTAGTGGCAAAAGCATTTAATTTTGTGTCTTAAGAGCACTCAAAGTAATTGTCAGTCACAAGCAAAGTGAGGATAAATATTAAAGTATCACCTAATTACAAAATAACTTACAAATAATAAAATGAAACAAAACAGAATTTTATGAAAAAAGCATCCAGTATGTGACTTCAGTCAGTACCAGTCAGAATTAAAAGTAATGTCCCTTCAAGGAAATGTAAATGCGTGGCCTAATTCATTCTGATCACCGTAACAAGCAGGGGGCCAAGCAAACATCGAAGGGTGCCTGTTCGGTTGTCCGCCTACTCTTTATAATGCTCAGAAGTTACTAGCCCACAATCTGAATTTTATTGGGGAGACATTACTTGTAATTCTGACTGTACGTTAAACTGATCATGCAAAATGCATGAATTTGATAAAAATTAATGAAATTTTGAGTGTTTCGATATTGTTGTCATAAAATGACTCGAAAGGATGAATTTTTAAAGTTAGTAACTACTTAGTACAAAGTACTCAGAGGTGATTTCTTTAGTGGTTTAAAATGTAGAGGGTTTTTAATATTTAATTTTTTACAGTTTCTATTGTATTGCATGTAATTATTAAAAGTGTGCAAGATTATGATACACTTATGTGCAAAGAAATTGGCCCACTTCACACTTTTAATTTGATTACCTTTCTTTCCATCCGCTTCAGAAGATGTAAGAAATCTGAATAAATTTGGAGTTTTCAGTTTCAAAAGTGTGAAATGGGTAGCGATTTCTTTGCATGTAAGTGTACATATATTTAGAATTTAGAACCTAAGAAGGTATATTATTTAATAAATATGATTTAACAAAATCTGTAATGTCATTTTCTCTTCCACTTTGTTAATGAATTACATGCAATACTTTTTTAATCAAGAATAAAATAGGTAGTCACAGTTTAATAAAGAATAATCTGATTTTCAATTTTTTTTTAAATTAATACTTGCATAAAAACGATGAATATTCTGAACTATTCAATGATACAGCTGGAACACTCCTAGTATGTATTTATAGACAAATAATTTTTTTTTATGTATTTACATTTCCAGAGAAGTTGATAAGCTGTTCAGGTGACGTATGCTCTCACTATATTGAATTTCACGCATTGCACGAAGCGCTTCATTAATTGTATACCCCCATCAAATTTTCAAGTTTTCTAATTTGTAAAATATTTAAATTCTTTTGCAGACATCTTATTTTTTTAAATAATTGAAGCCTGCTAAGATTCAAGTCGCAATATTGAATCAAACATACGAGTGAGAATACTTTACGTTCATACACAACATTTTCAATTTTAACTTTGCTTGCTGACCATCAGATAAGTGCTGAAAACTACCTAATCGAAAGCAGTTTTCGTGTACCAGTTGTAAATTGGGAAAAAGAATTGTTAAATATCGTCACCCTAACTCGCAAATCACATAAGTGCCAAACTGAAAATTTTACAGGAGACACATAAAACTAAATTTTGTAAGTCATATTGATAGGAAATTTCAATTTGCACAATTGTAAGACTGTAAAGCATTATCAATATTATCATCATACAGTTGTGCAAATTGAATCTCCTATCAATATGACTTACAAAATCTAGTTTTATGTGTCTCCTGTAAAATTTTCAGTTTGGCACTTATGTGATCTCCGAATTAGGGTGACGATATATAGATTGATATTTGTTTAAAAAATGCTTATAGAAAATGTAAGCCTCACTTAATAATTGTAATTTAGTACTTGTTTACTTGCATTGTCTTCTTATCTGTTGAAGGACAACGAATCCATAACGTGGAGTTCAACTGAAACGAAGTATTTGTTTACTACGTTTTTATATGTAAAAGAAAAATGTCTTACGAGATAAAGCCTAGTGCAAAATATAAATTGATTTGATTAAAAACCAGTTTTCCATTTAATTTTATTTGCAAAGAAGGATTGTGTGGGATTTTTTAACTTGTGAAAAAAAAAATATTGCATTAATTTGCTTTATTTTACACTCAAAATCCCTGCATCATCTAAAGTTGAAGGAAAACTTCTTATTTCGTATTCACACTTCACACATCAACGTTAGTATATTCTTTTTACAAATGTAAGTAGTTTAGTATTTATTTTAATTTTTTTTTTTTCATCCAATGAACCATGTACCAAATTTCGGGTACTAACTTTGGGCCTCTTGTCAGAATATTCCTGAACTGTGCAGTTCAGCTTCTCTGACCAATCCTCTAGTATATTTATGATTGCTTATGCATGCAGACCATATTCGAAGAGTACACTTGAGGATGACTAAGTTTTGATAAGACCACAATCAAATAATGAGGCATTCAGTAAGAATCGATTCTTCCATTTCCCCATCCGGAATTCGTTGTTTAAATTCGAAGGGAAAAGCAATTTATTCAGGCTTTTACGTTTCAACGTCGATTTTAAAATAGACTACTTACTGATTAAAATGATTGCAAGTTCACAGGCAGTTAACATTAATAACTTGCAGGAATGCATAACGTTATGCGTATTATTGTTCGCAAACACGTCAACAGATAAGAAATTTCAGTTTACACACTCACTTTTTGCTTTCATTCATGCAGTTGGAAATAACATTTTGGAATTCTAACTGGAAAGTTGTTGTCTGACACAATTACTAAATTTTTTTAGTAAATTTCTGTTTATTTTAAGCCTGACTTCGACGTTTTAAATGTAATTGAGGCAAGTGCTAGAAATGAAGAATCATTTGAAAATTCCAGTTGTTCCTTATTTTTTTACTTAAAATAAAATGGGTTTCATTTTTATAGCGCATTCAGCATAAAATATGAGAACTTGATAAGAGGTCGTCATCGCATTTTCTGATTAATCATTTTTCTTGAAATTATTAGAATGAAGTTGGCTTAGTCAGTCACTGTACTGAGTATCTTTTGTTTTATCATGACATTCATGACATAAATTTAGTTTTACATAAAAATTGCTAATGTAGGCAATATGTACATGTAAAATACATACATGATCAAATTTATGTAAAAATTACATAGTCATATACATAGTCATTTATGGTATTAACTTGGTAAAGTTGCAGTAAAAAAAGTGACCTGTCACTTTGAAATTTAATGACGTTTTGATTATATTTACATATTGTGTATGTACCAACCTTGCAGTTTTGGAGATTGTATCTGGTTATACTACCATATGTCCAAATAAATTTTTGATAAAAGTAGGCCATGGAAGAAAAAACGTTTGTCTCAGATTACTTCAGCAAATTATTAATTTACTTGGCAACTTATGAATTGACAACTTCCTCCAACCAATTATAATTTATTTTTTATTTACATTAAAATATTGTCTAGTTCTGGAGTAGTTAAGTAAAATCGAAGTTTAATTTGTCACATTTTACACCTTGATCTAACGTCAAAAACTGCTTGGTTACGACATACGTTTACTTCATCAAAAATTTATTTGGACATATGGTAGATGTCAAAGCAGCAATTTAAATGCGACACAATATGACAGCTCCAATAATTTACAACATTGACAGATTGAAACCCAATTTATAATGCAAAAACAAGGAATGGAACAGTTTTTTTTTAATCGCAAGTTTACATGTAATTTTATTAATACTTCAAAGATTCCTGGCTGTAATTTTATGTTACTAACTTCAAGTAGTTGTCAGGTGAGTGTTATTTTATGTAATTGTCACCTACAGCTCTTCATGAATGCATTTCAAAATGAATAATACCTTTCCTGCAACTATTAGCAGCTATAATATTACTGATACGTGAACTCTTTTGTTTCATTCTAATACAATGCAAGCAAAAATGACTGATATGTGTGAAGTTGCAGCTCAGTTAACTTATAACCAAAAGTATCTACTTGCGAGAATTGTCAAAGTCAATGTTGTCAAGTGGCGTGCGTTGTATGTACAATGTGATTAATAAAGAATGTCTGAAGAACGATTATATCAATATTTAGGTCCGAGTTACGTCAAGTGTATAACCTTAAGTTAGAACTTGGGGAATTCTGGCGAAATTTAGTGAATTTTGTTTGCTCAAATTCACTTTCTGTTCATTGACATTCGCTAGATACGAGGGAAACCAGAAAAGTTATCTACCTAACCCAGAAACAAAAGACGTGCGGTTTTTTAAACATTTTTATTTGTCAATATAATCTCCATTAACATTAACACACTTTTGCCATTTGTTCGGAAGGGACTCTATGCCAGTAAAAAAAAAATGTTTTCTCTTGATTATCAAAATAATCTTCAATAACATCTTTTAAGTGTTCATCCGTTTCAAAACACCGTCCTCTTAGAAATTTTTTTAAGTTTCGAAACAAATAATAATCCGATGGTGTCATATCTGGGCTATATGGTGGATGGTCTAGCTCAGTAAAGGCGCAGTCTGCCAAAATTGGCCGAACTTTGGCAGCTTTATGCACGGGCGCGTTGTCATGGAGAAGAAACACATTCGATTGGCACAAATTGGGACGTTCCTTGTTTATGGCTTCACGCAATCTCTTCAGAGTATTACCGTAGGTCTCTGCATTAAATTGTAGTTCCTTTCATCCTTTTAATCAATACAGGCTGTTACAAATTCGAGGCTCACCATTGGGATCTCGGAAACGGTAAGAGATACGAAGTCGGTTAAATTGGGGCAAAGTTGCGTATTTTGGTGCTGAACAATAATCCGTTCTGAAAAATCTTCTACGTTTTGTAAATTTTGAAATATTTCAAGAAAATCAGAAAACGTAATTTTCTTTTTTATTTTTTCCTGAAGTTATTATTGCAGGGATCATAACAAAATTAATACATTCTACAGGCACTTTTTTAAGCTCTTTATGATGATATCATTAGATTTTACTTAAAACGTTTCGTCTCGTTCTGACCATCATCAACTTCATTTTTTCTTATGGGCGCTACATTGGATTTTAATATCATTGAATAGATCTATTTTTTCTGATGCTTTTCCATGTATCACACATCCCTGTTTAATAATCTGAAACAGCTGGAAATGCAAGAAATTGTTGAAAATAACACTGCAAAGAAAAACATGGTATGCAGTGAAAACAAAAACCAAAGAAGTTTGATATACCTTCGGAGTTTTATTTCGTGTATCACAAGAGCTGATTTTAGTAAAATTTTTAGATATAAAAATGAATCCAAGAATGACGTAAATTTAAAAATTTATTGTGGTCTTAACAACAACAATTCAGTAATAACGAGCGAAATTTCCTTCCAACAATATCCAGAAAGACAACTACAAAACAATAGTTGATTAGATTTGTAATTAAATTATACATTATTATTATTAAAGCAAGAAAATATCAAATTAAATTATGTATGTCTTTAGAAAACTCGTATCTTAAAAGATATTACTGCTCAAGGAAACATTCTTTCTTGTAGTCTCATAATTTTATACATTTTATAAGTAACGATTTTTATGTAATCTACCTGGCCATGAAAACAATGACAAATGACAACGATTTTGAAACGTCAAGTACAAACTACCTCTACTAATAATTCTTCATTCTCATCATCATTAAGGCGATCTCGATACGTCCTTCGAGCTTTACGAAAATATCCATAAAGTGCAATGTTTCTATCTAACTTAATAACATTGTTCTGTATGGATGGCATCTTTCTGGGTATTATTGAACTAAATTTCTCTTGCTATTACTAAATTGTTGTTAGCACAATACATTTTTAAATTTATAAGAATGAGAGATTTTTAAAGATATAATTTCTTATGATACTTTCTTGCTTTAATCATAAAAATGTATAATTTAATTACGAAACTAATTAAATACTGCGCCATCGTCATTGTTGGAAGTAAATTTCTCTTGCTATTACTAAATTGTTGTTGTTCGCACAATACGTTTTAAAAATGTACGTCTTTCTTGGATTCACATCATTCATTTTTATATCTAAAAATTTTTCAAAAATCTGCTTTTGTGATAGATGAAATAAAACTCCGAAAGTATATCAAACTTTTTTGGTTTTTGTTTTCACTGCATACCATGTTTTTTTTGCAGTGTTATTTTTCAACAATTTCTTGCATTTCCAGCTGTTTCAAATTAATAAATAGGGATGTGTGATATATGGAAAAGCATCAGAAAAAATAGATCTATTCATTGGTATTAAAACCCAATGTAGTGCCCATAAGAAAAAATGAAGTTGATGATGGTTAGGACGAGACGAAACGTTTTAAGTAAAATCTAATGACATCATCGTAAAGAGCTTAAAAAAGTGCCTGTAGAATGTATTAATTTTGTTATGATCCCTGCAACAATAACTTCAGGAAAAAATAAAAAAGAAAATTACGTTTTCTTGTTTTTTTGAAATATTTCAAAAACTACAAAACGTAGAAGACTTTTCAGAACGGATTATTGTTCAGCACCAAAATACGCAACTTTGCCCCAATTTAACCGACTTCGTATCTCTTACCGTTTCCGAGATCCCAATGGTGAGCCTCGAATTTGTAACAGCCTGTATATTCACTATCCCAAAAAAAATGTTTGCCATGAGTTTTCCAGCTGAGTTCGAGCTTTCTTCGGGGGTGGCGAACCTTTATGGACCCATTACATGGACTCTTGCTTTGTCTCGGGATCCCAGTTGTGTACCAAAGTTTATCTCCTGTTACAATGCGACTTAAAAAGTGAGGATCAGTCGCCAGACTATCCAAATGGTCTTGCGAGATTTCACGCCTTTTCAGTTTCTGTTCAGGAGACAACAACCTGGGAACCCATCTTCCTGACACCTTGCTCATGCCCAATTTTTCATGCAATATGTTCATAACGCTAGGCTCAGATATTTGCAATATTGTACCGATAGTGGAGACTTCGAGAACCATAGCCTCCACTTTCTTGCAAACGTCTGGATTTGTCGCTGCTGCAGGTCGTCCACTTCTGGCATCATCCTCAAGGGAGTCCCTTCCTGAGCGAAACTGTTTAGATCAAAATTTGACAACGCAATATGAAGGGGCTTCATTTCCGTAGACAACAGACATCCGCTGATGAATATTTTTGGGTCTAATGCCTTCTTTCGTAAGAAATTTTATCACACTTCGATGTTCCACTTTTACTACACTCGTTTTACTCTACTTTTTACTTTACAGAATGAAAATTAATTCGTGGATTTGATTCAAACTTTCTGACAATCTTTTAAAAACTTAACACTATTTGATATTATTAGTACAGGTTCGTCAATTGTTTCTATCATGGCCGGGTAGATAATTTTCCTAGTGTCCCTCGTATATTTTTCTATTTACGTCAATGCTGTACAAAGTTATTTTAAACTAATCAATTGCTTTACAACTTGGAAATGAATATTGGCAAGTAGATTATAACGCGTGATTTTTTAAAGGTCTGTTCGTAGTGCAGTTCTGACTAGTTTGCAACCGTTGGAAATATGCAGCAATGAACGTTTTGTATCTAACGCAACTGAGCAAATTGATGATTACTTCGATGGGCGACTCGTTCTGACGGTTCCAAACTAGTTACAAACTGCACTACGAACGAACCTTAAATTTTTTATCAACTCTCGCCATGGAATTTGGACGGCATGTCGTAGCTTTACTGTACAACAGCAAAGAGGAATGCAAGGACGGACTTTTCACTTAAGCTAAAACATACCATCCAGATCTCATGACAAGAGTTGATAAAAAATTTAAAAAATCACTCGGTATTTTCGGGTATAAATTAACTGAGCTGCAACTTCGCACATATCAGGCATTTTTGCTCACCCCCGTACATAACCTATGAAACGAATGTTCAGTTGCAACCAACATGCCCCTTTGATAAATTTTATTGTAAATAACGAAATTATATACTAAAATTCAGTTAATGACCTTGAGATACAGAACATGTTCTTTGTTTCAAAGTTACATGCAAAAATTCAAGATTTTTTTAACGATCTTAATACAAAATATTAAAATTGTAGAAAACCTACAAGATTTCACTTCATTGATAGTTACAGATGTTACAGATGAGGAGAATGTATTGCAAAGCAACTGGTTTTTTGTTTATAACTTCGTTTATTAATTATTGTTATTAATTGAATGGTATTAATACTTAACACGATGCATCACATCGACTATACTAATTAATATTCCTGTCTTCGTGATATTTACATATAAATGCTTGGAGAGGGGTGTTTGATATTGACAGTAGTGATCACACCGACTATACCAAACACCCTTATCCAACCACACATTTGTTTTTATTGTATTTACATTATTTAATGTACAGCTGTGGAGAAGGGTGTTTGGTATTGACAGTGTGGATTAACTAATTAATAAAATTGAATCAATATAATTATACTAAATATTTTGCCGTCTTTTACTTCATAAAAACCACCACGGATGATTTTTCATTTCAGTATAACAAAGTTTACACTTTTCTCTTCATTACTTTCTCCAAATTTTTATTGACTCAAAACACATAATGTGTAATAAACGCTTAATAAGTCATCAACATAATTCGCAAATTTCTGTTTGCAGTACTTGGGTAAGTAAAATAAATTAAATTAAATATACAGGGTGTCTCAAAAATGGCGTCCATCCTTCACAAGCTTAAGTTATTAGTCCCTATAAAATATGAAATCGATTGCAGAAAAAGTATTTGACCTTTTATTTGAAAGTCATTTTTAGTTTTAAGTTTTATCGCTCATCCAACAAAAGTATCATGTCGAAGTACCCTCTGTATTTGACATGTTTTTGAGTAAGAAGTAAGAAATAAACCACAAACTTCACAATAGTCTGTCAACAGAAAAATTTGATTACGGCGATTTGCAAATGTCTTGCTTCCAAAGCACAGATTTTGTGAAAAGGAAAATATCTTCTTTATTTATTAATTTACGAAAAAATGACAAAGGACAATTTTAATTAAGAATTTCATTCTCTATCGATTGGAAATATAATATACAGGTGATCCATTAAAAAAAGTGTCTTTGACTTTATCTCATAAGCGCGACGTTCAATTGTCGTTTTTTTTTTACCGCGTCATTGTAATCAGCGTGAAAAGTACTACTAGTTTGCTAATTTAACCGAATTTGTAGCTTTTATAATAACAAAGTTAGCAATAGTGCCGACTTAAGTTTGAACAGCCTGTATATCATTGTTTTCATTTTTTTAAATTAAGTTTCTTTTCTATTTTGACAGTTTTTGACCGAGAAATTCAAAGTAAAATTTTCTTATTTCTTGTGTTATTTCAACTAATTTTCCTCAGAAAGCCATAGAATTTATTAGTTGAGATACTTATTGTGTTGGATTTATTTGCAGCACTTAGATAAAACAAATTAGCATTTTCCGGTTCCAAATAAATCACATTTTTTCAAAATTGTTTACAACAGAAAAGAAGAAGTTTCGCCTTCCAAACGTAATTATACCTTGTAAAATTCCAGCCTGCAGCTGTTGCTTTTCACGTGGGCTTTCGGAGTTTTCTCGCCTGGGAATAATCCTTTGATGTCTTTGAAACTTGTACATTCTTGTATTGTCTTTCGCAAACTCTCACGAAGATTTGCATAGTCTCCAGGAAAATCCGAGCTTGCCGTACAATACCGCTGATAATCCCATTTTACGCCGCGGATTCTTTTCAAGTGTGCGAGTGCCCATTTGAAATTGTTAAGAGCGAATTCCCAGAGCGCTTTATTTGTAAATTAATTTCAAAATGGCGCATTCGTTTCATATCGTCTGAATTGATGTAAAAATGTTACGGGTGGGCAGGTATATAGAGATACACATAAGTAGATGTGAACTAGTCCATGTGGGACAATGGATTTTATTATCGCATTTACAGAGGCTTGGGCCTCATTTCCTTGTGAAATTGTGTTTTTGCTCGTTTGTTTGTTAGGAATTATTACGGTAGTAAATACGCCGTTTACATTTATTATTGTTATTTATTCTTCTGCCTTGAATTGAAATTCGAATTTCACGCGACTTACGTAATTGTTGCAATTTTTTTTTTTTTAAATAATTCAGTTCAACATGGACAGTTACGCAAGTCATTCACGATGGCGTTGGATGGGAGTTGATTATTATTTATTAATTGAAGTTAGTTCAACCATTAAGAAGAAACACGTCATCTTTATCTTTAACAAATTTAACCCAATGAAGCTTGATTGTTAGAATTAAGTTAACAGGTGTTTATAACACCGTCTTTTTTGAAGGCGACGTCTATTTTTTTGTAAGTTGTTAAAGATCAAAGTGCTCGAAAAATGGACGTGTGTCTCTTATCCTTTATTAATTACATGAAGAATCAATTCAAAAAATACATAAATGTATGAAACAGTTCCCTAATTATAGGTTGTAATCTTGTAATTAGCCAAATTAAAGTGTATTATAGGTACTTAAAACACAATTTTCCTTTGATAAGGCATTAGCCCATTAATTATTTGTTAGATAGATAGATAACAATCACAAACTCAAATATCGAACACGTTTGATTGGCTGCTTTATTATTTAAATAAAGTCAGACGTTAGAATTCCTCTACGAATGACTCTTATATTATTTCTCTTTTATAAGCAATTAAGTGTTTGACGGCGTTTATTTATTTGTTCTGATCTTTTTTTGCCATCTCTTGATAAAATGACTGGACTAGATCTATCGATTAAAACTTCTTTGTATCTTTTATTGTTTGTCTTTCCGCGATTCTCTTGATTTTTGGTGGTGACTCAAAGTAAAGTATTGGTTGTTAGAATCCTTGCTCCTGATAAAATGAATGTTTTCTAGAAATGATCGCAAATCTATCGATTAAGAAAGCGTTGAACTTCTTTGTATCTTTTATTCTTTTGATTTTTGGAAGTGACTCAAGCAAAGTATTGGTTGTTATAATCCTTGTTTATTTAATATTACCGATGTTTCATTTTAATTTACGTCTTTACAATTTATCGGAAACTACTGTTTATTTATCAGTTAATGTTGTTGGCTTACAAATTTATTTGTTTTTGGGTTAAGTAATACTCTGAAGTACTGCGTAATCTATTATGATGAAGCTTCTGTGCTTTTTTTTTAAATAACTTTTCGAATTTTTGGATTGGCCTTTATTTTCCTTATCATTTTGATGCTACTGATACATACAGGGTGTTTCACTTATGATGGTTTCTTTCATACCTCTCTAGTTACTCATTTTGTGAAAAAACGTTTCATATGAAAGTTTCATTACATTATGTGGGGCGTATTTTAAAATTAGTTTGACGTACACAGAGTGTTCCGTTTAGTCTGGGCGTTATGTCACTTCGTTATTATAAATGGAACACCCTGTAACTGTAAAGAAAAACATAAACATTGAAAAAACTATTAACGATAGATATACAGATATTTTTTACCGAAAGTTACTCCAGTTGTACCATTTAAAAGTAAAATTCAAAACTGCCAACTCAAACAGTGATTCTTGACCACTGTGTATTTGTCATAGTTTTTTTTTTTTATTGTAAATAAATATTATATTGAGCAACTGTTAGTATCAAGAGATTAATTTAAAGCCATCCTCAGAAGGCCATAGAATAAAGAATCATGTCTTAACAATTAGAGAGATTCAGAAAATATTTTGATAGGTATCATGAATCTAGCTGAAACAACATTTTTAATTCCACGTCATTCTGGGGATGATTTTAACTTGGATTACTTGAGATACTCATTTATTTTGTAATTATGGACGAGGAAGTATAAATAAAATCGCATAACTAACTCATTCAAAAATGGGAAAATAAAATGCAAAATTTCCCTTAAAAGTGGTCCCTGTACGTGATATACATTAGTAACCCTTCTTTAACTCTGCGCACGGTTTTAAAATAAACTTCAGTGAACGAGAACAAAAAGGAGAGTGTGTCATGTCATAAGGGTTTCCCCCCTTATAAAGCATTATGCTGGTTGAAAGCAGCAACGTTTTAAAAAAAAAATACTTCGTCGGATTACACAAAGGGAGACCTTTACTCACTCACTGTGAAAATATGAATGCATATTACTCATATTTTGTGAAAGCAAAAAAAATATTTCGTTGCAAAAGAAGCATTAATCAAAAACCAATCATATATGTGCGGGTGTCGATAGTTTCGGGTGGTGAAATCTGTACAAAAACAAATATTTTTTTTCTGCTTCAGATTGTAGTTTATTTTTTTATTTAAATAAAATGAAATTGCAGACTCTTGTTAGTTGCAATTTTAAGGTGATGCCATCCGCAATGAAACTTGCGGTTTACGTGTTTCTCTTCCGCAGTGTCAATGACGCGTGACGCAGACTGGACCGTAAATTATGGTTTAACCTTCGCGGATATACAGCGTGTTTCCGTGTAGTTGTTTATTCTTTTGAGGCCGAATAAATTAGGGAAGTCATAACCGTTAACCTGGATTCGATTACCAAAATATAGTCGAGTTTATTTTTCTTGTCGGGGTTTTTAAGGAGTAAATTAACGAATTAGTTTATTTTCGGTTTGTTTTAGGGTCGACATACGAAAACGGGACAGTTGGCCGCGATAAAGGTGATGGACGTAACCGAAGACGAAGAGGAAGAAATCAAATTAGAAATTAACGTTCTTAAGAAATATTCCAATCACAGAAACATTGCGACATACTATGGTGCTTTCATTAAAAAATCTCCCCCGGGGAAGGACGATCAATTGTGGCTTGTTATGGAATATTGTGGGGCAGGTGAGTTAATTCTGTAATCCTCTGTAGCAACAAAACAATTCAAATAAAATTTTGACAAGATATAAAAAAAGTTGCGATCTAAAGTGTAAATGGCTACAGACTTGGAGTTGGCAGCACTGGCTTCCAAGTTTAATAAAAGACAAAAGTACTGTATCCGGTTAGCCGCATTCGAAAAAATTTGTTCCATGACGTTTCTCAGTAGTGTGGCTCCTTCTGTACCATTTTGAATTAAACTTCCATAGTTACTACGTTATTTGTTACATTTTCATTTTACATTTAATTAGAATTTGAATTTTGTCCTTTATTAATCTAGAATGCCTTGGTTATTATTACTGACAGAAAAAGGAGGTTATGTTACAGCCAGTTACAGCACAGTTCGCAGTTTCCCCTTGACAGTGCAAAACTAAAAGTAATACAATCGATGATCTTGAATAAATAAAAAAAAATCATTTCGAAACAACAGACTTCTATGTAAAGGAAAAAAAGAACAAGTAAAAGGAAATTCGATTTGAAACAAAGACGTCGATTAAAAAAAAAATGAAATCATCTAGCGCCATCTGTTTTCGTACGTATAAAGCTCTCTTGAAAGAAATTTCGGCAATAAGTAAAAAAAGCAGAATTACAAGCAGTATTACATCACATTTTCTTTTCTGTATATATAAATGTTAGCTACTCGAATTTCACGGCGCCATCTTTCGTTAAACTGCGCAATTAAACTGACGTCTGACGTCTACAATGGGCACGTCCAGCCGGTGTCAGCAGCTGAGAAGTTGAGTCAGCGGTGTCGGGTGAACGATGCACCGAGTGTGCGCTGTATCTCAACTGTTGTGAAATTATCTCAGCGTAAATAAGTTCGCTTTGTTTTGACTGCGGATATAATTCCAGGTTATGTTTATATTTGTAAATTGTCATCAAACTGTGTAGTTTGCTTCATTTGATTTTGTATTAACTGTTCAATTTCTTCAAATAAAACGTTAAAATTAAAGTCATCATCCAGAATTTCGCACAAAATAAAATTTCGATGAAAATTGTCGACCATGTTTTTGAAGTTAAATCGTTGCATCTCAGCAGATCGTTCAGCCGAATCGGTAACGCTAACATACAGCATCTCAACATGTTGAGTGTTGCAAGTCAGCTGCTGACACCGGCTGAACGTGCCCAATAATAAGTCATGCAGCGTTCTGGACTAGTTTGAAATTGTCAAATGTATTCGCCCGTCGAATTCATCACCGCTTTTAAGAGCTGCCTTAAATGTGAAACTTTGATCGGCGCATGCTTCTGACGGTTTCGAACCAGTCAGGGACTGCCGCAGAAACAGACCTAATGTGAATATCTTCCAATCTGATTGTACAAAAAACAATTGTCATTTTTACGTAAACATTTGCACTTTAAAGAAAATTGAATATAAAAAATAAATAATTCTTGAGGCAAACTCTAGATGGCGCCCTTTTACAAAAATGAATTACCGTCGCTAAATAATTACAGTACCGCAATCAGCCGCCATTTTAGTGCAAAATATTGGCGGGAAATTTAAACATCTAACCCTAACAACGACACATTAGGGCATTTAAAATTTTTATTTGACAGGCATTAAATTTCATTAAACTTACCAGAAAGAAAATTACTAGAAAAGTCGGCAATTTAAACTTGCCGGAAAAAAAATCTCTAGAAATGTCGACCATTTAAGCTTGCCGGAAAGAAAATAATTAGAAAAGACGGTCATTTTAGTGCAAGTATTTTGTTTATCTTACACATTAAGCATATGAACGAAACGGGTCATTAAAGTTGACCAAAGTGGTCACTGGAGTTGACCAAAATGGTCACTGAAGTTGTCCAAAGTGGTCACTGAATTGACGAAACTGGTCACTGAATTGGCGAAAGTAGTCACTGAAATTAACCAAAGTGGAAAGTCGGCCATTTTAGTGCATAAACGTGGTTTCTTTATCTTACACATTAAGGGCCGTTTTCATAATAGTGCTAAAGGAGACTTTAATTTAAAGTCACTGTAAGGGCCATTTTCATAATAGAACTTTAAATTTAAAGTGACTTTAACCTATAAAAACACATTAGTTTTCCTATGCTTAAAGTGACTTTAAATTAAAGTCTCTTTTAGCATTATTATGAAAACGGCCCTAAGCATAGGAAAACTAATGTGTTTTTATAGGTTAAAGTCACTTTAAATTTAAAGTTCTATTCTGAAAACGGCCCTAAGCATATGGATTGCGGTACTGTATTTATTTAGTGACTATAAAAATGAAAAGATGAGTAGGTGCGGCTCTATGGTGATGTAACGAAACAGTAGATGGCGTCCTACATTTTTTTCGCTCATAAATTAATAAAAAATGAGGAATAATTATAGAAGTAAACAGTAGATGGGGCGGTTTCACAGATGAATAGATGTGTATTTACGGTGGTGTAACGAAACATTAGACGGCACTCTACGTATTTTTCTTTCATAAATTAATAGGAGGTGAGGAATAATAATTCTTGAGGCAAACACTAGATGGCGCCCTTTCACAAAAAAAGTAGTAGGTACGACTCTCCGGTTGTATATCGAAATAGTAGATGGCGTTCTACATCTTTTTCTTTGTATTTTCTTTCATAAATTAATAGGTGAGGAATAATAATTCTTGAGGCAAATAGTAGATGGCACCCTTTCACAAAAAATGATAAAAATGAGTAGGTGCTGCTCTACGGTTGTGTAACGAAACAGTAGTTGGCGCTCTACATCCTTCTTCTTTCGTAAATCAATAGGAGGTGAGGAAGCACAACTATACAGTAACGTGACAGTTGCAATTAACTCTTTTTACAAGATTTTTTTGATCTTGCAACATAATTCAAGTATTCTGACATCAGTGTTGCCAGCTTTGAAGCTCTAAATTAGTTTTTATTCTTATCTGTTCTTATTTTGTTGTCCAAACAGCTACCATTCTTAACAGTTATTGTAGTGCTGCCAATTTTGAAATTGAATAGCCTATTCTTAGTTCTTTTTTTGTTTAACAGCAGCCACCTTTACGTCGAGGAATAATAGAATTAATGAAAATAATCTTTTGAGCAACATAATGATTGTTTTATAATTTATCAAGAATGAAATAATTTTATTTGTTATTAAAAATGAAACTGAATAATT
The DNA here is from genome assembly GCA_033060865.1 of Dorcus hopei. Lineage (NCBI taxonomy): Eukaryota > Metazoa > Arthropoda > Insecta > Coleoptera > Lucanidae > Dorcus > Dorcus hopei. The sequence continues at coordinate 11,782,559 of CM065422.1, forward strand.
TTGAAATTATTTAGTTTTCCTCTTTGCATTGTAGGTGTTAGAAGATTAATTGTTGGACTTAACAATTTATTTCCGTGACACTTTAAAATTATTTGGCAATTACATCAGCATCACTGGTTGTAATTACATAACAACAAATGAACCCATCCTCCAACGCGTTATTTAGGCAGAGCCTGACGGCAAAATTAACGCACCTAAGCAAATTATCCAACCAAACAGATAAATAAAATGCCTATCACTGGCTCGTTACAACAACGTAAATACAGAATTCTAAATACACAGTCAATGTCGATGATGAATCACGCAGAAATACAATGTTTAATCGCGCACGATAAACTACACAGCCTGGGAAGTGTGTAAACAAAGGAGTTTAATTCCGTTCAAATTGGAATAAGCCCGTGTATTTTTTTTGACCGTGCCGTGTACATAATTCTGGACAACTAACCATTAAAAAAAGAATGAGGTCGAATGAGTCATTTGTGGCTATTTTTTATATGGAGTTACGAAATTCCTATACACTTACATAAAATGGTTGGCAAACGTGCTCGAATGTTTGATGACTTGTTTGATAAAATGATTTAATTATCTCCAGTTGAAGAGTTGGATTGCATTGCCAAAAATTAAAAAAAAGAAGATAAATCTTTGTTTTTCTTATATTATTTATTTTGTCTGTGGTCAATTTTTCTTTGCTCTCGTGTTATAAATAATTGCAGCACGAATTGCGTTTAAACATAAAAGGATTTACGTGTTTTCTAATTGCTGGTTGCAAATTTATTTATGTAACTTATAATTGAAGTAAAATGGGAATTAATTGTAGACCTTGAACGTCTAGGTAATAACCAGACTTCGGCATTTCTTAGGACATTTCAGAGCCGAACTTGTTTTATCTCATGCGCACAAGTTTACAAAACACAATAAAATACAATGACTGTAATTACGCAGTTAGTTACCATTTTGTATTTGTGTTGATTTATACATGAAGTGTTGCAGTGCATGGTAAATATTACAGGAAGTTGTAACATCTATTATTCTGCCCAAAGATATGTAATATGGTCTTTTGCATGAAATCTTAAGAATATTAATTTTCAGGTTCCGTAACAGATTTAGTAAAATCTACTAAGGGTCAGTCTTTGAAAGAAGAATGGATCGCTTACATATGTAGAGAAATTTTAAGAGGACTTTCATATCTTCATTTGAATAAAGTAATACATCGTGATATTAAAGGACAAAATGTATTGCTTACTGATAATGCAGAAGTTAAATTAGGTGAGCCCTTCCTTTCTTAACTTTATATTCACGTTTTATGTGTATATGTTATTTTCAGTTGACTTCGGTGTCTCTGCTCAGTTGGATCGTACAATTGGACGACGAAATACTTTCATAGGCACTCCATATTGGATGGCTCCGGAAGTAATAGCTTGCGATGAAAACCCAGACGCGACGTATGACAATCGTAGCGACCTATGGTCTCTTGGAATCACCGCCCTGGAAATGGCCGAATCGCAGCCTCCGCTCTGCGAGCTCCACCCGATGAGAGCGCTCTTTCTCATTCCTCGTAACCCGCCTCCTAGACTTAAGAGTAAAAAATGGAACAAAAAGTTTCACGGTGTGTTGTGCCTCATTCTAACTAAGGTTACTTTCGTTACTTACTGAACGTGTGCTTGAAGGTTTTATCGAGACAGTATTAGTGAAGGATTATCACGAACGACCTTACACAGAACAGTTATTGAAACACGCATTTATAAGGGACCAACCGACCGAACGACAAGTCCGCATACAATTGAAAGATCACATCGATCGATGCAAGAAACGTAAGCAGGAGAAAGAAAGGGAAGATTATAGGTGAGAATAAATTTTTATATTTAAACTACAGCAAAGTACATAGTTTAATGGTCAAAGAAATAAAATAGAACTTGTACGTATGCAATGTTTTGTTCTATTATAGGTATTCCGGTTCTGAAAATGAAGAAGATGAACCCGCTTTGGCAGGTGAACCGAGCAGTATTGTTCAAGCTCCGGGCGACACACTTCGAAGAAACTTCCAGCAAATCCAGGAAGGCAGAACTGTGGAACCACCTCCTAGGTTAGAACACTTTTTAATGGATCTTTAGAGCCTTTCATTTTCCTTTATCTAAAAAAAATTGCGAATAATTCATTCACTACATGGCCAGAAAATTTACTAAATTCGTATTTGCTTGATATTTTAATTGTTGGAATTTATGGATTTAATATTTTTCTGGCCGATTCAACATTCGTTGTTATTTTGTAAACTTTTTATGTCAGAAGTGGTCGAAATAAGGACAGAGAAGAAATCCCCGAACCAGGACCTCCTGCCAGACCACCAATCCCTCAAAGGATTATTGTCGTTCCAGATCCTCCAGCTCCAAGAAGGTGAACTCATTTTTACCCCTCATTAATTCACTCTCATTTTATACTTTTTAGTTTCTTCTCGCATCTGCATTCACTTCGTTCAATCCTGCAGTAGATTTTTATTTCAAATTAGAAGTTTCATTATTCATATATATTTTTTTTAAAATTGTTTTGACAAGAAGATAAACTAAATTTAGATTAAGGGTACCTTACCAAATTAAAAAAAGAAAATTATATGCGTCCAGTTATATTAATGAAAGTTTTGTTTTGGAATGCTGGAGGGTCTGAGACCTTTGCTCGCCCACATGGTACCTAAAACTGAGTTTAGTTTGGATTTACTTAATTGATAATGTAATATTTGTTTGAAAAATGTTTGATCTTTACAGACCACTGCCACCCCCACCAGAAAACGTAACTCCTAGATCTCAACCGCAAAGAAACTCGCAATCACAACACATGTTTAAACCTATGGTACGTTTACTCCATCTCGTGTAATATATGCTATTACATATCTGATTTAATTTTTTTCATTCTCATACTTCCTTCTAGATCTTTTACGTTTAATATTACAACAGAAAGCAGGTGTGTTAATGATCCCCTCGTTTATTGATATTATGGGGTTTTAATGCGCCTGCAATTTTCTTTTAACCACGTGCATGATATCACTGAATCTCCACGTACTCTTAAATGTGAATAAAAGTATCATTCTCGTTAAGTTCGTGAGTCATACGTCCACATGAAGGCTTTTTTTTAAAGACTAGTTGGTTTGGTAGATTGCTTCCGATCTAATTTGGCTATTCTGTTTATTTCATGTCGATGTTTCACCTTTTCACTCCAGTTGCCGTCACGTAAACCAGAGGTACGTATCGTTCTCTCTTGCTTCTCGCATTCATTTCATTCGAGTTTTTTTTTGTTAGCAACGTCTTATTTTCCCCTTAAAGTTACAAGTTCTGAAATAACTCATTAACCTTTGCACGTTCGTCTTCATAATTGTATTTTGGGGGAAAAGAAATTGCTTTTTTTGCAACAACCATGGTCCTGCGTGTTATTATATTACGCGTTTTTTTTTTTTAATTTTCAGGAACTTGATGCCCTCGCCGCTCATCTCAATGAACTCGGTGTTCAACCGACTCAACCGGAAGCCCCGCCTAGAAACAACCGCAACAGCAAACAGGTTCAGTCCGCAGCTAACAACAACGTTGCAACGCCCTCGTCTGCCAGCAATCACAACTCGAGCAACCAGAATAATCACGCTCAACAAAAGGTCACGAATATTTTGGATTCGGTTGAAAGCAGTGACAGTGAATCGGAGCCAGAAGACAACGGGCAAGTCAGAAACGATGGCACTCTCCTCGCCAGCGATCCTCCTAAGCCACTGTAAGTTCACTTGATGTGTTTTTTATTCACTAGTGTGTAATTTAAAATGATGTTTTAATTAATAAAAATAAGAAAAAAATATCTGATTTTGAGATGAGGCGTTAGTTTTTATCATCACCAAAATAATATCGAATTAAAAAGATCAAAACTTTTTAATTTGATTATACATATCTATCAATGAATTACTAATAAACACCTTTTTTTTTTATCGTCCTTAATCCTTGTGATCTGCATGGACTTTTATTTATTTATTTATTCACTTCTTTGTAACCTAATCTTATTTACATTCTTGTTTTGTGTTTTCTTTTTGCGTTACTTCCATAAATTCCTTTTTTTTTTTCGTTTTTTTTTGTTAGTCCCGAATTTTCTTACAGAGCTGGACTTGGAGTAGTCGCCGAAGGAGCATCGAGTGGTTCTAGTCCCGGAGCTACTGGATCAGGCGGAGCTCCAAACCGACCGCTTCCCCCTACACCCGACGACGATGAATCTCAAGGAGACAAGACTCTAGTGCTTCGAAGGGTAAGTTACGGCTTCATTTTGTTAAAACGTTAAGCTCACGTTAATCACAGAAATTTCACACTCTTATGCATGATTTTTTAAATATTTTAATTGTACATAAATTTTCTGTGATTGACCTTGGAATTGAGTAGCAGTCTTTCTTGCAATTTCTTTACGTGTTCTTAATTCAAACTGGTTTGCTCTAAATGTCTTTTTTAACTCTGAATGTTTTATGTTCGTTTAAACCAAAAAAAAATAACAGCAGTCCGCAGCCAGTCAAGTAGAAAAAAAAGTTGCCGAAGTTGACATTGACGAAGCGACTCTGTTGAAAGACTGGGATTTTGCACGGTTTTTTCCCTCAAAATTTCAGCAAGAGACGTCCACCTCGGCGGCGTCAGGCAACGACGCCGCTAAGAAAAAAGCAACAGCAGCGGCAGCATCGGATGCAAACGATGCGAGTAAGAAAGTTCCTAGCCATCGCAGGATGGAGAGCGATTCTAAAATTACTAACCCGTTCTTCAGGGGATTTCGCAGGGAAAACTCTGACTTTTTCCCGCTCAGTTCGAGGCACTCGGCTATTTTTGTCGATCGCAATGTGAACCCGATTAGATCGAGCGGGATATTTAATAATCGCAGGGGCTCTGAGGCAGGCCTGAATAGGAAGAACAGCGGTGAGCCTGTTTTGACCGACTTTATTAAACGCACGGATTCACCTGTCACAACAGCCGATGAGAATAAAACTTCGACGAAGGCCAAAGATAATAATGCACTTAAGAGTGTGGCCGTGCTAAGAGATGACAGTAACATAAAACCCAGGCGAGAAAAGACCGAGTCCGATATAGTGTTGAGGTACAGCGAAGCTAGAAAGTGCTTGAGAGAGAACTTGGAAGCACGCAGGCGGGAAGTCGAGAGCCAGTTTGCCAAAGAGGCTGATAACATGCGAAGGCGTAGCTCACGTCAAGTAGATTCTGTAGCTCTGTCTACCGCAGCTAATTCTATAGACGGAGATGAATATTTGTTCCTGCAACAGGTAATTTTCAGTTTATTATTTCAGTTTTAACTAGGGCTTTATTTTTTTGTGATTAATATTTAATGTTTCAAGTTAATTGGATAACTAGTTTCTATGTAAGTAAAATTAGACGTGTTCAATTTTATATTATTTCTTTAATTTTTTTGTTTGACGGTTTTATAAATCAAGTTACGGGCAAGTTGAAGAAATAACACATCGTTTGTTGGTGTAATAATACAGAGCGAAGGAAATTAGGACAGAGTTGTGTGTTACTGTGTAAATAAAAAGGGAATTAAAGAAATAATATAAACATTAGTGATTATACATGTAGATCTATCATTTTAAAATAGTACGTTGTTAATAAAATGAATAAATGCATGTTGTATCATACACATAACTAAAAAAAAAAAATCAATAGCGTCTGTTCTGTTTTGTTTCCTAACATCGTAACTTGTGTGCTGCTTAACTAACCACAGACGAGTGATTCTAACCCACCTAATAATCTTCGATGAGCAAGACGGAGAGTTTATGAAGGAGCATCTCGACTAAAACAGAATGCACAGTGTCAATCAACAGCATGTTAGAGAATCTGCGATGAGCATGAAGATTATGACTGGCTGCGACTGCTGCCACCTAGTGACTGAGTAATTTTGGTTTGTTTAATTAGTACTTTCGTTTTCACATCGTGTTTTGCAGTGTTTTTTTTTTTGCTTCCATTTGTACTACTTGTTTTAATAACATGTTGTGAAGTGAAGTCGTCTTTAATTTAATGTACATAGATTGCAAGAAAATTTAGATTACATTGCTCAGAGGAATCTGAAACTCTACAAAAAAAAATGCATGTTAAGTCATCATAAACTGTAGAAATATTTTAATTTCGTCTTTGGCTACCTCAAGAAAAGGGGACGTCACCGTTTCATTTGCTTATTCAATCAGTACCAAAGTGTTTTACATTCATTATTTAATATTAACTAAAAATCATTTCATTGAACAATTGTACAAATAACTCCTTGTTTTGTAAATAAATTCTGTAACTTGTGCAACGGCTCTTTAATTTTTAGAACGGTGGTCGAGGAAGCGATCACTCTCGACAGAGCAGTGTCCTACCGGATCTTCTAAATCAAACAAACGACAGTCCGGGGACCCCATCCGCCAGAGACAAGTCTCAAAGTGAAGAGGTACAGTTTCTTTTTTTATTTAATTCAAATTTTTTTCATTGCTTTGTGTTGTTTCCATTTTTTTTTTCTGAAGTACATTAATGGACTACATATTTTGTTTTTGTTTTCAAACAAATACATTAAAAAACTCTACAGTTTTGGTTATTTAATGGAATGCTCATAACATGAACAAAATGTGTATGACCATTCTGTATATAGTTTTAGAAATAAATAATTCATAACACTCCAATGGATTTGGATTTAAAAAATAATAGCATTCACGTCAACTCGTTTGACTTCATAACCAACATAATTAATAAAATAATGATTCGATTAATAATTAAGTACCACCGCTTAATTTGTTTTTTTTTTTTTATGAAACCAAATTAACCAGGGACACATACATCATTTTTTATTCACATCAATAATTGTGATTTTGTTTTTTTATTTATCAAAATTATTCATTTTTATATGTTCCTCCTCACATGTGTTTGTCACTAATGTTAATGTCTTTCTCTTTGGTTTTTGCCTAACTGAGTGACGACGGTAACACCATAAAGTGACTGTAAGTATGAACAAGTATGTACGTTGTTATTTCTACTCTTCTTCAAAATCTATCCACTAATATTTACATTTTTCCGATAGATTGTGAAGATTCTTTAGATTAACACACATCATCATTCATCATTATTTTTTAAGTTTTTTGTTTTGTACTGTTTGGTTGGGGAAAACTAATGGGAAAGACTAATTTTAATTAGTTTTTTTGTTTGTTTGTTTTTTTTTTTAATCCAAAATAATTTTACTAACGGGGGTTATTTTGCTTGTTGATTTAACTAATGCTTTTATGTTTTTTTTTTTGTTCATCACACAATATTTCTACATCGTTCTCTTAAATGTCTTGCGGTTTGGTCTTTTCTCAAATGATACATTTTTTAATACATAAATTTTATTGTGTATTATCATAGAAGTGAATAACAAAAATGTGCATGTGAATTGTTTGAAAATTACTATTAATGAGTTTGCAGTACGTAAATAATTTTTGAATGTAGACAAATGTAGTACATGTATTTTTTATGTTAACAAATAAGTATCCCTAATTTTACATTCTGTGTTGGGTTGGAGTTTAATACGACATTTTAAGAATGCGCTGGGGCTTAAACAATATTTAAACAAAGTCCATTTCTCTGTTTAACGTTTTGAAGAGCTTATCTGTCATAATTATGAAGAAAGACTTGGAAAAGATTTTTAAGTACAGACATTCAAAGTTTAGATGAGCTTTCGGTTCAGCTTTGATTTGTCATTGTGAGTTATATGCAAAAAATTAAACAAAGTTGAATATAATAATAAAACATCTGGCGTATAAGCAACCAACAATACAGTTATGTGTATAGGGTTGCCTGATCAGTTTTTTTCCCTTTAAAATGTTTTATTTTTCTAAGTGATTAAAGCCAATACTTACGGAAAATTGTGTCCGTTTTTCGAAAATGTGCTTGCCTGCATAGTTTTTTTTTGTCAGAGGAAAGTCACAAGACTACTAATTAGACAGTGTTGTAAAATTAATTGGTAATTTTCTTATTATCCATTATCGATAATTTTAAGAATTTTTATATAGCTAACTCTTTAGCTTTCGTGAAATAGCTTTGCCTTAGTTGGAGTCACATTGTGACAGATTGATATGATCGGTATAAAATACATAGGAGTAATAAAAAAATGACGTATAGACAGGCAATTAATTATGCAGTGTTGTATATGTGGTTGCCTAATTCACCTTGAGTATTTTAGTTTCTTTTATTTGGATAATATTGATAATTACTAGGAATTTGTTGCAACTCTGTTTTAGGTCAAAAATCGGCCGCAAGATGTCGCGACCCAAACTGTTGATAATTTCTAGAATTTTAAAATGAATTATTTTTTAGAAACTGTGCGCTTAATAGTATGCTACCAATCGCTATTAATTTGGTAACCAGAGATTTGCGATCTTCGTGGTACTTTCTTTACATAAAATAACCCGTGTTCAAAATGCCTAGTGTATAGACAACCAACAGCAATGCCATGTGCTTTGGGTTGAACGATACTTTGAACGAGAAATTATTTTCTCCAACATTTTTATCTTTTTTATTTGAATAATATAAATAATTATATACATCGTTAATTTTTTTTAGAATGTTTGCTCGCCTGCTCCAATTTTCAGAAAAATAATTAAAAATACTTGATGGTTGTTAAGCAACTAATTATACGGTGGTGCATATGTGGTTGCCTAAACCACAATGAGATTTTTTTTTAGAAACTGGAGAATTAATAACACGTTTTGAAATACTGTCATCTATTATTATTATGTTGGTAAAAGTGAACCGTAAAATGTGTTGTTTGTAGCAGTTTTTTTTTTTATTAAATTTTGATCATTTGGACCCATCAACATCGCATGCAAATAAATTACTTAATTTGTATTTATTCGCTAAAATTGTATTATTTTTAAAAATATTAGTCCTATTAACCAAGTAGAGAGGGCGCCAGCAGCAATACGCGCGCGCTTTTTTGAATAAAATACATGAAATCGTTCACTCGCATTACAACAAATCAAACTCGTTATATCAAACATAATTTACTTCATTTGAATTTATTTGCTAAAGTTGGAATCAATTTTTAAAATGTTGACTCTATAAAATAAGCACAGAGGGCGCCAGCTGCGCTTTTTTTTTAAATAAATGACATGAAATTCACTCAGATTATACAGCAAATCATAACTCCTAAGTATCGCATACAATTTACTTAATCCGAATTTATTTACTAAAGTTGCAGTAGTTCTTCAAATTTTAGTTCTATTAAGCAAGCACAGAGGGCGCCAGCTGCGATTTCTTTTTTTGAATAAATGACATGAAATCGTTCACTCAGATTTCAGCAAATCATGATTCCTCAGTATCGCATATATTTTGACTTAATTTGAATTTATTTACTAAAGGTGCATATAATTTATTCAATTTGAATTTACTACAGTTGCAGTAATTCTTCAAATTTTTAACTCCATTAAGGAAACACAGAGAGCGCCAACTGTAACACTCGCGCGCTTTTTTGAATAGATAACATGAAATCATTCATTCAAATCAAAATAAATTTATTACACAATAAAAACGGGATAAAAATTGTTAATATTTTTGCTGTTTGAATGATTGACAGAAATAGCTTGGACACCTGTATATGTATAAAAACATGCACCCAGAAGCATCTGCTTTATCAATCAATTAAACTGTTGTTACTTTGTTACATGCATGTGACTTGCCCTCTCAATAAAGGCATTTGAAAAATTTTTAAAACCATTTGGATTTTTGCCCAAGTAGTTATTTATACACAGAGAACTTGTTTATCTCCTCGTTGTAATATTGCATTTATTGTGCACAGTATTTTTACTTACCATCACCATTGCTAGTGTATGTTAGTGCTAATACATTTTTTTTAGCATCTTCACTTTGTAAGAATACTCGTTTTCTTTAGCCCTAACCTACACCTTTCTGACTGTACAGTGTACGTGCGTAAATCGATAATAAGAAAGCTTTTACTTCTTTCAGTACCGACAAGCGATGTCCCAAGTTACTTCGTCACCTAATAAAACCCCCATTAATGTCCATGCTCTTGCCCTGCAACAGAAACAGCGATCGTTCTTGACGTTCGGATTCGGAGCCGGCCCACAGTCGCGAAGAGAATCGCACGTGAACGTGAACGTCACTCCTACATCTCACGATGTTTCCTCTGATACTCCGGAAATAAGAAAATATAAGAAGCGATTCAATAGTGAAATATTATGTGCCGCATTATGGGGTGAGAATAGTTTCTTCTAATAAAAAAAAGACTTTATTTATTAATTATGCCCCGTGTGTTTTACAGGTGTTAATTTATTGATCGGCACGGAGCACGGTTTAATGTTGTTAGATCGTAGCGGACAGGGTAAAGTATACCAACTCATATCCAGAAGGCGATTTCAACAGATGGAAGTATTGGAAGGGCAGAATATTCTTGTTACAATATCGGGCAAGAAGAACCGCGTGCGTGTTTATTATCTCAGCTGGTTGAAGAGCAAAATTTTAAGAACCGACGGCCTGGTCGAAGTAAGTCCTCGCATATACGCGTACAAACCGCCTTAACCATTTAAATTTTTAGCAAGTGGAACGGAGGAACGGTTGGATAAACGTGGGTGACCTTCAAGGTGCGGTCCACTTCAAAATTGTTAAGTACGAAAGAATTAAATTCCTGGTGATCGCTCTGAAGGACAGCATCGAGATTTATGCGTGGGCCCCGAAACCCTATCACAAGTTCATGGCGTTCAAGTCGTTCACCGAGTTGGTTCATAGGCCGTTGTTAGTCGATCTTACGGTCGAAGAGGGCACAAGACTTAAAGTTATTTACGGAAGTGCTGACGGCTTTCATGCTGTCGATTTAGACTCTGCTAGCGTATATGATATTTATCTTCCGAAACATGTAAGCGAAATTATTATCTATTATGTTATTTTAAATTATGAAAATATGCAAATTTCAGATTCAAGGTGCTATCAGTCCACATTGTATAGTAACTTTACCGAACAGTAATGGAATGCAATTGCTCTTATGTTACGATAACGAAGGTGTTTATGTAAATACTTACGGCAGAGTCTCGAAAAATATGCTATTACAGGTAAATCGTTTTGTTTATTAATTTTTTTTTGGGGTAGTGAAAACGACTTGTGTTTCAGTGGGGTGAAATGCCGACATCTGTAGCATACATAGGAACCGGACAAATCATGGGCTGGGGTAACAAAGCAATAGAAATCAGATCTGTGGAGTCGGGGCACTTGGACGGCGTCTTCATGCACAAAAAAGCGCAACGGTTAAAATTCCTCTGCGAGAGAAACGACAAGGTTTTCTTCTCGAGTGCGAAAAGCGGCTCATCCTGTCAGATCTACTTTATGACACTTAATAAACCTGGAATGGCAAACTGGTAACATTAAGCTTGTGTACGTTATGTTTGTATATTTGTCGTAGTTAAGGTTTTTATTACCTAGTTGAATAGGTTTGAACTACACAATATTATTGCTAAAATTTAAACCATTTTCAAAATCAAAATTTATTCATATGTTTCATATTTATTTAAAAAGAAACAACTTATTTTATTAGTAGCATTCCTTTCACAAGCTCGAACAGTTCAAGTACACCAAGTCCTTGTTCAATTCACTAATGTAGTCCAGAACAGTTCAGTTCGTTGCAAGTCGGTTTTAGGTCAAACGTCGGCCGCAAGATGTCGCGACCTAAGTTGTTGATAATTTCTAGAATTTTGAAATGAATTATTTTTTAGGAACTGTGCGCTAAATAGTATGCTGTCAATCGGTATTAATTTGGCAACCAGAAATTGTGATGTTCGAGGTAGTTTAATTACATAAAATAAGCCACGTGATCAAAATGCCTAGTGTATAGACAACCAACAGCAATGTCATGTGTATTGGGTTCAACGACATGTAGAGATTTTGTTACTTTCTCCAAAATATGTATATTTGAATAATGCAAATAATAGTGTAAATCGTTATTTTTTTTTTTTTAGAAAGTTTGCTCGTCTGCTCCAATTTTCAGAAAAATCAGAAATAAAAAATACTTGATGGTTAGGCAACTAATTATACGGTGGTGCATTTGTGGTTGCCTAAACCACAGTGAGTTCATTTTTTTCTCATTTTTTTTACTTTTTTACTAGAATATTATTAAGTTGGTAAAGCCGGACCGTTAAATTTGTTAAGTTTGTGGCAATTGAGAGATTTTTTTTACATTTTTATTAAATTTTGACCATTTGAACCCATCAACATCGCATTTAAATTACTTAATTTGAATTTATTCGCTAAAATTGCAATCTTTTTTTAAAATATTAAAATATTTAAAATGTACAAATCGTTCGAAAATTTTGACGTCATTTTCGCATACGAATCTTGTCGCACGGTTCGAAAATCGGGCCCCAGAACAATTCAGTGTGCATGCGCACGAAGCTTGAAGCTCTTGAAAGGAATGTTCATGTTTATCAAATTATCAAATTATCCTTTTTTTTGTTATTCGAAATATTTTATTGCGAGCCGCTTTCATAATATGTAGTACTGAAGGGGACTTTAAATTTAAAGTCATTTTAAGAATACGAGAACAAACGTATTTTTTATTTTAAATTAGCTTTAAATTTGAAGTCGTCCTATTTTGAAAACGGCCCTCTACATGTTTTGCTTATTTCTTTTAGTGCATACGTGCAATAGCTTGTATACAGGGTGTTTTCGGAAGTAGGGCTGAAAAATGAACCTTGGTGTTTATATGTACTGGGTATATAATTGGACACTTTTTTTTGCTCAAAAACAAATTAACTGTGTATTTTTTTTGTATTCTACCCCGATCCCGGCAGCACTGGTGAATAAGGAAATTTCTTTAAATAAATTATTAAAAACAAAACATAATAATTCTTAGAAAAATTCGTTAGTACGGTTTTAATTATTAAATTTGAAAGAAAAAATTAATGTCAACAACTAAAGGTAAACTGCCATAATTGTCAAAATATAGAAAAATTAGTAAAAATTCAAAATCGGTACCGTATACAAATTTTCAGTAATTTATGAAAGTTTATGAAATTATTTTTCATTTCAAAATGAACACAGAAAAAAGAAAAATAAATTGCCAAATTTTTAGATCTGCATCATATAAGCCGTCCTCCATTTACATTCACTTCACCCAAAATCAAATCAATTTGATTTTGAACTGAACTGATTTTAAAGTGAACAGAGAGACTCTTCAAGGAATGATGTTTTGGAACTAAAATTAACATAACCTCAAAACACGTATGAAATCACATGAAACTGATAACTGATTTAGAAAACCAGCTTGAGTAACTGCAAATGGAATGCAATCAGTGAATTTGAATCGATTCGCGTTCAAATAAGGATTCGCGTTCAAGTAAGTTGTAAATGGAGGACGGCTATTATATGTGGATTCCTTTTCAGCCACACTTTCAAAAACACCCAATATACACGATGTTCATTTTTCGACCCTAACCATAGGGATCTCGTTTATCTTAAGAGATACGAAGTTGGTTAAATTGCGACAAAGTTGCGTATTTTTGTCCCAATCAATAATCTGCGAACAAATTTCACCTATTTTTTGTGGTTTTCAAGATATTCGAAAAAGGTAAAACTCACGATTGTCTATTTTTTGCACTTTTTAAGTTGGACATTGTTAAGGCACATTCTTATGAGGAATTTGAGTATGGACACCAGCTTGGATTTTTACAGTATTAAATGAAACTTTATTTTCTGATTACAATGCGTCACACTTGACGGTTTGAGTGAAATTTTGGACAAAATTTCGAGAAAGAGTGCTTTGGAAACGAGAAACAAACTTTTTGTTTTCGACAGATATTTTCTTTGACATTTTACTACTGCAATTAACAACAAACGTCACCATCGCACTTCAAATTGAATTGAACTGTCAAATTTTCTTTGAAAACAAAAGTGTTGCTTTTTGTTTCCAAAGCACCCTTTGTGTAACAGACGATTTCGAAATTTTATCCAGAATCTAACTGAAACCATCAAGTGTGGTACATCATTGTAATAAGAAAAAGAAGCTTCATTCAAAAGTGTAAAAATCTAAGATGGTGTCCTTAAGAAAATAAAAAATTGACTGTCGTTTGTTAACTATTTTTGACGAAATGACAAAGTCGATGGCATATTTAAATTCCTCATAAGAAAGCACCTTAATAAAATCACACATAGTGGATGTCTTCAGATAGCCAACGAGATAAGAACGAATGGACTCTAAAAATAGTTTGTTAAATATTCAATAGATGTCACTTGAATGCACAAATTCATAAGGTTACTGTAAAATCCCTAGATAGTATAAAGTACGGCAATAGGGAAGCCATTTTCTGGCCCATTATGCGCGGGAATTTTAAAATGAAAATTTTGGTTGATTTTCATGTCAACGGAAAATGAACGTAAATGTCAATTTTTTTAGAGCCTTACTGCGCAAATCTGAGCATGTAAACTGTACTGTTTGTCAACTAGTAAAATTGTCCCATAATAAACTGTAATAACGTCCTTACAACCATTTATCATGATTAACCATTGTAAATCGATAAAAATAAACAAAATCCAATAACCGTCACAAACCACAAATGAACAAACCAGGAGCACCACGGGGCACGGACGAGCACCTTCGAGTTTCGAACAAGTATTTTACACATAACTCAAAACTGCAATATTTCCGTTACCTGCAAAAACTACTCCATGTTTTTTCTATCAAAATTGAAAATTTTAAGCAAAAGGGTTTTAATAATCATATCTTCAACGTCTTTAGATTAATACGGCTTATTTATTATGGTGTTTTTAATATGATTTATTTCGTATTTCTAATTCCTTTTGGGAGCTGACATTTATCAACTGCCAAAAAATCTAAAACTTCTTCGTTTCCATGACAAAAATTTGTTTATTCAACTCAAATACACAAGTCTGTTTGTGTCACGTGACACAGACGCCATGTTCTGGCTAGTTTTTAAAATTTGGTCCTAAACTGTGTATTGCCGTACTTTAGTAATCTAGGGACTTTAGGTTACTGTATCGAGAAGGTAGCGCCAACTTTCTATCTCTTTTAATTTGGGGTTAATCAAATTCATTCATAAACTCCTTAGCAACGGTAACTTGTTATGTATCTATCCTTTTTCTTCTTTAGCGTTTCATCGCTTCCTTTTTAATTTGGGGGACGAAGCCGCGGAAATGAATGGCGGTACCTTCTAAATACTGTAACCTTACAAATTCATGGACCATCTAAAAATAGTTTATTAAATACTCAATAGATGTCACTTGTATGCACAAATTCGTAAAGTCCCTAGATAGGCCGAGTTCGTTTTTTCACTCGGTGCCAGAGATGGATCAAAATTAGAGTGAGGGCGAAGCTGTTTTGACACGTGTACAAGTGAGATAAAAGTGCAAAGTGCAAAGAGTAAGTAGACTGAACGGAGTTGAAAAAACGAACTCAGCCATAAGGCGTTTTCCCGTTAGCTCTGAATTTTGCGTTTTAAACGCACGATGTTCTTGTATTAATATATGGAAACCTGCCTTACTGGAACGTGCGCTTCGTGATTTTCTGCTCTTTTATGCTCATTTGCGTGCACAAAGTAGGTAACGGGAAAGCAGCATAGATAAAAGCCGCTTTCTTTTCACTCTGAGCTACTCGGTGCATCGACGTGTTATGTTCTTTTTATTTGGGCTTCGAACACTGGAGCGCGAATAGCGGATACTCTCCACACCCAACTGCCCTCGTTTAACTTTAAGCTGCGTTTTGTTCCCATAGTAATAATTGTAAAAACAATTGTTTCCTTAGAAATAAAACGAAGCTTAAAGTTAAACTGTGTTTACTTAGTTACAAAATTTGTTTAAATGTTACTTATAGTTAACAGATTTCGGTTTTTCACTCTACTATTGTAACAGTAGCGCCACCACATATTTGGTGAGCTGTCTCCAAACTAAATCGAGTTTATTTCCAAATCGGAACGTCAAATTTAGAACATTTGGAGCCATCTCTCTATTATTATCCGTTTACTTTATATCTGCATTGTCAAAATGATAAGATGTTGGCATCACTGCACACTTGTGACATTTCCTGTTTTATTTAACAGTATTTTTAAATTTGTTCATAATATAGCTGTATTCCTTTCACGTAAAGGAGCAGCTCCGAGCTGTCCGGCGTTTAAAGCCCTGTGTTCCTTTCCACACGAGCGCGACACCGAGCGAGAACTTCACGACCCAAGGTCACACTTTTCCCTCACCCTTCGAAGACCACCAAATAACTAGAGGCGTCAAGCTCTGATCAGCTGATCTCCATGTTTTAAGGTTATGTCATTTGTTATATGCACAGGTTATGTGTCCGAAAATGCAATAATGCTCAAATCGAAGTAAAATATGTGCTTCGTTTATCCAGTAGAACTCAGAAGTGTGGTAAATTTAAACTTTACCATAACATGCGACGGCACTGAATACAACCTGCGCACCGACCTACTGTACAAATTTCGCGCCATTATTTTTGGTCATAAGATGGCTTACGCACCGTTCCATTGAACAAGTAACCCTGAGCCCCTGAGTGACTCTGGGGTGCTTCAGGCTTTATGACCCGGGGCGTTATAACTTCGAATGGAAAGCAGTGAGTAATTAATACTTTTTGAGAGCAAACAAACATTTTCTAACGTTAATTATACGCCATATCATATTTAATCTGGCTTTTATGCACTGACATATTACTGACTGAATGTACAAGTACACTCAGAATCATGAATTTTTTTCAAATTTTGACATTAATAGTGTAGATGTCAAGTAAACGGACAATAGTTCTATTATCTGTGATAATATCTGACTTAGCTAGACTAGCCTAGCCTAGCTCTATTGGTTTTTATATTGAAAAAAAAATAAAGTAAAATAAAAAGGAAATTCGTGGATTCTTACTTTTTTCGAGTATCTTCAAAACCTTAAAAAGTAAGTGAAATTTATTTATAGATTATTGATTGGAACAAAAATACGCAACTTATTTCAATTTAGACTCGAAAAGTGGACATCCTGTATAATGTTGAATATACAGTAAACCAATTGTTAAAAAAACTGCATTTAATGAAACATTACATAGTGCCATTTTATTTTACTTTTTTATTACAATCTTAGCAAAGCGAACACCTTGTAAATTCTAAATCGGCAGTTCCAAAGTGACTACTACTCGGGGACTACATAACACTTTAACCTCGCAAAAGTTATTTGAGAAGCTTGCTGTTAAAAAAAAGAAAATTGTCTTCCAGAAGTCAATCTTGCCCCCCCCCCTTCCGCCCCCTCATTAAATAAGTGCAATTTCAAATTTTTCTGCAGTAGCATCAAGTTGCTTGCTAAGTTATTATTTTTTTGTTAGTAATAACAAGTTTTTTTAAATGTTTAATTTTCTAGTTAAACTGATTCAATTTGTATTGTTGTAATTAAGCTCAACTCAAAAAATATTTGGGAAATGGAATAATGAATGATTGGGTAACAGTGACTAACACTAATTACACATAGTGATAATCGATAATGTAGGAAATAGATCATAAATAACTCTAGCAACGTTCATATCCGGATGTGTGTAAAGTAAATGTCGAACTTTTTTTTATGTTGTGTAGTATTAGATGTTACAAAACGAAAACAAAAATGTGATACTTCTTCAGCAGGAAATGATATTAAACCAAGTGCATTTCGTATAACTTCAAGTAATTCTGGCGTTTCTTTTCGCGTGACTGAAAATAATAATGTTTGTAGTTCAATCCTAGGCCTGTTAATAATACTTTGTCTGTTTTGTATTTCAAAATCGATATTTAAGTATGTTTGTCACATTCTTTAATAATGCATAGTACAATTAGGTAAATTTCACGGAAGAAAAATGCAAAATAGTGTACAAGTTCAAAATAGCAATAATCTTTTTCAAATGAAAAGAGTCTTTTGTAAGCTATTTTGACACGAAATTTCTCACGTCGTAAACAAGAAAAGTATTTATTTTTTTTATTGTATCCCACGATCGAGCGAATCGAGGTTTCGAGGTGGTTTCGAAGTCGAGGTTCTTTTGTATGAATGTTTGACATAAGAATTGCTCTGTAATCCTTAAAATATTAATTGCATTTATTAATTATGTAATGTTGGTGCCAACCAGTTTATTAGTGAAGTGAAAAATGCTCACTAAAGAGTAGTTTGTTAAGCAAAAAAAAGTGTATAGTATAAAAATATAAATTAAAACTAACTTTAAATTTTGTATAAAATCCTGGTTGGTTGCGAGGATTTTACTCAAGATTTTGTACATAATCCGAACGCTGTGAATTTATCAATTTTCCTTAAACACGATCAGTGCAGTTGATAAATTCAATGCAAAATGTAGCCTAAAGCACATACTATTATTAATAGCCTCTAAAATTTGTATTTCGGGTTTGAGAAAAAACATGCACAGAAATACAAAAACCCTACAATTTTATACTAAATATTAAATTCATACATTGTCATAATATACATCATTATCCAGTAAACGTCGGTTAGTTTTTTTTTTAATTATTATTTGGTGCAATTAAGACTGTTTTATATTATATTTTAAAACAACTGTAAAAGCTGCTGATACGTAATCGATCGATCAGTCGTCATCCTAATAATACATTTCTTAAAGCATATGATGCCTACTATTATATTCTATGTTGCCCTTCTATGCTCTTTATAATAATTTCCCAAAGAGTTGGTATAAGTGTGATTTTTTTTTATTATATAGGAGGTAACGTTTATTATAAATTTTAAAATATCATTTTATTAATATTATTATTACAGATATAAAGTTGTATAAAACGTGCGTTTCATTTACAGTTACCCTCAAAAATTCCTTCAACAACAAAATTGTAAGCGAAGCACACAAAGAAATACATCGAGTATCCAAAAAATATATATTTTCACAATTGAAATAAATTAAAAATACAAACAATAAATATCAGAGGGCCTTGGCTCTCGCCTCATTCACTTCAGTCTTAATTTCGGCAATGAAAGATGAGATCTTTCGCGGATCAGACAGAAAATACATCCACAACTGCCTCTTCATTTTCAGCCACTTATTTTCAGTCCCCTTTTTCTGTAAATAATGCAACAAGTAACAAATTCGTTGCTTCTTTGCGAAAAAGGTGCTTACGAAACTATCCCTCGATGTTTTCATAGTCGATGAAATCGAGGCCTTCAAAGTCTTGTTCATGTGCTTCGCGTCTTCCAGTGATTTGTGTAGATTGTATGGCATGACGATGCACTTGGTTGTTGGGCCGCTTGCAAGAAATGATTTTAATAACTTAACATCGCCTTCACTGCAAAAAAAAAGTGTAAGCAATTGTGATTATGCATGTGTTGGGGCTTACAGTTTTTTACTGCTTTGCCTAAACTTTTCAAAGTCGTCGGAAAACAATTTCATTTCCAAGTTGCTCCTCTCGTTTTTAAATTTATTGACCAGTCTGTAAACCGACGGTTCAGAACTCTCATCCTGATATTCCGATAGTATTTTCAGAAATGCTTTTCCTAAAGAGTGTTTCTCTTGCAACATGAAGTTCTTGTTTTTATCGTAATTATTGATTTTGTTTTGCATTGCTTCCTGTAATCAATTAATAAGTTGGAACAAACATTTTCAACAGCACTTCAATTAAAGTATTAATAAACTTACAGTACGAAGCACACACTCACGCAGGTCATTGGTGACATAGTGATACAACGTGTTGTAAAATATTTCTGCTTCTGAGAGGTCTTTATAGTTAGATAGGTGCATCAAATACACCAGTAATTGGTAGGATAATATTTTGGAAACGTTTGCGTTCACTGAAGACAAGCTTTGGAATTTCGAGCTGTAATTAATCATGTATTAAAAATTCACAAGCAAAGTTGTTTACTTACAGGGCCATTTGTGTTTCGTTTTTTGCGAAATTCAACTTCAACGAATTGCAAAGGCCCTCAGACGCTTGTTTCGCAGCGTCTTCCAGTTCGAGACATTGTCTGTCGATGTGTAGGTTTTTTAGCGAAATATTGTTTTCAACTTGAAGCCTGAAACTGAAGTTTTTTTTTTTTTGCATATTTTATCTCAATAATTACATGAAGCATAAGACTACTCACCTAATATCCATGGTATTGTTAATAATATCGAACAATTTTAAATTTTTTAGATATTTCAATTCTGCTAAAAGTCTTTGTTCGGTTTCTTCTTTGTAGTTTTTATTTTGAATACTTTGGAACATCCTGTATATGTGATTAAAGCAGTCTTTATGAAGTCACAGTGACATAAAGTACCCTTTTACTTACCTATACTTTAAAGTTGACAGGCGATTGTTGATGTGATCAAAGTCGAAAATCGTCTTGTTTAATTTCTTGCAACTTTTCTTGGCGGTTTCCAGCTTTGGTAAAACATTACACTCCTTCTTCAGCAACAAGTTCATGTCCGACAGTATGTTATCATAATAATCATTGTACACGTCCAACGATGCAAGGGAAATATAAGCAGGTTCTGAAGTCTTCAAGGAATAACTCACATAAGTGCAACATAACATATATAGTTCGACGCAGGTTTAATAACATTATGATTAATTGCCTTTAACGTAAGAGGCATTAATTGTAACCTTGACGTCTTGCCATTGACATTTTATTTTAAGCAAAAATATGTACGATTGTAAACAGCAAAATAATAAATATCTTGTAGATGTCACAAGTACAGAGAAATCACAAATGATTTCAACCCACATGACCCCGCCGTATAGGCAACACATTATACTCTGTTGGTAACAATGCAGTGCTGTGTGTTAAATCGTTCCGAGGACGTAATGCCTGCGATTTACGCATCGTAAGTCGTAATTTACATCAGCATCTGAGAATGCTTGGTTAACATGCTTAAAAGCAACAGAACACTTACAGCCACGAAACTCAATGACAAATATGTACATACACGCTAATTTGAAACAATAACCTCACTTTTTTCAGTGTTGCCACTTCTAGAAAGCAAAACATAATTCAAATTGGTCACGTGGGTTGAAGTAATTTATGATTTCCCTGTAGTAGCTAAAAGAAAAACACCCTAATATAAAAAGTACTTCAAGTTAGGCAACTGAATATACACACTCGCAATGTGGGTTGCCCGTTCGTCAGGGGTTTTCATTTTGTTATAAATAAATTTAGTATTAATTGCGCTTCTGATGTGGGCCCTTATCATCTTGTCCTAACTGCGATGCTACTATTTACTTTTCAGATAAATAATTTGGAAGACTGTATTAATAATTTTTTTTTTCACCTAGTTGTTCCTTAAATTTATTCTGATTTTATTATAAGCATTATAGAGAGGGTTATTAATGGCAAAATAATAAATATTTATTATTTTCTAAATAAGTGACACGTCCGTCGTAGCTTAAAGAAAACACCCTAATATAAAAAAGTACTTCAAGCTAGGCAACTCAATATACACATTCGCAATCTGGGTTGCTGGCTTATAAGGGATTTTGATTTTTTAAATAAATTCAGTATGTATTAATTGCGTTTTTGATCATCTTGTCCTAACTACGACGCTATTAATTACTTTTCACATTTAAATAATTTCGGAGATGATGGAGGACCATCATAAATAATAATTATATCATCTACATATCTAGCATAGAATCTGATATATTTTTTTATAATCATTAACAGAAGAAAAATATTCTGATTCCAGTTTATCCATAAATAGATCAGCTAGAAAAGTGGCAAATCGCATCCCATTGCTAAACCGTCTGTTTGAGAATAAAACTCATTATTAAAAATAAAAAACTTTTGTTCAAGAGTAATTTGCAATAATTCATGAATAAATTGGATATTTTCTTTTGTTAAATTAGAAGAAATTAGAAGGTCATAAACAATTTCAATACATTCTGAAGCTGGGATTGATGTGAATAGATTACATACATCTAAAGAGAGTAATAATATATCACAAAATCTTCTAAGCGGACACTAAATCGCGCAACTATACACTTTACGTTTCGCAGTCGTTCGACTGCTTCGTCAGAAGTGAAAAATATGTTGTCAAAATAAACAAGGTTGTCAACGGAAACTGAAAAAGTAACTTGATTTTTTTTTTTTTTATATACCGGCTGTTTCAAATTGAGTGTGCACTGAAGGGATCTTCTAAACCGTAAGAGATACAAATTTGGTTAAATGGAAGAAAAGTTGCACAAATCAATGCCTAATTCGTATTCATTCACAGAATAAATTTTTTTCTTATTTCTTCTTGAGATATTGATCAAAATGTAAAAATGTCGATTTTCTTTTTTCCTCTGTATCTCTCGTATTATAAATAATTTTGAAATTCTGATTTAACTTTCTACAGGCACTTTCTTATTCTGCTTCGAATAGAGTAGGCAGAATTGAAGTCAAACGTTTCGTCTCTCCACGACCATCTTCAGTTTCGATTTTTTAAATACAACGTATATCTTTTAATTATTCTATTCGATAGCATTTTTTCTGCTGATTGCAGTGATGTATAACAATTAATACTTTTTTCAGTAAAGTTAAATATGATAAAAAGCTTGATACAGTTTCGTCATGATTTATTTAATAAGTAAATTTATTCCTTAGTACTTCTTTTACTTACTAAATATTAATAACTAACATTCAAATGTCGGAAGAGGAAAAATCAATAAAATCAATCAATCAATCAACAAAAAATCAAAGGGCTAATATTTGGTGATCTTAGAGGCCACGCGACAGGTCCATTTGTACCTATCAGGAAAAGTTTGATTCAAATAATTTGTTGTTATTTCAGCATTATGTGCTGGTGCTCCATCATTTTCAAATTACAATTCCATAATATGATTTAGAGGAATCTAATCTAAAATGTTTTCCAATGCTGTCCTTAAAAAATCGATGTAACGTTCAGCTGTTACATGATTTTCGTAAATGATCGGACCATTAATTCTATTATGCCAAATACCACACCAAACATTTAAGCTGAATTGTATCTGTGGTCACACTTGTTGAAATCTTTTTTGATTCTCCCTGGACCAATATCTACAGGGTCGCTATTATGTATGGATACAGCTAAATATTTCCGGAACAGTTCAACAGAATTCGTTCAAATTTGGGGAATCGTTAGAAGAGTTTAAAGTCTATTACTTGAGCTTGCTTTTAATTTTCTATCGTCTTTTGTTTCAGAGATACGAGGCTAACGATTTTTTAAGTGCACGGGGGGTCAAATTTATCATTTTTGAAAAGCGCATTTTCTTCTGAATTCAGTGATGTATCACATGCTCATCTTTATTTGTATTAAAAGGTAAAAAATACAATATTTCAAGAATTTAATTTTGAAAAAGTAAAATTAAGAGAAGCCAGAAAATGCTTCTATTATTAATCTGTCACTTGTAATATTAGCCAAAATTGAACTTGTGTGCAATAATTGGTTGACGATGGTACGTTTAAGTAAAACTGAGCGTATCGAAATTATGAATTTTTCTGAATACAATGATGTAGCATAAGTTCCGCTTTATTTGTATTAAAAAGATTTCACTTCTAAATAAGACCACTTTAAAGAAAATTGGATAATTTTCAGTACTAAAACCTTTAAAAGAAAAAGCAATGAAACCATGGCATTCTGTAATTAGCAATACTTAGAATTTGAAAGTAAGGTACACTGAATTGGAACAAAATACATTTAATAAGAATTTTAAAAAATATTTTTCTTTCTACAAGAGATGTTCAAAGTGGCCTCCATTTACCTCCTGACAATAATGGATGCGTTGAACAAAATTTTGTATCGAATAAATCAAAGTGTTGGGAGAAATATTAGCAATTTCGTTCCTTATGCGGTCCTGTAAGTCTTCAATTTGCAATGGTCTGTTGACATACACTTGACTTTAGATGACCCCACAAGAAAAAATCAAGTGGAGTCAAATCAGGAGATCTAGCTGGCCATTCAATTGTTCCTCTTCGTCCCTATCCATCTACCGGGAAACGTGTCATCTAAATATTGGCGCACTTGACGGCCAAAATGGTGGTGCACCGTCTTGTTGAAACCATACGCTTTCTGCTGGTATATTTCGATTATCGTGGTTTGGGAATATTTCTCTAAGTCGGGGAACAATACGTTGTTGTAAAAGTTGTAAATATCTTTCAGACGTTAAATTGCCATTAATGAAAAAGGACCCACGATATTTTGATCAATAATACCACACCAAACATTAACTTTTGGGGATACTGGGTATGTGCCTCCTCCATCCAATGTGGATTTTTGTCAGACCAGTATCTACAATTGTATGGCGGTTAACGTGTCCGTTTAAAATAAAAGTTGACTCGTCAGAAAAAGAGGACGCGGTTGATAAAATTACCATCCTGATGTATTCGGTGCATCATAGTTTCGCAAAATTCTGCTCTGTGATCAAAAATCGTCTTCACTTAATTCTTGCAGCAGATGAATTTTGTAAGGATGATATTTCTCTCGTTTCAAAACTTTTGTACGGATCCTCTACTCGTATTTGTGGTTCAAAGCTAACTGTTCCACTGAACATTTTGGATTTTCTACCACAGCCAACATTACATTCAAAGAATTTTCTTCATTTGTGACAATTCTTGGTCGTCCAGATTTTCCACAGTCTTCAACGCTACCAGTTTCTTGAAATCTTTGCAAAGTTTTGGAAACCGTTGTCCCTAGAGATCGGTTCTCGATCAGGATGAATTGTATTAAAGAGTCACCACTTCTGTACAACTTCGTCTTCTGTCACCATACCCAACCATCATAAGAATTTCTATACGCTCAGTTTTACTTAAACGTACCATCGTCAACCAATTATTGCACACAAGTTCAATTTTTGGCTAATATTACAAGTGACAGATTAAAAACAGAAGCATTTTCTAAGCTGTCTTAATTTTACTTTTTCAAAATTAAATTTTTGAAATATTGTATTTTTTACCTTTTAATACAAATAAAGATGACCATGTGATACATCATTGAATTCAGAAGAAAGTGCGCTTTTCAAAAATGATAAATTTGACCCCTCGTGCAATTAAAAAAAAATCAAGTTAGCCTTGTATCTCTGAAACAAAAGACGATAGAAAATTAAAAGCAAGCTCAAGTAATAGACTTTAAACTCTTCTAACGATTCCCCAAATTTGAACGAATTCTGTTGAACTGTTCCGGAAATATTTAGCTGTATCCATACATAATAGCGACCCTGTATGTACATTTCTATTAAATATTCCCTTGTTTGTAAAATTAGCCTCGTCAACAAGTATCTCTAACAAATTCTTTTAACGGATACTACAAATGTGCACTATCAGTGTCCGTTAAAAGAATTTATTATACAATAACTAAAGAGACAGATATTAAATAAATCATTGAAATTTACACTATACCTAAGAAAATGAACTAAATATTTGAAATTATGTATTAAATAAAATTTTCATATAAAAATCTGTATTATTTAAGCTTCAAATTAATATCAACAATTAAGTGTGATATACCATTACAATCAGGAGAAAAAATGGCAACAAATACGATAATAAAAAGGTATACGTTATATTTAAAAAATGTAAACTGAGGATGGTCGCGGAGACACGAAACGTGTGACCACAATTCTACTGCCCCTATTTAAAGTAGAATCCAAAAGTACCTGTAGAAAGTTAAGACAGAATTTCTAAATTATTTTTAATAAGGGAGTTACAGAGGAAAAAAGAAAATCGATATTTTTACATTTTCACCAATACTTCAAGAACAATTAAGAGAAAATTGATTCTGTTAATGGATACGAATTAAGCAATGACTGGTGCAACTTTTCTTCCATTTAACCGAATCTGTAACTCTCATAGTTTAGGAGATCCCTTCAGTGCACACCCAATTTGAAACAGCCGGTATATTATATTTATTTTTTAATCTAAAAATAATTTGAACATTACAAATGTTAAAAAAATTGACAGATCTATGTTCTATTTAAGGAATCGAGAAAACTACAAAATGTATCGTTTAAATTTGCAAAATCAGTAAGTTTATTAATAGAATTCGACGACATTTTTATTTTACACATTTCAATAAACGTTTTATTCAATAAACGTTTTACACATTTCAATAAACGTTTTATTCAATAAACGTTTTATTGAAATGTGTAAAATAAAAATGTCGTCGAATTCTATTAATAAACTTACTGATTTTGCAAATTTAAACGATACATTTTGTAGTTTTCTCGATTCCTTAAATAGCAAATATAGATGTCAATTTTTATTTGTAATATTCAAATTAAGATTAAAAATAAATATAATATATATAAAAAAAAAAATCAAGTTACTTTTTCAGTTTCCGTTGACAACCTTGTTTATTTTGACAACATATTTTTCACTTCTGACGAAGCAGTCGAACGACTGCGAAACGTAAAGTGTATAGTTGCGCGATTTAGTGTCCGCTTAGAAGATTTTGTGATACAAATTTCATCGGACAAGAACCAACTGTAAATAGTAATAATATACATACAATTATTTGATTTATGAGTTAAGTTTATCATAAGCATTCTTAATATTGTATTTAGGTTTGTATTGTAAATTAATTTTGTAAAAATTAACTAAAAATTTTGATAGGCAATGTGCAGGTGAGTTAATAAAAGAAACAACTGGACATATTGGACAATTAGGTTTATGTTTTTTGGAAGACCATATAATCTAGGAATTTTTGAATTCATAGTTTTGAGTTTATAAATATTAATTCATTTCTCAAATTTAATTAATAAACTACTATGTGTTTTTTTAAAAATGCCATAAGGGGTGGCTGTGGAAAAGAAAATTCATGTCTTAGCTTCATTCATTTACTTTAAATTTTCAGATTTGGCATGTGTTAGATGCCAAGCTACGACATGAGTTTTAATTTTCATGGCCAACCTTTATGGCATTTTTAAAAAAACACATGTTACAAAACAGCATGGAGTACATAAATAATAATTCTTTTTCACCTTCTAATTGTTTCTTAAATTAAATTCTAATTTTCTTACTTTATTACAAGCAAAAATATGTATAATTGTAGAGAGGGACATGGGACATTAATGGCAAAATAATAAATATTTTCTAAATAAGTGGTACGTAGTAGCTTAAAAAAATATCCTAATATAAAGAAGTACTTCAAGTTAGGCAACTGAATATACTCATTCGCAATCTGGGCTGCTTGCTTGTCAGGAGTTTTGATTTTTCTTTTTTAATAAATTTAGTATTAATTTTGATATGGGCCGTTGTCGTCTTGTCTAACTACGACGAGTATATTAATAATTCTTTTTACCTTCTAATTGTTCCTTAAATTTATTCTAATTTTATCCTTTTATTAAAAGTAAAAATATGTATAATTGTAGAGAGGGACATTAATGGTAAAATAATAAATATTTTGTAAATAAGTGACATGTAGTAGCTTAAAAAAATATCCTAATATAAAAAAGTACTTCAAGTTAGGCAACCGAATATACACATTCGCAATCTGGGTTGCTTGCTCATCAGGGGGTTTTGATTTAAGTTTAATTGCGCTTCTGATGTGAGCCCTTGTTACCTTGTCTTAAATAACAACTGTCTTAAATAACTACGACACTAGTAATTACTTTTCAGATTTAAATAATTTGGGAGGGTGTATTAAATTCTTTTTTCACTTTCTAATTGTTCCTTAAATGTATACAAACTTTATTATTTTATTACATGTATTGTAGAGAGAGTTATTAATGGCAAAATAATAAATATTTATTGTTTTCTAAAGAAGTGACACACAGAAGCTTGAGGAAAAATACCTTAATATAAAGTTAGGCAACTGAATATATACATTCGCAATCTGGGTTGCTTGCTTGTCAGGGGTTTTGATTTTTTGCTTTTACATTTGTTCTAATTTCATCACTTTATTATAAGTGAAAATATGTACGATAGTATGAGTGTAAAGAGAGTTATTAATGGAAAAGTAATAAATATCTTGTAAATAACTGACACGTAGTGCTAGAAGAAAAACACTTCCAACATAAAAAAGTATTTCAAGTTAGGCAACTGAATATACACATTAGCAATGTGGATAATAACATAAGAGGAATTAATTGAAACCTGCGAGGAGAATGACGGGAAAAATTTAAATAATATATTTACTCACATTTTCGTATTCCTTCAGCTTATCACTGCATTTTATTAATTGCAAGTGCAATTCTTTATTGGTATCGTCTAGCTGTTGACTTAATGATAGGCATTCTTCTTCCGCTTTCTGTTTATTAATACTTAAAGCAATATGTTCGTTAGTAGCCGACGCCAAACTCTTGCTGAGTTTCTCATTTAAATGCCTTTAAGTAACGACGAATTTTGTTAAAAAATACTCTAGCTACAAGTACAGGAAAGTCTTACTCTTGTGCAGCGATCATCTTCTCCTGTTCTTTCTCTTCGTCTAAGAGCGCAGCAACCTCATTCCTCATGAATTCCACCTCAATAGCTTGCTCCTCGATGTCAAATATGCCCGGGTATGTTCGTTTAATGTCTTCCAAGGTACTCTCGTACTGTTCACCTTCGAGGACCTCATTCCTTTTAACCATCTTCTCATATCTAAGAAAACAAAGGGGTGAGCAAGTATTATTAAACTGGAAAATAAAAGCGTGATTCTTACTCCTCGACTTCGCTAACAGAAACCACGTTTTCTCTGCCAAGCTGACATAACCAACTCAAGAACTCTTGTGTATCGGGGGAGTCTGAGTCGAACCATGCTTTTATAACTTCGGCACCCGTGTTCCCCAGGTCTATGTCGAGAGTTTGGAATGTCTTTAGCAAGTCTTCTCCTGAGTAACACTCCATAACTTACAACTTTTAACTTTCGACTTCATGGGAACGTAACAGTTTTTTCAAATTTTGATGTTGTCAGTGGTGGCGCCATCTATGTGGTTTTAAATTACTTCGCCTGGTCGATTTTATATTTTTATAAAACTATTTAGATTTACTGCTGAATATTAAACGAATAAAGAAATTAATTGAACTGCCCTTTCAATACCGAATCGTCTGCTTCAATTTAATATAAAAATTAATTGCAAGAAACTATTTTTAATCTGGTGATTTTCCATCTTATGCTTATAACTGGCAGCACTGCGTGCTTTTTATTTTGACGTTTCCTAACCTAGAATTAATTTGAACTGAAAATATTAAAAATAAGCATGTTTTATAGGATATGGTAAGTATTTATTTACGTTTAAATAAAATATTAAGTGTTGTACGTATTATTTGGTATAATTTCTAGCATGGTCTCCGATTTTTTCTATCCAAACATGGGCGGAGTGGAGGAGCACATTTTCAATTTGTCGCAGTGCTTGCTGGCCTGTGGACATAAAGTTGTGGTCATGACGCACAGCTACGGAGACCGTGTTGGTGTGAGGTACATGACGAACGGCTTGAAGGTGTACTACTTGCCCGTGAAAGTCTTTTATAACCAGTGCGTTTTGCCCACGATGGTTTGTAACATACCTTTGATTAGGTATGTTTTGATAAGGGAGCGCGTGGAAATAATACACGGACATTCCGCTTTTTCTGCACTTGCACACGAAGCCATGATAATAGGTGGATTAATGGGACTTAAGGTAACTTCATTTTTAAATGTTCAACTTTAATAGAGCTTCATTTACATAAAGGCAATTGCAGAACCTTCAGTCATTGTCACTTGCTCTTTATATAGTTATAAATAACGACTGACTTCTTTTTGCAGACTGTATTTACAGATCATAGTCTATTTGGCTTCGCAGACGTCAGCGCTGTAATAACAAACAAATTCTTGGAGATTTCTTTGGCAGACTGCAACCACTGCATATGTGTTTCACATACGGGCAAAGAAAACACAGTCTTAAGGGCCAGGGTTGATTTCAATAAAGTGTCTGTCATTCCCAATGCTGTCGACACATACACTTTCATACCAGACATCAAACAAAGATCAAATTCAGAGAGTAATTATGTGATTTAGTTAACTCAAGCGAGTGCACGTTGCTGATGAGTTGGTTTTAGTTACCATTGTCATAGTTTCGAGGCTGGTGTATAGGAAAGGGGTGGATTTGATGGCCCAAATTATAGTTGAAATGTGCCAGAAATACGAAGATGTGAATTTTTTGATAGGAGGTGATGGACCTAAAAGATGGTAAGTAGTAGATTTATTTTAATTTTAAATTTATACAGTGACCGCCAGATAAGTCGGGCCATATGGGTTTTTTTAAATTAATAGCAGTTGGAAGATTTTGGTATTCTATAAATACATATTACACTGTGAAAGTTGGAACAATATCCAAGGGTATACGGGGGAGGTACTAAAGTTCGGTCAAGAGTAAAGTGGCTTTACTGGCTGTATTTTAAAAGATACAGAGAAGAGTTATTAGAAAAAGTCTTACATGGTAGTCAAATTATTAACAAACAACATTAATTTGCTGCGAAATGTTGCAAGAGCTCTTCACGATAGAACCATATTGTGTATCGAACGTGGAGGGCGCCACATTGAAATTTAATTTTTTTTTAAATTAATGTTATTTGTTAATAATTTGACTACCATGTAAGACTTTTTCTAATAACTTTTTCCTGTATCTTTTAAAATAAAGCCTGTAAAACCACTTTACTGTTGTTTAAACTTCATTTTTAGCACCTCCCCCGTATACCCAACTTGTAATTTTAGTTTGAGATGATGTCACGTATTTATAGAATACCTAAATCTTCCTACTGCTACTAATAAAAAAGCCCATATGGCCCAACTTTGGGGTATTTCTCCAGCATCATGTCAAATATTTCTAGCACAGAAAAGAATAGTGAGAATAATAGTCGGTGTCCCGTTTTTAGAATCTTGTTAAAAATTTTGACGCTTATTTCTGTTTACATTCTAGAAATTTGCTCATATATTTTTCAAAACAAATCAAAATTTATAAAATGCAATTCAATACATAATCACAATACCAGGCACAATATAAACTTCTATTTACCTACACCTCGTACAGATATTACCAAGGGTTCTGTGACCTTCACTGGCTTGAAATTTTTTAACAAATTGCCTGAAGATATAAAAAATCTCACATCTTTTATTAGATTTAAATCGGCTCTCAAATCATACTTAATAAATTATTATTCTTTGTACAATTTAGACGAATTTTTTTCCTTGTGACAATAATGTTTTCATTAGTCTCAGTTCGAGTTTCTAGTCCTTAGCATAATACATAAATTATGCACCTGACATACTCCAGTCATTGTCTCTTGGAGCAATTAATAAACTAAACTAAACTGAACTTATCTGGCGGTCACTGTATAATTCTGACTGACTTCTTGATCATGTTTTTACAGAATTAGAAGGAAAAAATGATGGTTAATGTTTCCTTTTAAAATAATTACAATGAACAGTTCTAATTGTTCTAAATATTCAAAAATTACAATTTTTTGATGGTTCTGATTTTCTGTAAACATTTCATAAAAGTGTTAACTTTTTATTCAATTTCTTCCCTTTTTTCCACTTATTTTTCTCATTAGCTTCAGGAATGATGATACTGAAATAAAAACAACTTTAATTAAGAATGCAAGGAATGGCAAGTTAGGCAACCAAATATACACATCGGTTAACTGGGTTGCCTGCTTGTCAGGGCGCGAATTTATTTCTTGAATTAATTATTAATTGAGTTCCTAATTGGGCCCATGTAGGGTTGTTCTACCTGCGATCCGTTAATTACTCTTCAGATTTATTTACCTAAAATCACAGTATAAAGAATACAGTAGCGCAACTCTCTTGTCGGCACTTTGATCTCTTTACTGGATTTTCATTGACCTCGAGTAGATTAAAGGGGATGTGTCGAATTGTTTGTTCTGCTTTGAGTGGTGCTCACACACCAGGAACGGATTGTAGTGTTTAGTGGACGTGGTAAAAAAATAACAAAGCATAAATAATGTGTATTAACATAATTATAAAGATCCATTCGGCACCGGAGTCGTGAATGAATGAGCTCTGCATCCCGAGATTGTGATTCAGACCTTGCGGGGGATGTTATGCGCGAATTTAATTTTTCATGAGAGTTCCGCTGCTGTGTAATCCTTATGCTGTGCTAATACTAAATGTTAGAAAACAATTAAATACTTTTGAAATTTGTTTATTCTGATACTTTGCTTTTCTCTAGATATTTGCTTTTTAGAAATGTAAACTTTTTGTCAATTTCCCCCTTTTTAAAATTTATTTTATTCTTTTTTTCGTTTATTTTTCTCATTGTTAGCTTTAATTTCAGAAACGCTGAAATGAAAATAATAATAATTTTATTTGGTAACGTAAAGTTAAGCAACTGAATATACGCATCCGTTATCTGGGTTGCTGCTAATCAGATGCTTTGAATTAGTTTTTTTAAATTAATTTTTAATGAGTCCCTGATTTAGCCCTAATTGCGACCCTGCTAATTACTCTTTAAACTTAATTAACAGTTTTAAGTACATACTTATTAGAAAATATTAAATATTTTTCAAATTAGTTTTTTTTCTGCTCCGCTTTTCTCTACACATATTTCTTTTTAAAAATGTTAGTTTTTTTTTGTTGATTTCCCCCTTTTTTAAATTTATTACTTATTTTTCTTATTTTATCCTTAACTTCAGATATGCGGAAATGAAAATAAAAATAATTTTATTTGCTAACGTAAAAAAGTACTACAAGTAGACAACTGAATATACGCATCCGTTATCTGGGTTGCCGCTATTCAGGCGCTTTGAAATTTTTTTTTTAATTAATTTGTCATGAGTCCCTGATTTAGTTTTTGTTTTACCTTAACTACGACCCTACTAATTACTCTTCAGGTTTAATTAATAGTTTTAAATATTAGAAAAATACTGAATAGTAGTATTTTTCAAATTTTTTCTGATGCTTTTTTTTGACATAATTCTCTTCTTAAAAATGTTAATTTTTGTAGATTTCCCCCTTTTTAAATTTTATTATGTAGTTCTTTTTTCAGTTATTTTTCTTGTTGTTAGTCCTAATTTCGGGAATGCAAAATGAAAATAAAATTTTATTTGCTAAGGTACTACAAGTTAGGCAACTGAATATACGCATCCGCTATCTGGGTTGCCGCTAATCAGGCGCTTTGAATTTTTTTTAAATAATTTTATTTAAAAAAAATTAAAACTCAACGGAACTTATTTAAGTTCCGTTGAGTTCTTGATTGGATTCTTGTCGTCTTGCCCTAACCACGAACTTGTTAATTACTCTTGATTTAGTTGTAAATAACAGTTTTAAAAATTACAAAAATATTAATTTACTTTCTCATTGCTTTTTTTTATGGTTCTGCTTCTATAGATATGTTTTTCTTTCTGTTAATTTTTACCTTTTTGAATTTGTTTTTTATTTTATTATTTCTTTTTCTACTTGGTTTTTGTGTTTTCATCTTTATCTCAGAAGTTAAAAACACTTACTAAAGCGTCGATTACACGAAGCTAGTTTACTGGCTGCTAGTTAGATAGTTTACTAGCGGATAGTAAAGTATCGAGTAAATTTTTCAGATAGATTACTAGCTACTACAATTACACGTAGCTTTTTTTACTATCCGCTAGTAAACTATCTAACTAGCAGCCAGTAAACTAGCTTCGTGTAATCGACGCTTAACGGAAAAAAGCACTACAAATTAGGCAACTAAATATACACATGCGTTATTTGGGTTTCCTGTGTATCAGGTGTATTGATTTTTAAAAAAATTAAATCAAGCATTAATCGAGTCCCTGATGTAAGCCCTTGTTGTCTTGTCCTAATTACAACGATTTTAGGTTTAATTATAATGATTGCGCCCGTTTACAAGAAGGGTGATAAAACTGAAGTAACTAAAATGTTAATTAATTTCCATCCTTTTTTAAAGTTAGTTTTTTTCAACCTGAATATTGATTTAAAAAAACCAAAAATAGTTTTATTTGATACATTTAAATGATTGGTCACTTTTTACTAACGAAAGTATATAGTATAAACCTACTTCAGGTTATTAGAAGAAATAAGAGAACAAAGAAGCCTCCATCACAGAGTGAAAATGTTGGGCAGTTTGGAGCATTCTCAGGTGCGATTCGTCCTGAACAAGGGCCACATATTCCTCAACACATCCTTAACAGAGGCTTACTGCATGGCGATCGTCGAAGCAGCATCCTGCGGGTAAAACACTTGCCTCCCCCCAAAAAGCCAAGCCAATAAAACGAAAATGATATCTTAAGACTGCAGGTAGTCTCTACTAGAGTTGGGGGAATCCCGGAAGTGCTTCCGGCAGATCTCATTTACCTGACCGAGCCGACAGTGCCAAGCCTTATGAAAGGTAAACCTTTTCTAACAAATTCAATTGCAGAATTACATTTAATTTTAAGGAATAGAGACGGCTATATGTGATTTTAAGCACGGAAAAGTGTTGTGTCCATACGAATGTAACCGGAGAGTGAGAGAGTATTACAATTGGAGAAATGTTACTTCTAGGACTGAAGTTGTTTATGGAAAAATTCATCAGGAGCAGGTGAAATCACTGGGCGAAAAACTTGCAAGGTATAAATTCGTTTGATTTATTTATTATTGTGAATGAATATTTTATTAATTTCAGTTATCTGTGCACGGGTGTGTGGCCTTTTCTATTGGTAGTTTCATTCTGCCATATTATTCTGCGAATCCTCGATGTGTTAGAACCTAAGCGTCGTATTGATGTAGCCAGAGATTATAACTTGAAGGGAGTTGCAAGTAAAAAGGACTGATTCTAAAATACGCACTTTTATTTTTCAATAGCTATTAATTCAAGTAGTTACAAGTAAATGAAATGCTTCAAAAAAGAGAACTAAACATTTTCAATTTAGCGAAGAAGACAACAATCACGAAGAGTACCTAAGAGATTTTCAGAAAAAAAATTATTCACGCATCCGCCAGCAGCCTGCATTGAACATTGGTGAAATTGAAAAACTCAAAATTAGATTCGTTTCAATGCAAACCGTGTTGCATCGTTGGGGTTTTTATAAATATTTGTTTTAACAAAATTAGTCCTTAATGATTATTCTAGTAAGTTCTTAAATATGTATAAATTCTTTTTTCAAATAAATATAGACTCTCAAGCGAAAATAAATATAATAATATACCGAAATATAAAATTCATTCATTGTACTATTTTCTCTCTTATACGACGACTATTATTCAGTTTAATATAAAGCGATTCGCTCTAGCTATTTACAAAAAAACGAGCGGAAGAAATCTCGTGAGAGGACAAAAAAATTTTTTTACAAAACGTTCTCCCTAAGGTATTCCTTCCGCTTTGTTATTTAATACATTACAGTACAAGCCGTTTAGAAAAACCATCTATGACGGTAAAATATATACTAAATCTTTTATCAAAATCATTATTAGGCCTGACAGTTTTTGATTAGGTTATAATATTCCTCAGGTTCGTCCGGAATGTACAGGGAATGTCTCAAAAGTGGGGGTTTTATACCGTATGTACAACCTGAGGTGATCTAGAGTAATTCTAGCAGCGTACTAATTGCAAGGTAAATCAGAGAGACCAGGAGCACCAAAGAAATGGTTTTCTTCTGCTAGGTCTGGTCTTCTTGTGATGGTGGAGGTGGAATCTCTTGACTCGTGCAATTCCATGAGAGACGTTTATGGATACTCACATCCCTGTTATCATTACGCTGAAACCCAACTAAGTTAGTTATAATAAAGGCACTGCTTTAAACACTACTGACCTTAATATCATCGACCACCCCTGCTGTATAATATCGCTTATTATCATTTCGGTGCAACCTTTTCATCATCGCTTGACGATGTTGCCCTCTACTAAAATTTTCACACTGATCCGCCGATAAAACGCCTGCAATAAAACCAAAAAATTAAACCCCACACGTCGGCAAAACAAAAAAAAATCTCTAATATAAGCTCTGAAATAATTCACATTCATACGAATGAAGCAGCGGTTCAAATCTGTACAAGTCGAAATGTTTTTTTTTCTTTTACCTTCAAAATTACACTCGCCCCGTTTTACTCGCGAATGACTTAACTAATTCTGAAGGTAAAACTGTGAAAATGTGCTAAACTCTATAAAAAGGAAAATCTAACACTAAGTGATCTAGAAAACCAAAAGAGTCCTAAGTCTCGTGCTCACCTAAAGAAAAGTAAATGCCGTGCAGAGTAGATGTAGCACAAAACTAGACAAAATTCTGACGCAATGACAGAAAAAAACACTCACAAGAGTTCACTCAATGTTACCAGTTTTCTTCTTCTACTTTCGTTAAATGATCGAGAAAAGAAAAATATTATTAAAAACAAAATTCGAAATGATGGCGACATGAAACTCAATTAATAAACAGTTTGACAAGAGTAAGTCGCAGGCATACAAACAGCGAGGGCGCAACCAGAAAATGTATGTACAAGTTGAGGTGTTGCAAGAGAGAAAATTAAAGACAAAAGCACTTGATCATACCGGTTTTGTTTCCATTTACTTTGCAGTTCTATTACAGAGAAGACTAGGTTGGATTAAGGGGAGGTGCTATTTGATATCCTACTAGCTTAATATTATTCGTCAATTTTATTCCCTGCGAAAATTCAGGGTGGTTTGGAGCTTTTGGAAGGTATTAAGGGGCCATTGCATCCCTTTGGTTGCGCCTATGGACAAGTTGTAAACGATTAGCTTTTATAGAACCAACTTTAAAGATTAACTTTTAATTAAATATTAAATTACAGCTTGTAGAGAATTCATAATTATGTATTTGAGGATAACTTCCTTTACGGTTAGTACCCAGTGGTGGTACCGATTTAGTTGGACGCGACTATATGTATGTATGTACAGGGTGTCCCATTTTCGATGGTATTCCATAGGTATCTTCGTTAATAATGGAAATAGAAAAAAACCGAGCACGCAATATTGGGTCAACTTTTTATGCTAATTTGAATGGCCAACTTAAAAATTTGCTGTTCCCTGCCATTTTCGCGGTACAGTTGAAAAACGAAAAATTCCTCAAATTTTCAAACGCGCATATTTTTTTTATTTTTAAATATATCGAAAAATGATAAAGGCATTTTTGATTCAACTTTTAACATAGATCATGATTCAAGCAGAAAAAATACCC
This sequence comes from Dorcus hopei, assembly GCA_033060865.1. Lineage (NCBI taxonomy): Eukaryota > Metazoa > Arthropoda > Insecta > Coleoptera > Lucanidae > Dorcus > Dorcus hopei. The sequence goes on from CM065422.1 coordinate 11,819,560, forward strand.
TTTTTAATGATGTCAAAGCCAACTATGGCTTCCATTTAAAAAAAAAAACATTAGTTGTTGTTGTATCTCGGTTATTATGAACTTTTGGTGCGATTTGATTAAAGAATCATGATCTACGTTAAAAGCCGAATAAAAAATGCCTTTATCATTTTTCGATATCTTTAAAAATAAAAATAATATGCGCATTTGAAAATTTGATGAATTTTTCGTTTTTCAACTGTACCGCGAAAATGGCAAGGAACAGCAAAGTTTTAAGTTGGCCATTCAAGTTAGCATAAAAAGTTGACCCAATATTGCGTGCTCGGTTTTTTTCTATTTCCATTATTAACGAAGATACCATCGTAAATGGGACACCCTGTACACACATAAGAAAATAATTTTATTGTCGAAGCTAACAGAACAGAATGAATTATTGCATACAGATATTATTAATAGTAAAATTATAAACAATTTGTAAATAATAGTGATACGCATTAATTAAAATAATCGTAACATAACGAAGTACTACTTCAAGTTAGGCAACTAAATATACACGTTTGTAATCTAGGTTGTTTGCTTGAATTAAAAAAATTAAATAAATTCAGTATTAATTGTGATCCTCTGTTGTCTTGGCCTAACTATGACGCGACGCTGCTAATTACTCCTTAGATTTAAATACTCTGGGTAACTGTTTAAAAAAAATAATAATAATAAAATTTCTCTTATCAGTTTCTTATGCCCGGTTGCACCAACTTTTTAAGCAGAGTTTAAATTTAACTGGTGTTTAGAGTTTAGATTATGACGTTATTTATAGATTTAACAAAATGTTAGTCACATTCTAATTGATACTTAAGTTGAAGTTTAAATGTCAATCAGAATGTATTTGACATTATACTGATCATATGGTAATGGCACAACTTCAACTTAAGCTCTGCTTAAAAAGTTGGTGCAACCGGGCATTATTCTAATTTTATTAATCAACAGTTAAGATCGCGACATCTTGCGGCCGATTTTTGGAGTTCTCGAGCTACTCTTGCTGACGAGACCCCCAAATAGGGTCCATCCAGAGGATGCTCAAGGCAATCAAAACTGACTTGCAACAAATTTGTAACTTTATTATTTTATATGTAATATGTACGATTGTAACGAGGGATGTAATAAATATCTTGTAAATAAATGACACGTTGTAGCTAAATGTAGCGTAATGTGGGTTGCTCGCTTGTCAGGGGTTTTGATTTTATTTTACAATTCAGCATTAATTGAATCCTTGATGTGGACCCTTAAGGTGACCAGATTTTAATTTTAGTAAGACAGGGCTAAATCGACCGGAAGTGGGAGGTATTAGCGTTCCGTAGAGTTTCGTTTTTTTTTTTTCGTTAAAAAGAGAGTATAAACGATCATCTTTTTAACTCTTTGATTGAAATTCGGTGTGAAGTAGATCGCCTTTTGTTTTCTACGTTGTCTTTCTTTCAATTTTCTTCCTTTAAGAAAAGAAAATAGTTGGACCGAAATTTACTGTGAAATTGACCGTCTTTGGTTTTCTCTAGTGGCTCTGTTACGGGTGAAAATCCCGTTAAAATCATTTTAGTATTGTCAGTCACCCTGTATGTCGAATAACATGAACATTCCGTTTTTCGGCCATGCGCGTTTCATTTGTACGCCGTTAAACGAGAGCCTGCACTACGCAATACGGAATTGTTGCCGTCTCCCTCTGTCCTGACGTGAGTCAATTCTGTTCTTCTATCAACCCCCCTCTTGATATCTTACATGCGTTGAAGACGCTTGCACTTACGGGGTGTCCTGCGTGAGCGAATACTAGCGGGCGGTGCGAGCGGCGCGGGCGTCGCGAATTTATCAAACTCAAGCAAAGTAATGTAGGTGTCCTACGTGAAGTCGCATCGACCGCAAAAGCGATTCGCGTGAATTTCGCGCGGTTGACGCGATCAAATAATTTGATTTTTCCGCGCGTATCGCTACGCCGACCGTTTCACTTGTCGAGTCGTATTTTATTAAAACAAAATAAAATAAGTAAAAGTAAAATAAACTGGAAGAATTTCTAAGTCTTCCGTATAAATGGTGAAACTCTCCAAATTTCATTCTTTCCAGATAAATCAGGTGCACTGACGATCTTTTTTTCTGTTTTCTACTACAGTAGCGTAATTTTAAACTTACGTTGTCAGATATTAACATTTTATGGTATTTGTTCGACCACCCCATTTTTACGTGACTAGCCACGATCTGTTGTTTTGTACTTGTGAATTTTTGCGCGATTCGCGGATATATTAATTTATTAATGCAGGACGTTGCACGCTCATGTCACGCCGCTCGCACCGCGCGATTTGGCGATTCGCTCGCGTCGCTCGCATCGCCCGCTTCGCAAAACTGTTCGCTCACGCAGGACGGTCTGTTACGGGGTGTCCTGCGTGAGCGAATACTAGCGGGCGATGCGAGCGGCGCGGGCGTCGCGAATTTATCAAACTCAAGCAAAGTAATGTAGGTGTCCTACGTGAAGTCGCATCGACCGCAAAAGCAATTCGCGCGAATTTCGCGCGGTTGACGCGATCAAATAATTTGATTTTTCCGCGCGTATCGCTACACCGACCGTTTCACTTGTCGAGTCGTATTTTATTAAAACAAAATAAAATAAGTAAAAGTAAAATAAACTGGAAGAATTTTTAAGTCTTCCGTATAAATGGTGAAACTCTCCAAATTTCATTCTTTCCAGATAAATCAGGTGCACTGACGATTTTTTTTTCTGTTTTCTACTATAGTAGCGTAATTTTAAACTTACGTTGATAGATATTAACATTTTATGGTATTTGTTCGACCACCCCATTTTTACGTGACTAGCCACGATCTGTTGTTTTATACTTGTGAATTTTTGCGCGATTCGCGGATATATTAGTTTATTAATGCAGGACGTTGCACGCTCATGTCACGCCGCTCGCACCGCGCGATTTGGCGATTCGCTCGCGTCGCTCGCATCGCCCGCTTCGCAAAACTGTTCGCTCACGCAGGACGGTCTGTTAGTAGCGTTGCCAGATTGGGCGATTTATCACAAATTGGGCTACTTTCGAATAAAAATTGCGACACGATTTTTTTAATAAATCACAAGTCGCAAATTGGGCGACTTTCATTAAATTAAACGATAATGTTTAGAAATAATTAAATTCCAAATTTAATCAAAAGGAAATTTATTTTTATTTAGTAATTTTGTGTTTGGTTGGCAGTAGTACGGTAATTCGGTGTCTACAGTTGACAGTATTAACACACAATATTAATTAATTGTTTATACTCGAATCACACTTGAATCATTGTTTAGGGAAATGTGGCTGTTCAAAGTTGCAGGGATAAATAAAAAAGCGTGACAAACAAACAAGTAAACAAAATAAGTAAATAAATATTATCAAAGTAGGTAGAAAGAGGTCAAGATAAAGTAAGTAAATTGCTCAGAATCTTTACTATTAAATTGTAGAGGTCGATTTTGTAAGAGAAGTACACACAAAAAAAAACCAGCACGATTTTAAACTTTTACGATTTAATATTATTCGATATATCAGTACTACTAGCTGATGATTTATTAAAATCGACTTCTACTTTGAACCTTTCTATGCAGAACTCGTATAGTAAATAGTAGTAATTAAGGTTTGCAGTAATAATAAATTGTGATTTTGAGCGATTTCTGACTCGCGTTAAAAAAATCTGGCAGACGTTAGCGAGCCCCTCGTGGCTCGTTGTAGGGTGTGCACGTGTCGTGCCATTGTTGTGGTCTTGTGCTTTGCAATTTATTTGGTTGAAAACGCCTGGAGATGAATACGTTACTTTGATTACCGGATTTTAAAAATCGTCACCCCTGCATTTTTAAATGCTTGTCCGATCCTAGTCCCGGCAGTTTGAAATTAGGTAAATATGGCGTGTATTTGGGCGTGGTTCAAAGTGTAACGCATGTGTTCTTTTATTTTTAATTTTTTTTTGTTTGTATTGGTTTTACGTTCTACCTTTAGAATTATCACGGTTACTACGTTCATCGCATCTTTGGCTACCCAAACCGCTGGTGTTGATTCCCCCCCCCATCTTGAAGTACCGTAACACCGCAAGGTCAGTGCGACAACGATTACATTCACCACCCATCTGTCCGGACTTGAACACACCCAACCGCTGTTGGTGAATTTCGTCGTGAGAGTGGTCCGGACTTGAACATACCCAACCGCTGTTGGTGAATTTCGTCGTGAGAGGTCGTTGGAAATTGCGATATGCCGTCTTGGCTTCAGTGAGGTAATTTTCGTCTCCAGTGACGAAAATCGTCAACATTATGAGATTTGTTCTCACTAATGATGGAAATCAAATTTTTCGCTACAGTATTCGGTGACGAAAAATGTCTTTTTATAAAGGGTCGTTTCTACGACATGTTTCTATGTTTTTTTCGCATTTCATAAGTTTTTGAAAATGATCTAATTATGGAATATATGCAGATGTATGAAAAAGTGAAAAAAGTTGGCAGATATGTTTAACAATTTTGCAAATTCGTCTTCTTATTATTCGTTGAAAAGTGCGTACTTGCGTTATTTTGAATAAACTCGTCAATAAAAAAATGTTTTTCACAGAGGAAAAGTTTGTCTTGCGTATACGCAATGTGCGAAACCAGCGGGTAAATAAATTCTAGTTGATCTTGTCGAAGAATATTTCGTTCGTTGCACGTAAAGTTTCTTGTTCATTTCTTTTAAAGATTTCTTGCATGAGGATTTTCATTATTATTTGATTGCTCTTGCTTTTTGGAGAGGGCGTTGTAACTTATAATGACTGGAACTAAAATTTTAACGCAAAAACAATTACAGGAAGTTTTAGAAGAAGTGTTATTAGAATTAGAAGAGAAAATCACCACTTATTTTCTCTTCTAATTCTTCAATATGTTCGAAGTGGGCCGAAATCGTAAGCCTGGTAATAAGTAATTGCAATTGTCGGAAGGAAAGCCGCGCCGCCCGGTATCGCGCGTGAAGACGTTTTTATTTAGAATCCTGACGAAACTTTTTTGCGAAGGACAAACATGACTAATGCCCGATTTCTTCATCGCCCTTATCTTGAGGTTAAATTTATCTGTCAGTTAGAATGTGTCACATAGTATGTGTACGGCCAACTGTACGTCACTTTCCAACTGTTAGGTAAATTAACCTTAGGTTAAATATGGTGAAGAAATCGGCCACTAGCCCAACAGACACATCTCGGCGTTTATTCGCTTATGGCCACAAAAAACACCGATTCTGCGCAGCTGAGACATTTAAATCGCCAACCAGCGTTACTAAAACAATTTCTTTGAAAACGAAAACTGATTTTTACCGGAGTTATTATTTACTTTTTCCCTATTGTTGTATGACAAATTTTGCTTCTTTTTTTGACTACTATCTGTAGTTTTAATTGAAGACATAGGTATAGAGACACGCTGTATAATAACCTATCGGAATCGAATGAATTTGAGACTTTACAAGAGGTAAAAGGGAAATTGGCAGGAAAGTCGCCATTAGAATTATTTTTCATGTTTTTTGACGACGATCTGTTGACGATGATTGTCGATTACTCCCTACAATATGCAAGGCCCGTTTGACACTATGATATTTCTTGTGCAAGATTTGTTACAAAGTGAGAGAGATGAGCTACCACAGTGAATTCTGATTGGTTGAATTGGCACTTCTCGCTCACTTTATAACAAATAACAAGAAATATCATAGTGTCAAACGGGCCCAAGAAATAATTATATTTGAAGCCAAATAATTTATTTACGTAAAAAATGTAACGTTCATTTGCTTTCAATTTGTTTCTATCAGCTCCATAAATAAAGGATAGAATTCATATGTCCGGCCAACGTTGTTTATTTACAAAAATTAATATTTTATTTTAATTATTTTTTATTTGTGTCTTATTAATATTATTTTACCATTGAATATTCATAAAAAAAAATAAGAATTTTTCTTCTTTGTATATGCTCGGCCGGAAATAACTGTTCTAATAAGTAATTATCTTATCAGAATTAAATAATTTGGAAACCGTAGAAAAAAAAATGAAAATTACTGTTCACTTTCTGTTGTATGTTCATTAAAAAAAATATTTTAAGCTAAATTCTCTTGTACTGAATTTGAAAATGGGGTACTTTGTGCAAAGAAGCAGAAACGTAAAGTAATTAAAATGCAAAATTTTATTTATTTAATTAATGCCATATGAAATGGCATAACTAAAACCCTTCAATTTTAGAAAACCAAACATACGCGCATGTACTGTAAGTTGCCTATAAGCCAGGCGTATTGAAGATTTTGGAAAGAAAAAGAGATCTCGATTTAAAAGACTACAAATTCTACACAAAAATTAAATGGTTGCAGCTAGAAAAAAATTCAAGAAAAATATTACAAAAATCAATTTTCTTTTCAAATGATAATTTTAACAATTTTTTAACTTTCACATTCTTAAGTAAATATAAAATAACTCGAAATACTAAATAGTTTAAATGTACATACCTAAAAATCATTTTATCTGTGCTTTAAATAACTACGCATTTTCATTTTTCGGTGTTTTCTGATGCGACAGTAAAATGAATAATGTCTGGTTAATATTCGCCTCGCAATTTTAACATCTCTCTATTGTGTACGATAACGTTTAATGACATTCAAAACATCACAGAGCACTCGCCCGTTGTACATATTTTAATCATCTCGCTTTGTTTTGTTACGCAGAAATTACTTCATCTGGTTTATCAAATAACAGGAATATTTAAACATGTTTGGATGTAAAATATTGTTGTTAGATATTCCGGTTTCTATTTTAAAATCAATTTCTCTTCAACTATTAGTTTGATCCCATTATGCTTGATTAATTTAATTTACTAACTTCATATTTGGAATTTATTTAAATTTAATTAAATCATTTTTAAAAATTTTTGCTGTTTAATAATGAGCAGTTTGAATCTGAAACACCCTGTAGACTTTAAACTTTGAAGCCGACGCGTCTTCACACGACGTTTGCGTTCGTTTTTAATCATCGTCTGCTTTTACATTACATCTTGTCGTTTCAAAGGGCAGATGAATCTGATTTCCAGTCTTGTTTTATGTGTGCCTTTTTCATTCACAGGGGGTGGACCAATTAAGTATTACAGTAATTTGAAAACGGGTTAAGGTATAACGTTATTTTTGTTGTTTACTTGGAGATTTGAAACGATCATAAATCACCCTCCTTTCTTTCATCCTTTTTGTTTTGCTAAGGAACGGGGTGAGTTATGCAATAGTAAAAAAATTAATTAATTAAAAAACATTAGTATAACTAGATTGCAATACTTAACTTGAACCACCCTGTATGTCTAAGGCTTTTATGAAATAAATAAAATAATCGGTCTTTTCTGTATTTTATGATCGTTAAGCTCTAGCTGTCTCCCGTTCAACACTGTGTTACTTTTATCCGTGTGTTTTATGGCACCTAAAACTCTCGTATGAAGCAATTATGTTTCTATGGCTTAGAGGAGGAGAGGAAGGAGGCGGTTTTAAGACACTGAATTAGCTCTTTCGGAAAAGCGATCGATTACCAGAGAATATTTGAGCTTGATAACATCTCTAAAGTTCAATTAAATTTATTTCATAATCGAAGCGATTCTTCTTGGAATGTCATTTCGTCTTTATCTTTCGGATTATAATCTTTTAAGTGAGTCATTTTCCATTTGGAAACTTTCGCCTTCTTTGAATTTTCTGTGTTTGCATTTTGATTTTGTTGCGCTCGTTTTCATTGTGTTGTCGTTGTATATTTTATCAAGTTTAGAATTTAGGAAAGTTTACGCATTTTCAATGTATCCGTAAAACACGAGCACGTTTGTTTATTTTATCTTATGGTTTGGAATATGATACGGGGTGCGTCTCAAGTAGAGGGATGGAAGGAAAGAAAAGCGCTAGCGCTCAGTCGAGGCGCGGTCCTTGAGGGCTAAACGTGTTGATAATGTTGCGCTAATTACGCAGACGGGCTGGCGAGTGTTGCAATGACATGTGATGAAGGGTGATCGCTCTTCATTCGCCTATAAACGGAGAGAGTGGGGGATCACTTCACCTGTATACGGCATTTGACCTTATCCGCTGCTGCAGAGGCGTGAGTAGTAGATGCCGGAAACACAACTAGTTGTATACCTGACCAGGTGATTGCATTGTGCTTTCCAAGAAAGGTCATGACTTGGTGTTGACTGTGCTTAGGCCGGTGTAGCAACACTGTAGGAGGCAGTAGCACCAATGATTCTGAGTACGTACGCTCAGAAGGCAAGGTATGCTAATATCCACCTGGGGCTTGTCTTTATGCATGCGAAGTACGAAGATGGACATTCGAGGACACCTCCGTGAATTCGCATCCCAGCAGGGAGCTTCCGCATCTAGAGTCATCGCTGGAGTGGCGGGGCCGGGAGAGGGCCCCGGTGAGTAAATAAGTCCCATAGTCTTGAGTAGATACTCGTAAATGGTTATTTGTAATTTTGCATGACATCCTTATCGAACGAAAAGCGAAAGTCCAGATGTTAAGACGTTTACCCTCAGCTCCGGAGTGGTCGAGAAAGAGAGAAAGAAAGCAGGGAAAGAGAGATCTAACCAAAGGGTGAGTGAATGTTTATTGTAACTCGGTCCTCTGACATTGTTATTAGTCGAAAATGTTTAACACAAAAAAAAACATCCTACAATTGGTTCGCTTGAGGAGTTCTTTGCGTTTCTTCCTTCTCACGTTTGTTTTCTATTTTTGAATTTTAGCAAGTTGAAGACATTCCTTTTTTTGGTGATCTTCCAACTCTATTTTATTTTCTTGAGGCTTTGGATGTACTTCCGACAATAAGTTGCACGGAAGGGTCATGTGTGTTGCTCTAGACAATTGGTTGCGCGGAAGGGTTATGTGTATTGCTCCTGACAATTGGTTGCACGGGAGGCTTTGGATGTGCTTCCGACAATAATATGCACGGAAGGGTTATGTGTGCTGCTCCTGACAATTGGTCGCAGGGGAAGCTTGAGGATACGATTCTATTTGCGTGCCAATCATGGACGAAAGTGGTTTCGCTTTCAAGAGGCGCAGACGGTCTAAATTTTATTTGCGACGATCGTCATCGTTGCTCTGTTACGCAAATGTCAACGTGACGCTTCGCCCATATTTGTTTTATCTGGGTTGCGTTCATAAACTATACTTCCGAGAGTAACTTGGGCGTGCAATCGCATCTTTCTCACTCGCGATTTTTAACATATTTTGCGTCTCTCTCATCTGTTTCGAGAAGTCTTATATTTGCGTTATTTTTATGACAGCGTGCGAACTCTTCACAATCGGCCTAAAAGTGCGATATGAAAAATGCGTCCGTTGTCATGGTAATAAAGTAAACACAAAGCGTCTTGAAACAGATAAGCGAGACGCAAAATACATATATTAAAAATCGTGAGTGACAAAGATGCGATTACACATTCAAGTTGCTCTCGATGATATAATTTATGAACGCAACCCCGACATTGTCTGACGTTTCTCGATGTCTGTCAATTTGACATTTCTGACAACTGTCATTTTGACATTTTGTTGTCATCTGTCATCATGACGTGTTTCGTTAGTTGCTGGGCAACGTGCAAGCCTCCACAAGTGCATAACTCTGCTACGTATTTTTAATTTTATTAGCTGACCATTTATTCTTTCGCGAGTTTCTCCTCTTTCTGCTTTTTGCCTCGCGAATTTTTTCATTTTGTATCCTTTCTTCTGTTTTCCTTTTTTTTCTGACCTTCTTTCGTTCTTTTCGTGAGCTTCTTCTCTTTCTGCTTCCTGTTTCACGAACTTTTTGATTTTTCCTTTCTTCTGCTTTTCTTTCCTCTTCTCCTTCTTCTTGCAACTTATAATACTTTTCATTGTGTAGATGATTTCATAAAATTTTCCTGAATCTTCTTTATCATTTTCAAACCTCTGCCTTTCTCTCTGCGCCTCTTTTTAATATGGCAATCGAAGTGTCATTTATCTGCCTGGTTTCGAACTCGAGTATTTCTGTTTTAAAAGACATGGGGAGAGAGGGGGGAGGCGAAGTGTAGTGGAAAGAGTTGTTCATTGTATTTAGTGGTTTGCTAATATGTAATTTGCTTGATACTTAAAGCAAAGAATAGTTAACTTATACAAGAGAGGACAGTAGGACACTCAAACAAAGAAGTGCAAATCAGAAAGAGAAAAGATTCACGTCAATTGAAATGTCCTTCCGTGAATTCTCGAGTGTTTCCGGACAAAAATTGTAACAGCCACGACGGGCAGGTAATCTAATCGGTGAAAACTGTACGTCACGCCTTGTGCTACGTCAATACCACTGTGTGATTCGCTATGCCAATTTAAAAGGACAACTGCTTAAAGGTCATAGAAATTACTCGGCAATGAGTAAACGAGCCGACATGGAGCATGTTCTTTCAAGGTCATAGAAACTACTTGACAAAGAACAAACTAGCACACACGGAGTGTCTTCTCTTGAATGACTTAACCGTACGCCACACCTTGTGCTACGCCAATGCCATTGTGCGATTTGCTACGCCAATTTAAAAGGACAACTACTTAAAGTTCATAGAAACTACTCAGCAATGAACAAACGAGCCGACATGGTGTGTATTTTTTCAAAGTCATTGAAACTACTCGGCAAAGAACAAACGAGCCGACACGGAGTGCCTTCTCTTGAATGACTTAATTGTACGCCACGTCCTGTGCTACGCCAATGCCATTTTGCGACTGGCTACGCGAATTTAAAAGGATAACTGCTTAAGGGTCATAGAAACTACTCGGGAAAAGAGCAAACGAGCCGACACAACCGAGTGTGTCCTTTCAAGGACATAGAAACCACTCGGGAAAGAACAAACGAGCCGACACTTAAATGGCTTAACAACTCCTTGCTTAAAGTGAAAGCATTTGAACGCAGTTTAGGATATAAAGTGTTGAATAAATAATTAGCTGCTATTGATCCAATGGATCTTTACCATCACGTCATCAATGCATGTTAGAATAAAATGCATATGTTCTTCAACCCATCTCTGTTTAATAGAACAGGATAAGAGCAAATGAGAATGAAAACATTTGTCGATTCGGACGTATAAAATTGATGACGTAATGGTAAAGATCCATTGGATCAATAGTAGACGTCGAACATACCGTATGTTTCATTTTGAGTTCAAAAGTCTTTCTTACGCGCACCTACATCTTTTATTTTATGTGGCTTACATCCTTTATTTTATAATAGGGTTTTTTTTCCACTCAACGTGATCGAGTCGAAGCTGTCAATTTTAAGCGTTATTTTGAACCTCTTCCCATGCAAATCACAAAATTTGTATAGTTTTTTTTCCTCTATATCTGTCAGTGTTAAAATTTTAGGGTTTCAGTTGAAAGCCAGCTTTTATCCCAAAATGTAGAACAGAAATTAATATTAGAAGGAAGCTCTGATAGTTCGATAGTTTCTCGAGCGATGAAGGAACTGAAATAATCAGATTGACATTTAACTTTGAGGTTAGGTATTTTAATTAGGATACGAAACGTGCTGTTGTTCTTTCATTTTAACAGTTTTCTGATACGTGCACAATTTCTTGTGTCCAATTTGATTCGATTGCAGGAGGCAAAAGAAAAACACCCCTCCCAAAGGTCTCCGCCTTTTTTCAAGTTTCGATGAAACAATCTGTATTTTTCCGATATTACAAAAGCTCATGAAAGATTTGAAGCAACAGTCAGACTTAAATGAAATATTTGTATGTATGTGTATAATATTAGAGCAAAATGTAGCTGAAGTTTTTTTTCCTTTGCGCACCGCCCCCGTTCGATGATTTCATGTATGCCTCTTCCCGCTTATTTTGGCAATTTATACGGGCATATTATTAATGGCCATCCATTTTGTACTTTCCTTTTCGTTACCATAGCGACCGGAAAGGGAAAAAGTGGCGCAAGTTCTCGTTAATGAGGGATGTATTACACGAACACGAGAACGGAGAAGTTTAGAAATGTTATTCGCATAAAACTTTCTCGAATTTATGGCACACTTGTACCTACATTGTGAGAAACTGTAACTTACAGAAAAATAATAAAGTAGGTATATTAAAGAATTCCAAATGAAAAATGATGAATTCGTTAAAAAAACTTATTTTTACCGTAGAAGTTCAAAAAACTTTGTTTTTTTTGCAATAAAAAAAGGGTTATTATAACTAATGTAATTTTAATTTTTTTTTCATTTAACAGAAAATTAAATTGAAAACTTTTCTCTTTAAAAATTAATATACTTTAACGTCCTGTATGTCACAAGAGTTGAAGTATACTGCTCTCCAGCATCACCCTGTGTATGTTTACACTTTTTTTTTTAATAATCGGATATAAGTGAATTGTTGTTTGTGTAAAATAAAATAAACCGCCCTAGTCCATTTAATTTCTCGTTTCACGGAGTCCATTAAATACTGTGCGGCAATCTCCTCCCCAAAGGTCTTAGTTCTCACGTCCTAAACTAACGAGATAATCACTTCTATAGTGGTGAGCTTCCCCGGCGGAAATTATATTATCTTCTAAAATAATTAAACGTAATACCGTAAGCCCAGCTTTTTAATTTTGTCGTCGGTGGATTTCCTCGGATGCCCCGCGTTGTTTATTTTGCGCTTACGGGGGATGCGTTCCTCGAAAGTCAAAGGTCGGCAGTATTTTCTGCTCACGGGGCATTATTGAAAATCATACACGAGAGCCCCACATACCACGCAGTTATTATATGGAAAATTTTATGAAATATTGCCGGGAGGTCGAACGAATAAATTTCTACATTAAACGTCCAGCAAACACATCCCCCAAATTTATTTCATTTTAAAAACGCACCAGAAGAGAACGAGAGGGAGTCAAAACGTAAACGTTAGTGTTTTTGATTAGTCGAGGAAGTTAAAGAGTATTGAAATGTTTTGATAATTTGTTTTAAAAATAAAACGCGATTGTTGCATGTCTGATTTCATAAAACACATGTTCGTTTCTCGGACTTGCAGCATTGATTTGTTGACCGGAGGCGCCACCGGGACCGACGGGCTGTATGTTTCTGCCCACCCAGGAGCACAATAAATAGATCATCGCCACATGGGTTTGAATGTTTTCTAAATTTTAAGTACTCGCCCAGGATCACAAAGACCAGATTGCAGGCAATTGGAAACATGTCTCGCTGTCCGTTTCGTGTTTGAAAACTGACGACGTTCGCAGTGGTAGAGTCATAAACCAACCTATCTTGACATTTCAAATTGTTTTTCTAAACTCTTATGTATAGATTGCTTTGTCAAAACTGCAAAACGTGCGAGCCGGGTGCGCGGGGATATCACGTTACGTTGTGAGTTTAGGCTTAATTGCAGTCTGTCTTGTCTCAGTCCGAAAACAGACCTTTTAAAAAACGTCAATTTCCACACTTAAATAAGTAAAATTTATAGATGTTCGTGAGACATGAACAAAACACCCCCATGGAGTAGTAGAGTGCTCTTAATTTTTCTAACATCTGCAAAGGCAGCATGTGAACCAAAAATACCACGAACGGGATTGGCTGAGGTGATTTTGAATTTTTGCTGCAAGTCCGAGGGCCGGGCTTAATTGTTTTCGTGTTGAGTAAAAAGATGCGGAGGAAGACAGATAACATTTACGCTTAGACTAAAAACGGTCGAATTGAATCTTTTTCGTTTGATTCCGCAGTTTTCTTAGGCGCTTGTAGTCCTTATTCAAATCTGTATCCTTATATAACTCGGTTGCTTGTTAAATCATTTGTTACCGGCACGATTAAGTTCAGTGACAAAGAGCAATTAAAATAAAACACGGGCGTCGCGCGCGTCGCGGGTGATTAAACAAGGAGTGTGATTAGAGCGGAAGTGTTTCACGGATTAACGCATATTGGTAATTTGCATTTATTGTTATTTCTCCATCGCATCTTTGGTGGCATAAATAGAGCGGGAGTAATTTAAGTTGCATTAATTCGTTGTCGAAAGAGTCAGTAAGGTTCATTATTATCATTACATTTAGGGAACTTTAAATCAAACTATTCTTATTTACTTTACTGCGAGTGCTAAAACGCAGTAGTGACTTTCATGTTTAAAAGCTTTGATTGGTTCGTAACTTGTAGCCGAGTTCGATAATTTAGTTAATCAGCGACAATTTGTCAATTCCTACATCTACTTGGGACTTTCCATACAGTGTACGTTAGAAACCACCACTCTAAGGGGAATTCTCTCAAGCAAATTATAAACCAAACATTTTCTTGACCAAGGTTTTCACAACCTGTATATGTGGGAGGGTTTAAATGTTGTCTTGGCTGGGAGGTTTGTTGGTAAATGATAAGTGATTGCCTCGAGACTGAAAGGTCAAAAACACCCATAGTGTAGCACCAAAAAAAAACAGTCGAAGGGACCTTGCGCAATAATTTAGTTAGATAGGTTTAGCCGACGGAAAAACGACGGAGAGAGATTTGGAAAAAGGTGCCAAGGGCCACTCTCTCAAGGCATTCGGAAGTAACTGGGAAGTCCCCTACCCATCGACCTTAATTACTTAGGTTAATTAGAGATAGGGTACACCATCACCTCCAAAAGGAGTCCGTGAAAAACGGGTGATTGCTTTTGATTTACCTGCAGATTGATCGCTGAAGGCGGCAGGAATCACGTACTTCGCCCGAAACATCTGATTAGTTCACTAATTAACTCCATTTGTTAAGTGCACTGTCGTCCCACAGAGACACTTTGTGCGTTGGTTTATTAAATCGAACAAGTCTTTGAATACCAGCAGAGTTACAGACGCTGTACTAAGACTCGAACCTTCGAAACTCAATTAATTATTGATCTAAGTCAGGAGCAGAGCTCTCCAATAAAACATCTGTGCAACATTAGGCCACCAACGTGTGAATCGGAAGAATTTAGATCGCGCCGATACCCGAAGTCGAAAACTACTACGAAAGTCACACTGTATTTCTGAAAATCGTAAATTTTTTTGATTAATTGTATTTGATTTCAAACCATCCGGGTTTTTTACGCTCAATTTCTCTGATTCGACAGAAGAGGAGAGACGGAGTTTTTTGCCCGATCAAATTAATTATTACAATAAATAATTACTTAAATTTTAATTGTTGCGTTTTATTAACAACTTGCCTATTTCCTTGCTAAAGCTAATTGTACTATCGCACCAAACAAAGAATCTGGGAAACCACAACGTAGGGCCATTTACTTTCGATAATTGTGTCATAATCATATAATATCGAAAGTAGCTTCAGCGCAGGGCATTCCGTAGGGTCACTCACCCAGTAATAACATCTGGGGGTTGGAACTGTTAGAGTTGGAATTCCGTTGACCCATATTTATTGTTTACTTATGTAAATTATTTGTCTGGTTACTTGTAAGTATTGATTAATAGCAGTAATTACTGGGGCGCGCTACAGTATTCTTAATTGATTTGCACTTATTGACTAGACCCTGTAGATATTCTACATGGATGAAACAAAAAGTAGAGGTTACTGTGTTTTATTAAATCGACGTTTTAATTTCGGTAATAAAAGAGAGAGTACCAACCTGCAATAACTGGCACATCAAAGTCGAAGCTCGCGGGGACTTGTCCGGACGTGCTTGCGCTCGTCGAGTTCACATGCCTGGTCTTGATCAGCGGGGGATTCTTATTCTGCGAGATGGCCAGCCCCCGTCTGAGGTTCCCCCTGGTCGGGGACGGCGGTGGATACGAGACACCTCGGTGTGTGGGGCTCAGCAAGTGTCCCCCGTTTTTCGCGTTAGGCACTGAGAGTGTGTTTTGGTTGAGGTTTAGGCTGAGCGTGCCGACGTTGGGCGAGCCTAGCGTTAAATTCGGCAAGCTCTGCCCTAGACTCGTGTAGGGCTGGACTGAGAGGGTGTTGGGGGTCTTGCTGAAGAGGCGATGCTTGAAGGAGTTTTTTTGGGAAACGGTGGTTCGGTCGGGTGGGAGGGGTTGGACGCCTTCGTCGCTGGATATCGAGCCGGTTCGGTTTTCGTTTTCGATCGATACTGCTCGGGAATGGTCTTTACCTGAGCCTAATGAAGATTGATCATTCATTTCCACTGATCCACTACAAAACAGAAAACTAAATTAAACAAAAAATACCTAAATAATAAAATAGTTTTCTATGTGCCAATACTTTCTTTGGCTTAAGTTGAAATGAAAAATGCGCGCGTATCGATTTCAAGCAAATGTTTAGAATTACAGTCAGTATTTGTGAAAAAGTGACACGTTCTGAAATTCCAACGTTTTCATTAATCACGGTGATGTTCGCTCCACCTTGGTCCGAACTCATAGTGCTGCTTGGCCCGTCGATTAATCTTCGAACTGTCAACGAGATCGAAGACAGAGAGGCGCCGAACGCGGAGAGATGCCAAAACAAGGTCGATTTAATTAATTTCATCCGTGTACAACAATAATAAGAGAAAATGCTTTTTTCGAATCAAAAAAGAAGTAGGTACCTGTGACTGTGTGCCAGACTAGAAACTCGACTTGCCCTAGAAGAAGACGCCAGCGGCGATCTTGGGGCCAACTGTAAACTGTGCGAGTCCCCCTCTAAGGTATTATCAAAGGTAATGTCATAGTCTAAACTCTCCTCCATATAACTCGGCTGTTTCGCTTGAGCGTATAAGGCCTGGGCTTTCGCAATCCCTTTCTTCCAGCTCTAAACAAAACCGACTGTTACAGGGCCGTAACATAAAAAAAAACGTCGCCGCCGCACCGCCTCCACCAACCTTAAGTATCGTGGCGTCGTTATTCTGCAATATAAAAGCCGCAATCGCCATATCGAACTCGTTCTTGTAGACGAGCGCTAGGCTGGGGGTTTCCCTGTTTAATTCGGAGACCATCAGGCGATCCACGAGATAGGGTTGCCTGATTACCCGCATCGTTGCGCCGCCCTTTTTCGTGGACGGCTTACAAACCAGAAGCATATCCGTCAGGAGGAAGCAATGAACTTCCATCTGAAATAAACTCGAATTTGATTATCCCTTTTACAAAAACTGTTCCGTCAATAAATCGATTTGGACCAACCGAGGGTCGGGGGGTCTTACGTTAAGATTAAAGAAAAAAAACGAAAGGAGCGAACGTCCAGGAGGAAATTGAAAGACGTGTGCCCAATTATGTATCCCTTTTTTTTTTTTAAATTAAAATGATGACCTCGTAGTTATTTATCATGAAATTCGCTTTCTATCTCTCCAAACACTTCGTGGAGTTTACAGTGGGGTTATCACAGTCGTTTCTGTAAATTACTTTCCATAACTTCAGCGCTGAACTTGAAAGCCTATCTTCTTCGTCGCAAGAAGAGAACTTTTCAGGGGCCTTTGTTTGCGATACAATGCGGTGTCTTAAACCGCCCCGTTTAAAGTATCCCCCATCCATTATATGTATTTGATCTACCCCCGACTTGTTTGTTTTATGTGCAATTTATTTTAGCAAGCGATGTGTCGCATCGGGGCGGCCAAAATCAAATTATACAGGGACACTCACATAATTGGGAGTAGTTTGTTGTTGATAGTTGTTTTTTTGGAAAAATACTAAAAAGATTGTAAAGAATTGCATCATAAAGAGTAGATAATTGTTTTGAAAGTGTTACGATTTATATATTAATTCGTTTTTCCACATAATTAAAAAATAATCTCTGCCCACAATTATTTTATATTTGTAGATACGTATTTCGGCAGTTACGCTACCGCTACTGGCTTCACAGTCGTTATTTAAGTAGATGGACTTTGAACCTCACTAAAAATTATTAAATTAATAAAAAAGAAATTGATTCCTGCGCCTTACACATAGGCAACTTGTACACAAGTCGTTTCTACGCCTTGGACATAGGCAACTTTTGCACACCTCGACGCGGACTTAGCAAAGTGACAATAGGCAACCATACATGCAAGTTTGATACATCAAAGTAAAATCTCCATAAAGGAATTGCTTCGAACGTCCATAACTACTCTACTGCTGTATTATAATTTTGCAAGAAAATAATAAATCATTTCAATGAATTCGGGGAAAAAAATTAAATTCAAATAAAAAATATCCTGGGGCGCTAAAACATCTCTTGCATCGGGGCGCTGAGATTTTAGATCTCTCAAATCTATGGCGAATAAAAATAGGAGATTAATTAAGAGAGGCTAAGGACTTAATTCGATTTTCTCGATTCGTTTACGTAAAAGGTCCAGGGGCGCTTACCTTAGAAGCACCGCCGTCCTTCAGCTTTAAATCCCCCTCCAATAATAAATGTCTTTTTCGCTCCGAAGGGCAATTCAGCATCGGCCTGTTCAAATCCAGATGACAATGGGATTTTAGCAATTTGTCCAAATCGTCATCCTTGGATTCCTGCAAGGCGTTTAGTTTTAATGTTGCGACGTCCTACCGCGACGCCGACGTGGGGCTTACCACAATGTCGTAGCTTTCGATTCTTGCGATGATTCCTCGCAGGCGTTCGTTGTCCTGCTTCTGCTTCAGGCTGTGGTTGACGTTGTTAACGAATTCGTCGACGCTTTTAATCTGGAAGCACAAAGTGAGAGGGATGGGTGGGCGGGTGGTGGTGAGGTTTGAAGTAATCTTACCATGCGAGTTAGACTGTCACGTTCCACTTCTTCGTCCGTGTTTCTTAAGATCGCTTTTAGTAGAAGGCCGTATTTTGTTAGTCGTTGCATTGGTTGTACTAATATATCCATTAATCGCAATCTAATTAATTAAATTCATTATTTAGGCCCGATCTTTTCATCTCCCATTAACTTTATTTGGCGATCAATTCCCATAGTAACAATTGTGATCACAATTATTACTATGGGAATTAATCGTTAGATAAAGTTAATTGATGATTAGATTAATAGAAAAATTAGTTTTCAAACCGCACTTACCTGTTGCATTCTTTCTGTGTTTCACACCAGACTAAGTAGGCAGTAAATAATTCGTTGTGTGCATGATTCTCTCTGCAATAATGTTGACACCTAGCCTGTTCGGCACAATAACGAAAATAGGCACAGAATTTATCTTGTATATTAATAAAACCGCCCAGCATATTTTCTATACAGGGCGGTTGCTTGTAGGTCCTCATGTCCCTCACGAGCGGAAACAAACTGTTCCTCCAGAACAACACGTTAGTGTCGAGGATCTCCGTTATGTTCGAGAACAACTTCTCAGTGTCTATCTCTTTGAGCAGATTTGCGCTCTGCAAATTCTTCAAGCACGCAAGAAATAGCTGCAAGAAAAAATCGGGGGGTTAATTCGCAGCGAGCGAAGGACTCTTTGGACTTACGTCGGTTACGACTTTGAGTGTCTTTATGTACGCCACTTCGGTTTTAATTAGTTCCCACAAGGCAGTTTGTTGCTGCTGTTGCCTGTCGTTCAGCTCTGAAATAATTCATTACAGCTTGCGCCGGTTTCTCGTATGCAGCAGGGTTTTACCTTCGCAATTTATTATTTCCCTCCAGTCACCCTCTAATTTGTACAAGGCGTCTAAGGATTCGCACTGCCCTTGAGGGTATATTTGAGAAGTGGGGACGCCGTGCTTGGTGTAACTGTTTAAGTGGTCTATCAGTAACTCCATTCGCGTGTCCTACAAGAATTCACTTTACCCTTAGGTCGAACTTCATAATCTTTTAGTTTGGAAAATGAAAATATATCAAATGATTCCTTTGTCAATATAATAAAAACCTGAATTCAATCGAGCCACTAACTAAATTTCCCTTGCAGTTAACAACTTTGTTCAACTTGTGCGTTTACATTGGTCTGGTTCATTGGACCTCAAGTCATCTGGAAGCTTAAGAATTCCTCCGCTCTTGTTTGAAAACACTAGGCTAAAGCGTATGCAAAAGCAGCGTTCATGGGAGTAAACTTTCGGAGCTTCCGTAAAGGACAGAACAAAGCTTCGTCCCTCCCCTCGTGAGTTTATAAAATTTAATTAAATTCGAAATTAGGCTCGAAAAAGGAGATGAATTGTTTCCCCCCCCTCTCCCCGTTCCGGTTTGAGCAGCTTTTACAGACAAAGCGAATCCGTGCTAGAAAAATTGGAGCTTCTTTTACGGTGTACATGTCAGGGGTGGATAATGCTTTCAGATTTGTGGTAATTTTATGCCCGCAGGCTCTTATTGAATTTGCTGTTATTGAATCATTTGCATAATCAATTCGGAATCCGCTTCTAAAGGAACTACCTAAATAGAGTTTAGGTACAACGGATTCCTATGTATTGATTGAAAACAGCTTCACTTACTATTTGTTGTTGTTAAGGAACTGATAAATACATTATATTTGTTTTCTTTTTCTAAATTATTAATTGCAAATGATTTAAAATAAAATAAAACATTTGTGAAAAATTACATCTAATTAAACATAACATTTCAATTATTTCTTTGTTTATACAGTCATTAAAACAAACGTTAAAGTTATTAGTTCCGAGGAGATTATTATTTAAATAATATAAAAAATGTACCTTATTATTGCCAAATAACCCCGACCATCGTTGTTTCGTCCCCTTTTTACTTCCATCCAAGTCCTGAAACGACAATCGCGCGTCTTGTGCCCAATTAGGAGAAGGCGCGGCACCCTCATCGGTACTCGAACTAAAATAATTATTGGTAGTCCTCGGGCGATAGTTCTAAAAATCTCCGAATTAATTACACAGGTCGGGCAGAAAAAAACAAACCGATTTACTCCCGAAAGCTTCCTCGAGTAAGTGCCTTGAATTGATCCCGGTTTTTTATTGCTTAAGTCCTGGGCTGTCAATGCGACGTTTGTTAGTTCAATAAAGGTCTTGTTATTACAGTCACCCACCTGTAATCCTGATATGGCGCCCCACGAGGCTCGCCGTGTCCTGCGACAAGCTCAACCACGTGTGTGTGCCGCTTTCCTTATCTTGCAGCCAAGCGTCACAGGAAGACAGGTCTATGGATCGAAGTTCGCACAATTTGGCAAGGGAGTCACTATTAAATTACAGAAACAGCGATTAATCTTGGCTCTGAGAGAGAGATGTGGTGATGAAAATTTAGTTTGCTGCCTCCGTTCGCTTTATACGTAGTTAATCCCACTTTAGTGAAAATTCATAGAACTTCTCTCTAAGACAAATATAAAATTAATAGGAAGAGCGCTCTCTCGCTGACTCGAGTGTCCTGGTTCGGTCAGAGTGTATTTTACTTCGTTGACCTACTCAACAAAAAACTTTAATTTCATTTAAGTCATGAGAGAGGGAAAAACTCATTCGGCTCGATTTTATTTTGCCTTTATTTCTTATTTTCTTTGTTAAGTACAGATATTTAAATTAAAAATAATATCTTTTTGCTTCAGTTTCTTCGATGTTGGTCCGTCGTTAATTTTCTAACCAGTGATCAATATAAAAACGAATTAGAATAGGCATTGGAATTTAAATGCATGTCTTGCACAATGTCATCCTAATACTTACGATTGTTAATCAATTGTGACATAAATAACACGCCGGGAACTTTGTTTAGGTAATGTTAGTCACGCAGTTGTTCGTATAGTTCAGAAGTGTCTTGATGCAGGCAGTGGTCATTTTACACATTTGCTTTATTACATATTTTTTAATTAAACGTTTTTCTTGCCTTGCATGTTTTATTTCAAATTTAAGTTCGAATAGGAACGTCAAATCAAAAGTGACCGAAGGAACATCCGATGAACAAAATGCACACATGCATGTTTGGTTGCATCGCCTATTCTAATTCGTTTTTCATCTAATCACCTCTTATTATTTAATTAATGAATATACAGGGGTCGATTGATAAGTAAAGTCTCAAATCAATATTTCAATTACATATTGTCACGATAGAATCATTATAATCATAATCTCGTATAGTTTTTAATCGGATAAGTTAATAGGACAGTTTACAATTAAAGTGTAATTGCATTCTCATTTCAAAACCACAAATTCAGTGTTAACTCCAACTCATTGGGTCACCAGCACGTAATATTGGTATAAATAATCCGGGCTGGATGTTGGAAATCAATTGGTACTCCAATTCACTAGTTGAATATAAAGACAATGTTAGTTATGACGATGAAGGTAAGATTACAGTAAGATTACAAGATTACGATCAAAATGACAGTGAACGTAATAATAAGATGATGAAGATGACAATTTGACGACGATGAAGATAATAGTGAAGTTGTTGAAGATTAATGATATTGACAATGATCTTGAAGATGACAATAGAGGCGACTGTCGATGTAACGACGAAGACAGCAATGACAAGTAGTTGAAGATTAAACTTACGATGTTCATGATGACAGTAACGATAAAGATAAAGTTGACGTTGAAGATGACGATGAAGGTTACGTTGATAAAAAATGACCGTGGTAATGATGATGAAGATGACAAGTAGATCAGGACAAAAGTGACGATGAAGTTTATGATGAAGGTAACCATGAAGTTAAATATAATATGGAAGATGTCGATGAAGATTACATTGTCAATAAAAACGACTGTGGAAATAACGATGAAGATCACAATAAAGACGACCAACTATGAATGAAGTTGAAAACATTAATGATATTGACAATGATGTTGAAGATAACAATAGAGGCGACTGTCGATGTAACGACGAAGACAGCAATGACAAGTAGTTGAAGATTAAAGTTACGATGTTCATGATGACAGTAACGATGAAGATAAAGTTCACATTGAAGGTAACGTTGACGAAAAATGACCGTGGAAATGATGATGAAGATGACAAGTAGATCGGGATAAAAGTGACGAAGTTTATGATGAAGGTAATCATGAAGTTAAATATAATATGGAAGATGTCGATGAAGGTTACATTGTCAATAAAAACGACTGTGGAAAAAACGATGAAGATCACAATAAAGATGACCAACTATGAATGAAGTTGAAAACATTAATGATATTGACAATGATGTTGAAGATGACAATAGAGGTGACTGTCGATATAACGACGAAGACAGCAATGAGAAGTAGATGAAGATTAAAGTTACGATGTTCACGATGACAGAACGATGAAGATAAAGTTGACGTTGAAGATGACGATGAAGGTTACATTGTCAATAAAAACGACCGTGGAAATAACGATGAAAATCACAATAAAAACGGCCAACTATGAATGAAGTTGAAAACATTAATGATATTGACAGATGATGAAGATGAAAGTTACGATGAAGTTCATGATGACGGTGATAGTGAAGATAAAATTGATGTTGAAGATGATGATGAAGGTTACGTTGCCTAAAAATGACCTTGAAGATGATAAGTTGATCAGGACAAAAGAAACAATGAAGTTTATGATGAAGGTAACCAAGAAAAGAGTTTTAGCAAGTCGTTCCGTTAAACTTTACGTACGTTAAACGTTGAAACTCGGTATCTGATTGGCTAAATTCACAAGGTTGCTAAGCAAAGTAGCCTTTAACGTACGATAACATCTTGCTAAAACTCTCTAAATTTAGAAAACTAAAGAGAGGTATATTTTGAATCAAATTGTTTTATCTATGCCCCTAAACGTGAACCGCTTTGAAGTTTCATTTGATACTGTGTGAAGTTTAATTTGAATAATTCAACAAATCATAATAAATAAACGAAAATAAATCTGAATGCTAGAGAGAGTAATGGATCACGTTCACCACCACAGCCATAAATAACGTTATAAATTATAAAAACGTAATTCACTAAAAGCGAACGAATTTAAACATCGATGCCACCACATACAAGTTTCTGTATTCAACCAGTAAAAGTTTCGTCCAATTTATTATCTGGGCGCGCCCTCGTTGGAAATTCAGGTGCAATGTTTTACATTAAAGTGATAGTCCTGGGTGGTAGTTTCCGGCATTAAAATTTAACAGCGTGCGCGTAATCATGAAATTACCACGTTTTTCAAAGCGTCCGAAGCGAAAACAATTTGTTAAAACTCGAAAACACAAAGGGTAATACCGTTTTAATTAATCAATTAATTTACTGATTGAAATGGCGAAGCATTTTTATTTGTCTCTCTTTTAATTGTATGTAGCAGGGAAAGAGAGAAGGAAGAAAGCACAGAAGCATACAGCGATAAATTTTCTTTCTTTTTTTGTTAATTTGATTTATTTTCCATAATGTCTTACTTTTCTTTTCATAATTCTAAATTTTAAGGTTGACAATTCCTCACGTTGTTGTTCTTGATGCTTAATCGCTTTCTATCTTCTGAAGCAAGGCCCTACAAACTGGTATTGTACTTTCTCCATCCACTCGTTGCTCTTAATGTACAGTAGCGGATAATAAAATCCGAGCAAGAATTTGACATGTCGTACGTTTTTCTACAAATTTGGTAAATCAGGCTTTCTTGAGGTTATATTTCTGTCAAAATAAATAAATAAAGTTTGAATTAAACGTCAGAATTACTAGTGACACACATTAAACGTCAAAAATATTAAAGTGAGGTTTACATTGTGCAAATGATGTGCCCGGATTTTATTGTCCGCTACTGTACTTTGTCGTCTTATTGGGGAACATCGTTTTCTCATCTTCTTTCACATTATTCCTAGTTTAATTAGTTATTGAAAATTTTGCCTCAATATTATAACAACAGTCTTTCTAGCTTTCGCTTAATTTTCATATTTCTTCAACTCTACATTCGTTTCGTAAAAACCTTTTTGCTCATCGTTCAGTTTCTTGAGTTATAAAAAAAAATTCGAAATGTATATACATAGATCAAAATCAGATCTCGTTGAAAAAAGAAGAGAGAAGGAAGAAACAACAGGGAGTTTAAATGGAAGAAGAAGAAAGACCAAAAAAAGATAAACCGAGAAATATGGCATTTAGAGATGAAAAGATAGGATAGAATGAGTATAAAAAATTAAATACAATCGTACGTGAGAAAAAAATATAAGACAAGAAAATTGGAGAAATCAATAAGGAAGAAGATCCAAGAAAATCTGGAAATAAGAAGAGGAAAACCTCGAACGACAGAAAAGTGCATTTCTACGTTCGATTCGCAACTGTCTTTTAGTTATTTATTCTGATTCTTGAGTAAGAAATTTTTTTTAATTGAAATAACGATTCCATGACGATTAAAATTGGGTCCTGTTGAAAAGAGGAACTACTAAAAAAGTGAGAAAATACAAAGAACTTGTGAATATGAGAAGAAAAAGTAACAGATACTAAATGGAAAAAGAAGAAGGAAAGACCAACCTTTAGGGATGAATAAAATAGTATAAAAAATGAAAGCAAATCGTAGCTGGAACAAGAAAATTGAAGAAAGGAATAAGGATATCTGGAAAGAGGAAAACCACAAACGATAAAACAATGCACTGAGAAGTAACATAACCAGAGGAAAAGAGGGTATCAATTCCAGAAAAGGACGGACACAAGAAGAAACAGCTGGATAAAGCACAGAGAGAAGATGAAATATCTAAGCAAAGAAAAATGGAAAACAAGACTCATCAAACCGAGATAGAAGGCTCCAAATATTGCCAAAAGATGGAAGTCAATTACAATTTTAAAAAATACCAAGAGCACCAATCTATCATAGGAGAAAAAAAAGAAAACCTAAAAGGTACAACACAGAGCATGCGAATATGAGAAGAAAAACTAACGTAAACTTAACGGAAGAAGAAAAAGGACTGACAAACTGAGAAATATGATGCATAGTGATGAATAAGATGGGTAGAATGGATTTCAAATGAGAGAAAGTTGTATTATGAGATGACAAATGAAGAAAGGAATAAGGAAGACCCAAGAAAAGAGGTAAAACCGCAAAATAACAAAAGCAGGGAAAAAGAGCGAAAAGGGACAGACGCGAGAAAAACTGGATAAACCACAAGGAAAATATGAAACGTCCCATTTAAGCACAAAGAAAAACAATAGCAACTGAAGCAACCAAACCGAGAGAGAAGGCGTAAAATAATGCTAAAAAAGAGGAAGAATATACAATATACAATTAAAATGACGGTCCCAAAAGTAGCAGAAATGGAAAAAGAAGAGAACACAATCAAGCGAAGACCAAATGGGGTAAATTAAGAAATGTGCCTCTTAGGGAAGAATGAGATAAATGGGGCACGTAAAACTAATGAAAGACCATTGCATGGGGCAAATATGAAGAAAAGGAAAGAGAAGGGATATTAGAGAAATCTACTGACAATAGCAACTAGAACGGAAATAGAACAGAAAAAAATGGGAAGAAAGAAAGGCAGACTAACCACACACTACCTTACATCAATGTATGATTAAATTGAGCAAGCTTCCATCCTTTGTTATTATTTGGTCTTTTCTTACTTATTCTACTTTTATTTTCCATCAAATTTTGAGTGATTACACCTCGTTAGATCCGTTGGCAACACTTGGTAGGGGTATTATAAGTATGGGCTAGATTTTTACCAAGGGTTCCATGTGAAAGATAGATTTTTTTGTCTTGGATTGTCTTCGACGATTTCGGACTAGATGTCCAAGGAAGGAGAAAAATAACAAGAGTAGGTCGTTCCCAGTCGCAACCGGCACCCAAACTGCCTCTCCAACAAACTTCAAGCTTGGGGCTTGAATTGAGTGTTAAATTATGTTCTGTCTTTTTTATTATTATTATTTTTCTCTGCTCCATGCTTTTTTTATGCAAGGCCCTTCTATTATTAAATGCGTAAACTCTCTGCCAAATGTACCGAAGCACTAAAATAATGCCGTGGTCTTAAGAAATACGGTTCAGTTTCGCATTGCGGTTGATTACTTTTGGCAAGTAGTATACAAAATTTTTAGTTTTATTTCCTTGTTATATATTTCCATTACTAAAGTGACTTCAATGTATTTGTATTCTTTCCGATCTAAAAATTTTTTAAAGCAAAATATCTTGATTCATTTCCTTATGTCTCTTACTTTTAGACATTTCTGTTCATTGTCTTTCCATATAATGTACTTATCACTGGTTGTATTTTTTCTTCTTCGTGAAGAGCCCGAAATAATTTTCTCTTCCGTTTTCGCGGGTCATTACATTTAGCCATCTTCCAGATGTTTTCCTGCGAAAATGACACGCTGTGGTATAGTCTACAATTTCGTTACGTATAAAAGTCCGTTGGAATCTAAAATGGTCCAAGATGGTCGTCGATGGTTCGACAGTATGACACCGTGGATCATTTTTGGTTCGTTCGTATCGATTTTCACACGAATTTTGCTTGTGGCCAGTTCGGCAGTCGAGTTGGTCCATTTTGTGGTTGGCCCCTTAAGTGTATGTGTTTATGAAGGAAAAACGAACGGAGTTTTGTCCGTGATTTGAAAGGAAGCATTCCACGTGTTATACAAGCGCTCTGCTTTTGCTTATCAAAGCCTGATTTAGACACTTCAATCACGTATTTATACAAACGAGTTCTGTGCACATTGTTTTTCATTCTTTCAATTAGGGCTACCTGGTTGGCTTATCTTAAAGCCATCGTGGTGACATCGTTGATATCCACCTCCGGTCGATTGAACTGGGGTCCGATAATTTTGTTGCATGAAGAAGGAGTCTACTTTCGGGGACGTGGGATGACGTCTTGATGCTACCCTCCCAGACGTTGATATTCGACTTTAGTACAGCTGGTGGGAAGATACTTTGGAAGACTTAAAATCGGATTCTTTTGATTTATTCACAATAATATTAATGCGTTGAATCGAAACAAGCAACTTTTTGACGTGGAGTTGGATTTATTTAGATGTGGTATTTATTTTCTTTGTGAGCGAAAAGCGGATCCGTACTTCGTGTTTTAACTTCACTTAACTTGTTTATGTTTATCGTTCATTTAATTTAGTCCTGCGGTGGAATTGTTTTCTTACAAGCTTATTCGTTGCACAAATAAAGACAAGTGTGTAATAACTGGTGACTATTTATTTATTTTTTATTTACTGCCCCCTTTTACTTTGGGGTTACGTATGATCTCGACCTGTCCCATTGAGTTAACCGGCAATTGGGATGACCTTAGTTTGCTCTCCCATAATTTGCAGCCTTCAGGTGAGTAGGAGCTGCTGACTTTCTTTATCCTCAATTTTCGCTATATTTTCTATTGTTTCTGAAGGTTCAGTTTCCAAAGTTTTCCCAATTATACCCAGTTTCATAATCGAATTTAAATGTAAAGTCACTTTCAGATTCAAAACAAATATGAAAACACATTTGTTTACACATCTGAATTTGACTTTAATTTTAAAGTCTCCTTTAAATTCCATTATGAAACTGGGGGTTAGTGTCTTCACATCTTATCTCGTAGACGAAGCACCAAATGAAGTTTCTGAATGTCGTAATCTGAAAGTGCAAAGATGCAAAGGTCTGGTGGAATTTCCTCATTGGCTTGGAGTTTTGCTTTGAGGTTAAACTTTTAAGGCGATGATTTTCCCAGTCACTGTCTTCACAGGTTTTGCTTGAAGATGAAGCTCCAAGTGAAGTGTTGTTTTCCCCAAAGATAAGACATTGCTGGTCTGGTGGAATTCCTTTCTTGGCTTGAATTTTGGCCTCGAAGAGCGATAGTTCTGCCAGTCAAAGACTTAACGAAAATTTGCATTTTGTCTCTTAACCTCAACACCAAATGCAAGGTGAATGTTATAAACTGCATCCATCCCCTAATTGTTTCCTGAGAAGATGAGGTATCCGAGGCAATTACAATTAAAAAATATGAAAACCATCAGATCATCAATGGAGAAAAGAAAACAAAGCCTAAACAATACAGCGTAGAGCATGCGAATATGAGAAGAAAAATTAACAGAGACTTAAGAAGGAAAGATTAAAAAAAGGTAAACTGAGGAATATGATGCATAAGGATGGATGAACGGATAAAAAAATTAGAGAAAGTTGTAGTACGAGACAACAAAAATAGAGAAAGATCTAAGAAAAGAGGAAAACCGCGAAATGCATTAGGGAACAACGAGGCAGAGAAAGGAGCGATAAGGGACAGACGCAAGAAAAAAAATGGATAAAGCACTTTCCAACTAAGCACAAAAGAAAAACAATAGCAATTTGAGCAATCAAACCGAGAGAGAAGGCGCAAATGAACGGAAGACTATTCAATATACAATTAAAACGACGTGACGGTATTAGGAAAAGGTCCCAAAAGCAAGCAGTACAATTGGAGAAAAGAAGAAGAGGGCACAAGGAACCGAGGACCAAATGAGGTAAATTAAGAAATGTGCTGCGTAGGGAGGAATGAGGTAATTGGGGCACGTGCAACTAATGAAAGAGCATTGCATGAGGCAAAGAGGAAGAAAAGGAAGGGGAAGGAAATCACAGAGACCTACCAGAAAACACCCCAAAAATAGTACAGAAACGGAAAGCACCAAATGAAGTGTTGATTCTTTCTGAATGTTGTTGTCTTCGAATTGTTTTCCCTAATTGTTCTCCAATTGCTGGTCTGGAGGAAATCCCTTCTTAGTCTGGAAGAGTGATGGTCTTACCAGTCACAGACTTATCGAAAATTTTCATTTTTCCTTTTAACCTCAACACGAAATGCAAGGCGGATGTTACAACCTGAAAGGGTGTGCCCATCCTCCAATTGTTTTCCTGCGATGATGCGGTGTTGTTGGTCGAGTGGAATTCCTTCCTTGTCTTGGATTTTGGCGTTGACGTTCTCAATGGTGTCTGAAGAGTCAACTTCAAGTGTATGCTCTTCCCCATCAAAGTTTTAACGAAGATCTGCATTCCTCCTCTTCTCGACCTATTTTATGACCTTCACCTTCATTCTTTCTATTTTTCTAAATTTTATTTATTATTATTTTGTCAGAATGTTTTTTAAATCTTCTTTCCAGTTCTTCACATCTGTTACTCTCATATTTTCTAACAGCTCATCCAAGAGAAGACATAGACATAAATAATCATAAAAAGGAACTTACTTGCACCAAGAGCTTTTGGTCTATTTTATGGGGTAGATCACTCTCTTTTTTGTTTCCACCTTCATTCTTCTTACTTTTCCAAGTTTTTCTACAAAGTCTGGTGTGTATTCACCTTACTAACAACCACCTCTTTTTGGCTTCTCCTTTAATCTTCCTCCTATTGGTTTGGATTGCTTCACAATTTCGTGTGTGATTTTATATCTTTTGCTTCTTCTTTCCAGTTTTTCATTTCTATCACTCTAAGGTCTTTGGCTTCTCTCTTCATCTACCTCCTATTGGTTTGTATTGGATCGGATTATAACTACTATAATTCCGAATGTGACCTGACCTTACTGACTATCTTTCTATTTTCCTGTCTTTTGCTTCTTCCTTTCAGTTGTTCATTTCTATCGCTCTCAGATTTCCTAATATTTAAACCAACCATATCTGTTTGGTTTCTTTCTTGGGATCTTTCAGGTTATGCCCATCCTCCAATTGTTTTCCTGCGAAGATGCGGTGTTGTTGGTCTGGTGGAATTTCTTCCTTGCCTTGGATTTTAGCCTTGACGTTCTCAATAGCAGAGTTGCCAAGAGGTTGTAAAAATTTTCACCAGACTTCCCTGCCACTGCATTTGGAATAGCGGCAATTGACGGTCCACGCAACGCGCAGAGTCAACGCAGCTTAGATTGGAGGGAGAATTGGTGAAAATTTTTACAATCTCCTGGCAACTCTGCTCAATAGCGTCTGAAGGCTCAACTTCAAGTGCATGGTCTTCCCCATGAAAGTTTTAACGAAGATCTGCATTCCTCCTCTGAACCTCAACACCAGGAGCAAAGTTGATTTCATCTGGATGTTGTAGTCTGAAAGTATACCGTCCATCCTTCAGTTGCTTTTCTGCGAAGATAAGACTTTGCTGGTCTCTTTTTTGTTTTGGATCTTGACCTTGATATTTTCGAGGGTGTCGAAGAGCTCTTTTAATCTTTTATTGTTTTAAACAATTTGACATTGAACTTTAGTTTTGTACTTACAAAATAGTTCAAATAAAGAAAGAACGAGAATTCTTAGGGTCTTCAACCCTTATAGATTAAATAGCACCGGGATATTCCGTCAGGATGAATGATCCGCTCCTTTTTCTCAACGAATTGCAAATTACCACCGAAAAGATAAATTCGGGGGAGCTCTTATCAGACCGAGTCGCTTCGGCTTTTACGGTTGACGTGCAGAATAAATGATACGTGAGAGGTAATATACTACTAGCTGTGTTGTTAGTAGGTACTTCACATGTGAAAAGTGGGGTTAACTTAATGTCGTTGCATGGCCAGTTAATTAGGCGCGTCAGTGTACAACTACATACTCGATGAAAGGCCTAGAATAATTTATTAAAAAAAAAAAGTAAAGTAAGATAAAAGAAGAATGTGTGTGTATACAGGCTGTTACAAATTCGAGGCTCACCATTGGGATCTCGGAAACGGTCAGAGATACGAAGTCGGTTAAATTGGGGCAAAGTTGCGTATTTTGGTGCTGAATAATAATCCGTTCTGAAAAATTTTCTACGTTTTGTAGTTTTTGAAATATTTCAAAAAAATCAGAAAACGTAATTTTCTTTTTTATTTTTTCCTGAAGTTATTATTGCAGGGATCATAACAAAATTAATACATTCTACAGGCACTTTTTTAAGCTCTTTATGGTGGTATCATTAGATTTTACTTAAAACGTTTCGTCTCTTTCTGACCATCATCAACTTCATTTTTTCTTATGGGCGCTACATTGGATTTTAATACCATTGAATAGAACTATTTTTTCTGATACTTTTCCATGTATCACACATCCCCATTTAATAATCTGAAACAGCTGGAAATGCAAGAAATTGTTGAAAATAACACTGCAAAGAGAAACATGGTATGCAGTGAAAACAAAAACCAAAAAAGTTTGATATACCTTCGGAGTTTTATTTCGTGTATCACAAGAGCTGATTTTAGTAAAATTTTTAGATCTAAAAATGAATGTTTTTGAATCCAAGAATGACGTAAATTTAAAAATTTATTGTGGTCTTAACAACAACAATTCAGTAATAACGAGCGAAATTTCCTTCCAACAATATCCAGAAAGACAACTACAAAACAATAGTTGATTAGATTTGTAATTAAATTATACATTATTATTATTAAAACAAGAAAATATCAAATTAAATTATGTATGTCTTTAGAAAACTCGTATCTTAAAAGATATTACTGCTCGAGGAAACATACTTTCTTGTAGTCTCATAATTTTATACATTTTATAAGTAACTATTTTTATGTAATCTACTTGGCCATGAAAACAATGACAAATGACAACGATTTTGAAACGTCAAGTATAAACTACCTCTACTAATAATTCTTCATTCTCATCATCATTAAGGCGATCTCGATACGTCCTTCGAGCTTTACGAAAATATCCATAAAGTGCAATGTTTCTATCTAACTTAATAACATTGTTCTGTGTGGATGGCATCTTTCTGGGTATTATTGGAAGTAAATTTTTCTTACTATTACTAAATTGTTGTTAGCACAATACATTTTTAAATTTATAAGAATGAGAGATTTTTTAAAGATATAATTTCTTGTGATACTTTCTTGCTTTAATCATAAAAATGTATAATTTAATTACGAAACTAATTAAATACTGCGTCATCGTCATTGTTGGAAGTAAATTTCTCTTGCTATTACTAAATTGTTGTTGTTAGCACAATACGTTTTAAAAATGTACGTCTTTCTTGGATTCACATCATTCATTTTTATATCTAAAAATTTTTCAAAAATCTGCTTTCGTGATAGACGAAATAAAATTACGAAAGTATATCAAACTTTTTTGGTTTTTGTTTTCACTGCGTACCATGTTTTTCTTTGCAGTGTTATTTTTCAACAATTTCTTGCATTTCCAGCTGTTTCAAATTAATAAATAGGGATGTGTGATATATGGAAAAGCATAAAAAAATAGATCTATTCATTGGTATTAAAACCAAATGTAGCGCCCATAAGAAAAAATGAAGTTGATGATGGTCAGGACGAGACGAAACGTTTTCAGTAAAATCTAATGATATCATCGTAAAGAGCTTAAAAAAGTGCCTGTAGAATGTATTAATTTTGTTATGGTCCCTGCAACAATAACTTCAGGAAAAAATAAAAAAGAAAATTACGTTTTCTTGTTTTTTTGAAATATTTCAAAAACTACAAAACGTAGAAGGTTTTTCAGAACGGATTATTGTTCAGCACCAAAATACGCAACTTTGCCCCAATTTAACCGACTTCGTATCTCTTACCGTTTCCGAGATCCTAATGGTGAGCCTCGAATTTGTAACAGCCTGTAGATTTAAACTAAATTCCAAACAATTTCAATTATCTCAAGTAAAAAGAATGCCAATCAATTTGATGTTATGACATCGTTTATCAATGCTGATAATATAATTATAGATTATAGTTACGAGAGAATGTGATTTAATCGCGTTTATTTATAGAAGCGTAACGCTTTAAAAACATGTAAATGCAGGCGGAGAGGTTTTCTCTATACATTCAGGTCAAGGACTGAACGAAGCTAGAGTAAAATCAAAGTAGATAGATAATGAAGCCTTAATGTCGATGATGCACAGGATAACGCAAATATCATCTCCTTGGTAACGGCACAATCGCGATCCTCGTTGCAGGACGCTCCAGGGCATGTCCTTCCTTATTAATTTGCGCTGCTTTATTTCTTCTAACTCGTTAACTTTTCGATGCGACAAATTACCATAAGCAAAACGAAACGTGGATTTTATCATAAATCCTTCGTGCATTAAGGGGTCGTTTAACGATTTGCTAAATCGCGAACTTGACGAATGTACAACATTTATTGCCCGGGTCGGGTCGTTTAAGATGCAAATTAAATATGGAAAAAGCTGTGCACGGAACGGGATTTGCATACGTTAAATGCTAATTAATATTCTCCAGGTTTCGTTTAACGGGTGAGTGTAAATTAATGCAAATTAGGTGAGAGCGGTGGTTGAAAGGTCGAATTTTTCAAAATTAGCGCGCCCCTCCTACAGAATGTGTTTATGTTTTATAAAGTAAACATTTTTATTAGTTTACTTGTGTTATTTTAGTTTAATTCATTTTTATTTGTGTTTATTCTAAAAGATGTATTTTGTTTTCTCTGTAAACTGAAAGACTAATGTGAATAACGTAAATGCAAGGCGAGGCAGATTTAAATTTGGCGCCTTTTCAAGATGTCTTTTGTTCAAACCTCTCTTGCGAAGTAAGCGTTCAGTGGTATCAATTTCTCATTTATTTATCTGCATATTTCACTTCCCCCAAATCAAATCCTCACCTAGCAGCGATCAGTGAAGAATCCTCAATTAATTTCTTCACAAAGGAAGCTCCTTAGCTTTCCTTGGCAAATACTCGGTACGTTCCTTCACCGTTCCTTGATTTGGGGCATTCTTCCTATGGGGCTTTCTGTTTTCTACATTCCATGTAAGGATCATTGGATCTTGTAATGTGATTAGGTTACAGAAGGAACTGAAGATGTATAATCTTTTTCTTCTAATTTACTTCATTTCTTCAGTCACTTTTTCCTTTTGTAAGACACCAATAAGGAGGTACATATCAATAAGAAAAAATCAGAACCGTATAGTATGAAAAATACATAGAGTCCTTCAAGGATCTATTCTGGGAATTCAATTCTTTTTAATATAAATAAATGACTTGGCATGCCAACTTAATAACACGTGCACTATTTAGATGTGCCCAACTTGAAGGCTAAATCTTCGTATCAAAACTAGTCAAGTTTTGCAAATTGTGCCTTTAACTTTTTCTCAGTGCTGACACATAAAGAAATTGTTAAAATTCATCTTCTATTTTATTGCATTACAGAAGGTAGAAGCGGAATACGTGAGAAGAAAATAATGAGAAGTATGCTAGGGCCATCCAAAATAAGTATGTAGTACAAAAATGAGTTTAGACAAAAAATGAATAGCGAAATAGTGAGAGAAATGAAATAAGAGTAAAGGATGTGAGTAATCAAAATATAAAAGCAGGAAGAATAGAACGGTTAAGCCATACTTTAAGCAACAAGGAAAATTCTTAACGATTCTTAAGTAGGAGAAGGAATGAAGCCAAAAGAGAAAACCTGAGAGTAATAGCCATGAAAAATTGAGAGTTAGTAAAGTGAGATCACACCAGTGATGTGTCGTTTATGAACGAATTATTTCGACGACCTTTGATCGATTCAATCACTCTCTGTGATCCTAACGTTCATATTATCCTAGTTTAGAATGTATGTGTATGATGGGCGCCAGATGAACTGATTGAAATTGGACTGAATATATTGCGTCGATTCGCGACTGGAAAGGCGAATAGAAATTGAAAGGAAGAAACAAAAAAATGGAAAGAGGTAGTTAGTGATTATAGTATAATCCAACCCAATCCAAACCAGTAAGAGGTAATTCAAGAGGGAAGAGAAAATCGAGATGGTATAAGATCTGGGAGTGATGGAAATGAAAAATTGGAAGGAAGAAGCAAATAGGGAAAAAATGGAAAAATATATGATCACACCTGAAATACAATTGAAGGCATTATTCCAAAAACCAGATAAGTCCAAAATATCTGGTTTACAAGTTGTCGCTATTTTATATACGTTAAGACAATGGCTGTCTAGTGGTATAATTTATTTCGCTAGCAGACATGTCCGACGATTTTGCACGGAGAAATATGTGCGATTCTATAAAAACAAGACAAATCCCACTTGTTTCCTGCAAAAGCCAGACAATTATCATTTTTGGACTTGTCTGGCTTTTGGAATAATGCCTTCAATTTCAGTCCAACCTAACCCAAATAGGAGGTAGATCAAGAGAGAAACCAAACAGATATGGTTGGTTTAAATATTAGGAGATCTGAGAGTGATAGAAATGAACAATTGAAAGGAAGAAGCAAAAGATAGGAAAAATGGAAAGAGATGGTTAGCAAGGTCAGGTCACATTCGGAATTATAGGCAGTAGGTATAATCCGATCCAATACAAACCAATAGGAGATAGATCAAGAGAGAAGCCAGAGGCGTAAGAGTGATAGAAATGAAAAATTGGAAAGAAGAAGCAAAACACGAGATTGTAAAGCAATCCAAACCAATAGGAGGTAGATCAAGGGAGAAGCCAGAAAGAGGTGGTTGTTAGTAAGGTGAGTCCACACCCGAATTTGTAGCAAAACTTGGAAAGGTAAGAAGAATGCAGGTGGAAACAGAAAAGAGAGTGATCTACCCCATAAAAGAGACCAAAAGCTCTTGGTGCTAGTAAATCCTTTTGGGTATGCGAAACTACGTCTTCTCTTATTATATATTTTCGTAAATGTTTTCCTTTTTATGATTACATATTTATGTCTAGATCTGAGAGTGATAGAAAGGAAGAATTGGAAAGAAGATTAAAAAACACTCGGACTTAGAATAACAGTAAATAAAATTTAGAAAAATAGAAAGAATGAAGGTGAAAAAAAAAGAAAGGGAGTGATCTACCCCATAAAATGGATCGAGAAGGCTTTAGAGTAGCTAAGTCACTTCGGGAATGCGATTTATGTTTGTGTCTTCTATTGGATGAGATATCAGAAGATTTGGAAGTGAAGAACTTTGAAGAAGCTAAAAAGCTACTTCCTCATCAAACTGTAATCAAACAGCATCGATGACTTAGAAATTGCGTCTTCCGGATATTCTCGATTTTCCCCGTAAAGTGAATTGGGGGAGGGGTTAAATTTCGTCGCTACATTTCGTCATTTCGGCATAGTTTCTTCCATTTTGTAATTTATGTTTACTTTAAGATGGCTGTCTTGTTTTTCTAAAATGAGTTTTAAATGGCCGATTTAAATTTGATTCTAGTCTTCTTGTCATCAAAGAGTAAACAACATCGATGGTGTTAAAGAAGAAAACTGAAGTTGCTTCTTCTTCTTCTTCTTCTTCTTCTGTTTTAAGACTCTTCTTTTCCTGTGTTTTTGGAAACTCTATTCTATTAAAATAAACATAAAATGGATCGAAATTCCCACGACTTGTGATTTGGCGAGTTCATCGGCTTGTCAAACCAACTTGACGAGCACGACCCGGCAAGCCATGGCCGTTCCCATGGCGTGTGATTTGGGGAGACTACAAAGCTGATGTTGGCGATGCTTTAACTCCTGTCATTTTATTGACAACAGACGGGAATATCAAGCCAAGCCAAAATTTCCATACCCACTGCACGCAGCTCGGCAAGTCACGAGCTGGATTTGCCAAATCACGCGCCGTGGGAAAGAGCCTTTAGAATAGCTGAATCCCTTTGGGGATGCAAAGCTACGTTTTCTTTTATTTTATATTTTTTTCTATTTTTTTTCCATTTTATGACATGTCCACACCCTCCTTTACGACGGCTGTATTTTTTTTAATGTAATTTGAAATGGCTGATTTAAATTTGATTCTAGTTTCTTCACCAAACCATATCGACGATATTTACACATTAAAGAAGAAAATTAATGTTGCTTCATGATCTGTCTTTAGATTATTCCTTTCCTGATTTTGGGAACTTTTCACTTACCTCATAAAGTGGGTCGAGAAGCTTTTAGGTAATTACCTAAGTCCACTCGAGGACATCAAAGAAGAAAAGTAAAGTCGCTTCATGTTCTGTTTTTAGATTTTTCCTTTCTTGACTTTTGGGAAGTTTCCGTTTACCCTATAAAGTAGGTCGAGAAGCTTTTAGGTACCTAAGTCCATTTAAGGACATCAAAGAAGAAAAGTAAAGTTGCTTCTTGTTCCGCCTTTAGATTTTTCCTTTCTTGACTTTTGGAACTTTCCATTTACCCCATAAAATAGGTCGAGAAGCTTTTAGGTACCTAAGTCCATTCAAGGACATCAAAGAAGAAAAGTAAAGTTGCTTCTTGTTTCGCCTTTAGATTTTTCCTTCCTTGACTTTTGGAACTTTCCATTTACCCCATAAAATAGGTCGAGAAGCTTTTAGGTACCTAAGTCCATTCAAGGACATCAAAGAAGAAAAGTAAAGTTGCTTCTTGTTTCGCCTTTAGATTTGTCCTTCCTTGACTTTTGGGAACTTTCCATTTACCCCATAAAGTAGGTCAAGAAGCTTTTAGGTACCTAAGTCCATTCGAGGACATCAAAGAAGAAAAGTAAAGTTGCTTCTTGTTCTGTCTTTAGATTTTTCCTTTCTTGACTTTTGGGAACTTTCCATTTACCCCATAAAGTGGGTCGAGAAGCTTTTAGGTACCTAAGTCTATTCGAGGATGCCAAGTTAAACTTGTTTTATATTTTTCTCATTTTTTTCCATTTCATTATTCATGTCTTCTTTAATATTGCTGTATTTTTTCCAACTTGCATTTTAAATGGTTGATTTAAATTTAATTGCCGTTTCGTCACCTCCTCATCAAAGAGTATACGATGACGTATCAATGAAGAAGATTGAAATTGCTTCTTCTTCTCTATATGAATTTTTCTCTTCTTCTCTCCTAGAACTCCTCGATTTAAACTTCAAAAGAACTCCGATTTTTTTGACCAATTTACTGGAGCTTTTGCCAAATAGACTTCGTTGCTTTAACTTGAAGGCTTCCGCGGCCGTCGTCCATGTATGAATTGGCTTCCGGTTGGAACCGCGTCACGTTGACTTCTTCTACTGCCGACGTTTCATTCTCCATTGCAGAAGAACTTCCTCAGGGCTGCTGCTGCTGGTGGTGTTGCTGCTGCTTCTCGTTAGTCGTTGAGACTGAGGAAGTTCTTCTGCAATGGAGAACGAAACGTCGGCAGTAGAAGAAGTCAACGTGACGCGGTTCCAACCGGAAGCCAATTCAAACATAGACTTCGTTGCATCTGTCATCGTGAATTTTTAAATTATTTTTGACTTTAAACACTTGGATATTCTCTAAAAATTATTGTCTATTAGATGGCAGGCCTTTTGGTGCAAAAATTTAATCACGAAATCGAAAAGAACTATTAAAGACAAATCCAAGCCCTTGTTAATCATATTGGATATTAGTGAGTTATCGCAACCATCACGTTAACTTACCGTAAACGTTAAGATCATGTGATCCAATGGAAAATGAATGGGACCACGTAATTTTAACGTTTACGGTAAGTTAACGTGATGATTGCGATAACTCACTATTATGTCTAAAGTCTCTCTTCACTTACTGAGGTCATTTCATGAGATTAGTAAAAAATAAAAACCGGACTTTTGTTATTTTATCAATTATTGTCAGTGGCGTAACAATTGGGGGTTGCAAATAACTGTCTTAAAATTTTGATTAAAAAAATAATAATAAACATTTTGTATCTATTCAAGTCTATCCAAAGGGTGGTCCAAAGACCCATTAATTTCTTGCTACGCCAGCGACTATTGTTCAGAGATTCTGCAACGTAACCCGAATGAATTTTAAGACGAATCCTAAACAAATTTTACAATGTATTACTGAGTCACGTGCGCACCACCGTGAAGCACTGCCGTGAATACGAATTAAATTTAAATCTTTGTGGGGTTTTTCGGTTTACTTATTCTCCAGCAATTACTGACTGAAGTCCTCGAAGGGAATATTAAAGCAAACACACACAGTATTTGCCAAGGAATGAGTCTTCCAGTTGTCGTTAAATGTAGTAGCATCACGAACTATGTAATTATTTAATATTTTGTTAAAATTTTCTGGATCAATAGAGGGGTATGCAAAAAGGTTAATGAGTATGTACACGTAATGTGCGTGTGGCATGAGGACTAATTAATTAGATGAAATTTTTATTTTTTTCAAACTGATTAGCGTCAGGCAGGAAAGTTTGTGTGTGAATTATTTCTAAACCTCGTGAGTGAATAAACAGATTAAAAACTTACTACAACGTGACACCGCGGGTGGCAGGGAAGATCAGTTCCGTGTCCCATGTTAATTCATCCCCAACTTCGAAGTTTATGCTGAAGCATTCGCTACTGGATTTCTAAAACAGAAGAAAAAATACCAAGTCATTTATTATAATCGTTTTCAACGTCAGGATTTATTTTAATTTACTGATTGTGAGTGCCTCTCACAGTCACCTTCGTCATGAAGAATAAGTATTAAAGAAAAGACTTTCCGAGTTATTTTATTTTAATTACTCGTACATTCTAAGAGAACATTTTGTTGTAAAAGTTGAAGTATCAAAAGATTGTTTCAAAACATTCAACAACTTATTGTTTGTCGGAAGGTGAAAGTGTTCATCTATTGAAGTCAATTCAATTTTTGACATTCTCACAGTCACCTTCATCATGAAGAATAATTATAAAAGAAAAGACTTCCCGAGTTATTTTATTTTAATTACTCGTACATTCTAAGAGAACATTTTCTTGTAAAAGTTGAAGTATCAAAAGATTGTTTCAAAACATTCAACAACTTATTGTTTGTCGGAAGGCGAAAGTGTCCATCTATTGAAGTCAATTCAATTTTTGACATTTAAATGTTCTAGGTCACATTTTGCTTCGCATTTTTATTTGCATGTAATATAGCCATCAAAGAAATGAAATTTAATTTCGCCTCCGCCGTTTCATATAGTTCAGTTCCTGGCATCAAATGTAATATAATAAAACCCACGATTTTCATCAAAATTTTAAGTTCATTTTGTAATTTATTTTCGCTCAAATTTTCCATAATAAAAATAATGTTTTATTATCCTTCGTTGCTATTAATCCGTGTTGCGTGCGGCCGATTTTGAGCAAATCCGATAAATCTAATCGGGGCAGCATCCGCAGATGCTTCCTCAATTTCGTCGATCACACCGGAAATGGAATACCTGGATTTATAGGACGCCCAACACCGTTTTACTTCCGCTTGATGATGCACTTAACTACTCGAAACAAAGTTAACCTCAAGTTGGTAGCATTAATTCGGTTTTAAAACTCGCGCTCAAATATTTCAGTCGCTGTGATTGGTGAGAATAAGATTATAAATTTGAATCAACCAATCACATCTGCAGTAACAACCGCCAGGTGCTCCTACCACATGGCACAATTCATTACATGAAACAAGTCCATCTCAAGTTATACATACTTCTTTTGAATTAAAATAGTTGTCACATATAGGGCGGAGATATCCACCTCTTAATAAATTGGCTAATAGTTATTAGACGAATGGAAGCAATCAACAATTCAGAAAAATCAAGTTATTCGTCTAATAACTTTAATAGGAGATAGATATCTCGACCCTTGGATAATTTTAAAATTCGCGCTCAAATATTTCAGTCGCTACGATTGATATATCAAATTGAATCAACCAATTACATCTGCAGTAACCACCCGCCAAGTTTAATTATAAATGAAACTTACTTCTACTAGGTACTTGGCCCAACTAACTACATGCGTTTTTGTAGTTCGTAACGTTTGGCCATCTTCCAGATGTTTGCCTGCGAAAATGAGACGCTGCTGATCTGAAGGAATCCTTTCTTTATCCTCAATTTTCGCTTTGCCGTTTTTTATGTTTTTTGAAGGATCAACTTCCAAAGTTTTCCCAGTTAGTGTCTTTACATGCCACTTCGTAGGCGAAGCACCAAGTGAAAGTGTTGATTCCTTCTGAACGTTGTACTTTGAAAGTGTACGTCCATCCTCGATGCAAAGGTCTAGTGGAATTTCCTCACTGTCTTGGTCTTTTGCTTCAAGCTCCAACTTTTACTGTCTTCATAATGATTTGCTTGAAGATGAAGCACCAAGAAGTGAAGTGCTGATTTCTTCTGAATGCTTGTAGTCTTCTAATTGTTTTTCCCCAAAGATAAGACATTGCTGGTCTGGTAGAATTCCTTCCTTGCCTCGAATTTTGGCCTCGAAGAGTGACAGTCTTGCCAGCCAAAGACTTAACGAAAATTTGCATTTTGCTTCTTAACCTCAACACCAAATGCAAGGTGGATGTTATAAACTGCGAGCATCCCCTAATTCTTTTCCTGAGAAGATTACGTATCCGAAGCCAATTACAATTAAAAAATATGAAAAGCATCAGACTTTCAATGGGGAAAAACAAAGCCTAAACAATACAGCGTAGAGCATGCGAATATGAGAAGAAAAACTAATAGAGACTTAAGAAGGAAAGATCAGAAAAGGTAAACTGAGGAATATGATGCATAGTGATGGATGAACGGATAAAAAATTAGAGAAAGTCGTAGCATGAGACAAGGAAAATAGAGAAAGACATAAAGAAGACCTAAGAAAAGAGAAAACCGCGAAGTGCACTAAGAAACAACCAACGCCGCCCTATGGCTGTACAGAGTGGACCATTTTTGATGGATTTACAGAGTTTCTCAATGGTGAAGATAAAAGTTGGCTACCTCGATTCGTTCGGGAAATGTTGGCTGAGATACTATGAAAAATAATTTTTCGCGAAAATTCGTTT
The DNA here is from genome assembly GCA_033060865.1 of Dorcus hopei. NCBI lineage: Eukaryota > Metazoa > Arthropoda > Insecta > Coleoptera > Lucanidae > Dorcus > Dorcus hopei. The sequence continues at coordinate 11,861,650 of CM065422.1, forward strand.
TCGGCCGATATTTCTCGAACGAATCCAGGTAGCTAACTTTTGTCTTCACCATTGAGCTTTTCTCGAAAAAATAACATCCACTTCCACCGGTGATTTAGAGGCCCTCCTTGGCCTTCCTCCACTGTATTTATATGTGGAGGAGATGGCACTGGGATAGGCCCTGAGACTGCGGACAAAAAAAGTGTGGAATAATAAAGGTCTCGGAGGTAGACACCATCTCATCCTGGAGGAGGCTCTACAAGAAACTCCTCTTCTTGGGGCGGTGATTGACTCCCTCTCACCCACATATATTTAGGAAGCATTTGAAAGCTGAAGATGCACCCAAACACTGATGGATCTAAGACTTTGGAAGGAACAGGCGCAGGAATTTTCTCCAGATGAACTGGCTAGGCAAGGCTCGGGGCAGCCTTTTTGGGGCCCTGAACGGGCCATAGCGCCGTCATCAAGTCTGTTTAATGTCTTACTGAAACAAAGATCTCAGAATCGGGTCCAACTAAACAAGTGTCACCAAACGAAAGAGATTATAACGGCCCCCTCGTTTAAATTGATACGATTCTGCATGCAACTACCTTGAAGGAGACTACGTCTACTCGTAGGTTGCAATTTAGAGGAAGAAACAGCTGAGCATATCCTCTGTGATTGCCCTGCCCTCGCTTCGATTAGAGGTTCCATGTTAGGGGAATTCTGGCCTGACATGGCTGGAATTCGCAGTGCCCCTCTGTCAGACGTTCTCGGCTTCATCGAAAGAGTGGGATGGCTCGAAGAGCGCTGACAATCATGCATTGCAGAACATGGGAGTAGTACAATGGGCCCAATTGTGTCCTAAGTGCTGTGAACTCTCATTCACCGCCCTCACTAATCCAGAATCCAGAACCAAAGCTGAGAAAAGAGCGTAAAGTTATAGACGCAAGTAAAAAATGAATAAAGCACATCCCATGTAAGCACAAAAGAAAAACACTAGCAATTTGAGCAAACAAACCGAGAGAGAAGGCGCAAAAGAACGGGAAACTTTTCCAGATATGTAGAATAAAAACTCGGTATTAGGAAAAGGTCCCAAAAGCAAGCAGTAGAAATGGAGAAAAGAAGAAAACGAGACAAGGAACCGAGGACCAAATGAGGTAAATTAAGAAATATGCTACGTACGGAGTAATGAGGTAATTGGGGCATGTGCAACTAATGCAAGACCATTGCATGAGGCAAAGATGAAGAAAAGGATCGGGGGGACATCAAAGAAATCTACTGGAAAAAAAGTACAAAAACGGAAAGCACCAAGTGAAGTGTTGATTCCTTCTGCATATTGTTTACGAATTATTTTCCTCAAAGAAAAGACATTGCTGGTTAGGAGAAAATTCCTCCTTAGCCTCGAAGAGTAATGGTCTTACCAGTCAAAGACTTAACGAAAATTTTCATGTTTCCTCTTAACCTCACCACCAAATGCAAGGCGGATGTTTTAACCTGAAAGGGTGCGCCCATTCTCTAATTGTTTTTCTGCGAAGATGAGGTGTTGTTGGTCTGGTGGAATTCCTTCCTTGTCTTGGATTTTGGCGTTGACATTCTCAGTGGTGTTTGAAGGTTCAACTTCAAGTGTATGGTCTTCCCCATCAAAGTCTTAACGAAGATCTGCATTCCTCCTCTTAGCCTAAACATCAAGATCAAAGTTGATTTCTTCTAGATGTTGTAGTCTGAAAGTATACGACCATCCTTCAGTTGCTTTTCTGCGAAGATAGGACTTTGCTGGTCTCTTTTTGTCTTGGATCTTGGCTTTGACATTTTTGATGTGGTTGGCAGGCTCTACCTTTAACGTAATGGTCTTGCTCGTTATAATCTGCTTGTTGAAACTTTCTTGCTGTTCATAAGTAGCGTAAGTTCTTAACAAAACTGTTGACATATACTGTTGACAATAGGTCTGTTCCAGCAAGAATTCGTAACTAGTTCGGAACCATTAAAAACAGTTGCCCACCGAAGTAATGACTGATTTTAACGGCGCCGTCAAATGTACAATTTTGATGACTGCATGCTTTTGACGGTTTCGAACCAGTTACGAACTATTGCTGGAACAAACCTAATATTATTTCTTCTGAATTAAAATAGTTGTCACATTTGGATAATTTTGAAATTCGCGCTCAAATAGTTCAGTTGCGATGATTGGTTAGAATGTGATGTATCAATTTGAATCGACCAATCACATCTGCAGTAACACCCGCCAGGTTTAATTATAAACGAAACTAACTTCAACTACTTGGCACTTGGCACAACTAATTACTTGAAACAACTCCCTCTCATGTTCGTTTATAAACATACAAAGAAGGAATTCATTAGCTATAAATGAACGCCAAATAAATAACTGCAAATGCGAATAAAATTAGCAACATTTGACGTTGCTAATCCCCGATTAAATGGAAAAAAAATACAGGCAACGCTTCCCCAATTTTTTTTTTATCAGCAAGCTCGTTATCTAGATCGCTGGCGCGAAAAATTCTTCGATAGGGTCGTTTTTTGCGCCATCACATATGCCATACATAAAATTTAATTATACGTCGGGATTTTTCGCGGAAATTCCTCTTTTTCTGCAATTCGAATTCTTCCTGCAAGAGTATTAGAGACAGCGCCCTGTCATCCTCATCAGATAGCTTTATTTTGCTTCGCCTTCCATATTGCGTTTTTATTAAAGTCGCAATCAGTTATTTATATCAGCGAGGAATTCTGAGGAACTCAACGCTGCATAAGTAAGTGATGTTGGTGAACAATTTTATTTATGATGTTTAAAAAGAAGTAGGTACACTTAAAAAAAAAACAACGCAACTGTAACTCATTTTTTAAGCCATAAAAATTAAGTTCCCACGTATTAATTGAAACAAAGGATAGTGTCTTTTAGAAAATGTTTATATTCCAAATGAAACGGAAGTCTCTAGGTTGCAGAGATAAAATTCCGACGTGATTTAGAAATGTGTCGAGTATAGAGTTACGCGAGAAAAAACTTCACTCTTACCGCAACTGACGCTGGCAGAAACCGATGAATTAACAAGTAAGTATTTTTCTTTTAAAATCATGAAATAGGCCAGATAGCAGCTTAGCTTGTATGCGTAGCACGTGGAAATTAATAAAAACCACATCTATCTGTCATCTGGTGGCAGCTACTCCTCGATTAGAAGCTTTGCGCGTTTGCTATCGTCGCTGATTTTTTTTTTCAAAGTCCGATTTGTTTTTCGTGAAGAATCAATTCATTCACTCCTAAAAGTTTGCCTTCTGTTTTCGGTAGAAAAGAATAAAAATTCTTTCCGCGGGTGTTTTTCAGTTCTTTTAATAAAATTTATAAGTCAATCGCAAGCAAAGTCGCTATCGTATTCCGAAATTTAGTAAGGGTATTTTTGTCCGAAGTTCTATTTCTTGAACGTCCCTTTTTGATCACTTTCTTTTTACAACCCCTTTCCGTAGAGCCCTTGCACAATTAAATTTCAGAACTTGATGTAGTTATTATTACCCTGCTTTGCCTTGTTATAAATTAACAGAGAGAGACAATTGGTACATGCTCCTGGTCATCTAAATCTAGTTGATGTTCCTCTTCGAGGATACCTTGTAAAAGAGAGTTATTAGAATCGAAATGATGGAGAGTCCTTCTTGGTGACTGAGATATGCAGAAGACTGTGAAGAAGTGAATTCCGTTTTTCTTTGCCTCCGAAAAATTTTACATTTTACCTTTGCTTCTGCCATAAAAGAAATCATTTCTCTTCCAATCTTTCTTCAGACTTTAGTCAGAAACATTTCGAATTGGTCCTTCGAACATGTCTTCGCTTTAAAATTCGATCTAATCAAGTATTCAAAATTTTTGGCATTTCTGTGAAAAACAACAACTCCAGCCCCCTTAGGTTGTAACAATTTTTAAATAAACTTTTTCCCAGGAGGCGACTTTTTATTTATATTTCAATCCAACATAAAAATATGTACGTTTCGCATGACGAAAACACATTTTGACACTTACTTACGTAACAATAACCATCGTGTCCTATTAATTTAACGACCGTGGGGCAGGGGGCGGTCGGGGGAAATCCATTGACTCATGGGTACATGGAGGTAAGGTGAATCGATATGAGGGTTTTCTACACAATTTTAGGGCTGCCAATTTTCCTTGATAAGCATGCATTACAACAACCAATCAATATATCACGACCACTATAATAATAATTAAACTTATTATTCAAGAAGTAAGAAATTATACTAAACCTTTTACAATACAAACAAAATTAACTAATAAAAGATGGTTACACTTTGACACTTTCCAGAAGTAGGGAATAAACTAAAATACTTCTTATTAATTATTCTATACATTTTGCATTACGTATGTGTTCAAATTAAAAAAAAAAATACTTTTTTGAAGTGACAGTCCTTTTAATAATTTCTTTGACAGTGTTGGTATGAATCAATCAGAAATGTATGTGATCGCACGGTATTATTTAAATTTAATCTGAACGAATTGTTAAAGACTTTCTGTTTTCGTTTCATTACATTGTTTCTAAATGACAACATGGGCAACGACTTCTCCTCTCAACTTATAGCACGCAGGAAACTGCATCTTCTTTTTGGAACTTCTGCAATGCATTAAAATTAGCTTGCCAAGTCTACAACAGCGGATCTTAAGGCACCCTAACAGGATATTGCAGTTCCGTTTGCTTTTACTTTAAGCTCCCTGTCTAGCGCATGTGTATTTTGATTCACAATGTTTAAATAATAAATATCTCCTCTCATTTCACCTAAAAGAAAATCCGAACAAAAACCCTCAAAAAGTTATGTCTGTCAAGTCTTCATGTAGCTATAGGGTGATCAAAAAAAATGTAGACATACTTTAAATAACTGTACTTTTAAATCTTGTTGTATAATATAAAGGTGTGCTTCATTATTTCACAGTGCAATTTTATTTAAACATTACCAACAATTTTTTTCATGGAGCTCTGCAAATTTCATGTTTCGCGAATTCAGTTTTGCTTTTACTTTGTAAAAAATTGTTATATTCATCGCTTTGATCTCGTCGTACATTCAAATATGTAATAGCTACACAATGTAGTAGTACATTCAGCGTAATCTATTAAATTAGTTTTGCTGCGCTTGTATTTGTGATGGAACTAATGAAACTAATTTCGTTTAACGATTTCGATCGATCTGGTATGGGGCCAATCTACAAATGCTATATAATCAAGAATCAGTGGAGCTTACTTTTTACGTCCGAAAGGCATTATTTAAATAGAAGCAAGTGCCATTATGCTGATTGTTAAATTACTTTCGTAATAGGAGTTATCACGACGTATGACGATGATACAAAAATACTTCGTGCAGTGAATACATTAAATTCGAATGTAAACCTAGTGTATGGAAAAAGCATAAATTTATGTGATAGAGATATCTTTAGCCCCGATTAACCCTCAAGACTCGCGCGGATATTAAAAGAAAAGCCCTAACGAGATTTCGCATTATTAACATTGTTTATTTTAATTCGAAGCCAGACACAAGCAATTAAAAAGGCAAATTTAATTAGTTTAAGCGCGATCCCTCCGCGCGATTATATTTTTAAACCAGAACCACCCCCGACGCTAATTAAATACTAATAAAAAGAGGAGATGTGAAAGTCTCATGGTCGCTTTTCATTTTTCAAAGAGCGCGGCTTCAAATAAGTCAAGAAAAAAAAACACGCCGCTGCTCTTTTCGACGATGAAAGAAATCAGATTTGCGGTTTATTTATTTATTTATTTTTTTGGTGGGGAGGGGGAGGAATTCAATTCCTGAACTTCTGGCTTTTTTCTTAAGAGTTTTCAATTTCGTAAAAGCAACAGGTTTTTTTTCTTTGTGCGACGCATTAGGTTTTAATTTCTCAGTTTTTACGTCCCTTTGATAAAGCGACGTTTGTGCCCCTTTTAAAATGTAGAATAGAATTTCGGAATCTAAAGCTACAGGTACAGAGATGTACTAAAAGAAAGTAAAATGAAGGTGATCCTAGATGGATAATGGGAGGCATACAATAAATAAATTAAAGAATACATATACGAGATAATGGGGAGTAGGTGACGCAGGGGCGAATAAAATTGAAAAGAAAAAGAAAACCAATTAAAGTAAAGTAAGGATGACATGTCAGAGAAGGGAATTTTTCACCAACTCATAGGGAATTTTGGACTCAAAAGGTTGGCAACACTGCCCCCTGCTTCTTTCATCATCATCCTCACATGAGTCCAAAACTGCTTATAAGTTGGTGAAAAATTCCCTTCTTAGCAAAATTCCCTTTTGTGAAACGGAACTTAATTTTAATAGGATACATAAAAGAGTAAATAAGTAAATCAGTTTTTATTAAAATTAACAAAATTACTTTCAGTTAAATACAAAAAACAAAAAGAAACTGCCATGTTAAAAACAAGAAACGAATGTTTTCCAATTTTCCACTTAAATTTGTAGATTTTTCAATACAAACGACAAAAAATAAACACATAATATAAAATTGATGTATTTATTTTCAGAAAATTCCCCCAAATGAATAAGAATTTCCTTTGTCCCACGTGTCAATCAGAAAAATTCTTAAAAATTGAAAAACTCCCTCGGGATGGCAACATTACCTTACAGCAACAGATTTCTATATTGGTGTTGGTTTTCTCCGGTAGATGGCGCCTTTAATTTTTTGGCTATTCCTAATCTTTTTAAAACAGTAATTAAAGTTATTACTTTATTTACTCCCTTTTTTCTTTTAATACAGTCTGTTTTATAATACCAAAGCTTTTGCTGGGTGGTTATAATTGTGAACTGATATTTACGGATGACAATTAGTAATAATTATCAGCTTTGTTCGCGGAGACGTTCCGAACCAGTTCTGAACCTTAAAATCCATCCATTCATGAAAGTTTTACACTTGAAAGCGTTGTTAAAATCGATCATTATTTCCATGGGCATTTGATTTTAACCGTTCCGAACTAGTCCGAAACGTCTCCACGAACAGACCTATTGTTTGTCATCCGTAAGTATCGGTTCATAATTACAACCAACTCTCCAAAAAATGTGTTCACTTTTTATTGGCCGCGACTGTATATCTTCTTTTCAACAGAAGTAAATTTCCTTAGATTTTATAAATATTCCCTTTGTCCTTAAAGAGGCTTAAAATTATCTAAAAAAGGGTAATTTCCCTAAAGTTGGCAACACTTCCAATTTCCGGAATATACATAGGTAAAATTGACAGTTCGCTAGTTGGTGACTATGTCAAAAGTTCGAGGTTTCGGTGCAGGCGGTAAATTACCGGTTACCGGTGTACATAATACCAAAAGTTCAACTAGTGAATTTAGAAGCAACTACAGTCGCGGCCAAAAAAAGGGACACTTTTTTAAACGTCAATTTTCTAATATTAAAAGTCTTGCTGGGTGGTTGTAATTATGAACTGATACTTATGGATGACAAACAATAAATATTACAGTTTGTCATCCGTAAGTATCAGTTCATAATTACAACCACGCAGCAAAAGTTTAGAAATTAGAAAATTGACGTTTAAAAAAGTGTCCCGTTTTTTTTGGCCGCGACTATAGTTTATAGTTACCGGTTAATTTTGAAACGCATCAAAACCTACCGGTGCAGTTACTGGTGAATTCTGAAAAATGTCTTTCTTTGCAAGTGACCTTAAACGTTTTCTCTCTCTAATATTTGCATGCATTAGAAAGAAACAACTAATTACTTAAACGTTTAGTTGTACAGGGCTTCTATAAATGATTCTAACATCAAAGTAGGCATTGAATATTGCGTTGGAAATTCCACCTCCTTTTGAATGTGTATTCTACTATCTGAGCAATGTCAGTGTCAACACTTGAAACTTTTAGGTTATGAAGTGAATTTGTAAATTAAAAAACTAAATATTTACCTAAATTAATTACGCTGGATTTCACAAACGTCACTTAACTTTAATCATCGATTAACAACAATCATTCCTATACCTTCAACACATGTAACCATGGCAACGTTTACTTTTAACGGATGATTTAATTTAAGCAACGTTTGTGAAATCCGCCACTAATGTTATGAAATTTACAATACCTTCGTTTTATGTCAGTAATAAGTAATTTTAAACAGACATCACAATGAAAGTGTTTTGCTGTTTTGCTCCAAGGAATAAACCATTATTGCTTAAACACCACACCAGTACAAAATGTTTCAATTTGAGTTTACAACTTATTTCTTATGCCCTTTTGAGACGGTCACATTTCTTGTAACAAATTTGTTACAAAGTGAGAGAGATAAGCTACCACAGTGAATGTTGATTGGTTGAATTGCCACTTCTCACTCACTTTGTAACAAATTTGTTACAAGAAATGTGACCGTCTCAAAAGGGCTTTAAATTGATATGTTGCACTAAATATGCTTCCGAAAAAGATGTTTGATTATTTAAGACCGACGAATGAAGAGAATAACAATTTCTCAAGCAATAACAAAGCTTGTTTGAATCGTGATTAAAAGTGAGGTTACGTTACCAGTGACTGTGTTCAGTATCGGTGGTTAGTGGTACATGTTCATTTGTTTAGCAGAGGTAATGCGATATTAGAATCATTTATAGAAGCCCTGTACAAGAAAACTTTTACAGAAAAACTGGAACAAACTACAAGTTTCTGTAAAAGTTGACGGTTTGCGCAAGCGCAATCTACCGATTTCTCGATATACCAACTTAACTTTACAACTTTATAACTTTCTTTATAATCTTTAATTCCGACAATTAGAAGTTTGTGTCTTTATTGTTCGTGAAACAAAGTGCGGCAGTGGAAGACTGTCCTGTCCCTTCCACTTTCAAAGGTTATGGTTCTTATTTGGTTCATGTTCATTTTTACATTCGTTTTAGAGTTGACAGTTAACATAAACAAGTTGACATAAACAAGAGAAAAACTTGCTGACAGAAAATTTCGGATGTCACTGCCATTTAGTGTTGTAAATTGGATTATAAACCGGTTATTAACTGGTTAATTATCCGGTTAATAACACCCGGTAAATTAAGTTATTTACCGGTGTGGTTATTTATTTTAAATTTGCCGCCAATAGTTTGGAGATATTTGCAATTAAACTTTTTAAGTATTAGTTTTAGATGGTTAGGGTTAACAACAAATAAAGAAATAGTAATTATGATGCAATAAATTTTAATAAATTTCAATACATCGATATGTATCGGTAACAGGGGCGAGAAAAATTATCTATAATATTTTAATTTTTAATAAATAATCATTAAGGAGGACGTGATTCAAATGTTTTCTTCATTTTAAATCGATGTTCTAAAGTTGTCGATATCTAAAATTTTACGCAAATATTACGCATGCGCATCCCTAATTGGTACCCGATATTCGATCGTACCAAATTCGTTATACCGATACAAAACCCTCTCGAAATTCGATAAACATTTTACTGTATCGCCCACCTCTAATTATAAGACCATTACCATTCCATTTATTATAAGATCATAACATAACCTATAAATTATTATTCACAATAACTAGAAAAATTCAATTTTTTAATAAAATCAAGGTTGTGAGGTAGCTGAATTTGGTGTTGTCTAAAAGGATAAGTCAAGAGCAATACAATAAAACCAGTTTTATTTCATTTTGTTATTTACTTTATTTACTGTTTAATTAATCGGTTAATAATCCGGTAAATTAAGTAAATTATATAATTTACCGGAAAATTTACAACACTACTGCCATTCCACTGAAAAGTTGAAAAATGTCTTTAGGTATACGTCAAATGAATGACAGTGACACCTGAAATTTTCTCTCCGCAACTGTACATGTAGGTATACTTTTAACGTCACTTTTAAAGCCGCTTCAAAAGAAAAACTTGTTTGTGTAAATTACTCTTTACAGAGTAATTTGTTTAAAAGTGCAGCACTTTGAGGTTACCAACAATGCAATATTTTTATGAATTATTTGAAATAAAATTTGAATTAAAAAAAATCAAATGTAATATTTAACACGTAACCATGGCAACAGTGAAAATTTAACGCAAAATTATAAAAAGGGAGCACACTAAAGGCTCCTATAGACGCTCCGGTTTTTACTCCGGCTTGCCTGCGCAGACTCAATTTGTTTCTGTAACTTGGGGTGTTTATGTGTTCCATGACTAAAAATTAGAAACGCTTACATAAAGCATACTTACATACACATTCCATTTTACGTAAACAAATTAGAAATTAGATCTGCGCAGGCAAGCCGGGGCGTCTGTAGGGGCTTTTAATGGAATATATTTTTTCAAACACAATCAGCCCGATAAATGATTAGTGTTCTATTAATACAGATGGCCGTGAATACCTTCAAAAAAGAGAAAGGGGGTACTTACCCGTTAGAATTAAAAATATTATTCCTATTTTTTGCCCATTTCGGTTCAGCAACGCGTCTTTATACAGTTTCTTGATCATGGCGTTATCTCTCATCTCGCTGCAGTTACCAACATTTTTGATTTCGAAAAAATTTTTTTTTCACTTTTTCGTTACATTATTCTCTGGATTAATTGTTAATTTTCCAAATTTATTATAAATAAAATTTTTAATGCAAGTATGTGAGCAATGCATTTTGGGTTCGAGGCTAAAAACCGCCCGATGCGTTTTGGGTTCGAGGCTAACGCCCGCCGATTGCGTTTTGGGTTCGAGATTAATAATTATAAAATTCAAGATAATCGGCGAAACAATAATATTTATTGAACTTTTCCATTTAGAATTCCCTTAATCATGTATCGTTCTTGATATTCATTCAAAGAAATTTCAACATTTATCACAAATTAAATTTTTACGTAAAAATTCAAATGCGATCGACATTTCGGGTTCGAGATTATCTCCCACAAATTTATATCAATCAAATGTTGCTTGACGTTTGACGATTCTACACTCACGTAAGTAATGTAATTTTTAGATTGTAATAATATTCTTTAAATTATAAGCAATATTTAAGACTTTTTTGCAATAATATATGTATGCTCATCTTACTATATAATAGGTACGAAAAGTTTTAATTGCGACATCCTGCTATCGCTTTTTGACCTAATATTGCATTAGGATTGACAAATTGAAGCCAGTTTGCTACATAATACATAATTCATCCCATACAAGGCGGCCATTCATGCTGTCAAAGCATAATGAAAGTTTTAAAAATTTTGTTGCAAGTCGGTTTTGATTACAGTGCATTTCTCGAGCATCTTCTGTACAGCTGTTTCGGCCCTATTTGGAGCCCGTCAGCAGAAGCGTTTGCAGTGGAATTCTCGAGCTACGCTTCTGCTGACGAGGCCCCATATAAGGTCGAAACAGCTGTACAGAGAATGCTCGAGAAATTCACTGTAATCAAAACCGACTTGCAACAACATTTTTATATACTACCTAATAAATAGGTATTTAAATCTTTCTGCTTTATATTCTGATCGGATATAAAAAATAGCATTCACATACTGAAAATACAACGAAAGCTTCACGTTACTTTGTATGTATAGATACTTTGTAATTCGAGTAGATCGTGATTTTTGTTACAAAGTTGAGGTAGAAAAAATTTTAATTCGAGGTTAGGTGCTTTGCAAATGCTTTGAATAATGTACAACGGCGAGCATGAAAAGGGTCACTATTTTTTTTTGAAATGGAAGAACTTTAAGCCAACTAACTAACTTTGACACGTGCAAAGTTTACGTCACTGTAAATGGCAGTACCACCGTATCCATTTTCCCTACACAACGAGGAAACTAGGGTTAAAATTATGTATGTCAATTAGCTGCAAATTTTCTAATTATCTATTAAATCTAAACGAAATAAGTAATCTGAGTTTATAAAAGCAACTAATTGCTAAAATACAAACAAAATCCTTCAAAATGTAATTTTAACCCTAAGAAGATATTTACTCATATTTTTTATTCATATCAGCAATTTTATTTATTGAGTCTTTAGTCATTAACTGGAGTCTAAATACAAGGTACATTACACATCATTACAGTTAATAATTTAAGGTTCTAAAAGACTTGGAACTTAATATACTTAAAGCCCATAGAAGTGGCACAATAAGCAAACATTTCATTCAGGTAACCTATTGACTTGCATATCGATGATAATGAATCAATGCACTTCTTGTTGTCACTTTAGTATTACTTATTTTTTTATTTAAAATTCAACCAAATACGACTTATGGCCGATTTCTTCACCATGTTTAACCCAAGGTTAATTTATCTAATAGTTGGAATGTGACGTACAGTTGGCCGTACACATACTATGTGTCACATTCTAACTGACGAATAAATTTAACCTCAAGATAAGGCGATGAGGAAATCGGGCATTAATATTAAAAAAATAAAATGAAACGAGCATTTGCAAAAATCAGCCAGAAAACTTTAATAGATATTCAACAGTCTCTAAGACACCAATTAAAATGTCAATATTTCGTTTAGATTTAATAGATAAATGTAATGGTAACTTTTTCCTTTTGTTTATTTTCTTGAAATATGGTTTTTATTAGAAGTTGTAACTGTGAGTGCAGATATCTCGAAAACCCATATATAAGTTTTAGATCGATACATTTTACATACGTTAGAAATAGAATTTGACGAGCTATTCAAATGTGTCAAAATGTACAGGGCGTTCTTTTTTAATTTATGAATAAAATACTACGACATGTCAGCTCTTTCATCTAATGGAACAGTTATAGATTGCGAATGCTTTGATTGAAAACCATAGCGGCTTAATAAAAAAAAATGTTTACTTTTAAGAGATCTACCGAAATGTGAAATAAAAATTTGTATATTCCATTAAAAAAAGTATAAGTTTGGTGGATAACTCACTTATGGAACATGGTGTGCATGTAAAAATAATTTACTAATATAGAACTCATTATAGTCGATTACTTTTATACAAGATACTTTCCTTTATTATCAATAGTTAAGGGGCTAATGAAGAAATCCATACCAATGACGCACGCTGTATAAAATGAACTGAAATAAAAGTTACTTAATTTTTTTAAATCTTATTGAAAAAAGGGAGCAAAAGTCGCTCCTGAAGCCTAAAGTACTTTTTGGTTTCAAGGCAATTTCGAATATACACAAATTTGCACCCGTCAGATCGATAAAAAAAGGAAATAAATTTAAGTTTATATTTTGTTAGCGAATTTGAAATTCTAAACTTTCTCTGCCATTGTACAGAAATACCTGATATCGAGTTACCTATTGCTTACTATTCAAATGATTTAATATTTTTAACATTTATTTCCCATTTCAATTTAATTTTATACTGACCATGATTTGCAGTAATTTTAAGTAATTTTTTCTGAAGAAATAATTTTGAATTGGGTAAAATAAATTATTGTTAAAGAGCTCTTAACGAAAGACCATTCTTCTCATTTATACTTGTTCGGGAAGTGTACTGTATATAGGGTCACCTGAGAGTATTAGCTTGGGAAGTACGAAGCTCCTAAGAAAATCTCTTCATGACGGCCATTAATGAGCCATTCTACTCAATCAGCGATGTTTAAGATTGATATAAGCCCCTACTGTAGGAGTGACTGTTGCTTCCTTTTTATTATTTTAGTGTTTTGTTTAAAAAAATAATTATTTAAATTTATATTAATACTTAGGACTAATGTCCTATTTTATTAAAAAAATTTAAATGTCTACATCTTACACTCAAAGCATCAGTGTACAGTGTGATCCAAACTACATTAACGTAAGGCGAAAGATATGTCTGGCTACAATTGTTGAAATTCGACCGCGGTTTCATCGTTACAACGACATTTTCAAGTGTTAAATCAAAAGAATGTGCTCCAAAGCACTATCAATCCTCAACACTAAACGGATGGCCTACACTAAAATGCTTTTCTTTGCTTTAAAAAATTCCTTTTTTTAATTAAAATTTTATATTGTTACGAATTTTTAACAGCAAGCGCACGTAGGGGTTCTGTTATTGAATATTGTGCTGCATCTAATTTCCGAAGCAATATTTAATTAGTTTCCAAACCCCATTTCATCGTGCAAACACTAAGAGTGCACTTTAATGCATCTCTTATTAGAAACGCATCTCGCCGATCGAAGCACGACTAATTGCATTTCAAACTGCATAAAATTAATAATGCACGTATTCCATTCGTGAGCGGAACAAATGTGCGAAACAAGCATCGATTTTATTTTATTGGAAAAAAATAGAAAACAGAAACGCATTATTATTATTAAAAACAAAAAATTAAAAGCTAATGGAACTGTGACGTCCTTGACACATTTTTGTATAAACCATAGTAACTCTTTAACTTTAGTTTTGTTTTAAATGTTAGTCTCCCATGTATTTTGGCCGTCGCTAGGGATTTAAATCATAAGTTCGAAATAAGGTCATTTCTAATACTCGTGGCTCGGCATAAATCAAAAGCTGATGTGGCGTGGACTATAAACAGTGCCGGTGCATGAAATTACAAGTATCGATTTGTTCTATTATTAAATGCGAAATTCTGTCTTGTCTTCATCTACGCTCATTAAATATTACGTGCACGGTTTTAACTGGATCAAGGATACGACAAAAAAAAACACAGCAATAATTGTACGAATAGTTCTTTAATTATTGCAGCTAAACCACAAGCAAAACAAAAAATTTGTTTTCTTTGTTTAACTCGTTTACAGCCTTTATCCTCCTCGATAATTCTGAAAAGCACACATTACGTAAGTCACTGACAATAAATCACAATTCGATGATAAACAGTTTTTCATTCACTCGGGCCTTCAATGTCAAGGACGATAATTGATGAGCCAACCAAATATTGATCTTTATATTCGCTTGAAGCTCTCAGTAGATTTCCATTCCACAGTTCTTTTTTGTTTTAATCAAACCCTGCACGATAAAAATCAAAGGAGAAGGGTGTCGGCGAGTAGATGATACCATCTTAAAGAAAATCAAGAACTAAATGATTGGTGTATACGTGTCTATTCCACCACTTCGCAGAAAAGTTGTTACAGAGCAAGATAGCTTTGAATAAAATTGGCTTAATGATTGGTATAGAATAATGATATATTCTTCTTTTCGATTTTCCTTTGAAATTGGTTTAGTATTCATAGTGAATATCTTTGAAATAAAAATAAACAAGGACAGTTAGAAGTACCCGGAAGTTGGAAGTAATGTCACGGGAAAAGAAAGGTGACGATTTATTTGGTTTGGCCACAATAGGAGACGATGATGGCCCAAAAAAATCTGATCTCCATCAGAAAGGATAAAAAGATGACAGAAGCAAGGGCAATTAGAGGTACGCGAAAGCAGAGAGAAATGTCACAGAAGGTGTTTGGTTTGGCAAAAATAGAAGGCCAAAAATACATGGCCCCAAAAGAATTCTGATCTCCATCAGAAAAGATAGAAAGATAGCAGATACAAGGACAATTAGAGGTACACGTAAGTAGAAAGAAATATCACAGAATAAGAAAGGTGACGACTTATTTGTTTAAGCCAGAATAGAAGACGTTGATGGCCCCAAAAAAATCAGGAAGGCTTAAAACATGGCAGATGCAATTATAGCTGAGCTAATGAGGTTAGAACACCATGTAGATTACAATTTTAAATAATCGAGGTCATGAAACATAAATAAGAACAGTGATGGAGTAAGGACCAAGGAAGAGTAAGCCACAATTGGAAAAAAAAAATTTAAGAAGCAAACGAAAATAAAAACGGTTGTAAAAAAGACAAGACAATTAAGAATTTACGGAAGGAATTTACAGAAGTCAAGTAGTGGGCTCAAAAAATACTTATTTTCGGAAAAGTGTTTCTGGAGGATGAATTTAGGAAATGGCGAATGGAAAGAATACAAAAACAAAGAGACAAACAAAGCGGGAAAAATATCAAAAGAAAATTAAAATGTCGGAAACTTATCTGGTTGGTTTAAGTAAAACAAATGTAAAAGAAATTCTTAAATGACATTCGTGAGAAAAAATAATATGGAGGCCGTCATATGCAAAAGATCGAAAGAAAAAAAAATGTGGAAGTAAAAACAGATACGGAAGAAAAGAGGTGAAGCTAGTTTGGTTTGGCAAACCAAACAAAATTAAAGAGACGATTGGAAAGAGGAAAAATAAAGACGTTAAAAGAAGAGATGTCGTAAAGGAAATTGACAACTATTATGCTGGGTCCATGCAAGGAAAGGAATAAAACAAATGGCCCAAAGAACTTCACAGGAAAAGACCTCACATCCAAACGACCGCGACCGGCAAAAAGAGAAAAAAACAGAAACAGTCTGGAACTTGCAAAAGTAAAAAGAACTATCGCAGGAGACTAAGCGTAAAAATGGCTACAACAATTTCCATTTGGAGGTATAAAAACGGCAGACCCAAAAGGAGTTGGGATCAAGAGGTAAAAGTGATCGTAGACTATAAATAAAGAGGCGATTTATTCGTGGAAGCTACTTACTGAAGGAGACCAGAAAGGCACAGTTGGAAAGAAGAAGAGACGGACGAAGTTGGAAAGAGATGACAAAAAGGAGACAGTACGGTAGAGCGACTTAAGGAGAATGACCTAAGGAATTCTAAAAGGAATTTTGTCCTGGCGAAAATAAATAAAAAAAAGAATCGTCACTGAAGAAGCTTATTTGGTCTGGCTACGTCTGCTAGAATGAACCAAAAAATTCTAAAAACCATTTAAACTCAAAAGGAGTTGGAATAATGAGATAAAAGTGAACTTGTCCTTGGACACGATTTACTAAAGAAGTCTAGGAAATGATGATTGGAAAGAAGATGAAAAAAGTCGAGAGACAAACAGAGCAGGAAAGAAATAGCACAGAGGAAACAGAAAGTTCACAACTTGCCTGGTTGGCCCGTGTGAATAGAATGGAAGATGGCAGACCAAGAATTTCACGCGAAAATAGAAGACACGATAGCTTCGCAAATCAGCAAGACAAAGCATAAACATTTAAGAAAAATGACAAGGAGAATTAGAACATTCCTTTTTCTAAAATAGTGATGGACAGATCCAAGGTTCTCTTCTCATAAGAGCAATAAAATATATATTAAACTATAAATAAATTCGTAAATAATTGACTTTCTGAAGACAACGACTTCGTAGAGACCGAGGGGTTAATGCCCCTAGAACTAATAAATAAGACACCCAAGGTTCGATCCCACAAGAGCAATAAAATCAAGAAAAGATAAAAACCAATTAACTTTTGGACCAACTACGAGTGGGCACAACCTTGAAGGTTGCAGTAGACAAATATTTACCGAAACGTAGTAGGATTGATAATACTTCAACGAACAAGATTTGACTAATTAACTAACTTCAGGCAAGTGCAAGCGTCTAGATGTTTTAGGTCTTTTGAAATACTGTCGTATAAAATGAAACACCCGCTATTATTATAAAGTCCGTCAGGAATTGACGCAGCAAGTTCTAAAACTTTTGTTTTAATCAAATCTTGCATCGTAAATTGCCTTTCACGTATTCGGAACAGCTTCGGATCTACTCGTAGACTTGGTAACTTATGGAATGTTGGCGCTGATGCATAAGACTATAGATGATAACGTCTACAATGGCGGAGTTAAAGTATAGGTTGAACCTTGAAATACTGGAAGCAAGTCCTGTTCTCATATCAGTTTTCCTTGTGTCTTGGTAATAATGACAAATTCCTGAGCAATTCAAGAAGGCAAAGGAATCTCGAGTGAGAGTGAAATTGATTTTAGGTACAAGCAAGCCGTTCCGAAAGGAATTACAACATTTTGAAAGAAGAGGTGAATTCTACTGCTGAAGACGAAGTCCATCCCTGGCAGTAGTTCTGGCAGAAGACGGTTACATGTGTGACGTAAAAGGCGTTCATTGAAAAAACGGACCAAGAAGGCTTTTTCTAACATGAACGTAGGGCCTGCTGTGTAATTATAGTTTGGCCACTGTGGACTCTGTTGAGTCGGTGCATGTGTTTAAAAATCGTATCTAAATTCAGTGACAAGACAGAGTTTCTGGCATATAAACGTAACCTCTTTGACAGACTGCTGTGTAGTTGAAGGGCAATAATTTTGAAAAATTTTGGATTAATGATTTGTTGACCCCACGTTGCGTGCCATGTTAATGCTGTGTAAAAGGGGTTGGGGATTTTTCCTTAATTTTTCGTTTTCATGGCCCCACGTTGGGCGCCATATTACTACTGTGTAATGGAGGATAATGGAATGATTTTGGAGAATTTTCTTTTATTTTTTCTTTCGGTTCTCAGTTAGTTTGCTCGAGGACTTGGGTCCTTTCTTTTCCTGCTCAACTAGTTTTTTTTTTTTATTTAAACTTTGTAAGAACATCGACTGATGTCTAAACGTCGAAGTAATCTCTTGCGTTAATACATCCAGAAATTACCCCCCCTCCTTTGTTCGACACAAACCAATATCTTCTTTTTATGAGAAAGACAAGCTCGTTGGCATGTTTACTTTCCCGTTTTTATTTAAATAATCAAGAACTGACTACCTTGCCTTCTAGCCAGCATTGATTATTAAAGTTTAAAGTTTTTGATTTAAAAATATTGTTTAAAATAAATGTTTTTCTGAATTCAAATAAGATTGCTTTTTTAAAATAAATCATATTTGTCTTCTAACAAATTTTCGCGTTTAAATTCATGGTAAATTTGTAAGGGCGCGGGCGCGGTCGGGTTTGAGGCGTCACGCGTGCTTTATCTTGTTCTAAACAAAGATTTTTGAAGATAAGATTAATATTTTTTCGATCCGGCCTCGCCCTTTCCTTTTATAGTAAGTTGTTGCCCTACCATTATCTCCATTCTCTCCTGCGCGCTCAACTCAACGATTGCCAACGAGGATTGCCGGTAACGCAACGATACAGTTACATTTTTCTAAAATTTTATAGGTTACCATCCTGTTTTCAAAATTTTAAGTCCGGAATCGAATTTTACTTTAAATTGAAATGTAAGTACCAACAGAAGCACTTCTTTAACTTAGTAGTAAAGATTTTTGTTACATTAATATAATGGTAAGTACAATCTTTTGTTTACATTACACAAATCTCTAATTTCCAACCTCACATTTCTGCTTACCACAGTTTCAAAAATTTGTAATTTCATAAAATAAAGAGGAATTCTTAATTCAAAATTAAAAGCTTTGTTCAGTGTTTTTCATTTTTTACTCATTGCACGCTGATCTCTATTCAAGTTTTGTTATAACAGTTTATCGTAATCAACTTTAACGTCTGAACCGGCCAAAGCCTTGCAGTTAACGGGGCGTTCGGCTTTCCGTGAAACCGCTGCATAATCTCACAGAACTCTACCTTTCTAGGCTTTCTCCAGAAGTATCTCCTCCACCCAACGAACTTCCCAGTCTGCATAGCATCGTTTTTATTTTTAATATAATTTATTCCCAACATGGATGGCGACGGGCGATATATAAAAAACGATAATACTTAGAGCTTCGGGAGAGAAAATTATGTCTAAAGTGACCTTGAGGAATTCAATGAAAATATTTTTAACACGTTAAGCGCCACCATGTTAAAAAAGTGGTCCCTATAGTCCAGCATAGGAAAGAGTTGAATTATTTAATTTCAAAAATTTGATAACTTCTATATTCTTTATCAAAAATGAACGAAGTTAGGCCCGATTGAAAGAGAATTTTAAGCTGATCTAAAATTTGTATTCAATGACTTCGGCTACTTTGTCATAAATTAGTTAGAGGGCGCTGTTTGCAACGATAATAATTTTTGTAAATTTTCTTTAAAAAATCAAATGGAAAGGTATATTTCTTTTAATGTGGTTACAAAGCTTTTAAAAAAACGAATGTTTTAGTGAAAACCTGAATTTGATATCTTTTTTCGTTCGCGAATTATTATCGTATACATCTAAATGATGATATTTAACGGACCAAAAAAATTCAAACAATTATTATCGAGTAATAATTTTAAATAATGCAAATAGAAATTGTATTAATGTTAAAGCATCAATCTGTTTAAAAACATGTAATAGTTTTTGGGAACAGATAATAAAAATAATAACAAGGTAACAAATAAACACAGAAACAAGAACAACAGTCATTAAATAAAAGTAATAACAATAAATACATTTTATAAATGTTCAAAGTGCTTCCCGTCATTTAAAATGCAGCGGTCTACTTTCCGGGAGGTACAGAACACAGCAGCTGCGATTTCAGCCCTTGAATGCGTTCAACCATATTTTCTGGTGTAGTAGGGCGCGTCTTCAAAACCAGGTCTTTTAATCTTCCCCATAAATAAAAATCGAGAACAGGGGATCTAGCTGGCCAGGGAAATAACTTCCTCTTCCAATCCAGCGATAAGGAAAGTAGTTGTTCAAGAAGTTGCGGACATTGTATGAAAAGTGTGCTGGACATCCGTCGTGCTGAAACCGTTTTTTATATATCGCCGGTCGCCATCCATATTGGGACACCCGGTATAAATTGTTTATGTACACTGTCTACACTGTATCTCTCGTGTTACGAAACTAAGAGTTTCTCTATTTGTTTTTGTTTATGGCTATTTTGCCCTTTTTTTTATTTAAAACTTTAATTTTGTATTCGCCTAAGGCAAAAATCACAGCAATACGTTCACAACTACAAAATACACAACCGGCTTACATGACCCTATTTTTTATGAACGTTCAAAGGGGAAGAAGCAGCTTCGAGAAGGTTCGCGTCTAGGCGCAACTCGCTCCTTAGAAAGAAGAAAAAGGTATCTTGAGGAATTCAGGAAGAAATGCAAAAGAATCCCAGGTTAAAACAAGTCGTTCCAAAAGAGATCTACACTATGTATTTAAAGAAGGTTTACCCCTAGGCACAACTCGTTCTTTAGAAAGAAAAAGAACATCTTGAGGAATTTAAGGAGTAACGGAAAATAATCTCAAATGAGAGTGGTTTAGGTAATAGCAAGTCGTTTCAAAAGGGAGCTACAAAACATAGAAGGAAGAAGTGGTTAGCCATTCAAACTATCTCGTGCAGAGCTTTTGGTTAGGACATCGCATCATCCAGGTTTCATATCTGTACTTTACAGTACAGATATGCCTTCCTGAGACCTTTAACTTTTATTTAACATTGAAAGGGATGAGATTTCAGTACGTAGAAGAGGTTAAGGAAAACGCAACGAGACAACTAAGATCCCAAAAAAAAAATTTGCAGAGTGTTTTTAAATGTAGAAGAAGATAAGTATGTGAAGTCCCAAGGGGCTTATCCGATGTAGGTCGTAATTTTTTTTACAACGGGCCTCGTTGCAAAATAAATTTTCTTCCTTAAGTCAACCCCTTTTTTGCAATTGATTTTTATTATTATTGTATTTATATTTAATCATCATTATCAATAACTATTAAAATAGCGAATAGGTGTTCGTGTAAAGTACAGAGCAAATTCTTCTCTAAATCCACCCCTCACCGCAACCACATAGATTAAGACAAAGCGCAAACGATGATGTCAACACTTTTCTTCATTTCGGAGACGGCAGAGCCGCCACACGGAAATTATTTGGCCGATACTGCTTCTTCGGCTGCACAGCAGTTTATTCGCATCTGTCACCTAAATTATGATAAGTATCTCTGCACGTTGGAAAATAAGCGTGGGATTTGCACGAAACAATTTTAACGACGCGAGAAAGCACACTCAAAACGCATGCTTTAATGTAAAGCGCGTAATGTCAATTGAAAGAGAGTGCTAAAGGTGATTTCACTTTTTCCAAAAGGTGTCAGGCAAGTCAATCAAAAGTGACAGTTTCTCTTTCTGTAGACCCTCTTCACTGCGTGGGCGTACATTATTTTTTTTTATCTCCTTTAAAAATTAGGTAAAAATCAAGGCGATTCAATAAAAGTAAAAAAATGTAAATGTAAATGAGTCTCTTTTACATGGAAAGAAGTTCGCTTCATCTCATCATACTTCATGTATAATTTTCGTCCCCCAAACGAAAAACAACAGCAATTTAATCTCAGAGGGGCGGGCGCGAATAAAATTCCAAAACTGATTGAGATTTTAAAGATTAATATTTGTAAACATGGCGGGGCGCTTTATTGCACCCTAATTATTTATCTATAAGCTCGGGCTTAATTAAACTTAACTACGCGTAATTTAAGCGACGCCCAACAAATGATATTCATTAATAAACGAAACAAAACGAATGGTTATGTGAAGGAAGAGGGACGACTCTCAATTAGTGTGATTACAAGGAAACTAATCATTTTAAATTTGAGGGGGAAATTGAATTTCCGACTTCTTTTCTTTGCTTTGTATTCGGCGGGGGTGGTATTTTATTGATTTTATTTCGACAACTTCAATATCATTCTGCTAATGAGGGTGAAATTAACTTCAACAAACAAACAAAGAAGTATTAATTGCTTCGTAAACGTTTAAATAGGTAGGAAACGCACAAAAATTTTTGTGTTTGTTTTCTTAGGTCCGCAATGCGATCAGCAATTTTTTTTTGTGAAGGTTTAATCAGTTAATTTGAAGGTATAAATGAGAGGGCACATAAAAGTCGTTTTAATTTTAAAGGATTGAAATTGAATTTCGTCGTTTCCTTTCTTTTTCCTTTCGAGGTGATATTTCACTGGTTTGATCTCGGTGATTTAGCCTGTCACTATTTTCAGGGTAGACTGCAGGTTTTTTTTTGCTTTCGTGCAGACATCTCGGCCCTCGCCCCCATAATTACAGATCAATATTGCAAAGAGCTTTTCCGTCTTCTTCTTGGCATGGCGAGTTCCTCTAAGTTTATAGTGTTGGAAGTGCAATTTAAGAAGATTTAAAGCTCGTTAATTATGCCCCGTTGTATCTCGTAGATTTATGTCAAGCGACAAAAAGAAAAAAGCTAACTTGATTATTTGAAAATGAGATTTTCATAACAATTTGGTCGGTGCATAGCACGCCATAAAACACTTCGAACAACCAGCCGATATTACAAAGTGCGTGACTGGAATACCTTTATCAACGTGTCAGATGAAAGAAGGAGCAGAACGGGCCGATATATCTTTTTCTAATTTCGTTGGTTCCGAAGTCGGTTTATTTTGGGACGTGAATGCCCAGCAAAAAAAATAAATTAGGTTCAACTTGGACAGGAAGGGAAAGCGTATCGGTGGAAATCTACGTGATAATTGATCGTGCTTTTTAAAAATTATCTCCGCCGACGACGCTAATGGAAAGTATTTAGACAAAGAATCTGGACAGGTAATCGATTACTCCATATCAAGTTATGAAACGAGGCTCTCTTCAGCGAGAATTAGGCCTAATGGAGTAGGCTGGTCGTATCGGAAATGGAATGTGTAAAAGAAACGCACGAAATCCGTCACGTTTTATTGTTCTTTGTCTTGCCGACAGTTTTTGAATATTTGTAGTCAGAGCGTGCCCCAAATTTACATTCCCTTTTCACATTCTTTACAATAAACAAGAATGTATTTTTTTCCACCGGGAAAAAATGTTCCTCTCTGTGGCTTGCCATCAAAGAAAGAACGAAATGGTGTTATAAACCTAATTTAAATTTTCCATGCACGTTGGGTTGGAATGCACATATTAATTCCACCTTTTCTTTCTAAACTGAAAAGAGTTTCAGGTACTGAAGATATCAAGAACTGCTTAAAAGGCCGATAGGGGGTTCAGCTTACTTTAAAATTTTTAACGATATTGTATTAACATAACTAATAGTTATGTAGGTGCACTACTGGACAATTAAAAGAGAAATCCGCCAATTTCGACCTTATCTCTTTTATGCATTAGTGCTTTTTAACTGTCCAATTTCCATTGGATCATATCATATTAATTTAACTAAAATTTGATAATATTCTTACCTGTGATCTACTGAATGTGTGCCTTCTACTGGGCGAAGCCTCTACGGTGGGTGAAGGAGGTTCCGGAAGAGACGAACCCGGTGGTACCGACAGGGGTTTGGTGCAGTCTGGTTCGGATCTGGAGTCTTTCAGAGCCGCGTCGGTGGTGCTCGGAGCCCCATAGCGCATTTCTAATGTGTCTAAGTGATTTAAGCTGCGAGAGCGAACCTGAAAAGTAAAGCCACCATCTTAGTTAACAGGAAAATCGGAAGTTTCAAGATCAATTGCACCAAACGGAGCAAATGTAATTTTTATGATTATCAATAAAGTTGGTGAGCATGAGAACCATGAACGTGATTAATGGCGCAGTCAAAAGCACATCTTCACAAACGAAATAAAAAGTTAATGACGTATTTGCAATTACTGAGTACGTTTCTATTTTGAACGGCGATGATCGAGGCAATAAAGAAAGTGAAAGAAGGAGTTAGAAAATATGAAGAGGGAAAGTGGAAGAAGATTCATGAGGAATCATGAGAAAAAATAAGACAACGTTACAAATAAACACGTAAGATTAGTTTGAAAGATAAAAAAATAGAACAAATGACATATTTCAAATACGCAGCAGCAATAATAGATAATTAAAAACTAGACTAGACAAAGAAGGAAACGGAAAGGAATGAGTAGATATTTGTTGATACATAAAGAAAAGGGGAAAATAGGGAGGTCCAAGTGCCCCAAATGTAGAAGAGTGACTACTTCAGTTTTAGACTCGATTTTACAATGTCGCATAAGCATTATTCTTAGAATAGCGTGACGTAGGTGTGACGTAGATATGGAGGAACGTTAAAGTATATTCGGCGAACAGTTATTCCGTCCTGGGCCTTAGTGTGCTTAGTCCTGAGAATAATGGATACTCATTGAAAGGAACAAAAAATGCTCAAACGCAATGGAGATGCGTTTTCACAGAAGGTGGAAGGAAAGCTAGAAAAGACAAAATTAGAAAAGGAGTGTTCCGGATCCAATTAGGAGATTGTAAAGCGAAGGCAACTATGATATTTGGGTGGCTTTTATAGAATGTCTAAAGACAGGTAACAAGGAAGATTTTCATCAGGACTTTTGGTTTGGACTATTCTACTTTTTTCCCAAGAAAAAGTAACATGGTTCAAACCGGAAGCCTTGGTTTCAAGTTAATTTAACCAGCAAGGAATTCCCTCACGAGAAAAACAGGAGACAAGGAAAAAAAAACAAAGACGGTTCTCTGACTGTATAAAGTAGTTGGTAAGGAACGGTATTATAAAATTCAAGGGCACTCATTAAAAGAAACAAAGTACACCTAAACGAAATGGAGATGTATTTATGCGAAAGTAGCTGGAAAAGCCAGAAAAGACAAAGTTACAAATGAAGTTCTCTGGCTCCAATGAGGAACGTAATCTGCAGAAAATTGTAAAATGAAGGCAACTGGAATGTTTGGGACGGAATGTCAGAGAGAGGATTTTCGTCACGGCTTTCGCTTTGGACTGCCTTAATTTTCGTCAAGAAGAAGATGAAAATTGGACAAGGTTCAAAACGGAAGTCCTGTTGCAGATGGATAAGGACAGTGGAAGTTTTCAAAGACCGTGGAAGTTTTCAAGTTCATCTAACCAGGAAAGAGTTCCTTCACGGGACATACAAGAGCGAAAGACAGCTGGAAGAAGTAAGAGAAGGAGGACTGTAGAAAGGGAAATAGGAAAATGAAATGGCTTAAGGTAGTGGTCTCAAACTCAAATTGCATGCGGGGCGAATGCACGATCTGAAAGCAGCTGACGGAGATTTATATTCTTCTCCTTCTCTCCTTAGCTAAAATTAGGAGACTCTCTCTTTCGGTAAAATTTTGCCCAATCACTTACTAAATATTTATAGTAATGAAAAGTTTAGATCACGACATCCTGTGATCACTTTCTGACCTAACATTGCAGTAGGATTGACAAAATGAAGCCGGTTTGCTGACGATGGCCCAATTAGGCCTGAAACAGCTTTGTACAGAGGCTGCTTGAGGAATCCTCTGCAATCAAAGTCGACTTGCAACAAAATTCTATAAATATTTATAATTGAAAAATGTATTGGTGGGGTGTGTAAAATTGCTTCGCGAGCCGAATGCGCCCTGCGGGTCGTCAGTTTGAGACCACTGGCTTAAGGGATGAAGGGATAAGTTAATTGCCAATATTTTGAATAAATTTCTGTGTAAAAGGAAAACGGCCTAGCCAAGAAGTAGTAGAAAGAAATGAGTACTTATTTATTATGACAAAGACGAAATTCCTATGGGAAAAGAGAGGGAGGTCCCAATGCCACAAAGGTACAAGTAGAAAGCAACAAAAAATCTTCCAAATACAATGAACATATGTTTATAGCAAAATAAGTGGAAAAACTAGAGAATACCTATTCGGTAGAGGAAAATCCACAGAAAAACTGTAAGATGAAGACAACTGGAACGACTGGGACGTTTATATGAGATGTTAAAAGGCACATAATCAGGAAGGTCTTCATCAGAGCTTTCGGTTTGGACTATTTTTCCTTTTCAAGAAGAAGGTGAAAATAAATTGGAAGTCCTGGTACAAATGGACAACGGCTGTGGGGGTCTTAAAGTTAATCTAATCAAGAAGGAGTTACTTCACGGGGAACACAGGAGAGAAGGACTAAGAAGTAAAAGAAGCAGTGCTATAGTTCTATCGACCATCATGTACGCGGCGCCTATATGGACAGCGGCCATGGACGCGACGGCGACGTCTCGAGTCGATAAACAGAAAGACGGCCATAAGAGTCACTTCTGCATATAGAACGGCCCGTACAGAGGCCATCCTAGCGATCGCCGGCATACCACCAATAAAACTAAAAGCAGAAGACTCTAGATTGCAGTATGAAGAGAGCAGAAAACCCTCAGTTGAGACTCGAGAATCCCTGCTGGTGAAATGGCAACGTACGAAGGATGGACCAAGATCTTCATCAAAGATATTGGCAAGTGCTGTAATAGGAAATACGGAGACGTAGACCACCACATCACTCAAGCCATGACAGGGCACGGGGTATTCGCCAGTTAGGTACTTGAATAAAATTGGGAAACTCCCAAGCAATGCCTGTTGGTACTGTCAGCAGATAGACACGCCAGAGCATTCAGTTTTTGACTGCAGCAGATGGAGAAACACACGTGAGGAAGCCTATAGGAAATGCGGAACAATAGTCTCCATTGAAAACGTAGCGGAAATCCTATTAAAAAGTGAAACGCACTGGAACTGTGTAACAGACATGCTAAGGACGATCATGCAAACCAAGGCTCGAGATGAAATAGAACTAAGAAGGCTAATTGTGCGACAGTAAAAGGCTAGCACAACGAAAAACAAACCAAGGACATGACCAAAAAAAAAACACTATTACATAGACGGAAATACATAACACCGGACAGTGCGAAATTCCTGATGCAATGCTTAACGGCCGATTCCAGAAATTAGCAGCTGCAAAAGAGGATAAGGAGTTTAGTTGGTAGGCTCCCTTGTCAAGGACCTAAGAAATAGAGCGAATCCAACACATCTGATTCTAGATTCCGTTGATGATGTCTTCTGAAGATTCTCCAAACCTCTATAAAAAAAGTGCTATAGAAGGGCATGCCTTGGAGATAGGCCCAAGAAATGAAGAAACGGACCAAGGAAGGGTGGAAGAACTCTTTTAATCGGTCAAATTTTGAATAAAATCTTTTCTGAACAAACAGTTTCCATACAACTAAAAAGTTCTTTGTGACGACAACCGACAACATTTTCCACTTTCTCTTCTAACGTCTTATTCATATATTTTCTTGTATATTGTCTATATTTCTTGGCCTTTCTTTCGGGATCTTGTTTCAAACAGCCTCCCGACTAATCTCTCTTTGATCTACATATCGAGTGAGCATTTTCAACCTGGAATATAGGAAGTTAGCATGACTTTGAACGTCCGGCTTTAAAAAAATCGCAGCTCCTTCGTATGAAGAGCGAATCAGCCGGGATGACGTCCGTCGTGAAGAGGAAGGACGGGGGGGATCCTCCGGTTCAACCACCAGGGTTACGTTCATAATCTATGCCTCTGAGGGCACCTTGGGCCCTGCAATCGCATCTTTCTCACTTATGATTTTTAATATATTTTGCGTCTCGCTCTTCTGTTTCAAGACGACTTGTGTTTACATTGTTTCCAAGACAACGGGAGCACTTTAAGTACCCTACGTAAAAGTGGGATGTGAAGAGTGTCGTCCGTTGTCATGGAAATAACGTAAACAAAACACGTTTGAAACAGATGAGCGAGACGCAGAATTTTTTCTCGTCAGCTATCTACCCGGCGCCAACTTTGAGGCCCTCCCGAGCCGGTCCTGCGCACCCGACCGGGACGAGGGAGACGTCAAAAGAGGCTCTGTCCACGCCTCCAACCGGCGTCATTTGTCCCATTCCCATAAGAAATACGCGGGAGATCACAGCACCACCCGAGTTGTTATGGCTTGGAGGCCCAAGTAACAGATGGGGGCTGCAAGAAGAAGGACGGATCTAAGAGGAAACGTGTCCCCGGCCCGATCGTCCCGTAATTTTAAAAATTGCTTTCTCCGAAATCGGAAGCGATATCGTCGTGGTGGTTGAACCGGAGAATATCCCCGTCCTTTCCCTTCACGATGGAGGTCGTCCCGTCCGGCTTGCTCCTCATACGAAGGAGCCGCGATTTTTTAAAGTCGGACGTTCGAAGTCATCCTATGTTCTGGATTGAAAATAAATGCTCACTTGGTACATTTGCTGACAATTTTAAAATTCGAATTTTTTTATGTAAGTAACTTTATTCCAACCATTGTATCTGCGGTATAAAACAGAGGAGACGTCTCTCCAAACAAAAAAAATTACAAATTTAAAACCCTTTGGCTCCACATTGACTCGCCGGAAGGTAATAAAATACAGGTGTTGTGGGGCAACTTCGGGAGGGCCAGGCGTCCTAAGGGTTGTTTCCGTTGCACGCCGAGCCGCCGCTTTGTGAAATATGGAAAAAGTTTTCTGCGGGCGGGGGGGTACATGATGCAAACGCAAAATGGAATTTAAATTTTATTTTGCAATATGTTGAGAGCATTTTAGGAGATTCGCGGTTACGTAACTTAGCTGCCGGAAAGTTATTATTTTATTATTTATTTATTACTTCCTAATATATACATTTTTTAATATTGATGACGAAGTTTCGCAATGATTCTTTTTTTTTTATTTTAGCTCTTCGGGAGAGTATGCAATTAATCACAGTAAATTAAGTTCGCTTCATAATTAAGATCTGTCTAAAATAACTTCCACCTTACATCTCGGGGGGGGGGGTAGGTATAAAGTCGCGAAACCCGCTAGAAAATCGTCGGATTAGTCTGTCGACGACAAACTAAAACTTATTAATTAACGCGGATGAGTTTCTCCCGAGCGACGCCCGCCGACGGAAGGAACTTCGCCGATATACGTAGTTATATTTAAGGGCGAATCTGAATTTATTCGGGCTCAAAAATAAAAACACGTGGAACTTCGCGAATACAAGAGACGGGGAAGTTTGCGACGTATTATCCATCAAGTACGGCAGTATATTGCGCTCTATTTCTCGAAAATGTTTTCGCTGTGAAGCGATTCTTATTCGACGAAAGGTTTCAGAACATCCGTCCGTTCAATGACTGCATTGCTTACTGATTTATTGACATAAATGTTCAGGAGATTTATTCACGGATGAGAAATATGTTCGACGATTTAAGCATCGTTTTTAAATCCGATTTTAAAACAGTATAAATAAAAGAGTTTCCTGTGCGACAAAAGAAATTGAAAATAATTCCTCCCCGGGCAGTTTATGTTAATCGCTCGGAAAAGAATATTATTATAAACTTGTTAGTATTGATATTATCAGTTATCGTAACTAATAAAACCTAAAGCGCCCGAATCAATAATACTGAGGCAATCATTTTTCGTTTCTGTATTTACATTGCATGAAATAAACATAAAGTCCGGAATTCTATATGTGTTCTAATTACTGCGCAAATATTAGTAAATGTAAAATTAATCGATGGCCTTCCGACCTCATTTCAGTCAGTTCGACTGAAATTAAAAAAGAAGCCTGAAAGCACAGAATGCAAGTGGGCTTAATATCTGCGGAGTTTAATGATTATCGGAAGGCGAGTAATTGGAAACGAGTTTGTTTTCCCCGATTTTTATATTGGATGCGGTGGTTCAGTGGCTGAAGTTTAAATTGGTAGGTATGTACAGTTCCGTGCACCTTAAATGCACCTCCTGCACGCAAACCTCACCCTTAAAATGTTGTGATACAAGGCTCACAGAACTGTCAAATTGTAGCACTTAAGCTGCGCACGACTATACATACAAAGGAAATATGAGCGAGTACGACAGAATATAAAACATTTAGGCCCAGTTGTACAATGCCAGTTTAAATTTAAGCTGAAGCTTAAACCCATGGCAACAATTATTTTAACAATTGTCGTAAAGGGTTTAAGCTTTGGCTTAAAGTTGGAATTATACAACTGGGCCTTAGTTGGCTTAAACTTCAAGATATTCTAAATGTTAAAAGAAAGAAAGTTTCTCTATAGTGTCATCTTTCATAGTCTTGAAGAAGCCGTCAACGTACCATCGTGATCATAAAAATCGACTACAGCGAAGCGAAATCGACGCTTCCATTTTTCAAAATATTTTGTTGTGTAACATTAGGTTTGACACCATTTGTCATGTATTTGTCAACCTATAAAATCTTATCCATCTCATTCGATTCCAAAGAAATAAATATTCTCTATAATTACTAATACTAACAGCAAATTCAGTTGCAATTGCTCGAATACTGATTTTGTCTTGCTGTCGCGTTCGAATTATTGCTTTCTGAATTGCTTTTAATTGGGGTATTTTTATTTGATTTGTCAAAATAATATTAATGTCAAAATGACAGAAGTTCAATTTAAAGCACGCTTCAATTGACTAAAATTTCGAGTGTAGTCGGTTTTTCTGATTACGATGGTATGTACCAGTGCTGCCAGATGATATGAGCGGTAGATGGCAATACAAGAAAGCGGTAGATGATTGAAAATCCGTGGAAAATTCAAATCTTCGAAACAAGATGAAAGTTGTGATTATTTGTAATGAAAAAGTTAACACGATCAGGAAAATAAATTTTGTATTTAAAGACAGAAAATTTCGGATGTCACTGTCATTCCACTGACGCAAAAGTTGAAAAATTCCTTTATATATCCCACGTCAGGTGAATGACAGTGACATCCGAAATTTCTTGACCGTAACAGTACTAGGAATTGCTTCATCCAGAATCAGAACTTTAAACAGAGATATTACTCATAAAATAAACAGCAATCATGTTACTTCATTTTAAGCACAAACCGAAACTTAAAAACGAACAAGAACCAACGATCACCGATCATATCAACTACATACTTACATTTTCTTGTGTCAAAGAAATTGAATTTAATTGTTATTAATCACTATTGTTAATTGCGTTTAATTTTCAGTACATTCATTTTAGTTTTATTGCAAATTTTTGTAACATAAATTACAGGTTCCTGTAATGTGAAGAGTGACGTCTTAAACCGATTTGAGCGAGAAATTCAAATTTGACGCAATCAGGGCGATTTGTTACGTAAACGCGTAACAAACTGAATTACTTACGTTTTCTTGTGTAAAAGAAATTTAAATTAATTGTTATTAATCGCTATTTTTAATTGCGTTTAATTTTCAGTACATTTAACATAAATTGTAACATAAATTACAGATTCCTGTAGTATGAACACTTGATGAACACTAGCCGATTTGAGTAAGAAATTCAAATTTGACGCAATCAAGGAGATTTGTTTCGTAGACACGTAGCAAAAGTAAATTACTTACATTTTCACGTGTCAAAGAAATTTAAATTGTTATTAATTACTATTATTAACTGCGCTTAATTTTCAGTACAATTATTTTTGTTTTATTGCAAAATTTTTGTAACATAAATTATAGATTCCTGTAATGTGAAGAGTGACGTTTTAAACAATAGCCGATTTGAGCAAGAAATTCAAATTTGACGCAATTGAGGAGATTTGTTTTGTAGATACTTAGCAAAAATGAATTACTTACATTTTCTTGTGCAAAAGAAATTTAAATTAATTGTTATTAATTACTATTATTAATTGAGTTTAATTCTCAGTACATTTATTCTTGTTTTATTGGAAATTCTTGTAACATAAATTACAGATTCCTGTAATGTGAAGTGCCGTTGACTTGAGCGGGAAATTCAAACGCCGTTGTTAACCTATCCTTTGTATATTCGTGTTATTGTTAACAAGCTATACTGAAATGAAGGTTATTATTAAAAAAAAATATAGGTACCTACTCCAGATTTTTCAGAATTAAAAAAACTCAAAATGCTATTAAAAAAAACAGCAGAGAACTATTTGAAGATCAAAAGACTGACCAGAAAGCAAAAGAAGAAACTATAAATAAGGCCAATGAAATTCAACAAAAGGAAACAAAAGAGAAGGTAAACAAACGACAACGGAATTGTGAAAGTAAGGTGATTCAAACAAAAGAAGATCGAGACTGAAAAATCAGAGGAAACTAAAAAGAAGAAGCTGTGCGAAACGTCGCGTCTGTTTTATTCCAATAAATTAATTTTCCAAACAAAAAATAAGAGAAAATTCAAATAAAGTACAAGGCAAGGGCAACATTCCGCCGAAGAGTAGGCGATGTTCTTTTGTTTTTCATTCACTTTACGTATTTCAATATTTTCTTATTTTTTTTTGGAACGCATTACTTTCTCGTATCTATTTTTTGCTTATTAATAGTTCTCTTAATTTTTAGTCATTTCTGTCAAATGAAGTCGTTGATTTTCTTTTGTTTGCTATTCATGTGAATGTGATTCTATATCTCGTTCTTCCTTATTTCTGCTCTCTTTCTCTTTTTTATTGAATTCATTTTTCGTCTCTATTTCGTGTGTTTTTCTTTGGAACGTTTTTTTTCGTATCTATTTCTTGCTTACTAATAGTTTTTTTTTATTTTCAGTCTTTTTCTGACAGACGAAGTCGTCGATCTCCTTTTGTTTTCTATTCATGTAATTCTACTTTTCGTTGTTGCTTACTTCTGTTCTCTTCATTTTTTTCTATTGAATTAATTTTTCTTTCGTCTTTATTTTGTGTTTTTCTTTGAAATGTATTATTTTTTCGTATTTATTTTTTGCTTATTAATAGTTTCTTTTTCAGTCCTTTCTGCCATTTCAGTCATTTCGTTGTTTTCTTTCTTTTTTAATTAATTTTTAATTTCTACATATTTCGTGTTTTTCTTTCTTACTATTTTTTCGTATATAATTTTTGTTTACTACATAATTTAGTTTTTTTTTATTTTCAGCTACATCTGCCATTTCAATCATAGGACCTTATTCGCTTTAATTCGAGATTAACTTTAATCCATAACTCAGCCTAAGTGTTTTATGCAAAATAATAAATTTTCTTTTCGGAATCAATAATCAATCAATAGTTTTCAAGTCAGTTTGATATAAAACCTTAAAATAGTAAAATATTTACCAATACTTATTTATATAACACATTTATGTTATAAACGTTGCTAATAATTAACAGGACATGCATCTGTGCTTTGGGGCTGGCCTATCACCAGGATATAATAATTTAATAAATCTTGGAAAAAAATCACGGCTAATTTAGACAAACGTTTCTATGATGACAGAATTTCTTTTTGCGCCTCTTTCGAGGCAAAATTTGCATCAATACTTCTTTCCATAATACATTTATGTTACAGTACAAGAACCCCTGCTTAATATTGCAGAATTTATGTGAGCTACGCTCAATGGCGATTCAAAAAAATAAATGTGAGATTTTTTTTCAAGCACGGTCCGCACGTCTCATATTGAGGGGCCCCTTAGGAACGCAAAGCAATAAATGTAAAATAAACTAAAGTATCAAATTGCCTGGAAACGTACGATTTTATTTCGCTTAGATTTTGATTTGGTTTCAACGACATGCTTTTTTTATTGTGTAACTACTTTCGCGTCCAGATAAATCGATAGCACGCGAACGTTTTCCGCCCAAAACTGTAAAGGACGTCGATTTAGTTGGATGAGGCTGTAGGTGAAATATACAGTGTGACTCTGAATACAATTAAAAAAAGAAAGTTTGTAGATCGTTGAAGAGCGATCGGCGTTTGGGGTTTTGCGCCCCCCCGAAAACTCGTCCCAAACAAATTTACGATAATGTTCTGCAATAAATAACCGAAATAGAACGATAAATACAAAGTTTAGAGCTGCCGCCGCCCGCCGTTCGGTTCAGAACGATAGTTCGGACGGGTTATAAGTTTTAATTAATTGTTACTACCTACCTTCAAGGCAAACAGGACATTTTCGATGAAACTTTGGAAAATTCGCCGCGAAATTATTGTTCGGTGGGTCACGTAATTTATTTGCGCCAATGATAATTAAAAGTTGTAAACTGATAGTTAGTCTGTCTGGCAAAAAATTTCATCGTCAATTTCAAAAATATAATCTATTACGAATCGATAAGCGCTTGGCTGTGTGATTCAATGGAGGTTGCTGTATAATAAATACCGGAGGGGGTGGGAAAATGCACGTTGACGCTGCACTTGGCGGAGCGCCAAATTCGGAAGGATATTGCACGGTATCTACCCAAAACCCGGAATATAAATGTTCCCGTACAATATACGGCGTGCGGCATAGGTACGCTAATAAATGTAGATAGGCAGACTTTTCGACGTGTACCTATCTTGCAGATACAGTCCCATTCGCGTGTATGCACATATTTTAAATCCCATAAAAACAGATGTGATGGCTTTGCATAAAATACTGAAGGGGAAAATTCCTTTGAAAAGCATATAGATCGCAAAGTAAGGTGACCATAGTATCATTGGCAGCATTGTTATGAGGACTGACTATATGGCTCCCAAAGCAAACACAAATTTGCTCATCAAGGTAATAATTTACGAACTGGCTAAGTAAAGTAAACCTGAAGAGGATATTCCTCCTGGCAGCTTTATCTAGTGTACGACGGCTCCGGAACCGAGACTGGTGCCGGGTCTGGAATCTATGGACAGAGACCAAATGAGAGGCCATGCTTCCCTTGGGTCAATTTGCCTCTGTTTTACAAACAGAAATATTCACCATATTAATATGCGAGGGAAAACATTAGGAGGGCTTATACAAATAAGAGGATCTTCATTCTATTCGACAGCCAGGCGGCTTTGAAGGCTTTATCAAGCGCAAAGATTTCATCCAAACTGGTGTGGGAATGTCTTAATGAACTCGGCAGAACACAACTGCGTTACGCTATTGTGGGTTTGAGGACACAGGGGCATTTACGGTAACGATCTGGCCGATGAATTAGCTAGGCAGGGTGCGACTATGGCATATCCTGGTCCCCAACCTGCCCTAGGAATAAGTAAAAGCGCTATTCGGGGCTTTTTTAGTGACTGGATAAGCGAAGAACATAATAGATACTGGGTAAGCAAACCAGGAAATTGACATAGCAAAACCATCCTTAGAGGTCCTTGCAACAAGAGAGCTGCTGAACTGCTAGGTCTGAGCAGGTCGCAACTCAAGATCACCACAGGATTACTAACAGGATACCTGATTGTTAAGGAGCACCTCTGGAGGATCGGTAAATTTAATGGTGACTTAAATTGCAGACTCTGCAATGGAGAACCAGGGATAGCAATGCACATGCTGTGCAGCTGCGATGCGCTGGAAAATCGTAGACAGCGCCTATTCGGATACCACAAATGACCCCCGAAGAAATCAGCACGCAACTTTTTCTTTCCGGCCATTATACTGAGTTTGACGTCTATTTGTGTTCCCTCTTATTCTAAGTGAGTTTTTTTTTGCAAGAAAAGGAAACATTCGAACCCACTTCTGCAATTACTTCCATAGGATAAATTCACTAGAAGACCAAGACTAAGAAGACTATGCTACCAATGGATTTAAAATAAGGGTAAATGTACAGGGTTCTTCCTTTTCAACATTCTACGTTTAAGAAACCTTTTGATAAATCTAGTTCAGCATCGATCCAAGCAACTCCTCCGCGCCGAGAGTCGTTCGAAACTGATTGTGTGCGATTTGCAATAGAAATTAATTAAGCAACTGCAAATTACCCTAATAAACAGCGGAATCAATAATTCGCTTTCATCCACCATAAAACATCTAAATATAGATGTAATGACGCAAGTTCCTGATATTACAAAATCACACACAACAAATTGAATGGGGGGTCGTACTCTACGGTTGCGGCCATTCAATACGCCGCAAAAAAATAAAAATAAAAGGAAAAGCGCTGCCTTGTGTGTGTATTCAGTTATGCGATATATCAAGCGTCGCGCTAAAATAATTTGATTTATTGCCTGCCACTAATGACCTATACTGGCGCTAAACCCCCTTGATCGTTTATTGATATGAAAATATCAGATTATGTTTTTGTTCTGAAACGAAAACGTTTCCACTTGACAGATATAAACGAGATTATGAGTAGATATAATACAGGCGTTCTGGCATAGTTTCTTATGGAGAATTTAAATGGACGTATCAAATATGCATGTTTGGTTGCCTATCGTGACTTTTACCAGTCGTTGGCGGTGGCATGTTGTAGGAGAGGGCGGTGGCGTGTTGTGGGAGAGGGCGGCGCACGTTGTAGTTAACATTTAAAAAAAAAAAACAGATAACAGTTTTTTTCCTGTTATTTAAAAACTGCTACCTGTTATTTGAAAACTGTTGGGCCTTTAAGTATTCTGAATAAATAGAGAAGTTCCTTTTTTAATTTCTCAAAAAAGTCCTTGATAAGATATAATAGGATAAGTCCCTTGGGATTCAAGGTGCTTTTGCAGCAGTAGTTTCTACGGTGGGGGGGGGGGAGTGAATAAATAAATATCATGCATCCCCCATAAGTTTACAAACTTAAAAGCAGGCTGCAATATACCGGAACGATTTTCAGAGAAAACTTTATGCAACTCCTTGCGGTTTGATATTCTTTATTATTCCCGCCTAGTTCTTGCAAGCTGCAACCTATGCGTTTCAAAGTTCTATGTAAAAGTATAACTTGGAAAATGTTGGCTCCGAAATTGAAAAACTCTGGCCAAGTTATTTTTCGGATCCCATTCATAAATTCGCCGCTCCGCCTGTAGGTATAAATCGTGTGCGTAAAATATAATTAACTTGTAAATTAATTAATAAAGGCACGGGGCTGCTAATTAAGAATGTTTTGTTGTCGTCGTCCGAATTCTTGGAAATTCAATTCGAAGGGCGTGAAATGAAAACAAATTTATAACGTGTAATTTGTTTGATGTTTTCTGTCTTTGTAATTGTTTAATCAGCCGGAGTGAATGCTTAAAATTATTGTGTAAATTAAATAATATGAGTACACACAACGAAAACAACATAATAAATTACCTCATTAATAATTTAGATGTTATTAAATTTGAGGAAGCCTGTTTGAGCATTTAAATAAAAAATACTTTAACTTTTCAAAAGTCTGAGTGGTTATAATTATTTTATTAGAAAACAACGTATAATTACTTCAATTATATACAAAAAAAAGCACAACATAAAAGTTAAATTTGTTAAAGGTAATGAATCAATAAATAAACTTTGACGGATGTGACACTTTTCGACAATACCTATCTGCTAAAAAAGACGTAGGCAAAACACCACGTGGTGTCAAAGTATTAAAGTTAAAAATATTTTCAAAATTTCAAATATTACAACTGTCAAAATTAAATACAATTTCCATTTTACTATATCTCTTAGGAAATAGCTAACGCGGGGAAATAAAAACGCGAAGATTGTTTGATGATTAAATAAATGTCAATTAGACAACTTACGCTTAACTGTCAAAGTTAATAATTAACAACTGATCAAAATTTCAAAAAGCAAAACTCTCAAACTGTTAATATTATGAGTAAGTTACTTCTGCTGAAATTGATTAATTATGGAGTTGTCAAAATATTTGAATCAGTCAAAATAAGAATTAATGTGAAGAACTGTCAAAATTGACATAAAACACAAGCAAGTTTCAGTTTTTTAAAAAATAGCACTAGAATTAGTTATTACAAACAACAAAAACACAGAAATTATCTGACAGTTAAATAAATGTCAAATGATGTACTGACAATTAGCTTTCTAAATCGATTACCGTTATTAGAAACAAAATTGTCAAACTTAGGTTACTTCTAGAAAAATTAAACGCCATTAAATACAGAACTGTAAAAGTACATATTTCAAAATAACTGTCAAATTTAACGAAACAAAATAGTCACCACAGAAAAGTGAAAACTTATATCGAAGCGAAAAATAATTTAATCAGGTAATTGCGTCACTTTAAAAAATAACGCAACATTAATTAAAGGATTGTCGAAATATTTGAATCTGTCAAAATAAGAGTTAATGTGAAGAACTGTCAAAATTGAACACTAAACACAAGCTCGTCGTACAATTCAGTTTCAATTTCTTGGAATTAATTATGAAAAGAGATAAAACATAAACATTATTTGACAGTTAAATAAATGTCAAATGATGAATTCGATGACCGTCATTAGAAACAAAACTGTCAAAAATTAAATGCAAAAATTAAATGCCATTAAATACAGAACTGTCAAAATTTAACGAAGCAGAATAGCCACCATGCAAAAGTGAAAAACTTACATCGAAGCGAACAATAATTCAATCAGGTACTTGCGTCACTTTAGAAAATAACACAATATTAAATACAGAATTGTCAAAATGTTTGTATCTGTCAAAATAAGAGTTAATGTGAAGAAACGTCAAAATTGAACAAAAAAAAACATAAACCTGTCGAACAATTGAGTTTCAGTTTCTTAAAAATAGCACTACTTTTAGTTATTACAGACGACAAAAACACAGAAATTATTTGACAGTTAAATAAATGTCAAATGATGAACTGACAATTAGCTTTCTAAATCGATTACCGTTATTAGAAACAAAATTGTCAAACTTAGGTTACTTCTAGAAAAATTAAACGACATTAAATACAGAACTGTCAAAATATTTTCGAAGTGACTGTCAAAATTTAACGAAGCAAAATAGTCCCTGTTTAAGTATGTTTCCATGAGAATTAAGATGAAGTGTTTCAGTTTAAAAAATAAAAGACAAGAATGGGGTATTGTTTGTTCGAAAAACGACAAAAACACAGAAATTATTTGACAGTGAAATAAATGTCAAATGAGGAACTGACAGTTAGCTTCCTAATTAGATTACCGTTATTAGAATCAAAACTGTTCATTAAGTTACTTCCAGAAAAGTTAAAGACATTAAATGCAGAACTGTCAAAATATTTCAAAATAACAATCAAAGTTTAACGACGCAAAATAGTCACTGTTTCACTTCGTTTCCATAAGAATTAAACTGAAGTGTTTCTGTTTAAAAAATAAAAAACATGAATGGGGGTATTGTATGACTGTTTGAAAAACAACAAAAGCACAGAAATTATTTGACAGTTAAATAAACGTCAAATTATGAACTGACAATTAAAAGTATTCATTAAGTTACTTCTAGAAAAATTAAACGACATTAAATACAGAACCGTTATTATAAACAAGATTGTCAAATTTAAAGCTGTTCACCAAGTTACTTCTAGAAAAATTAAACGATATTACAGAACTGTCAAAATATTTCAAAAATAACTGTCAAAATTTAACGAATCAAAACAGTCCCTGCTTAACTACGTTTCCATGAGAATTAAACTGAAGTGTTTAACTTTGAAAAATAAAAGACAAGAATGGAGTATTGTTTGATTGAAAAACGACAGAAACGCAGAAATTACTTGACAGTTAAATAAATGTTAAATGATGAACTGACAGTTCAGTTTTTAATTCGATTACCGTTATTATAAATAAGATTGTCAAACTTAAAGCTGTTCACCAAGTTACTTTTAGAAAAATTAAACGACATTACAGAACTGTCAAAATATTTCAAAATAACTGTCAAAATTTAACGAAATCAAACAGTCACTGTTTAACTACTTTTCCATAAGAATTAAACTGAAGTGTTTCAGTTTAAAAAATAAAAGACAAGAATGGGGGTATTGTTTTGACTGTTTGAAAAACGACAAAGACGCAGAAATTATTTGACAGTTAAATAAATGTCAAACGATGAACTGACAGTTAGCTTCCTAATTCGATTACCGTTATTAGAAACAAAATTGTCAAACTTAAAACTGTTCATTAAGTTGCTTCCAGAAAAGTTAAACGACATTAAATACAGAACTGTCAAAATATTTCAACATAACTGTCAACATTTAACGAGCTAGAAGTACATTTCCATAAGAATTAAAATGAAGTGTTTCAGTTTAAAAAATAAGAGACAAGAATGCGGTATTGTTTGACTGTTTCAAACACGACAAAAACAAAGAAATTATTTGACAGTTAAATAAATGTCAAATAATGAACTGACGATTAGGTTCCTAATTCGATTACCGTTATCAGAAACAAAATTGTCAAACTTAAGTTACTTCTGGAAAATTAAACGACTTTAAATACAGGACTGTGAAGATATTTCAAAATAACTGTCAAAATTCAACGAAGCAAAATAGTCACTATTTAACTACGTTTCCATAAGGATCAAACTGAAACGTTTCTGTGTAAAAAATAAAAGGCAAGCATGGGGTATTGTTTGACTGTTTGAAAAACGTCAAACAAAATAAATGTCAAAACAACAACAACAAAACTAAATGCACTAAAATGAAACAAAACAGTTTTTCTGATTCGATTATTGTCATTTCATCTAATTTGTCACATACACTATTGCTTTCAGTCAATAAAGTACGTGCTTAAATTATTTTAGTAAGTAGGCACTAATGAGTTTTAATTTAATTAATTAAATGGTTACATAGTCTTCTCAATCATTTCATAGCAAATTTTTATATTTAACTGTCAAACATACACAAAGTGTTAAATTTATAATAATTTTTTCTTTATCATTAAACGAAACAAAATGCATTCAAATGAAACAAAACAGTTTTCTGAATCGACTATTGTCATTTGATTTTGTTGAAGTTGTCAAGTTTATTTTTTGTCAATAAAATGTAAGTAAATGTCAAACTTGTTTAACAATCGATTTAAGTAAAATGTCAAACTTATAAACATTGTTTTTTGGCATTAAACAAAACAAAATGCACTAAAATAAAACAGAACGGTTCTTCTGAATCGATTTTGGTCATTTGGTTTTGATGTAGTTGTCAAACTTGTCTAACAAGTTCCTTTTCTGTCAACTCAACAAAATGAGAGTTCAAGTTATTTTAGGTAATATGTACTAATGAAATTTAATTTAATTATTTAAATGCTTACGTAGTTTTGTTAATCATTTGATGGCATATTTTTAGATTTAACTTTTCGAAAGTCTGTGTTGTCATAATTATTTTATCAGAAAGCGTAAAATTATTTTATACAAAAGAGACAACATGAAAGTTAAATTTATTAAAGGTAATGAATCAGTAAATTTGGGAGTCACACAGGGGATCAATTTTGGGTCCTTTTCTCTTTCCTCTTCGGTTATTTTAAAGGAGTTGTGGTAGATTTAAAACGAAAGTAAAATTAGTCGTGCGTTTAATTCCAATTAATTTCTAAATATAATCGCTTTGTTCTTTGTTCGTTCGAAATTTTAATTCATTTTCTTGTATGATGAGATTCCAGCATAATTTTCTTTTCATTTTTTCCGAAATCAACGCAGCTTTTCCACGTTAAAACTAAACGGAATACGCAACAAAGTTTTCTGTTCGCAAAGTAACATGAAAGTAAAAAAAAATCTTGGCTTAAACTTGCGCCCGCATTTTCCACGAATTAATTTCCCAACTTCTGAAACTCATTCAACGAGCTTACGCGGATATATTCTTATTTGTACGTGGTGTAGTTTAACCGCTTTACGGTAACTAAACTTGGCGGTAATTGCGAAAATTTGACTAACGGCCCTCAAGTTTCGCATCATTTTTCACGGCATTTAATTCGCGCAAACAAACTTTTAATAAAACGTAAATAACGACGAGGCTAGGAAAATATCGCGAGGAACATAGTCCGAGATGACTTTATACCAGAAACACTTAATCTCTGTTTATTCAAGTCGGCGGTTGTAGGCGAGGAAAATCTTTTAATCCCGTAATAAATTGACGCATATTTCCCGGGCCGATGCTGCACTAATATCCCATTTTATGACCGACTGCAGGCCGGAAACAAAATATAACTCATTTGCATTTTTATTGCGTTCCTAAACATTTCGTTAAAGGAAGAACGATTTTTCTTTCTGCAAAATTTGGGGGAGCAATTTTCTTGCTTTGAATAAAGATCTAATAATTCATATAAAAAAAATTATACTTTAAAGTTAAACCAGAACACAACAAAGGGTTCAAGAAAATGCCTTCACGTTAATAAAATTCAACGGAAAAAAATCGATTATTTAAGTCGACTAATAAACTGGACAATGGCAAAGATAATAGATTAATTAATAATAAATAATTCAATTTTTTATCTACCGATAGTTTAATTGAAACTTGAAAAAGGGCGGACGACAGGGAATTAAAATAAGTGCGCCCAAGACGTGCGCGTACGTTTCCAATTCAAAATGAAACATACGATATCAAGTTTTTTTTTATATAGTAATTTTCAACTAATTCGCAAAATTAACGTTCTTATTTCTTCTCAATATTGTTCGAGATCGTTTCCTATAAACTCCCAATAAATAGTAAAAGACATTTTGATTTTTGCCCTCCGACCTATGTCAGAAAAAGTTGCGCAAGAAAAGCAATATGAAAGAAAACTTTCCTTTTAACCGCGCCACTTTTTCCGGGGATACTTCAGGAAAACGATCCAATAAAATCCTGCTAATTGCTCGGAAGATATCTTTAAAGGGGGGAAGGGGGGGGGGCGAGATGTTAGAACTTTCGCGTTACAAGTTTTGTAATTGTGAAAATCTTTGCGCCGAAGAGTTCCACGATTAAGTAAAAAAAAACAATAAAAAATAAACGTAATTTTAACTCCGAGAAAGAAGCCTTATTAACAATCGTAATTGTTATTGCTTCGAAGAATATAAGATTATTTTTCTGATTCGTGATGTAACTATGACTGGTGTTCGATAAGATTATGTAACTCGGAGTTCTTATGAGATTCATTAAATCAAAAATAATTTCTTCTCATATTACCTTAGTTCGGAGGTTCGTTAGCATAATTTGCGTTTGCAAAAATGAAATGAAATGTACCAATGCGCATTTTATAAAAAATGATTGAATGCTTTTAGGAAATATATTTAAATTTACTGTACGTTAAAAAAATGATTATGTGAGATAGAGTTTACCTGAATTTTGCCTACTGGAGGTGACACCACCAAAAAAATCCTCATGGTGGCCTTGAGGAAATCGTCCTTGTTCGCATTCTTCTCCTCCTTCCTCACGCTTTTATTAAAACTAGAGCTTAACTTAGGCGACTTATCACTACTCATTTTATCACTCTTTCGAACACCTTTATTAATAATACTATTGGTGGGGGACACTAAGTTATGGATATTTTTTACCGACGCGCTCTTCGACTTCTCCTTCGACGTCAACCCCTTAAAGTAATCCTGCACCTTCGGAATCGGGTTCTGCTCGATGCTCCTCTGCTTCTTGAGGGTGGTCTTTCGCGCCTCCTTTCTCTCATTCTTGTCCGCCAGCTTGGAGTCTGACGGCTCCTCTTTGCTCTTCTTGAAAAAGTCGAACCTAATCAAGTCGAAAGGCCCCCATTGAGAATTGTATCCGCGCTTACTTGATTATATTTAAAAGTACGAATCAAATTAAACACGTGCAAACTGAATACAAAAATTTCTGTACGTACGCTTTTAGAATACGCAATGGGATTGAAACTGATATATTTGTTAGGTGGACCCCCCGTCTCAATTCTATAGCTTTTGAATATGAAATGAAAGAAGAAGTGATAATGTTGACTTTAGGATTTCAAATTCTGAATCAAAACAACCCCTTCTCTCCTCTCCTCCCCAATTGAAAATGAGTAAGTGTGCAGGTACACATACAGTGAGGTCATAAAATAAATCTCGACGCGCACCTGCTTTGTGTCAGGGAATTCTTCCGTGATATGGGTTGTGACGTCGAGGTGGACGACGTCGTTTCCTGCTGGCCCGAAGAGGACGATGCATGGCGCTGCACGCGGCGACGGATGGAACCCACCAACCTGAGCCACTCGTGCGGACGCCCGTCGGATTCTTGAGCGATTGTTAGATTTTCTCGCGCTATTTTCAGGTTATTCGGGGACAGGAGCTTTATTACGTCAAACAGTTTGGTCCTCGACTACGCCAGCAGCGTCGCGTGGAAATTGCTCGGAAATTAAATCAATCGATGATACGGCTAACACTCAAACTACTTCTACGACTTCGTAAACTACACGTGTAAGCGCTTCTGCTTTTCGTTTTAACGAATGCAAATCAACAAGATTTAACTCAGGTTATTATGTATGTATGTACAGTTTGATATGATTTAATTCACACTTGCTCGAAAGCCGTTGGTAAACTGCAATGAAAATATTTACGCCTTACTAGACTTTAATTTTTTTTTAAATCAAAGTTTAAAGAATGAATTCTGGTGGAAGATAATAAAAAATATTTAAGACTACCATCCTAATACCGTCGAGTCGTAATTAGGACGGGTTAGTGAGATTGCAGTAGAGTTCTCGAGCTGCGCTGATGAGGAAGTAAGTAGAGCCGAAATAGCTACACGGGGTACCATTGCAATCAAAACCGATTTCCAGCAAATTGACATCGTTTTCTACGGTAAAATACTAATACGAAAATGAGATAAATATTGATATTCTGATGTATCGACGTACCGATGCTTGAAAATAATCGAACTTTGGTGGTGAAATGCAAGTCGCATCTTTCTCACGCACAATTTTTAACTTATT
Organism: Dorcus hopei; assembly: GCA_033060865.1. Taxonomy (NCBI): domain Eukaryota; kingdom Metazoa; phylum Arthropoda; class Insecta; order Coleoptera; family Lucanidae; genus Dorcus; species Dorcus hopei. The sequence goes on from CM065422.1 coordinate 11,906,285, forward strand.
TTACATCTCGCTCATCTATTTCAAGAAATCTTGTGTTTATACTATTACAATGACAACAGACGCACTTTTCACAACCCACTTTTCAGTAGAGCGTGGAAAGTGTGACCGTTGTCCTGGAAATAATGTAAACACAAGATTTCTTGAAACAGATAAGTGAGATGCAAAATGAGTTTGGAAATCGTGCGTGAGAAATCTGCTATACACGTTCAACTTGCACTCGAAGGTGTAGTTCTCGAACACAGCCAAGTATAAGAAAATTCAACCGAAAATTATTTAAAGGGGTAAAGTAAGCTTGTATCCACACGAACACCATAATTTACATGACAGTCCAAAATTTTTTTAGCGAACCTAAGCGGATTTAAATGTATAAAACCACTATTAAAGGACTCGGTATACAGAGCGTTCATAAATAATAGAAACGTGTTAGAATTTGGCGGGCATCCGTGTTAGTAATTATCATCTCACGAAGTTTGTGTACGCATCATTTATGAGCGCCCTGTATTTCAACAATTCAAGTTACATAAACTAAGCAAAGTACAAATTCAACCGAAAATTATTTAAAGGGGTAAAGTAAGCTTGTATCCACACGAACACCATAATTTAGATGACAGTCCAAATTTTTTTTAGCGAACCTAAGCGGATTTAAATGTATAAAACCACTATTAAAGGACTCCGTATACAGAGCGTCCATAAATAATAGAAACCTGTTAGAATTTGGAGGGCATCCGTGTTAGTAATTATCATCTCACGAAGTTTGTATACGCATCATTTATGAGCGCCCTGTATTTCAACAATTCAAGTTACATAAACTAAGCAAAGTACAAATTCAACCGAAAATTATTTAAAGGGGTAAAGTAAGCTTGTATCCACATGAACACCATAATTTAGATGACAGTCCAAAATTTTTTTACCGTACCTAAGCGGATTTAAATGTATAAAACCACTATTAAAGGACTCCGGTATACAGAGCGTTCATAAATAATAGAAACGTGTTAGAATTTGGAGGGCATCCGTGTTAGTGATTATCATCTCACGAAGTTTGTGCGCGCATCATTTATGAGCGCCCTGTATTTCAACAATTCGAGTTACATAAACTAAGCAAAGTACATATGTACGTATATCCCTCAGGTCTTGCATGACGTCCAAAATACTACCCCGTGTATTATTTATTACATTCCACGCTCGAGAGCACTTGTGCAAATTCATTGTGCAGAGGAAACTTTTGTGTAGCTGCAGCGTGATGGATTTTAACCCCCGTATTCTCTCGCTCTCTGGATGGCTCTAGATTTCCCATTCAGTAAAATGGCATGTGGTTTTAGTATTATTGCGTTGTTAGAACTATTACATAATGGACTACGTCGGCCTGTCGGCCAGTGTGAAACGCGGAAGTCACATTTCAGGCTTTACTTAACATATTTCACGTATAAACTTAGGCGGTATAATAAAGCAGCGAAAATGTAATAATTTAATATCCGGTAGCATTTGCTATGGAAATATTTTGTTTTCGTAGAGTCACACGTTCAGCTCTATCCTTACCGCATGATAAAGGTGCAAGAATTGCTGTCGGGTGATCCCATACAGAGATTGTCATTCTGTGAATCTTATATACAGTCTTTTTCTATTGCTTTTCCCCTTTTGTCAAATGACTTTCCAATCCGTCCAAAGTATAGTAGACCTGCGGATTGGAAAGTCATTTGACAAATTCGGAAACATAATTGACAAAAGGGGAAAACCAAAAGAAAAAGACTGTAATATAAATTATTTAATTTGTGAGTAGTAATTGTTATTTTATACAAAATATTTCCACCGGATTATCAAATGAACACATGTTATTTCAGCAAAATTTTGCGCTCAGAGTATTTTTTTAAACTTTCTAAAAAATAGGTACATAAATCGCATGAACACGAAAATTTTCATTAGATGAAATTTCCTCGGTGCTTTGACACGAAATCTATTAACTTCCAGGTGCACAAATTCCTCCAGTGTTAAGTGCGTCGTAAAACAAACTTGCAGACACGTGATTAAAATAACCAGACGATCAAAGAATAAAAACGGCATTATCAATTCAGATTTTAATTAATGCAACCAGCTCATTTACTAATCATCCGGGGGCTGTTGTGTTGGCCGACATATTAAAGCGATAGCTTTGCCCCGGAAAGCTCCGGTTACTTTCGACTTAATTATACGGTGACAGATATTGTTTGCTGGTAGACGACGTAGAGAGCAGGAACGCTGATAATTAAAATACTTTGTTTTAGTGCATAAATTTAAACGGTAGATTAAAACCTACGGCGACTTTTAAGCCGCTTATGAAAGTGGCCGTGTAACAAAAGCGTCCGGGAAATTTATACGGCGGACAAATTTCCCTGAATTAAATGGAATTTGTCGGAATTCGGATGCGAAATTTAAATTAAAAATTTTCAAGACGCAAAAAAATGAATTAAGCAAATACTTTAAAAAATGACTTTTTGGGGGGAGAATACATACATTTAGTTTAAAATAATTGAAAAAGTATTTTTTCTATTTTGGTGTCTTAACGACTACATACATTATAAAACCCATTTGGATGTCATAAGGCCTTTTCGGAAACTTAAACTGCTTGATCGGGTTTCTTAGGTCTTATTAGAGAACCGTTCGAATGACTTGTGTTCGAAAACTAACAGTTAAATTCTCGGATCTCTTCAGGTTCGCAACCGGGTTTACGTTTTAATAACCCTGCTATTTAGTAGGGTTAAAATACTGGGTTATTGAATATTTGTTGAATATAACCTCAAATTGTCACGTTTTGTCATTGCGACAAGTGCGGCAAGAAAGATTAGAAAAATGCAGGGCAATTATTTACATATTACTATTTTTGTTTACAATATTTTCTGACACTTGCAAGGTCATTCAATAAAACATTCGCGCGTTCGTAAACCATGTCAAACCTGAGCGGTTCGGTTAACCTCATCAGGTAAGTATTTAAATTCGATCTACAACCCGATCATAGTTTCCGAAAAGTCCTATAAAGTAGGTATCATTAAAGCGTCCAAAATTTTTATTTTATTAGGTTGGCGACAGCATATACAAGGTGCATTCGACATCACGCTCGGAGCGCTCGGGGTCTTCCTTTGTCTCACTCTTACATACACCTAAGCTCATTCGCTCTCCCTCACACTTCTGCTCAGAGCGTGCCCCGAGCGTAATGTCGAACGCACCCACAGGAACATTTGTTGACATTTCAAATTACAAAAATAACCTACAAATTGACTTCTGTTTGACAATACTTGTATCTGTCGACATCTGGGGTGCGTTCAGGTACAGGGAGAGTACTTTGTGCGTTTGCTCCAAGAGTGTTTACCCTTAACGTTAAGAATTACACTGCCTCTTCAAGTATTTATGAACGGTAAAAAGTTAACTCAAGTTAGTTGTGTCATTGGTGACTGAAACAATAACCTATATTTATCAAAACTGAAAAATGAGCCGATGGTCAATGAGCCGTGACCAAAGATTTGCAGCTGTAATTGCAATTGCAAATTGTATTGTTGATAGTGTAAATAGTATAACGTTGTTTGAAAATGATGAATCAGATATAGATACAGGGCCGGCGCGAGCCGCATTCAACGCGTTATAAACTGGATTCATTCCTAGGCGATTTTTCATCACTGCGTTACGTGATAGATATTTTTGATTGGTTCGTTTAATTAAACGCATGCTCCTGACGCACACCGGTGCAGCCAGTGAAAAACGCCATTAGTTTCAAAGGCTACAGTTCGGTAGACAGTTCAGTCAGTTCAGACATTTTGGGCGACATCTGTTGAAAATTGCGGCTACTAAACTTTGAGAATGCTGACAACCCTGGTTGTGCTCTCAAGTTGAAAACAAAATCTGTATTTATGCTAAGATATGAAATTTTATTCCATAGCCGCCTGAGATCTGTAATTTAATTAATTCTATGTTATAAAATGCGTTCAATAAAAACCGTTATCAAATAGGCTTATGACAAATGCAAATTTTGCAAAGTCACGTCGTAACTATACAATTATATTATAAACATAACCTAACTTTTTATATCCATTTAATTACGATTTTCTACAAAATTGATAATAAAGCGCAATTAATGAAATAAAAAGCATTTATTTTATTACAAATACCTCGAAGATGTAAAAAAAACTTTGACTGTTGACGCTATAGACAGTTCGCAGTTACTCAAGGTTGCAGCATACGTACTAAGCTACGACGTGCCTTCATAAAATAAAAACAAGTTCAGAGCCTTCTCGATAACGGATTTTTTTGAACGCACATTATAATATGTATAATAATCTGTTTATAATAAAAATTTATAGAACTATAAAAATATAAAAATATTTAGAACTGTTTTTTTTTTGGCCCCGCGCAATTTTTGAACCCGACCCCGCAAAAGTTTGCGCCGGCCCTGTACAGATACAGAAGACGTAATAATAATAAGTGGTTTGTACTTTGTACTCACATTGTTTGCATTCATTTTAAACTTGAATTCTGTCGGGATGATTACCTAAACATAACCTCAATTACGGTTTTGTCCACTTATATCAAGTTTAGACCGAGTACAGAAGGACGCGCTTCAAGCATTTACTCTATTTATTTCTGAACTCATAAAGACGATTATTTAGAGTCGTCTTGTATCTCCGCTTCCCCTGGCTCTTCGACGACTTCCTCTGGTACATCGAATTGTCTTGAAGTTAATTGAATATCGCTACAGTTGTCTGCCACCGCATGCTCAACGAAATGTTTCGATAAAACGTTCTCTGAGTAAAATTCTTCAGACGGTACTTTCGAAGGTTTTTCCAGGAACTTTATATCTCGGGTAACCTCACTTTTTCGAGACTTTCGTAGCCAATCCCGAAAGATTCTTCAGAATACCCAACAAATATTCCTTCCCTCGATCGAATGTCAAATTTTCCTTTAGTAGAAGCTTTGTCGAGGCAAAATACTCTGCATCCAAATTCTTTGAAATAACTGACGTTTGGTACTCTGTCATTCCAAGCTTCGTAAGGGGTTTTTCCGTCGAGTTTCTTAGTAGGACAGCGATTTCTGACGTAATTTGCCGTTTAAACCGCTTCTGCCCAAAACGATGATGGCAAACCGGATTGAAGCAGTATGTCCGATTTTTCCTTTCCGCTGCTCCGTTCTGTTCGGAAGTGTAAGCTGTTGTAAGTCGACGTTGAATTCCCTGCGTTTTCAAGTATTCGTTGAACCCCTTATTTGCAAGTTCACGACCGTTATCAGATTGAATTACCTTTATTTTCATATCACGTTGCTTTTCAACTGAAGCTTTAAATACTGTGAACTCTTCAAGAGCTTGACTTTTGCTCTTGATGAACTTCAATTCTGTCCATCTTGTACAGTCGTCAGTGAATTGACAAAGTAACTAGATCCACCATTTGATTCGACACACATTGGACCACATATATGTATGTCTGTATGAATGAGTCACAATTTCTGCGTTTCTCGACTTGATTCCTTCGGAAACGATGCTCGCGTCATCTTCCCTTGAATACAAATTTCACAGCTTGCATTTTCGTTTTCATCTTTCAGGTCAATACCTCGAAGTGCTACGCTTTTGGATACACGAAAATTAAGATGACCCATTCGCCGATGCCAAATTTGAGTATCAAATTGCAATAAACCTTCAAATTGACATTTGTTTGAAATTATATTAAACTAATGATGTATCAAGTAGTAGATTCCCTTTAGAGAAAGAGGAATTGATATTAACTTAAGAGTGAGACGGTATATACAGCCGTTTCAAAAGCATTGTTCATCCTAAGTCACGTGATCTAGGCTTTGAGTGACGTCCTTGTCGCATATATGAGCTAAAATTACTCACAGATATTCGCTATTTCACTCACATGCTGATATCAATCGAGAATGCAGGAAACATAAGGCTCTGTGTATCTTGGTCTCATCACATCATTGTATTAAACGTCAGCCAATGTCACCAACTGCCACATTTTCAAAGAGAATTTTCCTACAAAATAACGCAGATCTTTCTATGTACATTTAAGCAACCAAAATAGAAGAAAAAATAGTAGTATAAAATACACGTTTCATAAGACATTTTAGTGCACATGTCCATTAGAAAACTGGAAGCGTGTGCTAAAATCATATCTTATGAAACTATGTACAAATGCAATACAATACAAAAAAGACATGAATTTAATTGTATTTGCAAGAGAATAAGTGACTAATTTGAGGTTCCAGTTGAAATAATTTTTTTTTACTTCGCATCTATCAGCGAATATCTAATAATATCCATCCATCATAGACCCAGGTATTAATTGGGCAATTTCAGTCCAGATAATGGCCACCACAATAACACTAAACCCACATCGGCTGAAATAATTAATTTCACATCAAGTTGTTTCGTGAGCGAATTAATCACCATTATATAACAATTTTACTGACTGTGAGTAATAGTTGGCAAACGTGCTAGAATAATGAAAATATTAAAATTAAAATTAAAAAAAAGTGAAATATATACAGGGTCATTCACGTAATATGTAACAGTTAATATCTTAGTAAGTACAACTGCAACCTGTTCGGTTGTCATATACGAGTACTTTCATTTTATAGAACTATTGGCTTTATTAAATAACAACATCAGTTAGTTATTGTCAGTTAAGAAGTGCCTTCAGTTTTTGTTTTTTCAAATGGAATGATGTACATTTTTAATTTCCTGTTGGTAAAGCAGGGTGTTTTGTGTTTAAGAAATAGTCTAACATCTGTGTGAATTTATATCGAAGAAAAGCTCAAGAAATATTTCTAATTTTTCCGCTATAGTAAGACGGTTAGTAGACATGCTTAGATGGTTCAAAAGTGTGAGAGTGCTCCAAAAGATGGTTGGCAAAAGTCGAATCACAGTCTAAAGATCTAAGACGTTCGTTTAGGCGGATACTAAGGTAGCTACTAGTTTGACCAACATAAATGGTAGAGCATGTACCACAAGTAAGTGAATAGACTCCACTACAAGTGATTTTGTCCAGAGGGTCTTTAGTATGAAAAAAAGTCATTGGAAATTCTGTTGGGTTTTAAAGGAAACGGAAAGGCCTTGAGACTATAGATATTGTTTGATTTGAATAGAAACAGTACCTATGTAAGGAAGTGAAGGAAGAGATAAGAAGTAACAGGAGGGAAAATGATATTATTAACAAATGTGTTTTTCACACGTTTAAAAACGTTGAGGATAGATTTAACAGGAAAATCGTTGAAAAATCCATTAGGCTCATGGAGACCGAAAGAACTCTGCAGAAGAACGATCTGAAAGCAGCAAACTTATGTTCAGAAGGATGAAAAGAGTTATAGTTAATGCAGCTATGAGTGTGGGTAGCTTTCCTGAAGACTTGAACTGGAGAGAGTCATGAGATTTGGTAATTGTAAGGTCTAAAAAATTAATGCTGTTGTTAACTTCTTCTTCAAGAGTAAACTTAATTTTAGGGTGTAAAGAACTGAATTCAGCTCGAAGAGTGTCTAAAGATGAAGGCGGTCCATCAAAAATGATAAAAATGTCATCAACATATCTGCCGTAAAATTTGATGAAATGTTTCAACGGACTATTGGATGAGAAGTATTGTGACTCAAGATTGTTCATAAAAAGATCGGCTAAAACAGGTGACAAGTTACAGCCCATGGAAAGGCCATCGACCTGTAAGTAGTATTTATCATTGAAAACGAAGAAAGACTGTTCTAAATTTAATTTAAGAAGTGAAGTCTGGAAAGTGACGTTGTTGTCTGTCAGACAAATTAGAAGAAACCAGAAGGTCTTGAAGACATTCAGAAGCTGGGATAGAAGTAAGTAAATTACAAACATCTAGAGAGATTAGAATACTATTGTTGTTAATTAAAAATAATTGCGGAATTATTTATTATTATATTTAAAACAATCATAACTCATAATTGATTTAAAAACTAATAAATTGAAGTGAAACACTAATTTATGTATTGAAAAAAAAAAAAGGCAAATGTCTAAGCTTCCGCACTCCAATTAAAACGTTTTTCTAACGAAAGTTTTCTAATCGCACCCTGTATACACCTAAAAAAATAACACTTGCGTAAGTTTCAATTTTTATTATTGAATTTATTTTATTTCTTTTTTGGTCTTTAGTTTTCGCTTTTTGCTCTACTTAAGACTTTTTTTTATTAATACCAAAGAAAATTTGCATGAAAAACAACTTAAGATTGAACAAAAAAAAATCAAACGAACGACGATTGGAAAGAGAGCCGAAGATACTGAAGATAGTTGCGGAATTATTTGTAATTCCATTATTTTTATCACCTATACAAAAATAAAATAATAATAGGCGTGTTCTCACTCCTACTTATGTTATATTATATACATCGCACTCTCTCAGGAGCGGTTGTTGCAAAAAGAGTAGAAAAGTGCAGAGCTAAAGAACAGACCTATTGATACGTAATTCAATAATTAAAAACTGATTGAATTCAAACATTCGTTTATTAAAGAAAATGGAAAAGGCAAAAGCCTAAACTTCCGCACTTTTTTAACGAAATATTTATAAGCGCACCCTGTATACACCTAAAAAGAAATAACATTCGCGTAAGATTTAAACATGCTCAAGCTCAAGAAACGAAAAGACTTTTTGTGCTCTTTACAGTTTTCGCTTTTTTTCTTCAATTTAGATTCTTTTACTAATGTCTCAAGGAAAATTTTTATAAATAATAACGTAAGACCGAGAAGAACAGACGATGAACGTCGATTCGAAGAAATGAACGATAGTTCGCTGATTGAAAAAGAAAGAAATAAAGCGGGGGATACTGAAAAAAAGCAGAAAATAATAATGATCCGTAATTCAATTAAAAACTAATTAAATTCAAACATTCATTTACCAAAAACGAAAAAAAAAACAGAAAATGACAATACTGAAATGAAGAGAAATAAATAATAAACTGCAGATAAGAAAGGAAACAACTTGATTAACATTGATTATTAGTCTTTTCACGAGTACAGTGGATTCCATTAAGAAAAACAAAAGCAAAACGTTTTAGAATTAAACAGAGAATACAATAATAAGTAGAGAAACAAAAAAAGGAAAGTTTCCGGAAGTCAGCTGTCATTTCTAGAGATTGGAAGTAATTTAGAACCTCGTAATCTCCTCTTTGGAGAAGCTAAAGATGATTTACAACAACAAAAGGATGGAAGAGAAGAAAACTAACGCGAAAAGAAAAAAAACTCTGGAGATTTAGAAAGATATGTCTTAACCTTGTTGTGTTTAGGAAATACAAAAATATTTATAAAAGGAAAGGCGACAAAATGAAAAAGAAGAAAATAAAGACACTGCTCACAGAGGTTTCCTTTTTTCTGTGTGACGTGATGCAAACAAGAAAGAAATGAAAATCGACGAAGAAAAACGAAAATTAAACGAAACACAATGAATAGACGAGATACTAGAAAAAGAAATGAATAAAATATGACCAATGAAATGTGTCCAAAAGTTCTGAAAGTGAGAGCCGCGTCACGGTTGATGTTATGACAGTGTTTTATGATTTCCACGAATTCGTGAATCTTAATATTGAATCACGCAGATTTAAATTAATACAACGAATACAAGAGAAGGTAATTAAAAAAAGAAACGATGCCGGTCGATCGAAAGGCAGACACAAAATAAAAAAATTATGAAAGACGAGAGACTTCAAATTAAAAAGGAAACAAGAATTCATTAAACTAAAAGTAAACTAAAAAGGCTAAGAGGCATCAGGCTTTATGCAGTACAAGGAGCGCAAAATATGCGAACCATACTCGTGATCTGTCCAAAATGGATGCCAACAACCACCAAGCTCGAAAAATGCACCGCCATCTCCTCTAACGTGCAGAAATTTGGGCGCGAGAACTACAGGGAAAACAGGGTTCCCAATTGTTATAAAAAATTACCAATGGCAACTTAACAAAAAAAAAGGCAAAGGAGAAATCCTAGATTACAGAAACAGGGGTGTTCAACATAAACCGAAAACTGGCAAAAGAATTGAAATCGAACCATAACAAATGAGTATGAAATCGAACCATAACAAATGGTAGGCCACCTATACGTTGTCTATTCTTGAATGAGAATTTTATTTATTTATTTTTTCTATTTATTATCAAATTCCACCGCTGCCACCATTTATGTACGAAGGGTCGAGACTTTCCCCGTTGTTAAACTCCTTCTTATATACAAGCGGGCATTTAAAGGTCCTTTATTCACCTAACATTTGGATGGATGTTGTATTAAATTGACTTCTATGAAAATAGTGATTAACAAATATAATTTTTAATAGTGCACTCGATATAGGTACACCCAAAAGAAAATTTTACTTGCGTAAGCTCGCATCGGAGAAGTGAACCTGAGTAACAACTTGGAAGCCATAATTTTCAGGCTTTTAGCCTCTCGCATTCCAAATCGAAGAAGCAAGCAAAACCTGTGAAGGAAAGCGTAATTTACTGAAGTGCTGTGTTATTTAAAAGTTTATCTATGCAAAGCAGAAGTGCGCGGCGAACAGAGAGAATGCTTTCACGCGAAGTAATGTTTCGATGTACCGCCGGCAATTAAACGGGGGGGCGGTTAAAAGTTGGGGGGTAAATTCTCGAGGCGAACCCGCTTTAACAAGCGTTAACAACTCCTCGAAACTTCGATGATTCGATTTGATCGTCGCAACTTAACATACGCAATCAGTTTAATCGAAAAATCAAATTTATTATTAGAGCACTTTTGATATTTATAAGAGATGAAGCTCATGAGTGCGAGATGGATTATTTTATTTAAAACTGAACAAAAAACGTCGAGGTACAAGAGAACGATTTTAGTGGGCACCTCCTCGTTCATTTCGAACCGAAAGGAAAAAATTTCATAGCTCGAACTGTCACTCACTCAAAAAGCTCGCGAGAAAGCTCACAAAGGAATAATATATTGTGCTACTCCTCAGGTTATCTCCTTTATGTGTCGTCTTCGCTGTAATAAACGCATTCGCGAATTTAATTCACGACGAAGAATATCTTTCGTCAGCGAAACATTCTTTTTTAATTCGATTCATGATGTTTAAAGCGAACATGACTTTTATAGTTGCTACACTATGAAATAAAATCGAAGTTGAAAAGAGAGAGAGGTTCGAGCGAATATGACCCGCTCGGATAAGCCAATATTAATTGCAGTATTCAATTTCGCATCCGCTCGCCGATCTTATTGATTTTATCGATTGTGTGGTGCACACAAAAACTGATGCATTTTGTACTGCACGCGACATTTATAAGCTGGAAGTAAATGTCATCACGGGCTAAAATTTTATCGATTGAACAAATAGGTTATACTTGAACCCCCCATATTGTGCGGTGGTCTAAAGCATTCTTTGCCGAGCACGACAATGAGTTGCTTTTAACTACTATGTTTTGAGGCCAAGAATTGATATGCATCCAGAAAAAACTACCTTTTTAGCCCTTGGCTTCTGTCCAAACTCTTCTCTATCGTTTCTTGTTTCTAGCTGACAGTCTCTGATCCCCAATTCTGTCAAACCTATTTTTTTACACTTGTCTGGTGACTGGCTTTAAATACGAAATCAACTTAATACTGACTATGATTGCACTGCAGTAAAAATACGTATTCACTAGCATTACAACTTATAGAGAGGGGGTGTTTGGTTTAATCCTTATACAGACTTTAGGATTTAAATTCAGTTTTGTTTTTTTTTTTTAAATTTTTTCTTAAGTAAGTTACTAGGAAATCCTTGAGCAATGTAACGTAATCTTATAACGTTGTGATGTGTTGCTGGTCGTTTACTGTTGTAACTCCAGTAAAAGTATCTTTCTAAAAAATGAGCTAATCATGTGAAAGGTTCTGCCAGCAGGAAAACCACTGTCACCGCAGCAAATCAATTGCAGAAATAACATCAAGAAAGTTTTATTGTACCATCGAGAATCGCCAGCGGGATCTAGCCCGTATTCGAGTGATATAATAATAAAGGAATCGTTTGTTTCCTGTTCGTGCACATAAAAATTTATTTTACGCGGACAGGTTCAATCACGCAAGAGCATTAGACTCGGTTTTGCAAGTTATGTATACTTAGAGAAAAAAATTAAAGTCTCCCTAATAAACTTTCAAGTCGCGATCTAAAAAGTACACAAATATTTGGTGCTTGCTCGTTTGCTTGTCCATTTCCATGTTATAGTGATCAGAAGGGATTAGGCCGCAATTTAACATTTATAAGGCAGACATTACTTTTCTTTCGCAGTGCACATATGGATGTATGGCGAAACACAACAGTCAAGCAACACGAACATTTGCTAGAGATGGTCTAGAGATCTAATGTCTACACACCTACAAGGTGAATGACAATTATTCCAACAAGAAAAAAAAAGCATAAGAGAATCGATGTCACAGATTACGGGAAAAATGTTAAAAAAATTCTTTTGAACAGTTTATAATTAATTTAAAAAATATCCCCAAATCAAGCTACGGCACTGCGTACGAAATACGACGCCACCTTTTATTGACTACTCTCTTGCACACATTGCGACCTTATCACACATCTCAGTTCGTTTTATTACACGTTTAGCAGCTGGGAACGGAAGTCTGAGTAGTTTCTTTTACCCGACGTAATTATTAGTAATTTCTAAAATAAATGGAATTGCGTATGAAATAAGGGTAACAAATTCACAAATAATTGTTTGTTAATTCTTGCGGATTATTTACTACAGCGGAATTTACCAGGTGCTTTATCCACAAAAAGAATCGCATGGATTTAAATCTGGTGATCGCGGGTGTCAATGCACGGCCTGTATCGTCCGAGGGCGCACGATGTGCGCTATGTATTGTTTGTTCTCTGTTTATGTGTGTTAGACAAAGCTAACGCTCAGCGAGTATGTCCAGTTCCCCCAATTTCATTTGCACCAGCACTGCCGATTTTGATCCATTAATTATCTATTGAAAACGAGCGCGGCGTCAACTATAAATGCACATAACTTTTTATTGAAATGTTGTACACCCGAATTTCTTGCAAAATATGAAAGAGAACATTCAACTCTATCGATCTAAGGTACTCCCGAGTTTCGGCCAGAGGATTTTGATGGATTAATTATTATCTATTGAAAACGAGCGTGGCGTCAACTATATTTGCACATAACTTTTTATCGAAATGTTGCAACGTCGGAAATTAATTGTTATATACGTCTCCACTGTTACAATTTTTGATCAAATCGCGTACGTGAATGCATGCCACAGATTACGAGAAAATGTAAATTGCTGGGGCTGTTTGAAAAATGTGAAACGATTTATTAGACCTGAAATTCATCGCCGACAAATTTGTTGATTAGGCTATAAAAATTTTATTATGTACAGCTGTTTTAAACGCCGTTGGTGATATGCGTACAGTTTTTAATTAAATCGCGTACGTGAATGAATGTAACAAATTACAGGATGATATTTAAAAAGTCTATGGAACTGTTTAGAGTCAATTAAGAATTTAATTCGAAGTGAAAAGTGGTGGAACGAGGAATGACTTACAACCAGTGCGCCAAAAACATAGGATATAGAGTTGCAAACGGGTCTTGAATTCGTTAAACTTTTAATAGAACGAGATTTATGTTAATAATATAATTCGTCACACACAAAACGAACTTATAATAGCGCTGTTCCAACATCACTTTCTGACCGTTTCGAAACCGTCATAATCAGTTGCCCATCGAAATAATGATCGATTTTGTCAACTTTGTAAGACTTTGATGAGTGCATGCTTATGACGGTTTCGAAACCGTCACGAAGCGTTGTTGGAACAGACTTAACAATTAACAGATTACGAAGGTATTTACTGATTAAAGATTCTGTTTGTCAAAAAATGTTTATGGAGTACACGTTTCTTGTGGAAATAAACTTTATTTACATTACAATTTAAATTAAAACGAAAGAAAAATACTAGGAATTCTTAACACGGAGATTTAAATTGTTTTTCGTTTTAGTGATTTATTTGTTTACCTGTCAAAACAGATGTTAGAAGTTATAATGCTTTGCATGGAATAATTTGCTTTAGGTGATTTGCATGCATTCATCAAGTAAATATTTGATAATTCGTGTTTCACGGCGTCGATCGTCGGCGTTAACCTAAAAACGGAGTTGTCGTGAAAGTTCACTTAAATGTCAAGTTCACATCGATGCTACGTCGCCGGCGCCGTGCCTCTCATAGAACTTTTTATGAGGGCATTTAATTCGTTTCTCTGCTCGTCTATTTCTTAACCACGGGCGCATCGTCGTTTTGTGGCTAATTTTTGATTAATTATTTCTAGAAAACTAAAGGAGAAGGAATTGTTTAACATTTTTCCCATACTCTTGGAGACCGCTTCTTATCGTGGTTTTTTGTCGGAACGATTGTTAGTCACCCTGTATGCTTGTAGAAAGATACAATAATATAATTAAATAAAAGATAACTCGAAGACGAAGAATCAGAACGTTCTTAAATGCATATATAAGTTTCGTTGTGATTCATTCTTAAAAAAAATGAAATGAAAAGAAATGATGTCAGCTGATTGTTTAGAAAACAAAAACAAAATAAAAAGTTCATGAAAAAACAAGAGATATGAAACTGCGAAGAAGAAAAAGAAAATTAATTGAAATAAGCTTCAAGTTCTTTAATACTTAACAAACAAGATTAGCAGAAAACAAGAAAAAAATTAAAAATTAAAGATACATGTTTTCTATTTCTATTATGTAATTCTATCTGCTTTAATTTATAGACATCCTAAGCAAAAGGCAATAAGAAACAAAGGAAGGAAAATAAAGTCAGAGGAAAAATGTAGTCGATTAACAAAAGATGAAAGAATGATTTGTTGTTGACTGGGAGATGACATGATAAAAAGAAATGTTTCCTTTGACCAACAGCCTTTAATATTTTTTTGTAGACGTTTCTGAGCTAAATTTGCCATTTCATCAGTACAAGGTTCTAATTTGTAAAAGGACAAATATTTATTTTTAAACAATTATTTTTAAAATGTATGTTTGCCCTTTTACAAATTAGAACCTTGTACTGATGAAATGGCAAATTCAGCTGTGAAAAGTTTACAAAAAGATTTATTGAGGACTATTGATCGAAGAAAACATTTTTTTTTGTCAAGAGATAAAAGACAACAAAAATAAAAAGTATGGGGAATAGAAAAAAATAAAAGAGAGAAAAAAAAACTGAAGCTGAAATGGATGTTTAATTTTTTCGTCACAATTGTTAAACAATCATTATACAATTACTTTTATTAAAATTTTTACTATGCTACAGGCAGAATTATTTAGAATTTCATTTTTCTTCAAATATTTGTAGTTTTCATTAAAAGATATGCTCCGTTTTATTCATCTGGCACAATATCTTTAAATAATAATAATAATAATAATAACAAAACGACGAGGAAAAAAGTTTTTAAATGTACGTTTTGTTAAGATTTAAGCATTATCAAAATCAAAGAATAAGTACATAGTACAAAATGAAGAAGGATTTACTTGAATGCAGGCAAATTTAAACCAATGCAACGAAACAAATGATGCCAGTCGATTGAAAAGCAAAAACAAAATTAAAAAAAACATGATCGGCAAGCGATATCAAACTGAAAAGAAAAAGAAATTTAATTAAAATGAAAGAGGATCAAGGAAAAGAAAATTTCTTGATGAGTAATCATGTCTTTTCCACTTTTAATTAAAATGACTAATAAGAAAAAACTAAAGACAAGTTGTACATTATAAACAAAACAAAATCGCTTTTGAAATGATAAATAAAAGAAAAAATGAAAAAAAGCAAATAGAAAGACCGAAATCATGACAAGAATGTAGTCCTAATATCAAACGCAGGGAAATAATGAACAGGAGTCTACAGTTGCCGATAATTATAAAATTTTTCTTCATTTTTCTAAAACAAACAGAAACAATTAGGAGGGATCCTTGTTATTTAAACAAAATAGTAAATTTTAAAAAATTGCTGTATGTAAAATTAAAAAAAAAAATTTTAATTAAAGAAATTAGAATTAGGTGACGATTAAAGAAGAGCAGCGAAAGATAATTGATAGAAAAAGGATATATGCACTAAACTCAAACAGAAAACTAATTAAAACAAGAAACGCATCCGAATTACCAGAATAAATAAAAGCGAGAAAAAAAGACTAAAGTGACCTCGCTTTCGAATAAAGCAAACAATAAACTGACAATTACAAAATACAAAATAAAAAGAAAGAAAGAGAAGTAAGAAAAAAATGAAAAAAGAAGTGTGTTGTAAGCAGAAAGAAATGACGAAGGTACCTAATCGAAAAGAAGAAAACAAAAATTAAGCGAAATACAATGAATAGACAAGACATATGAAAATCAAATGTATCTAAATTAACAATGCCAACAAAAAAAAAATGACGACTGTGAAATAGAAAATGAATAAAAAAAAACGAAATAAAAGAAAAATATCAAAAACAAAAACGCCAAAAAAATCTATAGTACCTACTAGGGATGGGCGATATACATCGATGTTTTACCGTTGATGTTCGATGTATTTGTCGTCGATGTCTGTGATTTATTATCATCGATAGAACATCGATGTTATGAAAAAACATCGAACATCGAATCGGTTCTGAATTTACTTTGGGCACGTTTAGCGAATACAACATATTGAGTTACTTACAACGCTTTTTCCGCTAAACGACAAACGCTGCAAACGTTCAACTAATCAACAAGAACAAAATACTAAACAACATTAACGTTAATGTCGGACAGTGCTGTATAACTCTTTCATGCCAAATATATTAATTTATCGTAACGAAAACGAGGTAGAGTCCCGGCTGAACCTGCCCAATGCCTGGAAATAAAAAAATCTAGTGCTTTCTATTAGCAAATACTGTACAGGGTGTTTCAAAAGTCGCACCGAAAAATGAAAAGGGTTACAGGGAATTGAATTTCAAACATTTTTTCTCATATAAACATGTCTCCGATTTCTACGCATTTACTAGATACAGGGCATAAATTTGTTACATGTTAATTTTATTAACGCAGGTTGCTATGACTTAATTGTGATCCCTTTGGGTTGTTTAAAGCAAATATTCAAAAACACCTCCTCCAGTTGCAAGACATGCTTGATTGAAAATTCCCATTTTGGATTTCAGTGAGAGCTAAATTAATTCTTTCCAAAAGCTGTTCTTCTATATGAATTCCGACAGCATAAACTATTTCCTTTAATGCTCACCAGAAATGGATATGCTTGATGTTTGGAGGCGATGACTTGATTACATTACATATGTGTGTCTAATTGACAGTAGTTTATTGTTTAATGTTTATCTGCAATGTGTGTACCTTAATAAAAGTTTACATCTAACAACTTTGAGGTTCTGTATCTGCTAAATGAGTAGAAATCGGACACATATTTATATGAGAAAAAATGTTTGAAATTCCATTCCCTACAACCCCTTTCAATTTTCGTCGCGACTTTTGAAACACTCTGTATACTGGATTATAGAAACCTAATTTAGATTTAAAGTAAAAATTTCCCTGATAATCAGTTATATTTGATGACATTATTGCGCGTTTATTGAATTGTAGTTGTCAATATTCAATTTGATAATAACTAACATTTTCGTTTTTCTTTAAATTAATAAAATATGATTGTTGATTCTTCATACAATTATTTCTAATTTCAACATCGATGTTAGCAAACATCGATGTTTGGCGGTCGATGTTTTTTCAAACATCGATATGAACTTTCGATGTTAACATCGATGTTGATCGATCGATGTTGCATCCCTAGACTACCTACCTACATGCAAGAAAATCGATAAGAAGAAGTAAAAATTAAACGAAACTTAATGAGTAGACTGGGCACTCGAAAAAATATGACAAAAAAAAGGAATAAAAGTCATTTGTTGAAGGCTTCCGGGCTCGAACTGACTTGAAGTTGTGGCGATGCCGACGTTTCCTCCAGGTTACACTGGACTTCTTCAGGGCTGGTGTTGATGCTGCTGCGTTTGTTGCTGCTGCTTCTTTAGTTGTCTTGGAGCGACTGAACACCTGAAAAAGCAGGAGCAACGAATGCAGCAACATTAGACGTCCTGAAGACGTCCAATGTAACCTGGACGAAATGTCGTCATCGCCACAGCTCAATGCGGTACCAAGAAGACTAAAAGAGTTCATAAAATTGAAAAACAAAACTAAAATGTAAAGCAATTAAATAAGCTTTCTTCCATAATGAATCATATTGTCGGGTTACTGTCAAAACAAGATAACTCCATTTGGAACTTTTGAGAAGACGTCCTTTGATGGTTCAAAATTGCAGTTTGAAATGGAGTTGGATTATTTCAGCTACTTGCTTATCCCGCCTTAACATTTTGTTTTGATCTATATGGTTTTAAAAATTAATTAATAATCTAATGGAGCAATTGACAACAAATGGAGTTAGCTTATTTTGCAGTAATCCGACGATATACAGTATGTCCCCGGATTGAGTTTACAAGAGGGAAAAGAATTTTATTTTCAATTTTACGTAAGAATGCCAAAGGAAAAAAAATTGTTTGTTTTATAACGAACTAATCTGTAACCAAAACTTCAACATTAATACAATGTGTAATTTTGCAATTTTAAAAGTAATTTGGAGAAGCCCAAATCTGCGGTAATTAAATAAACTTTACCCCACACAAGGCCTATAATCTCAAGAATTTTTTTTACCACCTTTCGCAGCGTCCCTCGTATAACACAAACACTTTAGCTTAGGCGTAGGTTTTATTTCGTTCACGTTATCGCGAGCGTCCTGTATTAGAAGTGAGCGGCATTTGAGAGCGGATTGATTCTCTTTTTTTTCTGTGCGGCATGAAAGATTAACGAAAGCCGTGAAAGAGGTCGTTATCCGCCTTGTCCCTTGATTACGAAGAGTTTCTCCTTTCAGTATCTACGACCCTTGAATCACAAATCAAATTAGTAACACATACCCTGTTATTACCATAGAGTAACTCGTTGTTATTATGATTGATCTTTTTTGATCCGTATTTCTGGCTTCTATTACTAAAGGCGAGCTATTTTAGGCGTAGGTACCAAGTATCTGCACGCCCCTGGTTCGTGATGGGTGCATTAAAAGCTCAAAGCCAGTTAAAATAATAATAATAATAAGTAACATGGATGAGTGCTTGTTTTCCTTTCCCCCATAGTTACATGTAAATATTTCCCACACACCCCGTTTAAACGTGAATCCGAATAAATTATTCCGATCTGTAATTGCCTCGTCTCCGTCGAACAAAATGAAGTCCCAGTTTAATTTTGACATTACATTACGTTCACGCCAGCGATCCATTTACGCTTATTATCGTCGCTTTCGCCGGGCGCATATGTGGTGTAAATTGCCGTATTGGCAAGTGCGAATCGATATGACAGGCCCCATTAACTTTCCGCTTTTCATTTTTGTTCGTCGCCGAAGGGTTTTTATCTGTGAGTGTCGGATGTGATGGAACCGGCCCCATTCAAAGGTTAAACTCGAAAAAAAAAATCCTAACGTTGTTAAAGCTTATGTCATCGTTTCCTCCCTTTAACAAACCCAATTTTAGACTTTCTTCTTTTATGGTTCACTACTTATCAACATCTTCTTGTATAATTAATTTATGTAGTAACTAACGCAGCTTCTTCGAAAGTAAATTCAACATAATATGCAAATTCAAGCAGATCAAACTTTTAAACTTCCATTGTTATTTCTTCTTAAACGGCTGATTACTTATAAACGGTGGAAGTAATTTGTTCTGGAAAATGCATGTCGTAGTGTTAAACAGTGTTGCCAATTCACTCTAAGCCGATTACCCTTTTCAAATTTTAAAAAACCCGTTCTTACCTACATGCAGTAATGAAATTACTCACTTATTTACTCGCACTTCCAAAACAGAAAATAAATGGTACTTTGTTTAAATACCTAATAACTTACCTTACACATTTGCACGACATATTTTTTTAGGTTAAAATCATATGTGGGACCAGTGTTGTCAGCAGAGTACTTATAAGCGTAATAGATGGCGCTTTGAAATTGTAATTGATTTGAATATTTCGTAACTAAACAGTCTGAAACCTAAAACTAACATACGACATAGCCTAAACTGAAAACTGACAAAGCCCTAATTGCAGTGCGAAACATTCCATCAACAATGAAGCCAACTCTTTAATGAATTTTCCCCTGGAGGTTAAAAAAACTTTTTAAATTTGTATTAAATATCCCTATTTTTTTTTGTTCAAAAGAGAAAGATAAAAAGAGAAAAGATTTATACGAAAAAGTGTATTGTCAAATAACACCGAAGGTAGGCAACCAACTACGCGTTTCAAAATTTTTAATTTCAATTTTTGTTTCTCCCTTTAAAAATAACCTTAGAAAATCCATCTAAAAAATCTGTCTTCAGAAAAATTTACCCTTAAATTTAATGGGAACATTGCTAAGTTAGTGATATTCACCCCAATTCTGTAACTCATAACAATATTGCTAAGTTAACAATATTGTTAAGTGAGATATTTTGACCAATCAGGGCTTAGATACAACGGATTCCTATGTACTGATTGGTCAAAATATCTCACTTAACAATATTGTTAACAATGTTGTTATGAGTTACAGAATTGGGGTAATTGTCCGTCCATCAGCTGCTTATGTTACCAACATCAAGAAAATGAAATTCCTTCTAGTTAAACAAATTTGTACAATGCACTAATGTACTAATGAAACAATTTTTCGGGAAATATAAATCAAATAAATGAAAGTTGGAAAACGTAATAGATTTTCCATAGGCGTAATAGCGTAACAACTAATTGTAGAAAGTAATAAATATATTACAATTGTACTAACGCTGGCAACACTGTGTGGGACTGTGGGCGGCAATCGACAACAGTACTGCCAACCGACCAAGCGGCAAGCGTACATTTCGGTAGTTGTAAACAATTTCGGTAGATGTCTCTGAATTTATTAAAATGGTTTAAAATTGGGGTTGAGCTAATTTAAATCACTTGATTAAAATTATGTTTAAAACCACTGATTTTATTCAAGCGATTTTTATTTTTGGAAATCGTGATTAAAAAATTTTCTTTAAAAATTCTCATGAAATAGACAAAACTGGGTTCAAATTACTTTAAGACGTTTGACAGTTATTGTGCAATTTTTGACGCAAAATAGAACAAAAGACGATCGATAGATAAAGAAAATTTCTAAATTTAACAAAAATGACAAAATAATTTGACGTAAAATAAAACAAAAGACGATCGATAAATAAATGAAGAAAATTTCTAAATTTATCAAAAATGACACAAAAATTTTTAAAAAACAGCAAAAATTAAAAAAATCTCATTAAATAAACGAATCTTTCTAAAATTAATAATTGGCAGTTGTGCAATTCTTGAAGTAAAATAAAACAAAGACGATCGGCAAATTCATAAAATTTTTAAAAAATAAAAATAAAAAAAATTCTCATGAAATAAACGAATCTGGGTCCAAATTATTTTAACGTTTGACAGTTATTGTACAATTTTTGACGCAAAGTAAAACAAAAGACGATCGACAAATAAATAAAGAAAATTTATAAATTTAAGAAAAATGATAAGATAAAAAAAAACAGCAAAAATTTAAAAAATCTCATTAAATAAACAAAACTTTCTAAAATTAAGAATTGAGAGTTGCGTAATTCTTGTAAAATAAAACAAAAGAATTTAAATTTAACAAAAATGACACAAAAATTTAAAAAAATAGCAAAAATTAAAAAAATCTCATTAAATAAGCGAATCTTTCTAAAATTAATAATTGGCAATTGTGCAATTCTTGAAGTAAAATAAAACAGAGACGATCGGCAAATTCATAAAATTTTTAAAAAATAAAAATAAAAAAATTCTCATGAAATAAACGAATCTGGGTTCACATTATGTATTTTAAGACGTTTGACAGTTATTGTGCAATTTTTGAAGTAAAGTAAAACAAAAGACGATCGACAAATAAATAAAAAAAATTTATAAATTTAACAAAAATGACACAAAAATAAAAAAACAGCAAAAATTTAAAAAATCTCATTAAATAAACAAAACTTTCTAAAATTAAGAACTGAGAGTTGTTGCATAATTCTTGTAAAATAAAACAAAAGACGATCGACAAATTTATAAAATTTAAAAAATAAAAATAAAAAACATTCTCATTAAATAAACAAAACTGGTTCGACTTCCTAAAATTCAGAATTAACAATTAAAATAAAACAACAGACGATCGATAAATTTATAAAATTTAAAAAAAACGAAAATTTTTAAAATTCTCATGAAATAAAACTGGATCCAAATTATTTTAAAACGAAAGACGATCGATAAATAATAAATAAAATTTATAAATTTTACAAAAATAACATAAAAATAAATCAAATAATAAAAATTTTAAAAATCTCATTGAATAAACAAAACTTTTTAAAATTAAGAATTGACAGTTGCGCAATTCTTGACGCCAAATAAAACAAAAGACGATCGACAAATTTATAAACTAAAAATAAAAAAAAATTCTCATTAAATGAACAAAACTTGTTCGACTTTCTAAAATTCAGAATTAACAAACGTGCAATTTTTAAAAATTAAAAAAAATCCCATTAAATAAACAAAACTAAAATTAAGATTTGACAATTGTGTAGCGTTGGCAGCACTGATCGGCAACGTGGATTTGGCGGTTAGTTAGTTACTTTAGTTTTTGCCGGCTTCCGGTTTTAGTGATTTCTTTGTTGCCAATAGTAAAGCTGCAACATCACTAACAAGACGTCAGTCAAAAATTTAAAAATTAATCTGTTTTCCTTTTTCTTGAAAATACCCATTTTTACCCACGCATTTCTTTTACTCGCAAGGTTGCTTAAATTACCCGTAATTCGGGTAATTGCCCGCCAGTGTTGCCAACCGTACAATAATTATCGAATTGTATGATAATTTTAAGGACGCGTACGATAGCTTTTTTTGTACAATATTTTTACAATAATTTAGATGATTTTTTCAGCAAATTATATATGTAATAGTTTTAATGATAAGCGGAATAGTATTTTTATTCATAATTTCATCAGCTTTTTTTTAAACTATGTTTGTGTTCTGATGTTATATTTGTTTTTAGTATACCTATTACCTATACGTCATTTTTTTACAATATGCCGATCTGATCAATCTGAGTTAAGAACACAACACGACCCCCAACTGCAAGTGGCAAATCTATTTCACGACAGTTAAAAGGAGATAGCTATACATATAAAAGTTCTTAAAATTACGATCGATCGGCATATATTAAGAAAGTTATGAACAAACTTCATTTTTTATTATATGCCGGTCGTATAGATCTGAGTTCTAAGTCAAGAAATTGAAATGACATGACATGTCAAAAGCCGTAAGGCTGTTTCACGAAAGTTAGAAGGAGATAACTACATAAGAGTTCTTTGATTTATCGATGACATGTCAAAAGCCGTAAGGCTGTTTCACGAAAGTTAGAAGGAGATAGCTACTACATAAGAGTTCTTTGACTTATCGACCGATCGATCGACATAATGGCATATAATGAAAAATGAACTGTACATATAGTGATTATTTTTCAATAAAGAAAAATTTATTAAATATTGCTTCCAAAAATAACAAAAAATGAAACTGTGTAAATGTACAATAATTTGGTAAGTGAAAGTTGATAATGTACAGTAATTTTGGTATACCCGTACGATAGTTTGGTTAGGCAAGGTTGGCAACACTGTTGCCCACACATTGGCAACACTGTTGCCCACACATTGGCAACCCTGGTGTTAGAATTGAACATAACCTGACTTTTAAGTGTCAGCATAACCAGGGCTAGCTAACTTGAATAGGAATATCCGTTCCAATACTAAAAAGAGATAGAAGATATAATTCCGGATCGGAAAATCGGTGCGCTAAAATCGTTACTGTTGCAGGTTCCTGTAATTTTTTGGATTTTACTGGAATTAAATTAAACAATTAAATTGCTTTTGCCCAGGAGCACTAATGCTCCCACTAAAAGTGAGTTAGGCAGTAGAAGGTATTAAAAGGAGACTTTAAATTTAAAGTCACTTTTAGATGTAAAAACAACTGTGAAATTATATTTGTTTACACCTCTGAATCACGAAATTTGACTTAAATTTCAAAGTCTCCTTTAAATTCGATTTTGAAACTGGCCCTAAAGCAAATAAATTCGAAAAGATTTATGGAAGGTGCATTTTGTATGCACGCATGTTTGTAAGAGAATAGTTTTTTAATTTGGAGTGCTATTATTTTATTAATTATATAAGTGACAGTTTCTTGTGAAATTTATGACGTAAGTATTTTGATGTGTCCAATTTTTCTTCTTAAAAATAGATTCTATATTAAACATATACAATAAATAGAAATTATTATATTACAATTTTGTTTTACAGTAATTATGAATCTAACTTCTGTTCTGTGATTAGGAATGTGATATGTAGTTGTTGCATATGTGGTAAAAAAGTGTCTTCTACTTTTCAATTTCCAAATCCAAATCGATTCTTGGATAGATTTATAAAATGGAAGGAAGCTGTTAATAATGCTAGGCATGCCACATTATCAAACCAAGAAATTTTTCACTGCAGTTTTGTTTGCATAAAGTATCAAACTGAAGATTTTGAGAGTGATAGTTTAAAATTATTAAAAACAGCAATACCATCTCAAAATCTGTTGGGTAAGTTACCTTTATATTAGCTTTACAGTAATTGTTACCAATTTGATTATTTCTTTAAAGTTTTGTTTTGTTGTAAATTCTTTACAGTTTTCCTTCTATTCCCGTAACATTTATTAGAATTATAATTTAGTTGTTCTTATTTGTTTGCTGTTGGATATCTTAGTTACATATCTACCTATATTCAGATAAATTGAGGGCAAAGGTATTGTAAGATATATCTTATACCTATGTAAACTATGTGCATCGAAGTCAGATCAAGATTGATGACAAATGTATACCTTTGCTGTCAATTTTTCATCATACACAAATAAATCATTGTGTTATGATTAGTAGGTGAACTTCCACAAATAAGATTGATTTACCAGCAACATCCGTCAGCTCACCAAAATTATTAAAAGAAAACTTTATAACAACTTTAAAGGAGTTTTGTCCTTCAGATTGCCTCCAATATAGTCCAAGAAATGCGAGTTCCAGAAAAAGTAGTTCGATTACAACAGGTGAATTTGTTTGAAGTTTGGTCATAAGTTCTCTCTTAACTTCATTAAATTTTTATAGGTGATACTGCTAATATCAGCACATGTACTCATCTACCCCCATATTCAGAAAACCCAGAATGTGAGTACATAACATATAATGCTAATTGAATAAAACAAATTACTCTTACATTTTCAGATGTATCTTCTGAATGTACCTTGAATTATTCCACTAATACGGAGATACAAAGTGAAAAAGGTACTGCATTGTATTTGCATGAATATAATTACATTACTAAAAATCATACATATATATTAACTGGAGCCCTGTTGAAGAATACAATTATATATATATAAATATATAAATATATTTATGTTTGTATGTTTTCAGAATATGAAGCAGTTATGGAACCTCAACCGTCATCTTCAAAACAAATTGGAATGTATTCTCATTCGGCAGTCACAGGTAAATTGTCTTGATAATTTAGAAAATATCTTTTGTTCGACTGATTTATTATATTTTACTTTTCCAATTTTAAAGGAATTTCAATTTTGTTTAAAATACTTTTGTATTTGATTTGCAACAATCGATGGAAGTTAACTTGAATGTATTTTTAGGAGTCTCAAAGCCTTCAATTTCGCTGCAGTCTAAGAGAACTACACTAATATTAAAAGGAAAGTCTCCTAAAAGTTAGTTATAGTCTATACACTTTTATTGTTAAACATATTAATATGTTTTCTTGCAGAGGAGAGGACTTTGCAACGTTTGGGCATCCAGAAAAGCACCTCCACATTAAATAACACCGAAGTTACTTTATATCAGGAGGCCCGCCGTTTGCAGAAACGAATTGCATAGATGATGAAAACAGTTAAACGCAACAAAGCATCTATAAATTCAGCCATTCATTAACGAATATGCCTAGTTTTGAAAAGATGTGCCAAAATTTAACACCAGTCCAGAAGAAATTTTTTGAAAGTCATCCTTTCCAGATCAGAAAAAAAAGTAAAAAGGGTAGAAGATTTACTCTTGAACAGAAAGCAGATGCTGTGGTAAAAGATATTTTAAGTTAAATTTTTTTATTAACTTACTTTTTGCACCTACTTTATATGATATGTTAGTTTCTAAAATTGTTATTGAAGGAGTAACAATAACAAAAATTAAACTTCTACTTGAGTAGTTACTTCAGTTCTTTAACATGAACAGAATTTGTTTTTTTTTTTGTTTTTGTTAATTTTCTTTAAAAGTTCTATAAAAATCCCCCCCAATAGTAGCATTAGTTTTGTTACATTCTATGTAAACATTCGTGTGCTACTTTTGACTTTTGTGAATAATAAAAGTAATAGTTAATTCAGAGGTATGTTTCATTTGCACGGTAATTTTAATTTATTATATCACTTATGTATTTGTTTGAGATATCTCTTGATATGTTGTACTTTGTGTAGAATTTCAAATGAGTGGAAATTGTTTTACACAAAGGTCCAATATATTAAAAAAATTTCAATGAATACCTTTCGTATTGAGGTAATTAAATTTCCCGCCATTTTTGTTGCAAGCGCTAAGGATTTCGATCCCGCCGGATGTCGCCACTAGTATTTTTTTAGGAACCTGCGTTTTACTAGGGACTTATCGTTCTAGAGAGGGGGTATTCTATGAGCATAACATAAATCATAAAATAGCAATTACTACGTGATTACTACTCATTCATAAATTAAATAATTTATTATATAAGATTCACAGAAAGACAATCTCTGTATAGGATCACCGAGCAGCAATTTTTGCACCAATATCATGTGGTAAGGATAGAGCTGAACAATGAACATCTCTACGTAACAATTTGTGGCACGTTCCCACAGAAAGCTCAATCTGTTGTGAACATTGGCGGATAGAGGTGAGAGAAGCATTTTTCATTATGTCTTGCAGTTTCGAAAACCTTGGCGGTACGTTTTCGAGATTGACCTCTTTTTTTTTTTTTTTTCGGAAAAAACTCCAGCTTCACGAAGCAACTGCACACAACAACGCAGGTCTTCGAGTATTTTATAGTCAATAATGACATCGGGAAATTTAACACTAAACTCCTCCAAGCAGTTTCGTGCTCAGTATACATCAATTTTTGAACTATTACGAAAATCACAAATGTTTTCTGCTCTAATGTAAACACCATTTTGTAATGCAACAAATGTAAAGTAAATGAGTCCCAAAAGTAACTTATTCTTGTATAAAACCAACAACCAACAACGCAAACGAACACGAAAACACTTACTCGACAGTTGATAGGACAAATGACACTAGTGACAATTCTGTTCGCGGCGAGCTTAAGCTACGACATGCCTTTACGAAAAGAAAATATTTCCATAGCTAATGCTACCGAAATATTAAATGAACACACAATTAATTCCTTTCACAGGCCCTTGAAGTTTCTTGTAAATTAAATTGAACGTACGCGAATTCAAGCAGACCAATCCATTTTATTTACATGCACACGCGCTTGAAGAATTGATCCATTATTCTCTTGCACCGTAAAAATTCAATTTATTTTCCACCTTAAGTCTGAAAGTAGAACACAGCTGTCAATATAAAAGGGACATCGATACGATGTCGGGGGTACTTGTGAGAGGAGCAAATGAACCAAGCATTGAGGTAACAGAGTGATTTAGTGCGGGGGGAGATTTAAGTTGAAAATTGTTGAGAAGGAAATTTATTATTTGTCTTCCGCGAATACGGATGGTGGCGAAAAAATTCTGTACGTAAAACAGGGGTGTTATATTACTTTTTTTTCAAATTCTTCGTTCAGAAGAAATAATAAAAAAACCCGTTAAGTGTTAGTGCACGTATTCAGTGTCTGTTTCAAAGAATTTGTGATTCAAATCAAAAAGATATTAATTAGCTTTGCAAAACTGTTTAGTTGATTTAAATTGACTGAATTGTGCCAATTTTGAATGAACAACATTTTCTTTGGGAATAACATTCAAAGGCCAACAAACTAAGCCGTCCCGACCCGGACAATACAGGTCACCTGTTTTTTGGGACAGCTTGTATGTTATGACGTGTAAATAATTCAAAGCAAAATTAACAACAAATAGTTTCGCTTTCAACCGGGTCAAACATTTCCAACAACACATTCCTACGCTCCGATTTAATAACAGGGTTATTCTGGAGAGGGTGAGATGACTGAGCGCCCTCCAAAATAATTCGGTGTTAATTATGAAAACGGCGGATCGAGATTAATAGATCATTAACGCAAATTGTTTACGAAACTTCTGGTGTGTTAAACGAGCTTTGGAGCTCCTACTCCTGAAACGTATCAAATTTAACATTATGCTGGGCACACAGTCTTTAGATTTTTTTTTATTTTATGAGACTGCAATATCAAAGATATTAATTTTCTAGAAATTGTTACCACGACACTCGTATTACACTCGTAATTAACATAATCTCAACATAATTATAAAAGAAATAATATCTTGGGAACTCAGAAAGCGAAACGTTTTTAAAAGTTAAAAAAAATTACACAATCAATTGGGGCTAAGGGATTTCATGCATGGACGCAAAGTTTAAAAGTTTCCCAGAGTCCCAAAATTAATTCATTTGCGGGAATGTGGAGATTCTTCGGATTGAATGGATCGCCCCCAGAAGTTGTTTATCCCGCTCATTGTCGGGCCTTATCGATTAGTCTGGGCCCTAATTTCGAACCGGGGGGAACTCCCGCCGCGACGCAAAAAGCACCGAAAACAATGCGCCCTAATTAACGATGAGTTTCGGCAATTTTAAATAAAGGTGATCCGCTTATGAAATCTGGATTTCGATGACTTGTTATTATTTTAATTATTATTACATCGTGGAAATCTGAAGCGCTGGAACTTTTGCAATCAAATTAAATTCTAGATTTCATTCTGTGGGAGAACATTATACAGTACGTTAAGTGGCGATTGCATATTCAGTTGTGCAAGCTGTTTTAAATTGTCGTTATCCGTGATGGCACTATTCGGCGAAGTACATGCAAATAAATGCAAGTTTGCTTATGCACTGACCTTAAAACTGGAATCAAAATATAACACTTGGGGGATTGGATTTTACTCGAATGTTTATATAATTATAACGTATCGATCATTTAATTTTTTTAACAGTTTTCATTTGGAAATTTGAAATTTCAAAAGATTAAAATCAAGAATAAGGTTGGTCTGCGAAGGAACTAAGAAAAATAAACAGCTTTTAAACTTAAATGACGATTAAGTGAAGATGTACAGGGCGCCCATTCTAAACCGTTACCCCTGAAGATTTAGGAGCGGCTAAATTGTGAATTGACGTAAGAGCTAAAAGGGGGGATGTAGTACTAATTCATTTGATGACATAACGAAACAATTGCTTTTGCAACATCATGCCTGATTTCTTCATCGCCTTATTTTGAGGTTAAATTTTAATGACTTTTTTGAAATAACGAGGTTTGTTTTCTAATAAGTGCGAGGGCCACTCGAATCTAGCTAGCTATGAAACAAAAGACATAGATTTCTCTTGACAATTTTATTTTTACTTTATTCTCCCTTGACTTTTTCGACATTTCTCCTTTAGCGAACTCATACCCTTAAAAAAGTTTTGTCTTGCGTAATTTTTTCTACAAATTGTCGCGTTCATGCTTTTTTTAAAGTGGAGACTATTTATTAATCCAGTGAAGCACCAAATTTTGTCAGTCGTTACAATTTATTAAGAGATTTTATTTCTTCACGTCACGCTGCGATACACTTATTTTTAGTTGATTCAAAGGCGTTTCTCTTGTGACACATATGTTTGAAACGTTTCAAACCAATACATTTTAATGTTACAACGGTGACGTCACAGAGGCAACGCAACTGGTTCAAAATAATTGATGCTGGTTTGAACCGCGCTCGGAGCTCGGTTTGAAACCAGTTCGTAAATTTGTGGAGGGGTAAACGAATTATTTGTAGGTTAGGTGACAGACTATTGCATGTGCTATTGCAAAATCTATTAATAAGTAAATAAATTTACCTTATATCTCTGAAATAAGACATAAAGGATGAACCTAACCAAATTTCTTTCTTGTTATCGGAGTGGAGATATTAAAAAAGTGGCTTTCTTTACTTTTCTGCAACAAATAAAGATACTTGAAAGAATTTCTTGAATTTCGAAAACACTTGTTAAGATCCGCAAAATAAATGATCTTCCCAAACGTAGGTAAACTTTCAAATGGATACCATTTACCGCCAAACCGAAAAGTATCGAAGCTTATGTTTCAAACAAATGCATTTTTTGCCATTTTACCATAGTGACGTCACACTTCAAAACAGTTCAAGCCAATGAACCAACCGTGTTTAAAACGTTGTGTCACAAAAAAATGCCTCAAATATTGTTCTGCTGCCTTCGTTACATATTAAACTAGGATTAATAAAAAAATTGTTAAGGTATTCAATAGAAACCTAAAAACATTAGAGTTTCCTGTAGGAATAAAGACCTTGGAATTCAGTTAAATTTAAGAAGGTGACGGTTTTAAGCACTTAAAGAAAGTTGTTCCAAAATTAAGTGACGCCAGGCTGAAGGAAGATACATTTGTTGGGTCTGAGAATAGGAAAATTCTCAAGGATAATGATTTTGAAGGGAAACTAATTAATTATGTTGAACTGAGGTCATGGAAAGCATTCATAGGAGTTGCTACATAATTTTTTGGGTAATGAGAAAGCAGAAACATATGAAACCCTGCTTGAAGATTTACTTGAGAACGACCACAAAATGGGCTGCAGAAAGTCATTGAAAATTCACTTTCTACACTCTCATCTGATTTTTTCCCGGAAAATTTAAGCGCAGTCGACGATGAGCAACAGGAACGCTTCCATCGGGATATTTTGATAATGGAACAGCGTCATCGAGGTAGATGGAATCCCGGAATGTTGGGAGATTACTGTTGGTTTCTTATGAGGGAGAGTGATCCAGAATACAAACGAGAATCCTCATGTGTACAAACTAAATCATCTACAATTTAAGTTAACTGATTTTTTAATACTTAGTACGAAGTCCCGGAACGGTCGAATAACTTTGTTAATTGAGAAGTATTTTTTTTAATTTGGTACGGATCTAGATCAAAATGATGTAAAATATTCCATATACAGGGTGATTGAAAGTCGAGGGAAGCATGGGAATCTCGCTTGTTATATGAGATGGTGAATTGGTCAAATGGTGTCAAAGTTGCCAAATTTCTTGCTGATTAGGAATGTTTTCATAGATTTTGGAAAAAGTCATAAATAGAGAAGTTATGTTCGATTTTCGAAAGTTGCAATTTTTAGTTTTTCTCCGATTACGAAGAAACTCTTCGAAATATTTCAAATTTCTTAACACATTATTAATCAGCATGAAATTTCGCAACTTTGACTGCATTTAACCATTTTCTGTCTCTTATTATAAGCGAGACCCCCATGTTTCCCTCGAATTTCAATGACCTCTGTATATGGTATATTTTACATCATTTCGATCTAGAATTACCTGTACATTCCAAAAATGCAAAAATATATAGGCTGTCCTATTTAAATTATTTTACTTAAAACCATTTCCTCTTAAACCGAAAGTGGTACATATTGTTTCATGCTGTCAAATAAACTATTGGTACGCCTATATTATTTATACCAAATGTCATTTTCCTAAAAATAATAATAAAAAAGTTACAGCAGTGCGAATACCAAACTGAATCACCCGGTATAGTTAAAAATAACGAATTTATTGTGAAAATTTTTACTTTTTTCGTTTCCGGTTTGACAGAAAATGATTCCTACTTTCTTTTTTTAAATGAGACACTATGTATATTTTTACATTTTCGGATGCAGAATAAAAACCTATCTTCAGAAATATCAATATGTTTATTTTTATTGATACAAAGGAAATACGAAAAATTAAAAAAACTACAGATGAACGTAAAATCAAAATATCTTTGAAAACACAGGCATTTTACTGTAACCTGTCAGATTGTTGTCACAAGTTGCTGTCGCTATCTTTTGGTTTTGTCAATTAATGAAAACTTTTGAAAATGGCAGTAAAATTTATAGAATCTAAGCGAATTGACATCTTGATCATGCGCGGATATGTTGACCGTCAACGTTCTTTTGAAGAAGTTCGTACTTTGTTTAATCCTGTTAATCCGGATCGCCAAATCAGTAAAAGTACGGTGTATCGGACAATTCAGAAGTACGAAGGTTTACCAAGAAGTGGACGTCTAAGAACAGCAACCGATGAAGACACCAGTATAAATGTTTTATTAACAGTTCAAGAAAATAATCATGTGTCTACAACATGGGGACAAATTCATGAGAACTCCCAAAAATCTGCCCACAAAATTCTAAAGTCTGCAAAATTGAAACCCTTCAAAATGCATATTGTTCATGAGTTGACTGAAGATGATTCGGATCGCAGATAACATTTTTGTGAACTAATGACAGAATTTATCAGAGCACATCCCAAGCTAGTGTATCAAATAGTGTTTTCTGATGAAGCGACGTTTTGTCTCAATGGCACGGTTAATAA
This sequence comes from Dorcus hopei, assembly GCA_033060865.1. Classification (NCBI taxonomy): domain Eukaryota; kingdom Metazoa; phylum Arthropoda; class Insecta; order Coleoptera; family Lucanidae; genus Dorcus; species Dorcus hopei. Next base: position 11,938,931 of record CM065422.1, read on the forward strand.
TGTCGTTACTGGTCAACTGAAAACCCTCATTGGATGGAGGAACTCCATACACAGCATCCTCAAAAAGTGATTACGACGAATTCGGTTCGCATAATTATTATCCTTTTCTTTTTGCAGGAAAGCAAGCGAAAGTCGATCAAAAAGGAAAAAAAGAAAAAGCCGATTGGTTCGACAAAAATTTCGACTGGTTCCTTCGTTAAAAATAGCCAAAACAAAAAACAGAAGACGATCGAATTTCAACTATTTATTTCTAGGCAAGACAAAAAACAAAAACACGAAGATTTTCTTTATCAGAAGACGAAAAGCAAAAACGAAAGACCGATTCATCGATCTCACAACTTCGACTTTTTCTGCAGAAGAAGATGAAAAATAAAAGACGACTTTTTAACTCACAGTAAGGCAGAAAAACAAAAAGAAGACGACTTTTCGATAAAATGGAGAAAAATAAAAACGAAAGACGGTCGATTTCACGACGAAATCGCTTCCATTCCTCTCGTGGGCTTTAATAAGTTTTGTTTAGAATTCTTTCAGATGACAATCAGATGAAAGTCCTTCGAACTAACAATAAGTTTTGGTTTCGTTCTCTTCGTCTCTTTCAAGTGAATTAACTCCTGCAACTCACTAAAGAAATCGAAACCATATTATTTTTGAATGATTAACAAAAGTGACCATAACCACCCCTAGTGGCGATTAATGTAATTACGTGGCGCTCGAAGCCCGTTTTTAAAGGTTTTGGAATAGGCAACCCAACAATCACATCAGAAACAACTTCTGCTTTTATCGCAGTATAATTTCAGAAGTAGAATGGGTTGCCTACTTTCTAATTTTAAGGCGTCATGATTGAAAAGGGGCCTCCTGTAGATGTTATACTAATTAATTAATAGTCCACGCAATTTGTTTACATTTTTATATTTGATCGTTTTTGTACATTTTTTAATTTGAATGCAATATCAAAAATACGTGGAATTTTCCTTTAAAACACAGTTGGCAACAAAAAGACGTTTCTCACTCGGAGGCGGCGAACATCAAAGAAATATTGGCAATAAATGCTGGTAACAATGTTGGCAAGAAGTCAACGCGATACGTCTTCGAAATTGAACACACACATACAAGAAGATTCTCGAAAAGGATATATCTACACGCGACTTTATTTACTTCCGCTCTAATAAACAACGAGTTAAAAAATATAGAGAAACTAACAAAAAAACTTTGAATTAAACAATAAAATTAATCAACAATTTTCAGTCAACTTTCAAAGATTAGTTTCGTTGAAAATATCCCGCTCTTTGTATACTATTTAAATACCGTGGTGGAAAATGTGAAATCCCACTCAGAAAATATTAATTCCACCCAAGTTTACAATTTAAAAATTTTTTTGAGATGAAAAACGCGTTAAAGCAAATCAACCTGCAAGTTGAAGTCGATTTTATACGCTTCTTATTAAATTCTTTTTTATTTAAAGTGTGATTCTTTTTAATTGGAACAAAATGTAATAACAAAATGCTAAAGATATTTAAAAACTTTTAAGAAAAAAAAAACGCTTTAGTTGTCGATAGGCGATCAATTCAATTCAACTCGACTTTAACACGCTTTATCTTTCAAGTTCACGTTATAGCCTTGCGATTTGTTCGCTTTCTTACAGCTTTCAGGATTTTCAGGCCGGTTAAAGCAAGTAACACGTGCTGAGCAAACTTACCACGGTTTCGCTTGTTTTATTTAAACCATCGCCATCGAGAACACTATTGGTTAAAAGCGAACCAAGCGATTCACTAATTGTATGTGTACTTACGCAAGTTTTGGCAAGGCGAGATTTTCGCTCGATATTTATATAATAATAATAATAGTTCCCCTTTACAGGCCTTGAAGGTACATATTTATAAATCGGTGCAAATTTTAATTAAATTTAATACGCAGCGAAACATTAAAAAAAAACTCAAGTACTGCAAGTACTTATTTAAAGCGACAATTTGTTTTTATTTTTTCTATTTTTTTAATGGTTTTTGTTTTTTACTTGTTTTTATAATAAATATGTCGGGGATAATCAACACTTGTAAAAATCGCAAATTTCAAATGCAGTCGAAGAAAAGTAAATTTTTTACGCACGCATAAATCGGCAGTTTTAATGTTTAATTTTTTTTTTATCTTTTTAATTATTAGGATCATCCCTTAACACTATCGGATCACTTTTGGTTATTTATTTATTTACATAGAGACATTGAAATGGGGTTTTGTTTATTGTGCGGACGCGCGCGTCGTGACGCTTCGAGCGGTTGGCGACGTCGACGGAACGGCGCTTCTTCGGAGACTGACATTCGGCGCCAGGTAGCGTCGGGACGTTCCCGACGACCGTTCACCCTTACAGGCGCCATGGAGATGCGTAACTACCCTCATGCGGAGTGCAACAATTTATATATCAACCCTTACTTAGCGCGGACGACACGTAATGAATTTAGAACGGAAAAAGAACGAGAACAAAAAAGTAATGCCGTGAGGGTTTTAATCAGGATTTATGCAAGGGGTGAGAGGGGTATAAAAATTAACAAGCATATTATAATTTTGGTTCTTTTTTATAATTTTTTTACAGAGATTTTTTTTACAGGAACTTCTTGCAAAGGAAAAAAGGATATCGTTTTCTAATTCGACGATGCCTAAGATTAATTATTTAATTAAAACTTCGAACATAAAATCGTCGTTATTTACAATTAGTTAAAGATGGTGTTCTATTTTTTATATTTTTGGGGGAGATTTTTAATTTTATGATGCCAAGTTCGTTCGCTGAGAATTTTTTGCTGATGGGCTTAGGTTTTATTTGCTGCTCCGTGGAACATACCAAATCGTTTGTGATTCAGAACGGAAAATCTGGCTTACGCGTGCAATTCCACTTTTTAGTCCTGCTACAGCAGCAACGGAATTTAATCTGGAATTGATTTAAACTAGCCGTGCATTTACAAGCGCAGCGCAAGGATTTGATGGTGACTTAAACGAAATATAAAGTGAGATAAAATAAAAACGTCGCGTCGTCGCTCGGGCGAGTTGCAACTTCTATTATTGAATACCTTCGACGAGTTAACGGCGACTTCCTGGGAAGTTCTTCATCGAAACTATTCTGTTTCGAGCTAAGTAAGCATTGTTCTGCAGCTATGATTCACGGATGTAAACTTTGGAAAGCGATCAAATCTAAAGAAGTTCTGAATTTTTTCTTTTACTGCAACATTTTCATTTAAAGAAATTGCTTTTAATTTTAATTAGAAATCGGAAGTTTAATCTTTTTTCTGGTACAAAAAAATAAGAAGTGACCAAAGGAAAAACGAATTAGAGTTGGCGATGCAACCAAAACCCGCATGTGTGCATTTATAATAGTTCATCGGACGTTCCTTCAGTCACTTTTGTCTATTCAATCCTAACCTTAAGTTGAAATTTAAACATCCAAAGCAAGAAAAACACTTTAATTTTTAAAAATTAAAGCACATGTGTACAATGACCATCGCGTGCAGTAAGATACTTTTGAATTCTATGAACAACCGCGTAACTAACGTTAAACAACATTTATGTCACAATTGATTGACAATTAGTATTAGTATGATGTTATCCAAGACACGCATTTAAATTCTAATGCCTACTTTAATTCGTTCTGTTGGTGTTAGCTGTAAGCAGTTTCATAGTGTTTCATTTTTATGAAATTCTGAATATTGTGCACGTGGGGTGTTTTTTTTTTGTTAATAAAAATAATTATTTTGACATGTAATGTTTTTGTCAGATTAAAAAAAAATATATATATAAGAAATCTTGTTGAAGAAGGCAGCAGTTAATTTAAATTTTATTGAAATTCCACTGCGAAAGAGATTGAACGCGAACATGTTTTTATTTTGATCAGTGGTTAAAAAAATACTTTTAGAATTTTATAAGTAGTCCGAAATTATGTAAAAAAGTGGGGGTTGCCATTAAAAAAAATAAATAAACACAAAGTTGTTCCAGCCTTAATTTTGCCTTACTTTCCCATTTCATTGTATGTAAATTAAGAATGCATCTTCTTAGAACATGTAGCAACAAATAAACAATCGCGGTCTTTTAGCAATTTTCTTGCATTCTAATTTATTTACTCTGCTCAGATTTAGATTTCGCAGGCTTTCGTAAAGCTTTAGCTTTTACAAATCTGCAACGACGTTTCTTTCCTCACCTACTCAAGAATCCAGAAAGCTCTAGTGTAAATATAAGATACTTTAACGGCAACACTTTAACTGCGTTTACAATGTGTAACTTACATATCGATTCCAAACACGTCTATAAACCGATGCACTATTGCATAATCTTTGTGTAATAAAAGTGACTGGAAATCTCTGCATTTAAATACAGGGTGAATGACAACTGTTCCGACAAAAAGAAAAACGCATACGAGAATTGATGTCACAGATTATGGGAAACATGTTAAAAAAATTCCTTCGAACAGTTTATAATTAATTAAAAAATTACCCCAAAATCAAGCTGAGGCACTGCGTACGAAATAGGACGCCAAGTTCTATAAATGCGGCAGTATAATAGGACTATAGGTAATACGGGAAAACGCAGGAACAAAATTTATCAACCAATCACAAACATCAAACATAAGTACAAATGATTTCAACAACTTCTTTACAAAAACTGGCCTAGCCATTGCCAATTCAATAGGAGGACCAAATCTCCAACCGACAGGTCTTCTTTCAAAAAAATACTTTTCTACAAAATCAGTGTTTTTGAAGTCCACAAATGAAGAAGAAATCAGGACTATCGGCATGGCGATAAAAAGCAAGGCAACAGTAGACATATACGGGTTTTCAGTTAAATTATTGAAAAAGATTATAGAATATGTTTGGCATACTTAATAAATGAGGCATCTTTTCAGAAGAATTAAAATCAGCAAAAATGGTACCCATCCATAAAGCAGGTGATAAGGACAACGTTGAAAATTATCGACCAATTGCTATTCTTCCAACCATCTCAAAACTATTCGAAAGTGTAATAAAAAACAGATTGGTAGAATATCTAGAAAAAAGTAATCTGTTCAACACCTCACAATATGGCCATCGCAAAAATAAATGTCACAACTGTCACTGCGATGACTGAAATAATGGAAGAAATCGCCACAGCGTTCGACATTGGAAATGTTGTTCAAATCGCCTGCTGTGACCTCAGTAAAGCTTTCGACAGCGTAGCCCATCAAATACTGCTACATGTATGGTATACGGGGCTCAGCAAACAAACTAATAGAAAGCTATCTACAGGGTAGACTTCAAACTGTTTTCTGGGACGAAACATTCTTAGACATGTTACCAAATACCAAAGGAATACCACAGGGCTCTATATTAGATCCGTTATTATTTCTAATATAAAAGACCTACCAGAAAATGTAATAGCGGAAAAAATATGCTCATTTGCTGATGATACGACCATACTATGCGTCTCAAATAGCAAAAGTGAGGTGACAAATAAATCAAACGAAGCTGTTGCTGAAGCCAAAGAATGGTTAAACGCCAATTCACTAAAACTAAATGAAAAAAAAAAGACACAAACACTTATCTTAACTACCCAAAATCAAGAGGAGCAAGGCCATATAAAATTCCTCGGCATAAATTTCGACAATTTAACTAGTTTGGAATTCCACATCACGCAATTGCAAGAATAACAGGAATTCTTAACACGGAGATTCAAATTGTTTATCGTTTTAGTGATTTATTTGTTTACCTGTCAAAGCAAGTGTTACAAGTGGGGCCGTTGTTATCCTTTACATAGAATAATCTGCGTCAGGTGACTTGCATGCATTCGTCAAGTAATTATTTTGTAGTAGTAGTATTTCACGGCGTCGGGCGTTGATCTAAAAACGAAGTTGACGTGAAATTTCACTAAAAAGTCAATTTTGGCACAACAAAGAGTCTGGAGTTACCTCATAACATAATTTCAGATTTCCATGACTTGAGTTATGAATCCTGTTCATCAAGTTAGTTGCAAACAGGATGCGGAGAATTTGTGTAATTAACCGACAATGATGATGGTGATCATGCAGCTAAATGGTTGTTGCATTTCTTGTTTTTATGATAAATTTCTGATAGGCCAAAGTACCATCCATACGTTTACGAGCAAATAACTTTGCGCTCGGAGGTGCATGTTATGATATAAACGTCGCGTCCGACATTCCCGTTTTATTACACCTCCATTTCGCAGAGCTATACGAGTACGCTACAAGCAAGGATCCTCCTCTTCCTGAAATATTTTACGCATTTACAACTCCGTACTGAGCATTTTAAAACCTCATTTATGTCCCAGAATTGAGGACGTTTCTTTTATATGAATTTATATTTTTACGCGTCCCTAAGTTCATTTTTTTTTCTTTAAATAATAAAATGAGTCGAAAGAAAATGGGAAGGACGTTATTTAAAGTTAATGGTGCAAACGATAATGGTTTTCTTTTTTTTTTGGGGCGAAATAAAGTCAGGCAATTTTCGCGTGCTAATACTCGACTGCAATCTTCCCTTCATATTTTTTTCTTTATCTTGACGGATACGCAGTGGCGTAACTATAATAAACGAATAATGGCATTCGTCGAAAACAAGATTTCTGATAGCTAGCGCCGAGTAAATCGTGCTGGTAATACGGGGTCGCAAAAACACATTGTCTTAAGAAGACTTGTTCCGGGATGCTCGGTCAAGGAACTCGTCTTGTCTCTAACATAAGTGCCATGTGTTTTTGATGCCTTACAATTCGTTACTTGGCGTAATTCTTTTACAAAAGAAAATTAGCGAAATGATTAGGAAAAAAGGAAACATAATGAACTGCACCTTACCGTTCCGTTTTTAATCAGTAGACACAAGTGACACGGACTTACCTGTAAAAAAAACGAACATTAGATATTTAATTTAAGTACTTGCAATAAAATAAATTTTCAAAAATTAAAAATAATTGCTTAATCAATGTGACAGTTATATATTTAACAATAAGGAAGTAATCAATAAAATGATTAACAATAAAGTCAATAAGTTGTTATGCTATCCCTTCTTTTCTAGCAATTATGGAATTCTTAAATAAATATTTAACTTCAGAAGTACCTACCAAGCAGAACTTTAAATAAAAGGTCTTATTAAGGAAGCCTTAAATCCCGTTTGTGTTTGAAGCAGTAAATGCGCAATGATGAAAAATTGGATTTCCTGTTTTTATTTTTTTCCCCCTGCGTATGCGGATTTTACTTTATAGCCATACAATTTTTTATGGTTTCAGATTGCTTGAACCTCATGCAACTTTATCGTTTTGTGTTCTTAATGTGTACATACAGGGTGATTCTTCAATGGACCGACAAGGGAAAAACGTTAGATTCATTTTATGTACTTTCCAGAAATAATTAATTTTTTTGTTGGATGAGGTTTCGGTCAAATAATTTTTTTCCAGTTAACTTTGTAACAATCATTTATTACATCGTCAACAAATTTTACGTCTTGTCTGCACCTTATTAGAAACGTGTGTCTTCGTGAAGCTTTTATAAATTTAATTCCTGTTTTGGGTGCAGACAAGACGTAAAATTAAAAAAAAAAGGAATTTCCACTTGGTAAAGAGTCACATGATACCAGAAACTTACGTCGTGGTAATGTTGACGATGTAATAAATAATTATAATACCTGCTACTACAGTTAACATACATATTTTTGTTTCGTTCTTTTTTTAAAGTTAGAATGTTACAACGACTTTTATTTTCAACCCTTGAAAATAGTAGATGGCACATGTACTTGTAACTACTTCTGGATCACTCTTCACGTTTATTTGTTTGTTGTTGTTTTTTTAACTAGGAGGAGTAATTTAAGTTCACTCAACCCTTCAATTTTATTTAAAAATTTCATAAGAGACGAATTGTTAACACAAATTTGTACAAAGTATAACAAAATTCGGTGCTACTGTAGTGTGCGGTCTACCTGCGAATCCGAGATCTACCTATTGTAAAGTGCGTTCTACTCTCAAAATATATTTGAAAAACATGCTAATCTCTAATTTGACCCTATTTGTTTGTGACGCAGTAATTAAAGGATTTACTTGTTTGGGTATAAATGTTTTTCTATCAAAATTAGGGATATTAATTAATATTAGGGATATTGTTACAACTTGGCGTAATTAAAGGATTAATTTGTTTTTGTCTCCAAGTTTCGAGAAGAACAATTAGAAACATGCAGGTAGACCGCATAGTATGTTAACGGATTTTTAAATTTTTTATCAAGTCTTGCTATGAAATTTGGGCGGCATGTCTTAGCTTGACAGTAAAATAACCTAAAACACTGCAATGACTTATTTTTCAGTTAATCTAAATTTCATAGCAAGGGTTAATAAAAAGAATTAAAAAATCACCCGGTATTAGAAACATGCAGATAGACCGCATACTACATTAGAAACGTACAAGTAGACCGCACACTACAGTAGAAACATGCAGGTAGACCGCACACTACAGTAGCACCCAAAATTCAATACGTGCGTTCGGTGTATTATTTTTTACTGTAGTTAACATCGAACGCTATGAACGGGGATACACTGAAACGGAGGATCACCACATACGCAGATTATATAAAATAAATACTTCAGCATTTGCGACAATTACTTGCGCATCTAAAGAGTTTTTAAATAAATAATTCTGTATTATGTGTGTAAAGGACACGTGTATAGAATCGTCGCTCGCTGAGAAATATAACTAGTCATAAGAAGTATGTACTTCCAAAGAGCGACATCCTTATTAAGATATATATATATCTTACTTCAAACAAAATTATTCTTCTCGCTTCAAAGAAAACAGCACGGCGCTATTACAAATCGCGATAAAATAAAATAAAATAAATGCGTTATTGCCGGGAATACTTAAGGTAAGTATTAAATTTGCATGGGTCTAGTAAAACTCAAAGAAAGTCGCTTTGAGCGTCAGTACAACATTAAGAGTTTCCTAATTAGGACGCTGCAGAGCAAAAAGGAATGTAAATTCAGGTGGATTGGAAACGTGAGTGCGCTTGTCATCAGAAAAGTATTGCAACATACAGGGTGAATGACAATTGTTCCGACAAAAAAAATCGCATAAGAGAAACGATGTCACAGATTACGGGAAAAATGTCCTTTCGAACAGCTTATAAATTAATTAAAAAATTACCCCAAAATGAAGCTGCGGCCCTGCCGAGGAAATTTGAACGTCATGTCTTAGTCTTACTGTAAAATAACCTCAAGGAGTGCAATGACTTATTTTTCAATTAAATTTATACATGGCGTCCAAATTTCATAGCAAAAATTTCAAAAAATCACTCGACATTTAAATCAAATCAAACAAATATTAACAACTGTTATTATTAGCGCTACAGTGTTTGTTCAAAACTGTTAAAAAGTGATAAAATGGCTTCAATTTCGTCTCGTGCACACTGTATCAATATTCATGGTAGTTTTTGCTAAATACGTAATCTTTATGTAATTAAAAAGCGACGATGAACTATCAATGAATTTGTGAAAAAGTACATACCATTTATATTTTGGTTTCTCCATATTCATTGGGTTTCAAGTTTGTCATACATGCCATTGAGGAAATGGTTAGAATATTGGCTTTCAGAGACCGGCATTTGTCAACACGTCGCGTCGGGTAGGAGATGAGTGGTTTGCTGTTGAAGGTCGACCAATACATATGCGATCAGTGTATCGTCGCATTAGGTCTCTTGGACTTCAATTGTACTGTCCACATTTGATACTGCCCTTAACAGCAGATCACAGACAGCAACGGTTAGAGCGTTATAACATGTTTTTTTTAAAATGCCATAAAGGTTGGCCATGAAAATTAAAACTCATGTCGTAGCTTGGCATCTAACACATGCCAAATCTGAAAATTTAAAGTAAATGAATGGAGCTAAGACATGAATTTTCTTTTCCACAGCCACCCCTTATGGCATTTTTAAAAAAACACATAGTAGAATACACGAACACAGACATGGAATGGAACTCATTGGTGTTTTCTGATGAATCGCGCTTTTGTTTAGGGCATCATGACTGTCGGGAGAGGGTCATAAGAAAGGAGTAATTTTGACTTTTCGGTTGAGCGCCACATAGCTCGTACCGTGAGAGGTTATGATTTGGAGGATTTGCTATGGAAATGGGTCTCCTTTGGTTTTCGTTCTGGGTTCTATGACCGCGGAGCGTTACGCACAAGAGATTTTCCAGCCAGTAACCATTCCTTATGTCCAAGTCCAAGAAGGGGCACTGTTTCAACAGGATAACGCTCGGCCACACATAGCACGGAGATCTATGGTATGTCTGGATGAGACTGGCGTAATGTCCTTCCTTGTCCCCCTCGTTCTCCAGACCTTTTGTTACAGTTAAATTTTATCGCAGCGAGTTTGCGACGCATTTGTAGCGAGCTTGCAACGTCGCTAATATGTATATCTTGTCTGAATATCCGACAACACTGTAACCTGCGCCGGAAACGTCTCTTTGAATTCTCGCTTTCGCATTGGCTCTTGTATTCAAAGCTCTTGGCATCATGATTATTCTATTGGTTATGGCCTATGGCGTAGTTGTAACTTCGGCGTCCTTCCGTTTCACTTTCGCGCTCGAGTTCATTCCTCCTCGACAAGTGGTGCTGTGCTGACGTGTTTTACCGCTTAGAAAGTTTATCGTGACCTTGCTCAAAGAATCGGCCTTGCCGGAATTTCATTAGTGCACCACCGATTGAGGTTTGAGGTATTTTAGCCTCATTCCAAGCTTAAGAAAACTACAAATCTCAGGTAAAAATTGTGCGAATTGTCTGACGCCATTTTGGACGCTAACGAATCTGTTCTTTCCTTTCTATTCAGGCTTTTACGTTTGGCTCTACTTCTACTCACGCTTTACGTATTGCCGTGCTTCACGGAGTTCGATTCAAGCAGAGTAGACTCAATCCTCGCGGCCGAGCGTATTTTCCCTACACCTAATCTGGTACGCCGACCCGCCATCTTCGCAGCCTTTGTCCACCGCTGCGATCCGGATTTGCAACGTTGGATAGGAACAGTAGAGGACGTGGTGACCGCCAACTTCACTTGACATTACCAACTGTGTTTGACAGGAAAGAATTGTGAGTTCGATTGTTTGATTTAATATCAGTTCTTTTCATATCGTGCACAAATATTGCATGCCTTTTGGAGAGCGAATTTTCGGCTGAATGCAGAAGGAGCGTATATAGTTTTTTGTTGTCCTTGAGTAAATACACTGACAACTGTAGATTATTCGCAATTTATCGATGTTTGAATTTTACTTGTTGTGAATAGGCATTCATATAGCTTGATATAAATTGTAATCTGCATTTGCTCGAAATTTTGTCGATCAATAAAGTTTAAATTTGTTAACTTTAAGTGTGTGCTTACGTTAACCTTCCTTCACGTACCAATGAGTCAAGTGTAGCCTCTATTTTTGTTTTGGACTTCTGCACGATCAAGTCGGTTCGGGGATACCGACGAGGTTGGTTGTCTATCAGCTGGGTTCGATGCGTCCTGGCGCCCTTAATAATTTAACATCATACTAGACCCACCCTCATCTCACTGTTGCTAGCCGAGGGGAAAGTTGGTGGAAGATACAGCGGAATTTGTCACCTGGTCAAGGTAAGGCTGAGGCTGTCAAGCTTAAAGTAAATTTGGTGACAATCTGTCGCCCATCGAACATGTTTGGGACATGATAGGTAGAAGATTATCCAATTTAGCCCATCCTTTTCAGACACTGGCTCAGCTCAGGCATGAAATACAGGTTGTTTAGGATAGTCTACCTCAAGAGGATATTTATCATTTGATTAGATCTACGCCTCGTCGCGTGGCGGAGTGTATACAATCACGTAGAGGAGCCACCCATTATTAAGATTTTACACATAAATGTTATGCAATTTCGTTGAAATTTTCATCATTTGTGCTTTCAGTTACTACAACTAATTTTACGAAGTTTCGTCTCGTCGTTTCATTTTTTGTCATTTAGTATATTTCTCGAAAACTAAAGTAGAAAGATTTTTTTTACATTTTTCCCTTACTCTCGGACATCGCTTCTTATCGTGGTTTCATTTTGTCGAGTTAATTAACAGTCACCCTGTATACACTACTGTAATAATTTTTTTTGTGAATTAGAAATTAGAAAAATGTAGAAAAAAAATTTAGACGCCTGCAATTATAAATTTGGCGCCCATATTAGTTTGAAAAGAAAATCATAGATGGTGATGACATCGGAGGAAGCACCGCTGCCTATGAATACTTTCTCAAACCAACGTTTTGAGCGCAAAAATTAAAGCAAATATAGTCGTCCCAGTTTGGTAGCGATTTTATGGTCTTTCTATAAAAAAAGCGACAGACACCGCAGTGCCGGTCTCTTTGAAGCTTTTTTTTTATAGATAGATCATAAAATCGATACGAAACTTGGACGACTATACATAAATAAAAAAAAAAAAAATTGGTCTTCAAATTGATTTTTTAAATAACGTAAAAAATCATAACTTTTCGATAATCCTTTATGCTTTTATAAAGCGCCCTGCAACTTCAGTTTACAAACAAACACCGACGATGAATTTCAATCTCCCCGCGTCGTAAAACTAATAATCAGGTCAAGTACGCTTTGAAACACGGGGCGCAACCGTAACAAGATTTTTAGCTTTCCGGAAACCGAACAAAATTAATTTTTAAAACTCGGTATTATTTCAAAGAGCACAAAGTTTCCGTAAAATTTAAAATTTATTGCACTGTGGTTGCCTAAGTTGCGCCATTTCGATAAGGTAAATCTGATTACGCCCCCTGCGATGTAGAACGGGGGCACTCGAGGTACCGAAATTTATTGAAATCGATTGAATTTTGAGATTCTTTTATTTCGGTGTCAGATTTGAAACTTGCGCCATTATTAACGACTTCCGGCCATCGTTCGTGGGGGGATTAAAAATAGAAGCCGTCTCACTTTGAAAGACGCTCGAAGAAAGTTTAAGCTCGTCTATTTATGAAGTGGTAACGGAATTTAATAAGAACCTTTGTGTCTCTTGCTTTCTAATAAAGTCTCTTTTGCGCAAATGATTTAGGGCATCCGTAGTCATATCCATCCAATTACATGTAGGTACAAACGCCGTAACTAAACGCGCGAACCTTAAATCATTCTTGCTAATTAGTCAAACAGCCAAGCAGCACCTTTATGTTTGATCTTCATTATAAATTGGATTAGAGACGCTCCGAGATTCTCTTGATTTATGGCCCCCTAACAATATGACTGGCATTTGCCCAACGAAGCAGTCCTGTATACACCTGACGTCAATAAAGCCGTTTCGTGTGTTGCATACGACCGAAAATGTTTCGAATTATTTCCCAGGACAAAGCAGGCAGAGTTAAACTTGTTTTATTGTTAGTCAGGACATCAAGGGCCCAATCGATGATAGCCTTAAACAAGAAAGAGTCGTCGTCGTCGGCGTCGTCGTCAGAGGAGGAAAATTGAGTTGCGTTTTGATAGCAAAAAAAAATCTTTGTGCCTCTACTTGTGCTACTTATTACCAGAGAGCGGCCAGTTTTTTTAAGTAAGGATCAAATATATGCGTAAAAATGTAGATCTTTTGTTCAGGAAAAAAAATAAAAGATCATTTGTAATTTATTGGCGGGTTAAACGGTTTATAATCTGCAGCGAAAAGCAATGTGAGTTCAATGTTATTCGAGAGACGACGAGCTTAAATTTGCCGTTGTAAATGCAATCAAACTCGCCCATCGATCGCTTTTGTTTGTTGTCGTTTTTCTCTCTTCTGTGCTGTTGATGCTTTCACGCATCAAAATGAACCCTTTTTTTTAAGTCTTGCTTTTAATTACGTGTTAGTTTTATTTGTGTCTGGGCGATTGAGGTAAACATAAATTTTCTTTCTCACAGGAAAGAGCTTAAAATGTAGAAACTGTACAGGGTGATTCGTGAACAGACTGACGAAAGAAAAAATTCTATGTATACAAATTAAAAATTTACCCGAAATGAATGAAACACGCAAAAGCGTGCAACCAACGTTTATAGTGTTACGCAGAGAATCAGAGTCATTCGGTCGTAAAACTTAACCGGTTCAATTTTAATCCTCAAACTTTCAAGCTATGTATTTGCCTATTTTCGGATTCATTTGTTCGCTCTTTGCTTTTATACTCTAGGAATTCTCTTTTGTTTCGTTAAGTTGTCGCTGGTGACCTTTTCTAACAGTGGTAACACTGCTTGGTGTTTTTGGCGTCCGTTATTGGGCAGATTGCGAGTACGCTTCGCAAACGTCCGCGTCGGTCGAATATTTTGAACTCTTTGTGTGTTATTGCACTGTAGTGAAGATCGCCCTATGCTAAGGGGTTTTATTAACGTTTGCGAGAGGTTTCTGGAAGATTTAGTTTCCAACGCCCTGTTGCGGCGATTTAAGCATCTCTCGAAGATCAACGCACCAAGTTTTCCTTTGTCGGCTTCTTACAGAAATTATTTCCATCGCATCCTCTCCGATGTGTTGAGAAACAAATGAAATGCGGTTGTTCACGAACGGATTTGCTCAATTTGAACTTATGAGCACGTAGGAAATTGTGTCAAAATCGTCCAAATTTGGACTTTATAAATTACTTAAATGACTTCGCATCCTCGCGGATGCACTGAGAAACAATCGAAATGCGGGTTGTTTATGTGGTATGAATGGATTTGCTTAAACTTGGACTTATGAGCACGTAAGAACTTGTGTCAAAATCGTCCAAATTTGGACTTACAGAAATTATTTCCTTCGCATCCTCTTCGATGTGTTGAGAAACAAATGAAATGCGGTTGTTCACGAACGGATTTGCTCAATTTGAACTTATGAGCACGTAGGAAATTGTGTCAAAATCGTCCAAATTTGGACTTTATAAATTACTTAAATGACTTCGCATTCTCGCGGATGCATCGAGAAACAATCGAAATGCGGGTTGTTTATGTGGTATGAATGGATTTGCTTAAACTTGGACTTATGAGCACGTAAGAACTTGTGTCAAAATCGTCCAAATTTGGACTTACAGAAATTATTTCCTTCGCATCCTCTCCGATGTGTTGAGAAACAAATGAAATGCGGTTGTTCACGAACGGATTTGCTCAATTTGAACTTATGAGCACGTAGGAAATTGTGTCAAGATCGTCCAAATTTGGACTTTATAAATTACTTAAATGACTTCGCATCCTCGCAGATGCATTGAGAAACAATCGAAATGCAGGTTGTTTATGTGGGATGAATGGATTTGCTTAAACTTGGACTTATGAGCACGTAAGAACTTGTGTCAAAATCGTCCAAATTTGGACTTACAGAAATTATTTCCTTCGCATCCTCTCCGATTGTGTTGAGAAACAAATGGTATGCGGTTGTTCATGAACGGATTTGCTCAAATTTGAACTTATGAGCACGTAGGAAATTGTGTCAAAATCGTCCAAATTTGGACTTTATAAATTACTTAAATGACTTCGCATCCTCGCAGATGCATTGAGAAACAAATGAAATGCGGATTTCTTATGTGGGATGAACGGATTTACTCAGTTTTGTATATGGAAATTGTGTCAAAGTCGTCCAAATTTGGACTTATAGTAATTACATCCTTCGCTTTTCCATTAGGCGCAGAAAGTCAATCCGGATACCTGTTTATTATTGTAATGTTCGTTGCCACAGGCGTCACCATGCCTAAACTCCACAAACAAATGCAAACAAATACAAGGTCATTTGTAGCTGAGGAGCGCGTTTGGACTTATCCAGACCCCCAATTCGAATAATTTTTCTTATTACAACGAGCGTTGCGTTACACCTTCGTCTTGTAACGACCGTTTATGCAGCTCTCAAACAAAAATAAATGCAGGAAATTGTGTCAAAATCGTCCAAACTTGGACTGATTGAGCTTATCGCCTGCACTTTTCAGTTTCAATTGCGTTTAGTTCAAGAATTCGTTCAAACTTGGACTCAAACAAAAGTAAATGCAGAAAATTTGCCAATATCATCCAATTTGGACTTATGTATTTTTGAAAGCTTCGCTCCGGAAATTGACTATTTTTACTTTGTTCTTTTTTATTTACAAAAAGAAACTAAATAAATTAAAGAAACAACTAAAACATGATGTGATTTTCAAAAGCTTACCGTGGGAAATCGTCGATTTTTTTTGTTTACAAAAATAAAATAGAATAAAGAAATACGAAAAAAAAATTCAAAAACTTCACGCTGGAAATCGTCGTTTTTTTTTTTTGTTTATAAAAAGAAACAAAGAAATTAAATACAAGGAAACAAATGAAAACTTGATTCGGTTTTCAAAACTTCACGTCGGAAAATGGTCGATGTTATTAAATGATGACGTCAGCGTACATAGAACGTTGGTAGATACTGTCAGTTACTGTTAGATGATGATGGGAAAGGAAGATATTATGTTTGCTAGAAGAAGAGTTAGAATAATGTTGGATGCAGTTGCATTTGTTAAACACCGTCTTTAGCTGACACGACGTTGGATAATTTCATCAATATATTGGATTATATTAGACCCTATTAAAATTATGATGTAGAATAACATTAGGTGATACTAAACGGTATCCGGGTGACATTAAATGACGAAGGATCAGATTAGATGTTATTAGTTAGGAGTAGTCGATGTTAGATTTTATTAAACGATGGCGGAATATTGTTGGATGATATCAAGATGATGCATGATCAAATTATATGACATAAGCTTATTGTTGGATGATATCCATCTTTTATGAAATTGTGCTAAAATAAACTTTGATGACATTGGATCACGTTAGCTGGATGGATGGTACGATAGCGCTAAATGAGTGCAACACCAGTTAAGTTGTGGTTGGTTCATATTCTTTCCTATTATTGTTAACTGATAGTAGTATTAAATTTTGCTATATAGACTGGATAACATTAGTTGATACTAAGTGACATTAGGATGATGCTAAATAATGAAGAATCAGATTAAATGGTACTACTATGTATTAGCTTTATTACTGGTTTATATAGGATTTTTTTGAATGGTGTTAACAATATTGGATGACGTTAGATATTGTCGGATAGCACTAAATGACGTCAATACGAGTTAAGCTTTGGTTGGTTCATGTTGGTCATCTTGTTGTTAGATAACATGTAAAATGGTACTAGAATGATGTTAGGTGACATTGGTTAACGTCAGATAATCAGGCCTATGATGTATCATGGGTGTTAAGTTAACTTTGAACAGTTATGTTATCTTAACTGCTTTTGGATAACACCTCGCTTAAATACATCGACAATTTTTAGTCTTTTAATGACGTTCAAATAAGTGCGTCTCAGATCACAAATAACTAATCGAGCATAAAATAACTGCACAAGTTATATTACGATGATCCATCATGTCAGTTTTTGACAGTGAGAGCAGTTATACTGATAACAGCGCTGTTATCCTTAACACCAGTGATACATCATAGGCGTGATTGTTGGATGGTTCTAAATGAATTGGTTCTTGATACATGATATTAACTTGCTGGATATTATTGGATCTTGTTAAATGATGTTAGATGATATTGGATGACGTTAGATTTTGTTAAATGATGGTACAATGCTTTTGATGATTTTAGATGATGTTAACATCGTGATACTGGATAATGTTAAAGTAATATTAGAAAACGATTTCGATTATGATAGTTATTATGATATCGTGTGATCTTAGGCTTTTTCGGATAATGATTTAAGAATGCTGTTTGACGCTGATTATATGATATTAATTTTATGAATGATGCTAGACTTTCCTAAAGGATTTTGGATTTGTTAAGTGACATTAAGTTGATGTTAGATGATGTTAGGTGTGCTTGTTGGATAATATTAGTTGTTACACTTTGTGAAATTATATTAACATGATGTTATTGACTACTAGAAATTGTTATATTCAGAGCTGGATAAAATAGTTGATAGAAATTATTTTTAATGAAAATACAAAATAACACACGTTATTTAAAATTCAAAATGGAAAATGCTTTGGGAGTTTTTATTTAAAATACAAAATACTTGGACTTTACGCTAGGTGGCGCCCTCTTTACATTCAGGTTTAAGCTATCTAATTGTAGCCCACCCCGTCTCCACTGAGCTGGGCATATTTTCAAGTGGGCTTCTTTTTAACATCGACGATTTTCCCCAGTGTTCGTGACTTTAATTCGTTCATCTGCTCTTCTTTCTTATCCATGGATGTGTCGTCATTTTGGGGCTAATTATTCTTCATTATTATTTCTCGAAAACTAAAATACGTAGAATTTTTGCGCCAGAATTTGAAATTGAAATCTAACGATCAAAAAATCCCCCGTTTTAATACTCCCCGAGATAAACACAGAGAGCGCTCGAGGGAAACGTCCCGTCCGCGTCGCGTCGGCCAGAAAAAGTGCATTTAAATTCAGAATTCGTTCAACCCCCCTGCTCGCTCATCGCCGTTCACCCCCGAAACAACGAAACGCTGGAAAACATTTTGGGGAAGAGAGGAGGAAAGCAATGAAAGCAATCAGCGCGTTGATTGGTTTTACAATTGCAAATTAAAGCCTGTTCCTCTCGATATCACAGGGTTTTCATTGAATTCGAATTTACATTGCACGCCTCACGCAATGTAAAATAACGTGTTTTTAAATGCAACGATAAATAATTAATTGATTCCAGAGGTTTTTTTTTTGTTGTTGTAAGTAGAGTTATAGGTAAGCGTAATAAAGCGCCATCTGCATCCTTAAATACTGAACGGGACTTGATGATTGGAATTAACAGTCAATATTTGCTTCATCGTGCTGGCAATTCGGAAATGATTTTGTGTGCTCATCGTGCTTTAATCTGCTGCGACAAATATATTTATGTATTTGATGCCTATCGAGTTATTTAATTATTTGCAATCGCTTTTGTGAACTCCGTTGATATGGTTTTATCAATATTTATATGATTCCTTCCTTTTGATTGGCAAATCACTAATATACAGTAAGAAAGAGTAATGAGCCGATGACACTCCCCTGGGGGAACTCTCAAGTTTACATTATATTCCTTTGACAGTTATTTTTTTCTTTTACTTTTTAACGAAATTAAAAGGTGAATTGTAAAATATACGTACCGTTTGGTTGTTACTGGACTGTTCAGGAAACAGAGGTAACGTATCCCGAGATTTCTGCCTGCAGGCGTTCGTCCGTTTCAACTTGGAGCAACCACTTCCGGCTGATCTGAAGCTTCCGTTTCCACGCACGCGAGTCCTTCCATCTTCTGAGCAGGTGCTTTGGGGCCGCCTTTGACTGAAACAAATCAATATTTCGCAATTACAGATTGCAATTAACTTTCAGACACCTAATCTTATGCTACATTAACGAAAGCTTACGATTTTCACTTAAAAATACATACAGGTAATTGTTTGAAAGTGAGAACATAGACAGAAATGGGTATAAACACGTGAAAGAGATGGAGAAGAGATGTACATATGTACGTTACAGCCCCTTGCGATCACATATGGCGTTACCTACTTAGAACTTCGCACTTTATATGAATTTCAATCTTGCTATTTATTTTTAATGAATTTGACAGGTGCCATTGAACGCACCTCGGAAATTATTGTTTCACTGCAAACAAACACGACGTTGATTGGTTTTCGGTTCATTGCGGATCTCATTGAACGCACCTAACATTTTGATATGACATGCTGAGACTGTTCCAAACAAGAACGTGTTAATGTAAATTAATTTTGATTTATGTGAAAAAACAAATCGACGTTGAGTTTGACTACCTATGTGCAAATACAAGCGTTTGATGTTTCGCTTGCGATCAAAGATGACGTTCAACGTGTCCCATTCGCTAAATTTTGCAGGTCTCATTGAACGCATCTCGCATTCAGAGATGCTGCTGCGACCAAACCTGACGATTAACGTCTTTGCATCCGGTTCGCAGAGTTTTGCTGACTTCATTGAACACACCTAATATTTTGAGGTGCTGAAACCTTTCCTAAAAAAAAACCGCTTTAATGTAAATTGATTTTGACTTCTGTTAAGAAAGTCGACGTTGAGTTTGACGTTCCGATTCGCTGAATTTTGCAGACCTCATTGAATGCATCTTGTGTTCTGAGATGCTGCAACCGTTGCCTAAAACGTTTTAATGTAAATTGATTTTGATTTATGTCAAAAAAGAGCCGACGTTGAGTTTGATTATTGTTTCGGTTTCAACAAAACTTGACATTCAACGACTTGGTCTTCGATTCACTAAATTTTGCACGCTTCATTGAACGCACCTTGTATTCTAAGAGGTTGCAATTGTTGCCTTTAAAAAAAATTATCGTTTTTCAGCGATTAAAACATGACGATCGACGCGTCCGCTCCGCTGAGTTTTGCTGATCTCATTGAACGCACTTAATATTTTGAGATGTTGAAACTGTTGCCTTTCACAAAGAAAAAGTTTTCAATTAAACTGATTTTGACTTATTCAAGGAAGTCAACGGACGTTGAATTCGATTATGAGCAAATACAAGCGTTTATTGTTTCGCTTGCGATCAAAACATGGCGTTCAAAGTTTCCGATTCGCTAAATTATGTAGGTCTCATGGAATGCTCCTCGTGTTTTCAAATGCCGAAACTGTCGCCTTAAAAAAATATTGTTTTACTGCGACCAAATACGACAACCTATGTCGAGCGTTTCCGATCCGCTGAGTTTTGCTGACCTCATTGAACACACCTAATATTGCAAGGTACTGAAACTGTTACCTTTCCTAAAAAAATAACGTTTTAATGTAAAATGATTTTGATTTGTGTCAAGAGAGTCGACGTTGAGTTTGACTACGACAAAATATGTGATTATTTTCTTGCTTGTGAACAAACAAGACGTTCGACCCCTTTGTCTCCGATTCGCTGAATTTTGCAGGTCTCATTGAACGCATCTCATATTCTGAGATACTGCAACTGTTGTCTAAAAACGTTTTAATATAAATTGATTTTGATTTATGTCAAAAAAAGTCGACGTTGGGTTAGATTACGAGCTTACTGATTCGCTTGCAAGCAAACTTGGCGTTCCACGACTTGATTCGCACATCTCATTGAACGCCCCTTGTATCCTGAAATGCTGCAATTGTTGTCTTTAAAAAAATCATTGTTTTGCAGCGACCAAAATATGACGATCGGCGCATCCGGTCCGCTGAGTTTTGCTGATCTCATTGAACGCACTTAATATTTTGATATGTTGAAACTCAGCAGCCTTTCACTCAAAAAAAGTTTCTAATTAAACTGATTTTGACTTATTCAAGCAAGTCGACGGTCGTTGAGTTCGATTACGAGCAAATACAAGCGTTTATTGTTTCGCTTGCGACGCTTCCGTTTCACATCCGCTGAATTATGCAAATCTCATTGAACGCTCCTCGTAGTTTGAAATGCCGAAACTGCCTTTAAAAAAACCATTGTTTTACTGCGATCAAATACGACGTTGAACGTCGATCGTCTCCGATCCACTGAGTTTTGCTGACTTCATTGAACACATCTAATACTGAAATTGTTACCTTTCATAAAAAAAAAAACGTTTTAATGTAAATTGATTTTGACTTGTGTCAAGAAAGTCGCGTTGAGTTTGACTACGAGAAAATATAAGCAATTATTCTTTTGGTTACGAACAAACATAGCGTTCGACCCCTTCGTTTCCGATTCGCTGAATTTTGCAGGTGTCACTGAACGCATCTCGTATTCTGAGATACTGCAACCGTTGCCTAAGAACGTTTAAAAATATGTAAATTGATTTTGAATTATGTCTACGTTGAGTTTGATTACGAGCTTATTGTTTCGCTTGCAACCAAACTTGGCGTTCGACGACTTGATTCGCTGAATTTTGCACATCTTATTGAACGCACCTTGTATTCTGAGATGCTGCAATTATTATTGCCTTAAAAAAATCATTGTTTTGCAGCGACCAAAATATGTATGACGATTGACGCATCCAGTCCGCTGAGTTTTGCTGATCTCATTGAACACACTTAATATTTAGAGATGTTGAAACTGTTGCCTTTCACACAAAAAAAATTTTCAAACTAGTTTTAACCTGATTTTGACTTATTCAAGGAAGTCGACGGTAGTTGAGTTCGATTACAAGCAAACACAAACGTTTTTATCGTTTCGCTTGCGAGCAAACATGGGGTTGAACGTTTCCGTTTCGCTGAATTACACAAGTCTCATGGAACGCCACTCGTATTTTGAGATGCCGAAACTGTCGTCTTAAAAAAATATTGTTTTACTCCGACCAAACACGTCGATCGTTTCTAATCCGCTGAGTTTTGCTGACCTCATTGAACGCACTAATGTTTTACAATTTTTTACATTTCAAGTGACGTAAACAACCATGTTTTTGCCCGTCATAAGCAAGTTATAAAATGACAGCTAAAGACGTATTGCCCTTACATAGAATCTGTCATCTCGTGTCCGAGGTGACAGATATTAAACAAATATAATAAAACCAATGAAACGTATTTGATAATGATAGTGGCACTCGATCGGTAATTCGCTTTCTCACACTCGATGTTTTCGTATTTGTATCTCCGTCATGCTTACTCGCTATCGTCATAACCACGAGTGGCACTGCAATCGCTGCTAGTACGGCCGTTCAAAGTAGGGATTAATTGGTTAGTGACAGTTATAAAGACGTAGTGAAGTAATTAGTTAAAGAAAAATAAGTGTAACACGTTTGGTGTTATAAACAACGCTGACTTTTAAAACTTACTTTGAGCAGTTCTGTTGCATCACGTAGCGCAACGTTGCAATCGCTGGTGCTAGCGGTTTGCTTTGAATTGACGTTTTAGTTCCTTACGAAGGTATGGCGTTCCCTACTTAGAACCGAATGCTATCCCGTTCGTTTATATGAATTTCAATCTCGCCATTTGTTCTCACTGAATATCTATGATCTCAGTTTTAGTCAACTATCGGTATGTGCAAACTAGCAATTAATCCCCCCTTTTTCTTGAACACAAGATTTGGTTTCATTTCCACAATGATATTTGGAACGAGAACGTTTTTTTGACCTGCTTTGGAAATACATAGAACACATTCTACTTTTCATTTAGTTCTTGATTCAATTTAATTTTTGGTTTAAATTGTTTGAGAAATGGAACCAAGTCTTATACATACAAAAAAAAAATTAGGGTAGTCTTAAACAGCGTATCTTCTTAAAAGCGATTGATGTTCACATTGCGTTTCCTTCTTGGGGTTCTTTGCAGGCATTTCTTGCAGGCGCATGCATTTCTTTCACACAACGGCAATTCCGGAAACTCATTCTCCTCCGCAAGACACATTTTTCGTATTGCAATAACGCAAATGCTCGCCAGCAAAACATTAATCTCAGACAATCACAGCTGCAGATATTAAGGGAAACATCCGTTTCCTTCTTCAAGCTGAATTTATAAGAGCTTGCGTGATTAAAATACTTTTGCCCCTTGCATTATTTACGTACGGAGATTTTATGATTTTAGAACGGATTTTTGATTCCTCACGATAGTGCAGTTGAAAGTTCTCGTATTTACATAACATACTATAACGATTCACAAAGCTCATCTTCTCCAAAATAGAAATCTGCCATGGACAGGCTGCATGCTATAGAAATTCAACGGAATTCACGTAGGATCATTTAAATACATTATAAACTTTAAGGGTGGTTAAGGCACTTTCTTGTGTTTAAAAATATCTATAGCATAAATGAAAAGTATGTCGAGCAAGATAAAGATTTTCACATAAAACGTACTTACTATCTGTGTGTAGAAGCATTGTCAAAGACGTTCTCATCGTTCTCCTTAATTATGTGGCACAGAGATGGTAACGAAAGTGCTTCCGATTGTTCCGATATATCTGAAAACAAAGCGAAAGTTGTTACACGTAAATTTAATTGGTCCGTTAACATGATGATTTTTTTTGTACCATCTTGATTAATAAATACACGAAGCGGATTCTAATTTGGCCGACATTCACGAGGGGTAATTAAAGGACTTCCGCGCGCACCCCTACTTAATGGAAACTCTACTTCCATCTAACCCGTTTCTTTCATTCGGTTTATGTAAACTACCTTTCATTGAATTTCATTTTGAAGAACTTGTTTCGCTGACTGCGCCGCAAAGTAATCGAGTTCTTTGAAAATTTTAAATAAAATCCGGCGACCTCCTCGTTACGCATTAAAAAGTTTCATTTCATAATTTCTTTGGTGGTTACCAAAAAAAAAATTTAAACGCTTTTATCTCAAAAAGGATCAATTTTACACAAGTCTTTAGTTTTGACCACCTCTTGATAAACTAACTGATGGATAACTAGGTACCAAGGAGACCATCCATAAAAATCGATCAGCCATCCATAAAAATGAAGTTATTCCCCAGATAACTTCAACAGGAAGATGGAAAGACCGGCCCTATGTCTCCTATACTTCTCATCATTGAGACTGACTTTGTCTTCGAATACGTTTCCCTTTTTAATTTATAGAACCTCAGACCCTCATTGCCCTGTTCCAGATAGGCTGTTTGTAGTACCTTATGCGTAAACGTAATCTCTCTAAGACCCTGATGCCCAGCTGTATTAATTTAGGGCCGCATTTAATTAAGCTATGAATGTCCTGTCAGGAACAACCAGACCCAACAATCTCGCGGTCAGAATCGCATCTACTATTTCACTTGTAATTATCCCGCGTGACAAATGCTGATAAATGGAATCAATTACGATTGTAACTCCGGGAATTAATTGGGCATCGTTTAATTCCGCGGCGCGATTATTAATTTTATCGTTGTGCGTTTTGTGTAAGTGCAATTTTGCTGATTTCGTTCCGGATGCAATAACACGCGTGTGAATATCGATTGCAGTTGTCATTTATTTCGTTGATGTGAGCTGAATGTAATGTATTAAAGTGGAAGGGTAGTTTATTTCAAAATTAAATTAAACAAGGAAAAAATTGCAAATGATATTTCAAACAGGGATAGGCACAAGTGGGGAAGTGCACCCTCAACATGTTAAGTAAGCATTGGGCAAGGAGAGCAACAGCGCAAGCGACGTAAGACATTTTTTTTTGCACACACACCACTGTGCATTATTTGTTTATTTAAAGCTCTCGACCCCGTGCTTGTATAAAAAAATATTCACCTACGTATTTGGATACTCCCAAATAATTGAGGAGTAGCTTTGCCCATCTCTGCTTTAAAATAAGAAAGACATTTTGTCATTTAATGACGGATCCAGAACTTAGAAATTAGAATGATCGAAATATGCTTAAGATATGCCCGAAAAAATTTGGAGCAAAGTAAGTTGACAGAAATGAAAGAAAACTAGAGTCCCGTCTGTTAAATCAAATACATTTTCATTTTGGACTCGAGGAAAGAATGATGACAGCAGATTGATTACAAAGCGTCAAATTAGAAAAGTAATTAATTAATTAAAAAATATAGAAGACGAAGAAAATTAAACCATAAGAGAAATGACGAGAAAAAGAAATAACGAAGGGAAAGAATAACCGACTGAACTAGAAAAATATAAAAGAAGAAGAAAATGAAAGCACAGGAGAAATAACGGGAAAAGGAAACAACGAAAAAATGAGAGAAAGGCAGTTAGTTACGCTGTTACAGACACATTGTTAAAATGAACTGTGAAAAGAATGCTTAATAAGAAAAAAAATTAAGAAAGGGAACAGGGAAAGCCAAGGAAACCAAGGAAGACAATAAAATTACTGGGGGGGAAAACGAGAAAAATGAAAGAGAATTAAAGACAACAGCAAAAAAGATGTTTAAGAAAAAAAATTTAAGAAAGGAAACAAGGACGGCCAAGAAAACTAAGGACGACAATAAAATTAACAACCCATTGAGAAAAATTAAAGAGAATTAAAGACAACTTCGAAAAAGGTGTTTAAGAAGAATAAAACGTAAGAGAAAAGGAAGAGGAAGGCCAAGGAAACCAAGAAGGCCAATAAAATGTACAACCCATTAGGAAAAATGATAGAAAAATGAAAGAGAATTACAGACAACTGCGAAAAAAGTGCCTAATGCCCAATTTCTTCATCGCCTTATCTTGAGGTTAAATTTATCTATCAGTCAGAATGTGACACATAATATGTGTACGGCCAATTGTACGTCACATTCCAACTGTTAGATAAATTAACCTTAACTTAAACACGGTGAAGAAACTGCCCATAAGAAGAATCAAATGTAAGAGAAAAAGACAAGGAATGATAAGAAAACCAAGAAAGACAATAAAAGGAAAGATTCAGTAGCAAAAAACGAGCAAAATGAAAGAGAAAGAAAACTGTGAAATAATATTTAAGAAGAAGAGACGACGAGGGGGGCCAAGAAACCAAGGGAAAACAACAAAAGAGAAAATTCAATGGGAAGAAAACGAGGAAAAAAAATGAAGAAAGGAGTTAAGAAGGACAGAATAACATGAAGTCACAATCCGACGTCGTACATAAATAGCATCAAGAGAAGGGAAGAAAACAAAAAGACAAATGAAGGAATTCTTTTCATTTAATAAATTTTTAGTGAAATAACAATGTTAAAACCCAAAGGCCATGAACAACTTTATAGTACAAGACGTATTTACGTCAACAAAATGAATTTCAGACAATAAATAATAAATAGAACAAAGACTGAAGGGTCAGTCAACATGTGTGGTAAAATGTTAATAAAGAAAAATCGAAATATGTACATAATAGCAGCTACGCACAACGGAGACAATTTTAAAGGAACTCAACTTGGAACGAGTGGAACAAGACAATAGACAAGTAGAGATAAAGTTGACAAAACGCGGTAGATGTGTTGAAAACTAAAAAGGAAGCGAGAAGATCAAGAAGGACCAATTAAGGATTTATAAGAACATATACATAAGTCAAAAAACGAAAGCAAGGAGTGTCATACGAAAAGACCAATAAGACACCAAAGACAACGAGACTAGAATAAAATTGAAAGGTCATATGAAAAGACCAATACATACTCCAAACACAAGGAAACTACCTGGAACAAAGTTGAAAGGTATTGGCAAATGGAACTGCACTACGAAAGCCACTATCAAAGGATGTAATGAAGAATAATCACGCAAAACGTAATGAAAAAAATTTACTTTAAAAAAGTATTATAATTGTATCGAAGATTCAGAAGGAGACTTAATAGTAACAGAAGAAAAAATCATGGAGGGATGGAGAGAGTACTTTGCTGAAGCCCTAAATACACAGGAAGGACTAACAGAACAAGAGGAAAGGGAAAACTAAGAACTAGCAAATGAAAAGGTAATTACTTTAGAGGAAGTCAAAGAGGCGATCGATGAACTAACTAAAAAGCGGTAAAGCGGCAGGGTGTGATGATATTAAGACGGAATTGAAATATAAAATATAAATATGAAGGAGGAAGCACTAGAATTACTACATAAAATAATAAACATCGCCCAAAAGGACATCACGGACAAAAGGAAACATGCTTAGAGACTGGACACGTATTACCCATATTCAAAAAAGGAGACCCGAAAAAATGTAATAAAGTACAGAGGAATTTCAATATTAACTGTTGCAAGTAAACTATGCGAAATAATCTTAGGGCGAGTTGTACAAAGGAGGTTTAAACTGACGCTCAACTGAACCAGGTTCAAAGTGAACAAAATCGCATCAAATTTTATTTATGAATGCATTAATTGCCATATGTCATTAAGATCCTATGCGAATTTGTTTACTTTGAACCTGGTTCAGTTGAGCGACAGTTTAAACCTACTTTGTACAACTGGCCCTTAGAAAATAAATTAAGGAGAATTATAAAAGGAATGTTGGACGATAATCAGTGTGGATTTAGGCCGGATAGAGGCACAACAGATTTAATTTTTTCAGTGAGACAACTAATAGAGAAGACACTGTCTTATAAAGAAAAAATGTATTTATGTTTTGTTGACCTGGAAAAGATTTCCGACACAGCCCCAGGAAGTAAAATATGGGAGATACTAGAGAGAAGAAATGTAGGAGGAAATCTACTGCAAGCTGTCAAGAGCATTTATAAAAACACTAGAAATATGTATAGTTAGAACTTATAGCCAACAGCCTCAAGAATTCAGAACTAGAACAGGTGTTAGACAAGGGGTCGTCTTAAGTCCGTTACTATTTATCACGTTGATGGATGAAATCGCTAAAGAATTAAGGCGGGCTGCCACTGAACGCGAAACTAAGCTAAGCTAAGCGAAACTAAGTTTTTTGACAATTAGATCCAACGTAATCTTACGCGAACGTGGCAACTAAAGGTAAGGGAAGCGAAGTTAGGATAGCAAAGATATAAAACAATGTTTATCTTGGCTCGGTTCCCTCGTCCGCGTAAGATTACGTTGGATCTAATTTTCAAAAAACTTAGTTTCGCTTAGCTTAGCTTAGTTTCGCGCGCAGTGGCCGCCCGCCCTTAATAAAATGCAAAAAGTTGAGGGTAGGGGTGAGAAAATTGAAATCAGTATACATTATGTGTCCGAATTAATATAGGCGGATGATTTAGTGCTAGTAGCCGTCTCAGAGAACCTACAGAATAATATTAACGAATGGAAAGTAGCGTTTAAGAGATATGGGATGAAAATCGACACTAACAAAACTAAAGTAATAGTAGTAACAAAAACTGAAGTAATACTAACACGTGTCTAAATAAAAAACTGGTCAAGTAGACTAATTCTGTTATGTAAATGCAATGGATAAATTCTCGATCACAACCCACTTGACTAGGTTTTTATTTAGACGCTCCGCGCTCGTTAGTAACAAAGAGCGAAGCTACAATTAATGTAACCGTCAATAACAAAGTGGTTAAACAAACCAACGACTTTAAATATGTATTTGTGATCAGTGCTAAATTCCAAAGGGGAGTTGGAAACAGAAATAAATAATAGAATAGCTAGTGCGAACAGGGTATATCGAGTATTAAAAAAGACATTTATAAGGAAAAGGGAAATAAGTAAAGATACGAAGATACGCATTTTTAATGGTATATATACGCCAACTTTAACGTATGGGTGTCAGTTGTGAAACCTGGGTTTTAATGATAAAGTTAAGAGTAAACTACAGGCGAGTGAGATGAGATACCTAAGAGCAATGACGGGTATTACAAGAAGTGATCGAATTAGAAATAGTGTTAATACGGGAACGTTGTGAAGTTGTGCCGGTTTTAGACAAAGTGGAGAAACGTCAATTAACGTGGTTTGGGAATATGGTGAGTATAAACGATGATCGTAAGGTGAAAAGCAACTGTGGGACACTTCCGTATGAAGCGGAAAAGAGGAAGACCAATAAAGAAATGGAATGATGAAATAAGAAATACGCTACAAAAAGAAAACTGAACTGGCCAGAAGCAATAACGTTAGCGCGAAATCGGAAGGAATGGAGAAAACTCTACTCCAAATTCTCTGCACCGTAAAGATAGAAAAGGCAGGATTATGTAAGTTATGTATGTATTATAATTTTTTTTTATAGTTAGGGCCACCAGAAGAAGAAGTATAAATGAAGAAACTGTACTTTTCGCTTTTGTTGGAGAATGACGAAAAGAAAACCGAAAGGTCAAACGTAGGTACATAAATATTTGGGAACGAGCGATTCAGCTTGGTGTTTAACCTCATAGCGTTTAACCATAGTAAGGAGTTCAGAACGCGGACAGAAAACCGAAAGGTCAAATGTACCTACATAAATATTTGGGACAATCATTTCAGAGCAAAAATAGACAGTAGTCTATGACTATGGTCAAACACTATGGGCCAGTTGTACAAAGTAGGTTTAAACTGACGCTCAACTGAACCAGGTTCAAAGTAAACAAATTCGCATAGGATCTTAATGACATATGGCAATTAATGCATTCATAAATAAAATTTGATGCGATTTTGTTCACTTTGAACCTGGTTCAGTTGAGCGTCAGTTTAAACCTCCTTTGTACAACTGGCCCTATGAGGTTAGACACCGAGTTAATTAGCAATTTTAATCCTGATACAATTGAAACAGGCACTTTAAGAAGACAAGAACGCACAAAAAATGCAGGAATAAGGAAAAGGACGAGAAGAGTTCTGGTACAAAATAGATTTCGGACAGACAGTTGCTTATGGTATTAGTCATGCAATGAGAATGGAGGACAAAAGATGGCCAAAGCAAACATGAAAACAAAAAGTAAAACTAAAATATCGAGGGAATCATATCAGAAGGGCGTATCAGCATGGGATTATAGTGGCGCTTACGCCCTTCTGATATGACGCCCTTGATATAATAGAAGGATGTACTTATACAAATCATGACAGACGAAGATACGGAAGAAGAAGATTGGAGAACTGGGACCATGTAATGAAAATGGAGGACAAAAGATGGTCAAAGGAAACATTGAAACAAGAAGAAGTAAAGCTCTAATATAATAGAAGGATGTAATTAGGTATACAAATCAAGACAGACGGAGCTATGGAAGAAGAAGATTGGAGAACTGGGGACATGTAATGAGAATGGAGGGTGAAAGATGGTCAAATAATACAATGAAATACAAACCAGGAACTAGAAGGATAGGCAATCCTATATACATATAACAGAAACGAAGAAATTTTGATGTCTTGACTGGTAATTCAATGAATGAAGGTTTTATTGGGGATGCAGTCAGAAAAGGTTAAATAAAACTTCTTTAATTTATGTCAAGCTTTCGGGAATGGTTATTCCCTGCATCAGGACGCTGTAATTGATTTAAAAATTGACCAAAAATAAGAATACTTACAAATAGTGAAGTTAAAAGTAGAACGCAAGCATGAGGAAGATGAATCCAGTAAAAATTTGTCAATTTTAGGCTCAGTTGTACAATGCCAGTTTAACTTTAACCCAAAGCTTAAACCCTTAACAACAATTGTTAAAATAATCGTTGCTATAGGTTTAAGCTTCAGCTTAAATTTAAACTAGCATTGTACAACTGGGCCTATGTTAAAAATTGGTGTAAACGAGACGTAACACAGTTTATTTTGTAAAACATATTTAAATAAGCATTTGTTTAAAGTAAACTAGTAATGATTTAACATTGATGTCTTAGATTAACATCAGAATTTAAGAACAACACTTGTACCGGCGAGGTGGACAATTAGCGCGACATTTTGATTTGAACTTTGTAATCAGTTGCAGTGATACCAACATAGTACATGAAGAAAACTTGAGAAAATTAAATTACCAAAAGTAGACAAGGAAATGATTACAGTTTTATATGTCCCGAAAATCACAACAAAAGAACAATCAACAATGAATTTATTGACAGGTGTACCTGCATCAACAGGGTAGAAACCAAAACTGTAATTCAATTTCTTTTTAATAATTAACTGTAATGAAAATAATAGTATTTTTTTTTTGTATCACAAAATCTTTTAAGCGGACACTAAATCGCGCACTATACACTTTACGTTTCGCAGTCGTTCGACAGCTTCGTCAGAAGTGAAAAATATGTTGTCAAAATAACATATTTTTCACTTCTGACGAAGCTGTCGAACGACTGCGAAACGTAAAGTGTATAGTGCGCGATTTAGTGTCCGTCTAAAAGATTTTGTGATACAAATTTCATCGGACAAGAACCAACTGTAAATATTTTTTTTTGGAAAAATTGAATTTAGAGTTAAACTACAAAGAGTGATTGTTGTTGATGAGGTTGTTGCAAATATCCAATAAGTTTGCGTAAGCTGAATTTATGTCGTTTTGTTCAGTTATGACATTAAGGGCCAGTTGCTCAAACATCGTTCAACTTTGAACTTGGTTCTATGATTATGGCAACACATGCCTTCAAATGTTGCTATGGTAATAGAACCAAGTTCAGAACTGAATTCAAATGTTTGAACAACTGGCCCTAATAGTATCATGTGTGATGTTGCTAAAGATGTTTTCTACGAACAGTCTTTTGTTTAAGTTTGATTGTAGGATTAGAATACTGGATTCATCTTCCTCCAAATGTTAGACATGCTTGCGTCCTACTTTTAACTTCACTATTTGTAAGTACATATTCTTATTTTTGTTATTACTTTGATGCAGGGAATAACCATTCCCGAAAGCTCGACATAAATTAAAAATATTTTATTTAACCTTTTCTGACTGCATCCCCAATAAAACCTTCGTTCATATAACGAAAAGATAGAATGTGGCAAATCATGACAGATGGAGTTATCGAAAAAGAAGACGGAGGTGCAGAATGAAAGTGGACGACAAGAGATAATCAGAGATATAGAAATACACGCCAGGAAATAGAAGAAGAGGTAATTCTTTAATATAATGGAAGGATGGAACTTAGAGCAATCATGACAGAAAGAGCTATAGAAGAAGAAGATCGGAGAATTGGAATCATGTATTGAAAATGGAGAACAAAAGATGGCCAGGAAATGGAAGAAGAAGACGAATTAGGTAAATCGGGACAGATAGAGCTATCGACGAAGACGATTGGAGAATTGGATCTGCACTTTTTCAATAATAATAATGATGTTTATGATTACGAACAATTTCCGATGTTCTGATGATGCCTATTGATAGGTACTGTTTGAACAAACTACTAATTTTTAATTGTTGGACATAAAAGATGGGAATTATCTCGTAGCAATTATCGATGAATTTAAAGGCTGGTTTACACGGTGCATGTTGGGTAACTGAGGTCCAGATGCCGACCTCGTGTAAACAGATTGACCAAGTTACTGACAACCACTAACAGCCAGCTACTTCAAATACACTGGCCCCTAAACTTCCCTTCATCTCCAGTAAACTTCAAAGTTTGATGGACGATACGTTTAAGCTTAAGAAGAAGCTGTTACGTGACAGCGAAACGTTGCGATTTTTACGATTTTTAAGCCATCCGAAATTGTTATACTTATTATTGTGTTGTAATTCGCTTTTTATATATGTATAACTTAGGGGGTCATTCTAATCGGATTTGCAACCCAGCAATGGTGGTAACTTCTTAGCAACTGGTAAGAAGCTTCAATCTCGGCAGTGTTCGGTGGTAACAGGATACGACATTATGCAGTCTCGATAATGCTCGGAATTAGGATCATACCAAGTTGTAACTTGCAACCCCAATTAGAATGACCCCCTTCACAATGACTTAACGTAACAAAATTAACCTCTAAATACAGGTTTGAAGCGTTCTGTTTTCATGTAAATACCCTAAACTAAATCTAAACTGAAACTGATTAATGTGTTTAATTATGAACAGTAAATCATTTAAATTTAGAATTACTTCGTTTACATTAACAAATTATTAATTTACGTTACGTTAAATGATTGTGAACGGGGTACTAGACAAGCTTAGCTACTGGATTACGCAGTAATTCGTACCGTGTAAACAAGCCTTTAATTTGTGGTTAGCAGGCGAATGAAGCTCAAGTGTAAGAGAGTATTTTATCATGTTCCAGATTATGTCATATCATAACATACAGTGATGCAGAAATATTGATTATTATCGAGTACCGCATTATTTAAAGACATCCTTATCACATGTTAATGTCCTTGTAACGATTTTTGCTTTATTGCAACAAACTCTCTTTTACAATTCAATTTTATTTTACGCTACTATAAACAGTAAACTTCTTTCATCAGGTTTATTTTTAAAAAATCTGTTGAGGAAAAACAGGTACATAATTAAATAATTCATTCCGAGCCTGTTTCTACGTTACTTTGATAAAATATTTAATAATGCGTCTTTAAAACTAAAACTCTCAATAATTATATTTACTTTTATATGTTTGCGTGATTATAATAATATGTGCATGTTAATATTGAAGGTGACAATGAATTATGAACCAATTAATACTTATTAATGAATCACATTGAAACTATGTACTTTCTAAATTCTACTATCTAATCAGTAAAGCAAATATTTAAATAAGAAATAATTTTTTTCTCGACGTTTGAATTAAAACATACCTACACTGAAGTATACTCGAACGTAAGCGCGGAATATAAAATGATTCTGTTATTATTGTAAAGGTAGAAGCGAAAAATTTGGTTTCCGCCGCTAACCAAAGTTAAATATTTTTCTGTATTAATTTCCTGCCCCCCAAAAACTTCTTCCGAGTTGTAATATCAATTTGTTATCGTAGGTATTTAGCCACCCCACTCTGCGCACTCCAATTTCAAACTTCAAAAGATAGAAATTAATTATTCCCGTCTCGTCTCGGTTCCCTTCTTTCTTTCGTGACGTTCCACGTGTCACCGTATTACGTAATTAATTTATTTATTGCAATTTTTTTTATTTTTGAGAAAGAGGGTGTATGAAGAAATACTCACCAAAGGCGGACTGGTAGTGTACCGGTGCCGAATTACCACCCCGAGAATATCCCGATTTATAACTGCCAGGGGACCCCTAAAAGCAAGGTGAATTATTAAACACTATCGACATATGATACTTTAAATATTTGCTTTTACGCGCTATTAAAACTAAATGACTCAAGCCGTAACATGTCATGCAATATTATTTTATTTCACTTTTACGTAAGCACCAGATTATATTTAATTACACGTCGCTTTATGCTATAGTTTTGTAAAATTGATTACATTCTCGTAGTATCGACTATTTACATATAACTTGTGTGTGCAAAATGCAAATTTAATCAAGATAGATGTGCCACAGAGACACTTTTTCATAAACCATAAAAATTTTACTGGTCCCACGTGTAAGTACCTAATACTAGTACTTTCGAAAATTAAATGCAGATCGCTGAACTTAAAATTTTTACAATACAAATACAACACATCTCAGAGGACGACGACGACACACGTTTTACTGCAACGTAACAATTTTTATGTCCACAAACTACATACATTGTAAATACCAAAAGATCATCTATCTACTTAAGCAACATTTTATTCTATTTAAAAAATAAACCAAATAAAGTGCACAAATTCATTGGTTTCAATGAGAAGGAGCTTGCAGGTGTTAATCTGCGAAGTATTTGGGATATTTGCTTTGACCGGCTGCAAATATTTGACATTCAGGGAATACCCGGTGGCCACCGATTAATTCCTTCCTGCTGAGCGGTACGTGCACATAAATTAAAACTAAAGATAACACGAAAAACATAATCAGGCGACGCGTCAAATATATCTTTATTACAGCCAGAGATAAAAACGAATTTAATTTTATGAATGGGAGACAATTACCTAATTAATTATGTACGGAGTATTTTTGGAAAATGGTACAACACAGAAAAAGTTTGCACTAAGTAGAGTGCAATTATAAACAAAACGTGACGAAACACGCCGATTACCGTGAAACCACCTGCGTCCGTTTTGAGACACGCGTGCGCTGAATTACTTTTTAATTCAACCTATAGATTTTGATCGGTTTAGTAACTATAGTGCGTCCCAATCTTACGGTACAGTACAGCGCTTATGGGTGACACCGTTAGAAAGAGATGAGGTTAATGCATGAATAAGAAAGGAATGATTGTGTACTGCACCGTAAGGTTGGGGTGACCTATAAATAAGAGGCGACGTTTGGCCGCAAACATATCGGCAGAAGTGATATTCAAAAAAATGTCTTATTGTTAGTGTGTTAGTGATCGTGAGAAGTTCAAAGTTTTGTTTCTCTCACTCTATCCAGTATCAAGGTTTGGTGAGCAAAAAAAAAAACAATTTATCTGCCAACTAGTTACGTTATTAGACACTAACAACTGCTTTAACCCTGCGTGTGATCTACAGTCTGTTTTTTTTTAAAACGGGGGATGTATGGAAGAAATTCGAACTGCGCAAGCGCGCTCTTGAGTTACTGTACATTATACTTCTTTTCATCCGATTGTGTTAATTCGCATTGGCAATGGAAGTATCAACTAAAGTTATCAGAGCAACACCACCACTGGTTTACAATCGTAGAACATGTGCTCAGCTGTTTATCTTTTTTGACCGTTAATTTTTTTCTAATATCATTTTTTCTCCATATTAGGTAAGTATTATTTGGCAATTTTTGTATACAATAACTATTATAGTAGTTTAGGGGTAAAAATGTCAGCTCCCAAAAAAGTCCTACAGAGAATAGTAGGAATCCTGAAGTATGGAAAAATAGTTTCTTTCCTACACTCTTAGAAAATTCGCAACAATAATTTCTGGAATGCATTCTCATCGACATCAAAAAATTAACAAACGTATTAAGTTTTTTTATTTAATTCCACTGGTATTTGGTTTTAAAAAGGATTAAAATTATCAAGAAAAAAGTCAACTTGGCAGCGGTGGGATTCGAACCCATGCCTCCGAAGAGACTGATGCCTTAAACCAAACCAAATCAAATCAAATCAAATCGTTTATTCAAATTCGTTTGTGTTCAATATTACAAGAAATTTTTTTATATATTTGACAAAAACTCCTACAATTTTGTTTATTTTGTCCGTGTCGGTCATTTGGTGCAGGACCGTCGAATCACGCATGTGTCCTCAGGATCTTGTAAATCATCAAATACTGGTTTGCCAAAGGCAGTTTGCTATCTTGGTTGCTAGGGAAAAACTAAAGCCTATTGTCATAGTAAAATTTCCTTTTCTGCTTAATTCTAATTTTCCTCTCTTCGTCGCCGATAGATTGGGAGATGTGAGTATGGTAATTTGTGTTTCACTCTGTCTCGTTCGTCATGAACACGTCTGTTTGTGATGCCGGCGATCAGCGGATTTTCGTTTGTTAGCGTGTTGTCATAGAATTTGGTTGCGAGGCGCGATACAAAGTCGCGTACGGTTTCCATGTCAAGCTCGGGGTGCATGTCGGATGCCTTAAGCCAGCGCCTAGACCGCTCGGCCACGCTAGCACATACATCATTGTTTTTTAAAGCTTCTTATTAGTAATAATTTTAATAGTAAATCAATTCTGATATTTTTACATCAAGAAAAAGAACGTTTGTGTGATATTAACAAAATTAATTATTTTTTTTTCCTACACAACATTATAATGTGTAAACCATGGCGGTAAAGTGGTTTTCCAGGCCTCAAGAAGTGGCCAGGCGAGGCGCAACCCATATCTTCTCTCGGCCTGGAAAACAAGCACTTTACCGCCGAGGTCTACAATATACTATTGTAGAACTGTCAAGTGGGGAAGAAGACGTTACTGACGATGAAGATTCGGATGAATTGGATGTTACGGGAAAGATAGATCGCGAGATAGAATCAGAACAGGACGTATATGGAGAAATTTCAGAAGAAGAAACCGAAGCCAACGGAGAATGTACCCAGAATGTTTATGCTGGAAAACATAAGGTAACCAAATGGAAGAAGGATGTACCTAATAGACAAGTTCGTCTTCGTTCCGTAAACGTCATACCACAAAAGGTAATGCACGTAGAGCCAGAACAAAAGGTAAAGCACAAAGTGCCACGACTGAAATGGAATGTCTGAAGTTATTCATAAATGATACGATCACAAGAAAAATAACTGCTTCCACAAATATATACAGGGTGTAATCGATTAAGTTTCACTTATTAATACTGTAAGTTCTTCATCACATAAGGAATTAATTCTGCAAATATCAATGGTTTTGCTAAGAAAAAACTGACCTACCACAAGCCTTTTGTTTGAAAAACTCTGCTCGTTCGTCAGTACATCTGCGGTCTTTATAAACACATCGTAAAACGATAAATTCCGCAAATGTCACGGTCACTGGGTCAGTGTCGCCCGCAACACAACTCGATAACGAAATCTTCGTCCACCTGTTTCATTAGATAGTATCATGATATTCCATACTTTGTAAACAAATAACACACTACGTGATTTGCTTGTTTTTTAAGTGCATTGATTTGAAACAAATCGGTGACAGGAGAATTTTGCGGATGCGAACATTTTTTTGTTTCCGTTAAATAAATAAATGGAATTGACTGCACTTAATAAAAATGTGGAGTTGAACGTTTCCCTAAGTTGTGAGAACATTCTTAAATCATTTACTGTAATAAAGTAATAATGTTCGAGTTTAACAGTACAAACGTTTACTGTTTCATTTACGTATAAATCACTATTTGCTTTCAGAATATTCAATAATAAACTACGTCTAATAATTAAAAATGCAAATTTCAACACAACACTTACAATCGCAATCAACTGGCACTGTGAACAAACGTACACACACAGTATCTCCGCGATCTTTCAGAATTTTGTTCGTTTAGTCTGAACGTAATAAAGAATCATACATTTAAGGGATGACGAGTTCGGCGTGCTTTTTATTCCAATAATAGGGAGTTCTTGGCAATAGGTTCCGTTAAAATTTACGTACGCTAAACTTTAAAACTCTGTTTGTGATTGGCCAGATCCATAAGGTTGCTAAGCAACATAGGTTTTAACGTAACGATATTTTTATCGTAATGTGTTGCAAAAACTCCCTATTCTCAAACGTTTTACGTAAAAACTAACGGTATATTTTTCCGGAGTTATTACAGTAGAATCTCGATATAGTGAACTATCCACTGCAGTGAACAAAAAAAAGAATATACATCAACCTCTAAACAGTGAACAAATTGTGCCTCGCTAGAGTGAATTACATAAACAGTACATACATAGGGACTTCCCCGAAAGTGTGATAACGCGCTTACGTCTGGAGAAGCAAACAAAATTAACAGTATTAACATAATAATAATAAATAAAGTAATAACCACACTATAAGTATCACTGTTATGTGTTTTTATCTGCACTCTAAACAGTGAACAACCTCGATGGAGTGACAAAGCCATTCAACAATTAGTTCACTGTATCGAGACTCTATTGTATTGACATTTTTCCCAAATGTACTATTGCTATCATAAAAAACTAGGACAAGACTTTTTAAGCTGTGTAAAACTGCTACCGACCATAAATTTAAAATTATTTGAAATGATCACTCATTGTCAATCGTACCTACAGTAAATATTGTTTAAAAAGCTAGGATAGCTGCTTGCATAGAAAAGGGTGTCACAGTTAGACAAATTGCTCAGAATTTCAGCGTCAACAAAAATACAGTTACTGATTTGACAGTAAAGTAAGATTCAATATAATAAAATAATGGAAACGCATGGCTACTGGATTTAAAAGCTGTCCTAGTTTTTTATGATATCGATAGTATGTCATATGTGGTTACAGTATGTGAAACTTAATTGAATACACGCTGTATATTGATAAATTTCGAAACAAATTCCAAAGAGATCGAGACGCCAGATATCCTGTCGAAACAGAAATGTTTGCTTTGTTAGGAATTTTGTTTTTGATTGGAGTTTAAGAAAAAATTTACATAAAATTTGGGACAATTCCAAAGGCAGCGGAGTTGAATCCTATTACGTACAAGCAACAAGCGAGAAGAGTTTCCGATTTCTTATAAGGTATAAGGTGTCTTAGATTTGATGACGTCAGAACGAGAAATGAAAAGAAGGAAATTGACAAGTTGGTGCCTATTAGAGAGCTTTTAGTAAATTTTGTAAACTTTATTCCTAGTGAGTGTCTAACTGATAGATGAACAGCTATTAGCTTTCAGAGGTCGTTGTGCCTTCAAGCAGTTCATACCATGGCATTAAAATGTTCCCATTGGTACATAGATGCAAAGACCTCATACATCTTCAATTTAGAAACATAAATGTCGGAACCCAAGCAGAGGACCCATACAAAGTTAGGAACTCAGCAGAAGATATAAATTGTTCTCCGACTGGTACATCCGGTTGCAAATCCAGCCGTAATTGAGAATAGTTCAGTAAATAGATATACTCAATCAAGTGTTATCCTCAAAATATTAAAATTTATTATTCTAAACAAAAACCAAAATGGTCTACAGTCGAAGGCCGCGCGCCTAATGTATGGTTTTAATGTGCAGAGTGCCGTTTCTTCTCTTCATACAGTTATTTTGAATTTGGTTTGTACTGTTTTGTACGATATCGTTTTGAATTAATCTTCCATTACATTAACTTCATATTTACTTAAATTACTTTCATTATTAATATTTTGTTTAAATTGTTATAATTTTTTTATTTTCTTTAATTTTAATGTAAATTAAAGATACATATACGATTTTCAGTTATTGATTTAATGCTGTTTTTTTATTTTAATTTGCACTCGTTCTTATCTGTTTTGAATACACACATTAATACACAGAGTGGTGATAAAGTCCCGCACCAAGCTCATAATTTCTTTCTTTTTTGCTTTTTTTTGTTCAATAAGGAAGTCTTCTTTAATTCGTGATCGGTACACGCACATAAATTAAAAAGATAAGACGAAAAGCATAATAAGGCGACGTCAAACATATCTTTATTACAGCCCAAGATAAGAACAATTTTAATTTTATGAATGGGGAGACAATTGCGTAATTAATTAAGTATTTTCGAAAATGGCACAACACAGAAAAAACGAAAGTAGAAGTTTGGGAGTTATTTAAAGAAGACAAATAGGCGGTGAAGTAAACAAGAAAAGTTCTGCCAAAGTCGAAGTACAGAAGCTTACACAAAAATACAGGTTGCTTTTTAACTTCATGCAAAAAATGAAACCATTGAAAGTTGACATTAAAAGTGATAGAATGAAGCAGTTCTTGTATAACAATTGATTAATAAATATTAGAGATAATAAATGTTTTCGGCGAACGATGAAACAGTTTGTTTTCATTACGTAATTACGTAATCGGAGAAGTATGCTGGTGTGTCAGCATCGGGTGTTAAAGTGGGTCAGTTACTCTGTTCTCACGTGCACGTCGGTCGTCGAAGATAACAGTGTTGAAAACATGGTCAAATTTTCCAAGAGTGTTATTGTGGACATGATTTTAATTTACGGCGAATGTGGTCAAAATGTGTTGGCTGCAAGACGTTTGTATGCATAGCGCTACCGAGATCGCCCTTTACCAAATAGCAGATCCTTTCTATCAGTTGTGCAGTTTGTTGTTTGGCAAATTAGAGTGCAAGCTGTGATTACTACAGATTACCTCCAACGCATGCGATTTTGTCGGTGGTTACTCCGGAAACAGAAGGACAATCCGAATCAATGTTTACAAGGGATGGTATGTTTAATTTTCACAACACGCATGTGTGTGCAGAAGAAAAATATATAGGTATGTTAAACGGCACTTTAATCCGTATGTTTACGTCGCGCGCAGGGGGGGAATTTCGAACACTTATTGTGGGTGAAGGTCACCGTCCGTCCGTCTAGCGGTTCTAAACATTTCACAAGGAATTGCCGGATGTCGGTATGCATTTTTAGATTTTTTTTTCGTTTTAATTTTGGTGCATTCGTGAGAATATCTGTTACCAAATACGCCATTAATTTTTTTGCACGAACTTGAAGAACACCCTGTATAGGATTAAAATTTTAGGAAGCCGGTATTCTGTACAAAAATTTGTTTATTTTTAATGGAATCCAATTATAAACAAAACATGACGAAACGCGCGCTCGAATTTGTAGCGCGCCATGATAACCGTGAAACCACCTGCGTCAGTTTTGGGAGACGTGTGCTCAATTCAACCTGCAGATTTTTATCGTAATTAATCGGGGTCATTTGGCCTAGTAACTAAATAAAACGGCTGATGTCAAAATCATCATCACACAGTCAGAAACCGTAATCACTTCGGCAGAAGTGACAATCAAGAAATGTGACTGTGACAAGTTCCAAGTTTCGTTTCTCTCTCTGTATCCAGTACCATGGTTTGGTACAATTTATTTGTCAACTAGTTATGTTATTAGAAACTAACATCTATGTACAGAATGTCGTTTCCTCTCTTTATAAAATCATTTTGAATTTGTTTTATATGATATCGTTTTAAATTAATCTTCAACTACAGTTTATAGTTAGTTTAAGGTCAAAACCCAGCCGTGAGATGGCACGACTGGGTAGTATCTTCAATGACATTTAAAATTTACATTTGTGATTTCTCTTGTATAAGATCCTTATTTTCATTGTTCTTTTTTAATTCGTGAAGTTGTTTTTCTTAAGTTACCTTTTTTTCATTAGTTACTTAGCTTTGACTTTGTCTTGAAAAATTCTTTTGAATTTCTCTCTGGTAGTACAATCATTAATTTTAAGATTGTACTAATTTTAATAAGCACTTCAATTTTCCTCAGAAACTCAGGAGGTGGCAATCTTGAGATAATCTAATAAGTCTCCTGAAGATGGCGAAAGCCAAAAGCCATGTTCGTCAGAAAAGGAAAGAAGCAATACATACAAGGCAAAAAAACATTAAAGAATGTACGGCCAATACTGTTTCCTATTAGTCTCCAATGTGATTGTAGTTTTTCGTTAACCATCCTTTTGAAAACCAATTAACTAATGGTATAAACAATTCCCTTTTGTAGGCACTTAGCTTTTTGAGTAGATAAACTTAGACATTATTGTTTTTTTTTTGTTTTCAAAAGATAATCAACGATATATGTAAGAGTTCAATAAGCCTGAACTGCCGCAAAGATCTACTAACATTATTACTATAATATGTTCAAAATGGTTGCCAATATGCGAAATCGATGAAGATTTTAAGAAGACCATGCTTGGTAATAACGTGGTTAACAAAAATGAGCCTAGTCTTCAAAAAATTGAAACCGCCGGGGATGAGGGTCGTCAAATCAAGAACGCCGAAGAAGGCTCCCACCTCTCCTTCCTTAGTCGCTGCAAACGGTGAGAAACCTAATGTGGAAAAGAAACTGTTTGCGATCCACCGGACATCCTTTGAAAGCTAGAAAGAGGAGCAAAGGAAAGACCAAGAAGCCGAATACTTCCAAACCAGAAAGGGGAGAAACAAGCCGAAAACTCCCAAACTGAAAAAACCTCTGGTAGCCGCTCCGAATCTAGAACCAAGAAGTCTGTCTTGGCAGAAGTAGTTGATCAAAAATAAAGCCTCCCCCGTGTTTCTCAAAATATCTAAGGCGCCGTCGAAAGCCAGAACGGGTACCAAAGGAGCGACCAAGAAGCCGAAGGCTTCCAAACTGAAGACGTCCAAGAGACTTCCGGCGCCCTTTTCGAAAGCTAAGCTAAGCCAAGCCCAAGAAATCAGTTTTCGCAAAAGTAGACGTAAAACAGCCAGCCGGATTGTTTGATCGTAAAGAAAGCATCCCCGCGGTTCTCACAACATCCAATGCGCCATCGAAAGCCAGAAAGGGAACTAAAGAAGCGAGTAAATCGCCAAATTGGAGAGGTCCAAGAGACTTCCGTTAGCCGTTTCGAAAGCCTTGGATAAGAAATCTGTCGTCAGTGAACCACTCGATCGGATTGGTTGACCGAAAAGATATGCAAGGCGCTTTTAAGTCAGAAAGGGGAATAAAGGAGTGAACAAGAAGGCGAAGACGTCCAAGAGATTTTAGTCAGTCGCTTCGAAGGTTAAGGCCAAGAAGTCTATCTGGGCCAGATTGGTTGACCCCCGTGGATCTCAAGATGCGCAAGGCAGAAAGGGGACCAATGAAACAACCAAGAAGCAGAGGGTTTTCAAACTGAGGAGGACGTCGCTTCGAAACCCAAGATTAGGAAGTCCGTTTTCCCAAAGAAGTAAGCGAGTTGGTCGGGCTCCATCTATATCTGGAGGATTAATTTATCTTCATAAAGTTGCTGAACTTGAAGGTCATTTATAGCGTTAAAAGAAAACGTAAAGCAAAAGTCATTAATGAATTAAAAGAGATTTTAGAAATTTAATGAATGCTTCATAGGAAACTTATCAGAAGCTTATTCATCGAAATCACTTTCGTGGAACTTTTTAAAACGTATTGTCTATTAAATCTTATAAACAATAATTGCATTTTGAAAAATCATGATTCATATTATAAGGTTTTAAACTTACGTGCACGATCAAGCTCTGGGTCCTGTGGAGATGCTTCAAATTCCTCGGCTCCTTATACGAAAGCGTGTTAAACTGATCGTAGTCAATGAAGCTCATGTCTTCGTAACTAACACAATTGTCATTCTCCACTAAACTCTGGCGCGACTGCGCCCACTCCAGGTTCTTCATCTCGGTGAGTTTCTCGCGCGATTTGTTCTCCACTTTTTTCCCCAAGTCCCGAACACTCATGGACCTCTTCAGCAAAGAAGGGCCGTCGTTATGCACGAACTGTGAGATCTTCTTCTTGATGAACGAAGGCGTCCGCATCAACTTGGGCTTATCCGTGAGGTCCGTCGTCGACGAGAACTTGCGGCTCAACACCAAATTCCGATTGGTGGCGTCCGTGGCTTGGGGTCTTTGGTGTTCTTCGGGTTTATGCGGTTTGCCGAAGATGGATTTGAAGGAGAACGACTTGGTCTTCTTTACCGTGGGGCGAAGGTCCGTCAGGCTTTCGCTGTTGTGGTTCCGCCTGGGTTTATTCATGAAACTCTCCACTAATTTCTTGTTCACCGCTTGAACGAAGCGATTGCCCGAGTGCGAGGTTTTATTGTCGTTTTCGTCCATGTTTTCATCGAACTCTTCCACCGAGTATAAAGAATCTCGCCTGTGGAGCTCCCGGCGAACAAAGTATGGGTCGCTGATGATGGCGGTTCTCCGATGGGATATCTTCTTTTGCTTGTCAAGAGCTTGCTCGTTCGCTTTTCTTCTTAACATAGAATGCTTCCCCAATTGCACAACGTTTTTGTCTTGTCCCAACGCGTTTATCTCAGACTTTAATAAATTAACGTTATTTCTAGAATTAATTTTAGAGTCGCTTTTACTAAGTAGGTTATTAAGTAGATCATCTAATATAGCACTCACGATTTGACTTGCGCTTTCGTTAATATCACACTGGTTTTGACTGGTAACCACGTTGGTGGCGTCTTCCCAAATGGTCCCGAACACCTTCGCGTTAGAACTGCCTCCGTTTTGGTATCTATATTTGGCACTGTCGGTATCACATTCGCTTATAAGTCTGTTATCGAAATTATTCGGCGCGTCGTCATCGTCTTCACCTTTAGTCATTTTGGTCTTGTCTTTTTTGTTCTTGCTGCGGAAACTCAGCCGGAACTTTTTTGGCATTTTATCACTGACGCTGTCCTCGCCGCATTTCT
Source organism: Dorcus hopei (assembly GCA_033060865.1). Taxonomy (NCBI): domain Eukaryota; kingdom Metazoa; phylum Arthropoda; class Insecta; order Coleoptera; family Lucanidae; genus Dorcus; species Dorcus hopei. The sequence goes on from CM065422.1 coordinate 11,983,757, forward strand.
GCTTGTCCTTCATTTTCTTGTTCTTTGTTTTAACGTTCTGAGACATGCTCAGCCGGTGCGCTAAGCAGAAATCTCCTCTAATCTACGAGTGCGAGATAAGGAGTTTCTAAAGAGGAATTGCAAAAATGATAAGAGCGAGATAAGATAATTGTATTTAGGATGACTACCTGTTTGTTTCAGACGCAAGTCTGACGGGGAGCTAAAGGTGAGGCACGAAATTTTTTTGACTTCCGAGCAGAGCTAGTTTAGCAAAGTCATTAACGTTCTGGTGACAATTAGAGTTAACTAAGAAAGGCAAATTTCAAGCGGCAAATTAAAAATTAAATGATTAGGAAAGAACAAACAATGACAACAGTGTAGGTAGAATGAATTGGAATTGGGTAAAAGGAAACGAAAAGGTCTTCTAGCGAGGATTCATCAGTACAGACTAGAATGTTTGCAGAATCTAATTTGTTGCTTTTTAAAAATGTTAAGGAGAAATCCCGAATTTCCGAAACATTTCCAACACGTCCGCTTGGAAAGTCAAAAGTCAAAGAATCAGGAGTAGGATTAGTACTGGCTGAACGACAAATTAGTCTTGTTTTGTATAAAGAATAATACATATAATGTTTCGCTATTTTTGTTATGCAACTTAATTAAACGTTGCAGACACATTTGTCGACCTTCCACATGTCCAATTCATGGACTGAGCTACTAATTCCGAAACTAATCCCAGTCTAGTATTTCTTCAACGATCATAGCAATTATGTATCTTGCAATTACTTTATAGAAAACGCTCAATCACTCAAGTACTATTCACCGTTTCACAATACCTGTCTAGAAATAGCCAGGTTTCATGCATCCATGGCGTGAGAGTTTCTTTTTTTGTTCGGGTACATTTAGAGCTATTTTTTTGTTCAGAGCAGTATTTAACAGAATGTCTTTTGTGTAACGGAAAATTATAATTAAACAGAAACATTTAATACAGGCAATTCCACCCTACAATCAATGATGAATTTTAACAGTATTCTTCCATTTGCCTTTGAATATTTTTTATGAAGGGGATTTCCTCTTTTATTTTCAACTTTAAGGGCCTGAATTACTGGCCTAAAGAAGCTACTCCGAAAATACTCCTATTATATTACGTTATTCATCTTATACCCTCATTATTATTTGCGTAGACTTTTTTTATTATACAGGGTACTGAATTATTGGCTGTAATTAATTTTGCCCAAACGTATCTCTAAACATTGCAATGTAGTGTAGGTCCGCTAATTTTGCAGCACCCTGTATATTAAAAAACTAAACTTTTTTAGCTTCTTTTAGATGCTTCTTTTGTTTGGGCGTCTATAAAATTGCAAAGCCAGTGAATTATAAACCTAATATAAAATTCTAATTAACTGAACGTACTTGATGTAACGATTTATGTATAAAAAAATTAACTATACAGGCAGTTCCATAAAAAAAAAACTTCTGGGGTGACTCTACAATCAATGAGGAGTAAAATTTCCTCGTCATTTTCCTTTGAGGGAGAGAAAAGGACGCAGGAACCTGGGAGAGTCTATTATAAACACATCCTATTTTAGTTAGAGACATTAAGGCCCAGTTTTACAATCGTGGAATAAGGACGGAGTAACTGTTCGCCGAATATCCCTTAATGTTCCTCCATATCTACGTCACACCTACGTCACGTTATTCTAAGAATAATGCTAATTCGAAATTGTAAAATCGGGCCTTTTGGCTACATCACCCAACCAATTTCGAAAAAATACATTTTTCTTTAAACTTCGTTCCGCAAACTTTCTGGAGAGACTCGGCGAAGTCGCATGGGGAAGTAAGAAAGAAAAGAGGCTATCATCATAGACTTTACTCGCGCAAAAACCAAAACTTCCAAAGGTAATCACACTCGTAAACACAATTTTGATTAACAATCTTTTCTAATTAACGTGTTCTTGTGAAAAATAAAAAGGCTATCATCGTCAGGATTATTTGTGCAAAACAAAACTTCCAGAGTAGCCGAGTGACTTCGATATTTTAATAATAGTAATAATTTTAGGGGAAGGAAAAAGGTCTTCATCAACGGCATTGCTTGTGCAATACAGGAATGTTAAAATGGGTTTTAATTGTGACAAAAAAAGGCTATCATCAACAGCTAGGCTTGTGCTTGATTTGAAACCTCAAGCAACTTTGAAGTTAGTCTTGATTTGCGAACTTTCTGAAAAACTGCAAGGAGAAGTTGAGGAAGAGAAGAGGCTATCATTGCTTGTGCTATATAAAAGAGACAAAAGAGCGAAGTAACTTTTGACTACGCGATTCAATCTATTTTGTATGAATATATTTTCTTTAATATCTAATTAGGCTTCACGTGAAACTCGATATAATCGTATGAAAAAAAAAGGCTATCATCATCGGCATTACGAGTGCAAAAACAAAAGTCACGACCGTAATCGATACATTTTTGTTTAACGGCTGTTTTGATTAGCAAGTTCTCATGAAGTAAAAAAAGGCTATCATCGGCTTTGCTTGTAGGTACAAAACGAAACTTATCAAAACAGCCAAACAACTTGATATCTTTAGCAACTTTAAACTAGTGTATTTTTCTTTAATGTCTGTTGCGTAAGTTTCCTGGAAGACTCACTGAAGTCGTATGGAGCAGTAAGAGGCTATCATCATCGGCATTATTTGTACAGAATAAAACCTTCAGAATAGCCAAGAATTTTGATACCTCAACCAACCTTGAAATAATTTATTTTTTTCTTTAAGTTTTGCTTTGCAAACTTTCGGTAAGACAAGAAGAAAAAAGGCTATCATAATACAAAAGAAGCCCTAAAAGAGCCAAATGATTTGGCTTTTTGTTTAGCGAAATTTCTCGAGATCTTACTGAAGTTGCATGGAAAATTAAGAGACGGGGAAAAGGCTATCGTCATCAGCGTTTTTTATACATACAGAACAAAACTTTCAGTATAGCCAAGTGGTTTAAAATCTCGACTAATTTGAAATGATGCATTTTTCTTTCTCTTTTGTTGAGAGAAAAGAAAGGCTATCCTCTTAAGCGTCGTTTTTTACAGAACAAGACTTGAATAGAATAGCCAAACGATTTAAAATCAGTTAATTTTTTTTTTATTTTGTTTTGCAAACTTTCTTAGACACTCACTGAAGTTATATGGAAAATGAAGAAAGAAAAAAGATTACTACGAAGAGTATTTTTCATACAAAATAGCCAAGTGGCTTGATGCCTCAACCAATTCTAAAATAATGCATTTCTCTATAATGTTTGTTTCATGAACTTTATGGAAAATTTGCTGAAGTGGTTTGGAAAACTAAAAAAGAAAAAAGGCTATCATCATCAACATTTTTTCACAAAATAAAACTTTGAAAATAGCAAAACAAAATTGTATTTAAAAACGAACTAAAAAGATTTCTGAACGTTTTCTTTTATTGTAAAAAAAAATAAAAAACTAAAGTACTCTACAGGGTGAATGACAGTTGTTCCGACAAAAAAAAACGCATAAGAGAATCGATGTCACAGATTAACAATGTTTTGAACGGATTCTAATTAATTAAAGAATTACCCCAAAATCAAGCTGCGGCACGGCGTACGAAATACGACGCCACGTTATATAAATGCGGCAGTATAATAGGACTATAAAGTTTTTTACTGACTACTCGCCTGCACACAATGCGACCTTGACACGTATCACCATTCTTTTTATTACACGTTTAACAGCTGGGAACCGAAGTCTGAGTTGCTTCTTTTACGCGACGTAATTACTAGTATTTTCTAAAATAACTGGAATTGCCTATGAAATAGGGGTAACAAATGTGCAAATAGTTGTTTGTTAATTTTTGCGAATTATTTGCTAGAGCGGAATTTACCAGCTGGTTCATCCACCAAAAAAATCGCAAGGATTTAAATCTGGTGATCGCAGGGATCAATGCACGTCCTGTAACGTCCGAGGGCGCACGATGTGCGCTATGTATTGTTTGTTCTCTGTTTATATGTGTTAGATAAAGCTAAAGCTCAGCGAGTATGTCCAGCTCCCCCCAATTCCTCTTGCACCAGCTGTCGCCGTCGGAGGCATCTTTGTCTTAAACGTCGCTACTGTTACAATTTTTGATCAAATCGCGTACGTGAATGCATGTCACAGATTACGAAAAAATGTAAATTGCTGGGGTTGTTTGGAAAATGTGAAACGATTTATTAGATCTACAATCCATCGCCGACAAGTTATTTTGTTTATTACGCTATAAAAACTTTATTATGTACAGCTGTTTTAAACGACGTTGGTGGTATGCTTGCAGTTCTTAATAAAATCGCGTACATGAATGAATGTAACAGATTACGGGTTCATATTTAAAAAATTCTATGGAACAGCTTATAATGAAAAGAATGCGTACGGTGGAACGATTTACAACCAATACGCCAAAAACACAGGATATGGAGTTGCAAACGCGTCTTGAATTTGCTAAACTTTTAATAGATTTGTGTTAATAATTCGTCACACACAGAACGAAGTTAGAATAATTAACAGATTACGAAGGTATTTACTGATTAAAGTGTTTTAAATTCTGTTTGTCAAAAAGTGTTTATGAAGTACACGTTTCTTGTGGAAATAAACTTTAGCTACAACACAATTTAAATTAAAATGAAAGAAAGATACCTACTAGGAATTCTTAACACGGAGATTTAAATTGTTTTTCGTTTTAGTGACTTATTTGTTTACCTATCAAAGCAGGTGGTATCAAAGTGGGGCGGTTGTGATACTTTGCAAGGAATAATCTACGTCAGGTGATTTGCTTGCATTTGTCAAGCAAATATTTAGTAGCTCGTATTTCACCTAAAAACAGAGTTGATGTGAAATTCCACTTTCAAGGTCAAGTTCACTATTGATGCTACCGCCATGCCTACCATAACTTTTATGAGGGCATTTATTTCGTTCATCTGCTCCTCTATTTTTTAACGCATCGTCATTTTGGGGCTCATTTATGATTAATTATTTCTCTAAAACTAAAATAGAAAGAATATTATTTCTCTAAAACTAAAATAGAAAGAATCTTTTTTAACATTTTTCCCATACTCTCGGACATCGCCTCTTATCGTGTTTTTTTTTGTTGTCACCTTGTACACAGGGAGTTCCGCGGAGAAAATAAATACGCAGACTTTAAAGAAGAAAATTCAATCAGTACATTTTCAATTTATTCATTTTTAGAAAAAAAGATATACATTTTATACACAAGCACTCCATCACTACCTAACTTACCAACTCATTCATTTCAACACATGTCAAATGTCAACTTTTCAACCATTTGTTGGTCTTTTCTAATTTCAAATTATACGTGTCATTAAATCTAATCTAGTTTTCAAATCACACTCATGGTGTCTTAGGTTAATGGTTCTTTGTTTTTTATATTTATTTTTTCAATTATTTTTATCACCATACCTAACCTAAGACACCATGCCTTCCATCATGTTAACTTTAAATCTTGTTTCACCTCTTAAAGGGTTTTGTTCTAGCCTGAAGATGGCCTTTCTTATTATTTAATATGGCCGAAACATGTAGCAGAGTGTACTATTAAATACTTCATGAAGTAGATGTGACGTTTCATTATTTCATAAAAAACTCACCCTGTATTTTCCTTTTCACTAAAAAATTTAAGTATTTTTTATTTTGTGTAAGCTCTGCGTTTCCTGAAATTTTATTATCTCGTTCAAAAACAAATAAAGATACAAATTATTTTCTCATAACTTCGAACTCCATTTCTTTCGCCACGCATCTCTTAGTGTTGAATTAATGTTATTGATTTTCTGATTAAAGTTTCATCAAATTCGGGCAAATGAAATTGATCAATGGTGATTCCAAACAGAGATGCCAAATTTGATCAACATTATCCGGAAGGCGTTAAATTATGCAAAAGTGTTTCCGCCAGGCGACGAACTCATCGCACACACCATTTGATGTAAATTCCCTTGGGCTTATTACAATAAAATTAAGTAGTAACAATATCTGGGAAGCAGATGTGTTTAGACAAAGCCGTTTCATTAACGTCTGAACATTAAAATCAGAAGTAATACAGCACCACAGGAAATACATTTTGTCGTCATGGTGGAGATTAAAAAAAGGGAACTTCTTCCCTTCGTTTTTTTTTTCCTCTCTCTCTCTCTCTCTCGTATAACTCTCAAATCAAATGTAATTTGTGAGTCAGCAGCTCAGTAACCAATAATAATGTAGACTGGATTTATTTTAAATTTAATTTCGCTCTATAAAGTAAACAAACATTGGGCTTTTACGCAAAGGTTTTAATTCAAAAATAGCGACGTTATTAATATTTATGAGGCGTAAAGCTGTATAGAGACGAAAGTGCACACGTTCTAATGAACAGAAATTTTCAACGAAACAAATAGGTAACAAAGACAGGTATGTTAATTATTATGGGAAAGGACTCGGCACAGTTTCCTGCCGTCGTACAATCATGTAATTATTTTTACACGATTAAACAATTAATCAGCGAGTGGCTCTTATGTATTTATTATTTTCTTAAACGATTTTTTTTTAAATTATGTACTTTGCGATAGTCTCAGAGTAGCCAGCTCACACACAAAGCAAGTGCGACCATCTTATTTCAGATATTCGTGAAATGCCTGGGGGTATTTTTATTTACGCCGGCCTGAAAATAGACTTTTAGTTGATACGTACGCGACACGAAACTACATCTCAAGAAAGGTGACATTTTCTAATAATAGACGCGAAAAAAATAGCCGCGAAGCAAATATGCAGAATAATAAGTAAATAGGAGTGCGAACGTTCACTTCGGATAATGAAATTTCCGGGCGAAGCCTTCGAAAGCGACGGAGAAAACGAAATATTTGAATATTTCATTCGTATTTTATACAGGGTGTTTTATATTATTGTTATAATATTCCATCGCATTTGATTTGTACAAAAATATAAGGTGCAGGATAAGATAATAAAAAGTTATGTTTCGGTAAAATCTATTGCTCATAAATATGTATTAAGATTCATCCTAAAAAGTATCGCGTCATAAAATTATTTATATGAATGAACCAATCAAATCCCTGTTAAATTATTCACAGATGTCTCCAAGTAAATGTGAGAATGTATTCTTCGATTACCTCTTATTACCTATTTTGACTTTTATTCCTCGATTTTCATTTACATTTGTTCACGTTTTCCACATTTTTCTTGTTGATCGTTTAACAAGCGATTGAATAAAAAAAATACTTTTTGATTTTCTTTGTCGATCGATTTTCTTTTGTTTTATTTCAACTGGTTTCTGTGTTTCTTCATCAATTCATTCAGCATTCTTTTGCAGTCACTGATTGTTAATTTCCTCACATAGTCCGTCGTCTTCGTAAACTTCTTTTTAAATCATCGATTTACTTATCCAAAAACCAATGGAAAAAACGAAAAGTAATAAATTTTAATTCGATTAATTATTGTGAAGTAAAATTTCAGGAGACGCAGAGTTTACAGAAAATGGCAGTCCCCTGAACAAAATACGACTCAAAAATACTCCTTTTTACTGAAAATAAAAAAATTAAACGAACATACGAGGTGAATAAATAAAGTAAAGAGACTTGAAGCGTAACGTTCCACGTAGCAACACTGTGTGCTTGTCTTTTAGAGGGATGATAGGTCAACATCCAATGGAAACCCCCATACAAAATCTTTCTCCCCCCTCATTAGATCTCAAAACGGACTTCGGTTTTTTCGGTATTTTTTACCCTACGATGCCGAAAGGTTCGTCTCGATTCGATCACGTTTAAGGGTCGAAAAAAATTCCCTAAAATTATTCTGCACAAAAACTTTGGCTGACGTTCGGCTCCCCACGGCGGGGAAAAATCGGTGAAGATGAAAAGTTGCAACAGGGAAAATCCCGTTGGAGGTGTTCTTTGTTTTTTCGAAATTCCGAAACCGCCGCAGATATTTTCCAGATGTTTTAACCGGAGGATAGCCCACACCTTCCTCTAAACAACGCCACCGGTCTCGATCCTATAGCACTATAAATAACGGAACGGCAAATTTTTTAAATCATTGCATTTTAGGGGCATTTGTTTGAAATTCGAAATTTTTTACGGTGCCTGGGGGGTCGGAGCGAATCGAGCCGCACGTCATCTATGGCAGAAAATGACGAGGAACGCGATGCCGCCGCGCGCTTGAAGCTCCGATCACCGGGAGTGGCGCTACCACATTGGACTCCTCCAGGGGGTGAATCGACGAAAAGGGGGGGTTCGTGGTTAGACGGCGAATTTTTAAATCATTGCATTTTAGGGGCATTTATTTGAAATTCGACCCCGTCGCGAGCGGTCAAATAATTTTTTTTTCGTTTGCTTCCTATTACAAAGAAAGTTATATTATACAAAATTCCCTTAAAAATCTTAGCATCGCGATCTAATTACAAAAAGAACGTCTAATTCTAAGAAGAAGAGTTACATTTTTTTTATCCTATGCGTTCAGCGTTAAGGTATTATTTATGTACTATTAAAATGTAGATATTATTTTTAAGCAATCTTAATTCACGAAAGAGACAGAAAGATGGATTCAAAAAATGTGAGTTTATCTCGAGTCCGCTCTTGGATTTGAACTCGGGCCCGAAAAGTGACGAGAAAAAGACCCCGTCCCACATTTTCGAATTTTCTTCAAAAATTCGATGCCAGAATTTTTTTATACTCTCTCAAAGGCAACGGCACACCTCCGTGTATGTGGCGAACCGGGCCCGGTACGGCCCTACATCACGGATGAGGAGATAGGATTTTTTTGAAAATCATTCTTTTTGTAAGCTTTCTTTTTCAGAATTTTTTACGGTGCCTGAGAGGGTCGGAGCGAATCGAGCCACACGTCATCTATGGTAGAAAATGACGAGGAACGCGATGCCGCTGCGCGCTTGAAGCTCCGATCACCTGGAGTGGCGTTTCAACACCGGACTCCTCCGGGGGGATTCGTGGTTGGACGGCGCAAAAATTCGCTCAGAATCGTCCTAGGACGCACCGTTTGGCCGCTACGGGGCGTTAAAGTTCCCGTGTATTCTTATGGAAGATTAAACTTTTTCTCCGATGATTCGCACTTTATCGAACTTTTCTCGAGAAAGTGATCTCGGAATTTCTTTAAACTTTGGAAGCCGGTTAGATTAGTCCTTCGCGAGTCTTTCGAGGCCCCGCCCGTTTCGGTATGAAGACCAGCGCCGACTCTAAAGTGTTTAGAATTCGACTCCGATCGGTTATCTCTTTGGGAAAAAAAATTATTTCTGCGCAACCGCGGGAGATATTTTTCAGATGTTGCAACTGGAGGATTGCTGCCTCCTCCCTCTTCGCGAAGACACCGGTTTCGACCCGAGCACATCGTAAATAACGGAACGGCGAATTTTTTTTTAAATTCGCCTCCGGCAAGGCGACGCTCAGGAAAAAAAATCTATTTCCCCGAAACCGTCGCTGATATTTTCCAGATGTTGCTACCGGGGGATAGCCCACACCTTCCTCTAAACAACGCCACCGGTTTCGATCCTAGAGCACTATAAATAACCGAACGGCGAATTTTTTAAATCACTAGGTGATCCATATCGAATTTTTTTGTAAAATTGTTTTCTTCTAGTTCGTTCCGAAAATGAGTGATTTGAGCAACGTTGTGCCCATAAAGTTTTGTTTCAGACTCGGGCAGACCGCGAGTGAAACTTTTCCAAAATTTCAGCAGGCGTATAGAGAGAATGTTTTGTCAAGGGCCCAGGTTTTCAGGTGGTTTAATGCAGTTTCGAAAGGCCGAGAATTGATTGAAGACGAACCTCGTAGTGAAAGGGCATCGAGAACTGATCAGAATGTCGACAGTATCCGCATTGATCGTCGGTTAACAACGAAATTAATTGGGGGAAGATTTGAATTTTCCGCTTTACAAAAAAAAATTGCTACGGATCACCTATGTAATGACGCTAGGAAGTTGAAACTCATATTGAAGACGCATTGGATGTTGACCTGTCACCCCTCTAAAAGACAAGCCCACAGGGTTGCCGCGTGGAACGTTACGCTTCCAGTCTCGGTACTTTATTTACACACCTCGTATAATTAAATTTCATTAAAAATAAATAAATAAATAAAAAAGTAAATGAGAAGATAAAGAAAAATCGATTGGTGGATTATCTACCAGTACTTCATTATTCTATTTTGATTTTGTTTATAAATAAATCGATCGCCTTTTGTTCTTTAATGGCTACTTACATAAACGCTTAAGCTCAGGTTAAATTTAAGTGGCGTTTATAATGTGACATTTTTAGGTTACATAGCACTATGTAAGTCATATTCTAAGGTCCGGTATTTCAGTCCCAGTTGAACTTTAATCTTCAGTTTGTTCCCATAGTAACAATTATCAAAACAATTGTTTCCATGGGAATAAACTGAAGATTAAAGTTAAACTGTAACCGAAATACCGGGCCTAAGTGACGCTTAAAGTTAAGTTGGGCTTAAGTGCTTGGTGCAAATGGCCATAAGAGAAGTTAGGAAAAACCGGCGAATTTAAAAATTAACATGTTAGAATACGCAAACTAAAAATAAAAAAGATTTGAAATTGAGAATATGTTATTGATTAAAAAAAACAGAAAAGGAGGAAGTAAATATTTGAATACAAAGAAAATTGTCTGTTTAATTATAAGATCCTTGAAAAATGTAAGACCCTTGCAAAAAAATTTAAGACTCTGGTAAAGAAATGTAAGATCCTTGTAAAGAAAATGTAAGACCCTTGTAAAGAAAATGTAAGACCCTTGGAAAAATGTAAGACCCTTGTAAAAAAATGTAAGACCCTTGTAAAAAATACAGGACCCTTATAAAAAGTACGGTAAAAGTCGTTTGTAAAATATTACAAGATCCTCGTAAACAATTATTATAGGAGCCTTGAACAAACTAATTCCAAATTTAGTAGTTTAAATAAAACTTGACGAGCGATAAAATTAATTACTTAGTTATATATTTTTTGTTATAAACTGATCAGAGGTCTCAATTTGTTCCTGAGTAAGACGATGGCATTTTGCACACTAAGTTAAAAATAACTTTGAAAAAAGTTAAAAAAAATAGATAAAAAGGAAGTGGAATTAAAAAAAAAACAGAATTTTCAAACTCCTTCAGTAACTAGTGATGGATCTAGATGAGATATCTTCGAGTTTATAACAAATACTTAAAATCGCTTCAGTTTTTTACTGAAAACAAAAAATTAAAGGCTATTTTATAAAAAAAAATTAAGAATGAAAGTAAAAAGATATTTTGGTTTTGTTTGAATTGTTGAGTTACGACAGTGAGTATATAATCTCTGAGTGAGTGAGTCTATACTCACTGGTTACGATGAACTGCGAATTTAATTTCACTTTAATTTTCACTCCATCTATGTAGTTTTCATATAAATTAAATCAAAATTTTCAAAAAATTAGATCGTTAAACGAAAACAGAAATGCAGGAGGCGAAATATTTCAATACGAAATAAATTTGTTTAAATTTTATAAAAAAAATATAAGACCCTTACAAAAAAAATTGTAGGACCTTCGTAAAAAATTATACCTATAAGACCCTTGCAAGAACAAATTCCAGTTCGATTGATTTAATAGTTTAAACAAAACTTGACCGGCGACAAATTTTAATAAAACCAAACTAAATCAGAATTACAAATCCTAAGAATAAGTAAAAAAACCCAGAGATAAAAGAAAAGCCTGAATAGCAAAAGAAAAACACACGTTACGACCTGAACTGCGCACGGAATTCGTCTGCCTGTTCGGTGTGCGGAAATCAAGCTTCGAAAAGCATAAAAGAATGCAAGCAGAGTGCTTCTTATCAAATCTCGGAATTAATCTCCCTTCGTTTCCTTCACAAGTACAAATATTTAAATTTAACGCCTCGAAGACAAACACAAAATTACAGAATTTTGTGTCAAAAGAAAGCGATTCTGTAACGAATAAATTATGAGCGCCATCTATTCGTCAATTAGTAGACTACTTTCAGAGAAATTGAAGTAATTCCGAATAAATGAAATAAAATTTTAAAAAAAAGCATTCAACGATGAATAAATTGCGAGCACCATCTGTTTGTCTTTATTTTTATTTTTTAATCAGATCTGGAAATTGAAAGATTTCAAAGAGTCATGTGAATCAAACATTATAGAAATTGCTTAAATTTTTTTTTATTGCAAAATGAAGCTCGAATCAAATTTTGTAAAACAGCAGAAAACTAAGGGGAAAAAAATTAAAGGTTTTGAAGTCTTTTAAGTATCATTACAGAATGTTGTACCTAATTTTACGAACGGATACTTCAAGGTGGTACTTAAGTCTTTAAACTTGCTCAACATTTACGACCAGCTTTCACCATTGTCATAAGAAATTATCGAGGTGTTAAATTGGCGTAACTTATTTCTCCTTTGTGTAGCCAAGTTTTCAACTGAGACTAGAAAAACGCGACGCGTATAAAATTTGTAATTTCTCGCAGTTTTATACTTCATTTCGTCTTAGTTTATTCTCCGGGCATAAATTAATCCCACCGTTAACTACGTATAGCTGTACAACTCTTTGTTTTAAATAAACAACTTAATTTAAAAGGAACGAAAGTAATATTGCAGAATTTAAAAGTGAAATTAACACCGTATAAAGTACACCCCGTATACAATCGAATCATCCCCTGATTTTTTTTTAATAAATATTTTTAACGGCTTCTGTGTTATCACTTATCAATAATAATTCGGGCGTTTATATACAATTTATGTCAATTTCCTTCTGAATATTGGTCAAGTGATTACTTTGGAGGCTATTCCACATTTCATTGGGCAAACTAAGTATCTGAGTATACACATAACATCTCCCCCTATAAACCCGCAAATAATGCCCCGGATTATACGCATCGTTGGGTGTGATATGAACGCTATGTTTACACTTTATTACGCAGACGTCAAAATAAATGAGTTCGTGTTTGCTTACGTACAAGCTTATATTACTTGCAGCTTCATCGTCTCAAATGAATGATATTAATATAGTAAATTTCGCTTTAAAATTGGTCACGGAAACTTAATTTTTGGTCTTTCCACAAAATTTTCAGAAATTCCTCCTACAGGTAATAGTTTCAAAGTGAGAACATAGGCATTTGCACGTTCTAGCCCCGGTGTGATTTAATGCTGCCCATGTCTTTCGCACTTCATACATTTCAATGATCTGCCCTATTTGTGCTCAGTGCTCACTGAATTTCTTTGGTCCCAATCATCGGTATAAGACAGTTAACATGCAGATATAGTGCCAAGCAAGGTTTACATCCTTTATTTCGAAACGATAGCCATTTCCGTCTTATCTCCGCCTTTTTTCAAGTTTCAACGAAACAACCTGTATGACGAATCAAAAGTGTGAACATTGTGAAACAAAACAACAAACAGAACAACATTAGCGCAACTCGTTTCACGCATTGAAAGAGTAAAGGATGTGTGAGAGACTTGCGGGATAACAACTTTTTTTTTTTAAGGATATTGCCGGCAAGGAACGAGATAGAAGTCAATAAAATCAATTTCCCAGCGGCATTAAAAATTTACGTTTTAATCAAATTGGGGGGAGGGAAGTGAAATAGTAAATTTCGCAACTTAGCACGCGAACGAGATACATTCTATTATACATCGTTTACTTATTCATGTACTTGGGGGTTTGTTATTAAAAAAAAAAAAAGAAAATTAATGGAAATAACTGCAAAGAAAAGAGGTACTAAGATATTTCACCCTCCCTTATGTAATGAACACGTATAGGGAAGATGGTGGCAAATATTTATTAGTAAATAATACGAAACTCTATGAAATTACGATTATAAGGGTGGTCTCACTTTTGCTCGAAACATACTGTACATACAATAATAATTTTATTATGTATGTACGTTTGATTTTTTATTGTTTTTAAGAAAATGAGTTTCTCACGGCATACAGAGGAATGAAACTAGTACTCGACTTGTAATGGAAATGTATTTAATCTATAAATACATTTCGTTTGCGCAATCGACATTAACAAATTAAAAAAAGTCACGGCGGGCGTAGTACAAAGGAAAATTCTTACAATGGCTTTATTAAATAAACATAATCAGGAGAAAGATGGAAAATGGTAGCGCATATTTCAAAAGGCGTGACACATGTTAGTAAGGCAATTTAAGTAATCCGAACAGCACTTAGTTTTAACGGTACACGATGTAATGACGTGTAAGAAAATTACTACGTAATGACCGGTGAAGTTAACATAATTTTGTAGAACAGAGCCGCAATCACGTAATGTGGAATCTAGTTTTATCACACGATATTTTATTGAGAAATATCCTTGCTTAAATACATGCTGAACGTTTTCTGGAAAATTAAATAACTAAAGCACGGATTTACACAACGCACTCCACCCGACTAAAAAAATTACTCATGATCTAAAAATATGCTTAAATCCGTGCTTTACTTATTCTTAAAAAATTTATAATTTATGCCAGTCATAGTTCTTTAATAAAAAAAATTATTTATTTCAAAAAATAATAGCTCATTTTAATTTTTTGAAACCGTTTAAAAATAACCCAATTTCGCTACGTACAAGGTACAGGGTGTTCCCGAACTTATGTCCTTAATTAAAACCACAAAGAGTACTCAAGTAAAGAAAAGAAAATTTGTTATATACCATTAGGCAAAGGTCAATGATAACCTGGATACAAATTATTTTTCTTTTTCTTAGAAATCGTTTGAGGGGGGCATTGGATACGATTTAAATGTCCCAGGCTGAGCGTGTTGACAGCTACATATTATCCGTCGTCTATGAAGTAAATAAAGTAATTAATGTCCCATGATTTTTAAAGCCACGACCTAGCACACAGGTGATTATACTTAAGGCAGGTCAGGATTTCGTGTTTAATTTGAAAGTAGACAACTTTTGTAAATACTTCAAAGTTTTTAGTATTACGTAGGTATTGCAATTGATTAATCTGTTTTGTCTTGATCCATACTTTATTAGATTACGAAATAGCTTTTAGGGCGAGGCCATAAACTTATAAACGACTCAATATATAATTTTGAGAACGAAAAAATTCCGTAAAATAAAGACGCTCTATAGGTGCACTCGTAGTTACTGAAATACAGGGTGGAGTCTAGAAACTTCCTTTTTTTGAAGGTGATTAAAATAAAAATTGTAGCTGATATGCATGTTTTCTGTTTTGTATTGAAAGAACAAAAATTTCGAATTTTATATCATGCAGTTTTAAACAAAACATCTGTAAGGTAATGTCCACCGTTTTCTATACACTGACGCAACCGATTTCTGAAGCTCCTCTCTACGCGTTCTAATATCTTCACCGGAATTCTGGCTGTTTCCTGCCGAATTAGATTCTTCAATTGAAGCAGGGTTGTAGGACGGTGTTTGTAAACCTCTGCCTTGAGGTGACCCCATAAAAAAAATCGCACGACGATAGATCGGGCGAGCGTGGCGTCCACGGAGTGTCACCTCGATTCGAGATGATGATGATGATGTGTTTTCGAGCCACCTCTTAAAGAAATGCGCCTACAAAACGTGTGGCTCCAACAAGATGGTGCCATGGCCTCCATGGCCAGAGTTTCGATGACAGTTGTTAAGGCAATGTTCCCCGGACGGCTCATCTCGAATCGAGGTGACATTCCGTGGGCGCCGCGCTCGCCCGATCTATCGCTCTGTGATTTTCTTTTATGGGGTTACCTCAAGGCAGAGGTTTACAAACACCGCCCTACAATCCTGCTTCAATTGAAAAATCATTTGCATCACAGTGTATAGAAAACGGTGGACATCACCTTACAGATGTTTTGTTTAAAACTGCATATTTATTCACCTTCAAAAAAAGGAACTTTCTAGGCCCCACCCTGTATAATTATCATTTTCCAATAAATGAGATGGAATAGTCGTTGTTCGATAATTATTTAAAATACTAGGTGCCCCATTTATGCATCAATGTTATTGGTTCACGAAAGTATTTACGATTATTGATTAATAAGCACCTGTTGAAGAGATGTGTAAACAATCTTCTTACCTCCCATATGTTGAGGCAAAAAAATGGCAAATAAATATGTCATGACACGATTGACAGGTCGGATTCACATTCGACTATTTCACAGGTAGGTACAATGAGACGTCGACTCCGAGTTCTTCTGAACGTAAATAAAAATTGCACGCGAGCGGTTTATGACATTTTGTTGGATGTGAATTGCCCAAACAACTCTTAACGAAGCAGGGGTTTCGAAGCAAAAGGACTCCCGCCGTCTTGTGGTAGATAGGTAGGTCAGTTTTTCATTTTTAAGCTAGAAGCTAGACCATTGAAATTTGGAGAATCAATCCCTTATATGATGAGAAACTTCCAGTTTTAATTAATGGCATATGTTTAAAAACACCCTGTATTCTCAGTGAATGAAGATGTTTGTTCTCATTTTTCTTTAAACAATTTTTCTTTAATTCTTTTTAATGTCATAATTTGTATTTAGCAAAAAATAAAAACTCGGATGACTACCAGGCATACAAAAACCAAAGAGAAAAGTTGAAAAAGAAAGTAAAAGAGGCCAAGACAAAGTCATGGGAGGAGTTCGGAGCCAAGATGGAGAAAAACGCTTCAGGAAACGCTGAAGTGCTGTGCCACGTCTTAAGAGGAATGAGAAAAGGAAAGAAAAACCGTCTAATAAATGTAAAAGGTGCAGAAGGAGAAATAATTACAGAAGAAAACAAAATAACCAAAAGATGGAAGGAATATTTCGAAGAGTTACTACGTTAGAGGTCACATAGAGTCACAAGAAGAAGCTGAAAATATGGATAAAAACGAAGAGGAATACGATGATGAAAAAGGAAAAGATTTAGACGAAGAAGACGATGGAGCAGAAATAATAAGAGAAGTATATAGTAAATAAAATCAAAATAGAGAAAGCGCCAGGAATAGATGAAACAAGGGCGGAGATGATTAAATACATGAGAAACGAAGGGATAACCATACTGTACAAAATGCTGAAGTTAGCATGGACAAGGCAAACAATACCTAACGAATGGAACACAGCAACAATTAGCCCAATACACAAAAAAAGAAATTTTAATGATTCTAACAATTACAGGGGCATATCGCTGCTTTGCACCACTTACAAGGTATACGAACGAATAATAGAAGAAAGTTTAAAGAAAAAAATCGAAAGAATATTAAGTGATTCGCAAGCAGCCTTCCCAGCAGATAGATCAACGCAAGATTCGCAATAAGACAACTTACAAAGGATAACATCGACTGCTGGTAAAATGTTAGTGGCAGCAATAGATTTTGAAAAAGCGTTTGATAGGATAAAGAGAGAAGAAATTTGGAAAATTCTAAAAGCAAGAAAAATAAATAAGAAACTAATTGACAAAATGAAAAGCATATACAGAAAAACAGATAATGTAGTACGAGTGGGAGGAAAAACAACAGAAAGCTTCACAACAAACAGAGGAGTCAGACAGGGAGGGGTAACTTAGCCCTCTGCTGTTTATCATTGTTATGGACCAAATATCCAAGCATACTTGCTTGGTCATACTTGGCATACTTACTGGTCTGAGTTTTCTGTATCCTATGTAGGTTTTCTTTGTCGTTTCATTTACTAATGAAACGACAAAGAAAACCTACATAGGATACATAAAACTCAGACCAGTATATACAGGGTGTTTACGGTCTTCTCTGTATCCTTTTAGGGGGTGATAGTACACCTCAGAAGAAGTCGATACACCTTAAAACGTCTTAGTAAAAGTCGTGTCATAAGGGAGATAATAATTCTTTTATTTTTTACATTAAACGATAAAAGTAATCTTGGACGGTTGCAAAAATTATTGTTCAGTTGTTATTACGTTTGTTATTTGACAGGTAAAGTTATTAACAATAATCAAGTTTTACTGTCACCTTTGCTTGACTAAAAATTCGTCAAGAAGGTTTGGGCCTTGCACAGTATGTGGAGTCGTGGGTACGCCGAACAAGACTTTGTATACAACAACATGGTGATAACTTCGAACATCTTTTTTACTAGACAATGCTGATTAAGTAGTAGATTACTAGAGTTTGAAACAAATTAACGGTTTAATGTAAAAAATAAAAGATTTATTATCTCGCTTATGAGATGACTTTTACTGAGGCGTTTTAAGTTTTATCGACTCCTTCTGAGGTGTACTATCGTCCCTTAAAAGGATGCAGAGAAGACTGTAAACACCCTGTATAAATGAATTAATGTATGCAGACGATTTGTTAATATTCGCCAACAGTAAAGAAAATTTACAGAGTAAAATTGAAAAATGGAGTAAGGAAGCAGAGAAGTATGGACTACAAATTAACATGGAAAAGACTGAAATGGTGGAAATAGCAAAGACGTGCAACTACAAATATAAGGAAAACCAAACAAAAAAATGTAAATAAGCTGAAATATTTAGGAACAACTACCAAAGCAGACGGAAAATTAGAAGAAGAAATAAGCAGTAGAATAAGTAAAATGATTGCATTCTACGGATTACTAAACAGGCCATTCTTTAATAAGAGGAAAATAACTATGAAAACAAAAATAAAAATCTATGAGTCAGTGTTCGTGCCTATGCTTATACATATATGGAAGTGAATCTTGGATATTAACCGACTGATTAAAACAAGAATAAACGGCGTGTGAGATGAAAGTGTTACGGAAAATTGCAGGAGTGTCCAGACTGGATAAAGTAAAAAGTGAAACAATAAGAAAGGATTTAAATGTAGTAAGTGTAATACAAAAAATTGAACAGTAAAAATTAAGGTGGTTCGGACACGTGGTAAGAATGAAGGAATATAGGGCAGTGAAAGTGATATGGGAAGCAGAAGCCGGGATGAAGAAGAGAAGAGGGAGACCGAGGAGAAGATGGAACGTTGATATAATAAGAAGGATAGGATTAAGCTGGACTCAAGTGAAATGAGGCTAAAGACAGAAATAAGTGGAAGAAAATCACTAACTCTACACCCATGGTAGAAAAGGTTGCGGATAAGATAAGATGAATTAAAGTATGGATTTAGGTGCACTTTTATCGAGCGTACGCGTTGTTGGAGTGACGACTCATGAACTAAGATGCACCTAAAATCCGTTCTTTAGTCATTATTGATTTTTTAATTTTTTTATGTTTGGATTTAGAAGAATTATTTATTTTATTGATGTCTTAGTCAAAATGGTTTAGGGCATTCCAATCTGAAATATTATAATTTATGCCAAGGTTGTCTTACTTAACAAAAAAAAAACTTTTTAAATTTTCTATTATTATTTGCTTCAGAAAATAATAACATTAAATTAAAAAGGCAACATTATTAATCTTCTTAAAATACTCGAAATTCTTTGTTATCATATTTTATTGATTGAGATTTTTTCCACCCTCTTTTTATTTAATTTATTATTATTATTTTCACTTTATGTTTTATTTTAAAATATGCGTTTTACGTTCGGATCGTGAAAAACGATGAAACTTTTTGAGAACGTTTAGAAAAAACCCTAACCTGAATACGTCAAGAATAATGAATATTCTTGTTAATTATTTTTTAGGAGCAAAGTTATTTTTCTTTTTGAATGCGGGACAACTCAGACTAAGAAATAAATTCAATAAATTGAACTACGTGTGCTTTAAAATTTATGGATTGCTGACAGAGTGGGCGAATACAAATTTTATATGTACAGGATGTGTAATAAATGTCGGAATGATAAATAACAGAAAGACTATAGAATTCTTGAAACAACAGTTTAAAAAATGTACCTTATTCGTTACTCTTAATTTTTGAAAAGTGCGTTCAAAAAAAAACCGTTATCAAGTAGGCTTATGTCAAATGGAAATTTTGCAAAGTCACGTCGTAACCATACGATTCATATAAACATAACCTAACTTTTTGTATCCATTTAATTACGATTTTCTACAAAATTGATAATAAAACGCAATTAATGAATTTTATTACAAAAGCTCCTCGAAGATGCCAGTTGACGCTATTGACAGTTCACAGTTATTCAAGGTTGCAACACACGTACTAAGCTACGACGTGCCGCCATAAAATAAGAGCAAGTTCAGAGCCTTCTCGATAACGGATTTTTTTTGAACGCACGTTAGATCAAATGAAGTTAAAAAATCTATTAATAAAATAAAATACGGGGGAATTGACGGATTTTATCTTTCGCTAAAATGTCTTAGGAAATGCGTATTTTAATATTTCTTCTATTTTGGTTCCTAGATGTAAAAAAAGTTTCAAAATCTGAGTTATTTTGTAATGTAAATATAGAAAAATTCTGTTTTGTTGTGTGCGGGTTGGCGACATTGTTTCGCGCTTCAAATACGTCAAACAAATGTGAATTTGGAGGTTAGGTTTACACATAATTACATATTTTGTGATAATTTTCAACGGAAAAGAAAGTGCTTCAGTTATGTATATCATTTAAAATGCCAACAGATATAGATAATTTCAATTTAGAAGCTAATTTGAAACGTGAACAAATTTAGCCACCAACCTAACAAAATTAAATTTTGAATGCTTCAATGAGCAACTTTATGAAAGCATCAAAATAAAAAATACTTTTATTTTATTGATTGTTAATTTATTTATTGAATATTCAATAGATATGTAAGTAGATACTGAACTGGAGCTGATGAATACCATAAAAAAATTATTTTAGGCTTTCTTGGAGAGTGTTGAAGTAACTTTTAGGGTTATCAGCAGTTGGCAACACTAATCAGAATCTGACATTTAACGATTTAAGGTTATATTCAATACATTTTTCAACTTTTCCCGATTTGGAAAGTAACGTGCGATATTGAGTCTTTTAATTGTTCAGTGTAAAACATTTTTCACAATTTAAATAAAATTTCAATCGCCGTTGCACATCTGAGATACAAAATGTCGGTAAAACAGAAAACAATGGCGCATAATTGTGCTATCAGGGTTGCCAATAAGCTTTCATAGGAAGTCTGTCCATTTAGCTTAAATAACCACTAAAGGAAGCATTCATTCACTAAAAACTTCACAAGAAACAAATGCATTAAATGCTTTGTTTTATTGATTGTTTAAATTGGTTGAATATTCATTGACGCTTCAGTTTTTCGCAAGCAATAGATGCACAAATAGATACGTAGGTAACAAGGACTGAATATTATTTAACAATTTTATCTTATGTTAATACATTTTCCAACATTTCCCGATTTCGAAAGTAATGCAGAATAATAGTAACGAGCGTTCAATAAAAAACAACGGTCAAGTAAGCTGTGACGCGCTTTTGTTGTCGGGAACGTATGTCGTGATTAACTTCATTTATATTTCAACTTTGACAAGTTGACACTTGACAGCAGTTAACCTTGCGTCAACAAAACTCGAAAGCTGTTCCAAATTTTTTGAAAAATTTTGGCAAATATTTTGTAAATTTCTGTGCAAAAATTGATGGAAATTGGACGTATTCTGTAGCAAGGTGCTTTGAAGAAGTTTTTGGAAACAGAATTATTAGTCGGAACACTGTAACTCCTTGACCTCCGAGTTTCTGTGATTTAACCGTTTGTGATTTTTTCTTGAGATCTTGCATAAAAAACTATATTTATCACATCAGTTGCTGATTTAAATGACGTAAGACAGCGGATTGGTAATAAAATTCAAGAACTGAAGGAATCTCGTGTCTTAAAAAGCTTGATGAACGCAATTAAACATAGAACCTTGAAATGTTTTCAAGAAGAAGGTAGACACTTTCAGCATTTATTATAATTCATGTAAAAAGTTTCATAAGTTACAGTAATAAATGTTTATTTTTGAAATGTTTTCTTTGAGTTAAAGTGAGGTTAGAAGTGCAGGTGACAGTAGTCGTATGAAGAACCCTACCCTATACGTTCAGATTCATTTCACAGCCATCTAGACAGTTTTTTTAATTGAACACTCGTTACTTTATTTTCGGTGTAAAACAGATAAGATACCAAATGTCGATAAAACAGAAAACGATGGTCCATATTCGTACCACTCTAGGGTCACGTTAAGCTATGCCTCTGAGAGCACCTTCGACGTGTAATCGTATCTTTCTCACTCACGATTATTAACATATTTTGCGTCTTGCTCATCTGTTTCAAGACGACTTGTGTTTACATTATTTCCATGACAACGGACGCAGTGCAAACACCCTACTTAAAAGTGGGATGTGACAAGTGCGTCCGTTGTCGTGGAAATAATGTAAACAAAACTCGTTTTGAAACAGATGAGTGAGACTCAAAGTATGTTAAAAACCGTGAGTGAGAAAGACACAATTAGACGCTCAAGATGCTCTCAGAGCTACAGTTTGTGAACGTACCAAGTAGACTTCAGACATTTCGGAGCATTGCCATAGCTACGCAATGAATGGGCACTTTTTATTGGTCCTCGTATCGCGTAACCATGGCAGCGCTCCGAAATATCTGCTAATAAGCTTCCATATTTAGCTTAATCACTAAACATTTCACACAAAAAAAAGAAATTCACTAAATGGTGATGGATGATCACACTATATTTAAAACAAAAATGCTACTCATCGGAAAGGTTTGCATTTGCACGTATTGTTGATAAAGTAGAGCTCGATTTTTACGCTCGACGAACAATGACAGATGTCATTACAAAATGACAGAATGAACTACAATCATTTTTTATATTATAGAAACTGTTAGAGTCAAACCTAAGGTGGTTTTATTAAAATTATTTTCAAAAGAAATCACTAAATTTTTTGATATATGTTTGTATCTTTCCTCGTTAAAAGTCTGCAGAATATTACCAGTTCTAGTTTCAAAGTCAAACGCACTAAATTGGCAACAGTGTGTGCTACCAACAATATAATTTTTTTAAGTCAGTTTCATGGCAAACTATGTAGACATTTTCTTTCGCACTGAGAAAGGTTGGAAAAAGTAAGTAATTACAAGTAAGAAAATGAAATGAAATTTATTTTTTGTTTAATTTTGATCTTAAAAAAAGAAAACGTAGATCGAAAAATATTGCCGCGCTACTTTCAATTTTTAAAATCGTCTCGCGTGTTATAAATAAAAATTTTTAAAAAATTAATTAACTACAAGAAATCTAGTCTATTTTAAGTAGCACACAAAATCAAGTGTGTCTGTGAATATTGCTTATGATTTGTCGGACCAATAACATTTGGATTAATTCCAAGAGATTAATATTTTTATTTTTTTGGATTAAGACAGAAAATACCAAGGTTTAAAAATAGCAATATTCCTCAAACGCGAAACAAATAAAAGTTGAGTCATAAATGACACGTTAACCGCAGTTTCAGGGATTATCCGCGAAAGTAAACCTTCCAAGAAATATTAGCAAAAATCTAAAAAAAATTATACGTCTCAGAGCGGGGGAATTCTAGCAAGAACTACTTAACTGATGAAACCCTTGATAACTTGAAGAAGATAAATACAAAGAAGGGCTTACGAATCTGCACCGCAATTTATTGCTAGCTCCATCGCAACTCGAACTATGTATTATATTAAAGGCACGATAAATTTAAAACACTTGCACATTTCGGTCGAGTACGGCCCAGACGAGACCAAACAAAAAAAGTTACGTAATTAGGCGCACGGAGTAAACACTTCCATCATCCGGAAAACACAATTTCACTGGTAAATATCACTTACACTAGCGACTTTCGATTTATTTACACAATCACTGTAATTACAACTACGAACTCACAACGCGATTCCAGTATAATAGAGACCATGTGACACTTACAAAAAGTGCACAAGACGAATGTATAGAGAGGTGGGAACACTTGGCACGCACTGCCCAGTGGGGGACGATTATTTTAAAATGGGTTCACCTTTAAACGCCGTACAACACAAATTCATGTGGAAGACGTAATTAAAGAAAGTTGTGCGGCGCTGTTGCAATGTTTAATAAAACGATCTGCGGAAATCGACGAACTGGATGTGGATGTGGATGTGGATGTGGATCCCACTTCTATAAAAGAGATCGAGAGATCATGGTGGTCATTCGTCAAGTAAAACCAACTCCGTCTGCACGGTACCGACGTCACTTAGTTGGAAATTAATTATTTTATTGCCTCTAATTAAAATAAATATACATTTTAAGAGTCTTTACTCTTTACATATTTTATACCTACATACAAAGTTCCGTGGGATGTTTGTTACGATGTCAGTTGAAATGTTTGCAAGTTAATAAAATAAATACTATTTAGAATGGTCCAACGGTACAAGATTAAATTTATTTAACTCCAAATGGCATTATATTTTTCTGACATTCTGTATCTGCATTGTATCAGGGATTCTTGAGTAGACCGACAAAGAAATACTGACGAAAGAAGAAACTTCCCAGAACTTGGGAAAAACGTTAAAGCAATTCTGTAGCACAGTTTTATAATTAATTAAAAATCAGTGCCGGATAATATATTTTATTTTTGGATCTGACAATGAGATACATATACAATTTAATTTTGAAGACGATATGCCTTTTTGTGAACCCCTGGCATATCGTCTTCAAGATTATTTTAATCGAGTCACAAATATCATGGATAACCTGTTAATATACGGGGTGTCCGGTAAAGAATGGGCCATACTTCAAGGGGGGCTTCTTTGGGTCAAAACAAATCGATATAGATCAATTTATCTTAGTACAATTTTGCTTCTTTAAAAAGTTATGGCCTTTCAAAGATAATTTTTTTATTTCAATATTTTAGCAAAACTCGTTCATTTTTGGAGGTATTTAATTGTAATTTGGTATTTAAAGGTTTCTTGTACTGCTGAATCTGAATATCTTCCTATTTTTAACGTAACATATAGGGGGCGCTCTCGAGATCCTGACATTCCTTTGTTTATTGCTGTACTTTTTTTTAACGTGAATATTTTTTAAATTGTATTCATTTTCCTGAAAGAACTTTTAATTTACTTTAAAAAAGGTATACTTGTTACACGTCGCTAAAGTACACCAGTTTTGAGAAAAATGGCTTTGAATGTGAAAATGTTGAATACTTACTACACCAGTAACGCTGCTGCAGGATGAAAAGGCAATTACCTAAAGTTGCAATACTTCGTAATTTACTTAAAATTGAAAAAAAATTACAATTCCACATTTAAATCAACGATACATTACGTAAAAAAATCATATTATGTTTGCTATGGCCGCGTATTTCACTCACAGTTTTAACTTTCAACTCCAGATTACTCCCATAGTAACAATTATAAAAACAGTTGTTCCCATGGAAATAAAGTGAAGATTAAAGTTAAACTGTAACTGAAATACGGGTCTATGTGCCTGATTCAACGTAGACCTAAAACAGTAATATTCAGCATTATCATATTCAAAGCCATTTTTCTCAAAACCGGTAGACTTTAGCGACATGTAACAAGTATACCTTTTTTAAAGTAAATTAAAAGTTCTTTCAGGAAAATGAATATAATTTAAAAAATATTCACATTAAAAAAAAGTACAGCAATAAACAAAGGAATGTCAGGATCTCGAGAGCGCCCCCTATATGTTACGTTAAAAATAGGAAGATATTCAGATTCAGCAGTACAAGAAACCTTTAAATACCAAATTACAATTAAATACCTCCAAAAATGAACGAGTTTTGCTAAAATATTGAAATAAAAAAATTATCTTTGAAAGGCCATAACTTTTTAAAGAAGCAAAATTGTACTAAGATAAATTGATCTATATCGATTTGTTTTGACCCAAAGAAGCCCCCCTTGAAGTATGGCCCATTCTTTACCGGACACCCAGTATATAATTTACTTGGGGAAAATGTATATCTTAAACATATACTATATACAGGGAGATCCAAATTGATTTTCCTGATCCTACACTACTTTTCGTGAGCTTGATATCAATATTCAGGTACATCTATCACATGAAGGTTACAACGAACAGCAGTGCGTGCATAGAACATTCATGAAACTTACATCCAAACCTAACCTAATTGAGACCCCGCGCCATAACAACCATAAAACTATAAGTAGGGATCGGGGAAATATAAGTCTACGTCATCTCATCAGCGACGCGCCTGGTGATCGCAGGCTTGCAGCTCGATTCGTTGTTTTAAATGAATAAGTTATAATTTTTTTTTGTAATTTTGCCAGGAAATTTGATTCTTCTACGCCTATATGGTTCTGACGCAATTATACGGCAAATCCAAAGGTCAGGGTACAATTGATCAGCACTGTGAGTTACGGAATAACTCCACTTTGTGAAAACTAAATTTTACTGTGCGACTGTAATTGTTTTACGATGCTATACGAGCCACGTTTACGACTCTTCATTATTTTTTCGCGGCAATACTCAATTAACACGCTAGGAGTGTCTGCTAGAATTTGGACCGCCCAAAATATATGGCACTGATCCGTGACTATAAGACACTTTTATGACTGTATTGATTTTGTTCATCTGCCGTCCTTTCTTAACCAGGGACGTATCGTCGTTTTGGTATAATTTTTTT
This sequence comes from Dorcus hopei, assembly GCA_033060865.1. Lineage (NCBI taxonomy): Eukaryota > Metazoa > Arthropoda > Insecta > Coleoptera > Lucanidae > Dorcus > Dorcus hopei. The sequence continues at coordinate 12,010,165 of CM065422.1, forward strand.
ATTATTTCTTGAAAAGTAAAGTACATAGAATTTTTTTGACATTTTAACAATTGTCAGTCACCAGGTAGGTATGTGTGAATTAAAACAAACATGTTTTCAAGAAAGTCATCAAACTAGCCTTCGTCAAATCTTTCCTATTACTTACGTACGAATTGTATCTATGTTTCTGATTGTGAGACGACTTGCCATTTTCACTGCACCTATAGTAGCTATATATATATTTTTTTTTTCAATGAAACACCTTGCTTCTAACGAACTATAACGCTGTTTATGTATCTATAAACTTTAGATTAACAGTAAACCGAACCGCTGATAAATTGCGATGATAAAAATAATTTATTGCTGTTTGTTCGTCTTTAATGTGGTGCTTCCTTTTATAATCTGGCGGAGCCCGCGTCGCACAATCTTGGATTCTGGATTGTTTTTTTGACAATGAAAATCCGGATTTAAGTAGCGAATAAACGCGGGGTTATTGCATAGTAAATCATGTGGCGGAGTAATTTTATGTGGGCTTCTTGCACAGACAGAACAGAAATATTTCCCTGCGTGTAAATAAACTTCGTAAATAAACAAATTTGCACGGGAGTGAAAATATCTTGAATTTTTTTCATGATTATTGCAACAATAATTTTTTTTAATTTTAATAAAAATTAATGCGTGATTTCGCACCCAGGAAAAAAATTGCACAAGCTAAAAGAGAGAGTGATACAATTTTTCTTTTCTCACAAATTTAATTAAAAAAAAAAAAAAAACTGAGACTATGTTTTCTTGATTATGCCACAGAGCAAAATTGAGTCGCTCGTGTTGATGTATTAATAGAGAGATTTCCGCGGCCAGATATTTAGAAATGGAGATTTATTGCGAACTTGAAATAAATTTTATTTGCAGATTAATATACACTTCAAGTCAAAATATACACGATAACATAAATATAGCGTGCGTTTTTTGGGCCGGGCTCGTGACTGCCGTTTTAAAATAATGCAAATGGCAACGTCAATTACGAAAAAAAAAAGAACCAACTTATTACATCTGCACACATATCCAAAAGTTTTTTAGGCCAAATCAAAATAGATCAATGCGTTCCATATCAAGCACTGTTAACAGACTCCGAAACCTTCCTTTTAAGAGACCAAATGTTCTCTCTATAACCATTCTAGCTGAAGCTAGGCAATAATTGTAATTTCTTTGCCGGTTAGTTAATCGTCCATTATCTCGGTATGGTGTAAGTAGATGCTCGTTAAGCATATAAGCTGAATCACCAATCAAATGACAGTTTCTTGGTAACTTTGATGGATCGTTAAGGTAGTCAGAAATTTCTGAGAGTCGAAAAACCCGCTGGTCATGTACAGACCCAACATTTCCTATGTAACAATGAATGAAGCGACACTGGTGATCGCTTACAGCCTAAACAATTTTTTTTTTCTCAAGGTGATCAGAATAAATTGTAATTACAATTTGTTTCACCTGCATTTGTACTGAATGATGCCCCTTTCTGTTAATATAGCACTCAAGGTTTTGTTTTGGTGCGGGAATATTAATGTGTGTGCCATCAATAGCACCCATTATGTTTGGAAAACCACTTGCATGAAATTTCAGCTGTTTTTCCTTCATTTGGCCATGTAATAAAGACTTGTGCCAGTTCTGATAAGACTTTCGTAACCCTACGAACAGAGTTTAAGGCTGTTGCTCGGGCTACATTGAATTTTTCACAAATGGATCTAAAAACAAACTTTATTACAGTGAGTATGAAAAGTCTGGAATAAAATTCGTAATTTCTTTATTTTTTTTTACGTTTACGAGTAAAGAAATTATGAATTTTATTCCAGGCTTTTGAGGCTTACTGTATGCACTGTACATCAAGTTATAGGCGATGATATCAGAATTATGCTACCTGTATGAATCTGGTGTTGCCATTTTCCAAATTGCTATAAAAAGTTGTTTTTCTCGTGATATTGTGGGACAGCCAGATTTTTCTCTCAATAGCTTGTTTCTAATTAAATTTAATGTAAAATAAAATGTTGTAGGCTGCATTCTATAAAATAGTTAATTTTCTTAACATATAACACAAGGAACAACTAACATGCAAATATTAGCTCGTTCGGAAAAAAATGTCGTATTATGTCTAGAGTTTCTTGATTCCAGAGAAGTTAGGTGATATCATCGTGCTAGCAGAAAGATGGCAAAAGGCCACTGATGCAAATGGTGATTATATACATAGTTTAATCAAAATGTATATATTTATGTATATGAACATTCTGAATTGAAAAGAAAGCGACATTTTTTCCGAACAATCTAATAACATCTTACCTAAAATGAGATTTAAATTGGTTTTCAGTATACTGCGGAATAATAACCTCTACATAATTTTCAAGACGCGCAATAGGCGCTTTCCTTTCTGCCAAACGCTGCATTAATATAATTTCTTCATTTTCTTCTTCACTTTCGTCTGATGAAGAATTTATAAACGTGATATTATAAAATTCGTGCGGTGCTGCTGAAATTATCAAACTTTGTTGCTCGTTTGCCGTTTTCAAATTTCAAATATCAACTGTCAAGTATCAACACCACAGAAAAAACGTTCGGCTTATTGGCCGCGTTCATCAGAACAATCGCTCAAGTAGCATTCATCTGTGATTGGTGGATTTTTTGAAATAAGCCAATCACAGACGAATGCTGCGTGAGCGCTTGGTTCTGGTGAACGCAGCCAATTATAGCATTTGCAGAGTAGCGACCTTCTCGAACGAAAAAAAAAGTTTACTGCCATCACTAACGCTGTCAGCACGAAAGCGCCCAAGTCGACCGCACTCCGAATATATTAAACCCTTCTGTAACTGCCCTTTCACAATAGTGTTAATGGTAACGTAATGTTATAATGGTAAGAACCAGAAAATGGTGACAGACGTAGACTGTTCACAATAATGTTAACAGTGATAACGTAAGATGTTGATGTTAGAGTCCAGAAATTTTCTGGTTGTTTAACATCTTTAATAACATCCACCAATGAATATACGACTGCGGCGCATGCGGACTGTCATATGGAGATAAATTTTAACCTTAACGCTAATACAGAGCTCATGTCAATGTGCGCTTGTGTAAAGTTATTATAAATACGTCGTGTAAATCTGCTGATAAATGTAAATATCAATTTTATTCCATTTTTATTACCCCCTGCGGGCGGGAAATTTAAAATAATTAACATCGGTAACATTGTTGCGAGAACAGTGCAACTACTAACACCACCATTACCTGTCTAACATTACCATTAACATTAACACTATTGGGAAGGGGCAGTAAGGAGTGTCTTCATTTGAAATAACCAATCAGGTGCGCTTCTTACAGATTTGCTGATTTACAGTTTGAAGAGACATCTGTATTCAGCTTTTAGAATCATATGTGTTCGAACCATGGCCAACTCCATTAACATTCACTGACGTGTATGTATGGCCGTTTCAATTCGACTTTTAAAAATTTTGACGGTACTCCACTCAGCGCCTCTTGTGAGTTTTTAAGTAATTGCAGTTGCCATTAAGTTACTGTCAGTAGTTCTGTAGTATCTTTAATAGAGAGCGCTGAGGGGAGTACTCCACGGCATGCTTTCCGGAACCGATTTTTAGGCGAATTGACACGGCCATACATCCACGTCAGTGAATGTTAATGTTGCTGGCCATGGTTCGAACATGGCCACCTCCATTAACATTCACTGACGTATGTATGGCCGTTTCAATTCGCCTAAAATTCGGTTCGAGAAAGCATGCCGTGGAATACTCCCCTCAGCGCTCCCTATTAAGGATACTACAAAACTACTGACAGTAACTTAACGACAACTGCAATTACTTAAAAATTCACAAGAGGCGCTGAGTGGAGTACTGTCAAAATTTTTAAAAGTCGAATTGAAACGGCCATACATACACGTCAGTGAATGTTAATCTAGCTGGCCATGGTTCGAAACAGTACTATACAATATTACATTTTATTTGAAATATGTTAAACTACATATTTTATATAAAAGTCATCTTTATTCGAAAAACAAAAAAATTAAATCTTTCTGTGTATACTTCTAAATGTATACTTCTGAAGCGTATTTTAGACGCGTGTTGAGGAGTAAGTATAGGGCCTTAAACGCCCCTATTTAGAGTTGCCTTTACAAACGACGTGTTTAATTCACTCGTACAGTTCCATAGATCTGGAAGAACTCTCTCCGATTTCTTAATAAATGACCATGTAACTAAAATAAGCATCAATATATTTTTTTTTAATTTTAAACCGACGGAAAAGAAGAAATTATTAAACGCCTATTTTTTTAGGCTGCCTATTTCTTAGACATTAATTGCCTAATTCAGTCTTTTTAAGTGCCGAAAAATCCGGGCTTTAGTAATACCTACATGAATATACATAATTTTCTTTGAATGCTGAAGGATTTGGGTACTTTCCTGGAACGAGCGAACGTCGTCCTTATTTCCCCAGAACAATTCCGTTATAAGTAAGTAGTTGTTCCTTTTCTGTATTACGCCTTTTGCTTTACGAATGTAACTGCGCATTTGAATTGAACAAACTTCCTTATCGTTCCTCGGTTTTTACTGCAGCAGAGCAGTGCGGCATAATTTATTTCAGATTTCGTAACGCACAATAAACCTCGGTGATTGGCAACGTTTCTTTACTACATATATACGTGATTGCAAGGATTAAAAATTCTGATGGCTGAATTTATTCATGTAATCGTTAATTCATGCATAGGTGGAAGACAAAAAATTGATTAAAATACAGCGCGCACGTTCATTATTAGTAATTAACTAGCGAATGCGATTAACGTAGATTATGTTCAATTTTTTTTTTTTTTTTTTAGTTTTGAAAACGATTTGTTAAATGCCGAGGGATTTTTCCTTGTTTATTTAAAACAAATATTTAATTAGAAAAATTGAGGAAATTGAATATGGAATTATACAGGGTGATTCTTGAATAGACCGACAAAAAATGCTGACGAAAGAAGAAACTTCCCAGAGACATAGGAAAAATGTTATACAACAATTTATAATTAATTAAAAATTTACACGAAATGCATAATGCGAGAACGAAAAGTTTACATCTTTAAAAGTTTGCAATAAACGTTTATGGTGTTACGCGGAGAAGCAGCGTGCCCACATTTAGTAGAAATCTACTTTTTTAGTAGATTCTTTTACAATAACTAGAAAATTTTAGTAGTAGACAATGTCACATCTTTCAGTCACTTCAAAAATGAAGTCCAATATGCGATATTTAACTTTTGAAGTTGGAAAATTTATCGGATGTCGTAGGAATTGAAGGTGGCTCCATCTTCAAGATATCTTTCGAATTTTGTAGTCCTACGCATTCATTAGTTATAATCGCTTTAAATTCACTGTGATCAACAATGCACGGCATTATGTAAAATTATAATTGATGTCCTTATAGGCAGTAAATACCTGTTGCGAAATTAAAAAATTGATACTATTTCGGAAATACTTCAAATGCAAACATTCAATCATTGTTGATCCCGGTGTATTTTTTACTTGATTTTATTTGAATCTACTGACTTTTCAAAGTAATGGACTTCGCTCCTTTACTGTTTACAAAAAACATAGTTACAAAAAAAAATTAATTTATTTTGGACATTTTGTGCTGTAAATTTTTTTTATCGAAATATATTCCTACATTATGGGGGCTCGTCCGAGATTGATCTGTATTAATCGACAAGAATCAAAGGAAGATCAAGACCAGGATACTAATACAATGATAAATGTGTGAGATTTCATCTACGTCGGATCGCTAAGATAGAAAGAAAAATCGAGACCATGACAAATGCACGCAGTTCTGTACGAAGTCACAAGAAATTATAGTTATGGTTTTATTGATGCGGAAGGATTAGAATTGTTACATTCAAATCTCGCGCTAAAATATCGTGGCGATATAACAGCATTCAACTGTGTTTTAACACAGTTGGCGACCCTGTTGCCCCTCCTCTACATCGCCATGGGGGAAACCTGCGTGCGGTGATCGCAGAACTTTCATAGGCTATGAAGGCACCATGTGACTCTCAGGTCGCCGGTAATCCCCGCGCGTCGAAGCGAACTTCTCGACCTTCAATCTCGTCGCGTCCTTTCTTGTTCGGAGCGTTGTGCCAGTGTGACGTGTTTTCCGTGTGTGTTAAATCTAACGAATTTCTTGCTCGTTTGGAGAAGTAAATCAATTGCGGCTTTGCTGGAATATCAATTGACACCGCCGAACATCGATTGGAAACAGTTTTTAATCTCCTTACCAAGCCTGAGGCCCTTGTTCTCTCAGGGAAAATATGACGACGCATGCCGATAAATAGGCCAACATGGCCGCTAACGAGAAATCATTTCTTCTATGTAGGCTTTTCTATTTGGGCGCAGTTTTCTGGCGCAGGCTATTAGACCAAACCTTTTGGCCTAGTTCTCCGGGGGCGCTCCTGCCCATAGTCGTATCGAGACCCGATCGAGAAAACCTGATCAGCCATCTTGACGGTCTGAGCGAGTCCAGTTCAGACCAGTTTGTCGACGCTTCCTGCGGTTGATAGAGGGCGTTGCAACTCCCCACCGGCCTCTGCGCTTCGGTTGGCACCGCTGATTTTGACGTACGTCTGGACTCGCAGTTTCAAGGTTAGCTTTTCACTCTAATCCGATCGGTTCTTAAATTTTACTCCTAGCTCGTGAGAAATAAACCGCGAGTACGAATTTCGAAGTACGAATTGCGCTGCTCTTACCGTAGTTAATTTAAGCCTAAAGTAAGCAGCCAATTGTAATTGTTTATTAATAGTGTAAAGTGTGTAATAAATTGTGTTAACTTTAGCTACGATTTTAATTCTCTACTTTCACGCACACCAGTGAGTAGTTTCGCCTCTGATTATTTATTAGTGTTTCTTTTTCTGGTCGATCTGGTCGATTGGAGACGTCGGCCGATCGAATTACGTTTAGGTGATCAATTGTCTTCTGGCGCCCTTTATAAGTTTACCACCTTAAGAGCGATTTACACGAATAAGTTTTTCTTTTGAAGCGGCTTTAAAAGTGACGTTAAAAGTACACCTACATGTATAAGTTTTTCTTGTAAATTCTCTTGCTTGTGCAAAACTGCCAACTTTAAAACGAATGTAAATATAAACATGATGAGAACCAAATAAGAGCATAACCTTTGAAAGTGGAAGAGACAGAACAGTCTTCCATTGCCGCATTTTATTTCACAAACAATAAAGATACAAACTTCTAATTGTCGGAATTAAAGGTTATAATGAATCACACATTGTAAAGTTAAGTTGGTATATCATGAAATCGGTAAATTGCGCTTGCGCAAACCGTAAACTTTTACAGAAACTTGTAGGAAATAGCGTTTGTTCCAGTTTTTCTGTAAAAGTTTTCTTGTACAAGTAAACTTTCAAGCAATTAGTTGTTTCTTTCTAATCCATGCAAATATCAGAGAGAGAAAACTGTTAATGTCACTTGCAAAGAAAAACTTGTTCGTGTAAATCGCTCTTTAAGTTAACCCGCCCCTTTCTTCACTGTTGCTAGCTGGGGCTCAGCTGATCGTAGAATCGGCAGAAGCTTGTCATCTTGAACCATGGTAAGTAGAGGCAAGTAAATTTAAATTTAAACTTTGGTGACAGAATCTAAGAGACTATGGGAGAATTTCCTAGTGGTAAGTAGATTATCAAGACAATGATAAAGACGACGATGAAAACGATGATGAAAATAATGATGAAGATGACGATGAAAACAATAATTAAGACGAATATGAAAACAATGATGCAGACAAAGATGAAAACAATGATGAAGATGAGGATGAAGAAAATTATGACGAATATGAAGATACGTACATCGAATATGAAGAAAACGATGAGGTACATGAAGATAAAAATGAAGAAAATTACGAAATGAACATGAGGTTGACAGTGAAGATTAAGATGAAGATTGTCAAAATGGAAGGACGACATTCAATTTAAGACGCCTTAGCTATGTAATTGCAGAAAATTGTTTTGCTTAAAAAATGGCCGCACGGAACTATTTTATTCATTCGGGACGGATGAATAGTCGGATGGCCGAATTATAGGAACCTTAAGACTTTAATCAAACTTATAGTTTAACATGGAAGTTGGCCACGTCTCACAAAAAAGGATGCATCACTGTCATGTTTACAAAAAAAATGAATTTATTCTGGACATTTTGTGCTGTAAATTATTTTTTTATCGAAATACATATATTCCTACAGGAGTAAACGTCAAAAGTGTGATTCACAGGTCAAAACATCTCCCCCTTAGAATAAAAGCAGACGTGTTTTTGGAAAATTTCATTTTCCTTTTCATTCTTGAAATATTTCAGGTGGATCGTTTTCAAAAAATTACCCTGTATAATCATAAACAAGCCAAACAGCTTACGAATGCGTTTCCTAGTTATAATGGTTTAAATTCTAGTTGTCATCACCATTTCTTTGTTATTAGCAAAGTCTATTATTATTCAAACATCAGCGATAAGCCGAACAAACGATATAAAGATGAAAATGCAAGGAAAGGGTAACGCGTAAGACCGGACCATAGAAAGATGCCGAAATGTGTATGACGGACACGCTGCTTGTGGTAATAAACTTTATTTACAATACAATTTACACTAAAATTAAAGTAAAATAGTAGGAATACCTAACAAGGAGATCTGAATTGTTTTCGTGCTGTAGTGATTTATTTGATTACCTGTCGAAGCATGTGTTCAAAGTGGCCCCTTGTTTTATACAATTTGTACGAAATAATTTACTTGATTAACGTGATTTGCTTGCATTCGTCAAGTAAATATTTTGGAGTTCGTATTTCAGCTGATCACGTCATTTCTGATTAGAGGTCAAGTTCACGCCCGACGCCACGCCGTAAGTATCATGAAACTACAATACACTTTGAAGTATTTATTTCGTTCATCCACTGCTCTTTCTTAACCCAGGGACATATCGTCATGTTGGGGATAATTTTTCAACAATTATTTCTGGAAAACTTTGTCAGTCTATTCAAGAATCAGCCTATATAAGTGTATGGTACGTAACAATTCAATTTTTATCGATTCTTTAAAACTACATCACCCTGGACAATGACTTAAAATTCAATCAAACTTTGCAATCGTTTATTTTGTTCGAAATCCACCTTATCTTGTTCGTCACTTTTTTGCTCACTCTGTATATAATTCGACTCAAAAATCAAACCCTGTGTTCTGATTATGAGATCAACAAATATTACAGTCATCTGACGCATACAAGCAACACTTCAAGATAAATATACATAAATGACCTCATGCACTTAAACGTGCAAACTTCCTCAGATGTCTTCCGTCACCCCCCCACCCGCTTTTTCCTCCTTGCATTATTTGCACTTGCTGTTTTTATTTTTTTTATGGAAGAAACTAAGTAATTTTTTTTAATAATTTCTCTTGTCTCACAGTTTTTTTTGTAATAATTTTAAAAAATCTGTGTAAAAAATAGACCCGTTTAAGAAGAGAAGAAAGAAAACTGAAATTTTGAAAGGCTCTGCGATCATTCTATTTTATTTTATTTTTTTGGTTCTACTGAAGATTGAATCCAAAAAATTATAGTTTTCTGAAATTCTACTTCTACTCGTATAACACATTTCATTTCTAAGTACATATAATCTTCTTTTCAGCTGTACATTAAGATGTAACAGAACGAAGAGGGTACATTTCGGAATCGTAGAATTAAAAAAAAAATTAAATGGGAGCCTCAACTGAAGCAGGACACGAAGACAGGTGATAGAGAATGAAGACCCAGCAAACATAAATAAAGTTTCAGTCGAGGTTGAAATCAAACGATTGAGAGGAAACGATAAGGGGGTGCTGAAGAAGTAAAGAGGAACGACGAGTCTTGGGGAAGAAGATTGAAGCAATTAGAGAGAAGGTATAACGAAATCAAATTTGTTATGGAAATATATAGAAGAACGGTGAGTACTGGAAAAGAAGATTAAAGAATTTAGAGAGAAGACAAGACGAAAGGAAATACGTTATGGAAATAAGAGAACTATGAAGATTAAAGGAATATGTGTTGTGGAAGCAGTATTGCCAACTCGCCCGCTACACCTCCATTCGACAGAAATTGGAATAGCGGCAACTGACGTTCTACGCAAGGCGCCAGCGTCAATGCAGCTTAGTTTGGAGGGAGATGTAGCGGAATTTTTACAACCCGATTGGCAACACTGTCGGTAGAAGTAGAATTTCATAATCCTAAAGCTATTGATTGGACTGTTTGGTGGCTGAGCAGTTAACATAGTCGGCTTATAAAGTCATGTTGCTCGGCAGCTTAGGTTCGAATCCTACCTTGGCCATGAATGTTTGTGCTGTCTAAATTGACTTAGATCCAGCTAATCATACTTCGTGTCTGCCTGGAATGGCTAATGGCCGAAAAGGCAATAATGCAGCATTGTTGCGCAAAGCAAAACAAACAAAAGGTATTGATAAATTAGAACCAGAAAAGAAGGTAAGACAATTATTTAGAAGAATTTATGAGTTCTTCCAGTTTTTCATTTCAGTACCTAGAATGATTCTTGCTGGTTCTTTCCTAGTTGTTTATTTAGTTTTATCGACGAGGCGAACGGTATGATACTATAACATTTTTCTAGAACTCGTTGTTAAATCAATTTAAAGCCGCTGCTTACTCTCGCTTACACATAGATACTCGTAAAAATAGTTTATGGACCGTAAACTCACGTTTCGGTCTGCAATACTGGCGTGGCATAACCCTTCGATTTTCTTTCTGGGCACAAGAGGAAAATGACCTCTCTCCTCATTCTTACATACATATAAATTTTCTTCAACTTGTATTAGTAAAGCCCGGATTTTTAGACACTTAAAAAGACTGAAACAGGTCGACGATAAAGTTAAACATACTATTATTATTATTATTATTAAACAAAAATGACCATTTTTAAATTTGAACGAAGATAGAAAAATAAAATAATAAGGGGAACACTTCTGATATTATTATTGTTATTATTAATGTGAAAATTGGAAATGCAACCGTTCGCGAAAATGACTCAGTGAACATTGATTAATTTTTTGAATCTTCTCTTTCTCTCTTCGGAACCGTATTGCTTACGTTTTGAAAACTAGAGCCTTGTAATTTGCGACTACGAGGTGGCGGCATCTGTGCGAGTCCCCCTTTTGATCCCGCTCATTTAGGTCAGTGGAGTGACTTAAGTTGCCTACCCTCAAGGGATTGTGAGGTGTTTTTAGACCGGCTCCGCCACCTTGCGTGGGTGAGGTTCTCACGGCGTAAAAATAGAAACTTAGGCACGATTCTAATTAAGATTGTAATCTAAATGTCTAAAACTTAATTGCCTATGATTTTTCTTAAATAAGAGCCTAGAGATCCGGGCTTTACTTATTAGGATTAAACTTGATTGACATTTTGCTTATCACGAAACGCTCGTCACGCAGCGAATTTATGGCACGTCTTAGATGTATGTACAAAAATAAAATATCCGCTCGGTTATTATTAAATTCCGAACTATTTTCGGCTTATCGTTCAGTTTTAAGATAAAACTGTGCAGTTTCTGGGGGTATTAAAATCGGGAAAAAATAATTCTTAAGATTTCCATTCTAGGATTCCCAATCTGACGGATTAACGTTCTGAGTAAAGTACAAACAAATATCTGCCGTGTTCCTTGTACGAGGTAGGACGAAAAAGTTTTGGAATTGATCCCACGTCATCCTTTCCAAGCAAATTTGATTTTCAACTTAGGTAACAAACAGGCAGCAACTGAACTGGATGAGTAAACAAAACCACTGCAAATATCTGTGGTAATTTGATGACAATGTGTGAATCTAACTGGTACCTGAGCAATAACACGAAATGCAAGTTTAAACTAGACACGTGCTCACGGATACTTGATCTTTAGCTTCACACATGCACGGAATACCAAGACGAAACGTTTTGCGATACTTGCATCGAATTTAATGTGTTCTGTTAAAGACAGATATTACACTGCAACGAACTCGAGGAGGAATCGACTTCCTTTCGCGAAACATTTGCGACTCCGCCCGACATGCAAATGCTTCTAATTTCTTTTAGCTCGTTTTTGGCGCGCCGTTCGATTATCGGACGTTTCGTCTATTTGAAGGCGGCAGATAAGGAACTTCGTTCTATTTTCGTTCGTTTCGATGGATTACACTAACGTTACAACAAAAAATATGTCTTTTATTTTATTTTTTTTTTAATTAAAAAATGTAACGGAAACGTGGATTATTCGCAACAAAGCCTGAGACAATAGTTTCATATTTGATGAAACCGGAAGGCTGCAATTTTAATGGGCTTTGTTTACGAAGCTAAAAGCTCGCGAAGAAATTTCCTGAGAATCCGGTGACTTATTTATAATTGAAGTTCGTGTCGGTAGAATAAACAGAAGTCTGATTTTTCTTTGATGAGATAAACTCGTTGCATTTAAACATTTTTACTGTAGGTACTCTGCATTATTTTAGTTTTTTTCTTAACCCCACACCACGTGGTTACTTAATTGTATTTTTTAATTGCTTAATTGATGTTACATTTAATTTTATATTTAGTTAATGAATGCCCACAGTCGTCGAGACTCCTTTTACCATTTTTCTTTTTGCAATGATCGTGTTTTCGTGAACCAATAACATTGATGCATAAATGAGGCACCTAGTATTTTAAATAATTATTATCAAACAACGACAATTCGATCTCATTTATTGGAAAACGATAATGATGTTTCAGTAAATACGAGTAACCTTCCTTTGATAATAATCTTTTTACATCTGCGAACGACTCGGTATTATGAAATGTGAAAAGTTACGACGAAATTAAAATGCAATAATTTCTAAAAACATACACAACTAAACAAACTAAATTATCTGTACACAAAATAATTAACAGACGTGGGCTGCCACAAAGTAAGCAACTTCGACAGCTCTCAACAAACTACGCGTTCGCAATCGAACACAAAACACATGTTTTTTATGAGTACAATATTGATCCTGATTTTCCGCGGCAACTTAAGCCCCCCTTACACGGTCAATATTATTGTTTTGCCTTAGTTTAATCACCTGTGTGTTAGGTCCACGGTTTTTAAAACCATCAGGCATTTATTACTTTATGACTTCGTAGGTGACGGATAATAACTGCAAACACGCTCAGCCTGGGACATTTAAATCGTATCCAGTGCCCCTCAAACGATTTCTAAAGCCCCCCATACACCTGCGAACAAATTGCGCAACAGAGGCTGTCGTGCAAACATTTGTATAGTGCAGTGATGGCGAACCCATGACCCGTGGGCCATAGAGTGACCCGCCAGAATATTTAGAGTGACCCTAAGATATTTATAAAGTGTATAAGAATTTCAATTTTGTAGAAATTATTTTCATCATTAACTTCTGTTTTTTTGCTACGGCCACGACCTACTAGATTTCACGAGAGGGTACATCTTATCCGGCCTGCACAATTGTGCACAAGTGTTTCTCTGCTGGTTTAGAGCAAGTACCGAAGCGATTGGTGTGTTTCATGAGCTCATTTTTTTCTTATTCTTTTGTTATTGCGTTTACGTAAATAAAAGCCATTACTATTATTATTAAAATTAATAGGAAGAGGACCGTCAATTTTTTTGTTTGTTTTTCATTCCTCTTATTCTCGTTTTTTTTTGTTCTTGATTGATTTATTTCGTTTTTCTTTCTTGATTGATTTATTTCGTTTTTTTTTCTTTTTCTATAAAGGCCGCTTTACAGTTCACAATTATTTATTGCCGGCAATGAAAATTGCAGCGATTTGTATTGCACGCATGCGCAGTGTTGTATTTTTATACAAAATGCAAATATCGCGCATGCGTGCAATACAACGCATGCATGGTATTTGTATTTTGTATAAAAATACAACACTGCGCATGCATGCAAATATCGCGCATGCGTGCAATACAACACATGCACGGTATTTGTATTTTGTATAAAAATACAACACTGCGCATGCGTGCAATACAAATCGCTGCAATTTTCATTGCCGGAAATAAATAATTGCGAAATGCGAACCGTAAAGCGGCCTTAATGATTTTTTCGTATTTTATTGATTTGCGTTTTTCTTTTGTTTTTTTTTGTCAGTTTTTGACCTTCAAAAGCCTTCTGACAGAGAATCGTCGATTTTTTTGGTTTTTTTGTTTTAATTTTGTTTTTTTTTTAAATTTGTGTGCTTCTGTTTGCGGGGAAATGCTGAAAACCAAAGAAAGGAATATCGTCAATTTTCTTTTGTTTCTTATTCCTCTTATTCTTCGTTACTCCGTTGTTTGCTTTATTTCGTTTTTGTTTCTTTCGATTTAATGAATTTTTCGTATTTTATTGATTTTTTGCGCTTTTCTTTTGTTTTTTTGTCAGTTTTTGATCTTCACAAATCTTACATCGGAAAATCCACAATTTTTTTAAAATTCCTTTGTTTTAATTTCCTGATTATTTATTTGAGTGTGCTTTTGTTTGTTTGCGCGGAGACACTGAAAATCAAAACGAAGAATATCGTCAATCTTGTTTTGATTTTCATCTTAGTCTTCGTTTCTTTTGGTTTCATGAATTTTTCGTATTTTAGTAATTTTTTGCGTTTTTATTTAGTTTTTTCAACAATTTTTCGTCTTCCAACGATTTTTTTTGTTCTTGTTTGTGGTTCATTATTTGAATGTGGTTTCGTTTGTTTGTTTTGCGCCAAGAATGACTAAAAATCAATGCGAGGAATATCACCATTCCTTGTGCTTTGTTACGGCCCCTTTTTTACTAAGGTCAGTTCCGATTACGTAGCATTCCCTATGTGTGTGATTCAGCACGAGGTCGGCTTTCATTGCCATTGCAGTTCTTCGAATTTGCAAATGTCGATTATGTCTCATCTCGGCCAAGGCTGTTGATAAAGCGAGCCGCTGCCACGGTCACTTACCTAACCTTTATGTGGGCGGATTTCGCGGTCGCGTTGCGTTGAATTTATTTTCGTACTAGGCTTTGATACTTAATTATAAGATGCTTGAATTTCTTACAGCAGATTGAGTACTCTTTATGGTTTTAATTAATGACATAAGTTCAGTAACACCCCGTATTTATTATTATGTATTATTATTAAAATAAACAATGCAAATTATATTTTTACTTCTCTGAGACGTAACGAATTAAAACTTGGAAACTTTAATTAATAAAATCTTAAAGTTGGAGATCAAAAATCATTCATCTGCGATTATACTGTGCTAATAATGATAAATAAATAATGAATCTAGAAATTAAATTCATGTATATTTGGTTACAGTGACGGTAAAAATATTTTTGGCCGACGATTTCGTGTTTCCTGGATTTTCCCCCTTTCTCCTTATTTGCCAAAATATTAAACAACGCGACCGCTAAAAGGGTTGAAACAACACAAGGTAGGGATTCCCGTGCTAATAAATTAAATGCCGAAAGGCACGTAATGCGTAACGCGTAAAATTAATCGCAGTCCGCAATCTGGGAAGTCCCTAACCGAAAGCTTCCCCTTCGATAATTCGCACCTATCAAAGCGTACGAAATTCTTTTAAAAAAAATTAATGAATGCAAAAAATTATTTATCGATTATTAATTAAGCTTGTTTTAGCTTTGTCTTGTATACTCAATACCTTTTAATGAAAGCTGTTGTTGCGGCGGATTGAAAGATTGAAATTAAAATTCATCTTTAATTTGAACGTTTGCTTTTAATTGTTTAATTTTTGCTTTATAGAGTAAAACAAATTCCCTGTATTTGGAATTAGCAATGCGGAATAATTTGAACTTATCAGAATTTGTGAGTGGGCTAAATTTAACGCGTCGATTGCCCGGCATTAAAACGACATTAGGCCCGCCAGCAAAAGGCTTTTGTTCCTAATCACGGTACACGCGAATTGATCTAATTGCTTCACCTTATGTCCTAAAATAATAGAGTCCCACATCTCTCCAAAAACAGATAAGATAAAAGCACTTCCGATCATTACTCGGGGGAAGGTCTGTCGGCACTAAAGCGGACACATAAATTATAATTCGGAAGGGGTTTCGCAGGCATTCATCGTCCGGCCCTGGTTACACAATGGCAGCAGGCAGCACTTTCCTGTGTAAATGGAGTTCGAATTTGGTTGGCAGATTAAGCTCAAGGTGTTCATTCAAGGACGATTAAAAAAAATATTTTACTGAATATGATAGATAGATCAAAAAAATCTGTCTATTTTAAATCCCTTCTGACGGTTTTATATAAGGACTCTATAGAGATAATGTCCGTGTGCATTGTTTATGAAGTAATCCTTGTAATAGATTGATTTTTTTAAATTAAAGTAAGAATCGGTATAGAAATTGAAGTAGACGAGTTTGAAAAGCTCAGGACATAGCTGACTTAGGCTATAGATCGCAATTTGTTGCAGACATTTGTTGTGATCACGAAATCTTACAATTTCTTTATATGAAGCTATGGTACATGGGTTTTTCGTTGAAGCAAACGAATTTACAAAATCTCACTCTATAGACTTATGGAGCTATTCTGCTCATATCTGTAGCAACCGTAAGATTTGTAAGCCTGTAAGTCAATTATTAAAAGGTTGAATTTTGAAGTTCTCAGTACGATACGATTTCTTGTTAGTCTATAAGATAATACCACAGAGACTTACGAGTAATCCTAGGGACCTAGGAGAGATCATACCTTCCACAGAACTTCAAAATTCCATATTTTAATAACTGAGTTACAGGTTTACAGATCTTACGGTTGCTACAGATACGAGGAGAATCGACACATTAATTACGGTGAAGCTAGTAGTATAGACTGCAGCTCACAACTTAATATCTCTAATCGTTCTTGAGATATGCACAGACACGGGGGATAAGCATTCTTCGAATTGAAGTCCATGAACGACAGGGCACGGATTTTTTCATCGAAGTAAACAGATTGGATTAGCTCAGACCATAGCTTTAATCTACGTAAATGTAAACCTGAACACAGCGAAGCTAAACCTTGAAGATTTGCGACTGTTCGCAGATGTCGTTTTTCTCAACCACAATTTTGGAAAACTCAGTGTATAGCTTCGCACTGTAAATCAGGACGAATCAAAGCGAAGCTAAAGGATGAAGATTATAACTTATTATCTGCAATAGAGGTGTAATTTTTTCTTGAAATAATATTCATGCAACTTCCCTCAAGATGTATTTTTTTCTCAACAACAATTTTAGAGAACTCAGTGCTCAGCTTCGCTCTAGAAAAGAGGACAAAGCGAAGTTACAGGATGAAAGCCTATAACTGATTATCTGCTATAGAGATGTTAGTCTTTTCTTCTTATTAATATTCATACAGCTCACTCTATAGACTCGAATACGCTGAAGCTAGTAATATAGACTAAGTTCACAACTTACTATCTCTAATCGTTCTTGAGATATGCATAGACATGGGGGACACGTATTATTCAAATTAAAATCCATGAACGAGAGCGCATGGAATTTTTCATTGAAGTAAACAAGTTGGATTAGCTCAATTCATAGCTTTACTCTAAGTAAATGTAAACCTGAACATAGCGAAGATTGCTATTTGCGACTGCTCTCAAAATGTAGTTTTTCTCAACAACTATTTTGGAAAACTCAGTGCATATCTTCGCTTTGTAAATCAGGACGAGTCAAAGCGAAGCTAAAAGATGAAGATTATAACTTATTGTCTGCAATAGAGATGTAATTTTTTCTTGCAACTCCTCTCAAGATGTAGTTTTTTCTCAACAACAATTTTGGAGAACTCAGTGCACAGCTTCGCTCTATAAAACAGGACAAAGCGAAGTTACAGGATGAAGCCTACAACAGATTATCTGCAATAGAGATGTTGTTCTTTTCTTGTTAATATTCATACAGCTTCTTTCAAGATGTAATTTCTTTTCAACAACAATTTTAGAAGACTCAGTGCAAAGCTTCACTCTGTAAATCAGTACAAGGCGAAGCTAAAAGATGAACAACTACAACTCTGTACATACTTGCAATAGAGATGTAATTATTTTCTTGAATTATTCGTGAATGAGAGAACATGGATTTTTCATTGAAGTAAACAGATTTAAATGAAGCTATAGCTCCACTCTATAAATCTATATATTAATATCTACGAGTGAGATCAGTGAAGCAAACAAAATTGAAGAGCTCGGGCTATAGCTTCACTCTATAAATCTGAACATGGCGAAGCTAATGGTGGAGATTACAACTTGCTGTCTGCAACTGATCTCAAGATGTAGCTTTTTTCACAATAATAATTCTGGAAAGCTCAGTGCATAATTTTGCTCTATAAATCAAGGCAAAGCGAAGCTAAAAGTTGAAGACTGTAACAATAGCGATGTATTAATATCCATGAATGAGAGCAACATGGACAGAAGTAAAGAAATTTGAAGAGCTTAGCTCATAGCTTCACTCTTTAAGTATGAACGTCGCGAAGATTGCAACTTAATATCATAAATCACGAAAGATGAAGCTAACGATGAAGATTGCAACTCGTTATCTGCAATAGAGATGAACTTATTAATATCCACGAGTGAGATCAGTGAAGTAAACAAAATTGAAGAGCACACAGCCTATAGCTTCACTCTATACATTTGAACGTAGCGAAGTTAATCTCAATAACAAATTTCGGAAAGCTCAGTGCAAAGCTTCGCCCTATACTTACGTAAATCAGGACAAAGCGAAGCTAAAGGTTGAAGACTGCAACTTATTATCTGCATTAGAGATGTATGAATGGATTTTTTTATTGAAGTTAGCAAATTTGAAGAGCTCAGCCCATAGCTTCGCTCTATACATCTGAACATAGCGAAGCTAATGATGGAGATTGTAACTTACGCTGTGCAACTGCTTTCAAGATGTTATTTTTCTCAACAACGGTTTTCGGAAACTCAGTGCATAGCTTCGCTCTATAAATCAGGACAAGGCGAAGTTAAAGCTTGAAGGCTGCAACTTATTATTTGCAATGGAGTCGTAATCTCTTTTTGAATTAATATTCATAAACAAGAGGACATGGATTTTTGTTGAAGATTTCTGAACAACAATTTAAGAAACTCAAGTGTACATCTTCGCTCTATAACAAAAGGCATGGCGAAGCTAACGACCAAGACAGCAACTTATTATCTGCACTAGCTCTTGAGATGTATTTTTTTTCAAGAATGGAATTTTGGGAAGTCAGCAAATTTGAAGAGCTCAGCTCATAGCTCCGACCTAAACACCTGTACATACCTACATCAAGACAAGACGAAGCTAAAGCTTGAAGACTACAACTTATTAACTACAATGGAGATGCATTTTTTCTTTTAAATTAATATTCATGAACAAGAGGACATGGATTTTTGTTGGGGATTGCTACTGCCTATGTCCTTTTTTCTCAACAACAAGTTAAGAAACACCAATGTATAGCTTTGCTCTATAAATATGGGTTTGGCGAAGCTAACGACCAAGACCACAACTTATTATCTGCATTGGCTCTTGAGATGCATTTTTTTTTCATGCACAAGAGGACATGATATTGAATCAAACAAATTTTTAAAGTTCAGTGCACAACTGCATTACATGTATATACTACGTGTTTCAATGAAGGTGCACCTAACCCGGTATGTCGCTAGATATCGAGAAAAGAAAGAAATATTTCCTATTACTTTTTTTAACGAATATGTTTTGAGAAAACCGAAGGGAGAGGAGAATCCTATATTTTTAAAACGCACAGTAGGTGAGGACGAACGGAATCCTTGACTTACCTTAACCTTTCGCTCGTCTTCTTGGAGCTGTGTGCCATTCATAAAACAATTTAAATTGCGCCTATAGTATTTCTAAAAACATGATTTCAAGTAATGCAAGTGTCAACTTGCTCAGATTGCAAAATTGTCAGAAATGTCAGAAAAGTGTCCTCTAAATTCGATGTATTATCATTGAAACACCCTGTATAGAATAGGGAATGCGAAGCTCGCAGTTTATTATCTCCACTCGTCTTTGAAACATAGATCTGTTTTTGAATGAAATTTATGTTTTAAATTTTTTGTGTATATGAAAAACTAAAGATAGAGCTGGACACGGCGAAGCTCATGATGAAAACTTCAATTTTTCATTCCGTCGATGTAATTAAAAAAAAATAAAATTAATAAAAAAAAATCTTTTGGTTTATGAATGTGTTTGCTTTGAAATTATTTCTGCGCTGTACTGAATAAATATATTTCTCTTCACATCCCTGATATATGACTTCACTGAGGGGAGATTTAAACGCGAGAATTAGTTTCCCGCTGATATAAATTATAATCGCCCGGTTTATTTGCACCCGTTTCCGTGGGGTTTCAATTCACTCTCTTGCCGGCGTTCAGGATAACTTAATCCTGGATTATACTATTAGTTAGTTTCGCTTTCGCTTTCTATTGATTACTCGCTCACTGCACAGTACAGCTACAACACTTTAGTTAAATAAACACGTCAATTTTTACTTTAATAATAAACTACATAATTATAGTCTTTTATATTAGATAATTATTTTTTCTGAATCGCAATAAATTATTGACATTTTAAATTTGTTCGCCGGCGTAACTTTATTTCTTGACGTAACCCTGTATTTTAAAGAAATTAAATAAAATTTAAAAATTAATTTTTTTCTCCAAAAATGTTATACTTAACTAAAGTGTTTTCTTACGTCTTTGAAAGTATTCTTCTTTCTGTTCAATGAGGTCTATAGTCAATTGTAGGTAAACCCGCATACAGGTAGTGATGTATAAGTTGCATACCCGACTACGAACCATGGAGCGAAAATATTTGTTACTGCATAAAACCATAAACCAGAAGTTTCAGATGCTTTCATTTAATTAATAAATGAATAAATAGTTTTATTTTTGCAATGTCAACTTGAAATTGTAATTTAAATTGGAATAAACACGGAACAAATTTTCCTCTCCTTTTCAAATAACTTTATAAAAGAATTGTAAAAGATATCTAGATTAAGGAGATTAAAAATCGGGCAGATGTAAATTGCGGCGATGCGATGGTTGGGTCTTAATCCATTCCGCAGGTTTCTCCCCAAAATATTTATAGTAAATTGCGGCGGGTGGTCAAATAAATATTTCAGTCCTCTTGTCCCTCTTAATCTCTTAGTTTAATTGTTGTACACAAAAATATGAAAATTTCCTGAAATTAAATCAGAGAAGGGGTGGAGAAGTGAAATGGTGTACATCAAAACGATGCACGGCAAAACTATATACGATTGGAGAGGGTTCCGAGCGAATATTGTCAAAAAAGGATCTAGAGCGTAATCACGAAGCTGATGCAAGGAAAATTCTCAAACAATTAGAGTTTCTTGCAAACGTAAGGCTACGGAAGACATTTCAATGAGACCTTTAAAAATATGTCGTGATAGTTTAAAAACCGAACCAGTTTCAGCACATTTATTTTGTTGAAGATTGCTAGGAGATTGCTTCCATATCCTGCAGTGCATTGACTCGTTTTTTTTTTTAACTGAACATAGGACTATTTATGTATGTTCAGAGGTATAAAAAACTCACGGTATATATAAAAAACTCACGGTATATACCGTGAGTTTTTTTTAACTATTTAAATATTCCTTTGTTCAGTTTTAAAAAAAAAACGAGTCAGTGCATTGCAAATGTATACCAGTTACCCATGATGAAACAAAACTAGTTTCAGTAAAGTAATTTTAGGATTTATTTTATTAACAAAAACACTGTAATAAATGTTCGAAATGTTCTCCTTGACGTTTTAAACAATGTGCTAAGCAATTATCTTATACTTACAAAGATTTTCTTAAGATTTCGGGATATAACTCATGACATTTCATAACTGACACTAACAGCACATTTATTTTATTGAAGATTGCTAGCAGATTGCTTCCATATCCTACACTGGATTGTGCGCGTTCAACGTACAGCAGCTGCTGAGTTGCTTACTCAGCAATCGTTTGTTATTGGTCCACATTAAGGTAATAGCCAATCACAAACAATTGCTGAGTCAGCAACTCAGCCGCTGGTGTTCACTGAACGCACATTGACTCGTTTTTTTTTCAAACTGAACATAGGAATATTTTTGTATATTCAGAGATAAAAAAACTCATGGTATATATTCGCCTAATTTACAAAGAAGATTATAGAACTCTAACTGACCATTCGCCGCAATTTACATATTTCTTTAAACATCTACTTGACCAGCCGCCGCAATTTACAGGTTGGATTTATAAAATCCTGGACCGTCGCCGCAATTTACAATCGCCGTAAAAATCAAGGTTGATGAAATTAATCTTGCTAGCGTTACAAGATTAGTTTCCCAACCCAGCTTCTCGCCACCTCTTCTTAATCCTACCATCCTATACGCTAAAAGATGGACTTACGTCATTATTTTGCCCCTGCTAAGAGAATCGGACTTAAAGAAATTTGAACGATAGGGAGCATTAGTATTATCATCTTCTAAGTAATACCTTAAAGTATTCTATCACCTTCAACCTTTTCGAATTAGCCTAGTCAAGGGCATGCTTTGATGGCGTCGATTATGTAAAGTTCATTGCATAATTTCTGACTGGTGCGTTCCTTTAATCTACCTTCTCTATTTTCTCCTAAATGTTTCAAATATTTCCCTGCAAATAAATAACGTGCCCTTTTCTAAATTCCTCCTCGTCGTTGGCCGTGAATTGTTAGTCGTGAACCAGCCTTGCTAGAAACTTAATAAATTGACATATATCATAACCTCACTTTTCTTTCTTATATTAGGCGCTTTCCAGGTTAGCGTCGGAATGGCGCTGGAGTAGCTCTAAGTTACTCCAGAGTACCTCAGAGCTACCTCGACGCTAATCTGGAAAGCGATTATTAATTCCTTTTGTTAGTTTAAAAGTGGGGTTATGGTATTTCATACGTCAGGGCAATTGAGGCGGGTTCACAACTAACAATTCACGGCCAACGACGC
This sequence comes from Dorcus hopei, assembly GCA_033060865.1. Classification (NCBI taxonomy): domain Eukaryota; kingdom Metazoa; phylum Arthropoda; class Insecta; order Coleoptera; family Lucanidae; genus Dorcus; species Dorcus hopei. The sequence continues at coordinate 12,033,090 of CM065422.1, forward strand.
GACGAGGAGAAATTTTAAAAAAGGCACGTTACTTTCCACATTATCATACTCCTACAAATCCCCTGACACTTTCCCTTTTTTTTCTCTATCATTTACTTGCGTTCGTCTGAAACAAGCTACTCACTGCACATCTCAACTATTTCAATCTTTCCTTGCCTTTGCTAAATATTTCGCTCTATTCAACTTTACAAACCTACATTGGGGTTTTATTTAGTTTGAATAAATTCTTTCGTTAAAGGGAACCTTTGTTACTTCATTGGCGATTAGAATCAGAACATTTACATTAAGGGTATTCGAAGCCTCATTTTATTTGTTTCTCATGTTTTCTTCAGTAGTACCAGTTCTTCTTATCGTTAGATAAATTTGAGGGCGCTAGCGGCCATTGCTCACCTTCTTCTGGCACTTCGTCACACAAATTTCTTCCTTTTGTGCGAAAGAACTTCCTCAAGGCTGATGGTCTAATGTTGTTCTTCATCGCTGCTGTTGTTGCTGCTTCACGAAGCACCAGCAGCGACAAAGAAGAAGATATGCAGCAGCAGCAGCAGCAACAATGAGGAAGTCTTTCGCAGGAAAGGACGAAACGTCTAAGAAAAATTTGCGACGAGGTATATCCGGAAGTCAAAAGATGTTGGTCATTTTACAAGAAAGGACGAAACATCAGCGGAAAGAGGAATTTGTGATGCGATACATCCCAAAACCAGAAGAAGACCAACTCATTTTTGAATGTCCTTTCTCAGTCTTGATTTCTTCCTGCTCTGTTGTTACAGTTGGAAAATTTCGTTATAATTATTTCTAGTTTCTCGGGTCACCCTGTATTTGTTTGGAAGCAGAAACTTTCACTCATTTTCCTTCGTTTCACAAGATTACAAAATATTGCGGAACTAGACAAATACAATAATTTCCGCCACATGGAGATGCTCTACTTCACTCACCCTCAGCCTTCATCTCTTAACAACTCCCCCCCCTGCAGTGTTCATTCCATCAACCCCCACTCGTGAACGACCACGCCAGTATTATTGCTCTTTGCTTGGCGTACGCCTCGTATTTTTGGGCTCTTCGGCCATTTTGAAAAATTTACCAAACTGTCTTGTTTAAACTGAGGATATTATTATGAGTTTTGATAAGTGTGTTGTAAGCAACAAAAGGCTTTCTTCTAGACCTTTCGAAGCCTGATTTCTGCATATCAGGTAGGATTTATACAAACAACTAAGTGCGCAGCTCAGGCGGCGTTACCGCTGCTTTTCAGTCTTTCATTTAGGTTTTTTGTTTTACCGGAGCTTTGATATGGAACTACCCAGTTTTTTTTATAAAACCGTGGGCCGTGGTAGAAAATTCTGGAACAAACGTTGCGATTCATGTCCGGGCATACGAACTAGAGACCGATACCCCGTTGCTTGGCATCATCGTCGGAAGAGGGAGCTGGTTCTTCGAAACGCTGGGACGTTACCTCCCGGACGTTTGATACTCGAACGACGTTAGTGCAGCTGATGCACACGCATTTTGGACGACTGAAGAAGGTCGGATTCTTTTATTTAATTTTAATAATATGTTGGCGTCAATTTAGTTCAAGCATTGTTGTCATCGTGGAGATTAGTTCAACCCATATTTGATACTCCTATTTATTTTAGTTTGTGAGCGAAAAACGGATCCGTACTTCGTATTTTAATTCATTTAACTTATTTAAGACCTGCGTTGATCTAGTGTCTAGTTACAACTTTGACACAAATAAAGACGAAAGTGTGCAATACTGGTGACTTTTATTCATTGTAAAATTCAGCCCTTTGTTTTGGGGGTTACGTACGACCCCGACGCATCCCAACGAGTTAGCAAGTCAACAGGATGATCTTAATTTGCACTCTCAACATTTGCAAACCATCAGGTACGTGGCCTTTGGATGGTCTGATATTCTTATCATTATGTATTTCGTTTTATTGACAATTTTTGAAATTTTTTTGTTTTCTCCTGATGCTATTTTGGACGAGCCTTTGCTTTAAAAATGGATAAATTTATGATGATAATGAAAGGCATCGAGGTTTCCCAATTCCCTTTGAAATCCCTTTTCTCGTTATCCAAACATTTCTCTATTGAGGCGTATTTGTTGCATTCTATATAAATTGGTTTTATTATTCTAATGATGTCCCCTCGGTATTCTATAAGCAACAATTCCTTTTATTAATCTCATCGAAAGCCTTTTTAAAATTCATGAATTTTATAATTGGATTTAAAGTGCTTGATTTGATCTTTCTTCTTCTTCTTTTCTTTCGTCGTCTGAATGATCTTCATCTTATTTTCGTGTTATCTTTTAAAATCTTGGTGGTTTTTGAAATTTATGAATTTTAAATTAGACTGGCAGTGCTCAATAAGGCCTTCCTTCTTTTCTTCTTTCATCGGTGGTTCTCCATCTAAGGCCCGATTTTACAATCGTCGGATAAGCATTATTATTGGTATAACGTGACGTAGGTGTGGCGTAGCTATGGAGGAACATTAAAGGATATGTGGCGAACAGTTATTCCGTTCTTATTCCACGATTGTAAAACTGGGCCTAAACGATCTTTGTTCTTTTCGTGTTACCCTTTTTTTGGATTTTGGTGATGTTAGTGATTGGGTAGTGATTTAAAAAGAAAAAACTATTCGTTTTGTAAATTGTGTATTGAATTTATGTAACCTGCACACCTGTATGCAACTGCATAATATTTCAGTGTGCATTATCAATGTTTTATGAAAACTGCGGAAGTATAAATCACATCAATAACAGTCGCTGAAAACACGTATAGCAATAAATCTATTGACGCACGACCCTTTCGTATCTCGTGAATCTCGTCGAATGAATGCCATTCAGCCTGAAAGAATCGAAGGCGAACGAACGAAGCCCTTTTTGTTTTTAGAAAAATATTTGCGTACTCAATTAGCGAAGCGCGTCGTTTAATTAATAATAATTTCCAGAATTCTGAGAAGCAAACGAAATTCGATTAAACAGATGCGTGGAGTTTATAATACGTCAGGCGTTTCAATTTTAAGGGATGGGGGAGCTTTGCAGCGTTGACTTTAATAAGTTCGTGTGTGTGTGCGTCTTCTAGAACATGCTCAATAAAGAGCGAAACCTCAATCCTGCGCCAGGATAGAGTGACAGGCGAGGCAGATCCTAAGCTTCATTTTGCTCATACGACGTTAATAAATCCACATGATTAATTCATTAACAAAATTCTTCTAATTCTCTTTTTTTTGTAAACAAGGAAATTATTTCATAGGTTCAAAATTAGCGTAAAATAATTACGATTTCGCTTTACCTATTAATAGAAAATAAAAGATCGTTGACTCAGACATGCGAGGCGGAGGTAAAATTGTAATTTCACTGCAGTTGTAAACTTGTAAACGATGTCTGCAGTAATCGGACTGCTTTGCACGCCATCGAATCGATTCGACGAGTAACATCAAACCGACGAGCTTAATGTTTAGTTTCAGACCATAATTAACTGAAGCTCTGCCTCGCACAAGAAACTCATTGTTAGTCGACGGTTCGTTGCATGAAATTCAAGAGAGGTAATTGAAGTTTAAGGGCATTTGTTTATCGTAAGGATCGCATTCTGATTAATTAAACAAAAAAAAAGAAATTGTACTCACCGGAGTTGCAGTTTCCACTGTAGTTTCGAATAGTTTCTTTTCTGAAATAAAAAATGAATTTAATTAATAGGGAACGTTAGTATTGATGTTGTAATTAATACATAAAATAATTAATTAATACATTAAAGAATTACACTCCGTTAAGAGAATTGTCAGAATGTTATGACCACGGTTAGGTGGATCGGATTCCGCTCGCGCTGGCAAGAGCGTCACGTCTAAGTGCACTCGATACGGGAATAGCAAATAACCGCATGCATAATTTGCAATAGCAAAGAACGTTTAGTGTTTAATTTGATTTATTTAATTTTTAATTCGGAAATACGAAACTTTGTTTAAATTTAACAATTTCTTACGCGATGAAATTAAAATTTCGTCCGACGCTTATGGAGAAATGAGCCAGCGCAATGATCGTACATAAACATGCACAGTATAAGCGGCGACCCAGGCGGACTGTTGCACGCGGAATCTCATCCTCCTAACCCTGGTTATGACAAAACAACTAAAAGAGACCATATACATATAAGTATGTATGTATATACATTCACGTTGCCAAGATCACCTAGTGCAACCTTTTGCGTTTTAGTTAGTATATTCCGTTGAGAGGAACTCAGGTTTTCGAGTTTATTATTAAAAGGATTCAGTGTATATGGAATTAAAGCTGTTTTATTAACATTTAACGATAAATTGTTGCAACGACACCAATCAGTCATATTTTTAAGCAATATGTTTAGCTTTTGTGATAACTGTTCGTCAATTCTGCAATGAAGAATAGTAGAGATATCATCAGCATAGTGAACGGTATCACCTAGTCGAAAAAATGTGTTTAAGTCATTAATATATGTATAATAAAAAGGAAAGGTCCAAGACTACTACCTTGTGGAACCCCATGGTGAATTTGAGCAGTCTCAGATAATGCACCAGACTAAGTAATAGTTTGAAAACGATTGCTTAGGAAGCTATTGATCCAGTCGTTCACTGTTCCGCAAGATAGTGTTACAAGCTAGGCATAGGGCATCATTAGTTGATAGCCGAATTAGTTTTTACTAATCATATTATTATCATCAAATAAGTTAAATTGCCACAGTCAAGTGGCCTTGACCATGGACTTTATGGCCTCATTACACTACTTAACTATTTCAACCTTGTTAGTTTTTATTTTGATGTACAGTTTCCATTCTGAATTTTTCTTTCATGAAGTACTATGTTTAATTTGTTTTTCAGCTTTGCTTTTTGTGCAGATTAGTTTTTAGTTTTTTTTTTTTTTACTTTATTTTACATAAGTACCAATAATTTATTTTGAAGTCGTTATAAATTTATTTGGTTACATCTTTAATCTTCTTTTCTTGTTGCACTTGTTTCGTTAGCTTAGTTTAGTTTAGTTTTAAATCTATTGTTTGAAATTTATTTTGAGTTCTTGTACTACTAGTGATATTTACTTTGATTTCTGTACTTTTGGTGAAATAAATAAAGTATTATATTATTTTAAAAAATTCAAAAAGTCACATATTTCAGCTGACGAAGAATTATTTGTTAATCAATCAATCAATCGATCTATCGATCATAGTGAGCTTTGCAAAGAAAAGGTAAAATCAATCTATCGATCATTGTGAGCTTTGCAAAGAAAAAGTAAAATCCTTTCGAAATATACAACGAAATTGAATCACGATTTATAAAAACATAGTAAGAAGCGAATATTAAAATTTAACGATGAGGAGAGAGTATGTATTTCTTTTCTGTTGCCAATCATGCTGCGATTTATGTAACTATTGATAATACAGCATGATTATAAAATAGGGATTGCAGAAACAATTTCTAGAATAAGTATATCCTTTCGAAAAAGAAAGTGAAGATGATTTTTTAAATCTGTGTCGTTTTTCCAAGTTACAGAATTATGCAAATAAAGAAGATTACAGTTAAAAAAAATAATCTGTTCTCTATATGTTATCTAATCGGTTCTCTATTGATCGGTATCATTGTTGGCCGGCAGATAGCGTCACACCAAAATTAATTAATACCCGAAAGGTGGCGCTGTAGATCTAGATGAAGAAATTGTGTGTTCTTTTGTAAATTCGCAAAATTTTTGGATTTTCATCGTTTTATTGCATGCAGAAGTTATTTTGCTTGCCGTTAGATGGCACCCAAATTTTCTCAATGCATCGTTGTCTCCTGAACTTGCACTCGGACATAGACAGATGATGTCATCTGGAAACCTAATTTTAAAGGGATTGAGACGGGCGACGGGCCATGACTTCGACATCAGCTGAACGTATTGGAGCAAGAAAGAGGCAAAGTTTAATTAAATGAATTTGAAAAGAAATTAAAGACACGTCGTCGCCTAGAAGGACCTATCTAAGTACTTAAACGAACTGAAATGGCCATTAATAAACATAACAAATAAACCTTCATTGTTGACCGATAGATGGCGTCCCGCCAATTTAATTAATAGCAGAGAGGCGGCGCCGAACATCACTGTGAAGACAGCACTAAGTCGCGACTTGTTTTTGTAAATTCAGAAAACTTCTGGATTTTCATAATTTCTTTGCACGAAAAAGTTCTTTTGCTTGCCGTTAGGTGGCGGAATTTCGCAGTGCTACTTAAGGTACTAAATCAACATACTTCGTTTTGAGGTAACGCATTTAGTGATTTTTTATATCTATCCTTGTCGCACATTCCTCTCATCTAGGGATAAAAAACAGTTGGAAATATTATTTGAAGTGACGTTTGTCAAAGTTACTGTCAGTGGTTAAGAAAATTGAGTTTAAATATTGCATGACATTTAATGATTCCGCCTTTTTCGTAAAAGAAACATTCTGCACTTCTTAAAATAACAATTTTTTGATTGGTAAATAACTAACTACACATAACCTAATACACTCTTAAATTGAAACCAGTGACATTGCGGTAAACAGAATTCCCTAAAACTGTTGTCTTCCTTATTGCACTTGCGACAATTGTATTTGTTATTTTTATTTCTCAATCTTTTCACGAGAGGAATGGGATTGCGTTACCTGTACGTAGTGTTGATTTAGTACCTTAGTGCTACAGTGACTCTACATAGACAGTGATGACAATGGTGGTTTTATGTCAGTTTGCCTCATAATGGCGACAACTTATTTTGCGTATTTTTAGGGTAAACATGTCTATTTTGTATTACCTGCACTAAAAAGTCAAAAAGCAAGCATAAGTGCTTATTTTCGCTTTTTATATCAATTCCAATTACGTAGAAATATTACTTTTTCATTTGAAATTTTGCCTCTTAATGGCGGATAGGTTCGGTTCTTGGCTCATTGTCGTCACTGTCTTTATATTCATATTCATATTCATATTCAAATTTATTGATCCAAAAGGATATGTCATACATTACATACTGTTCATATTGAAGATACAATTCGTACATATCTACGGTATAAGGTGCTTATTGTGTATAACATTACACATTTAAAACAAGTTTGACAAACAAACATTTCATTGTATATAACATTACATTTAAAACAAGTTTGACAAACAAACATTACACATTTAACAATAAGTGCCCATTGCATTGGCAATAAGGTGGACGCAGCAAGGCAAAATAGTTAAAAATCTTATTTGAGTAACAATTGCATTCCAGGATTATTTGAATCTGATTATATTCATATTCAAATTTATTGATCCAAATGGACTTGTCATACATTACTATTCATATTGAAGATACAATTCGTAAACAACACAGTGTGTGTTAATTTGATTCAAATTGAGATTTTAGATAATCCGTAATTGAATAAAAACAATGTTTAAGGATATGTGATTTTATTAAAGTTTTAAATTTTTTAATGATTCATGGTAGGTATGTGATTGTATAGATCTACCTATCTAGATTGAGTGAATTTTTACCTGACTTTGACAACCTAAATCGAGGCTTACATAGTTTATTCTTTTCACGGGTATTATGTTGGTGTATATCTATACGTCTCTTATAATTTGTTGTATTACAATGAATCTCAATTAGAGTGTGATATATAAATAAAGAAGGAAGTGGCATAACTTTCAATTTGCGAAAGGCTGGTTGGCAATGTTCTCTGTAACCCAATCCCGCTATAATTCGTATGGCACGTTTCTATAATTTGAAAGCTTTTATAGAGTTACTTGAATTTCCCTAAAATATTATTCCATACGCTAGATGACTGTGTACCACAGCATAGTAGGCTGGAATTAATATGTTCAGGCTTAGGGAAGGTTTAAGTTGCCTCAAGGCAAACAAAGATCCAGATAATTTCTTACATAAGGTATCTATGTGAGTAGACCAGTTTAGTGCATCATCGATGGTTATAAAGTCTCTGTACTCAGTGCTAAAGTCCCTAGATAGCTTAAAGCACCGCAATCACCGCCATTTTGAGTCAAAATAAGCGCGCCAAATTTGAAATCACATTACCTGTTACGTTCAATTTTAAATTTGCGCGTTTAGTTTGACTCAAAATGGCGGTAACTGCGTTACCTTAGCTATCTAGGGACTTTACTCAGTGCACCATTGGTTTCTGAACTTGCACTCGGACGTAGATAGTTAACGCCACCTAGAAAGACTTTTTCAAAACCTACTTTAAAAAGGATTTAGACAAACGGATATAAACGAAACTGTCCATGACTAATGCCCATTTTACACGGTCATATTTTTGTATCAAATTTATTATGAAGTGAGTAAAAAGTGCCAATTCAACCAATCAACATTTACTGTGGTAGCTTATCTCTCTCACTTCGTAATAAATTTGATACAAAAATATGACCGTCTAAAACAGGCATTAGACGTCAGCTGTATTCACGCAAGGAAGTGGCGCCATACAGAAAGAACAGAAATGAGTCTATAATTTTTAATATCAGTTTATATACAGGAACAACCCTAGCAGTTTTAATAATCGATGGAAAGACACCTTCAACAAAGAATTGATTAATTAATTTACATATAAGCTATAAATTCAGCTATAAATTCAGCAACATATTTAAGAATTATACAAGGGATCTCATCTAGTCCCGCAGACTTTTCATTGGAAACAGTTTCTACTTCACTGATGGGATATAGAAATATACTAAAACTATTGCACTTAATATCTATTGGTTTCTCAGGAAATTGACAAATTAACTCATCAATAGAGTTTACAAAGTAACTGCAGAAAGCATTACTGATACCTTAAGCACTATTATTATTATAATCATTTACATCAGTGATATATTCAGGAAGATCATAAAGTGAACTTTCGTTTTTTAATAAATTCCATGCAGCCCTATTTTTATTGAATGAATTACTATGAAAATTATCATTGAAATTTCTTTTAGCCGCTTGATGTTTCTTTTAAGTTCTTTGTAATAAGACAAATATGAATCACGGCGAATACCGGAGGTATTTTTTACTTTTTTATAAATATTACTTAATTCACGACCTTCCACAATTAAGAGAGAAAATGAGAAATCCAATTTCTTCCTACGTTGTGTAATATGTTTTACTTGTCTAAAGGGAAAACAGTTAATAAAATAATATAACAAAGTTTCAAAAAATCTTGAAAAATTAGACTCAAAATCTCAATCATTAACTAACAAACTGAAACGTATCAGATTTGATAACAGATTTATGGCCGTATTCACCATTCCTCAGTTACATGTTTAAAGGTCAGTTAAGCTGCTAACAGACTGTTAAATAAAAAAACTGTATTCACCAACCACTGTTAAGAGCTAATGGTCTATCAAGCTCGCCTTTACTTTTGACTTAACAGAGATTTAAATTTTAACGGTAGCTTAATAAACTGACTGTTAATTTGTGAAAGGCAAATACGGCCGATAAAGTTGTTAGTAGAAGATCGATCAACAATTCGTTTTTCTACATCATGCGACACATTATTATGAAATGAATCAAGCTTAGTGGATAAGATTAACATACGATGATCAGATAGACCAGGTTCCAAGATATTCAAAAGACATGTCTGACCTAAATTAGTAAAAAAATTATCAATTCTAGTGGCAGTATAACCATTATCACGGGTAGGTGCATCCAAGTAGCTATGCAAGGCAAAAGATTGAAATAATTCTACCAGATATATTGAATCAGCTGTATGCTTTGAGAAATCAATATTAAAGTCACCACCAATGACAATGTGCCCCTTAAAGAATGCAGAAATATCCAATAATTATTCTGTATGTTTGAAAAATACATTAATGTCGGCGCTATGTGATCTGTACAAGTTCGTTAATAGAACATTAGTTAACTTCAAACGTAACACTGCACAACACAGTTCACTAGCATTAACATCCCTAACAATGTAAGGTTTGCAAAAAGACTGCAACGAATTTATAACATAGGACGAAACGCCACCTCGTTTGTAGGTTCTTCTAGTGAAGGATGATATTAAGGTATAGTTATCTAGATTAAAAATTAATATTTTAGCATCATTTAGCCAGTGATATTCATGAACTTTTAGAAACATATTTAGTTCATCAATCTTATTACGGAGGCTACAAACATTGTATGTTACAAATCGTAGGGTGGATGACGTGCAGTGCCAAAATTTTGGTTTATATTTATTCTATCATGGTCATATGAATTATCACAGTTAGTTAAGAAGATTAGATTACTATAATTTTATAATTTCATAGATTACTATAATTGGCAGTGTGTTTAAACTTGTGATAAATCATTAAAAATGGTTGATATAGAACTTGTTCTTTTTAAATGAACACTCTGTAGATAATAAACAATAGAAGAAAAAAAGATTCCGTTTTTCTACTTTAAAATTTTACAAAAATGAATGCAGCAGATTTATTTACTTATTTATTGAAACTGCTAGTTCAAAAGGAATTTAGAAAACGGCTAACAAACTCGAAACTCCAAAATCCGCCCTTAACATACTGCCCCAACGTCGCGTCGTTAAAATAATGACCGCGTTGTTTTGTGCATCCTCAAAAGTAACGTTTCCATATCGATTGTAGAGTAGACCAAAGGCTCTTTAATCTTGTTAGGCAGATGTTATGTAAAAGTATATTTAGTTTGAATTCAACTGTCACAGAAAATAACAGCCAAATTACGTTTTATTTATTAATTAATAAAGTCATTAATCATTCTTGATAAGTCGGTCTCACTGTTTTACGTAATAGTCTTTTCAAACGTGTTGAACGACGAACGAACCCCCGGACGTCAACTAGACATTAATAAATATTGTTTCTTCTATGTATAATAATCGATATTTGTATTGAGCTGTTGATTCTACTTTTCAATGCATGTTAATATGAAAAATAAAAATTATATTCAAGTAACAAATGCTTTCCTCTGCGGTTGGGTCAATAAGTAAACTGCTAAGGCCCAGTTTTACAATCGTGGAATAACTATTCGTTAAAGTTCCTCCATCTACGTCACGTAATTCTAAGATATGTAAAATCGGGCCTAAAGTACTTATTTGGGTCTTCTTAAATCTGCATGTTGGGATAGTTTCCGGTCAAAAAGGAAATTAAGATAAAAAAAGCACGCGGCATCTCTTTAAAAGATATACTAGGATGTGGTAAGAACGAATTGGTTTTGAAAAAAGGACTTGACACTAAAACCTAGACACTTGAAATAGATTAGCGGAAGCAATAGTATTAAGTTCATGTTATTACATACAAACCTCTGGGGGCGTAGTTCGAACTTCACGCGAATCCGTTGTAACTAGCAATCCTTTCTGACGTCCCTTTCGTACACGTCACGTCGAAGCACTTCGTGAAACACAACAACATTGTGGCAGCGTTTAGTTGTTGCAGTGAAAAGCGGCGAAACTGCGGACGGGACGAGTCACGAACTGAATGATGCACCGCCTGCATTTGAATATTCGTGTTACGGTGCTGTTTGATGTCTTCACAGGCATTTGCGTGTGTACATACAATGTCGTGTCACTGACGTTCTACTTTCGTTCGATTTGCTAGGGATAATGCAAATACGTCATTCATACAGACAGTCTATTTGAAGGACATATTGCATGAAGAAAGAAATAAAAAAGAAAAGACGGTAGATCGGCGCCTCCACCAGAAATTTATCGTAGTTACTTTGTTATCCGAGCTATATTTTGCCTTGTGGTATTAAAGGTGTGAGTTGAGCCTAATAAAGATTTACTCCTATCTTCAGCTATCCACAGTTTTTTCTTTGTCACTTTTTGGCCGCAATCATTCTCTTTTCTTTACCTTTGTTTCCCATCCCATCCTCACCATCCTAACTATCTTTTTGTAATTAATCTTTCTGTAGAAATTAATCACTTTCTTATGTTGTTCAATTGCTAAAATTTTCTATAAAATTTCATTTCGCAGACCCTGAACATATTTTTGTCCCTTTGGCAGAACCCATGATGTCTTCCTATTAACCTCTTTCTTTGTTAATAGACGATTTGTTATGATGATGTTATGATTCTGTACCTACTTGACGTCTACATGCACAGATTGTATAAACCCTCCTGTTTGAGCTTTCTAAACTGAACCCTATAAATAATTGGTAATTTCATTTGTAAGACATTGTAGTGTAGATATTATACCTAATGCCTTTCTTAATTTGTTCAACTTTGTAACTCCTAAAATTTTGTAAAATTCATAGTTTTGTCTTTGTCTCTTTTTGGCCGCAGACACCCTCTTTTCTTTACCTTCGTTTCCCATATTTCTTTTTGGCCTGCATCCTCACCATCTTAACTGTCTTTTTTAAATTAATTTTTCTCTAGATATTATACCTAATGCCTTTGTTATTTGGTCAACCACTAAAATTTTCTAAAAATTTTATTTTGCAGGCCCTTAACGTACTTTTGTTTTTCGGGCAGAACCGATAATGTCTTCTTATTAGCTTCTTTCTCTATTAATAAATGACTTGTTTGCCGTTGTGATTCTGTACTTGATGTCTGCATCTAGGGCCGTAACTAGACAAGCTAGCGCCTGTGGCCTGTAACTAGCGCCCCACTTTCTTCTAAAAAATATACAAATTTGACAAAATTTGAAGTTATACACTTCATAAAAACACGTAAATATATCGGGTATCTAGCGTCTAATATATTACATAGAAAAAAAATAAATAAGTGCTGTTTTTTTTCCAGTCTGAAATCTCTATGCTAACACTCTCGTAATCCAAGTACATATTTAATGTTGAACCTTTTTTCCTTTTAATTTTGCTTTGGTCTTCTTTAGGTCCGCTTTTGTAACAAGGAAATTAGAACGTCACCAACGCCCGACTTCGATATAACATCTATTATCAAACAGTCCGCCTATCCTTAGAAAAAATCCAAAGCCACCCTCAAAGGTTATTTCGCCTCATGATGCTGAGTCATGGAAAATTCCATCTACACGATGATTCATTCACAGGTTGCATAAGCCCTCCTGTTTGAGCTTTCTAAACTGAACCCTATAAATACTTGGCAATTATTTTTTTTTTAATTTATTGTGCAAAAAAAACCTGAAAGATATACAACGTTTCGTAACAATAGATAATATGAAAAATATCATGAACCTAAAGTGAAACATAAGACAACTACACAATTACAAGGTACGATTCAGTTGCAGAGGAGTCTGCACTGTTCTACCCCCGGTGCCTTGAAAAAAGAAATTTGGGTATTAAATGACTTGCCTAACTTAAGGAAGCAGAAAAGAATGAGAAATAAAAAATACTAACTAAACTATCTAATCACTAACTAAAAATTCTAGCCTTTTAATTTTAATAAATGTATTATTTATATATTTTAAACTGGCCACGTCCCTTAATCAAATACCGTAACACAATATTCGCCACTGCGACATAAGTGATCCAATTCTATCTACATACATCAGTTCCTTTTTACTTCGTATGTCCATTAACATCTTGCTCCATGCTTTGCTTACACAAATATGGTTTATTTGATTTTCAAGTTTCTTTTTTTGGTGAATATATGAACAGAACTCCTATTTTAAGTTGAAACAACCTTCATAACTCTAACAACATTTCCCCGGTTTCAATTCTTTCTCCTAGGTCACTTTTACCCATGTGCTTTCAAGTCTACAATTATTGTCAGAACCAACCTTAGCATTGAACACTAATAGGAGATTAATATGAAAATGTATTTGTTTGAAACTGCATTCAGTTAGTTGCTATAAAACGTTTCTTTAACTTCAAGTTAAACTACTGCTTTTGGGGCATAGAATTGAAGTAAAGCGAGTTTGTTTTCGTTCAGGTTTGTCTTGGATTCCCTATTATCAGCGCATCACATACTATCATTGCTATCATTAATTGAAAGAAAAGCTGAGTCAACTAGCAAAAATAACTTTATTCCCACAACCGGTTTCGCCACAAATGGCATTATCAAGTGGAAGAATCAATCAGTAATCCATGAGGTTGCCCCGGCACAAATATGCCGTGGCAAATATGCCGGGGCACAAATATGCCGGGGCAACCTCATGAATTGCTGATTGATTCTTCCACTTGATAATGCCATTTGTGGCGAAACCGGTTGTGGGAATAAAGTTATTCTTGCTAGTTGACTCAGCTTTTCTTTCACTTAAACAAACTTAGCAACAGCATGGAGAAGTTTTCTGCGCTATCACTAATATTGTAAGAACGTCGTCAACGCGCGACCTCGGATAACATAGCTGCTATCAAACTATCCGCTTATGAAATCGACGAGGTTTCGTTGGAATTTGCAAAAATTGAAAAATAAGTCAAGTTTAACTTGAAGGCTTCCGCGGTCGTCGTCCATGTTTGAATTGGCTTCCGGTTGAAACCGCGTCACGTTGACTTCTTCTACTGCCGACGTTTCGTTCTCCATTGCAGAAGAACTTCCTGAAGACCTTGAGGCTGCTGTTGCTGGTGGTGTTGCTGCTGCTTCTCGTTAGTCGTTGAGACTTAGACCAGTCTCAGCGTTTCTAATTGTGTTATTTTATTTAAAAAACTTTGTACGTTTAAATGTAACATGCGAATTGTCTGTTTATTAGTTTTTATTCTTTCATTTAAATTACTGATTCTTTCCTCTCGATCCAATATAAAAAAGAATATACGCAAACACCGGTTGGCCATATATGGTTTCGTCTTTTGCTCTGTCGAACAAGGAGTCTGGAATCGAAACTTTGAAGGATGCATAGAGTTGGGGATGTTTAGAATTCGTCTTTGTAGCCTGTACGTTTGTAAGGCCTTTATTTTCCAAAAATTTTAATTAACTCTTCCGTTGTTACCTCAGGGTCCACTCGCGAGACTCCTTTTATATTCGAATTATTAAAGTTTCCCAGTATTCCTGTTGCTTGTTTGCGCTTTTTCTTGTGAACTTGAGTCCAATCGTTATCTTCCTTTCTTGTGTTGTTTATTTCATATCCCTCAACGTTTCGGTTTCTTGGGAGTTTCGAGATATTTCGATAATTTCGTCATTATCTGTTCTACCTGGTGGTGGGCTCAGGGTCTGTGGTTTCAATGACTTTTTTGATATTTATTGCATTTTTAAAAGGGTTCGATTCAGCAGCTGCCAGTTTTACTGCTTTCTTAACTTGATTGATCGTAATACTTCCCGACTGAATTGGTAGAGTTTTCGACACGCCGATGACATCACTTTCCCTATTCATCGGAGTGCCAGTTTGGATGTCCATCTTGTTCTCTTTTCGTTGAGTAGGAATCGAGATATTTTTTTGCTTTAATTCATCAATTTCTTCACGTAAAGTTTTGTTTTCATCAATAATGATAGGAGTATTCAGTTTTTCTTTGATTTCTTTGTATTGGAAAGTTATTGTTTTAAACATAGATTTCAGCTCTAGCATTGCTGCATTTATGGTTCGTATTGTTGGATCTTCTTTTTCCTGTTGCGTATTTTATCGTTTTTATAGTTAATATTAACTGCGTTATCAGTTAGAGACACTCCATAATTTTCACATTTTTAACCTTTATTTTTAGATTAAAAAAAATAGAACTAAAAATGTAACAAAATGAAAAATGAATAAATAAAATCTGATAAGAATTAAATTTTTTTTTAATTTTGACATGAATATTTAGTTCTTGTAATCTACGTTTCGTTGTATATTTACAGCTTAATTAATGCATTTAAAAAAAATAAAAGATCTTTTTATTTTTATACATTTTAAATGTGAAAGAAAATATAAACTAAATTTAAAGTACCTATTAAATAAAAGGCAAATTACTTTTCACTTTTCTCTTTTTACCCTTTTGATTACATTGTTGGAACGTTAAATATTAAATATACAGGCCTGTCCCGAAATAACGTGCCAAAAAGAAATCAGTTATAGGAGATGATGAGTAAAACTCATACACAAAAAAAAATTCTAATAAAAGTCTTTTCGTTTTTGAGATAAAAATTATTGAAAATTTGTTCAAAATTTGCTGTATGTTAATGAGTTTAGATGTTCGAGGTACCGTTACTAAAAGAATGCAAATATCGTTGCCATACAACCAGAATTACCTATTCAATCCGATTAACATTAGCGTATAGCAAATTTTCAACAAATTTTCAATAATTTTTATCTCGAAAAAAATTTTGTATACGAGTTTTACTCATCATCCTATAACTGATTTCTTATTGTCACGTTATTTCGGGATCACCCTGTAAATATTATAACTGTTTGAAATAAAAAGCAACGATTCAAATATAAAATCTAAATATAAATATGTAATATATTTCAAAAGTTCAATAGAATTTTAAATATTAAACTGTAAAAAAAAATAATTTCGAAGAAAGTAAATTTTATCACCACAAAAATTGTATTATTTGTAAAGCCGTAGAGTAATTTAATTTAATCAATGGTTTAAAGCTCCCAACAATTTGGCTACGCATGAAGAAAGAAGAAAAAAACAAAAAGGAAGCAAGTCACTCCCGAAGCATTCTCTTACAGGTTTAACATCGTCATGTTATACCTGGAGGGTTAAACCTTGACATTATATAATATCACAGTCAACCCTCACACACGCCCTAACACACACTGAATAGGGAATGGATAGGGTGCCTCTAACCAACTACGTCCACTACTCATAAGATTTTCTTAGGAGCTACGTACTTCCCACCTGTTCCTTTTCCGTCGTGTTAAATATGCTGCGCCGAACAAGCAAGTGCAAGTGAGAGAACTGACATCATTTTGAAGAGAATTCTCAATTCATATTAAATTAATTAAAAAAATCTTTCTTGAAGTATTTTTCTCTGATATCTACGCAAATATGTACCGTTGAAAAAGTGTTAAAAATTAAGCGTAAAAATCTTAATAATTAATTATTTAAATTTTAACTGAATGCCTTTGTCTCGGTTGCATTGGAAAGGTCCCATTCGTAAAGAGCGCTTTGTTGATTCCAAACGAGAGATGGCACTGTTGTATAATTTTTAATAAACCAGGAGCACCACGGGGCACGGACGAGCACCTTCGAGTTTCGAGCAAGCACAAATATTTTACACATAACTCAAAACTGCAATATTTCCGTTACCTGCAAAAACTACTCCATGTTTTCTCTATCAAAATTGAAAATTTTAAGTAAAAGGGTTTTAATAATCATATTTTCAACGTCTTTAGATTAATACGGCTTATTTATTATGGTGTTTTTAATATGATTTATTTCGTATTTCTAATTCCTTTTGGGAGCTGACATTTATCAACTGCCAAAAAATCTAAAACTTCTTCGTTTCCATGACAAATATTTGTTTATTCAACTCAAATACACAAGTCTGTTTGTGTCACGTGACACAGACGCCATGTTCTGGCTAGGACCAAATTTTAAAAACTAGCCAGAAAATGACGTCTGCGTCACGTGACACAGACTGGGTTGTGTATTTGCGTTGAATGAATAAATATTTATCCTAGTAGTTTTAGATTTTTTGGCAGTTGACAAATAAAAATATTTGTGCTTGCTGGAAACTCGAAGGTGCTCATCCGTGTCTTTTGGTGCTCGTGGTTTGTTCGTTTTTGGTTTGTGGTTTGTGTCGGTTATTGAATTTTGTTTCTTTTTATCGATTTACAATAGTTATTCGTGTTAAACGGTTTGTAAGGACGTTATTTACTGTTCTTTTTTGTTATACTTTCTGTTGCTTTTGATATTTAATCCAACTTTATGCCCAACTGCATTATTAATAATTGCAAGAGTCGGCCTGAACGAGGCTTTAGACTTTTTGCTTTTCCATCCCAACTAAGAAACAATGAAAGAAGAAAATTATGGGAGAATTTTACTGGTCGACAAACTGTACCATTACATGCTCAGCTTTGCGAAGTAAGGCTTTAACAATTGCGTTATAAAATCTACAATTTTAACGTTTTTAGCTACACTTTTCTGAGAATCAGTTTGAATTACATCGGGCTGATAACAGAAAATTACTGAAATGGAATGCTATTCCTGATGTTATGTCTCTGACAGAAGAAACCGAAAGAAGTCAGTCTTGTTTGGTAGCAAGTGACAAATTTCCAATAAGCGATCACAATCCATGAATACAGCTTGGGACTTTACACTGCATAATTTGTTCTTACTTTTAAAATTTAATTTAACTCAACCCAACCCAATCTATTAGGCGCCCCTCTTTCGCTTGCGTCTGTGAAAGTGTCACCTTCGCCACACCCTAGTTGCGGCCCTGTCTGTATTTATTCCTTCTTGTCCCTCGACTATTGAACTCAAGTATTTTATCTTGCACCTTTGCATACGTATTTCCGCCGACTCAGGGTCCATCATCATGGTTTCTATTTCCTTCGAACTTATTTGGTTGCATATTGTGTTTCAACAATTCGTCTTTCCATACCATTAAATTTTCTATAAGATTAGTTCTGGTTGGTGCACAGAGAATCAGATCATCAGCAAACACTAATTCTTTGAGTTTTCTGTTCCCCATAGTTATTTTTTTTGTTGATCATTCAACCACTTTCTCACTTCGGCCATCATTGTAATGAAAAGAAGAGAAATATGATACGATAATCTCATTCCTATTAACAGAATCAAAAGCCTTATGGCGCATGTATAAGTAAATAGTTTTTGCATTTCTTAAAGTCTTTTCGCAATTTGCTCGTTTCTTCTGCTTCTAAAGCTCGCTTGAGGACCTTCAGGTGTTGGTTTTATTAATTTCCTTAATTTTACTTCCAAAATCTTATTGGTTGCGCACAATAATGATACCCCCTGTACTTTTCTCAGTTCATTCAATCCCCCTTATTGTGCAATGGTGTTATTATAGCCATTTGACATTTCTTCGGTATTTTCTTGTTTTTCCACATTATATTCATTCTTTTTCATGGTATCAGTTTCAATCCCTCCAGGTTTCCGAGTTCTTAACTTATTCAATACTTCTTAGAATTCTTCTTCAGGAATTTCTTCCACGTCACTATTACTACCACCCCCGTAAACTATACTATTAAAAAAGTTCATTTTTTTTTCTTCCTATCTATTAGAGTTCTTACAATTTTCTTTGCGTTGCTTCGACATTTTCTTTTTGCTTCACCCATTCTTCTGGTTTTCATTTTCATAATAAAATTGCACTGTTGTATTTCGCTTGCGTTCAACCAAGCCAAAGCATTTGTGCGTTTTTTTTTATGGAACACTCCGTTTACGCATAAAATCTGCTACTTATTGCAAAACGAATTAAAGTATTGTCGTCACTTTAGCGTTAAATATGAGACCGATATATTTCCTAGAGGGATAATCGTTATTATTAAGGAAAAGCAAAGATGGAAAACACTTGAAACAACGAGTATCTCCTTATATTTAAAGCGACTTTATTTTTTTCTTATTAGTCGTCGCCTCGTGTAACACTGATTTACTTGTAGTAAGCTTTAAACTACTTTAAAAAGTACTTGCTTAAAGAAGTTGTTAAGCCTTATATAAGTCGCTGCAGCTGCCCTAGATCGACATCGCTTGGAGAAAATCCTCATCTTCATCTCGAGTTACGAGTTGCTGTTTGCTCTTCGTTTGATTTAAAGCGAGCACGTGTTTCGCAATTACATAATAATTTTAATGTATTCCAGAAGTATGCAGTAAATTAAGGTGATTGTTAAGAAACGTATTCCTTCGATGAGGACGTGTTGGTGGAACTCATTTGCAATTGATTTAGCCATAATGTCCATTATACAAAATTCAGTTGTGAATTCTCTTTCGAAACTCTTCTATTCAAGAAAATCCCTTGCACCAAAATGTGTGTAGGGCTGTGTAATATGTGTAGGTATGTATAGGGCTGTACATTCCCGAAGGAATAATAGCCGCTCTAAATTAGAGCTTTGCTGACTCATTTTCTTGTGGTAAGTCACTCCACGTTCTTCCCTCTCCATTCTTTACAGCAAAGTATTTGTTTCTGCCTCTTCAGTAATTTTCTTTCACTTCTTCCTATACTGTATTTGCTGTTTTCATTGAAAGATTCCCATAGTCTTTATATCTCTCTCCACTTCATCTTCCCATCGGCTCTTTGGTCTTCCTCTTGGTCTGCCATCTCTTGGATTTCATTACGTTACCTTTTTCAATTCGTTATTACCTTCTCTTCTTTTTATATGTCCATACCAACGCAGTCTTGAGATTTTTATAGATCTTACGATATCTTCTTCTTTCAGTATGTGTCTTATTTCAAAATTCATTAGTATTTGGTACTCGTTTTCCCCTAATTTCTTGGGTCCCAATATTTTCCTCACGATCTTCGTCTCTGGTATGTCTATTAATAAAATAATCTAGGACGGTACAATCACAGACCGCTTAGAATCTGTTTTCGTTGATAAGAGGCATGTTTGATAATATCAGTTGTTTTTGATATAATACATTTTTGTAACATTAGTTTTTAAAAAGAATAAAACATAACATTTTTGGCGCAGTCTCGTAAGGAATTTCGATCTAGAAACTAATTTTTAATAAGAATGGCTACGGATGATTTAGTAAAAGCACTACTCGCATCAATGATAGAAGAAACGGGCACAACGTGATCAACAACATCGCGAATTGATCCAAATGCTCACAGGAAGGCAAAACTCCAATTTAGAAGGAGGTGACTCTATTTTCATACAAACCTCGTTGAATGTACCCACTTTTTCAAATGTTTAATCGTAAAGAAGATTGGCGAACATATTACTCAAGACTCATGCAGCATTTCGAAGCTCATCATGTGTTATCAAAAGAAAGCAGACGAGCATACTTTTTATCATGGGTTGGCGACGAAACTTTTATACTTTTACAAAAATTATTTGGCTCATCTGACATCAGCAAACAAACCTTTACTGTACGTACTGCAGCTCTAACCGAACATTTTAAAGAAAAAACGCACCCAATGACCGCTCGAGTCAAATTTCGCAAGACGCTAATGTCAAAGGATCAGTCCTATGCAGAATGGGTCGCCGAACTTGGCCGAACTTCGAGGTCTAGCTCGTGAATGTCAATTTAATTGTTCACAATGTCAAAATGAACTGATTGACGAACAAATTCGCGACATGATTATTTTACATACTCCTCATCCTCAAGTCCGAACTGCCGCATTACAAACGGAATCTCCTACATTAGAAACTGTTCTACGTCAAGCACAAATTTTTGAAGCTACTCTCGCCGCAAATTAGACGATTATAGGAGACAACACCCAAGTTGACGTAAATCAGATGTCAAGCGAATATTCTTGTCGTAAAAGTCGTAAAAATCCTAATCTCACCTCAGACTCAGACCACGGTCTACAGACTAGACGGAGGAAATACTACAAAGAAAGCAGCATTTGAAAAACTACTGTATACTCACCGCACGACACCAAATCCACAAACTGGTAAGTCACCTGCAGAGCTTCTGCATGGTCGTAGTTACCGTACAAAACTTTCAATCATGCTGGAAGCACCTGACTACAAACCCTTGCCTGGTATTTGGACCACAAAATTTAAAATCAATGATCCAATTTATGTGAGACTGTATACAAACAATTCACATACATGGGTTAAAGGTCGCATCATTCAAGAAATTGGTAAGATGATGTACCTCGTCAGCACCGCCAGAAACGGAACACACCGACGACATCAAAATCAGTTGCGCAAAGGCACAAATGACGGTACTGTTCCTAACTCGGAGAACAACGACGAGGATTCTTACAATCTTGCTACCATTTTACGAGAAGCATCCGAGGTTAAACAACAGAAGAAATTTGATACCGACAGCAGCAGTTATGCATCACAACAAGAAACCACTGAAGCCATTCCCACAGTTGTAACTGAACCTCCTAGTTCGTCATCAGACTCATCAGAACAGACTATACGACGTTCACGTCGCTATCGGCGTCCACCAGTTCGATATGTTCCCGGAAGTTGAACATTTAAGAGAGGAGGAATGATATGTCTATTAATAAAATAATCACAGACCGCTTAGAATCCGTTTTTGTTGATAAGAGGCATGTTTGATAATATCAGTTGTTTTTGATATAATACATTTTTGTAACATTAGTTTTTAACAAGAATAAAACATAAGAGTCTCGAAGATTCTCAGTTTCTCTTCTTCTCTTTTTATTATGCTATCCTTTCTAGTGCGTACGTTACTAATTGCCACTTTATATATTCTTACCTTTGTACTCCTACTGATTATTTTTTTCTTCAATAAAGTATTGATGGCCGGCTTGTATTCTCTGTTGTAGTTCTAAGTTCCCAATGTTCTTATTATTGATTATTTATTGATCCTAAATATTTAAAGTTCTCCACTTCCTCCAGTTCCCATCCGTATCTTGCTGCCTTCTATTTATTTGTTCTTTCAATTTCCATACATTTTGTCTTCTTTTGGTTTATCTCTAGTCCTCATAGTTTTGCCTCGGGTTTGTTCCTATCCCTCTCTATTATGGCTAGATCGTCAGCGTAGGCGATCACTTGCACTCACTCATTAATAATTGTCCCCTTAAAATTGCAGTCCTATATTATTCCATCCAGCATTACATTGTATAACGTAGTTGACAGACCATCTCTCTGCCTAACGGCCGAGCTGATCATGAATTCCTTTGATGTTTCCCCTCCCGTCACAACTGCAGCTATTGTCTCGTGTATAGTCATCTTAACTAGCCTTATTATTTTTTCCATTTTATTATGCCCATTTTCTTCATATTCCTTATAAACACATCTCGCTTTATACTGTCGAAGGCCTGTTTAAAGTCGATGAAGTGTATTTGAATCCCTCTTGTCTGCTATTTGGTTTATCATATGAATGGCATTTATGGTTGATTTTCCCCTTCTAAAACCACTCTGGTAGTCTCCCACTTTAGCGTCTACATATTCTGTTAGCTCCCTCTTAATTAGGGTAGTTAGGATATTGTAACCTGCATTCAGTAGACCTTTATAGGTCTTGCATATTTACGATTGGTGTTATTATTCCCAATTTCCATTCTAATGGCATTTCCTCTTTTTCCCAGATCTGGGTATACATATAGGCGTAGTCTTAAGTTTCCCCCTCGGTACTTTATTATTTTGTTTACTATGTTATCCGTCCTTGCTGCTTTTCTTTCTTCCAGGTTGTGTATTATCTCGCTTATTTCTTCCTCTGTTGGAGATTCTTGGTCATCATTCCTTTCTGTTTCCTGGTCCGTTTCTTCTATTACGCACTCTTTTGTTAATAAACTTTTGATGTGACTTTCCCATTCCTCCATATCTATCCTTACAGTATTAGCTTTCCTATTCAGCTTTTTAATATAATTGAAAAGTTCGTCCTTGTTGTTACTATCCTTTTACATTATATCTTTGATCCACTTCGTTTTCTTCTTTTGCTTCCTTAGTTCCTTATACCTGGCATACTCTACCATCTACGTCTAGCCTCCTTCTTTTCCTTTATTAGCTTTTCGCAATCATTATCGAACCATTCGTTCTTCTGTCTCTGCGCTGTATCTTTTTTGCTTATTACCTTGTCAGTCGCGTTTACGATACCTGTTTTTATTGTTTGCCATTTACCCTCGGTACTTTCTTCTTCGGCGCTCGTCAGTATTTGGTTTTTCATTTCTTCTTCAAATTGTCTTTTCTTCTCTTTTATTTCACCCACCGCCCATCGCTTTCTCTTGGTATGTCTTTCTCCAGCTGTAATTCTTAAATTTGCTTTTATTATTAGTAAAGAATGGTCGGAATCTATATTTGCGCCCCTGTATGTTCTTACATCAAGTATCATTCTTTCTCTTCTTTTTGCTATTAGAATTACAGCGTGGTCTATCTGATTTTCAACTGTTTTGCCAAGTATAATCCACGTCTCCTTATGTTCCCTTTTATGTTTAAACTTCGTATTTACTATACGCATATTCTGTTCCGTTGCTAAGTTGCAGACCCTTATTCCGTTATCATTTGAGGAATCGTGTGGAGTCTCTTTTCCTGCAATATTCTCCAGGTAGTCCTCCTTCCCTATTTTGGCGTCGAAGTCTCCAAGAATTAAAAGTGACGAAATTAATAATCCATTAGTTTCAATAAAATCAATTGGTCATCAATGATACTGTCATGTTTTGGAGCTTCCTTCAATATTCTTCCTATTTCATCATTGTCCACTCCTCAGTTTTTTCCGTTGGCTCGTACGTGTTAACCATTGTAATATTGGCTGTGGAGTTTCTTATTCTCAGGCAAGAAATCCTTCCGCTAATTTTCTTGTATTCTGTTATATTCTTTCTGGATTTCTTGCTTACCATAAAGGCAGTTCCATGCCTTCCTTGTTTGTCTTCCCCACCGTATAGGAGCGTATAGTTTTCCTTGTCAATCCTACCTTCCCCCTTCGACCTTGTTTCCTGTAGTGCTAATATTTCTATTTTGTAGTCCATTGCGATTTCTTCCATTTTGTTAACATCGATCTAATATTCCATGTTCCTAGTCTAAAGTAGTTTTCCCTTTATTCCCCTTATTTCTTTTCTTTTTGCCTATTTTCATTTGCCGATTTTGTGCCGTGTTCGTTACCATATCGACCATCTTACATTTTTTTATTTGCTGGTTCTTTCGACTTATTTTAGTGGTCCTTCTTGGGAGCAAGGTAGATTCTTTACATTCCACCGACAATAATAAATATGGCTAGAAAAATCCTTACTACGTTAGAATTGGGAATGAAGCTCGTTTTTAATTTAAACGGTATACATAAAACTTAATAATGAATTTATTATCAGCAAATTAGCAAACAATGAAAACATAACGTCCCAGTTCAGATAAAAGTATTTAACGTTGGTATTTTACACTAAAAATTGTTTCAATACTAGTGGATTGTATAAGATGTATTTATTTACCTACTGTATTCTTTGATTGAAATAAATATACGAAATAACGCCAACATCTCCATAGTCCAAACCTCTTAATTCTTAATTAGTATTAATTAGTTCTTAATTAATTTAGTTACGAATACAGCAAAAAAAATAATTAAATCAAGAAACAATTATTTGTTTAGTTTCATTTAATAATTTAATTTTCTGGGGTACCTTCCAATTATTAATAAAAATCATTGTTTCTAGAAATTTTGCGAAAATGGCGAACGTTTGCAATAATTTTATTGTATCAACGACACCGTGAATTAATTATTTATATGAGCAGAATAAATTTGAAAATCCATTTTTGATGACTGCTTAATAATTCATTTTAATTTTGTTATTTTTTTAAAAAATAATACAACAGTGCCATCTCGCGTTTAGAATCAACAAAACCGCGTTTTACGAAGGCCTTCGGTTAAAATTTGAATATTTAATTATTAAGATATTTACGTTTAATTTTTAACACTTTTTCAACGGTACATATTTGCGTTGGTATCATGGAGAACGACTTCAAGAAAGATTTTTTTAATTAATTTAATATAAACTGAGAATTTTTTCAAAATGATGTCAGTCCTCTCACTTGCACTTGTTTGTTCGGCGCAGCATATTTAGCACGACCGAAAGGCAACAGGTGGGAAGTACGTGGCTCCTAAGAAAATCTTAAGTAGTGGATAGGGTGCCTTGCAGTGTGCGTGGGAGTTTTCCAGTTGTGAGGATTTAGACCAGGCGCACACTGTAGACAAGACAGTTTGCAGACTGTCTGCAGACAGTCTACGGCCGTACAAGTCAGTGCGAGGGCAAGACTGTTTCGTCGCAGCAGTACCGCACACTGTATACCAGAAATTCAAACTACTTGAGATTTCGTTGGACATTGGAATATTCATTTAGACTTTTATCATAAATTTGAGGTCTCTTTTCGACTTCTTCAATTAATAATTCTATGTACTCATCCATTACTAAAACAACCTGGATACTGAAGGTACTCTAAACAATATGAAACGGTCTTTTTAGTTGTGAAAGAATAAAAGAATATGTTGTACTAACGTTACACTTGCTAAGCAAGCGGTCACTTACATAGGTCGATCAAAAAGCACTCTGCATTAAAATATTCGATGCGCGCGAAAAGGCGTAATTGGTTATTTTCTGCCTTCGCGGTATGTGGGGGTAAGTAGACGTGAGACAGTTTTGTCTCGGTGTGCGCGGTACAATTGAATAAACAGAGCTACCCGACAGTCTGGAGACAAAATTGTCGGCGGTTCAAGAAACAGCTCGTAGACTGTTTGGTCTTGCCCCTGCCTTGACTGGCAGTGTGCGCACTTTCATTCATTCAACGTATCCGCCAGACCAGACAAAACAGTCTGCAGACAAAAAGTCTGCAGTGTGCGCCTGGTCTAACTGTGATGTTGACATCAAGGTTAAACCTCCAGTCCAGGTATAACATCACTTATGTTAAACCTATGAGAATACTTTGGGAGTGACTGTTGCTTCCTTTTTGTTTTTTTTTCTTCTTTCTTCATGTGTAGCTAAATTCTTGGAATTTTAAACCATTGATTAAATTACTCTACGACTTTACAAATAACAACATTTTTGTGGTGGTAAAAATTTGATTTCTTCACTTCACTAGACATAGAAAGTTAATATTTTTGTTGAAATAAATTGATTTGTTAAAATATTTGAAATCCAATAATTTTTAATTAATTTTATCATCGGTGAAATGATTTTTTTAAGTTCGGAAATGCGAATGAATAATTATTTAATTTAAAGTCGTTACCATTTGATAAATTATTGAAAATTCTATTGAACTATCGAAATGCATTATATAATTTGTTTTTTTATTTGAATTGTTGCTTTTTATTTCAAAAAGTTCTGAGTTCGTTTTGGTGTCCGTAAAAGAATTTAAAAAATAAGATTATTTTTAATTTAAAAAAAGTACTTATGACATTAGCTCTTACATACTTGGCTTTCACTGATGTCAAATTAAAAAATAATTCAGATATTTATCATTTTCCGTATTGTTATATTTTTTAATTTGTTTTTTTTTTCTTGATTAGAACATTTTTGTTGTCGTTTGTTCCTATTTATTTCAGTTTCCAGTCGAACCATAATTATGTAAGAAAAACGCATAATAGATAATAAGAATAATAAAGAAATTTTCATTTTTTCAATGTGTCCTTTTAAAAGTTTTTATTGTTAAATGCTAACACAACATAAAGTGTTAGGCATATTTAAAAAAATATATTTTCAATGAAAATTTCTATAAGCGTAAATTCTGTATAATTAACAAACAAAACAAATACATAATTAATTACAAAAATAATTAAACGAATTAGAGTAGTTTCTAGCAATGTTATCAAGAGGGCAAAATGAGAAAAGTGAAAAGTAATTTGCCTTCTTAAATTTATTTGTATTTGTATTTGTTTGTATTTTTTTCATACATAAAATTTATAAAAATCAAAAGATCTTTTCTTTTTTTTAAATTCATTAATTAAGCTGTAAATGCACAACAAAACGTAGATTACAAGAACTAAATATTGCCTTCAAAATAAAATAAAAAAACAATTTTTATGCTATATTAACGGGTTATCCATGATATTTGTGACTAAATTAAAATAATTTTGAAGACGATAAGCCAAGGGTCACAAAAAACAACTTCTAAGATCTTGAATTATATTTTGATTATCAGTACAAACATAAATGAAAGTCTTCCACAAAGTACTTATTTATTATAGAGGTTTAAGTTAAATGACGTGCTTATCTTTAAAAATAAAACTTACTATTCCAACCAAAAGCTGGCGCGCGAAACAGATTTACAATAAGGTTACTGTATTGAGAAGGTAGCGCCATCTTTCTATCTCTTTTAATTTGGGGTTAATCAAATTCATTCATAAACTCCCTATCCTCTTTCTTCTTAGCGTTTCATCGCGTCCTTTTTAATTTGGAGGACGAAAGCCGCGTAAATGAATGGCAGTATCTTATAAATACAGTATCCTTAATTTATAGACATTCCCTGTATCGATAATGCAATTGTAAACAAAAATTTGAAATAATTCTTGAACATCAAAACGTGAAGTCTGTTCCATTTGACACAAATTCAAGTTCTGAATTGCCGAATTCTGTAGCAGCAGGATTGATTAGATGTCAACTGCGAAAGGCAACGACGTTTTAACGATGATGAGAAAATTTTAGCACTTTTATTACACAAGTCAAGCCCTAAATCATATAGATTTCTTTCAAAAAAATTTTGTCTTCCAAGCAAAGCTACACTGAATATCTTCCTAAACAAAATATAAACGTCGCAAGTGGCATTAATACAAACATGTTGAAATGTCTGAAACATGCGGCCTTTAAAATCAAGAAAAAATTTAAACAACCAATATCATATACTTTTACTGCAAATGGTGGAGCTGAAACTCTACAAACCACAACACTGTTGTTACAAATATGTAATAGAAATATTAATTGACACTGGACTAAAACCGATATTTACAATTTGTGACCAAGCGAACACAAATTCAGCAGCATTAAATTCCTTGATGGCAGAGACACAGTTTAAAAGTTTAATGAACAATATGAAGAAGGATACTTCAAAGTAAAACAGTTTAAAATTTATGATCCTCCTCAAAGGTATAAGAAACTATTTCATTAAACGAAATGTACAATTTAAAAGTAATGGAGAAATGAAAGTAGCGAAATGGGAACATATAATTACATTATATGAAAGAGATAATTTTGTGGATGGATTCAAAGTAGCACCAAAGTTAACTAATGAATATGTATATGAAAAAAAAAAAAAACTTAAAAAATGCAAGTAAAAACAGCTCCACAGGTATTTAGTCAACGTTTGTCTTCTACATGAATTCTTTAATGGATGAAACTGTCGGCACTTGGAGAAACATTGTCATAAAGTAAATAATGAATAAATAAAACACAACAAAAATTCTTTAGAATTTGAAACTGACAATCCAAAGAAACAAAAAAAAAACCACCAAGTATCAGGAACTGAATCTTCACATTAAACAATATTACAGCAGTATGGAGAGTTTTAGTCGAAAATGGATTCTCATATTTATTAGGGCGTCATATTAATCAAGACCTAGTAGAAAACTTCTTCGGACAGATACGGTGCCATATTATACACAAACCCCTCACCCTCTGCATTCACCACTGCATTTAAAAGCATATTAATTCTACGTTACAAAAAATACACAGCGATGGATTTAATTGTGAAAATGTCCATTGCGAGTGTGTTTTGGAGTCATTTCAACTTTTCTTTACTACACCATGTAATAATCTTGATAATGAAGATGACCTACATGTGCAGAGAATAACTTGCTGGAATTGCATTAACAGAAAAATTAAATACTGTAGCTAACAGGTATGTTGCAGGCTTTATATTAAAAAAGTAATTGTAAAAACTCTCTTGCTTACAAATATAATTTATTTTTAAATACTGACGATCCTCAGAATAATTTAATAGCCGCGAGAGAATACAGAAATGGTTGGGCAACACGATTATGCTATCCAAATTTAGTATTTGCAGAGTGTTTCTATAACATTTATTCACAGAGTATATGAAAGTAAAACCTCACTCAAAAAAAATTGTATTGCTTTTAACAAAGAAATTAATGAAAAGGTAGATTTTAGTTTCATAAATTGTGCTAGTCATAGTTTGGAATTAATTGAAAAAATAGTTACAATAGTACATGAACAAAAAATTAACAGGAAAAGATGCTAGGGAATATAGAGGAACCAACGAAGTTAAATTACAAGCAATAAGATTATGTAAGCACAAAATATCTCAAAAATGATGTAATTTAGAGATAAGGAAATCTATTATTGCAATTTTACGTATTTTTACGTGGAGAGCTCAAAAACGTGATGAAAAATGTAGCATCCCATTTAAAATAGGCGAGTTAATGTCGACTTCCGTTATAACCGGAAGTGACTGGAAGTCAGTTTTATTTTATTTGAAAAGATCCTTTCGAAGTATCTCTCCTCCGCAAATTTCAAATTTTTATCTAACTTCTTCCTTGAAAACTTAGATTTAATAATTTTTATTTCTTTAGATGTGTAAATAAATTTTAAAGCGCAACTGTATTTTAATTCAGTCCTTGAAGTATTCTTAGCAACTTATGTCTGGTTGCCCGAACATTCATCACCAATAATAAATCATTCGTTAACAGATAATTCAGTTATTTTTTTTAGTCTGTCAATGAATATTTATTTTTGATGTACTTTTGTGCAACCAAACATTAATATAGCTATCTGTAGTCAGTCGAACTTAAATTTCCCGCTCTATGCATTATGATACCCATTCCAAACACCATGTGGCGTTGCTAATTACGTTCATAACGTAAGTATTGCCGTTAAACATCTATCTATATTAGTTCAGTGATCTATGAAGTCTTCTCTTTTTCGTTCTTCTTCTTCTTTGATTAAAAAAACATGAAAACCTTTGATTAATTAATGACACACTAGTTAGATTTTTGTCTTTTTTTCATTTTTTCTCTTTTGTCTCTTTTTGCATTCCACATAATTTCCTCAGTTATCCTGTTCTTTGCAAAGTGTGTCTATAACTTATGATTTACTTTGACACTACGTTAATTTTCTGGTCATCACAGAAAACTTATTTAAAAAAAGTGAAAGTATCGTTTACTTTAGATTCTTGAGAACGCTCTCACTTTACAGTGAAACGTAGATTGCAGAGTAGCAATCAATTTTACAAATTTGTAGTAGTTTTTATATCAAACTAATGACTACTTTTATGCCTCTATCATTAAAAAAATTGGGCAGATGTAAATTGCGGCGATGGTTGGGTCTTAATCCATTCCGCAGGTTTCTCCCCAAAATATTTATAGTAAATTGCGGCGGGTGGTCAAATAAATATTTCAGTCCTCTTGTCCCTCTTAATCTCTTAGTTTAATGATTGTACACAAAAATATGAAAATTTCCTGAAATTAAATCATAGAAGGGGTGGAGAAGTGAAATGGTGTTGTACATCAAAACGATGCACGGCAAAACTATATACGATTGGAGAGGGTTCCGAGCGAATATTGTCAAAAAAGGATCTGGAGCATAATCACGAAGCTGATGCAAGGAAAATTCTCAAACAATTAGTGTTTTTTGTAAACGTAAGGCTACGGAAGACATTTCAATGAGACCTTTAAAAATATGTCGTGATATTTTAAAAACTGAACCAGTTTCAGCACATTTATTTTGTTGAAGATTGCTAGGAGATTGCTTCCATATCCTGCAATGCATTGACTCGTTTTTTTAAACTGGACGTAGGACTATTTATGTATGTTCAGAGGTATAAAAAACTCACGGTATATACCGTGAGTTTTTTTTTTAACTCTGAACATACAATGTAAATATTCGTATGTTCAGTTAAAAAAAAAAAACGAGTCAGTGCATTGCAAGGTATACCAGTTACCCATGATGAAACAAAACTAGTTTCAGTAAAGTAATTTTAGGATTTATTTTATTAACAAAAACACTGTAATAAATGTTCGAAATGTTCTCCTTCACGTTTTAAACAATGTGCTAAGCAATTATCTTATACTTACAAAGATTTTCTTAAAATTTCCGGATATAACTCATGACATTTCATAACTGACACTGACAGCACATTTATTTTGTTGAAGATTGCTAGGAGATTGCTTCCATATCCTGCAATGCATTGTGCGCGTTCAACGGACAGCAGCTGCTGAGTTGCTTACTCAGCAATCGTTTGTGATTGGTTCACATTAAGGTAATAGCCTATCACAAATGATTGCTGAGTCAGCAACTCAGCAGCTGCTGTTCACTGAACGCACATTGACTCGTTTTCTTTTTCAAACCGAACATAGGAATATTTTTGTATATTCAGAGATAAAAAAAACACATGGTATATATTCGCATAATTTACAAAGAAGATTATAGAACTCTAATTGACTATTCGCCGCAATTTACATATTTCTTTAAACATCTACTTGACCAGCCGCCGCAATTTACAGGTTGGATTTATAAAATCCTGGACCGCCGCCGCAATTTACAATCGCCGAAAAAATTGTTTAATAATAAACAAAACTGTAGGTATTAGAAACGAAAAAGGAACGTCTTTTTGTGACGAATAAATTCGATCGATACCTTCGGTTAATCCTAGAAATGGCTTCCTAGAAAGGGAACTAATCCACCATTTCATAATTCAAGGAAATGGACGAAAGCTGTGACGAAAGGGGCGATTAATAAAACAGATTAGTTATGAAAAGTTCATTTTTTAAGAAGATGGCGGAGGCGCCGGTGGATTAAACTAAACATAACAAAGATCTACTCCTTCACATCTTTAATAACTATAGGAGAAAATTGCTTCAGTACTTACATGATTAATATTTCACTTAAGTTTGATTACTTATTAGTTCCTCGAGTGCCCCTAATAAAGAAGCCAAGCGCCCACATATTGATACTAAACTCTCAAGCACACGGCGTAAATAACAAACGTAATAAAAGGCAAAGATGGGGAAGGCGATTACGATGAAATTTGCGATCCGCACTTTATTAAAAGCAGGTGTATACGAGCGCTCACGGGGTGTTATTCCTTTGGCAAGCCCGTGCTGGTACTAAGCCGCACGGATTCGTTCTCTAATTTATTCTAATACACGTCCCCGAGCCTAACACAAGAACTCTGTAAATAGTATATCGCGACGCGAATGTCCTTATCAAAGTGTGCCAGGGAAATTAACGTGAAATGTTGTCGGCATGGCAGGAACAAGGATGGTCGAGAGTTCTCCGCGATGTTATCATCACCAACTCGAACCTCGCAGGTTTATTTTTATGCTGTGCTTTTGCTGATGTTGGGGTTTAGATATTACTTTATTGCGAACGTACGTTACTTTGAGAATATCATATCAAGAAAAAAAAAATTACAGTCTCAAGTACTTTTTTATTGCACCTTAGCAAAACTTAAAAAATAAAAGAGGTAACAAAAATGAATAGTTTAATTCTTTGACGTTTGATCTTTGAATCAAAATGAAAACTTCCTTTATTGATTCTTAATCCAAGAATAATAAAGAAAATATGCTTGTCCTCTTTTATACTTAAGTGTAAGGATTCTTATATAGGGTGACTGACAATTGTTCCGACCAAAAAAAAAAAACTACGATAAGAAGCGATGCCCGAGAGTATGGGAGAAATGTTAAAAGAATTACATATTTCTACTTTAGTTTTCGAGAAATAATTAATCAAAAATTAGCCCCAAAAGACGATGCGCGCCTCTGGTTAAAAATACAAGAGTACATGAACGAAATAAATGCCCTCATAAAAGGTGGATGGTAGGCCCCACTTTTAACACCTGCTTTGACAGGTAAACATAAATAAATCATTACAACGGGAAGCAATAATTTAAATCTTCGTGTTAAGAAATTCTTTCATTTTAATTTAAGTTGTATTGTAAATAAAGTTTTTTGACAAACAGAATTCAAGACATTTTAATCAGTAAATACCTTAGTAATATGTTAATTATTATAACTTCGTATTGTGTGTGACGAATTTTATTATTGACATAAATCTATTAAAAGTTTAACAAATTCAAGACGCCTTTGCAACTCCACATCCTGTGTTTTTGGCGCACTGATTGTAAATCGTTCCTCGTTCCACCGTACGCGTTCTTTTTACTCTGATTTAAATTCTTAATTAATTATAAATTATTCCATAGAATTTTAATTTAAATGTGATCCACGTACGCGATTTGATTATAAACTGTACGCATATCACCAACGACGTTTAAAACAGCTGTACATAATAAAGTTTTTATAGCTCATTAAACTAAAGACTTGTAGGCGATCGATTTCAGGTTTAATAAATCGTTCCACATTTTCGAAACAACCCCCTCGTAATCTGTGATATGCATTTACGTATACAATATATGCGTTTGCCTGTATTGTATAAATCATGTAACGCCCAGTATATTTAAAACGAAAAACACATCATCACGAAGATGCAAAAATGAATTATTTGATGACGTTCAAAACTGTAATATTGTGATATATTTTTCATCGGCAGCTTTTAGGACGTTAAAATTTAGTAATTCCAAAAAAAAATTAAATTAACTATACAGGGTGATTTAGGATGTAGCAAAAATTCTTCAAAAAGTTGCACTGACTATCAAGGACCATAACCTAGTGTAATAAAATGACGTCGATCGTCAACTGTTTCAGCGAAGCTGTCAGGCAATCTTCTACTTTATTTTCACTTAAAATAAAAAAAAACTTGAAAAGCGCATGGTAGTTTCTCAACAAGTTAAAGTTGATGTGACACTTCTACATCCAATGCATCTCTTTTCAAAAATTAAAATTATTGTACGAAACCGTGCATCACCCTGTATTTTAGAGCTAATGTCACATATTCATGGATGTGATTAAACAGTTCTTTGCTTTTATGTTTAAATTTGTTAATATTGAAGAGTCTTCAACATTTTGCTGGATTGCAATAGGGTCTTCGAGTATCCTCTGTACAGCTATTTCGGCCCTAATTGGGGCCTCATCAGCAGAAAGGTAGCTCGAGAACTCCATCGCAATCCCAGGTCAGAAAACCGTCGTGCGATATCGCGACTATGTGGCATTGAAGAGTCTGTTCGAGTGTCAGGTTTTAAGACATTGAAATTTTATGAATTCTCACAAAAATTAATTATACTGGGTGATTTTAAATAACTTCGGGATGCAGCAAAAATCCTTAATTAAGAAAAGTTGCACTGCCTGTCATGCCTAAATATAACCTTGTGAAATTCGATGAAAATGGCGTGGAGTCTCTTAACAATTGCACAAGGGCACAGAACCCTTTACATCCAACGTAGATATTTACGGAAAAAGAAAATTATTGTACATATAAAACCATGCATCACCCTGTATTTTAAAATTAAAATCACAGCTAAACAGCTGTTTTTTCAAAAAACAGAGAAAGAAATGAATTAAATTTGTTAATATCGAATGACGGCTTTAAAAGGAAGTGCGTCTGCGAAATGTTATGAATTAAAAAAAAAAATTAAATGAACTATACAGGGTGATTTTGAATAACTTCCTGATTATTCGAGGTACAGCAAAAGTCCTTAAGAAAAGCTGAACTGGATGTCAAGGAATATAACTTAGTGGAATCACGCGACGTGGACCTTCAACTATTTCCAAATGAAATTTTGAAAAACATTGAAGAAGACGTAACAGTTTCGTAACAATCGAAGTTCACACAAGTTTACAGCCTTGAGACAGATGTAACTTTTATACATGATTTTTTTTCTGTACCTGTAGGTATTGTAAAGTGCGTTAAAAAAACCGTTATCAAGTAGGCTTATGTCAAATGCAAATTTTGCAAAGTCACGTCGTATCCGTGCGATTATTATAAACATAACCTAACTTTTTATATACATTTAATTACGATTCCCTACAAAATGGATAATAAAACGCAATTAATGAAATAAAACATTTATTTAATTACAAATACCTCGAAGATGTAAACAAAACCTTTAACTGTTGATGCTATTAACAGTTCGCCGTTATTCAAGTTAGCAACGTACGTACAAAGCTACGACGTGCCGTCATAAAATAAAAGCAAGTTCAGAGCCTTCTCGATAACGGACTTTTTTGAACGCACGTTATAATATCATGCATCAATCACCCTGTATATTAATAATTAAAATCTCTCATTCGTGACTGAAATATACAGATTACAGATACCAGAGGATACCTGTTGTAAATTATAAAACGGGAAGAAACAAAATTAAATTATTGCAAAAGTCTAATTTTGGAAATTTTTTAAAACTTACGAATTTAGAATTTGTAAAAGTACAAAGTTTATTATTCATTATAGTTCTTATTAATCTCTGTGTTTTTAATAAAGCTTTCATTATAAGCTTATGTGTATTGGCTGGTGATCCATGTATTGCCCGCAGAGACTGCGACCGACTTACAAATGTTTATTTATCCTTAGGCGTTGACAATTACGCACAATGAGAAAAGAAGCTTTATTTTACATGTTGTAACTTACCACAGAAATTCTGAGTATATGCAGGTAAGATTTTAATCTAAAACCGTAAGAGTTTAATGCTAAATTAAGTTGTCGAAATTGGACCTTATTTCAACGTAAATAATATTCAGTATGCACAAATTTTTACAACAATAACATTAATTGTTCTTACACGAACTCATCCACCATTCACATGTGACAGAACTGTCAAGATTTTAGGTTAAGAAAGCGCCCCGTAAGCAGTGCTTGGCCTGAACTGCACTTTTGCCCAGGCCAGATAGAACTCGCTTTTCATTTAGAAGGCCATCATGTTATACGTACATATAGGAATAAATTTAATTGTTTTACTTGAAACGCTTTTAACTTTTAATTTCTTTAACATTCAGAAATATGAAATTCTCATTCATTCCCCATTTCACCCCATTAATCCCATGTTATCCCTTCTTTTCCGAATTAAACATCACTAAATATTCGAGAGGGATTACCGCAAAGAAGTGGGGGACTCCCCTTCTTACATCGCATCGCCGCGGAAATTTATCTCGCCGCGGATTATGGCCGGCGAAAGGTACACAATTTGCAGGTTTGTTCGAAATCCGAGGGGTAAATAATACGCCGGAATAAAAATCGATCGCGCCGGTAAAAGCCGGGGTGTTCGCATTAGCGACGTCAAAACACTATTAAATGCGCGGACCTTTTCGAGGGTGATATTTTTAATTTGTTATTTTTAGCGGACGCCTTCCTTTCTTAAAAAAAAAAAACTTGCATTCGAATTTTATAACCCACAATTAATTCTATATTCGGATTTATCGATTACTATTAAGGAAGGGGAGGGGGGAGGAGGAAATTAACAAGTGGGCCAAAAATAACTGTATCATTATTACGATGAGAGTTTGGAAGTACTCCGGAGGGGATTAAATCGTCAAGCTCTTCAACGGGGTTGTTGAATTTAAGAGGGTCGTTATATGTTAATTTAATTTTCTTTTCTCATTTCGTAATTTTTAAAACGTCGAGTACATAAAGCGATTATTGTATAAAAATTAATTTAGGAGGCCAATCTCTTTAATACTTTCAAACTGGAGCAGAAAGCTGACACGAATTTAAGGGTGCGCTACCTACCTGGTGGCAGGAAGCGCCCACGCAAAAAAATTTCGTTCAACTTCAGACTGCCGTAAATAAATTTATTAATACTTAATAAGGTACACAAAGAAATCGATGGAACTTATTTGCGTTCTATTACGTTCTTGTTTTCGTACCCCGGTCGTCGTCGTCGTGCCCCAAAATTTCCCACACCTGACGCCTTTTGGAAATTACTTTCGTAATACGACGCGCATTAATTATTTATTTGAGTCGCCTAAAAGTTTTTTTTTTCTCCCTTGTAGTTAAGTTAATTGGTTTAGTTTTGGAAGTTCTAATAGAATCAAAATATGACGTCCAATTGATGATGAAACAATCAAGGTAAGAAACTATCCGGTGCAATTTATCAATTAAAAGAAAAACGTAGGGTGCGCTAATGTAAATTTTCGATTTGTCCTTCCCCAACCTCCCCCCAATTTGTAAGGTAATGTGTTTTTAGTTTTTACACGACCGACGCGTTGGCAAAAACGTCGCGTGTTTCATCAATGTCAAATTACAACAGGTATCGTCGATGGTGTGTGATTGGACACATCATTAATTTTGGTTTGAAAAGGAGCCCCGTGATTATAGACCGCAAAACGTGTACGTCAAAGGGGGAGATTAATTAAAGTCTTGCAGACGAAAACAACGCCAAAATGGAATTTTTACTTATCTCTAGTAAATGGGGGTTCTAAATTTACCAAATTTCATACTGCAATCCGTTTGATTTAAAAGAAAAAAAAACAAAATTCAATATTATTTTTTATGTTGTGTTTCTTCGATAGACCGACAAAAATACTGACGAAAAAAGAGAATTCCCAGAACATGGGAAAATTGTCAAAAAAATTCTATACAACAATTTACAATAAATTAAAAAGTTAACTACTTTTAAAACCGTGCTTACAGTAATCTGACGCAAAGAACCAGAGTTGTTCAGACGTAAAACTTGACCGTGAACACACAGTTGGACAGCTGATGATGATTGCGTCGTATAAGTGCGTTTAACTACTATGAAATTGATTAAAACTAATTAGTTTTTCACAAAAGTGAAATACTTACATCGAAGTGAACAATAGTTTACGACAGGTAATTCCGTCGCTTTAGAAAATAACACACCGAACGCACGTATTGTACTTTATTAGACTTTGCACAAATCTGTATTAATAATTCTTTTATAACAATAGAATTTGTTTTTCATTGAACGGCGCATATAAAACGAAATTACAATAATTAACAAACCAAACAGATTACGAAAGTGTTTACTAAATATGATGTTTTTAATTCTAGTTGTCATCACAGTTTATTTATTTAATTTAAGAACACTTGGCTGATCAACAGGCATACGCTCAGTTACAGATCGACACTAATATACATGATATGAACAATATAAAATGTAAATATGACACTGTGCAAAAGAAAAAAAAATAGATTAAAAAAGATATTAAAGAGGTTAAGAGATTAAATTAGAATTAAATTAAAAGAAATGGGATTAAATTATACAAATTGAAATTGAAACTACATCAACAAGAAAAAGAAATTTTACATTAACTCCAACGCTTAACTGAAAATTGCCCGACACAAACATTTGTAATTATAAAAATATTCCATCAATGCATCAAAATCGTTTATGCTGTCATTAAAAGTTCTCATCATTCTAAGAAAGTGAGAATATTTAGCTACGTTAGTACGAGTAAAAGGTAATCTAAAAATTGATACTTTTCTTAAATCTCTCTGAGGTACATTTATAGAAATTTGATCTAGCAAATAGGATCGGTTAAATTTAATAAATATTTTATAGAAGTAAATTAAGTCTGAAACTTTTCTTTGATTTTCCAAACTACACAGATTAAAGTAAGTACAACGGTCTTCGAAGTTATTTAATTATAATTTATGACGGTAACAAATAACTTTTGTAAATCTTCTCTGGATGGATTCTATTCTATTAATATGGAGAGCATAGTATGGAGACCATACGACGGAAGCATGTTCAAGGTGGGATCTGACATAAGTACTAAATAGTAACTTCAAAGTGTGAGTTCTGGAAAAATATTTCGTGATTCGCAAAATAAAACCAAGCATAGAATTTGCTTCAGAAATGATTTTATCTATATGAAAATTAAAAGACAGCTTGGTGTCAAATAGGACTCCTATGTAAATCACTGATGGTATTCACTTTATCTAACATTCTATTGCAAATAAAATAATCATTATGATAAATATGTTCGTTTAAACTGTATTGCATGCAAAAACATTCTGTTTATATTAAGCGCAAGCTTATTTTGTTGACACCAGTCACTAATAATATTTAAATTATGCTGCAGAAGTTTAGCATCGAGAGGTTTGGTGATGTTATGATATAATTTCAAATCAACTGCATAAAATAAATGCTGGCAAGTTAATTTGGTGCTCAAATCATTGATGAACGCTAAGAATAGAGTAGGTCCGAGGTGATATCCTGGAGGAACACCAGATGAGACTAAAATTTCACTGGTCATGTGTCCATTGAGGACTACTCGTTGTAATCTTTTATGCAAACAAGAGCTCAACCATTTAAGTAACATTCCACAAACTTTTTCAAAAGTATTTCGTGGTTAACTTTATCGAACACTTTTGTTAAATTCATGTAAATTACATCGGGCTGATTATATTTTTTATCAAAGCTGTCCACTACAGCATTTACGAAACATAGATAATAGATTTGTTGCTATAGATTTATTCTTTACAAAGCCATGTTGGTTTTTCGTCAAAAATGGTTGTAAATAAGTATATAATTTAGCGTTCACCAACGATTCAAACACCTTACCAAAAATGCTTAATTTTGAAATGGGCCGATAATTTTGAGCTAAAGATTTATCTTCCGATTTGTAAAGAGATGTTAAAAAGCAATTTTCTAATTAGAGGGAAATATGTATACCTGAACTACTAAAACCTGTCTGCAATTCTTTACAAATGCCGGAGTGATATCATTAGGACCGCAGGACTTGTTTGTATCAATTTTTTCCAAGGCTTGTAACACTTCGTTTTGGGAAATTTGAAGGACACCAAAACTTGTTGCGTTGCACATATCAATACTGACTGGGGATACATTGCTTAATGAAGGAGTTTCATATACCGAAGCAAAATAATTTATAGTAAGTTTCACATATTTCATCTGTTTTCTTTATGGTGTTAATTGAAGGAGGTAAAGCACCCGGGCTCCGGACTGCTCAAGGGCCCCCGTACTCCATACCATTGTAACGACCGGACGGAATTAAAAATGAGTGATTAAGGAAAGTAACGAGCATCTAAATAAAAGCCTGGTCAAGTGGGCTGTGATCGATAATTTATCCATTGCCTTTACATAGAGTTACTAAATGTAGCCTACTTGACCAGGTTTTTATTTAGACACGAGTTAGTAGTAGTTAAAGGAACCTACACTTTCGATATTAATTAATTTCATAAGGACAATTCGAGACACTTTTCTCCTCTAGATACGACGTCGAGAGTGAGAAAGATATTCAAATATCAAAGTCAAAATTAATTCGAGAAGAGAAGAAACGGTATTCTGTACATTCAAAGCTTTTGTTATTTTCTGATGTTTCTCTAGGCAAATGTTTTTCGGCTTATCGAACGTTGAATCTGAATTCATCTAACAATTCAAAATTTGGGACACTTAATTTCGAGGACGTTTCGTTTACAACTTACTTCAATTTATTAAAACCAAACAGAAAAACAACACTCGCAGAAAGAATTTCGCCTTTCCTACCGAATATAAACGAAAACTAAGGAGAAAATTATTTTATTTATCAAGAAACCGAAGTGTAGAAAAATCGCGACGAGATTTGAACACAAATCACATTATATATATAATCTATCTGGCGTCTCTAAGAGGAGTAAAATGACATCACCCGTAACAGCTAAATTCAAAATATTTCGATCTCGCGCGTAGTTTCCAAATGAAACTATATTTACCGGTAAAGGACGTGCCATTTCTCTATTCTGTTTGTTTTTTTTTTATTTTTCGCCTAGCATATGTGAAAGTAACTCATATTAACCCTAAAAATGTGACGGAAAGCCCTTGGGCTGCTAAACTCATAACTACACGATTTATAGTTCGTAACCTAGCGACACATTGACTTTCATTTGCGCGCTTTGAAATTTCACAGAATTTTTCATTAAACGTCAGTTTTAAACAAAGTTTGAATTTGGTTTCTGCCCTTGTGACACAATATACTATAGTACGCCACACCAGTGTCCATTTGCGGGTTCTCAAGGTTTGCAGGTCGGAGTATATTCTTCGAATTGCTTGTCTAACTCTATCCAAAGGGACTGATTGTTACAGTTTCAACGCATTGCACAAAATTACATGTTTTGTTTTAACTTGATCGCTTTGTTCTAATTCAGACTCATATTTTAAATATTATGTTTACAACAACGTTTAAATATTATGTTTACAACATTTATTTTCTAATTTTGAAATAATAATTTTTTGTACAGAATTCCGGTTTCTTACATCATTACACTATCCTTAAAAAAGGACCCCAGAGTTCTTACTACACTCGGACCCAGGCATTTAGAAGGCCGGCACTGTCTATTGGATAATACCTTTCAAAAAATAATTTCTATTAATGTCATTAAATTTAGATCAATTTTTGCAATGCTGAAATAATAATTATTGCTATGTAGTGCTTACACAGGCTAAGTTCTACTGTTTCTACATCGTTATGGTTACTGAGTACTAAACAATAGTAGTACAATTTATTCAAATTTAACCTACATGACCGTAAAATAATTCTAACTTATCATTTTCACACTATGAAAAAT
Organism: Dorcus hopei; assembly: GCA_033060865.1. Taxonomy (NCBI): domain Eukaryota; kingdom Metazoa; phylum Arthropoda; class Insecta; order Coleoptera; family Lucanidae; genus Dorcus; species Dorcus hopei. The sequence continues at coordinate 12,074,753 of CM065422.1, forward strand.
TTGAAAAAAAAACGTGTCAGTTTCTTCTGAAATTTCCCGATTTTTTTGTACATTGATTGTACAGGGTGAATGACAATTCTTCAGACAAAAAAAAAGCATAAGAGAATCTACGTCACAGATTACGGGAAGGATGTTTAGAAAACACTTTTGAAAAATTAATTAATTAATTAAAAAATTACCCCAAAATCAAGCTGCGGCACTGTGTTCGAAATACGACTCCACGTTCTATAAATGCGGAATGTAATAAAGTTTTTTATTGACTACTCGCTTGCACACAGTGCGACCTTGACACATATCTCAATTCGTTTTATTACACGTTTCTAAAATAACTGGCATGAAAGCTGCGTTCGTTTATTCAACTCCATTCCCTCTATTTACTCTTTCCGCACTCTAAAGAATGAGAGCCAATAAGAGTTTATACAAGTAAGAGTGAGACAAAAGTGCGAAAAGAGTAAATAGAATGAACGGAGTTGAATAAACGAAATAAGAGAAATAAATTGGCAAGCAATTGTCTAAATAATTGTTTGTTAATTCTTGTGGATTATTTACTAGAGCGGAATGTACCAGCTGCTTCATCCTCAAAAAAATCGCAAGGATTTAAATCTGGTGATCGCGGGGGTCAATGCACGGCCCGTAATGCCCGAGGGCGCACGATGTGCACTATATAATGTTAGTTCTCTGTTTATGTGTGTTAGACAAAGCTAACGCTTAGCGAGTATGTCCACCTCCCCCCAATTTTACTTGCACCAGTTGTCGCCGTCGGAAACAATTGTTTTAAACGTCGCTACTGTTACAATTTTTGATCAAATCGCGTACGTGAATCCAAGGCACAGATTTAGGAAAAAATTTGAATTGCTGGTTTTTTTTTTGGAAAATGTGAAACGATTTATTAGATCTGAAATTAATAATTTAGAACACGACGTGCCAGAAGGTCACAAAAACTTCGTAGTAATTTTCAGTTATATTTCGATCATCGGTACAAGAACTAAAGAATAGATGACATGTTTCGGTAAAAAAAACCATTCTTAAATCTGTGGCTGTGGTTAAACCCGTTAACAGGTGGCCATGTTAGCTTAAATTAATTATGGTCACCTGTTATTAAATTATTTTATTCAGTATTTATTATTATATTTTTATCTATTAAATTATTTTATTCAGTCACAAACATCATGGATAGCCCACTAAGATCTGAAATTCATCGCCGACAAATTTTTTGTTCATTAGGCTATAAAAACTCTATTATGTAGAGCTGTTTCAAGCGTCGCTGGTGAAATACGTATAATTTTTAATCAAATCGCGTACGTAAATGAATGTAACAGATTACGGGATTATGTTTAAAGAATTCTATGGAACAGTTTATGATTAATTAAGACTTTAATTCAAAGTAAAAGGAACACGCACGGAGGAACGATAGTGCGCCAAAAACACAGGATGTGGAGTTGCAAACGCGTCTTGAATTTGTCAAACTTTTAATAGATTTGTGTCAATAATAATTCGTCACACATAAAACGAAGTTGTGTTGACTGATTAAAATGTTTTAAATTCTGTTTGTCAAAAAATGTTTATGAAGTACACGTTCCTTGCGGAAATAAACTTCATTTACTATACAACTTAAATTATAATGAAAGAAAAGTACTAGGAATTTTTAATACGGAGATTTAAATTGTTTCTCGTTTTAGTGATTTATTTGTTGACCTGTGCACGCAGGTGTTAAAAATGGGGCTGTTGTGATCCTTTGCATGGAATAATCTGCTTCAGGTAATTTCATGCATCTGTCAAGTAAATATTTTGTAGTTCGTATTTTACGGCGTCGGGCGTTGACCTAAAAGCGGAGTTGACGTGAAATTCCACTTAAAGGTCAAGTTCACGATCGATGGTACGCCTCCGTGACCACCATTAAACTTTTAGGAGGGCATTTATTTCGTTCATCTGCTCCTCTATTTTTTAACCTGAGGCGCATCGTCGTTTTAGGGTAATTTTTGATTAAGTACCCGAAAACTAAAGTAGAAAGAACTTTTTTTCCCATACTCTCGGGTATCGCTTCTTGTCGTAGTCATTTTCTTTCAGAATAATTGTCAGTCACCCTGTACATAACGAACTTTCCATTATAACTTTGAGTCCGTCTGTGCGCTTCAAGTTGGCAAGAGCTGCAATTTAATTAAGTGAATTAAATCTTTCTCATTTCGTGTAATTAATAAAAATATTACGTATTTTATTAAAATTTTTATATTTTTTGCCACTACTGTATGTATTTATAGACTGCTTGATTTTAACAGAGAAAATCATATTTTTTGCAACTGCTGAATTAAATAAGCTTTCGCCGACTGATTATGAGACGAAAGTAAGTCTTCGCTATTTTTTGAGTAACTCGCGAAAAGATGCGAACGTTTCTTAATGAACCTTCAGGAGACACAGCAGTTTTGTTGATTTAATTCATCATTGACATCATCCCACACTCAACCAGATGAGGACGCCTTTAATTCTTTGCGGGTTTATTAAAGACTGCAAGTTCAGTATTTTCATTGAATTTTGGACAGTTTATTATCTTCTCAGCTTCGTCGTGGTTAATTTGTTTAAGTAAAGATTTGTGCTTGGAATATTTACACTGAATTCAGAAATTACAAATATCTTGTTAGAACAAACCGAGGAAATTGATCGTGAGCGTTTACCAATTGGATGAGAATGACATTGAACTGCATTGAACTTTTAAAAATGTTCAAGCACATTTCACAATAGTGAATTTATTTATTTATTTTGGTCAAAAGTTTAAAAATATAATAATATACAAATAACATTTGCGCCCCAAATCTTCCTGCAGTCATTACTTTCTGACGCTCAGGATTCAGTTTGGGTTTGGGCCTTTTATTGCGCATAAAATTTATCTCTTCGAGCAAACATGAAAGTAGGCTTGCATTAAATTACTGAACCATGTTATATGACTCGGAAGTAAAAAGTATGAGTTGCGCCCCTTTTATACAATTCAACATTAATATATTAAGGACCGGACTTTAAATGAAAACAACAAGAAAATATCAACCTTCTACGTCATATTATTATTTAACCTGAAGAAGCTACTGACTGAGCTACTATGAAGCCTAAATATTTTAAACGCGTTTTAAACCTGTCCGGGGAATATTTGTTATTACAAATTAGTTTCACTATTCAATAAATATCTTTCGTACCAACAGCTTAAAGGAAGAACGAGGACACGACGTTTCATCATCATTATACAACAAACTTCTTCCTACATCATTCACATCAACTCAACTAAATTTTTTAATCGTTAATAAATATAAACTCTTTTTTATTCAACTAATTGAAATATATTACAGCGTTTGAATTGCGTGCACATGTTTTTAATTAACAACATCCAATTTTGCGAATTTACGGAGCGCTGAAATTTTATTTTATTTTTTGGCATTTTAATTACTTCCTGAAATAATTTTTCCAACTAGTTCCCGCATAATTGCAAATTTGTCGGCGCATCCCCCATTAAAGGGGATATAATTTCAGTCTACGTATAAGCCCGTCGAAATTACACCACCAGAATTACCCCCGGTGTGGTTTCACAGTTTCAAATTGCACCCTCATCTTAACACATCGTTTCCTAACCACGGCTAACATATCGCCTTCACGTTGAATAAAATATTTAGAGAACTACACAAGCGATAAATTTATGAATGATTTATGAAAATGAACGAGATCTCAAAACGTGATATGGTCAAATCAGTAACTCACGCTTCATTCGAAGCACCCTGTATATTAAGTTGTGTGACGTTCTCGATTCACTGCTCTAAATCGTATTTCCATCTCCATTAATAACACGAAGTTAAAATAAGAAGTGGATGCTCTAGGGCAAAGAATCGACAATGCTATTACATACAATGTGGAAGTCGATCTGTGAGACATGACGCTTCCTTTCTCTTGATATTTACTATTACGTAACACAAATCGATTTCCCAATTGTATATTTAGTTAGTTAACAAGTGAACTATTTCTACGGTTGAATTAACTTGCCTTATCTCAGAAGATCCTTCTTTATTCAACCAAAGTAATTAATGGTAGCGTGTGCATTGGGGCAATCAAACATTAAATTAAGGCCAACACTCAATGGGGCTAAATGGTGAAAGCAAATAAGATGAGATATAAAATAAGAAGAGAATGCTCTAGAGCGGAGAATCGACAAGGCTATTACATACAATGTGGAAGCCGATTTGTGAGACCTGATGCTTCCTTTACTACTATGTAACACAAATCGATTTCCAAATTGTATATTTAGTTAGTTAACAAGTGAACTATTTCTACGCCTGAATTAACTTGTCTTATCTCAGAAGATCCTTCTTTATTCAACCGACGTAATTAATGGCGACGTGCGCATTGGGGGCAATCAAACATGAATATAGGGCCCAACACTCAATGGGGCTAAGTGGTGAAAGCAACAAGCGTTGCAATTACGAGGGCAAGCAGTTGATGTTCACGATGGAACGACGACGTCAGCGTTCACACTAATACCACATAATCAACGTTCTCGCCAATGATGTATTTAATTAACGTGAATCAGTGACTTAACAAACACAAGACCGTTGCATAATAGAGGATAATTAATCTTCTCTTAAACAAGGGAAGTCTCATTGGCAGCCGAATGCCTTCGTTACCTACTTTTTTTTTTGAATAATTTAATCAAAAAAGAACTCGTCCTGAGTTGTAAATTACGTTTTCAGAAAGGCATATCTTGGGGTTGGGGTAAATATGTAATAAGGTCACGTTTCAATTTGGTGAACTTGGTGACATACTGTGTCAACAACATCATACTTATCACATCAGCAAATTAGATTGTATTGATCTGTACGTGTGTGTGTGTGTGTGCGCGTTTTGTAATCTGCTCTTCCTATATACATACATATTATACATACATGTTTAATGTCAAATCATTTTATTACTAACTAATTCTTCAAGCCGTTTCATGTTGGAGGTTTAAAAATGGTCATCGACATTAGATCTCTTCGCGATACTCTCTCGCCCTTTGACGCGCTAGTTTAGAGGGTGAGGGTGGTGAATAATCAAATATCGCGTTTATAAATAGCAACGAGGGTGCGAGTCATCGAGGGAGAACCTGTGATTTATCCTGAGCTCAACGACTTCACTACACCACCGAAATGCGTGCGCCTTACTATAGAAATGACCGCTAACTATTTTTAGCCCCCAATTTTTTTTTTTTGGCATTCATATTTAACTAGATTTCTGGCATATAACTCTATTGTTCTAACAGATGTTAGATGGAAAACGCAGACACGCAAACTATTAGTTTTCCTTCATTAATGTAATTGAAAGCCATCAGAAACGAACGTGAATAAAATATTTAGGAAGTTCCGAAATCGCTTGGCGTGGTGTCATTATAGTATCATCTGGTTTCATTTTAATGAGAAATTATTGACCATGGCGAAATTGTTTAAGTGCTTACCTTGAGTGCACAAGAGGGCATCCAGCCTTTGGATTGATAAACTGTGTAAACCGGTTAGGGGTAGTTGGGAATGGCTGAAGAAGGTACCTTGACCTACCGTCCATAGCTCACGTTCCCTGTCTCTCATTTCTCCAAATCTGAAAATAAAAATTTTACTAGTTGCAATTCTAAATCGTATTCAGATGGAAATCTGCGTAATCTATTAATAAAAGACTCGAGTTTAGTATGACCCTATATAATAAAATGTGACTCGTTAAATAATTTTTACTTTTTAATTTATGCTGTTTCTTTTTTAATTAGTCAGGATATGTATTTACGGTTTTACGTTACAGCTTTAAGCTTTTAAATTTATATCGATTTATAAGACTCCGTTTTAAAGAATTTATGATATAAATCGATAACGTTTTTAATTTTTATTATCATCACCGTTTTGTTGTGATATTTCTTTAAACACCATTCGTTGTTGACTTTACCAAATATTTGTTTTGACAAATTCTATTTTATTTTAATTAATTATGAGTGCGGGTAAACTGTAAAATGTTCTGGCTGGTTCTCACGTGCACTCGCTCATTTAAATAAATTTATTTACCTGTGCCAGAGCTGACTGCAATGGGAAGTACGAAGCTCCTAAGGAAACGTTCTGGTAAAATGCATTTGTTGTGTGCCACGATATGAGTATTGTGAGAAATATTTGTAAGTATCTCGGACCCTTATATGAGAACTTATAAAGAAAACTGTAGGAGTGACTGTTGCTTCCTTTTTTTTTGGCTCGTTATAAGTTGCCCATCACACTATTCAATGAAACTAATAAAAAAATTTATGTGAAAACAAATACTCGGCATTTTCTTGTTTACATTGTGCATTTCCACGTTGTCCCGGGTTTTCTTTGAATTTTTGCTTCATTCCGCTTATTTACTTATTTTACAAAATAGTTTTCGGAATTACGGTTTGTTAGACACATTTACTGAATATCTTTTAACATAATTTTGTAATGCACCACTCCTTTTTGAGACGCCACTGTAAAAATGTCTAAAAAGTATTCGTATTGCCAACGTGACAATAATTTAAAATAGTTTGGATCACACTGTACACTGATGCTCTGCATGTAAAATGTAGACATTTAAATTTTTTTAATAAAATGGAACATTTAGTCCTAAATATTACAATAATGACTATTAATTTAAATAATTATTAATTTTTTAAACAAAACACTAAAATGATATAAAAGGAAGCAGCAGTCACTCCTATAGTAGGGGCTTCAATCTTAACATGGCTGATTGAGTACAATGGCTCATTAATGGCCGTCATGACGTGATTAAAAAAAGGAATTTTTTAAAGCAAAGAAAAACATTTTAGTGTAGGCCATCCGTTTAGTGTTGAGGATTGATAGTGCTTTGGAGCACATTCTTTTGATTTAACACTTGAAAATGTCGTTGTAACGATGAAACTGCGGTTGAATTTCAACAATTGTAGCCAGACATATCTTTCGCCTTACCTTAAAATAGTTTGGATCACACTGTACACTGATGCTTTGAGTGTAAGATGTAGACATTTAATTTTTTTTAATAAAATAGGACATTAGTCCTAAGTATTAATATAAATTTAAATAATTAATTTTTTTAAACAAAACACTAAAATAATAAAAAGGAAGCAACAGTCACTCCTACAGAAGGGGCTTATATCAATCTTAAACATCGCTGATTGAGTAGAATGGCTCATTAATGGCCGTCATGAAGAGATTTTCTTAGGAGCTTCGTACTTCCCGACCTAATGCTCTCAGGTGACCCTATATACTAGTGATGGGAAGTTTCGTTACTTTTAAGTATTCGGTACTACTCGTTACTTCAGTATTCGTTACTTGGTATCCATATCCGTTGCATACTCGATACTATGGACGGGAACTTTCGTTACTTTTAGGTAGTCGGTATTCGTTACTTTAGTCGGTACTGGATACCCGTACTCGTTTGCTACCCGATACTGGTTCGATACCCGAAACTAATTCGTTACTTGGAATTCATTGATTACCCGGTAATCGTTCTTTACTTTGGTTATAAGCAAATGGGCGGCTACGAGAACGAGTAAGAATAAAACAGTAAAAGTAACAGGAACGGTAAATTAAGTTAATTAAACAAATGACATATTATAAATTAAATTGGTATAAAGAAGTAGATACATATTTTTTACAATTACTAAATAACTATATGATATTTATAACACATTGAATGATTTTAATACATTATCAACAAACAACCTTAGAAGTCTTAATATTTGTTTATAAAAATATTATAGGAAAAATATGAGTAATATATACATACATATTACTCATATATTAAATGTTGTGCCTCTTAAAATTATATTAAAAAAAATATGTGAATTAAAAAGTACATATCCTTTTTTGAATAATGTTTTATTTCAAACGATTTCTTTTGTCACTGATAATTTCACTAGGATTTGAAAATACGCGTTTATAAAATAAATTATTATTATATATTTTATGTGCAGATGAAAAGATTTCTATAAACTAATTGTGACAAGTATGATTCTTTTTCACAATAAAAATAATTACGATGCCGCCGCACTAACCACAGTGCTGTATATACCACACGCCCATTTAAGTTAATAATAAGTATGTACAACAAGCTAATGAAGCAAAACCTTAATACTTACCCCAATTTCCACTAATAAAGTTTATTGAACATAAACGGTCCACCGCGCTGTACGTGTGTATAATTTTTTATAGATTCCAAAACAGTTTTGCTGACTGAGATAGCACAAATTACGTGTTTTCTTATTAAGAGCAATAACAATAGTTCGATATTGAAATTCTTAATAATTATACTGCCCCTAATGAAAATCAGTGGGCTAATTAATATCACGTTATCTGTTTCCTTTAGGAAACTAAAGGCTGTCCATCGTTGAAACCGATATTTTTAAATATATTTACATTTTATTTTACGGACATTTCTTAATTGATTCTGGATTAGCTTTTACTTCATTCGCTTGTACTTATTATTGACTTAAATGGGCCGGTGGTATATACATACAGCACTGTGTTTAGTACGGCAGCATCGTAATTATTTTTATTATGAAAAAGAATCTTACTTGTCACAATTAGTTTATAGAAATCTTTTCATCTGCACATAAAATATATAATAATAATTTATTTTATAAACGCGTATTTTCAAATTATCAGTGACAAAAGAAATCGTCTGAAATATGTATAATGTTATTCAAAAAAGGATATGTATTTTTTAATTCACATATTTTTTTAAATATAATTTTAAGAGGCACAACATTTAATATATGAGTAATATGTATGTATACATTACTCATATTTTTCCTATAATATTTTTATAAACAAATATTAAGACTTCCAAGGTTGTTTGTTCATAATGTATTAAAATCGTTCAATGTGTTATAAATATCACATAGTTATTTAGTAATTATAAAAATAAGTACCTACTTACTTATACCAATTTAATTTATAATATGTCAGTTGTTTAAAATTATAATTAATTAACTTAATTTACCGTTCCTGTTATTTTTAGTGTTTTATTCTTACTCGTTCTCGTAGCCGCCCATTTGCTTATAACTAAAGTAAAGAACGATTACCGGGTAATCAATGAATTCCAAGTAACGAATTAGTTTCGGGTATCGAACCAGTATCGGGTAGCAAACGAGTACGGGTATCCAGTACCGACTAAAGTAACGAATACCGACTACCTAAAAGTAACGAAAGTACCCGTCCATAGTATCGAGTATGGAACGAATACGGATACCAAGTAACGAATACTGAAGTAACGAGTAGTACCGAATACTTAAAAGTAACGAAACTTCCCATCACTACTATATACAGTACACTTCCCGGACAAGTATGAATGAGAAGAATGGTCCTTCGTTAAGAGCTCTTTAACAATAATTTATTTTACTCAGTTCAAAATTATTTCTTCAGAAAAAATTACTTAAAATTAGTGCAAACCATGGTCAGTATAAAAATAAATTGAAATGAGAAATAAATGTTAAAATATTAAATCATTTCACTAGCAAGCAATAGGTAACTCGATGTACTCAGGTATTGTACTACAATGGCAGAGAAAATTTAGAATTTCAAATTCGCTAACAAAATATAAACTTAAATTTATTTTTAATCAAAACGTTGGTGGCCGTTGCATGTTGCATAGAAATTTATTAATAATTTTTTTTCATCGATCTGACGGGTGCAAAAGATAAAACAGTTGCGTATAAAAAATAAGGGATTCATGGCGATGAGGAGGGGAAGGAGAATTATTTCACGCTTAAATGATAAAAATATAATTAAAGCTGATTCTTGTCCGATGAAAATTGTATCACAAACTCTTTTAAACGGACACTAAATGGCACACAAACACTTAACGTTTCGCAGTCGTTCGACAGCCAATTGCACAGACGAGCTACTCGGTGCTACTCGGAGCTACTCCGAGCTGTTCAAAGTGCAATTGGAATGCATTTGAGCAGCTCCGGAGTAGCTTCCGAGTAACACCGAGTAGCTCGTCTGTGCAATTGGATTCGAACAACTGCGAAACGTTAAGTGTTTGTGCGCCATTTAGTGTCCGTTTAAAAGAGTTTGTGATAAAAATATAAACTGTAATTTTGGGTTTATTCGAAACTGCGTTGCAATCCCAAAAATACTTTAGGCTTCAGCAGCGACTTTTGCTTCCCGGACGTCCTCCGAGTTAAAAAATTCTATCTCGTGATTCCTTAACGATATGGAGGCTATAAGATTGGAATTTGAAATTTTTATTATTTACCAATTCTGAATATTTTTTGTAGTGAAAGACATATTTAAAATGATGTTCAGTAATAATTTTTATTTAAAATTAATAAATAGTACCCTTATGTGTTTTTTTTTCATGTTTTGCACAAAAATCATCATGAAAATGATCTGGCAACCGAGTAATTTGGTACCTAAGTAACAGGGTTGCCAACTCTTTAAAGCTAAAGTATAGAAGATTCTATTTAGAAAAATAGGAGAATATAGGAGAACATGGAAAAAAAAGGAGAATATAGGAGAAATAGGAGAATATAGGAGAACATGGAAATGAGAAATAAATAAAAAATATATAAATAATAAAAATATAATTTATATAATATATTTAAAATATAATAACAAGTACAGAGAAATCATAAATTACTTCAACCCACGTGACCAATTTGAATTAGGTTTTGTTTTCTGGAAGTGGCAACACTGAGAAAAGTGAGGTTATTCGCGACTTAATTGTCAACACGAGAGGTCTCTGTTAATCACAAAATGGCCGATAAAAGGGTGAACAACATTGCAGTTGCGAAGTTTGATTGGTGCATGTTTTCTGATGTTTTCAAAGTTAAACCAATCCGTGAAATGTTGTTCACCCTTTCGATGGTACCAACAGAGTACAACGTGTTGCCTATACGGCGGGGTCACGTGGGTTGAAATTATTTGTGATTTCTCTGTACTATCATTCATTGCTGCTACTGTTCCCGCTTTCGTCATCGGTACTTTCATCAGTTTTCTTATTGTCATCATGATTAATAAAATTCATATCCATTTATACAGGCAACAATAGAAAACAAACAACACTGTCTGCAGCCAGTGTAGCCACATAAAATGACATCATGACTTAAATTTCCCTAAGTAAGAATAAAAAACGGTTTCTTTGTTTCTTTTTGGAAGAAAAACGCAACAATTTATGACGACCATAAGAAAGTTTGTTCCGTGAAAATATAGGAGATTTTCTCCTATATCTAATGCTTCATAGAAGGTAGGAGATTTTTTTAAAAAATAGGAGACTCCTATTAAAAATAGGAGAACTGGCAACCCTGCTAAGTAATTACATTTACCTAGTTACCTATGAATTTACTATGACTGAATTGGTGAATATGTATGTTTAATGTCAGTTGACAGAAACATAAGGCAGAATTTTTTCACATTTTTCCCATGCTCAGAGGGTGTCCCTGAATAATACAGAATGGCGCCGTTTCGCCATTTTTTTAAGCAGCCTGTATACAGATTGATTTTTAATGATTGATGATACTTTATACCTGCTGATGACAACAGCATCTAAGTTTAAACGACAATCGGCGGTAGAAGAGAAGATTAAACTTACTGTGAATATATAAGTGAGGTTAATTTTGATCGAGTTTTCCTCTTTTTATTGTTTAACTTGTCTTTAATTTCACACTCATTAGTCTGAAAATGGCCCGGTTTTTAAATGTCAATTTATTTCCATATGAACAATTGTTTTTTATAATTATTACTATGGGAATAAACAGGAGATTAAAGTTAAACTGCGGCTGAGAAACCGAGCCATAGACTGATCTAAAGTTTCACCTTTAGATTAAACTGTAATTTTAAACTCATGCTCTAATACCGGCTCTTAGCTTGGCATTTGCTTTCTGACTCCTGTCAAATCCGTTAGCAGTTTAAGCGGTCCCGAACACTCCCGCAGCATTTGAAATTGATCGTTATCATATTAAAGAGTTTTAACAAATCCTTATGTATTCAATTAAAAGATTTAGGAGACGTATCTTGACGTATCAATTTTGACAGATGGTCAATAGATTAATTATATCAATTAAGCAAAGACTCTGATTTTATTTTTCCTTATCCTCTCCTTATCTAAAAAATATTGGATCGCAATGGATTGAGTTTTTTTTTTTTAATCGAAAATAGGCCGAAAAATACGTGGTAACTATGGATATGGTTAATTTTAATTGTCATTATTTTTCTTTCATACATTTGACAGTGCAATTTGACATGTATTCAACGAATGAAAGGATACAAATCTACAACTGGTATCGAGCAGGGTCCTGTTTAAGGGAATTAACAGTTTTTATGGCCGTTTGGGATATGTTCTCAAACTTCCAGAAAACTGACTAATTATTTTTATCTATTTCGAAAAATGAGCTTCAGTGCTAGACAAATATGTACGAATGGTATCCATTCAACGAAGCCCGCATACATAATTATTAAGCCTATATTTAATGGATGAAAACCAGACATTAAGTCTGATCCTGCACCATTTGGTTCTCATTATATATATGTATAGGTATGTACATATATATAAAAATGTAAGAATATATATATAAATATTGTTCTAAGAAATATAAGTATTGTTAGGTATTGTTTTATATGAATATTTTTATATAAATATTTATTTATTTTGTTTCGATATATGCTACGTGTACACTTATTATGAAACTGAGAACCAATAAAGACACTTTATTATTATTATTAATTTTAAAAAACTCACCTTCAATATTGCATCAAGAATGCATAATTATGTTCTACGCTAAAAAATTCTCACTGTATATATGTAAGTACACCTTTGAAAACGTAATTGATTTTAATTAATACTATCACATCAGTTGATGCACTTGTACGACGCATTCATCATCAGTTGTGCAACTGTGTGTTATTAGTTCACGGTGTTATTAGTTGCACGCTTTTAAAGATGTAAACTTTTGGTTCTCGTGTATTTTGGGTAAATTTTTAATTAATTATAAATTGTTGTATAGAATTTTTTTAACATTCTACCCATGTTCTGAAAGGCCTCTTCTTTCGTTAGTAGGTATTATAACTCTTTAGTATGACGTTCCCCTGTTATTCACGAGCAAACCGATTTACTAAAATATGTACATAGTTATTTTTGAATGGAGTTAATATAAGAGGGCAGTTTAAATTTACTAATTGTAATTGGAACTCCACTCGTATAATGAAATGAAATTTCAATTTCACAGAAATTCCAACCAAAATAAGCAAAAACTAATCAATACCATAATTACAATATTACAAGTGCGGCCAGACAAAGTAACGGGTAAACCGGTCATGTTCCGTCCGCATTATCACTTTTAAGTAGCGCTTTTCGGCAAATAATTTATAAGGTCAACACGAGTTTAAAACCGAAGGAAGAACGGCGGGCGCGTTCCTCTTCGGAACGATCAGTTTCAGAAGACGCTTTCAGAATCTGGGTCACGAGAGTTTTACGGAGTGCGTTCGTGTTTTTGTGCGTAACCGGTTTTTGAGTGATTTGAACGAACGATTAGATGACACGCGCTAAGAAGGAAATGTGTGTAGGATATGAAATGTGAATTATTGAGTAAATATTTAGAAAGTGGTGCACACAGTTACAAAGTAATGAAACTTCAAAGAAATACATACGCCTTAAGCCTTAGTAATGTAACGTTGGTTTGTAGGATGTTTTTCAATAAAGAATACTTCTAAAAATTAATAACAAATCTGCAAATAATAATATTTCTTCTACTCTTAACCCTAGGATGCATAAGCAGTACAATACCGTCATTTACATGATCCGGGCCTCGGAGGCCCTGCCTATATAATATATTAGGTTGCAATGGAAAAACATTTGTTGGAGTAAAATATGCAGGTATATGTTAATTAGATTAAGTTTCTAAATGTCTACGTAAACATAATTGCAGAAAAGTTATATTTTAGCGTAAGAAGTAGTGCACATTCTAATACTGTGCTCATTACAAACATTATTTTTACAAGTAACACTTATCAATTTTTGACTGATACAAACACGTAGATTACATGTCTCTAACAAGTTATAAAAATTTAGTCAGCTAAGGACATGATCAGATTTGTCTTATACAAGATTCTATTAGACGGGTCTGTACGGCGGTATACGTAAAATTGTAGAGTAGTGATGAAAAACATTTTTTTTTCAAATTCTGAAAAAATTCGAAAGGTTTTGGATTAGAAGAGAAGTAGACAAAAACGAGTTTAGAGCATATCTAAACGCTCAATTCGATTGAAAATATTTTAAACAAATTATAAGAAATTAAGCACCTTCATGGGCCTGGGAGGCCCCAATTATGCATCCTAGGGTTAACAAAGTGAACCTAAACCAAATAGAAAAATACTTTATTCAACTGCAAGCCTCGCTCATTACATTGAAGCTAGACTGATTTGACAATAGGCGCTTGACACTTACTGTATACAGTAACAAAAATAAAATGAAAATGAAATAATTTTTTTTGTTCCAAAAAACTATGTGTATTAAATTGAAAGTAATAATTGAGGAAATACAGATATTTGAAATATTAATAAGAATTGCACGCCTGTGTTTTCCCCATCTCGTAACACAAAGCGCATAACTGTTCCTTTTAGAAAAATCCTTTGCGACGGCTGCTCCCAAGCAACAAAGAACTTGAACTTTGTGAATGAATGTCATCGCCTGCGGAGGTAGTCGGTCCAATGAATTTTGACCTCCTTAAGACCAGCTGATTTTATTGCCCACTTCTCGCCATCACCGGGACAAGCTGTGGCGCGCGCGATTCGCAGTGGTTTCGAATTCGATTCGAAATTATGTCATACACTGCGCAACACTTTTATTTTTGTTTCATTTAATGGACACAGTAAAGAATAAGTAATTTATTTGTCACAAGTTATTAAATCAAACGAGGTTTAACAATTTATACAAATTGTAAGGATGAGAAGAAGGAATAGCAGAGATGTGCACGAAAATAAAAATAGAATCAATTCAAAGAAGTCGGCCACTTCGTCTAAAAGTAAAATAAAATAAGGGCGAAATTAATTAATTAAAAAATAAAAACGTATTGTGTGACCTCGAAGGATAAATCAAGGATTTGACACCCCTCCCGCTCTCCTTTTTTTCGAAGTTACATTTGTACTTTGCATTCACCAATTCCTTGATGCTCTCATTTGCAAAATCACTTTGGGTGAAGTAAGCTTTTAAGCTTAAAGTCAAATTTAATCAGTATCACCAACTCTGATGCAGTTAATCACAGCCAACTCCAATTATAAATTTATTTGATTTCATGGTACTAAGAGGTTAAAAAAAAAGGAAAGAGAGAAGAGAGCAAGACATCGTACAAGTGGAAGAAAGAACAAACTATGAAAGTGAAACACACCAGCCGCTTTTAATACGTACATAGATTTATTAAATGATCTTAATGTGGTTTTGAACTGTTTCCTTTTATGAGGGGCAGGTATCATCTCTCTTGAATCATTTAAATTAGCGACTGCCTTTACGTTTACACGGTGGAAATGGGTATCTGGCACATGGATGGGTCGCCGAAACCTGTTCCTGTGCCTTACAAAGCCTCGAATAATACATCATTTATTTCATTTCTTACTCATTTCTCGAATAACTGTAGTTCTAAGCAAACGAAAGTTGTTTTGAGAATTAGATTGTTCTGTTCCACATTCACACACACACACCAACAAAGAAATAGATACCTTCACACTAAGGTACTGATAAGATAATGTTTAAATAGTCTGAAAGTACATAGTAATTAAAATAAAATTAAAAGTAACGAAATGTAAAAGATACTTTAATAAAATGAAATTAAATTGAAACAACGTGATAATAAATAATGTATTATAGTTATAATAAAATATGAATAAATGTCAATTTGCGTGGTTGCTATGGAAAGTCGTTGCCCCAGAAATACGTATATTAGTGAAGTCAAAAATTATCACACTGATTAGAACTGGTTAGGTTACGCAAATCTCGCTCTTTATTTACCTTTAGAATGTGGCAAAATCATAATCATTTACATTGATTTTATGTATACCTACAAGTCTATGAAATGGCAGCTGATGTAGATGGAATTTTTCTAGGATGACGTTCTTCATCTGCACATCATTTTCTGAGTCCGTCTTCGTTCTTTCTATTTTTGTGTTTGGTTTAAAACTCAATTCTTATTAGATGTTCGTTCGCACCGTAGGAGTTTCTATTTTATTTATTACGGCATTCTCAATTTTAGTTCGATCTCTAAAGTTCATTCATGATTTTGGATTGTTCTAATTTAGAAACTCAGAAACCCTTCAGTCAGGCCCGCTGCTACCCGTTGTGCAGATTGTGCAACGCACAAGGGCGCCCGATCAAAAGGGCGCCAAATTGTCTGTAATTATTTAAATAGAAATAACTAAAAATGAATTGCTTTGAGATTAAAACATAACAAAAATAATTATTCGAAAGCACCTTGTTTGTAAAATTTATTTCAGCAGAATTAATTCTTTATCAAATTAATTTATACAGGGTGACTGACCATTGTTTCGCCAAAAAAGAAACGATGAAGAGAAGCGATATTCCGCAGTATGGGAAAAATGTTTAAAAAATTCTATGTAGGTACTTTAGTTTTCGAACGGAATTATTGTGACCAGCTGAAATACGAGCCGCAAAATATTGACAAATGTATGCGAATCACCTGAAGCAAATTATTCCGTACAAATTTTATAAAATAAGGACAACGGCCTGCAACACGAAAACAATCAAATTTCCGTGTCAAAAATTCCTAGTAAATATTTTTCTTTAATTCAAATTTAAATTATATTATATATATAATCGATAAGACTTATCGTACCCGAAGGTGTTAAGACATCTAATTGTCCCTTACTTATGTACCTACAAATCTTGGCCAGTTCTTTCTGCCTTTTGCCATTATTCTTCCCCTGTTCCAGTCTGCTTCTCTTTCTTCCCTTGGTCTGCCTCTCTTCTCTCGTCTTTGTTCGCCATATTTGTTTTGGTTGTCTCTGGTATTGTAATGATTCGTCGACACCAGCCGGCGTCAGACTGTCTCTTGCGTCACAGCCGTCTAGTCGACACGCCTTACTCGACAGCCTAGAGAATTCCGACGACGGAATAAACTAGACTAGACAGTCTGTCGCCTTCCAGAAAAATACGAGAACAACAGCTTCGGTATATAAAAATGCAAGCGACCGGGAGTGGGACAGTTGGAATTGAATTCAGCGTTGGACAGTTCGGCATGAAAGTTCGGTAGACGTTCGCTCGGTTGTTAAAATAAATCAGACATAAGCTTGTAAATAAATTATTGTAAGTTATAAATAAATTAGTGTTACTTTTAAATAAATTAGTTTATTAACTATTTCGTGTTTTGTTTTAAAATAAAAATTAATGAAACCCTTAAAAATCGTTACAGTATCATATGTACAAACCATTTTAGATTTTTTCTATACTCCTTAGAATTGATTCCACCTTTAGTTCTGTTCTCACTATTTCATTTCGTATTCTGTCTCTCCGTGTGATACCTGTAGTTGCTCTTGGATATTTCATCTCTGCCGCTTGTATTTTACTTTTCTATTGTCTTGTTAATACTCAACTCTCACTGCCATATGTTAATGTCGGCTTGTAGATAATTTTAAAAGCAGTGGTCTTTGTTTTTACTGATATCTCTTTTTTCCTTAAATTATATTGCAAATACTCAATACACACTGGCGTAACAAGCTTTTTTGGGTACATTTTCCATCAATTATAAACTATTCCACAGATCTTTCCTGTAATCTTTAATATCCATTCTGATGTGTTTTTTTTTTTTTTTTGGCGGAATAATTGTCAATCACCCTGTATGTAACCCTGTGTTGATTCGTTTTTCAGACCATTCTAATAATGCGTTTTTTTACGGAACAATTGTCAGTCACCCTGTATGTAACACTGTGTTGATTCGTTTTTCAGACAGGGAAATAGCATGTACAATTAAATGTTTTACAAATATCGGCTCTCCTGTACATTTTCAGTAAGACGGTAAAGGAATATTTCTTCAGAATTTTAAAGGGGCGCCATACACATGTTTTGCACAAGGGCGCTCGACGCCCTAGCAGCGGGCCTGCCTTCAGTGAAATTCTTTTCCACATACAATTTTATAATAATTGTTTAGTTCATTTTGAAAAGTCAAATTATATTTACAACGTATGCTACAGGTCTGTCGGTTTTAGGAAAAGCGCACAACTTTACAACAACAAAATTACTGTGAAATAGAAGGGATGAAATGTTTTTGAAACTATGTACTTTCTTTCGAACACTCCAGTTTTATAAACTTTTGCTCGTACATTTTCATTCATGAAGCTTAATTCCTCCAAGAAATTAATTAGTTAATCATTAATTTGCAAGCGTAAAATGACGCAAATTTTCTTAAATCTTTGACGTTTCGCAACTCATTTGAGTTCTTTATCAAAAGTGAATGCTTTGCTGTTTTAATTAGGAATTTCGAAGAGCCAGAAGAATTCTGACGTGAAATCAGGGTTGAGCTGATTAAATCATTTGATTGAAATCATATTTAAAATTGCTGATTTTAATCAAGCGACTTTTATTTTTTTAAATCATGATTTTATAAGATTTGAATGTGAAGTTGAAAAATAATAATTCCTAATTTTATTTTATATATTTACTTGGTACTGGTTTCGACAAAATGGGTGGTATGATTAAAAAGAGTATTTGCTTTTACTTCAAGTAGGAGCCTTTACTTCAAAGTATTTTGTGGAGTATAATCTTTTACATGAAATAAGTCCTTCGATGGGAAGTTTTTACTTAGGTTAGAAGTATAAATTTTTTGTTTTTTTTAGGACTGAAGATTTTTGTCTTCATAGGAATGATTTAGTGAATGAAATTTAGTAGTCCTACAGTAAATGCTTGGACGTGTTGATGATAGCGTTGAAGCAAGCGCTAAGGATGTCGAAAATGTGGAAGATATAGACCTTCAGATGGTATTTGTTCTTTGTTTGCTTGAAGCTAAGAGAACAGTGCCTTTGTAAAACGTTATATAAATAATTAAAGCTGGTTCTTGTCCGATGAAAACTGTATCACAAACTCTTTTAAACGGACACTAAATGGCGCACAAACACCTTTTTTTTTACCTGATAAAAATTGTATTGCCAGACATTATAAAAATTTAGAAATTACAGTTCTTATAAATCACAGAAACAGTTTGCTATATTTAGGCTCCGCAACTTAAAGCAATTAAATTTTACATAAACTACGAATCATTTATATCGTCACAATAGTTATTGTTAAATCATTCTTGTTAGAAATTACAAAGACAATTAGGATCGTCACATTGCGGATGCGAACTATTTTGAGGCTGATCTAGAAGAATTTGTTGATCGTAATCATCCTGAGTGTTCTCAACTAATTCTCCAATGGATTTGTCTGGCAACATAGTTATTGGAGTGCTTCGTCTTTTCACAGTTCTCTTTCGTTTGGGAGCTCGCCTTCTTTTAGGTTGTCTTCTTCGAACGTTTTTCTTATACGATCATTCTTGTTAGAAATTACAAAGACAATTAGGATCGTCACATTCCGGATCCGAACTATCTTGAGGGTGATCTAGAAGACTTTGTTGATCGTTATCATCCTGAGAATCAACTAATTCTCCAACGGATTTGTCTGGCGACATAGGTATTGGAGTGCTTCGTCTTTTCACAGATCTCTTTCGTTTGGGAGCTCGCCTTCTTTTAGGTTGTCTTCTTCGAACATTTTTCTTATATGATCATTCTTGTTAGAAATTACAAAGACAATTAGGATCGTCACATTCCGGATCCGAACTATCTTGAGGGAGATCTAGAAGACTTTGTTGATCGTAATCATCCTGAGTGTTCTCAACTAATTCTCCAATGGATTTGTCTGGCAACATAGATATCGGAGTGCTTCGTCTTTTCACAGTTCTCTTTCGTTTGGGAGCTCGCCTTCTTTTAGGTTGTCTTCTTCGAACATTTTTCTTATACGATCGTTTTCTCCCACTACTTCTTCGCGTAATGTCATCAGAGTCAAAATAAGTGCACATAGAAGGCGTGTCGTAACAAGTAGAACAATACGTCTTTGTTGATGTGGGACTATTGGAGTGTGACCTTTTTTTGCGTGGTCTTCTTCTCCTCTGCAATCTTTGTTTTTTCCTTCGGTCGGGTTTCCTGCAACGACGATCAGACTTGTCACCTTCCCCTAGGTCAACTTTTTTTTTCTTTTGTAAACGCATTCTGTGATTCGTTTTACCCTTCTTATTCGTAGACGTAGACCTTGTCCTAGGGCGAGCTTATATTTTCCCCCTGTCATTTTCAAAATACCCGTTTCCGCCGCATGTCTCAGGGCTCTCATAACTTGCGCCACAATGTTTCTGGGCTTCGGCTTCAAATTTGAGATGTTTATCGCCGTTCGGACCTGTAGAAGGATCTTTTTCGCTGTTGAACCTTTTGTATCTCGTAAATCTGCCACCGCCTGAAGCACATTTGACAGTATTCGGGTATTTGCCCTAGATTTTCTAGGCATCCTGTGGAAAGTCTCTACGGGTTTGAATTTTGCTTGACTATCCCTTATCGTTTCCCACGTATAATGCAACTTACATAAAGCTTCTTAAATTGCGGGGGCACTTTCAATTTTGTTTTTCTTGTGTCTTGGAGCGAAGCGACTTAAATTTGGTTAACCAGATGAAATTTTGCTTTGTTTTTTTGTCCGTTTAAAAGAGTTTGTGATACAGTTATATAAATAATTGACTTACCGAAATATTTTTCTATACAGTACCTCCCCATACGTTCTACGTTTACATATTTCCCTCTTTTCCTACCATAATTCACAAAAGCAGCCATTTTTCACACTTTTTCAATCGAAGTAACATTTGTGAAGTTGCTCTATGGGTAGCTTCTTAAAAACTACATCAAACACTCCTAGTTGGAGGAAATACTAGACAGCATTAGTAATTACTCTAGCATTGACTTCTACATACCGAGTAAATAAAGCAAAGTATGAAGTAATTGCTCCTAGTACTTACTTTAGTCTTACTTCGAGAATAATGTGGAGTAAAAGCTATAATTTTTAGTATTTACTTGAAGTAAAAGCTACACAATGGAGCATTTGCTTGAAGTAAAAGCAAATACTCCTTTTAATCATACCACCCAACGTCTTCATCAGGCAGTTAATAGTCAAAAATAATAATGATTATTACATTATAATTATATATTATATTATACAAGGTGGGGCAAAAGTAATGTCATAATGTGAATGTGCCATAATTTTTGCAAATGGCGTCAAATGTCATTGTGCTTTGACATTTATGTTGTAGACAGATAGAGAATTAGTTGACAACAAGCATGGATTTTGGAGATTTGGATGGAGATTTTCCGTGCCGTGTGATCTCCCGTTTTGGCGATATGAACTGGTCGGCCAGATCGCCAGATCTGACGGCGTCCGACTTCTTCCTTTGGAGCTTTTTGAAATCTCGCGTTTACTACAACAAACCACAAACCTTGCAAGTCTTGAAAGCCAACATATTGAAGAAGAAATCACCAATTTGGAGCCGCCAGACGTTTTGCGCGCAGCAATTCAAAATGCCGTAAAACGAGCATAAATGTGCATCAACTCAGGAGGTGGTCATTTGACCGATATCATTTTTTCAACTTAATGTCATCAATTTGACACCTTTAAATAAACTTTCCGTCAAAACAGAGCCCAATTTTTTTCATTTCTAACAAAATGGGAGCCAATTCACATTATGACGTTACTTTTGTCCCACCTTGTATTATCATATCATATTAATAAAACTATTGGAAAAGAAAAAATTAAATATTAAACTGTAATGGCTGAAGGCTGGTTTATAAAATTTGTTTACAAAATTTTAACGAAATTTATCATTTTTAATTGCTGCAAAAATAAGCCGCTGAAGTAGTAAACATATAAAATTTAAAAAAAATTACATTTTTTCAACAAGTTTTAATAGGAACAAGCGTCCACTTATCGCTTTCTCGCTGTTTTTTTTTTTTTTTAATTTATTCATGTTTATCGTTTATTATTCTTTTTACTTTGGGTATTCTCTGTTCAAAATTTTGTTAATTCAGCGTTTTTGTTTTATTTCTTATTTCAAATGATCCAATATTAAATTTGGTTTTGATCCGAACTAAAATTGATTTGATTGTGAACTTAAATAAAACTGAACGGCTTCCGATTTTTGGTGTGGCTTTGAATTTTTTACGACTGTTTTTTAAAAATTTACTTATGTATTTATTACTTTCCTTATTTTTTATTTAGATAGCTGATCTGTCATTAATTCGGATTTTAACTGAATGAAAAGAACTTTGATTTTGATCTGAACTAAAATAGATTCGATTTGGAACTGAACTAAAATTGATTTGGTTTTGAACTAAGATAAAACTGAACCCCATTCAACTGCTTTAAACTTCACCGTTTTCAACTAAAAAAATGGCCCGCCTTTTACTTTTTTCTGATTTTCCTCGAGTTAAAAATGAATCAAAAAATAAAAAGATCCTTACGACTTTTTCTTTGGTTTTTTTTTGTGTACGTCTCGAGCAATTAATTAAAAATCCTGTATTTTTCTCATTTTTTATTCAGGTAGCTGATCGGTCATTAATTTGGCGTTCACCTGAACTAAAAAAGGATTTGGTTTTGGTCTGAACTGAAATAGATTTGGTTTTGATACGAACTAAAATTGATTTAATTGTGAACTTAGATGAAACTGGACCGCTTTCGATTTTTGGTTTCAAAAGTTATTTTAATTTATTTATTTATGTCTGTCAACGTGCAAAAAACGGTACTTTTTCTTATTTTTTATTCAGATAGCTGATCTGACATTAATTTGGTTTTTATCTGAGCTGAAAAGGATGATTTGGTTTTGTTCCGAACTAAAATTGATTTGGCTGTGAACTAAACCAAAATTTAATTTTTATTACATCTAGTGGGAACTCATGCGTCACATCGAAGCTTTTTCGTGTTGCAATTTTTCGTTTTTGAATATTTCAACCTTCCCGCCGAATTTTAAATTGTCAACTAGATGATGTGATCGGATTGCCTTTTTGTTCTGATTGACATACAAATTGATCTAGGCAAAATTTCTTCACAAAAATCAATAATAAAAAATGTTCCCATGTGTCACTAACATTATGAATGGCAATGTACAGGGTGGATCAATTTCGATGTCTCTTATGGGCATCTCTGTAACTATAAGAGTTAGAAAAAAACTAGTGGCCAAGTCTCGATCTCTTTTTTAGAGATAAAGTCAATAGACTAAACAAAAATTGGCTATCTTCTTTTGTTTTCGAGTTATAGGCAAAAATTGACATTTTCGACTTTTCGTCAATCGCGCATATCTCGTTTATTTTTACAGATATTAAAAAACTGTTTTGATATTATTAGGACACTTTTTTGAATACAATTCAGTGGTATAGTTGGTTTCTTGATATTTAATAAAATTTTCGAGTTATAACATAAAGTTATATTTTTTTTAATGGAAATCATAGTAGGCAATGCCATCATTAAATAGAGATTTTTTTTCTGTTTTCAAAGATATATACTTTGTCGGGTTTATTTCTTACAATTAATAGAAAAAAACGCCTTTTTTTATTCTTGGGTGCATTATATTCTTAGTAGGTTGGTTTCAACAAAAGCCGACAATTTTTTTGTTTGTTTTTATTAAATATCAACTCTTGTTCAAATATTTTCACAGTTGCAGCCGCATAAAGAGAAAGAAAGATAGAATAAGCATCCTCTAAGAGTCACAAAGATTACAACAATACTGATACCATGTGGTTTGGGTCAAATTCGAAATTATGTAACTTCATTTAATATTTAAGTTTAAAACGCATTTTTTTCGATCAAATATGCATTTCATGGGATAATGAACTAAATTATATGTATAAATTAAAAACATCTTAAAAATAAGAAATTATTGCAGAAAAAGTTAAAGAATATTGAAATGTAAGTAGATAATAAACACAACTCTTGATATATCACAATAAATAACCTAAAACCCAGAAAATAATATCAAAATAAATTACAATTTCAAAACTGCCGCGCTAAAATACACAGCCAACTCATGTTGCAACCCAACCCAGCTCTATCGGTGCTAGCTTTCTATCTCTTATGTTTATCGCAATACCTCTCACTCTTGTGCTACCCAATATTCAAATCTTTGTTAATATTTAATAAAAACAAAAGAAAATTGCTGGCTTTTGTTGAAACTAGCCTCCTAAGAAAAGAATGCACCCAAAAATAATAAAAAAGGCGTTTTATTCTATTAACTGTAAGAAATAAACCCAACAAAGTATATATTTTTGAAAACAGAAAAAAAATCTCTATTTAATGATGACATTGCCAACTATGATTTCCATTTAAAAAAATATAACTTTATGCTATAACTCGAAAATTTAATTAAATATCAAAAAACCAACTACACCACTGAATTGTATTCCAAAAAGTGTCCTAATAATGTCAAAACAGTTTTTTCGTATTTGCAGAAATAAACGAGATATGACTGATTGACGAAAATTCGAAAATCTCAATTTTGGCTTATAACTCGAAAACAAAAGAAGATAGCCAATTTTTGTTTACACTATTGACTTTATCTCTAAAAAAGAGATCGAGACTTGACCATTAGTTTTTTTCTATCTCTTATAGTTACAGAGTTGTCCATAAGAGACATCGAAATTGATTCACCCTGTACATCGAAAACGAAGCATTTTAGGCCACTTGTTTATAGGAACTTTTTTACTTAGAATCAGCTGAGGAATCACCCCTTCAATTTTTTTACAACCATTAAATTATACCCTGTATATTTTTTTATCAGACACGAAAAGATTTGGTTTTGATCCGAACTAACCTTGATTTGGCTGTGAACTAAGATAAAATTGAACAGCTTTCGACTTTTGGCTGTTTTCATCTAAAAATGATGTCGATTTATTAAACCAAAAGAAAAAGACTGTAATAGGTATTCAATACTATAATAATACAAACAATAATTTTTATTTGAATCATAGCGCCATCTTCTGCTTAAAAATAGCATCAAATAGCAAATTTTCGTCAGACAAGAATCCACAAAAAGTTTTTAAGAAAATTGAAACAGTTTTAACATTAGATTAAGTGATCCAATAAAACTGCAATAATAATAATAATAATTTTAATTTGAAATATTTTTTTATTTAATTTAACACAAAGCGAATGATTAAACGTGTTTGAGCCATTCAGTAATTTTAATTTTAACATCAATGTTGGGTGACGAAATGACAATTTTTTTTAATTTGAACAAAGATATTAAAAATAAAATAATAAGGGGGGCACTTCTGTTCACGAAGACGGTCGGCGAACATTTTATAAAAATTACATGAATGTGAATTGTTTACATTTTCAAAATTCGAACCCCTTTTGTAATTTGCGACTGCGAGGTGACGGCATCTATGCGAGCCCCCTTTTGGTCCCGCTCATTTAGGTCACTGCAGTGAATTAAGTTGCCTACCCTCAAGTGATGGCGAAGTGTTTTTGGATCGGATCCTCTGCCTTGCATGTGCACTATTCGAATATCTTCAAATTTAATAATTAGAATTTTCAAATTATTGGAGTAATTCAAATAATTCGAATTTTCAAATTATTCAGTGACTTGAAAAATTTAAAATAATCGAATACTAAGTTAATCCACCTGAATTCGAATGTCAAATTTAATAATTCGATTATTCGAATATGTTTTGTAACTATACTTTCTTAGTTGCCTTCGTTACCGACAAACAAAGTTAATAGAATCGTATTGCGCCACTGCAATCTTTGACACAACAATGTAGACTCTTTTTTTACGAAGTCTATCTATTTTGGTCGGCTGCTACGCATTGTAATATTTCTCACATCATTTATTCGCAAAACACAAGTGATGTTTGGAAATACTTTAAAATGGAAGTGACAAAGTACACTATAGATTTTGCCCGTACAATGCAATTTCGATTTCATTATTCGTATATTTAAATATTCGAATTATTCAAGTATTCCATTTATTCTAATATTCGATTTATTCGATTAAATTTTCAATTGTTGAATATTCGAATAGCAAATCTGAGGAAAGTCCCAGCCTTACTTTTCACGCACTCAGGGTCATTATCAATTACCTTATTTATTTTAACGTATCTTAATGGTCATTTATCGCAAGGAGAGTCAGTATTTTGGCTAGAGTTTGTCGCTCGGGTCCCTTATTGCGTGAGACTGTTTATATTTACAATTAAGGCGTGACATTCTTTCGTGAATAATCCTGAAGTATGCAATTTAAAAACTGCCTAAAAATTCGGGCTTTAATCATAATTGATCCAACACTTAGCAAATTCAATTTAAAAGTCGACGCGACGCCACGACGCGACATTGGTTGAATTCTAAGAATTTTATTAACCCTAATATTTTTTAACGTAGAAAAAGAGCAAGGTCCTTCCAAAGTCCTGCCATCACTACACTTTAAGTCCATTCTCAAAATTCATTTTTCCGTACGTATATTTTATTAGAGTTAAAAAAATTCGATACTTACGTTATTGGTGTCCTTTATAAATTGAAGGATCCTGCACAGTATCCAATCTACGTATGTAGTTGCACCCAACTCAGAACTGAAAATTTTGATTTTCCCGTCAAGAAAACGAAGTAACAGACACGGTTGCGGTTTGCATGTCGCGCGCGTCAACCAAAAACTAAAATTGTAAATAATAAAAGAGCACACAGAACGTATTCGTTCTTTGCGAAAGCAGCGAAGAAAGGTGCACACACACACACAACGTAACGTTATTACAACAACGGCGAGAAAGAGACGGGCGTCGAGACCCAAAATTCAACAGGTTATATCACTTCCGCTCGCTCTGGAATTAAAACGCATTACTTACTCAATATTTTATTTAAATATCGCCCATTGTTAGTTAACATGAAGAGTATTAAATTACTCATACGCGACGAGGGGGTGAGCATATTTCATGGGCGCAATTTTTGTTTTGTTGTCGCTGTTTTAATTAAAGCAAACGAAATTCGCATTTACATTTTGTAAACAAACAAGGCGGAGAACATAATTTGCTTATTTGGGAGAGCATATCTCTCGTGCGTGGTGTTTTGAAAGCCGGGGATGAATACGTGATTTTACTCTTTTTTTTTTCAAGCTTTCTAGAGCAGCTATGCGATTTGTTTTACTTTCATCACAATCACATTGTAAATTCAATAAAGAAAACATTGCGGCGGCTTTGTATAATCAGAATTACAAGTATTATGGATTATTCATGAAAGAAATTAATGCTTTAATTGTTAATATAGGCGATAAGGAGCCTAAGCGACAAACTTTAGCCAAAATATTGACTCTCCTTACGATTAGTGGCCATGTTAAAGTAAATAAGCCACGCGATAAAGGCCCTGAGCGCGTGATAACCTCACAGACGCAAGCTAGCGGAGCCGATGTAAAAACACCTGGCAATCCCTTGAGGGTAGGCAACTTGAGTCACTCCAGTGACCTAAATGAGCGGCATCAAAAGGGGGACTCGCACAGATGCCGCCACCTCGCAGTCGCAATTTCTAAAAAGGGTTCGGATTTTGAAAATGTGTATAATACGGTTTTGCAGGAAGAGAAGATTTAAAAAAATTAGTTAATGTTCACGGAGTCGTTTTCACGAGCGGTTGCGTTTCCAATTTTCACATTCACATTCACTTTTCGTGAACAGAAGTGTCTCCCTTTCTTTTCCTAGGCATAAGTAAATAGAGAGAAACTACACATAGCGTCTCGTAGTTGAGTTGGTTGCAGATTTCTTTGTCTGGGGGAACTTAACTTTAGTCTAATTCCCAAATGGTTGTAAACACGTTCGATCACGAAGTAGATTAACGGACGGGCGATGCAGCAGAAATTTCCTTTAAAATTTCCTCTCGAGATTGCACTTGTGTGTTAACGGAGTGTTTTGCACATAATTACATAGCTGAAATTGATGGATGAATGAATTACAACGGCTGAATTGACTAATGTTGCCGAGCCAACCCTGGAGGATGCAGAGATTACAACTCCAAAGATTAATTACGGTTAAAGATTATTGGGTTACACGGAGACAAAGCATGTTTCTGAAGTAAAATGCATTTACACTTCGTGAATAAAAAAGGCTTTACTTTAATGCTGAGGAGAGAGATACATTTTCGTTTAAGATTTTTGGAGCGCGGGGTGGGAGGGCGAGGATAAATCGAGGTAATTTCAGTTTCGTTTAGGGCTTAATCGGGTTTAATTTTTCTTTATTCATGATTCTTAAAATATTCCTCGGAAATTCGGCGTACACTTAAACAACGTAAGAATGTAAAAAAAAGTTATAAACAAAAATAACTTCTCAAGTTTTCAAAATTATTATATTTATATGTATCTTTACTCTAATTTCCAATGTTTATACTTTTTCATTAATTTAATTTTTTTTTGAGTTTTACAAACCTAATAGTATTAAATCGTGAAGAAGAACATTGTTTTATATTTTTAATTATTGGTTTTTCCATTACCCTGATTTTTATTCTATAAAATTTAATTTATTTTTCCTTTCTGAGCTTGTTAAATGTCTTACAACAACGAAAGTTATTTTTTGTCGTCGTCCAAAATTTAAACTTTGCTTAACGGATGGTGGCTTTTCAATATAACCCGGCAATACCTAGTGAGTCACCCTCGTAGAAGTAAATGAAAAGAAGACTATCGGCAAGTTCCATCAGATGGCGCTGTTGAATGTCTTACTTTAACGCAATAAATAAGTTCTAAAATTATTCATTTTGTCAATTTGTGGGACGTGTTCGTATTATACAGGATGCCCATTTTAAATCGTGATCCTTGAAGGTCAACCTGCAATCAAATCAAAAATAACTTCGTGTTCTTATAAAGTACTAAAAGCACGGAAGTAGAATGGGTTGCCTATTTTTAATTTTGAAGGCGTCACGATTTATAATAGACGCCACGTAGGTATTTTGAAAATAAATTTTCGGATACGAGAAATCAGTGTTGCCGTCCTTACTCAAGTTCTTTACTCAAAGGGCCCCATATAAATCTCACGCCCGAGGCCCTGCAACTATTAAAGCCGCCTGTAAATTACAGGGTGATCAAAAATTTAAGCATAAAACTTCGAATGAAGACAACTGAGTATTTGAAATTATGAATAATTATGAATACATTCACTTTTGAAATGAGTAACTAAAGTTACACGATTTAGGCCCGGTCTATTCATCTCTCAATAAGTGGCCAGTAAGATACTGGATAGATTAAAGATAGGCAAATCCATTGCGCTAATCGTCAAGTAATAGCTTGGCACTTTACAGGGCCTTAGTAACTTTTACCGTTGAAACCTGACTGACTTATTTTAATTCATGTATGTATCTTGTAAATGGGACTTTTATTTTTAGGTTATGTTGGTTTCAATTTTGTGCTTTTATTTTGGATCTTTGGCTACCTTCTCCATGCTTATCCAACATTTTATTGAATGCATTATATCTAAATGACAACTAAACTGTAACAAATGATAATTTGATTAACAAAACTTTAAATGAAATTTTTTTTAATTTAATTTTTTTTCGATCTCAATTCCTTGCTCTTGTTGTCTACAGTTGGGTTCGCTTGGGTTGGGTTAACCTTGAACTTTCGTTTGACCTTAACCTTTAACTTTTCGAATTTTTTTAATTTTAAAATTTCTTCCAATCTCAATTACATGTTCGGGTTGAGTAAAATTGGGTTCGCTTGGGTTGGGTTGATCTTGAACTTTCGTTTGATCTTGACCTTTAACTCGTCTAAAAAGAATTGATTTAAATTTTCTTTTCGATCTTAATTCCTTGCTCGGGTCGAGTAAGAAATTTTTTCAAATTTCTCTCAAATTCGTGACCTTGACCTTTGACATTTACGAAGCCTTGTTCTCGAAGTTCAACATTTTTTGAAAAATTTCCCCAATTTCTCCCGAATTTTTGGTTGTGACCTTGACTCGACCTTTATGACGAATCGTCGAAATAATTTTTTTTTAAATTATCCAGATTTTTACCGAATTTTTGGCGTTGACCTTGATCCTTGACCTTTAAGCCGACTCGTTGTGGAAATTTGAACTTTTTTAAAAAATGTCCCTCAATTTTTCTCGATTGTTTTTTGTCGTGAACTTTGACCTTTGGGACGCCTCGCCGTCGAAATTTACATTTTTTTCTAAGTTGCCCCCAATTTCTCCCGAATTTTTGGCGTTGACCTTTAAGACAATTCACTGTCTAAATTCAAGATTCTTTAAAAAAAATTCTCCTTTTTTCCCCAAATTTTTTGATCGTGACCTTGACCTTTGACCTTTGCGACGATTCGTTATCGAAATTCAAAACTTTTTAAATTAAAGTTTCCCCCAATTTTTCCTAATTTTCCCCGATTTTTACAATTTTTTTGCGTTGACCTTGACCCTCGACGCTAACGAAGTGTCGTTCTCGATATTCGAAATTTTTTAAAAATTTCTTGCCAATTTTTTGACCCAGGCTTTGGTTTGCTCGTGTCAATTCCAGTTCGTGGGTTCGTTCCCGTCAAGTCGACTTGGGTTGGATTTTTAACTTTTTCTTTCAAGTTTTTCTAAATTGTTTTCAAATTTTTTCGAATTATTTATTTTTCGTTAGTTTCCGCTCGTCGAGACTTTTTTTCGATATGCGACACGACGTGTTCATATTTTTCTCGATTTAAAACGATAATAACAAATAATGATAAATAATTAACAACAAATTTCAGTAGCGGAAAGAACGTTACGTACGTCGGACGAAAAAATACGTGGCGATACGCTTTTTCTCGATTTAAAACGATAGTCGATGAAAGTAAGTAAATAAATAAATAAATTAATAAAACGAAATTATTTATTCGAACCGACAATTTACATCACGCACTATACAAACAAAAAAATTCTCGCCCGCAATAAAACAATTAAACAAAACAAAAAATTATCGTCCCTGCTTTTGTAAGACAACTTAAGAACAAAAAAATCACAATTGGTTTCTAATTACAAAAATGTACGGAGAGTATATCTATCACAATTATTTACGTCAGTTGTTCCCAAATATTTTTAAAGCGGGGGCCACTTTTGGCAAAAATTTCGTTCGTGCTCCCCCGCCATTCTTGTCGTACTCAACTTGATCTCAGTGTTACCAACGTGTAAAAAGCAGAAATCCCTCGAGAGTTGCCAAAAAATCTCTTTTCGACAACCTCAATTTGTTAATAATTACTAGATTCAGGTATAAATTTATTATAAATTAAAGAAAACAAAACTTTAAAAAATTAGAAAATTGAAAAGACAAACAAAAAACGGTCGATTTTCCAGTGCAATTCAATCGATGTAATACTTAAATTAAAAAAAAAAAACAATTTGAAAAGAATGGTGACAAAACAACGAAAACAAAATAATAAAAATTCAAGAAATAAAAAATAAAATTTTAGAAATGAAAGTAAAAACAAAAGCCAGTCGATTTTACAACACAACTTAATAAGTTAATAGTTTTTTTTTAAGTGAAAAAGCGAAGAAAATCAAATAATAGAATTAATAGAATAAAAACAAAAGACAATTGATCGTACAGCAGTATTCAGAAGTATAGTCGTCTCAGTTTTGTATCGGTTTTATGATCTTGCTATAAAAAAAGCGCAGAGACCGGCACTGCGGTCTCTTTGTCGCTCCTCTGTCGCTTTTTTATAGCAAGACCATGAAACCGTTACAAAACTGGGACGACTATAAATGAATAAATTTAAAAAAAACAATTGAAACAAACAGTGACAAAACAAAAAATTATTTCCCTTCTACACAATCAACAAATTATTTTAAAAAAACGATGACAAGCGACTTTGTCTTATTCAACTTCCGAATCGCGGAGAATTAATGGCTAGTGAACCACCCCTGCAAAAACAAACGAAAAAGAAAACTTCCGATTTGTTTAAAATAATATGACGTTGTTGAATGTCTTACAACAACGCAAGCCATTTTTTACTACAATCTACTTCTTTGTTGCTAGCGCCATCTATCAATAAGTAATGAAATTTTTTATTTGTGCCACCTTTCACCAAGTAGCTCAATTTCTTTGAAAATTTTCCATCATATCATACGCTGTTCTTGTCAAACAAAATTAACAAAAATAGAATAACTACAGTTGGGAGTAATAACTAGTTTTTATCGACTCATACATTTTTCCTTTAACTATCAAAAATAAAAGCGCAATGAAAATTATGTCAATTTTTTAAAGAAACACTATAAATTGATTGAAATATCATTCAATAGGAATCTTTTATCTCTTCTCAACTGTATTATAATTTTAAAAATTTTGGAAGTCGGTTTTGATTGCAGTGGATTCCTCGACTTGCAAAAAAAAATTTTAAAACTTTCATTATTGCTTTGAGAGCACGCATGGCCGCCTTGTATGGGATGACTTATTATGTAGCAAAGTGGCTTCAATTTGTCAATCCAAATGCATTGTTAGGTCAAGAAGCGATCGCAGAGTGTCGCGATTTAAACTATGTATATCACTAATAATCTTCAAAATCGCTAGAGTTGGCAGCACTGTAAACATGAATTTTTCGCATGCAACACCGTATTACGTATTACGTAGGGTCGTCGAGTGGCTTAGCGGTCTAACCTAGCCGACTTGGAAAGTCGTGTGCTTCGCGGCGTGGGTTCGAATCCCACCATTAGCCATGGATGGTTATGCAGTCTAACGATTTAGAGCAAGCCTGAAAAATACGTCGCAATTGTCTGGAAAGGCTAATGGCCGAACGACAAGCAGCATTGCTACGCAAAACAAAAAGAAAGAAAGAAAACATATTACGTATTACTTTATTCCAATGTCTGCTACGTAATTGTACAGAGTGATTTCTAATGATTGATGATATTTTGAATTTGGCGCCATAGCTTTCAGTGTATTTCACGTTTTAAATGTGGCTGTCGTGAACAAATATAGATTGTTCAGTTTAAATTTCAGAGTCGACGTGTTTCTTGTTCATTTGATTTTTTAAAGGCGCATTTTTGATGTTTTACTTCTTTTTGCTTTACTAATATGTATTATTCTTATATATATATATAAAAAATAACAGAAATGACAGACAGAACCGGGTGTTACCAACGTTATAACAATTTAGTATTGCGGTAAATTTAACTCCTTGCTACCTACCTGAAGGACAGCAAATTGTGCGAGTGATTTTGAAGTTTCTCCAGCACCGCCGACTAAACTCCCGGAGACGAGAGGGTTCAACGAAACCCCAAAAGCAAAGGGTGGACAAGTTGAATAAAATAAAAGTCACCAGCTAAGCACACTTGTTTTTATTTAAAATGCTCGAAAATAAGTAACGAATAAGAAAATAAATAATTTACAAGTATCGAGTACGACCCAGAAGAGGTTCCAGTGAATCGAACAAGATATGAAACTAAGTAAACTTTGTTATAAAGCAAACGAAAAAATTAATTTTTATCCGATAAACAGATTTGCTTTTCGTTCGCAAATAAAGCTTAAAGTAATTAAAACGAATTACTTGATTAAAATAAAAGTCTACCAGAAAGGTAAATAAAAATAATTAGAATATTTCCGACCTTGTGATCAAAATCCACCGTAAAGGCAAACGGCTGTCAGTAGTGAGAGAGCGCCCTCCAACGGAGGTAAGTGTTGCCAATGACGTAATTCGGCAAAGGTGTTACGTCACCAAATGGCGTCGCGTCTGCAGGTCGAGTCCATTTTCACGGGCGGAAGGAGGGCCGTAACGCCGTGGCTCTTATTCGTTTCGAACGCCGATTCCTGCCCTTTCTTTCACCCACAGGGATGTCGATGATTTCAACAGAGGTGAAACTACCAGTAAAGTCTGTTCTTTGTCCCAGAAACAGGCCTTAGAGACGCTTAATAAGGAGCTTGAATTCGCTCGGCGTGCCTTTAACAAATCTCGGAGTAGATTCCGTTTCAGGGTTCAATCACAAGATTCACAGGAAAGAAGCACTATAATCACCAACAAATAAAAGCTCAGCACGCCAGGAACTGAATGCGAAACAATGAACGCGAATCCAACTATGTGCTGCGACGGGGGTTGTTACGGGATGAAATCAGTTCTAGCCGGGCGAAAGAGTGAAATGGACAGATACCGTAAGAGTAAGTAACAGCGTATGGTTTGGTGTTGAAATATTGAGAAATGTGACGAACGTTAACGTAGGTAAATCTGAACTCCTACTTCCCGCATAAATACAGGGCGACTGCCAAATGTTATGAATAGCTTAAATGAATTTTTCCTCCTCTGTCATTAAATATCACACCGTACATTTTCATTAATTTAATTGCTTTTTAATTTAACGAACCTAATAGTAAAATCTTGAAGAAAAATAATGTTTCATATTTTAATTATTGGTTTATTCTATCAAATTTAATTTCTTTTTCCTTCTTTGCTTGCCGAACAGATGTTATGGTTCTTTTTGGGACACCAAATATATTGAGTTTAAACTGCAATACTTTTTCATTTAACTTTATAGTTTTTTTTGAATTTGTGCAAATGTAATAATATTTTTTAAAATACCAATTATCTTTTCTTTTTTTTTCTTATCGTACGATTTTTGTAAGGACACCAGTTCCACATGAAGTCTTCTCGAGGCAGAGGTTTTTGACTTTTATGGGGCACCACATATATTATACAGGGTGTCACCCATATTGAGAGTATTTTGTATAACGAAAGTGTAGGTAAAGTACAATTCATTTACAAAAGTAAAATACAATAAATGTGCTTTTTTTAATAAGAGAGATGGGTGTCATCTATCTTGGGAATTATCTCCATGCAAGTGATAGTATACTGGCTTGTGACCTTGTGTGCACGTGCACCAATTGGAAAAGAGATGATTCAATGTCAACCAGTGTTGCCTCACAAAAAATATTCCTCTACGTTTAAAAGAATCAAAATCAAATCTCCTTTATTAAAGACATTTATTATTGGAGAGAATTTTATAAGGACGCAAGCCTTACATGAGGTTTATAATTTTTATGGGACACCATGTATTTAGACTTTGAATTACAAAGTCTCCTTCGGGATTATACTTTCTCCTTAATTTTATTTTATTTTAGTTTCGTTTTATCTTTTTTAAAATTGTATTTGTTTTTGCCAAGCAACTTTTACAAGAATACCGGCCTTACATCGAGTCAGAGGTACACAATTTTTTGGTGGGACAACGACAAAAACTTTACTAAAATCCGTGTTTCGTACATTTGTACGTACGTTGTTGGGTGAGAACGCCAGGACAGAGTGAATTTAAGAAAATCGTCGCGAAATTAAAGTGAAAATGGGAAACTCCTACGACGAGGAAAAATATCATTTGCTCTCGTATCAAGGCAAAAGACACGCTAAGTACGGGTGAGTCAGTTTCACGAAGTTCTTGGTTCTTATTCACATTTGGAACACAACACTTGAAGGGCTTCTGCACATTCCCTAAACAGATTATTAAATTTAGATTAAATTTGTGAAAATAAAGAATGTATTTTTACATCTTAAATTAATTTAATGAATCAAAACAAAATTAAAAAAAATACTTGTATTGAGTAAATGTATGTAACAAATAAAGTTGAGGGTGATGAATCAAATATTGCTGGAAATTTTCTTAGCGTTAAAAATTATTTTCCGTGCAAATTTCATTTCCAATTTCCGGCTTAGATTTACTTCCGAATATTGATCAATTTTATTTGCAGAGAGCACTCCCGAGTTAAAAGCGCATCATCCCCTAGCCTCAGCGAAAGAAGCATAAAAACAGTCGTCAATTTAAACTTGGAAGATGACGTTTTCAACAGCAAACACAACCTGTAAGCACCACTCACCCTGTATTAGACCTATTTAAAGCAAACAGAAGTTTAAAGCTCCAACTTAATGTTGCCCCAAAAGTAATCCTTTTGATTTCAAAGAATTGAGAATCTAAGAGAAACAGAAACTACCCCCATTCAATTTGGCGAAGTCATTGCGAGTTAAATCGAAGTAAATTTCCAGATTATTGTCGGGGGACTTTCAGCTACCCTCAAAAATTAAAACCTACGCAGGATATCTCAAGATAGCCGTTTTACTCGTGGTCTGGGTATTTTGCTGTTACGCCTTGATGGTAAAAAGAGAGCAAGTGGCGGAGGTGCATCAGCTAATCATACCAAAGGGCGCAGCGAAAGGTAACAACTCCCCCCCAAATATTTTCTGCAGTAAAATTCTTCAATGCAATTATTTTTTTAAAAAAGGATATTTGGTGACACAAAAACCAACCCATCACCACATCATGGTCACCATCGAGGGGGCTTTCGTCCCCCTGACTTACGCCAACATGTCCAACAATTGGATGCACGTCAGCGTCGAGTTGCTCATCGCCAAGGACAATCCAAAAAACCCCACCACGTACCTCGACTCGAAAAAAATAATTAAAAAGGAGGTGATCACCTGCTTCCTTTAGTTTGCAGGGAACTATAAAGAGTGTTACTTTTCCAGAATATTTCGGAAACGTGGGTGGTTTCTCTGGTGTCCGAGAAGCTTATCGGCGCGGTTCCTGAGATTACCCTCAAGAAGAATTTCGATTTGGCAACGTACGACTGCGCCCAAATGAAGTACTGCTTTCTGAACGTTGAGATGGCGACGAATTTGAAGGCCAACTTCCCCGTTTCCGTCGGGTACAATTTGGAGCCGATCAATGTGAACGAGGGTGTGATCTACGCCGCGCTTGTGCTCTTATTTTTGTACTTCCTAATCGTGTTTGAGGTACACCCTACATTATTTTGGGGGGAAAGTTTTTTTTATAAAGATACTTTCAGCTGGTTCACAAGACCCTAGCTGCTGTGATAGCAAGCACTTTATCCGTCGCCATTTTAGCTGTGATGAACGCAAGGCCGACCATGGAGGAGATAATTTCTTGGATCGACATTGACACTTTGCTCTTGCTGTTCTCGATGATGGTTCTCGTTGCTATTTTCAGCGAAACTGGATTTTTTGATTACATGGCCGTCGTGGCTTATAAGGTTACCTCTAATACTCCCAGCTTCCCCCAACCTTTTTATTCAAGGCCAAAAAAAATTAACTTTTTTTTTTAATAGATCACCAGCGGAAAAATTTGGCCACTCATCAACACATTGTGCTTCTTCACCGCCGCACTCTCTTGCTTCTTAGACAATGTCACCACGGCGTTACTGATGACACCAGTCACCATCAAGTAAGTGAAGAAGTACTTGCTGCAAAATTAAATGTGTTAGGGTTTGGTTTTTAGGTTGTGTGAGGTGATGCGCATCGATCCAGTTCCAGTCCTTATCATGATGGTGATCTATTCCAACATCGGCGGTGCAATCACGCCCATTGGTGATCCACCAAACGTCCTGATCGCTTCTAATCTGGCAGTGATTCAATCGGTACCTATGAAAATTCCACTCTTCATTCGCACCTAAGAAAAAATAATTATTTCAGGGGATCAATTTTGGTGTATTCACCCTGCACATGGGCGTGGGGGTCATCCTGGCGGGAATCGCCGTTTACATCCAGCTGAAAATAAAGTACAGGAACATAAACGACTTGAAGACCTCAGAACCCAACGACGTTCACGGTAATTACCATTTAATGAGGTGAGGGCAAAATTTTTTCGGTAGATTTGCGCAGGGAAATCGAAGTTTGGAGGAGGACGGCCGCTTCGATGGGCAGCTACAGCAAAGACGAGTCGTCCGTTAAAAACTTGCTGATGAAGAGGATGTCAAGGTTGGTCGGAAAATTGAACACCCGAACCAGTTACAAATCGCCTTGTACCGACGCATACACTGAAACTTTGAAAGACCTACAAGCGAGGGTGACTTACACCTTAAACCTTATACACACCTAAATACGTCATGCCCATTTGCTTGCAGTATCCAATCAAAGATCGGGTTTTGCTGGTGAAATCGGGTATTGCGATGGCCTTCGTAATTTGCGTCTTCTTCTTGCATTCCCTCCCCGAATTCAGTAAGTAAATTCAACTCGACTTTGTTTATATTTAAACGAAATTGTTCTTCCAGATCGTTTGGGCTTAGCTTGGACTGCCCTTTTGGGGGCAATTTTGCTTTTGATTTTGTGCGGAAGGGATGACATGGAAGCTATCTTTGCTAAAGTCGAGTGGTCCACGCTGCTTTTCTTTGCGTCGCTTTTCGTCTTGATGGAGGTAAAAGCGAAGCTCCTACAGATGCAACGTTTTCATCTGGTTTGATTTTTCTAGG
The DNA here is from genome assembly GCA_033060865.1 of Dorcus hopei. Taxonomy (NCBI): domain Eukaryota; kingdom Metazoa; phylum Arthropoda; class Insecta; order Coleoptera; family Lucanidae; genus Dorcus; species Dorcus hopei. The sequence goes on from CM065422.1 coordinate 12,112,943, forward strand.
CCTTATCGAGATTGGGGCTGATTAATTGGATTGGACATCAAACTGAAACTGTGATCATGTCGGTGGGGCAAGAGGCCAGAATGTCGGTGGCTATTTTGTTGATCTTGTGGGTGTCGGCTTTCGCTTCGGCCTTCGTCGATAACATCCCCCTCACCACTATGATGATAAGGATCGTGATATCGCTCTCTGATAACCGCGAGTTGGGTTTACCTTTGCAACCCTTGATTTGGGCCTTGTCTTTTGGTGCTTGCCTAGGAGGTAAGTCAATATTACATGATCAATGAAGTCGGTCTAAATCAAAACCAAATTAACAATTTGCATTTTTTTTCTTAAATAATGTATATTATTTGGTTACAAAAGAAAAAAGAATGAATTTAATTTTTGGAAGGACTATTCTGATGTTAATCTTGTAAATTGAAAAGAAAAACCAGTAACTTCCATCGTTGACCAAAAAGATGGCGGTCTGAAACGTTCATCATTAGATTGACAGAGTACCGCGATGGATAAAAACAATAACGTGCCTTTTTAAAAATTTCTCCTTGTAGTTGGCCGTGAATTTTTAGTTGTGAACGAGCCTTGCTTGAAAATTAATAAATTGACGTATGTCATAACCTCACTTACTTTCTTATTATTATTAGTCGAATAGAATTCTGCCACTTCAATTTGACAGCCACTTCGAAAACAAGATTCGATCATAAAAGTTTTATGCTCTTGCAAGATAACCATTTCAGAACGTTTCATTAATTTAAAAGTGGGGTTATGCTATTTCATACGTCAAGTAGATTGAGGCTGGTTCACAACTAACAATTCACGGCCAACTACGAGGAGAAATTTAAAAAAAGGCACGTTATATTGGAGTCAAAATGATGGTAATATTGGCCGCGTTCGTAAGAACCAAGCGCTCAAGTAGCATTCGTCTGTGATTGGCTTATTTCAAAGAAATTCAAAAAATCTACCAATCACAGAAGAATGCTACTTGAGCGTTGGTTCTTACGAACACGGCCATTGTGATCAGATTTTAGCGTTCTCTGTTTACACCATGGTTTCGCTGTCACTCAGTGTCAGTTTTGACACACGATAAGTCGTTGCATGTATCGTACAAAAATAGGCTAGAAAAAAATTGGAGAAACTCAAAAAGTAAATTGTAAAATATATTTTTCATTAAAAGTTACATCTAAAATCACAATTAAACTAAGAACGTTTTCGATTGACTGCTCTAGAGCGAGTGCTCTCTAAGAGTTGAGAAAATCCCCATCCTTTATTATTATGAGTTTTTAGAAGATTTGACGGATTTTAAATTTTGCCGCCAGAAAGTGGAGTCGCAATGGCGGAAGTGCGCGGTACTTTGGTAATCTATGGACTTTATGCATGATAGGAAAATTAAAAAAAGCCGCTTTAATCGGATTGGTGAAAAAAATGCGATTAAAATGACCAACACTCTTTTGTTTTGTTGAATCATTCTGTGAAATTCTAAACTCCTGGTAGTAGCAACAAAATCAATAATTTAAACGAAATTTGCATTCTGTTTACTGACAGTTTACTTATTAAAAAAAAAACGGTCCTTGAAGTTAAACGAAACCACAAGCTTTTGCAATTCACCAAAAGATGGCGCGCACCGAATGTTCGTCACGACGAAGGTTAAAATCTATAAAAATTGACAAAGGAAGTGGTTGTTGTTGTTGTTGTTTCATTGTTTTTTGAAATTCGAAATGGTCTACACATTTGTCTACATAAAATGAGATGAGACAAAATTACAGAGTGATTAAAAAAAAATTCAATATCTTTCACTGATGATCAAAAGATGGCGTTCCAAGAAGTTCGTCGTGGGCTCGTGAGAAAGAAGTATCAAGATACCTATTGAAAAAAAAATTGTCAATATTGTCCGTCGAATTTAATGGCTATACTTAACAGTGGCATTTTAATCGTTTCAAAATATTCGAGTTTTGAACACAGAGGGTTCTTTGTTGATGGTTATTTCAGAAATGGTGAAGAACTGGATCCCGGCCTACTCTGAATCATTTTATTTTCAATCGCGTGGTATATTGGCGGCAAAAAATAAGTTTTAGTTTGACGCCATCTATGCGCAAACTCTCAAACTACAACTTCAGGCGCCAAATTTAAATTGTTCCGGAAGTTAAAAGCGTTTCATTTTCGAATTCAAATTGTTAATGAAACGCCTGACGGAACGCTAAACGCGCTTCACAGTGTTCATGAAAAAGTGAATTTAGTCACGCCATCTGTACGATTTGTTCCGAACTGACTTTTTTTATGCTCTAAATATGAGACGTATTCGTAGGGAAAAGAAGTTTGTTAGGGCTCTGATTTAAAACAACTGAACTTCTCAGGCTCCATCTACATTTTTGAAGCGTTAAGTAAAAAAGTTTCAAAACCTTTTCTGCATTTGTTTTGAATCCAAAAGAGGAAAGTCCGGTAATTTTTCGCGTTCACATCTGTTAACTGGCGGCTTCACTTATTTCGTGTCAACCTTGTAACCGTCACGAAGAAATTAATGAGTTTAGTGGCGCCATCTATGTGGCGTTTTACAAACTGATCATTCTAAGCGCCAAATTTAAAAATCTCCGTCGAAAAGAGCACAGCTCGTTTGATGTGGAGCTCAAATTCTTAAACGAACTCCTTGAGTACTTGAACCTTATATTGGTGGCTCCATCTATGATATTTCCAGTAAGTTAAATTGAAAAATTTCAAAGTTTCTTGGTTTTGATGTTTATTTATAAATCGATAGGAAAAAGTCTGTTTATACTGTGAATTCAAATTTTTAATTGTATTACATGAACTCGCAGTCGTCCTGAAAAATGTGTTAGTGGCGACATCTATGTGATTTTTTCAAAAGTGATCATTTTAAGCGCCAAAATTTAAAAATGCTCGTCGAAAATAAGGCATTTAATTTTGTAAATTCAAATTCTTAAAAAATGAACTCGTTGTTTACTGTTTATTTAAATCGATAAGAAAAAGTCTGTTCATACTGTGAATTCTAAATTTTAATTGAATGACATGAAGTCGCAGTCGTTCTGAAAAAAAAAATGTGTTAGTGGCGCCATCTATGTGACTTTTTCCAAACTGACCATTTTAAGCGCCAGATTTAAAAGTCTCGATCGAAAAGAGCACAGCTCGTTTGATTTGGAACTCAAACTCCTTGAGTACTTTAACATTTACCTAACATTGTATTGTTGGCTCCATCTATGATGTTTCTAGTAAGTAGTAAGTTAAATTGAAAAATGTCAAAGCTTCTTGATTTTGAAGTTTATTTATAAGTCGATAGGAAAAAGTCTGTTTATACTGTGAATTCAAATTTTTAATTGTATTACATGAAGTCGCAGTAGTCCTGAAAAATGTGTTAGTGGCGACATCTATGTGATTTTTTCAAAAGTGATCATTTTAAGCGCCAAAATTTAAAAATGCCCGTCGAAAATAAAGCAGCTCATTTAATTTTGTAAATTCAAATTCTTAAAAAATGAACTCGTTGTTTATTGATTATTTAAATCGATAAGAAGAAGTCTGTTCATACTGTGAATTTTAAATTTTAATTGTATGACATGAAGTCGCAGTTGTTCTGAAAAAAATGTGTTAGTGGCACCATCTATGTGACTTTTTCCAAAACTGATCGTTTTAAGCGCCAGATTTAAAAATCTCGGTCGAAAAGAGCACAGCTCGTTTGATTTGGAACTCAAACTCCTTGAGTACTTTAACTTTGTATTGGTGGCTCCATCTATGATATTTCCAGTAAGTTAAATTGAAAAATTTCAAAGTTTCTTGGTTTTGATGTTTATTTAAATCGATAAGAAAAAGTCTGTTCATACTGTGAATTCTAAATTTTAATTGAATGACATGAAGTCGCAGTCGTTCTGAAAAAAAATGTGTTAGTGGCGCCATCTATGTGACTTTTTCCAAACTGATCGTTTTAAGCGCCAGATTTAAAAATCTCGGTCGAAAAGAGCACAGCTCGTTTGATTTGGAGCTCGAATTCCTTGAGTACTTTAACTTTGTATTGGTGGCTCCATCTATGATATTTCCAGTAAGTTAAATTGAAAAATTTCAAAGTTTCTTGGTTTTGATGTTTATTTAAATCGATAAGAAGAAGTCTGTTCATACTGCGAATTCTAAATTTTAATTGAATGACATGAAGTCGCAGTCGTTCTAAAAAAGAAAATGGGTTAGTAGCGCCATCTATGTGACTTTTTCCAAACTGACCACTTTAAGCGCCAGATTTAAAAATCTCGGTCGAAAAGAGCACAGCTCGTTTGATTTGGAACTCAAACTCCTTGAGTACTTTAACATTTACCTAACATTGTATTGTTGGCTCCATCTATGATGTTTCTAATAAGTTAAATTGAAAAATTTCAAAGCTTTTTGATTTTGAAGTTTATTTATAAATCGATAGAAAAAGTTTGTTTATACTGTGAATTCAAATTTTTAATTGTATTACATGAAGTCGCAGTCGTCCTGAAAAATGTGTTAGTGGCGCCATCTATGTGACTTTTTCCAAACTGATCGTTTTAAGCGCCAGATTTGAAAATCTCGGTCGAAAAGAGCACAGCTCGTTTGATTTGGAGCTCGAACTCCTTGAGTACTTTAACTTTGTATTGGTGGCTCCATCTATGATATTTCCAGTAAGTTAAATTGAAAAATTTCAAAGTTTCTTGGTTTTGATGTTTATTTAAATCGATAAGAAAAAGTCTGTTCATACTGTGAATTCTAAATTTTAATCAAATGACATGAAATCGCAATCGTTCTGAAAAAAATGTGTTAATGACGCCATCTATGTGACTTTCCCAAACTAATCGTTTTAAGCGCCAGATTTAAAAATCTCGGTCGAAAAGACCATAGCTCGTTTGATTTGGAACTCAAACTCCTTGAGTACTTTAACTTTGTATTGGTGGCTCCATCTATGATATTTCTAGTAAGTTAAATTGAAAAATCTCAAAACTTCTTGGTTTTGAAGTTTATTTATAAATCGATAGGAAAAAATCTGTTTATTCTGCGATTTCAAATTTTTTATTGAATTACATGAAGTCGCAGTCGAGTCGTCCCGAAAAACGTGTTAGTGGCGCCATTTATGTGACTTCTTCAAAACTGTTTTAAGCGCCAAAATTTAAAAATGTTCGTCGAAAATAAGACAGCTCATTTCATTTTGTAAATTCAAATTCTTAAAAAATGAACTTCTTGAGTACTTGAACCTCGTTTCGGTGGCTCCATCTATGATATTTCCGAGACGTTAAACTGAAAAAATTCAAATTCTTGGTTTAGTTGTCTATTTAAATCGAAAGGAAAAACTTTGTTTAAACTGTGAATCCAAATTCTCTTACGTGAAGTCACAGTCGACATAAAAATGTAAGTTTGATGGCGCCATCTATGAGATAATTCGTTGACAAAGAAATAATTCAAGCGCTAAATTTAAAAATCTCTGTACTTTTCTACATCGACTTTGTAACGAAAATTTCTGCTTAGTATTGTTTATTTGAACTTTACAATCATTAATGATTTTATTCAAGACAATGACGACGGCTGTACGTTTTATTTCGGATTGGCTATTGACATTTTGGTGGAAAATTGATGTTACTCTGTGCTAAAGTTTTTTTCATAAGAGAAGAGCTCTGCGTCATAAATAAAACGCGTCCGGTGTTACATCATCAGATGTAAGAAGCATAACTCCATCTTTTTTGCTCATTCACCGTTAACAAAGAAATAATACTGAAATAATTTGTCGGTTAATCACTTCGATGATTGATGACGCAGAGCTCAAGTTCCGTGACTTTGATATTAACTAAAGTCAACTAGCAAGCGTAGTTTGTTTTAGCTTTAATCAATTTTGATTACGTTTTGTACTTTTCTATTTAAATTTTGCAAGAAAATGCTGAACGAGCAGAGTCTCTACTATTTTGAATAAAATATAGTAGCGCCATCTATGAGATTTTCCACTGACTTCTTGTTTAACGCGCTAAATTTAAATGCCTTTTCACTGAATCGAAAATAGGTTACCAATATAGCTTGCTATTGGACTATTAGGAGAGGGAGGAGGGGGGGATTAACATCGGATGATTTTAGTGTTTAAAATGCTTGTAATTTCAGGAAATGGCACACTATTTGGGTCATCTTGCAACATAGTGTGCGCCGGAGTGGCCGAACAGCACGGATACAAATTTAGTTTCATGCAGTTCATGAAGTAAGTCCACTTTCTTTTGCATTCATTTTTTTTTCTTACTTTGCCTGCTTTGTTTTAGAGTCGGATTTCCGGTGATGTTGACCAGCACGTGCGTCGTCACCGTTTACTTACTTGTGAGCCACGTTGTATGTGTATGGCATTAAAAGTAATCGTCGATTTGTTTTTTGTATTTGATTTATTTTTTTTTAATAAATAATCTGCTGGTTCTTTTTATTTTTATTCAGAGCCGTTTGATTCTGTTTTATTCTTTTTTTAATTCGAAAAAATAAAATTCTTTTCTTGCAGATACGAACTTTAATAACGCGAGCGAGCTCTCGTCCGCTTTAAAACGGACGGTCATTGTGAACATCTTCGTTTTACAATGGGTTCTGGGATTACGAGGATTGAGTACCTACTGCAGAACCGATTTAATTTGGAAAGGAATGAAAATAGAGAAAAAGCTTCGGCTTCACAGTAATTACGGAGTTAAATAACAATTCTTTTAAATTGTAATAAAGGGAGGACAAAAGAATAAAATTTAAATCTTTTATGAATGACAAGTAGCTCCAGATTTCTTCTACACATTAAAAGAGGGCGCCACGTACAAACGGCTGATTATATCTATGTAAAGTTATCTGTAATTAAAATGTTAAATTAATTGTTTTCTTAAAGTTGCCTGTATATTTTAGTAATTCCATTGAAGTATAGATGGGGCAACATTAAAAAAACCGCTAATGGCCAACTATTATTTTTTAAATTTACTAATTCACACAAAAAATTATTTTTTTTATAGAACATCCACTTAAAAGTGCAACTATGTTTCGCGTAGAAAATCCTCTATATTGCACTCGTAAAATTATTTGTTGTAGGAAAAATATAAATCACCCAAGTGACTTTTATTGCTTTTCCGCGATATAACTAACACTATTATGTTCATAAAATGCGTTCGCACTTAAATTGAAATGTATTTGGAGAAGAGCAACATCTTTCCCATCAAATGTTACATTGTTACAATATTGGTATTGATAAGTTGCATCGTTTGTAGTCAGTATAGGTACATACAAATATTTCTTTGAAAGAAAGATGCACATTTTTATTTAAGTGATTAGTAAGCCAAAAAAAAGGTAAAGACACAGAAAAATAATTATAAACAGAAAGAGAAATGATAAATAAATGCAAAGTAAGAGATGAATACACAAATAAAAGACTCATTAAAATACAGTTAGGGTATCAAAGATTATACAGTCGATTATCTTATATCAGGCTTATTAGTTGATGACTGATTTTTTGAATTGCAAAGTCAAGGAAAATTATTGTCATAAAAAATAGCTTTTATCTTATCATTTGCTAGTATGAAACTTCCAAGATGTAGATGTAATCAGTGTAATCACAGCAACATGAATTACAATTGCCCAAAGATGACATAACAGAAACTCTCCAAGGTCTTCTTAATTTATACATCGTAGAAACAAGGTCGAGCGCACATTTAGTTTATTGTACGAGTTGAAAGTGTACGTTGATATGACCAGAGACGACAGCGAAAAAATCGTCAAGCTTTTGCAAAATGTGATCAAAACTCAAGGCTTGGGGAACAATCCCGAAATAAAAACCGACAAGGGCTCCGGCGCCGGTGAAGGCTACATATCGGTAAACACCGCCGTCGAAGTGGCCACCGATGAAAAAGTCCTAAAACTCTTCGTCAAGACTGCACCAGAAGATGAAAAGGTGAGAAGGGAAGTTTTCATCAAAGACCTCTTCACCAGGGAAATCTTTTTCTACAAAAGAATATACCCGGAGTTTTCAAGATTCCAAGCCGAACGTAGCGTTTCGGACCCTTTCATAGGTGTCCCAAAATGCTATGCCACCAACGACGATGACCTCAACGAAGCTATAGTTCTCGAAAATCTCAAAGACGCCGGGTACGTCATATACGACAAAAATGTCGAAATGGACGACGAGCACCTGAATTTCATTTTCAAACAGTACGCGCGTTTTCACGCAGTTTCGTACGCCATGAAAAATCAGGAACCTCAGCTGTATGAGGCTTTGTCTTCAAAGTGGAATAGCATTATCGGGATTTGTCTCAAAGCGACAGGTGTTCATGTACTCTTCACGCACTATGCAAGAGAACTCAAAAATATATTTGATCCAGTGAAGGACAAGCACATTTTGAAGAGGATCCAGGGACTCCCGGATGTTTTGATGGACACCCTAGAAAACGCGGAGCAGTTTTACGACCGCTATTCGGTGATTGCACACGGAGATTGTTGGTATAACAATTTCATGTTTAAGTACGAGGTACGTTGATGAATCAAAATGATTTTTTTTGAGATTATACCTTAAAGCCAATTCACTCACAACACCATCAAAATTAACCAACTTCTTAAAGTGCCTTCACTCAGAATCAAATTAGAAAAGAACTTTGCAAAATTGAACCTCACCTTCTTTTTATAAGCTGGTGATCTGTTCATAAAAATATGTATAATTTTTAATGAGTGATCCTTAATTCTTGATTAAATTTTAGGATCCTGCTCGTCGTGCTTTAGCCGATGTGACGATCCTAGACTGGCAGGGTTTACACGTGAATTCCCCCGTGTTAGATCTGAGCCACTTCTTCTACGGAGTCGCCACCAAAGAAGCCATGTCTAAATTAGATTCCTACATGAAATTGTACCATGAGACTCTGTCGAGAAACATCGAAGAAATGGGAAGCGATCCGAATGAATTGTATCCTTACTCGGCGTTCAAGGATCATTGGAAGAGGTTCAGCAAGTACGGTCTCATGAACTCCTTTGGGATCCAAAAGATCAGGCTCACCGACCAGGAAGATCTGGTGAAGATTCACGAATTCATTGGGGAGGGAAAAACGATCGGCGAAGCTTTCTTGTATGAAATTAAAAAAGAAGGGTTTTACAGGCAACGAATTAAGGATGTGGTGGAGCATTTCGTTAATAATTATTATATCTGAAGTAAAGAGTGGTTGGCTAATGTGAAAATGTGAAATAAAAGAAAAATGAATCTGTTCACGGAACTCGAATTACGAGACAGTTCCTCTCAAGTTACGCCAGTAAAAAAATTATTAAAAAAAATTGTTTCCTTCCTTCAGTTTGAAAGTATTTTATATTGCAAAAATATTTGAAGTTAATTTTTCTAACTCTTTCGAGTTTGTTGATTTTGCTGTAAGCCTAAAAAAAGTCGATTTGCAGTAAAAATATTTCTTTCTAATGTGAAAAATATAGCAAACCTTTTTTTTTACTTTCAATTCATTTTCCTCTTTATTACATTTTAAAATATCAAAGAAATATTAATTACTTACTTCTTGCATTACTCTTACATACATCATGCCCAGCGAAAACACGTACGTGTAAAAAACGTTGTAAAATAACATGTAACCAAACGTTGAATTCGTGTGGTATTGTTACGTTGAAACAACGAAAAAATGTCGCGGCAATCAATTTCTTTTAAACGTCTCTGTCCACGTGTAAGAAACGTTGTAGAATAACAATTAATCAACGTTGAATTCGTGTGTTATTAATACGTTTTAACAACGCTCGAATCAACTTCTTTTAAACGTCTTTGTCCACGGTATTTCTACGTTAAATCCCAGTGCATACATACGTATAAAAAACGTTGTGGAATAACATGTAACAAACGTTGAATTCGTGTGTTATGGTTACGTTAAAACAACGAAAAATGTCGCGGCAATGTCCACGTGTAACGTTGAATCAGTTAATTACGATGTGTATTAAAGCTGGGTCAGTCTAAATCATTAGACTGAACAAACATACATGGCTAATGGTGGAATTCGAACCCACGCCGCCGAATGACACGACTTTCCAAGTCGGCTGAGCTAGACCGCTAAGCCATTTGGAGATCCCAGTGCCGTATCGCTTCCGTGACTACTCAGTAGTAATAAAGCCGAACCGGGGACTTTAACACAATAGCTACGCGCCGCCCTCACTCGTTCAATTTCCGAACTCTTTACTACCTACAGTTTCCTTCTAACATCCATATTATCATAACATCATTAAATCAATTTTTCTAATTATTACAATCCTAAGGTTATTTTCTTTGTATATACATTTCAAAAATTCTAAATTATTTATTTATAATACACATGTAATTCTAAATCGCCTATTTCTAAAAATATTTACACTAACATAAAATATTCGACAAAACACATTTAATACAGTACTCTCAATTTACTTTATTATTTACAAAATTATTTCTTTATGAAAATTTTAAAAAATTACATGCTGCTCATGAACACCGCAGTGGAGTGGAAAGTTTAACTGGAATAAATTCTGTAACTTAGAAAATTGCCATTTGTAGCAAAATTCTTGGAACAGGTCAATTTTTATTTTTATGGCGCATATTATAAATGGATTTCTTTAACTTTTCAATTATTTGGAAGGATGAAACAACTAACTATTTTTTTTCAATGGAAGGGTATGTTGAGTAATTTTTTCTTAAAAAGCTTGTTCAATTGGGAATACAGCTACGTTTTTTATTTTTAATTTTCTTAAACAGTAAAAGGCGAAAAAATAAAAAATAAATTTTTGACTAGAACGATTTTAACGCATCAGATGTTCAAAATGCTCGCCACCTCTCACTTGACAATACCCTAATCGATTATAAATTCCATCCCTAACAGTTTGTAATATTTCCGGCGTTACTCTCCTGATTTCATGCAGAATTTGAAGTTCTGAAGTTCTGCTATGTCGTTTGGTTTAGTCACATAAACTTTACTTTTTAAATACCCCCATAAAAAAGTCTAAAGGGGTGAGATCTGGAGATCTTGTTGGCCACTCAATCGGTCATCGGTTATCTTCTTCCTCTCCACCTATTGGGAAAAACTTCAGTGAGGTAATTACGTACAATTAAAAATTTAGCGCATTGGCAGCGCCATCTATTGGCTGCACGCAACAATACGATACCATATGGAATGCTTATTTCTTCTCATCAAATAATAAAAAATGAGTTCCTGAATTTTTGGCATTAAAACAGTTTTAGTAAAAAATTACTTTTTTTGTTTTTACCTTTTTACTACTAAGAAAAATAAAAAATAAAACGTAGCTGTATTCTAATTTTTTCAACATATCCTTCCATTAAAAAAAAACATAGTTAGGGGTCGTTTCACCTCCAAATAATTGAAAAGTTAAAAAGTCCCTTTGTAATATGCGCCATTAAAAATAAAAATTGACCTGTTCCAAGAATTTTTACAAATCGTAATCTTCTAAGTTACAGAATTTATTCAGTTAAACTTTCCACTCTGTATACAGCTGTCCCCAATGAGTATTCGTGAAAATATGTATGTATAATTCATTGACTATTGCGTTCTTTAGTATTTTTAATCACAGATTTTGGGCATCAAATTCAAACTAACTTAAAAAATTTGACAGATTACGTCAACTTAAAAGGGTTGTGGTTGACTCGTATGTCCAAATTAGCAGTACTTTTCATACCTGTTTCGTTTCATTTCAAAGCTGCCAAGCATGGAGAAGAACCTCATATTTCATAGATTTTTTAGTAAAATTAGAATTCAAAGGTGTGAAACACGATAGACAATCACTGTAAAATTAAGTGTTTTCTAACGTCAACATCACGTTTTGTAAGCATATTTATTCGGTATACGTTAAAATAACGTTATAAAACGTGGGTTAAAAATTTAGTTATAAATTATGATTTATCTAACGTATTAGTTTCGTTAATTTTTTTCTCATTTATTACGTAGAATAGTAGATGTTGAATTAACGTTGAAATGATGTTGTAATCAACGTATGGTAGATACATCGCATTTACTCATAGTATAAATCACGTCGTAAAAAGACAAAATTGTTACGCATTTATTTCACGTTATAATTACGTCCATATTAAACTGATCGTTAAAAAACACGTCATACAAACGTGATATAATTATGGTTGCTAATTCAACCAAAAAACAACGTTGCATTTTTCAACGAATAACGTTATTTCCACCATTACAACGTGAAATTAACGTTGAATAAACGTACATGTTTTCGCTGGGTGATTTTAATTTTGCACAAAAGCCATGCCTATCCCTTTTTGTGTTTCTTAACCTTCGTATAAGTTCATCACCAAAGGGATCTGAAGATTAAAAATTAAAGTTCAAGAAAGCTTCCTCAAGATTACATTGACGTTCAAAAATGAAGCTCTCTCAAGCTCTAATAGTTTTGAGAAAACTTCTTAAAGGCTAAAAATTGAAGCTTCAACAAAATGAAATTGATTTTGTCACCTTCCTCAAAATTAAATAAGCTTGAGATTAAGTAAATTAAAAAGAAACCTTGAATTAAAGTTAAATAAAAATTGAAGCCCCGGGAAAGCTTTCTCAAGATTAAAAATCGGTATTTGAAGATTAAATAACCTTCTCAAGATTAGAAAATAAAGCGCGAAGAAACTCGCAAGATAAAATCGACACTGACAGCTTTCTGAAAATTCACAAATCTTGTTGGCGAATCAAAAAGGTTAAATAAATTTTGGAAATCTCTGGATTAAAGTTAGAGCTTTTTCAAGATTAAATTGACGTTGAGAATTTTCTCTAAATTAAAAATTTCGATGAGACTTTTCAAGATCAAACAGATCTGAGAAAACATCCAACAAATTAAAAATTGAACCGCGGAGAAGCTTTCTCAAGATAAAATCGGTACTGACAGCTTTCTAAAAATTAAAAAAATCTTTCTCAAGCTTAAATTAATTTTGAGAAAATCTTCTCTAGATTAAAAGTAAAAGCTCGAGAAAGTTTTGATGACACTTTCTCAAGATCAAATAGATTTGAGAAAACATCCTATAGATTAAAGCTAAACTAAACCTCGAGCAAACTTTTTCAAAATGAAATCGACATTGATAGTCTTTTCGGAATTAGATAATCTTGATGAAGTTTACTAGAGATTAAGTAAATTTTGAGAAAATCTTCTCTAAATTAAAAGTTAAAGTTTGAGATAGGTTTGTCAAGATTAAAAGAGTTTTGATGAAGCTTTCTCAAGGTCAAACAGATTTGAGAAAACATCCTGTAGATTAAACGCCAAAGCTCAGGGAAGCTTTCTCAAAATGAAATCTGACGGCCTTCTCGGAATTAAATAATCTTGTTGAAGTTTTCTACAGATTAACCACATTTTGAGAAACCTTCTCTAGAATAAAAGTTAAAGCTCGAGACAGCTTTGTCAATATTAAATCGACGTTGATAGTTTGCCGAAAATAAAAAATTTCGATTAAGCTTTCTCAAGGTCAAATAGATTTAGGAAAACACTCTATAGATTAAAAAACTAAACTTTTTCAAAATTAAATCGGCATCGACAGCGTTCTTGGAATTAAATAACCTTGATAAAGTTTTCAATAGATTAAATAAATTTGAGAGATCTTTCTGGATTAAAAAGTTAAAGCTCGAGAAAGCTTAAAGATTAAATCGATGTTGAGAATTTTGATAAAGTTTTATCAAGGTCAAGTAGATTTGAGTAAACATTCTAAAGATAAAAATAAGATAAAAAAAAGCTCGTGCAAGCTTTCTCAAAATGAAAGTGGCATTACTAGCTTTCTCAAAATTTAAATAATCTTGAGATTAAATAGATAAACCTCTTTAATATTAAATTAAATTAAAGCCCAGAGAAAGCTTTCTCAAGATTAAAAGTCGACTTTGACAGATTCTCTAGATTACAAATATATTTTAGAAACCTTCTTAAGACTAAAATTTAAAACAGGAAGAAGCTTCTTCCAGATAAAATCGACATTGGCAGCTATCTGAAAATTAAAAAAATGATAAAGCTTTCTCAAGGTTAAATAAATTTGAGAAATCTTCTCTCGGTTAAAAGTTAAAGCTTTCTCAAGATTAAATTGACGTTGACAGTTTTCCCTAAATTAAAAATTGCGATGAAGCTTTCTCAAGGCCAAGATTTGAGAGAACATTCCATAGATTAAAAACTAAAGATCAGGGAAACTTTCTCAAAATTAAATCAGCATTGACAATCTTCTCGGAATTAAATAATCTTGAAGAAGTTTACTAGATATTGCTCACAATTGCTCTGACGAAGCTGTCGAACGACTGAAAAATATTTTTCACTTCTGACGAAGCTGTCGAACGACTGCGAAACGTTAAGTGTATAGTGCGCGATTTAGTGTCCGCTTAAAAGATTTTGTGATACAGATTTCATCGGACAAGAACCAACTGTAAATATCTATAGAATATTTTCTCAAATCGTCAGAAGTGAAAAATATTTTTCACTTCTGACGAAGCTGTCGAACGACTGCGAAACGTTAAGTGTATAGTGCGCGATTTAGTGTCCGCTTAAAAGATTTTGTGATACATATTCTATAGGTAAAAAACTAAAGCTCAAGGAAGCTTATTTAAAATTAAATCGACATCGACAGCTTTCTCGGAATTAAATAATTTCGATGAAGTTTTCTATAGATTAAATAAATTTGAGAAATCCCTGGATTAGAAAGTTAAAGCTCAAGAAAGTTTCTCAAGATTAAATCGACGTTGAGAATTTTGATGAGGCTTTCTCAAGGTCAAATAAATTTGCGAAAACATTCCATAGATTAAAAACTAAAGCTCAAGGAAGCTTATTTAAAATTAGATCGATATCGACAGCTCTCTCGAAATTAATTAATTTTGACGAAGTTTTCTTCAGATTAAATAGCTAAATTTGAGAAATCTCTGGATTAGAAAGTTAAAGCTCAAGAAATCTTTCTCAAGATTAAATCGACGTTGAGAATTTTGATGAGGCTTACTCAAGGTGAAATAAATTTGAGAAAATATTCTATAGATTAAAAATTAAAGCTCAGGGAAGCTTTCTCGAAATTAAATCGACATCGATAGCCTTCCCGGAATTAAATAATCGTGATGAAATTTTCTTCAGATTAAAAATAAATTTGGGAAATTTTCTCTGGATTCAAAGTTAAAGCTCGAGAAAGTTTTCTCAAGAGTAAATCGACGTTGATAAGTTTCATGAAGCTTTCTCAAGGTCAAGTAGATTTGAGAAAATATGGGAGCTTTCTCAAAATGAAACTGATGTTGAGAGCTTCCTCAAAATTTAAAAAATCTTGAGATTAAATAAATTTAAAAAAAACTTCAGTATAAAAATTAATTTAATTAAAGCCCAGAGAAAGCTTTATCAAAATTAAAAATTCACTTTGACAGTATCTCCAGATTAAATATATTTTAGAAACCTTCTTAAGACTAAAAATTAAAACGCGAAGAAGCTTTCTCAAGATTAAATAAATTTGAGAACACTTTCTATTAATTAATTCAAATATTTTTTGTTACTTAAGATATTTTAAACAAAGAACGAAAATAAAACAGTCAACAAAAATACAGGGTGTTCCACTTTGTACCCGCTAAACTTCAGGGAATGATTTTAGAGTCATTGAAGAAAAAAAAACATTTTTTTTAGGATTTCAGTTGATGTGATGATGATGAAAAATTTTGAAAAACGACTGACACATTTGATTGCCGCTGTCTATCGAATCATTAACCTTGTGGTGAATGCTGACCTGCCCCAATATTTATTATTATTAACAGAGAACGACTAGTTTCAGGTTTTAGACATCAGAAATAAGCAGTTTGCCTTGAATAAGTCATTGACAGGATGTTGAATGAGTGTGAATAAATAAACATGAAATAAATATGCAAGATTCCGTAAAAATAATGGTTGATTCAATGGTTAAGGAACGGATTTACAACGGAATTAGTAGTGATAAATCCTAATTTTTTATAGCAGTTCCTTGGGAGATCGTAAACCCGCTTGTTTATAATATTCGCCCAGTAATAATTAAATTAGAAGAAAAGTTGTATTATTTTCGTCTGTAAAAGAAAAATAAATGATCATCATCGTATGATATACTTTAGAAAAATAGAAATTATTTTAAAAAAATCTGTTTTCATCTCATCATTTACCAACAGCATGAAACTTCGTAGATATATGTAGATAATCTAATCATTGTGCAATTATGACTTGACTGAAACTATCCGAGGTCTTCTTAATTTATATACAAGGTCGAGTCATAGTATACGAGAACGAATTTGTGTTCACAGTCCCACCGGGTGCAACTAAAATGATGTGTACTTTTCAGTTTCCTAACACACGAATGGTTACCATGTGATGTTTTCAAGACGTACCACTACGTATTCTATCATCAAGCGGTATAAAAAACAACAAGTGTTTTGCTATTACTATTATTGGAGCCCGTGTCGACGCTTATTTTTTCTTCCTCGTATATTCACTTCGCGCAGGAACGCACTCCTTCGAGGTCACGGAATTTAATACACAGACCATACCATTTGTTCTTATATTTAGTTTAGTGGACCGTAGTTGAAAATGCTGAAAGACGACATCGCAAAATTCGCCAAGCTTTTAGAAAACGTGATCAAAACTGAAGGCTTGGGGATCAATCCCGAAATAAAAATCGACAAGGGTTCCGGCGCTGGTGAAGGCTACATGGCAGATAACATCGCCGTTGAAATAGTCACCGAAAGAAAAGTTCTAAAACTCTTCGTCAAGACAGCACCCCAAGATGAAAAGATGAGCAGCGGGGTTTCCATAAAAGACCTCTTCACCAGGGAAATTTTTTTCTACGAGAAGATATACCCAGAGTTTTCTAGATTCCAAGCCGAACGTAACGTATCGGACCCTTTCATAGGTGTCCCAAAATGCTATGCCACTAGGGACGATGACCTGAACGAAGCTATAGTCCTCGAAAATCTTAAGGACGCCGGGTATGTCTTGTATGACAAAAATGTTGAGATGGACGACGAACATCTGGGTTTCACTTTTAAACAACTCGCGCGTTTTCACGCCATTTCATACGCTATGAAAAAACAGGAACTTCAGCTGTATGAGGCCTTGTCTTCAAAATGGAACTCCATCATGGGGATTTGCGTGAAAGCGACGGGGGTTCATGTACTCATCACCCATTACGCAAGAGAACTCTATGATATGTTTGATCCTGTGAAGGATGCGCACATTTTAAAGAGAATCCGAGGACTCCCGGATGTTTTGATGGACGCCTTAGAAAACATGGAGCAGTTTTGCGATTGCTATTCCGTAATTGCACACGGAGATTGTTGGTATAACAATTTCATGTTTAAGTATGAGGTACGTTGATGAACCAAAATGATTTTTCTTTTTTTGGAGAATATACCTTAAAGCTTAAACACAATTAAAGTACCTTCACTCAGAATCAAATTAGAAAGGAACTTTGCAAAATTGAACCTTACCTTTCTTTTGTAAACTGGTGATCTGTTCATATGCATAATTTTTAATGAGTGGGTCTTAATTCTTGATTACATTTTAGGATCCTGCTCGTCGTGCTTTAGCCGATGTGAAGATTCTAGACTGGCAGGTTTTACACGTGAATTCGCCCGTGTTAGATTTGGCCCATTTCTTCTACGGAGTCGCCACCAAAGAAACCATGTCCAAATTAGATTCTTACATGAAACTGTACCATGAGACTCTATCGAGAAACATCGAAGAAATGGGGAGCGATCCGAATGAATTGTACCCTTACTCGGCGTTCAAGGATCATTGGAAGAGGTTCAGCAAGTACGGTCTCATGAACTCCTTTGGGATCCAAAAGATCAGGCTCACCGACCAGGAAGATCTGGTGAAGATTCACGAATTCATTGGGGAGGGAAAAACGATCGGCGAAGCTTTCTTGTATGAGATTAAGAAGGAGGAGTTGTACAGACAACGAATTAAGGATCTGGTACAGCATTTTGTAGATAATGACTTTATCTAAAGATAAGAGAAATTTGCCAGTCTGAAATAGTACGAAACTGAACTCGAGTTAAGAAACGGTTCCTCTCATATTGTTTGTATTTTATTATTTCATTTGTTTACTACGAAAGTCTTGTATTCCAATGATTATCGCAGACACAATTTTTGTGTTTGCGTAAATGTTTTCTCTTTTCCAAATTGCACTTACTTGTTTAAGTGTACCCTCTTGTATAAGTTATCTACTCTTATTATTATTATTTTCTATTAACTCTTTTTCATCTACTTTATCTATTACCACCACCAGATCAGTGATTGATTTATTGATCTTTTGTTAATTTTTTTTCTGGCAATTATAATTTTTTATGGAAATAAATGTTCAAGAAAAATATCTTCTTATCTGATCTCATGCACAAAACATAAGGCATTTAAATTAATTAATGCAGACAATTACTTTTATTTTATCGTTTTATCGTTTTATCAATTAGAAGCTTACCAGACGTAACCATTACAACAAAGCACATATTATTACAACATTACGCATAACAACTTTAACAAAAAGTGGTTCAAGGTCTCTTTAATTTATGTTTTATAAACTGAAGACCGAGTGAAATGGCTCTCGCGCGTATTTAGTTTAGTTGGTGAGTTTAAAGTGCGCGTTGATATGACCAGCGCTAAAATCTCAAAACTTTTACAAAATGTGATCAAAATTCAAGCCCTGGGGGACAATCCCGAAATAAAAATCGACAAAGGCTCCGACGAAGGTGAGGGCTACATATCATTAAACATCGCCGTCGAATTACTCACCGATGAAAAAGTGCTTAAACTCTTCGTTAAGACAGCGCCCCAAGATGAAAAAAAGAGGAATGAGTTTCTCGTGAAGGACCTCTTCACCAGGGAAATTTTTTTCTACGAGAAAGTATACCCGGAGTTTTTAAGATTCCAAACCGAACGTAACGTATCGGATCCTTTCACCGGTGTCCCGAAATGCTACGCCACCGATGATAATGACCTCAACGAGGCTGTAGTCCTCGAAAACCTCAAAGACTCCGGATACGTCATGCACGACAAAAATGTCGAAATGGACGACGAACACCTGGCCTTCATTTTTAAACAACTCGCTCGTTTTCACGCAGTTTCTTACGCTATGAAAAATCAGGAACCTCAGTTGTATGAGGCTTTGTCTTCGAAGTGGAACTCCATCATGGGGATTTGTCTCAAAGCGACGGGGGTTCACGTCCTCTTCACACATTATATAAGAGAACTCAATAATATATTTGATCCGGTGAAGGACCAGCACATTTTGAAGAGGATCCAGGGACTCCCAGACGTTCTGATGGACGCCTTAGAAAACATGGAGCAGTTTTGCGATGGCTGTTCCGTACTTGGGCACGGAGATTGTTGGTATAACAATTTCATGTTTAAGTATAAGGTACGCTGATGAATCAAAATGATTTCTTTTTGAGATTATACCTTTATAAAGTCGATTCACTCATAACACAATTAAAGTGCCTTCACTCAGAATCAAATTAGAAAAGAACTTTGCAAAATTGTACTTCGCCTTTTTTTTATAAGCTGGTTATCTGTGAATATGTATAATATGTATAATATATGTATAATATGTATAATTATAATATGTATAATTTTTAATGAGTGAGCCTTAATTCTTGATTAAATTTTAGGATCCTGCTCGTCGTGCTTTAGCCGATGTGAAGGTTCTAGACTGGCAGGGTTTGCACGTGAATTCACCCGTGTTAGATCTGGCCCATTTCTTCTACGGAGTCGCCACCAAAGAAACCATGTCCAAATTAGATTCCTACATGAAACTGTACCATGAGACTCTATCGAGAAACATCGAAGAAATGGGGAGCGATCCGAATGAATTGTACCCTTACTCGGCGTTCAAGGATCATTGGAAGAGGTGCAGCAGGTACGGTCTCATGAACTCCTTCGGGCTTCAGAAGATCAGGCTCGCCGACCAGGAAGATCTGGTGAAGATTAACGAACTCGTTGGGGAGGGAAAAATGATCGACGAAGCTTTTTTCTGTGAAATTAAGAAGGAAGAGTTGTACAGACAACGAATTAAGGATGTCGTACAGCATTTCGTAGACAATGATTTTATATGAATTTAAGAATGGATTGCTTAATCTGAAATTGCAAATAATTCGCTTTTTTGGCTGTATTTAAGAGATTGCTTACAATCTCAAGCTTTCCTGATGTAAAAAATTACAGATGAAGTACAAATGAAATATCTGTGTTTTGAAATAATCTAATAGCTAGCCATACACGAGCATTCATTCATGCCATTCTTTCCATCGACAGTCTTGAAATTGAAACGAAACAAATCCTGTTTTAACCCACTAACACAAACAGAGGGCCAGTTTCATAATCGAATTTAAAGGAGACTTTAAATTTAAAGTCACTTTCAGATGTTATAACAAATATGAAAACACGTTTGTTTACACATCTGAATATGACTTTAATTTTAAAGTCTCCTTTATATTTGATTATGAAACTGGCCCTGAATCTTGGAAGTAGTGGAGGTATAAACAAATCTACAGGAAACTAAGTATTTATTGTGTCGGTCAGGAACATTGGAGTGTCCCTAACATGATTCCTGAAGGAAGTAAGAATGTTGGCTAGTCATCTCGTACTTCACTAACACATGTTCTTTCCTTCACGATTGCACTTTCCGGCGAGAATGAATGCTGGTGTATGGTTAACTAATGTGTTTAAGGATTGTTGAAGACTGGAATATATAAGAATTTTGGAACGTTGCTTGTAGATATAGTTAGTATTTCACTATTAATACATATATAATATAATTAAATGAGCCATGCCTTGCGGTTAACTTATAATTCAGGAATAGTGTGCTTGATGTAGGCAGTCAAAATCAATAAAAATTCAGTCAATCCTACAGCTTCCTTAAAAGAAGCTATTGACGTCTTTGCGCCAACGAGTTGGACAAGTTTTATGTGAAGTCTACCTGTAACAATCAATTCCCAGAATATTTATTATTTCTTCACTAACATCCTGTATGTTACATAATCTTTGTAAAACCGATAACCTTGCCTACACCATATCTGTTACAGACTATGGTTTTTGTGTTTCACATTTTGTTATTAAAATAAATTTTAATATTTATTTAATCGTTAAAATGTGTTCTGCAAAATTTATGTTAGTTATTTGAATTTAAATCGTGGCGCGATATCAATTTCAAAATGGCGGTCAGAAATTTCCCTAAATTCTCTTCGGTGATTCATAAAACTGTTGTTATATACATAAATGGATATAAAATACGTTTATTAATGTGAATTTATGTAAATCTATTTGGTGTAGATTAATTTCCTTGTAACTATCTTTTTATGAATGCAGCGAAAATTTCGTAGTTCTTCATTATGTACGATTGGCAACATTGATTAAATGTCAATAAATATGTGTAGAGGTTAGGCGTGCGGTAGGTTTGCGTTTTAATTAAATGGATTTACCAAACACGGATTTGACGCAATTTCTTGGAACGTAGTTTGTTTCTAATCAGTGCACTTAATTACAGGTATGAAGAAAATGCATTGCCATTTTGGATACGAATAAATTTTGCTTCTTAATCATTTCTTATTTTGTTATGTGTGTGCTAATTACAAAGTAAATACATCTCCATTGTTTGCAGCTTGTACTAAACATATCTTATCGTTATATTTTATATTTAGGTTATCTGTTACTCGGGGGAATTTTGTCATTATGAAAAGTTACCATGCAGACAATAACAGAATTGATTTAATCGAGGTTAAAAAAAAAAGGCTAAAGGCTTTGATAACTGCCTATTACGCTGTGTGAAAATGCACGAAATAGACTAGTCAATAATGACGGGGATAATTTTGTAATAATTAAATAAAACTTGAATATTGTACAGAGAGAGCAAAAATGATTGTTACATATTATGAAGTAGTAGCTGCAAGCAGTTATTAGAAAGAAATTTAATTTAAAAGAAAAATTAGTTTGTAGTATATACTTCAGTATTAGCAGTATACTTTTGTTTCTTTTCTGCATTTAGATCCCCTTCCTTGTATACAATTGTTCTTCGTTACATTCCCTCAGCCGGGGCCTTTCGTTGTTCATTATTGATTGTCTTTTGCTTTATTTTCGTCCGTGTTTGTATTAAAAATTCAGCTGAATTAGTTCATAAGTTAAATAATTGTAATGTGCCCCCAGATTGTATTCTCATTTCTTTAGATGTTACAAATCTGTTCACTTCAGTGCCTATCAATGAATGTCTTAACTTGGTTAATGAATTGTCGATGAACTGTGACCTAGACAATGATGAGATCTATTGCTTGATTGAGTTACTAGAAGTCACTTTAAAACAAAATTTCTTTCAATTTAACAATGAATTTTACATTCAAAACGATGGACTTGCTATGGGATGTAGTAATTTATCTCCTTTGTTAGCTGATATCTTTATGAATCAACTTGAAACTAATTTCTTTAAATCTGGACATCACCTATCTAATAATATAAAATTTTACTTAAAATCTTTAGAAAGGCTACTAGCACTGATGCTGTTATTAATTTCAACTCTAATCATTCTTTGCAACATAAATTATCTGCTTTGTAGCTTTTCTACACATAGCTTTTTCCATACCTATGAATACTATCGATTTTTGTAATGAAATCAAAATTATTTGTCAAATAGGATTCAACAATAATTTTCCCATTAATATGACTAAAAACTTATTTTACAAAATTAGGAATAAATTAAGAAATAAATCGGTTTTTCCCATTCTTAACACCACTATAGCCACTTCTAACATTACTTTTGCTTCAATACCTTACTTAGGTGCTGTCTCGAACAGATTAAAAAAATCCCTTAATAGTTTAGAAGGAGTTAGAATCTCTTTTTCAAATAATAACAACATTATTTCTCAACCTAATAATAAATACTAAAGATAAAGCTGACTTCATGAAAAAGAGTGGTGTTTATTACCTCAAATGTGGGGGATTGTAATTCTGTATATATTGACCAAACTGGTAGATGTTTGTCTACTCGTTTGGGTGAACATTTAGCTTCAGCTATATTGGGAAAAACTAATTCTAATTTTGCTTTACACAGTACTGAATCTGGTCATAATAAAAATTTCGATAACCTTACCATTAAATTAACGCACCAGCTTCCTAAAAGCTTCAAGCTAAATATTGCTGAAATTCTTGAAATCTTTCACCATGAGAAGAATAAAAACGTCACTCTGTTGAATGATCAAATTCATTTTCTCCATCTGAATTTCCTTGAATCTATCAATTGGAACAAATTCAAATAATTTCATTGTTTTTTGCTCACATTTCTTTATTCTCCTTTAAATTAAATAATTTAGTTTACAAATTTTAATCTGTTGTCTAACTTTCTGTTGTGTTTTATGTGTATTGTTTGAGCAAAATATTTTTTGCCTATATTTGTCCCTCTGCCTGTCTATTTATTCATTTTATGGTATATTTACCAGGCCATCAGCCTTTTAATTTTTGTGATTTTTTAATAACTAACAATGGCCATCGGCCTTTCACTTTGCTTTACTTTGTTTATTGAATTTTTTGGATTTAACCTATTGGTATTAATGTAACTTGGCCATTAGACTCCCCCCCCCCCCCCGTAATTTGATAATTGTGCACAAATTGGGTTTCTAATTGATTTCCATTTTATTATGCCTTAGTTGTTGCACCAACTTTTTAAGCAGAGCTTAAATTTAAGTGGTGTTTAGACTATGACATTCTATCACATTCTAATTGATGCTTAAGTTGAAGTTTAAATGTCAATCAGAATGAATTTGACGTTATACTGACCATACGTAAATGTCACATTCTAATCTAAACATAACTTAAATTTAAGCTCTGCTTATAAAGTTGGTGCAATCGGGCATTAGTCACTTATTCTTAAGTTGGCAATTTTGTATTAATTTTAATTTGTTAGTCTGTTCTCATCTGACAGTAGTTTAGAAATGGCTGTGCTTGTGGGTTTGTTTTAATTAGGTTTTTCATCATTCTTTTAGCTTTAATTTCATAAAATTGTTCCTTTTGTAGATTTGAAAATGGAAAATTGTTCCGAAACATGTCATCTAGTCAACTTTTGTTAAATGATCATTGAAGAATAAATAGATTTTGGAAACCTAATAGTGACTTAAGGCCAGTGTTGCCAATTCACTCTAAGCCGATTACCCTTTTCAAATTTTAAAAAACCCGCTCTTACCCACATGGAGTAATGAAATTACTCAATTATTTACTCGCACTCCCAAAACAGAAAATAAATGGTACAAAATTTATTTTATTTAAATATCTAATAACTTACTTTTTTAGGTTAAAATCATATGTGGGACTGTGGGGGCAATCGACAACAGTGCTACCAATCGACTAAGTGACAAGCTTATATTTTGGTAGTTGTAAACAATTTCGGTAGATGTCTCTGAATTTCGGTAGATTTATTAAAATGGTTTACATCGGGGTTGAGCTAATTTAAATCACTTGATTAAAATTAGATATGTTTAAACCACTGATTTTATTCAAGCGATTTTTATTTTTGAAAATCATGATTAAAAAAACTCTCATGAAATAAACAAAACTGGGTCCAAATTATTTGAAGACGTTTGACAGTTATTGTGCAATTTTTGACACAACATAAAACAAAAGACGATCAATAAATAAATAAAGAAAATTTATAAATTTAACAAAAATAACATAAAAAAAATAAGTTTAAAAAATCTCATTAAATAAACAAAACTTTCTAAAATTAAGAATTGACAGTTGCGCAATTCTTGACGTAAAATAAAACAAAAGACGATCGACAAATTATAAAATTTAAAAAAATAACAAAAATTAAAAAAGTTCTCATTAAATAAACAAAACCGGTTCGACTTTTTAAAATTCAGAATTAACAATTGTGCAATTTTTAAAAATTAAAAAATTCTCGTTAAATAAACAAAACTTTCTAAAATTAAGATTTGACAATTGTGTAGAGTTGGCAGCACTGATCGGCAACGTGGATTTGGCGCTTAGCTAGTTACTTTAGTCTTTGTCGGCTTCCGGCCTTAGTGATTTCTTTGTTAACAATAGTAAAGCTGCAACATCATTAACAAGACGTCAGTCAAAAAATTAATCTGTTTTTTTTTTCTTTGAAAATACCCATTTTTACCCTCGCATTTTTTTTGCCCGCAAGGTTGCTTAAATTACCCGTAATTCGGGTAATTGCCGGCACATTAGCAACCCTGCTTTGTTTTCCCGGATATTTTGATTATTTTATTACTCTTTTTGTTTTATGTAAATTACTTATTTGTATTTTTCTTTTCGATTATCTTTTGCTTTATTTCCGTTAGAACATTCGACATTTCAAATTATTTCTTTTTTCAAACACAGGGCGCATTCGACATGGACGCTCGGAGTGTTCCTCTTTCTCACTCTTACATGTACTGAAACGTATTCGCTCTCCTTCATACTTCTGCTCCGAGCGTCATGTCGAACGCGCCCACAATGGTTTTTCAATAATTCCGTCGATTTTCTTTTATTACCAGTTGTTTTTCGTCATCCAGAATATTTTTAATGAGAATTCGATGCAAATCAAATACATTGTCTGTTATTTATCAACAAATTATATTGATGGATAATTTTATATGATCAAATAAAAGTTGAATATTATACCGAGAGTGCAAAAATGATCGATACGTGTGAAGTTGTAGCTGACAATTTGGAAGATGCTTTTCTAGCGGCAACTTCAATTATGTATGTTTATTTTCTCTGTAGGTATTAGTTATTAGAAAGAAATGCAAATAAGTTCGTATTACTGCATAAAATTCAGACAAAAAAAAAGAGAAAATTAAAGTTCCTTCATGAAGGGACTTTAATCCCTTCATCTATATACAAGAATATGTATATGTATAATATAATATGTAAAACTAAAAAAGTCTGACAAAATTTTCTTGCTTGGATCAAAAGTAGGTAACTATTTTTTCTTTGCATTAAAAGTTAAGATATTTTAGGATTTTTTCTCATTTTAAATTATCTACGTAATTGTACATAATTACTAGGAAGGCTGAATACTTCTACTAATACTACTAAGTGATAATTTTACAACATTTTTCTAGGAAAATAATTAATTTATTAGTATGTGATTAACTTGTTTATCACATCATTATGTAGCACAGCTCACAGTCAGACGATGACTTACTAAGTAGATATGAGTTTACAGTACTAGTTGATCAATTAACACCCGAATCACTGCAATTATTAAACATAATAATAATATTAATAATACATTTTTAATAATAATAATAATAAATTGGTAAGGCTTGACCTCAAGGTGTTACATAACTTATATCATATGTTTTTTTTAATTCTAGGAATGCCAAGTTCATTATTATTTGGCATCAACAATGAAGGCCGTGTTCACACTTTATCGACTTCCGGAACCATGTGGAGGGAGTTGCCATATGTGGGCCAAGAATTCAAGAAGCTATCCGCAATTCCCCACTTCCTATGGGCGCTCGGAGGAGACCACCAGATTTACGTCTACGTACACAGCCTCGACATTCCAATTCGAGTGCGCGAAGAAAGTTACGAAAACGAAGTAATTATTTAAGGTCCACAGCTTACTTTAATCTCCTGTTTAATCCCATGGTAACAATTATAGAAACAATCGTTCCTATGGGAATAAACTGAAGATTAAAGTTAAATTGTGACTGACAGTTTGAATAAAAATTATAGAGATGGATACCGATAGAAGGATTTTCTTCGCGGTTGCTGCCCACGGATCGTTTTCATTTTTCATCCATGGATGGCACGGTCGATCGATGCATAGAGAAAATCCGTTTGCCTTCGATGGCCTGGCAATGGGAAGGCGATTGGCAGTTAGAGCTGACTTTAGACGGGCAGCCTTTAGACCATAACGGCTGGACTTACGCAATCGATTTCCCTGCCCAGTATAATCCGAAGAAGCAGTGGAAGTCTTGTGTGCGTCGCAGATTATGGGTGAGGTCCCGCAGGTACGCAGCAATGAATTCCTGGTGCGCAGTCGCCCCATTGCATAAGGATGCCACTGCAGTCAGTATGCTAAAAATGATGACGAGTAAATATTATTAAAGAAAAGACATTTCAGGAGCCCTTTATAGATATTTCCATTGGGGGACAGTCGATTTCAGGAGCTGATTCGGGTACTATGTTAGTATGGGCCGTTACTTCACACAATCGGGTAAGCAATCTTTTATAAACAATTATCTAAATTAGCAAACACTGTAAATGTAGGTCATGTTTCGCTCTGGTGTTACAACTCGGTCACCCGAAGGGGCGAAATGGAATTGTGTTTCCGTTCCGGTAGGATGTGAAGTCAGCCAACTAAGTGTCGGCCCTACGGGTTTAGTATGGGCTGCGCTTTTAGATGGTCGGGCGTTAGTTCGTGTGGGGGTCACAAGAGAGTCCATATCGGGTGAGACTTGGGTGGAAGTTCGGGGCCCCTCAGATCTCCTGCGCATCACACACCTGTCCGTGGGGCTCTGTTCCGTATGGGCGGTTACGCAAGATAAAAAAGTGTGGTTTCGCAAGGGAATCAAAGGCGAAGGGGCCGGAATTAGCGAGAAAATGGCTGCGGGGTGTGGCTGGGTGGAAATGGTGGGGCAGATGTCGCTGGTATCCGTCACAGCTAACGATCAGGTGTTTGCCATCGGCACTGACGATCGAGCTGTTTACTATCGAACCGGCATCACCAATGGAGATTTGACCGGGAAGAAATGGAGGAGCTTACACGCGATGTTGCAAGTTAGTCGCACCAGCAGCAATGCGAGTTTGAACCGGGATAAATTAAACAGCAGCACCCGCAGTACCAACTCACTTGTAAATAATTTAAAAATAATTGTCTCCATGTAATAAAGCTTTTTGTATTTATAGAATAGGCCACATAGCCTATGTGATTCATCAGGTATATCCGATTGGGATGATCAAAGCCACTCGGCACCTACCGCCCCTACTTCTCTTCCAGTCGGGGAACTAAGCGGCAAACTCTTTGAGACTCAACTTAAGAACCCCAAAGCGTGGAGTCCTGTGCGTTCAGTCGGGTCAATCGTAGGCTCAGAAGTCCACCCGGAATCCGATGAGAGCTTATGGTCCGATAGGCAAGACTCTTGCATATTTGCAGATGACGAAGAACTCGGTTGGGCCGAGTATGAAGCCCCTTGGTCTTGGGTGGAGGCTGGCGCATGCACGGTTGATCCAAACCAGTTGCCCAATTGGTTTGCCGAGCAAGGGAACTCAACCCAAGCCGAACTAGGTGAGCCTTGGAGGCTGAGGATATTAGACGAGCTCAAAGCAAGGTTGCCCAGTGATAAGTCGTTTTCTAATTTCGAACCCGCAGTGGATACATCTTCTTGGGTGCAAGCAGGCGAAGCGAGGGTGAATTTAAACGGGTCTGTTTTCATCGATTGCGTCCTACAGTTGGAATGGGTGGCCGTGTCTGGGACTTTAACGATCTTGAATCCAGATGGTGCAACTACAATGGTGCGTAACAATTAATTCCCTACCAACTCACCATTTCAATTTATTTCCAGCACCAATTTAGTATGAACGAGGTGAGTTTCGTGCAATGCTGCAGCGAACCGGGCAATCCGAGGCTGGCGATACACACCCCGAACCTGCCCCTGCAAATCGTGCGTGTCCAATTCGCAACCGACACCCAACTTGAGGAGTGGCTCGCTCATTTCGCGTCAATCGGCAGAGACATGCACTCGGTGTCAGGTAAAAAAAGCTCTTCGGCATACTCAGATTATTTTATCCACGAGTCCAAATTAATAATGACAGGACCTCCGAGTGATAACAGCATTTGGGCCGTGACCACCTTAGGCGATGTTTTCCTTTGGGAACCGAGACAGATAGCCCCCTCCGTTCAAGAGACCGGCTACGTTTACGAAGTCGATTTGACGGGGAAGGAATTACCTGTTAAAATATCTCTACACGCAAGCTGTGTCCCCGGCACGGTCATACACATTTTCGGCTGCCCAGACGATGATGCAGATCGATTCGCTCTAAACCTATGCGCGTACTCTTCATACAAACAGAAGCACAAGAACTTCACGGAGCTCCCAAATTATGCGCTTCATATAAACCCCCGCTTCGAAGATGGGGTCTTAGTACGTAATTCCATGGTCGAGGGTAAATGGGGCGTCGAAGAACGAGAGGGGGCCATGCCTTTCGCCAGGGGGCAGGAATTCGTGTTGAAAATCGAGTGTCATTTCGATTCTTACGTCGGCTACGTGAACGGGGAGAAGTGCTTCAGTCATCGATATCGCATGCCGTGCTCTTCTGCGACTCAAGTGGAGGCCTGGGGGAAGTTGCAACTGCGCAGTTTGAGGTTTGAAACCCCCAATATCATTTTGAATCCGAAGGAAATGTTCTGGAGGCAACTGGGTGGTCATTTGCGCAGGGTTGAAACCTGTCGGGCTGGCGTGACTTGGGGCATCGGGTACGATCACACATGTTGGGTTTACAATAAGGGTTGGGGGGGCGGATTCCTTGGGGCGCTCGATAGTAACAACGTGCTTCCCATGGCCGACTCGCAGGACTATCGAGTGTATGAGAATCAGAGGTGGAATCCTGTTACGGGTTATACTTCAACGGGTTTACCAACCGATAGGTACATGTGGAGCGATATCACTGGTAGACAGAGGAGAACGAAAGATCAAGTTAAGTTGCTTTCAATGCATTGGCAGTGGATTAGCGATTGGTTGATTGATTTTCACGTGCCTGGGGGGGTTGATAAAGACGGTTGGCAGTATGCGGTGGATTTTCCTTCGACCTACCATGCCAATAAACACTTCACTGATTATGTGAGGAGGCGCAGGTGGTACAGGAGGTGTGCCGTGGCCACCACGGGTCCTTGGCAAGAGTTGGGGCATACCAAGTTGTTGGATGTTGCACTTGAACCTGTGAGTGATGAGGAGGACTCACTCGTTGCAACTTGGGCTCTAGCAACCGGTGGGCAGGCCATGATTAGGCTGGGGGTATCAAGGACGAATCCTGCAGTAAGTAACTACATTTCTCACTTGTACAAAAGCAAAGACAAAATATTTATAGGGTTCAAAATGGGAACACGTGAATTCAGATAAGCCCCTGAGCAGCATCAGTTGTGGACCGTTCCATCAAGTTTGGGCAACAACTTCAAGTGGATGTGCTTTTGTTCGAAAAGGAATTTCCGAAGACCAGCTGGAAGGGAAAGAGTGGAGTTGCGTTGAAGCGCCGAGTGGCGTTCAACTGAAACAAATTTCCGTACATTCCGCCGGAGTATGGGCAGTCGACCGTAAGGGGAATTTATATGCGAGGCAGGGCGTCACCGATTTGAAACCCGAGGGTAGAAGTTGGTTTTGTGTAAATATTGATGCTTTTATAACAAGTAAGTATAATATTAGTTGTATGTGACAAGTTACTTTTGGATCCAGAAAAAATTGGGTTTGTACGAGAAGAGTCACTTTCGGATACCTCCAAATAAATTTGAAAAAATAACTTTAAGAAAGAGGCTCTTAAAGAAAACCAAAAAAGTTCTGGAACATTTTATTTTTCGACCAAGAGGATTGGGGATTTTAAAAGCCGAAAAGGTTTCAAATTACTAAAAAAATTCAAGGGCCTTACACTCCTTAAAGTTTCAAGGCTGTCTGAAAATGATGGATTTTGGATCTTTTTTTAATTTCCACAGAGTTTTGCTATCTATCTGAAGGCTGTGAGTTTATGAGAGGGAAAATGAAGTTCGTCCCAAAGCCGGCTAGTTCACTGGAACGGGCAGGTTCATACGAATAAGTACAATAGAGGCACAATTAAATAAAAATAGAATCACACTTGTCTTTATTACAAGGCTTGCGCAAATTGAATATTTCGTAAATAACTGAAATAACGAAAATGTACTAAAGTTTCACCAGCGCTCAAAGAAAACCAAAAAAGTTCTAAAGCAAATTTTATTTCTGGACCAAGAGGATTGGGACTTTAAAAGCCAAAAAGTTTTGCAATTACTATCTTTATAGTTTCAAGGCTTTCAAAAAAATAGTACCGAGTCTTACACGCGTCAACGTGCGCTCTCGTTTTCGCAACCGTGTCAGTATTGTTCGATTTTAAATATAGTGTTTACTATCTTTGGACAGCTTATTTAAAAAACTATCTATCTGTGTTATTCATCCTTCAAATCGATATACTTCATATGAAGAATTATTAGTCATTTTACTGTGTTACTACAAACAAGCATAAGTGTAACATGGCACGCTTATTGCTCGCCCGGTTCTGTGTAAAATCAGTTGTCACATACATTGACCAGTTTATTCTCCGTTTTAAACTATTGGCAAATGGGATCTTGTCAATCCTGTGATGCCTCCGAGGAGCGCGATACTCCATCGCTGGAAACAGAAATCTTCTCCTGTGATGGTTGCAGTGTGCATACATGCGCTCGCTGCGCTAACATATCAGCTTCGGAGCAAAGATGCTTGGTTTTGAAAAAGCGAACATTGGCATTTTTCTGTACTAAATGCATTTCTAGTATCAAACTCCCTGATATGGTGCAGAGAGTCAACAGAATGGTCTCGAACTGCGAAATCACTGTTGAAAGCACCAAATCCCTTGAGATTAAAATTAAAGAACTAGAAAATGAATTTAGCAAGCGCAACGATTTAGACCTATCCAAGCAGAGACTACTAACTTTAAACAACAACTTATATCACTAGAACAAAAGTGGAATGAAAATCAACGTAATGCTGCTAAGCAAATGGATATTACCGAATCCAACTCCAACAAAATTGCAACTCTTGGAAACATAGTTACTGAACTAAAAGTATCCGTTGATACGACGAAATCATCCAGCAAGGCGATTACCCTAGCTCAGCGTGGTTATAGTGATGTCGTCAAGGAACATAGAGATATTCAGGATCGCTTGGCTAAAATGGAAACCTAATCTAGCACCAGAAGAAAGTTCTTATAAAGCCAACCTATTCTATGAGGTGGAAGATCGGCAAAAACAGGCATCCAATGTCATGCTCTTCGATATGAAAGAGTATCCTGGGGCCACCGAACATGGAATTCATGCTAATGATGAACTACAAGTCAAAAACCTCTTGTTGGACATCACAGGCAAAAACTATAACATTAGGAAAATGATTCGATTAGTCAACAAAGAAGCTAAAAAAATCAGATCAATGAAATTGGTTTTAGAAAACAAGGATGATGCTATTTCCATATTAAAATGCAACAAGAAGATATATAAATGACTAAACTATTTACATAAAAAAAGGAAGAAATAAAATATGTGGTTAGAGAAATAGAAAGAAGAAAGTCCCATGGCGAAGACGTTCTTATGAAATACAGAAACAGTAAACCAACTGTCCTACTAAAAACACATAGGACCCAAAAACACTGGATACTTACTCCGGCCTCCTTGAGATCAAGATTCTGTATACCAACATAGCAGCCATTAAACCCAAACTAGTTGAACTACAATCCTACATCAGCGCTACCAATCTCCACGTCATCATGCTAAGTGAAACTTGGTTAAATGAAAATACTGCAGATAGAGTAATAGGAATTATCGATTACTCATTGTCAAGTGTGAACAGAATGAACTTATATCAGTTGGTTAATCAACCCACCAGATTCAAGACATATCAGGAAATATCCCATCGCTCCTGGGGTGCGTTCCGAATTAACGTCGGGCGTACAACTTTTTACCTCGCGCATGATTTTTATATGGAAAAATGATGCGCGAGGTAAAAGGTTGTACGCCCGACGTTAATTCGGAACGAACGCCTGGACCTAATTCTAGTAAATGATCCTAAGTTAGCGACTAATGTCGATATTGAAGCTCCTATTGCAAAAAGTGACCATCTATGTTTACACTTACAGTTAAACTAAGCCTAACCCCTTTATCACAGTCAAAATCATTTCGTAAATAAAGAATTCCAGCGATCAATCATCAATACCTGCACTCTTGATGAACTGTACTTCAAAATCAAAAGCACAATCGATGTCTACATCCCAATCAAGAATAGAATCAAAAGGTTTAAAAACCCTTGGCTAACCTTGGAACTCCTGAAGATGATTGATAAAAGAGAATTACAAACGTAGTAAGAATGATTCAGATTACAGAAGTTATAGACAAGCTTCTAACCACTTCACATCAAGAATAAGGGAAACCAAAGCTTCGTTTGAAGAAAATTTGATAGCTTCCAAGGATAGATTCTGTCATTACGCCTAAATTCTCATGTAACATCATTCGCTCTTAAAATAAATGACATGGAATTATCCACAACCGATAATTATCAACTAGCAAATGCATTTGCCAAACTCTTTAAATGAAGTGTTTGTAAGAGCGACGGCGACCAAGTTACCTAATTTATCACCTGCTACTAAGATTCATAACAGTCTTACAAGTATAACTTTCACGCCACAAATTGTGTGCAGCACACTTAAAGAAATGAGTGAAGACTCCAGCCCTGGTCCCGACGGTTTGTCTAGTGTTTTCCTCGCTCCTTGTCTGGTGCTTTAAGTCAGATAATGCAAAACCATATGGATAACGGTGCCTTTCCAACGGCCTGTAAGTCCACAATAGTTATTCCCATTTATAAGAAAGGCGACATATATCTTCGGCAAAACTACCGCCCCATCTCATTTATCTCTCTCCTGTCTAAGTACACGGAAAAAATCGTTGCTACCCATCTAAGGAATTTCTTTATCGATAACGGCATAATAAAAAGCAATCAACACGGTTTTGTCCCGGACAGATCTACAACTTCTAACTTGCTTTTAGCCACGAATCTGTGGACCCGGTGCATCGATCAGAAATTACCAGTAGATATAATTTATCTGAATTTTCAAAAGGCATTCGACAAAGTTCGGAGGATCCAAAGCTTCCTTTCCATCAGAACTTATCGGGTTCGTATTAATGGAATCTTATCCGAAGAACATGATGTCTTGAGTGGAGTACCCCAAGGTACTGTGTTAGGTCCTTTATTATCTTTAGCATTTATCAGCGACCTCACCCTTGAAGTCATAGGCGACTGCAGTTTATTCGCTGACGATATAGAAATATCCGGATATCCCACCAATCCGCAAGATTCATTGCAACAAGATCTAAATGCGATTTTGCAATGGACCACGGTATGGCCCTTGCCTTTAAATATGGATAAGTGCACTGTTCTTCATATTGGGAAAAATAATCCACGTCGCCCCTACTTTCTCGAGCGACACCAAATCACGGCTGTTGAGTGTCAAAGAGACCTTGGCGTAATAGTGACACCTCAATCGAAATGAGCCGAACATATTACTGCAATTACAAAAAAAGCCGTACAGCATTTCAAAAGCTGTCAACAAAAACGTTCCTGGCAATATACAAGGCCTATCATCCGGCCGAATCTGGAATATGCACATACAATTTGGAACCCTCACTGGAACCCCCCTGACGAAACATTGTCGTCGAGTTTTTGGGCACAGATGGCAATTTAATAGCACGGCGTTGAACGTTCCAATAAATCTATATACTTCCAAAAGGATATAGATTTATTGGAACGTGTTCAACGCCGTGCTACTAAATTGTCACCTGTGCCCAAAAACTCGACGACAATGTTTCGTCAGGGGGGTCAGGTTCGGCCCACATGTGACGGGATGTAACTTCGCTCAGAAGAACTCAAAATACCCCAACGACAAAGCGTAAACAACAAAAGAACAAAAACAACGTTACGAATAGAGTTGCGCACACATATTGCTTGCAGAAATTTACTTGATTTATTCGCAGAAGTCGGACTTCGAAAAGCATTGAAGGTGTCTGTGTTACACGCGGAGTGCTTCTTCCCAGATCACGGATTAAACCTCCGTTCGGTTTCCCTCACAAGTACGCAACACTTATGCTCGATTGCACCAACTTTTTAAGCAGAACTTAAATTTAAGTGGTGTTTAGACTGTGACATTATTGATAGATTTAACAAAATGTTAGTCACAATCTAATTGATATTTATGTTGAAGTTTAAATGTCAATCAGAATGTATTTGACATTACACTGACCATACGTAAATGTTACATTCTAAACATAACTTAAATTTAAGCTCTGCTTAAAAAGTTGGTGCAACTGGCCATCAAGGGAACAATAACAAAATGGCTCCAAGCCAAAAATAAAGCAACAACACGGCGTGTCTAACGAAATACCAAGTCAGTCTGCGCGCGCAGCGAGAATAAATGCGGAGGGAAGTCACTTGTCCCAAACTGACCAATCACAAAATTCTTTTAAAAAATCCATACTAGCGAACGACGTGAAGACAAACCGACGCGACGCCATTATGTCGGCCATCTTGGAGACAGTTTTAAGCCTTTCTCAGTCCAAGCTTTTTTTTCCAATTTTTTTTGTCGATCATAGATCTCCCATTCCAGAATGAATGAATTAGAAATGAAGTGCCTTTTGGGAATATTGAATTTTTTTATAATTTGCAGCTTTTTTGATGAATTTTTAAAGTACCTAATCCTCTCGGCCAAGATATGAAATGGTACACATTTAAAAGAGAAAGAGTCTCTTTCAATAATTTTTACAGAGTCTTAGACCTTTGTAGGGTTTCTTAAAGTGTACAATTTTAAGGGTGTATAGCGATTTTTAAAGTGCCCAATTTTTCCTGGGCCTGAAGTATCGTTAAAAGTTATTAATCCAAGTTCCAAGTAATATAATAAAATTCTGCCTAAGGTACTGCTCCTCACACTTCCGGATTCAAACAAGTAAGTGTTGGGAAATCAGAAGTATGGGCCACCACTGACGGAGGGGTGATGTTACGAAGAGAGGGCATTTGCCCTGAAAACCCAGCGGGTAGTGGATGGGATGTTGGCACGGCAGTAAGTACTAATTTAGTATTTCTATTCACTTCAGATAAAAGCCTCAGAAACTTCAGGCTCTAAATTAATGGACCCTGAAAAGCCTCAGGACATAAACAAATGTTTCAATTTATTTTTAATTCAACTGATTCTTATTTTTTTTGTTTATTTTCAGGGATACTGGCAGCACGTGACGGTCTGCGCTTTCAAATGATAACGATAAGCTTCATTTCAACCTCTTGTGATTTACGCAGTTAGATTTTTATTTGTTACATTACTTTCTAACGTAGTGAAATTTACATTTTGTAAGTGTCTAGTCATTTTTCATTATCGATAGTATTAAGACCCTTCGTTTTGCCTTTGTGATCGGCTCAGGTGATAAGATGTCTTTAAAAAAAAAAAACTTTGATAAAGCAAGCCTTGAAGTGTGCATATTTTTGGCAGCTTAGGTGTAGCTTAGTTTAGTGCGATGTAAGGGATTGTGTAAGAGTATTATAGCCAGATTGGCGTTTTGAGATTTGCAATCATTTATTCCCTCCCCCCGATTTGCTACGCTAAAAAACCCTATTTAATGAAGTGTAAAATGAAAAATGATTGTTTATTTTCATTAAATTTCTTTAATGTTGAGATTGTTGCCTGAAGTGATCAATAAACAAGGCCTTAATTAGTGATGCAATATTAATGTGTATACACATATGTCACTAATAAGATATTAATTCTTTTATTTTTGGTTAACCATGCAATTAATTTTATATTATTCAAAAATGAAGTTTATTTACTTTTAAAATTCTTCTGTTAATTAAGAGTTGTTTTAATTCTCGACTGATTTTTCAAGTCTGTGTTAAATAAATGAGACTTGTTCTATTTTTTGTTTCTTTTTATGTAACAAAGAACACCGTAATTCATGTTACATTGAATTGAAAAGTAAACAGCCCTTGGATTGTTTTTTTTTTTTTTTTAGAATATTTAATGAATTTATGAATTCGTTTTTCGAATAATTCATTTATTTATTTGGTTTTTATTATTAAAAAAATATATACGTATACGAAATGACTACAAAACGTTACAAAATTCTAAACCCTATATTTCATCGACCAACAGTTTATGTACACATCTGATTGACACGTTTGAGCAAATAAATTTTTTCGATAACTATGAACTAATATGATATGTTTCTTTATTACTTACATATTTACATGGTTTTGTTTCTTCTTAAAAAAAGGGTACAAAATGAACTGTTTTTTTTAATAATTATAATACATACGAAATTACAATTTACAATGTAATTATAGATGCAAAAATCGTGTGAAATTTATTTTCGTAGTCTTTTTAATTAATTAACAAACATGGAATCTTTCTGCGGTAATTCTCCTCTGTTTCACATATACAGGTGTCCCACTTTAGAATCCTACAAATACATCACGGCTTTTTAAATTTTAAGATGATGTATTTAGCAGAAGTCTAAAATATTTTTTTTAAATAAAATTACATTCCTTACTCTGGAAGAATTCGATTTGTGTATTTTATTTACAATAATCGGTTTCGTACGTCGGAAAAACCAGCATGTAACTCAAAACTACGAAGAACAAGGAGAGTTTGTTCGAACTGGAGGCCGTGCTGAGGGCGCTCGCGTGACAACTCATGTCTTCGGGCATCAGCTGCACTATGGATATCTTGCTTCCGGAAGACACGTCGGTGCAGATGGCCTCTTTAAGGGCGTCGTTCATGCGTGTCACCGTCTCGACGGGGGCGTTGTGCGACTGCAGACTTTCCCTCATCCATCTTCGTAGCCAGTAGCCCAACCATGCAAGATGACAGCCGCATTTGAAGGGGTTCTCCGATATCGTCAGGCCGCCTGGAAGTAAAGGGTTTGGGCAGTCGATTTAAATCTTTGTTGGGAATGGAATTTTTAAATTAGTAACTTATGTTTTTGGGGAGTTCTTGATTAATTTAAACTCTCAAAAGTTACAGTTACATGATTGATGCAAGACAAACAAAATCAATTTGTTTTGTCTATTAAAAAAGAACATTTTTTTACTATTTTTTTAATCATTGAGTAGATGAATGTATTAACAGAAAAGAACTATTGCACAAGAATATCAAAAAAAGAAGCAAATGGTAATTACGAATTCGGGAAGAAAAAAATGAGGGGAATCGAAAGGTGCGAGGAAGAAAACTGAAAACTGTTCGCATATCTGAAGAAGAAAAGATAAATATTATAAAAATAAAGATTCAACCCAGAAAAAAAACAAAATGTAATTGCCCTAGAAGACAAAAGTAAAAACGATTTAGGCATAAAAAAAATTCAAAAATTAAAAGTATGTTGAAGAAGAAAGCGAAGCAAATAAGATAGATTATTAAATCAAGAAACAAACGAGGAAGAAAGAAAGGAGAAACTTGAAAGAGCCTGTTTACGAAAAAGAAGCCGCAGAAAAAATTTAAAAATTTTGTTTACTGTCGAAGAAAATGAAGAAGGATAAAAAAGCGAAGGGAAAAGAAAGAAGCAGCTTAAAAGAACTGTCAGCGATAAAAAAAAACAAGAAAAACAAACGTGACTAAGAAAATGAAGGTAATGAAATCAAGGATTAAAAAAATTAGGGTAAAAAGAAAGAAGAAGTTTAAAAGAGCTGTTAGCAATGAAGAAACCACAAAAGACCCAGATAATTAGAATTTATTGACGAAGAAAATCAAGAAGTGCATGAGATTATGAAATGAAGAACAGAAAATCGATCAAGACGATCAAGAAACTGCAAAAGAAAAATTCTGAAGTCTAATTTACTGTTAAAGAAAATGAACAAGCAAGTAGAACAAGAATAAAAAAACGAAGAAAAAAGAAAGAAAGAAAGTTCAAAAGAATTACTGGCGACGGAGAATCACAGAAGAAAAATATTGGAAAACTTGGAGTTTGTTATCGAAGAAAGTGAAGAAGCAAGAGAATTGCCAGCGATGAAGAAACTATAAGAAATCAAAAATGTTTGGTCTGTTGGTGAAGAAAATGAAGAAGCAAATGAGGTTATATAATTAAGAAAAACACGTGTAAAAGAGAGAAGAAGAAACATAAGAGAACTACCGACGTTGAAGAAGCCTTAGTTATTTGTCGAAGAAATTGAAGCAAATAGATCAAAGGAAAAAAGTTTAAAAGAATTGCCAGCTATGAAGTAATCACAAAAACAACAACAAGTATTTAAAATTTGTTGACTAAGAAAATGAAGAAGCTAATGACATTATACAATCAAGAATTTAAAAAAAAAACAAGGAAAAAGGAGAATAAACTTAAACGAACTGCCAGCGATGAGGAAACCCAAACATTTCGAGTCTGTAGATTAAGAAAATGAAGAAGAAAATGAGATTATGAAATCAAGAATAAAAAAAATAAGGTAAAGAGAGAGAAGGAAGTTAAAAGAACTCCAGCCACGAAGAAATCTTAAAGAAAAACTCAAACATATAGAATTGGTTGACAAAGAAAATTAAGAAACAAATCAGATTATGAAACGAAGAACAAGAAAAATGAGGGAGAAAGAGAGAAGAGACTTAATGAAATGAGACGTTATGAAATCAAGAAGAACAAACGAGGGAAAAGGACTGCCAACATTGAAGAAATCGCAGAAAAAAATACAAAAATGTAGAGATTGTTGACGAAAAATGAAGAAGGAAGTGTAATAACGAATGAAAAAGGAAGAAGCTTAAAAGAATTGCTGACAGTGAAGAAGAGAAAGACAAAGTTTTCGATTAGTTAAAGAATATAAAAGCACAATAGAAAGAAGACGTTGAAGGTACTGCTTTTAAAGAAGCACAGAAATTAATCAAAACCTTAGTTACTGTGAAAGACAATGAAGAATAAAGAAAAAGAGGGAAAAGAAAGAAGAAGCGCAAAGAAAACCGAAAAATTAGAGTTTGTAGATGAAGAAACAAATGATATCACGAAAAAAGAAAGAATTTAACAATAATTGCTGACAATGAAGAAGTGAAGAATGCAGAGAAGAAAAACAAAGTTTTCCAATTAAGAAGTACAAACAGTTGAAGAACGACAAGAAGACCTAAACCCTTAGTACGAAGAGCTAAGTCAATATAAGCGACAAGCCAGTTAAAAATAATTCAGACTGTTCTGTTAAATGGACAAATTTAGAAGAGGAAAACAAAGAAGTATTCAGTTCATTGAAGAAGTAAAGAGCAAGAGGAAGCAAAATTTTTTCAGGTAAGGTTTACAAATCCAAAAAAAAGTTAGAGATTCTCCTCTTAAACAATAACCAAAAACCTAAATCCCAGTACGAAGAGCAATGTCCAAAGAAGAAGGAAACAAATCATAATGACAGGTCAGTTAAAAATTAATTCACACAGTTCTGGTACAAAAAAGAAACTGAAAAACTAGAAGAAAGCGAAGAAGTAAAAATTATGAAATTGTCAAATTGTTGTTTAGTTTCT
This sequence comes from Dorcus hopei, assembly GCA_033060865.1. Lineage (NCBI taxonomy): Eukaryota > Metazoa > Arthropoda > Insecta > Coleoptera > Lucanidae > Dorcus > Dorcus hopei. The sequence continues at coordinate 12,153,086 of CM065422.1, forward strand.
GAGACGCCAAAATGGAAGTAAAAAGACGAAGAAGAAAATATAAATCGTCAAGTTGAAGAAATGTTGACGGTGAAGAAAATGAAGGAGAGAAATATAACTAAAGGTACGCAAGGTAAGAAGAATGAAGACGAAGACGAAGAAGTGAAGAATGAAGACGAGAGGAGTAAGTTAAGGAACTCAAGTTGAAGAAATGAAAAGCAACTTAAGGAACACAAGATGAAGAGTGAAGAATAAAGACCAGAGAGGCAAATTAAGGAATACAAGGTGAAGGATGAACAATGGAATAGTGAAAGGGAAGTTAAGGAACATAAGTTAAAGAACACAACAAAAAATTATAAAGGAACAAAAAATTAAAAAGCAGTGTGCATTCCATTTGAAGAAGAACAAAGCATAGATTGTTAGCAGAGATAAAAAATAACCCAATTTTTCTATATGAAAAAAAAATGGAGATCATCAAGTAGAAGAATTGTCGATGGTGACGAGTGAAGAAAGAAGAAGAGAAAAGCAGCTTAAGGAATACAAGGTGAAGGGGGAACAATGAAGAAGCGAAAGGGAAGTTAAGCAACATAAGTTAAAGAACACAAACGGAATTGTAAAGAAATAAAAAATTAAAAATAGTGTGCATTCCATTTGAAGAACATAGTCTAGATTGCTGGCAGAGATAAAAAAGATAACCCATTTTTTCAATATGAAAAAAATATATACATAGATTATCCAGGACAAGAATTGTCGATGGTAAAGAGTGAAGAAAGAAGAAGAGAAAAGTAACTTAAGGAACAAAAGATGAAAACTGAAAAACGAAGGAACATCGGGCGGAAAGTGAAGAATGATGACGTGAAAAGCAAGTTAAAGAACACAAACAGAATAACAAAAAAGGAGAAAGCTAGGTTGTTAGCAGAGATAAAAAAAAGTCTATATAAAGAAGAAAAAATAAATAAATCGTCAAACTGATGAATATGAAGAGTCAAGAAGAGACAAGCAAGTTAAGGAAATCCGGAGAAGCCAAAACGGAGACAAAAAGGATGACATCGGTTTTGCTAATGAAGAAGAATATAGAAACCGTCAAGTTGAAGGAATGTTGCTGATGAAGTTGAAGAATGAAGAAGAGACAAACAAATTAAGGCACGCAAATGGAACAAAAAAATTAAAATATCTGAAGGAGAGGAACTGTTAAAAGTCAAAATAGAGATAAAAATGATGATGTCGGTTTTGCAAATGAAGAAGAGAATATAAACTGTCAACTTGAAGAACTGCTGCTGCCGAAGATGAAGAATTAAGAACAATTAAGGAGAAACGAGCGCAAGTTACAGAACATAAACGGAACATGAAGAAAAAATAATGCAATTGAAGAAACTAAAAAAAATTATAATAAAAACTAGCGTGGCATTGAAGAGCAAGGTGATTATGGACAAAGTTGTAAGAAGAATAGAAAAAGAAGAAACAATTTGGTGACAGTTCAAAATATTAGCGAAAGACAAAAAGAAATGCAAAAAAATGATTCGTAATTAAGTCATCGATCTTTTAGGATGATGCAGGTGCTGAAGATAATAATTTGACGCAGAAATAAACACGTCTTCTCGTCACTTTTTACCAAAATTTTAGTCAAGCCATAAAAGACCCAGGTCGCAAATTTATAAAGAGAAGAAACGGCATTCAGTACAACAATTAAAGCAACTGTTAGTTACTAATAACTTACGCTAATAACTAATTGGCAATTAAATTATTTCTTGCTCATCAAACCACGGCGCTGGATACAGAGAGAGAGAGAAACGGAATTTGAAACTTCTCACGATCACACTATGACATTTTTTTGAACGCCAGTTCTGCTGAAGTGATCAGTCGTCTTTTATTTAGTTATTAGATCGGAAAACTACGATTAATTACGATCAAAATCTGCAGGCTGAATCAAGTAATGATTCAGCGCACACATGTTCCAAAACGGATGCAGGTGGTTTCACGGTCATTCAGATCCAAGCGCGTTGAATTCTATTTAAAATAAACAAAATTCTGTACAGAATACCGATTCCTCATAGAGCTTTTTAAAAAAAAGATATTTGTATTTACCTGAAATTAAAGTGGTCCCAACGTTTTCCCAAGTCGTAACGTTCCCATAAAAAATTTCAGGACTAAGATGAGACAACATGTTATTCCTCAAGTCGATCGTGAGATAGGAAATTTTGTACATGTTCGAGAACAACCCCGCAGGTAGCTCCTCAATTTCCGTATCCGTAATAATTAGCTTCAGGTCGGGATTCTTGGTGAACCTGGCGAACGCGTTCCTGTCGACGCTCCTCAAGCTCCTGCCCGTTATTTCGAGGTGACGTATTTTCCTATTGGATGCGCAGAGCAACTGATCGTCCAACACGGGGTCCTGGACGTGCAACTTTAATATCCTCAGCTGATGTAGATTCGCGAGGAGGGCGCATAGCTGGCTCCGGAAATTTTCAATTTTAGGCCACGTCTCCATCGAGAGCGACGATAGAATTTTTATTTGCGTGAACGCCTTGCTCTCGAACTTCTCCAACTTTTTTAATCCCTGGATATTCAGGACCTGCAGATTTCTTAGGCCTTGGAAGTTATCACTTGCGATTTCCTGGAAACAAACTTTTATTAAATATCGAAGTTTGTCGCACGTTATTTTACGCGAAAGTCAACCCCAACCATATTTCTTTTCGGAATTCAAAAGCATAAACATAAAAGCACATTTTGACAAGCTGATAATTGTGTTAAAGCAATTTGCGCATTTTCAAATATAAACAATGCCCCCTCCCCGCGTGTAATCACGTGCTTCGACGAGCGCGTTTCATAGTTAACAAAAGCTCGTTATGGATTATTCATAAATCAATAGGTGCTGAAATAACGTATACACAAAATTTCTGCCAATTAACTTCCGCAAACGCACGTAATTAGTTCGTCTCATTATGGTGCAGGAACGACGCGAAATTGCAAACGCAATTTCATAACAAAATGCAGGCCAATCAACTCATGTTTGATGGCTTTGCGTTGTTTACACTTACACCGATAAATTTTGTTTCATATTTCCTTGAAATACGAAAAATCGATCCTTATCAACCATTTAATAAACACGTTTGCTTTTTACTGTAGGTGTTTCTTTTACCCATGAATGAAATTACTTGATGCCGACGAAGTAGGTGTAGTTGGTATAAGGTATACGCAGGAATATAACAGCATCAACGGGTAAGATGTGTGCTTTGCCAGACTATAACAGCACCAGCGGGTGTGTTGCCAGACTGTGCAGCACTAGTGAATACGGCTTGTATTGATACGCGTTCTGCCTTTTATACGCTTATTTTGTGGTGAGGATTACGTAACTGCATGATTACTCTGTTTGCCTTGCTCCAATCAATGATGAGCAAAGTTGTATCCTATTTGGCAGAGGATAGTAACATGTGTTTTTTTAAAAATGCCATAAAGGTTGGCCATGAAAATTAAAACTCATGTCGTAGCTTGGCATCTAACACATGCCAAATCTGAAAATTTAGAGTAAATGAATGGAGCTAAGACATGAATTTTCTTTTCCACAGCCACCCCTTATGGCATTTTTAAAAAAACACATAGTATTTTTGTGTTCGATTCAAAGGTTGTCTTAACGATCAAAATGAGGTTTGCGATCCTATTTGTTGACCAATTAGAAACGAATGCGGTTGCGCTTTAATTCGTTAAAAGTGATAGATTTTGTTTATTTTGACAGTTGACCCTGTTACACTGTGCTGTTACGTAACGCCCGTATCTGTCATCGTGACGTGACTTTGCTTGACATTTATCAATTTGACGTTCATCATTCTGACATTTTGTGGGCAATATTTGGAAATTTTCGGTCAACTTAAAATTTATTGTGACAGCTCTGATAACCCGAAAACAATATAAGAATCTACACAGTAGCGATACTCGAGGAAAACTGTCACATTTGCCATTTTCTTTGATACCTACTGATTTGCAAATTACTCTATCCACTTTTGTAATGAGTAACTAATTGTGATTTTTTTTGTTTTTACGTTGTCTTACAGCGATTGGTATTCAAAACTGTAAAATTTTCATGTAGGTATCAAAGAGTATGGCGGTTTTTTCTGATATTGACGTTTAAGTGTCACTATTGGGTAATTATTATCCGTTCACGAAACTCCCGACATGGCGAAGTGACGTTCAGTTAGTTAATATAAAAATTCCTGTCACGCTGTCAGTAACCTTTACGTTTAATATTGGTTACCTCTGATATTCAAACACAGTAGGTCTGTTCGATAGCTCTGCATTTTTCTACACTTTTTGCACCAACCGCTCCTGAGAGAGTGCGATGTATATAATATAACATAAGTAGGAGTGAGAAAAATAGAGTAAAGGTATTAAAAGTGTAGAAAGTGCAGAGCTATCGAACAGGCTTAGTATAAGTAATTACCCAGTAGCGACACTTAAACCTCAATTTAAAAAAAAAAAACGCCATACTGTTTGGTACCAAATGTAATGTAATTTGCAAATCAGTAGGTATCAAACAAAATGGCAAACCTGACAGTTATACTCGAGTGTCGCTACTGTGTAGGTACTATACTGTGATTCGAATTTAAAGCTTTGTCACTTTGACATCTGAATTCATTCAATTTGATATACTTATCATAACCTTATTTAAAATGTTTGACGCTAATGACCGTTAAATACAGTCAAGTAAAACGGTAGATACTAAGGGCCAGTTTCATAATCGAATTTAAAGGAGACTCTAAATTTAAAGTCACTTTCAAATGTCAAAACAAATATGAAAACACATTTGTTTACACATTTGAATGTGACTTTTATTTTAAAGTCTCCTTTAAATTTGATTATGAAACTGGCCCTTAGTTAATTATCAAGCACACTCAACATTTTCAATGTCAGAATAAATGTCACGGGAGTTTTGTAACGATTGTTTTTTTTTTTAATCTGGCGTCGAAGTTGGCCATGACAAGGTGCTTATTGTGAACGCACCACAATTTTGATTATTTGTTGTAAATCTTATTTTCTTATCTGTTTTCATTGTTACAACAGATCTTATTCTTATTGTCGTTTTTTGTTTCTTACAATAGATTACATTCTTGTGTTATCCTATCGTGCTGTTGAGGTGTTGAGTTCGAAACCTCGAAAGCAAGGTTGGGAATTGCCAGTTCAAACGTCAAATTAACAACTATCATGACGATGATGGTTCACAATGAAATTCTCATGGCCAACTTCGACGCCAGATTAAAAAAAAAACACTCTTTACATATACTGTGACCCGAATGTAATAGACTTTCGATTGCCACGTGACATATCCCTAATATGGGCATATCGATAATAATGGTTACTGATTGGTTGAAGTTGATGGTATCTGAGATCATCTCGAGCAGTGTTGCCAGAGGCGGTGGCTTACCAGCAGATTTAGTGATTTTTGTTAAATTAAACCTTATAAATTCATATATTTTTATTGTGTTGAAGACGACAGAGTCAAAAGTTCAAACACGAGCGACATTTTACATTCGACATTGAAAATTAAGTAACGTAAAGTGTTTTCTTGTTAACCAAAAAAAGTATTTTGGAACTCACTATACTTTCAAAATGACATTTGTCAACCGCAACAGTTAACTGCGAACGTAGTGTTCATGAACTAGTGCTTTAAAAAACGCAAAAAGGACTGGCCCTTTTACACTTTCTAAATGTAGGCTCACTTTCATAAAACGTAGTTAAGCCCCAATCAAATTAATTGTGTGATTAAGCAATATCATTGGAGGAAAGTTTAAATTTTCACCAATGATCTTGCTTAATCACACAATTAACTTAATCGAGTGTTTAACTACGTTTTATGAAACTGGGCCTTAATCTTGTTAATAAGATTTGTTTAACAAGAAGAAGGTTAAGAAAACCTTTCTTCTATTTGGATATTGGAAATCACAAAGAAAAATAAAGATTAATCGCTAATAATTCCACTGGCGTTTTGTCACTTTAGCAAGCGCCATCTATTGGCAACAAGAGAGTACTACATTGTCTAAATTATTGTTTTTTTAATCGTTCTTTTTATTTATTTATTTATTTAATTTATAAATCCATTAAATTGTGTTGTAAAATCGACTGTCTTTTGTTTTTATTGCTTTTTTTTAAAATTTGATTATTTTGAATTTTTGTATTTTATATTCTGTTTAAATTAAAAAAAAATTATTATTAATTTACTAAATTGCGCTGTAAATTTAAATTTGTACCTAAATATTTAGCATAATTTTTGAAGCTTCAATAATAATGTCAAAAATTAAAATAAATCACAGTGAGTACAAAAATTTAAAGTGGGAACTTTTTGTCAGCTACTCTGGTGTCTTAAATTTTGATCACCTGGCAACATTGATCTCGTGCAGTGCTGCCAACTTTATCGACTTTGAAATCAATCTGCCGATCTACCGATTTCAAAATAATTCTACCGAAATTTAATGTTTCAATTATGATTACACAAAACATAAAGCAAAAAAAAAATGACGCGCACAATTTTTTCATAAAATTAATATTTAAAGCATTAGAAAAAATATTTTACATTTTTGCCCAACCTTGTATATTATACATAGTTATAGTACAATGTAAATAAATACCTATTTAAAGGTTTATATGTTTTTAGGCGTTTGTTAATTTTGTTATCCTACACCTAATTGACCTTATTTTTTTTATTACTTTTGTTTAACAACGTACTTTTTTATTGTCATTGACTTTAATATTAAGTTTTTGTCTTTATTTATTTTATGAATAAAAATTGTTTTACACACGGTGAGGTAAAGTTTATTTAAACCATTTTAATGATCCACTTATCTACTTGATTTACCGAAATTCAGAGACAACTACCGCAACTATTATCCGTTTACTTGACATCTGCATTGTTAATGATAACATATTGGTATCACTGCACACTTGTGACATTTCCTGTTTTATTTACGCCCGTTTGTTCAATTCGAGTTTAACATTAAACCTAAGCTTAAACCCTTCACAATAACATAGTTGTAATTGGTTGTAATGGACGTTGCTATCGGTTTAACCTTCGCTTAAGGTTGAATAAACTCGAATTGTACCACGCGATCATTTAAATTTATAATTAAAGTAGGCTATGAATTTTGAATTAGATTGGCAACACTAGCTATTGACAGCTTAATTTGAGTTTGAATTGTCAAAGTGACGCTTCAAAATGTTTAATTAATTGCCGGGGGCGAACACTTTGAACATTTGCTATGGTTGTCACTAAAACTGTTTCACTTCCTTTAAATTAAAACGATTGAACCCGATGAGAAACCTATAAACGTCAAAATATTTACATAACCTCTAATCTACACAGCGAGTCGATTGGCAAGGTACACAACCACATAAAAAAATCCCGCCTACTTTAATTATAAATTTAAATGATCGCGTGGTACGGTATGTTACCGGTAAGGTATCATTCATTTGTTACCTGTAATTTTTGAATGTTACCTCTGTTGCCAACATAATGGCAAAAGCTGTAATGATTGAATTCTAAACTTGCAAATTGCAACTTAATTAATGCACTAAACAATCAATAATAGGTAAATGAAATAAATATTGATACTTTAAAATGATTTTCGATTAGACGTTTGAATATTTTTTACTACACATTTTAGCAGTTGTCAAAAATGGTTTAAAAAGTGCTAAAAATTGAAAGTATTTGGTGTTTAAAAAAAGATAAAATGTGACAAAATATGTGATAAATGCAACTCGGATGAAAAAACATTTAAGATCATGTGGATCATGCCCAAATGTTTAAAATTAAAATAAATAAAAAAATCTGTGATAATTTTAACGGACAAAGAAATGCCTTTTTTGTTTTAATTTTAAACTAGTATTACATTATAGGTCAAAAGTTTTATTAGAACGTATTAAAATTAATGTAAACGTTAACTATCATTATTATTAATATCATCTTCTATTTTTAGTATTCCAACTTTTCTTTGTGGAGAATATGAGGCTTAAAAATATAAAAATTACTGAAAAAATTGTCGCGTCATCAGTTAGTTTAATGGGCCGATTAAAATGTCTTTCAGGAACCGGCCCTTGGTGAAATATGAGTCGTTTACTGGACTTTACGTAGCTGTCCGGCGATAGATTGGAAAATTTCAAATATCCTAACACACTAAAATACCCTAGAATCGAGTAGCATCGAGTGAGCACATCATGCGCTTGCGGTTGGTATAAATGCCCGCGAAGTAATACTATTGGTTAACGTTACTCGATTCTAGGGTATTTGAATATGTTAGCACATTTGAGATTTTCTAATCTATCGGCGGACAGACTATAGACACTGTACTCTAACCTCCCCTAAATTTTGAATATGAATTCGTCGGTCGAAACTCGTTTCTGCGCATTGTGTACTTTATAGAGTGAAAAATCTCTACAAGTACATATTTACAAATGCAGATGTCAACTAAACAACGGACAATCCGAAATGTATTGCTTAGTCTGTTGGCAGCACTGATTTCGCGTCATCCGATTTAGCCACAAATACAAAGTACGAATTACGAATATAAGCAGTGAGAGCGTGCGACTAGAAACTGCCAATTCTTCCACGCGCTTCCAAGTATTTTGTACGCGTTAGTGGCGCCAGTGAAAAACTGTGATTCAGCTTTGTTTGTTAACATTTCGAACTCAGTGCACAGCACAGAACCAGCCGAAAGATGAGCAGCACAACACAGAAGCACAGAAATTTCGTTTCCGAGCCGATTGGCAGTAAACTTGTTACAAATTTGCCAGGGGTGGGCCAAGTTTATGCTGAACGCCTCGCAGCACGAGGCTATGAAAAGGTAAAGAGCATTGTCGTTTAATTCATCAAAAGATACTCGTAAATTATTATTATTTTTTTTTGTTTCAGGCTTCAAGCGTACTCGGACAATATTTAGTCATGGGAGGAGATAAAGAAGCTTTCCAGTCTTGGATGAGCGAAACGGCCCGTGTGAAACCAAAGGATTCTTTGGCTTGCTATAATAGCTTGAAAGAGTGGTCTGATAACAACATGTAAAATACAGAACATGTAAAGTACACACATTATAATATTCAGACAGAAGGAATTTAATCGTCGGCGCCTTTGAGTCGTGTAGTACGTTTTCATTGACCTTGAAATGATAAATTGACTTGATTTACAAAACGCTGCACTTTTCTTTAGAGAGTTTAGACAAGTTTATACTAGTTAGAGACAAAGAGATAAGCATATGCAACAACTTATTATATTACAGCGACTATTTTTATAAAAAATTTTGTAATGAATTTTACGGACCATCGTAATTTTCACGCGAAAGTGCAGTGAAACTGGTATCCCGTCTGAATATTTTAATGCATTAAGAACAATAATAAGTAAAACGTAAAGTGTTATTAAACTACAATGTTAAACATGGTTCCTGCTACAAAAGAAGATAGTTCATTTCAAGCAATGACGTCAAATTTAATGTAACCAGCAGACGTTGAAATTACAGAAACTTCCTGCTTTTACACCTGTGACTATCTTATTTCGTGACAGCGGCCATAAATAATTTTTTCTTAATATTTACACTTTAAATAATTAAGTTTTGAATGTACTCGTACATTTGATTAAATGTCAAATAAAGTGTTTTTCAAAATGATTTTATGTCGTCCTTATTTTGGAAATAAATCAACAATTAATTTTCTAGTTATTAAGGTATCAAGGGGTCGGCAATGTACAGCTATGACCATATGTATTAGGCACCCCTAGTAAATTCATAAATTTTAAAAGCGGTCAAATTTCCAAGTATGAGGATTAAACCCCTACTTACATAGACAAAGGTAAATATATCTGAATAGGTATTATAGGGGTAATTTACTTAATTATACGGTTATAAAGAAATTCGTATTTGGAGACCAGCTCGTCACGCTCGCTAAGGAAACTGCTCTCTAACATTATTTTTACTCTAACATTTACAAAAAAATTAAGTTTTAGTGTTCAATTAATTTACTATGCCAAAAACACGTGAGTTATCAACGGCAGAAAGAAGTCAAATAGTGCTACCGAATTCATTAGGTTTTTCGCAAGTTGCGATAACAAAAAAAGTGAAATGTTCGCGTTGTGCTGTTCAAAACATGTTAAAACGTTACCGGGAAACGGGTTCTTAAAAAAGTTAAAAAAAAAGTGGATGTAAACGCGTTACCACAACTCGAGATGACAGAAAATTAGAAAGAATAGCCTTGCGAGACCGACGTAAATCGTCAAAAGACTTATCAAGTGAATTGTGGGTCCATCATAGAATTTCAGTTTCGATAAGAATTGTCAGAAGATGCCTCCAAGAAGTATTGTCACGATATAAGAAAAATTTTGCGAAAGAAAAATATCTATTTTCTTTTAAACTTTAATTATTCTAAGTCTTTTTAACTTTAAACTTAATTAATCTAACCTTAATTACCTAACTTAGGATTAGGAGGGTCTGGCCCTCGTGGCCAGCCCTTAGCTCGCGGAGCCACTCGCTTAGCTTTTTCCACGCACTTCGAACTTACTATCACTATCACTATTAATTAATTACTACTTTCAATTACTATCGGTCTACTGGTTGGTCTCCTACCTTTTTATACATCTCTAATTCTACGTCACAATCGGTTCTTTTATCCTGGTGGCTGGGGTTTGGTCCAAGGTACAAAGTTCTCAAGGTGTCAGCATCAATTAACCATTGCCAAATCTGTTTCTTACAAAACGTCTAATTGCCTCAATCTTAATTGGCACATGTAAATATACACGCTTACATTTCGCGGAGCTTGCGTTTCTACGCAAGTGGAATGCGGGAGTGTGTAACGCGGCTGACCTACTAATTGATTAATGGGTGCTGATCCTGCATAATTTTTAAATGCACACAATTGCAATAATTACGAAATGAATTTTAATTTTACTTCTTTTCCCAGATAATGACATCGTGACAGTATAGCCCGCCTGAAGCCTTTGTTGACAGAGAACCACAAGAAAAAACGCCTTCAATGGCAAGAAGATATCAACATTAGTATGTTGAAAATTGGTCAAAAGTCTTATGGTCTGATATGAATGTAACACAGAGATAAGTTTGAAAAGTGTTTTTATTTTTTGGTTAGCGGTCACATCACACTACACTTTATGTTCTTACAATTTCTTTAAAAAGACAAAATAAAAACACGCCTTTTTTTCTTAATTATTCTAGCTTTTTGGACGCTTTTTGTATTGTACCTACAGTCAAATTTGGCGGCAGAAGTGTGATGGTTTGGGGGTGCATGACGGCGTTCGGCGAAAATCGCATGAATAGCGCTCGGTATACAACGATGTTGGATGAAGTCCTAGAGCCCTCTGTACTAAAAATTGTTTGATAACGATGATCCTGATTATCACTTTCAACAAGACAATGCGCCCTGCCATAGTTCCAAAGAGACAACGCGTTGGTTTACATAATGTAATGTACGACTTTTAGAAAAGGCCTGCACAGTCTCCAAATTTATCACCGATCGAACATTTGTGGTCCATTTTAAAACGACATGTATCAAAACATAATTACGCATCATTAGCGCTATTAAAGAAACAAATTGTAAAACAATGGGAGGCTCAGGCTATACCTGCTGGAGTCTGCCAAAAGCTTGTGTCAACAATGCCTGCTCGTATCAAAGAAGTAATTAAAGCATATATTCATAATACTTATATTCATAATACTTAGGGGTGCCTAATATATCTGGCCATGACTGTATTTACAACCCGAGGGCCTATGGCCCGAGGCGTGTACGCCGACCGAGGTCGTATAGTTTTAACGCCCGTGGTGCTGTCAACGTTTTATGTCCGACTAGTTTTATATTTCGTTAGATTTGTAATTGATGAAAACCATCAAATCACTAGAAATCATAGATTTTTTTGAACATATTTTGTTTGTCAATTTTGTAACTTTTCATTTAAGTGTTGTCAGTCAGTTAATTAAAATGGAAAAAGAAGAATTTTATCTCTTTGAAAAAGTAGGTACTGCTGAAGGCTGCAAAGGCAACGGAAGTCCTTATACCAAAAAAAAAAAAGAAACTGCGAAAAAGAGTATTTCCGTTTTTAAGAATGGTTGCGTTAATAAAGATTACTTACAATTTATATTGTTATTTTCCATAATAGAGTGCCTTGAAAATTTATAACGCCCATAGGGCATTATTTCAAGGCTAACGCGTCTTAAAGTTGAGTCATTATCTCATTATTGTGTTATATAGTCTAGTCGGACATTAAAACATTTAAAGAATCGATAAATTGTAGGTAATACTGAACTGTAAAGAAAAGACTCGCAGAGGCTAGTTTTATGATATTATTTTTTAATTTGATGGTCCGCTGTAACTATCGATGGAATTTCTATTTCATTAAACTACAAAAAACAATAATCGAAGAAGAAAATGTCCTTTCTTCTTCGATTGTCTTTTGCCTTACTTTCAAACTTACGTCACTTGGAAGTTTTCTTGGCAGTGTAAGTAAAAAAGCGTTTCAAGATGAAGCTTTTGCAAAAAAACTATAATTTTCTGTCGCTAGATGTGTTAAACGTAATCAGTAAAATTTCAAAAGAAAATGAACATCAAAGATTCATTTTAAATCAACCTACAAAACACAAGAAGAAAATTAAGGTACTTTTCCATCGCTAGACGGCGCTAAATTAATTTTCCATCGCTAGATGGCGCTGATTAAAATTAGTAAAATCTCAAATGAAAATCGGATAAAATCGCTTTCAGTTAGATGGCACTCAATGTAATTAATAAAACTTTAAGAGAAAACAAAAGAACAAAATAAACCTCTCGCCGGAAGCGCTAGTCAATGCAATTAGTAAAATTTCAAAAGAATATCAAAATGTTTCGTTTCAAACAAAGTTAAGAGCAAAAAAAATGATCGAGTGTGTACACGGCCTTATCTTACATTACGTCTACTGTCACAGAAAATCGTTACCGAATGCAAATTTCAAATTAACTTAAGACGCAAAAATCGTTGGGTGTGTATACGGCCTCACCTTGCGTAGCATTTTTCAGAAAAAAATTTCAAATAAATTTCACATAGAAAATTATTAAGTGTGTACACGGTCTTATTTTACATAACAATTTTCCGAGAAAATTTCAAATAAACCTAAGAAAAAGAAAATCATCGGGCGTGTACACGGCCCTATCTTACATAACGTCTTCCTTCTGAGAAAATTGTTATTGAATACAAATTTCAAGTAGACTTAAGAGAAAACAAAATCATCGAGTGTGTGCACGGGCTTATTCTTTTTTTCTTTTCATTGGAAATTACATAACTCTATTAGAGCGATCGATTTGATTGGACGCTATCGTATCATGATTATTAGGACAACAATTAAGTACTTTTCAATTTCTGTTGAAGTGGTTTTGGGTGTACCTCAAGGATTCATATTAGGGCCAATAAGGCAATGTGTATTTTAGCACACAACTAATTCTTAAGCTTATTACAATAACTTCCATCTGTTTGGAAGTGAGATGTTCTGATTTCTTATCTTACCATCAAACTTCCTGATGAGGTTTAGTTAAAAAATAAGACGCGAAAGAAGGCCCTAACAAACTATCTGTGTGTAGTAAGAGGAGGAGGATGAGGAAGAGGATCAGAAGCGTTGAAAGGAAGGAGAATAATAATTTTTGATAAGCAGGGAATAACCTTTGATAAGCAGGAGTGTATTTCAAGCAAGGAAGACTTATAGCTATGTTCTGCGAATGGAAGGAAACACACGAAATCAAGAACACGCCAAGAGAAGAGAGTCACAAACTAATGAAAACTGCATAAGCAGCTTTTTAGCGGAAAATTCGAATTGATCCATACTTAGGCCCAGTTTTACAATCGTGGAATAAGAACGGAATAACTGTTCGCCAAATATCCTTTAATGTTCCTCCATATCTACGTCACACCTACGTCAGGTTATACCTGCGTTATACCAATAATAATGCTTATCCGACGATTGTAAAATCGTGCCTTAGAGAATTAAAAAAGTTATTCCAAATACGAGATACGTATTAACATATTCATAAAATATTGGGAGCTTACCTTTATGGGATTGTTCGACAAGTCCAGGGTCTTCAGTTCGGACAGGTGTACCCAAAGATGCGCGGGGATATGGGTAACGCGATTGAAACTTAAATCCAGGTGTTTCAGCCTTAACAGGATTTGTACCGTGTTCCTGTTGACGATTTCGATGTTGTTGTGCGACAGATTCAGGTGAATTAATTCGGGCAAGGGAAGCGTCGGCGTCGAGCTGATCCCCGAGTCGGCCAAATTCAGCTCCTTTAAATTCTGGGCGTAGTGGAACAGCTCCTTGAAGTTGGCACGCAGAGGATTCGAATTCAATTTGAGCGTCTGGAGGAGGCCCAAATTCGCGAAGACGTTGTCCGGAAGGATTGTGAGCTTGTTGTTGCTTAAATCCAAGCAGTGGAGGTAGGAGATGTCGAAGAAGGTCCTACTGTCGATGTGCTCGATGTTATTTGAGCCGATGGAGAATTGCCTGAGCGTCATCCCTACTTCGGTTAAGCTCAAGCTGGGAATCACAGAGAACGAGTTGAAGCTCAGATCGAGTTTTTCGAGGATCGTGTTGCTGAATGCGTCTTTCGGGAGGTAATTCATGTTATTACTGCTCAGGTTTAGTACGCGTAGTTTTGGCATGCTGGAGAATTGGTTCGTGTGCAGATGAGAGATCAAGTTTCTTGATAGGTCCAACATCTGTAGACTTTGCAAACCGAAGAATGACCTCCTGCTCACGTTCGCGATGTTGTTTTCTTTTAGGCTTAAGATTTCCAAGGAGGTTAAATGCATGAAGGCGTTGTGCTCCAGAGCTGTGATGAAGTTGTAATCTAAAAATAATTTCTTTAGTAGCGCCACGTTCTCCAAACACCTGGGGGCGCTTTCTAGTCTATTGTGACGCAAGTCTAGGATTTCGATGTTTAAAATTTTATGATCCGAATTGCACGTCGATATCCGGTTCCTGCTTAAATTCAAGTGCAGAGGGGAACTTGATACGTTGGCGAAGTAGCTGAACGAAAAGTCGTTTAATAAATTATTATGCAAATCCACTTTATGCAAATTGACTGCATTGGAGATCGCCTGCGCGCTGATTTTCGTAATTGAATTATCAGAGAGAATTAGCTGGCGCAAGTTGGGCAAATCGCTGAACGCGTTTTTGTGTACCCTGCTTATCCGGTTATTGGATAACACTACAGTTTCTAATCCGTTTAGCGATCTGAAAGTGTTCGCGTGTACCTCCCTTATTTCGTTGCAGGAGAACCTCGCGTCCTTCAGCTTGGAGTGTACGGAATTTTTGAACAAGTTGCTCGGAATGTAATTTAATTTATTAGACTCGAAGTTGACGTACTTGAGCTCGGGCAGATAATCCAGCGAACTTTCCGGCAGGGAATAAAAGTTATTGTTATCAATCGACAGCCACTGAAGACGGGGTATCGCCTGAAAAATTTCCACCCCGAACTCCTCGCTTTGCAAGCTGAAGGATAACTCGAGGCTTTCCAAATTGTGTAATCCCTCGAAGGCCCTGGCGTCTATGTACCTTAAAGGATTAAAGCTCAAGCTTAATTCTTTGAGCTTCTTCAAGTCGGTAAATATTTGAGCCCGCAGGCCGGTGATGCGATTGTTTCCTAAAATCAGGCTTTTAATGTTTTGGCCCCAACTTAGAAAGTCATCCTCGAAAATTTCGTAAATTTCGTTGTACGCGACGTTGAAGTGCGAGACCCTCGAGCAATTCTGCAAAGCCTTCGAGGGTATCCTAGTTAGGCGGTTGCCGCTGAAGCTGACGGCCTTCAAATTACCGCAGCAACCTTCGAAAGCCCTCTCGGGAATCTCCGCCAATGAATTCGATGACAGGTACAGGTACTTGAGCGCCCTTAGTTGCCCCAAAGCAAACGGAACGTACATCAAGTTATTATGATCGAAATCAAGAAATTCCAACGTGTCTTCAACCCCATCGAACGCCCACTTATCCACGATTTCCAACTGGTTATACGAAAGGATGATCCTCCCACACTGCAGACCTGCGAAGCTCGCGTCGCTGATCAATTTTAAATCGTTGAAAGCCAAATTCAAGTCGCGTATGTACAAGGAGTTGTTGAAGGGTTGACGTTGCAGATTCTTCAAGTAATTCTCCCCCAAATCAATCTTCTCCAGCCGAATTTTCCCGGCGAATGCATGCTCGGGGAAGGCCCTGATGTGATTCCCACGTAAGTACAGCCACTGGAGATGAGGAAGGGTTGAAATGACGTCGACGGGGAAATTCTCCACCAAATTATGCGAGATACTGACGGTCTGAAGAGTGGCGGGGAGGGAGTGCTTTTGAACTTCGGATATCCTATTGCCGTCGAGGTTCAACCAAATTAGGGCCTTGAACTGGCCCAGTCCGTGGTGGTTTTTTGAGAGGTGTTCGTTTGCATCTGCGGGAATTTCCGTAATGTCGTTCTCCCCCAGGAAGAGATTCGCCACCGTGTTCTTCATGTGGGACCAATCTCCGGTTATTGAATGGATTTGATTCCTGAAAAATACATGCGGCAATTTTGTTAGGAAACTTCGCATCTATATTTAAATTTGGTTGTTATCAAAGTGTAATTCTTTCACACAAAAGCCAATTCAATCGCGGCTTCCATCGCGAAAATCAATACCTATTATGAGGCTACACGTTATCAAAACCTCTATCAATTTGAAGTCCCCTGTTGTAAAGCGATTGAAATTCGGGTGTTATTGTGCTCGATGAACTTCCGGCTCAGATTATGTTATTTATAACGTTTTTGATTTATTTGTTTTTTCATTTGGGCTCGCGCTCATCATTGCCAATTTGCATGAATTGGCCCGGCCCTGAAACTCGCTTTAAAATGGGAAACTTTTTTTTTGATTGTTTGTTATTCGCGTTCGTTTAGTTCTCGGTTTTCAATTAATAAATCGAAGCAGCCGTCTTGGTTAATATAGAATGAAGACGCGCTTCGCTTAACACGCGTTTTTAATTAGTGAAACTTTCTTCGGAATTTTTTTTATTAATTAATTCGCGCGTGGTTTTCCTTGGAGGACATTCAAGTAATAACAACCCCATGCGAGTCGAACTTACAAAGCTCTTTAATACGCGCACGCCAAGAAACTTCCCGGTTTTCCCCCGAAGGAAAATCCTCTAATACAGAAGCAAGATAATAAAATGCAGTGGTGCGATGATGATAATAATAAATAATACATACCCGTGTAGGTTAAGCCACTGCAAGGTCCTCAGCTCTTTGAGCGCCTGGAAAGGAACGCCGTCAAGCTCATTATAGCTGAAATCCAGATACTTCAGGCCCTTAGACGTCGAGCTGAAACGGTATTGACGTCGGAGTTAGCGCACGTTCGTCGGCCATGTAAATAAACAAAGTTTAAACCATATTTTGTTAATTGATAATTACACGAGGCGGCGCGTAACGAAATTCCCTCCTCCTTCGTAAACATGTTGGCTTTGATGTCGCAGCTTTTCCACGGAAAAGGAACGAGAAGAAACGGGGCGAGCACGCGAAATTGTCCCGGAATAAATATTAATGAGGAAAACGTGACTTTAATGCTACGCCCCGCTTATGTTCAAGTAACGTATCTAATTTCGTTCCAAGATTATTATTATTAGCGCGAGTTATGATTAAATATGATTGCAGGGGGGGTTTGTCTCAAATTACAGGGGCGTTTACTTATTACTTTTCTTTCATACAAGATGGCCCTGTTTACTCTTCGTAAGAAATAACATTATGTACCAAATGTGTAAACGTTTTATAATAATAATAAAAAAAAAACAATTGATAATCATTGGCGATGAAAAGCAAACAAAATAACAGAAAAGTGACGGTTAAAAAAATTTTGTGCTTTCTTAAATTTATCTTCAAAAAATACAACAAAGAGTGACAAAACGAGTAAAGCGAAAAATATGACGAAAAAAAGGAACAAACCAAAAAAGAGAAACGTAAGGAAAAAATCTACGACGAAAGAACACGGTGACAAAAAATAAACCAAAAGTAAAGCGAACAGTACAACGAAAAAATAAGGAATAAAGAACGCAGTGGCCAAAAAGAACTGCAACGAAGAAAGGAACAAAGAATACAGTGTACTTTATGAATGCCAAGTCGTACATATTCGGCAGCACCTCGGACAATCAGAAAGGCAAATTTATAGAGGAACGGGTGGACTTCCTGGACCTTACGGTTCAGAATAGGGACAGCACTCCAACCTTCTCTGGCAGTCTAGGAAGTTCTGTCATAGACATCACCCTTACTACGGCTGCCGTGTCGGGAAGCGTCAACCAATGGAGGGTGGAGGAGGAACTCGAAAGCATGGGCCTCCGCAGAAACAGTGACCTCAAACCACCCCAGGTTACCCCGCGTCTCAGAGCGGCAGATAGAGAAACTCAGTGAAGTCTGCAAACTCCCTGATCTACAGAGGAGGAACTCCCCGGAAGATCTCGTTTGGGCCTCACAAACCTGTGCAGGAAACACCTAACTCCAAGAGCGCCCTCTACCGCGGGCAGCGACCCGTCTACTCGTGGACGGAGGCAATCGCAGGCAAAAGGAGAGACTGCATCACCCGTAGACGGGCCCTAATCACAGCCAATAGAAACCAACTCCATAGGATGCAACTGGGACATTTAACGCAAGAATACAAGGATGCCAAGAATGACATGAAAAAGCAAAAGGCTGAAATGTGGACTGAATTATGCAATGACCTGAACGGCGACCTTGGGGAAAAGGGTACCAGATTGTCACAAAGAAACTAAGGCTGAGACTTCCTGTTTCAATAAGTGGCGACGAATTAACACTCCAGATCCGGAAACTATTCATTCCCAAGCAAAGAAAAAGAAGGAATAAGATGGCCGAACATCGAAGCCCCCAACGAAGAAGTCAGGCTGGATGATACCATCCTCAAGATAAGATGCAAGAAATCCCCAGGACCGGGCAACATCGGAAGTCGTGAAAGCGGCGGCAGGGGAAAACAAGCGGCAGTTTCTTCAGGTGATGAATGAATGACACTCCGAAAGGCAAATTTCCAAAAATCTGGAAAAAGGCAAGGCTAGTACCTGTCGAAAAACCTAAGAAGACGGAATCCGACATTAGAACATACCGACCCATCTGCCTCCTGGACGTGACTGCCAAGCTCCTGGAAACGCTGGTGAAGCACTGGCTCACGAAAGAGCTGGATAAGCTCAACACCATACACGACCAACAGTATGGATTTAGGGCGGGCAGGTCCACCACGGATGCCCTAGCCAGGGTATGCGACATCGTTGACAGAACGAGGGAGTTCGCCCACAAAAATAGGCACTTCTGTCTAATGCTTGCGTTAGACATTGAAAACGCCTTCAATTCGGCCTCCTGGCAGAAAATCGCCATGGCACTCCAGAAAGCAAACATCAGCAGCCCCCTGACCAAACTGCTGCAATCATATCTGGAAGATCGGGTCATCATTAAGCCCAATGGCGAAGAGATGACAATGACTTGTGGCGTCCCTCAGGGCTCTGTCCTTGTGGAATGTCCTATATGACGGCATCTTGCGTCTGGAATTGGGTCGCGGAGTCAACACAATTGCCTACGCAGTATTTATAACTGCCAAGACTACGACACTCCTGGAAGATAAAAGCCGATACGCCGTGGAAAGAATTAACAACTGGCTCGAGGAGCACGATCTGTAGCTCGCAACGGCAAAAACAGAAATGATAGTCCTGGCGGGACCAAGAAGACTGACCATAGAAGTAGAAAGCCAGACAATCACATCCAAAAAATACATCAAATACCTAGGAGTCCACGTCAATCGCGAGATGAGAATGACAACCCACTGTGAAAAGGCGTTCAAAACCTTAATGACATTGGCAAGGCTGCCGCCGAACGTGCGAGGCCCGAGAGCTAAAAAAGGAAAGTCCTGGCCGGCGAGGTTCTCTCGACCGTTCTGTACGCAGCGCCTATCTGGACTCGGGCAATGAAGTACAAACTCTACGAGGGCCTCTTAGAGAGAGTCAATAGAAAAATGGCCATCCGGATCATCTCTGCTTACAAGACGGTGGCCACGGAGGTGATACTATTGGTTGCAGCGCTCCCGCCTATAAAACTAAAGCCGGAAGAACGGAAACTAATGTACCAATCAGGTAAGTCTACAAGAGGCCCTCATGGAGAAATGGCAGCAGTCCTGAAACTCTTACCAAGGATGGGCAAAAACGTTTATCAAGGATGTAAAAAAGTGGAGCTATAGAAATTTCGCTGAAGTGGACCACTACGTCATGCAGGCCATCACAGGACATGGCGTTTTCGCCAGCTACCTGAAGACCATAGGTAAATTGGATAGTGACATCTCCTGGTACTGCCACCGAGTTGACACCCCAGATCCCACGGTTTTGACTGCGGGTGATGGGATAATGTCAGATCGGAGGCAAACAGAAAATGCGGCAAAATAATATCCAAGGATAACGTCGCCGACATTATTCTAACCAACGAGCAGCAATGGGAAGACACCACCAAAATGAGAAAGCAAGAGAGAGGCTCAGAGGCACCCCCTGATCTCAACCTACCTGGAAAAGGCAACCCCGATTAAAATTAACATAAATAAGTACCACCACCAGACAGACAGTGCGAAATTTCTAACACCAGATGTTAGTTGGTAGGCGCTCTTGTCAATGACCTAAGAAATAGGCGGTAATGACAGGGCGAATCCAACACAATTGATATTTGGATTACCGTTGACGTTGTCTTTGAAGATTCTCCAAACCTCTATAAAAAAAAAGTTTGCAAGATTAATGGTGGAATAAACAGTCGACCAATCAAAGAAACTAAACCGATTTATAAAGAGATCAAGTCTTTTTGATTGTCACCATTAATCTTCCAAACTGCCATTTCATACCTTTATTCTTCCTATTATTCGCGCTCTTCAGAGCAGTTCCAAGAACCCCAGGGTTCTATGCAGTAGTGATATTACGCTCTCAAATGGAAAGCAGCTATTGGATAACACAAAAGATGAGCCCGGAATGGAATAAGAGGAAATTATGAAGAAATGGAGGCAGTACATTCAAAGAAAGAAAGGAATGAAGGAAGGAACAACAGCCAAAAGAGGATGAAGGAAGAAATGAAGAACGTCATCAATCGACATATATATTGCTACCTACCTGAAGGTAGCCAACAAATTGTGCGAGTGATTGACATTTCTCCAGCACCGCTCGGCAAAGCTCTTGGAGATGGGAGGGTTCGACGAGATCCCAAAGCAAAAGGTGGGCAAAGTAAATAAAATAAAAATCCGCGGAAAGTTGAACCGCTAAAATAAATCAATAAGAATAATTAAAGTTAATCCGGCCTGGTAATTCCAAACATCCAGTGTCAATGTCAGTCAGCTGTCATCAGTGTCGGAGCGCCATCTCACGGTAATTAGCGCCGTATTTAGCGTTTATGCCGCCAGGAAGTAGCGTCTTCTTGCAGGTCGAGTCTGTTTTCACAGACGGGGTACGGCCGTGTTGCGAGGCTTAAATCGTTTCAAAAGCCGAAAACCAGCATTTTCTTTCCACCCAAGGATTATTAGGGTAGAATCTACAGACGAAGCCAATCCAATCCAATTCACAATAGAGGAAGGACATTTGAGATGATTTAGGCATGAAATGGAGATGGGAAGCGATAAAATAATAAGAATATGCAGCGAACCAAGAACGAGGAAAAGAAAGTAGAAACACGTTTTGGAAAAAGCAAACATTTATTGACCTTTTTGTTTTTGACATCAATGCCAACTAACTAAATGCAAGTACACAACAGTTCCCTCCCGACTTAGCTAATACCTTACAGAAGAAAACCGAATAGTAATAAATTCTAAGCTTGTCCTATTAACTCAATCACAAGCTTTCGCACTCTGGTTGAACGACGCACCGTTTCGCCATTCTTCTGAAGTCTTGACCCATGGTTACGCACGTCCCTAGTGAGATCACTAGTCCTCGCACTGTCTGGAATCTGACATGAACTAAGGTTACTGTATTGAGAAGGTAGCGTCAACTTTCTATCTCTTTTAATTTGGGGTTAATCGAATTCATTCATAAACTCCCTAGCAACAGTAACTTGTTATGTATCTATTCTTTTTCTTATTAGCGTTTCATCGCGTCCATTTTTAATTTGGGACAAGAAAGCCGCGGAAATGAATGGCGGTACCTTCGAAATACAGTAACCTTAACATGAACACAATGAACACGCCATCTATTGAGTCCGGTATGAACTAAACACATTTTTTTTGTAAATTATTGACTTGTGCTAAAAAAACGATCAGCACTGGAGATTTAATTTTGTGTTAAAAGAAGTAATTGTATAAAATTCACACTTAATCGTTAGCAGTGCCATCTCTCTAATACTGAGCTGATTATTTTCTTGTTACTGGTTTCATTTCAGCTACAATTGTGTTACTTTTCACTACATATTTTTCTCTGTATAAGAGGTGTAATTTGCGAACGTAACAACACAGGAATACAATTGACATTTCTCGAATGTAAAACGACTGTGTGCGCCTATGGGCCAGTTGTATAAAACGAGTTAATCACTCGATCAAGTTAATTGTGTGGTTAACCAATATCATGGGAGGAAAGTTTAAGTTTGATCGATTGATTGGTTAACTTGTTTTATACAACTGGCCCTATGACATACAGCGACCATATTGAGTAACCAATTTGGACGAGAAACTACTGTTAGTGTAGCTCTCCTGTTATTCTTAACTCGTTAGTCAACACTGAATGCAAAACTGCAACGGCGACAGATAATGCATTTGTCTCCGTAAAAATTTTTGGTGGGGGTTCATCAGCGACACGTCTACTGACTGTTCCTTCCCTTGACCCTTTAGCCCCTCAGAAACTTTGGGATTGCAAGGCGTCAGCCTTAAAGAAAATAAACACATTAGAGCCAATTCATTGAAATCAGTTAATAGAAGTAGTAACAAAACACAAACAAAGTACAAAAGTACAAAAAAAGAAAACAATTGGAGCTGAAATAAATAGAAAATTTGCAAGAAATATTAAAAGTAGATACAAAAACGAAAAGTGTTGACGTACTAGAAAAATGTTTTAAATCGTGGATAATGCCACCTGTTGATTTTAATGGGAAATGGAAACGAAATTAAAAAAAATAGTGCGAAAACGATATTTTGTTAAAAAATGTTACAGTTACTCACTTTTGTCTTGAAGGTAAAATCAAATTGCTTGTTAACCTTGTTAAACGTTATTTCATTGTTTCACTTCACTAAATATGGTTGCTTATCGTAGGCTCTGATAGGCAAGCCATCCGCACCGAATGTCTGTCAGGGCGACGACGATATGCAACCATACATACACATTTGGTTACTTACTGTTATTTCTCCGTTAGAATTAGAATCGACTAACCAATCTAATTAAATTCACAAAATTCATTTCGGTTGTGTTAAATTAACGTTGGCGTTTCCCCCATCGCAAATTCGCGTGAATTCTTAATTCCTTTTTCACCGCCGGGAATTTGTTCCGTAACTATTCCGCAATGTTGTCCGTTTGTCTTCCCGCGGAACGGGTTCTTAATATTGCACAAGACAATGCAGCATTGTTGCATTGTTCCTTGCTGAATACAGCGCCAAAACGACTGTAAATAACGAATGCGTTATGAGCTTGTTGCATTCCTTACAAGTAACTATTGTGTTGTAGTGTAACATATCGTCTTCTTCTGCATAAGTTATCTTGCCCCCTCCTCAAAATTGCTAATCTGAGTCCTCCCCCCCAGCAAAATTGTTAATCTGAATTTTGATATTTGCCATTCCGGACCCCCGCGAAATAAAAAAAATAAATGAAAACTAGGCAAATATGAATTATAATTACGTTGGTATAATTGGCGTACGTTGGGTGAAGTTATTCAAACGAACACTAATTACTCATTTTCCTTGCGGATTGTTAATTATGCACGTAATTAATGCATACGGGGAAGGAAATGTTTTATCTTTCGAGTTTTAGTCTGCCGCATTCAATAATTCATTAGGTAATTTAATGAAAAGATTTTTTTTGTTATTATTTCGGTGTTATATACAATATGATTTTGAACGTTGTTACGATTTCAAAGTTCATTATAATTATTATTGCGGGAATCGAAAATACGTTATTGGTTTCCTGTCATTTCACAAGATTGCAAAATATTGCACAACAAGACAAATATAATAACCCCCGCATTACTGTATTGTTGTATTTCACTGACTCCTCTGCGTAATTCAGCCGTCATCTCTTAACAACCCCCCTTGCAGTGTTTATTCCGTCAACCCAGCTCGTGAACGACCGCGCCAATTCCGCTCAGTATTGTTGGTCCTCGGTTAGCGTACGCCTCGTGCTTTTGGGCTCTTCAGCCATCTTGATAAATTCACCAAATAGTTTTGTTTAAAGTGAAGTGCAAGCGCATGCTAAGCGTTTGGGTGTACCCTGCAGGGTTATTTTTGGTACTGACGAAGCTACTACGGCGGGTGAACGTGACGACTTGATTCAGCCACCTGGTTGATAGCTTCAGTAAGCTAAAAAGTCGCCGTACATCGCTTTAGCAGCTCCCTCTCGTGTCGCGACTCCTACATTGATTTAGCTGGTGGAAACACGGCTTTAGAGCGTAATAAGGTTGGAGCTTATTTTTGAAAAGACGTTGCAGATGATTTACATAATTTTAACGTGGCGCAACCAAGCGTAGTTTGAACAAGGATTTAGCCTTATTTCTTGTGAGTGAAAAACGGATTCATACTTCGTGTTTGTACCTTTCTTGTCATTTGAGTATTAACGTTTTGCAAGGTTAGTCTACCTGAATTAACATTTAATTCTTTTATTTGCATTTATGCAATTCATGTTTTGAATTTCCATTTTTCTTCTAGATGCACAAATAAAGACAAGTGTGTAATTACTGGTGACTTATTTATTCGTATAAATTCGGCAGGTGGGATCGTAACTTAATTTGCTGTCTCAAATTTGCAGCCAGGTACGTAGCAACGTTATCATCCGAACAAGCACTGACAGTTCGTGAAATATCAAAAGTGAACTCAATTTAAATATTAACTTATCAGCAAGAATCGATCGAAGGTCGATCGGAAAAAATTCAATCGAATTTAATTAACAACTTTTAACTGATATTTCCTTGGAGGGTAGGCAACCTAAATGATCCCCAAGACCTATTTGGACAGGACCACCAGGAGAAAACGCCAAAGATGGCAGCATGTCCCGATTTATTTTTCAAAATGTAAACAATAAGCCATTGCAATTCCGGAGGGATTAAAAAAAATTCATTAATGTTCGCCGAAGCCTTGTCTTAAACAAACGTGTTTCCTTCTCTTAAAGTTCATGTTCAATTTTAAAATTTCACTCTGTTTCTCTTTCCGATCCCTTTTCGCGAGTGGGTGTTCAATTTAATTCCTGGTGTGGGTGTAACCTTATGCCCAGAGTCCCCATAGAAATTCGGAAAAGCTCTAAAAGGAAATTGCACCTGCTGGTCGTAAGTGAAGGTATGAACCAATTCACTTGTAATCAGGAAAGAATACCTGTTGCTCAAATATACTCTACTTTGAGCCTATAAGTGATTTTATTCATAGTCATTTCGGAAGCATTTCGCGTTGACAAGTATAAAATACGAACGAGATCCAAATTTCATCAGGAAGGAGAGAAATAAATGAAGGAACTTACAGAGATAATAGAGTTCGAAAGGAAATTGTCCAAATCAGAAATATGCAGCAAACACAGTATACCAAAAAATTACAGAGATGTCCAAAAATGGAGAAAAGAGATATCACTTCGTAAGCGATGCCCAGTAACCGAAAAAGTAACGGTGTCACTTTGTAAGAGATTTCTAGAAATCGAAGAGAAAACAGCGCTTCGTAAAATGTGAACCAGAAAAGGAAAATATTGAGTGGGTCAAAAAATTAATTGCATACTTTTCGACATAGTTTTTCAATTCCTCAATTGCTAATCCAACATGAGATATCATTTTCGAACAAAGTCCATTATTTTGCGACCGCCTTAATTCCTCACGTTACATATTCCTCAGCTTTGAATTTCAGTAAGGTAGCACATTGTTGCCTCTCCCCAAAAATCAATCACTGCACAAACTTCCAATTTGGACGGTACATGCAACTGAAACGACTGATAACAGACATCTGTGTTGCCACCAAATATTTCGCCAATTTCTCGTCAATTGCAACTTACTTTTCGACTAACACTCCTATTTTCTCATCATCATTAAATCAAGCAGCTAAAAGTCGATGTTTTCAGTTACGTTATGATGTCAACATGAGGCATTTGTTGAGTTATGGGCATATTCAAGGGTCACCATACCAAAGTAATATACAGTAGAACGATGTCATATGTTACCGTCTGGTTTACTATTGTACCACTGTCGAAAGAGAAACAATAAACTTGATCTATCAATAAAGAAAAGGTGATTTTTGTAGACAGGCAAATTCACAAAAAAAGGTTGAAAACTTGGCAGGACATTATCCTTCTTACTTGATTGTTTTTCTTTGAAGATTTCCATTAGCACCAAGACACCCAAA
Source organism: Dorcus hopei (assembly GCA_033060865.1). NCBI lineage: Eukaryota > Metazoa > Arthropoda > Insecta > Coleoptera > Lucanidae > Dorcus > Dorcus hopei. Next base: position 12,179,589 of record CM065422.1, read on the forward strand.
ACAAGGAAACCGAAAGAACACAACTGTATAAAAAAATTGAATTTTTTCCGTTTGCGAAAAATAGAAGAGAGAAACAGAAATTATGTCAAATTTAGTTACATTAATAAATTATATATAATTTAAAAAAATGGTTTGCGCTCGTTTCTCCAAAGACAAAAGAAGCAAAAGGCAATCGACTGTACAAACGAAAATACATTTGTTTCTTCTTTGAAAAGAAAAAGAGAGAAAAGGTCGCTGAAATAATAACAAGTTGCCTTTTTTATCGGAAGCGAAAGACGCAGATCACAATCAAATGCGCAACAGTAGCAGGATCGTCTATCTCGTATGGTTGGTAACGGTCCACTGCTGGTGTAACTTGGGGCTTTTCTAGGGCACGTACTGGCTGTTCGACTGGCATGGCGGGATGTTTCGACGTAGCTTCTCCGGAGTCGGTGGCAACGGTGAGATACAACGAGGTACTTCACGCAGGTACGGCAATATGGAGGAACTTTCTAAGGTCGACTGCCAGTGGTGTTTGTGTGGGATATGTCTGTGGGACGCTTCGTGGCTTGCCCGGGAGTGTATATTTGTGGGGCGCTACATGGCTTGCCCGAGTGTATATTCGTGGAGAGCTACGTGGCTTGCCCGAGTGTGTGTGTTTACTGACAGTGCAGACCTGCTCGAGGTCAGAGAGCAACTAACTTTCGATCAGTGTTGCCAGAATGGTTTTAGAAGAAATCTTGATTGTGGAAGGAGAAATTAATGGATATTAAAAACATTTAATAATAAATAATTTTCTACCAGAAATAATCTAACCAAATTTTGAGCATTTCAAGAAGTAAAAGTTGTCGAAGACGAATGATTCGCAGGATTCGAAAATCGAACCAATGAATGTCAAGCCATTAAGGCGATTTCTAATAATAAATAAATAATTGTACAGATGAGCTACTTCAGAGCTGCTCAGAGTTAGTGCGATTGAAACACATTTGAGCAGCTGCGAAGTAGCCGCACCTAACATCGACATTGCAAAAGTATTTTTCCTTATATTATGAAAACCAGTTCACTATTAAACTATTATCTATTAAAAGTTAAATATTTGGAACAGGACCCGCAACATTAAATTGATGGAAATTTATTAAAAGTGATTGAAAGATGGAAATTATTTTGAAAATTTTAGAAAATCCATTAATTGATGAGTATCTGGCAACACTGCTTTCGATGTTTCTCGGTCGCCTTCTTTTATATGATTTACTCCGCAATCGCTCCTGTGATTCCCTGTCTTCCTGGGTGCTTCTTATTGGTCGTGGAGTAATTAATTTAGGTGACGTGACCGCATGTCCAATCATCTGATGGTGTTGCCACATCGTCACTTCATTTTTATTGGCCGGCCGTCTTACGCCATCGTCGTGGCTATAGCTACTATATACAAGACAGCTGACTCGTTCACTATTTTGGAGCCCAATCTGAAGATATAGAAATATATTATTTTTATGATGAAAAGAAATTACTTGCCTGAAAAATTTGAAATCATTGTGTGAATGATTTGAACAATTAGGAGCTGCACATTCGGTTATATTTTAACAAATATGTTAACCACATACACATCACCAATTGACTGAGCTCCAACAGGGTCGACGAGTCAGCTATGATAATCAAGTAACTGTAGCCGTGGCCAATCAACGTTGTTTTACGTCACCGCCGTGGCTAATCAGCGTTGTTGTTATTTGATATTATAAAATCGGTAGTTTCTGTTCACAAAACCTACAATCTTGTCGCTGTTCAGGTTACATCAAATATCCGAGCTCCAACAGGGACAACGAGTCAGCTAAGATAATCAAGTAGCCGTGGCCAATCAACGTTGTTTTACGTCACCGCCGTGGCCAATCAGCGTTGTTGTTATTTAATATTTCAAATTCAAATTAAATGGTAGTTTCTGTTCACAAAACCTACAATCTTGTCGCTGTTCAGGTTACATCAAATATCCGAGCTCCAACAGGGACGACGAGTTAGCTAAGATAATCAAGTAGCCGTGGCCAATAAACGTTGTTTTACATCACCGTCGTGACCAATCAGCGTTGTCTTACGTCACTGGCCGAGTTCGTGACGTGTTTTTCCGAGCGCCGCCCGTTGTTGATGATGACATCGATACTGGAGCTAATTAGCGTCGTTTTACGTCACTGGCTGAGTTCGTGATGTGTTTCTTTGCTGTTGATGACAATACGGACAGGTACAACTGGAGTAACTTCCGGTTGCTGACGGCTTGTCACTGACAACCGTAAATTTACAAGCGTCATTTGACATTTCAAATTCAAATTAAAACGCTAATTTCTGTTCACAAAACCTACAATCTTGTCGCTGTTCAGGCTACGTCAAATAAACCAACAAGACATATATTCGGCTGCAGTGTTGTAAATAGCCGAATAAAAAAATTCTCTCAATTGTATTGCCAACTGAAACAGATTTTCTTGACCACTTTGTATCTTGGCCGCGTTATGAAACTAATTTCAGCAATCTTAAATTCCTGAATCATATTGAACAGATATTAGTGACATTACCTGCAACACGTTAACTTAACAAAAGCCAGTTTGTTTCTTACTAGTCTCTTATCGGAAAAATATCACACTACTTGACACTTGAAATCTCAAATTTCATTTTTGGCGCGCAACCAGTTTCTCTAGCCCCATCTGACGACCAACTCTATAAGTCATGTCTGATTTAACATGGCCAGCTACATTAACATTCACTGACGTGTATGTATGGCCGTTTCAATTCGCCTAAAATTCGGTTCCAAGAAAGCATGCCATGGAGTACTCCCCTCAGCGCCTCTTGTGAGTTTTTAAGTAATTGCAGTTGCCATTACGTTACTGTCAGTAGTTCTGTAGTATCTTTAATAGAGAGCGCTGAGGGGAGTACTCCACGGCATGCTTTCCGGAACCGAATTTTAGGCGAATTGACACGGCCATACATACACGTCAGTGAATGTTAATGTTGCTGGCCATGGATTTAATTTCAATGCTGCCATCTGACGGCCACTCGTTAAAGTAAGTAACTGTCACTTCTATGGAGTTGCTGTCAGATGGCGCTACTATATCTAGGATTTGAACTTTCCACAACGATCCTTTTTGTCTCCTGGCAACCAATATTTTTTAAACCCACTGAAAATGTAATTACTTGGTCCATTTGGGGCAAAGTACTAATTCGTTATGTAATTTATAGGTTGAAAAATAATCTCGTTTGTTTTCTCATACAGAAATAACACAGGGTGAATCCGAAATTGAGGATGATAATAATTGATGATCCCAATGGATCTAAAATTGATTATATTCATCGTCTACTGCTAAATCGGGCAAGCGTCACCCGACTTAATTAAGAACGACACTTTATCGATTGCTTTCTTTATTAAGTCCGTCGATATGCAAATGAGGATTGTTAATAAAACGGTCAGCACCGGTCAACTAAATATTTGCAGCCCCCGATTTACTGATAAATCGCATTTAATGTGATCACCACCAATTTATGGCGCCATTCGTTATTGTGCACTTCTCTCTGCGCGATAGTATTTAGACAACACGTGCTGGTTGCATTTGGCTAATTATAGAAGACCCGATCGTATTAAACTGATTCCGACTAATGAAGTGTGTTATTTATCGAAGTGTAATGTTTTGCTCGAATTATATCATTTGCTGGGGCAAACTGAATAATAGTGTTTCATTAATGAGATGATGCTATAGAGTTGGACTTATAATTCAGTTAGTACTAAATTTGAAAATCTAAAATATTAAAGATGTTTGCTTTATGCTATTGGTCCCTTTAAGTTAAGTTCGGTGCGTCACTGTATAATCCATCCGTTGAAAATTAATAATTTAGTGAAGTACTTAGGATTACACATACAGAGAGAGAGAGGGAGAGAGAATAACGCATTTCTAATAGATGGATTCAAACCTGAAGGCACGATCTGCCACATGTTGCAAGTGATTATTGGAGAGCGTCAGAGAGTGCACTTGGCAACCAGCCAAACTTTCGGCTTCCAGGGCAGGAATCCGCGATCCTACAACCTCGAGCTGACTAATGCTGCCCTCGGGTAAATCTGCAACAAACAACGTCTTCATGGCATTTTACACTTCGCGGAATTTACATGTTTCGAACAGTTTGATGGAGTTATTCCACGGGAAACGCCTCATGCATAAGCGATTAACTGTAGGGCGAAGGAGAACTTCACACTCACTCCTCTGCCAGACAACTGTTCTATTGAAAACTTAATTTTAAGAATTTGCATCGCCAACACTCTTAAGAGTTTTGTATTCTTTGTGTTTTGTTTGTTGCTTCAAATCGAATAACAGACAGCCCTGAAATGTTTCAGAGACATGGGCAGGAATTTCATTTATTACAACAGTTAGGAAAAAAATTACAAAACCAAACGAATAATAACAATAAGTTTGAAAAAAATAAATGATTTGGAAGAATTTAGAAAGGCGTGGGATATGACTAAAAAAAGCTTAAAGCTTTGATGGGAACTAGAAAATAAACCGAAATTATGAACAAGGAACAGATTTCTCAGCACGTACACATAACTCCGTTTCGATTTCCACTTTTATATTTTCCACATCCGAAATTTATCGCAATGTTTTCAATTGAACGGAGCGCATCCATTTTATGATACGTACGACCGTAATATACCACGTGTATGTACATATATCAAATGCGATTATATTTTCAATATTCTTGTCGGGTATAACCAATAAATATTGAGGGTTTTTCCGTCTTTTTTAAACTACCTTTCCCGTGTAACGGCGCACGGAAATACGATCGAGGTATACATTCAATTTCGTATTAGATTAAAATAAAATAATAGATAATAAAATAAATAGCTGAGGAGTAAAGTGCCATCTTTTGGTTCGAAGTTCTTTGCTGGAATTTTTCGATTGAGGTTGATATACAGTGGATTAGAAAAGTTTGGAATGAATTCGTTATGTTTGGAGATGTTAATTTTCCGACAGGTCAATTAAATTTTTTTCTTGACCACATTTTGATTAAAAATTTCATAGATGGCGGTGGTGAAGTAGTGGATATATCGTCATGGATGATTTTTTAAAATAGCAACACGAATTCTGGTAGACTGCTCTTCCTGATTGGGGCAACTTTACCTTTACTTTTCAAATGAACGTTAAAAACTTAAAAATTACATGTCCGATACAACAAAAAAAAATTAACGTTTATTTGTAAAGTAAAAGTAAAAGTTGCCGCAATCAGGAAGAGCAGATCTACCAGATTTCGTGTTGCTCTTGTGAGGGACGGTTGGTTAAAAATGATAACAGAAAGGGGATGAATTATACTTTACTTTCAACTTTATCCTTTTTTCAAGGCCTCGTAGAGACACTGTGCTCCACTAGATATCACGAGGAGAGTGAGAGAGAAGTTTTATTACCACCAAAAACAATCAATAATTTACACTCTTTTGCTAACATTTTAATCAAACCACAAAGGACCCAAGTGGTAATTTCTTTGTTTGTGCGTATCTGGTTTGAGATTTAACCAGATATTGCTCTCAATGTCCCCTTTATATGGAATGAGATTTTAGACTAGACCTTGTCCGCCACTACATATAATTTTCTAGATTGTCGAAATTTTGTACTTTCTAAATGATTACATACATACATAATAATAATAATAATAATAATATATATTTAATCGTATTGCTCTACAAATTACAGATAAATATAACTGCACATAGCTGTTGACTTGTCAAAAATACAATAGCAAAAGAAGTGAAACACATATCAAAATAAAAAGTTAAAAAATTAGTGAAATAAAAAATTACAACTATACATTTAAGAATTCGTTCATGGAGTAGAAGGCACATGATGTTAATGTCTACTTAAGTCTCTGTTTAAACACGTGATCAGAATTTGGTACATCATTGCTCCACATAGCCTTTACTTTCTTTAGACATAAAAAAACACAGGACCACTTTGTCCAATGGCCAAACGCTTATGAGGTAGACGAATGTCCTTTCGATTTCGAGTCAGTGCCGGATTAAAGAATTTGCCGCTTTACGCACGCTAAAATTGCCGTCCCGAAATGAAGAAACTAAAATTAAAATTTGCTTTGTCAAAAAATAATTATCAAGTTTATAAAGTCTTGTCTAAAACACTCTGTTGTGCACGTCGCTTTTTCTCTGAAAGTGCTTTATACTGAGCAGCACTCAACCTTTTAGGACCGTCACTCATAATTTAAAAAAAAATTAAAATTTTTACTCTAATTTTTCACGCAACAAACTACATACATCCCCTGGCGCGATGAGTTATCATGGCCAGCAACATTAACATTCACTGACGTGTATGTATGGCCGTGTCAATTCGCCTAAAATTCGGTTCCAGAAAGCATGCCGTGGAGTACTCCCCTCAGCGCTCTCTATTAAAGATACTACAGAACTACTGACAGTAACGTAATGGCAACTGCAATTACTTAAAAACTCACAAGAGGCGCTGTGTGGAGTACCCGTCAAATTTTTAAAAGTCAAATTGAAACGGCCATACATACACGTCAGTGAATGTTAATGGAGTTGGCCATGGAGTTATTTACATACTACGCTACTGGCGCAATAGATGGCGCTAAGTGTCCTATTCTACCAACTTTGTTATTATAAATGAAAAAGCAAGAACCCTCTTTCTTTACATGAGCTAAAAGCTTTTGAGAAATGGAAATAAGAAAACATCAAATTGTCTTCTAAAGTTTGGAAAACAATTTGCCGCTGAGAATTATTTTTTTTACGATTTTAGTTCGTATTTTATAGTTTTATTTTAATAATTTGAACCGTCTCCAGTCGGTTTAACATGGAACGCCATCTTTTGATTTGATTTGGTAAATATTTAGGTAAATAAAGTTGTGACAACTAAATTCAACAGACTTCACGACAAAAATTAATCTCTTAAAAGCATAATTTCATAAATACAAGCGGATTGTTGATGTGAAGCGCCATCTTTCGATTATTAAACAAAGTCTTTTCCATGCAATTTGATTGGCTTTCAAAAACACCTTAATCAAATTAAAAACGTAATTTTCATTAATGTTAAAAATATTTTTAAAATATTGTAACTAGGATGAGAAGACCACCAAAGATGTACAGCTGAAAATCAGTCGAGCGAAAACATAAACATAAGAATGACTCATTTGCAATTATGTAACGTATGACTCACCCGCGTTGCATAGATGCACCTGCAGATTCCAATGCAAATATCAAAGCGTATGATTCATTCGTGTGCCGTGTGCAAATCATAATTGTCAAGGTATATGACTCATCTACCTGCATAGATCTAAAGCCAAAAGTCGAGCCGTGTGGAAAAATGTCAAGGCAACAATTGACGCAATACCCCGGAAACAAAACCCCTATAAAAAGACGACAAATCGAACGTTAGCGGCATAATTAGAACAAATCTAGTCAGAGTGTCATCTAGTCTGTTTGTCAGTAAGTATCCAAAATAGGATGTGAGTATTTGTAGTTCTAATTAATTGTTAATAAATGTTTTGTTATACTGAGCTACGATCCTTATTTCATGTTACTTAAATTATTACCATAACAACATTCAGACAGTCATCTGTACGCTGGTATTTTTCATTACTATTTAACTTCATATTCTAGACTATGACTATCTTTTTACTGGTATCTTTGTTACGATTTTAATTCATATTTTTATTATAGATTTTATATTAAATTTAATTGGCAACCGTCCTCAGATGATTCAGAGTCTGAACCGCCATCTTTCGGTTAGCAGGCAAAGCTTTATCCATGAAATTTGATTGGCTTCCAAAAATACTTTAATCAGATTAAATTCGTAATTAATATTAACAATATTTTTAAAACATTTTATATGACCGTTTTTTTTTTATTACCTTTTTACTTCATATTTTAGATTAGAGCGCCATCTATATGCTCTATTTTTATTATAGATTTTTCAGTTTCATTTTCACTTAATTGACGAACTGTCTTAAGTTGGTTTAGATCATGGCGTCTTTTTTTAATTTGGGAGACGAGAAAGGCGAAATGGAATGGCGGTACCTTATCCATACAGTAACCTTAGTACTTATTGATGGGAAGCGCCATCTTTCGGTTGGTAGACGAAGCCCTTTCTCTGCAATTTCATTGGTTTTAAAAAGTACTTTAATCAGATTAAGACCGAAATGTTCGTCAATGTTAAAAGTATTTTAAAACATCTTATTTTCATTTAATTGGCGAACCGTCTTCAGATAATTCAGACTCATGTAATTTCATAAATACAGACGGATTCGAAGAAGTAGGTATTTATTGATGTCAAGCGTCGTCTTTCAATTAGTAGACAAAATTTGTCCTTTGCAATTTGATTGGCTTATAAATATTTGAATCAGATTAGAAAAGAAATTTTCATTAATATTAAAGATATTAAAAAAGGAAAAGAAATTGTAACGATTTCATCTGATATTTTGTTATAGACTTTTAGTTTCCATTTACCCGACGAACCGTTTTAAAATACTTCCTTGCGCCATCTTTGGATGTTTAATTTTATTTTTAATAAGCGATTATTATTTTAGGCAAGCCGGCTGACCTAATTACAGAAGTTTGCGCGGAAACTCGCCGCCCAAGCAGTAGCAGTTACGATTCACCGTCCGTCGACAGTTTTGTAAGCCAAGTTAATAATTCCGTAAATTAACCGCCGCTGGATTTGTTGGAATTTCCCTTCTCAATAAGGGTCGTTTGCCAAGCCAGGTCACCGCCAGTTCCATTTCGACTAATGAATCACACATATGCACGTTTTACGTACTACCCAGTACTACCCGTATGTATTTGCACAATAATTTGGAGGAGCTCCGGAGTTAGTTTCACCATAACTTTACCTCTATCGCTATGAAATAAATTAGTTGTTTTACAACAAAGGTTGGACGGAATGAAACACGAGCTTGTTTTTAGTATTAAATCTCCTAATACGCAAAACAGTTAATTTTGGATGAGTTATATCCTTAGACTAGATAATGAGTAAGTGTCCAATTGTATTAAAAAATAAAATAAAATAAAAATAAATTCACGTAATACAAGTGACGGTTGTTGCTATTGCTATTACTTAGTTGAGACTGAATGTGGTGCATTTCATGCAGCTCTATTTATAGGTGTGAGTGGGGGTGACGCGATGAAATGTATAGTGAGGAGGCGTGGCTAGGTGGCCAGGACATGTCACTGGTCAGTCTTTTAATGCACCGGTCCAATCAGCGCAAACTAACCTCATCCACACCTATAAATAGAGTTGCAGCAAATGTACTACATTTAATTTTGAAGAAGCAGCAGTGGCGTCGACGTACTTTTTATTTTTACAATGAAATACTATAAAATAAACTGTAATTGCACTTGTATTTGGAGAAACAAATCAAATTAGTACGAGCTTTTTTTTTCGTTATTTGGGGCCTCCAGTAGCACGGTTTGTTTTGCATCAATTCAAACTGAATGCAAAACAAAGCGTCTTGCAGAGTGCGAGTGCCCTATCTGATTTTGCCTAAAATTCCCTTTGTAGGCGTGTAAACAAAGGACTCTGTGTTAAATTGCTAATTATCCTCTTCCTTTGCATCTAATTAAGTTTTCGTGTTGCAGAAGGAGATTTAATTAAGTCTGAATTAAAATACTTTTTTTTGCTAAAGGAAGATGATCAATCCTAATATGTTTAAACACATGTATGTGCTGACGCTTTTAATAGATAGTAAAAAAAAATTATTTCATGAGAGTCAGGGGCATTAAAAAGCTAGAAATTATCGTCTATAGAAATTATATCAGTGGAACTGTTCATTAGGATTTCTTTTTCGTCTTCCACTTCCACCGGAAGTGACACTTCCCTTTACGTAGAAAACCGTTCGTGCAACTGACTCGTAAAGAAGTTACTTTGAAATTTTTAACGTTCATTAAAGCTTTTTCAGAGTCCTTTCTTTAACGACGTCGTTCGATAATGAAGTGAGCGATGTCACAGGGCAGACAAAAATGCTTCCTCCTTGCTTGCCTGCTTGGCATTTGATTGCATCAAATTAATAATAAAAAATGTAGAGAAGATTTTAAGATTGTCTTTCGAGGCTTTTAGTTCCTTAAACATTCATGAACGTAACTACGTACAAATTTAAGCGGTGAAATACGTTCGTGATCCCTAATCCATAACCTGAAAATTTATTTACGTCCCCCCATTAAAGGCGGAATAATTTATGAATGTGACTGGGAGCTATTGCTTGTAGATACAATCGGCGAAATTATGTTTACCCCGAAGGTAGCGCTCGCGCTGAAGAATCGAGGGTGGAACAAATTTTTCCATCCGGAAACTTTCCGCATGCGTTTGCGATAAAACAACAAAAACAAATCTTTCAACCTTTTTTTTTTTCTGTAATTTCGGTGCTAACCCTCGAGGCGCTTGACTAAACGCCCGAACTTCACCTCTCTCAAGAGCACAAAGTTAACCGGAAAATGGTCGGGCGGCTAAGGTCGCGCCCTATTTCTAAATAAATTGAATAAATCTGCGGAAGCGATGTTTGTTTTGTGTGTGGGGAGTTTCGATTTATTTATTTGTTCCATAACTGCCTAAAGAGGAAAGTATCACACTAAAAACCGATTCCCTATTTTTTTATAAAGTTTTTTTTTCCCTTCGAGCTCTTGTGAATTAATATTGTTTTCATTTGTTTTTATCGTTAGTCGATTGTTTAAATCGAACTTTTTGTTTGTTTTCATTGTTCTTCGGTTGTTTAACTCGATGACTGTTACGTTTCAAATTTGCCGCCAAGAAATCGTGGCAATACATATAGTATCATCTCAGCTTCGCTTCGGGATAGTTGGCAACACTGTTCCCCCCTCGTTTACCTCGCCAGAGGGGAATACTCGCCTTGGATGAACACACAACATTCATTAGTTATGGGGGCATCACGTGACTATTTTATGGTTCATCATTGGTTACCGTCCGGAATTTTCGCGCGTTATGTACCGACCTACGTCTCGGCTTCGCATTCCTATTTCACTTGTTGTTTAGCTGTTGCAAGATTAAGATGTGTTGTAGTGTGATCTCGGAATTCTTGCTTTTTGTGTAAGAAGAATTCGTTAGCGGCGCTGCCGCCATTTCTGTCAACACCACCGAACGATTTGGAGTAATTTTAATCCAAATTCCAAGCCTGGGAACTTATTAGCTCTCAGGTAAAGTATACCGAGCACAATGGCGGACGCTAACGAAACTGTTTCCTTTTACATTCAGGTTCTTTCTTATCCCCGCAAGTTTTCACGCGAGGTTTCCCGTTTGGTTTTGTATTGAGTCTTGGTGCCACGACGAACTCCCTCTGTGGTCTACCGTGCCGTTTGAGTTAGGCTTCGACCCCGTTCTACGAGAAACGTGAGTCCGCCATCTTGTGGCCTTTGTCCACCCAGCTTAAACCAGTTATCGGCTTGGTCAGGACCACCAGATGGCGCGATGACCGCCAACTTCACAGCGTAGACTGTACAATGACAATGACAGATCGGTTGTAAGTTAACTATTTAAATTTATCGAATTACTTACCGCTATCCGACTTGCGCATGCATTTTAAGAGCGAATTATGCGTTTTGAAATAACGGGTAAATCGCTTTATTATTACTTGACGTAAGCTGCTGTTTCGGCTTTGTGTAACCTTTCATTACATGTTACAGTGCATCTTTATACAACCTACTTATTTGTGTTTAATTAAATTTAAGTTGACCTGTGCTCTTGCGTTTGTGTTTGCTCCTTCACATACCAGTGAGTAAATAAGCCTCTATTTACGTTTGATTTTTCTGTCCGATTTGGTTGATTGGAGACGTCGACTGATTGTTTACGGTTGGCTGGTAAATTACAGTCTCCTGGCGCCCTTTAATAATTTTTACCATCGTAATTAAACTCACCCCCATCTCCAATGTTTGCTAGTCGAGGGGAACAGCTGATACGTTTAGTCAGCAGAACTTGATCACCATTAAGGTAGGTACGAGGCTAGTTAGTTAAATTATAATTTGGTGACATGTTGTTAAAACGAAGTGCAGTTGTCTTCCTCGAAAGCCTTTATGTTTTTCCCTTGGTTTTCTTACTGTTGTTTTCCTTTTCTATAGCTTATACATTTTATTTTTTTCTGTCGTTCGCTTGTTTCTTGTTTGTTCCTCATTTGCACTGTATTTTTCATTTTATTACGGTTGAAAAATTCACTTAAGAGTTTCATAGTATTTGCCAATCGCCCTGTATTTGTGCGGGAATCAGACGGGCAGGCTTGGCCTACGTGACGGCCCTCACATCGCACAAGATTTCACCATCTAACCATACGCTACTATCTAGTCTTACGGTATCTATCCATTTCACTCTTACACCCGGCTAAAAATGATTTCACTCCGTAACGACCCCCGTCTCAGCGTATAGATGGGGAGAACGCAGCCTTCCGCGTCGCATTCAGTCTGCCGATAGATTTATTAGCGTACCTACACGTTATTGTTTATTTGTGATTACGATCTTTCATGTGAATTTTTGAGGGAAGTCTGAAATGGAATTTACTCCGAGATTTGGTCAAGGGTACGACGAGTAAAATTGCAAGCTCGTTATAAAGCTTCTCGAAGGCCTGCTTTTGGGACAAAGAACAGGTAGGTTCTATCGGCCATTTTGTGTACGCACGTATGTCTCGTAAGGCGTATCTTTCTTCTATTAGGCTTCCAGTGGTAGTTTTATCCATAGTATAAAACGGAATCGGAGTTTGAAACGAGTAGAAGCCACGGCCCACCCTCCGCCCGTGAAAAGTGGACCCGACTTGCAGACATGACGCCACTTGGTGACGTAACACTTACGCCGAATTACGTCATTAGCGGCACTAACCTTCGTTGGCGGGCGCTCCCTCACCGACCTTGTAATCAAAATCTAGGTTACGCTGGATTTTGATTACAAGGTCGGAAATATTTTAATTATTTGTTTTTACCTTTTTGGTTGTATCACCTAAACGCGGCGTTGTTATTATTATTTTCTTTTAATTAATTACATTAAGGCTTTGCTGTGAACGAAAAGCAGATCTGTTTATCGGTTAATGATTATTTTGTCCGTTAGTTTGATATCAAAGTTATTTAGATTCATTTTCTTATCCAACTCTTGTGGGGGGCTCCTTCTGGGTCGTTCTCGATATTCTGTTAATTAATTATTTTCGCATTTTACCTATCTTTAAGCATTTTAAATAAAAACAAGTGTGCTCAGCTGGTGACTTTTATTTTATTCAACTTGTCCACCTTTTGCTTTTGGGGTTTCGTTGAACCCTCCCTTCTCCAGGAGTTTAGTCGGCGGCGCTAGAGAAACTTCGAAGTCACTCGTACAATTTGCTGTCCTTCAGGTAGGTAGCAATTTGTTCGATGCATTAAATTGCCCTTTTGCTGTTGTGTTTCGCTTTAATTTTTAACATTCAAAAAATTTCTTTAAAGCTCATTTCATAGTGTTTTTTTGCGTATCTAATGTCAGTCGATTGTTTAAAATCGAACTTTTTGTTTGTTTTCATTGTTCTTCGGTTGTTTACTTCGACGACCGTCGTTAAAACGACGTGCAGTTGTTTTCCTCGAAAGCCTTTATGTTTTCCTTTTATTTTCTTCATGTTTCTTTCCTCTCCTTTTATATTATTTTCTTTGTTTTATTTTTCTCGTTACTTTCTCTTCTATCCTGCAATTTGTGTGTTAAAAACTATTGCCTTTTGTTTTTGTGACGTTTGTACATTTGCTTTTTTGTTTCTTCCTTATTTTTCGTTGTAATTTTCATATGTTTAAAATTCTTTTCCTTTTTGTATTGAATTGTTTATTGTTTCACTTTTGCTCTTTTATTAAAGCTTTTGTCATTCCATGATGTTTTCATCGTCTTTTTTTAATTCCTTCTTTTGCTTGTTGTCCTTCATTTGTCTACTCTTTTGTTGCTCTTTAGCGCACTTATCTTTTCGTATATTTTTTTTTAATTGTGGACAGTGGACATTCCATGTCAACGCATCATCCAAGCAAATGCCCAAGAACTTAACTTCCCTAAAGGAGTTTAATCTGGTATTTATTGATTTCTAAATTCAGTTGATCTAAGGGTCTTCTTTGCCGGATATGAAAATGTACACAACATGTCTTGGAGATATTAAGATAAAGTTAGTTGGTATGAAACCAGGGTATAAATTATTATCTAACAAGTTGTTCGAATCTGCTTGTAGGTTGTCACCACGTCACCAGTCACGAGAGCTGAGGTATCATCTGGGCACGACGTTAAATCATAATTTGGTATGCAACTCGATAAGTCATTGATGGAAAGAATAAATAAAATAGGGCCGAGAATGGACCCCTGAGGTACCCCTACATTGAATGATGTTATCCTTGAGCGGATTTTCTCTCGAGCTCCTTTACTTCCTTGATGTCCAATTTCCACAACTGTTTCCTATTCGACAGGTAAGATCGAAACCAGTCAGAACCTACCCCTCTCATTCCGATGTTTTCAATTCATGATCGACATAGTCGAAAGCTCGACTAAGGTCACAGGAAATACTTACCGGATGACCGCCTGCATCCATATCTTCAATTATTTTATTGGAAAAGGAATAAATCGCTGTAAGGGTCGATTTCTCTGAAGGGAAAACTCTTTCGCAGAAAGAAGTATTAATGATATCAGTTAGAGGATAAAGAATAATATCAGCAACCTCTTTGACCAAGAACATAGGGATTTCGTCTTCCCCAGCGGATGCTTTAGATTTCAATTTTTGCAAGGCCGAAGAGACTTCTTCAGGAGAAACCGGTGGTAAACCCATACTGTTTATTGCAGTGAAATTGGTTACTAGCAGATGAGGATTTTTCGGCTACGAATCTTTGTTTGGGGGATAATTTTTCATTAATTATTTCTGGAAAACTAAAATGTATTTTTGTTTGTCGGTCTATTCAAGAATACTTAGAATACTTTTAGAATCATCACGACGCGACGCGACGTGTGTTAATAAATGCGGAATTTTGTAGGCAATTAATTTTAATGACTACCCTTATGGGGTGTGTGTGTGTGTGTGCGCGCTACACATTGATTTGCATTAACAGTGTCGATTTTGAATGCATCACTCACTCATTTACCCAACTGATTATCGAGTAATTATTGAATTAAAATAATTACTGTCATTGTCAGTCGTTGTAATTAACTATTTTAATGCGAATAAAATATTCACGGAACGTGAAGGAAACGTATGACGGTAATTTTTTATATTCGCAGTAATAACGTGGAAGACATAAAACAAAAGGACATAAAATAGAAGTGCACAGTACTTTGGATTCCACCTTTATCACGGAAAATGTGGTGAAATAAATTCTTTTCCCCTGCAGGAAATTTCCGGACGTTTGTAATATTTTTATGTCGTCCTTTAAGTGCATACGGTAATAGAGACGGGGAAAGTACCGGCGCATTAGAATTACAACCACGTCGTATACAGGGCGATTTCCTTGTTACTAGGTAATATAAGTAAATATTAAGTGTTGATTCAAGTCAATGAAGCAACTATGTAAAGTTGGAAGTCATACGTACTTGGTAGTTTGAAGAAGGGTACAGCAACACAGCTAACTTCCCGAATGGTCCTGGCATCAAGATTATGTTGGTCCGATGAACAAGAACACATGGAGTTGAAGCCGCAACTATTCGACTGCGAACCGGCGCAGAGTTCGCTCATGTGTGCGAGAAGAACCGTCCCCATTATTATCATCATGTCTGCAACAAAGTAACACCATTAGGTCTTAACAATACCGCGCAGGATATCGAATTGCAACACTCCGACGGACGCCCTCCGCATAAAAGCGCCGCGGAAAATTTAATAAGGCTCGCCACCGACAAAAGTCTCCAGGATTGTTTTCAATAAGGCGAGTAACGATAATGGCAATTTAATTTGTGGGCTCGGGTTCAAATTACGAACGTTTAATTTAATTGTTGTCAGGGCGGAAACGTCGGAGGAGAAATAGGTTGTACAACTACACAAGTTATAATTGCTTTTCATGTGACATTTAAGGGGGGTTAATTTTCTCCGGGTAAATGTCTCTGTGTTCAAATATTTTCAGACGCTCACGAAATAAACAGATCTACACGCGAAATAAAACGTTATTATAATATCATAATAGTGCAAGTAAATAAAATATTTATTTCAAAAGGGGAAAACTCATATACCTCTGCGAAAATAATGAAAATAATAAGAGGAAGACGAACTTTTATGGTTTTTATTATTTCAACATTCTAAAAAAATATATTGTCACGAGCTTGTGGTCTCGGGGGTTGCGTAGCTCAGGGTTGGAAGGGAGCAACAGGGGTCACTGTAAACTAATACATTAAAAGTAACAAAGATTACCTTTATTGTCTAAAAGTTTAGAGACACAGATCACTGTACTCCTCCGAAGACGATCAGATAACTGATTATCATTACAATAAATGCATGGATTTATATACTAAAGATGTACGTGATGTCATGACCAAAGGTCCACGAAATTCGGTGGACACGCGTAGTTACTAAGCCGGAAAAGATGTTGTCAGGATTTCTTACGCGGTTACCAATTTATTTAGATCGCAAGCTAATTGTTTTTCGTTAAACTAATTACACATTGCCCCAGTTATTTTACTTCGTCGGCAACTCCGATGAACCTGCAAATTCAACGACAAAGCGTTGGAAGTCCGGTTCGCAGAGTGTGCAGATTCCGCAAATAACTCAGGTTTACGAAAGCATTTTAAAACAATTAATAATTTCCAAATTTCTCGTAATCGTGACAATATTATCTTTAAAAAGGTAAACATAACATATATTTCAACAACTGTATCTTTAAACAATTCATTACTTTCCTTTCTCTTAAATCCAATCCACCTTCACTCCCATCTCGCTCTTTACTTCTTAACATCTGTCGTTCCCCAGACTTTTTTAACAATCCGGCATTCTTTCTTTGCGTCATCTTGTGATCTTCATTATTTCTGCTGCATTGTAACTCTTTATACAAATTACACATCCCCTCGCTTGTTCTTCTTATATGTATATCCTTATTCAATCCTTTTCCCTTCCAATTTTCCTTTTCCGTCTTTAGTTGCTTTCCTAGGTTTTTTTTTTGTTAATAATCCAGTTCTGTCTTCCAGTTTACTATTTTCCCTTCTCTTGAATGTGCCTCTCGTTACTTCCTTCTATGGTCTTCTTAAGATCTGGTCTTTTCCCGAACTCTCTTAATCATTCATTCTTCTGCTAAGAAACTGCAACCTTCTTATTTTTACTCTTTCTGCTACATTGTGCTCATTTGTTCTTCTTGGTCCTTTTCCCTTTTTTTATCATCAAAAATTTTGCTTGCATTATGGTAGCAGATAATTTTAATTTCTTCTACACTTTCATCTTCACATCTTTTCTTCCCCTAGCTTCTATTTCCCAATCAATTACTTTCCTTTCTCTTAAATCCACCTTCACCCGTCTCGTTCTTTTCTTCTTAACATCTGATCTTTCCCCAGACCTTTTTAACAATCCGGCTTTATTTCTTAGTATCATCTTCTGGTCTTCATCCTCTCGTTTGTTCTTCTTATATGTATATCCTTATTCAATCCTTTTCCCTTCGAATTTTCTTTTCCCATCTTTGTTTGCTTTCCTAGGATTTTTTGTTAATAATCCAGGTGTGTCTTCCAGTTTACTTACTTTCCTTTCTCTTAATCCGTCTCTCGTTACTTCTCTCTGTTGGTCTCTCTCTTTTCTTCTTAACATCTCGTCTTTTCCCCAACTCTTTTAACCATCCATTTTTCTGCCAAGAAACTGAAACCTTCTTATTTTTACTATTTGTGCTACCATTGTGCTCTTTGTGTAAGTTACACATTTCCTCATTTGTTCTTCTTGGTCCTTTTCCCTTTTTTTAATCACTAAAAATTTTGCTTGCATTCTGGTAGTAGACAATTTTAATTTCTTCAACACTTTCATAGCCTGCGTGGTTGACGTACTATGTTCGTTCTTTTTTTATTCAATTTTTAATTACTTTAGAGTTATTTCTATCTACATGGGGCCATACTCAATTTCTTCTTTTGTAAGTTTTCCAACTCCTGCTTACTATTAAAACACACATATCGAGGGCGTCATATTAGAAGGGCGTAAGCGCCATTATAATCCTATGCTGACACGCCCTTCTGATATGACGCCCTCAGTATAATATTTAATTAATTAGGTCACTGAATGGCTTTTCGGGGCTTACGCCTCATTAATTCTGAATGTATATCGTATGCTTCCGGAACTTTCAGTTAGCTTCTAGGAACATTTTCAATTTTCTTCGTTTATATGTAGATTAGGGAGATTTCCAATCCTTCTTTCCACTACTCCGAGTAACCATCAAATGGTCTCTCTGGGATTGCGCTTCAGCAGTTTTGAATGTGTACTTCATACTTCTGCATGTTATTGAACTTTCAATGGTTTTCTCAATTAGCTTTCTGGAATATTCTCAATTTTCTTCTTTTATAGATTAGGGTGATTTCCAAACCTTAGTTCCCACTAACCATTAATGTAATCATTCAAAAGGGTCATCAAATGGTCTTTCAGGCCTACGCTTCATCAATTCTGGTTGTATACTTCATATTTCCGCAACTTTCAGTTAACGTCTAGGGACATTCTCAATTTTCTTCTTTAACAGATTAGGAAGATTTCCAGTCCTCCTTCTCACTTCTCCGAGTAACCATCAAATGGTCTTTCTGGGACTGCGCTTCAACAATAAATTCTGGATGTAAGTATGTATTCGGAGATTTTTGGACTTATCGTTTTTCCCGTTAGCTTTTAGGGCTATTCTCAATTATCTTCTTCCATGGATTACGGAGGTTGAGATTCTCGGTCAACCTTTAATACATCTCTTTCGAATTTGTTTGTACCCCACGTGACCAAGTTCTGTTCTTAGACAACCAATAGTTCATACTATTGGCAGACAGGCGGAATTTTTCCGATTTACTAAGTTTACCGATTTTAGGAAACTGTTAAATACTTAGTTGTGTTCCAAACTCGATTGCTACATCTCCCTCTAATCTAGGCTGTGGGCTGCGGAAATTCGGCGTAGACCGTCTATTGCCGTAATTGCAATTTCAGTTCAAGGGAAAGTGGAGCGACTGAGTTGGTAACACAGGTTGTGTACATCATAGATCACGTGGGATACAGGAATAAATGAAAACCCATTATAATATGTATTCAGGTAGACCAGGTCATCAAATTGATGTAAAACACTTCTCATTGCTTCTTCTGAATTCCTTTTCCTTAGAATTATTTCAGTGAAGTGACTCTTCCAGAACTTGTTAATGCCTTGTTTGTCCGCCTTGAACTTTGTGCCTTCCCTGTATGTATAGCTCAATGTTCGCTCTCGTCATTCGCGTTCTTTCTATATTACTTCCCTTCTGACTTCTTTTTCTTCTTGTAATTCTCTGATATTACCTTTTTGGGCCTGTTTTTCCATATCTATATTTCATTGGGTTCTTTTGTTTTATTCTTTCTAAAGCGTCTTCATCTGCTTCCGTTATGTCTCTTTTTTTGGAAAATATTTGTTCTTGTGTTGTAAATTTCCATTGGTATAGATCTTGACTGACCTTGAATGACTTCGCACCTTACAATTTGTGTATCTAATCTGTTTAAAGATGATGGTACGGAAAGTATGACTTTGATAAAAAAAATAGGAGTATCATTACTTATTTGTTTACTTTTCTTCCACATAATTTCGAAATTTTAGGACGAACTTAAAACAAAATTAGCAAAATCACTCTCCCAACGAAGTAATTAGGGTAGGTAATTAATTTTTATCGATCGGCCCTCATGGGGCCGTCTCGGGCGGAATTTATTTATAATTTAAAAATATTAATTCATTCCGGCGGAGCCGCCGTTTTGGTTAGCGTTAGCTGCTTTGCATTCTCCCTTTGTACATTATGAAAACACGCCTCGCCACATACTGCGTGCAAGATGAAAAAAACAATGAGCCGAAAATTCTTGAAAATGTACACAAATATGTGAGAGTGGGTTTATGGCAGAAAAAAAGTATTTTAATTTCATCTCTGGGTTCACAATTATTATTCAGGAGCCAAAGACGAAAATATACTGGATTTAAAAAAATATTAATTCATCGAATCGATGCCAGTCAATTCCTGTCTAATTAAACTGATTCATCGCTTGGTATTACTCTAAATATAAAAAAATAGTAATTGTTAATAAAATTGTACAGGGCGATTCTTGAATAAACCGACAAAAAAATACTGACGAAAGTAATTCCGTCACTTTAAAAAAATAACACACCGAACGCTCGTATTAAATTCTGTACTCTTCTGTTACTCTTTTGTCGCTTTACATGTAAAATTTCGTTAAATATATTTTGTCTTTTGTCACAATATGGCTCCCGACACGACAAAGCGATCTCGTGACGTCCCATTTCCTTGCCGTGGATCTCCCCGATTTTTTTGGAAAAGTCTGGTCAACGTGCAGGTCTGTGCAAAATCAAGTACGATCGCGCCAGTATTTTCTCAACCTCAACGTGGCGAGCTCGAGGCCCCCAGCTGATCTCCGTTTGTTTCAACTCATCTGCAACGGAGTTCCTATCTTTATTCTTTCCTATCTCTTGACCAAACTCTCGTTCGTTTTAGATCCTGAGGGCTAGGGATCTCTATATTTATCTATCCTCTTCGTTGTCCGCTAGAAACACAAAGGACCCACGCAGCACGTGCGCGGCTTAACCGTGTCGCAGGAAATGAGAATACTGGTAGCTGAGGAAAGCAGTCTCTGCGGAGGCTGTGGACCAACACTCTGCTTTGGCCTTGACTTCTGCGTAAACGGTGACTGCGGCTCGTCCGGTCGCAGGATTCGTGCATCCACGCTCTACGCCTAGGCAACGTGGAATGGGACCTCCAAAGACGTAGTCCTGTTGGGGGAAGTTCCTCAACCCAATTTGTGAGGGTTCATGGAGGCTGGAGATCGTAAATGGAAATTAAAATTGAAATTTGCATGGGTTCTTTTACTTTAAATAAAACCCCTGAGACTCTGAATGGTGCGAAAGCAATCGCTGCAGAATGATCAAAAAAGGTAAACGAGGCCTCACCAAGACCTGTCGTCGAGCAGACAAGTTTAAACCGACCCCCGGGACTCACCAGCAGACAAGAGAGCAACGGATTTCAGACGCCCGATCGCGCGAAATGGAGCCAGAGCACAACCTCTGGCAAAACAATGCAGAATTCGACGACTCCGAACGGGCTAACCAGATACAGTCAGCGGACGAGGAGCAGCTCACTCGGCTCGGATGGACATAAAAAACGTAAGCAGGCGGACATATCCACGGAGACAATCGCTTTTGACGCGGTGCCTCTGTATAAGAGGAAAGAGAGCTCTATTGTGTTTACGGTGGTCGAAATGATTGCCTTAATCACTAAACAGAGTAAGGATCTAGAACGTATAATTGACGAGAACCAAAATACCAAGAGGGAGATTAAGAAGATCTTCTTAAAAATGAAAAAGAACATAGATATCCTGAACAGGCAGTCAATACGAGACTGGCACAGTAGAGGAGTGGAAAAACACTGCAGGCAAGACCTGGGATGAAGAACTTTTCAAGAAAATCACCATAGAGATTGGAAACCCACTCAACACTAAAGTACAGGTGGTCGTCGTCGAACCAGACGACCCCAAGATGGAGCGAAGCACCCAGAAACTATATAACTGATATAAGCAACTGACGAGTTTGAAGTCCTAGAGCAGACGACTAGGCTCAAGCACAAGTGCCTAGGTGCGAGCGGTACCCAAGAAATCGTTAAAATACATACAAGCGGAACGGACACTGACCTTTGGGATAAACTAACAAAATTAAAGACCGAAACGCAAAAGGACAAATACATTGCACTACATTTCATTAACAGTATGAGCATCGGGTCCTTTAGAAAGATGCTTGAATATATCTTCAGGAACACGGACTCCAGAATTGCAATCTTTACTACAAAAGGTAGCACGAAGAAAGATCCAACTCTCAAACCTACAGCAGTAAGAATACAAAGAAAACAGCGAGCACGTATGCTCTGATAGTGGGAAATGATAAAAGTAAATTTATAGAAATCCTTACCAAAGTGAAGAAGAAAATCCGGGACGCATCGGTCACCAAAGCGGTGAAGGGCCTTAGAAGCACCAGCGAAGATAACTTGCTGATTGCTATGGAGAGGGACGACGCAGCTATGACACAAATACATACAATCGCTGATCTTAGGAATCGAAGCCGGAAAGATCAGGAAGGCGGGATAGCGGAAGACGACCCATACCATTCACAACCGGGGTATGGACGCTACCACTGAGAAGGAGAACACTGAAACGGCGATCAGGACGGTCCTGGACAAGTCTGCCAACATTCCTATCGAGGTAAGCAAGCGAAAGCTCAATATGGGCAACACACTAGATAAGATTGGCGCTATTGTAGCAAGGAGCGAAGTAAGAATAGGACTCATTCCAAGCAGGGTGGAGCCTGTGACAAAATGATAGAGATGCTGGGAGGACGACCGCAAAACCGCGGACTGTAAAAGTCCAGAGAGAACCTAAGCGTGTCTGACCTGCGGAAAGGAAGGGCACAATGCAAAAACCTACGCCAACAATGCCGAGTGCCCAATTTGTAAAGAAGAGGAACACAAGGCCGGAACAGGGAAATGCAAGAACTTTAGGAAGGCTCTGCGAACAGAAAGGAAAAGAATTAAGGAAGAAGACGCGAGGAAGATACCCAGGACAGCGAAAATCACCGCGCAAGCAAAGACGCTTCGCGGAGACAGGAGCGGCGCGCTACAAAGAATTCGGCAGGGAGAAGGGCAAGGGACAAACACCTACCGAAGAAAAACCTGACAAAGGAGAGGGCTCCATAAAACAAACAAACCGTAGCCCAACAAGAAAATCGCAACAAAATAAAAACTAAAATTTATACAGGCAAACGTGGGCAGATATGCTACGGCCTACGACATAATCAACCAGATAATACACGAAAAAGAAAACAGACATCGTTATAGGCCAAGAGCCCAACAAGAAATATACGCAAAAACACGTTTGCGATACCAACCTGGATTCCTTTATTGGGGTCAGGAAAGGTATCCCGATTCTGAACGCACAAAGTGGTGAAGGTTTCGTTAGGGTCGAATCGGAGTCCATCGCGATGTATTCTTGTTATTTCTCCCAAAGCAGGCCCGTAAGCGAGTTCGAGACGTTCCTGTAAAACCTGGAGGCTGATTTAAGAACCCAGTCCAAAGAGTGCATTATGGGAGGTGACTTCAACGCCAAGTCCCACGTCTTCGGAAGCAGCATAGGCAACCAAGAGGGCAGGATATTGGAGGAATGGCTGGAGCCGATGGACCTCACTGTTCAGAACAGGAGAAGCACGCCTACCTTCTCCAGCGTTCTGGGTATCTTAATAATCGACATCACATTAACAACGGCAGCAATCGCCGGAAATATTCAAGATTGACAAGTTGAAGAAGGCCTAGAGAGTATGAGCGATCACAGGATCATCACATACTCGGCAACCACGTACTTGCATAGACATAAGGAATAGATGAATAACAGTGGATGGTACGTCACGGAGGAGAGACTGGTGCAACATTCAGAAGACTGGCAAATCGAGGCGCTATTCCCCTGGGGGCCAATAGTTACATGGCCGCGGATCTATGCGGACCCCAGTGAAATCAGGCCATTCATGATCGACGAACTGGATACAGCTATTAGAAAAATCAAGAACAGGAAGTCCCCAGGCCCGGACAACATTCCCCCGGAAGCAGTAAGAGTAGTTGCTCGAACAAACATGGACACCTTTAAGCAGGTAATGAATAGCTGCCTGAGGGAGGGCGTATTTCCGTCCCTCTGGAAAAAGGCATGGCTGGTATTTATTAGAGGAGAAGTCTAAAAAGACGCCTCAAGATCTGTCAACTGTCATATGCCTATTGGGCGTAGCGGATGGAGGAGCTAGACGATAGTAACATCCTAAACGACCACCAATATGGATTTAGACCGGGCAGAGGCACCATAGATGCCCTATGCCAAGTAAAAGGTATCGTTAGCGACACAAAAAGTTGGCTTGAAAAAAATAGGCACTTCTGTCTAATGCCTTGGATATTGAAGATGCATTTAACTCAGCATCTTGGCCTCACATCATCTAAAAACTGCAAAGATCAGCAACTACCTGATCAAAATACTGCAATCTTATCTACAGGACAGAACAATCATATTCTCACTGGGGGAAGAGATACAGACGTCGTACGGGGTTCCTCAGGGATCGGTTCTCGGACCAACTTTGTGGAACATACTGTATGACGGCCTACTTTAGTTACAATTGGAACAAGGAGTGGACATAATAGCCTACGCCGACGATCGGGCGCTGGTAATGACGGCCACATTACTCGAAGAGAAAGTGCAATGAGTCTTGGTCGGCATAAGAAATTGGCTCGAAAAACACGAACACAAAAAAAAAAACGGAGATGATGACCTCCCCCCCGGAACCCAGAAAGATAAGGGACTTAACCATATGCTTTGAGGATGCAGAAATAAATTCTAGCAAGGCAATAAAGTATCTGGGCGGATACCCCGATCGAGACCTAAAGATGACCACACATGCCAAAAAGATCTGCGAGAAAGCCAGGAAAACCCTTACGGTGCTGTCCAGGCTAATGCAAAGTACAGGCAGACCTAGACCCAAAAAAAGGAAGGTACTTGCCGGGGTAAGGTTATCGACCATCTTATACGCGGCGCATTGTTGCGTAATTAAATCATTTCATTTAAATCAATTTATCATACACAGCTTAGATTTTCTGTGTTGCACGTGATTATAATATAATAAAGGCATGGTGACTATTATTTATTTTTTTATTTACTGCCCTTTTACTTTGGGGTTACGTAGGAGCTCGCCTGCCCATTGAGTTAGCCGGCAGTGGGGACGATCTTAGTTTGCCCTCCCATAATTTGCAGCCTTCAGATAGGTAGCAGCTCGCCTTCGACTTTATTTAAGGAAGTCTCTTTTATTTGTTTGAGGTTTTTTTCCTCCTTCCTTGCACTTTCAAACGAAACTTGTCGGAAACTTAGCTTTCTTTGTGGAGAATCTGTTCGCGGAAGCTCAAGTTCACTGCATCACTGCACCAGTCATTTTCAGTTCCGCTTTCGACATCTTTTTAAAAGACTTAGAACACGAAGAACAAAGAGCAAAGAGCTGTTAACGTAGAAATTGTTTGAATCGAATTTCAGGTTTGATTAGGAACATATTTTCTTTGTCGGTCTATTCGAGTATCACCCCGTATATTTTGCTTCTGGTTTCCTGACGGCTTCATGAAAAATGTGCGATCATAGAAGTGAACGTCGTAAATCTCAAATTGGTAAATAACTGCGCTCACGTTCCCGCCATCAATATTCGCAGCAAAACCTTAATTAAAGCAAAGCTTCTTTTTTTTTCAGTTCGCCGGCACAAAACCGGCGGTGTTTACTTTTTATTTATTCGAACCGATCTGCGCCCAAACTTGGCGTTATTTTACTCGCACTTGCAACAATGAATACGTTTAATCCAAACCAAACAGACAGCCCGGGGGATGGGGATTTCCCCGTTCAGTTTTAGATCGTGCAGTGTTGACTTACGTAACAATGCATTTGTGGTTCGCTCGGATTTCGCTCGGGAAATGTAATCATGCGGATATTGCAATACCGAGCGCATTGATTAGGCCCGGGCTTAAAAATAGCTCGAATTCTTCTTTGAATTTTACAACGGCAACATTTTCGCGCGCCATAAATCGACGGCTCTTCACATGTGCAACAGAATTGCCGATCGTTGTAAATCATCGGATAAAGCGTCGGCTTTTAATTTCTGCGTCGGGAATGTTGAATTGTGTTCAAATGCCCGAATTAAATTGTTACGAAGTCACCGCGGGGTATATCAATGTGAATGAATCGGTGAAATACATTTAAATTGAATCATTTCAATTTCCCACATTTGGTAGTCATAGCATAACCAAAAGATCTCTTATTTTATTTGACGTTTTAGTATAAGTAAAGATGAAGACATACCGTGCTTGTTATCTCAAGTTATGGCCAACTCCAAGAGTTTTTAAACGCATGATATAATTGTAAGAAATCGCCATTACGATCGTTACGCAAGTTAAACAAACACTCGATAGAACGTCGCCAGCGCGACCTTGGATAAAATGTCCACCTAAAAATAATGTAAAATAAGCGAATTTGCTTCATCAAAGGCTTTGCCGCCATGGTAATGAGACTAACCTTTGCAATAAAACTACATTCAAAGAATGCCGAAAAACACAGCAGCTGCATATTACATCATCAAACAATTGCCGAAGTGACTCTTCGTAATCGGAATTTCCGGTATGAACCATATAAAAGACGACTGCTTATCATGAAAGATCATCACACAGCCAGAAGTCGTATGGACGTGTACATCACCCAGAGTCCTAACGCATAATTAGCATTCAAGGAATGTCATAGTGTGTGATCAACTTCCGAAAATCCTGTCTGTCTCTCTGTATCCACTACCATGGTTAGGGTGAGCGTAAATTAAAAATATTAAAATTTGCTTTTTATTGCCCATGAACATTGACGGACACGACGATTCATCTTCAATCTTCAATTTTCGTTACTACCCCAAATAAATAATACTTAATACGTATTTTACGACAGTTATTCCAATTTGCCTTCACCCTCGCACGCCAGCGCTCCAAGAAAACGTAAATCTGCGCAGCCACATGTTTATTTATCTTATAAGTTCCCTTCATACTCAGAATCAACATCTACAGCAGCTAGTATCGCGCGTGGTAAATGATAAATATTATTATTCACATCGGGAAAGTCATAATATTAGCCTAAGGCATTCCTTTAAGCCTCGACGTCTAATTTTCAAAGTAAATAGAGAACTAGGCGGCCAAGATCCGGAACGGCAATAACACATGTTGTTTGTGGAACAAAATTCTGGATTTATTTCATGTTTTTTATAAAGATATATTTACAGTCTTTGTAACCGAAAGTGTGCAAGTCTGGACAAGTTTAAGATTCTTGCACACGTGTTTCACTAAGCGGATGCAGTTGTCTTCCGGTACTTGAAGGTCAGGGGCGCGCTGGCGCCGCGTCGGCATTCTATACAATTTTTTGTACAGAATACCGGTTTCTTAGATCACTATATAATAGTAAAGATTTATTTGTACATACGTATTTGCACTCTCCTCATATGAAGTTGAAATTGCGCTGATTCGCTCGTGAAATTTATTAGTTCGTTTGAAACAAGCCAAACTGCAACAAACTCCATAAACCTGCCCGGTCCTGTTTGCGGCGGAAGTTACTTCAAAGTCCATTAGAAGTTACTGCATGTGCAATCTAGTGCGTCACGAATCGGTCTGCGAGTATATGCACATGACGTATGTGTTAACGGGCGGTAAGCTTTACCGTACGGCGAGTGTGCGAGAAAAAGCCCTTTCAGGCGAATATAAATTTAACCGGGAGTTTTATGCTCGATTCAGCGGTAAATTTACATATGTATAATTATGCAAATAACTGGCTTTAAGGGAGTTAACGGCGACTGCACTGCGGCTGTTAAGTACAAAAGCACTCGGCGCTGCAGAAGCGCACTTTGGGCATGGGAGATAATTCCAGATGAAAATTGCGATAAACATTTTCGGTCGGATAAAGTGGAATAACGAAGAAATACTCGGGATGTTAAACTCCGAGTATGAAGGAGGGTGTATGGAAATTAATGCAGCGCTTGCATAGAAATTTCATTATTAAGAATCGTTATGAAATCATTTTTCTGTTTCAGTAAAAAGCTCTGCTTTTATTAACTTATAACCAAAGCACGGATTCAAATGCATTTTTAGGTTATGAGTCATATTTTTAGTCATGGGATGTCCTAAAAATGCATCTAAATCCGTGTTTTACGTACCGCGCTTGGCCAACCCCAAACGTGAGAGATTTTGAATGCATGATATAATTATTGTAAGAAATCGGCATTTTGTAAATCACTAAGAACGTTACGCATGTTAAACAAACACTCGATAGAACACCGCCAGCGCGACTTCGGATAAAACGCCCACCTAAAAATAATGTAAACAAATGTTAGCGCGACTTGCTTTAGCAAAGGTTTTGTCATCATGATAATAAGACTAACCTTTGCAATAAAACTTGTCACGCGAAATCGTTAGAACAAACATATTGCCGCAAGGAACAGAATCGACCCGTCGGATCGGAGGCGGCAACTACTTGTGCGTGGTAGAAGTTAAAAGAAAGAAATATCGGCGAAATCGGTCGGACCTACCTGTGACGTTCTCAAATGGTGGTAACGCCAAGTATCCCAGTAGCTCAGTGAGGACGGTCGTGGGTAAACAAAGTTACGCACAAGTGTTCGCCGGTAAAGAGGGCGGGATCTCAGCTCAGTGAAGACGGTCGTGGGTAAACAAAGTTACACGCAAGTGTTCGTCGGTAAAGAGGGCGGAATCTCCCAGGTGTTAATTAAAACTGGAAAGGGGCGCCACCTAGCTTGTTAAGTCGTTACCGTAGGAAATAGGCCGACGCTAGGAGTAGGCCAAGAAAAGTCATCCTGTATAATCAGACTCTGAGTGACTCGCCAGAGTACGGTTAAAATAATGTAAAAAAGTAAAAAGAAAGAAAAATAAAAGGCTCATAAACGCATCAAGTGAAGAACTGTAGGTAGTACAGCACATCGACAGCCTCTCATCTAAGTGAAGGACAACAGAGTGGGCAAAAGGCCCAACTATAATTAAATTAATACAAAAACAACTAATAGAGTCAGAAGGACTCACACAAGAACAAAAATCAGATCACCGAACGAAGAAGAATCTACCCCAAGGCTCGCGCAAGAAGCCGGTGACAGAGGGCGCGATGTCGGATCGGAAAATTCCACTGGTGTCTCAACAGGGAAGTCAGACGTGCAGTCGGACGAAATGTCGACGCGAGTATAAGGAATTAAGTCATACCCCTTCCTGGCCTTCCTACCCCTCAGATGGTTTAGGTCCAACAGTTCTCCGTGCCAACGTCCCGATGATCGCTTGTCCGGGAGAGGGAGGGCTAAATTTCCCAGGAAGTCCTTCGGGAAACCCAAACGGGCGTCAATCAAATATGGTTAACAAATTCAATACTAAGGGAGGGGGGTCCGATACGAGCGGCCCTACAAATGGGGGTTCGGTACGTGCGGCTCGCAAAATAATGCCGAGCGGGAGGGAGCGGTAGCAACAAAATTCAATGGTCGTGGAACTCAAACCAAAAGATCCGCAAAGCGTCGGGATAAACGCAAGTCCGAAGGTTACGCCTGTAGCTTATTCCTCCGAAGAGTTTCGTTCAAAACGCCATACGGCCAACGAGGACACAACGATACGCCAACCACAGACGCGAGTTCAATCACGAGTGTACAAAATGTCGCCCGTTCGGTACGTGCGGCTCACAAAATAATGCCGAGCGGGTATACGAGCGGGAGGGAGCGGTAGCAACAAAATTCAACGGTCGTAGAACTCAAACCAAAAGATCCGCAAAGCGTCGGGATAAAAGCAAGTCCGAAGGTTACGCCTGTAGCTTATTCCTCCGAAGAGTTTCGTTCAAAACGCCATACGGCCAACGAGGACACAACAATACGCCAACCACAGACGCGAGTTCAATCACGAGTGCACAAAATGTCGCCCGTGCGTTTCCGAGAAGGCGCGGAACACGCACCACGACCATGACTTCACTGAAGCCGAAATATGCGTCGCGTGAGTGGAATAACGCTACAACAAGAAAATAACGTAACAAACTATATTCAAAGAATGCCGAAAAACACACCAGCTGCATGTTGCATCATCAAACAATTGCCGAAGTGACAAGGAGCAATATTACGTAACAGAAAGTTTATTTATTTTAAATCGAACAAACGTGACTTATTAAAGGAGCCGCTATTACGTAAAAGAAAGTTTGTTTCTTTTAAATCGAACAAACATGACTCATCAAAGGAGTCGCTATTACTGCAAGAAATCTACAATTTCGTAAATCATTAAGCTCAGTGCGCAGAATTTCAGCTGCATAGGTGGCTCATCGAAAAAGCTGGGCATTATGCAAGCATGTGAGCAGACGGTCTCGGAAAATCACGATGAATCATAGGGCAACTGGCCCACATGTGAAGTGTTACGTAATCGGAATTTCCATTATAAAACCATATAAAAGGAGACTGCCTTCATTGATGGATATCATACAGCGAATAGCCGTGAACATCTTCGAGAGTCCGAAAGCGAAAGTAGTATTCGAAGAATGTGTGTGATCAAACTCCAAAAATACGTCCGTCTCTCTATCTAGTACCACGGTTTGGGTGAGAAAACATAAATTTAATAGCCAATTCTTTATATTATCAGAAACTAATAACTGCTTGTTGTGAACCACATAAAAGACGGCTGGTTGTCATGAAAGATCAGATAGCGTCATTAGCAT
The DNA here is from genome assembly GCA_033060865.1 of Dorcus hopei. Classification (NCBI taxonomy): domain Eukaryota; kingdom Metazoa; phylum Arthropoda; class Insecta; order Coleoptera; family Lucanidae; genus Dorcus; species Dorcus hopei. Next base: position 12,209,994 of record CM065422.1, read on the forward strand.
TCAAAGTTTCATACTGTTTAGGGTATTATAATGAATGAGACTACGGATTAATAATAATAATAGATTAAACAATAAATAAAATAAATTTTCTTGATAATCAAATTACCCTCAACGGTAATCCGTATCGTAAACCCCCCAGTAGACGGGGCAAGTAATCATGTTTCACGATAATTTCATTCCGGTACCGAAGGATAACATTTGCATCGGGGTAACTAGAAACAGCACAACGTAATCAAATTTAATGTTCCAATTACACCCCCAATGCATTCCTGTCCGTCAGCTTCTGGGGGTTTTTAACGTTACATGTGTGTGGGCAAGCCGAGGAGGTGGACGGGGGGGAGAAGAACGGAGTCACTGTGGCAAGACTGGCAAGACTGGCAAGACGAAGGGTTAAAGTTTTTACGTTCTTCCCATTAAGTAATGTTCCCCTCGGGAATAAGTTCAATTCCCGAAACACTTGTGCCCTCCGTTTTCGGCCGGGTTTAATAATTTTTCGGCTGCTACTTCCGGAATGAAACTATTAATTATTGTAGGGGAATTTAATTTTTAACATTGGTCGAAAGCTTTTATTTGATTTGTGAAAGACAGAACGTCCATTAACTTAATAAGCCAAAAAAATCAAAAAAGATGTACAATCGCAAACAAAAATCATGTCATTATTTTACTAATGATAATGGGCCACGTTTTCCAACTTAAACATTTAAAAAACTGGAATATTTGTGTCGTGTAAACCAAGAAGACGAAAAAAAAAAGAGATGAGGATATTTGGACGAGTTAATTCTCGCCCGCCTGAGTTATTACCGCCCCCGTTAAGTTCGAAGGCTGGGCGGATATATTTTTAGCAAGTAATTGGATACCTCAGGAAACAAGCGCGATGTACAGGCGAAGTTGTTTTGATATGGAAGCAATTTATTTTGCTGCCGCTGAACTACTCGCGATACTTTCGAACATAAAGCAAAATAGGAATTGGGTTGCATGCGGGAAACCATTTGTGTGTGTGGTTATTTTAAAGGCCGAAATTTATTTTAAAATGGGGGAAAGATTGAAGTTATTTGGTTGTGTGTGTGTGTGTATGTAGGGGAAACTTTGATTTGAATTTGTTAGAATAAACGTTTCACAACGTTTGATTGGATCCTTTATAAAATTTGCTCTGAATTATATAAATTTTATGAGATGCATGTAGGGAATGTACCGATTGTTTCATTGAAACTTGAAAAAAGGTGGAGATAGAACAGAAATTACTGTTATATAAAATACCTACCTACACCTGAGTTGCTATTGGCGACTATGGCCCAGTCGTGAACAGTCTAAAAACTAAAAATACTACGTCATTAATAGTGCTGCCTACAGGCGTTCGCAAAAAGTCTGAACGCTTAACTCGAATACTATTAAACTTTTGTTTAATGTCTTCGAACAAAGTCATTCTTAAAAGAGTTAAAATACGCAATTACAAAGATTTCTCGAAAGAAAGATTTTTTTGTTCAATGCAATGATATCTTCATGGATGTTCCAAGTTAGTTTATTGTCTAAGTGGAGCCCCAAGAGCCCGAGTGGAGCAAGATAATTTAAAGTTGATGAGTGATTTTAATCAAGGTAAATATACTGTTTACAGATTTATTGACATTCAGACTCAATTCGTTTGTTTCAAACCACTCCAAGGCCTTTATCTGTGCACGTTTATTTTTGTTAACAGCTTCAACAACTGAGTTTGTTTTATTTATTAGGGGAGTATCATCTGCGAAAAGTATTGTGTGTGATTTTAGAGACCATGGTAAGTCATTGACAAATATTAAGAATAGTAGAGGTCCGAGGACGGATCCTTGTGGCAGTCCCCTACTAATGTCTAAAGGTTGTGAAGTTCCACCCTTAAATTTAACCACTTGTAATCTGTTTGACTTTAAAAGGTCTTGACTAGAAATTTCTAGATGATAATAGTTTAATTTTCTAAGCAATTTACTATGTGAAACACAGTCAAAGGCCTTGGAGAGATCTAGAAACGGCCATTTCTCCTTCTTCCCAACGTGTCAAACTTCAGTCAATCCTGGACAAAGCTTGGTAGAGTTTATTTTTACTCGTCAAGATTATAGGTACATCTAATTATCTTATAAATTGCTTTTGTCTTGGTTTTAACACGAAACTGGAGTTCCATACGAATGCCTAAGTGATCTGACATACACGTGTTGGTACATACATCATCTCGAGTAGGAAAGTCGACCATACACATCAATCGATAGCATTGCATAAAATCTAATAGCGTATCTTTTAATGGATCATTTCTGTTGAATTTTATGTTAAAGTCTCCGCCTAAAATTACATAATGATTGAAAAAATCTACATGGTAAAATATTTTGCTGAATACGTTCAAAAGAGTTTCAAAACTTCCAGACAGTGGTCTGTAAGTATTAATAAAAATAGTTTCTAGCTTATTGCCTAAGAGAATAGCAGACACTTCACAGTGATTTTTTACGGACAATTTTTCGAGTTCCTGCAGACGAAAGCACTTGATTGTGTTATTGTTCATTATCATAGATCCGCCATGTCTTAAAGATCCTCTGGCAAAATGCGATTTTGTTGAAAATTCTTTAATTAATTTTAATCTTCTAATTCGGAGGTTGTCATCCAATGTTCACTAAATCCTAAGAGGGAGTAGTTCTCCTTAATCAGAAAAATTTCCAGTTCATCCTATTTGGATTTTAGTGACTGAATATTTGTTACTAATATGTTTAACGTTTTCTGTTTCATAGTCATGTTGTCGTCTTCTGTTTGAGACGCTGATGGAAAAAACGCGGTTACAACCGAAAGCCAATTCAAACACTGTGGTAAATGAAGGTCTTGTATGTTGCTTTAATTAGTTTATTAACAGGTAACACATTACAGGCATTACATCATACAACTACCCCAATTCTGTAACTCATAACAACATTGCTAAGTTAACAATATTGTTAAGTGAGATATTTTGACCAATCAGTACATAGAAATCCGTTGTATCTAAGCCCTGATTGGTCAAAATATCTCACTTAACAATATTGTTAACTTAGCAATATTGTTATGAGTTACAGAATTGGGGTGAACGTGTATCTTATACGGTAGGTTCGTATGTACTATGTGCGCATGTTCATGAGGGTATCCGTGTAGTAGGTGGCGTACACCGCAATACAGATATAGTGGCGGGAACATTTAAACTATACTTATGACAAACACAAAATAACATAAGTAAAATAAATTGATAAAGACATTATACATCTTATTTTTTAAATAATAAATTAATTTGTTACCTATTTTATTTACTACTAATAATTGAAAATATGTAGGCGTTGTACCATATTTGGCTGTTTCAATTCTTCAAGTAATTTGACTGATTCAATTTTTTTAGAATCAACTATGTCGACATTTATAATTGATTTAGGGCCAGTACTTTCATCCGTGGTTAACTTTAACCTTTGGTTTACTCCCATGCATAGAATTGTAAAGAGAATGATCAGATAATTTTTAACTGATTCAATTGTTCAGGCAATTCTAACATTTCCTGATCAACTTTACCAATATATCATTGAATTAATTGCTATAGGATCTAATACTGAAATTGCAAAATCAATTTAGCTCAGGAGGGATTCGATTTTAGCAACATTCAATCAGTGAAATAGTTCTGACGTGTCAAAATCAATTCTGTTAACATTTAATTGATTTATACCCAACTTTTTAAGCAAACCTTAAATTTCAGTTGTATTTAGAATATGACATTCATGATCGGTATAATGTCAATCAGCTTTTGATTGACACTTAAACTTCAATTTTGTTAAACTTACAAAATATGTCAGTAGTAGTTTAAACACGACTTAAATTTAAGCCCTGCTTAAAGGTTGGTGCAACTGGTCATTAGTTACTTGAGGCAGTTGTGAAATTTCAAGAGTTTTAACAGTTGATCGATTCAATACTTTAGAAATTCTGATAAAATTCAGCTAAATTTTGTCAACTTCTGTTTAATTGAAGTAATCAAATAATTCAGAATGTCAACTTAAACTTTGATTTCGATTCAATTAATCGAGTTGCTTCAGGTTCAACTTCGAAAACGTTTCAATAATTCTAAAATTTCAAAACTTTTGTCAATATTTGCTTCATTCATGACGGATTTCACAAACGTTACTTACATTTAATCATCCGTTAAAAGTAAATGTTGCCATGGTTACAGGTGTTGAAGGTATAGGAATAATTATTCTTAATCGATGATTAAAGTTAAGTGACGGTTGTGAAATCCAGCGTGAGTTATTTAAATAATGGCAAAGCTTGTTCGACTTGATTCTTCAACAATTCCGGGAACTCTTTAATGTCAACAAACAGATCTGTAAATACTTGTTTGATTCATACTCAAATGATTCTGCATTCAAGATTGAATTCGCTACTTGACATTTTAGTCAATTTAATAATTTTGAGAAACCTGAAATTTCTAAATCAATTTTATCACAGCTTGTTTAGGTGACAAAATTACCAAATAGACAACATTGATCGTTAATACAGAGCAACTTACAAAATGTCTTTTATTTGCCCGGCGGCCAGATTATAGATAACGTCATAAATCTATCTCTTCCGAAATTTAAAAGTAATTAAATATTACCAACCGAGTACAGTAAATTTAAACATATACTAAAAACAGTGAAACTGTTTCGATTGCACTCTGTATTTTTTTAAGATAATTTTATAATGAAACTATCGACTTAAAATTCATGGCTTTGTAATAATCAATTTAAATCGAAACTTTCAATCAGTTATTAATAATCATGGAATAAATTAAATGCGGAGTTTTCTTCCTAATCGGAATTTCCGGTATGAACCTTATGAAAGGCGGCTGATTATCATGAAAGATCATCACCATCACACAGTCAGATGTCGTATGGACGTGTACATCACTCAGACTCCGCATTCACAGAATGTCATAGAGTGTGATCAAATCCTGTCTGTGTCTCTGTATCCAGCACCATGGTTTGGGTGAGCGGCTTCTATTTTGGTAGTAATACCTAATCAATTTAAATCGAAACTTTCAACCATTAATAATCATGCCGGAATAAATTAAATTAGCATTAGAGCGTTTGCATGACTTTTTAAACGGGGGATTCCCGTAATAGAATTTGTTACGCCTTGTATCTGGCTCCCATCAGACCTCATTGCATCGGAATTAAGCCGGTACATTTCCTACATGCCCGACACGTACGCATTGCTTCTGAATTCCATGTTTCCATAATTGGAATTACCACGCAAATACAGGACGGTTTCCATTGCATTATCGATTTCGCTTATTTGCATAAGCGGAAATACCTCGCGTTACTGCAATATTTATGGCCTTAAATTGCGAGCGCAAACAAAGAAGAAACGGAAAACGAACGGAAAACTCTCACGTACGTATGTAACTGAACATTCTTTTGTGCGAGCTTTCAGAAATAAGAATAATAATAATTAATACAAGTACCTTGATAAATGCGGTACACCTTTATGAAGTCATTCGCGTTTAAACCGTGGTGGAAGTTGAAGCACCCCGGCACATCTGCGAAACGCGGAAGAATTTTTATTCTTGCAGTAACCTACACAAAGTAATAAAAAGTTTAATTTCCTCGGCGAAATTGTTTTTCTCTGCTTTCGGGATAAATCTGCGCGAGTTTATTACTTACGGGAGTTTAAGTGAATATATTCCAGCCAGGAACGTGCCGCCTTCATAATTGGGTCATTATGGGGCCTCGCAAAAGTTTACACAATGACAGGGAATTATAAATAAGAGCCCCCTCCTTCCTCCCCCCAACTAAAATTAGTATTGTTTCAAGCGTTAATCTGGCGCAATTTTTTTTTGTATTTAAACAAAAACAATTGCTCCTTAGCATAAATAATTGTGCTCCTGCGCGTGTTCAGAGCAACATGTAATTTTAATAAAAGTGGGAGACGTGTTCCGCAGAAGCACCTGCAAGATTAGGGGGAGCGCTCCCTTTATCAAACAAAGCTTTTAGCGCGTCTAACCCAACATCATTTGTCACTTTTGCAAGCATGTATCGTCTTATGCCCTCCTCTCCGCCCTTGATGAAATATGAAGAATTGCGGCTGCACTTGTCTCACATACAATGTACCCTGTGAGACCGGGGCGTCATTTTTTCTTTTTCTTTTTTTTTTCAACGCGCCCCTAATAATATTTCACTCGCGGTAAAGCTTTCACATTAAAATTTAATTTTAAAAATGTTCCCTTATCTGCTGACGTATCAGTTCCTTTATGCCTGAGTGGAAGGAAAATGCCAACGCGAGGAAATCTACTTACGTAACGGTTTCGGTAAATAAAATGTATTTTTGATTTATTTTTTCTTCTTTTATATCCTCTAAAATAAAAAGCATGTTTGTCAAAAATTATACCTATTTGTGGTCTAAAATAATTCTACCTATTTGTGGTCTAAAATAATTCTTTAACTAGATGCTAGAATAGTTATAGATGTGAATTGCCAGAAATAATTAAAGAAAATCCAACTATACAGGATGACCTGTTCGTCACAGACGTAGTTGAGAAAATTTTGTTGTTTCTACGCGAATAGCAGATGATAGGTTTTCTCTGTGAGACTGTTACAGTTCAAAACCGAATAGGTTGGCAATATTTAGAAATTTTTAGTCAATTTAGAATTGATTGTGGCAACCCTGACACCGGAATGTAGGCATACGATTATCAATTGCCACGTGACATGTCCTAATATGGGCATTTTCGATAAAAATGGTTTCTGATTGGTCGGAGCTGACGGCATTCGCGTTCTCCAGTTTGGTTTTGTTGTAATGGTTTATAGCTCGTTTTCTTTGGTGACGCTGTATCATTGTGTTTAAATTATAGGAGTTCTGCTACAGAAATTTAGAGAAACTCATAATTGACGTGGTCGCGAAATTCATTAGTGCATCACTAAACGAAATAAGGGAATATTTCCACTACCTTGCCAGGGTCTGGTTTACCCAAAGTCTGGTTTATCGCAAAATTCATTAGTGCATCATTAAACGAGATGAGGAAAGATTTGTTACGTTTCAATTTTCCCGCCAAGAAAACGCGGAATCGAGACGACATTTGAGCCGCCTTTCGATACAGTTGGCAAGCTTGTATCCCTCCTTTGCTTTCTCGAAACTTATTCGTTGGGGTACACCACGTGACAGTCTTCGGGTCCGTCATAGGTTAACGCTTGCGATGTTCGCGTGTATCTTCAATTTCGTCACGATCGTCCTTTTGTGTTCGGACCTTGGTTGAGTATTAACGTGTTTTACGTGTGTTGTGAAATATCGGAATTCTTGCTCCTTGGGAGCAGAAATTCATCAGCGGCTGTGCCGGAACGTTTATTGACACCACCGAACGAATTTGGGGGACAATTTTAACCCTCATACCAAGCCTGGGAGCTTAGAAATTCTCAGGTAAAATATAACGACGAACGCCGACGAACAAGCTAATATGGCCGCTAACGAAATCGTTTCCTACCGCTTTCCTACCCGCTACATTTTATTTGGAACTCCTGCTTGGAGTATTACCGTGCCTGTTGGAGTCCGTTTTCGATCAAGGTAATTTTGGGTGCGTCCATCGTCTAGTGACCCGAGGGATAGAATCGGACAGCCATCTTGGCGGACCTTGTGTAACCAATTTAGACGAGGTGTACCGACAACGGACGTGACCACCAGGGGGCGTTATAACCATCGCCGACACTTCATGTCATAAGGTTTTGACATTATTTGCTTTGGAGAGATTAAGGTATTCACTTAAAATTTATTTTGATTATTTCGCGGACTAGATTTTGCGTAAACAAAGAGAGCGAATTTCGGCTGCTTATGCGCTGCTGAGATATGTAGACGTAGTGTGTTAATGTAATTCTTAACTACCGTTTGTTATGTACTATAGTCATCCTTGTATACCGATCTAGGTTACTCTTTGTTATGCCAGTCCTGTAATTCAATTATTGTAATATTTGCTTGTTAAATTAAACGTTAGTAACTTTTATTGTGTGTTTGTGTTTATACTTTAACGCACCAGTGAGTAAAGTCTCGCCTCTGTTTGCTTTCGATATTTCTGCCAACGCTTGACGATTCAGAGACGTCGTCAAGGTTGCTTAAAATAATTGTCTGACTTGGTTCCCTTTCATTTAATTTAGCCCACCCCATTCTTCACTGTTGCTAGCCCGGGGAGCAGCTGATACTTAGTCAGCAGAACTTATCATCTGTCAAGGTAAGTGAGAGGCAAGTCATTTAAAACTTTAATTTGATGACAGATTTCCACTACCTGGCCAGGATCTGGTTTACCTAAAATCCAGGTAATTTTACGCTAACGGCGTGACGCCATCTTGATTTCTAATACGATTATCAATCGGCACGTGACATGTCCTAATATAGGCATTTTCGATAGCAATGGTTTCTGATTGATGGGAGTTGACGGCATCCGCGTTCATCGGACGTCTTCCTGCTTGGCTTTGTTGTAACCATGATATAAATATAAGGTATGCTTATGCGCATGCTGTGACGCTTATGGGAGAGTTTCAATGACAACGCACTCAGCAGGCATGGATGTGTGAGTGTGAACGTAAGCGCTATGTGAGTGCTGAGTGAGAACATAAACAAACATAACATTTCATACGGGCCTTATTAAAAACGCATTTTGGTTCATAATGATCGTATTAATGATGTGGTGCGCGGCGAGGACATATTTTGGGGCTCGAACATACCTACATATTTGTACCATGGTTGTAACGTTTCATTACTCGTTTATCTTTGGTGATGCTGCGTCGTGATTAAACTATCGGAGTTCTGCTAAGAAAATTTAGAGAAACTCATAATTAACGTGTTCGGAATATTTATTAGTGCATCACTAAACGAGATAAGGGAAGATTGCCACTACCCTCCCAGGGCCTGGTTTATCTAAAATTCAGGTAATGTTAGGCTAACGGCGTGACGGCGTGACGCCATTCTGTTACTAATTATATTGTTTCTTTTTAACTCAGACTTTTTTGATATTTTTTTGTTTGGAATTATGTACTTTCCGTTTGGACTCTTTTCATATTCTGGTATTCTCTTGGAAGTTGCTCCTATCGGAACTCAGCATTTGTGTCTTGCCCTCGTACTATCGAATTGGAAAACGCATCCGACTGCGGGAGGAGGTGCCTGAAACAGTTGATTCATAATCGCCACGGACAGCGTAGAAACAGAAAACTCGTAGGAAAACGTGAACGACCTTGATGTATAGGATATATTCTTGGTTATGTGAGTGCATTCAAAACCTCTATTCACTGTCGCGTGATGCTGCGTTGCATTAAGAGCGAATTTTCGACAGATCTTGCGTCTTTAATTAGTTGATGACGATTATTATTGCAGTAGTAATAAGGCAGATTGATCCGATTTATCTAGTGCATCACTAAACGAGACGAGGGAAGATTTCCACTACCCTACCAGGGCCTGACTTATTTAAATGTTGTTTATTTTCTTTTTAGGATACCACCTTGGTACTTTTACTTTTGGATACCCTTTTGGCATTCAGTTAATTAGCGCCTAACGTTGCCATTTGGCAACATGTATAATACCGTTTATAAATACGTTTTACCGTGTTGCTATTGAGCCGGCAACTTACAGCCATATTTTTTCCTCGCTAAATAGTATGACAATTGTACCTAACGTGACAAGATTGATAGAGACAATACTTTTACTTAGGTTAGATTTGACATTTAGCGTTTATGGTTATGGCGGAAAATCCTGACCTCAGATTCGAGTAAGTATATTTACCTACGACCACTACTGTAAATGACGAATTAGGTACAAGACATAAACTAAGTAAGCCGGTGTTTACAAACGTCGTGCGTAAAGTAAGAAAAACGCACAAGGCACCTACTTTACGCACGCTTGTAGTTAGATCTACGTAGCCGCATCACATTAGATTGACAGTCGTCGAAATTGCAAGTGTCATTGCTGATTACTTTGAAGGTAATTTTTGTGGTCGTAGATAAAGTATTGTATAAAACTCGAGTTGTAAAGCAATTACGCACTTGCGAAATTACTTTTTCACCGTGCGTAATTTGTTATTTACAACTCTCGTTATGTAATGTACTATTTTTTTTATCTAGACTTAAATTTAATCATCCATTTTTGAATAATGTATTTTAAATAAGTCGGAAGAAATAATTTATAAATACAAACTGTATTCACATATAACAGAATGTTTGCAATGGGAGGCCAAACATAGGTATTGCCATATGGCAACCCTGGACGGTTATGACTATGAGTATTATTAGTAATGTTTGTGATTATGTATCTTTAGGATAATGAATAAATAAATATGATTTTTGATGATGATATAGAAGCCGATGTGTTTATAGAACCCCGTACTCCAAATGTAGATACGGATGCTGATTCAGCCGTTTATCTCAAAAGGTATCAAAATTCACGGAAAAGTAAAGGAAGAAATGCTACACCGACTCTATCAATGGACAGTAGGGTTTCAAATTCTATGCGATTTGATGGAATGGAATATTTTGTCAAGCGTGTTTTACCTTGGTTTAATGGACAAAATCCATAACCCATGGAAATGCTCTGTTTCACTCACTCCCCTGGGTAATTCTACTGTCATCTCTTAACAATCCCCTTGCTGTGTTTGTCAACACCGAGTCAGCCTTTCTGCTCAAAGCCTAGAGTGCAAGTTGTCGTTTCTTAGGCTCTCTGGCTGGAACGTTTGATTGAATAGTGATTGAACGGAAGATATTAACCCGTGATTTGACAGAAGCACCTAGGCAGTTGTAAAGGCATTTATGCTTTTCGAAGCCTGATTTCTGACCTTAAATCAGGTAATTTTGGCAAGAAAGTTCTGTGCGTAATTCATGTTTCTTTTCTCGTTTTTTTAAACCTTTTATTTGGGGCCAATCTTCGTTGGTACGTTTTGGTGCTGTGGTTGAAGACGTTTGTCGTTTCGATAACGCCCGCCTGGCCATTCGGATTTGTTTTCGCCAACCTGTAATTGACTACCGGCACGGCGACACGTGAGGGAGACACCACCTTGAGACGTGTAATGTACTGACGTCATTTCTAACCCTTGGTATCCGGATGTCTTCGATGGTACTTATGCAGTCAACCTGAAATTTGTGAAGGTTGGATCTTTTGATTTATTTTGTAGGAAGTGGTAAATTATTTTGATAATTTTAACACATCGCAACCAAACGCCGTTTTATTTGACTTTCGTAAACCGAAGCGGACCGGTGTTTCGTGTTTTGAACGTCAGAGTTTTGCGTTATTGGTTTATTTTGTTGAATATCTAACTCATTCTTGCGACATTTCAATAAGGATTTGAGGATCCCTTTTGTTTTATGAATAAAGATAAGAGTGTGGTGACTTTTATTTAATTTTATTTATTGCTTCCTTTATTTCGGGGTACATATGACCTCGACCCGTCTCATTGAGTCTAGCCGGCAATTTGGGACGAACTTAATTTGCCCGCCCAAGATTTGCAGCCTTCAGGTAGTCTAGCAACACACTCATGGATTGCGTGAGTTCGTACCGTATTTCTTGATTAACTGCTTCGTGACGCTGCGTTTTTCTCAAAGAGCGAATTTTCGACAATTCTTGCGCTTATAAATTAACCGACGTAATTTGTTGTAGTAAAAATAGACGATTGAAGCGTTTGAATAGAGTGAACAGTTAAGTTGCACGCACGGGTGCAACATTTTGAGTCGTTTCATTCTGTCGCATTGTATTGACTTGGTTGTAATTATGTATCTCTTCTGTGTATTTATGACTAAAGCAAGTATTATTTTAGCTGTTTGTATGTTTGTGTCATTTCCGTTAACGTACAAGAGAGTTAAGTAGATTGTTGTGAACGATCATCTATAATTTGAGAATACTGTCGAGGCCAGTTTGGGATCAACTGAGTATTTTGTTTACCCTGGCGCCTTTTTCAACAAGTGTTGACTCACCTATATTCTTCACTGTTGCTAGTCGACCAAAGCTGATTGAAAGACTTGTCACCGATCTAAGTACCTTAATTAAGATAAGAGTGATTGAACTGTGCTAGCAAAACACTCTGTATATTTACTTTTATAAAGCGAAGCTGTGCAATTTAAAAAATTGTGCACGCTGCAAATTGCATCGCGAAACATGAACCGGCCGGATTTTTTGAAACAATTATAATTTACGTCGTTAAAACTCGTAGACTACAGCAGCTCGTTAATTACTGAAACATTTTCAGCGCTCCGGTTATTTACAACGTAAAATGTAATTTTAGCGCCATCAAAATAACGAGCGCGTCGGCTAAGATTTTCTTTCCTCCTCCCTTTTGAAGTTGCAACAGCTTCCAACAACTTACATGCATGCATAAATTTGAATTTATGAACAACTGAGATAATAAATTAAAAGATTGCTTGTTACATCCTCCGTAGATAGAAAAAAACGCAATAAGAATGATGAAGTTTGCTACCGACTTATTCATTTCTCTTTATTCAATCCGAACGCCAATTGGAAGGAAACCGAAATTATATTTGAAAATTATATCCGCAAAACTTCTTTGGGGAACGTTCCGTTTCGGCGCTTTCCTAACTCTCTTTCAAAGGGAAGAAAATTTATATGGACAGCCAGGGAAAGATAACAGTAGGAATCTCGGCGCTTTGTGTTCATACCTGCGGGTAGTAAATTGAACCTCAGTGCATTAAGAAGTCCGCTCACAAAGGGGTAGCTGCTAATTTACAAAGCAGCACACTTGATGGCATTATTTCTTGCAAATTAAATCGGCTCGTTTTAATTCGTACGTTTCAATTTAAACAACAATACAAAATATTTAAAATTACGTTGCTTGTGATGAAAGCAACGAAGCTCGACGTTAAAATGAAAATGGAAATTAATTTTTAATTTTAAATTCCGTTCATTTTTCAAAACCGCTTAAAATGCGAGTAGTTTCAAAAAGGAATTTATTAAAAAAATACTCGATTCTAAACACGTTACCGCTCTCCCTGGAATATTATAAAGCCCTAAAAGCATATTCCGACTCGATTCGAGCCTCGCTATTAAGCTTTAAGCGCACTTTAGCAAGCCAAACAATATTACAACTTGGCACTTTTGAACAAGCTGTTTAGAATGCGGCACGACCAGTCGGAAAAGTTAATTTTCCTTTCCTTTGTACTTACGAACTTTCCACCTATTGTCCTACGTTACTAAATCGGCGCCTTTCCCGAATTTGAATTCCGTAAGTGACTTTGCCCTGTTTCAATTATAACGTAAGACAGATCGCTGCTTAGTATTACAATTATTATAACAAAATTTTACTGGGAAGTTTGAATGGGATCGAAACACATAGTAGAAATTGCATTTTAATATATTCGTTTATTCACATAAATTATTTACTGTTGGAACCAGAACGGACGCGTGCAGTAAATATTGATTTTCTGCTGAAATTCTGAGAAACATATTAAAATATGTTTTTAAATACATATATTCTAAATTTTCTCTTTTTTTTGATTCATTAATTTCTTTTCTTTCCATTTTATTGAATTAAAAAAAATTAACATAAATAGAATTCATTTTAAAGTATTATCTGTGACATTAGTAACTAAGAAAATAACAGTTAACAGATATGACCATAAATTACTTTACTGAACGTTATTTACAATCTGGCTTTTCACCCCCTTTTACAATTTTAACAATTTTTTTATTGTATATGAATTGTGCTTAGCGACAACGAAGTTAACAATTTACTTATTATACTTTGGAGATAAAGACAAAAATCATTAATCATTACTATTGGATTAAAAATTTGGGTCGATTATTAAATGATCAATTGGAAGTAAATAGCAACAAGAAATATTTCTGTAGAAGATGATTGAATTACTCCGCAAGAACTGAAGGTGCCTTAAAGAAAAATGTGTGTTTTAGTGATGAACCATGTGTTCCGATAATGCCTAAAAATAATGTATTAAAATTTAAAAAATATCCAAAGAATATTAAGACATCCATAAGTATGTAATTTATGCTGATTTTGAGTCTATTCTGAAACCTATTCCTACATGCGAACCAAATCATGTACTCGTGAAACACAATTTCATACTCCCTGTGGCTCTGGACTATACATTAAGAGTGCTTATAATAATATTGATAACCCATTAGAAATTTTTAGAGAGGAAAGGACAAATGTTTTATAAAAAAATAACTGAACATGCCAGAACAATATACAAGTTATTAAAAGAAAATAATCCCATAACTGATATCGAACGAAGAATATAAGAAAACAAAAACTTGTTATCTTTGTGAAAATGTGTTTCCTATAGAAAACCCAAAAGTAAGAGATCATGATCATCACACTGGAAAATATAGAGGAGCTGCTTGTAGAAACTGCAATTTGAAATATAAACAGCCATTGTTTATTCTAATTTTATTTCATAATTTAAGTTCTTAGGATTGTCATTTGTTTATAAAGGATCTAGGAGAATACAAGAATCAATTTGAACAGTCTCCACCGTTCAAAAACCCAAAAGTAAGAGATCATGATCATTACACTGGAAAATATAGAGGAGCTGCTTGTAGAAACTGCAATTTGAAATATAAACAGCCGTTGTTTATTCTAATTTTATTTCATAATTTAAGTTCTTGGGATTGTCATTTGTTTATAAAGGATCTAGGAGAATACAAGAGTCAATTTGAACAGTCTCCACCGTTCAAAAACCCAAAAGTAAGAGATCATGATCATTACACTGGAAAATATAGAGGAGCTGCTTGTAGAAACTGCAATTTGAAATATAAACAGTCATTGTTTATTCTAATTTTATTTCATAATTTAAGTTCTTAGGATTGTCATTTGTTTATAAATAATCTAAGAGAATACAAGAGTCAATTTGAACAGTCTCCACCGTTCGAAAACACGGCGTATATTTTTTACGTGTTCTTCAGAGTTTGATGACAAAATAACGAGATCATCAAGGTATGCTAAAATACAGATGTCTTGCAGTCTGGATCTAAACCGATCTCATTATTAACCTTTGGAAGGTCACGGGGGCATTTCGTAAGCCAAAAGGCATACGTTTCAATCGAAAATTTCCCAATGGGGTCGTAAATGCAGTCTTGTGTCGATCTTCAACTTTAACTGGGACCTGCCAATAACCAGAACGCAAATCCAAAGTCATGTACTTTGCCTTCTTCGTTGCATATAACAACTCATCTATCCGTGGTAACGGGTATTTATCTGGAACTGTTACACTATTCAACCTTCTGTAGTCACCACAAACGCGAAATGACCCATTCGCCTTTGGCACTAAGACTATGGGAGTAGCATAAGGAGATTCCACATGTTTTTTGGCTAACATCTTCTCGATGTCCTTCTTTAAGATTTCCTTTTTAGCAGGTGATAACTGATATGGTGGAACAGCTATAGGCGTGTCGCTGAGTTTAATTGCAAAAGGTGTTACCTCAGTCGTTGGTTTGGGAACATCCGCATTTTCTTTCAACAAGGCAGTTAGTTGTCGCTTTTGCTCTTCACGGAGATCTGCACCTTCGTCACTTCTCACCACAATGTCCATGGCTTGAATTACTTCTTCTGCCATGTTGTCGACGACCGCTTAAAAAATCAATAATAAAAATTCTTACCAAACCATAGCATTAGATACAGAGACAACGCACTTTTGGAGAACAGCGACAGCCACTACGACATTCTATAAATGCCTTCGGGCTCTGGAGATGCACGCGACCAAACTGCTTGAAGCTGTCTCCTCTTTTCTTTCTTTCTTTCTATTTGCTTTGGGCAGCAATGCTGCTTGTCTTACGGCCGTGAGCCATTCCAGACAATTACGAAGTATGTTTTAAGCTGGGTCTTAACCTTTAAACAGTATAAACATCCATGGCTAATGATGGGATTCGAAGCCATGCCGCCGAGCGATACGACTTTCCAAGTCGGCTAGGCTAGACCGCTAAGCCACTCGGCGACCCAAGCTGTCTCCTCATTGTGCTTTGCCACGCCAGCTTTTATTTGGTTTTCCTTGATCACGTGGTCTTGCTTAAGTGTGCGATATAGCACGAGGTCAGCGAACATCTCTACTGCAGTTAGAATTTTGCAATGTCCATCGTGTGTCATCTAGCGCAAGGTTTTTTAGTAAAGCGAACACCTGCTACGGTTACGCAATTTTTTTATGTGGGCTGATTTTACGTTTCATAATTATAATAATAATTATAATATGCTTGGATTCTTACATAACCACTAAGCTACAAAGGCGGTCATTAAAGATTATTGTAATTTTTATATAAGCTACGTTCTAGTTTTTTATGAATTTTTTAATATTAGTTATCCTTTGATCAGATATATACAATTTCGTTTTTAATTAAAAAAAAAATAATTAATTTTGAGTATACCCTTTCAAGGAATCCTAACTCAATAAGAAAAGTTGAAGTTTATTTTGGAACCTGCCATTTATTTATGGAAAGAAACGAAATGCGAAATATGAAACGAAAAGTCTCGACAGATTATCGAGCTAGTCCTACTCTGGATAAGTGTAACCCCCAGGCAATATGATATGACGGAAAAAATTCAAATTTAAAAACGTAGGCATTAAGACCAACAGAGGAAGAGTAGTTCGTAATTCTCCGTCTCTCTCCCGATCAGGGCGGAGCCCGTGGGTCGAAGGAAGAGGAACGCGAATGTAAAACGAATGCGAGAAAATGTAAATGCTTTATTACGATTCTTTGAACCGTAAAAGCCATCAAAAAAGGAAAAGCTCTCGCGCACATATTTCTGCTGAATATCTAAGGGGGTATTTAAAGCGAGTTCATTTGACTGCGCTATTTGCTCTTTGGATGGCCGCCAACATGTGCCGCAAATGCACGGGGCTTTGATGTATACGCAAAAATAATTTAGAGCTGATTTCACCACTTATGCGTTTTTTTATTTTTATTGCCGGTTGACTTGGGCGCTTTTAAAATAATGAAGTTCCCTCTAGGTTGCAAGACAACGAAGCAGCAGCAGCAGCAGCACATCGAGCGAGTTACAGAGTTGTGGTGGCGTTCTTTTTTTGGAAAAATAGATCGTGTGCTGGTTGGTGCTTGAAACGCGTCTTGAAACTTTTAAATATCGGGACGATGTTGTGGCCTCTAGAAAGAACGATAAATTGACATCAAGACGGCCATTACTCACTGGATTAGTGTTTCGTGGCGCACGAAAAGCTTTCAGAGGCGTCAAGTCCTTTTTACAAAGGCATGCACTTTTTTTTATACACGCAATTAATATCTCAATGCAACACTATTACATTGGATTTCCGTTTTTTAAATTTATAATTGCTTATAAAAAATTAAAATTGCTCCTTTTTTAACACTTCGCTGTATCTTGAGAAATGAATAAACTAAAGACTAATAAATTTTTAGTGCCAGTAAACTGAAGAAAAAAAAATTAATTAATTTTAAACTGGGCTATCGAATTGAATGTTTGGTGGTATGTGAAAGCGCCGTTACAGTGACAAACACACCCTCCTTAAAAGCCTCTCCCTATTTTTTTTATTTTTCGTAGCAGTACATTTATTGCACTTCGAATTTTATTGGCACATCGCAGGCAGCAGCGAGCGGAACTTGTGCAAACTGAAGCCAATAAAAAAAGGATGCTGCTTTCGTAATGTTTGAAGACAGACTTGTCGGCTTATCAACAATTTCAATTGAGCGCGAAATTGCCTCTGAAATCGATTTAGGGGCGTTAGTCACTCGCATGCTTTGCAAAATGTAAAACGCAAAAATTCCACTTCTTTTATCGTTCGAGAATCTTGCAGGATGTTCTTTGTTTCTCCGAAGATTTTTTTTTCGTATTGACAATTTCTTACATAGATGTTTCATATATTTCAAATATATTTTACTCTGTTCTTCTTCAGAGATTGGTTGTGTTTTCTTTCTTAGAGATGACAATTTAGACAAATGTAAAATTTAAATGTAATTACAGATTACTTCAGAAGAATATCATACAAAGTCAAAATGAAATCATTATACGAGCCAATGCAGAACAAATTCAAAATGATTCCATAACGACAAAAAGAGCACTTCACAAATCAAATAAAGCAGTTGTTAGTTTTTAATAACATAACTAATTGGCAAACAAACCAATGTCTTCTCACCCAAACCATGGTACTGGACAGAGGAGAGACGGACTGATTTTTGGAGTTGGTTTACAGAATGTCTTATTGTGTGGCTCTGGGAGCCATTTATACGACCACACGGCTACTGGCTATCTGATATCTACTGTCAAACGCAGTCGCTTTTTTATATGCCCAGCTTTTTCGATGAGTCACCTACGCAGCTGAAATTCTTCGAACGCAATTTGCAATGAATCAGTCATGATTTATGAGAAAGCGAGCCGCTGTATCGTTTGCTTACATAATTTTTAGGAGAGTATATTTTCCGCGGTTGTATCGAATTTAATTTACGTATTGAGCTTAGTGATTTATGAGATGATCGATTCTTACAAGGGCATTGCCCTAATAGAAATATTGAAAGTAAAAAAATTAACTTCTCTATGTAAAGCCGTGAGTATGAAAAACGCGACACCATTTTCTCTTAGATAATATCCACCTTAAAGTAACAGTTCTAACCTTATAATGTCTTAATATGCAACCTTCTAACAACTTCAGTATATTATTAAAAAAGAAAACTAAACTTGCAACTGCAGTTTTATAGGTATAATAACTTCAATGAAAGTTTGAAAATATAAAGTAAACGTTATTTTTTCATTACATGCCGATCTGATCGATCTGAGTTAAGAATACAACGAGACCTCCGATTGCGAGAAGCAAAGCTATTTCAATAAAGCTAAAAAGAGACAGCTATATAAAAGTCCTTGAAATTATCAATCGATCGATCGGCATATAAAAAAAAGACGCATAAAGTTCTTTTTTTATGTATATGCCGATCGTATAGATTTGAATTAAGAAAATATACGACGAAATGATATGACATGACAAAAGCTGCAAGACCGTTTCACGAAAGATAGAAGGAGATAGCTATATAAAAGTACTTTGACTTACCGATCGATCGGCATATAGTAAAAAATGACCTGTAGATACTGTAAGAATCCAAGCATCTTATAATTATCAAAAGCAAAGTATAGAATTTAATGCAACGCGATCGCGAGAGAAATCCGCCCACATAAAAAATTGCGTAACCGTAGCAGGTGTTCGCTTTACTAAAAAACCTTGCGCTAGATTGCGACATGATGGACATTGCAAAATTCTAAGAAATGCACCTGCAACTGCAGTAAAGATGTTAGCTGACCTCGTGCTATATCGCACACGTGATCAAGAAAAACCAAATAAAAGGTAGCGTGGCAAAAACACAAAGATCAGACAGCTTCAAGCAGTTTGGTCGCGTACATCTCCAGAGCCCGAAGGCATTTATAGAATGTCATAATGGGCGTTGCTGTTCTCCAAAAGTCCGTTTGTCTCTGTATCTAGTGCTATGGTTGGGTAAGAATTTTTATTATTGATTTTTTTACTATTTTAGCTATGTTGATGAACTAACATTGCTTATTTTGATTATGAGATGCTGTTTTTCTTGTCATAAAATAATTTTGAATTTGTCTTATTTTGTCTTGTGTGTTGTTCTCAAGTAATTTGTAATTGCATTTAAATTTGGAATTTGTCTAAGTCGTGACTTTAGTAATTTAACTAGAGTGTTGTATGTACTAAATCAGTTTTAAAATTGTCTTAATCAATTTACAATTATTTACTTATTTTAATATATTTATTTATATAAATTTTGTCTTTATTTTCAAGTCAATGCTATTCCTACTCTGCGAATTTCATTATTGCAAGTCGAATCAACATGTTTTCAAATTACAAATTACGTTACGACCTAATTGCAAAATGATCCATATTAATAATATTACATTATCGTAACAAGTGAAACAAGTAGTTTACATTTTGAAATAATAAATGAATACGGCACAGTTTACATTTTGCAATGACATCCGTAACACAAATAATTTTGAACTACTTGGAAATGTCAACAACAAATAATTTTGAATAAAATAAATTATTCCAAAATTCGACTTGTAACAATACAATGACGTTCCAACGATTACAGTTTTCTGAAAGAAGAAATTTCATAAAAACAAAACCAAAAAATGAATAAATATCGATGGCGCCACCTATTCTTTTCCGTCAAATTAAAAATATGAACCGCCAAATTTAGATATTTTTGGAATGCGGTCTTTTGTTATTTATCACATTTCATTTTTGCTAGTTTTGTGTTTTAAATATTTTATTATACAAATATTTATGCCTTATTTGAAAAAAAAAATAGATTTTAAAAATTGTTTATTTTTTAAATTATTTTATTAATCTCTTTGATTTTATTGAGATAAAATTCAAACCAATTGAATTACGTTTACGTTTGATTTTATAATGATTACAAGGAACAAAGAAATTCTGAAAAACGAAAGTAAATTTAGTATGTCAGCAGAGCCATCTATCTCAGATTCTTCAAATTAAAAAATTAGAGCCGCTAAATTAAAATATGCTTTTAAATATGTTCTAAATACTCGTATATTCCAAATTTTTTTATTACTTCTGTTCTTAATTTCTTTTCTTTTATCTTCTTTTATCGAATTAAAAAAAAATAATAAATTTTGATTGAATTTATAAAACTGAGATTCCATTTTAAATGTGTATTTTTTAATTAATTGTTTGAATTATCTCTGATTTTATTGAATTAAAAAAAATAAAACCAATCGAATTATTTTTATATCAGGAACAAAGAATAAACAAAAATAATTTAAGATTGCCGCTGGCGTCATGTGCCTAAAATTCTTCGAATTAAATCATTAGAGCCGCCAAATTAAAATATGTTCTAAATTTCATTCTTATTCAGATTAATTTTTTTTTTTATTTTAGAAATCCGTCCAGCAGGAAACGTCCCCGCGGAGAAACGCGAGGCTTCTGCCGTGGTCGTTTTTCGATAAATTCGCGGACGGCGGCGGAAAAATTCGAAATGTGGGTTTTAGACTTTTAGGCTTGCGACTCTCTTCACTTTTAACGAATTAATTAAAAAATTAAACAGAAATAGAATTATTTTTACATCAGGAACAGAGAAATTCGGAAAGACGAAAGTAAATTAAGAATGTCAGTGGTGTCATCTGAAGGCTGAATTTTTTCGAAAGAGAAATTGAGCCCTCAAATTAAAATACATATACTTTAAAATTTATTCTAAATATGTAGAATTCAAAATTTTTTCCACAAAAAGAACTACTTTTACATCGGGAAAAAGAACTTTTGGCGGCGACATCTGTTTAAAATTTTTCGAATTAGAAAATTTTATCCGCCAAATTAAAACATATTTGAATTTTTTTCTTCTTTTGGTCGGTTAGTTTATCTTTTTCGTTTCATTTTATCGAATTAAAAAAAGTTAAAAGCAAATAGAATTGCTTCTACGTCAGGATTGCAGAAATTAAGAATGTGGGTGGCACTATCTATCTAAAATTCTGCGAATTAAAGAATTAAAGCCGCCAAATTAGAATACATTTTATTTTGGTTCTTTTCTTCATATTTTATTGAATTAAATATGAATAGAATGACTTTTACACCAGGAACAAAAAAATTCCGAAATCTATGAAAGTAAATTAAGAACGCTAGAGGTGCCATCTATTAATATTTTTCGAATAAGAAATTTGAACCGCCATATTAAAACATATTTAAAAATTTTTAAGTAAGCTTTTTTCACAATAATAGAAATACAAAAATAAATTAAGAATATCGGTGGCGGCATCTATCGAAAGTTTTGCGGATTAGAAAATTTTACCCAAATTATAACGTAATTAAATTTTGTTCTTCTTTTGTTGGTTAACTTTTTTATTTTCTTTTTATCGAATTAAAAAAATTAAAAGCAAACAGAATTACTTTTTACATTTACATCAGGAACATAGAAATTCTGAAAAACAAAGGTAAATTAAGAATGACAGTGGCGCTATCTAACTTACAAATCGTGCAAACTGTAAAAATGATTAAGACAAAGAAGGACACTGCAATACAAGCAAAGTGTGTGGATCTCCACTTGTTTTTAGACTATAATCCATTCATTATCTATTTACTATTTACCATCGTAGTATGCCGTGAAAGTCTAGTGAGGATGTGGTACTCATGTATGTGTGCGCGTTCAATGAACAGCAGCTGCTGAGTTGTTTACTTAGCAATCGTTTGTGATTGGCTATTACCTTAATGTGAACCAATCACAAACGATTGCTGAGTAAGCAACTCAGCAGCTGCTGTCCGTTGAACGCGCACACACAACTAAATTTTGACAATGAATGTCAAGTCGATTTAGATTTTAAGGTTACTCTGAATTGGGCAATGTTGGGATATTTTCTTTTCATCACGAGGTGTATTCACGTCCAAATTCACATACATTAATTATTGTAAAACGTTACCCTTCACTTTGAATTTTGGCTGGGTTACTTTTTAAACCTGTTTCATTGATATATCTGATTTGAACTGTCACAATTTGGCGTATGTTAAACTGACGTCAAATCACATCAAATTAAATCTGTCTAATTTTACTATGACAGCCAACCTACTAACTTAAAATAACGGTCCCCACTACGATGAATTGTTGGTCATTACATAAGAACAAGAACGTCCAGCATAAAACAAGTAATATTGAATAAAAGCAGCAGACACTGTACATAACATCAAATTCAAATTACTGCAAGTTCGTGCCTGCCTTAGATAGCAACAGCAACAAAACTTGGTGCCTTGACAGCGGATGCACGTCGCATATGTGCAAAGTTTTCTCTGAGGTAAATTTTGACATTCATGACAGCTTAAAATTAGCAAACAATTCAACGACAGAAATAAATGCCAAAGGTAATGTCGAAATTTGTACAAAGTCCGATGGACGTGACAAAATTTTCACTGTCCGCGATGCCTTACATGTACCGGACTTAAGAACAAATCTCTTATCAGTTAGCAAGATAGTAGACAAAAGTTACCGCATAGTGTTTGATAAGGAATCAGCTCAAATTATGAATACGAAAGGCCAAAAATGTTAGTTGCGAAACGAGAAGACGGACTATATTATATAAGTGAGTCGCATACCAAAGAGGAAGGAAAAATTACTCGGAGTGAAAAGGAGCGAAAAGGATCAATTATGGATTGGCATGTTAGATTGAACGCCGATCGAACCTGGAACAAGATTATCCAAACGTGATGCTTGGACCAAGGACGACGGAGAAAAACCTCCCTACAGAGAGCTAGTGGGGGCCCTTATGTACCTCTCTGTCGCAACACGTCCAGATATTTCGCATGCTGCAAGTATGTTAAGCCAATTCAATGATTGTTTCGGTAAGGAACACTGGCAGGCAGCGAAAAGAGTTCTGCGTTATCTGAAAGGCAGTCTGGAAGTGGGAATTACCTTCGGGAATGGTATTAATAAGATAGTTGGGTACGTAGATGCTGATCGGGCAGCATGTGTAGATGATCGAAGATCTTATACCGGATATAGTTTCATGATGTATGGTGGCATTGTATCGTGGGAATCCAGAAAACAACAGACAGTAGCACTGTCATCCACCGAAGCGGAATATATGGCTCTAAGTGAAGCGTCGAAAGAAGCAGTTCACTTAAAGCCAGTGGTAATTGAGATGGGAATTAAGAACCTATCAAACATACAGTTATACAATGATAATATGGGTGCTCAGAAACTAGCTTGAAATCCAGTTTTTCACTCTCGAACTAAGCATATTCATGTGAAACAACATTTCGTACGAGAAGTTCTTTCATCTGGAGAGATTCGACTGGATTATTTGTCAACGAATAAAATGCCAGCCGATGTTTTGACAAAAGGTCTTCCGAAGACAAAACATTGGGAATGTTTGAAAAATCTTGGTATCGTCAAATCAGAAAAATGAAGAGAACTCGTACAGCCTTCGAGAGGGAGTGTTGAATATAACTACAGGACTGTACTTGTTTTACGTAATTCAGAACTAATCGTAGATACATATGAAGTACAGTCCTGTAGTTATATATAAATAGATAATGAATGGATTATACTATGTGTTTTTTTAAAAATGCCATAAGGGGTGGCTGTGGAAAAGAAAATTCATGTCTTAGCTCCATTCATTTACTTTAAATTTTCAGATTTGGCATGTGTTAGATATCAAGCTACGACATGAGTTTTAATTTTCATGGCCAACCTTTATGGCATTTAAAAAAAAATACATTGTACATTGATATATCTTGCGTTCAAAAACTTCCACGTGTTTTGAACGCATGATACTATTGCAGTAACATATTTACTCCAATATATTTTCTTCTTCGTCTTGACCATATTGCATATTAAATAAATTCTCTTTTAAATGTAGATTCTATAAAAAAAAGTCTTGTTTGTTTAGTAATTTTAATGTTGAAAGTGGTTTTATTTTATATTGTCGCAGTTGTACATTGCTGTTAGGTAGAACATCAAAACAAAATAACAAGCGTACAAACACGGCACTTCGTGTTTGTATTTTTGCAAATTCTGTTAGGTCATACGGCGTGAAATAACGCCAGCCAGCAGCCAACAGCCGTGATACATTGTAATTTGCAGTGCGCGCGATAAAAACAAAACGATATTATTTCACTTCATGAAGTTACGTCAAGTTCCAGTCCGAGTCGTCACGGTGCAGCAAACACGAAGTTGGAAACTAACTAAATTGGTTTTCCGAGCTACACTCCCTGCCAATTGCAACACCGCTTTCCGGTTTCATTGATTCGCCGCCGGAACAGAACGAAATGACGAAAAACGCAACGGCTGCTTTGGCAGTCCGTTTACTTTTCCAATTTTCTTTTAATTAGTTCGCAAAGGCATCGCCCGCAGGCAAAACCGGATTCACTCTTCCACATCGAGAGAGTAAAATCCAATTTATTAATTCGTCCAAGTTAGTTTCATAGATGATTATGAATTAAAGTGCGATTTTTTTTTAAACTGAAGCGCAACGTCGCATCGGCGTCGTTCTTTGGCGTTATTATGTAAATCAGTTGTGTGACTAAGGTTGGTGGTAATAAGCTCGTGAAATGCTTTAGATATTATCAACCCTGCTGGCTTTAATATGTTATGAGCTGTTGCTGCTGTTATACTCTCCTAAGTGGATTATTTTGGATAGGAATGCTTTAAATTGGTCCTTCGCATATTTGGCCACAGTATAGTAGATTTATGGCCAATTACGTGCACGGTTTACATTATTAATGTATAATATACACACGCATCGCTTTGTTTGCTGCGTAACCAAAGGACTTTTCAAAAATTCGTCGCATAAGTAAATTATTAAACTCTTTTCTTTATTGCCTTCTTTCTAAATATAGAATAAAATTCATCATACTGCATATGAGAGAATTCAGAAAAAATTCTTTATCAAACTGTAAGAATCCAGCATTTCATATATCATTAAGCTCAAAACGTAAATTAAATTCGACGCAAACTCCGCGACCACGGAAAATATCCTCACCTAAAAAAATATGTAAGTGTACATTACAGCGGCTCGCTTTATCACGAGTTATGACTGACCTTTGCAAATTGTAAGAATTTCAACTGCATAGGTGACTCATTGAAAGGGGGCATTATGCAAGCGTACGAGCAGACGGTTTCGGAAAGCCACGGTGAATTATAGGGCAACTGGCCCACATGTAAAGTGTTACGTAATCGGAATTTCCGTTACCAAACGATATAAAAGGGCGGCCGAGTTTCAAACAGCTGGTAACCGTCTGGTCGTGTGCAACTCCCGAAGTCCGAAGGCGTATTCTACAATTTCACAAACAAATTGTAGAATTCAAGTGTGTTTTTCGAATATTTTAGTTTATCTAAATATTTTTAGAAATAGGCGAAGTAAAATTAAATGTTTATTATAAATAAATTATTTAGAATTTTTGAAATGTAAATACATAGAAATTAAGCTTAGAATTGTAATAATTAGAAAAATTTATTTAAGAATGCCATGACGACCCGGATATTAGCAAGAAACTTTAGGTCAGAGAAAAGGAAAACAAGAACGGACAGTCAATGGCCGCGTTCGTAAGAACCAGCGCTTAAGTAGCATTCATCTGTGATTGGTGGATTTTTTGAATTTCTTTGAAATAAGCCAATCACAGACGAATGCTACTTGAGCGCTTGGTTCTTACGAACGCGGCCAATGCATTTCATTTTAATCAAGCGCAGGCGCGCCATCTTACGACAACCCTCCAGAAATAGCCTGGTTTTAGTCTCTGCTTAAAAATACATAGCACGTTCCTCTACTAGCTATAAATACATTTTCTTTTTTAATTATACGAGTATTACATGGAAAGTAAATAAAAGACCATAAAACGAATGTAAATACATATAATTACTTTTTTTACGAAATAAATGTCAAATTGACATCATAAATTCTGTACAAGTCCTTACACATAATAAATCGTTAAATATTTACCAAACGGAACTTTACACAATAAAAATGTCTTTTGTCTTCTTTAAAACACTTCTACGAACTAAGTGCCGTGTCTCACATTCCTTCGATTTCAGAGAAATCGCGTTTCTTACGAGCACTTGTATTTCGACCATGTAATTATTCTCAGCAATCTTAAATGCCTGAATGATATTCAGCCGACATTACTTACATTGTCTACAACACCTTCACTAGAACAAGTTTGTTTCTGACCAATTTCTTATAGGAAAAATATCGCACTACTTGAAACTTGAAATTTAATTTAATTTCTGACGCGTAACTAGTTGTCGAAAAATAACTGTAACTTCTTAGGGGTGGCCGTCAGATGGCGTCACTAGAATTCGAATTTTTACTTCCCATTTAGCTGTCCAGGCCCTGCTTTAGGTAGTAAGGAGTTAGGAAATTGAATAAGTGAGGGCGTCGTGTAGCTACTTTAGGGGAAGACACCCGGTCGCGCTTCATAAGCGACCGCCCGAAAAACGGAAACAGTCAAGCACACGGTTCGGAACCTAATGTAAGTAAGATATACTGGCGGTTTTGTGAAAAATCGACCAAACGTATAAACTTCGTCTCTATAAAACTCCGAATTTCTTCACGATATAAATTTGTTTGTGCAACTCTTTGAATTTGAATTCATAAATTGTCGTTTATTACGTTTTATTCTACGAAATATTGTTACGTTTCAATTTTCCCGCCAAGGAAAACGCGGAATCGAAACGATATCTGACCCGCTTTCGATATAGTTGGCTAGCCTGCATCCCTTCTTTGCTTTCTCGAAGTTTATTGGTGGGTGATACACCACGTGACTGTCTTCAGTTCCGTATCCTAGCAACCATCACCATCTACAATTTCGCCTTGATGAGGCTCTCTCTTGTTCGAAGTGTGTTGCAAGCCAGACGTGTTTTACGTGCATTGTAAATTATCGGAATTCTTGCTCTTTGAGAGAAGTAATTCATTTGCGGCTGTGCCGGAAGATTTAATGACATGGTCGAACACATTTGGGGATCATTTTAAATCCAATTACAAGCCTGGGAACTTATTAGCTCTCAGGTAATGTATATTGAGCCTAATGGCAGACGCCATAATGGTCGTTAACGAAACCGTTTCCTTTTATACTCAGGTTCTTCCTTAACCCCACAAGCTTTTACGCGAGGTTTTCCGTTTGATTTAAATTGGGTTTTGGTGCCACATCGAACTCCTTCTGTGGTTCACCGTGACGTTCGAGTTAGGCTACGACCGTGTCGACTCTGTAGCGACGAGTCAGCCGGTTCTCGTCCGGTATAAACTAGTTGTCGACTTGGTCAGCACCACCAGGTGGCGTGACGACCGCCAACTTCACAACGTAGTTGTCACAGTGACTTGACAGCTCGGTCGTAAGTTTATTTAATCCAATTTGCGCATGCATTTTTAAGAGCGAAATACGGCCTTTTCTTTGTTTTGCGTGTGGTAGTAAAGAACCAACCGCCCTATTCTTAAGTAAGTTCATGTAACGTTCAAATACACTCCCGCTCCTGAGGTCCCGACCAGTCTATGACTTAGGACCCCGTTGGGCAACCACCACAGATTAAAAAAAAACGTAAGCTATTGCTTTGGCCTTGTGAAACCTGTCAGTACTTTGATCGTTGTACGACCTGTTTAATTGTGTGAATTAAATTTAAGTAAACCTTTACTGTTGTGTTTATCTATTTACCACCGTGAGTGTAAAGCCTCTGTTTTACTTTTGACTTATCTCTGCCAATTCTGTCGATTCGGGGACGTCGACAAGATTGTCATTGCTCAGTTGATTTATTTAAGTCCGAACTGGCGCCCTTTAGTTATATTAACATCCAAGTTACTCACTCCCTCACACTGCAGCTAGCCGAGGGGATCAGCTGGTGAAAGAGACAGCAGAAAACCTGTCACCTGTCAAGGTAAGTGAGAGGCAAGTCAATTTAAATTATAAATTTGGTGACAATATTTTCTTATTTATTCAACTACACACGCATACATACACACACACACACAATGACACAGATAATTTTTAATGTGAAGGCTCGTAAGTGCCATCTACATCCAAAATTTATCACACAACAAATGCACTCTACGAGCAAGAACCGGTCTACAAGACTTACTGCAAATTACATGATCGGAGCAGGAGCCGTCGCAGTAAACAACGAAGTAAGAGAGCAAATAAGAATAACAATAAACAGAAAAAAAAATAACAAATTACCCTGACAGAACAGAGCAATAAATTAATACACAAAAGAAAATAAAACAATTATCCAAGCCGGGGCATAACACAGCATAAATTAGGCTTGCTAACGCGGGGCTATAACATTGCGTAAAATTGGCGCCCAACGTGGGGCCAGAAAGAGAAAATTTGCAACAGAAGCTAATATCTGGAAGGGTCAAGATAACATTGCAATATGGCAACATGTCAAATGTGTTTCCTAGTTTGTCAAATGACTTTCCAATTCGTTCAAAGTATAGTAGGCCTGTGGGTTGGAAAGTCACTTGACAAATTAGGAAACATAACTGCCAAAAGGGGAAAAGCAAAAGAAAAAGACTGTATTTAAAAATAACTAAATCGATTTGTAATTGTTTTTATATTTTCTGAATATATACATTTGTATAGATTATCTCTTTCTTTTTAGTTATATTTCACTCTAAAAGAAAGAACGTAATTTCGACAATCCCGAAAATTATATGTAGCGGCGGTCAAGGGCTAAAATCTTCTTCCATATAAAGGGGGCAGACATTGAGAGTAATCTCTGGTTAAATAGGGCTCAAACCAAATACCTACAAACAAACAAAATGCTGCTTGGGTATTTTATTTTTTCATTAAAAATTTGTTAAAAGAGTGAGGAGAAGGAGTAGTGGAAATTGTTGATTATTTTGAGTGGTAATGGAACTTCTCACTCACTTACGTCGTGATACCCAGAGGAGCATAGTGTCTCGACGAGATCTTGTGAAATTGAGAAAGTTGAAAATAAAGGATAATTCATTCCCTTTGTGTTATCATTTTTAACCACCCGTCCCTCACAAACTAATATCAAAAAAGATATACATATCCACTTGAAAAAAAAAGTTGCTAACGTTTGACGTATAGTCGTCCCAGTTTGGTAGCAATTTTATGGTCTTGCTATAAAAAAAGCGACAAAGACACCGCAGTGCCGGTCTCTTTGAAGCTTGTTTTTTATAGCAAGATCATAAAATCGATACAAAACTTGGACGACTATAATACTTGGCACTAAAACAAAGTGAAATCCATTGCTAGTATTTATGGAGCAATTTTATATGATTTTTCGCTAATTCAACTCGGACCATAAATAACAGAGTTATACCTTGAGCCACTTTTTATACGACACCCGGTATAAGGCTAAACTGAAATTTCTAGAAAGCTCCAATACCATCTAGCACTCTCTAGAATATGGCGAAAACTTTCGGACAAACGCGAAGAGCAAAGAAAGAAGTTGTCCTACTTGGTGAGAGATGGCGCAAATAACCAATTTCATTGCTTGGCGATAGATGGCGCTAGCAACAAAGAAAAAAAAAATAAGTTACTTGGTGAAAGATGGCGTCAGTGACGATTGCTACGACTGGCGCGATTTTGATTCAAAAAAGGATGCGATTTGACAACTTCCATCAGTAATAAATAAACGAAGCGATGTTTTATCGCGATTATATTAAACCAGCGAAACAAAGAATTTAAAATGAATACGTTTTAAAAGCGTTCGCGTTTGGTTCTGTTTTTAATTCACAAATCTCCGGCAATACAATTAACAGAAAATTCCGTTCGTTACTCCCATTGTGATTGTTTTAAATCACATAATAAAAATCCGTTGTTGATTGTATATTAAACGTTCCCGGTGAAACCGCACGTGAATTGTTGAAATTTATTTAAAATTGAGCTTCCAGCGTGCAAACCAAAATTTTATTGAAAATTGAGGGAGTAAAGTTGCCTTGCTCTTTTGAACGTGATCGCCGGTAAACGTGATCGATTCGTTAAGTGATAAACGGAACGGGGAAGTAATTAGGCGGTGATGAAAACTGGATAATTTAATGCAGGATTTATTGATCGTTTTCTGATGCTGGTAGGGTACATTTCATCGTCAAAAGTATAATTCGAAAACTCCCCCTGTTTTTAACTGACAAATCAAAGTTTTAATTCAATTTTAGTAAACTTACACTTCAATACGGTTTACCTTTCGAAAAACGACACAGTAGTTAGGCAGTGATACTGTGCGTCCGAAAATTATTTAGATACGTGTAGATAGTCTATAAAAAAAAGTCTTAGCTTAATTGATGCGATTAACCTGTTGACCATCTATCGAGATGCATTTGACGACAGTAGAAAAAATCTAGTTGAATACATATAAGGGTTTGTTGAGTAAAAATAAATGCTAGATTTGATACATTGCTTGTTTGAAATTAATTTTTTGAATACAAAATTACGCACTTACAGAATTTTGGTTTTCAATTTCGCAGGTGTGTGCGTTATCGATTCAATGGGGCAAATCTCCCTGAGAATAATCTCGTAATGTTATAGGTTGGGTGAGCGAGCAATTGTGACACATGACGCGCAATAACACACCCTTATCAAATCGTTACGTCATGCAATATTACTCTGTCAGAGTTATTTTGGGCACTTCAAGTTAATGCCTAACATGGGTTTGAATTTAAAAAGTGACTTTTGAAAATTCACCCCCTTCTTTCTCTAGAGACACCAGTTTACACGTTTATTTTGAAGCTAAAGAAAAAATGCATAATTCATTTATGTTAATTAACACTTGCTTGTGTTTTTCGATTTAATTTTGCTTTAATTTACTTGTTGGTTTTGTATAGAAAAACTTTTTAAATTTTTTAATTAAAATACATTTTATTTTACTTTTTGTTTTACTATTTATTATTTTTATGTTTTGTTTTTTCCTTTTGTTTAATTTTGTTTTTTATTTGACGCTGTTCGGGTTATTGTTAACAGTCTACAATCTAAAATAAACTTTATTATTATTAGACATTTTAAGTTGCGACATCTTTCGATCGCTTTTTGATCTGACATTGCAGTAGGATTGACTGAAACAGCTGTACAGAGCCTGCTCGAGGAATCCGCTGCAATCAAAACCGATTTGCACAAAATTTTTTATTATTATTGTTATGTATTAGTCAACTTATTCTCATGCCTTTTTCTATTGTATATTCCTTTTGAAGATAAAATTTCTAAGTTTGCATAATTTACTCGTTCTTCATTTGTTCTGCTTATCGAAATGTATTTCCTCATTTCATTATTCTGTTTTGTTTTTAATTTTGTTGTCTTTTATTTTCTTTCCTGAAAAGTTTTAAAACGCAACACATCGTTACTTTTGTCCCTTTTAAATTATTATTTTTACTCTTACTTTATTTATCACCATTACTTTCGCTTTAATTTTCGTTATTCAAATTTCATTCTTCGAAATCGAAATTGATTTTCTGAATTTAATTTTGTTGTCTTTCATTTTCTTCCGTGGAAATTTTTTCAACACAACCCATCATTACTTTCCCCTTCCTTTAATTATTATTTTTATTATGTATTTTAGTTATTGTTACTATTTTCGTTTTTTTATTCATTGTCTTTTTGTTCCATTTTATTTTCGTCGATTTAGTATTTCATTATTGAAATTCCATTAATTCCAAAATCAACATTTTAAATTATTCGATTAACCCATCACCTTCAATACGTAATTTAAGTCTCCTTATAACTGTTTAAGGGATTTCTTGAATTGTTAAAGATGCAATAAATTCTTCTGTTTGGTAGCGGTATCATAACATTGTTGCAACGTTAACATTTTTGGCAAAGAATCTCACTCTTCTGTTATTTATTTAATTTGAATTTCAATTTTATCCGACTTTAAATTATTAGGGCTTTTCTTTTGCTCTGTCTGATCGAATCAAACTAAACATAAAAAATTTAGCAGGTACTCGTATCAGAAAACTAATAGAATGAAAGAACAGCACGTTTCGTATCATGATTAAAATACCTAAAGTGTAGGTACGATAAAGTGTAATGATGATTTCAATAAAACTTACTTATGCTGGGTTTCATAAAAGTCGATTAAATTTAATCCGCGCCTCCCAAAACAGTTGTCGTCCTCAATGTCCAGAGAGTATCGAATTCGACGGAGGGCCGCTGAAGCCAAGAAGGTGTATCGCTACTCCCAGCGACCTCTCACAGCGAAAGTCACCAACAGCGGTTGGATGAGTTCAAGTCCGGACAGATGGGGAAGTAATGACGGTGAATGTAACCGTCGTTGTCGAACTGACCTTGCGGTAATCTTCAAGATGGTTGGCCCCAGAAATCACAACCAAAGGTTTGGGTAGCCAAAGAGCGATAGGAACGGAGAGTTCGTGTTACTTCGCAATACAGGGTGACTGACAATACTAAAAAGGATTTTAATGGGATTTTCACCCGTAACAAGACATAAAATTTTGTGATTTAGAGGGGAAAAGGGATTACCGATCATGTTACAAATTTCTGTGCAAGCGAAATGAATCACAGTTCAAAAGAACATAATAATAACTTTGAGCAAAAAAAGCTCTATTATTTCACATTTTGTAGTCAACGCCAACCACTATAAAAATCTATAAAGATGTAATTACGAGAAAAATAATGAAATAAAAAAAATATTTTAAGAACACACTGTATTATTGTTGTTTTAATAACATTAATAAAGTTTCATTTACAGATTTGTTCGTTATAAATTAAGCAAATTTTTTTTTCCTTCGGTATTTTTTTGTAAAATTAAAAACAATTACTTTTTCCCTCTTGTAAACTCAATCCGGGGACCTACTGTATATCAAAACTTATTTCCTAAGTAGTAGTAAGTGAAGTGAAATTTCAATCTCTATTAATTATCTTTTTTTGTTGTTTTTAATTTTTCCAGTTTACTTTCCTTTTGAAAAGAAGATTTCCAATTTGCCTATATTTCGTTTGTTATGCACATCGAAATTTATTTCTTAAGTACATATACATATACATATATTTTTTGCATTTCATTTTGTAGTCTTGAAGTGTTTCCTTGGAACTCTTTCCAACACGATCCATCATTATTTTCACTTGTTTTTTATTTATTATTATTTCATTTATTATTATTACTTTCGCTATTTTATGTATTGACATTTTGTTCCTTGAACAAACGTCTCTTATTTGTGTTTATTTAATTTATCGTTATGTTTTCTGCTATTATCACTATTGATATTTTCTTTTCTTATCTTTCATGATATTTTTGAAAATTTCAATTTTGCTTTAACTTTTTTTGAAATTTGTTATTACTGCCTTATTTTGTTCGATGATTATTTGTTGTCTGTCTATCAAAATTTAATTTCGATTTTTCATTTCTTTTTGTAACTGATCGGATTATTATTTTATTTACTACTTTCACTTTCTTTAAAATTTCTTTATTGGCATTTTATCGTTTAAAACATTTCACTTCTTTTATTTTTGCGTTTGCTTTTCTTACTTATTTAATTTGTCGATCGTCATTTGTTTCAGAAGCTTTAATTTTCTTTATTGAATTTTAATTTGTTTTTCTCCTTCTAATTTTTTTCTTTAATGACTGGAGTTAATGTTTGGAATTTCGAAATTTTATTTTGTTAGGGTGGCAACAACAAATTGCTGTGATGTTGATGGTTTTGAAGTTAGAATTAGCTTCCGGTTGGAACCGCATCACGTTGACTTCTTCTACTGCCGACGTTTCGTTCTTCATTGCAGAAGAACTTCCAGGGCTGCTGCTGCTGGTGGTGTTGCTGCTGTTTCTCGTTAGTCGTTGAGACTGGAAGCCAATTCAAACATGGACGACGGCCGCGGAAGCCTTCAAGTTAAATTACTTTTGAAGTTAATTTTTCCTTTTTCATTTAGCCCCAAATTGGGCGCCAAATTAAAGTTGTGATGTTGATGATTCTGAAATTTATTTTTTATTTGGCCCCACGTTGGGCGTCAAATAAATGCTGTGTAAAAGGAAATTTGGAAATTTCCTGCAATTTTTGCTTTGGCTCCTGCGTTGCTGTCGTAATTAATGCTGTGTATTTGATGCTTTTGGTGGGTTGTTGAGGGTTTAGGTCCTTCTTAGGTTTTCTTATTATTTTTGTTTAGTGTTTAAAATTTTTTATAACACTGATTTATGTCCAAATATCAGAGTAATTCCTTGCGTTCACAATATCTATTTTATGAGAATGACAAAATCGTTCGCTCGTTGATTCAATTTTAATTATTTATGAGGACGAAATAGCAGCAGAAAAAGAAGCAATCTCAATTACTAGAGTTTTTTCTGCAATTTAATTTGATTTTTTGACCAGTCAAATCCGACAATAAACACCGACGCTATTCGCGTAGGCGTTTTTTTGGACTCAGCCTGTATATTTGTCCATATATTTTTTTCCTGGAAATTAGAATATATTTTATTGTACACAATCAAACTAAGGAATAAACTCTTCAATGCACATAAATAATAACTTATAGAAAAAGTGCGATGTATCTTTTAAATTAGAAAAGTTAACCCTTGCATGGGCGAAGCGAACTTGACGTTTTACTTATTTAAGAACCAGGACTCGGTAATTACGTCCTCGTCGTGCCGGAAATAATTATCAACCCTGCAAAGTGTACTACATGTGGCAGTCCTCGACTCAGGCGGTGTAAAATTGGGGCAGCAAAAATCCTTGCGCCTTCGACGCTCCTGAATCCGACGGCGAGGAAAAAGACAAATTTCATTTTGCAGCAACCACATGTATCTACTGGGCGTTGAAATTTCACGTCAGTCTCCATCAATTAATGTTAATTTGTGTTTTTTCTTTCGATACTAACATCCATGGCAGCACGTGCAAACACGTTAATAGAGACTTCACATCCCGGACAGAACAATACCCGCGTAAACAAAAGAAGATAAATGGGTGAGCATGTATGGAACGAAAAAATAAACGAAGTCACATGACGGATAGGGGGCAAAAATGAAATATAAAGATAACCGAACTGCGAGATAGCAGATTTTGTATTCTATTAACAT
Organism: Dorcus hopei; assembly: GCA_033060865.1. Classification (NCBI taxonomy): domain Eukaryota; kingdom Metazoa; phylum Arthropoda; class Insecta; order Coleoptera; family Lucanidae; genus Dorcus; species Dorcus hopei. The sequence continues at coordinate 12,245,415 of CM065422.1, forward strand.
GAAAATCCATAAAGCCAGACCTGGCCTCCTCTCTAGACTCGAGATGAGAGATTTTGTGGCTTTTTGAATATTAAGCGTGCAATTATAGAGTGGCATTGAAGCCGCCTGGCCAGGGCAAATGTTTGAGTTCCATCGTCCTATTCACTTCAGCCTCCGGCTAAAGCTCGAGCGAGACGGATCCAGGTATACGCCGGGCAAATTTAGGGCGCCGCCGCTTATTTTCAAGCTCTAACTTTCAACGGAATAAAGCTGCATTTTCCAGTAAGTCCACGTAGGTAGCGGAGATAAAATCTTGAGGAAACGGATTTCTTCAGAATTAATGAAAACGTTCAAATGGCTTAAACGTATCTCTTACGGTTACAATGTAAGCAAATTTCATTCACTTCCTGTTTCTTCCTTTTTTTTTTTTTTGAACGAGTTCCTATTTCGCGGAGCTTTCCTTTGATGTATTAGATCGCCGCTTGCTTGTTTTCGCTGTTTAATGGAATTCTAAACGGAAGAAAACGCATTAGTACGCCTGAAATAACAGTCGTTACGTATTCATGCTCTAAAATATATTCATCTGGTGCTACAATTCAATTCAGATCAGCAGGGGCAAAGATGTCAGGTGTCCTATAAAAGGGGACGTGATTAAAATAAGGAACTTGCGAAGATGAAAAATTTTTATGACGTGTTAACATCGACTCACGCCGTAAATAATTTCATCGAAATTGCATCTAAATATTGTAATACTGCTGCAATTTTATGTTTCTGCCTGTACGAGAGATATGTTTTATGTACAACCATGTTAATGGTCGACACTTTTACTATAAAAATGTTACAATGTGTTCTAGTTACTTCCCGTGAAATAAAACATACATTTGGAGGACCCACATTCGTTTTTTTTAATGTCTTTCAGCAATTCGATTAAAAAATTATTTAAGTTCAAAAGGGTTGGAGGGTTTTTTTAATTCTGAAACTCATAGCTGTTGGTGCTTCTAGAATTCACTCAATTTAAAACTGTAAGAAGTCGTCAATTTCGTAAATCATTAAGCTCAACGTCCGTCTCTCTGTATCTAGTACCATGGTTTGGGTGAGAAAACATTAATTTAATTGCCAATTAGTTATGTTACTAGAAACCAACAATTGCTTTATGTGATTTACGAAATGCTATTTCTCTTGTTATAAATTTGTTTTGCATTGTCTCGTATGATGTCATTTGTACGATATCGTTCTGAAGTAATCTCTTGTAAATTGTTATATGCATGCAATCATTTTCAGGATTATCTAAATCGCTTTGTAATGGTTTTCACTTATTCTGAATATTAATTCGTCCAAGTTAGTTTCATAGATGATTATGAATTAAAGTCCGATTTTTTTCTACCCTCATGATAATGTGAAGCGTAACGTCGCGTCGACGTCGTTCTTTGGCGTTATTATGTTAAACAGTTGTGTGACTAAGGTTGTGTGGTAATAAGCTCGTGAAATATTATCAACACTGCTGGGTTTAATATGTTATAAGCTGTCGCTGCTGATATACTCTCTTAAGTGGATTATTTTGGATAGGAATGCTTTAAATTGGTCCTTCGCATATTTGGCCACAGCATAGTAGATTTATGGCCAATTACGTGCACGGTTTATATTATTAATGTATATACCCACGCATCGCTGCGTAACCAAAGGATTTTTCAAAAACTTGTCGCAAAAGTAAATTATTAAACCATTTTCTTTACTGCTTTTTTTTTGTAAATATTGAACCAAAATCAACTTACTACATATTAGAGAATTCAGAAAAAAATCTCTATCAAACTGTAAGAATCCAGCATCTCATAAATCATTAAGCTCATACGTAAATTAAATTCCGTACAAATTCTGCGACCGCGGAAAATAAGCTTAACTAAAAAGATACGTAAGCAAACATTACAGTGACTCGCTTTATCAAGAGTCATGACTGCCCTTTGCAAATTGCAAGAATTTCAGCTGCATAGGTGACCTATCGAGAAAGCTGGGAATTATGCAAGTATTTGAGCAGACGGTTTCGAAAAATCACGATGAATCATACTGGCAACTGGCCCACATGTAAAGTGTTACGTAATCGGAATTTCCGTTACCAATCGATATAAAAGAGCGGTTGAGTTTCACGTAGATATCAGCTAGTACCCGTCTAGTCGTGTGCAACTCCCGAATTGTAAATTGTTTGTGCTTCGTAACGAGGACAATAAAAGTTTAAAAAAAGACATCTGTCAAGAAAGCGCCTGAAATAAGTCATTCAGATGAAATGAGATTGATATTTTAGAGAGAACCAAGGAAAGAAGTTGCGAAAAGGACGTCTGTCAAGAAGGGTAATTTGAAGACGGGAAGTTTGGAGTAGCAGAAGAAGCGGAGAAAAGAACAGAGTATTCGTTTAGGTAGATATAGGTGAGAAGACAAGAAAGCAAGACGGAAGTAAAGGTCAGAACTTTTATATAGGGTTCAATGAACTTATGAACTTTGAGTGAGTTAATAGGGTTTTTACAATTTAATTTCATTAAAGTGTTATAAAAATTTGGGTAATCAAATCAAATCAAATCAAATATTTTTATTCACTTGCTAATTGTACAATTAGGTGTGATACATCAAGTGTGTGTATATATACATACATATACCGTGAATATATCTTATTCTGAAACATGCAAAATGCACGTATCCGTTTGTTGCTAGAGTAACGTAATAATTAAATGACAGCAATGTATTAAAGCGTGTATTTTATTTTGAAACATATTTTGTTCCATTACTTTATTTCTCCTACGGGCAAGTTCGCGTTTACGCTCGGAGTACGCTCTGATCAAAAGTGTGAGGGAGAGCGACTGCGTTTCACTGCACTGTAAGGTAAGAGCGAGAAAAAGAAACACTCCGGTCAATCCGAGCGTAAACGCGAACTCATCCTATGTTTCAAAATAAAATACACGCTTTAATACATTGCTGTCATTTAATAATTACGTTACTCTAGCAACAAACGTATGTGTGTGTTTTGCATGTTTCAGAATAAGATACATTCGCGGTAAGTGTAAAAAAACAAACGCATACATATACAAGTTAAACAAAATAAACGCATACAAATACAAGTCAAACAAGTGTAGAAGATGGCGCGTATTCATTCTATTCAAACAACAAAGTTTAGTAGAACATGCACACATTTTACATACTTTACCGTATAAAAGGCCTTTTCTAACAGAAATTATTTCGTTTTTCTTTTAAAACGCGCATAATTGTTAACATTACGGATGTGTAACAGCAATTTATTATACAATCTCTTCCCAATGTGGTGTTTCGTTACTCTAAAAGAATTAGCATTACGAGTCTGACGTCCATGTACATCGTAGTTTGTATCAATATCATTTTTATTAGTAAAAACATGTAGTAGGCAGCGATGAATATAAATAGAGGCGAAAGTCAAAATTTTATGATCAATAAATACATTTTTACAGGTTTCTCTAAGCTTAATGTTAAAAATAAGTCGTATAATGCGCTTTTGTGCGATGAACACCCTCACAGCTTGATGTGAATCACTCCACAGTTCGCGACAGTATATTAGAACCGACTGTACAAGACAGAAGTAAATCTGCATAAGATAGTTGATGTCCAAACAGTGTTTGTTTCATAAAACAGTTAACCACTTGATCGTTAATCAGATTACAATATCATTGGTGAAAATTTAAACTTTCCTCCAATGATATTGCTTAATCACACTATTAACTTGATCAAGTGGTTAACTACGTTTTATGAAACTGGGCCTAAAGTGTTTAATTGCAAAAATATTTAATAATCTGTAAATAAATAAACAAAACAGTACCAATAACGACAGCGCCCAACTTCACAACCCAAAGAGTTTCTATTGTAATTTTTCAAAATGACAAAATTAATTATTATGAGAAAATTTGCACAGGTTTAGATACTGTCCTGTCGCAAAGTCCAAAGGCCTAATCTGCATTCACAGAATGTCATAGTGTATGCAAACGAATTCTAAAAAATCGTTCGTCTCTCGTCTAGTACCATGGTTTGGGTGAGAAAACTTTAATTTAATTGCCAATTTATTTGATGTCGTTCTGAACTGATCTGTAATTACATTTAAATTTTACACTTGTCTAAATCGTGATCTCTAATAATTTTATTAAATTGTTATATGTATGTCGTCATATTTCTTTATTTTTAGGTAATTAAATTTCATTTTAAAAGAAAGCACGTAATTTCGTCAATTCCGAAAAATATAAGTATGTATGTAGTGGCGGGCAAGGGTTAAAATCTCATTCCATATAAAGCGGACATTGAGAGCAATCTCTGGCTAACAGCTCAAGCCAGATACGTACGATCAAAGAAAATGCTACATGTGTCCTTTGTGGTTTGATTAAAATCTTGGTAAAAAAGTGAGGAGAAGAAGTGGAAATTGTTGATTATTGTGGTGTAATTATTTTGTGACATCTCGACGAGGCCTTGTAAAATTGATAAAGTTGAAAGTAAATGATAATAACGTTCATCCCCTTTCTTTTATCATTTTTAACCATCCGTCCCTCACAAAACGACTGCGGCGCATTCACAACAACAACAATAACAACAACAACAAACTAATGCAGCAAAATTTCCAACTTTCATAAACCGAATTGCTTTTTATCTGACACAAGCGCGTTTAATCTTACGTACACAACAACTTTCCCGTTTGTTTTTCTTTCCCGTTTATTCTCCCTAAAACACCGAAGGCAAAGTGGCGGTGAAAGAATGGCAGGCGTAAAACATGCGACGAGTGTTTATGGAGGATATTTAGAGCACACGCCTTCTTCTTGTATGATGGATGGATGTCGGGGTAATGATTTTCTTGTCGAGTTAAATTTTGTATGACTCAAATAAAGATTAATGATGGTGCAAGGCAGCGTGAGGAGCGAAAACTTCGGAAACTAAGCGTTACGCTTATTCCCATGCAAATTTATAAGCAAGTAGTTTTATTGTTTAAGAAAAAGAAAAAAAGAAATTAGAAAAGAGAGCTTCATTAAACGAAGTTGTGGGGAAAGCAAACGGAAACGAGTGTTTGGGTCTTAAATATTCATTAGGTGGAAAAAGGCAACATCATGACTAACTTGTTAGTGTCTCCTAAGTCGAGAACTAATCACAACGACTGAACGTTGTTATTGTCGGTCACGTCTTCCGCAACAACTTCCTCGGACTTTACTGTACATAAGCTCCTTAATGAAAGCTTGTGTCTTAATAAAGGCGTCCGTTTCCGTACGTCACGTTTTAACCGACCCACAAAGGGACGGTAGATATTTTTTAATACGGACTTTGTGTTCAACGCTTTCTATTATAGTTATACGTAGTTAAATTTAATCTTTACTAAAACAGAAAATATTACTTTTCTTTACCTCAAATTAAATCAAAGAATTTACGTCACATGTCGAGTATATCAAGCTTCTCGTCAAACAACTCAAATATTTACCTCAAAATAAGTTCAAGCTAAAAATGTAAGTTACAATTTCCTGAATGTCGATGTCGAGGAAGTCGTCGAACAAATTTTCAGGCTTCCCATCAAACGTCACAGCAGGATATTGAAATATTAACGATTGTATTGATCATTCCGAATTTCATGAAATTTTCAACTTTTACGTATTATTAAGGGAAGGCACAACAAGTTTCGATCACGCACGATCCCCGAGGAGTTGCAAAGTGAGAATGTCGTTCGTTGTTCTTGTCGTTTCGAGGATCTCACCGGAACGTCGAGCGGCTTATGTACTAACCGCCTTATGTAATATTAAAGCGAAATCCTTAAACTTCCTGGCTGCGGCATAATTACAGCGGACGTTCGTTTGCTGTAATCCGATCTCTCTTATTCCGACGAATACTATTTTAATGCGACTGCGTTTAAAAGTTTGGTAAACTGAAGAAAACGTTATGCACACAGGCTACAGGGTGATTCTTGAATAGAGCAACAAGAAAATACTGACGAAAGAAGAGACATAACAATAATCTATAATTAATTAAAAATTGACGCCCTTGCATTTTTCTCAGCGAGACCTGTCATGATATTGTCTACTCGAAATATTAACAGATTTCAAACCGCTCTGATACTCAATAAAACTAACCATTTGATTCGTTTTTCCATAACTTGATGGCCCTTAGATAATACACCTCAATTAAATTAATCGCCAGATTAGTTTTTCCACAATTTGATGACCCCGAGATAATACATCTCAATGTTAAAAGTCGCTAGAGGAAGTGACCATTTAGAATCGCACTGTAACGGCACTGGCAATTATGTTGAATCAAAAATCATGCATTCCATAGCTGTATATAATAAAGTTTATTGTTTACGTCTGAGAGTATAATAAATAAATAAAATTTGCGTTATTAACTTCAAAACCTTCTCGATTGAACAATGTATTTTATCGTTTTCAATCGTACCTCGGTCGTAATCACAATAAACAAACCGTTGTTTTTGTAAAACAAGTTTGCTTGAGTATGCACCGTTTGAAATGAAATTATGCGCACATGAAATGAATCCAGTTTAGTAATTTGACCGCGCGTGCAAAACGGGAAATTGGTAACTAGAAATTTAATAATTAACCGGACGGGGCGTATATAACATTTACGCGTTCGTAAAACCAAAATAACCGGTCCCCGGATGACGACTGCTATCTATATTTCAAAGGTGGAGGTGAAATTTATGTCACACGTATGTTTTTTGCTCGCTAGAGGGCTGGGATCGCCCTCGTTAGTTGATTCCGATTCAAATTTTTTTGACCTTCAAAGCAAAATGAGAAATCAAGATACTAAACGGACAATTGAAATAACTGATTGTGAGAGAAAAACGCTCATATTTTGAAGGAATTATTTTTTCCAAAAATAAAGTCTACCTGCAATTCTACACCGACGATTTTTTTTACTTTAATTAAAGAGCTAAAGAGCTGCCGAACTTGGTTGGTCATTCAGGCATAATTTTACAAAATTACAGCTGGTCGTAAAAACTTCCGTACCACTGCGAAGATCATAATCTGAAATGTAAACAATAAATCTTTGTTACATACAGCTGTGGAATGCATCAGTTTTCATTCAACATAATCGTCAGTGCCATTCCATGATTTTCGCTTCAATTTTCAATCGCATTTTTCTCAAAAATTATTAACTTTCAGTTAAGGACTACTTATTAGCTCAATCGTTAACACTTATGAAGAAATATCACGCTTGTCACAAATATTAAAGTCACCCTGTATACATATATATATAGCAGTAACTTTCTACGTTGAGCTGCTGTATTATGTCAGGGTCATCAAATTGTGGAAAAACTAATCTGGTGATTAATTTTATTCACAGGCATTACCTTAGGACGATCAAATTATGGAAAAACTAACCTGTTGATTAATTTTATTCAAATGTACAGGGTGGGTGTCAATTTTAATAAACAAGAAAATAAATGAAATTATTATGAATAATAGGCGATATATTGGAGTTTTTGCTGCTTGGGTATTAGAGGAAGATCACAGAAGGTAATTATTTGTAAATAAATATAAAAATACTATAATTAAATAAAAATCTACAGGAATTACTTGAGAATTGAAAGAAGGCTAATTAGAGATGCAGAGAACCCTTTCGAACTTTCTGATATCAGTTTTATTTCTAATTTTCGACTTACAAAACAATTAACTCATCAACTGATTGATAGACTACAACATCCAACTTTGGATTTATAATTCCAGTTCTGAAAACAGAATCTTCTTCTAATATATTTAAATATAACTCCAGTTGTTCAACTGAAGTATTTCCACTTCGTTTCTTTTTTGACAAAGGAGGGCCTCTGTAATGAATTCACAGCTGAAGTAAATACGTAAAATAATGTGTTCTGCAAATTTTATTTTATGTATTGATTATTTCTGCTGTCGCAAATTTAGACTGAATAAGCGTTCAGCAATATTACAACAGTAACTTTTAGTTTTTGTAAATGTGAATTACAGATTTCACTCATTATTCAGTTTGAGGTTGCGACAGTTCACAAAAGATATTAGTCTTACTCAGAACTGTAACTGCCTGTTTCCATTATTTCTTAATGGTCACTTGACACGTGAAAAAATGCGTCTGAAACGAATAATTCAAACAAAAGTATTCTTCTAATAATTTATTTTCATCTTACCTTTCAGTCAAAACATAAAACTTAAATACATAACCTATACACAGAGGTATCTGACACTTAGTTTTTATTTAACGTTCCCGGAAATACCCGGAATTTTAAGAATATTTTAAAGAGATTGTCTCAAAATACCTATTTCATCATACTCTTTAAACGCTTGCTTTAAAGAGGCTTTAGGTTAAATAGTTAAAGACTTAAAGAATTAAAGAGCAAGATCTCAGAATAGCCCCATTATTCTCGGTTCTGTGTAAATTTGCATTAAACGGTGTAAAATAAACGGTTGTTAATTGTTTGCGGCGAGTCCTAGGCCTCTCCAAGCTTGTCCGTCGGATTTACGGCAGGTATGTTTTTAGGTGCACGTTGGGTGTGGATCGGTTCGTAATCCGTGTTTTCCGTTTTATTTAGGTTTATTTTCATTTGGTTCTCCCCCCCCCGGTTTTTATTTCGGACGTTTCACCGGAGTTGAACTGGAAGCCGCCTGGCGATTTTCTTCGTGGTGTCCTTGCTGAAAAATTTGATGGCGTCGTTGTAATCTGACCTTGGCCGTCCATCTTGGTGTTTAGTAATACGACGGTTCATCACGCCGCACATCACGAGAGGGCGCGCTCCTCGGAACGAAAGTGGTCACTGAAGTTGACGCAAGTGGTCTTACGAAAGTGGTTACACTTACACCGGACACGCATCCTACTATTCATGTCTCGAAGGTTTTGACGACCCTGGAATCAGCTGACGTGCATTCATAGCTTGATGTTGAAGGTCGGATCTTACCTTATAATATTTCTTCTTTGCTTTCTAAGTCCCGACCTTATTATATCTCTCCTTTGTTTAATATTTTGAACGAATTCTAGTGCCGACTAGGTTGACATGCGAAGTTAAAGTTAGTGTGGTTTATTTTTTTTTGCTAGTTAAGTCAATAATTTTGTATCAAACAAGCGGATCCGATTGCCTGGCGTTTTGACGTTTTATGTCACTTAATTCTTGACATTCTGCTCTGTCAGATTAACTGACAAATTTTTGTGTGAAACTTAGTTCACCCCTTTTAAGACATAAATAAAAACAAGTGTGCATTACTGGTTATTTTTATTTTATTTCATGTAAATTCAAACCTTTGTATTGGGATTACGTATTACCCAGCCCATCTCCACGAGTCGTGAGATGAACTTAATTTGCACATTTCAACATTTTGTAACCAGGTAGGTCACAATATGTGATCACTTGTGTTTTTATTATAAACTTTTGTAATGCTTCAGAAAAAGAGTTGTGCATATTAATATAAAAGAGGGCAATGAGGTTTGAAGAGATGAAAAAAGTTTTTTGTATCCGAAATTATAAAATACGTAATTCCCCGAAGCGCGCAATAATAAATACGTCAACCAGTAAAACCTACAACATACGTTCACATAAAATGTCTGGAGTTTAGATTAAGAGCTTTCACAATGCAACGTCATATAACGATTCCAATATATCTTCCTGTAAACGCGCGAACTTTTTGTTTTTGGGGCAGATTTTTGGAATCGCTTTTATATCCGGTCTTCCGCATACGTAAATGTTTGTCGGAGTTCGGATTTGATTTTCATATATTTACAGACGAGGTTTTGCGAGGCGGAACATAATTTAGACTCCAACGCAGCGGAAACAATGGGAAGGGATCACTCACTCACATATTTTCACCCCTTTATGCATTCGATGTGGAAGCAATTAAAACTGTAATTTAATTCGTGCATGTTAAATAAGCTTCTGCTTTTCACAGTGTATTTCTCGTAGAATTAACAAACTTTAATTCGTTGTTTAAATAAATACATAATATACAAAGAGGAACTTTTCAAAAAAAATAAAAATGTTCGCAAATCACTTCACATTCACAAAACTGAACGAAAATTTGAAGTGGTAGTGAATGTGTTAGTTTATAGATTCAAATAGCGATTTAATTTAATTTAATTTAATTCTCGTACACTGCAACTTTTTCATTTGGTTAATTTTTTCTGGTCGGCAAATTAACTTTTTTTAATGATTTAATAAAACGAATGTCTCGAGCAACAAACGGATATTATCTCGTTTCGAATTAATTTATAAATCGTACGGACGAAAAAAGCTTTATTATTGCGGCGTTCTTATTTTGCGTTATTAAAGAAATAACCTGTAATTTCGGCCGCTCAACCGCACGCACTTGCTTGTTTTAACGGCCCCTTAAAAACACGGAATCTGTTTACAACCGGTCCCGCTAATTTTTTGGACACATTTAGGTCAGCGAATAACAAGCGTTCTTTTCGAGGCGTGCGATTTATTACCACCGAGATGTTATCGATTCGCTCCGAAGGCTGAACGCTATGTTTTAAATGCTATTTATAATATACATATTTTTGCTTTTCGTTAAAACGACATTTTCTTTTTATTATAACTGAAGTGAGCTTGTGTGAGTTTCCATTCATTCAATCCTTCTTCTTTTTGTTCACTTCAGGTTATAGGTGCAGAAGCAGGGTTGCCAAAAGGCTTTATCACCGCAAAAATGTTAAAAGAGAAAATGCTCCTGAAATAAATTACTGACTTACCGGATGACAAGTGGCGTTGTCTCTAAACAACGGTTCTCCCAAGCTAACACAATGGAGAAGAGGGTGAGTATTTATTAAGGGCGCCAGGGAGTATGTACCGCCGGTTGCAAGAACTCCACATATAAGGCTCCCTCCCTAAGCCTCAATGCGTTCGCCTCAGATAGACCAATAATTTCAGGAGATTTAAATTCACTTGTACGCTCAGCGCAGGTTCGACACAATAAAATATTCACTGTGGTACAAAATTTATTGCAACACACTATATAAACAAATCCTAAAATAAGTAAACTGTTAATCGGTAACTTAGCCGACAACAAAACACTAAAAGTTAATATGTACCGATAATCAGATCTGATTTTACACAAGTCAAGATAACACTCTACGATATTGCAATTGACTACTTAATTATCTACGGTGAACGTAGCGCAACATGTAGTCCGAAATTCTGATTCGCAATTTAATTATGCGTGAACAACAACTAAAATCTAAACTGATCGGTCCGTAAACGTCAGATTGAATTACGTTGAAAACCTAACCTTTTTTTGTCCAGTCCGAAGTCAGGGTCGGCGTTGCCAACCGAAACGCGGTGGTCGGTGGGTAATTACAACGCCCTCTGTTGCTCGCGGATAGCGACGATAATCTGGCTCAATCTGGTTTGGCTGGTCAGGTTCCTATGATCGGGTTACGGTACACTCACAGGCAGAAACGCCTCCGGAGAATTAGGCCGAAAGCCTGATCTAATAGCCGGCGTCAGAAAACTACGCCCAAATAGGAAAAGCCTGAATGTAAAGGGAAAAGGTTTCGTTAGCAGCCATTTTGATACACCCGCCATTGCACTTTTACATTACCTGAGGCTAATACGTTCTCGGGCTTGGAATTGGAGTTAAAAGTGACCTCCAAATGTGTTCGAAGGTATTGCGTGATCTTCCGGCACTGCCGCGAATGAATTATTCCTCTCGAAGAGTGAAAACTTTGATAATTTTACTATGCGCGTAAAACACGTCTAACTTGTAACACACTTCGAACAAGAAAGGCCCTCAACAAGGCGAATTTGTAGCAGGCGGAGGTTGATAGGATACGAAACCGAAAACCTCTCACGTGGTGTGTCACACGAATGAGCGTTGAGTAGTAAAGAGAAGGGATGTAGGGTTGCCAACTGTGTTAAAACGCAGTTGAATGATGTTGTATTGCCACGATATTTTAGCGCGAGATTTGAACGTAACAGCTTTCCCAAAGACAAAAGCCAAAAAATAAAAGAATCAAATTTTGTTTTCAGTTTTTTTTAATATATTGAAAAATTAACTCATGTTACAGTCTCGGAAAGTGTTGCTCAGTGTTACTTTTTATTTTCGACTTAGATAATACCGTTGGGCATACTTCCCTTTTGCTATACCTGTGGGGAGGATAACATACATACCCTTGTTCTGATTTTCGATACAGTACGCGTTTGCCAAAAATTTCCCAGCGTTCCTTGCGCGAGTAGATGCCTGATCCAGATCCAGCATTGATTGACGAGTTGTTCGTTGTGCGAGTTTTGTTCTACGTCTCACCACGATGGCCATCTTTGATGCTTTCTGAATTTCGTGTTACCTGAATTTGCCTTTTTCCACGCGGCTCCTTCGAACTCGCCGTTGAACGCATCAAGGGAAGGACATAAAGCAACTTCACCGGCCTAAGAGGACTTCGCGTCTTGCAGGAATAAAGCAGTTTCACCAGCCTAAGAGGAAAAGCAACTTCACCGGCCTAAGAGAACTTCCACGACTTGCAGGCATCGCAACCACGAAATTCTAAGGTCGGAACAATCCAAATTATTTCTTTACTCTGTTTGATCAAGAACAATCTTTCTTTGTTTTGAATGCGGTAATACTTAAATTACTACTGTTTTTTTCGTTGAATTAATGTTCACGTATTTTTCACCAATTTTATAATTTCTCCTTTTCACTAATGATTCGTCACTTTTACACAAGTTTTCATTTTGTTTCTTCAAAATTGTGGATTTGTTTTTCCTTTTCTTTGACTGTAAGGCTAGAGAGTCGGTTTTATTCTTTCGCTTATCTTTATCTTTTGTATTCCTTTTCTTTTCTTCAATATTTTGCTTAGACTTTAAAATTAGTGCACTTTGTTTTCTTCGTTTATTTAATGAAATCGGTGTAGTAGGAATTGGAGCAACTTGATGCAATATTTCGCTAGATGAAGAGGTATGTTCTACACTTTGAAATGAATTATCCGGTAAAATTGTACCGACATGTTGAAATGAGCATGAAGGAGCTAGACTTGATACAGGATCGGATGTTAATCTGGATCTTACGGCACTAGTTGTTTCAGATCTGGATAAATTCAAAGATGGAAAAGTTGAAGATCTAGCAGGATAGCAGTCAAAAGGGGGCAATTAAAAGTTTACTCTTGTTTGATTGCCAAGCTTTCGGAAAGTATTTATTTCCTTCATCAGGGCGGCTATAATGTTAATATGAACGTGTTACAATTGAAAATGATGATTTTAAAATTCTACTTACATCTAAGTGAGGTTAAGAGAGCTAAAGTTGTGCATGTGAACAAGCCAGGAATAAATTTCTTAAGTAGTAACCATTATTAACAATTCATAAGTTGTGTTGTAAAACAAATTAAAATTTAAAAGTCACAGTTTAAAATGATGGACAAAACATTTAAAACGTTAACGTGCACAATGGCGCCTAACTGGTAACGCTTGTAGGTCTAACCTACAAGCGTAGGTCTAACCTACAAGCGTTACCAGTTAGGCGCCATTGTGCACGTTAACGTTTTAAATGTTTTGTCCATCATTTTAAACTGTGACTTTTAAATTTTAATTTGTTTTACAACACAACTTATGAATTGTTAATAATGGTTACTACTTAAGAAATTTATTCCTGGCTTGTTCACATGCACAACTTTAGCTCTCTTAACCTCACTTAGATGTAAGTAGAATTTTAAAATCATCATTTTCAATTGTAACACGTTCATATTAACATTATAGCCGCCCTGATGAAGGAAATAAATACTTTCCGAAAGCTTGGCAATCAAACAAGAGTAAACTTTTAATTGCCCCCTTTTGACTGCTATCCTGCTAGATCTTCAACTTTTCCTTAAGTTCGCAGTCGCGATCAGAAGCCGTTTTATTAATTCAAAGATGTATCAGAAGTGTCTATTATAGAATTGCATTGTGGTCTAGAGGATATATCCCCGTAGCTTTAAAACCATTAGTTGCATTTGCCACACAGGCTGTTCTTATCCATGCTTTACCAATCACTACACCAGCCTAGTATCTTGTAAAATTTCTATTACTGTGATGTTTCATCCAAAGTTGGGCTTCCTGATTGAAATAAACTTTAAATGGTCTGAAGAAACTCCTATCCAGTGGTTGAAGAGCCTGTGTACAATGGCTAGGTAAACATAATAGAATAATGTCATTATTATCAGCCACCTGAAGCATTTCAAAGTCACTGCCGTGCGATGTGTGGCCATCAAGTATTAGCAAACATTTTCCAACTGGTTTGTGAGGAATGAATTGTTCCTTTAACCACGGCAATAACTGTGACAATCTCTCCTCGTTCTTTTGATGTCAATAGATGAACATCTTTTCTTCCTTTCACTGTAACAGTTTCATCCATGTTAAAAATATGTGATGGTCTATGTAAAAGGTCATATTGAGTTAAAGTTGTTTCCAGCAGTTCAAAAAACTGACTAACGTGTTCCCTGTTCATTCCATGAGCTCTGGAGAGAGAAAGACTTTCCGCCTGTCTTATTGATAGTTCAGAATTTCGCTCCAAAAGCGATTTCAACCAAGCAAAACCTGCCATTTCCTTGGTAGAGGAAAAGTTATGCTTTAAATTCAATTTTTCTGCGAATGAGTAAGCAAGTTTTCTAACAGTATTTCTATCTGGTGCGAAGCCAGCATCTGATAACCGTTGAATATGAGCAACTAGCATTTTCTCATTAGTCTTTCCAAGAATACCTGAAGATAATCGTGTAAAAATTTTATTTCAGATAAGTGCAAATTAATTTACCTTCCGGCCCAAGGTTACCCTTTTCCATCTTTCCAGATTTGATTCTACGAACTAATGATATAGGAGGTACATTATATCGTTTGTGGGGCTCCCTTTGCTTATTTCTCCAGCCTGTACTTTTTCAAATTGCCTCTCTCAATTGATCCTCTGTCTACAGTGTCCTTTTTTGTGCAATTAATGACGAGGGTTTCTTATATTTACGTGGCATTATCTGTACGAAAATTTGCATTTTCATATTTTAACCATTTGAGCTTGTAATATACTGCGGCATCAATCACTACTTCACATGCGGCATCTCTCCTATTTTGCAGGAGAGATGTCACACGTTATTATTAAGTATTTAGAACATAAAATGAACATCACTTTTATGTCAGATCATAGAAAAAGAGGCCACACGACAATAAAGCTCGCTAATATCTAAAAATTTTAACATAATTTCTATTATTCTTACGAATAAACTCGCATGCTAGAAAATATTTATGTTGAAAATGTACTTACCAAAACTAAAAATTTAATCACTGTTAAACAGGAGCGTGTTATACCTACATGCTAGACATTAATGTACAATACCATTTTAGTTTTCACAAAATAATTTATAGTTGATGTCATATTTCAAATAAATAACTTATTACCGAAAGTGCGGCATCTCTCCAACCGCGGCATCTCTCCCGCATTTACCCTATAATTATTTAAGAGCATCAAATTGTGAAAAAACTAATCTTATGATTAATTCTAGTGATGTATGTACATTATAAAATTTAGGACCATCAAATTGGGGAACAACTAATATGGTGATTGATTTTATTGAGATGTAGTCATTCAATATGCAGTGAAAATTTTTTAACGTAGAGGAAACATGCATAATATATTAAATTATTAATAAGTACTATTGAGTTTTTTTTTAAATTGAACACAGGCTGAAAAATACGTGGTAGCTATGGATATTGTAATGATTCGTCGACACCAGCCGGCGACAAATTGTCTCTTGCGTCACTGCCGTCTAATCGACGCACCTTAGGCGACAGCCCAGAGAATTCTGACGGCGGAATAAACTAGACAGACAGTGGGTCGCCTCCAGAATGTTCGAGATAAACAACCCCGGCATATAAAAATGTACGCGGCCGGTAAACGGAGATTGGGCCATGTTAGATAGTTCGAATGGAATTCATCGTTGGGAAGTTCGGCGGTAAAGTCGCGTCATAAACTTTCGCTCGGCTGTTAACATAAATTAGGATTAAGTTTTGTAAATTTTCTAGTGTTAAATATTAGTGTTAATTAGTTGCTTTATTTAATAAATTAGTTATCAACTGTTTCGTGTTTTGTTTTAAAATAAAAATTAATAGAACCTTTAAAATCGTTACATTATATTAAATTATTAATAAGTACCATTGAGTTTTTTTTTTTAATTGAACACAGGCTGAAAAATACTATGGATATGATTAACTTTATTTATAGGAGTATTATTTTTCTTTCGTACATTTGACAGTGCAATGTGGCACGTATTCAACAAACGAAACAATACAAATCTTCAACTAGTATCTAGCAGGGTCCAGTTTAGACATCGTATTCGAAAAACTTAAAATCTCAAGCTTTCGGAAAACTATTATTTTTATTGTTACGTTCCGTGATGCAAGTGCTATTTTTAGGCCGATTACGCCGTCTATGGAACCAGTCAGAGATTCTAGAAGTTCCCAGACTCACCGCAGATGGCGGACGGCAGTATATTTAAATCAGTTTTTATTTAAAAAGCGACGTGTGTAGCTAGCGAATTAGTAGAACGATTTGTTGGACAAGTGAGCAGCTTGGTATTATTTGTGCTTTCATTGTGTTAAATGTTCGTAGATATTAAAGTAAACAGCAAACCCCGAACTCGTAACATTATCTATTTCGAAGAAAAGACCTCCAATACTAAACAAACAAGAACTATTTTAAGAAACTCACTTTTACTATTGTAGAGGGATGTATATATTCTACGAGAGAAATTCTTACCGTATACAGCGCGATTTTAAATTGCATCTTCCTCTAATAACCAGACTTTGGAGCATTACCAAGGCTCCGCAATGAAAGGGCACTTTTCATTGGTCCTCGAATTGCGTAACCTTGGCAACGCTCCGAAATGATCGAGGTGTGCTACCACATTGAGATGTATTATCTCAGGGTCATCAAATCGTGGAAAAACTAAACTGTTGATTAATTTTATTGAAATGTATTACCTTAGGGCAGGGACGGGCACGAGCTCGCCGAAAGCTCGACCCCCACCCCCAATTATTTGCGGCGATCTCGATGTTTCAGACAAACAAGCGCCGGCACATAACTGACTCAGTCGTATCAACGAAATCAAAAACAGAGAGCGCCGAGCGAGTTAGTTCATGTTGGTTTATTAGCGTTTAACAATCTCGTACAAGTTCGAGACCATTTTAAATTGAAAAACAAACCTTTTTTAAACAATATTTATAATAATTTTCGGTTTAATTCAATAGGAACAGCATCAAAACGAATACACCGCGCCGCCGCCGTCTACAATTTTATATTTCGTGAGACCAAGCTAGCTGCAATCGACACTCGTTTGACCTATTGCTTAGCGTAGTGGGAGATACTTCCCCTTTCCATGCCCGTGCCTGCCTTAGGGTCATCAGATGGGAGTTTATAAGCAGCAGATAAAAAAAAAACAAGTAGGAGTTTGAGTTTGAGTTGGAGTGAAAAAGTAAACGGTTCTTAATTGTTTGTGGCGGCGAATTCTAGGCCTCTCCAAGCTTGTCGGTCGGATTTACGGAAGGTATGTTTGTCACGCAGGGCGTCGCGTCGGTCGGTTCGTAATCCGTGTTTTCCTTTTACCTAGGCTTTATTTTTATATGGTTCTTCTTCCCCCCCATTTATTCCACACGTTTCACCAGAGTTCTGCTAAGTGGGAGCTGCCTGGCGATCTTCTTCATGGTGTCCTTGCTGAAAAATTTGATAGCGTCGTTATAAACCGGCCTTGGCCGTCCATCTTGGTGTTTGATAATACGACGGTTCATCACGCCGCACATCGCAAGAAGGTGCGATCTTTGGAACGAAAGTTGTCACTGAAGTTGACGCAAGTGATTACTCAGGACGCACATTCCACTATTCGTGTCTCGGAGGAGTTTTCAAATAACTGGTAACAGTTTATAGATAACAAAATAAAAAACGAGGTCAGGAAAAGTCTGAAAATAAAAGAAATACTAGAAAACTTCTTATGGCGAAATTTTACAGGTTTTAAGCTTATCACAACTATTAAAGTCGCCCAGTATATAGGTACATAGCGTGCCCAGTATTTAGGTTGTCACCAAATTTAATTTTTAAAATGAGTTGCCTCGTACCTACCTTGACAGATGACAAGCTCTGCTGACTAACGTATCAGCTGTTCCCCTCGACTAGCAATCAGTGAAGATGGGGGTGAGTTAATTACGATGGTAAAACAACAAAGGGGCGCCAGGTCAGACTTGAATAAACAAACTGAACGTAAACGATCTTGTCGACGTCTCCGAATCGACTAAATCGGCAGAAAATCAAAAGTAAACAGAGGCTTACTTAACTCACTGGCACGTTAAGGAGTAAACACAAACGCAATAGCAAAAGTTAACAAATTTAAGCTTTATTGAAACTCAAAAGTTCGAGCGAATGCAGGTTACCACACACACCAGGTGGTGCAGGTGCCTGTTTACAATAAACAACATTCAGACATAAGTAATGCGGACAAATTTCAGTTGTCAATTTATTTACTTAAGGACAACGAAAACTACTCTTTTAAATGATATCAACCGCATTCAGCCGAAAATTCGCTCTGCGGTAAGCATGCCATGCAATTATTGTTCACGAAAGAGAGATAAATAAATAAGGTTGAACGTCAAACTCACGGCCTCGCCGCCAGGACGCGGCTACGTTCATCTGTCAGTCGAGCCACGGAGTGAAGTTGGCACTCACGACGCCACCTGTGGGTTGTTTCTAACGTCGGTGATCCGGTTCAAAGCGGATTCGCAAGATACGTCGTAGAAACGCCGGAATTGATTTCTTCACAGGGGGAGACGAGTTAGCTCGATACGATAAATCGAAATAGTACTTCGTGAACTGATAATTGAAAGTCGCACTAAAAGCCTGTGCTAAAAGCCTGTATAGAAGGAGAAATAGGTCGTTAGCGTCCAACATGGCGTTCAGACAAAACGCTGGATTTTACCTGGGTTTTGAAGTACTCCAGGCTTGGTATGGGGCTTAAAATATCCCAAACTCGTTCGGTGGTGTAGTCAGGTATTCCGGCAGCGTCGTAGATGAATTCTCCTCGCATAAAGAGCAAGAACTCCGAGATTACACTAATATACGACAGCACCTTACGATGGTCTCATGTGGCCTAAGATGGTGGACGCTGAATAACGCGCGAAAGTCGCAAGCGGTAATCAATGGTGAACCATGATGTAGTCACGTGGTGCCCTGTATCGAATGAGCTTCGGGTAGCGGGGAAGGAGTACAAGGTTGCCAAACGTACCGAAACGCGGCTTAGACGTCGCTTTGTTGCCACGCTTTGTTAGCGGCAAATTCGAACGTAACAAGATATACAGCGCGATCCTAAATTATCTCTTCCTCTAACAACTTTCAACACTGAGATGTTGAGGGTCATCAAGTTGTGAAAAAACTAATCTGATGATTAATTTGACTGAGATGTATTTATTATCTCAGGACCATCAAATTGTGGAAAAAACAATCTGATCATTAATTTTTTTATAAAAGCAGAACCGAACGCGAAATTTAAATCGGTTTTCTATTGGATATCGAAGAGTACGGTTTATAGCGAAAGATAAAGTATTAGTTTGGTAATTTTTTTTGAACTTCGAATTTGTAACAGTATTTATAATAACCATTGGTAGAGATTAAATTTTGCTTATTTTATATTGTACATTTGTAATAGTGCTTATTGCTTTCTTGGCAGCAATTGCAATTAGTTTAAAGTACTTGATGCCATTCCTAACTTAAGAATTTTATTCTTTGCTGTCTTTTTGAGCTGAATTCAAATTTATAAGCAGAATGTAGTATCTACATGTGTCAACTCTGAGGTAAAGAAATTTATATTATTTTATGCGATTCAATCTGAAACATAACAAAACGAAACTAACCCCATTTTGTTGAATATTCTCTTGTTTAAAATTTATCGGCGCGAAATTATCCAAATTGTTATTGACGATTGTAAACAGTGAAGAGATACGCAAATAAAAAGCGGTGATGCGATCAGCGCGAGAATAAATTTGGCAATTTAATGCACAAAACGCACAGATGTTGTGCGGAATTATAGTTTTGATTTATTTATTCATTTATACATTTAAAATTAAATTGAAATTTATACTACAACGGTACAAACGAAATTAAATTATTACAAAACGACGTCTAAATCCGCACGGATATGAATACGCTTTTAACTTTTTTTTTCCAAACTGTGTTGATTTTAAATTTAATTTTTTTGTTTTTGTTTTAGTGCGATTACTTGTGCCATTTCCGACGAAAATAGGGCCTCCAATTAATAAGTAATGGGCCATAAATTTTTGTATTTCCCAGATGACTTCACAGAATGCACTCTCAGCGATATCAGATTTTCCGAAGGATTAGGCAGGAAGAACGGGAGGAAGACGACTAGATTGGCAGTTGCGTACGCAGGTCGGGGGGTTAATAGTAATTTATACAAGGTAACTAACTAAAACTAAGATAAATGGAATAATAAATGGATTTGGCTTTGCGTCGCAAGCAAATGCATCAATTATTTGCATTTTAGGGCGACACTTCGAGGTGTACCTACTCGCACGTAGGTACACGAACTTCAGTTTCGTCTCGTTTGTTAATATACAGACAGTGTAGTATAGTGTAAAGACAGAAAGCAGAGAAAATGATTAATTATGCACTAATGGGTGGATGAAGTCGCAGGCGCAAGAGTTAAATATGAGAGACGCCGCTCATCAAAGACATCTAAAGATAAAATATTCAAATTCATGTTTGCATTACGAAATTATGAATTTACGATTTTCACACAAATATATGGGGTGTACAACATGGAAAATATTTCGTACTTAAAAAAAAAATAAACAAGTTTCGCTGTTCACTTTTAGTTTTGCTCTGGGAAAACTTACTCTCGGAACCGCTGCGAAAACACATTAATACAAGTTTTAAACGTTTTCAAGTGCGAGCTTTTCAAGTTCCCCGCAAATTGTCGTAAAACTATTTAATTGCGAAGTTAGCACTTGCGGAAAAAGAAATATTTCGAGT
The DNA here is from genome assembly GCA_033060865.1 of Dorcus hopei. NCBI lineage: Eukaryota > Metazoa > Arthropoda > Insecta > Coleoptera > Lucanidae > Dorcus > Dorcus hopei. Next base: position 12,266,375 of record CM065422.1, read on the forward strand.
AGATTTACGGCGCTTCACGCGGAGTTATTGCGGAACATTTAATTTTCGTTTCGGTTCCGCGTTTAATGCACCGAATAATTGTTAACAGTAAAAGAGTTTTATCGGCCAGATAGATTTTGATAGTGACGTAAAAAGGATATTAAAGAAAAAAAAACAAGTACATACGTGGCCAATCTATCACGCATCATTGCATGTACAGTACGTTTTCAAAATTGTGGACATAACTACTTCATCCCAGTTGCATTCTATTTCCATTCGTTTTCGGGCTCCCCAAATCCCGTGCATTTTTTACTACAGTTTCTTTTCTTATAATTTGCATCATCTAATAAAACCAATTGAAGACAACCGTATTACTTAATTCGTAAAATATCGGATGTACGAAAAAAACATTGACTACAAGTTGCCTAACATCTTGGAGGAAACTTTCCGACAGATTACAACGTTCTGTCGTTACCAGTGATTAAATTTGATCATGGCAAAAAGTAAGTACTTAATGAAATTGCTGCGCGTAGGAGTTTCGGCGGCAGCGTGACACGCTTCTTTACATCGCCTTATCATTGGAACCAGATGATTGCATTAACGGGGATCAAAAACCGTCGCCGTGCAGAGATCATCCATCATCTGCTGTGCTATAGTTCTGAACTTTATGATGCATGACGTCGGAAGAGTGGACTCACTTCCAACGGGGGTTTTGTTGCTTGTACTTTTTAATTATTCATCATTTTGAATTATGTTGCGGCTTATTTCGCTTTTTCTTTTACAATTTTAATGAAAACAAGTATTTCTATGCTTATTTCATAAAATTCAATTGTTCATATCTTCCATGATAATGTTATGGAAATCATGTAACTGAAAGAAGGGGCGAAGTCGGATAAAATAATATATTGAAACTTACATGATTGTACACAATAAAACAACAGGGAGTTCTGCCCTTCTGACTAGATGATCAGCTCGTCGACTATTTAAAGGGATTTCGTCTGAGGACGTTTTTCCCGGGGATTATGAAATTATGCCTTGGCATATGACTCATGGGGAACTGAAAGCGTGTTGCATATTCCTTTCTTGACATTTCCGAAAGATACATACTTATATAATTGTTTACAGAAAGCTTTGGCTGATTGAGTTTTGCAGCTGCGAATTCTGGCGTTGGTGGCTTTCTAATTTCCTTGTTACAAGCTTTGGCATTTGATGTAAGCTGTCACGTGAAAGTCTTTTCCTAGAACCCAACCCAAGACCTCTCACCAATTTGTCACAGCCTGTGTATTATCTTCATAATGATGTATATTAATCACTTTATCATACCAACAATACGAACAACAGTTTAGGTCGCGAACTCTCGCGGCCGGTTTTTGCCCTAGCTACTCTTCTACTGAGGAAGCCCCCAAATATGGCCGAAACAGACAGGGGATTTTCGAGGATTCCATTGCAATCAAAACAGATTTGAAACAAGATTTCTTCAACAATATAATATACCCGTTTTTGTTTTAGTGAATAATGTATAGTCTTCAGAATATCTTCAGAATACCTTTAGAAATAAACATTAAAACTCTTACAAACTTAACTACCTTCAAAACCCGGATGCCACCCGTAACTTCTCGCTACGATTTCAAAAACGACACAAACGAATTAAAATCAACGAAAAATGATGAGGGGACATATAAACGACTTACCCCGGCCTGGGAAAGCTGAGCGCCCCATGAAAAAAACGTTATGCGGCGCGTGCGGTGGTCCAAGAAGATCCAAAAATACCAGTGAAAATCTGGTTAAACACCTCTACCAAACCGTGATTTCTTGGGTGCAACTTACAAAACCCCAACAGGGCGCGAAAATACCAAAATTTTGTATACCAAAATCCACAGAGAGGCTCAAGGGAACATACGCACGCACACGCCAATAACCAGCCCAGAAAAATGTCGGAGAGCCGCGCCCTTGCTGCTTGTGTGAAAAATTTTCAATGCGCCGGTCTCCCAGAATTCGACGCGTTTTCAGACTTAAAACCATTGCGCCACATCGACTCAGCACGAAGATATCCACCACTGACCGGAACAATCAAAGCATTCAACCACGAGGACCGCTAGACCACAAAATAGCGAGGACGCAGCGGAAGCGACTGTAACAATCATTACATTAATTGGCGTCCAACGTGGGGGTCACAACCAATCACAACCAACAAATACATATTTAAAAAAAACTATTACAATAATTGGCATCCAACGATTAGGGCATTTAACCCACTTAACTCTTACTATTTCATTACATATTGTTACGGTTGAAAAGTCCAATTAAGTTATTCGTAATATTTTTTGGAACACCCTGTATTTTTACGGGAAGCCAAACTTCAGTACGCGTACGTGATTTTTATCATATTTCACAATATTTCATAATCAGACCATACGTTGTTATTTAGTCCGACTGTATATCTCCTTTTTACTCTGTCGTCCGGTTAAAAACTGAGTTCATTCGTAGCGACTCCCGTCTCAGCGCACAGTGGGAAAGAACTCTGTTCTCGGTCTCGCGGTCATATTTGCATCAGCGCTCGAGCCGTGCGTATCGTTTATTTGTGTCTTCAATCTTTGTGTTTCTTTCGTGGAATTTGTGATTGAAACCTAAAACGGAATTCTTTCCGAGATTTGTTAAAGCATACCGAGTTACAAGCTCGTTAAACAGCTTTTCGAAAGCCTGTCGTTGAAACAAGGAACAGGTATGTCTTGTGGCCATTTTGATTTTGTGCTGATGCGTAACGCGTATCTCTCTCTTCTATTAGGCTTTTAATGGTAGTTTTACCTTGGTTGAGAAAATCGTCATTCCTTGGGTGGAAAGAAAAGGCCGGAATCAGAGTTTGAAACGTATATAACCCCTGGCATGCCGGCTCACCCGATCGACCTGTAAACGCGACGCCGCTTGATGACGTAACACACGCGTCAAAGTACGTCATTGACTGACTGCACTTATCTTCGTTGGAGGGCGCTCACTCACTATTGACAGCCGACTGTCATTACACTGGATTTTGATTACAAGGTCGGAATTACTTAAATTATTTTTAATTAATCTGTTGAGTTACCGTCGCGTTGTTATTTTTATTTTTCTTTTAGTTGTTAATCGAGTGAACTTCTTTAATCACTTTAAACGTTAATTGTAAACGAAGAACAGATCTGTTGATCGGATTAAATTTAACTTGTTAATCCAGGTAATATAATATGGCTAGCAGCTGACGCCATCTTGGTTCCTAGTAACGTGGTTTCTTGTAATTCAGGCTTTTTCGTCCCGGTATCTTTTACTTTTGGATACCTTTTACTTCTAGATATTTTCTTTTTCGTCCTGGTACCTTTTATCTTTGTGCTTTTGGAACTCATTGTACTCGTCCCGTGGTTGCATACAGCCGAAAACAATGTACATGCCCGGCTGCAAGCTGCTTGACCATTTCGAAAGACAGAGCGAAAGACGCGGACGATCTTCGACCTACAGAACCACCTTTTGGACTCCGTGAGTTCGTACTGTATTTTATTTTACTGTTTCGTGACGCTGCATTATTTAAGAGTGAATTTTTGACAGATATTGCAACTTTGTCTAGTTGAATTAAATTGTTGTAGTAAACAATAATCCGGATTTAATCTGAAGTATCGAGTAGATTAACCAAGTAAATTATATCCCCGGGTGCAATATTTTTGAATCGTTTTAGTCATAGCTTATTCAGCGATCAGCTGGCGTATATGTTTGTCTTATTTGTAATATTTGTAATTACTTTGAATGAGTAATTAAAGTAACTGTTTATTGTAGCTGTTTGTATATTTGTACCCTCACCTTCAACGTACAAGTAAGTAAAGTAAAAATCTACTGGATTTATTGCAAAACTATTGCGAATGCGAGAAAATTTGGGAACACTTTTTCGCATTATCTTCTTGGGCTGGATAATTGTTCACCCTGGCGCCTGTATCAATAACTTTAAACCACGCCCATCTCCATTGAACTTTCCTGGGGGCACAACTGATGTAAAGCAGCATTTTTTTTATAATTCAGCAACTCGCAGCTCTTTACAACAAGCCATGGTATCTAATTTAAAGTAAGTTAGATGAAAGTGTCCCCCCTAGATTCTAATCTAAATACGACATATACTGTTTCATAAATTTGTCATAGCCTGTATATTACGTGTACAGGGTGATTTATCTTGATTACTTTATCATACCAACAATGTAATGTCGAAATAGTTGCGTTTCTGATTCATTGAGTAATTCAGGATGCGATTGCAGTTAAATACATTTTTCTGTTTATATTTTAATTAATTATCTTTGCCCCAACACTTTCAGGTAGAAGAAGAAAGATCAAGTATTTTTTTTACAAAATACTTATTGAACTGAATGTCTTATATTAATACGTTCTAATTTCTTTAAGCCCGATTCTCTTAGCAGGGGCAACATAACGACGTGAGTAAGTGTTTTGGTGTATAGGCGGCGTTGCGGTACCTGAAGTTCGGGAGTTCTACATGCAAGGGTTCGAGTCTAAACTGAATGCAAATTTAACGTAGAACATTTTAATTTGTTCATTACTCCTTAATTAATGCGACAATTTTAGATTTACCCAGCTGTGCTGACACAGGTTTTCTTGTACATTGCTCTACATAAAAAATATTTTTGAAGACCTCTGTGAAATGAATTATCTAAACATTTCTGATGGGACACATTTTAAAATTTCAGAACATATAGGCTTGCCTATTAATGTTTTCCAAAAGATTAAAGTGAAATTATTTGCTTACGTTAAACACGACAGAACGTCGCCTACGCGATCGCGTAAATAAACGACTCGCTTTATCAGCGCTGCATATTGCATCACCAAACAGTCTAGGTGACTCATCAAAAACCCGGTATTATGCAAGCATAAACAAACATGATTAAGAGTGGATGGTCTAGGAAAATCACGATGACTCATAGGGTAAGTGGTCCACATACAAGGTTCTTCTTAATCGGAATTTCCGGTATAAACCATATAAAAGTCGACCGGGTTTTATGAAAGGTATCATACAACTAGTAGTCGTCTGGTCGTGCGCATCACCCAAGGTCCGAAGGCGTAATTAGTTTCCATCGAATGCCATAGTGCCAAAGCGAGAAAGACTACTGTTGCCATCTGTTGAGGACTACTTATTAAATCAACAATTGTTAATGTTTTCCATATTTTTCTAAATAACTTAGCAACTTGCACCTCTTATAACAAGCCATCGCATCTGACTTAAAACTAATAAGCCTGTACTCTAACCAAATTTGTGACAGCCTGTATATTATATACAGGCTGTTTTACCGATAGAAACCGTTTTAAGTAAACGTCTTTCTCCTTAGCTTTTTTTAAGACACTTTTATAAAATGTAACAGTAATTTCTTGCTGCTCGCTTTCTCGATTGCTATCGTACTTTAACCGTTCCAACTGAAATTGAATCAATTAAATTAGAAATCGGGCCGGCTTATTTTATTAGCGAAGAAATTAGTTTAGAAATTTTGAATGCAAATTAACAATTAGGAGACACAGAGTAAGACTGACGCGGAATGAATATGAATTAGGCAGAGAAAAAAAAAAGGAAAATAAAACGCTCCGCCGTACTTGCCCCGCATTTGCATTTTTAACTTTTTACGCTTTTCCTGCTTCGGTTCTCGTAAGAAGTGCGACGAGCTTTAAACTGACTGCATTTATGTATGTATAAATGCGTGCTTTTTCATAAACTGGGTTAGCTTTACGAGTTGGGCAATCAGATTACGTATTAGCATATAAACTGTACCTCGGTAATTAGAAATGTAAATTATTTAGAACGATGTTGTAATTAAGAAAAATCGCAATTTCACGTTTAAGGAGAAAAAAATTCCGCGTTTTTAATGGAATTTTTAAGTGGGAGCTTTGAATGCCTAAAGCTCGAGGACCGGTGCGTTCGTAACCTCCCCCTGATAAAACTAATTAATATTTTCTGTAATTTATAGTTTCATATGTGCGGGGACATTGTTTTACGAGTGCGCCGTTAAAAGTGGCGAGTTCTGGTAGATAAACGTCCCGCCTGTAGTTTAATAGGAATTAATGAGCATGCAGGAACACGAACTAATAAATCCCGAAACATGGCAAAACGCTATAAGACGTAATTTATCGTTATTCAGATATAAAAGCGACTGAAACCTTAAAATTTATTGCGTAATATAACCCCCCACCCCCACCCTCTCGGTCTTGTATTATAATCCTATACTACGTATTCTTTTAAGGAAGATAATAAAAATGGAATTAAATCTGGTTCATTGTTGTTTAAATGGGACAAAGGGGAGAGGAACAAAGTCGATTCGATTTCAAAAAGAAAGGGGGGAAATAACGAGATGATTAAATGCGAAAGCATTAAGTTTTGAATAAAAATTAATTTTTTAAAAGTAAATCGAGGCGACATATTCCTTTAATTATTAAAAAATTTTTGACGAATTTTCTAATTATCATCGTATAAATTGAGAATGAAATACTAAAGATTTTACTCCATATGGTGTTAACGTTTTAAAATCTCGCACGAACTAAGTTGGCAAGATTTGAGAATTTGGCCAATTTACAGTTTATTGTGGCAACCCTGATTTCTCAAGCACTGCGACCCAAGCTCGAAATTATTGGTCATCCGTCGACTCCTTATATGGGCATGTGGGAAATCAAATTATTGGTCGGCACTGACCTCAGTTGCGATTACCCTGCGTCAAACCGTTTCGTTTTGTTTTACGGCGTTACTTCTCGCCTAATTGTGCTGGTGCGCATATCGGTGTGTGAATTATCGAAGTTTTTGCTGGAAAACTTCAGGAAAACTTAAATCGACATAGTCGGAACTTCATATGTGAAAACAAAAAAGAAAGAATCACTTAGTATGTATGTTGTTTTCGTTCTTTTATCAGACAATTCGATAGTCGATTTTAAACAAATCGAATTCAAATTAAAATACACCCTGGGACATCGGATATTTAGTGCAATAAAACAAGTACGTGCGGAAAACCCCCCGTCCCCGTCCGACGATAATTAAACAACGCGAGGTACAAGCTGAAACGAATTTTACAAATCATTAAAGTTCGGAGTTTAGTGACTGCGATCACTTAAATGAATTGCACGAGCACAGCCTTATTTTAGGTCGCGTTTAATGGCACCGAGAAACCACTGCCGGCACAATATTCACTAATTACTTCATTTGCTGAAAGCACACGGAAAATCTATGGTTTCTGCGTGTTTTCAAGTGAACCCGACGGATTTTATGCGCGAGAATTATGACTTAATTGAAGGCGCCCCAACGATAACGTCTGAATATGTGGGATTTTTCATTTCTTGTTTTCACATTTTAAGTACACAAGATAAATGCTTTATTTTGTATAGTTACAAAGAAGAAAGCTAAAACGCAGTCGTTGATATATCCTCAACAGAATTTGCCTTCTCTTCCTTAAAAGTCTATTTAGCAAAACTATTGCCAAATTGTTGCCAAAATGACTTCAGTAAGAATTTAGTACGAATAAATTAGAGCTATGGTCGTTTTAAGTCACTCTCTTATGGAGATTTAACTTTTGATTATTTACTAATTTTAAATAATTGACCTGCACGTCTGCTGCAATGGATATTTTTATTCGAACTCGCCTTCCATCCTCCAAGTATACTAGTCTCCTTTTGCGATGGTTTCTGGGAGTACGTTCTGGCCAGTGTCTTGCCGTCAATGGATATCTGGGTTTCTTCTGGATCTTACCTAGTTTTTTGTAAGCATTAAACTAGTTTTGACCTTTTATTTATTTTGGTTTATCTTGAGATTTATAGACTCAGTGTTATATGTGTATGACCCTTGATGTGTTTTGAACTTCCAGAAGACTGTTTTGATTGTGTAAAGTATTATTGGCTGGTTTGGAAGACCTTTCCTTAAAATGTTTTGAAGTTCAGCATTCTTATGGACGATGTAGCTCTTACACGTCCGTTCTTCATAATTGTTGGAAATATGTGTTAATTTAGGTAATATCATAGAAACATGTTACCGCCAAGTAACCTCTAGCAAAATTGACGATAGGCAACCATACTTACACATTTGATACATAATGTTAATTCTCCATAAGAGAGTGTGGTAGAACGCCCATAGCATATCTACTAAATAGTAGGAGGAAGTCCTTTAAAAATAATTTTAATAATTAGTATAGCACTTTAAATATAATTATAGTATTTTGCGTAGTGCTTTAAAAATGGCTTAGTATTCAAGTTCTTAAAAAGAATTGGTATTAATTCAGTTAGCAACACGCCATACTTTATCGTACCTACATTATTTTAATGTCGAAGTATTTCCGTTTCTCTTTTACGAGCAATAAAATGAACGTAATAATGCGATTGCGATCAAATGCATTCTTAGCATAACTTACAAATTAAAAGCAACTGCTAATTTACTGAAAGTACAATTATGGAAAGAAATTTATTATTTATTTATTTATTATTAACTTAATGCTTTAGTTGCGATCTTTTTGTACTCGCCCCATGGTTGCGACATACGTGTCTGGCTGCAGAATGCATGACCGCTTTGTATTTCGTGCTGAAGACACGCCTGAAAGAGTAAACGACCTTGAACCACAGGACATATTTTTGATTGCATGAGTTTATTAACTACTTCGTGACGCTGCGTTGTAAAGAGCGAATTTGCGACAGATTTTGCACCTTAATTAGTTGCAGTAAATTTTAGTTGTGTTTTTTTTTATGTAATAGTTAATTAAGACTAAATTTACTTAAGTGAAATGGGAAACACGATGCAAGGTTCTACGTAAGTGTACCAGAAACCTTATTAAATGTCAAGTAGCAAACATTTTACCCTGATATATAATCCCGAACATAAATTAATATTAATTGCGCACAAACGTTTCAACATTAAATATTCTAGGTTCGCTAATGCGCTCATTAATTATGAGGGATAACATCATAATCCTTGTATAATATGGAAATCTTATTTGCTCTGCCAAAAACAAAAAGTCTAATGGGGCCGTGGAACTTTTTAATTTCGAAATTTATGCCGTTACTAGCGGAAGCCTAATTATGTAAGTGTGTAACATCATCAAGAAATGTGTACGGTATAATCACCGAAGGCATTAGATCCGTGCGTTAGAAATGATGGAACACGATTGCGATAAAGAGAGGGTCGATGTTTAATAACGAAACTGAGACGGAAAAATCCGAGGGGCAAAAAATTTAATGGCGCACCGGCAAACGACATTATCTTTTTGTTGTAACTCGAGGGTGAAATTCGGTAAAAGTTCGGAAGCAAAGAGATATACGAGATTAAGCGCGACAAAAAAAACTCCGTCAATACAACGGAAAACAATGGATTCCGAGTGCTTCCGAGTGCATTAAATTGTGTTTTGTGGGAACACATTAATATTATTATTATTATGATGCAAAATTAGAAATTGAAATTTACTTGTAGGATAAAGAAAACCGATCCTTTCAGGAAAATTCCTTCGCTGCAAAGAGAATTTGAAAACTTTTGAAATTTGTAATTTAAGAACGCCATCTATTGAAAGATATCAGGTTTTGATTTAATGTACGCGGTTCTTATCAGATGGCCCTAGTTACAATCAATACTTTTTTAATGAGGTGCTTTTTTTCCAAGATGCTCATTTTATATTTCTTAATTAATGCAAATCTTTAATCATTCCTTTCGAACTTCTTTTAGTAAAAAATGTGTATAATCTATCATTCAATCTATATTAGTTCAAGATGTCAAGGTAAAAAGTTATTAAGATGCGAATGAAAAAAAATTTAAAAAAATGTATTAAAATATAATTAGCGCCATCTCTTAAGAACCGTGGCTTAATATTGTGACGATTCCAGTGCCAGCCCGTCTCATGCGTCACCACCGACGCGCCTTAGACGAGAAACTTCGGGCACTTCGATATCACGCCAGCGCAGCGGTGGAATCAATCCGAGACTCTCCGTTGCCTTCTAGGCGATTCTCGAAAAAGAGAGCCGGTTTATAAGGAAGCAAGCCGACCGGGAAGGACAATTCGGCATTAGACAGTTTCACATTAAAGTTCGCGTTAGATTCTCGCTCGGCTGTTAAAATAAATTAGATATAAGCTTGTAAATAAATGTTAGCGTTATAGAGTAAGTTTATAAATAAATCAGTTTGCTTTTAAATAAATTAGTTTTTTAACTATATCGTGTTTTGTTCTTAAAATAAAAAATTAATCGTACTCTTAAAATCGTTACAAAATTCATGATTCTTGATGAAACCATGTTCTATTACTTGTGGTGCCTAATAGATGGCGTCACTCGCAATTGATTTATTGTTTTATAGACTTCTGCTTCGAAAAACGTAATTGAAAAAATTTCTTCTGTTTTCTGGTTTTAATTAAGAGTAAAAAATAGCAACGAAAAAACCGTAAAAGTAAAAAATTCTATTGAAAGCTCCTATTTTTTTATTTCATGTAAGTATATGATTTTTTTATTATTTTTTTATTTTATTTTACCAAAGAAAGGTTACTCAACAGGAAAAAAATAATCCCAATAAGAGAGTAACACAAAATTACAAATAAATTAACAACGTGAAAAACGTAATTGAAAAAATTCCTTCTGTTTTCTGGTTTTAATTAAGAGTAAAAAATAGCAACGAAAAAACCGTAAAAGTAAAAAATTCTATTGAAAGCTCTTATTTTTTTATTTCATGTAAGTATATGATTTTTCATTATTTTTTTATTTTATTTTTCCAAAGAAAGGTTACTCAACAGGAAAAAAATTCCAATAAGAGAGTAACACAAAATTACAAATAAATTAACAACGTGAAACTAATAAAAACTTAACTAAAAGTCAGCGTAAACATACCCAGACTTAAATTAAATTAAATTATTGTGTTTATTATACATTATAATTTAACTTGTCAAGTAGATTAACATAAATATTTTTGTAAACATAAAGAAAATGAAATGGAAATTAGTAACAATTTTATAAAAATATTCAAAACACATTATTGAGATATAAGTAATGAAAATAGCGAGAATAGAAACGAAATTAAAAAAAAAACTAATTAAAAATTAATTTGAAGAAGTATGATTTTTAACTGATATAAACTTGTACAAAAAAGATCAACACGGGAGCAATTATTATAATAATAATATTGCAGTCTAAACATAGGAGAATTGAGACAAGATCTTGTGTTGAAATAATCAAGATAAAACAAGTGACTTTTAGTGACAAGTGATTTTTAGTAGATGGCGTTAGTTGCAATTAATTTGTCTTAGTTTCCACTGCGCAGAACGGAATCTTCCTTTCTCGTTCTAGTTTTTGAAATTCGAAAGTAAGAAATGCCGTCTATTGAATTTTATTAATTTTTGATTTAATGTACATGGTTCTTTTTAGATGGCGCTAGTTACAGTCAAGGGCATCTTCCTTTTTCGTTTTTTTTTTTTTGTTTGAAAATTGAAAGTAAAAGACGCCATCTATTGAAATTTATTAATTTTTGATTTAATATTCACGGTTCTTATCAGATGGCGCTAGTTACAGTCATTCATTTTTCATTGGAGTCGCTTTCTCTTGCGTTTTCCGTTTTTTGTTTCAAGACTCTCTTTATATTTTCTTGTTTGGTAAAAAGTTACACAATCTTTTTTCTTTTATTTAAGATACTATAACGAAAAGTTTTATAAATCTATTAAGATATAATGAATAACAATTCCGAGCGCCATCTATTAAGAACCGTTGCTTAATATTCATGGTTGTTGATAGGTTTGTTCCAGCAACAGTTCGTAACTAGTTTGAAACCGTCAAAAGCATGCAGTCGTCAAAATTGTACATTTGACGGCGCCGTTAAAATCGGTCATTACTTCGGTGGGCAACTGCTTTTAACGGTTCCGAACTAGTCAGAAACTGCTGCTGGAACAAACCATGAATGAAAACTTCTTTTAACATTTGTGGTTCTTAATAGATGGCGTAAACTTATTATGTAGAATAGCCGTACCTTCCTCTCTATGTTTTCTGTTTTAAGAAACTCAATTGAGAAATATGATTGAAAAAGACTCTTCTTCTCTTTTCTGGTTTTACATAAAAAAGTAAAAGTAAAAAACTTGCAGCGAAAGAAACTAAAATTAGAATCCAAAAATATCCAACGGAAGCTCTTACTTTTTCATTTAGTACATATCATTTTTAGCAGATGGCGATAGCTGCTATTAATTTTTTTCGCTTTCCACTAAGCAAAGCTTTTTTTGTTTTATTAATTTATATTAATTTTCAATAATCACTCTCAATTTTCTTACTTTAAATGAAAAAGAAGTTTTTCCTCTAGGTAAAAATTTAATTAATGAATTAATTAAAATAGACAAAATGTAGCAAGCGAAATATGGTGCAAAAATTCTGAACGCCATCTGTTGAGAACCGGGGCCTAACATTAATGGTCCTTCATGAAACCGTATGAAACCATGTTTTAATACTTGTGGTTTTTAATAGATGACATCACTCGCGATTGATTCCCTTTTTTTCGTAAAGTAGTCGCAACTTTATTTCCTTTTCTATTTTTGTGCTTTTATAAAAAAAATTAAAGTAAATAACGTTACCTATTGAAAGCTCTTATGAGTATGTTATTTTTTTAACAAATATATTTTTCACAATTTCCATTACGCCAAACAGCTTTTATCGTTTTTTTTTTGTTTTAAGACGTTCAGTTATTAATTCACCCTTTGTCCCCCAATACTGATATTATATCTGATATCTACATTATACCAGCGGTACTTGTAGGTACCTTACATTTCAAGCTTTAAATCGTCTTTATGCTAATGCTTTATGCAGAGTACTGTTTTGCCTATGAATTTTCTATATTGGCAACATTGAATACTAAACATTTTTCGTGTTATTTTAATAATTTCTTACAAGAGTAGCGTATGATTCATGTACACATACATCTTTCACTTGCAAATGTTGGTATTTAAGAGGCTTTTATATGCTGGTACTTTCAAGTACAGGGTGTCCCATTTTCGATGGTATATTCGTTAATAATGGAAATAGAAAAAAACCGAGCACGCAATATTGGGTCAACTTTTTATGCTAATTAGAATGGCCAACTTAAAACTTTGCTGTTCCTTGCCATTTTCGCGGTACAGTTGAAAAACGAAAAATTCATCAAATTTTCAAATGCGCATATTATTTTTATTTTTAAAGATATCGAAAAATGATACAGGCATTTTTTATTCGGCTTTTAACGAAGATCATGATTCTTTAATTACATCGCACCAAAAGTTCATAATAACCAAGATATAACCACAACTAATATTTTTTTTAATGGAAGCCCTAGTTGGCTTTGACATCATTAAAAAGGGTATTTTTTCTGCTTGAATCATGATCTATGTTAAAAGTCGAATAAAAAATGCCTTTATCATTTTTCGATATCTTTAAAAATAAAAAAAAATATGCGCGTTTGAAAATTTGAGGAATTTTTCGTCTTTCAACTGTACCGCGAAAATGGCAGGGAACAGCACTAGTACTCTCTTACGAGAGTACTAGTGCCCTCTGTTGAGAATCATTACTATTTAATCTAAATCTTATGGCTCTGATGCCAGTTACAATTACCTTTTTCCGCCACGTTTGTTCGTGCTTTCAAATTTTTTCGTTTCGCAAAAAGAAAAAAAAAAAAACTAAATTAAAGATGTCTTTAAACGACCAACGAATCATAGACGTTTGTTTCGGTTGACAAGGGTTTTAAGTTTTTCAATATTTAATTAATAAAATAATCATAATGTTGTTTTAAAACAAAAAGGTTTTCTAATTTTAAATATGTATTTTCATATTTAACTAATAAAATGAGAAGAGTTGGAGACCAAAACTGAAAAGATTTTTGGCAAAATCATTTTGTTGATACTCATTGTATGTATATAGAGCACTTATGTTCCCCGTGATTCCCTTCTTCTTAGATCTACCATCTAACGAGTAACTCAAAGAATAATTAAGATTTTATTAATAATTTTATAACTAGAAGAATCAGCAGTTTGTAAATCAATTAAAGCAGTCGTTAGTTTCTAATAACATAACTAATTGCCAAACAAAGTAATGTTTTTTCATCCAAACCTTGGTACTGGGTACAGAGAGACAGACGGATTTTAGGAATTTAATCACTCGCTATCGGCCGGTAATACCAACGTTTTAAGGAGACCTTAAATTTAAGTCGTGTTTAGATTGTGACATTTCTGCTTGGTTTCTATAACATCAATCACATTCTAAACTCGAATTAAGTTTAAGGTCTCCTTAAAACGTTGGTAATACCGGCTGTATGACATTCAAATGCTAATTACGCTTTCGAACTCGCGGAAATGTTCACGACCATACGGTTACTAGCTGTATGATACGTACCGTGAAATCCAGTTCCCTTTTATATAGTTTATACCGAAAATTCCAATAGTAAAAAAATCTTGAGTATGGAACACTTGCCCTATGAATCATCGTGATTTTCCTGGATAGTTCGCTTTTACTTATATTTGCATAAGCCGGTTTCTTTGGTGATTTACAAAGTGCTGATTTTTTTACAAAGGCAATTGAATTTTTTTTTTCTTTTTTGAATAAATGTAAACTAGCCGAAAAAGTACAGCTGAATCTATAATCAAACAGCTGCATATATAAACAGGTGCTAAGTTAAACAGAGGAATTTAGTAACACCCTACATAAATAAATTTTGAAATTGCTGTCGTTTTTATGACGTTAGAATGTTGTGATATAAATACTAAGTAGTGTGTTTTCGCTTAAAATGTAAGACGCGAGTGATTTATCTGAAGAAATATCCGAAATTTAAAGCGCGGCAAGGAATATAAATCCCAGTAGAATGCGGCTCGCAGTTTATCCCTCGTAAGAACACCACAATCAGAGCGACAGATACCGGCAATCCAGATATAAGACTAGGTATCAAATGCTCATTCATCACTCTCGGGTGGTTTTTGCATAGCAGACTGTAAAAATATGCAGATTATCAGAGAGACGCAATCCTCTTCCAGCATAATTAAGCTCCGTCGTCACAGCATCAGGATAATGTGCTCGCCCCCCTCTTCCCCCCTATTACATGAAAAATGGACGCCTTAATGCCTTTCGTTATAAATAATCGTTTGATGAAGAGTCCTTGCGTAAGAAAAAAATTATTCAAACTAAGTATATTTCAAAGTGGTAATTTAAGGAGTAGGTATTTAGAGGAGATGGCTGCTCTGCATGAACTAAACAGGATGTATCTAGTTATAGCAGTAATTACTTGAATATCCGCAGCAGAATAATACAAGATCTAACGTGGTAGCCCGCTGTTACTGTTGTTTATCAACTCCGCACGAACTACAAACTACGTGTAAGTAACCGGAACAGCTTTATCACATCGTGAACACAGGCAAGTTCGCTTCATGAAAAGCAAAATAGATTTGCTAAACGGCGGCAATCTGCCGGATGACAGGCACAAATCTTTTGCTCTTTCCGAACGCGAGCAGCAGTAAAAAGTAATCTGAAATTGATTGACGCCTAATGCTTCCCGTCAAAAAATACGTCTCCCTGTCATCACGCCGCAGCGGGGCCCCAGAAGAGGAAGTTATAATTTAAATTAAAGGAAAAAAGAATTCGGGCAATCAATAAAGCGCAGTTTTACAGCTGGGCGAATGACAAATTACCTGTGCGCGTCGATTTCATTATTAAATTGTGAAAAACCAGGGTGCGTAAAAATTTGATGAATGGGACAGATAGGGTGTGTATGTAAATGCGATAACTATTTGGGGCATTGTCCGTCGTTGAAATATTGCGGTGGTGATTTTTTTAGACCGTCGCATCTCGCGCATTTTCACAAAAACAAAAACAAAAACAAAAAAAGGGGGAATTTACTATAATTTTTTTTTATTCGGACTTCACGGTACGTATTTACAGCTAGTAACGGTATGGTCGTGAACATCTCCCCGAGCCCGAAGACGTCATAGCATAGTCTATACAGTCTTTTCACTTGGTGTCAGTATCTTTGATGTTTGTGTCTCTAATGTAACCACTACGCATTCTTCCCCGAGTTGATTCTTACGTGGCGCAAACAATTTAAATTTAAAATCTTGCAGTGTTTGCAGTTGCACGAACAAAGCCGGTAATCCAAACTACGAATAGAAGCAGTGAGACTACTGCGTATTCTTTCACGAGTGTCCAAGTATTTTGTACGTGATAGTGGCGCCAGTGAAAAGACTGTACAGACTGTGGTCCTAGTGAGTGACCAAGTCCTAAAATCCGTCAGTCTCTCTGTATCCAGTACCATGGTTTGGGTGAGAAAACGTTAGTTTGTTTGCCAATTAGTTATGTTATTAGAAACTAACAACTGCTTTAATTGATTTACAAAATGCTGTTTCTTCTAATTATAAAATTATTAATAAAACCTTATTTATTGTTCGAATTATTCGTTGAATGTTAGATCTAAGAGGAAGGGGATCACGGCGAACATAGGTAAGTGCCTACCAACTAAATGATTTCGCCAAATATCCTTTCAGCTTTAGTCTCCAACTCTTTTCATTTTATTGTGGTGATTTTTTTAGACCGTCGCATCTCGCGCATTTTCACAAAAATCAAAAACAAAAAATGGGGAATTTACTATAATTTTTTTTTATTCGGATCCCTTGTTTAATTTAAGTAAAACGATGAAGTGTTTCTGGTAAACTTTTCAATTGAATCAAACAGGAAACAAAAGACTTAAAACAGCTCTTTGATATCATCTGTTTGTTCAGAATGTGAATAAAATTCCGTTAGACGTAATAGATTGTTACAGTCAAATTTAATCGCAGAGAATTTGCGACGCATTTTATAACGAGCTGGCAACGTCTCCTGTATGTATATGTTGTCTGAACATCTGACAACACTGTTAACCCGTGCCGGAAAACATCTATTTGAATTCCCGCTTTCGTATTGGTTCTTTTATTCAGAACTCTTGACGTCATAATCATGCTATTGGTTACCGCTTATGACGTAAGAGTATTTCGGTGTCCTTCCGCTTTACGTTGGCGTTTCGTTCAGTGTTGAATCTGCTGCCTTGGTGTATAGTTACGAAAGCGGGCCTAGTCTTCTCACTATTTTGACGATGGTTTCATACTATCCTTTCCAAAGTCTTTCATTTGTGTATTTGTTTTGGCATCTCTTCCACATATCTTCTTGATTTGTTCAATGCAGATTATCCTAAGTCTTCCGCTTTTTCTAATTTAGTTTTCGATCAGCCTTTTCGCTAATTTTGTTAGATGCCTTTCTTCTATTCCTTCCAAACCCTGACAGCTTCTTTAATTTGTTTATTTGCTTCACCCTCTCTTCTGACTATCTCCTCGATTTGAGTCCGTATTATTCTAAGCTTTCCCTATTTTTGAATCAGTTTTTTCTTTTCTTCGATTAATTTTCTCAATTTTGTTGGATGGCTTTCTTCTATTCTTTCCAAAGGCTTCTTTCATAAGTTCCTTTTTTGCTTTCTCTTCTCTCTATCCCTTCTATTTGTTCAGTGATTCACTTTTTCTCGCTAATTTGTTTGTTTCGTCTGTCTCTTCGATTTCGAGGCTTTCCCCTCTTTTCATTCAGTTTTTGATTAGTCTTCTCATTAATTTTGTTGGATAGCTTTTTTTTCTATCTTTTACAAAGTCCAACGACTTCTATCATTCTCCTTTTTTCCGCCTTCCCTCTGCCTATCGAGTCTAGGAGTCATAAGCCCTTCCACTTTTTTTATTCAGTTTTCTTTTGCTTCGATTAGTCTTCTCACCAACTCTGTTGGATAACTTTCTACCATTCTTTCCAAAACCTGACAATTCTTATTTTTTTATTTGTTTTGCTCTCTCTGTTCTATCTGCCTCCTCGATTTACTCAGCTTTAGCCCCAGTGCGGCCTTCCTTTTTTCATTTTCTATTTATTTACAAAAATATTTTATACACATTTACACATATAAATACCAGAATTTAGAAGATAATGTTAAATATTTATAAAATGTTCTACTGAGGATGCCGACTAGGCAAAACCGGTTTAGACAGAAAGAAATAATTAAAGATTTTGTAGTGAAAAGACTTCTCATTCCTCAAATTAAATTTTATTTATTTATTACTAATTTTGTTGGATAGCTTCCTTCTATCCTTTCCAAAGTGTAACAGCTTCTTTTATTTGTTTCCTTTGTCTTGTTTTCTCTCCTCTCCATCTCCTCGAATTGTTCAGTTCAGAAGAGCATTTCCTTTTTTCTGATTCAATTATTTTTGCTTCGATTAAACTTCTCACTATCCCTTCCCATAACTCTAACAGCTTCTCTCATTTGTTTCATTTGTACGGTCTTCTCTTCTGCCTGTCTCCTCGAGCAATTCCTTTTTCTGATTCAATTTTTTTGCTTTACTTTTTTTTGTTAGCCCTCTCATTGATGTTTTTGAATCTATTGTTATAACTCGAATCCCTTTTGTGATAATTCGCTGCGGAAGCGCAGAATAATCCCAAAACTGGCAGTAATAGCTCAACAACGCCAACACACTCTGTTACAGTGTAAAATTCCGTTACATATAAAAGTCCGTTATATTCTTGAATGTTCCAAGATGGCCACCAAAGCGGTAGGCGACCTGTCCTTGCTGTGTATCGCCATTGTTGTGAATTCATCAGACTAGAATGTTTGGTTAAATGTCGAACGAAAGTTATTAACCCGTGATCTGATAGAGGCACTCTAAGCAGCTTAAGGCATTCTTCTATGCTTATCGAAGCCTAATTTCTACACACAAGTCAGGTATTTTATTGTCAGCGAATTCTGTGCGCAGTTTAGGTCGTAACGTGTGTTTTATTTTGCTATGCAGGCTTTTGTCCGTGGTTTTATTTGGGGCCAATTTTCGCTAAGTTATATTGATGCCGCTGTAGAAATTTCTTCTGACACCGGCGAATCGCACCTCGAACTTTCGAACTTGCCTCCGACAACTTGATACTTGACATCGTCGAATTAGTCCCACGGGGATACAGGTTGACATATTAACGTTGCACCATTTGACCACCTAGACACTAAGTCAACTGGTGTGAAGACAGTCTTAAGGTCAGATTCATAGTTTCTGTTCTTTTATTTTATGCGTTACAATTTTTGAGCGATATGATGTCGTATTCATACTAGTTGTTTATCGAAATTCGTTTATAAAGTATGTAAACTGACTACGGGGTCCGTTCTTCGTAATTTAACTTCTGGTTAAATGAACGTTACTTGCTTTGCATTTATTTTGAAATAAAGTCAAGTGTGTAATAATTGGTGACTTTTATTGATTTTTAATTACTGTCTTCGGCTTCGTATCCTAGTAACCATCACCTGCCACAATTTCGCCTTGATGAGGTTCTCTCTTGTTCGAAGTGTGTTATAAGCCAGACGTGTTTTACGTGCATTGTAAATTATTGGAATTGGAAGCCTGTCCTTTGATTTAGCCGGCATTAGAACGATCTTAATTTGTCCTCCCAAAATTTGTAGCCTTCAGGTAGGTAGCAACTCATTTGTCTCTCGCAGGAAAATCAAGGGAGTCGACGTAAAGACAAGTTCAGAGTTGATTGATGCCATCAGCCAATGTTGCATAAAAAGATGGGGAAAGTAAAATAGGTTTAGATTCACAATGAAAGGAAAGAGGAAGAGAATTCGTGAATGATAAGGTTGGGTTGATTTCGGTTGACTTTATTGCTTTGCCTTCTCTTCTGCCAGTCATTTCGATTTGGTCCTGGTTATCCTAGCGACCTGGGCCATCCTTTTTTCCGTTTAATTTTTTTTGCTTTCATTAGTCTTCTCACTAGTTTGTTGGATCCGTTCTTATTTTAACTCGACACACTTTTGGGTGACAACGCTTGCCGAAACGTAGGATTTTAATATTCCCAAAAATGGTAATAGGCAAGAACTTAATTAACAACTTCTATATTGTGAACGCTCCACCATAATTTTGTCATTTAGAGGAAAATTAAAGAAGAATGAAAAAAGTACAACAGGTTTAAATCCACATTGAAAAGAAATAGGATTATAATGGCTACTAATGGATGGTGAAACGTTGAGAACTGGCAAGTCTTAAGCTATCCCTTATAACGAAATTGTTATACAAAGGATGAGTCCAATTTAATCATAAAAAAAATTATAAAATATGAATTTAAGATTGTACTACAGCGAACTACGACTAAACGAAAGAAAATCTTTGGAAACTTAAGCAGGAAAATTTTTCAATTCCCCCGATCTCTCGCAGCAAAATCAAGCAGAAACTCCCGGAGTATTTATTAAACTGCGACGATAAGAAAGTCAAAGAAAATTGTTATAAGTCCGAGTAACAAACGAGGGAAACTTTGCTCGAACGAGGAATGCATTTCGAGCGTTGCGAATGCAAATCTCGCGAAAAATAGTTCGCCCTGCACGGAGCAACTTATCAATATCAAACCGTTTGTCATGTAGGAAATTTCTTTCTCGCAAGCTTTTATTAAATAGCCGGTATGCAATTTTGCGAAGCTTCATTTTGCGAAAGCTCCGACGTTTTCTTTTTAATGCAAGAGGGGGAAACTCGCCGTGGATGGAATGAGAGAAATTATTAATCTCACCCGTCCCTTCGAAAAGTAAGTTTTATTGAAAATATTTCGATTCCAATTGAATCTATTGTACTTTCAAATACATGAAAACCAAACCAGGTGAGTTCATCCTTGCAATCTCCATTTGTCAATTTTACTATAGGTACTATAACGGCACAGAAATAAGTTTGTACATTTCCGTAAAGCTTCACGTAACCTAGACTCGACAGTAATGCCAATACCGTAACATCTTTGCCGAATAGAAGCTATAAAAATGTAGGTACATGGTTAATAAAACTCCTGACTATATTTCCATGGTTTCGCGTGTAACACGGAGGCAGAAATGGAAATTGCATTTTTAACAATGGCTGCGATTTCGTCTGTCGTTCAGGGGCCTTGGTGCATCGCGTACCTACGAAATAGAAAGGAGTCTAACGGAAACTTATGTGACAGAAAAGCAGATCAATAGGAATCGATGCGAACTTTGAAAGTCATAAAAGGTAAAAGGTTTCTTGCGCGCGTTTTAGAACTGAAAACCAATCGAAATAATGACGTGATGTGTTAATGATTGAATCGCCGAATTAAAAAACAATTCGAAATGTGGTTCGAACTCCAGAGTTATTTGCAATCGCAGTGGACAATAAACTTCATTAAATTGCAGTTCCGGCGTTCGATTCATTCGAATGCAACAGTCCGGCAGAGTAAACAGGCGCCGCGGCGCGCCGGCGTGCAATTATCCTGCAGGGCGATAGCTGGAAAAATATCTTCCAAGGGAAGACGTCAAAGGAAGCTCCCGCGGTGAACAGATATTTCCTCGTTTGTTCGCTCACGTCGCCTCATCAGTTTTTGTCATTTCGCTAACATCCACTCATTTCATTCTTTACGAAGCTAATTTAAAACGTAAGGAGAAATAAGTCAGCTGAATTTGTTATTCGGCGGTATGCGATGCAGTTCGCTTTGTTGTTTTCATTTTGAGTTGATGTTGCTCGCGGGTTGTGATATAGAAATATTCATTTAATTCCCACAGTCAAAGAGTAAAAAGAAAACTCATTTTATAGAAATAAAAATCTGCTACGGTTGTAAAATTTATTAATACTTTTATTATTAGTTTTCTGGATCGCTTTGAATATTGTAGGAATCGAAAATACGTTACTGGTTTACTTTAATTGCACTAGATTGCAAAATATTGCATAAAGCGTCGATTACACGAAGCTAGTTTACTGGCTGCTAGTTAGATAGTTTACTAGCGGATAGTAAAAAAGCTACGTGTAATTGTAGTAGCTAGTACAAAGAAAAATTTACTTCTGATATTTTACTATCCGCTAGTAAACTTTCTAACTAGCAGCCAGTAAACTAGCTACGTGTAATCGACGCTTTAACAAGACAAATGCAACGACCCACGCATTACTGTATTGTTCTATTCTAACTCACTCTCCTACGTAATTCTGTAGTCTTCTCTTAACAGCTCCCCTTGCAATATTTATCCGTAAACCCCCACTCGTGAATGACCGCGCTATTTCCGCTCAGTCCTGTTGCTCCTCGCTTAGCGTACGTCTCGTGTTTTTGGGCTCTTCCTCATGTTGAGAAATTCACTAAACTCTTTTATTTAAAGTGAAGTTTGAACGGAGAATTTTACTCCGACTTTTGATAAGTGCGTTATAAGCAACAAAAGGCTTTCTTCCAGGCCTTTCGAAGCCTGATTCCTGCAGACAATCAGGTAGGATTGATATAAGCAACTTTGTGCGCAGTTCAAGTCGCTACACGTGTTTTTCTATCATTTATCTAGGTTTTTGTTCCGGACGTTTTACCGGAGGTTCGCTCCGGGATTTTTACATAAGTTTATTGGAGCCTTGATTTGGGATTACCTGGCTGTGTTATCCTTGGGCCGTAGTAGAATATTTCGTTGCGTCCATCTTCGGTCAGCCGATTTAGCGACCGATAACTCTGTTGCTTGGCAAAATTGCCAGAAGAGGGAGTTGGTCCTCCGGAATCGCGTGGTGGCATACTATCTCCCTATCGCTATCTCCCGGACGTTCGATACTCGAAGGACGTTGGTGCAGCTGATGCACTTCCACTTTTGGACGATTTAAGGTCGAAACTTTCTTTTTAATAATTTTAATTAAGTGTTTGAGTTGATATTTATATTTTGTTTGTGAGCGAAAAACGGATCCGTGTTTCATATTTCAACTTACATTCTCAACTTAGCCTGTCGTTAGTTAATCGTTTATTTAGTTGAACGTTTAAACCCTTTGGTTTAATTTATATTTCTCTGACGTGATCAGTCATCACATCAATAAAGTCAAGTGTGCAATACTGGTGACTTTTATTTTATTTTTAAATTCAACTTTTGTTCTGAAGGTTACGTATGACCCCGATCCGTTCCATCGAGTTAGCCGGTCAATGGGATGATTTCATTTGCACATCTCAACATCTGCAGATCATCAGGTACGTAGCAAATAAATTTTAATCAAATTAAATTTTAAAAACCAATGCTTTGCAATTAAACAAAAAAAAAACAACTGATTATCTACAAACAGTATAAAAAAGTTCCCCAGAACAAGCAGCTCTCAAACAAACAAAAAATTTTTAAAAACATCATTCGCATTCATACAATTGTAATGAGTAAAAAATTAATTTAATTCAAGTGAAATTTATAAATAAATGCCTTTCGATTAAACGAAAAAAAGAAAAGGATAACAAATGATTCTCTATAATCTCTAGAAAAGTTCCGCAACGCGACAAAAGATGGCAGTTCTCAAACACAAAAACAAAAAATAAAATCTTCGCTCAATTCTTCATTTAATTTCTATATTCAAACAATGAGTAGAAATTTAATTTAGGATCTAGGGCAATTGAAATTTAAATATAATTATTGTCTTCCGATTAAACAAAAGAAAAAGAAACCGACGAATATCGACAAACTGCAACGCGTGACAGATGGCAGAAAACAAAAAATAAAAATTTTCATTTTCAGATGACAAATGTCGAATAAATTACGTTCAAACAAGTCGCTCACCGGCTGCAATAGTGGCACAAGTTAAAATCTTTACTAAATGTCACAAGAAATCAACATCTAATTCATATTCAGTTAAATTCTGTGCAAGCTGTGAAACTACTGCTAAAAAAACATACCTAGTAAAATTAAAAAAGAATTATTTTTCACAAAAACATTTCTTCTAAAAAATAAAATTTGTGGTTTTAAATAACATACTTTTTATTTCCTCAATACTCAGCGTTTTATGTTGCAGTCGGTGAGCGAAGTGTCTCTCTAAATAAATGACTATTGGTTAAACGGTGAAGCAAAACCAAACTGAAAATTTGGAAAAGGCTGTGACCTTACCTGGTTACAAAAGTAGAGATATGTCTACTGAATCACCTCCTGACCGGCTTGACTCGAAGAGATAGGTATGGGTTGTGCGTAACCCCAAAAGTACAGGGACAATTTACTAAACCGAAAGAAATAAGAGCCACCAGTAATGCACACAAATTACGAACCGCCCGTCGCACGATGTAACCCTAAAACATACCTGCCGTAGATACAACGGAACAAGCTTGGAAAAGCCTCGAAGAAGGTTTTAGTTTTCGTCGCAAACGAAGTCACATCCGAGCGAAAAGCCCGTTTACTTTTCACTTCAAAACAACCCCGTTTAAGGAAAAGTTTGAAGAACCCTCAGTACAGTCTATTTGCAAACGAGTAGTCACATCGACTAAAAGGGATTTACCTCGAAGCGTCGATCCAAGCGAACGGTTTGTGGGAAAGGGGAGAGGTCTATTGGCCAATGACAGACCTATAATGCATCCTACTCTCGACATGGGACAGTCTCATTATTAAAGAATAGGGTAGTTCAGACTCGTATAACGTTGTAATGCGGAATTTTAAGACCAGTCCAAGTTAAGAGGTTAAACTTCGACGCAGTTACACTTTCGTCAATATAGAGGGTCACTCGAAAGTTAGAAAATAAATTTAACGAAATTTTCACCCGTAACAAGGCTTCAAATAAACACCAGATGACAGATGTCAAATAAATTACGTTCAAACAAGTGCTCTGTAAATAAATGACTATCTGTTAAACAACAAAAGACTCTAGGAGTCAAAAAAAGTATGAAACTGTTAAATTATTGTAGGCTTGGCTTGCAAAGAATGGATTTGGAATGTCCCCCCCATTTAATGAAATCAAGAATCAGCTGATAATGATTAGTAGAAATTGCCTAGACAGAGATTAGAATGCACAAACTGTATGGTACTGAATCGGTACTGCTTCTAGATGTTGTTAACCTTGATGTTGCATTGAATCATCAAAAAATTTGGATGGAATATGTACCCCCAAATAAGAGGAAATTCGAAGGGTTGAAAGTGTTAACAGTCGCTGCATTTCCATTCGTTCGTCAGCCTAGTTTTTTCTTCCTCTTTCGGAGACCTTTCATGAAAGGGCTCTTTTACCTATCTTATTTCTTCTCCTGCTTTTTAGTCTGTCTTCTTTAATCTTTGGAGCAGTAAGAAAAACTACAAAGCCTATCTTTACCATTTTGCAACCCATGCAAGGTAATACATAGATGGTTTAGTTATGACGATAGACTGAACTGCTGCATTCCCCCCAAAATTGTTAATGCGTGGGATATGTTCCACCAAATGACGAGGAATTTGTCTAACACTGTTCTTGGTAATTCGAACCGTTGCGTTGCAAGAATGCTGTCTCGTGGACTTAATTTTTTCTTTCTCTGTTGAGGCTTATTGATTAAAGAAACCTACTTCCTCTCTCTTACCAACATCTTGGTTTTCCTCTTCTTTGGTTATTGGGGCAAAAAGGAAATTACTAAGCCCACCTTCACAATTTTGCAAACCAAGCAAGCCAGTGGATGAATTGAGATGGATGATCGTCTGAACTAGAACTAGAACTTCATGTCTGATTTGGGGCTAGTTACTTACGGCCCCTGGACACTCCCCAGGGACTTCCTTTCAACGATTGCGCTCCATCTCCTCATAAACCTACTTCCCTAAATTAATATTAAGAAATTTTAGAAGCATGCTCATTTTTAGTCTAAATAATTAAACTGGATTCATTTATGGGCCATCTAAAGTTATCAGACTCTTCTCTGAGCAGTTCGAACAAGACAGACTGTCACGAACAGACAAACAAGTACAATAATTCGTATAAAGAGGAACTACAAGTAATTTGGAACTTATTTAAAACACATGGGAAATTAGTCGAACCTACCAGAAGAGAATGAATATAGAAAGAGAGTACGGAAGGCAATAGTAATTTGGATGAAATGTGGGCAGGAGAGTGAACCAACATTAAGAGAAAAGAAAGAAAGAGAGAACTGGAGAAACGAATTGTTCTGTGAGCGTGTTCGCATTAATTTTTTATTGACATTCACATATAAAAATTGAATAACAAATATTAAAAATAAATAATTGAATATATGTTTGTTTAACAGTGTACTCGATGAACTACTCTCCTCGCTTTTGTCGTCTAGGAACTTGAAAGGCAATGTCACGGGCAGAGACAAATTTGATGAAGGAACTTCTTTAGAACGTCTTGGTTCTTCAAATATTTCCTACTCCTTCTCTTCAACAGCTGGCTCCGACGACGTTGATGAGTGTGTTTGTAATGTGAGTGACAATGGCTGCACAAGAGATGATATGGTAATGGTGAATGCTCTTGACAATGGCTACACAAGAGACTTGTGGTAGTGGTGAATGCTCTTGACAATGGCTACACAAGAAACTTGTGGTAGTGGTGAATGCTCTTGACAATGGCTGCACTAGAGACTTGTGAGTGTTCTTGACAATGATTGCACAAGAGACACTGAGCTGGAATGGCTAGAGTCCTCGTGTTTATAGGGTTTCTTCTGTAGCGGAAATGAAGTAACTTTGCTTCATTGGTCTGAATGTGTACTCGAATCACCGATGATTACAGCTATATCTTATTCGTCAGGGGGCAGTCTTTTTATGTTTACTCCGGGGGTTGTATTAGCAATCACTTTGCGGGCTAATCATGAACGAATGCGGTTTCACTTGAATTCGTCAAGGGACAGCCGTCATCATTGCTTTGTTACGTAAATGTCAACGTGACGCTTCGCCCGTATTTGTCTATATGACATTGGTTGCGGTAAAAAAAATAATAAAATCTTGCGGCAAGAAGAAAGGAAAAAAAATTGATAGAAAAGTTTAACACTGCAAAGATTAAAAATAAGTAAAAATAAAATATTCAGAAGAAACATCTCTTGAAAGTAAAACAGAGAGACTTTACTGAAAATAAAGATAAAAATGGTAAAAATTATTAGGAACGTAATTCCAAATAGATCAAGGCGGGGTTATTTATTTTAAACTTTTCAGTAATCTACTTAGTTCGGAAACGGTCGGTAAACTTACATCTGTGTACTTCTTAGCGAAACTTCTAATTGCACAAACTTATTAATCTGACTTTTTTTTATTTTAGTTCGTCGAGTTAATTCCGAAAACTTTTAACGAAGGCCGAAACTTCCACTGATTTTTTTTTAATCAACAAACTTGTTGACTATTACCGGAGAATTTTTGTAATAACGTTCGCGTATTTGTTTTAAATATTTAATCTGTTTCGAACCGAGTTTGTTTAATTTACATTACAATTGATGAAATCCTCTGTGTGTGTTGTGTACCGTCGATAAAAAAGAACGGATCGCTTTTATTTGTTCGCGCTGGATGTGGATTTTTGTAACGCCCCCCCCCTCGATCATTATTTTTAAATTTCCGTCCGTCCGGCATTGTTTCTGCACGTGCGATAACGCGAGCAATTAATTCGCACGGGGCACAAAGTAATTAAATCACGTGCAAATAATCGGGGAATAATTAAATCGTTCTTATCTCGGAACACAATCGAAGTGTTTCAATCAGTGTACCAGGCGGGTGGTTCTGGATCGCTCGATATTTTTATTTCGCCGGCGAATCACGTCTTTGCATGACGATCTGTGTACTTCTTATCGTGCATCGTCATGCAAATCTGGCATAAATAAGGCGAGATCCCTATCGTTACAAACGAAACTGCAATGGACGCGGGTCTATGGTGACACTAATTGTATTTCGTCAACAAACTACTGCGGGACATGTGAGTACGTTGTTAGGGCTCTTCCGGAACATTCGCTTTTATTAAGTTCCTCATTCATCCATGTTTTAGTAGTATCTTGATTGTTAGGGTATAAATAACGTAGACGTCGTTTTATAAACTTTTAAATTTACGGCGCGGCAGTTTTACTTGCTCAAATATTTTTGGTTTACTGTTTACATCTAAATCTTAGATTTAATGTTTAATTAGTTAGAATAAGAATAAGGTAAGCTTTTAAAAAAAATAACGTTGTTCTATCCTGTTGGTGTATAGGCCATAAACCACACAGAGATGAAGGACCTGTTAATAGTTGTTTTCTTTTCTTTTAAATTTCAAGTAAAGG
The DNA here is from genome assembly GCA_033060865.1 of Dorcus hopei. Lineage (NCBI taxonomy): Eukaryota > Metazoa > Arthropoda > Insecta > Coleoptera > Lucanidae > Dorcus > Dorcus hopei. The sequence goes on from CM065422.1 coordinate 12,294,284, forward strand.
TTTCTATCAACTTTTCACAAGAAATCTGTACAGGGCAAGGCAAAGTACATCACTCATTCATGGAACATTAGCTCTCGTAGCGATTTTCCCCAAAACGACGTGTGCCTCTCCCACAAGACGTCTATTAAAGAGCCAGAACACGATGTATGTACAAAAAGAACTCATCTCGAACGCGGCAAACTGCGAAAATGTCCTCGTTTAAGTGCATATTTATTTAACGCTTTTTTTTTCTTGCGTTCGCCCGCCACGTAATTCGGAATATCTCGCGCGTGAATCAGAAACAGAAATCTCCCTTCGCTCTCGGATTGGATTTGATTTGATTTTTAGGGCCGAACATCCAATTTCGTGCGATGTATTCGTTCGCACATGTAGGACTTCCACCTTGAAACGTTTTGCTTATCATAAATCTGGAAAACTGTGTGTGTGTGTGTGTGCGGCCTGGCACTAGAAGGATCCGTGGAAATAAATTATCGGAAAGATAAACGATTTTGCCAGGAAATTGAAGAAAGCTCTGGTATAATAACTTCGCTTAGTTTTTATTTCGCCTACCAGTTTAAGTGCAAAACTCTTTTAAAAATTATAGTAGTATTAAAAAATAGATCTCGTCAAAATGTATGAGCGTGCTGCTTATATTGTGTTTACGCTGCGAAATGAGCCTAAAATTACAATGAATATTTAGAAGAAAAGAAAGGAAGAAAAAGAAAAAACATACACCGATTTATTTGTTAAAGTTTCTTTCATTTGCTTGGGGTTTTCCACCTTAGATAAAATTATTCGTTTACAAAGCAAAACAGTCGATAGCAAACAACTGTATACAAAACAGTTTCCTGTAATTGTTGTCTTTTCTCATTTCTTCGTTTATAAAAGGCATTTTAGAAATTATTTTACATTAAGCTTGTCAAATTTGAAATGTTTAAATGTCATCTGTGAAGTCGTACTTTAAAGTGATGCCATTTTTGAGAAAGACAACAATTACAGGAAACTGTAATTCAAATATTTTAAAAATAAAAAAAATAAGGCCCGTATTCATAAACAAAACTTAGGCTATGCGCTCGATACCAATTCGCTAGTAATTCATGATCTGTACGTATTTCAACGTGTTGCGTACGCACAACCAATATGGGTTTAAGTACAGTTTATCAATTACTTTCCATAAAAGAAATCTTTGCACTACATAAATAGATATTCGCAATGTTTTAGTGAACGCATAGCGTAAGTTTTGTTTATGAATATGGACCTAAGAATAAGTAAAAGAGTAGATATGGTTTTATACGGGGCGCGATCAATAAGTTTTGGAACGAAAATTGCTCGATAAATTTCCATCGCGTGATTTACATACACGCAAAATTACGCACACTCAAAAAGGTCACATTTTAAATTTAACATTTTATTAAAACAAACGAAAAAAGTGACGTTTACTTAGTGTGCAGTACTTTAGTTGAGAAGGAAAAACAATGTTGGTGGTCGTCATATTTTGAATCAACTGTTTTTTGAATGCTTCCGGGAAAAAAGTGACAATTTTGACGGGTGTCAACGTCAAATGATTCGCGGGATTACGTTCCATAAAAACAGCAGGGTTGCGCTCATAAAATATACCTTCAAGTGCACCTTGGACGTGTAATCGTATCTCTTTGAACCATAATTATTTGCTTATTTTGCGTCTCGCTTATCTGTTTCAAGAAGTCTTGTGTTTATATTATTACCATGACAACGGACGCACTTTTTACGCCGCACTTTTAAGTAGGGTGTAGAAAACGTGTTTGTTGCTATGGAAACCACGCCTGATTTAGTTTTTTTGATTCATAGATGAGAAACAAAATACATAAATTAATTTATACGACAGAGACTGCAATATTAGCAAAGAGTAACTCTAGAGTGTCTTTTATGAACACAGCCCAGAAGTTAATCCCCTCCTCCCAATTAATTTCAACCTTCTTTGTTGCAGCTGCAAATGTCAGTTCTTAAAGAAAATGTTAAGTATCTGAAGAACGGTTAGGTTTAGGCGCAGAAAATGCGTAGAATTTTACGAGCGATCTAAATTTGACCTCATATATGTATAGGGTGTGCCATTTGAAATAAGAAAGTTGTATCCGGCACCACCGTCTCGATAAAATTTTATGTTGCTATAAAAATGCGTCGAAATTTTTTTTGTATCTTCAGTACTCATCGAGATGTTGCTGCCCGAGAACATACCGTTGGGACACCCGTATATACATCTTTTTGTTTTCTTATTAGAGAAGGACAGTCATTCTCGGACTGTCTCACTCTTGGATACTTTTCAATGATAATTGTCGATTAAAACCTTGGTCATCAGTTCATTACAAATATTCTCTCTTTTTTTAAGAAAAAAAATTGTACGCTTTCATAAATTAAAGGAAGCGTAGCCTGCCCGCCCGCCCCCACTCCCTCATTGTGTTTAGTTTCTTATCGACTGAGTCTATCTACAGACAGAGAAAGGAAAAGGTAAATAAGGTTTCCGTCGTTTACGAAAAAATGTCAAAATAATTTATTGTTTTTTTTTCACATGCAAATCCCCGAGAATATATTTTATATTGACATAAAACTGTATGCTTGTGATGTGATGATGAAAAAATTAAATCCTCTAAAACGACAGAAACAGAAACGGTAATGAGTGCGTTTGTAATGTGAGTAATCTCTCACAATGGCTGCACAAGAGATGTGGCGGTAATGGTGAATGGTTTTGACATTGGCTTCACAAAAGTCTTACGGATGCTCTTAACAGTGGCTGCACAGGAGGCTTGTGTACGCTTTTGACAATGGCTGCACAATAGGCCACAAGCCTATTGTGCCATTGTCAAGAGATCACAAATCTCTTACAATGGCTGTACAAGAGGTTTGTTGATGCTCTTGACAATGACTGCACAAGAGGCATTTAAAACATTAACAAAATTCAATCACTAAGAATAAAATCATTAAAAATAAAATTCAAGCGTTTTATTTCCAAATTTGATTAAAAAAACATTAAAATCTCTAAAAACATAGAAACAGAAACAAGTACCCAACAATTAAAATTTTCGGTGGCACCGTCATATGAATACAACGGAATACAATGTAAAGAAAAAGTAAAAGAATATATTAAAAAAATGGCATCACATACAAAATCACTTATTATTACATTACAACTTACAAGTGATGTGATAACCAGATTTCGGACATTTCGAAGTATTGCCATGGCTACGCAATGAATGGGCACATTTCATTGGTCCTCGTATTGCGTAACCATGGCAACGCTCTGAAATATCCGATGTGCGGTGATAGCCTATTACTTCCAGCTCAGAATGATGATCTAAAACCACGGTGGCGCCATCTGTGTTTGCTCTGCCGAACTTCATCGCTAAGCGTTAATTGGTAATGAAAGCAAAACTTCATTTTTTTAATGATATCAAAAAAAAAAACAAAATGGTCGCCGTAGCGTATAAATTTTGCTACTTTTAAAACAAGGTCAATGTTCATAAAAACAAAAGTAAATTATGTAAATCAAGAACGTCGGCCATCTTTCTAAAAAAAAAAAAAAATTGTCAAAGGCAAACGTATTTTGGGACCACTTTTATATTTGGCATTTTTATTTAAACGTTTTAAACAAAGATTCAAGTTATTTAGGTCACGTGATGATATAAGGTCTGTTCCATTTGACCGAATTTCAAGTTCAGTATGAAATTTATATCCAATTTTGTGCACTGCTCATGGCTCAGTACGATTTTGAGAAAATAATTAGTAAAATTTAATCACTACTAAATTTCATTCACTAAACTGTTCCAGTGAAGAAAAAATCTTTAAATAAAAATAATAAAATAAATTGAAAATATCGAGGGCGCGATCTATTAAATTTCTTCTGAATTAAGAAAAACTGGCGATAGTGGCGCGATCTATCAAATTTTCTTCGAATTAAAAGAATTTGAGGCGCTAAGTTGAAATTCGCATAACTTTCAGAGAGGTAATTTAAAAAGTTTTTATTTTCACTAAAATTTATCATATTCTGTCACTAATTTCATGTTCTATACATGCCGGCCATTTGTGTCCTTTGATGATATTGTGTATACATAGTGAAAAAAAAACATTAAATAAAATATAAATCGACGGCGTCAGCTAAAGAAAAAGTTTGAAATAAACTAAAGTATGACCTAAAGTATTTTCAACGAAACTAAATTAAAAATATCGAGGGCGCCATCTATTAATTTTTTTTTTAATCAAGAAAAACTGAACTGAACGTAACTTTGTCAGAAATTTGTTAGAAATTGATCACATTTTGTTTTCTCATTAATTTTATATTCTGAAGGTGCCGCTGTTTATTATCACTTGACGATATTATACAGTGAAAAAAAACATTGAATAGGATTCAAATCGATAACGTTACTTAAACAAACAAAAAATTGTAATTTATTTGCTAGCAATTTTGAAATAAATTTAAGCATTTCCACATGCGGAAAACAAACACAATCTTAAAACAATATTAAATTAAAAATAAGGGTGGCGCCATCTATCAATTTTTTAATTTAGACTCGTAGGTCACAAAAAACTACAACTAATTTAATTTCAACTTTACGCCATCTGCTTTAATTCGATTCTTACCCTTAAGTGGTATCGTTTACTCATGGCCTTCAGCCTTTCAAAAATTGTTACTTATCTTGCCTTCAGCTTTAATGTTGTCTTTATTAATGTATTACGCCATTTGCCTTAATTCGATTTTTACCCATAAGTGGTATTGTATACTTACCGGCCTTCAGCCTTTCAAAATTTTGTTTTATCTTGCCTTCAGCCTTTACTGTCGTTGTATTGTTTTACTTAAAATTACTCAAAATTGTATTTAAATTTACGCGCCATCAGCTTTTATTGTGATTTATATTTATTTACCTTAAGTTGGTACTAGTTAGGGATTTTCGTTCTGCCATGCTTTTAGGTTCTTGCATTGTATGTCATTCAATTTAAGTAAAAATGGCCACATGTTAACGTGATTTTAAGACAAGTTTGTTTCAAAATTTAAATATTTCTTCACTTTTAGCACAAATTCGTTTATTGTTGATTTGAAAATGGTTTATTTTTAACCGAAACATGTCATCAGCTCCAAGCTTCTTGTTATAACAACTTCAATACACATCGTTTTCTGACGTTGTAGTTTTTTGTGACCTTTGGCATCTACGAATCTAAATTATTTTTATTTGTCACAAACATCATGGAAAATCCGTTAAGATTTTATCAATTTTTTTTTTTGGAATTAAAAAAAATTGAAGCACTAAATTGCAATACGTATAACTTCCAGATAATTTAAACAGTTTTCATTTTTATTAAAATTTATCATACATATTCTGTTACTAATTTTATTTTTTAAAGATGTCGAGACTATGTCACATGATAACATTATATCACAAAATCTTTTAAACGGACACTAAATAGCGCACAAACACTTAACGTTTCGCCGTCGTTTGACAGCTTCGAATGACGGCGAAAGGTTAAGTGTTTATGCACTATTTAGTGTCCGTTTAAAAGATTTTATGATACAATTTTCTTCGGACAAGAACCAGCGAAGAAAAAAAAACTTATTAAGTTAAATATAAATCGATGGGGACAAAGAAACAAAATGAAATAAATTAAACTATGATCACATTTAGAAAGAGGACATTCTTAAAAAAAAAAAAAAAACTAAACTGAAAAAACGAGGACGCCATCTATTAAATTTCTTTTGAATTAAGAAAAACTGAACTGAATTTTTTTCAGATTAATTAAAAAAAATATATTTTGAATGAAATTTATCATAATTTTGTTTCTTCTTCTTTGTAATTTTAAATTAAGTAGATACTTATTGTTTATCATCAGTAAGTATCAGCTCATAATTACAATCACCCAGCAAAAGTTTTAGCATTATAAAATTGACGTTTAAAAAAAGTGTCCCGTTTTTTTGGCCGCGACTGTATAATAAAGTATTTTCACATCCGGAAAACGAACACTGTCTTGAAACAAAATTAAATTAAGAACAACGGTGGCGCCATCTATCAAATTTTCTTTGAATTAAGAAACAATTGAAGCGCTAATTGATATACACATGACTTTCAATTTTATTTTTATTAAAATTTCTTTTTTATAATTTTTTTGGATAAAAATTTTGAATTAAATTAAACTACTTTCACATTCGGAAAACTGTCTTGAAACAAAAGGAAATTAAGAACAACGGTGGAGCCATCTATTAAATTTTCATTTAATTAAAAAAAAACAATTGAAGCGCTAATTGAAATACTTTCAACTTTATTTTTACTAAAATTTATCGCATTCTGTCACTGTCTTCATTCTACTCTAAAGATTTGTGTCACATGATGATATTATAAAAAATGAAAAAAAAGACATTAAGTAAAATATAAATCGATGGCGCCAATTAAAGAAAAAGTTTGAAATAAATTAAACTATTTGCACATCTGGAAAGAGGATATTCTATGAAGGAAAAAAAAAAACTATATTAAGAATAGCAAGGGCGCCATCTATTATTTTTTTCTTTAATTAAGAGAAGTTGAAGCGCCAAAGTCAAACGCAGCTTTCAGAAAATTAAACAAAAAATTATTTTAACTCAAAATTTGTCATATTTTGTCTTCTCAATAAGTAACGTCTTAACAATGAAGATCGTAGCGAGTATAGTGAACCACACGTACCGAGGATCCGAAAGTTTCTTTTACACAAAAAAAGAGAAAATAGAGCACGAGTGAAATACATCTCGTACATCTAAACAGTAAACTTCCTACATACGCGAAGAATGAGGATTTCAAACAAAGACTCGGAGGCGCACGTTGTGAAACAGAATGCGGTTTCAGGAAAATTTGCATGACTCACCGAGGCCAGACGATGCCTGCAAACTCCTCCTCATCCTGCTGGTTGTTCGGGCGTGCGCTTGTGCCAAGTGAAAACAAGAAGCATTGTAGTCCTGGAATTCGCTATCTTTTTCAGCGATCTGAAATAAACATGAAGATCTCGTAATTCAGGCCCCGAGAAACCTCGTTCTCTATTCAGGCGCACTCAGTGTAGGGCATGCTTTATTTAAGCAGATGTGATATGTGGAGGGAAATGCATTAACAATCCATCTTTGCGTTTATTTACATACACGGGAAACGCGGTTTCTGAAATAATTAATATTGAGAACGCAACGTGACAAATTATTATTGTCAGCAAGTAGATTAATCGATCAAATATGTATTTGAATAGATTGTCTTACGCCTTTATAAACTTCTCTAAATTCATAGCCTTTTATTTTTTTAAACCCGCAAGGCCTACAGAAAATAGAACCGTTTAAGAATCACTGGCGTATTATAATCGCATTTATGTATAATATATTCTGTATTCTGTGTTCGGGCGATTCGAGGCGAAATATAAATAAATTTTCTTTGCCGAATGAAAAATGACACCGAGCGAGGAAAACAACATTTATTTTTCGTTCGGTCGGAACGGGTTTGTTTAAACTTTGAAAGCTTTAATAAACACTTTGAACCAACACAGTGTAATGACTCAATTACGGCGGCGGCGGCGCCAATGTTTTCGCCATTTATTATTCATAAGAACGGAATGGGCTGAATGAACGCTGTCAAACGCGAAACTCTGTTAGCGTTTACTCGTTTGCGCAAACAAATAAAAAAACGGCTGACAAAATAAAAGGCGACGAGGAAAAAAAATTGTTGCCGCACGCCTACGCGCCCTTTACCCTAGGTACGCACTTCAAAGAGCTTCTCTTTTAGTCACTTATACAATAACTTAATTGTTTAGTGTTAAAGCTTCGCCGTGCACGTTGTAGCATGCAAAAGAAATTATGTTGGACAAAGAAACTGAAACATGCCTGCATGCCTGTTAGTTAGGCAACCACACGTACAGATTTAAAACGTCCATATTAAACTATATGGGGAAATTGGTTTAGAACTAACTTTCTTTTTCGATTTACACGCTTCGATTTATCTTTAATTTAGTAATAGTTGTACCTTAATAGACATCAAGGAAATTGTAAGAAGTTCGATAAAACTCCGAAAATTCGTCAGACTCTCTGTATCTAGTACCTTGGTTTGGGTGAGAAAACATTAATTTATTTGCCAATTAGTTATGTTATTAGAAACTAGCAACTGCTTTAATTGATTTACAAAATGCTGATTCTTCTCGTTATAAAAATTATTTTGAATTTGTTTAGCATTGTGTTGCATACTACTATAAACATGTCTTGCTTTCCTTTTATTTGAAGTACGAAGTCATTGCGTTCTAATATCATTTTATAATTTTCTCCTTTTAATCTTAAAAAAAAGGAAAACATCTTTTGATAAAGTGTTTGGTATTCTCAGCCAGGAACAAACACCGAGTAAGCTGAGCTTTCTTTTTCTTTTTCTACTTTTAAAATCTGTGTGTATTTCACGTGCAATAAATCACAAAACAGTTACGGAAAAGCGCAGAACTTTCAATACTTCCTCGCCGAGAAGTCTGTTATTAATTTTATCTGCAGGCTGTAAATCAACTGCATACGTACAATATCCTTTGACACACCGACGACTTTTAAAAATACATTTTCCGATTCGGATTCAGATTTTTTTCGCCGCCCACGAACTATCGATCTCGTTGTCTCGTTGTGTAATTTATTATGCGTCTTCGACGGTTATTCAATAGGCATTGATTTATCGAACGGCCTGTGGATGCTGAAAAATTTAATAAAAGTCCTGCGTTATTTTCGACCGCGAGGAATTTTTCTTCGCCTCAAGCAAATTAAAAAAGACGCCTAATTGGAAACATTTCACAGATCAAAACTTTGAATATATTTAATGATTTGATAGTCACGTTCCTGCCACCTTGTCTTTCAGTAATCTGACGAGATGATGAAACTTCCTCGAGCAAATTAATTAAGCTGCTCTTATAATGAAGACACACGGTTATTATCGATTTAATTGCTCAGACAGGCGACAAGCATGCACCCAACTTTGACAGGCAAGTTACATCATAGATCGCATAAAAGTCGATACTTCTTTTTTTTTCGTAAAACATGCAAAAAGCTTCAGGCCTTTCGGAAACAGACAGGGGGTGGAATTCTCAAATGTGTAAGCACCCTAAAGTTTATAGTGCAGAAGAACATCTCTGCGAAAGGTAAAGAAGAGAATTTTATGCTCACGTCCGCCATAAAATACTTTTTAATAAGATTTGAATAAGGTTTGCGACGGGAATATGATGAAAGGGAAATCTCTTTGCCTGATCAAGAGGATGTTTTCTTTTCCTTTGCACTGCTTCGAGTAATTACTCGACGAGTTCCTTTAACTTTTAGAATACTTTATCGAGTTACATAAAGGTTTTAAAATTCCACACACACACAGTTCCATGTTATTTTAATGGACCTGTTTCTTTTTCTTTTTTATTTTTGTTACTTCTCATTATATTCCTTAACTTTTTGGGTATTATTAGTTTTTTTCATTCATCATTGTTTTACAAAAATCTCGGTTTTCAAACTCTTGTTCATTCATGTAACAAGAAATTTGAATTTTCAATAATAATAATTTTGGTATGAGGCATTCCCGACCTAATAATAGGAACGACCTAGTTTCGATGACAAGGACTAAGAAAGAATTAGGCAAAACTACAGAGCTTTGCTAAAGTGATTGGAAAGATGAAATGACGAAAAAAATATGTGACATGGAAAGAGGAACCTTACCTTAAAAAATTATAGAGAATAAGAGTTACAAACTTTCAAGCTTTTACATGCTTGGGTACAACAGTAACAAGAAAACCGGAAAGCAATGAAGAAATCAAAGCAAAAATGGCAGCAGTGCCAATGAATGAATGAATACAATGAACGAGCAAAGTGTTTCCAAGACCTACAAGTTGCATATGTATAAGATCTTAATAAGATCATCAGTGACTTACGTAAGTCAAGTTCGAAAATTAAGAAGACAGGAGCGTTTGGGAAAAATATTTTCAGAAGAATATATGGAGGCAGAAATAAATTTAAAAAAGAAAGAACGGAAGAAAGGAGGACACCAAATATAATATGCGAGACAGAACTGGGTTGATGAGGATGTATGGAGGAAGAAATAAATTTAACAAAAGAAAGAATGGAAGAAAGGAGGACACCAAATATAATATGCAGGACAGAACTGGGAAAATGAGGAAGAAAAGGAAGCCCCCAATAACGCAATGCAAAAGAAAAGAATTGGAGGAGTGTATGGATGCGAAAATATAAGGAAACTACCAAAGTTCGAAAGAAGTCGGTGCCCAGAAACAAGCTGAAGGTTTTCAAGGCCTGTAACGCCACATAGATATTTGCCCACTTAACCTCCTCTGGAATTATTTAATAAAGTCTATTTTCTTCCCGATTTAATTCTAGATACCAACTGAAAAAAGACACTATGTAAAAACACCATTGGGTAAGTGAGAAAGGCAATGATCGATGGTGTACAGGGTCGTGTGCTAGGCCCTCTTCTTTTTCTCAAACATATAATTCATACAGTAACAACAGAAACCTGGGAAAGAAAACAACTAAAAAGTGGAAGAATGGTAATGATGATTGAATGAAAGGAAAAGATAGAGCAGAACCCCAAAAGTATCTCAAGAAGAAATGAAATTAAAAACCAAGAAGAAAAAATGAAAAATGGAAGAAAGAAAGACACCCAAATATAATATGCAGGACAGAATTGGGAAGATGAGGAAGAAAAGGAAGATCCAAAAACGCAATGTAAAAGAGAAGTGTAGGGATGCGAAAATATAAGGAAATTGCCAAAGATCGAAAGGCAATCTGAAGGTTTGCAAGGCTACTTAGATTTTTGCCCATCTAACCCTTTCTATAAGTTACTATTTACTAAGATCTACATTATTTCAATCCCGATTTAATTTTAGATGTCACATGGAAAGAGACAATATGTAAAAACCAATTGGGTAAGTGAGGAAGACAATGATCATATTGTGTACTGGGTCCTCTGCTTTCTCTCAAACATATCTTACTTCATACGGCAAAGGAAAATAAACAAAACAACAGAAACCTGGGAAAGAAAACTAAAAAGTAGAAGAATAGTTATGATGATAGAATGAAATGAATAGATAGGACTGGAACCCTAATGTACCTGCTGATGAAATGGAACTAAAAACCAAGATATGAGAAAACTGTGCAGAAACCAATTAGAAGGAAACGTTTAGAAATAGTGTATATATCTCTGATATATTAAGAACACCAATGACATAAAAAATGTTAAGGTGAGAGATTGCTAAGGTTACAGGGTTACAGGCGTCAATATGTCTGTTCAAGTTTGAATTGTTTTTGGCAGATCAGATTTCTACACCAAAGACAAGATGGGTCCAGGAACGCTGCCCTGGAAAACTCTTTACATACCATATTGAATGCCTGAAATAGACGATGATGAAATGGAGGTAAAAAATCATAAAAGGAACTTTGGATGAGGAAAATTAGGAAAGAAATGACAAGAAATAGAAAAAAATAAAGAGCAAGTTGGGATCTATAAATTAGGTTGTTCAAGAAAAGAAGAGGAAGAAGAAAAATGAAATGAAAGACCTATTGCCTTTTCAAATTGCCAAAATTCAGGGTGAAGACATCGGCACCTTAATTTTGGGCGGAACTCATGGAAGGGAGTGGTTTTTATCATTTGGACACAACTTATCTCGGGTTGAGAGCATAGAAGATGAAATTTCAACATTCCCTTAAAATAAATTAATCTATGCTGCCTCATTTAAATTTTATAGGAAAAAAACTGCCTGGTATTTCCTACTTGAATACGTAATGAAAAATAAAACGATTTAATTTCTGAACAGCAAAATATTTTTCTAGATAATATTGTGTGTTCACTGACCATGCTATCAACTTCTTCAAGATCTGAAAATTGATCTTTCGTATGAAATCTTCTCTAACTCTACTATTTCCAAATGATGCGTGGACTCCTCTAAAGCAACAGCTCTCAAAATTACTTTTATCACCAACAGTATCATCACAAGCGTTAAAGTTTAATTTATTGGAAGGCCCGACATGTAAACCAAGCACAGGAAGTGACCAAAGTCGCTGCCCTGAGGAACTCTACTTCAACCACAAAGTTGGGGATAAAACAAATTCGTTTCATCCATTGTGTTCCGTGAATGGAAACTTAAAAATCCAAAGAAAAAATGCTGAATGCCGACAAGGGAGGAAGATGGTTGGAGAAAGAACAAGCGGGAGCTGAGGTATTCGAGAAGAAGAAGAGCGTTTTTTCATCTTCCCAAAATCCAAAATGAGAACTATGGCACATTGATCTTGGATGGAAGGAAATGCCATGGAAGGGAGAAGGCTTTGGATACAGCTTACCTAGGATTGGAAGTCTAGAAAGCCACCTTGAGCGAGAAACTTTGAAAAATGAGGATTTTGGTCTCTGGACGCTGTTCTGGAAAACTCTGAATGAACTCTGTTGAACGAAACAATATGGTCAATACGGATTATGAGGGAGTGTAACACTAACAATCGAAAAAATGAATGCTGGATGTCCACAAGCTAGAAAAGTGGATGATACGAAGGAGAAATTAGGAGAAACTTGACAAGAGATAGAAAAATTGAAGGAAGCAAAGAAAAATTATATTTAGAAGCAGAAGATGAGAGGTCTGTCGTTTTTTGAACTTGTCAAATATCAGATTGAGAATTTTGGCCCTTTGATGTTGAATGGAAGAAAGTGGTGTGCAAGGGAGAAGGTTTTGGCATTTGGTAAATTGTAAAACCTTCCTTGAAGTAACAGCGAATTATGGTCCCTTTTAAATCGAAACGGAGAGCACTATTAAGCATCACGTACAAGTAATGAGGAAAATAAATGCTACCTACTTAACTATATCTAAATAGTCGACCTTGAATAGATTGTGAAAATTAGGGGAAACTCCTTTACGTTGGTGAACAACCTACCTGAAATTATGCCCAGCTCAGTGGAGATGGGAGTGGGCTAAACAATAGGATCGTCGGTAGCTCGTTATCTAGTTGTTAATTAAGAAAGGGGCGCCACCTAGCGTTATATTTATTCCAGGTATAAGTAATACGTGTTACCGCTAGGACTTAAACACGTGAATGTAGCATATGAGTAACCCTCAAGTTTGAAATTCCGCGTTTAAAAAAATATTTTTATCAGTCACCCTGTTTATATCGAAATTATCAGTCACCCTATATATAACGAAATCTAAAAGAAAAGTATGACAATTCACGACATTAAGTTTATTGATCGTTTTAAATGAAAATTACGTAAAAGTACGTTAATCACTTTACACCAAAATAAAATTAATATTCACAGAGTAAGTGTAACACGTAAACACTAGCAAGAATATCCTATTTGGTTTACAAAGGTGATGCACACACTATAAGCACTTGTCAGTTCGACAGTAAGAGGCGGTTATTAATTTTCTTTATGCAAATTATGACATGTTCTTAAGGAACCGTGACTTGAAATATACAATTACAAAATTTTCAAGCCTTTAACTACTCATTATGCAGCGTAATTGATGATTAACCGAAGTAAGGAACGAAAAGTGTACGATACCGCTCGACGTTCGTCTGATCGTCCGGTCGTCTGATGCCATAAATCACGACATTTACATCGAAGTCTCGAGAGAGGGCTTTGATCCTACATGCACGTCCGAACTTTCGCGGTGTTTGATGGTAGTAGAACTAGATGACTCTCGTACGGCTTTTCTGTTTACTGCCTATCACCTGCTACAATTTGCCTCGCATAACGTGAAACTGCTCCGTATGACGTGAAACTGCCTCGTACAACGTGAAACTGCCCCGTACAACGTGAAACTGCCCCGTACAACGTGAAACTGCCCCGTACAACGTGCTAAAGGAAGAAACGTGACGATAAGTTTGACAAATTCAAAGTTGAATCGGAAGACTTACCCCTTGTTTAAAAATAAGGGCCTATTAAAACCTGTGACACATCCGTTTGATTGTGTGATTGAAGTTGGAGTTCGTGACGTGAGTTTTACCTGCTACTTAAGCCTTGGCGATATTCCAATCAACTTTCTTGAGTGTATAAAATCCCTATTGACTGCTAAGTGGTCGAATTCGACAAGAATCGCAAAAATTAGTTTCTACAGCAAACGAAAATGACCTACACTCAGGAATGTCACGAACACCAAGATGGCGATTTTAATATTAATTTTTATTTTCGAATCAACAAACAAACAAACGACATCACGTTTCCTTTTGTTCCAAAACCGAAAATAACCAATCTCCACGCACGAGAAAGGAAACAAAAAGGTAGCCTTTGAGTTTGAATTCAGAATAGAGCGATCAGTGAAGCCAAAACAGAATAGACCATTAAACGAAGACAAAATTTTAACATTCCCTAAAATAAAATCGTTAAAGCGAAATCGAACCGTAACGTAAATGAAACAAAATATTTGAAAAAATAAAATAGGACGATCAGTAAATGAATGAGGAAAATAAATGAAACAAAATATTTGAAAAAATAAAATAGGACGCTCAGTAAATGAATGGATCGGCAAAGATAAATAAAATGAGGGAGAAGATTGGCACAAATGAAGGAGGTAAAAATGAGGCAAGAATAAGTTAAATATATGTAATATCAACTGGTTATTTAAAATTGCTGACGGCGACTGCGACCGACTTACTTATGAACGAAGTAAATGCTGCGGTAAACCCTGTTTAAAGAAATCGATGTGAATTCTCACACAGAATTACATGATCACGATCAACAAAATAATTTTAAAACATCGTTCCTTTATTTTAATTTTTTTAATTTAGTTACTGAATTATCTCCAAAATTTTTTCACACATTAAATTAATTTACCGATAATAAAAGCTTCTTGTTACTGGTACTTACACGTCGTGCTTTTAATTATACAACAAAAAAAAACCACATCTGGTCAAGGAGTCTGAAAGACCATTGAAAGTCTTATACTTACATGAATTAAAACTGTACGCTTTCGGCGCCATGAACGACGGCGCTTTAAAGTTTATTTATTCTTGTCGAACGCACTTTTCAAGAAATGTCTGCACGTTTCGAAACCGTTTTGTGCACACGTCTCTTACATCGAAGTCGAAGCAATTCGCGAAACTTCCGGGTTGAAAAGCGCGGCGCACACCTTCGGCGAGCACTCGGGGAGCTTTCGCCGCGTACAATGAAAGCACACTGCCGGATCTCACTCTCCGTGGAAGCACAGGATAAGGGATAGGTGAAATAGGGCAAAGGGCGCAAGCGCTTTGCACCAAAACAAATCGGGGAACGCAAATTACCTAGGAATAGAGTTTGGCACTTCTTTTGCGTAGTTTGCATGAATTTGTGACAAGCACGGTACGTTACTGTTGTTTATGTTATACGGAGTTATTTATATTTTTTTAAATTTTTTTCGGATTTTCAACACATTTTTTTTTTATTTACTTATTTACTTACTTATTTATTTTATTTATCCAGTATCTGACAAATGAGTACAATACATACCGACATATAACATTTTTAGGTTTGAAGATAGTAACTAATGCTCGTAGTTGGCCACTCTTCTGTCAGATGGCGCTATATATACATATAGAGGGTGTTGCATTAATGAACGCAACATCTTAACTTAGAGGTGTTCAAATATTCGCTTCCCTAATTATTTTACAGCAAAATTCCATTTAGGTTTGTTAAAGTACTTTTCAAGGTGAATCTGCCTCTGCAGTTTGAGAATTTTTCATTTGCTCCGTTTCAAAATATTTTAAAAAGATTCAGTAACCAAATTCAATAAAATTTATATCAAATTATCAGCACGGTCTTGATTAGTGAATGTAAATGTAAATGACTGGAAAACATCAAAGTAGCGTGACTAGAAAAAAAATTGTGATGGGCCGGGTTTGATTTCGCAACCCTACGGTTACAAAGACCTTGACAAATAAAGAAATCGTACATAAATTATTCTAGACTTGCAAACAATGAAATATTTTATGTAAACAGTATAAAGCGTATAAGATAAATTAATTACACAAATCTATTTAAAAAAAATGAATCATGCAAGTCTGTTGAGCGCAACGCAGTTGCCATTGTAAAACATTATAAAAATATTTACGCAGTGTGGCAATGATTTATACCAGTAAATTTTTCCCTTCATTAACAATCTCAAATATATTCTAAATGTAGAGTAATAAGCATTCATAATGTTAAGGAATCTTTTCTTAATACTATTTGATTTTAAACTTGGAAAAGACGTTCTGCTTCGGATTACAAAGATTACCGGAATAGTCAGGTAAGTCTTTCAAGTTTAATTATTTTTACAGTTGGTTCTTGTCCGATGAAATTTATATCACAAAATCTTTTAAGCGGACACTAAATCGCGCACTATACACTTAACGTTTCGCAGTCGTTCGACAGCTTCGAACGACTGCGAAACGTTAAGTGTATAGTGCGCGATTTAGTGTCCGCTTAAAAGATTTTGTGATATTTAATTATTTTATAAGTTTCTTCATAATCCAAGTAAAATATAACATGTAGATTTGTATTTTCAGTAATGCAGAATTCATCACTTTTGGCCATTCAAAAGAAATATTTTTCCTGGTATGATTACAGCTTATTTTCTTTAATGCTATTACTAAGTGTGATGATAGGCGTTTATTTCGGTTGTTTCGGGAAAAAGCAGTCAACTGCTAAAGAATACCTTTTGGGAGGAAAAACGATGAAAATATTTCCGATTGCGATGTCCATGATAGCCTGGTATGTACTTTATAAGAGAATTCCATTGCGAAAACTACACTAATTCATTTCAGTCATATATCTGGTATAACAGTTTTGGCGGTTCCAGCTGACGTCTACAAATTTGGCTCAAATTATTCGCTGGCCCTCGTAGGAATAGCCATAAATATAATTTTAGTAACGCAAGTCTTTCTTCCCGTATTTCACAATTTACAAATTACGAGCACTTATGAGTATCTAAAATTGAGGTTCGATACGAAAACCAGAATTCTTGCATCTTTTCTGTACGCGTTGTACACTATTTTATACTTACCTATCGTCGTGTACATACCGGCGCTTGCTTTTGCAGAAGGTAAAAATAATACACGCACATTGTTATAATTTATAATATAGCAATGAAAGAGTTTTAGCCACTCCCGTGAATCTTCGTATAATAAATCCGATAATATGTGCCATATGTGTGTTTTATACAACGATTGGTGGTTTAAAGGCGGTTGTTTGGTCGGATACGTTACAACTTTCTGTCATGTTAGGAGCAATCGTTGCGGTTTCAATTATTGGAATTACTTCACTCGGAGGATTTGGAATAGTTTGGAATAGAGCAATGGAAGGAGGCAGGCTTGACTTAGAGTAAACAAAATAATTCTTTCAGTTGTTAATTACTACGCAAATTCTTCTTGCAGTTTCGATATTAACCCGACTAAAAGAGATACCTTCTGGGCAACCCTTATAGGATGGACAGTAAACTGGATTCCTCACGTTGGTATAGGCCAAGGATCGATTCAGAAGTTTTTGGCGTTGCCCAATTTGCCTGCCGCTAAGAAGCAAGTTACCGACCATGTTACAATATTTTTGTTTAATTAAAGAATGCCTGTTTTCAAAGGGCAGCCGTTGTATTTGGATTTGGGATTATATTCTTCAAAGGCATGAGTATCTACACGGGATTAATTATTTATGCAAAATATTTTGATTGCGACCCATTCCGGGCCAATATTTTGACCCGCAACGACCAACTTCTACCTCATTATATAATGGATATTGCGGGAAACATACCAGGACTATCAGGCTTGTTCATAGCTGGTATATTTTGTGCTGCTTTAAGGTATGCTCAGTTTCTTACTACAAATGCATGTAATAATTTTAACATTTATTTCAGTACTTTATCTGCGTCAATGAATTCCTTGTCTGGAACTATATACGAGGATTTTGTTTCCAGGTTTCTACCGAAAGACATAAGCCAACATAAAGTTAGTCAGATTTTAAAACTTATAGTTATAATTATAGGCATTATAGCGACCAGTTTAGTGTTCATTGTAGAGCATTTGGGAGGCCTTTTGGCATTGTCCATATCCCTCTCGGGAGTCACTTCGGGTCCTCTTCTCGGACTCTTCTTACTCGGTATGATGTTCCCTTTTGCAAATGCTAAGGTAATTAGTGGCATACCCTACGTATTAAGTTCATTAATTGTAGCTACAGATGAAACGTAACACTATTTCCAGGGTGCCTTTGCTGGAACAATTTCTTCCTTAATTTTCTTATCGTGGATTGTCATTGGCGCTCAAATTTATAAAGCGAAAGGATTGTTTACGTATACACCGAAACCTTTATCTACAGATGGTTGTCATTTCATGAGAAATTTAACATCAAATATCGGATATAAGTGAGTAGTAGCGATTACTGTAGCGTAAGTATTACATTACATGTTATTTACGTTCACGATTCTTCGATTTTAGGGTTCCTGCAGACGAAGAAATTTTCTTCTTATACAGAATAACATACTACTATTATTCACTGATTGGTATGTTGACAGTGCTAGCAATTGGACTTCCCGTAAGTTGGTGTACGAGGAGAGACAATGCTACTGTAAATAAAAATTTGATCACTCCGTGCATGCACTGGACTCTACCTAAAAATATCGAAGAGACCAAAAAATATTTTAACGTTGAAAAAGATTTAAATATTGTCAACGTAGAAAAAGAAGAGCTGGCAAGTATGATATGAGGGAATCCGCAATCTCAAATTTTCCCAATTGAAATATGATATGAGGGAATCCGCAATCTCAAAAATTCAGATTTTCCCAATTGAATTTGTAATTGTAGTAGACTATAATAATGTTTGAATAAACTATGAAAGCTGGCTCCTTTTATATGATTTTATAACGGAAATTCCGATTAGGTAACGCTTTACATGTGGGCCAGTTGTCCTAAGATTCATCGAGATTTTCCGAGACCATCTGCTCGTATGCTTCTAGAATACCCGGCTTTTTCGATGAGTCAGTCATGACTCATGACAAAGCAAGTCGCTGTAACGTTTGCTTATATATTTTTATGTGGGTGAATTTTTTGTATCAAATTGCCAATTTCTTACATCATTATAAGGGGACCCAAGCCTGATTCTCAGTTTTCGACAAAGCACAAATGCAACCACATAATTATTTCAAAAAATTCTTATGTGATTTACATATACATACAATTTTTGTATTGATTAGCACATTTTAATAGAAGCGATTCTAGCATTTTTTTAGCATCTCCGTAGTTAAAGCTAGCATGACGATTTCATCAAAATTTGCCATTTGTAAAACACAAAAGAAGTTTCTACCTAATGTAAATGAAACTAAGGTTGTGAAGAGAAGAATTTTGACACGACCGTTGATAGTTGTCGCAAGTTTTATGCGAATGCATATTTACGAGTGATAACTAGCAGTCGTATCACAACGAGTGACGATCGCTCGTATATTTTCGAATGCGACTTTCCAGAATAGCATTTTAAGTTTTCGAGAGACAATGACATCACTTTCGCATGTGCTTTTATTCGAGCGAACTCAAGAATAAGGCCCCTGTTCCTTATCTCAACGACAGGTTTTCGAAAAGCTATTTAACAAGCTTGAAATTCCCTCGGCGTGCTTTAACAAATTTCGGAGATTTCGTTTCAAGTTTCAATCACAAAACTCCATGAAAGAAACACAAGGATTGAAGACACAAATAAACTTTACGCACACCAGGAGCGCTACTGCAAGAATGACCGCGATACGAGTGCGGCGTACGACGGAAGTCGTTACGAATGAAATCAATTTTTAACTGGACGACAGAGTGAAACGGAGATATACTGTAGGACTAAGTAGCAGCGTATGGTACAATTGTGCAACATTGAGAAATATTGTAAGTCAGGTACGCATACTGAAGTTATACAAACAATGTGGGTGCCAATTATTATGGAATAACTTAAATGAATTTTTCAACCGTAACAGTTTTTCAAGAAAAGGAGAAATATAAAGGCGCTCCACTTTTGTTTCTCCGAATTATCATTTTAGTAAGTAAGTTATATTTAACGAACGAGCGATTAGATTTTTAAAACTTACCTCACTGGCGACTATCACCTAGCTAACAAAAGAAACGTGGCACTTTGATCCTCGAGCGACGCGTAATTATCGTATTACAAACGACTATACATCCCTTAACTCAGCGCAGTCTTAGCTACAAGGCAACAGCGCAAGGAGCGCAAAATATTCGACCGTCGTCTGCAAGTCGTACTCGAGTTCTGCCAATATGGACGACAAAGGCCACAAACGTAGAAAAATGGCTTGTCCCCTCACTTATCGTACTGAAGGAACGTTCGATGAAGTAAATGCACACAAGCGTGTTTAATTGCATCGCCAACTCTAATTCATTTTTCATTTGATCACTTCTTACAATACAGAGAGGGGAGAGAAGTATCAATCCCATGCAGAATAGTTATAATTGCAGTTTTTTTTTTAATTAAATCATGTAGGCAAATTTAATTTATCATTAGCGCAACAAACGTTTCTCAAGCGCCTTGAGCCAGTAAAATCATCTTTACTCCCTAAACAGCAAAAGTGACATTTTAGTTAGTAAATGAAAACATACCTACACTGTACAAAGTGGCTTCAGTGTTAAACCATTTTTGAGCAAGCTCAGTCAAATATGATTTCTTAATCGTAGACGTCAGGATAACCTAAAAGTTTGCAAAAGAAAGAAGAGACTTGCTAGAACATGGACAAAAAATTAAAGAAATTATAACTCGTGTCTAAATAAAAAACCTGGTCAAGTAGGCTACATTTAGAGATTCTGCTATGTAAATGCAATGGATAAATTCTCGATCACAACCCACTTGACCAGGTTTTTGTTTAGACGCTCGTTATGTATTTAACGTGCAATTCATATAAATTTTTAATTAATTATAAATTTGCTGTATCAGTGTATCACCCTGTATTTAGAAAATTCGATATAAGTAATGAACCGGCATAGATACTTTATCGTTTATAATTACAAGAGAATCGTTGCTTAATACTCATTAACTTCCATTAACGACCGACATTAAAGCTAAAGTGTCATTGCAAAACGCTTTCCCGTCAGTTTTATTTAAACGTAACACAGAAGCCTAATTTAATTTACATATCCACGAGAAGATCTAGTTGACTCACCTATTACCACCCTGTGCTAGAGGAAATTAAGCCCCATTTACACGGTTCATCTCGCGCTTATTTTCGCGCTTGCCTTCGGCTTGTAAATTCCGGGTGCCGGTTTTATTACCGCCGAAACGGAATTTGCATTCGGGGAACCCCGAAAACCATGTCGAGGCGCTTATCTGCGAGACAATTCTTCTCGCCTGGGCTGGTAAGAGTGCATACAACGAGGAAATCCATCTAGATCCACCTTGGAATGATTTCCCTTGGGCGTCAATTCCGGGGGCACTCTGTTACTGTTTCGGAACGCCATCGCAGAACGAGTCGGGGAAAAATTAATTCATGATTATTTGCTCATAAATAAATCGCAAAATCAAAACATACTTACGTAGCTAAAGTCTGTGTAAAAAAATTCGGGATGAACGCTGGTAAACAAAATATGTTTAGCTAATGCCATTTTAAAACAAATCTTATTCCAGGTCTCATATTAAACTAAAGAAAAATGCAAAGTACGAGTATATAATAAAATATAGAGGCTCGTATTCTCGACAGAGCCAAGCAACCACTCTAAATATCAAAAATTTATATCTATTCTGTCTCGGGAGCGGGGTAATATATTCTTCGGTTTCGAAATACTACTACCTGAATTTTTATGCTTCTCGTAACAAAAAGCCCGAATGTAAATCACGAATTCACTTCCGCCGCGCTACAATGGAAAATTAATATTAAAAAAAAAAAAAAAAAAACTGCAGGCATTATAGAGCGGACTTGATAAATTTATGCTTTACCCTGGTTCCATAAATTTCTAGGAGAAAAATGAATTCACAAATTTTCCAAATTCGCCTTCAATTATTTTCATTTTTGTTAAATAACAAAATAAATAATATAACAGAATATAAGCGAGAAAGCATTCTAGTGGAACAGCACGACGAAGGTAGGTAGGTACTTTGGATTTGAAAACCAAAACTAATCGTGTAAAACAAACACAAAGAGTAATAAAATATGCCATAAAATAAAAACATAAGAATCCAATTCCCGCGTAGTGGCCCATTTTATTGTCCCGTTTTAATAAAAATATCAACGGAGAGATGACAAGCGAGAAGTACCTTATCAGTTCCCAACATAAAATCGCTGAGTATTTCTCTTTCGCAGGGAGGGCAATTCCTCTTCGTCGACAAACTTTTATACATATATAAAGTATATATTTTATTTCGGAATATCGCGAAGAAAATGTAATAGAAAACGTGCGCTGTGATTTGAATTTTTTGTTGTTGCGTTGGCCTCCCACATAACACACAAACAACTTTCGCTTCTCTATTTTCAAACTAATTAAATCAGTAGTTCTCAAACTTTTTTAAAACTAGCTAGAATTTCGTTTGTGAGCCCCCCCCCCCCTCCCGCTCTTGTCCTATTCATAATAAAACAGTACGGTTTAAAGTCCCTAGATAGATTAAGTACCGCAATTAAGCGCCATTTTGAGTTAAAATAAGCGCGCAAAACCTTGGAAACGCAAGTTCCCAAGTTCTGTCTGACTGACGGATTAAAAAAAATTATAATAATTAAAAATCCCGACTTGCAGCATTAAAACTTATAAAAATCGATCCGAAAAGAGAGTTCGACTATTTAGAACCCTCAGTGTGTAAGAAACGAAGCACGCCGGCAAAATTTGGTGCGTTTATCCGCCATTTTAAAACCACTTGATCTGACATTTCAAAATGTAAATTAAACGTCAAGAAAATTATGACAGTTCAAACATTTCACTTGGAAAATTCTTTATAATGCGCATTAAAATAAGAATATGAATGCAGGAACAAACTAACAGTCGCAAACAAACATTAAACAATATTTTATAAAACTTTTGGCATGTGTGTGCATAATCTTTTTATATTTTTGAATAGCAACATGTGGGTAAATGATCTTTCTCTACTCCCATCTTTAAAACACAAATTATCGTATTATCGTTTCCACGTTGCTAAGTGATCTTTTGAATACACATTGACAAGCTGTGACTTTGTGCGTTTTAGTCACGGCGTCACGGCACAATTTCCGAATTTTAGTATTTTTGTGTTCAAATTATAGTATGCAATTCGATTTATAAACTTCTCTAGACACTCGTTTATTAAACACTCGCTCCGCTACGCTTCGCTCGTGCCTAATTAAAACTCGCGACTAAAATGCCGTTTATAAAACTTGTTGCATAATATACTATTATTGTTATCACGTGTTATTCTAACAAAAAATTTCCGGTTAATTTAGACAGATTTCCGTACTTTTATTGTTTGTCAATATCAAAATTAAACAAAGTTGGGATTGCATTGTATTTCAGCGTTCAAGTATTTCAGTGTTTTCTTTCGAGAACTACCACATTGTACCCACTAGTCTTTTGCAGCTGTATTTTATTCAATTCCGTACACTCTAACTCTTTTACAAGCAAACTGCTTCGTTCTCACTCTAAATACTTTCATTCCAACCCAACACCTCGTGAATAACCGAACTTAGTTTGTAAAAGGAATAAACAATCTTCATTACTGCACTTCTGAATTTGGCCATTTAATATCTAGTTGTGCCTCAATTTCAAGTTTTTAGGAAACCGGTGCAGTAAAAAACTTTGCTTCGACAGATTTTTACAATTTGTTGCTGAACAATTAGGGCATAATGACAGGTAATATCAAAAACTTATAATGAAAACTGGGTCCAACCAATCAAAACGTGATCTTGTATGTCCCAACTCTAATACGGTTTAGGTACGGTTAAATGACTGGCGCCATCTATCACCAAGTATTGAAATTTGTTATTTGCGCCATCTCTCAGTTAGTAGCGCAATTTCTTTCTATGTTCTTCGTGTTTCCAAAACCTTCCAATGTAAACAAAGGGACCGATTAATTATTCAACTTAAAACAAGACATAACAAGACAACAGGCGAGCATAGTGTGTTACTCTTATCGTTCCATCATTCGATGAGTTACATCTGCAAACCTTGAAGAAAATTGCTGAGATTGCAACTGGCGACAAGTGCGATGAACACCTGCTTCACCGCGTAGGTGTAATAAGAAAAAAAAACGTTATGGACAATTGAACGACATCTATAATATTTCGCTCAGAAGCTTTGCGCGGAATGAAAATGTTTTAAATTTTAATTAAAGCTGGTTCTTGTACGATGAAAATTGTATTACAAACTCTTTTAAACGGATACTAAATGGCGCACAAACACTTAACGTTTCGCAGTCGTTCGACGAAGCTGTCAAAAAGCGATCGAAAGATGTCGCTACTTAAAATGTTCATTGTTTTTTATGTTATTCCTAATACACGTTGAAGTGACGTCATTCAATGTCACTCTGTAATTTTTAATTTTGTAATAGTAATTACGTTACAATGAATGTTGAAATAGTTATATTGTGGATTTCGTTCTATAGTTTACAAACATATTTCAGGAAATGAAGTAAAGAGTCGGCAGTTGGTGATTGTTGGACATGGGTGTTTTACGTTATTTCTAAATTTTTCGTTCAAACACAGTGAGTTTTAAATGCATGGCCTCCGTACACAAATCTGTGAAAATTTGATTAATTGGAACGTGTGCATGGTTCTTTTTTTTGCTCTTTTAATCTACGGTTTGTTAGGACAGTGCGCGGCGCACGACGCAAACGTAAAGTAGACGCGCCAAGCAGAGCGCATTTGAATTTTGCGCCAGCATGTTTTGTTAGAAAATATCGCAAACGTAAAGCAGACACTGTTACGGTTGAAAAATTCATTCAAGTTATTCATATTAATTTTCCGAACACCCTGCATCAGCGTGGGAATTTAACACTCGCACGGCCTACGTGCCGTTTTCAAATTTCACAATGTGGTGCAATCTTGCGTCAGTTAGGTGGTGCGCTGTTAATTTAGGCATACTGTGTATCTCCATTTCACTTAGTTTCCGGGGTAAATCTGTCTCGATCTTAACGACTCCTGTCTGAACTGGTGTTGGTGAAAGAAAGCGACATTCGCTCGCGGCCAGTCTCGTATCGAAGCTCACACGTACGGCTCGTTTACTTCGTGTGTGGTATCTTTGTGCTCTAGCATTGACGCTTTACCAAGAACGGTTCTGTGCAATTCTAATTTGGCTAGCAGTTTTTCCTTAGGCGTTTGTAGTCTTTATTCATCTTATAGTTAAATCATTATTTCGGTACGGTTTAAATACAGTGTGTTAAGAAGGGCAATTAAACCAAACATGTGCACGTCGCGACGCGAGTGATTATTTCAGAGTGGGCAGTGCGCGGAAGTGGTACATGGTTTTAGGTAATTGACAGCGCACCTTTGGTGGTAATAACGGCGTAGGGATAATTTGATTTGTATTAATTAGTGACTAAGAGTCAGTAAAGTTCATAGTACCATTGCATTGAAATAAATTTAATCAAACTATTTTTAGTTACATTTCAGCGAGTATTAAGACTCACTAGAAAAACTCGTTGGTCATTGTTTCTTCAATTATTAGGCCACTTCTGTAATTTAAACAACCAACAGCAATTAACAATTCTCCACATCTACCTGGGAACTCAATACAGTGTACTTTTAGAAATAATTCCACCCTTGGGGATTTTCTCCGGCAAGTTGGAAACACACGAACCGTTGTTCTCGATTTGTACAGGAAAATCGCGACCTAAATCACTGGCTTGAGGGAAGTCATATCTGCCCACGAAATCACGTGTACCAGCACAATTTAACTCAAAAATCAAGACTATTAAATTGTCTACGAATTTGGTGAAATCACGAAATCTTCTTAACGAAGTTTTTTCACACCCTGTAAGTGTGTGGGCAAGACTGGGGTCTTTGCCGAGAAATTTGCCGGTTAATTGGAAGCGATTGCCTAGAGACTGCAATGCCAAAACACCCAGTCGAGTGCAAAAAAAGGAGTCAAAACTGATTTCTTACGCTATAAATTAATTAGATAGGTTAGACGGCGAAAGAACGACAAACAGAGGGACCTGAAATCCAGGCAGGCGGGTACAGAGTACTGCCCTCGAAGCAAGGCGAAAGTAGTCGAGAAGCTCCTACTATTTCGACCTTAATTAACGCTCTGGTGGAGGAGTAGCAGTAGTTCGGCTCACTACACTCCACCGTATTAATCAGGTTAGCTAGAGATAGGTATCCACCACCTCCCCACCTCCTCCAAAAACAGGTGATTGCTACTGATTTACTAGCAAATTGATCGCTGAAGGCGGCATTTTGTATCACATACTTCCCCAAAACATCTGATTAATTCATTAAATAACTCCATTGATTAAGTACACTGTAGTCCCACGGTGACACATTGTGCGTTGGTTTATTAACCAGAACCAGTCTTTGAGTACGATCAGAAGTGACGAACACTTGTACCAAGACTCGAGTTAAGTTGAAATTCAATTAATTGTGAATCTAATTAAGGAGCAGACTTCTCCAACAAATATCTGGGTAGACGTCAAACCACCAACGGTGTGAATCGAAAGAAAGTCGATAGCGCCGACATTAGAAAACGAGATCTGTTAAGCGAGTTATAGTGTACCTTCTGAAAATTGTAATTTTTGTTTCTTTGTATTTTATTTCAACGCAAGGGCTTTATGCTCACGATATCTGACCCCACAGAGGCAGATATAAGGAGTTTTTCCCATTTTCTATTTTCAATAAAAAATTAATTAAAGCTAATTTCGTACGTTTTATTAATGTAATCCGCTCCCTTGTTCTTTCAAGAGCTTCTACCGTCTGCACCAAGAGAACGGGTTATCACGACGTAGCGCTATTCATAGCTATTCATAGCGATCACGAGCCATAATCAAAAGTATTATTAATTAGAGTGGATCCCCGCAAAGGCCATTCAACCGTAACTCAATTCGTAGATATTAACAGCTAGCGCCGGCCGGCAAATCACAGTAAGCAGATAGGACGCATGCACAGCTGTAGTAGAACATCTGGATGGCCTTTTTCTCGGGAATCTAGGTAAACGGTCTGAACAGTCATTTCTTTAGCAATAAATTTTAAGTTGGGGTTATTTGTACATTTTTATTGCTTATTTACTTGTACGTAGCAGTCAACAAACAAGGGTTTTATTAGTGGGCGCGTCACACCCGATAATAGAATTCACAGTTCACATGTCAAATTTCGACGTCTATCAAATACCACAGAAAATATATGCTATTTTCCGTTCACGTTCTTTTTGCATTCTAGTAGGCCATGTTTTTTTTTCGTTATGTTACATGCATGTATTTTGAAGGAAGTCAAAATCTGACGTGAAAAAAATTATGATAGTGTCATGTCAGTTGTATTTACGACATCTAAAACCGAACGTCAATCAAATTTCTGACAAGTATATTTTTTTTGTGGTACCAACAAAAATGTCACCCTAACACGGTCTACTTTGAATGCAAAAAGAACGTGAATGAATTAGATACTATATGGGCCAGTTGTACCTACAAAGGAGGTTTCAACTGACGTTCAACTGAACCAGGTTCAAAGTGAACAAAATCGCATCAAATTTTATTTATTAATGCATTAATTGCCATATGTCATTAAGATCCTATGCGAATTTGGATCACCAAGCAGTTCTTGAAGTTAGTGACTTATCAAGCTGTAAGATATGACCAATTAAACTTCAATTTTACTTAACTACTCAAGAACTGGACAATATTTTAATGTAAATAATGTAATAATTTATCTTCCATGACCTACCTTTATCAGAAATTTATTGGGACATATGTTACTATCCAGTATCCACCTTGAAAAGAAAAGTTCACAGATTTACAAGCAAGCTTTGTATCTGCTTTGTATTCACCAAAAAAAAGTTGACATTCAAGTGTCAAGTAAATCAGAAATTGATTTTCCTTTTAGAAGACAACGATGACCAATTCCTTGAAGCCTTCGAAGCTTTTCGCCTCAACCCTACCAACACAAGTCAAGCAAACGTGCCTCTTGGAAAACATCTACAGGAACATGCAGGAGTCCGGCAAGACCTTATTGATGCGCACGATCTTCAGCCTCCTGCTGATAAGCTACTTCTGCCTGGTGATTTACTTGGGCCCCATCGCCGTGATCGCCTCGACCCTCATAATCCAAGTCAACTGCTTCTTCGAGTTAATCGGCATCGCCCACCGTATCTACCAAACCCCGCGCTTCCGTCTGATTTCCTGGTACTTCCTAATCGCCGCCAATTACTTCTTCTACGGGGAGAACTTGATGGAGCACTTCGGCGTTTTCTTCGAGGAAATCGACTACTTGAGGGGCATGATCGCGTACCATCGTTTCACGTCGTTCCTCCTGTATTTGGCGGGGGTGATTTGGTTCATTTTGCCTTTGAAGAAGAAGAAGGACGAGTTCGCGCTTTTGGGCTGGACGCATTTCGCCTTGCTTTTAATCGTGTGCCAATCCTACATGGTGGTGAAGGTGATCTTCCAGGGTTTAATCTGGGTGATCCTTTTGGTTACGTGCGTGAGTTGCAACGACATAATGGCTTACGTGTGCGGTAAGCTCTTTGGAAAGACCCCGCTGATACAGGTGTCCCCTAATAAGACCTGGGAGGGTTTTATTGGAGGTGGAATCTTCACGGTCGTTTATGCTTTGACGATTTCGCCTATTTTGTGTCGGTATGATTATTTCGTGTGCCCTATTGAGTATACGAAGTTGCCAAACGGCGATGTGGTGATGTTGACTGATTGCGAGCGCAGTAGTGCCTTCCAGGTGAAACGCTACAGTTTTTCCCTTGACTTCTTCGATGTGATAACAGCGGACTTGGGGTTGAGAATTTACCCTTTTGTTGTACATGCGTTTTGGCTGAGTGTTTTCAGCAGTGTCATCGCTCCTTTCGCAGGATTTTTCGCGTCCGGTTTCAAGCGTGCCTTTAAAGTTAAGGATTTTGGTTGCCTCATCCCTGGACATGGGGGTATCCTTGACCGTTGCGACTGCCAGATTTTGATGGCCACTTTCGTCAACGTCTACATTACGACTTTCGCCAAGACTTACTCCGTAGATAAACTCTTCGCGAGGATTTTAACGATGAAAAACGATGATCAGGTTACTTTTTTCCATATGTATGGAGACATGCTTGTGAAGAACGGTTTAAATATTACCAAAACTTAATTCTTTGCTTTGACAATCTTACCTGCTCATGTGCTCTGCTGAGTATAAAGCGATGTGTTGATGTTGCCTGCTGAAGGACGTGTATTTACTTCTTTAATGTTTAGATGTTGTTATAGTTTTAATGTATTATAAAACTTATGAATTTGAACGAGTTTCTTTATGTAGTAAGTACACGAGACGTCAAACTAAAATTCAATTAGTAAACAGAGTAAAAAGAGGGGAGAGACAAGTTTTCGCATTAATTCAATAGCGCTTTATTAAAGTTAAGAAATCTGCTGCAAATAATTAATTAACTCATCTATTCCTGGAGGCGACATCATCCCGAAGTTCAAGATCCGGAAAAGGAAGTCCGGAGATTGTTCGAAAGAGTAAGATTATGCGTTTTGTAATATCCCAGCTTTAATACTTAATACTCCGTGCTTTCACAATTAAAATTGAATTTTAAATTCTTAATTACTCCTGCATTTTAACTGAAAGTGAAACGAGACGCTGCGCTCGTTATATTTCTTCAATTACGACAGAACTGGCAATTTTCTAGAATCATATAGATTTAGAAACTACGAGGAAATTAAGTTTAAAAGGCAGCAACGTTTACCTCGCCCATTTGGAGTATTTGTTATTCTTTTACACAAATATACTTTGTGGTAGGCAGGTACGCAATATTGCATGAGCTACTACCCCCGGTGGCGGTGGTTGGTTATTATCTCAGATTTTTCGATTTTCCAATCACGCAAACCTCTTTCTTTTTCCTGTGTACGTCGTGGTGTTAAAATCAATAGAATGTATTGTCGAGACAAACACAATAACACACTTCGCAATTATTTGTTTTTAAACAGTTTCACATTGTACGTCGTAATCATAATTAACTTCATTGTTTCACTTGTGGGGAAAACTATGGAGGGGGGAGGGTGAGCAACCACAATGTAGCAGTGATGAACCGCAAGGGGTAAATGGCTTGGAAACTTTTATGTTCGCAACAAATTTTCTCTTACAATATTATAAATGGCGCGGTGGAGTGACTTGGTTTATGCATAATGTATTTGTTATGTGCCTGGGGGCAGTCAAGTTCCTAAATGCTATCGAAACATAGAAACAAACTTTCAAAAAGGGTGTTTTCGAGACCTGAAAAAACAACGGAACAAATAAAACGATTGAAAAATCCTTTCGAGTACAAAGCAAGCAAAAATGGAGTGGCCTTCATCAGTTTCGACTGCGCTCCGGGGGGGTACAGGGAGGAGATTATAAGGGAGTATGCAAATATTTCTTATTAGGGAGAGAAATTAAGTTTTAAAGTGGGCATACTTCAACTAGACTTTGCGAAATATGCAGCCGAAATGAGATTTTTATTTATGGCTTTATAAAAACGCGTCTTTACTCGCGCGAGGAGAGCTTAATACGCGAACCGTACGTTGGTTGCAATTACTGTTAGTGCTTAAGTGTTGGCGCGCTTTATTCCGCTGAGAGATTAAGGCGACTTTAGCTAAAAATTATAACAACGTTTAAGTTTTAATTGAAATTGCAAATTACACGAGCGAGGGAATTATGTGTTACGATTCGAAACGAGTTACATCCGTTTCTTCTCTTTTTGGCCACACTCTGCTGCAAAATACACTGAAGATGGCAGCAGGATATTCAAATTTATTTATAACTTAATTTCAGAAGTTTTTCTTCTTTAATAACTGCTACCTCAAAAACCAAACTGTAAAATAGCTAGGATGGTCACTAAGGAGTGACCCAAAAACAAACCTGATAACAGAACAGCAGCTTTCAGACGCAGGGGGAGAATTACTAAATGATCATCCTCAAAAGCTCTTGTAATTAAAGCTCATGACTTATCCCGATCAGCCTCGGTAATCATAATATCCTTTCAAAATCGGAAAAAAAATCAATAATTAACAGCGTTATCGACTGACTGCTCTAGAGCACTTTGTTACGTTTGAAAAATCCATTCAAGTTACTCATAATAATTTTCCGTACACCCTGTATCAGCGTGGGAAATACGGCGTACGTGCCGATCATCGCATTGCACCATATTTCACAACATAGCGTGAGTTTAACTACCCGCTGTTACTTCAGGCATACTACATAGCTCCATCTCACTTAGTTTCCGGGGTAAATCTGTCTCGATCGTAACGACTCCTGTCTGAACCGGTGTTGGGGGAAGAACGGGACATGCATCCGCAGCCAGTCTCATATCGCAAGCTCTCCCGTTCGCATCATTCATTTTGTGCGTGTGTGAGTACAGCTCCTTTGTGCTCCTTTTCACTGGCTTTTGTGAAGGAGACGGAACCGGATTATTCCGAGATTTGTTGTTATCGTACGAGGAGAGAATTTTAAGCTTGCTAAACAGCTTTCCAAGCCTGTCGTCGAAATACGAAACAGGTATGTCTTGTGGTTTTGTTCTGACTGCGACGAAACGTAACGCAAATTTTCTTCCATTAGGCTTTTAGTACGAGTAGAGGCTTTCAGTTGAAGTTTAAGTTTGCCCCAGTTCAAGACAGCTTGCTGAGGTAGGAAAGATCGTTTTATTTGGGTGGGAAAGATCGTCGTCCCCTTGGGTGCAGGAGAAGCCAGGAGTTGGCTTTTGTCAACGAATTGAGCCCCGCCACCTGGCCTTCCCCGTCGTTGAGAATAGGCTCGCCCTGCAAGACGACGTCATTTCTGGCGGTTTCCCCGCTTACCACAATATTGGCCCATTTCGCTAACCACCGCGGGAGGACGCTCCGATCTGTGGACGTTGGACAGCTGATTGACATTGACGCTGGATCTTAGGAGGCCAAGGTCGGAATAGCCCTTTTAGTTTATTTGCGGAGTAGTTAAAGTACATCTTATTATCGCGCGGTTCGCTTATTGTTACCCGAGTCTTTGATAATCATTAATTGCGTTGTTCGTCTAAACCGTATGTGTAACCGAAGCACAGATCTGTGGTACGGATTTAATTTAACGTGTTACTTGTTTATTGATATTTATTTTTCATGGTTGAGTTATAGTTATTTGAATTTTGAGCAGGCTAAATATAAACAAGTGTGCTCAGCTGGTGCATTTTATTTTAAATCATTTTTGCCCACTTTTGCATTGGGGTTTCGTCGAACCACCCTCCCTTCTCCACGAGCTATGCCGAGCGGTGTGGAGACTTAAGTCACTTCGCACACAATTTGCAAACCTACAGGTAGGTAGCAACTCTCAGATTATCTCCATCTTGTTTTAACTTCGTGTAATAAAACGGGATAGAGATACTCTGAGTGCTCTGGAGCAGTCAGTCGAAAACGTTATGAGTCAGCATATTCATGTGAGGGACGGGTGGTTAAAAAGTGATAAAAGAAAGTGGATGAATTATCCACTACTTTCAGATTTATCAATATTTCAAAGCCTCGTCTCGTCGAGACACTATGCTCCTCTAGATGTCACGACGAGAGTGAGAGAGAAGTTCTATTTTTACGCCCAAACTCATGTCTTAATTGACTTTACAAAAAAAATAGTCATGTAGCATTTAAGACAATTTTAAGAAAGAACAAAAATGAATAAATGTAAAATTTAAATGTAATTGAAGATTACTTCAGAACGATATCGTAAGACACAATGCAAAACAAATTGTTACGTTCAAATCTCGCGCCAAAACATCGTGGCGATACAACTTCATTCAACTGTGTTTTAACACAGTTGGTAACCCTACATCCCTCCTCTTTACGACTCCACGTTTATTCGTGTGACACACCTCGTGACTGGTTTTTCGGTTTGGTATCCTAGCAACCTTCACTTGCCACAAACTGGCCTTGATGAAGGCCTTTCTTGTTCGAAGTTCGAAGTGTGTTACAAGTCGGACGTAACTTGCGTATGTTGTGAAATTATCGTAGTTTTCGCTCTCTGTGAGGAATAACTCAATCGCGGCGGCTGTGCCGGAAAATCACGTAATACCTTCGCACATTTGGAAGTCAGTTTGACTCCAATTCGAAGCCCGGGAACGAATTAGTCCCAGGTAATGTAAAAAAGTGCAATGGCGGGTGTATCAAAATGGCTGCTAACGAAACCTTCTTCCCTTTACATTCAGGCTTCTCCTATTTGTAATCAGTTAAAGCAGTTGTTAGTTTCTAATATTTTCTAATTGGCAAATAAATTAGTATTTCTCACCCAAACCTTGGTACTAGATCCAGAGAGACGGACGGATCTTTCGGAGTTTGATCACACACTAGGACATTCTTTTGAATGCTACTTACGCCTTCGGATTCTGGATGACGTACTCGACTTGTAGCTGTATGATACCTATCGTAAAACTCAGTCGCCTTTTATATCGTTTACACCGGAAATTCCGATTACGAAAAATCTTGTTCTATGTTTTCCGATCGTTGTGCCTGTTTGTTACGTTTCTCAAATAAGGCAGGTATCTTTTTTACTTATAATTATAAATTACAACTCAAAACATCCTCTTCTGACATACAATATTTGTTTCATTATAAACAAAATTAAAAATCATTCCTCCCTTTTAAACAAATCAAAAAACTTTTTCTAAAGTTTGTTAAATCAATCTGTTTCTTTGAAAATTTAAACTAAATCAATTTCTCTTTTTTCTAAAACTAAACTTAACCTTCACATTCACTGTCACTTTTAGTTCAATCATTTTTGTTCCGTTTTCAGGACCTCCTGCATCAAACTTAAGTAATCCACCTGGATTTCTTCTACTTTGGCCGCATTGAGCCACACTCTGCGTCCGTTTTCCAAATAGATGAGCCTTCTCCTCCGTCTCTGCTTCTGCTGGACTTTAACAGGCCAAAGTTTTGCAGTCAGCGGAAACCCAGGCTTTTTGTAAAACTTTTGCAAAACTCGTCCTACAGCCTCTTGCGGAACTGTATCTGGCCATTGCCCTTCTTCTTCCGTAACGGTAATTATTATTATTATTGTTATTGGCTTTAAGAAAGATTTTTTTTATATTATTTATTAAGTCGTTTGTTAAAGCAAATTTATTTCTAATTTCTTCTGCTACGCGATTTATATCATGTACCATACAAATTACATATATGAATTAAATTCGGATAAAAAACTTTTAAATTTTGTCCTGCCTTCAGTGTGTCGAAAGTAATTTGAATCAGTGGAGGGGGTGAGGAAAGCGATTGGTGGATCAAATGAAACAAGTTGCTAATTGGCTGATATTAAGTGATATGTACAACAGGGTGAATAACTGCATGCCTTGGTAAAACCCACGATCTGGGAATGCCTGAAATTGCAGGTGAAGGATTATTAGCACATTAAGGGTAGATCTGGAGAAACCCGCTATTGCCGATGCATACATATTGCCGAAAATTCGAAGAATTATTATTTTTTACATCTAGGAATGCTATACAGGCTGTTTTTTAACTTCATGCAAAAAATGAAACCAGTGAAAGTTGACATTAAAAGTGATAGAATGAAGCAGTTTTTGTATAACAATTGACTAGAGATAATAAATGTTTTCGGAGAACGATGAAACAGTTTGATAGTCCCTGGCTTATTTTTATTACGTAATTACGTAATCGGAAAAGCATTGGCTATTAAAGTGGGTCGGTTCTCGAGTACACGTCGTCGCATATAATAGTGTTGAAAACATGGCCGAATTTTCCAATAGTGTTATTGTGGACATGATTTTAATTTAATTTACGGCGAATGTGGTCAAAATGCGTTGGCTGCAAGACGTTTGTATGCACAGCATTACCCAGATCGCCCTTTGCCAAATAGCAAATCCTTTGTGCCAGTTGTGCAGTTTGTTGTTTGTCGAATTATTCGTGAGGAACAATTACCCGTTCCATTTTCAAAGAGTGCAAGCTCTGATTTGCATGCGATTTTGTCGGTGGTTACTCCGGGAATAGACGGACAATCCCAACTTTGTTAATAACATTCTCTTCACCGACGAATCAATGTTGACAAGGGATGGTGTTTAATTTTCACAACATGCATGTGTGGGCAGGTATGTTCAAACGGTAGTTTAATCGGTATGTTTACGTTATATTTTTTTTGCTTTTAGCTAGAGATTGCTCTCAATGTCCCCTTTATAAGGAATGAGATTTTAGTCCTTTACACACGTAAAATTTTAAATGTAAGTACAGGTTACTTCAGAACGATATACGAGGCAATACAAAACAAATTCAAAATAATTTTATAGCGGAAAAAAAATAGCATCTTGTAAATCAAATAAAGCAGTTGTTACTTTTAAATAACGTAACAAATTGGCAATTAAACTAATGTTTTCTCACCCAAACCATGGTGTTAGATACAGACAGACGGACGGATTTTCGGAGTTTATTCACACACTAATGTCCGTATTCATAGTGCTTCCTCGAGGCTTCCTTGAATGAGGAAGCCCTTAGAATGGGATTGTAGAACGGCAGTTCCGTTAAACAACTCACATTCTAAGAGGTTCCTTACTGAAGGAAGCCTCGAGGAAGCACTATGAATACGGACATAAGACATTCTGTGAATGTTAATTTCCCCTTCGAGCTCTGGGAGTCTCCGAATGGGAGAACTATACGACTATACGACTACTGGTTATGTGATCCCTATCCTAAAACTCAGTCGCCTTTTATATCATTTATACCGGACATTCCGATTACGAAAAATCTTGCATATGGAACACTTGCCCCATGAGTCATCGTGATTTTCCTGGATCGTTCGGTTTTAGTTATGTTTGCATAAGCCGGTTTCTTTGATGAATCACCTCGGCGACTGTTTGATGGCAAAGCCTTTGATAGAGCGGGTCGTTTCTTTACTCAATTTTTACGTGGGTGAATTTTCCCGCGACATTTTATTGAACTTATCTTACGTGTTGAGCTTAATGATTTACGAAATGCTGGTTTCTTACATCAGCGTCATCAAATTTTTGAAATGGCCTTTTGTTAAATTAAATCCCCCGCAACGTCTCAGGCAAGGGCTGAGATGAAATACTTGAAACGCCCTATACTGTATTATACCGTAAGAGAAGTAAATATCAAATAATTTCTGGTGAGTGTTTGTTTTATTAATTCTGCTAAGACGAAATTTATTCGTCAAAAGTTTTCGAGACCAATAAATTTTCCGGACGTTATAAAAACTATTTTAAGCGCAATTACCTACCCGGTAATTTTGTAGGGTGTTATAGAAAGGCGTTTCTATAACACCCTACAAAATTACTGGGTAGGTAATTCGGCTGATCGTAAAGAAAACGAATAACGTGAAAGGGGCCTTAACTGTGACCAAAATCGTAACTCACTGGACAATATCGATTAAACAATCCTGGAAAAGTCCAGTAATTTCATTATACAATTATTCTATTAAAGTCAATCTTTTTTAGTTTTGGCTATGAAATCGGAAGGTTCGTTAATTTTGGACTGACCCTTAATTTTTTTCCCACAAATTGATCTTTCAACTGTAAATCAAAGTCCATCGAAATTTAAATTAGCTTGATTGGAAACGATCCGTTTCATTAATTGCACTCAATCAAATTTAAAGCGGAAATTGTCTCCAATTTTCTAAATTGTAACTAAAAGGTTATTTCTAAAACGTGATAGAATACGTTCACGTTTAATTTCAGTCCCATGCAACTAACTTATTCAAATAACATAGGCAAAACATTGTTATTAAGGCGCGGGCGGCAAGTAAGTAAGAGAAAGAATGTATGTATTAACTTCGGCAATTTCACTAACCCGTAGTTTCGTTTCAGATGAGATTCTATTCAAACGTTTAATTAATTTAAATCCGCCGGCGCCTTTTATGAATTCGCCATGCGATTCACGTACCTGTTCTGCGTCTCCTCGACGTTTAGCTCGCGACGAATTCTTTTATGCGAATTTCGAAATGTACCAATTGTACGGGAACAAGCGTGGAAAATCCTTTTCATCTGCGCAGATATGGAACAATTTTGTTCACTGAAATGCTAATGCTCGCGAGGAATTATGATGCAGTAGATAAGAGTAGAACTTGTGCTTCAAAAAAAAAGACGAATTAAAACCTTCCTGGAAATAATATTACCAGCTGTTTTCTCTTAGAAACAAGCTTTGCATTCAACATGGTTGTGGTTACGGTTTCATGCATATGCAACTTAACGAAAACAAAATCTTGAGAAGAAATGATAACAGATTTACGGGCAGCTTTGTAGCTATTCAACATGAAAAGGTTGGCATTCAAGTGTCAAGTAAATCAGACAGTGATTTTCCTTTCAGAAGACAACGATGACCAATTCCTTCAAGCTTTCGAAGCTTTTCGCCTCAACCCTACCAACTCAAGTCAAGCAAACGTGCCTCTTGGAAAACATCTGCAGGAACATGCAGGAGTTCGGCAAGACCTTGTTGATGCGTACGATCTTCAGCCTCCTGCTGAAAGCTACTTCTGCTTGGTGATTTACTTGGGCCCCATCGCCGTGATCGCCTCGACCCTCATAATCCAAGTCAACTGCTTCTTCGAGTTAATCGGTATTGCCCACCGTATCTACCAAATTCCGCGCTTCCGTCTGATTTCCTGGAACTTCCTAACCACCGCCAATTACTTCTTCTACGGGGAGAACCTGACGGTGCACTTCGGCGTTTTCTTCGAGGAAATCGACTACTTGAGGGGCATGATCGCGTACCATCGTTTCACGTCGTTCCTCCTGTATTTGGCGGGAGTGATTTGGTTCATTTTGCCTTTGAAGAAGAAGAAGGACGAGTTGGCGCTTTTGGGCTGGACGCATTTCGTCTTGCTTTTAATCGTGTGCCAATCCTACATGGTGGTGGAGGTGATCTTCCAGGGTTTAATCTGGGTGATCCTTTTGGTTACGTGCGTGACTTTCAACGACATAATGGCTTACGTGTGCGGTAAGCTCTTTGGAAAGACCCCGCTGATACAGGTGTCCCCTAATAAGACCTGGGAGGGTTTTATTGGAGGTGGAATCTCCACGGTCGTTTACTCTTTGACGATTTCACCTATTCTGTGTCGGTATGATTATTTCGTGCGCTCTATTGAGTATACGAAGTTGCCAAACGGCCGGCGATGTGGTGATGTTGACTGATTGCGAGCGTAGTAGTGCCTTCCAGGTGAAACGCTACAGTTTTTCCCTTGACTTCTTCGATGTGATAACAGCGGACTTGGGGTTAAGGATTTACCCTTTTGTTGTACATGCGTTTTTGGCTGAGCGTTTTCAGCAATGTCATCGCTCCTTTCGCAGGTTTTTTGCGCCCGGTTTCCAGCGTGCTTTTAAAGTTAAGGATTTTGGTTTTCTCATCCCTGGATATGGGGGTATCCTCGTCCGTTGCGACTGCCAGATTTTGATGGCCACTTTCGTCAACGTCTACATTACGACTTTCGCCAAGACTTACTCCGTAGATAAACTCTTCGCAAGGATTTTAACGATGAAGCATGATGATCAGGTTATTTTTTTCCGTATGTATGGAGACATACTTGTGAAGAACGGTTTAAATAATGTAACGTTGTCTTTTTGGTAATCAAATTTGTACCAAGAAGTAACGTATACTTAAGGGGTTGTAGGGCGTAGTTAGATTTAAGATAGTACAAAACACATAAGGTACATTTATTGGGGTTACAAATATTCTTACATGATCAACTGTAGCGGCACTTTACGTTAGATGACAGGAGTTCACTCATCTTGACCAGGATCTCGTCGAACTAATTTCTAATCGGAAGAATGATCTATTTATATGAATTGACTTGACCTATTTTCCCTTTTTTCCATTTCCCGTAGTCTGTGCAAGTGTTGACGACTCATTTTTCTCTGCGGCCGCTTGTCACGATGATGCAATCCATGCAGATGCGGATGAACTAGATTTTACATGTTTTTGTCTTCTGTTACAATATTACCAAAACTTAGTTCTTTGCTTTGACAATCTTACCTATTCGTGTGTCCTACTGACAAGGGAACATTCCCAATCCAAAATTTAAAAAAAAATTGAAATTTTGTGGGTTAGTAGTTCAACCTAGGGTAAGCACGGAACAATTTTTTTACCTGTCCAAAAGTAGCAAAAACTCCCTTTCAAATTTCTGCGATTTTCTGTTTTCTGTAAATATTTCGGCAACCAGTAGAGATAAAAATTAAAATTATATGGCAAAATATTTCTCTTTTGATACCCCTAACACAGCGGTTCTCAAACTGTGGGGCGCTGAATAGGGGGTCGATCGGCATATAATAAAAAATGACGTGTATATTGATAGAAGATGGAGAAAGAGATTAAACTCGAATACAGTAGAAGCATTATATCAAAGACATGAGAAAAGTTACGTGTAATTATATCACGCGCCGCGTAATCCCGCCAGAACATCATTTTAGGCTCAGGGTACGCATCTACCTTACACTTCAGCGTAACCGAATCACTAAAAGTTGCCATGGTGATTCCGCTTGCTTGCATATGGGGATTATCTGAAAATGAAGGCGAGAAAATAATCTTGCGAATAGGGGGCGAGTGATACTTACGACTGATGGTGATTTTTCGGGACGTAACGGTTACCGCCGAAAAAAAAAACTGGTTCAAGGTTTAAAATGCATAAAATGTAATCCATGAATTTAAACATTTTGAAGCCTTTACTTGAGGCTATCTCGCATACGTCATTCCGCCGAAACATGTCGAGTCCGCCCGATATTGCATGAGGCAACTTCCCATATACTAACTTTGCGTTAAACCCAACCGTCTTTTCATTTAGCGGACGTATTGCGTCTTTGAATTTTACGTACGACATAACTCTCTATTGTAAATTTCCGTTAAACGCAATTTGTCTCCAATATTGATACATCCAGTATCGATTTTTCGAGAAGGTTATTGCGATTGGTCAGTTTGGATCATGTGACCTCCTCCGTACCGTATTTTCTTAGCCGCGCGTAGACTCGTTCAGTATATTGTTAAACGCTGAAGTGAGCGCATCATTTATTGTGGACTGCTGCCATTTTGTTGCTTCCTCAAACTGCTCTTGTTCGTGTGAATGTAGAACGGAGAGATTTAATCCGTGATCTGGAAAGAAGCACTCTACGCGTAATACAAGCGAAGCCTAATATCTATACAGGTATATTTACTGCGAGCGAGTTTTGTGCGCAAATTTAGATCGTAACATTATTTTCGTTCCTTATTAATCAGGTTTTTATTGGTGGCTTTTCTCCTTGGGGTATTTCAAGCCGGACCTGAGAGATTAATTGGTATCTGTGAATTTCCTGTACGTCTTGGCTGAACCGGACTCCGTTGGCGAGGCAAGCACCGCTACATATCATTAAGAGAGGGTTCATACGAAGACGCTGACGAACGCACCGCCCCGTCCCTAGACCAGCAGCACTGGGACGACTTCCCTTGGAGTTAACGTGACTAGGTGACCAGACCAGACCAGACCAGTTCCCCTATTCACACCGTACGCTAATCAAGCGGTTCCTAGGCGAATTAGCCCTTATCCGCTTGGGCCCCGACCAGAGCCATTGGATTGAGATACGCCCAATCAGCGCACAGGGCAGGCCCGGGTGGCTGGCACTTTAAAGTGACTTCCAACTCACTGCTACCAGAGTGGTGCACGCCTGTCGTCCCTTCTGGTCAAGGGAGACCTATCTAATCTCTACTAGCTAACCAGGCTAGTGCCGGAACTGAGATCCGCGGTTCACACGTCAGGATGGATGGACATCATCCCTAGCCCAAGCATGCGGGCTGGCAACAACTGCCCCCGTGAGTCCAACCCAGTCGACCGGCGGAGGTCTTCCTCTACGCACTCCACTCCAGGGGAGGGGAGGGTATGCTCCGGGCTAACCGGTTCCCACGGTACCAGTTAACTTCACTGGTTGGAAGTTCGGCCACGTCCTAAGACGCGTCCTGCAGATTAGGTTTCGTGCAAACCAGGCGTTGGTACGTCAACTCGGGACGGTGGGCTCGTCACACCTATAGGGACCCTATCAAACGTCCACAATGGTCACCTACGGCCGAAGTCGTTGGATCCACGTCTCAGTTAGCAGGGTTCCCCCCTGCCGGGTGACTAGGTGACCAGGTGTATTGACGCAAATCGCAAAATAAGGCATTCGTTGTAAATCAGAAATTATGGGAATTGAGAAAGAAATGAGGTTAACCCTAAGCCGTTTAAATAAAATAATTTTTTTAAGTCCGTCCCCAAAAATAAAACAAATTGCACGTATAAATTTCGTGTAACCACTTTGCCAAGTTAATAATATCGGAAGCCCATCTAATGGGGGTATGCGTGCGAAAACCGATGACAACTTAAAGATATACGAGCGCGAAACTTTCGGCCCGAGCTATTGTTGCAAACCGCAACTGAAAGGTTCCTACCAGAAATAATTCTTTCTTTTCATTAGTTGCCGCCGCTGTATATCACTATTTTCAGCCCCCCCGGAATTCTAACGGACGATCGATAAACAATATAAAAACGAAAGAAATACCACTGCTTGTCTTGAAAGTGATGGGGATATTTTTAACACGATCGATATTTGAACTTGTTTCGTAAATATATGTATATGTACTACACTTGGTGATGTTTACTTGACCTACCTCTCGTATGCTCTGTTTATTTTATATTCAGGAGACGTTTGAGTTTTCTTTGTATTATTCAGTACAAACATCGGCAGGAGAAAGAAAGGCGGAGTTTGAATTTGCGGTATTGTTCGGAATCAGTTTATATTCGAGTAAGACGGGGGACTTATTTACGTCTTACCGACGTCCTTTTTATGGCATTGTCTGAAGACTGTGGTCAGTCATATAATTTACTTTTATGTATCATCTTCAAGGATTTGAAATTGCGGTCGTCAAGTGAACAGCGGAGACCTAATTTAACAATTTCGCTTCCTCAGACACAATCATTTAATTGTTCCTCAACTTTTTCCCATGGAACTTTGTTACCCCACATCTTCGCTCTGTATATAATAATTTTATTTGCTCTCGTATCAGCAAGGCAAGAATAATTGTGTAAGTGTAACGGTGTTAAGCTCAACGAGATATATACGCAATCAAGTAAATAATGTTAAAAGTGTTTGTTACTGTTAGTTCTGTTTTCTAGTAAAACAAGCAATTTATGCAAATGCGCTTTAGTCAGCAACGCAATTTCTTTAGACGCGAGTTGAAACAGCTTCCCGTCCCGAGACTAAGTAAATTCCTTCACCTTTTATCCAAATACTTGCTCCGTTTTCTTATTATTATATAGCTTTAAAGTAGAACGTTGATTAAATTTTGTGCAACAAAAAATCCACCTTTCCAAATCATTGCAGAAAGAAATACATTAATATTGTATATGTAGATTCAACTCACGATACAACTAACTATTTGTATAATATATTTTTTGTTTTTAAATATTTAAAATTTTTTTATGTAGCCCTCGTATACCTTATCTATTTACAAATTTTATTTGACTGAGCATGAGTATGTTTGGTTGCTTACGTATGTATATCAGTATGTATAACAGCTACCACTGATGTCCAGGAAACCCTAATGGTAAAATGGCAAAGCACTTGGAATTCTTACCGTGGATGGACTAAAATTTTTATTAAAGACCTAAGCAGACGGTGTAATTGGAAATTCGGTGAAGTGGACTATTACATCACGCAAGCAATGACAGGCCACGGGGTATTCGCCAATTACCAATTTAAAATAGGTAAGCTAGTAAACGACAACTGTAGTTACTGCAACCAAACCGACACGCCAGAACATACGGTTTCTGACTGTATTAGATGAAAGGAAATCAGAGACGAGCTAAACAGGAAATGCAAGGAAAAAATTTCCATAGAGAACGTGGCCGATGCGACATCTTGCTGAAGGATGAAGAACACTGGCAACACGTAACGAATATGCTGAGAAACATAATGGAAACTAAGACCAAGGACGAGAAAGATAAGGACATAAAGACCATACCCGGAAAAGACCGAAGTCTAACCAAATGATTATAAACCCAGAAAGACTAAATAATAACACCTGACAGTGCGAAATTTCTGATGCAATGCCTAACGGCAGATTCCAGAAATTAGCAGCTGCGAAAAGAGGAAAAGGAGTTTAGTTGGTAGTTTAGTCCATGAACCAAGAAAGCGACAACGGAGGGGAATCCAACACATCTGATACTTGGATTACCGTTGACGATGTCTTCTCCAATTCTTCTTCTTCTATTAATTAATTTGTAACAGACCGTCAATTTTCTGGGTGGTCTGTAAACGAAATGACAGTATTTCTCGGTGGCGGCAATATACGGTGTGTCTCGTGGACACTAATTTACGATAAAATACCATGTGCCTTAAGGACACTAACGACAACTAATCACCACGCAAACTGCGCGTACGTGCTGGTTTCCGCTTCGGGGATCGGATCAGGGTTACGGTCAAGAATGAAACTCCCACTCTAGGATCAGGATGTGCGAAACGCCCGCACCAGGTAAGAAAGAGTGAAACTCCCACTTTAGGATCAGGATGTGCGAAACACCCGCATCAGGTAAGAAAGAGTGAAACTCCCACTCTAGGATCAGGATGTGCGAAACGCCCGCACCAAGTAAGAAAGAGTGAGACTCCCACTCTAGGGCAGGGATGGCGAACCTTTTTTAACCAGTGGGTCAAATTTAAGTTAAAATTTTGTAGTAATAAGCCGCGGGTCAGGTATTTTAAGTCATTAAAAAGTACATCATTTTTCTTCTCTAAGTCTGACGTATAATACTTATTATACAGAACGCGACAATTACATACAAGGGTCACTTTAAATATTCTGACGGGTCACTCCGTGACGCGCGGGTCATGCGTTCGCCATCACTGCTCTAGGGTAGGATGCACGAGACGCCCGCGCCTGGTAAGAAAGAAAGAAAGAATAAAAAGGAGGAGCGGTTGCAGGTAACGCAAACGTAGCACAAGTTGTTAAACGCGTTTGAGTCAACATCGACGGACGAATGACTCCGCGGATAAACTGCATTCGAGCCACGACTGGCGGCTCGAATGCCCGGCGAGTCACTGCCTTCGAGCCACGTCCGGTGGCTCGATAGCGCGGCGGATGTCTCCCTTGGATGACTGACTAAAGCGTGCTCTTAGCGCGCTTAATAAAGGCTTGCGCGGGGTGGGGTGTCCAACTCTTTTGGAACTCCCTCCTAAATTATGCTTTATAACTCTACGCAAACACATCCTAAATATACATGCTAATTAATATAATACAAGGTGACCGTCAATCGTATATGTTATGAGGGTATAAACCTGTGGCAATTTCAATTACCTCAACACCGTGCATATGTAGTCCTAGCGGTGCCGCGAGCTTTACAAGCCTACTTGGACGACTTTACGCTAAGAGTCGCCATCTTTACATCCAGGTGCTAAGCAACCGACAATTTATATCTAGCCCAACCCCGTCTCCACTGAGCTGGGCATATTTCCAAGTAGAGTTTTTAACATCGACGATTTCCCCCAGCGTTCGCAACTTTATACAGGGTCAAACAGGTAGGTCGAAAATGTAGATAGCATTATAAACAAGAACTGGACGCACTGAGTTTTCCATAAGAGACAATGAAATTGAAATTGGACTTGTAATTGCAATCCTGCACTTCTGTGTGATGTCTACTGTTAGAGAATTTTATCTGAATGGTGATTGTTTCAGCAGTATTCACGCATGAGTTTGATTTCCCACGTATACTAGTCACGTGACTCTCAACTATTTCTAAAGGAACTGTATAAGAGAAAATTCCGATGTTTTTTTTTAATATATACAAGATAGTTGTATTTTTGCATTTGT
Organism: Dorcus hopei; assembly: GCA_033060865.1. Classification (NCBI taxonomy): domain Eukaryota; kingdom Metazoa; phylum Arthropoda; class Insecta; order Coleoptera; family Lucanidae; genus Dorcus; species Dorcus hopei. The sequence goes on from CM065422.1 coordinate 12,339,094, forward strand.
TGTAATCTGAAATGTTGTAATACATTAGCTGAATTAACACCTGCGGATATGTTGTAGGTGTCACGTTTGAACTTCCACCCCGGCAACAAACTTACTTGAAACAGTAGTTTAAATCCATCCACATTTAATAGAGCACAATGACAATGATACATGCATTTTAATCCCGGGAGAGATAACGGCGTAATTTGTTGAAAGTTCTTATTGCAGGCAGCCAGGGTGTTTTCCGTACGCTGCTACATTTTCTGCTTAAATCTGAGCATTACTTTATTACACACGCTGACGCTGCGCAATGCCGCAATTCAATTCCCTGCGAAATCTTCTTTGATTCAAACAAAATAAGCCGAGCTTTAACTTTGATCAAATAATGAAGGAGATTATCGTAGTGCAGTTCAGTGATATTCAAACTTTTATGCCCCGGAGGTATTTCCTATCTCTGAGAAATTATTGGCCCGGACTTCCGGAAGTTTTTATTTATCTGAAGGCACTAAAATAAAATCCCGTTTCCGTCTCGAAATCTAATCAGTTTAGTTTTAGTCAATCCCATTCGAAACAATGTAGCTATTTCATTTTTAATGCTAGTTGTGTAGGTGAGTCCTTCTCCTGCATTTCATATTTGTATATGAAGTCCGCACATACAAACATCTATGAATTAAATGAATTTATAGTTAGGTGGATTTGAGGCTTGAGTTTATGTTATGCTCTCTGAATTCCGGAGTCAGTTTCAGTTATGCATATGCGAATGAGCCCCTGTCTATCTCGACCGCTGCACTCTCGTCGGAAACGCGCATACATTCGACATATCTTATGTTTTAGAATACGAACGGTTCTGTTTTATTTATGATTTGCAGCGGCGGCAACCGAGCGGGAATCAAATATGGATGCGAGTATCGCAGCTGAAAATTCTGTCGCAACATATATTTTCATGCAGATTGCACTTTACCTTGGACGACGTCGTTTTCCGTGCCGCGCCGGTTCGATTTTCCGAACGAATTTGCTTGATTTTCGAACGAAAATGAAATCAGAATTTTCCCTGAAACGGATTAAGGTATGAGAAGGAAATATATAGAATTTAAAGTTGAAAGAGTAAACGAATTTTTAAATATTTATATGATCAGAGTTCTAGATTGCATAACTTAGGGGAAGATACTGAAGTGTATAACTGGAAAGAAACTAATAAAAAACTACACAGAACGATTCTTTAATAAACAGTACAACAATTATAATTATACTGTTTAGTCGCGCCATCGCACGGCTGAGTTTTGACCTCAAACTGTGGAGAGAACAGCGATGCTGCTTCCTCATCAACTATCACACACAGGGTGGAAAGAAAAGGAAAAGAAAAAAGGTAATGCGAAAAAAAGACAAAAAGAAGAAAAAAGCAATCCAGATCCAACCTTAAGACATCTAAAGTTGCGTTCACACCAGTTTCAAATATTGTCGCACCATACAAACTGATTCTATGTAATAATAACCGTTCCATCTTCCGGCGTCAATCGCATTTCTTATTCCATGAACATGTTTGTCTGTTTCATAAAAATTATCCTAATTAAATCCACTCTGTATATTTCGATCGAATCCTGAAAGAAAAAAAGACGTTGAGATCTTCAATTGCACTCATTTTATCTTACTGGGTAAAAGCAATTTTTTCTATCTCATGTTTGTGCTTTAGAAACAAAAGTGGAGAGGTCAGAGCGATCATAAATCAAATATCAATTAATTTATTTCTACAGAAAGCAGAGATGATACGGCCGTGGGATCGTTAATAAAAATAAAAACGAAACATTTTTTATCGGCAAGGGAAGTTTCCGGTTATTCGATATATCTCTGGATGCTTTGTTTCGACGGGCACATCTTTCAACCCAAGAATGGATGGGGCTTATACGTTTCGGCTGATTTCATCTATTTATAACTGCATGAAACAATCGGTGAAAATTACACGCGTCTTCTTAAATTTCCTACTCCTCGTTAAAGCTTCATTTATTCAAATGTTGGGTGAATTTCTCCCAATTAGCTAAATTAGCCCATCAGCATTTTATGAAACTCACGTAATATAAAACAATGCCTTGTTTCTTCTTTATTAAATATATAGAAATTATCGTTGCCGTCTAGGTCCATGTATTTCGACAATTTGCGCAGGCATAATCTCACGAATTAGTTTGAAACGTACGCATAGATAAATCTAAGGCAATTTTAATTTATGAACGGCATTTAACAAAGGATAATTTACACGACAAGAGCTAATAACGGCCATTTATCACAACAAGTTTACTTCTAGCAGGGTGTTTAATATGCCTCCATTTTCCTCCTCCTTGGTTTTAGCATTACAATGTGCCGCAGCAATTTTTGTCCGGGCGGAAATGACGAAAACGTTTTACTTAATACGGCCCTCCTCTCGGTGTCATTTTTCTCGGTTTTAAGAACGTTAATCCTGTTGCTTTTTGTTCGCTTTCAATCTAAACGCGGCCGGCCTTACGGAGGGATGTTATATTTTATAGTGGCACCTGCGTTTGGGAAACCCACGTCGTAAAGTGTACCAACTAAACGGGATTATAATTAATTCGACAAATTAATTTTATTCACAAATACGTCGGACAGATGTTTGTTACAAAATTAGAATTTATGTTATCTACTTTTTCGTCTTACTCGATTAACGATAAAATTTTCTACGATACCAAGGCGATCTCCATCGATCTACAAGTGTGTTCGACTTCGAAAGGGGTGCAGCCCTCGGAGCGTGCTCTATGCAGTTCGGCAGCTACCGACAGACACGATGTCGAAGTAGACAGGATCTCGAGATTCGATGACATCAAGAGCAAAACTCGACCACGGGGATGACTCTAACCCTCAAAACGTGTTAACGGAAGAAACACAAATATAAGAGAAACTCGATGATGAGAAGGAAGTTGATTCGAAAAAGACTTACCCCACTGATCAAATGGGCTAACTAAACAAGCGTGGCACGTCGTTCCTCGAGTAACGTATAATTATCGACCAAAAAGCGTCGGAAACTAAAACTTCCAGAAACTTCTTATAAATGACAATGAAACCCCTTAAGTCAGGGCGGTCCTTGACCTACAAGCAACAACACAAAGAGCGTAAAATATTCGACCGTCGTCTGCGAGCCGTACTCGTGATCTGCCCCAAAATGGACGTCAAAGTTCACAAAACGCGAACAATGGCCAACCCCCTCCTCTAACCTGCGGTAATTTGAGCGGGAAGACTAACAATGTTCCCAACTGTTATAAAAAGTTACTATTGACAACATAACAAAACAAAGGAGGATTCTTAGGGTATAAAAACAAGAATGAGCTTTCAGCGAAACTTCATATTTGGAGCATTTTTGTGATTAGCAACAACTTTTGTAATAACTCTTTTTGCTCTATCTTAATCGCTACTATGACTTTACTTGAAACGCTAGTTTTTATTTTGACCATAGTTGGCTAGATTTCAACTCTAAAAAATCTCATTCCTACGAAAAGATTCATCTTCAGGGCTTCCGTAACTGGTAAAAGTTTCATACTAATTGCGTCATTAATAAAACAGTTATTTAGGTGCCTTCATATAAAGTGAAACACACTGTAGAGTAATGCCTACAAAATGGTTGCTCGTCGCTTTTAATGTAGTTTCTTCAAGTTGGTAATCGCAAAAAGATTTCGCTGCCACTTGCAACGTTGCAACCCTTTTTTAGGGATCTCAAAGCTTCATACTAATTGCGTCATTAATCAAACAGTTATTTAGGTGTCTTCATATAAAGTGAAACACACTGTAGAGTAATGCCTCCAAATGGTTGCTCGTCGCTTTTAATGTAGTTTCGTCAAGTTGGTAATCGCAAAAAGATTTCGCTGCCACTTGCAACCCTTCTTTAGGGATCTCAAAGCTTTTCTGTCAGAATCCTCTTTCAAGAATGGAGTTAAATTGAAAAATAATGATGAATCATTTTCTTCGTAGTACTGACATGACAGCATCACTTTTCAAAAACTTTAAGAATTAAAAAAAATCCAATCGCATAGCATATTGCTGCGAAATATTTTATGTAGCTCGATGAAACAATAGGTACTTACATTTATTATAAGTAACAAATAATAAACTTTGTCTGCACTACACCACATGGGGAGGAAACTAGAATGACACTCTAATACTCTACAAAATGAGTTTCGCCAGTACATGTAGGGTTGCTTTTTAGAATGTTTTTCTAGGAAGGCTTTATGTAATTCTGTCGTAACATATTGCTGTGATATTACCCAAAATACTGAAAGTTTTCCTGCATAAATGAAGACCATCAAGGAGGAAAATTCAATTAATCATTCATCAATCATAATTAATTCATTCATAAATACATCACAAATAAGATCTGAAAAATAAAAATTTATTATCAAAACTACATTCAGAGAGAGTAAAACATTTAAATTTACCAAAAGTATAAAAAAGTAAATTCTTTTAAAGAACAAATGTAGAAGAAAAGGGGGAGATTTCAATTCACATCGAAGACGAAGAGGTAACTTGGGTCCAGGAGTTTGAAAAGAACATGAATTGTAGGGAATTCTGTGAATACATATAGTATACATATACATAGATATCTGTGTAGAAATGTTGTATTATATAAAAAATTAGATATACCTAGAATGAATTGATACTTACAAATTGTGAATATATTAATAAAAAAATGTATTGTAACAAATTTACACAACATTTTCAATTGACATTGATTAACGTCAAGATTATTTTTTTGAAGTTTAGTAAAACGAGACAAAATTAAAAGTCGATTCGAAAAAGCTCAAGATGTTACCATATAAATGGTTAACATGGTGAATACGAGCTGTAATTAAAGCAATCGGAATCAAAATTGGCATTCATTATGATGCATTATCTAAACTCTGAATAGACAACATCAAAACTCTCATTACTTCATAAAAACCGAATTATTAATTAATCTTTTGCATTCAAAACATTTATTAATATTTCAATTTATATGTTCAGTTCATTATAGTTTTTCTCGTTCATATTGCTGTGGTATTTAGCATATACCTTTTTAGAAATAAATGAGATCTCAGGGCCTATTGTTTTAATTATTAGACAAGTTACAACACTGCTCGGGGTTCCTAGGCAATGAAGTAATTTAAAATAGCAATGAAACTCTGAAGGCATTTATTGAATTGTTGTTGTGCAAATTTATGAGCAACGTGGTGAAATGGGTAAGTAAAAAAAATATTTTTAATAACAAATTTATTTAATTGTAGTGTTGGCAATATTGAACAGTAAACGTCAAAGCAAATATAAACATAACCAAAAATAATCATAAATTGCGAAACGTACATAAAATTACAATTTACTTTGTCACAACGAATTGAAATTGATAAAACTCAACCTCGCATTCATCAACAAACAGGTATGTTATCCTCAGAGACCGCTAAGGTAAAACCCTCATTCGAGTCCCTCAGAATTCTAGAAATTATTGAATGCAATGAAACGTTATTGTGTCGTTGTGTAAATTGATTATGTGACATGTATACTGTGGTTTGTTGAATTATAATGTGCCGTTTAAAACAAAGATGTGGTGTTTGTGCTGGATTTTTAACTCTGTATGACAAAAACAACATGTAATTATTCCATGTCGAATTTTGCCAAAACAAATCTTTACCGTACCAGATATGACAATCAGTCTGACCTGTCTACGACACGTTAAATATAACAAAAGTGTGGTGTTTATGTCAGGCATTAACTTCTTACGACAAAATCAACATGTAATTATTCCATGTCGAGTTTTCCCAAAACGAATCTTTGACGTATCAGATATGACAACCAGTCTGACCTGTATACGACACGTTAAAAATAACAAAAGTGTGGTGTTTGTGTCAGGCATTAACTTCGTATGACAAAATCAACATGTAATTATTCCATGTCGAGTTTTGCCAAAACAAATCTTTATCGTACCAGATATGACAACCAGTCTGACCTGTCTACGACACGTTAATTACAAGTGCAAATGACCAAAAATCAACAATAATATTAATAAATTTTAAAACTTTTACCATTCTAGAAGATGTTGACACAATCACAGCCCAAGGAAGACTTAAATTTACAGGCAAAATTTCCCCACTTATATAGTAAAACAAACCCACAAAAACTAACTCAAAAGAAAACATAACCTCAAAATTCGAAAATAAAATCAAAAATTTAACAAGATTAACTTAAAAAAATGCGATTCTACACAATGCAAACTCCTACCAACTAATTCAGCTCTTCGTAGACCAGCCAATCAGTCCCAGTCGAAGTGCCTCCACCTTGAGCATCTTTTCCTTGTCCCCATCAGGAAGGTGGAGCAGATATCGGCGCTTGTTCCCTCTTCGGTCCTTAAGGAACTCACGAGGAAGCTTTTTGACGGCTTCCTCGAACTCAGCAGCCTCCATCTGCAGCGGGGCAGGCGTTTCAAAATCCGGCAACCCAACCTCCCTGACCGAAGTGCTCTGGACCTCAGGCATCGACAAGACAGGCCTATCAGGTGGTGAGACGAAATCAGGCATGGCCTCGGTGTCCGAGTCATCCCCAAAGAGCTCTCGGAATTTGCCCTTCAACCAATTGGCAGTACTTGGTGAGTTGAGACAGGATCGTCTTCCAGGTTATGTAAACTCTGCATTTAACAAATTAAAAATATAAGTGCAAGAAAAATCTTAATGAAAGTTTAATTTTTAGAACTCTAAAGGACCCTGTTATACAAACATGATAGAAATGTGGCACCAAAAGCCGAAAGAAAAATCATTTATCAAAATAAAACAAATTCAGCGTGTGTACCTTTTCATTTAAATTTATTAAATCCTAGGAAAGGAAAATAACACAGCAATATGTTAATCTTTGGTTCATATATAACTTTCACGTTAGTATTTTAAAATTTTTGACATTTTAAAACCTTTCATTAAATAAAAATTTAAATTCGTTAATTCCATCTATTATTTTCAAGAAAAGGAGCATTTAAAAATAAAAGATGGTACAGTAAGTACTCGAAGAAAGTCTAAAATAATCTGATCATTGATATAGAAAATTAGTATTACTGTCAAAACGTAATAGATAAATTTTACTCAATTAACGAATACTAGTAGACGATTCGCGGTTATCGTAAACGAGGTATTTAAACTTATTGATAAAAATTTATAGTAATATTCAAATTTATTAAACGGATGTATCCAAAGACGATTCGCGATTATCGTAATTGGGTAATTTTAATATAAAGACAAATACCTGAAATTTCTAATTAAAGTTAAATTATTTACGATTCGCGATGATCGTAAATGAATTATAAAACATATTAGAAATTACAGTACACATACACTTCAAAATTAAAAAAAAAGAACTTTCTTAACTAAAGAACCTATAAACCTGAGTAAAGCCTCAACAAATTCAGAAGCAAATTATACAAATAAAAAAATAAATTGGCTATCAACATCAACGTGAAGCTAAAAAGAAGAAATAAAATAAAAAAGAATCATAAGAAAGAAGTAAAATCATATCAAATCATATCACTACAATATGATTCATAGGAACATCAGTAAAACTGTCGCCTTTCAGTATTAATTTATGTTTATTCTCGAAGTATAGGTGGACTGCTTTATGCATAATCTCGGAGTCTTGTGTTGGCTACGTTCCAATTTCCTTGTTACAATATACCAATAAAAATTTAGAAAAATTAATGAGGCATGATTTTCATAAAAAAATGTACACAAAACTCTACCTCACTAATCGAGGCGAAATGTTTTTTTAAGTCAATTTTTTGAAGAATCATGAGTGACACATTCAAGGTACAATTTCTGAACGCAGCCCAGACGTATAAATCTTGTAACACTTAACTTGACTCACTCTTTAAATGAAATTTTACGCGTCGTGAGGTTTTGGTGTTATTATTTCTCTGTGTTGGAGGTTGATCTCTTTTCTTTTTATTCTTCTACCAAGGTTTTTTTTTGGCTAGGCTTTTGCTTCTAACTAAAGCCAAATCGATGAATGTGCATCTCCCATTTTGCCTTGTTTCTTTCCTCATGTCGTTTTCTTTTATTCCTCCCCTGGTGAGAGTTTCTTTGCGTACGAAATCAACCTCTTTCTCTATTTTCTGTCAATATTTTGGTACGGTGAGAAAATTCGTCGCAAATAATTTCTAGCTTTCGGGTCGCCTTGTATCTGGGCGAAAGTGTTTGACCTTTGAAACTTGGACTGGTCCAGAATGACGCTTAGAACGCTAAACAACCCCGGATATATGAAAGGCCTGTCATTGGCCAATGGATCTCTCCCCAACCCGCGAACCGTTCACGTCGAACGCCGACCCGATGGGAAATTCCGCGATTCCGCCAATCTTGTGACCGCTCGCCTTGCATTCAGACCGCATTGAGAACTGAGGAGGTGATCTTCAAAACGCAGTATTTACCAAAACTGTTTTATCGAGATAAAACCCGTTCGGTGTGAAGTAAGGATCTATTTTTTTTGAGACTTTGCATAGCATTTAGTTTCTCTGTCAATAATAATCTCATTAGAAAAACGACATTTACATGTGTGCCTTCTGCAAAAAATAAAAAATTCACAACACAAAAACTGCAGTTTGAAAAACATTAAGATTCAAACCAATACTACAAACGTACCTGTTTAGCCTCCGAAAAATGTGATTTGAGATTTCAAACCTAGTTCATTAGATTCAGTTTTGTTCTGCGAACGCACCATCATCTCTAACTTTTTTTTCGAACTTTTATTGAATGCTGCGTTTGTTGAATACTTCCTCAATTATTCTCGCTTCTGTGTACTTTTTCTTTAAACGTGTTTGTTTTGGAGTGAAATAGTAAACGGGTACATTGCCCGGTTGTTCATTGTTTGCGGTGAGTCCTAGGCCTTCTTTTAGGCCTTTCCAAGCAGTGTATCTAATGGATCTAATATACATGTACAATATACTTGGAAAAAATGGATATCTCGTACAAATACAATATACGTCATTTAAAGAGTATATATTATATACATACACAATATAGATCTAAAGCCGAGCCGTGTGCAAGAATGTCAAGGCAACAATTGACGTAATACCCCGGAAACAAAACCCTTATCAAAAGGCGACAAATAGAACGTTAGCGCATAATTAGAATAAATCTAGTCAGAGTGTCATCTAGTCTAATTGTCAGTAAGTGCCCGAAATACAATGTGAGTATTTGTAGTTGTAATTAATTGTTAATAAATGTTGTGTTATACTGAGCTACGACCCTTATTTCATGTTACTTAAATTATTACCGTAACATTTTCATATGTAGAGGGTGTTTTTTTTTAGAAGTACAGACCTTTAAAATGAAATAAAACACATAAAAATCATGGTAATGGACATGGTATTGACTTTATTGGAAAGATAATTTTATGCCATTCGTGTTTAAACATGATTTTGTTCATATGGGCGCCGCGGCTGCCACGAATGAAGCGCAATCTGCAATGAACTGATTTTTTCGCGCGTATAATTTCGCGTAATGGACTTATTAATTGCTCCCTACGATCGTGTGATATCACATCTATGGACTATTTTCTGTAGGGATACGTGAAGTCGCTAGTCTACTCCGATAAACCACAGACGTTGGACCACTTGGAAGCCAACATTCACCGCGTTATTGACGATATACGGCCCCGGTTGTGCGAAAAGTGGTAGAGAATTGGACTTCCAGATTACGCTTCATTCGTGCCAGCCGCGGCGCCCATATGCCCGAAATCATTTTTAAACAGTAATGGCATAAAATTATCTTTCCAATAAAGCCAATGTCATGCCCATTACTATGATTTTTATGTGTTTTATTTCATTTTAAAGTTCTAAAAAAACACCCTTTATATCTACAACACTGTTTCCAAGCTTGTCCGTCGAATTTTCAGCGGGTATGTTTTTAGAGTTACGTCGGGCGTCGGTAGGTTCGTAATCCGCGCTTTGCTTTTATTTAGGCTTTATTTTTATTTGGTTCTTCTTCCCCCCATTTATTCTGGACGTTTCACCGGAGTTCCTCTAATTGGGAGCTACCTGACGATCTTCTTCGTGGTGTCTTTGCTGAAAAATTTGATGGCGTCATTATATATCGACCTTGGCCGATCTTGGTGTTTGGTATTCGCGAAATCAAACAAACTAGGCGACCTCTGATGGTCAATATTGATACCATCAAGAGGGTGAACAACAGTTCACGGATTGGTTTAATAATGAAAACATGCACCAATCAAACACGCAACTGCATTGTTGTTCACCCTTTTATCGGCCATATTGCAATTAACAGAGACCTCTCGCGTTGACAATTAGATCGCCAATTGCGACAATTGTGAAGTTGACGCAAGTGGTCACTTAAAGTGGTGTCACGAAAGTGGTTACACCGGACAAGCATTCTCCTATTCGTGTCGCGAAGCTCCTGACAATCACGGAATCAGCTGACGTGCATTCACAGCTGAATGTTGGAGGTCGGATCTTACCTGTATTATATTTCTTTGCTTAACATTTTGAACGCATTCTACGCCGACTAGGTTGACATGCGAAGTTATTAAGTTAATAATGTTGTAACGAATAAGCGGATCCGATTTTGTCAAATTTTGACGTTTTATGTCACTTGATTCTTGACATTCTGCACCGTTCTGCACTGTTAGATTTACTGACTGCGCTTTGACTGCATTTTGTTTTCATTTATTTAACAAATGTTTGTGTGGGACTTAGTTCACCCCTTTTAAGACATAAATAAAAACAAGTGTGCATTACTCGTGATTTTTATTTCATTTCATTGGGATTACGTACGATCCAGCCCATCTCCACGAGTTAGCCGCTCGTGAGATGAACTTAATTTGCACTTTTCAATATTTTGTGACCAGGTAGGTCACAATTTTTCCGCCTAGCTTTATTTCCTCATTATCTTTTCCACATGGTAAGAAACCGGAATTCTGTACAGGAAATTTATTATCTCAACGTCAGAGTAAAACGCAATAACGTAACAAAGTGACCGATTTTTCCTTTCCACTCCAGTTCAGAGAAGACATGCCAGTAGTAAATTAAACACACAATTTAAAACCATGTAAATAGTTCTAAGAAGATATTACTCTTATTGCGATTAACATCATTCGAGAAGTGCGACACATCTGCAAACCTTGAGATAAGTGGGCGTTAGTGGACGCACGCCTGCATTCGACTTGAGTGGGCGTACCAAGAAAAAATAATGGGAATGGACAACCGCGTGCCATTTGGCGGTCCACTCTGAAGCTAGACTTACTGAAAATAAATAACACCTTCATTTTTAATTATTAATTCTTAAGCCGTATTTGATTTTAAACTTGTGTATAGTGTCCTCATTGATAGTAACAAAACAGTCCCTAGGTCTTTCAATATCGAATGCAGTTCCTAGCACATTAAGATCGTTTTGGGGTTGAAACAGAATGCGGTTATCAAATGTAATACCCATAGCTGGAAGATAACCGGGTAACCAAGCGAAGAAATCTGAGTACACAAAGTCGCTTTAATTGGGGAGGGTAAACGTAGCCGCGCTCGGCTAATATCGGATGCAATTAAACCGCGATTATTACCGGATTCCCATTTGTATCATTGCATTAATGTTACCTAATTGTAAAGCATTGTAAAGGGAAATAGGACGTCTTATTGTTTTTGCCAATGGCGTAGCTGAATAACAGGGAGTAATAAGACGATGAGTTTCAGCAAACCAAAATGAACAAAACTATAACTAGATACATGTATGTATACATTACACACTCAAAAGTAAAATGTAAGAACTAAAAATTAATGATGTTGTTCATTAATTATTATTTAAATGTCAGGGGAGTGTACTATACCATTTCACATTAACATTCGTTAAGTGCACCGGACATGTTTCCAACCCCCTTTTATCCTTGCATTTCGCTAATACTCGCCGGAAATAATTTAATTAAACAAGAAAATTACGCGCAGAATTTAGTTAACAATAACTATTACAAACGGCAATTGCAGAAGCCGCCGTTTGTTTCGGTCTAACGAGATCATGTAATTTCATAATCCGCACGTATGTTAATGCGTCGCGACGTCGATGTTGCATTCGTGTTTATTTTGTTGTTGTTACCGGGCGTCACCCTCCGACCAAGTTGCAAAAAGTAATCCTTTCAGTCACTAATCCCCTTCTGCTCTAACTGAAATTAATGCCTCTATTATTATTCCTGGGTGTTGTTTTTCTTTTTTTTGCACAACGCATGGAACGCGGCCGACATCAAAAGTATTTTTAATTCCGGGGGCAAAAAGCAGTGCAAACAAGCTTAATTAATTAAAAAAGAATATGTATTGAGGGGAGCGCGTTTAATCAAAGCAAAGTTTTTAACTTGATTAAAATAGCTTGCGTTTTTTTTTTGCGAAGAAGATTTCTGTGGTGGGTAGTTCACATCTGCGGTGCATTAATATTAGATCAATCATCGTCGAAACATTTGTTTGCGGTTCCCTTACCTAAATCGGCTATTGTAAAGTTGCGAACTGTTGGGATCCCTTGCCGCCGCGTATTTCCCAAGAAGAAAAATCGAAAAATGTTGAAGGAACGCTTGTTTGAAAATTATAGTCCCCTTGACACTACTACCACAAACAGGACCCGTGGCTTAATACAAATACAAATTCTAAATTCCTTTGTAAACCGAACGAAAGTAATGCAATAGTTGGGAATCGCAAATTCCGTTGTTATGTAAACAGGGTCTTCCGTCGTCGGCGATGGAGAGAAAACTTGTGACTTGATTAGGTTTGATACTCTCTCTCCATTCAGGCCGAAGAGTTAGAAATGCGTCTTCTTCATGTGATAAATGAGGGTCGGCTCTTCAATAAACCGAATTTACACATGAAACTATCTGAGAATACCTTATTTTCGCAGAATGAGGGCGACCGGTGGAAATTTTCAGAACAAAGTTTGCGGTTGCCTCTACGAATCGTTTGCATTTACCTAATGTAGGTAAGTAAGTAGGCACATAAAATTATCTGCTATTAAACGAAAAAATGTAATTAGGGAATTTCACACAAGAAAAAAGCTGGGGTGATACTCTTTGGGTATACTTTTGGAAGGATCAACATTAGGTATTAAATTAGACAAGTTAAGTGAATTAATCGTCTCTCATTTTCTTATTTGAGTCTCTAAGAAAAAGGTTTAATAATAACGTGGCAATTTGCTTCAAGTTTTAAAAAATTCACCAATTTTTCAATAAATTAGAAAAGAGCTGAGCGGAAACGATAGCGAACACAAAAAGTAAGTCATTTCATTTTTCAACCACACGCAAGTCATTTGAGAAACAACTTACCAGATGTGGACTATTGTTTTTTTTGTGAAACTTAGCCAACTCATACCAAACATTAAACTTATTTTCAAGCCCCAAAATTCCTGCTGATTATATTCATTCACCCGGATGACGTATAATGATCTTCTGTTATGAAGAGGCAGAGTCAAATGAAAACCTTAAAATTGTCCTAAAAATATCCTTCCTTACAAGTTGACAAAAACATTATTTTTGCTAAGACAAATAAATTTGAAAATATTGACTCAGTAACAGAGCAGTATACTACTAGGGAAGAGCAGCATTATAAGTTTTTTGTTCAGTGAAAGGATGAAACTCATTGATATTGATCGTAGTGAAAGAAGTTTTGAATATGAGCCATGGTTCTATACATCATATTAAGCACGTCATCCTCCAATTCCATAAAGTGAGTGCCAAAACAATTGACTCCAGAATTGAAATTGTGGAGAACTTTTGGGATAGATTGAAGCAGAAGGATGAGTCCTGGATGCACTATTAACCTGAAACCAAGGGAGCAAGCGTCGCACTACTTCACCAAAACCCAAAAAATGTTGCGTACAACTCTCGACAGGAAAGGTTATACTCACCCTTTTCTGGGATGCAAAAGGGGTAATTTTGGAAAACCACGTACCTAAAAGGGTTACTATTACTAATGCCATATATTCAGAACTCCCAAGGAACCGACTCAAGCCTTTCCTCAGAAGCAAAAGGCGCGGACTTCTGGGAACGACAACGCGCGGCCACACGCTCAGCGGTGACAGTCATCCAGGATTTAAAGTTTGGATGTCTATCACATCCTCCTTATTCCCCCGACCTCGCCCCAAACGATTAAAGATTCATGACAAAGAATTTTTGTCTTCCAAAACAGTGGAAGACGTGCATAGAACGTGGGTATGGGTCGAAAAATCACGTATTTATTTTTGACAGGGCTTCAATATTTTGTTAACGTTTGCTTTTTAGGCGACTCTGTCTCGTAGGTAAATTTGTGGGCTTTTGGAGGCCTAAAATTTAATGTCTTACATTCTTTGAGCTGATATTTATGTTTATCATTTTCATCTGTATCTTCGACTTCGTGTTCGTCAACATTTTCGTCATATTCTTCTTCATAATCTGTTCGAAACCGTTTTCTGCGCTACTTATACTCCTCCCTACCCCTCTTCTCTTACTCTTTATATTGCTGTTTTATTGGTTCCTTTGAATGCTGCACGGAAATGGCGTAAGCAGTTATGCTTGCGTTATTTTTGGAAAAAATATCTTCTTGCTTTTTAACATCATTATTTGATTCTTTGAAAATCAATATAAAATCTGAACAATTGCTCTTTCTCCCCTTTAACAAGTATCCAAAACCCAAAAATATTTTTAGCACTCCTAAACGCAAAGGTTCACTTCGAACATGAACAACTTTCATCCCTCTTATACATGCAACTTGAACCAGATTCCCTTCCTTAATTAAAACTTTCCAGTGGCTTATGGAGCTTCTGAAAACTGGGCACTTCCAAAAGTTGATTTTGGGACTTCATCGAATTGGATGGAATTGCTTCTTAACACATTTACTTCATTCTTTGAAGACTAATACAGAATCGAAACAATTTTCCTTCTCCCCCCTACCAGATATCCAAAACGTTTCTCTAAAAACAAGAATTCACCTCGAACCTAAATAGCATTTATCCCTCGTACAGATCCAATTTAAATCAAACTCCCTTCCTTAATTAAAACTTTCCAGTGCTTTATGAAGCTCTGAAAATTGGGAATCTTCGAAAGTTGATTTGGGTATTACCTTCCTTGCTTTTTAACACCAATATTATCTGACTCTTTGAAGGCTAATACAAAATCTGAACAATTTATCTTCTCCCCCCTGCAAAACATCCAAAACTCAAAATATTTTTACCTTCTCTAAAAGCAAGGATTCACCTCGAACCTAAACGGCATTCATTCCTCCTACAGATCCAACTTAAACCAGACTCCCTTCCTCGATTAGAACTTTCCAGTGGTTTATGGAGATTTCCAAAGCTGGGAACCTTCGGAAGTGGAGTTTGAGACTTCATCGAATTGGAATACTTCAACTTCCTGAACAAACTTTGTCTACCAATTTCAATTCCTGAAACCTGATATACTCGTAAAGCAGCTAAACCTACTTCTGTATCCAATTTTGGGAAGCTATGATCTACCTCCAAGTGTCCTTTGAATAATTTTTCCCCGTCTACCCAAAAATGGACTCATTTGTTCAACCGATTACCAAGAACATTTTTTTACAACTAGTACATGGAGCGATCGATTTTTGACCTATACCATATGATAATAATAACATTAATTCTTTGCTGCACAAAAAAAATCAATTATAAGGCAACATAAGAAACACCAAAGTAGCAGCCATATCGCTGCTCATCATAAGCTCACAGCGTTTGCTGCAAGTCGAATTTCACTGCATTTCGATCGTAGTTGAGAAGGAACAGAACAGAAGGATATCTCACATGGTTTAGATGAAAAATCGGCTCTGCTCTGCCAGGCTTAAGAAAGATGGTTGGTGGGGTCGGGATAAGGTTCTCGTGGTGATTAGGCCCTAACCATAGATAAATGGCAAAGACAATATATATATTTTTGCACGAGAACAGCGCCATCTCGTGTCTCTAGTCTCGTACTATTTTAGTTTTGAACAAGGCAATTTGTTTTATTATTTCGCCAAGTAAAACGACAATTGTTTGCAAATAAATTATTTCTGATTCCTTTAATAAATGTGGAGGATCAAAGAAGGGCACTACTTCTTCTCCATCCACAACAAACCCGAACCCGAAATATGTAATTCCCATGCTATTCGAAATGCAGTATTGCCTCGTTTCTTCATACAACATATTAATTGCTTTCATGTTTGCACTACATTGGTCACAGACGATTCCAATAACTTTTAATCCTACTGATCTTGCTTCTTGAATGACAAGTATACTATCAGCTTTCATACCTCCACCATTAAAAAAGTAGCATAATGTATACCTCTTGCCATGAATACCATAGCTTTATCTGCAAATATAGGTGTTCTGTCATTAAATCCATTATCTTGAAAGCCAATAATAATATACTGCTTGTACTATAGAGTAGTGAAGGTTCCAATGCAATTTCATTGAATATTATTGTGTTCTATTTTCAATTTTTCTATTTGTACTTTCAAGCTATTCATCATAGCTCCGTTAATACCATTCTCTAAAGGATTTTCTTTCAATAAATTATTTAACGTTTTTATAGATAGTAAAGCAAAATAATTACAGAGTAATCGATAGCCCTTTGGACTGTTCTTCATTAAAGGTCCAATGCAAGGAGTTTATCACCAATAGAAAATCTTCTACCTTTAAGAGTTATCTTTTGTAAACGTAATTGCATTTGGACAAAATTGTACAATACAACATTAAGTCTTTAATGAAGTTAAAACCTCTTCTGCTTTTTTAAGACGTGTCTTGAGGTTTGCTCGTTCCACAAATAAACGTTTTGCTGTTTTCCTCAAGTCACCTACCATTCGGTAAAGCTTTCTTGCTTTTGGGGGTTAACTGACTAGTTGTTGTCATTCCTAAGGAACGAAGAAAATTGCTTCGTTTTGATAAATCTGAAATGTATAATTAACATTTAGTAATGAATCTCATATACAGATGACTTCAAATACACTCGGTGATAATATATGTTTCGTAAATTATTATATTAGCGAATTTGATAGAATATTATACATTACACCATTCTCACAAGGTATTTTAATAGAATTACCTTTGCATCTCCCAAAATTTCTTGAGCGAATAGGAGTTGACTTTTCATACATGCCTTGTTCCCGGAAACTGAAGGACTGCCTACAACAACACATGCAATTAATATAAAAGAAGCCATTATTCATAATTTTCTTCTTTACTAATAATTGGCTTTGTTCAATCTGTGATAGATATAGCAATTCACATACTTTCTATGATTTTAATGTACGATCTTTAAGAATATAAGAGCTAAATTAAAATTCACTTGTCATCATTTTTGAGACATGTGGTCGTTGTATATTTTATCAAGTTTAGAATTTAGGAAAGTTTATGCATTTTCAATATATCCGTAAAGCACGAGCAAGTTTGTTTATTTTGTTTATGGTTTGGTAATATGATACGGGTATATGCGTCAGGTAGAGAGACGCAAGGAAAGAAGGAACGAAAGCACTTCAGTCGAGGCGCGGTCCTTGAGGGCGAACGTTTTGGTAAAGTTGCGCTAATTACGCAAACGGGCTCGCGAGTGTTGTAATAAATTGCAAGGACATATAATGAAGTGATTGTGCAAGCGTAAAAGGTTTGCTGAAGGTAGATGATGCTCTGAGGTAGAGTAAGGTGCCAATCACGTTGTGTTCGCTGATGGCTCGGACAGAGAGTAAGAGATTGGGCATTCTTTCATAAGGGTGATCGCTCTGGATTCGCCCATAAATGGGAGAGAGTCGAGGATCATCTCGTATACGGCACCTGACCATATCCGCCTGCTGCAGAGGCGTGAGTAGTAGATGCCGGGAAAAACAACTAGTTGTAATACCTGACCAAGTGATTGCATTGTGCTTTCCAAGAAAGGTCATGACTTAGTGTTGACTGGGCTGTGGCCAGTGTAGCAACACTGTGGAAGTCAGTAGCACCAATGATTCTGAGAACGTACGCTCAGAAGGCAAGGTATGCTAATATCCACCTGGGGTTTGTCGTTATGCATGCGAAGTACGAAGATGGACATTCGAGGACACCTTCCCCGTGAATTCGAAAGAAAGAAAGCAGGGAAAGAGAGAGCTAACCAAAGGGTGAGTGAACGTTTATTGTAATTCGATCCTCTGACATTGTTATCAGTTTATGTTATATTTATGTTTGTCATGTTTAACACAAAGAAAAAAAAACTATCCAACATTTGGAATTTATTTATCTTTTTTACTGGACTTATTTTGTAAACCATGAATTTGAGAGATCCAACCAATTACAATTTGCTGTACTCTTAAAAAAAAGAATACCTTTTCCTACTGTTAGCTTATCGGTGACCATTAATTCAGGAATTTCTGCATCTACATCCATTTGTACAACATTGATGGAAGGTCTTCCACTTTCTATTACTATTTCTTCTTGCTCCAGTATAGGATTTATTCTACGTATAGATGAAGAAGCTTGGTCAATTTCCGTTATGAAATTAGAGACGGATTCTTCATGTATATTGTGAATCATCTCACTTTCGGTTGTGGACAATTGCTGCTCGGTAAGGACTAAAAAATAAGCACATTAAACTCCAAACTATTTACAGTACAGTGTATTTTTCCGTTAAAAGTAAAATTCCCTTAGAATGTAGAATTTTCCAAGATGGCCGTCGAATCCGCGGATCCTTCTTGCTTCGTTCGTATCAATTTTGCCAGAATGTCGGTGATTGACCAGTTTGGGACATGTGACTTCCCCCTTTGCTTGGTAGATTCGTGGCGCGTTAGTATTCTGCCACATGAACTTGAGTGCGTTCGTTTTACCTTTGGCTCCGGCCACTTTGTACTGGTCCCTTTAGTGTGTGTGTGTGTGTGTGTGTACTTGTGAGGGAAACGAACGGAGATTTATTCCGAGATTTGGTAAGAAGCACGTGAAAGACAAGGTATTCTTTCATGCTTTTCGAAGCATGATTTCCGCGCATCAATCAGGTATTTATGGCAAGCGAATTCTGTGCGCAGTTTAGGTGGTAAGTTTCTTTTACTATTTAGGCATTTCTGTTATCTGTGGTTTTATTTGAGGCCAATTCTTCGCTGAATTATTTTGGTGCCGCGGTCTTTTCAATTTTACTATCTCGTTTTTTCTGATGTTAAGTTAGTTTGCGCCCATCATTTCTTTTTTCAAAGTGTTTCTATCGAAAGGAATTTGAATTTGGCATAATAATAATAAAAGATCGAGCAGAATTCAAAAAGAGAACAAAATAATAGCTCTCTCTGATTTATCTGCTGCATGAAAATTTTAAATTTGTTTAATTCGAACACCCTCCCGGCGGTTAAAGATTAAAATCCAAAGAGCAAAGCAAAACAAAAAAAAACACAAAATAATTTTTCCGCTGGGAATTGTGAAATACGTGGGCATATTTTTTTTAACCCCCCCAAAAAAAAGGAAAGGTAAACTCAATGAAACGCTAAAATTCGTGCTTTAATGTGTTTGAAAGTCGTAATATTATTTAAATCCAAAAAAGCGGAGCGTAACACGTTCGATCCATTAATATTCGGCGATAAAACACTTTTAATTGCCGAACTTATGTAACATTTAATTATTTAGAGTGGCAATCGATTTAATTCAGAGGGCAAACATAATTTACGCGAACAAATATGAGCGAACGGGCTAAGTAAAAATTTTCTATTTGCACAAAATGTTTTAGAGCTGTGCAAATACTATGAACGGACATAAGCAATATTAACGTTTTATGTAAAGTTTGTGCTGTGCTGTGTATGTAAATTTGTTAACAAGTTGTTTTGCTGTTGTACATACACATACTATACCTATAGATATAAATTACATAAATGAGTTTGTATAAGGGGAGATTTTTATGTAACCTCCTAGCTAATAAGTATTTGCCTTCTGATTAATTTTTGTTTTGTTGTTTGGGAATCACCTATAAATGAACTGCCTTCAAACTTATCAGTTATCACACCAGTTACATTATTCGGAAAGAAACTATCACCATCAAACAAAGCTGCCAAGTGCATTTACTTCGGCAAAAAAATTAATCTTAGTGTTATGTTAATAATAACAATTATTCTATTGGCTTATCCTAATATCTAGAACATCCGGTATATATTTAAATTTCAGTTGCTTCTTTCATTTGGTTACCAACGAACTAACGAACGAGAAGCTCCTCCACTGAAGCGATTAAAATTGTACCTTTATAAAAGCGCTCCTCTCCTTTAGAAAACCATCGTTTTTTCTGTTTCAATTTAAACTAGAAAATGAACTCTTTAGCATTTACATACAACGAACGTAACATACAAAAACCTTGCCCGTTCATTCCGCCGTTCAGACGTTACTGAGGCATTAAAATGATGGATTCCCTACTCATCTACCATTTCAGTGCTAAGTTAACCCTTTGAAGTATCTCACTTCTTTTCAGAACACTATAGGTCTGAATAAACTCGTAAAGTGCACTTAGCTTTAAATTATTTAGAAAAAAAAAAAAAAATGCGAAGGGTGCCTTTCTCCCCGAAACGATTCCTACGTGTTCGTTCCAGTTGAATTTTTATAAATTTTCCTCTATTAAATCAGAGGGTCCCTCAGGTTCGGTCGGCATATTTCCTCCACGTCTACGACATATTTTATCCTAATATACGTGTGTTACCACGCATCTCGTCCATTTTTATGGGTATAAATAAAATCAGCGTTGCATTTCATACGACGGTCACGTACGCGGGTCCCTCGTGGCAAACTAAAGGGCCAATATACGCGGTGTATGGAGCTGTCTCGTCCAGTATTGCGCCTGAAGGACACTCAAAAATAATTGTGGTGATACTGAAATTCTCTTCTATTTTTCAGCGAACAAGCCCGTATTTAATTCATCAATCAAACTGCTTTGATGCCTTGATTGTTTGCAATAAAAACAATGCAGGTTCTTTTTTAATTTGAATTTCCCGCACTCGATTCTAATTGCTTTAGATCTCAACAGGCGGCGCTAGAACGTACAAACGTAGAACGCGCGCTAAATTAAAACTTAACTTTTACTCCTCAAACTTGCGTTAAAAATTGTTATTATTTTATTATCCACGAGTTGTCCTGATGCATGATATCTAGTGAAAATAATCAATCCGAAAAGACGTTCATTTTTGTAAACAAATCATTGTTATTTAATTTTAATTGGGTTGAATCTCGTTAGATGGCGCTATTTCTTAAATCTAGTTCACCTGGAAACATAATAGATGACGCTCGAAGAAATCACAAAGAAGTTTCAGTTCGAACTTCCTCAATTATCAATAGATGGTGCTGTCTTCTGCGAACAAGTAACGTCCCTAGAGAAGTAAAGTATCGCAATTACCGCCATTTCGAGTCAAACTAAACGCGCAAATTTAAAATTGAACGTAACAGGTAATGTGATTTCAAATTTGGCGCGCTTATTTTGACTCAAAATGGAGGTAATTGCGGTACTTTATCTGTCTAGGGACTTTACAAACAAGGGGCACGCGAAGTTCAAATTTTAAAACTCAAATGTCAGAGAATTTAAAATTTTATAATTTTTCCTAATCTCAAACGTGAGAAGATCGACGTGCGCTCTCCAGGAAATTTTATTCTTGGAAATCCGGAGCCCCATCGGGCTCGTTTATGGCTTGTTTGGGGATCGCGAAGAAATAAAAAAATAAAAACAAATTTGTCTACAAAAGGGCAAAGAACTTTACTGGAGAAACTTCGTCAAGGAAACGGGAAACAACGATCCATGGAGTATAGTTTACAAGGTAGTATGTGAAAAGGTAAAGGTCAAGAAGTTGACATCGACTGTGCTCCGTGGGGGTACTCCAACCACTTCGTGGCAAGAGACGATGAATCTCCTACTGGAGATAACACTGAAACTGAAAATGAAACACAAATTAACGTACTTATTGAGAATGCACTATACCTAACTGAACCAAGCATGGAAGAGGACTTCACAGTCGAGGAGATCGTGGCGGTGGCTAAAAACATCAAGCTCAGGAAGGTACCTGGTAGGGATGGACTGCCAAATGGTGTTATCAATAGAATTGCTTGCACCCAACCGCAACTCTTACTGCGGATCGCCGACTTGTACCGGAAACAGGAACATTTCCAAAGATATGGAAACAGGGCCGATTAAACATCCTATTAAAATCCCCGGAAAAATCAGTCAGAAAACCCTGTCACGTGACCAGCATAGAACACAAATTTGAGTTGGTTATTGTAGGTTTGGAAGGACCGCATATTGGGAGGGCAGGGCAGCACAGCACAGGGCAATTTTTTTGTGAATTATAGGTTTTAAATGTGTACGTGCGAATTGAGACGCAGGTCTATGCTGCATCTCAATTCGCAAGAAACTGCCATATGCTGTGCTCCCCTGCCCTACGTTGCCTGTGCCCCAATGTGCAGTCAGCCTGACACGTGAGTAACTGACACTGCCTGCCGTAAATAACGAAAATTCCGTGAAGTTAAGCTCCGCCCACAGGTCCTTTACATTTTCCGACTCTAACCTTAGAAAGTGCCCGGCCTCCCAAAAATTTCTCCATTCTTGCTAAAAAAATATCCGCACAAGTAATAAAAGATAGTGAAAAAATTCTTCCAAAAAATTGCAAATTGCAAAAATTTGCAATTTTTTGAATTTTTTGTTTGCATCTCTGAAGACCCCTATTTTTGAGTTTTAAACTAGTGAACGTGAAATCAGTAATATGAATGTAAGACACGAAATACGGGAAAGGGTGATTTAAATTTTGATAAAATGGCTTTCTACAAATAACCGAATTATTACAATTTATCCCTCTTGGATTTTTCTCACCCTTTGTTACCCAAAACTTTTACAAGCCGAATCGAGACGCTAACGGCGACCCCTTTGTCAGTAGCGCTCATAGAATTAGTGAAAAAATAGCCAAAAGTCGTTCCGTTGCTCTCCTTGGACTCGGTATGAGTTTTAGCCCTTTTGATCTTCGGACTTACTACTTTGGAATTGTTGGATTTTCCTCCTCTCCTGGTTAGGTACTTATTTAATAAAAGGTTCTCTTAACTCTACTGTGAATAATAAATGAAATTCGGAAAGTTTAACAAATAAAATTATATTGGAAGTAAATTTGTATTATTACACGTCAACAGATAATAATAGTAAAAAACAAAAATTACAAAAAATAACCCGAAACTCGCCCAGGAGGAAAGATGGTGCGGTACATTTAGAAAAATGCGTTTTGTTAGTAATTGACAAACTTTTAAGCTGAAAAGACATGGAACTTACCGGGGACGAAACTTAAAGGATTTTTCTCGTATCCGTAACTCAGGAAAAACACTAACGATTTAGATTTACGAATATTGATTCGTTAGCGAGCGAATTTATTTTAAAATAACTGACACAAAAAAACTACACGAAAACCGATATCAAACTCTGAAAAATTAAATCAAAAATACAACCGAACTTAGAACAAAAATTAAACTAAAATTTCGACGAGAATTTAACGCGCAACAAACTAATGGAACCGGGAACTAACTCTCCTGCGCGCGGCTTCTGTACTTAAGCATTCGCCACCGCCCTCGAACCCCGAAGTGGGATCTTTTTCAAATTCAGCAAGTTTTTGAAAAAGTCCGTGGTTGATTCGGGCTTCTAGCGGCGAGCCGCTTTCCATTAGGTGGCGTACGCGTGTTGCTTTTACCATTTTTAGCCACGTGTCGCGCGGTCAGTAGCCAGAGAAGCTGGTCGCACGGTTTCTTGCTGATCCCTTAAAATTGAAAACAATCTTATCTCCGTAACTTAATATTTTCTTTAGTTGGAGAGCACGTTCTAGACTACTGAATATAATATGTTTTTCCTGCGTTCCGATTTCGTGAGATCAAGTGAAATTTTTAAGAAAGAATTTATAATGATAATTTGGAAATTTCCCTACGCATTTTTCGGGTCCTTACATGAACGTCACATTGAAGTTAGCAAAATTCAATAATTGTTGAAAATATTGAATGAAAATTCTACTATTTCGCTTATCATTAAAACTATTATACGGTGTATTTTTTTTTAAATGCCATAAAGGTTGGCCATGAAAATTAAAACTCGTGTCGTAGCTTGGCCAAAACTGACAATTTAAAGTATGTACATGAACGGAGCTAAGACTAAGAATTTTCTTTTCCACAGCCACCCCTTATGGCATTTTTTAAAAAACACGTAGTACATACTATGTATAATATGCTGAAAAAATCATCAAGATTATTGTAAAAATATTATACAAAAAAAGCTATCGTACGCGTCCTTAAAATTATCATACAGTTCGATAATTATTGTACGGTTGGCAACACTGAGTGGTTGTGAACATAAAGCCGGCTCCACACATTCAGATATTTGGCTGATACACGCATATTTGTATATTTGTCTACATATTTCTTTCATTAACTAACTCACCATCCTCATATTTGCCAATCATTTAGTTGGTCGTTTGGTTTGAGAACCACAAATATTCACACAAACAGAAGTGGAAAGTAATTGCTGCTGTGGCAGTTTCACTAACGAGTTTAGCTTATTTACTGTTAAAAAAACGTAGAACGCACTAAATGCGACTAAATAATCTCGCCGGAATATGTAGATCTGCCAGGGATATGGTTGTACGATATGTGTTCATTTACCGACTTCGAAGGGGAAATATTTATATCTGCCCGATATGCGCAACTATTTGTGTTTAAACAGTGCATCCACATATTCCTCTATTTGCCAAATACACAAGTATACCCGAATATGTGGAGCCCGGCTTGACAGGAAGTATCTGTTGATTAACTTGACTTGACACGTAAACAAATATCATCGCTCAGAGATTTTATTTTATTTTTCATAAAGCAGTCAGCACAGAGAAAGAAAGAGACGTTAAAGAGAAATACTTAGTTCAAATGTGAAACATGAAACAGATTTTTTTACGTAGGTACGTAGGCGTGTCGGGGCTGAAATTTGACTCGTTGCACACAGCACGTGAACATGAATTAGTGTTATCGCTTATCTGCGTAAACTCCGACGTTTATTGGATGTGCTTATATAAAGTTTATGCTAATGGAAGTGTGCATTATGATAATGAAATGGTAGATGTGGAATTAACATGCTCACTTCTGTACAATCCAGCGATTAAGATACTCAGACCACAACTCGATTTTAACTATGCACCTATTTCATAAAAAATAAATAAAATAAATAATAATAATACGATGCGATCACTAATGACTGTCCGTGCCGCTACTATTGATCTAATATACATCCAAATCGACAAATGTTTTCATTCTTATTTGCTTTTATCCTATTCTATTAAACAGAGACACTACGCACTGCACTGGCGTCTTGTTGATTTCACAACAATATCTACTAAAATGTATCAACTTCTACTATAATGAAGGTCTGCATTAGATCAGATTTATTTTAAATTAGGAAGTCTTTAAAACATCAGTTTGGTTTAAAATAACTTTGCACAGTAACAGGATCCCCAAAAATCTAACATCAGGTTATACAGTTCCTAAATGTTGGTCTAATCCTTCATGGAAAATAGTTTGTTTTTATCACATTGTAGAAGCTTTTAATAAATTCACTAAGCTAGCTTCTTTAAACAAAAACCTAGTTTTTTTTTTTAATTGGAATGCAGCTCTTAAACAAATGCTTCATTAATTCACGTGTTTTCGATTCGTTTACGATTTAATCGAACTTATTTGCAGGCTTGCCGTGTGTGAATGAAATCACGTGTCTTTCGGCTCTGTGGGTAAAACGTAAACAGTTTCTTAATAAAAAAATGTCCTGCTGTGTTCGAAATACAGTCGTTTGAATGTAACCCCCGAAAACACATAACTGTGCACGAAATTATTTACTCAGAAGCACCTCCATATCCCAACAAAGAACGAAACAATGCGAACATTATTATTTGTATTGTTTTAATTTTAACGTTAAATAAATACAGGGTGACAATATAATACAGTGAAACAATAAATAGTATATAGTATAGTAAAAGGTGATCGATTTGATAATAAATTTCGAATTAATTTCCGGGTGGGTTTATGTGAAGTCAGCGAATTTAAAACTTTTATAAGAGTCTCTACAATTTAATATTTCTTGCTGGACTCGAATATGAATTGGTCTGAATCACGCTAGATGAGGCTCGTTTCTGTATGTTTAGAAACTGCCAAGAAATAAATAAAATCGTCTACAAAAGAAAAATCGCGAATAAATAAAGAAAATTGTTTTCGAAAGGACATATTTTTCTCGATTCGAATTTCCCGCTTTTAATTCGAACTGCCTGAATTATCAATAGAGGGCGTTTTCTTTTCCAAATACAGATCGCGTGTGAATTGAAATTTGAAAACTTAAATGTCAGCTAATTTTCAAGTTTTATAAAAAGTGTCTATAATTTAATATTTCTTTCCTATCTTGAGTACGAGAAGACGGAAATGCGCTTTCTAGGAATTTTGCTTTGCTTAATAAATCTAGTTCTCATCGATCACGATAGATGGGACTCGATTATTGCATGTTTAGAGATCGCGAAATGAAAAAATTTAAAAAAAAATCGTCTACAAAAGCACATATTTTTCTCGATTCGAATTTCCCGCTCGCAGTTCGAACTGCCAGAAATATCAATAGATGGCGCTTTATTCGTAAACACAGAGCGTGTGAAATCCAAATTTAAAAACTCAAATGTTACCGAAATTAAAAGTTGGAGATATTCTGAGAGTGCTCTAGAGCAGTTCATTTTAAAGCGCTATTAATAGACATGACATGCACTTTCGAGTCATGTGACGTTCACAAACCAAATTAAAAAAATCATTTTTTAATTTGTATTTGCCTCACTCGGTTTTACTTACCTTAATTATCGATAGATGGCGCTTGTTTCTGTATGAGAAATGTAAGGCGCTCTTTAATCTGATAATTGCTGCCTATTTTCTTTGTTAATTCGAATTTCCCGCTCTCGGTTATCAACAACAGGGTTATGTTAATGAAAAACACTCTAGAGTTACTCTCGGTTAATATTGCAGTTTCTCTCGTATAAATGAGTTTATGTATTTTGTTTCTCATCTATGAATCATAAAAAACTAAATCAGACGTGGTTTCCATAGCAATAAACACATTTTCTACACCTTACTTAAAAGTGGGACGTAAAATGTGCGGCCGTTGTCATGGTAATAATAGGTTTGTTCCAGCAACAGTTCATAACTAGTTCGGAACCGTTAAAAACAGTTGTCCACCGAAGTAATGACCGATTTTAACGGCGGCGTCAGATATACAATTTTGATGACTGCATGCTTTTCACGGTTTCGAACTAGTTACGAACTTTTGCTAGAACAAACCTAATACAAACACAAGACTTCTTGAAACATATTTAAAAAAAAAGTATGAATTTTTTTTCTAATCTCAAATATAAAAAGAACGATGTGCGCTTTCTAGGAAATTTTCCTCTCGTAAATCTAGTTATCTTGAATCACGACAGATGGCACAAGTTTAGAAATTATCAAAAAATGACAAAAGAAAGTTGCCTATTCAAAGGACATAGTGTCTTTTTTCGAATTTCCCGCTGCCTGCACAAGTTTCCTCAAATGTCAACAGATGGCGCTTTCTTTTGGAAACAGCGCGCAAGTCCAAATTTAAAAACTCAAATGTCAGCGAATTTGAAAGTTTTATAAAAATCTCTACAAAGAAATTACCAAGAAAACAAAACCGTCCACGAAAGATGTCATAACGAGCGTCTAAATAAAAACCTGGTCAAGTAAGTTGTGATCGAGAATTTATCCATTGCATTTACATAGCAGAATTACTAAATGTAGCCTACTTGACCAGGTTTTTATTTAGACACTTGTTATTTTTAGTTCGAATTTCTCACTGACTACACAAACTTTCTCTGACGTCGATAGATGGTGCTTTCTTTTGGAAACGGCGCGTAAAGTTCAAATTTAAAAACTCGAACGTCAGGCAATTTTAAAGTTTTATAAGAATATCTACAAATGGACGTAATTTTTTTTAATTTGAATTTCCTGTTCTCAGTTCGAACTGCCCCTAATATCGGTAGATAGCGCTTTCTTTGTAAACACAGAGAGTTTCATAAAACGTAGTTAAGCACTCGATCAAGTTAATCGTATGATTAAGCAATATCATTGGAGGAAAGTTTAAATTTCCTCCAATGATATTGCTTAATCAAACGATTAACACGATAGAGTGGTTAACTACGTTTTACGAAACTGGGCCTAAAGCTGCCCATAAAAAGACAGAATATATTTTTGATTCGTATTTCTACCTCTACACAAACTGTCTCAAATATCAACAGATGGCGCTTTCTGTTAGAAGCAGCGCGCGAAGTTCAAAAGTTTAATAAAAATCTGTACAAAGAAATTACCAAGAAAACAAAATCGTCTACGAAAGGACGTAACTTTTTAATTCGAATTTCCCACTGACTTTCTCCAACGTGGATAGATGGCGTTTTCTTTTCGAAGCAACGCGTAAATTTAAAAACTCGAACGTCATCAATTTTTAGGTTTCATAAAAATATCTAGAAATGATAGTAATTTTTTTTAATTGGTACTTCCTGCCTTCAATTCGAACTGCCTCTAATATCGATAGATGGCGCTTTTTTCAAGTTTAAATTAAACTTAAATATCAGCGAATTTAAGAGCTTTGTGTAAACCTCTACAACTTACTATTTTTTATTTATAAGCGAAACAAAATTGCAGGATTCTTCCTCAATTTGAAAAAAACTAATCAGATGGTGCTTATTTTTTTTTTGTTGACTAACACAGGCGCGCGAAATTTAAATTGAATAAAAATTGAAATATACCTTTTGAATACATTAATGTGTTGATGTAGTCATTCTAATTTACTTGCAGTTTAGTTAGTCAAAGATGCAATGACCATCACCAGACTGACACACACACACACACCACTCTAAAAGCAATTCCGATGGATGTACACCATCGTGGAGGATGTGAAGTTCTTGAAGGCAGCTTCGAAATCAAACTTCTTAGGCCAGGAGCAAGTCCAATTTAGTCGATTTAATAACATCTATGGTTTCAGTTGTTTAATAACTAAAATCAGAATTACTTGGCGATTCATTTAAGATCAAGCACGAATATTTGCAGTTTTTTTTTAATATAGCTTATATTTATAAGCTTATATTTATGAGCAACGTTAAATTGGGGTAGAATCTAATAAGGTACGTGAGATTGAATGTATGGGAGTCAAGCAAAATACGCGAGTTTGAACATTTCGAGCGACGCTAAAAATTAATGCAATCAATTTAAATTACGTAAAGTGAAGTGAGAATAAACATTAGTTGATGCATAAAACCGTAAGGAACTGAACAAATTTGTATTTTGATTTAATAAATGGCCTCTATAGGAACTTAGTTTGTATTAAATTTAACTAAACAAACAAACAATCACTTTTGTTAATAAAGAATTTTAATTGGAGCAGAGTTATTTTTAATTTATTTATGAACATAAGAAATTATCTACGAGCGTGCGAAAGAGCCAAAAGTATTCATAGATTTTATAAAACTAAAATCAAAGTAAAAGGTTACGCGCTGAATCTGAAAGAATTTCATATTTATAGACGAATATGTACGTTATTGAAAAATAAACAAATTAATTTCTCAATAACGAATAACGTAGCAATATGTTAGTTACGATTGAGACAGTTCCTTAAGTAAATTTAACATTGACAATTTCCATAAGTGTCAATCTAATGTACTCAATTTATTTTAACAACAGAAAACAAAAATAACTTTCTTAATAGAATTTCGATAGATTCTCATCAGTAAGAAACCACGTCTTCGGGGCGTCCCTCCCACGTGCGTTTTTATTTATTAAATTCGTGCCTCACTCATTCGAATCAATGCCCGTCCCTCTCAGAAAAATTCCTCGCCTTCCTTCGTTTTTAATTATTATTCCTCGGCCAAGGAAATGGGTGGGATGTGACCGTCGCTGTCAAACACTTCCGTTGTTGCTTAATTAACTCTGGAATCAGAGAAAGGGCTGTCTGAATTAAAGAAATGTTTTTCAACTTCTGCGTTCGTTCGCAGCCGATAAAAACTGAATTTTTTTCTGCTCGAAACGGTCTACGAAACCAACGAGAGAAATTTGTTTTATTCGCTTGAACAAATAAATATTTTTTTCGTTCCCCTCTTGAAATCATCGCTTGAAGTCATCAACAGGACAAAAAAAATCAGTGTGCATTACTCTTTTTTAAAGAAGAGAAATGAAAAGCACGTTTTCTTTAGTTATGTTTTCGAGAGATAAGAGAAATCTAATTTTGTAGTAAAATATGCGATGTTTTTTTTTTTGTATCCTGCGATCCCTAGTTACGCAAATCTGTTGCTTGGCAATATAGTATGTATGTAAATACGGTCCTGGTACATTTCACTCCGACAACCTATTAAAGGAAGAAATTGCTTTCGATACATGTTAAACCTTAGTTCAATTGCTGACAGACGTGATGTGAATTAAATCCGTTTTTCTCTTCTCGTTTCGTTGCGAGAGGGCCAGAATTAAATATTCGCGAAACTATCGCAGGGCTTTAATTTTGCTGTCACGAGATCGATTTCGTGACACTGATTTTGAACACTTGCGACTTTGACTTCTTGGGTATTGGATGTGTGTGTGTGTGTGTATTTTTTTTTCTTTAAATAAAACGAAACATAATACCTGAACATGTATATTTTTCTTCATTTTCATAGAATAAATTACAATAAATACATATAGAAAACAAAACGTTAAAAAAACTATAATAACTATATGTATACAGGGTTAGTTAAAAGTCTGGAAACGGTCATTTATTGCCGTTATTATTCATTTTAGGAAATTATGTTCTGTATGAAAGTTTTTTAGGAAATTTTTATCTACAATTGAGAATACTTGAATTTTCTTTTTCTTCAATTGTTTTTGAGTTGTGCCTATCTGCGTAATTTTTTTAAATGGAAACTTTTTAATTTTACTCTACCATTCGGTAGAGTATTTTTTTCTCTTTACAATAGTATTCTTGTTTTTTTTTTTGAATTGAGGGTTTTCTGAAAAAAAAAACAATTGTCTTTCTTGTGAAATTGAAAACTCTGGTTCAAATATTTATTTTAGTTAGGTAGATCTAGACAAAATTGAAGTTATGGGTCACAATCTTATCATTAAAGACAAAAGCAACAAAAAAAAACTAATAAATAACTAAGTAAATTTAATTAAATGTTCAAATTGTCAGGATGCGTATTATTAAATAAATTACAGACGTCTTGTAAACTTCTACATCTATCTCCATAACCCAGCAACATAATTATTTCAATTTTTTGACGTTCATTTAAACTCGCCATTGCTAATATTAACAGCAGTCAATTGCACAATTGAATTTGACGTAAACAATAACCACTGATAAAGTTACTCGCTCGAGTTTGTTTATCGCTTACTTACATGTACCTGACCTGGCGCTAATAAGCATGCACGACGGGAAATGAATACTTGAAATATTGTTTTTTTTTTCCAGAAACTCCTCAATTCTAGAAAAAACAAGAATGCTATTGTGAAGAGAAAAAAATACTCTACCGAACGGTAGAGTAAAATTAACAAGTTTCCATTTAAAAAAATTACACAGATAGGCATAACTCAAAAATAATTGAAGAAAAAAAAATTCAAGTATTCTCAATTGTAGACAAAAATTTCCTAAAAAACCTTCATAAAGAACGTAATTTCCTAAAATGAATAATAACGGCAATAAATGACCGTTTCCAGACTTTTAACTAACCCTGTATAATAATCTCATTATACCGTTTGAAATTTGTTGAAACTATTTCGACAGCGTGTACTTTAGTATGCAGTTTTAACTTTGCCATAAAATCTTTTTGAAAATGGAAAATTATAATAATTATCATTACTCTTATAACTAATTATAATAGTTTGGATATAACTGCTGTGTATTATAAATTCGGGCTATATTTAGTATTTTTGTATCTTACACATTTAACGTATATTGCACAGCTAATCAGTCAAAAATCCAACTGAGTAGAATGGATTTTAGCAATATAACAATCAGCAATAAATAAAAATGGACTTTCTACGACCTAACTACAGCATACATTCGATAAAAATTAACAAACGAACTAAAATCAAAAGAAATATTCACTTCGTATTCACTTCACTGTTTGAAGTGGGTCCTTCAATTTGAAACTTTTGCTGAAAACGAGGCCGACATACTCTGGATGAATAGAATGCTTGTTGCACAGCAGGTTTGCAAAATTGCACGATTAGTTTTAAATAAATGCCGCCTGCTACGACATATATTACGAAAAGAATCGAATACAAGTTCATCATGGCAGTGTGGTGTTTAAAAGTGCAATAATCTTCCACTTGAGGGGTGTTTCCAGTTGTGACGTGACACTTCACTACGCAAAGCAGCACGCATTTGAAATTCATGTCCCTGAGATTGGCGATGAAGATAAACCAGGCACTTCCTGAAAATTATACATAATAATAAATAAGTACCACGAAAAAAACTATGTTCTTACGCTATCTCAATAGAACAGTCGCGCGGAGCAAAAAAAAAACTGGTCGTCAATGTCATTCAAAAATTTGATGGATTCGTTGCTACGTACCTAGTTGCAAATTTGTTGACCGAGCAAATTAGTTACGATCTCAACTGCCAGCTATCTCATTGTCAGTGAGATATGTCGAGGTCATGCGAAACTCCAAAGCAAAGGACTGAATTTATACGAAGAAATAAAAGTCGCCAGTAATCACACACTGGTCTTTATTTGTGTGCGTCAATAAGAAAAAGTGGAAATTCAAAACGTGAAATACGGATCCATTTTTCGCTCACAATAAAAACTAACGTCGCTTGGTTGTGCCACGTTAAAATTATCTAACAATAAGTCATCTACAATGTCTTTTCAAAAGTAAATCGAAAAGCTCCAACCTTATTGCGATCTAATGCCATGTTACCACCAGCTAAATCAAAGTAGTAGTCGCGGCCACGAGAGGGAGCTGCTGAAGTGATTTACGGCGGCTTCTTGCGAACACGCCTTAGCTTACTGACGCCATCATGGAACCGGGTGACTCAAGTGAATCAAGTGGTCACGTCCGCCCGTCGTTGAGTGGCTTCGTCAGTACTAAAAATAGCCCAGCAGGATAGACCCAAACGAAACCCTGAATAAAACCTAAGATAAAACGCCCGGAACAAAAACCTAGATAAATGATCGAAAGCATGCGTTACGCCCTGAACTGCGTAGGGGACACCGGGGCGAATTGGGGTACTACGGTAGAACGGGGTATGTCTTATATTTCCCGCAAATATATCTGGAGTTCACCATCACTTGTTATCAAGCGTCACTGACACCAAATGGATTGGTCGGTAAAGTGGGGGAATGTATTTCGGTCTATTAATGACGGAACTACTGAAATGTGCTAAAAATTCAAACGCTGCGCTGGTGTAACGTTGTAACAGTTATAAAGTAACGTACAGTTTGTTAAATGGATCATTTTACGCACGTTATTGACAAACGGCACGTAACACGGTGAAATTTGTTGTTCAGCAGCAGGAAATTTCATGCCTCCAATGTTGATTTTTCCTCGGAAACGAAAACAACAAGAATTTAAAATTGGTTTGCCTACAGGAGATTGGGCCGAAGTTAATGGATCTGGATGGATGACCACTGAATTGTTTTTTAAGTGGTTCCAAAAATTTGTCGAATTCTCTAATGCGAGAAAGCACACCCCTGTTCTCTTACTTCTTGATGGACACGCTTCCCATACCAAAAACCTAGAAGTAATCGATCTGGCACGAGAACATGGTGTGACTTTATTATGCTTCCCACCGTACTGTTCCCACAGGTTACAGCCTCTAGATGTGGCGTTTATGAGACCTCTGAGCCTGTATTATGAGAATGAGGTAAGAAAATGGTTGCGGTCAAATCCTGGAAAGGTTGTTACTTTATAGCAAATCTCAATCTTATTTGGATAAGCTTTTGTTAATGCAGCAAACATGAAAACTGCGGCAAAAGGATTTGAGAAACCGGGTATTTGGCCAACAAATGAAGATGTTTTTACAGACCATGATTTTTTACCAGCCGACGCAACTGATATTCCTCTCGTAGAAGCTCAAGTTGTTCCAGTTAATTCTCCGGCAAACCCAACCCAGCGTGTTGATGATTCTTTTCAGCATCCCTCAACTCATTCTCGTCTCATTGCTGTTTAGAAACAGCATTTATTGCCGGTTCAAAATCAAATACCGTTGCGAAAATATCGCATATTAATTATTTAATTTAGAGAGCGAATCTTCGGCCAAGTGCAGACATTGCATTTAATAGTTTATTTTGTTAAATCGTTCGAGTTTGAAGTTTGTCAATTTTAGACGAACATAGTTTAGTTAAGTGAACCTGCATTTGTACAAATAAATTGTATTACTGATAACTTCGAGTTTAATTTCTGCGTTCACTCACACCAGTGGGTAAAGTCTCGCCTCTGATTACTAGTGTTTCAATTTTCTGCACGATTTGGTCGATTGGAGACGTCGACTGATCGAATTACGTTTAGCTGAAGAATTGTCTTCTGACGCCCTTAATAAGTTTACCACCTTTCTGAATAACCCGCCCCTTTCTTTACTGTTGCTAGCTGGGGCTCAGCTGATCGTAGCATCGGCAGAAGCTTGTCATCCGAACCGTTGGTAAGTAAATAAATTTAAAATTTGGTGACAATCGGCCAATGCCTCGCGATGATTTTCACTAAAGAAACTTAAAATTAACGTTGCACTTACGCACACTTTCACTCACTACAGACTACTTTCTGTTTCTGGTTCTTTTACAATAGTTAATCGTAGTCGACCTTTACGACTGCAATTTGAGACGCCCTGAGGCCCACTCTTCGGCCATCATCAAGGTGGACAAGCCTTCTTTTTCTCCCGGACTGCACTCTTCGGCCATCAACAAGGTAGACACAAGTCTTCTTTTCCTCTCCGGATTGCTTATCCTGGATCGGCCAATGCCTCGCAGTGATTTTCATTTAAAAAAAAAACTTAAAATTAACGCTGCACTTAGGCACACTTTCGAAACACTTTCACTCACTACAGCTTATTTTCCGTTTTCAGGTTCTCTTGCAATAGTTGCAATCGATCTTTACGTCTACAATTTGAGGCGCACTCTTCGGCCATCAGCAAGGTAGACAGGCCTTCTTTTTCTCCCGGACTGCTTATCCTAGACCGGCCGATGCCTCGGCTTTCTGTAAAACCGCCGCATCACCCCAGGGCTGCCTCTAGAAGTACATCCTCAACCCACCAAATTTCTTCTTATTCTGCCACATGAAGTTGTACTTCACTTTGCATGGTACCTTATTTACATAAACTGTCCATGTACACTATATACACTCTGGAGTTTCGAAAATAACAGTCTTTCATATTTAAGTTTATGTTTATGGCCATTTTACCTTTGAATATTTTAATTTTGTATTTGCGTAAAACAAGTATTACAGCAAAATAAAACTCTAACTAGTGCTAACTAGAGTACTTAACATTAATCTAATCATTATGTGGTAAAAATAGTTAAATAATTTTGATTTTAAAGTCGTAACCCATCCGGTTAAAGCTAATTCCAACGGCCATTACGCCCGAATAAATCAGATAGGGAAAACGTCACGTCAATAATGTGAGAGCGCAAATCGCCATCGTCTGGCCAACTCATGAATCAAAGGACGAGGCAGCACCTGTAATTAATTATCTCACCATTAAATCGATATACGTGCGATTAAAGCGATTTAACTGGCCTTTTTGGATGCCACAGTCATTAATAACAGTCAGAGAGAGGTGACCACTATCAAGTACATCTGCCTGACCACTTGCCTTGTGACATAGTCGATTCGATAATGTGCAACAATTAATTTTGTCGAGTAATTAAAAAATAAGTAGGCAAGTAACATTTGGAAATAGAATAAAATCCAGTGACAGCGAAGGGACTTTCACCAAACGAAAATTATGTATATGTCTGCGGAGGATGGGAACGGGAACAGAGAGGCAATAACGTGAGCTCATCAAACTTTTATTTGGGCACAGCCGAGCTCGTAATCAAAGTTTGTTAATATGGTCGAGGATGGCCCCGTTCAGTACGGTATAGGAGGCAAGTTAAATTGTTAAATAATAGCGTGCGGAGCAAATATTGTTCCGTCCTATAAAACATGCGGCGGTGACGAAAGGAAAGGGTGGGCGTGGGATTAATATTATTTTACCGAGGGTGTTTTATTCGAAGCCTTATTTCGCACTAAACCAACAAATTAAAATACCCGAATGCTTATTTTTTTTTTCGTACATGCATATACAGGGTGATATCTCTACACCAAACAAAAAAAAGAAATCGCAGTTTTATCATTTGACGTTTCATGTATGTAGGTGATTAAATTTACGGCCCCATAAAAGAAAGATGTGGATTTTAATAACATATATTAATGAAGTTATGGACTCGCGAGTCATGAAAATTTTAACTGTATGACAGATTTTATTATTCATAAAAAGCACGTCGCATCGGCGAGGGGGGCTTACACACGGCTACATGAAAAATGACGCGTAAATAAAATTCATGGAACATGCATAAAATTAAAAATTGATAACCAATAGAATCCAACTTTAAATTTTCTGCGAAATTCTGTACTTCAAACAGGGCTTCACACGGTCTTAAGTCACGTTTCGAATTTTATCTAAGGAACATAATATTTGCGTTTCGTATTAAATGTGAAAATTTGCTAAGATACAGTCTCCTTTATTTGGACTGTGTTTCAATTCTTTCAATTTTTTTTTAATTACTTACATCACATAAAATTTTTCGCATGTCCTGTTTTCGTCCGTCTCCTCCTATTTTTTTAAATAAATTCCCGAATTCATTTAAATTTCATTTAAATGTCGCTGATGGATAGAGAGAGATTGTCGGTCGTTCATTGTGCGTTGGTTCACAATGCCCCAATCTTAAGAATACACACTGAGGATTCGCTTTGTAATTTAATCCGGTCCTGTTACAGAGAATCCTTTTGACGTTTGCTGGCCGCACATATTCCCACACGCTCCGCTGAACTTAGGTCTGCGACAAGTCCTAAATTATGTAAAGGGCCGGGTTTCGGGTAAATATCAACAGATGAGTGTTGGAAGCGTCTTAAATGGAAATTGCTGTTTAAATACGAGAGATTTCTGCAGCTAGTGTGTATATTAAAAGTAATTTGATTTTGCGAGTTCTATTATTCCATTTTCTTCCAAATAAAAGACTGTAAATTTCAAATAAATTATTCGTTTTCTAATGTTGGTGATTGGACGTCAGGGAATTTATTTATTTTCATAAAACCAGTTCATAAAAATAACAACCTTCGTTAGAACTTCGGAAATAAACTTCGCAAGCCTGCAATATTAGAAGTTTATGTGGTTGCTGGGAAATCGATGCAAACTGACTGACCGTTTTCAAAGCTCGCAGGGCTTAAATTACACTGCAGGCTGCCAACTAAATAATACTGAAGTCCTGAATTCTATTTCGTGTCCAGTAGGTCAACAACTAGTGCCATACAAATCAGGATGGCCCCGAGAATTACGCAAGCGGATTTCAATTTACCACCAAAAGAAATCTGCTTTACAACTAAACGAACAAAAATAGAACATTCAGTTTTCATCTACGCTACGTGCGCCTCATTTACTATCCGCCCTTTTATTTCATTCACTGAAATATTTTTTCGAATTGAATTGAGCAAGCAAATTCATCCGGGCATTTTCTATTACTATTATTATTATTATTAAAGCCCGGTTTTTACGTTTCCATAAAACTTTAAATAACCAACCAAGATACCACAATAACGTCGGTAATAAAATGTCTTTGCCGGGATTGAAGTCGTAAAAGTGTAGGTACATCGACTTTAAACAAAATTTTCATGTTTAAGACCAGAACAAGAAATCTTGTTTCTGACAGTAATGCCAACTTCAAATCATATATACAGGGTGACTGACAGCTGTTCCGACAAGAAAAACGACGATGCGGCTCTGGTTAAAAAATAAAAGAGCAGATGAACGAAATAAATGCCCTCATAAAAGTTTTATGGTAGCCACGGCGGTGTAGCATCGATCGTGAATTTGACTTTTAAGTGGAATTTTACATCAACTCAGTTTTTAGGTCAACGCCCGACGCCGTGAAATACGAACTACAAAATATTTACTTAACAAATGCTTGGCAATCACCTGAAGCAGATTATTCCAAGCAAAAGATCACAACTTTTAACACCTGCTTAGACAGGTAACCAAATAATCACCAAAACGACAAACAATTTAAATCTCCGTGTTAAGAATTCCTAGTATTTTATTGTCATTTTAATTGAGATTGTTTAGTAAATAAAGTTTAGTTCCACAAGAAACGTGTACTTCATAAATATTATACAGTAAGTATCTTCGTAATTCGATAATTATTATAACTTGGTTTTGTGTGTGACGAATTATTATTAATAAATCTATTAAAATAGATATTTCTGAATGGTCTCCAATCCCTTATTATTATTGGAGGAACAAATTTCATTGTTTTTAAGAGAGACCTTTGGATCAGTCAAGAAAAATTCCTTATGGAATATTGATTATTTCTGAATGGTCCCTAATCCTTATATTAGATATTCCAACAAAATAGAGTAAGTTTCATTGTTCATCCCTTCGATCATCACCCCTTTTGGTGAAACAAATTATAAAGACCTTTGCGTCAGTCAAAAAAAATTCTTATGAAATATTAGTCATTTTTGAATGGTCCCCAATCCTTATCTTAGATATTTCTGAATGATCTCTAATCCTTATACCAAGTGATTTTTAAATTTTTTTATCAACTCTTGCCATGAAATCTGGACGGCATGTCTTAGCTGAGGTGAAAAGTAAGTCATCGCACACCTTGATGCTGTTTTACGGTAAAGCTAAGTCATGTCGTCCAAATTCCACGGCAAGAGTTGATAAAAAATTTAAAAAATCAGTCGGTATTATAGATATTAAAACAAAACTAAGTTTCATTATTAATTCCTCTTACTACTGACAGAAAAAAAAAATCATTTTTTTCTCTTCAAGCCTTTACATCAGTCAAAAAGAAATTCTTGTTGATAATTAGTTATTTCTGAATAGTCCCCAATCTTTATGTTAGATTTATAAAACGAAACAAAGTTAGTGTCATACCATCATTTAACCGACAGCTAATAAAAACAAAGGTATACATAGTTAAAAAGAATATGGAATAGTGGCACCTGTTCCCACACATATTTGCTGATGATCATGTCATGGTTTCGAAACACATGTAAAAGGATCATACTTGTTTGTTACAATTGAATCGTGATTACGAGAAATAATTAAACTATATACCAGGTAAAAACGTCACAGTAACTGACACCTGTCACCTTGCGTAACATCAACGTCATTCAAAAATTTGATGGAATTTCTACTTGTGAGATGTGTTGGAGTTTAATAAATTTGACAAATCGAACGCACATGACACATGTCGCTGTGCAAAGCTTATGTGTCACTGACGGTCAATTGTTTTTCTCGCGACTGTACATGTGGGAGCCCGTTCTGATGATTGATTGGAAAAATCGCGACGCGCTAAAATTTGAAACGAGAAACGTCGTTTTTAGAATCAATTCGACATGTAAATCATTTTGGGCTCTATATCAGCGGTAAATCATTTTGAATTTCCATCATCGGTACGAGTGATTAATTCAGCAATAAACGATTTAATTTATTTTAATTGTACAAGGTGTTTCACGCAAAACTGTCGTTAAAAAAGCGTTGACAGTTGTCTTGATTGCTTCTTCACTCCTGACGAAGCCTATCAACCGATAGCGAAACGTTGTTCGATTATGAGATTTTTAATGTGTCCTTAGAGGTTAGAAAGAATTTGTCAAACGAATTTTCATCGGACAAGAGTCTACTAGAATTTAAATAGAATGTCATAAATAATAATGGAATGTCATTTTTAAATAGAGCGCTGCAACGATTTTATTAATTATTATTAATTTTATTTTAGTGAATATAATTACATACGTAAATACAAAGCGTACTGAATTTAAATACAGAGGGTTCAATGGCCATCCAGAACTTTAAGAAAATCGACTGAAAACAGTAGAAAACACAAAATTAATTACACGAATTAATTTTCGAATAAATAAAACATGAAAATACTAGCGCCATCTATTGACTTTTTTTCTAAAGACTTTGTTTTAATATCGATCGATTTTTCTTCGTTTATGGTTAACTGTTTATTTTCTCTCTGGAAGATTTACAATTACAAGCAAAAGCGAAAGATTAAAAAATTCTCCAGAAATTCGATGAACGTTGTCTAGTAGCGCCGTCTGCCATCCCTTTTAAAAAATACAGAAAACAAAAACGCGTTTGCAACTCCATATCCTGTGTTCTTAGCACACTGGTTGTAAATAGTTAATCGTTCCACCTTGCGCGCGTTCTTTGCACTTTGAATTAAATTCTTAAGTAATTATAAACTGTCCCACCGAATTTTTTTAATACGATCCCATAATCTGTTATTCACGTACGCTATTTGATTGAAAACTGTATGACGTTTAAAACAGCTGTACATAATAAAGTTTTTATCGTCGACGATGAACTTCAGGTCTAATAAATCGTATATATTATATTTTCCAAACAACCCCAGCAATTTGCATGGAATAATGAGGACTGGAGCAAGGTAGTGTTTTCAGACGAGTTGTGTTTTTGCCTCACTGGGTCAGACCGACGTCGGCGAGTATGGAGAAGACCCGTAGAAAGATACCTACGCGCAAGCTTGTATTGACGAGCGACTTCTGTTTGGCGGTGGGCCTGTTGTGGTTTGGGCAGGAATCAGTTCACTAGCACGCACAGAGTTGGTGTTCATACAGAATGGTTCCCTGACAGCTCACAGGTACATTATCGAGGTTCTAGAAGACCATGCTATGCCTTTCATGATCACTATAGACGAACGTGACATTTTTAGGCAAGATAATGCTAGACCT
This sequence comes from Dorcus hopei, assembly GCA_033060865.1. NCBI lineage: Eukaryota > Metazoa > Arthropoda > Insecta > Coleoptera > Lucanidae > Dorcus > Dorcus hopei. Next base: position 12,379,998 of record CM065422.1, read on the forward strand.
CTCGCAGTTAGAGTTGTTGGAGAATATGTGGATGAGGTGGGATTTACGCGGTTCGATTGGCTATGAATCCCATCGAACATGACGATTGATCGTTGAATTTTTAGTTTAGCCTACAAACTATAGTACAACGGTTTACAGTTGGCCAATATAAGCTTAAAACAGAAAGTTCCCCAAAGATATCATAACTATACGTTGACCTCAATTTTTGGCTCGCCAGTGTATAAAATATTACGATGACGAAATATTTAATTAATACAAAATCAGTACTTCCGGTTCGTCGTCACCAACTTTCTTATTTTAAATGGAGCGCCCCATTTTATCTTCTATATATTTACACACATCCGGGCTAAAATGTATTGTTTTGAAGATCGAAAGATCCAAGATCCCGTCAAAAACAACCTGGATATTTGATGAGGAGAGGATTCTCTGAAATTTCATAAAGTACATACTTTTAATTTGTGAGTGTGTGTATTGAAGATGGTAGCGTACCTGCCGAAATACGTATCTACGGATATAAAATAATTGTGGGCAGAGATTATTTTTTAATTATGTTAAAATATTCCTGTATAATTTTGATTTAAGACGCGAGGCGCCTCGACGCGACGCATCTGCAAACAATAGATGGCGCATATCGTGCGCCCTCGAACGTTGCAGGCCGTTCATTGACCCCCGCGGAAACCAGATTTAAATCTTTGCGATTTTTTTTTGTGAATAAAGAGCTGGTACATTCCGCTCTAGTAAATAACCCTCAAGAAATAATTATTTGCGAATTTGTTACCCTTATTTAATACGCAATTCAAGTTATTTAAGAAATTACTAATAATTACGTCGCGTAAAAGAAACAACTCAGACTTCTGTTCTTAGCCGTTAAACGTGTAATAAAACGAACTGAGATGTGTGTCAAGGTCACATTGTGTGCAAGCGAGTAGTCAATAATAATCTTTATAGTCCTATTATACTGATTATATAGATTTTGGAGTAATTTTTTAATTAATTATAAACTCTGTTCAAAAGAATTTTTTAAGCATTTTTTCTGTAATCTGTGACATCGATTCTCTCATGCGTTGTTTTTGTCGGTACAATTGTCAGTCACCCTGTACTTCTAAACCGAAAATATAGACATTAAGAAGATAATTTTTCCGTTGTAATTTTTTGTTTGCCTCAAGTTACAAGAAAAGCAGATAACGGTTACCCATTAATTTTTTTACTCCTCGTCCCATTTTCGTAGGAAACACACGTATATTAGAGAGGGCCGTTGCTTGTTCGTGCTTGCCTTTCACAAATTACATCTCATGTCCAATTGAAAGAAGTCGCTCTAATTATGGTACACGTACACTAATGTTTAAAAGTTTAGTGACATAGGAGTATGTCATGAAACTACACACTGTATTTTTTACTTAACAACTGTTGCATATATTATATGATAAGACACCTCAATTCAATACGTCTCGTGCTTGTGACCTTGTGTTGAAGTTACGGTAATCATTAATGATTAGTGAGGGCATTAATTATTAAACACTTCGAACCCTGGAATATTTAATGGCCAAACATTTGCGCGGTATTTTGTTAACACGATTATTAATTTATGCGTGCCGAGGGATTATTAATTATTGTGGAACATGTGACATATAATAAACATTCGGTTACACCTTCTTCCTCATCGAAATCCGCGTTGGTTTACTTAGCATTACTTGGTGCATAATGTAGATAAGATAAACTAGGCAAGGCTAACAACTTTGACCGACGCGACATATGAAAGTAAATGAATGAATCTTTCTCTGCTACAGAATGCCTTCGAAAATAATTGCCACAAAGCGTTTGATTTTCCAATGCAACAAAAACACAACCAGAAGGAAGATCCAGCAACGGATGAGCTGGAATAATATTTAGTCGGGGCCAACTTCGCTCTGCTATTATTCTTTGATGTAGTCTTAAGCCTTCCGGGCTTTCCTACCTCTCTCCCGAGAAATTACATATTAGCTCAGTGTTAAGCGGAAAACTTTAATCCTGCCTTGTGTATTCACATTAATATTTAATTTTACCTAAGACTTAACTACGCAAACTTAATTCATGACCAGGTGCACCGCTAATTTATCTTATTCTTTAATTAACTTCCTCGTCAATGTTTCCATGGGGCCAAAGTATATTTATTTAAAATAATTAGGTATAACGTATAATCATGATGGTGTGGTGATGTTTTTTTTTAAGTAAATAATTCGTTAAAAATCTTTTCAGATTTAGATACCATCCGTCTTCTTCTAGCTAGAGTTAGAAGTAAATTACAAAACAAAGAGAATGACGTGCGCTCATGAATATAAATCCGTTGTTTGATGGCGCAGAGTTAATGCATGATCACGATGCATAATACAAGGAGATTAAAAAAGAAGTAACTGCGTTATGTCCTTATTTGTAAATTTTGACCTTACAAGTCAAATCATATTGTATTCATTTTGTTAACGTTTCGCTGCTTGATTCAAAATATTGCTAAACAAAAAAAAATGTTTGGGTTTTAAAAAAGCGTCTGTCCCTTTTATCAGCAGCAATTAGTTTTGGACCTAACTTTTGTTGTCTGTTTTGTTATTACACAGAAGTCCTATTTCGATTAAAATTTTGCGGATGACAAGTTTTTCTTCCGCCCCTCCAAAAAAAGAAGAAGAAAAACCAAAACTAATTCGTTTATGGCCCCGGCACTTTAATTAACTGCGTAAAGTGCTTTCCACGAAAACGCATGCAGAATGGGAACAGTGTCCGCGGATAAAAGCACTCAAGATAGTGAATTATAAAAGCACGAAATATGTTAAGGACTTTAATTTCATTATTGCGGCGGGAGTTTTCAGTTTCCGGCGTAATTTCCTCGTCTAATGAATTTACTGGCTCCTTGATACACACAATGTTTTACCTCCTTTCGTAAGCGAATACTTTCTGAATTACATTCAGGAGTAGAATTTCAGATAAAAATTCAAAGACCACGATTTGCTTCCTTCCCTCTTTCCTTCTCAATGGAATCATAACAGGAACAACAAGTTTTCGTAACAATACATAACAGCTTCATTGTTATAGGAACAACAAACGCATAGAAAACGTTTCGAATTCATTTTGGTTTATCTCAAGGCAGGTCTTTTTTGAGCTCATTTCATGACGGAAAATTTACGTAACGACCGTACGGTGTTGAGAAGAAAAGGTTTAAAAAGGGGTCCAAGAAATAGAAATTCTAAATTTCTGACTTCTTCGAACAAAACTCTAAATTTCTCACTCTACCAATTTTTTTAACAAACCAAAAGAGACTCAAGTTGCAATTCTTTTATATTAGCGTCTCTGGATCGAGTTGTCACAACTAAACGGAGCTGAAACTGCCTTTTTTTTCCTGCCACCCGCAATATTTAAAACATTTCTTATCATAAGCCAACTAAATTTGAATATTTTTGCCCCGCGCGAAGCTTCTAAGCGAGAAGTAGCTACGAACATATGGCAGATGAATGCAATTTCTATTATTGTTCCCAGTGCATGCACGCAAGCTGAGATAAACTCGCCTCCATTTGCTGAACACTCGAAAATTTTCTAAATTGTAGAACTAGCGGTTTCATAGCGGCGCCGGTCGTGACAGGGCTTCACACGATCGTAAGTCACGATTTGAATTTTATCTCTGCGACATAAGTTTCCGTTTCAATTAAAATGTAAAAATTTGCTAGATTAAAGCCATAAGTTCCCACGTATTGACTGCATAAATGACATGTTGTATTTCTTTAATACCAATGTAATCTCCCTTTTCGATAAACACGCTCCTTGTGAAACAAGCAGATTTACTAAAGCTCGAAGCTCTGAGGAGGTCTGAAAAGATTTGTGTAATTTAAATGTACGGAATAAAAGAACAACAATTGAAACTCCTGCTCACTTGTGTGATGTAAACAAAATTCATGCTCATTTTTTGAATAGTAACAATACCTGCAGCCCTAACGACAATTTACATTCTTTCTAACATGTGATCAATATCTTTTTTAATCAAGTAACCTATGGAAATAAAATCATGTGTCTTTGATTAATTCATTATTTCAAATGCCACTTGAATTACATATTTATATTGTATACCTATACAAAACGATAGGAATGCAATAAAAATAATTCAAATGGCATTTGAAATAATGAACCAAACAAAGACATATTTTTTTTCCATAGGTCACTTGATTAGAAAAGATATTGATCACGCGTTATAATACTACTACTTTGGTAAATTTCTCTGAATTATTTTCTTTGGTAACTGTCTCGGAGGAAGTTGTAAATAAATATCTAAACAATATAAAAACAAAAGCATGTGGTTCTGATGGAATAAATGCTCATATATTACTCCCATATACCTATTACTCATATAGTAAATGTTTGTCTAATAAATAATGTCTGTCCTGATTGTGGGAAGGAGGCTTATGCTCTGCCGTTAGCAAAGATATCTCAATCAGCATTTTGCTTACCTTTTCAAAATTAGTAGAAAAATGTGTGGCTGAGCAGGTACGTTCACATTTAAATAGATATCAGTTGATACTCTGTTTTCTATCGGGTTTTCGTCCTGAGTTTAATTGTGCAACTACCCTCTCTTCGGTAGTTGATGACATGATGACATCTGCAGAGCTACTGATGATAATAAGGTTTCTGTGCTGGTCCTCCTCGACTTCTCTACGGCTTTTGATACTATAAACCACAGTTTGCTACTATCAATACTTCATTCCGTTAGCTTTAGTTGTGAAATGATGTCATTTTTGATATGTTATTTACTAAATAGGATGCAAAGAGTTGTTCATAAAGATATTATGTCAAACAACTAGGGAAGTCGGCGTAGGAATACCTCAAGGGAGTATTTTAGGACCGTTACTGTTTTCTATTCATAATAGCTTCATGTTCAATGTGATTGATTTTTGTAAGTGTTATTTATATGCTGACGACACTCAGCTTCTGCACCATGTCAATCCAGCAAACGGAGTTCAAGCTCTAATGCAAATTAATTCAGACTTAACAAAAATATTTAACTATTCTATAAATCATTGTTTATCTCTTAATCCTAATAAGTCAAGCGTTCTTGTATTTGGAAGGAAAAAGGCATGCAGTTCAATTTTAACTATTACTTATTAATAATATGCCTCTAACAATAACTGAGTGTCTTAAAAACCTAGGTCTTTATGTAGATACAACTTTGTGATTCAAAACACGTCAGCAAATTAGTTCAAATTTCTTTTGGAAGGTAGGTAGTAAAGAATTTTTAAATCTCGATACCCGTAAAATGCTTTGTAATTCCTTGGTATTTTCTAAATTTAACTATTACGACACAGTCTATTGTCCGTGCTTAGACTCTATTGATGTTTTAAAAATTCTTTTCAAATTTGATCTTTAACTCGAAATTTCTATAAATCGAAGTAATTTTCCGGTCCCTTGAGATTCGAGTTATGGAGCTTCGACTGTATGGCATTAGATGGAGAAATCATATCTTACATTTATTTCCAAGAACTAATTGGTTGCTTGCGCGACGTCAATTTCATTCCGCTAGGTTTTTCTATAAAATTATTCAAAATAAAACACCTCCTTATCTTTACAATAAAATTTCCTTCCGAACTGACACCCATAATATTAATGTTAGGAACAGAGGTTTACTCACTCCTCCTATACATAGCACTACGCTTTTTCGCAGATCGTTTTCTTATAACGTTGTTAAATTTTATAATAATGTTCCTAACAATCTCAAAATGTGCTCTTGTCATTTATTTCAGTGACTTATGTTGATACGTTTTTATATTAGTATGTCTGGAAACTAAAAAAAAAAAAAAAAACAGGATTTATACTGGATGTGTTGTTTCACGAACTTTAAGCACTAGAACCTTTTATATTACTTTATTTTTCTGGAGCTGCACTTGTTAATGATATTAATATGTACAGAAAATTTCACTCGCTCACTTGTTAAAAGTATAACAAAGGTACATTTTCAGTTGCTTGTCTCATATTTTATTTATTCTATGCAAAGGGTCATTGGGGAAAAACAGCAGATATTGCTGATCCAATGACCATTTGATCAATATTGAAACCAATAAAAACATTTTTATTATTATTATTATTAATTGAAACAAAGGAGGCTGTACCTTAGAAAATGTTTATATTCAAAACGAAACCGAAGTCTCTGGTTACAGAGATAAAATTCCGACGTGATTTAAAAATGCGTCGAGTATAGAGTTACGCAGGAAAAAACTTCGCTCTTATCGCAACTGACGCCGGCAGAAAACACTGAATCAGCAAGTCAGTATTTTTCTCGCAGAATCATCAAATAGAGAAGAGAGCAGTTTAACTTGTATGCGTAGCACGGGGAAATTATTAAATACCACATCTATCTGCCATCTGGCGGCAGCCACCCGCTTTGCGCGGGACAGAAATATTTAAATGTAATTGGCTCACGTGACGCTAGCCATCTCTCCCAAAATTGATATGGTAGGCTTTAAAAGCCGCCGCGGGGAGGAAAACGGTAAACAATTTTTCCAACTTGACTGCGCGTTTGCTCTCGTCACTGATTTTTTCTTTTCAAGGTCCGATTTGTTTTTCATAAAGAATCATGTTACGGTTCGTTTTGCTTTATTGATTTTATTTTAGGATATTTTTAAATTTCGTCTTCGTTTAATAATAAACTCTAAAGTCCTGTTTTTTGGCTTCACTGATCGCTGTATTCTGAATTCAAACTCTAAGGGCTACCTTTTTGTTTACTTCCTCGTGCGTGTAGATTGGTTAATTTCGGACTTGGAAACGTGTTGGCGTTTGTTTAGTTGTTGATTCGAAAGTAAAAATTAATAAAAAAAATCGCCATCTTAGTCTACGTGACCTTCCTAAGTGCAGGTCATTTTCGTTTGAGTGTTTCATACTGAACTCGACCACCTAGACGTCAATGGGGATCTAAGGCACTTGAGAAAGACGTTTGGAATTTCGCCAATGCTTGTGTAGCAGATTGTTTCACGTCACGAACTCCAACATCAAATGGATGTACTAAAAGTTTCATTTGGCCCTTACTTCTAAAGAAGGGGTAAGTCTTTCGATTCAACTTCGAATTGTCAAACTAAACGTCACGTTCTTCCTTTAGCAAGTCGTACGGGGTAATTTTAAGTCGTGCGGAGTAGTTTCAAGTCGTACAAGTTGTAAGGGGTAGATTCATCAGATTGCAGTTGGTGTTAGGCAGGAAACAGAAAAGTCGTATGGGAGACGCCTAATTCTTCTAATCACAAACATCACGAAAGTGCAGGTGTCCATGTAGGATCAAAACCCTCCCTCAGAGACTTCGATGCGGACATCGTGATTTGCATCTTCAGACGACTCGGTTTAACGTCAAACACGGTATCGTACATTGCCCCTATATTACTTATTTAAACATCTTTTCTACTATATAAAGAAATGTCATCGATTTGAAAGTTATGTATCCGTTTATTTGAAATCATAGATCTTTAAAATTAATAACCGCCTCCTACTGTCAAATTGACAGATATCTATAATTTACCTTGTATAACTTCACTGTAAACCAAATAGAATATCCTTGGCGGTGACACATCACTTTTGCCGCTCGAGTTTTGACGTGCACATCTATTGTCAGTGTAGTGCCCACGATTTCTGTACCTTGATCGAAGCCTGAAACGGAAGTTATTTACTCCGAGATGTGCTTAAGTGCACGTTAAGCAATACAAGTTTTCTTATAAGCTTCTCTAAGCCTGATTTCTGCTGAGAAAAGAACAGGTAGGATTTAGTTGGCAATTTTATGCGTATTTCGATTTGTAACATGTGTCTTTCTTTTGCTATTTAGGCTTGTAGTCGTACCCCTTTCTGACTACTTCTTTCTTCGTAACACCCTTTGAGACTGACCCTTGTGTGGAAAAGCCGTAAGCGGAGCCTTAGCTGCTAAAGGTCAAAACATCGCTGTCCACCCCTTCCGTTGAGGTTGGACTCGACCGTAGACGATACAAATCAACAGGAGAGATCGTGACGTGACATCTGACGACGTCTTGCGTAGTGACACAATTGGCAACACCGACCGCCTCCGCCGGATCGTATCTCTGTTGGTTTTTTCAACCTCACCTTGACGTTAACTGAGTGTCAAAGTGGATTTATTACAAGGTCGGGTTTCATTTACATTTATTTCTTTTCTAATTTGTTAATGTCGCATTAAACGTTGCGTTGCGTTAATTTTATTTTAAGTAAATAAGTTAGTATAGTCACCTTTTGCATTTTATTTTTGTAAAGGAAAGGCAGATCCGTTTCTCGGTTAAAGATTTAATTAATCGAAATACTGTGTTTCAATTCTTCATATCGGAACTTTAATTTGTTTTCTAGTTTTAAAAAAATGAATTTTCTTAATATGCAGATTACATTTAGGAAGCGGCGATTTTTCGACTATATTAGGAAGATTTATTTTTTGTAACCAACTCACATAGGTAAACCAAACCGATTGGGTCAGAAAAACCCCTGACACCTTGGTTTCTTTTCCCTTATTAAATCCGGCGAAGAAACCCAATTTTAAAAAACGACCACGAAAGAGCTATTAATATAAGTTTTAAGATAGTTAAGTGCGAACGTAAACAGGCACTCAAAATTCGCGCAAACTGCAGAACTATTTAACCGAACAAGGAACTTGCGCGAAATTAAGAAACATTTGCTTCGCTTTAGCACCCAAGTTATCGCACTTCGCGCGTCGTTATTGGCAACGTTTATTTTTCGTTTTCGCCTCCTCGCCTAATGCCTTTACGTCTTCACAATGCAATTGTGTTTTTATCAAGTTGCGATCATATTAAAACCGCGACTTAGATTTATGGTTTATGAATCTAGTCTGACCCATCTAAAAAAAATAAATTATTTAAACATCGTTTTTAACAATCTAACAATTATTAGACTAAGAAAATACACCCATTTAAATGGCATAATGCACTAGTAAGAGCTATTAAAAGTCACTTCAATTTTGATTGATTTATAATAACTTATTTACTTAAATATTTACTTAATTCTTGCTGCCATGTATGTCTGGTTGTATACCTATTAGGTGGAGATTAAAACAGGGTCAGACTAGCCTTAAGTAGATTACTTTTAAAAAAATCACCCTTGTAATTGAAGTGGACGGTCAGGCGAAACTAAACTAAATCAGTCCAAACATCAAACTCTTAAGTGCTGTAGTGTATACGTGCGTGTTTTAATTCCATTTATCTTAGTTTTTAGTTATTTATGGCAAGCTTAGCGCGTATAAATTGCTATTGACCTGGCTTCGTAGGTACGCAGCTGCCAATCTACCCTTGATGGAACGGTTATCTCGTTCCTGCTGCCTTTTGTGTGCGAACATCCGACGCCTAAACAATGTCAGGACGGTGCAGGTGATATAAATCCTAGGCCACAAAGATGATGTATCGCAATTGCTCGCGTGTTGCAGTCGTTAATGTATTATTTAATTATCTGTAATTTGCTAATTCTCCGGACGCCGAGCTCTGAAATTGTAGGGGGTGCGCTCTGTAAAGCCGTCTGGCCGACAGGAAATACAAGAATTTATGTCCCATATCCCATTAGCTGGAAATCCTATTCATTAAGGAAACGTCACGAATTGATAAATGTCCGAATGGTATAATGCAATTATCGGCGTACGTGACGATACACACTTTAAGGGTTGCGAAATGCAATTATACAAGAAAATATTTTCCATGTTTAGAAAATCGCGAATGGAAATTAGAACATGTTGAGGAAACTCGTACGTACGAATTGAAAACATTCCGTCGTGGTAGGAATTAGGAAACCCCGTTATCATTTTCTTTGCAATGTGAAAAATCTCAAAGTTCTCTCATTTCAGGATAAATATTTTTACTTAAATTTGTTTATCGTTGGCCAACATTTTCCTTCTTTGTTCTTAAAAACCAATTTAAAATGGGAATACTAATTAGTTCAATGCGCAGTGGAAGATGTAGAGGTGCTCTGGCAATCGTTTCGGTGCCGGCACACGAACGTAAGGAGTCAGTGTGCGAGTGAGAAGGTACTAGTTTAGCTACGGTAGGCGGGGCATCATTTCGAGTAATACGTTTGCCGACTGATGAAAGAAATAACAGTTTTAAATAAAACTGTATTAAGCCCAAGACTCCTGCAAATTTACTTGAAAAGAGAAAATTCATAAACATAAGAAATAATTTATTGAACCGCTTCTACTCTGCGCTGCGCATGGTCCTGTGCTTTTCTTTCCTTTATACCGTTCTCTTTCTCGCATTGCTCGGACTCGAAATAGCGATGTCAAAGAATGGTCCGGATTTGTCAGAATACCTGTGAAGCCACGCGAGAAGCGCGTTAAAACACCTGAACATCATTCATTAAACAGCTGCACGTCATTGAACACGTGCACATCATTAAACCTGTGATGTCAGAAACAGAGCCCGGCCATGCGTTCCAGGAAACCCGGATAATTAAGGACCTATGTGTATAAAGCATGCCAGGACGGCACTTAACCAGAGCTCGTTCAACGCTATTGCCGAAAGGTCAGACTGGACGACCGCTGAGCTAGCACTAGTGCCGAAAGGTCAGGGTAGTTCCAGTCGCTCTAACATCGCCACCGAGAGACCCGCCAGGGAAGAGTACGAGCACCGCACGCCGTAAACCCAGTCATCTCTCCAGAAGCGGATTCCACCACCGGTACCACGAAGCCAACGCGACGGAAATCAAGCCGCCATACCGTGCTACGTACCTGAAGGCCAGCAAATTGTGTGAGTGATTTTGATGTTTCTCCAGCACCGCTCGGCTAAGCTCTCGGAGATGGGAGGGTTCGACGAAACCCCAAAGCAAAAGGTGGGCAAAGTGAATAAAATAAAAATCATCAGCTGAGCACACTTGTTTTATTTAAAAACTCTCAAAAATAGTTAACGAAAACGAGAATATTTAATAATTATTATATTATACCATATTATAATAATTATTATTATATATAAATATTATTAATAAATATCGAGTGCGACCCAGAAGGGGTCCCAATGAAAAAAACACGAAAGTGATTAAGTAAATTAACAAGTTTGATTTTATTCGATCAGCAGATCTGCTATTCGTTTACAATTAACGCTTAAGGCGATTAAAGAAATACTCTTGATTAACAACTAAATGAGAATAAAAACAATTAGAGTAGTTTCGACCTTGTAGTAACCAGAATTCGGCATAATAACAGACAGCTGTCAACAGTGAGGGAGGTAAGTGCAGTCAATCACGTACTTCAACGCTGATGTTACGTCACCAAGTGGCGTCGAGTCAACGGGTTAGGTCCACTTTCATGGGCGGAAGGTGAGGCGTGTTGCCGGGGGTTCAACTAGTTTCAAACACCGATTCTAGCCTTTTCTTCCACTCAAAAAGGTTTGACTAAGGTTTTCTCCAATGGGTAAAACTACCACTAATAGCCTAATAGAAGAGAGAGATACGCGTTACTCACAGAACATTCGCACAAAATGGCCAACAAGACATACCTGTTTCTCATCTCAGAAGCAGGCTTTCGAAAAGCTTTTTAACGAGCTTGAAATTCACTCAGTGTGTTTTTAACAAATCTCGGAGAAGATTCCGTTTCAGGTTTCAATCACAAAATCCACGTGAGAGAAACGCAAAGGCTTTTAATCACCAACACAAACAGAAGGTCAGCACGCGACAAGCGCCATTGCAAGAATGAATGCGACGCCGAGTGCGGCGTTCTCTTCAACTGTGCGCTGAGAGGGGAGTCGTTACGAATGAACTCAGATTTAGCCGGGCGACAGAATGAAATGGAGAGATATTGTAGGACTAAATAACAGCGTATGGTCTAATGGTGCAACATTGAAAAATATAACAAAAGCCACTTACTACCAGCCTGGTAGTAAGATTTTCACGCTAATACAGTGCGTTGGGAAAACATTATGAATAACTTAATGAATTTTTCAACCGTAACAACCGGGAGGTATTCAACGAGGTCAGGACGTCGTACGACATTGCAAGAGCTTTGTCACCATTGCCGCCGTCGCTTCCGCGGGCATCTACGGTACCGGAATCGGAAACGACACCCGCCTACTTCGCCATAGCACCCGACACCTCGACTTCATCGGCCAATTCTCAACCAATATCTAACACTTATCAGGCAAAGATAACATCGTGGCCGACACTCTCTTCAAAACACAAGCGATACTCAAGGCATAGATTACGAAACACTCGCCAAAAGTAAGCAGACCGATGAAGAATTAACACAAATACTTCGAAACAACACTACGAACCTTTCGACTTTCAGGATCTACTGGTTCAATATACAAACACAATCCGCTCTTTCGTCACACAAGCATTCCGGAAAACAGCCTTTACCAGCTTGCATCAATTATCGCACCCCGGAATTAAAGCCTCAACAAAGCTCCTCACCCAAAAATTCGCCTGGCCAAACATAAAAAAAGATTGCAAAGAATGGACCAAGCGATATCCACAGTGTCAGCAATCAAAAATCACTAGACACGTTACCTCACCTCTAGTAACCTTTCAACTCCCTACAAAGGCCGTTTCGAGCATGTTCACGTCGATTTAGTGGAACCACTACCAATCTCCGAAAATCAACGCTAACTGCTAACATGCATCGATGGATTCACAAGGTAGCCGAAAGCGATACCACTGGAAAACATCGAAGCAGAAACGATCGCACGAACTTTATACACACATTGGGTAGCGCGCTTCGGCACCCCATTAAGAGTGACAACCGGCCAAGGACGACAATTCGAATCACAACTCTTCAAGCACCTTGGAGAACTCCTCGGATTCTCTCGCATCCGAACCATGGCATACCATCCGGCAGCAAACGAGTTACTAGAACGATTCCACCGTCAGCTCAAGGGCGCGATCTGCTGCCATGCCAATGAACACTGGACGCAAGTATTGCCCACAGTCCTCCTTGGTATCAGAAGCGCATGGAAAGAGGGCGAACCTTTACGACTCCCAGGCAAATTTCTAGTGTCATTAAACACGTGCACATCATTAAACCCGTGACGTCGGAAGCGGAGCCCGGCCGTGCCTTCCAGGAACATCGGATAATTAAGGACCTATATAAAGCGTGCCAGGACTGTACTGAACTAGAGTTCGTCCAACGCTGTTGCCGAAAGGTCAGACTGGACGAACGCTGAGCTAGCAGTGCTTCCGAAAGGTCAGGGTAGTTCCAATCGCTCTATCACCAACGAGAGACCCGCCAGGGGAGAGAGTACGAGCACCGCACACCGTAAACCCAGACGTCTCTCCAGAAGCGGATTCCACCACCGGTACCACGAAGCCAACACGACGGAAATCAAGCCGCCGCCGTCGGGCACTAGACTGGGATCAGGACGACATGCGACATTCCAAGAGCTTTGGCACCATTGCCGCCGTCGCCTCCGTTTCGTTAATGAAATGAAATGACAAATTAAAATATAAAAAAAAAATTAAACTGCAAACACTTTGTCAATTTTTATAATTAGGTACCGATGATGCATGCAGCAGTGCGTTTAGCTTTTAATTTATTTCCACATTATAAACGGGCCGTTTTAATTATTTAAAGCACTTTTTCTGTTTGTTTAGGAATCAATTACGAATTTGTTTTCGCATGAATTGATATTCATCGGCGCTTACTTTATTATTTATAATTAATAGGCATACGCGCACGTAAATGTTAATTAATAATTCCTGTAATTATTTCATGTTCAAATATTTTGGGTTACATAATTAAATGGTATTCATGCGTTTTATTTTGCCGGGATGAAGTCCGTTGCATAGTACAGTCGGTTTACTTTTAATCGTTTTGTTTAGCTCCTCTTAGCTCATCACTGAGCAGTTTAAAGCTAATTAATTATACGAATAGAGTGGCGTTTCAAAGAGAATTGTCAGTTACTAAATGAATTAAATACGCCATTTCTTGTTCGCTTCTTGCATTTTACAGATAACGTTTGCATTTGCCACAGTTCACTACAAAGCTCCGTTTCTTTCAAAGATTTTAATAAAAATGCGTATCCTTTACTTATTTTTTATGGTTTGGGCTTTAGATTGATTACTGTATTTTTTCTCTCTCTGAATTTAAACCAAGTTAACCAACGAAACTGTCATTATTAAGCCCTAATTAAGGCTCAACATTTCTATTAGACATGAACAATTTTAATAAAAAAATGCGTAAAAAATGTGCATCCTTCACGTATTCTTTAGGCTTTGGGCTTTAGACTAAATACTGTCCTATTTTTTTTGCTCCGAGTTTAAATAAAGTTTACCAATGAAACTGTCATTATTTAGGGAAGATCTGGATCACCCTGTATATTGTAACGAATGAATTAAGGCGCATCGTTTCCATTATACATGAAAGTCAAACAGAAATTTGTTTGCGATCAAATTACTCCTTAAGGTTATGAAATGCAAACGGAGTTCCGTCCGTCGTTGAATTATTCCGCGAGGAAATTAGTTTAACAAAGGAAGCAATTGGATCAATCGCACTAATTTAAATTTCGTTTGAACAAGTGAAAATTGATTTGTCCAAATTAAATATTCGCCCGCCCCCCCTTCGAACGCGGAACCACCGCTCTTTATTACTTTTTACGACGTCCGACAAAGGCGAAAGCTAATTCAGACTAAACATATTTACTTTATTTATTTGCTAATTATATATTTAGATTAAAAGAGGAGAAAGTAAGGAGAAGGTAAACCAGATACTAAGTAGTTTGTAACTACATAATAAATACAAGGAAAAGGAGCCACGAAATAACCAAGTTGCAAGAGGGATGAGTGTCAGAAAGATGGAAGTCGACTATAGAGAAAAGGGAAGGTGAAGGAAGAAATGTTATACATAATTGTATGATGACCTTGGATCTAAATGTTCAGCATCAGTAAATACATTTATATTGAGTTTATTTTTATTGGTTGAACAGATGGTAGAAACGTCGAAATAAGAAGTAGTGACAAGAACGTCTTCCTTTAGCGTGTGCAAAATCATGAAAGGCCGAGATTAAAATTTGAAGGATAAAACAACGGAGTTATTTTATTATCTCGGCGGAAACGGAAGTCTTTCTCTCAGCGGAATTTATTGAAGGCCCTCGGGGATCAAATCTATACCCTCGAAGAAGCTCGCGCTGACTTATAATTTTGATCGCACCTATAAGATAGGTATTCGCCCTGGATTCGCGAGGAGCCTATATCAATTCCTTTTAGAATATTATAAAGTATTTTAAGTTCAAGTCACAGGGCCATTTTTCTATCACCTATACCTAGTCTATACACGCCAGGGAAAGTAAAGTAAAATTTTAAATGTTATTACAGATTACTTCAGAACGATATCGTACGACATAATGCAAAAGAAATTTATAACGGGAGAAACAGCATTTCGTAAATCAACTAAAGCAATTATTACTTTCTAATGACATAACAAATTGGTAATCAAATTAATGTTTTCTCACCCAAACCATGGTATACAGAGAAACGGATGGATTTACGGAGATTGGTCACACACTAGAACATTCTTCGAATACTAATTTCGCCTTCGGACTCTCGGAGAAGTTCACGACCATGCGGCCACTCGCTGTACGATATCTACCGTAAAACTCAGTTCCTTTTTATATCGTTTTAAACCGGAAAATCCGATTACGAAAAACTGTGCGTGGATTACTCGTTCTATGAGTCATCGTGATTTTCCTAGTCGTTCGCTCTTACTTGTGCCGACTTTTTTGATGAGTCACCTCGGCGACTCGTCGTTTGATGTCTTGTTGGCCATTTTGAGTGTTCGAGCTATTTCGTAACGCGTGTCTTTCTTTCATTAGGCTTCCAGTGGTAGTTTTACCCATCTGACAAACCTGAACAACCCCTGTGGGTGAAGTAAAAGGCCGGAATTGGCGTTTTGAAATGATTTAAGCCCCGCCTGTGAAAGTGGACTCGACCTGCAAGACGACGCTACCTGGTGACATAACGGCTTCGCCGACTTACGGCGCTAACCACCGTGGGAAGGCGCTCCAACACTGTTGACAGCTGTCTGTCATGACGCTGGATGTTTGGTTTACCAGGTCGGAATAATTTTAATTATTCACGTTGATTTAGTTTGTCAACTCACTTGTCCGCGGCGTCGTTAGTTATTTTACACCGGGTCAATTTTGACTCACTTTAACGCGGCGTTGTTATTAATTTTATCTGATTACTTACTCTAAGGCGTAGTGTAAACGAGGGGCAGATCTGCTTATCGGTTTGTTTCTAATTTGAATGTTCGCCTAATAACAAAGTGGATTTAATTTACTTTCGTGTTCGTTTCACTGGGTCCCGTCTGGGTCATATTTACAAACTTTGTAATTTGTACGCTTATTTATTTTTACCAAATTTTGAGCGTTTTAAATAAAAACAAGTGTGCTCAGCGGGTGATTTTTATTTTATTCACTTTGCCCACCTTTTGCTTTGGGGTTTCGTCGAACCCTCCCATCTCCAAGAGCTTAGCCGAGCGGTGCTGGAGAAACGTTAAAGTCACTCGCACAATTTGCTAGCCTTCAGATACGTAGCACGGTATAGTGCATGGCGGCTTGATTTCCGTCGTGTTGGCTTCGTGGTACCGGTGGTGAAATCCGCTTCTGGAGAGATGACTGAGTTTACGGCGTGCGGTGCTCGTACTCTTCCCTGGCGGGTCTCTCGGTGGCGATGTTAGAGCGACTGAAACTAACCTGACCTTTCGGCACTAGTGCTAGCTCAGCGGTCGATCTCCAAGAGCTTAGCCGAGCGGTGCTGGAGAAACGTCAGTCACTCGCACAGTTTGCTGGTCTTCAGGTAGGTAACACCATGCAATGATGTTATATAGGTTCTAAGTCACAAGATTCTTAGGTGGTAGGAAAGATGGAACTCTTGCACAATCCTACTGCGAGCTGCTCTCAACCCTTACTAGATCAATGGTGACCAATCGTGTAAGAAGTGGTTATGAAAGTTTCTCGGGCCCAAGAGTGAGGCTCAGTTTTTTTGTAATTTTCATCTTATCAAGGACCACGTGTTTGTCCAATGCGCCCCGGCACATGGTACTTGGGGGAAATGAGGCAATTCTTGACATACTAAGCAATGAGTTCGATCAAACTGAAACCGTCCTGTCTTTTGTCAGAAAAACAATTATTAATGTTTTCGTATCACAACAGTTCATCAGATTTCTACTCACACCAGTACTGTCCAACTTTAACAATAAAGTTAATTACGTGTACAAAATACATGCCCATTTAGAAATAATCCTGGAGAACAGGCGAGAGATTTATGGTGGTTCAGTCGAGCGTTTCGCAGGGCAATTTACTCTTATTGTATTTATTCTAACAATGGGGGCTATTGATTTTCGTGCTGCAGCGCAAGAAAAATGAAGCGGCTCGCGTGTTTCGAAAATAGAAAATCTGAGAAAATAATTAATTTCTGGCGGGAGCAGATCATGCGATCTCGCGCCGCGGCGGCGGACCCGTCGAACTCGAAGGCGGGAAATCCACGTCCTCCGAGGAAGCTCCGCGTTTCCGTGTTGGCTGCACTGCATGTTGCAGGAAGCGTGAGTCAGTTTAAGCAATTAAAGCTAATTTACTTAATGTACAACGTGACGGGGATTTTTGCCTCTGACGAAAATCTAATCGCCCTGAATATTCCTGGCTGGGTTTCAGTCAGTTTAGTGAGTGGCGTGATGTTCATTATGCAGGAAAATTAGGTTTCCTTCGACCGACTTATCTAAAATCGGTTTTCATTATTCGCTGTAATTAAAACTTGTTGATCAATAATCTGGTAGATTGCGGAAACTACTATTCTGAAAGATTTCTACACGTTAACCAGAAAACATTATAACATGTTCAACCATTTGTTTACACCCTGTATTTTTTTACTACGAAGAAGTACATATAGTGACGGAATAGCGAGACGAAGTAACGTCACCGCCTAGACGACGTTAGTTCACGTATGGGTATCTTCTAAAACATCCGGGCACTTTCCAGATGCGTTCCAGAAGAACTGAACGAGATATAAAGGGTCGCCGCGAACGTTGGTAACGGAATGCCGTATAAATAGCGTACGACATAAATTAATGTTAAGTGTTTCCTTTTATTTCAAACAGACTACTTTTATTTTATACTTTTATTAAAAAACGTTACAACACAAAGGACCATCGATATAATAAAATGAGTTTTTAATAAAATAATACTTGACGTTAGACTTCTGGACCTTTCAACTTGATCCATTCGTGTGTCTCGTAAACATTAACGAAGATTAATTAGGTGTCATCGATGAATGGCAGGTGACTATTATATTTGAATCATTAATTACCCCGAGGAGTTTTTTTTTTGTTCGAGTCCAATCAGCACGAGTATTAAGAATCCAAACCGGAAAGTTTGCGAATTTCAATCACATCTTCGTTTAATCCTCGCCGCCAACTTCCTGTGCTTTAATTAAAGCAGAATTTCCGTTTTAATTGCTTTCGTTTAAAAAAGGCGAAATTCTAAATTCTTGCTCTACTCTTATGATAGAGCTTTGCATTATTTTGCAATTAAATAAAGATTTCATTAATCACATTTAATAAACAAGTGAGGTGCTCCATGTCAATTACGTTGTTGTTATAATAGAATCTAGAATGCGTCTAGAACAATCTAGAAATTCTGGAAATGTGTAAGCAACCGTCATGTGGGTTGCCTATTCATCTCACTCAACAGTATCAGCAAATTTTATTTGATTTATTTGAGAGGAACATTTTTTTAAAATTCCCACGTTTTCGAGAAGTAAATGTTACAAAGAAAACCGTAAGATACATGTGATTTTAAAACGAGCGTTACCTTAGACCCCTTGCTAAATTGAACAAAAAAAAAATGCAAAATATAATAAAATATAAAGGCTTGTATGCTCGACGGAACAAGCAAGCACTCTAAATATCAAATATTTATGTCCCGCTCCACCTCAGAAACGCGGCAATACATTTTTCGGTTTCCAAATAATACCGCCCTGAATTTTTATGCGCCTCCGGTAGCTGCGAAACTAATCACGAATTCACTGTCGGTGCCGCAAAAGAAAATTATTTAATAATAACAACAACTCGGGGGCACAGATGCAGGTGTTGCACCGCGTTAATAAATTTATGTTATTGCCGCCGTTATTGCCCCTTAAATTTGTGGTGGAAACTCGAATTATTAAACTTTTTGCTACCGCTGGAATGCAATATGGCTTGGTCTGTCTGATGCGTTTATAATTAAGATTCATCTTTCTCTTATTTACATACGTATAAAATTATTTATTATGAAATATTTTTAAAACATTCACAAGCAAAGGTTAAACCAAAATGCACCTACAACAAAGTACGTGACTGATGATAACTTTTTCGGAAACTTTTTAATGCTGCGAAATTCTGGAGGTGCATAAGCAGTCCCAGCCTTTTTTCCAAAAAATATTGTTACATAATAATTTGCATAACGAAAATAAGGGACACAGCTCGATTAAACAATACATTTATTAACAGCAATAGACTTACATGGTTCATATGACACTACAAGAGGAGGAAACTTTCCTCTGACTAGAAAAACACTCGAATGAATTTTCCCGAGTATTTATAGGCTGCATTTAGGAAAGCTCCACAGGAGAGATTATGCAATTTGTGCGTGATTCATTTTGTAGAAAGTTGTTTACTGTGACTCGTGATAGATAGATCGCCTTTGGTGGTCTAAATCATTTGTTTACATTACGTTAACTTTTGCCAAGTGTAGGCCGACTGTTTAATAGTAGATGTTATAAGTGTTTTCCCGTTAGCTCTGAATTTTGTGCACTATAGGTTGTGCAATGAGAACCCAAGGAAACCGCACGAGGTTCTCGCCTCACAGTCCACGGCGGGAAACCGCACACCGTAGCTTTCAGGAATATGTCAACTATGTAACTACACTATTGTAGGTTGTGCAATGAGAACCAAAGGAAACCGCACGAGGTTCTCGTCTCACAGTAGGTCTCAGAAAATAATACTACCTCGTGTAGTTTTTTCTACTGGAATTTCCTATCCTGCTGTAGGTTGTGCAATGAGAACCAAGGGAAACCGTACGAGGTTCTCGCCTCACAGTCCACGGCGGGAAACCGCACACCGTAGCTTTCAGGGATACCAGACCTTTCTCATCTCAGGCCCATCACGTACTAAGATTTGAACAACACTGGCCGCGTTCAGGTAACTGCAGCAGCTGAGTTGCTTACTAAGCAATCGTTTGTGATTGGCTATTACTTTAATTTGAACCAATCACAAACGATTGCTTAGTCAGCAACTCAGCTGCTGCAGTTACCTGAACGCGGCCACTGACCGTTCTTAATTAATCGGTAAAATGCCCAACAGAAATATTTTCCACGCATTTCTATACGTGCAACAATAAACACCTAATGTTCACAACTGTAAACTAATTCACCAACCTGTAACCTCTTGTAGCTGGCGAGGACACTCGTACGCACTTTTACTCAGCACAGTTGCAACAAGAATGCCAGGATCCTCCTCAAATAATTACCTAACTTGTTGTCTTAAAAACAGCGATTCACTTTTATACGTAACATTATCCGAGCGCGTTTGCAGTTGTTTTCTTGCTGGTGAAACAGCGCATTGTAATATTCCGCGCTATTAAATAACAACATGAGTAAAACGCACTCCCAACTAAACTTTTAGTTATTATTATTCACCGAAACACCCAAAATTAACAAAGTAAACATTAAAAAAAAAAACATCCTACAGTTGGTTCGACAAAACATAACCTTTATTTAATGAACACAACTGCTATGTACCTGAAGACTGCGAATTATGGGAGGGCAAACTAAGATCCTCCGAATTTCCGGCTAACTCAAGGGGACAGGCGAGGTCATACGTAATCCCAAATTAAAAGGGCAGTATATTAAATATAAATATTAGTAATCAACTATTACACACCTGTCCTTATTTATAATTCACGAGCAACACAGAAAATCTAAGCTTTGTGTAATAAAATGCAAAAATGATTTAATTAAAAAACAAACGTAGGTTAACAAGAAATGCGTAAAGATAAATGCATCGAGCGGGGCTCGCCACTCGTTTACATAAATTCAATTCTCAAAACTGACAAGTCTATAAACTCGTGTAATCAATGTTTGGTCCGCACCACAATGAAAAGAAAATTCATAGCGCCTTACCAACAAATCAAAAATCCAACCTTAAATTGTCCTCACGGTCGTCCACCTATTCTTCTTCAGGTCAGATATAATCCGTGTGGATGTAACAACCAGGGAGGCGGGACGTCGAGGCGTCGTCCAACGTCGTCCAACGTTCCCGTGCGTATTCGCCCTAGTCATCGAACGTTCACAAGGACCGACATGGCTGGGTCTAGTCATCAAGTCCAACCGTAGATAAGTAGCTTTGTCAGTACCAGCAGGGTAGCCCCAAGTGAGACCGCAACAAAAAAAATCTAAATAGCTACAGGAAACACACCTGATCTGCGCCCAAAATCAGTTTGCCATAAATACCTGACTTATTTATAGAGATCAGGCTTAGAAAAGCATAAAAGAATACTTTGGATTACTTAGAGTGCCACTCTCAGGGCACGGTTTAATAATATTCCGTTCACTATTAAACTAAGGGACGTTGGACGACGCACTAAAGTCCGCCCCCTAGGCCGTTACACCCGGACTATTTCGAAACCGAAGTAAAGTTCGACATATCAATGGACAACATAAGTTTGGATGTCCACTTATGATTTTTATTATTTGGTGATGAGTTATCGCGACGTACCAACCTATGCATTGATTGTTGAGTACGTATTTAATTTAGTTTCTTTTTGTAACGTTTGTTAACGTGATTCGCGTTTTAAACTTTAGCTTTATACGTTGTTTATCTTTGCATACTTAATTTATTCTGATATTTATTAACGAAATATTTTAATTTTTCTTGTGTTGAAATAAACCCAAGTGTGCATTTACTGGTGCTCTTTTTCTTTTAAATTTACATTAGCCTTTTAACTTTTGTTCGAACCTGCCTATCCCATTGAACTAGCCGGCAGTGGGAGGTACGTTAGTTTCTCCTTCCACAATCTTGCTGCAGAAGATAGGTAGCAGTATGCCGGACTATAACAACACCAGCGGATGACTACCGCCAGACTAGACAGCACTAGCGGATACTGGCTTGCAATGACATATGTTCTGTCTTTTATATCCTTATTTTGTGGCAAGGATTAGGTTGTAATAGGTTGTGCATCATTAGTCTTTTTGCTTGCTTGAACTAGTGATGAGCAAAGTTGCATTCTATTTATCGGATGGCAGTCTTTTTGTGTTTGGTTCGGTTGTTGTCTTAGGGCTATATGCACCAAACACTTTAATCGAGCTTAAATTTGAGTGACATTTATGTTGTGACATTTGAAGTTTCATAACATTATGTAAGTCACATTCTAAGTGACGCTTAAAGTTAAGCTGAGTTAATTCGTTCGGTGCATACGGCCATTAGTGACCAACATGAGGTTTGCGATCCTATTTGTTGGCTAATGCGCTTTGATTTGTTAACGGGCGGTCTTAATTTTATTTATTTTGACGGTTGTCAATTGCGACCCTGTTACGTACATGTCAACGTGACGTTTCGCCCGCATCTGTCATCGTGACATTGCTTGACGTTTGTCATTATAACGTTTCTTGACGTCTGTAATTTTGGCATTTGTCATTGTGATGTTTCTTGACGTCTGTCATCGTGGCGTGTCTTGCTGGGTTGTGTTCATAAATTACACTCTAGGGTCAACCTCGGCTAATATTGTGGTCTCTCTCGCATAAATGAGTTTATACATTTTCTTTCTCACACAAGAATCATAAAAAACTAAATCAGGCATGTGTTTCCATAGCAACAAACGCATTATCTACACTCTACTTAAATATTGGGGCGTGAAAAGTTCGCTCGTTGTCATAGAAATCATGTAAACACTAGACTTCTTAAAACTGATAAGCGATACGCAAAATAAGTGAAAAATTGTGAGTGAGAAAGATGCGATTATACACTCAAGGTGCGCTCGAAGGTATAGTTTATGAACACAACCCTGGTCGTTGAACTCCCACAGTATTATCTTTCAAGGTCAAGTAGGTGCAACAGAGACTAACTCTGACTATTTATTTTGAGACGCGAGTGTGCGAACTCATACAGCGAATAGAGAACTGTGAAATATTTGAAACGTTCAAAACCTAGAGTGAATAACTCTCGAGCAAGTAAATCCCTGCCAATTTTCCAATCTTCTAAGATTAATGAAATCGAACAACGCCGTTTATAATGAGATCGGATGGCAGGACGACGTCGTTTACTGGAGCGTTCTCTCCTCTTCAGTAAGCGCATCCGTATGCAAAATTCAATTAATAATAAAGCGAAAGAGAGAAGAGTTTTTGTATTAATTCAGGAGCAAATTGCAGAACTTAAAGGACCCGCTGGAAATAGTTAATTAACTTATCTGTTCCGGACGGCGACACCCGGAATATTCACTCTTACAATATTCCTCGGAATCCCCACTACTTTTTCTTTTTTTTTTGGATTTTTAATTATCCTCCTCCTGAATGCGAAATGTTACACTCAAGGAGGAATCCGTTCACCAAACCAAGTGTAATATAAGGGCTTAAGCTTTCCTGAGCCGAGAAGTGAAAATTTTATTACACGGGAACATATTAATTTATCAGAGCGACAAGAAATTGCTCGGGAGAAGGGAAGAAGAAAATTTAATAAGTTTTAATTCTCTCTTTGAATAATTCAGATGCAGGAAGCCGGAAGCAGACGTAAGATATTGATAATACCTGCGCCAGTATTTCACTGTTATTATGACGTGGCAATTATCCTTGCCGGGGCGAGTGTGTAAAATAAGTTTAGCAATTGCTCCTTTTAAGATGTTGAAGGCTTTCAAGCTGAATGAATAAAGTACGCGTTACTTTTTTCCTCCACCCTTTAGGCGATATTAAATATGCAAAAGCCCGTGAAATTCCATCTTTAAATTAATACATTTTCTTTTCTCGCTGCGCTAAAACTTTTCAGTTACCGAAAATAAATAAAAAAGAACGTCTCTATATGGGTGTAATCACAGAATCTAATTGGCATTAATAACGGTGACTTTCATCTCGAATAAAGAGAATGAGCCGAAGTGATAAAACTTAAATCCCTTGATCCGGGAGGAACGCTGGAACTTCAATAACTTTCTGACTTTCATTTAGAACTTAAAATTAATAGAGGTGTAATATGAATTCATAATAGATATTGATTTTAATTCGGGCCGAAATGAATACGCTTTCGCAATCGCTTCGTCTTCAAAGTTTCGGTTTGCCGGCGATAATAAAATTGTTACAGAGGGATTAGCTGTCATAAATAGTCCAGGACTAGAAGATTTATTAAGTTAAATCATTTTATGAAAATAAGATACAATACGTCCTGGTGAATAGGCCACCCACAAACCAAAGAGGATTGGCCCGCCAGAGTCCAGTAGACTTCGTGCGAGTGCTCGTCTGACCTCGAACGTTCGACAACGAAAATTTTTTTTTCGCTATCTACAGTATAGTATTAATTAACATGGAGATGGATTGCTTATAGGATTTTCCCAACTGCATACCTACTATGTATCTGGATTTAGGTAGGTAACGAGTTTTCTTCCTCAAAATTTAACGACGCATTAAACCGAACGTTTTGTTACATGCGCTCAGGTACTGTGCAGTTTTAAGTAGCACATATTTAAATTTCATTTTCCCGAGTCATTCTCCTGTGCAAATCCATTAAATACGTATGCGAACTTGATGGGCCTTTCGCTATGAAATAGTGCTCGGTTTTAAAGGCAGCTTTGTGTTCGGGCACGTGCAAGTTTTCCTAAGGCAAGTTTAAAATGCTCTCAGGCTTTCGAGGACCGTTCAAATAAACTTGCGAATTTAATTCTCATTAATTCTTAAGGACTTATTTATACTCATGGTCTTTCTATGTTACGTACTTGGGCACAAGTTCTTTTAACATTCATTAAGAAATTTTTAGTAAAAGAAAGATGACAATAAGTAAGCAATAAAATTCTATCCTATAACAGATGTTTGTATGTACAATGATGGACAGAGATAATGTGTCTTCTATACCTGCGATTTACTTTTTGTTCAAATATGTACTTTTCCAAATTCCTACGTTTCGTTGTATCTTGACAGCAATCTCAAGATAAGATGTTTATTTTTGATTATTTAATTTTTTTTCTGTAGGTTTTTATGCGGCACACAATTATAAACAAATCGTTTAGAAGACAATGTTAAAAAATAATAAAAATGGAAAGAAAGCACAATGAAACAGAAAACTGATAGATAGGGGAAATTAAAAGAAAGACAAATCAAGAAAGAAAATAAAACAGAAAAAGACCGACAAAAACAAGAAGCAAATAAAAATGAAGAAATCAAATGAAAGATGAAAAGTAAGAGAACATTGAAAAGCATTCTCATTCTATTTCAATAAACGCAAATAAAAAAATTAAATATTAAAACGGGTAAACTAACTAAATGACAAGAAACGTCAAAACACGAAGTACGGATCCGTTTTACGCTCACAAAAGAAATAAGACTAAATCCTTGTTTACTATACTTGGTTGCGCCACGTTAAAATTATCTAAGTCATCTACAACGACTTTTCAAAAATAAATCGAAAAGCGCCAACCTTATTGTGATATAAAAGCGGTGTTTCGCGTGTTAGTAGTCGCGGCTACGAGAGGGAGCTGCTGAAGCGATGTACGGCGGCTTCTTGTGAACACGCCTTACCTTACTGGCGCCATCATGGGTGGCTGAATCAAGTCGTCACGTCCGCCCGTCGTTGAGTAGCTTCGTCAGTACCAAAAACAAATCCAGCAAGGTGGACCCAAACGAAACCATGAAAATGTAAAATGTCCGAAACAAAAACCTAAATGAATGATCGAGAAATACATGTTACTGTCTGAACTGTGCACTTAGTTGCCTCTAAGTATAAGTCCTAGTTGATTGTCTACAGAAATCGGGCTTCGAAAGGCCTAGAAGAAAGCATTTTGTTGCTTAGCATGCACTTAATCAAATCTCTGAGTAAAATCCTCCGTTTGCACTTCACTTTAAACAAAACCAATTTATCAAGATGGCTGAAGAGCCCAAAAGCACGAGACGTACGCTAAGCGAGGAGCAACAATACTGAGCGAAACTGGCGCGGTCGTTCACGAATGGGGTTATTAAGAGACGACGGCTGAATTACGCAGAGGAGTGAGTGAAATAGAACAATAGAAGTAATGCGTGGTTTATTGCATTTCTCTTGTTGTGCAATATTTTGCAATCTTGTGAAATGAGAGGAAACGTATTTCGATTCCCACAACATGCCCCTAATAATAAACGCAACTCCTTCAATGGCCTTCAATGATTAAAAAAAAACAAATCTCTTCGTAATTTTGATGTGTGGTACTTGATTACACAACCTAAAAAAATTGTCGCCGAATTACTCTTAAACTGTTTTTATCAAACAAAAATGAAGGATAGAAAAATGCGCCAAGCAAAAAAATTGGCAGAATTTGAGTAAGAGAGCAATAGAGAAGAAAACTCGATGATGAAGAACCCAACCCAATCCATTTTCTAAAGATTCAAAGAATGAGGTACAGGTTCCGCAATAATAAATAAAAAGAAGACAGAGAGGAAGACCACAAATAAGTAACAAGAGAATGAAACGTAAATTAAATCAGTATGACAGTTGATTAATTAGTATTTTGCAACTATGGGAGGTAGAGATAGTCACTTCGATAAATTAAAAAATAATCGCCAAAGTGTTGTAACGCGCCCGTTTAAAACCCTTGTTTGTTTACTTTTACTTACAAGTAAATAAACAATAAAACTGTACAAACAAACACAACTTAAATTTATTGCCAAGGAAATAACTGGACCGACCGTATACCCCGGAGGGATTCCGAAAGGTCACACAGCTGGTTAGTACTACTATCTGTTCTACGAATCCTCTGCCTACTACCTGACTACTGGCGGCCGAACTAAAAGTTATGCTACTGACCTAGATTCGGTTTCAGTTGAACGACCCTTCGGAATAAAAGGAATGATGATACTTAATTACGACTCGTGATCGCTATTAATCTGGACCTGCGTCGTGATAACCCGTTCTTCTTGGTGGATCGGTAAATAAATCGTAAGAACAAAGGAACTAATTACGTTTGTAGCCACTTCAGTCTCTCGGCAAATCGCTTCTAATTAACCTGCAAATCTTTCGGCTCACACACTGGGGTGAAAAAACTTTGTTCCTTTGTTCCTTGCTGGCGCACTTGGTTTCAGCGGCAGATATAATTGCCTCCCACCAGTGATTGGGATTGGCGACTTCCTTGTACAAATCGAAAACAACCGTTAGCGTGTTTCCTACTTGCCGGAGAATATCCCCAAGGGTAGAACTATTTCTAAGAGTTCACAGAACTGGCCTAATAATTAAGAAACAATGACCAACAAATTTTCCTAAGGTGAATGTCACTAGTGAGTTTTAATACTCGCTAAATGTAAATAAAAATAGTTTGATTAAAGTTATCTAAATGCAATGGTAATAACGAACTTTACTGACTCTTTAGCCACTGATTAATGCAAGTTAAATTAACCCTACGCACTTGTTACCACCAAAGGTGCGATGAAGAAATACAAATAAATGCAATTACCTAAAACCGTGTAATCCGTGTAACACCCGCGCACTTCTCACTCTGATTTAAACACTCGCGTCGCGACGCCCACGTGTTTGGTTTTTTAATTGCCCTTTCTTAACACACTGTATTTCAACCGTACCGAAATAAATGATTTATCTAGAAGCAAGCGCTACAGAAAAACCCGCTAAGTCGGAATTTAAAATATTCGACCGCTCGTTCAAGAGATTCGAACGTTCCTGCCTGTTTTTCGCGCCCCGTCCTTTCCAAGTAAAAAAATTATTAAAACACCCCACGGACTTATTAAGATCAATTTTGAAATCACTTCGACCAATGATCATCGCTGCTTCAAATCTCAAACCACGCCTATTCCAGATGCCCCGCATGTATCAAGAGACACCCCTTTAGCTTATCAGGAACACTCGCTGTTGTTTGTCGCAAATGAAGCACTCATAACTTAAACTTTACAAGTGCCCAAGCTGACATTTTAAAAGTATCTGCTGCCTGCTTGAAAGAAACCAGACTAAAGCGAATGCTTCAACTTGCAATGTAATTTGATATCTTTACCCAAATTGAACATGTATCGGCAATCTTAACGCGACAAAAGGTATACAATCTAAGCAAAACAATCCAAAATGTCTAGTAGATTTGTTTTATGATGTCTGAATGGCGCCTGCAATTATCGAATTTCTGAAGAACTCTCTGGGTTGTAAACAGCCCCTTGAGAAAAGACAGGGCGTCGCACCTAATTGCCCCGGCCGCCTTTTTACAGCGTGCAGTTTTCGAACACGTGTTTGTTATTTGAAATAAAACATGCAACAATCGATTTTGTTTTGAAAACAAATTCCGCGTACATTTCAGTGCTTATTTTTAATAGTGGAAGTAAGTGACGCCCATTTTCCTTCCCCCTCAAATTTGACAACCAATTAGCGAGCTAGCTTTTAAGTAACGCCCATTTTCACTGTGTCCCTTTCGGGACTAACCAATAAAAGAATGAATAACGCCCATATTCTTCTGTAATTTGTTCAACTCACTCGTAAGTTAAGTAAATACAACAACTAATAGCCAATCAAAATTGTTTCTTTTTATAAATTACAAATTTTGGGAAATGAACTACATATACATATATGAACATTCTTTTAAAGAATTTAATTTACATTTAATCTTAAATTATTTTTTCAATTTTCTCGTTATTTTCAGTTCCTTACCTCATTGTTGTAATAATACACGAAATTGATTTCCCCGAATTTCATCAATATTAAACGACTTAAAGCACCGAACGTAGCATCTCGGAAGCCCAAGATCAAACACCCCAGTTGAGGGGAAACTTGCTTCGAAAACAGAGTAGCACACGAGCGTATATTGAAACAATTCCCTCGTAAGAGGTCTTTTAAAACTTTTTCCCTTAAATTAATTCAATTTTCTTGTAGATTCCTTCCTCTACTTCTCCCACACACGAGAAACAAGCCGGACCATTCTTTCAGCAGCGGAGCACATCTAATTACACGTTCCTTCTCGTAATTTTCTCGAATTTATTTTCGAACAAAAGCAGGTAGCTCTCGGAATTTTACAACGAAACAGGAAGTAACTGAACTTTAAACGTTTAGAGGAAACGCAGAGGGAAAAAAGCTTGCTCGCTTCTTGAATGCACAAATCAATTTAGGAAGTAATATCACAATTAAAAAATAATAATAATAATAATAATTAAGGACGTTTAGTAGATGTTGTGCTCTAACTAAATTAATTCAAAAGCACGAGCATACCGCACGAAACGCTTGTGTGCGTTGAGGCAAAGGTTTTTGGCAATTGAAGTGAAATATTTGCGGTGGGTATCGCAGTGACGTACAAATTGTAATGGCCGCCATATCAGAACCTGAGTTTCCCCCTGGGGAATCGAACGTGACCTTTCGTGGCACTCTTTCTTTGAAGTAATTTTTTTGTTCTATATTTATGATATTTTTTCTCAAACGTCAGATTTTAATGATAACCTTTAGAGTGACCTCCTTGGTTATGTTTTCTAAACAACAAAATAGAAATTGTCTATCCATAAATTTTCCATTTCAATAAAAAAAAATGCCATCTCACAGCACAAAACCCAATCAAGCCCTACTACGGACACATATATCGTACACATATATTATCATCATTGATTTAAGTAGAACTTCCTTTTAATAGATTCATTACTGTTAATGGATTTTAAAGACTTGATAAGACGTGAATAATTTGTGCCTCTTTCAACTAAATTCCGAGAACATTTGTTACGCTGCGACGAAATAGTTAATTATCAACGCAACAAGCTCTGCTTAAATAGTACCTACGTTCGCCTTCTGCAGATACAAGCCGGAGCAACCCCCCCAGCAAGCAGCAGGAAGCATTTTCCGACTGCAACCTGCAACTTCAGCTTTTACAGTATTAAATCGGGCGCCGAAAGAAAAACGAGGAATTTTACTGAGTAAATCCCCGTAGTAAAAGGAAATTAAGTAGTTACATAAATTCCGAATGGGAAAATATTACGAAGGTAATTCGCCGTAATGGAGAATTTTAGGCACGCCCGGTTTCAAAAGATTTAGGAGCAAAATTGTTACGGTACAATTTAAATAACAAAAATAAGGGATGTAGCCAGATTAAATAATGCATTTATTAGAAATAAAAGACTAGAACTTACGTGGTTTACACTACACCAAGTTACAAGAGAAGGAAACTTCCCTCTGACAAAACGTATAATTGAATGTCTTACAATTGAAATTACCAAGTACTTATAGGGTTTAGTTTAGAAAGCTCGAACAGGAGAGCTTATGCAATCTATGACTCATGCTAGCGATTCCTTTGAATAAATAACTTTTTCGCTGCTCTGTCTCTCTTGACTTCAAGTCCAACATAACATTCCGGTTCATTAGCTTTAATTTCAAATCTAGATCCTAGGTTCTGTCAGTATTGAATCAATAATTTCCTTCTTCTTACATATAATAAGTCCGTCATCAACATAAAGTGCCAGAAATATAACCTCATCTTGTATAACTGCTTTGAAAACACATTTTTATCTGCTTGAAGTTCCTTAAATTTGAAAATCTTTAGAAATTCAGTAAATTTCTTGTTCCAGCACCTAAGAGATTGCTTCAGACCATAAAGACTTCTGCGTAATCTGCATACCAAATCTGGATTGTTGCTTACGAATCCCTCTGGCTGTTTCATGTAGGTTTCCTCTTCTAAATCTCCGTGTAAGAAAGCAGTTTTGACATCTTGCTACCTACCTAACTATGTCAGAGTAAATGACCTTGGATAGACTGCGAAACTTGAGGGAAACTCCTTTGCATGTGCGAACAACCTACCTGAAATTATGCCCAGCTCAGTGGAGATGGGAGTGGGTTACAAAATAGGATCGTCGGTAGCTCGTTACATAGTTGTTATCTAAGAAAGGGGCGCCACCTAGCGTGAAAGTTATTCCAAGTATAAGTATTACGTGTAACCGCTAGGAATATACACGTGAATGTACCATATGGTTAACCCTCAAGTATGAAATTCCGCGTTTTCGTTAAAAAAAAATTGACAATTCGATATGGCGTTTATTGATTGTTTTGAGAAAGGATTAAATTTACGTAAACGTACAATAAATATTTTATAGCGATAAAAATTAAAGATTCACAGCGCTAGTGTAACGCGTAGTCACCGGCAAGGATATCCTTTTTGGTTTACAAAGGTGATGTACAAAGTAAATTATAAACAACTATCAGTTTGACAGTAGGAGATGATTATTAAATTTCTTTAGGCTAATTATGTTGTGTCCTCAAAGACCTATGATTTCAAATAAATGGTAAATAATTTTCAAGTTTGTAATATCTTTTTTTTTATATATATAGGACAATTGATGTTCAATTGAAGCAACGAGTGAGAAATGTACGATACCGTGCACCATGTTTGCACCATCAAAATTTGGCAAAACTGTAAACCTTACTATGATTCGTTCATTCTGCGACATTGAAGATAAAAATACAAAGACAAAAGAAGATGTTACAAAGGACCCAACAATGCAGAAACTACGATCAAATCCCTCAAAGAACATGAAAGTACTTCTTAGGCAGTTTGAGGACACACAATATGAAGAATGTTTGATCTTGAAACGAGAAAAATTTGGGCGTCATCCAGTGATTTTCTTCAATTTCAAGAATTGTAGAGCCAAAAATGAATCAGGAGCAATATTTTATTGTGCTAAGCAAGTGAAGATTGGTTATTTGGAAAACAAATATCTTGAAAATAGTAAAGAATTTCAATCTGGTGATCCGGAACATGTCCTTTTGAAACAAACATGTACAGACTGGCTTAGCTACAGTACTGATAAACTTGAGAGTCTCTCTGTGATGAAAGTGATTGATGGTTTGGAGAA
This sequence comes from Dorcus hopei, assembly GCA_033060865.1. Lineage (NCBI taxonomy): Eukaryota > Metazoa > Arthropoda > Insecta > Coleoptera > Lucanidae > Dorcus > Dorcus hopei. Next base: position 12,411,966 of record CM065422.1, read on the forward strand.
TTTGATTAAGAGCTTAAGGTTGGGGGAGACTCCCAATGTTTTTGGTGAATGAAATTGACAAGCCTTGTGTAGCCGCCATGGAATATGAGGTTTCTGAAAAACAAGTACGTGAGGTACTGATGTGATATGTTCGATTTTGAAATCAGAAGATGAACAGTTAAAACTTCAAGCTGCCTTGGTCACTGGCATTTACAAACTTGAAAATTCTGGACTGTCACCTATGGACAACACAATGCCGGTATACTTCTTGAGTGACGATAGATTTTCTAAATATTATGGGTTGACTGCTCAAGAGGTTGAATCTTTAGTGAGGAAATTCTATGGCCCACAGGGAGATGCTGAGATCGAGAAGATAATTAGCGACATTAACGCAAACTACGATGGCTATTATCAGCGTTCCTCTTCTGGTAAAGGCAAGATATATGCCAGATATTGCTTATTCTCCATCCTTAACTATATAGAAGAGATGAATAAGGATAAGAACAAGGTCAAAACCAACATTGCTATTTTTATTAAAAACTGCGTGTCTTGTGACTGTGATTGTTAACGTTTTTGGATCTAAAACACGATGCGTCTCCATCATGGCCAACAAATATCGTCTTCTTTGATTTGCTTTAAAATTTAGGTCTGAACTGCTTCGGCGTATGTACATATATTTCAGAACCAAACCTTTTTAGATGATTAAGACTAACAGTTTTACTTGTCCACAATTCGTAGAGTATTTTCTTGCCTGAATCATGAGGACGATGATTCAGAACGTAAATACAAGCATTGACAGCTTCTGCCCATAATCCTGGTTGAAGATTTGCTGAAATCATCATAGTTCAAGCACCCTCCACAATCGCTGTTCTCATGAATAATTCTATCTTTTTGAAAATAATGTAACAAAGGAAGCTTCCAGTGCAAAACTTTCGAGATTATACGTACTTTCATGGAGCGATGCATCAGGGTTCCGCGAAAAACATAAGTAAATATAGAAAGGCAGCGTTGACGTTACCAAATAAGCGCAATGCATCGTCGATTTCTTAATGAATCATATATCGCGAACTAAACCATCCAAAAATAGAAACCCCTATATATAATGGTAAATCATGTCGCACAGTAGTAGTAACAGATTGTCTTTCAGTTTAGAGCGAACGGCTCTTGTGTTGTGTATTGATGATGTAAGTAATTATTAAATGTTTTGTTTTATAAAGCTACGTCCCTTATTTACCCCAAATCAATTATTATCGTAACAATATTGCTTGAACTGCTGATTGTCTAACTCAGTGCCATTGTCACTTTTGACTTTCTTCAATTTATTTCCCGTTTGGTTTTCTATCATCTTATGAAACACGAGAAACTTTAAAAATGCATCGCTTTTATATTTAATAATAAAATAAGCAGTCCTGAATGACGTACAGTCGTCTTTAAATAGTAAGAAATAATGTGCTCCGCACCGATTGATGGATGTGTCATTTTTCCACATGAAAGCATATGTATATATATGTACAGACTCACCAGGTTTCAGAGCTCGTTGATGCATATTTGTTTGAAAAGGTAGACGATGTAACTTCCCAAATTGACATGTCTCACAAAATAATCCTTCTGCAATTTTCATTTGCAATTCGGGAATCAATCCATCGTGTGCCATTAACTATGCCATTAACTTCATTGTGCGAAAATTGACGTGACCTAATCTTTCGTGCCACAGTTTAATTGAAGTTTCTGTTGACACGTTTGCTTCTATGTTTGCTACAGTTTTAAAAAGCAAAAATCTGTAACACTCGTTTGCTTGTTTGATGCCAAAGCAAGCAGTTTATCGTTGTAAATTTTCGTTTTGTTTTTATTAAATATTACTTTCAAATTCTTACTTGTAACTGCTCCCACTGCAAATAGGTTTTTCTTTAGACCTGGCACGTAGATAACATTTTCCATAATTCTTGGCTTCCACTTGACGTTTACTTGGCTAGAATTTCAATTGTACCGCAACCTTCCACATTTACATGTGAATCGTCTCCTGTCTGGACCAAGATGTCATCTTTGATGCTGCACTGTCACCAAGCCATTCGTCCCGGTTGCCTTTCGTATTGACGTGTTTATATTCCGCACAAAATGCTTGTGGTTTCATGTCTTCTTTGCTGGAAATGTGCTAACTTCCTGCGACACTCTGTTTTGTAATGACCTTTCTTTTTACAACAGTAACATTCTGTTTTGTAATTTCTTTTTATTGTCGTTACCATGTGCAGAATTTGAAGAACATTGCTTGCTTGTATTCAGAGCTGAAAAAGCCATCGCCATTTCTTCAGGATGAGTCAAACGTTGCTCTTCTTTTAGTAGTCTTGGCTGTTTACATTCATCATAATTATGAATCCCATGCTATTAGAAATCCATTGTATTTTCTATTTGTACAATGCTTGCGCCAAAGAGTCTATTTCTCTAATATGTTGTGCTATGTTCTCACTGTTCTTACTCTCCGTCATCTATAATTGAAAAACTGTTGTTTTAACAGAATTGTGTTAAGTGCAGACCTCTGTTCATGAATAGCTTTTAATCGTTTCCACATTTCTAGAGCTGTACGACAATTAATAACTGTTTGAAGTTGTTCATATTCCACTCCTGACGAAATAAGCAGCATTGCCCTAGCATTCAAATTGTCCCATGCTGATTCACTTACGTCTCCTGTAGCTGAACGTGATTTCGTTCCACTGATGAGTTCCATCATTTCTGATTCCGCCTTGAAAATAATTTCGATTTGATACTTCCATAGTTGAAAGTTTTGCCCATAGAACTTTTGAATCTGCAAGTGCTTCTGATTGTTCATCTTTCCTGATTCTTACACCACTCTTCTTATTTCAGTCTTGAGTGATGTTGATTCACCTCTATGCAACACCTTTTTCTATTTTTTTGCACTTCAGTTCTTCTCCAAATATTACTTTCACATCTGCATTACTGGGCTCATAACCTTTTGCAATTTATGTGGTACTGTGTTAGTTAATTTATCCGGAGAAGTTAGAAAAACACGTCTTGTCAAAACGAAACTTTACTTATTTAATTTTTTTTTAATTTACATAACATTACTCTTTCGATTCACAACCGTAACACATAGCATATAACAGAAACGAGGGGGGGCGAGTTGAAAGCAAAAAACAGAAAGAGAAAACGGAAAAAGCAGAAAACAAAAAGTTTCACGTCGAAAAAGCAGAATTACTCAATTAGCTGGAAGCCCCATAACAAGTACTTAAGAAGGAAGAGGAAACGGTAATACCATCACCAGAGGAGAAGCATTAGGACATCTAAATCCAAGTGATAGATAATTCAAGGAGAGTACAGATCAAACAATTGCCAAAAGAACCCCACGGAGATTTTAGAACTTGAGAAAGGAAAAATTTTTGAAGAGATTGATCAGTAAACCAATTAGACCAAAAAAATATAATCATAATTTGGCAAGATTTGTATAATTTTATTACTGATTTACTTAAGAGGTAAAGAGCCCAATGGTGATTCTTGGGCTCGGGTCAATTTCATTTGCTCTACAGGAGACATGACGTCTTACTGGATCTGCAAAGACTCCGAGGGATCCAGCTTTTAAATTCACAGGGGGGAGGGTAGAAAAAGAACGTGCTACATGTTCCTTTGATTAAGCCTGTTTGAAACCAGTTCAAAAGGAAGGCCGCCAAAACGAACAAAAAATATCAAAGACCGAAGACAATGATGCAGCAACCTCGAATACGCTTAAAATTACAGTAGAAGGAAATACCGTTGTACAAACTACACACTAGCGTTAATTTCGCCCTTAAAATTCAAGTCAAGTGCAAGGTTACTCTTAATAGAGTAGTCGGATTATAAGAAGGACCTGTCGCGTGACTAGCACAGAATACAGCTATATGAGTCGGACCAGTCTTTGCGAATAAGAGGGGTGTGTATTATAGATTATGGTCGTGCTTTATTGTTGATGTTTCATGTTTCAGTGTTTACACTTGAGTAACTGCCACTGCCTGCCGTGAATAATGATAATTCCGCAGAGATAAGCTCCGCCCACAGGTCCTTCTCAAAATCCGGCCACCCTGGTAGAAAAAAGTGTCACCCATTTTCATTCCCTCCATCAAACACGCCTGTCGATTCCGCAACCAATCAGTAAGAGCATGAGTGACGCCCATATTCTCTTGTTTCTACTTCATAAAATTTAATAATTAATTACAATTAAATAATAATAAAACGTCTCCTGAATTGATTGATGTATTAACCAGGAACGTCCATAAATTCCAAAAGAGCTTATTTTTAATAGTGGAAGGAAGTAACGTCCATTTTTCTCCCCTAAAATTAGAAGACAACCAATTGGGGAGCTTGCTTTTAATGTAACGCCCACTTTCGGCTAAACTACATCGTATTGGAGAGTGAAAGTTATTTGCTCTTGACTGTTTCTCATTTGCCCAAACGTGATTTTTATTATATTGATGGTTTTTCAGAAACACAAAATAAAAAAGAAATTTGGACCGAAAAAGAGTTATTTCAAGCCATCTGGCCTGACTATAGACCAAAAAGCGTACCAAACCTGCTGTTTGGACAAAATTCTGCTACTTTCCATCAGCAAACACCACAACAGTGGTGACAATGTGTTTTGGCCTGACGAAGCTTCTAGCCATTATTCCAAAAGCACTTTAGAATTCCTACAGGCGAAAAGAAGAAGATTTGGAAAGATATGAGAAGTGGAAAAATAACGAAGAGAATTAGTGAATGACCAAAATTGTACCAAACCTGCTGTTTGGAGAAAATTCTGCTGCTACCTTCCATCAGCAAACATCACAACAGTGGCAATTTGTGTTTTGGCCTCACGAAGCTTCTAGCTATTATTCTAAAAGCACTTCAGAATTCCTATAGACGAAAACAAGAAGATTTGGAAGTGGAACATTAAAGAAGAGAATTAGTGAATGACTAAAATTATAAAGACCTAGAGAAGGTTCAAGACTATCAGATATAAGATCAACAAGAGAAAGTCCTCAAGCGAAGTGGTTTTGGAAAATCATATACATAAGAAAATAGAGAATAAGAAGCAAAACAAAACCGTAGACCAACTTGGCATTTTTCATAAATTGACCTCTGCTTAGTTTTTGACAAAAGAAAACTGCTGTGGTTGCAAAATTCATTATATGTATTTATTAGGTTTTCGAATCACACTTTTTATTGTGGGAATCGAAAATGCGTTACTGGTTTCTTGTCATTTGGCAAGATTGTAAAACATTGCACAAACTGACAAATGCAATAACTTCCGCCACATGGATTTGTTCAATTTCACTCACTCCCCAGCGTAATTCTGCTGTCTCTCTCTTAACAACTCTCCTTTGTATTGTTTAGCCGTCAACCCCCCACTCGTGAACGACTGCGCCAACTCTGTTTAGTCTTATCGTTTCTCGTTTAACATCCGCCTCGTATGTTCGGGCTCTTCCGCCATGTTGAGAAATTCATCAAACTGTTTTGTTTAAAGTGAAGTTTGAACGGAGGATTTTATTCCGACGTTTGATAACTGCGTTATAAGCAACAAAAGGCTTTCTTTCAGGCCTTTCGAAGATTGAATTCTGCAGACAACCAGGCTTCTTGTTCCGGATATTTTATTATTGGAGGCTTTCAAACGGAGGTTCACTCCGGGACTTTTACCGAAGTGTATTGGGGCCTTGACCTGGGGTTACCTGTCTGTGTTGTCCTTGGCCCGTGGTAGAACATTTCGGTGGCTTTCGTTGCGTCCGTCTTCGGTCAGCCGATTTAGCGACTGATAACCCCGTTGCTTGACAAAATTGCCGGAAGAAGAAACTGGTTCTCGGAAATCGTTGGGTGACATACTAGACGCTACCTCCCGGAAATTCGGATCTTTAAGCAGACGTTGGTGTAGCTAATACACTTTTTGTACGACTGAAGGTCGGAGCTTTTCTTTTCTTAAATAATTTTAATTAAACGTTCGAGTTGACAATTATTTTGGTTGTGAGCGAAAAACGAATCCGTGCTTCGTATTTCAATTTTTCTTAACTTGTCGTTAATTAATCGTGCATTTAGTTGAACCCATTTGGTTTAATTTGACGTGAGCATTCATCACCTCAATAAAGACAAGTGTGCAATACTGGTGACTTTTATTTTATTCGTATAAATTCAGCCCTTTGTTTTGGGGTTACGTATGACCCCGACCTAATCCCACTAAGATAACCGGCAGTTGAGATCGTAGCTTAATTTGCTCGCTCAACAAATTTGCAATCAGGTACGTAGCAAAACTTCCTTTAATAATTTTTTTCTTCAGTGTCAAATGTTTGGAGCACGAATATTGTCGTCGATTTTCACTAAAATTACCTGCAACGAGAGGAGAATATTTGCAGGAATATTCGGGGATGAATTTTACTAAATTAGGCTGTTAATAGAAAGGGAGAAAACAAAACGCTGAGAAGAAGAAATGAAGAGATAAGAGAAGGGGAACAGTGAAGGACGAGAATCATTGAAAAACTAATGGTTCCACTTCCAATGACCCGGAAAAGGTTCAAACTTTTCAAGTATACAGAGGAAGTTCACAAGTGCAAAGAGATCTAAATGTCAAATTATAAGATTGTGTTTTTTTTTCTTTCGTATTTTCAATTTTATCATAATCCTCCCTCTTGAGTTCTTCTTGCTTCTAGAATTAAACAAAACAACCTCTTTTAGGTTACCCTTTAGTAGGTAAGCTTTCGCTTTCAATATCAAATGTTTTATTCACAGCACAATCTAAAACGTTGTCATCGATTTGCTCTAAAATTATATCTAGGAGGAGGGGCGGGAAGCCCCTATTTATATACTCTGACAATCCTTGGAACTTTCGCTTCGATGATAAATTTTTAATTAATTCGAAATTAGACAGTCGTGTTTAACTGAAGTACTCCAGGATGACGAAATACCTCAATAAGGAATTCGTATTCGATCAATTACTAAATACACCCCATGTTACTAAAATAAAAAAGTGAAAATTTGTTTTATGTACCTAGTGTGTTTTTGTTTGAAATAATAATAACAATAATAATATAACGATTTTATTTGATCTCAGGTACATACATGTCAGAGTGTCTAATGTATCAGGCGAAGAAAGAAAAATAAAATATATTTTGGTTATGAAATAAAGAATAACAAGTTTTAAATTAGTAAATAGAATTAAACTGTAATTACAAATAAAATTGACGAACAGAAATGAAAAAGGTTAGGGAAAAATTGTTTGTTGAAACGTACGGGATTCACACTTTATTATTTGCGACAGCCAGACGTCGATTTGCTTTCATGTACAGAGCTCTCTCATCCTATTTACATCTGCAACATCATTTGCTTGCCAGTATAATGATGTGTCGTATTTTGTGATCTACACACGGTTTTCTTCCACGCTCAAATAAATACTACGAATTTTTATTCTAGAAAAAAACGAGACTGGGAGAGACTCGCAGAATATGGGAAAATTCTAGAAAACAATTTATAAATAATGCACGTTACGCCCATACGTAAGACAAGAACTAAAACATTACAGCTTTAAAAGCTTACGATAAATGTTTATGGTGTTACGCAGAGAATCGTAAAACTTGACCTTGAACTAATAATATACAGTTGCACAGCTAATGATGAATGCGTCGCATGAGATTGATTAAAATCAAGTACGTTTTCAAAGGTGTACAAAAGTGAAACACTTACATCGAAGCGAACAATAATATACGACAGGTGATTCCGTCGCTTTAAAAAATAACACACCGAACGCACGTATTGAATTTTGTTAGACTTTGTACAAATTCGTGTTAACAATTCGTCTTTTATAATAATAGAATTTGTTTTTACTTACTCATTGTAAGTCAGAACTGATGAGCTATATACTGTCTATAATCTAATTCATCGGAATTATCAATTAATAAAATGAGGGGCTGACTATTGCATGTTAATAACCTTTGAATGAATTATGTAGTCGTTTAAGTGCACCTGATAATGTTGCAGCTTTAAAATATGCATGCAAAACTGAAAACGAACTCTGCTCATTTTATGTATACGGTTGCAAAATTATTCGCTTAGTTTTTCATAAAAAGAAAATAACTCCTGTGGAATAATAAAAATCGAAATCGAATCACGCTCGAAAGTGACGCTTACGTAATATAACAATAAGCTTGAAATTAACTGTAATGCGATGCATAAATCACGAATATTTTAGGACGGATTTTCAATATTGTACGGGCCCTGCCTTCAGCCGAACATAAATTCGCTTTTAATCCTTTCAGTAATGTATGAAGCATCGTTCTCGATAATAAATATTTACCTGGCGATGGCGTTTAAATCATCCTGTCAATAACTATTGAACAATATCTATAATCACAGATTGTGCTTGCACGGGAAGTTCCGGGAAGCCGGGATGTCATACATATTAAAAAAATGAGGAGGGGGCCTAAATTTATGTACATACATAAAATTGATGCGACACTTCGAATATCTCTGGCAGTAGGCATTTTTATTTTTCTTGCAGTACACATTTTTTTTTTTAATTTTCAAATTTTATTAATTTTGTAAGCAAGCTTCAAACCAAAAGTATTAAAATGTCGAAATCTTTAATTAACCTTCACTAAAAAAACGTTTTGGAAATGAAATAAAGGTGAGAGATTCTTGTGCAAAGTCCCGGCGAATTCTTATGAAATTCAGAGCAGAAGAAACAATCTAATTGTTTCGTCGTGTCTGCGAAAAGCGCGGAGTTAAGTAAGTCAGTCTTGAAGGCCTTAATTAGCACTTACTGAACATTAATTTGCTTCAAGTTTTAGTTCATTAAATGAGATTAAAACTTCATGCGCTGAAATGATTATTGTTCTGTGTGAAAAATGGAACGCTCGTTATTTTTTCTTCTTCTTTTCTTTTTAAGTTCGAAGCATTCGAAATATTTAATACTTTCTTATTAGTAGTACTTTAGCGCCTTTCAAGGAATGTACCGTATGTTTCTTTTAATTTGGAAATATGGACGGCCCATAACTCGCAAACTTTATGAGCTTGACACCAAAAGTGATCGTTGTGGCGTAAGTAGAAAACTGTAATTTATTAAAAAATATTAGTAGCAAAAAGATCCCATACAAATACCATTATTGTTCAATCGAATAATGCGATTAATTTAAAATGACACAAAATCTAAGTCTCCTAATATTAAATTAGTTTCTAATAACAAAATAATCACAAATCCAATTTGAAGTTAGTAATTAATTTAACAATTTCTTCTCTGAACAAACAAATCACCCATTAAAAAATCTTCAACTTTCTTCAAAATTAGTTAATGAATTGATAAGAAATGTAAATATAAGTAGTAATAAGTATTTTTTCCAAATCTAATAGAGCCTCAAGAAGACACAGAAACAATTGCATCACTCAAAAGCTCTTATATCTCCGGAAACGAAGACATCTGAACAACAACGTTAAAAGTAGTGTTGAATTTGATAGCTGAACCGATTGCCCTCAACATTAAAAATCCTGTTTTCTAACTGGTCATTTTCCACATCAGTTAAAACTAGCAAAAATTGTACCCATTCATAAAAAAAGGTACAACAGATAACAGTGCAAACTACAGACCAATATCAATTTTAAACTCCATATCAAAAATTTTTGAGAAGGGTATCTTTAAGAGACCGTTACAATTCTTCATATTGTTACGGTAATAATTTAAGTAACATGAAATAAGGGACGTAGCTTAATATAACAAAACATTTATTAACAGTAAATTACAACTAATTACAAGTACAATTACTTACATTGTATCTGGGGCACTTACGGACAATTAGACTAGTTGACATTGACTAGATTTATTCTAATTATGCGCTATCGTTCGATTTGTCGCCTTTTATAGGGGTTCTGTTTCCGGAGTATTATGTCAATTGCTGCCTTGACATTTGTGCACACGGCTCCGCGTTAGATCGGTGCCCGTAGATGAGTCATAAGATTTTGCACACGGCACACGAATGAATCATCGCTGTGATATGTGCAAGTGCATTTTCCGCAACGCGGGTGAGTCATACGTTACATAATTGCAAATGAGTCATTCTTATGTTTATGTTACGCTTGACTGATTTTCAGCTGTACATCTTTGCTGGTTTTCTTATGCTAGTTACATTATATCGTCAATATTTATCAGAATCTCAACATGGCTTTAGACCAAAATATTCAACAACGACTGCATTGCATAGTATGTTAAAATGCATTTTAAAAAATTTAAATAACAACTTATTTACTGTGGTGATATGCTGTGATATATCCAAAGCTTTCGACTTGATGAGAGGAACTCCTATGGATTTGTTGCGATCGTAATTGGCTGGCCGGAACATTATGTGGAAGTGAAGCACTTTGATAATTCCGGCGTTAGTCACAGTTTTCAATCTTCCCGCACTGCTGTTAAATTCGGAGTCCCGCAAGGTTCAATATTAGATCCGCTACTCTTCAGCATTTTCATTAACGACTTTCCTTGTAATGTTTCTGGCCAGGTAACTATGTACGCAGATGACTCTTGCATTTGTATTGCCCAGATATAAACAACTTAAAAATCAAAGTCATGTAAATTTTCCAACTATGTAATGATTGATTCCAAACTAATAAGCTTATTTTAAACCTTGATAAAACTAATGTAATATTTTTTCCCACAAAGGTGTAACCAACATCACTTGGAACTTAGGATCAATTAATCTTCTATGTTAAGGGTAGGATTCTGGGAGTAACGGTTGATGCCTTATTATCATGGAATGGTCATGTAGAGAGCTTAATTTAAAAAGTTTAATTTTTAAACTGCAAAAAAGAGTGATTAGAATTATAGCCAACTTAAGATCTAGAGAGAGCTGTCAAGAAGCCTTCAAAAACTTGCGAATTGTTAACTTATACCTATACATATACGAAGCCGTTTTACATATTTTCAAGATAAGAAGTTGCTTTGCAAATAATCATGCTGTACGTACTTGCAATACTAGATCTGATATCCTTATGATATGATCTAAGAGCCGACCAACCGCGTCATCACTATACTACACAATAGCGTCACTTGAGTATAACTGTCACATTTGCCATTTTGTTTAATACCTATAGATTTGCAAATTATATTACATTTCCATAAGGGTATCAAACAGTATGGCCGATTTTTGGCACTGACGTTTAAGTGACGCTACTGGGTAATTACTTATGCTGTAGCTATACTATAAGACCCGGTTTTTTCACCTCCAGTTAACTTTATCTGACGGTTTATTCCCATAGTAACAATTTTGATTACAATCGTAACTAAGGGAATTAATCACAAGATAAAGTTAACTGGTGGTGAAAAAAATCGGGCCTAAATCTAGGGCCGGGACTTTAGTCACTGATTAATTTTAATCTTTGGTTTATTTCCATAGAAACAGTTGTTTCTACAATTGTAGGCATAGGAATAAACCAATCGGTGACTAAAGTACCGGCTCTTTATACATACATATTTTCAACGTAATAAAATATGTATTTCAATAAGAATTATCAATACAGAATTAAAAACTTCAGAATCTACAATCAACTTTAAGAATCAACTCAAGATCTTACTTGACAGGAATGTCTATTACATCTTAAATGAATTCATGTCATCCTAGTCCTGAATTAGCTTCTCAATTAATTGTAAACTAATAAATAAAATGTTAAGAAAGTTTTCTGTGATCGATTTATTTCCCTATGCGCTATGACTGTGATATTTTTATTGTATTTCTGTTATGTACCCCATTCAAGAATCAACCCCCGAGGCATCGAATAAACGATATTATAGAATAACTATGAACGTTTAGGTTCAATTTCCCATTTAATTTAACATGGCGAAGTTGTCCTCTAAATGTGTAAGTATGGTTGCCTAGCGAACCGTCATGAAGGAGAGAGCGAGCGGCAACTAGTAACATTTTCCCTTCCCCTCCATGTCAATTAGTTAGGCAACCATTTGCTACCTACCTGAAGGGCAGCAAATTGTAGGAAAATAATTTAAGATCTCCAGCACAGCCGGCTAATTCCTGGAGACAGGGTGGGTTGCACGGAACACCAAAAGTACAAGAGCAAATAACTACTAAAATAAAATTCCCCAAAACGGCACAATATATACAGGGTGTTTAAAAAAAACGTTCGGATACTGTAACCATGAATAGTACTCATCAAGAGCAACAAAAAAGTCTTAGTAAGTATAGGTCCGCAAGTAATTTTTTTCAAGGATAGAGTTGATTTTACATTGAAGTTAAAAAATTGTATTATTATAAAGAAACAAACAGTAAACGTGTGATTATGTAGACAAAAAATATTTAATGAAAATGTTCTACAAGTCCACCTCCCGCTTGCACACAGGCTTCACATCTTCGACGAAAAGAAGCTCTTGTTCTTTCGAATAGTTATATTAATAACGTTAATTACGTTAATAACGTAAATCTGTTTGTTTCTTTATAATAATACAATTTCTTAACTTCAATGCAAAATCAACTCTATCCTTGAAAAAAATTATTTGCGGACTTATACTTACTAAGACTTTTTTGTTGCTCTTGATGAGTACTATTCATGGTTACAGTATCCGAACGTTTTTTTTAAACACCCTATATATATAGCACGCAAATATGAACGAAGAGAAATATAACGCAACGAGGTTGTCAAGGATCAAAACAGTAAAATTCGGTACCGACTTTCCGTTACAAAGTCACTCTAACTCTAAATTTAATAACCTCGGCAACAGAAAGTTGCTTAATTTATAGGTGAAATAAAAGGCGTGCATTACTGCAATGTCAATTAAAATTATTCCGCGCCTACCAAGTCAGCTGTCGTCCTCGATGTCCAGAAAGTATCGAAATCGACGGAGGGCCGCTGAAGCCAAGAAAGCGTGTCACTATTCCCAACGACCTCTCACGACGAAAGTCACCAACAGCGATTGGGTGAGTTCAAGTCCGGACAGACGGTGAAGTAATGGCGGTGAATGTAACTGTCGTTGTCGAACTGACCTTGCGGTAATCTTCAAGATGGTTGGCCCCAGAAATCATAACCAAAGGTTTGGGAAGCCAAAGAGCGATGATTGTAGTAATCGTATTAAGCAGAAGGGAAACAAAGAAGAAGCAGCAAACAAGAAAAAACGCAAAAGCCTAAATAAGAAAAGAAAACATGTGTTACAGCCTAACACGCCCAAATAATAGCCATATTTACCTAATCTCAATCTGCCGGGACTAGGCTTGGAGAAGCATTAAACAATGCTTATTAATGCAGGGGTGACGATTTTTAAAATCTGGTAACCAATTTACCGTTAATCTTCGATCAAGGCATTTTCAGCCTGTCGAATTTTCTAACACAATAATCGCACCACACGTCTACTACCTGCGACAAATCACGAGGGACTGACTAGCGTCACAGTCTGTCACAGTCTACATACAGTCTTGTCACTGGTGCTAGTTTCGCGTACAAAATTCTTGGAAACTCGGGGAAGAATGCGCAGTAATCTCGCTGTTTATATTCGTAGTTTGGTTTATCGGCTTGGTTCGGGCACGTTCGGGCAATTGCAAACACTGCAAGATTTTAAATTTAAATTGTTTGCGCCACGTAAGAATCAACGCACGGAAGAATTCGCAATGGTTCACATTGAAGACACAAAGATCAAAGATACCGACGCCAAGTGAACAGACTGTGTGTAGACTGTGCTAGCGTGCAGCGCCTTCAGCGCATGTAAGAACATCAAGAGGGGGGTTGACAGAAGAAAAGAGTTAACTCGCATGAAGACCGAGGGAGACGGCAACAATTCCGTATTGCGGAGTAAAGACTCTCGTTTATTTGCGCATAAAAGAAACGCGCATGGCAGAATAACGGAATGTTTGTGTTACTTCGCAATACAGGGTGACTGACAATAATAAAAAGAATTTTAACCGAATTTTCACACATACCTACAAATTTACAACTTGGACCCCTATGTTAAATTAAATTAGAAATTGAGTCAAAACGCCCATAGCTATTCTGCTGACACAAACTCCATTTAAAAATTTGTAAACTTATTTGATAGTAGGGAAATGCAAATATAAAATATTTTCGCCCGCGAAGCAAAGAAAGAGATTCAGAGAATACAATACGTATTTCTATGATTTCTCGGGGGTTATCTTTGCCCCACGTTGGGCGCCAATTTTTTTCTAGAGCCCTGTAGTTGTGCACCAGTGTTTTCCTAAGGTTAACTTCGCTTTCCACGTTGCGAGCCAAATTTATGCAATGCTATATAATAAATTGGACTAGTCCATTTAGTTGTTAATTTAATGATGACACTGTAGGTACAACAAATTTTAACTTCTTTTTTTTAATTCCTTACTTATAATGATATATGTATTTCGATTGGTCTATGATAACCACAAGCAAACAGTTTGTTTCTTTTCCGTCTAGTTCAGAACAAATAAATACGTTTTAAATATCAAGGTTTTCATTAAACATTCGAATATAAAAGAAATTAAGAACCTGCACAACATGTTTGTGGGGCTCAAGATTTGTCCTGGTGTCAAATTTCGAAACCAAAGTAAGTTGTATACGCTTTTTCTATAAATGGTGTGATTTTCTTCCTGTGTTGACGAACTGTAAATTCACCATACCACAACTGTTGACGTTGTATAATTTATCAAGTTTAGAATTTGAGAAAGTTTACGCATTCTCAATATATCCGTAAATCACGAGCAGGTTTGTTTATTTTGTCCATGGTTTGGTAATATGATACGGGGTATGTGTTAGGCAGAGGGATGGAAGGAAAGAAAAGATGCGGGCAGTTAGTCTCCGGGCGGGCTTTGAGTGGTAAACGTGTTGGTAAAGTTGCGCTAATTACGCAGACGGACTCGAGAGTGTTGTAATGAATTGCAATTACATGTGATGAAGGAGTTGTGCAAGAATTGAGGCTTGCTAATGATAGATGATACTCTGAGGTAGAGTAAGGTGTCAATGTCGGGGTGTCCGCTGATGGCTCGGACAGAGAGCAAGAGATTGGGCATTCTGTCATAAGGGTGATCGCTTTGTATACGCCGAGAGTCGGAGAGAGTAGGGGATCACTCCACCTGCACACGGCATTTGACCTTCGCCAACTGTAGAGGCGTGAGTAGTAAATGCCGGAGACACAGCTAGCTGTATGCCTGACCTAGTGCTTTCAAGCACGGTCATGACTTGGTATTGACTGGGCTTGGACCGGTGTAGCTATCACTGTAGGAGACAGTAGCATCAATGATTCTGAGAACGTACGCTCAGAAGGCAAGGTATGCTAATATCCACCTGGAGTTCGTCCTTATGTATGCAAAGTACGAAGATGGACATTCGAGGATACCTTCTCCGTGAGTTCCTATCCCAACATGGAGCTACTGCGTCTAGATTCGCCGCTGGAGTTGACGGGGCCGGGAAAAGGCCACGGTGAGTAAAATGTTCCTCATTGTTGAGTAGATGCTCGTAAATGGTTATTTGTAATTTTGCATGACATCCTTATCGAATCTGAAAGCGAAGCCCAGATGTTAAGACGTTTACCCTCAGTTCCGCAGTGGTCGAGAAAGAAAGAAAGAGAGATTTAACCGAAGGGTGCGTGAATGTTTATTGTAACTCCGTTCTGTGACGTTATTATCAGTCTAGGATGTTTAACAAAAAAAAAAAAACTATCCTACACAACAGAAACTGTTTGGCGTTATTTACAAGGGCTCGAAACATTTTGATAAGATCCATAACTCACTTTGTTATGTTGTAATTTATTTTACTTAATGCGGCTTCTTATATACCCGCACAGAGGACTCTTTGATGGTTTGTTAAATCTAATTGGTTCTGAAAGACTAGGGGGAGGAACCTGCGAGCCGCGGTTCACAGACAGGTCTCGACTTGTAAGAACATGTTGGAATCGACAGTTTTTTTAGAAGTATCGTGCAAGTATTGCCGAGTACTAAAACCGTTTATTAAAATTTTCTCAAAATTGTGACGTGATGAGAACACACAAATAAAACGCGCCGTAGAACTATGAAAATTAATTTAATTTCAATAACAAAAACGTGGAGCGAAACAATGCGTGCCACTGGGGTTTAGTTAAATCCCAAAAGAGGCATTTATTAATATTGTTTCGGGCCGCACACCGGAGAATCTCGAATTATTATTAGAACATTGAAACTACTAACCCTAATAAATTTTAAGCGCCTACTAAGGAATAAAATTTATGTATTAATTAGAAATTTAATTAACGTCGTTTTATGCTTTCGTCATTTAACTACCTACGTACGATGTTCTAACTAGAACTTAGTGGAATTGATATTATGTTTTAGATTTTCATTATTTATTTTGTGTGTTATAGTTGAGTTAATGCTTTGAAATATTGTTTATTTTTTTCTCTCTCCCCTAGCAGCTTCATATTTCACTGGTCCTTATCGCATTTGCAAGCTGCAAACGTGACCTATTTAATTAATCATGTGAGTACATCGTGGTTTTGTCTGCTTTAACAATCCAAAGCAGATGGCCTCAACTAAGTCGGATAGATTGTAACTGTAAGTAAAAGATACGCGCAAATGCCCCCCGCCCTCCCTCAACCCGATAAATAAAAAGCGGCAAATAAGACAAATAAAATCGCGGAGATGCGGCGGCGGCGTATTTTTCAAATTAAATTTAGCGTACCTACTTCCTGAGCTTCGTTTCTGGCGAACCGAAATAGAATTAGAATTCGGTGAAAAGGGGCGCTACGTGGCTTCTGATGCGCTGCGGTTTCGACGATGTTTTATATTTCATTCGAAGTTTGAATAAAAGACGACGGGCGTCGTCGCGTTGGTGTTAATGATAAGAACGTTGACGTGACATGTACAGTTCAAAAAGCAATTACTATTATTTTTTTTTTGTGAGTATGGGAATTCAGTTTTAATTATGCATTATACAGTATGATCTAAAATTCGGTTGATGAAAGGTGATCGTAAAAATACTTTTTTTTTGGGTGACCCCCTCTTGATGGGTCCTATTTTATTTTTGTAACACTGTCAATGCATTTAAAGCAGTAATTTCTTGAGGTAAGTAATGAAAGGGGTTGAAGTGAACCGTGAACCGCTGGATACGGCACAGTGACATGGCGGAGGCAATTATTAAATAATAAAAAAATTATCAAATTTTTAACACAAACATTTTGGGGCAACGAAGCAGCACTTCGCATTATCAAGTTTGGAATCCTGGTGGAAAAAATCCAATGCTTGAAATAAAGCCCCCTATACAATTTCATCGCCTTAAATCTATTTATAACTTAACCGACCCGTGTCTAGTCTCTGTCTTTTTAAAAGGCCCCATCGAAAACTTGAGAGCCGTTGCGGAGAAATAGATTGCGCTGCCCTCAGTTCGGGGTTTTCCTTTTCCGGGGAAATGGTCCGCGCGAAGTAAACACCGAAAGCAATTTTATTAATCTTAAATGTACGTAAAACTTTATCACCGTGTATGCGAGCAAAACATTCGATTATTTTACTTTAATAATCTAAATGCTTATTAAGTCGGGAAGGTTTCTAAAGTAAAAGCAAAAAAGCACTAGCGAATCCATTCTAATTCCATCTGTGCATCTGTATATCAAGCTGTCTGGCTCTGAAAAAAATCCGACGCTCGCTTTTCAGGTAGCACAGAGCCGGATTATTTAAAGCTCGTTTTCTGCTTGGAAATTTAATCATGCGATTGCAATGGCCGGCAGTGATTAAGCGTTGGCTGGAAACAACTACGTATAAGCGGCGATTTCGGTTTGTAATCCTCGCGTCGTGACGTATTCGAAACCGAAGCGATTTCATTCAGAGACGCTTTGCTTGCGGTTATGCAGACCGCTTGTTCTCTCGATAATGTTCCCCGTCTGTATTGACTTCGATTTGAATTTAAGTGCATCCAAACATAGGGGTTCCAAACACTCTCGACAACAAATCCTGTTCAACTTGAAGAATACTGACGAAAGAAGAGACTGGGGAAAACGCCCATGCATAAGACAATAACCAAAAGCTTACAGCTTTAAAAACGGTATCAGAGCCATATGACATATGACTCTGATTCCTGCATAACACGTTTATTGCACATTTTTAAAGCTGTACATTTTCAAAGGTGTATAACGAAGCGAACAATAATTTACGACAAGTAAAAAATAACACAGCGAACGCACGCTTTGAATTTTGTTAGACTTTATACAAATTCAAGTTAATAATTCGTCTTTTATAACAATATAATTTGTTTCTCATTGGACGGCGCACACGAAATGAAATTATAATAATTAAAAACCCGAACAGATTACTAATGTGTTTACTGATTACAATGTTTTAAATTCTGCTGACTTTGCTAATAACAAAGTCGATTATTATTCAAACATCAGCGATAAACCAAATAACAATTATGTGAAAAAGTCGAAGTTAAATGCGTTTTACGAGGTACTGTGGCTTTATTGATTACTTAAAGGCACACTGTGGTATCAGATGCGACATTCAATGCTCCGCATTTGTATGCGTGATAGACACTATTTAAATTGCAAATGCGCTCAATTACTTTGTATTACAGAAAAAAGGAACTCACCCAGTGTTATCGGGTATATTTAACGTAAGTACACAGCAAAAATATTAGTATTTAACACGCAGATGTACCTTACATACCACATATTATTTTTTACTATGTATGCAATTGAGAAATTAAATACAAACGTTATCGAATTTATATACATACATATATATGGTGTATCATATGTAATCCGTTGATTTAATCAATGCTCTACGATCTGATAACGTGGTGTACTATACACCACCGGGTGTGTTGTGCGAATCACAGGCATTTCGAGTGTACTTCCGGTTTCATATACACACATATATATCACACCCTAATTAAAACCAACAATTCGCCGGTAGAAAGTTACATTGAATATTTAATTCCTGCGTTACATACGATACTCCGATGTTTAAAGTGGATTAAATCCAATTTAGTGTCTGCATTTGCGAAAGTCCGTTCGCTCCGGCGGCGGCGGCGTTGTTTTCTATTTTTAAAACGAACTTCATTTCCGGCGAATTACAAACGAATTAATATTTCATTTAATAGGAACCGGGCGAACTTGTGAAGTGCAGATATATAACATGGTTGAATGACACCGCTTTTAAATTATGACTGATTGATTAAATTAGTGAACAGATTTTGATTTTGGCGACGAAGTTAACGGCGTGTTTTACATTGTGGTGTTACACGTTCCTTGGAACGAAATATTCAACTGTAACTGTCCAAACACCAACACAAACGCATTTAAAAAAGATTCAGGACGTATTAGATGAAGTTTGCCCAAAAATAAAAACATCTGCAACGCCAGAACGTAATCATTGGATAAATGATGAGTTGAAAGAAAAATTAAAAATTAAAAGACAGTTATTTGAGGGTGTAATTCATGGAAAAATTGTAAAAGACGATTATGTACGATATTGTCGATTGGTGATGCAAAAAGAACCTACAATTCAGAATTTATACAAGCTTCTAATAATAAAATTAGTAAAAAGCATAACTGGTAAACATAATACGTTACGTTTTAAATTTGCCCCCAAAACATCGTGGCGATACAGTATCATTCAACTGCGTTTTAGCACAGTTGGCTACACTGTTCCCCCTCATTTACATCGCTATAGGAGAAACCTGCGTGATGCGAACGCCCACATCCATAGGCTATGAAGGCACTTGATAGCTCATCGTTGGTTATCGTCGGTAATTTTCGCGCGTCTTAGGGACCTCCTCCATCTTCAATTTCGTTGCGCCCTTTCTTGTTCGGATCATGGTGCAAGCCAGACGTGTTTTACGTGCATTGTAAATTATCGGAATTCTTGCTCTTTGGGAGAAGTAATTCATCAGCGGCTGTGCCGGAAGATTTAGTGACACCATCGAACACCCTTGGGGATAGTTTTTAACCCCCATACCAAGCCTGGGACCCCAGTTTTCTCAGGTAAAATATGACGACGTACGCCGACGAACAAGCTAACATGGCCGCTAACAAAAATCGTTTCTTCTATGTAGGCTTTTGGTTGAAGTTCTAGTCGAGGCTTTCAGCGGGACTTTTAGTCGGTGACTTCGGCTAGTCTTAGCGGAGTTTTATTGGAGCATTACCGTGCCGTTGATCGAACCATCCTGGAGTTTCCCGAGTAGACACTTTGGACGGTGTTTTACCGACGACGGACGTGACCACCAGGTGACGTCATAATCTGCGGTGGCTTTTCATATCTTGTTTTGATCTTAACAAAAGAGGTTAAGGTATTTATTTATTATTTTTCTTTCCGTTTGGCAATTCGTAGATTAGTGTTTGCATAAACAAAGAGAGCGAATTCCGGCTGTTCAAGCGCCTTTAGAACTATTGCTGTTGCACATCATTGTACATTTTATTTAACGGTTGCGGTGTGTTTTAGTCGGACTTACGTGCCGAATTAGACTACCCTTTATGTTAACTTAGACATTGTAATTAGACTATTGTAATTATTGTAATATTTGTTCGTTGAATTAAATCTAAATAACTTTTATTGTGTGTTTATGTTTATATTTTGACGCACCAGTGAGTAACGTCTCGCCTCTTTTCTTTGCTTTTAATTTCTCTGCCCGGTTTGGTCGATTGGGGACGTCGACTGGCCGATTACTTTTTGGCTGTAAAGCAGTCTCCTGGCGCCCTTTAATAATTTTTACCATCTTAATAAACCCACCCCATTCTTCACCGTTGCTAGTCCGGGGAACAGCTGATACGTTTAGTAGGCAGAAGCTTGTCATCTGTCAATGGTAAGTGAGAGGCAAGTTAAATTAAATTAGTACTACAAAATTTGATATTAATAATTTAAAACAAAATGCATCTGAAAATACTGAGGATATATTAGACAAAATAAATGATTTCTTTATAGCAATAGGAATAGGTCAAAATAATAATATAAAATCTAACTCTGAGTACAATAGAGTTCAAATCTGCGATACGGCTATGTTTCTACATCCAACAAATAGGAAAGAAGTGCAACAAAACATAATCATCAATTTAAAAAACACATCAGCAGTAGGATTTGACGAGGTTCCTACGAAATTATTAAAATATTGTGCCGAAACATTAAGCCATCCATTGTGTTATCTAATAAATCAATGTTTTCTATCTGGAATTTTTCCTGATCAACTAAAAATAACAGTAATAAAACCATTGTATAAGCAAGGTAAAGTAAGTGATATTAATAACTACAGACCGATTGCATTAATCCCTGTAGAGGCTGTTTTACATTTGTCAAATTTGATAACAATTTTTGTTACAAAGTGGGAGAGATAGACTACCACAGTGAATTTTGATTGGTTGAATTGGCACTTCTCACTCACTTTGTAACAGATTTTAAATAGAAAATGTCGTAGTGTAAAACGGCCATAGTGGGTAAAATATTTGAAAAGATACTTACTAGTCGAATAATGCACTACATTAACAAACACAACTTGTAACGCGCCCGTTTAAAACCGTGTTTGTTTACTCTTACTTATAAGTAAACAAGCAATAAAACTGCCCAAACAAGTACAACTTAAATTTATTGCCAAAAGAAATAACTGTCCCGGCCGTTTACCTAGATTCCCGAGAAAAGGCCATCCAGATGTTTCTTACTACAGCTGGTCATGCGTCCCTAACTACGCTACCTGATTACTTGTGATTTACTTGCCGGCCGGCGCTAGCTGTTAATACCTACGGATTGGGTTACGGTTGAATGGCCCTTGCGGGGATCCGCTATAAATAATAATACTTTTAATTACGGCTCGTGATCGTTGTTAGTCTGAACCCACGTCGTGATAACGCGGCTCTTCTTGGTGCGTATGTAATCAATTGAAAGAACAAAGGAGCAGATTACATTAATAAAACACGAAATTAGATTTAATTAATTATTTATTGAAAAAAAAAGGTAAAAACTCCTACCAGACACCGCAGTGGCTGGTACAATGAGCGAAAAAACCATGCGTTGAAATCAAATACAAAGAAACAAAAATTACGATGCTCAGAAAGTACAGTATAACCCGCTTAACAAATTTCACTTTCGAATATCGGCGCGATCTACTTTCTTTCAATTGACACTGTTGGTAATTTAACGACTACACAGATATTTGTTGGAGAGCTCTGCTCCTTAATTAGATTCACAATTAATTGGATTTCAACTTAGCTCGAGTCTTGGTACTAGTGTTCGTCACTTCAGATCGTACTTGTTCTGTTTAATAAACCAACGCACAGCGTGACACAGTGGGACTACAGTGTACTTAATTGATGGAGTTAATTAATGAATTAATCAGATGTTCTGGGGAAGTATGTGATACAAAATGCCGCCCTCGGCGATCAATTTGCAGGACAATCAATAGTAATCACCAGTTTTTCAGGGACTCCTTTTTGGAGGTGATGGAATAACCCTAACGCTGGCTAAACTAATTAATTAAGGTCGATGGGTAGGGAACTTCCCAGCTACTTCCAATCGCCTTGAGAGAGTGGCCTCTTGGCACGTTTTCTCAAATCTCTTTCTTCGTCGTTTTTTCGTCGGCTAACTAAATTATTGCGCAAGAACCTAGATTTTACTGTTTTTCGACACTATACTATGGGTGTTTATGGCGTCTCTTGGCGAATCGCTTCTAATTAACCTGCAAATCTTTTGGCAAAGACCACAATTCGGTTCACGCCGCTAGAGGGCGCTCACACCCGAAACGCAAGTGGACACGTCTCTCCTGTCCGTTCGTGCCTCGAACGTCTTCACAACCTCGAATCGGCTGATGTGCATTCTCGGTCGGATTTATGTTGATTATTTTTCGAATATTTTGAACGCTTAATTTTACAAATTGCGTTGATATGCGTAGTTAATTTAATAATTATAATTTTGCTATATAATAACATTTTTCTTGTAAACGAACAAATGGATCCGTATTTTCGTGTATTGACGTTTCTTGTCATTCGAGTTTGTTTGCACTGATAGTGAACATTTAATTCTTTTATTTGCGTTTATTCATTTCTTCGTTTTGAATTGCATATTTCTTCTTTTGAAATTTAAATAAAGACGAGTGGTGCTTTTATTTCATCTGCCAATTCAACCCTTTAGGTCTGTTCGTTTGTTCTGCACTTTTCTGCACTTTTTGCACCAACCGCTCCTGAGAGAGTGAGATATATATAATATAATGTAAGTAGGAGTGAGAAAAGTAGAGTAAAAAAATAACACACCGAACGCACGCATTGAATTTTGTTCACTGGCGTAAATAATGGCCCTACGACCCCCGCCGCGCTGGGGGGCGCATCAGACAAGAGGAAGAAAGTAGTGATTCGAAATCATTCTAGGCGTAACAACTCCAGTTGCGGGGGGGTGTAGCGTATAATAGTTAGGCTAGTGATTTTGTTAGACTTTGTACAAATCCGTGTTAATAATTCGTCTTTTTAAATTCTGATTATCGTCGCCATTTCATTGTTATTAACAAAGTCGATTATTATTCAAACATCAGCGATAAACCGCATAAACGACGACTGATTAAAGTGCAAGGGAAGGGTAACACGTAATGATTTATTTGTTTACCTGTCAAAGCATGTGTTCAAAGTGGCTCCTTATTTATTGTCAAATAAATATTTTGGTGCTCGTATTTTAGCCGATTCCGTCAATTCTGTTTAAAGGTCAAGTTCACGCCCGACGCCCGACGCCGCGTCATAACAATCATAAAACTATCAAGCACTTTTATGACTGCATTTATTTTATCCATCTGCTGCCTCTTTGCATGCATTATCTAACTGGCGATGTGATTTTTTTGCACACGTCAGATACATTTACTTATTAAGATTAAATACTTCTGCCTAAGTGCAAAAACATGTTGAGGGTGGGCTCTACAACACGACGCTTTTTTTTCACCGCGTGCGTCAATTTGTTAACATTAGGTTAAAAGAATCGGTTCACGTTAATAAAATAAAATTCGTTGTTGTCTTTGATTTCAGATTCAAAGCGTTTCTAAGCAAAACCAACGCGTCCATAAATTTCGCAGGAGTACTTTCTTCCGTGCGAGCAAATACATAATTCATGGCGTTAATATTTTTTCCCAAAGTTTTCGTACGGACCGAACAAGAGTTTCTGTGTTTATTCGACTTGATAAATTGGAATAAGGCGCGATACAAAATCGCCGGCGTTCACTCATAAAGATGAAAAATTACCAACCGCGCACTCTAATGGCCGAACATTTTTTTTTCGTTTGGTCCTTAAATTTGAGATTAATCACGACTTTTTATAATCGGTTTCATTCAAAAATTATTTACTCTGGAAAAGGTGTAAATAACAAAAAAAAAGTACGTACGATTTCTATTAAGAAACACAAAGTAACATCCCCATATGTGATGCAGGATGAAAACTTAAGCGTATATCCTCCGTGTCGTTAGCATTCCTCAATTAACTAACCCCCGCCCTTCTTTGCACACAGAACACGTTCGGGCTTTATTATTTCAAAATAGAGTTTGTGACACGCCAAATTAAGGTACATCTCAGAACTACCTTCATTTACAGGACGCTTTATATGCGGATGTTCCCGTCTCGCTCGCGCCCCATCCCCTGCGCAAAAACTCCTTGGCAAAAACTCTTTGATTAATGCGAGCTGAATTTTCATCCACTTGTTTTTGAAACCCCGATAGGAGAGAACAGTAGGTTAGGAAAACAACTAACGCCCTGATGTATATTATGAATTAAACATGTTTCGCCCTCACAGTTTTAAGAAAATTTCTTTCGAAATTTCAGACTGTTATCTCTGTTTCATTTGAACAGAAACAATTCGAGCACACTCCCGTTTTTTTCCTGCTTTGTTAGCTGATAATACAGATTTATATACATTTGTATCTGGTTTAAGGAAATGTATAGTCATTCGGGTCGCAATAAATTTAAGACAATCCAGATTAATGAGCGATTTCTATCATCATAAAATGAAACTGATTTTATAACGTGGAGTATCTGCATACACTAATGCGTTTCAGTCTAGTTGACTATACATAATTCACATTTATTTAAAAAAAATACACGGAAGTAATACAATATAGGATCGCTAAATAACCAAATATTGATGGCCTGCTTTTGAAAGGTACAATTTTTTTCGACACGTCACCAAGAATCTGAAGGCATAGTCACCATTCACCGAATGCTATAGTGTGTGACGAAACTCTGAAAGATCCGTCCGTCTCTCTGTGTCTAGTACCATGGTTTGGGTGACAAAACATTAATTTATTTGCCAATTAGTTATGTTATTAGAAACTAACAAATGCTTTAATTGATTTACAAAATGCTGATTCTTCGTGAATACTCTTGCGTTGTTAACAGCTATATTTTATCTATTTTTGTTAAATTTCGTTCGCAGTTTATTTATTTCCCGATTTGATAATTTTTTCATCTTCTCATGGTCATCTGTGTTTAGAATTTAATTGGAATGGATCAGTTGTACGCACTTAAATTATCCCCCTAATACTGATTTGGTAATTTTAGTCTATCCATCACTGTTATAAACAATAAAGGTCTCAAACTGTCCCCTGTGTTACCCCTATTTCAATTTTCTCCTTTAGTTGCGCTGTTTTGTCAGGAGCGTTCTAAAGTAATTTTAGTAAAACGCGACTTTTTTCAATAAATAGCAAGGAATTAAAGAAATTAATAGTCTATTAATTATTAGTATCAGTGTAAACGAAACAAAACGAAAAACATTGTTAATTTTAACTTGCTCGGTTCAAGAAACTAACCACTTGAAATCTAGTTATTATCGTAATTATCTCCCTGTCGTATTGCGTCGAATGAAAATTCATATTTTCCCCATTTTTTATCCGACATGCAAGGCTTAATTTATTTATGGCACGTAATTGCACTACAATATTAAATATTTATAGTGATATTCATAGTTTGTGAGGAATAAAGGGAAATATTTGTACGTAGATAAGCAGCGGCGGATTTTAATAAATTATGGGCGCGCTGATGCAGATCTCCGATATTTTCCATTCACCCTGAAAACGCACACAAAATTGTATATTTTAAAACCTTCAAAGATGGTGTGTGTTTGTCGTCGTTGTTGTTGTTGTTGTTGCGAAGCGGACTTTTTATATTTCGCTTTTGATTAGATGTCCTCGGAAGAGACGGTCGCGTCGTGCTGCTTGGCTATAAAGGCAATTATCTAATTAGACATCAAAACCAACTTCCGAACGAAGCTAACTTCTGCACCGAGATAAACAGAACAAAGGAAGATCGACAATTGCGGAACTTTCCTGATTAGCAGAGATGTAAAAGTACCGTGACAATTAAAGCGATGAGATAAGTTTAATGGGTCTGTTACTTTTTTCCCAACATTAAGTACATCATAAATTTATTACGCGAAAGAGTTCTTTTTTATATATAACTTTCTGTTACGTGTTGCATTCTGATTTATTTTACTGAATAAGTAACAAAAAAATTGTATCTACATATTGTCACGCTAAGGGCCTTCACCATGTCGCACTAAGCCTCCACTATGTCGCGGCGGTGCGTCCTTAGCCTTGCGAGGTTGATTGGGGTGCGTAGGTTTATCAGAGGGTAGAGCTTTAAAACAATGATTTAAAAAAATGAATACCTCTTTATTACGTTAAATGATTAATTTAGTTGAGGGTGGTTTGTCCGTTAAAATTGGGGTGCAGTCCTGGGTCGTTCGCGGTGACTGGGGTTGTTGATTCGTCTAAGACGGAACAGCGACGGCGTTTCCTCAGGAGAAGACTGGCGAAGCTCGAGGCGGGTCCGTGACTGAAGTGGTAGGTCAAGGTCGGTCTCGGTGACAACGTTCCTTGGCTGGAGTGGAGCACGACACGTCCTTGCTCAGCCTATGGGTGATTGGGTTGGAACAGCGTGGCCGGTGGTGTCTTTTCTTGGACAGCTGGCGAGGGAGATGGTCCTCGTTCTCTTAGGACGGGTTCGGCAATGTTGTCGGCGGCAGTGGCAGATGATGTGGCTGCAGCGATGCTGATGCTGGGGTGGCGACGACGACGATGCTGGGCGGCGGCGTCGGCGATGTTGGGCGTCCCCTCGTAGAGTTGGCACTAGTGCCCACTGAGTCGGTCCGGGTGGCAACGACTGGCTTCCCAATTTTGGCCCGCACTTTAAATACACGTTTTTTGCCTATTCGAGCGTTGCATTTTTCATCACCTGCTTTGTGTCCGTTTGCGTCATTCGTATTCGCTAGTATACGCGCGTGGCCCCGTTTGTAACAAATTCCGCTGATGTGTTATTATGAAATATGAACCTTTAATACGTTTACGTTGTATCGGTTACCTCCTTATTGTGTTTACATTTCTACACGGTCGCAATTTGCCCTCAATTACACAAGTTCGCGTTTAAATACTTTTTATGTTTTTTATTCGCGGAACACAGAAAAAAACCCCTCGTGGTTTTTAGAAAATTCCCCCTCGTGACAATATCAAGGACAGGCAGTGGTGGCCAAAAAAATCGTTAACCCAGCATACCCTTATTGACCTGCAACGAAAACAACGGCTATCGTCTTCCCACTCACATTACCGCTGTAAAATCATTAAGCTCATTGCGTAAGTTAAATTCGATAGAACGTCGCCTACGCGACTTCGGGAAAATACGCCCACCTAAAAATAATGTAAACAAACGTTACAGCGACTTGTTGTATTAAAGGCTTTGCCGTCATGAGACTCACCTCTCCAATAAAACTGCATATTGCATGATCAAGCAACTGCCGAAGTAACTCACCAAAGGAACCGCTATTGCATATAAAAAAAATGTGTTTATTTTATATCGAATATCCTTTGAATCGTAACGATTTACTTGGCCACCAGTGCACATACTTATAGAACAAAGGTCCTTTAATGAGATATCATTATCTTCATCAATGAAATTAATTATCAGCGCAGGTAATAAAATTAACATAAAATAAATTTTATTTTCTTAACGTCCAACGCAACATGAAACGCTCCGCATTTACATATTTTAATTATGTCCTTCCTGAAACATTATTATATTTGACCGGTAGGTGGCTTCCCGACAATAAAAATACCCAGATTAAAATTTATTTTCGCTCGGCGTGTTACTTTTGATGTATATTTTTTCAGACCGGGCGAAACACGCGCGCTCATGCATGTTCGCCCTAGTTCCCTTTTTTTTTTTTTTTTCGCCGAATTCGGCATTAAAATGTCGCGATAACGTGCGCGACAAACCGTGTTTTGGAAATACACGGCGAGTGAGACAGGGTAAGCTTCGACTGGAACCACCTTCGTTAAGTATGTCTTTAAAATCAGTATAATTACTAGTGTCACTTTTATTAGTCTTTTATTTTAAATTTTATTGATCGAATCTTTTGTAACTAACTTCATAAACAACACTAAAGATTTCTTACCCTAAACTTCATGTATGTACTTTCCAAATGTATTGATGCACCAAAATAAAGCTGTGGTCTTAAAAATTGGAAGAATTTACAACGAAGAATCCTCATACAGATTACATCAGGTTGTGAGTATATAAGAAAAAGTTGAAAGCGTAATCCAATTAAGGAAGTTATTTCAAACAACTACTTACAGCATAAAGACATCATATCTTCTTCTTAAAAAGAACCAGAAATAGTTTTTAATTAAAGAATTGAGAATACGAAATATGACATCTATTTGGCAGAAGTGAACTTCCAATATGGAGCACCTGAAGTCTCCTTTGGTCACGTGATAGTATTCTCCCGTGGTGGTTGAAATACTTGTGTAAAATCTTCCGCATTTGTTACTGTTGAAAAATTCATTTAAACTATTTAAAATATTTATCTGTCGCCCTGTACTTGTGCGGGATTCGAAGGTTAGCTTGGGCCTACGTACCGTTTGTAACGTTTCAACATCTTGCATTAGGAAACCATACGCCGCTACCTAAACCCTACGGTGTTACACCATTTCACTCTTTCGCCCGGTTAAAACGGAAGTCATCTCGTAACGACCCTCGTCCCAGCATAGTTGGTCAGGGCACTCATTGTCGTGGCGTGCACATCTATTGTTTGTGTGTGTTCACGATCTTTGTGCTTCTTTTCATGTGAATCTTTTGATTGGAGCCCGAAACGGAATCACAGTGAATCGAATCATAGGAACTAGCTGGACAAAAGTCGAATTGAGATGGCTTTGATTATTAAGAGTGCTACGGTGTGTAAATTAAAATTATAACATGTGTCCAACAATTACTGTAGAGCTGGGTGACTGCAGAGTCAAACATTTTTAACTAATTATTGTTTCAAATGGCAATAAAACATTAAATACGTAAAGAAATATTTATTTGCATTTCGATATTTCAAAGCGGGCGCCTGAAAATTAAAAATACAAGTAAATGCCCTAATTTGACCAGAGGTGGCTGTTCGTCTTAAACAGGGGTGTATGTGTCGTTCAAGGTCATCCCCTTCGTTTCTCTTCCATCCCTTGCATCCAGCATCCCTTGGAATGGCCTATTTCCTGCCAGTTCTTGTAGATGAAAGTAGGTAGTACAGCAAGCGGAATACTGTGACACAGGGTGTTCAAGGTCTTCCTCTTTAGTCCTTGCACCTGAGGAAATGTTGACAATGACGTCATCTTATCAGAGGGTGGTCGTTGACGGATTTTTTTAGTTCTTGCATGTGTATAAAAAAGTAGAGTGTCGTTAATGACGTCTTCTTACCAGAGACGGAGATCTGTTGCCTTAGACAATCCTGTACTAGATCAGCCATCGTTCTTATGCATCTGCAGAAGTTAGAAGCTTCAATGGATGCTAAAATTCACCTCAAATCTTTATTATTTCCAAAATTATTTGAACTTATAATTCTTCTATTTTTTTTTAAGGTTCTTCACCTCATCACCTCTTTGAATGGTCGTAAAAACTCCAATTTTCTGAACCTGTCTCCTCAATTTTGATTGGTTGATATAACACATTTCTTTTATTTTATTTGTTACGTTTCAAATTTCCCGCCAAGGAAAACGCGGAGTCGAAACAATATCTGACCCGCTGTCAATACAGTTGGCAATCTCGCCTCCTTCCTTCGCTAACTCGAAGCTCATTGGCTATGGGGCACCACGTGACCATTTTTACGCGTGACGTACGGACCACCATTTTCAATCGTTCTTTTTACGTTCGGCTTTCGAACAGGTGCAACGTGTTTTGTGTGTTTTCGGAATTCTTGCTCTCTGCGTGAGAAGAATTCACCAAACGACTGTGTCGGAATTTCTGGTTGCATCTCCGAACGAGTTGGGGCACTTTTAAGCTCCATACTAAGTTTGGAAACCTAGAAAACTCCAGGTAGCGTAAAACGTGCAAGGGCGTGTATCCAAAATGGACGCGGCTTTCGAGTTTCCGTTTGCGGACTTTGTTTGGAGAATAATTTCGAACATCGCATTGAATCATCTCGTCTTTCCGGCGTTTTCTATCGAAACCGCATTGAACCGTTCCATCCTGGATTAACATCGCGGGACAGGAGCCGTAGGTGGCGTGGTAACCTACTTTTATACGAAGTTGGGACCGCAAATAAATTGTATTACTGATAACTTTAATTTCGAGTTTGATGTCTGCGTGCACGCACACCAGTGAGTAAAGTCTCGCCTCTATTTATTGTTGATTTATTTCTGCCCGATTTGGTCGATTGAAGACGTAGACTGGTCGATTACGTTTTGGCTGGGAATACAGTCTTCTGGCGCCCTTTAATAATTTTTACCAACTTAATTAACCCGCCCCATTCTTCACTGTTGCTAGACCGGGGAACAGCTGATACGTTTAGTCAGCAGAAGCTTGTCATCTGTCAGTGGTAAGTAAGAGGCAAGTCAATTTAAATTTAAATTTGGTGACATATTCACAATTGTTTATTATTTCGTCCCTTAATGACAAAGAGTAAGAGGAATTCTGATACGGCTGGGAAGAAGAATATGGAAATCATTTGATTTAAGCGTGTGAAAGGTCGATAGTAAGACAAAAAATAGAACATGAGTAAGAAGGTTAAGCAAAAGATGGATGGTGAAATGGGTACCGAAGCCTAATCATCATTCATTGTACGATACACAGAATTAAAAACTGTTTGACGTTTCGCTGTTCACATTGTAGCTTCACCAGGAACTGAATTATACGTTGCGTTCCACTCTAATGACTCTTAACCTTAATTGTATCAATCCGTTGTCGCTTCGCAAGGCATCACCGTACATGTCGACTATATAAACAGTAAAGAAGAGAGGCATCATTCTGTTACTGAAGAAATTGACAATGAAGTGAAGAAAATTTCTGTGTTCGCCTATTTACTAAAACAGTTGGCGAGATTCATTCCAATAAGTTCCACGTTTCACGTTTTATTCGTACGTGCTTTATCATCAAACATCAAAATCGTAAATGCCAGACCAATATTTATCGTTTATTGAGGAAAAAATGTGTTGTGTATTTATTTTGTGGATCGTTTATTAAACGTTTATTTATTGTATCCGCTCGCATTTCCAATTCATTTGTCTTACGTGTGTACATAACAAGCGCCCTCTAACAAATACGTTCTCCTATACGGAAAGCATTGTATGTGTGTGTGTGTGTGTGTGTGTGTGTCTATTTATAATTTTTCCTCTCCGGGAAAACATTGTGAAAACCACTCACATAAATCATCGTCTCGATCATAAATCAAATAAATTATTTTTATAGATATCCGGAGATGATACAGACAGGATCGTTAATAAAAATAAGAGCAAAACTTAATATTATCGCCCGGGAAAGTTTCCTCCTCTCAAGATATATATCTCTCTCTCAATACTTTTGTTTCGACGGTAAATCTTTCGAGATATAATAACGGATGACTTATATCTACAGAACACAAATTTTATTATCTATCTAACTCTAATTTTACATACTTTTGTTTACGGTACTTGTAAAACAAGAGGACATGAAAATAAATCTGTGGGTGCGATCGATATATCAGGTTTCCGGATACGAGGAGATCTGATTACACGAGATTCAATAGACACAAAACTAACTGTGTTTCTGTGTATCTCTCGCATCGGGCTACCAATTTCCATACATTTACCTGTATTTATTCATGCAGCTCAGCTACTTTACACTAGACAGAGTAGAAAGAGCCACACTAAGTGCACGCTTTCAGGATACGACATCCTATACACGAATAACTAGATAAACTTGCCCCAGATTAGGAGTTTCAACTGATATTTAGCGAGATAATACGTGTATATGGCCTACCCCCGAGTTATTTTAGTACTTCATTTAAAACAACAACTCATTGTTGATTGTATTCGTATTACGATAATCTTTTTAAACGCTTTGATTTATTTAACACAGGTTCGCCATTTTAAATCGTGACCCCTTAACATGTGAAAATAGGCAACACATTCTACTTCCGTGTTTTTAGTAGGGAATAAAAACACGAAGTTATTTCTGATGTGATTGATTAGTTGCCTATTCTAAAAACTTCAGGGGTAGCGATTTTAAATGGTGTGTCGTCAGTGAAATAACGTTTTCTGTTTATTTTGAACTTGTAATAAACAACTACGGCGACCGTAAGAATGGATACGGTGAAGAAAGAGCTAAATTCGTTCTTCGAAATGAAAGGTAGATTCTATTGAAGCAAGCTACAACAACTGGTGACATTCTTGGCCTTTCCCATTGATATTGTAACAAGGAGATTAGAACGTCGCCAACGTGTGACCTCGAATATAACATCTGCTATCAAACAGGCCCCTGTCTGTGATTGGAAAAAATACAAGAAAAGCAGAGTTAATATAAACAAGTCACACAGGCGGTTTAGACCACCGAAACAACTTCTACACGATGAATCATCCACAGATTGCATAAGCTCTCCTATCGAGCTTTCTCAACTGAACCCTATAAATACTCGGGAAACTCTTTTGTAAAACATTCAAGTGCACATTTTGTTAGAGGGAAGTTTCCTCTTTCTGTAGTAATCTAGTATAATGTGAATCATGTAAGTCTATCAATTTTAATAAATGTATTGTTTAATCTAGCTACGTCCCTTATTTTTGTTATGTAAATTATGACGTAACATTTTCGAGGCGAAGTTTATGTTGCTGCAAATAGAATTTCTTTATTTATTATAAAAATGGTACGTGCTTGATTAGTTGCATGCTATATGTCGCTAGCTTAATATTAAACAAGTCCTCACAAGTTAATAACTAGCTGTAATAAAAATCTTAGGATTTACTGGCCATTCAAAATTTCATTGCCGCAATAAAAATAATTACCCAATTCATTTGCATGTAACTTTTTAATGCCGGTCGCATTTTGCGCTAAATATTTCAGTGCGAATAAACGAGAGGGGCAGAGGAGCTATTAAAGGGAAGCCCGTAAAGAGCTGAAGTTTAAAAATCTTCTCGTGTTTTTAGCCTGTTGAGAGACACGTAAAACTCTCATAACTTAATACCGTCGCGATGGTGTTGTATAAGTTTAATTCGAATATAAACCGTATAGTGTTCGACGAGGAATAAAACGGGAGCTGTTTTTCTCTGCCATTCGCAAGTATTTTTAGTACTTCTGACGTTTTTCTCTCGTAAATTCGAGCGTTGATATCCCCTATATGTATCTACAACACAATTGCGTGACCTAATCGATGGCAATATGCCTGAATTATGTCACTCTCCTCTCCTGAGCCTCCAACCCAGTTCCGGAAATAGTCCTGATCCGGTAAAATCGGAAGCATTAACTGACACCTCACCAGCAAACCATGACGTTTCAGCGGTCAGCGTTCCTTTAAAGGTAATCGATATTATCCAGATAATAAAGGAGGCGCACGTTCTCTTCGTTTGATCCCGACGTGATTTCTTTTCCTCCTTAAAAACATATTTTAGAAAAATATAAAACATTTTGTTGTCGTTGTAAACATCTTTGGCATCTTTATTTTATAAAAAAAAACTAAAATTTTACGTG
Organism: Dorcus hopei; assembly: GCA_033060865.1. NCBI lineage: Eukaryota > Metazoa > Arthropoda > Insecta > Coleoptera > Lucanidae > Dorcus > Dorcus hopei. The sequence continues at coordinate 12,445,793 of CM065422.1, forward strand.
TGCAGTGCATAAAACGACTCAAACTAGGTATACGTGATCCTGCGGAATCCTTTTTAAAGCCCTTGCGGTGCGGAATTATGTTCCAGCGGTTCCTGCGAATATCTAAAAATCAGATATGATCTGGGGTATGCAAATGTACCGGACGTAAAAGCGATTCGAAAAATCTGTTATAAAAACAAGAGTGGACGTTTTCCTGTTCGGAGGAAGATATGTGGAAATCGTTGTGCTTTGCCAGGCGCTTAATCTAAGCCAGAAACGTTTTTGTCTGGGCGGTTTACGAGTTCGTAAACATTTCAGTTTTTAAACAAAAAGTATTCGAATGGTTTCACGTTTTTAATAATTTTTATGTCCGAGGCGCCTTCACCATAAATTACATATCTTTTTAATTCGATAGCCAACGAGATAGGAACGAATGGACGCTCTAAAAATAGCTCGTTAAATACTCAATAGGTATCACTTGTGTGAGGGACGGGTGCTTAAAAATGATAACGGAAAGGGGATGAATTATTCTTTACTTTCAACTTTATCAATTTTACAAGGCCTCGTCGAGACACTATGCTCCTCTAGATATCCAAAATAATTGACAATTTCCACTCCTTCTCCTCAATCCACCAAAATTTTAATCAAACCACAAAGAACCCAAGTAGCAATTTCTTTGTTTGTACGTATCTGGTTTGAGATCTTTAGCCAGAGATGGCTCTCAATGTCCCCTTTATATGGAATGAGATTTTAGCCCTTGCCCGCCACTACTTATAATTTTCGGGTTTGTCGAAATTACGTTTTCTTTGAAAATGAAATTTAAATAAAAATAAAGAGAAAACCTGTAACAAAGTGATTTTGTTACTTAGAGTTAGAGTTTAGTTAATTTTTGAACATATATAAGTAGGGTGTTTAATGTATATAGTAGTTTAGTAAGTTTATTACCATGCCCAGAATAAAGTTATATTTTGGGTGGGAGTTCCAGCAGGGTGGGGCTCCCTTCCACTCACAAGCCTTTATAAGCGCGCCGAGGACGCGTATTAAGGCAGTCATTAGCCAAGTCATCCACCCGTTGGTGTTTAACCTTAACGCCCCTTACCTACCAGACACGGATGTCTCTCATATACCGTTCCTTTGAGTGAGTGTATCGCTCATACTTACCAGACACGGTTGTCTCGTACATATCGTCCCTTTGAGTGGGTGTCTCGCTCTTACCTTCCAAATACGGGTGTCTCGTATATACCGTCTCAATCCTGGAACCCGAACCGTTAAATACCGAGTTTTAGTCATATGTGAATCGGCCGCGATTTATGTATACTTTCCAAGCTGTAAATATAAACTTTACTATGGCCGAGTTGTATCAACATCGTTCAACTTTGAACTTCGTTTTATTCCCATAGCAATAATTATAAATACAATTGTCGCCTTAGTAATTGAACCAAGTTCAGAGTTGAACGATGTTGGTACAACTCGGCCTATGAATAAAATTGTATTGCTAAGTGATCGACGTCTTTTTTTTTATAGAGGTTTAGAGAATCTTCAAAAGACACCTCCGGATATATCAACCCCGGAGGCGTGTTGGATTCACCCCTGCCTTTCTGCAAGGGCGGCTACCAACTAAACTCCTTTCCTCTCTCATCACTCTGCGAAGCGGCTACCGCCTTCCGGCATTTCATCCGCTTCGCATGTTGTCTCTTCTTAGTCCTCTTCGTCCTCTTCCTCTTCTTCATTCTCTTCCTCCTCGTCCTCCTCTCTTCGCCCCTCTTCACTCCTTCTCTCTCTCCTCTTCCTCTTCTGCTCTCCCTACCGCCCGCTTCTCTTATCCTTGCCTTTCTAGATCTTGATTGATCTTAGTATGTTCGCCACGGCCTTTCACGTGCGGCCGTCTCTTTCCATCAGTTCCGCCACGTTCTCCTTTTTTATGTCGCAGCCGACGTCCATTTCCGCCATGATGCGGTCCGCGTCCCACCCGGGGCAAGCAAAGATGGTATGCTCCGGGGTGTCCTCTACCTCACCGCAGTACCAGCAATCTGCGGTCTCCCTCTTCCCGATTTCCTTCAGGTACTTCCCAAAGGAGCCATATCCTGCCAGCGCCTGCATAATGTGGTAATCGACCTCCCCCTCGGGTCGGTTACTCCAGGTCTCGACGTTCTTAATTAGGACTCGGACTTGCCACTCTTTATACAGCTGGCCCTTACCTGGTGCCCTCGTTGTACACCTTCGTACGTTCTGCAATCTGTAAAGTGATGGGGGGGATCTCCGCTATCACCAGGACGGCCTCGGTCGCCACCGTCCTTACGCAGACGCCACCCTTATGGCGGCCAGTTTGGTAACTTTTTCGAGCATCAGCTCGTGGTGTCTGTACTTCGTCGCTCCTTCCCAGATTAGAGCGGCGTATAATATGATTGAGGAGACTACCGCCGCCAGCAGCTTCCTCTTCTTCGCTCCGGGTGCCCCGACGTTCGGCATCAGCCTCGCTAGCGCCATGTATGCCTTCTGGGCCTTGGCGGCTACTTCCCTGACGTGGGTGGTCATTTTCAATTCCCTGTCCAGGTGGACGCCCAAGTACTTTAGGTGCTTTTTTGTCTCTATCTCGTCCTCTCTTACTTTCAGAACCACCCTTGTCAGATTTCGCTTGCCTGTTAGTATAACCGTCTCTGTTTTCTGCCTTGCGAGAGCTAGTCTCGCGCTCTTCAGGGTCTGGCCCACTTTCTCTGTGGCGTACGCGGCTCTTTCCTGCAGTAGCCCTGCGGTTTTGGCTCTCACTACCACTGCCAGCTCGTCAGCATAGGCTGTAATGGTTGACCCGGCTCCGACGTCGAGTTCCACCACCTTATTATAAAGGACGTTCCAAATGGTCGGTCCTTCTGGACGGAGCATGTCATGCCAGTGGGAATACCGTCTGAGGCTATAATTTCTCTTTCTGACAGGTACGAGGCTACCATCCTGACCAACGTCGAGCAGAGCAACGGAGACAACATTAGAAAGAAAGAGAGACAACCCGTTACAAATCTATATAAATGTATATAATATTCAGAATAAGTAAAAACGATTACAAATCGATTTAAAAATGATCACACAGCTATAACAATTTAAAAAATTTGTTGTCAGGTCAAAAAACGATCGCAGGATGTCGCTACTTAAACGTTTTATAACAATTTAGTCAAATTATATTAAGAGAACGCAATTTAAACAAATGTAAAATTTAAATGTAATTACAGATTACTTCAGAACGATATCATACAAAGTTAAAATAATGACGATGTCATACAAGACAATTCAAAATGATTTTATAACGAGAGAAACAGCATTTCATAAATCAAATAAAGCAGTTGTTATTTTTTAATAACATAACTAATTGGCAAACAAACTAATGTTTTTCTCACCCAAATCATGGTACTAGATATAGAGAGACGGACGGATATTCGGACTTTGTTCACTCACTGTGACATTCCTCGGGGAGGTGGTCACAACCAACCGGCTACTAGCTGACTGATATCTATCGTGAAACTTGGTTCCTTTTTATATCGTTTCAGACGGGAAATTCCAATTATGAATTATCGTGTTTTCCTGATTTATTCGCTCTTACTTGTGCTGGCTTTTTTGACGAGTCCTCTCGGCGACTGCTTGGATGCAGCTGAATTTCTGCGAACGCAGCCTCATTTCAAAGGTCAGTCCTGACTCATATTGGCGAAGCTTTTCAATTTAATTTGCGTATTGAGCTTAATGCTTTATGAGATGCTGGATTCTTACACTTGTATGCAAAAATTCGAAAACTGAACATTTGCCACAAACCATTTACAACGAATTCCGAAGTCAGTTGGCTCATTTACCACCAAATGTCGCTTTTAAGTGACGAAGAAATAAGTTTAAAGTGGGGCCAGGACACGATAATGTGATGTACGGTTATAATATGCCGTTAATTCTCCTTTTAAACTTTGCATCATACCTCTTACTTATAGAATTTGTGATTTATGATTCAATCCAATTTACTTTATGTAAATTAAAAAAGGGAATAATTCTGAGATATTTTGTAGCGTCCCACGTACGACGACGGCAGTTATATGATCGACACCCACCTGTTTACATCGAAAACATGTTCGAAGAGCGTCTGCGATTTTATTTGCATCACAATGAATTTGTGACGGTCGGGTGGATTTTGCCGTTCGAAAGCAGAATTCAAAAGTGAATATAAAGTTTAAAAAAAGATATAATCACCTTAAAGCGAATGTGTTCGACACATTCGAAAAAAATTAATTATATGATGAGTTAAAGAGAAAGGCGCAAGCCCATCCCCTAATATTTGACTTACATATTTTATAAACGTAATTTGCATATTTGTTTTTTGTTCGTAAATTACGTAGGCGTGTAATGTAGATGCATACATGTACGTTTTGTAATGCCTCTTAATGAATGATGTTCCGGGGGTGGTTTACCCCGGTTAACCCGCACCTTAATCCGGCACTGATTGCTGAGTAAATTAAAGGTCCACCCGCATGCGAATAATAATGAGAGCTCCCAACTAAACACCACCGACAGGTTTATGTGCGCACAGGAAAAAATGTCTGCGACGAAAAGATATACGAGACCTCTTGGCTCGAGCTTTTTCAAACCGAACTGAAGGGGGTTGCTGACCCAAATAATTCTTTCTTTTCATTAGTTGCTATTGTTGTACACCGGCTATTTTCTAGGTCGCCGACAGGAGTTCGATAAATGATCCGGAAACACCTGCTACCGAAAAAAAAGAGTCCACTTCACATGCGTTTATTGCGGAAAATCCGGAGGAAAGAAAGCCGTCCTCGCGAACTCATTAAAATGAAGGGGGGAAACAAATTAAAATTAAAAATTAAAATAACGTGCTTATCGTACGGAAGCTGAAAGCGGCTAGAGCGGGCGAAATAAAGTGGGGAAATCGCGAGTCGATTTAATATTAAGAGACCTCGTTTATTAGTCGGGGAAACGAGGGTGAAATATAACTCGTACTATCACCTGGTCTCTTACGTTATAGCTGGGTTCCGAGAATTTTCAGATTTACAACAGAAAAAAGATAAAACATGATAGTAATGATGAATCGGATTCATGATCCTTGCTCCTTCCTACAGGAACACACACAATTTATATTTGACGCCAGTTTCGACTGCGAGCTTTCTATTATAAATAAAACATCCGGATTCTGCAAGCGTAAGTTATTTCAGTATGTTTCATGCGAGGAATGTACATATGCATATATCCGGCGACAAGTAATTGACGAGTCTTGTTTGTGCAAGCACAAATTAAACATTCTCATCGTTAGGACGGGGAGGGGGGGATACCAACCGACTGGACGGATGCATCCGTATTTATTTATTATACATAATATGTTACTCGAATATGTAATAACCCTCTCGGTGAATGTACATAGTTACATACAGAATTATCCGCATAACATTAAACTAAATGTTACCAGGCTTATGATGAACATATTCGAGGACTATATTTCTTATATTTTGATCTCTTTTATAACCGTCGAGAAACGACGGAAACATTCTAGAATGATGTAGGCTCTTCTAGACATATCAACGCCCCCTGTTACGTGGGTGACCTATACATCAGGATGTAAAAATATTTATAAAAATCGAATACCATCTGTGCAACAAATTTTAACTTCATGGACTTGACACGAATCCATCTACCTTATCAAAAATTATCATTATCGTTGTGGCGTGACTAGAATAACTGTGAGCGTTTAGGTTCAATTTCCCATTTTAACATGGCGAAGCAGTGCGCTAAATGTATAACTTTGGTTGCATAATAACTGTCACGAAGGGGACAGCGGGCAGCAACCAAAAACATTTTCCCCTCCCCTCCATGCCAATTAATTAGGCAATCAAAGCTTACTAAAATTTTCTCATAAATGTAACGTGATGAGAAAATTTTAATAACGTTTTAAAAATATTAGCAACGCACCCGTTTGAGCGAATAAAAAGAGAACTTACCAAAACATTTTTTTTAAATCGTGCTTTATTTTCATTGGCTTCAAAAAGAGCACTGTAAGTCTTCTTCGTGCGTAAAATTTTCCGCACACAGGAAACACATTCGAATCCCAAAGGGAAATCCCCGAGATATGAATTTGGCGAGCAAACTACCGAACCATCGCATCCGAGATTGAACTACATGTATATCTCTCCACATTACGGTGCTAGTGGATTAACCCCAAGATCTAAGCAAAGAGTTTTCCCTCCCCTAAACTCTTCGCCTGACATAATTTTACTTGATCGATAATTATTTCAATAGATGTCACGCGTTTCTTTAATTATTGAGGCGAAAAAGTTTCCTCCCTTACTTCTGACGTGAAACTTTGGACCCTGGCTTCGACTTTATGACGAAATTAATTTCATTTAAGTTCAACGTTTCCTTTGATTCGTCCGTGTTGTCGGGAGTTAATCTTCTTATACCCGGCCAAGTTTCCTTGTACCTCACTTTTAGTAACTGCAGGATAATTTCAGGAAAGTTTTCTTCTGCTTATTGTCGTCGTTACAGTTTCGAGGCGAACAAAGAAAATTCCTTGGGCATGTAATCATAGATTTGTAAAGAAGCAGCAGCAGCAACTCTGCTGATTAGCTCTCAGCTGGAATTTTTTTTGCTGAATGCTTTTGCAACAACTCAGATAATCATAGAGTATTAAAATCCCTTTGAGTTAAAATTACAGACTCTGTTTAATACGGAGGCATTTCACGCACTCGGAAACGTGTGCGTATGTATAATATGTAACGACATTCTTGTTACATAACTGCACTGTGCAAATGAATGTGTGCAAAATGCGGAATATTCCACAATGTAATGCCTGCCTGTCCCATTAGCGGAATTGCATTATATTAAATTTATATAACCAGACGTGATGCGAATATACGATAATTATTTACAGATGGGATTATACAAGGTATACGAATTTACATGTCATAGCAAGTCGGCTTATACTATGATAATATTTTATCACAGTATCCCCCAAATAATGGATTACAAAAAAAAATTATATGTTCAAGGCAGGACGATTAATTTAGCTGAAAACTCTTCATTTATTAAACAAGGAATTGTTAATAGTAGTTTCTTGGGCTACAACCTATTGGCTTCAGAGTAGAAAAGAGTTTCAAATTCTATAAAATGTTGCTTGTTTTTAAGCATTCTTTCTGTACCGCCATCTGTTAACTATTTATATAAGTTTCGAGTAAATGAAAAGTCTGAGATTTATGTTAGCTAGAAACGCCAAATATTGAATATTTTCCCCCTAAAGCCGTTAATCGATTTTTATTTCTATTGTTTAAATCTGCGGAGTAGGAAGCGATATTGAATTCTATAAAATGTCGCTTGTTTTTAAACATTCCTTCTGTAACGCCATCTGTTAGCTATTTATATAAGTTTCGGATAAATGAAATGTGAAATGTTGTTGACTTATGTTAGCTAGAAAGAAATAGCTGAAAATCCTATAAGCATCCTCCCCGTAACGTCATCAAATGACAGTTTTTATGTCGATTATTTAGTCTAAGAACTAGTCAGATTCTGTAACATTCTTTCTGCGGCGCCATCTATTATCCATCTAACAATAAGTAAATTTCAAGAGGGTTAAAATTTTCAAATGTAAAGTTAACTTATTTATAAAATGTGAAAATCTGAAAAATAGTGACGCCACCTGTTAGCTATTTATATAACTTTCGGTAAATAAAAACTGAAATATTTTTGACTTATGTTAGCCGGAAGTGCCAAATCCTGTGAACATTCTCCCCGTAACGTCATCAATCGACCGTTTTTATTTCGATTGTTTAATCTGAGGACTACTCAAACTCTGTAACACTCTTTCTACGGCGCCATCTATTATCCGTTAAGTAAACTTCAAGAGGGTGGGAATTTTCAAATGTAAAGTTAACTTCTTTATTAAAAAAAAACTTTATTTATAAAATGTCAAATTCTGAAAAATAGTGACCGCCTTTCTTTAATAGATTTCCAGCAGCGCCCTCTATGAACACCTTTCATTTCGATGTTTTTTTTTTTGTGGCGACATTAACTGTGTTTGTATTTATACGATTCTGGTTAGAGGGAATTTTCGAATGTTTATAAATTAAATATCCGGAGTTGACGTTTCATTAAAAATGGTTAGACTTGTCGAACCTTGTAAAATGGCTAAAATCTTCACCGTAGCGCCATCTATACACGGTTTTAATAGTTTAATCAATCCGAAATGTCACACGTTTCATCTAGAGTAGAAAAGAAGTACAAATTCTGTAAGAAATGTCCATCTTTTTAAATATTCCTTTTGTGGCGCTATCTATTAGCAATTTGTATTGTTCCGGTAATAGTTTAAGTAACATGAAATAAGAGTCGTAACTCAGTATAACAAAACATTTATTAACAATTAATTACAACTACAATTACTTACATCTTATTTTGGGCACTTACAGACAAACAGACTACATGACACTCTGACTAGATGGTACACTAATGCCGCTAACGTTCGGCTTGTCGCGTATTTATAGGGGTTTTGTTCCCGGGGTATTACGTCAATTGTTGCCTTGACATTTATCTTTGCACACGGCACGACTTTTGTCTTCAGATCTATGCACGCAGATGAGTCATATACCTTGACATTTAGATTTGCACACGGCACACGAATAAATAATACGCCTTGACATTTGCATTCGGATGTGCGGGTGCATCTATGCAACGCGGTTGAGTCATACGTTACATAATTGCAAATGAGTCACTCTTATGTTTATGTTTCGCTCGACTGACTTTCAGCTGTAAATCTTTGGTGGTCTTCTCATCCTAGTTACAGTATCAATAATTTTCGGGTAATTATGTTATGTTCATTCTCAATTATGAAAAATGACGACTGTCTATATGCATTCTTTCGATGGCGCCAACTATTAGCTATCTGCGTAACCATCGCGTGAATGGACATTTTAAAATGTAGTACACAAACTTATGTTTATACTAAAATGGTTGGAAATGTCAAATTCTGTGAAATGGCGATTGCCATTTACAAATATTCGATTTTAATCAATTGCTCAATTTGAAATGTCAGATGTCTCTTCCAAAGTAGAAAAGAATTACAAATTCTGTAAAACATATCCATCTTTTTAAACGTCCTTTTTTGTGGCGCCATCTATTAGCAATTTATGTTCATAATTTTTGGGAATTGGGAATTTTCTAATGTTGTACGTAATATGAAATGTCTGAAACTTATGTTAACTTTCAAATTGTAGCTGGAAATATCAATGAATACGTTTGCACGTTAGCCAGTCTTTCGTGGCTCATTGCAGGGTGTTATTTTCTTGAGTGTGCTTTGCGAATTAATTCATTTGGCTGAAATCGCCTGGAGATGAATGTCTACGGTACTTTGTTCACCGGATTTTATAAATCGTCACCCCTGCATCCGCAAGCATTGTGTAATGCTTGTCCAAATCATAATCCCGGCATTTCGAGATTAGGTAAATATGGCGCGTACTGGCGCGTACTTCAAAATGTAACTCATGGTTTCTTTTCTTTTAGGCTCTTGTTTCTATCTGCATTGGCCCTACGTTTTGCTGTACGAAGCTCTTTCTTTTACCTTTCGAACTTTTACGATTACTACGAGCATCGCTACTGTTGTTACTCGAACCGTCGGAGTTGATTTCGTGGGCCCCTCCATCTTTAAGTTACCACAAGTGCAATAACGGTTACATTTACCGCCATTACTCCCAAGGTCTGTCCGGACTTGGACTCGCCTAACCGCTGTTAGTGAGTTGCGTCGTGAGAAGTCGCTGGAAATTGCGAGACGCCGTCTTGGCTTCAGTGGCCCTCCCCCGGATTCGATACTCGACGGGCTTTGACGAGGATAGTTGTCGTTGGAGACGCGAGGATGTAACCAAGGTCGGAGTATTTTAATTTGAATTGCGGTAACGCACGCTTCTAAATTCTTTTGTAATTTAAGCAACCGTTCGTTGCCGAGGTGTGTTGCTTTTGTAATGTAAAGTCGGTACCAAGTTCCCGGATTTAGATTTTGTTTGCGTTCTGTTTGCGTTTATTTAGTTTGATTTTAGTTTAGATTTTAGTTTGATTATTTTAAATAAAGACAATAGTGCCGTACTGGGGAATTTCATTTTATTAATTCATTTGCCTTTGAATTTTTGGGGTTGCGTACTACCCCCCCCCCCTTATCTCCAGGGGTTAGCCGGCTGTACTGGAGGGGAGGAGACCTTAAATTGCCCTACCGCATTTTGCTGCCATTCAGGTAGGTATCATCGTGGTGGTAGAAAATTCTGGGGGCATCGTTGTAGTCCATCTCCGGTCATCCAAACTAGAGACCGATAACCCCGGTGTTCGGCATTGTCGTCGGAAGAGGGTGTTTGCACTCTGGGACGCGGGGTGATACATTTGATGCTATCCTCCCGGTCGTTCGATACTCGAAGAATTTTAGTACAGGTGTGGCGTACAAATCGTGGACGACCGAAGGTCTGATTCTTTTATTTTTAACATTATTCTTGCTATGAATTAAAATAAACAATGTTGACACGGCGAAGTTAGGCTAATTTTGTTTGTTTATTTAATTTTTCTTTTGTTTTGTGAGCGAAAAGCGGATCCGTGCTTCGTATTTCAATTTCACTTAACTAGTTGTTAAGCTCCGTATTAAACCTGCGCTGGTTTAATGTTCTTACGTAGTTTGCACAAATAAAGACAAGTGTCTAATAACTGGTGACCTTTATTTATTTTTAAATCCTGTCCCCTGTTTTGGGGTTACGTGTGACCCCGGCCTATCCCATCGAGTTTAGCCTGCAATTGGGACGTGACTTAATTTGCACTATTTTGCCACCAAGTAGGTGGCAGTACAGTAGCGGACAATAAAATCTGGGCACGTCATTTGCACAATGTAAACCTCACTTTAATATTTTTTATGTTGAATGCATGTCACTAATAATTTTGACGTTTAATTCAAATTTTACTTATTTATTTTGACGGAAATATAACCTCAATAAAAGCCTGATTTGAAAAATGACGAGTGTCTTTCTGTGGTGTCATCTATTAGCAACCTGCGTAATCTTCGCGTTAATGGAAATTTTTTAATGTACAGTAGCGACAAAAAAATATGATATGTCAAATTCTTCCCATAACGCCATCTATAGGCGGTTTTTATTCCAACTGTCTAATCTAAAATAGGTCTATGACGTTTCGGTAGCTAGTTGCCTGATGTCGTTGTCTTGAGAAAGGCAGTTTGTTGTCAATTCATCCATTAATTGAAACAAGGATAATCGGACCCCTTTTCTTTAATTACTTATTTTTTCGTCCCATGTGGGGTTTGAACCTATAACCTTCGGTTTATAATATCAATACTCTATCCACTGAGCTAATGGGGTGGCAACTTCATAAAGTTACAATAGTATATTATTATACAAGTTTCACAAGAAGGCTTATTGTAACACGAGTGGGGTTGGGGTACGACTAGCGAAGCGTAGCGAGCTAGGAGTGCCCCAACGGAACGAGTGTTACAATGCCTCTTGTGAAACGTGTATAATATACTATTTTTTCTACTTTGCGTCACTTATTGAACAAAAATATGAAAAATACTGTCAAAAATTGGATCTCCTTAGTATATGGGGAATTTTAGTTGTAATGCGTGGCAACACTGAAAACCTTTCGTTTTAATCAAAAGTCACATTAACCAGTTATTAATTTGTCTTATCCAGCTTCATTGTGAGTATTCTGTTAAGTAACAAATAAATAATGAGTTATTTTGTAAAATCTATTAAATATTTTCAATTAAAAATTGACTAAAATTTCCCCAAAAACAGTTTCACAATGAGCTTCATTGTGAAACTGTTTTTGTAGAAAAAAGTAGAAAAACTTCTATATGACTTTTCTCCTTTTAACGAGGCTTCCTTTTCGTGGCTCATTAATTGTTTGATTGCTACCTACCTGGTTGCAAATGTGGAGGTGGGTAAATTATCACCACGAAGGTTTGGGTAGCCAAAGGGGGATGATAGTAGTATTAGTAGTAGACGTACTAATGATAACAATAACAGTAATGCCAATAATAACAGCTACACCAGAAAACCAGCTACACCTGAAACACGTCCAGATACTCGCCATATTTGTCGAGATTAGACTTCGAAAAGCATTACCAAAGCTTGTAAATGCAGGGGGTGACGATTTCAAAATCCCGTATCTTGATTACCGTTCATCATCCAACTAGGCAATTTCGGCCTGTTGAATTCCTTAAAGCAAACACCACACCACGAAGTCACCCGATGCGTTCTAAGTAAGAAATGGCGAAACGTACAGAGTCTTGACGCAGGTAAAGATCGATAGGCAAAATAAAGAGGGAGGGGTTGATAAAAGAAGACAGTTGACTTGCATGAGAAATGAGGGAGACAAAACAATTCCGTGATGCGTAGTGTTTAAAGACGCAACAAGCTAAAACGCGCGTCGGCAAATAACGTTTCTTTTTGAGTTCCGATGCACTACAGGGTGACTCGAAAAACTGAAAATGATTTTAACGAGATTTTCACCCGTATTCTCTCTCTCTCTTTCTCATGTGATACTCATTAGTTCTTCTTCTTCTCTTTGTGTTATACTTACTGTTTCCATTGATCTTGTTGTTGAGTTTCTTCAATAACACTTTGTTCAAGTAAAATGCTTTGCCTGTTTTTTCTATGTGTTAAGATGCCAATGTATTTATTTATTTAATCGACTCTACTTCTTCAAACTTATCTTCGCCAACTATTAGACTTATTAGCGACTTATTAGTTCTGCTTCAATGTCTTCGATTCGTTTATTTCTAATCCTTTTGCTTTCGTTTTTTCCTACATTAACACAAAAGTGTCTTTTAATATGGTTTTTTTCTTGTAATAATCGGCAGTTGCGCAATCACAAACGGACATACCTATGAGATATAAAGTTTTTAATCTAGATTCGGAAGGCATTATTTTTTAGAGTACTTTTAAAATACTTAGAATATGATAAAGACACCATTACTTCTAATGAGTTTCATAATGCATAGTTTCACGAGCGAATGGTAGTGGAAGTGCATTAGGTAACTGTGACGTTAATTCACATCCCCGAGTTTTAAAATCAACTTCTCCCCTGGGTCGCCCGGTGGCTTAGCGGCAGCCTAGCCGACTTTGTAAAGTCGTGTCGCTTGGCGGCGTAGGTTCGAATCCTACCATTTAGCCATGGATGTTTGTGCTGTGCAAGAATTTAGACCCAGCTTTATCACACTATGTGACTGGCAAAATGAACCTTAGTAGCTCGGCCAGAGTTGGCGGGTACTGCGCAAAGCAAAGCAAGACAAGCAAGACAACTTCCCCCCTGGACGGCTCTAATTTCAAATCACTGTCTCCCCCCTTCAAATCGCAAAAGATTTTCTTGCACAATGAATTTTAATTATTCCGAGATTAAAACACCTACACGACTTTAATTAATCAATTATTTAATTAACACTGCCTTTTATGTTGTTTTTAATTAAAACTGAAAAGGATTACAAAACCCAAAAATCTGATGCTGCTTCCTCTACGATGCGATGGAAGCAGGTATGTACCTAAATCTAATTAATTAATTAGTAAAAATTTGGCCTTTTTTCATTGTGAGTTTGAATTGCCAATAACATTTATGTATTAACAAGGTGTCTCCAACATTGTTCGCGAAGCTATGTGAAACTAGATCATAATTGAATTACCAACTCGTAAAACATCTCCAAATCTAAGTCAAGCGATATGCAAATGCCCTATTTGCGTTGACATCCATTTCTTCATCATTAATTCAGCGCCTTGGCAGTCTTGATAGCAGTCTCGTTTTCACAAAGCAGATGAGACTTGCATTTATCTGAATTATTGATCTCCCGGAGCGCAAAGATAGCACCTGCAATTAAGGAATGCAAATGCACGCCCTCAGCGCAAATCCTGCTTCAACTAATAACAAAAATAAGGCCAAAAAAAATACGTTAGTGAATGTATCATTTATCTTAACGAATCAACTAGAAATACTTTGTTATTATACGGGGGAGGACAAATTGCATTTGTATACAAATACCATACCTAATCCTGCCACTACATACATCTGTATGTATAAGTAAGTAAGTAAGTCAGATGCTTTCTGTTTGCAGATTTTCACACAACGTCCAAGCACTAGATAATGAATTTATTTTTGAATATTCCATTTCCCCAGTTAACTTCCAGTATCATGTATGTACATGTGCATGCAACAACGAGACTTTGTAAACTGCACTGGCTACAGCTGAAGCTTTAATGCAATTCGTACGTGACGAAAATTCGCAATCTGTCGTCGGCCGTTTTTAATATTCAAGGTACACACGCGACGTGAAACAAAAACACTTCTTCTGGTTGGATGGCAATTTGTAGGGAAGTTAATTTCGTAAAAATTTTTACATTTTCGTGGCTGGCGGCGTGGAAATTCGTGCACTTCCGCTATTGAAATTGTGTCAGTCACTTGTGAGCTTAACGAGAATGCTTTTCCGGTAATGCAGGTGAATGGTGGATTACGGAGTCGAGTCCGGGGAATAATGGAGGTCACGTAGTTTCACGTCACGAGACCGCAGTACGCACTACTACTTCATTAAATTACACAACATTCTTGACGTGACAGCTTTAATTGTAGACACTCTGGGAATTTGATGGGTTGGCACTCCATACAATGCTGCTTAACATTATTAGTCGAACAGGGCTCTTACTAGATGAATTTCCAAGTCATCTCAATCAAAGAGCATTAAAAATTATTGTTACTTCCGGTGTAACTAAAAAAGTTTCATACAGTAGAACCTATTTAATCCAAATCAATTGAAAAAAAGAAAACGAAGCGATTTATTCGGATTAACAAATTTACTGTTTTATACATATTTTCGATCCACCTGTACGTATAAATTTGTACGCCACAACTTTGCAAGTCTCTGCAAGTTTTGTTCCGATTACACAGATTTTGTTCAGATTAAAAAAGAGACTTGAATGTTAACTGAAAATTGCATGTACAGAACTTAGTGTGTTCGACTTATCGAGGCTGCACTGTACTTTGACGTTCTTAAGAAAAAAAAAATGCACTTCCATTGTATTATTTACAATTCACTTTAATTTCCAAGCGGAATTTATTCTGTCACGTTTCAAAATTTCGCACGAAATTTGGAAATTTTGGGCAATTTAAAATTCATTGTGGCAAACCTGACTTCCCAAGCATTGCGGCGCAGGCTCGAAATTATTGATCGACAGAATCGACCCGTCCGTCGACGGGAAAACTAACGATTGCTATTGGTCGGCGCTGACTTCACTTGCGATTATCCCGCGTCAACTCGCTTCGTTTTGTTGCACGGCGTTACTTTTCGCCAGCGTTTAGGGAAGGCTTCTTTTACCCTGTCCAAGCTTGGCTTTTCATTAAAACCCAGGTAAAATCTAAGCAAAAGGCTGACGCCATTTTGAGTTTTTCTTTAATTCAGGCTTTTACTGACGGGTATCCTGTTCGTGTACTCTTCGTATACATCTTCCTGTACGATTTAGTATTGTCATAATATGTGAAGTACCCTTGTCGCCCTTGGTTAATTTAATCAACCCTTGCAACCAGTACGAGGATCGGCCACAGTTTCGCTAAGTTCGCTCCATTCAACGTGTGACGAGCACACCGGGAACTGACAAACAACCTTCAACCTTTTGAATACACTTTGGATGCCGTGAGTTTGTATCGTTTTAATTTTATATTACTGCTTCGACGCGTCGCATTTTACCAAAGAGCGAATTTCGACTAATCTTGCGTTTGATTGGCCAATGTAATTTCATTTGTAATGTGTGGCTTGATTTGGAATTTGACGCGTTTTGTTGTGCATTTAGTTGACTGTTTTAGTTGCAATCCACGTCTGTTGCCGCATATGTTGTTACGGTGAGAAAATTCATTGCAATTAGTTTCTGGCTTTCGAGTCACCCTGTATCTTGGCGAAAGTGTAATTACGCCACAGTTTGACCTTTGGAACTTGGACTGGTCCAAAAGCGACGTTCATAACGCTAAACAAACCTGGACAATCCCTTTCTTTTGTGATAAGATTGTCCCATGTCAAAAGTGGGATATATTAAAGGCTTATCATTGGCCAATAGACCTCTCTCCTGTCCGCGAACCGTTCACGTCGAACGCCGACTTGATTGAAAATTCCGCCAGTCGTGTGACCGCTCGCTTATCGAACAGACCGCATTGAGAATTATTCTCGTTTTGTGTAAATTTTTCATTAAACGGTTTGTTTTGGAATGCAAAAGGAGACGGGTATGTTGCCCGGATGTTAATTGGTTGCGGCGAGCCCTAAGCTTTCTTTTAAGCTTCTCCAAGCTCGTTCTTCGAATCTACGACAGGTATGTTTTAGAGTCACATTAGACGGCGGTCGGTTCGTAATCCGTGTTTTCTTTTTATCTAGTTTTTTTAACATTTTTATTTGGTTGTTCCCCCCCCCCATTAATTCCAGACGTTTCGCCGGAGTTTCCCTTAACTGAGAGTTGCCTGGCGATCTTCTTCGTGGTGACCGTGCTCAAAAATTTTGATGGAGTCGTTGTAAACGGATCCTGTCCGTCCATCCTGGCTTTTGGTACCACGACGGTTCATCACGCCGCACATCGCAGGAGGGCGCGCTCATCGGAACGAAAGTGGTTACACCGGATCGCATCCTTGTCATCCGTATCTCGAAGGTCTTGACTCGGAATCAGTTGACGTACTATACCCGACAAAAAATATGTTCTATTGTAAATACCACGAATTAAGTATTATTTAAAAAAATCATCCGTTTGTTTACTTTTGTGTTTTTTTACGTTACCATAGAACAAGTAACATAAATTGTTTAAAGCTGCAATCAAACTAATAAAATAACTCAAAAATGCATGTGCAGAGTTGTCCCAGATTATTTTGACGGGCATAGTACATACACTGTTGGATGTTGAAGGTCGGACCAGGGCCGGCGCGAGGCGGGTTTAGACGCGTTCCCCGGAACCCGGCCCCGCGCTTAAACTTTGTGCTGTCATCACTGCGTTACGCGATAGATATTTTTGATTGGTTCGTTTAATTCATTTATAATTTATCTAGAACTGTTTTTTTTTGGCCCCGCGCAATTTTTGAACCCGGCCCCGCAAAAGTTTGCGCCGGCCCTAGGTGGGACCTTGCTTTATTATATTTCTTCGTTGTGTAATGTTTTGAACGTACTCTACTGCCGACCAGGTTGACATGCGAAGTCAAAGTTACTGTTGGTTATTATTATGTTTTTAATGCTAGTTAAGTCAATAATTTTGTAACGAACCAAACGGATCCGATTGAGTCGCGTTTTGACGTTTTATGTCATTTGATGCTTAACGTTCTGCTCTGTCAGATTAACTAACTGCATTTTGGTTTTCACTTTTATTTAAATAAATTTGTGTGGAACGTTTAAAACTTAAATAAAAGCAAGTGTGCGTTACTGGTGGTTTTTATTTCCTTTTTTTTTAGAAAAAAGAACAAAATCAATACCTTTATTAAAATACTTCAAGATAACTTTCAGAGTTCGTTATTTGGATACTTGACATGGAGATGCCCTCTTGGAAGTGGAAACTTATCCCACAAGAATCCAAGTATTTGTAATTCACGGGGCTCCAAATTTTCTTTCGCAATTACAAGTACATATATCTTTGGACGTTGAATAATGGATGTTCTGACGCACTCACTTTATTTATTATACAAGTTTTGGAATGCCTTGTTGAAAGATCTAATTGTTAGGTTCCACTTTTTTAAATCTTTTTCTTTTTCCTTGGCAAACGCTCCGAACATTTTATTTCTCTCAAGGATTTCTTGATCAAGTTGGTTCCTATCAAAATAATCAAGAAAACTTCTTACATCGATCAAACTGGATTTTGAAAGCTTCTCCCAATCAGCGTTTGCTAATTCTTCTTTTTTACATTTTTGTATTTCACTTTGAGGATTTCTAGTTCCATTTGATGACTTTGAAGTTCCATTTGATGTTGTAACTGTTCATATCTGACTGTCTGTAGCTTATTATTTATCATTATATGATATTATGATTCCCCTCTCTTCAGTTGAAAGTTTGGATAAGATTTATTCATAAGCCTCTTCCTGAAAATACATTATTTATTTGCAGTTACAATTTATTTTTTTATTTATTTATTTATTATACAGTTTATAGACTTTAATTCTCTATTTATAAGTTACTATCTATGCTCTTGTTTTCTACATGGTTTATTCAACACTGGTTTTAGGGGACGAATCGTAATTAAGGACGAGCCGACGAAGGAGCCGAGTCCTTAATGAGATGAGTCCCCTAAAACCTTATTTTGTGTACTTGATACATAAACTACTATTATACAAAGTTTTCTATACTAAACTATGCTATAATCTAAAATATATAACAAAGAGATATGGTATTGCTAATTTTAGTAAATGTGTACTTCTTTTTCCTAACCTATGATCTTAAGATAATTAAACATATTTGGTTTCTTCTGCATTCTTTCGCTTTGTGATCGTAGCCCTAGCAATTATAACATCTGCTTAGATATAGTTCCTCTTGTATTTTGCAAGTATCCCATCCTATGTTTACGTATTTCTTTTCCATGCATTTCTTGAATGTATTGCCACTGACTTCTGCAGAGATAAGCCATTTTCCATATTTGGTTTTCTTCGTGAATTTTATATCGAAGTTATCATTTTCATTTATGAACTGATTTTGTCATATTAGTTCTTCTTTTAATTCCTCGTCTGTGTAGTGCTGTCGCAGTCCAAATATTTTTACTTTTGGTTTCTTTAGCTCCGTAATTTTAATATCGTATTCACTGTTCATTGTTTGATCTATTTTATTTTTAATTTTCTCAGCTTGGCCGGTTGCATTTGTTTTTATTAAGATGCCTCCATCCTTTATTGCTAACATAGTTTTAATACCTTTTCTGTTACTCGTAGGATTTACTTTGTTTCTTATATCTTGCTTTATCTGTTCAGGTGATTGTTTATTCTTTGGTTTTATAACTATGTATATTTGGATAATTTTTTTCTATCACATTTGGTCGTGCCTTGTATTGGTCTCCACTAGTTATGTTTGCGTACGTAATCTTTTCCTCGTTTGAGGTTAGTTGCTCTGTAATTTTGGTTATATTATTTATTTTTACTAGTTTTTCGTTTATATAGTTCATTTCTTTGTCACTAACAATTTTAGCATATTTAATATGACACCACACATCACAAAAACCATCACATTTTATTGCCTTGTCGTCTTCATTTACCTCTTTATTACGAGGAGCGTTCAAATATGAGTGAGAATCTAGTTGTCTTGAGCATAGAAAGCAATGGATGGAAACAAGCGATCTGGGTCATGTTCTGGTATATTCCAACTTGCCATTAGTAACAATCAAATTCTTCTCCTTTACGCCTGCCAATAATAGTTAGCATCTCAGAGAAAAAGTACCGTGTTTTGTTGCACAACACATAATTGTTAAATTGTTAGTGAATGAAAGTGCTTTACCGTCTGAAATCTTTACAAGACTTCAGCAGAAGTTGGCATAACTGTGGAGAGTCATTTGTTTTCAGCATTGAAAGGGTTTCTAAGTGTCCACAAAGTTAAGGATAATAATGAACTCATTACAACTGTCCAAAACTGGATACGCACGCAACCAAAAACCTTCTTCAAAAGTGGTTTACATAAGCTTGCAGAACGTTGGCGCGGGGGCCTACTTTGAAAAATAGTATATAACACGTCTTTGTTTCATTGATAATAGAGACGTTCTCAACTCATTCTCACTCGTATTTGAACGCTCCTCGTACATACTTTACATAGCTCTTTTTCCGAGTCGTCTGTGTCTTCCGCCATCTTGTCTCGATTCGGATTTAAATTCAACCCTTTGTATTGGGATTACGTTTGATCCAACCCATGATGCAAATACATATGATTCTACCGTGATCCAACCCATCTCCACGAGTTAGCACGTCGTGAGACGAACTTAATTTGCACATTTCAACATTTGTAACCAGGTAAGGTCACAATGTGTAATCAATGTGGCGTCATGTAATTTCGCTGTGCATTTTTTTTTTAATTAAAGTATTTGTTAGTTTAATTCTTGTTTTTGTGCGAATACCTTCGGCGTACAAGTGAGTAAGATAAAAACTCCTGGTTGTTGCGAATGATCACACGCAAAAGCGAAGCGATCAGTTGGGTACCTTGTTCACCCTGGCGCATTTCTTTAACATCAAATTGCTCACCCCTCATTGTTGCTTGTCGAGGGGAAAGCTGGTGCAAGAAACAGTGCAGACTTGTTACCAGTAAAAGGAGTATTTCATTTTAGAGTCTTGTGGTAACAATTCATTAGCTCTGTTCCAACATCACTTTCTGACCGTTTCGAAACCGTCATAATCAGTTGCCCACCGAAATAATTATTTACAGTTTATTGATTTTGACAACTTTATCAAGTGTAAAACTAATGAGTGCATGCTTTTGACGGTTTCGAAACCGTCAGAAAGTGATGTTGGAACAGACCAATTGTAAACATTGATCCGAACCGAATAGAATTCAATAAGACTTACATTTCTTTCTATCGCAAGGAAAGCATATTACACCGGAAAATTATAAGTACGTCGGTGTACCTAAGCAATTTTCCTGATCATTAAAACTTCAAATCGTTTTATAAATAAAAATCGATGGTGGTATGTTGCTCTACCTTAGCACAGCAAAAATAGTTTTTAAGTGACACAGAAACTGATGTATAATTGAAGTTGTTCTCCATATTAAAGTTATAAACAGAAAGTTGTTTGGTTTCTTAATCGTACTTGCAGGATTGAATGGCTCCGACCTATACTTTCAGTTTAGTTTCAATTTAGTTTTATAGCGGCATCACGTTTTGTTATTTCGTTGTAATTTTATTTTCTCATTATAGAGAATTGTCGTATTCAGACGAGGACAATAACGCGAATAAAAATTTCCCTTAAGCCGAGCCTTTAAATTGTTTCTTGTTGACTTCATAAATTGCTTTCTGTCGACTTCAGAATTTTGTATTACTCAATTTATTGTGTAATACATAGAGATAATTTAATTTTTGCCAAGTTTGTTGATCTAAAGAACAATCTCTCAATTTCGATATACCGTGTGTGACCATCACCTACAGCCATTTCATTAAAATTAAAATAGTGCGAAAAATACCTACCTGAGCAGTATATATTTTTTATTGTTCAATTGAAAAATATATATACACTAATTTTATAATATTCCGGAACTAAAACAAAATCACTTCGACAACTGTTGACATACATACATACCTACATATTTACATGCACTGCGCAAAATAAACTTGACATACGAGTAAAAAACAGTAATATTACTTCTGTTCCGTAAGCTATTTACACAGCCGGAAGACAAATATTCATTCCGGGCAAATAGAAAATTTTTACTTCGGTCGCATCAGCGCAGCGCAGACGTATTTATTCACGCAAATTATATTTACCTGGCAGTCTAAATAATTTAGCGTCGCATAAGTTAAGCAATTAAAAGGGTTTTATCGTAAAAATTAGCGGCGGGCGCCCCCCCCCCGCACCTGAAAAATTTATTACGTCTTTCCGGATTAAAATAACGTTACGATTTTCAAACACGTTAAAGCGTGCAAATAAAAAAAAAAAAACGGAAAAGTGTTGCCATTTGTTACCGGTTTACATGCGTTTTGCTCTCGTCTCATCTCTTCCTCTCTGCGTTCCAGCGTTCCAGGAGATATAACGTTCTGTAATTCCTTTAGGATGGATATTCCACTTTATGGCTCACACTTTTTTTATTATATTGCCGTGGGTTAATATTGAAATTGCTTGGCGATTTTACTTTTATGTTTCGAATGTGACGTCGGAAATAAAAATTAATCCGAATGCTTTAGGCACAGCGACTCGTTTGTGAACGCGACACGAAACCGTCTACCTTATCAAAAATGATCGTTGCGGCGTGAGTAGAAAAGCCACGGGCGCTTTGGTTCAATTTCCCATTTAATTTAACATGGGGGAAGCTCTGTTTTAAATGTGTAAGCATGTTTGCCTAACTAAATATCACTAAGGGGAGAGAGGGCGGCAACCAGAAACAATTTTCTCCTGGTCTCCATGTCAATTAGCTAGGCAACTATACCTACAAGGACCCCTATATTAAATTAAATTAGAAACTGGGTCAAAACGCCCATGGCTAATTTTTGTCCCCCTATATTCAATTGCAAGGCTTTAATTTAAAAAATTTGTAAACTTGTTTGATAGTACGGAAACGCAATTTAAAAAGTCAAGAAAGAGTTTGAGAGAATACAATACGTACTGCTATGATTTCTCGAAGGTTATCTTTGCCCCACGTCGGGCGCCAATTTTTTTCTTAGAACCCTAAAGTAGTGCGCCAAAATATTTTGTAGTTCGTATAGCACTGCGTCGGGCGTTGACCGAAAAACGAAGTTGACGTGAAATTCCACTTAAGGTCAAATTCACGATCGATTCTACTCCGCCGCCGGCCGTGCCTAATAAATAAAAGATATGCTATCAATCCTTAGGAAAAATAACGTAATCAAGTTTATTAAAATTTTTTAGAGAATGTAACGTGATGAGAAACTTTTTACCACACCGATAAAACCTATCCATTAGAAGGCAGGATAGGAAAAATATTGTTTGTTGCGCAGTGTAATTAAAACAAATCTACAAACAAGTCAGCGCGTGCATAGGGACCCGAATCGACAAAAATGTCATAACTTTATAACAGCTTAGCTTAAAATAGTTACTCTTATTATAAAAGAGTCTCGGCAACTTGTAAAATGCAGTCCAACTCGTTCAATTACTAGTTTAATTCGATTAATTGCTTCGAAATTACTGGGTCGACTGAAGCGACTCTCCGACGTAAATTACCAGCGCGTTCGAGGAAGCCATTTTTTGCACATTTTGATTTAGATAAAGATCGCGCAGTCTTCGACGCTGGAGATAGCTAAATTAGATATCGGGTTGGTTTGAATATGCAAAAAATTAACTTTATCGCAGCATTAAAATGATGGATTCGTCGCGTGGTCCTTCGACGCAAAGACGAAGGACGAAATTTTGCGGAGACCGTTTCGCAAAGATAGTTTATTAAGTTTTCCAACGTTTTTAATGCGCGGTTAATTTTTTATTACTTCTGAAAATCAAATTTACTTCACAATATTAATGAATTAACACAAGTTTATGTTGCTACATGTACATTTTTTGGATTCTTTCTTTATTTCCATATTTTTTCCACGACAGTGCATCTTGTAAATTTTTCGTAAGCAATCATTACCAATTGTTTACTCTGCAATTACATAAAATAAATTCACAATGTACAGGCTGATTCAGATTAAATCCGGATTCAGATTTAATCTTGAAGTTTCAGAGTACATTAAAACAGAAACAAATAGAAGAATAATATAAAGTGGGAATTGTTCAAAAATTAAGTGACCATAATACGAGAATTAATTTCATACGAAGAAACAAAAAAAAACAATTGAAACAATCAATCAACACAATGCAAAATTAAACGAACCAAGATGAAATTAATAGTAGAGAATGATTGACAATCAAAATAAAACTATTCATACATGATACGAATATGAAAAATTCCACAGAAAAAAACACAAAAGAGAACTGAAACAGACAATAACAATAATAAAAATTATAGAATTACATGAATAGAAAATAAAGAAATCTATCAGATAGAAAACCAACAAAAGCAAATTGAAACAAACAACATCGAAACACCAAAAATAGATGCTATCTACCTGAACGACAGCAAATTGTGCGAATGCAATTTAAGATATCCAGCACAGCCGGCTAAACTCCTGGAGATGGGGAGGGTCAACGTAACCCCAAAAGCAAAGGGACAACAAGTTAAATAAAATAAAAGTCACCACTTGTTTTTATTTGATATTGCTCAAAAATTTAACACAGTAAACAAATATTATAGAAAGTACAAACCAGACGGGATCTCAATGAGTTGAGCAAACGGTATAACGATTAAATAAAACTTTACGGAGAAACAGATCTGTTTTTCGTTTACAAAAGAGGCATAAAGTAAACGTTCAATATTACCCGGTTAAAATTAAATTAACACAAGACAGCGTTTCTACGACGCAAAGAAACAATTAAATAAAATAAATATCTCCGACCTTGGAAACAAATTCGCATTTGATCAGTCAGCTGTCAATAATGGTGTGGAAGAATCCAAGTGAGAAACAGTCCAACGGAGGAGGACAGTGCTGCCAATGACATAACTAAGCAAAACGACACGATCTCTTCTGTTGCGGCTTACAGGAAGAGGGGTGGACCGTGATGCCTGGACTTTTAGCAACTAAAACTCCGCTTACGGTTTTCTTTCCAAACGAAGGTTGTTATCTGGTTGTTATCAAGTGTCAGAAAGGGGGTATGAAGCCCAAATAGTAAAAGAAAGATGCGTGTTGCAGACCGAAAATACGCAAAAAGTTGCCAATAAAATCCTAGGTGTTCTTTTCTTCCAGAAACCAGGCTTAGAGAAACTTATAAGAAAGCTTGAAATGCTTGACGTAGGTATACTTAAGCAGATCTTGGAGTAAATAAATTCCGTTTCAAGATTCACATGAAATGAAGCTCAAAAATCGTGGACACACACTAACAAAAGATGTGCACGTCAAGCCACCCTCAACAGCAATGAATGCGCCGCGGAAAGAACACGCTCTGACCAATTATCCTGGGACGGGGGTCGTTACGAGATGGCCTCTGTTTTAACCGGACGAAAGAGTGAAATAGAATAATACTGTGAGGCATAGGTAGTGGCTTTTGTTTTCTAATGCAATATGACGAAATGTGACGAACGGCACGTAGGCCCACATTAACCTTTCAGTTCCCACACAAATACAGCGTGACTGGCAATACTGAAAATAATTTCAATGAATTTTTCACCCGTAACAGAGAATGTACCAAAAACAAACAAATATCAACTGTTCTCCGAAGGAGTTTTAAAAGGTCAATAGTCTAACAATTATTCGGTTTCCGAATGTCATTTCTGCCCATCGTTCAGGAGCCATATTCACATTTTATTTTGTTTTTACTTTATCAATTTATTATTATTATTATTATTTTAATAACATAGGCGTTTCGTGTAACTTTCTATTAGATTTGGTAATTTTCTCACACCCGCGTTGGAGAATCGTCAACTTTTTGTTTTCGGATACTGCACATTCATATCGTTTATTTCCCTAATCTTTTGTTGCTTTTTGTCGAAATATTCGTATTTGAATTTTGTTATTGTTTGTCAGTTTTTTATTTTATATAACAGGCGTTCCGTGTAATTTTTTCTTTTACTCTGCTAGTTTTCTTACACTCCTGTTGGAGAAAAGTCAATCTTCTTTTGTTTTTTGATCACCTTATATCATACATTTATACGAAATCGACAATTTCGCAAATCATTAAGCTCAGTACTTAAGTTAAATTCGATCAACGTCGCCTACGCGACCGCGGAACAAATTCACCCACATAAAAATTATGTAAGCAAACAATACAGCGACTCGCTTATCATGCGACATGACTGACCCTTGAAATGAGGCTGCGTTCGCAGAATTTCAGCTGCATTGGTGACTCATCGGAAAAACCGGGTATTATACAAGGTTTCTATAAGTGATTCTAACATCGCATTACCTCTGATAAACAAATGACCATGTGCCACTAACCACCGATTGGTTTTAATTCTTAAATAATCAAACATCTTTTTCAGAAGCTTATTTGGTGCAACATCATCAATTTAGGGAATAAGTTGTAAACTCAATTTGAAACATTTGATACTGGTGTTGTTTTTTAGCAATAATGGTTTATTTAAAAGTTTCAAGTTCATGACAGTGTTGACACTGAAATTTCTCAGATAGTAGAATACACATTCAAAAGGAGGTGAAATATCCAACGCAATATTCAATGCCTACTTCGATGTCAGAATCATTTATAGAAACGCTGTACAAGCATATGAGCACACGATGAACCATAAGACAACTGGCCCACATGTAAAGTGTTGCGTAATCGGAATTTCCGTTATTAAACAGAATTAAATTAAAAAAAAAAACATATAAAAGGGCGGCCAAAATATCGAAAAAGAGTAAGAGTACAAATTAGTCATGTAGGGATGCACAATTTCATTTTTAAAGTTAATTAGAATCAGGGTGTAACACAAAAAGAAAATGTATGGGTTTCGGAGTGCAAATTGTCTGTTGTTTGAAGAATTTTATCGACCCTTGAAGTTGTCAAGATGAAATTTGAATCACCTTGTACAAAATACTTTCAGATTAAGTTACAATCATATTTTGAAAAAACTTCTGTGGTGTTAAGTGAACTTAAGAACCTTTTTTTTTCATCTTCTAATGTTTAACACTGTCAGTACTGTCAAACCAATTTATCAAAGTTAAAACATGTGTACATAAATATAAGAACAGCAAATGTATGCAGGGCGACACATCAATAAAATTAATTATACAACCGCTGGGATTTACACAAGAGCCATCCTCCATGTTTGGGGTCGATGCAAATGAAGAGCAGGTTTGCTATTTACAAATATACTATCACACTAGTGCAGCCAATGAGGAACGTGGGGGTCACTCGGAACGTGGGGGTCACTCGGAGATAAACGCTACGTTTTACAAATGGACCACCGACAGGTGACCGAGTGCCATTTATTTGCGGCTTTACATTGTCGGACTCATCATTCACAGGTAACGACCAACACCTCCACAATAACGAAGCTTTTTGCAACAGTCAAAAACAATTTCTAAGTACTTGCTTTTGAAGACGCGGCAGAGATTAGAAACTTCCAAGCCAGAGCCATCAGAAACGTTGCCTACTTGCGTTTAATAAAATCTCACGTAGTTGTGCTTTACCGTTCAGATATAAATAATTGAGGGGGCATGTTTTCCGAGATCCATCTACTTCAAACATACTTAGACGTTACGATACGACTCTAGTACTTTGTCTTTCATGAATTTTCTATGCACTTCCAGATTCACCATTCTCTCTACCGGCGTTCGTACGTCGTCGTCTCTATGAAAACTAAATAACAATAGAAATTATTTAAATATGAACTCCCCGTCGCCCCCCGTTAGCTCTAGCTTTACCCTGAAAGCCCACGTCTGTAGGACCTAATTTAAATACTATTAATTCTAAATTATAAATAAACCCCTCGAATCAAACTTTTCCGTCGTCATCAGCGAATTCTTGTTTCGCCACAGAAAACTCTGGAGCGATGAACCCCCGGCAGAAATAAATTAGTTGGGAACACATTATTACATATCCATTGTGACGGGCCGAGTATTATATCTCACAAAAGAGACGTGGCTCCGAACGAGTTTTTGAACTACCGAGGTCCTGAAATATGTTGTGAGCTTACGTAAATATTTTGTGCTAAAATCCGGCAGCGCGCAATTTGTAATAGGATTATCGAGATCCTTCTTTGTGGGGGGGTTGTGTGTACCGGTTCAATTTTAATGTCGGCGATACTTCCGGTGAAGCATTTAAACTGAAATTAAGTTATCCCCGAAAATGTTTAACTTAGTTTGCAGTTTGAGTGGGTTCAGATGAGTTGCCTTATTAATAGGTAATAAACAAATCTACACAACAATTTATAATTAATTAAAAATTTACCCGAGATGCACGTTACGCCTTTGCATAAGGCGAGAACTAAAAGTTTACAACTTTAAAAACGCAGAAAATCAGAGCTGTTCGGGTGCAAGACTTGACCATGAACTAATAACACACAGTTGCACAGCTGATGATGAATGTGTCGTCAGGGTCAGTGCGTGGACACAGTTTAGTAGACACGCTCTGCGAATATAGGAGGAGATATCCAAAATTAGAAAGGAATATTTAAAAGCCAAAAGATGAATGATGAGAGCCCATAAACAAGGGGATAGCCTTGAATACCAGGCACTCAAGGCTAATTAAAGAAATCAGGCAAGAGCTAAAACGGACCATCGCCAAGGAAAAGGATACACAGTGGAGACGTGTATGTGATGAAGTGGAAGAGGACATTTGGGGTCGTGGATACAAGATGGTGACTAAAAAGCACGGAAACTTAAAGAGGTCTTTACACGGAGAAAGGAAAGTGTAAATTCTTAAGTAACTGTTTCCGACTAGAAAAGAAAAGGACATAATCGAGGAGCCCATAGGTGAGAGGAGCAAGGAGGAGCTCAAACTGGCCACTAGCAAGATGAAAGACGGTAAAGCACTGAGCGTACCAACAAAAATCCTGAAATTGGTGACCGAGTTACAGCCGGATTATATCCTCAGAATAATGAATAAGATTGTACAAACAGGCGTTTTCCCAAAACCTGGAAAATAGCAAACCTAGACCAAGAAAAAACAAGCAAGAGGAAATCAAGTACAGGCCTATATGCCTGTTAGATACATTTGAGAAGTTGCTTGAGCACTTGCTCGCAGAAATGGATGAGAGAAAGGTTCACTTATCGGACAGATAATATGGTTTCAGGAAGGGCAAATCGACGATAATGGCACTGAAGAGGGTGGTGGAAATAACGGAGAGCAAGAGAAAACAAGAAACTTCTGCCTCCTAGTATCACTGGATGTGAGGAACGCCTTTAATACCGCCACTTGGGAGTTAATAAAGGCGAGACTACGCAGGAGAAACATCAGCCGGTGCCTAAGGGCGATGATAGGCAGTTACCTGAGAGATGGGGCCATAGAAATCGAGAAGGGAACAATAATGGAGACATCGTGTGGGGTACCACAGGGCTCCATGTCGGGGCTGCTGCTTTGAAACATCCTCTACGATGGGGTCCTGAGCGTGAGTTTACCAAGGGGAGTAGAGCTGTTCGCCTTTACTGATGATTTTGGTATAATAGCCACTGCAAGAACAGAAGACAAATTGGAGGAAAACGTCAACCATTCCCTAGTGCAGATTGTAGTCTGGCTACAAGGCAAACGACTGGAATTAATGCCGGAAAAAACGGAGGCGATTGTGCTATCAGAGAGGAAAAAGCAAAAACTGATAAGTCTCATACTAAACGGCACTAGTATTGTTCCAAAAGCACCTATCTTTCGGGAAGCATGTCGAATAAGTGACAAGCAGGGCGCAAGGGACAGCAAATGCAATTGGTAGTTTAATGCCACGCCCCCATGGTAGCTGTGAAGCCAAAAGGAGAATACTGGGGTCGGTTGCAGAATCTATTGTCCTCTATGCGGCATCGGTCTGGACACAGGCAGGTAAGACGGCGAAGTACAGATAGCAGCTGGCGCAATTAGAGTATGCCGGGCATACAGGACGGTATCACCGGAAGCAGTGCTAATGTTGTCTAGAGTGATCCCGATAGTCTTCCTGGTAGCGGAGAGCGGCAAAGGAACGACCAAAACGCGAGCAGGCCAAGCTGCAAGGAGGTAGGAGACCGTGGCTGCATGGAAAGACCGGTGGAAGGCAAGCGAAACAGCCCTGTGGACGAAGAGATTGATCCCTGACTTGGGGAGTGGTTAGAAAGACAGCATGGGGAAGTGACATAAAATTTAACACAGTTATTAACGGGCCACGGGTCCTTCGAACAATACTGACGTAGGATTAGGAAAGTGGAATCCCCGAGGTGCAGATATTGTCAAGCTGGCGTAGATACCTTTTTCGAGTGTGACCAATGGGACGAAGTCAGAGGAAGGGCCACAGAAGTCAAAGGGCAGACGATAACCCCTGACTATCTAGTAATATCAATGCTGAAATCTGGAAAAAAGTGGGCAATAGTGGCGAAGATGGCAGAGGGTATCCTGAATACGAAGGGAAAAGAGGAAAGGAAGGGAGATATAGTATGATGTGAGAGGACTGGACCGATGCTGTGAAGAAATGCCGAAGGGTGATGGCACAGCAGCGTAGCGTAGGGCCATAAGAGGAAAGTAATTTAGTTAGTAGGCGCACTGGAAGACCGATGGGTGTGAATCCAACACTGTCCTTGGCATTGAACCATCGCCAGGGCAATCTTTAGAAAATTCTGTAAACGTGTACGTCGAACCGAACCTGGGGAACACAAATTTCGTTGATTTAGATCTGACACCTGTTTTTGACTAACTTTTGGCATCTGAATCCAAAAGTGACCCCAGTTATTGTCTATCACGTCAAGTTTTCAAGCTACAGGATACCCTCTCTTTGTTCCAAAAGTCATACAAAATGTGCATACAAAGGAAAATAAAGGAAAAAATTACCAATTATACTGTTCACGGAGAATAATTTTATGCATACAAAGGCTATATATATATAGTTACTGTAATTCAAATTGTGGTCATACAAGTAGTCAAGTTCTTCTACTAAACGGCAACCATACATATTAAGGTAAACATTTTCGCTTATAGCTTTTCCTAGCGTGTTCAATTTATGAACAATCTCAGCCATCATATATATTCCATCTACCCTGATACCACGCCTCCATGATCTTCAAATCTTAGTGGAATCGCTCACCCTACTGATCATTGACTGCACCAAGATTTTTCGGGAAGTCAGCAAGATGGCTATGCAGAAAATGCAACTTGATGCTCATGTTGCAACCAAGCATTTGAAGTTCTCTATGAGTTGCTGGACAATTATGGTGTAGATCTGTGCTCGTGTATTTCCAATAAAGTCTTTAATAGGACAAGATAATGCGAAGACAAGTGGTTTCTCTTCATCGGGCATTTGCAAACTCATCCAAATGTTTTTCCAAACCGGATATCCTCCCCAGCAGATGCTACTGACATACCAGATGATGAAAGTAATCAAATCGAGCTACGTAACGTAGTAGTTTGTAATGAAGGTAAGGTAACAAATAAGAATAATCATAGTCGAAGTCAAGCTGGTGGAGATCTCTCTGTGGCACATATTTCTCCAATTCCTTTTGCTTCAATCATAAAACGAGCTAATAGAAAAAAAGCAAGTATGGAGTTCTTAATACCAGTCCAGATATAAACTTAGCAAAACAAATGATTGCAGAGAAGGAAGCAAAAACGTTGAGGAAGTCCACACGCACGGTAAGGAAGCGTATGATATCTGTTAAGGAAGACTCAGAAGACAGGAAGGACAGGAAAATTAAAACTAAATTAAAAAATTTAAAGATTCAATTCGTTGTAATATGAAGTAATATAATAGAATATAAATTACAAAAAATAAATTACCTTCCACGCCATAAATAAAAAAAGACATCCTAAGGCTACAATAGGCGATCATAAATTTGATGTAATTTACATTTTGTCAAAGAATACATGTAAATTACATCAAATTTATGATCGTCTATTGCGGCCTTTATCTTCTGACATCCAGACAACAAGACATAAATTTTGTCCTGAATATGTGACATGTCGTGTACAATAATGTAATTGTAAGAGACATACCATCTTCCCCACACATGTGTGGGTGAGATGGCACATGTGAAGGTTTAAAAAATATAAATTATAAAAAAGAACTATGCATTATTTTATGTAAAAAATCATTTAAAAAAAAAATTTTGAAAATTGATATTAGTATTAAAATTATTAATGTAATTCATTACCATTAATAATTTTAATACTAATATTTTCAAAAAATTTACAACTTTATTTGTATAAACTATAAAGCATATAAAAAAGACATTTCAGACATATCTTCCCTACTTTGGAGTTCGTATTTCAGGTGATCACGTCAATTCCGTTTAAAGGTCAAGTGCACGCCTGACGCCGCGCTGTAACAATCATAAAACTATGAAACACTTTTATGACTGTATTTATTTGGATCATCTGCTGCTCTTTCTTAACCAGGGATGTATCGTCATTTTGGGGATCATTTTTCTGGAGAACTAAAATACATAAAATTTTTCTTTCCACATTTTCTTTTTGTTGGTCTATTCAAAAATCACTTGTACATATGTACATTAAAAAATTATTTAGATAAAATGATTGTTGCCTTAACTATACTCATTAACTAAACTCATTGTGCAGCTTTAAAATATGTATGTTCAAATTATACAAGGCGATTTTTATGTGTGTCGGTTTAAATTTAGCGTTTTCAGCCCGAATTATTATTATTATTTTGTTTTTTTGTATACAATAAATTAATAAAAATAAGGGAATATTGTTTCAATTTTTTTGCGGTGAATTCGTACGTAATTCCATTTGAAATGTAAATACGGTTAAAATAAATTCAATTCCGAAACAAATACATCAGATTAATTAATAATGTTTGAAATGAACACGACTAACTTTGTTAATTTTCCAGCTCGGCGGATTTTATCGCGTAAAATTAATATTTTATTATACGACTCCGCAATTAGTTATTTATTCGCATTTTTTTTTGTCCGCTTTTATTTCATTTTTTTAATATGAGAAAAACAGCACAAATATTTCATTGTTTATAATTCATTTGAATTGCAAAAGATAGCATGTTTGTGGCAAATTAATATAAGCAAAAAACAGCAATCTCACTCAATTGTAATTAAAAAAAATTAAATAAACGTTTTAAGGTGGGTGACAAATACAGGGTGACTGATAATTTACTTACATAAGGAAACTTGAATATTAAATAAACGTTTGCACAATAGTTGCAACAAAAGAGAGACCAGAGAGAGGAAGCAAGCCAATTGCAATTCAAAAAGAATTCGACACTTGAGAAATACTGAACGATGATGGGAGGAAAAAACCGAAAATGGAGGAAGAGCCCAGGAAGAGATAATTATATCGTAAATAATTTAAAAAAAAATTAAACCCCAGTGCTCAAAAGAGGATGGAAACGAACCAAATAATTTGGAAACCACTTCCTCTGTCTATTCTTGCCCATCGCACAAACATTTACAATTCGAATTTTTTATATAAATACATATACAGAGTGACTGACTAACCTACAGTGACAACTTACAGAAAAAAATTTATATACAATGGTTTCTTAAAAGCTTGAAAACAGATCTCTGAAAAGCGAGATAAAGAATACAAATGCTTCATGCCAATTAATTAGGCAACCATACCTACAATTTTACAACATGTTAAACTAAATTAGAAATTGGGTCAAAATACCTGTAGCTATTCTGGTGACACAAATTGCATTAAAAAATTTGTAAACTTGTTTGATGGTACCGAAATGCATATTTAAAGTATTTTTGCCCACGAATAAAGAAAGAGATTGAGATAATACAATACGTATTTCTATGAGGATTATCTTAGCCCCACGTTGGGCGTCAATTTTTTTTCTAGAGCCCCGTAGTTGTACGCCCAATTATTTGCAGTGTCTTTCTAGGATTAACTTTGCTTTCCATGTTGGGAGCCAAATGACAAAATTCATGGCATCTTGTAATTCTTGAACCCAGGCGACCTCTTCATCCGGAATATGGATAAGAATACCATCTTCAGT
Organism: Dorcus hopei; assembly: GCA_033060865.1. NCBI lineage: Eukaryota > Metazoa > Arthropoda > Insecta > Coleoptera > Lucanidae > Dorcus > Dorcus hopei. Next base: position 12,479,079 of record CM065422.1, read on the forward strand.
TCTTGATCTTTAATATATTTTTGACTGACTTGTTTTTTGGTAGGCATTAAACTAGTTTTAACCTTTTTTTTATGTAGACTCGGTATTGCTTGTACATATAAGAACCCTGAAGTGTTTTGAACTTCCAGAAGATGTGCCATTTCTTTGATAATAAAGTTTATTAAAATTTTCTCAAAAATGTGACCTAATGAGAAAGTTTTAGAAATATTATGAACTCACAAATCAAACGCACCCATTAGCATATAGAAAAAATATTCTTTGTTGCGCAGTGTTATTGTAAAACCAAAAAATAGGGTAATGTAAAATAGTCCTTGCTAAACACACTGATTTTCAAAATTTTGAATTCTAATCAAAATCAATTTGCTTTCATAAAGCCAATAAAGAAATTATTAGCTTAATGACCGAAAAGTTTGTAAGTTAAGGGCAAACGAGCTTTGAGCTTTTTGGATTCGCGACGGCGCGTGCGCCCCTAAATCTATTTCACCTGTCCCTTATCATGTGCTTCCACAGAGCTCGAGATTCGGCAGTTTGCTTCCGTTGTACGCCACGAAAGCTCAGCGAAAGCTCTCCTCCGACAGCGCGCCGCGCTTTCCGAACCGAATACTCCGCGAATTCCAATAATTCCTCGACGGGGTTTCTAGTGTGTTTAGTTTTCGTATACAGTGCGCAACATAAACGGCGAAAATGCGCGAGCCCACCAATTCACGTGAGTATAATAAGTTTATGGGGTATTTATTTAATTATGTATAGGTATAATTAATACAAAATCGGGGCTGCTTGGGGGTGAACGAATTTTCTTGAACGCTTTCTTTCAACGTGTCGCAGGCCCCTAAAGCATCTTATTATAAAAGTAGGTATATTTTATGGGGGATGTGGGCATAAAATTTCCCACTTTGCGTTTCATGCGCCATCAAATTTAAGGTGTTTTGATTGATATTCGATTTTTGTGCTGATTTTTTGTGGCCCTCTTCGGTATACTGCCGCTTTAAAAACAAGTTATGCATAACACTAAATTTTCAAAGTATCTTTCGAGAAAGTGTTTATAATACTGTTCCATTTTGCGCTGGTAATGTTATTCTGTTATGGTCCTTGGACGGGAAGGCTTTATATTTTGCTTTAATTATAAATAAAAAGTAATTAATTAAAACATTTCTTAAAGCAAGCGAAAGGTATACTTTTTTTTAACGCTTGACATTGCACGGTTTGTTTAGCATTTAATAAAGTCAAAAAAGAAATTTTACCTTTCGCTTGCTTTGAAAAGTGTTTTAATTAATTCGAAATTATCGCGAGTAAGAAGATGCTCAAGTATGGGAATAAAGAGGAATCCTTTTCCATTTTGAATTTTAAATCATATAATGTAAAAGCCATTTACCATCTTTGCTTGGGTTTTTATCAGGTTACATGCACGTTGCACGTTGTACATACATAGTTTTATTTCAACCAACGTTTCGCTTTATTTTAGCAACTTTCTCAAGATTGAGGAAGCTACCAGCGAAGCTAATATAAATTGTTCGGAAAAAAACTTGTTACAAATTTGATACTTATTTTGAAATGCAGAAGAAAAATAAGACAATTTTACAATATCTGTTTTGACTGTATTCTCAATATGAAAGAACACTTATCGTGGTTTGTAATGACATGGCTATAAAGAGAAAAAATATCTTAGGAATGAATTTGCAAGGAACTTTCAACTTTTTGTAAAAACAAAGTTGGAAGATGCCTGTGCCTACAGGAAAGGAGTGAACTCTCCCTCAAAAACAACCAGAATTCTAAATGAAGTCCAGATTGAGTTCTTGAATTAACTGCAGCAAATAAATAACAAATAATTAATTGTTGTCACTTAACAAATTAAATAAATTATAAAAAATTAATTTGTGAGGAGTTAGTTACTTCTTGTTGCAATTAATATTGAATCCCGTGGAATCCATTACTGTCAAGCTGGCAAGAATGGGAGTTCCAGTTTTCAAGAGTCATAACTCGTACTCGCTTTTAAAATAGAAGGGGTAATTCAAATAAAATTTACCGCCAAAAATTCACAAAGCCATTAGCTGGTCGGAAGACAATTTGACACTAGTCTTTAATTTGAAAATTCTAAATAGATACCTACCATATTTTTTTTCCTTTCACCCCACTTTTACCCCAAGCTCAGAGCTTGTCGGGGATTCATTATCATTACGATATTTTAAAATTCTAAATAGATTTGTTATCAAAACAGTTCATAAACTTCGTAAGTTAAATCAATGTTTGTTGCATTTTAGTTTCACAGTGAAACCTGTCATTGACAGGGCTGCAGCTGCTACTCCATCTGTAGGAGGAGTAACAGTTGTCGCCCTGTTTTACGCAAATTGACTTTGTAAAATTAAATGACATTTTCAATACAAATTAATTTGGCCATCCTCTTTTCAACTGTTCTTCCTCTGTAGCTTGTTTTTAAACTAAGAGGAGTAACAGTTGTCGTCCTGTTTTAAACATATTGACACAGTAAAACTAAATTACTTTTCCATTACAAATTTATTTGATTTCTTTGCGAAATTTACAAATCTTCTTAATAAACACTTCTTATTGCTCACGATTTTAAAGAAATTTGTTACAAGTCGGTTTTGATTGCAATGGATTCCTCAAGCATCTTCTGGACACCTGTTACGGCCCTGTTTGGGTCCTCGTCAGCAAAAAGTACCTCGAGAACTCCACAGCTCTTCTGCTGACGAAGCTCCAATAGCGCCGAAACAGCTGTCCAGAGCAGGTCTAGCCTAGACATGAATCGGTAAATTAACCGATTCGTGCGGCACATTTTCAGAGGCGGCGAATTTCTTCGATGACATTGGTTCATGTTTCTTGTCGCTTTGTTAATAATCTCAAGGTGGTTCGAACCAGTGTTGTCAATGTGAGGGACGGGTGGTTAAAAATAATGATAACAGAAGAGAGGGGATGAATCACAGACTTAGACAAATGTAAAATTTCAATGAACTTCAGAACGATAAAACAAATTCAAAATAATTTTCTAAAGAAAAGAACAGCATTTCATAATTAAATAAGCAGATGTTATTTTCTAAAAATATAGCCAAAATGGTAAAATCAATTAATACTTTCTTACTTAAACCATCGTACCAGATACGGAGAAATGGACGGATTTTTCTTTTTCGAGATCAACCACAACACTAAGACATTCTGTAAATGTCGATTACGCCCTCGGGCTTGAGGAGTTACACTCGACAAGACGGGCACTGGCTGTTTCATCTGTCGTGCTACGCCATGGCCTTTTATACAGGGTGTTTACGGTCTTCTCTGTATCATTTTAGGGGGAGAAGGAGTCGATAAATCTTAAAACGTCTTTATAAAAGTCATCTAATAAGCGAGATAAAAAATCTTTTATTTTTTACATTAAACGTAATAACAAACGTAATAACAATTAAACAATGATTTTTGCAAACGTCCAAGATTACTTTTATCGTTTAATGTAAAAAATAAAAGAATTATTATCTCGCTTATGAGACGACTTTTACTAAGGCGTTTTAAGGTTTATCGACTTCTTCTGAGGTGTACTATCGCCCCCTAACAGGATACAGAGAAGACCGTAAACACTCTGTATAGTCTTAAACCGGAAATTAAATTAAATTCCAATCCCTGGATCGTTCGCTTTTGGTTATGCACATAATGCGGTTTTTTGATGAGTCAACTCGGCGATTGCAATATGCAACTGAAAATTTCTGCGAACGCAGCCTCATTTCAAAGGTCAGCCCTGATCATATTGGCGAAGCTTTTTGACAAAGCAAGACGTTTGTTTACATTTTTAGGTGAACATTTTTTCCGCGCTCGCTTATGCGATATTATATCAAGTTCAATTTAGCTTAATCAGCTAATCAATATGGAATGCTCGATTTCTTACATCAATTTAATAAATAACTAGGATAAATCCCTATTTGAGATTTCTTTTCAAATCATTACGGATTTTTTTTACTAAAAAAGGGATTTTCAAGTTTTATTTCGCAAAAAGAAACTGAAAGCTGAAAGCCTTAGAAGTTCAAAGTTGCTCATCTGTGTATTAGAAACCCACCTATGTAACAATTCGCTTATGTTATATAGTGTAAAAAATGAGGTTACGTCCGAACTTTAAAACACAAAGCTCCGAAACCTTATTATCAAAATAATTATCACACATGACGCCCATTTTAAAACGCGACGCCTTGAAAATTGGAAATAGGCAACCCATTCTACTTCCGTGATTTTAATACATTATGAAAACACCAAGTTACTTCTGATTTAATTGATGGGTTGCCTTTTCAGGGGACACGATTTAAAATGAGCACCCTGTATAATATGCATGGGCTCCGCAAAATTTTCTCAAAAAGGTTTCTCAAAGAATCTATTAAAATGACCCTTGTGCATGTTACTAAAACTATTCATTGCGTCATTGTAAAGCATTGAACAACGCCATCTGATGAAACTTGCCAATAGTTTTCATTTCATTTGTTTCTATGAGATTGATTCACTGGTTATTGAGAGGTGATATTTAAAAACCACCATCCATTGAGTTTCAACTGACAGTTATTTATTTCTGGATGGTCACAAAAAATAAACTTGCGTTGTTATAAGCACAGGTCGGACTGAGAGGAGCGAAGAATCGAGCGTCAATATAAATGTTCTAAAACGTTACGCAGTTATTACCTAGCAATATTCAATTGGCTGGCTACACATGTGTTTGCGGGTTGCTGTCGATTTATTTGCGCATGATTTTATTCCTGAAAGAGTGTCGCATATGCGGCGAAACTAGCAAATATTGTGCTTAAGCATTAGTCTTAAGTTCCTGCTTAACAGCGCTTAATTGAATTTACTTTTATTTATAGTTCATAATATTATGCTTGCGTCCGATTTACAAAAATAAAATCAGAAATTCTTTACGCTCACGGCATAACGTCTTAATATGTTGACGGTTTATTCATAGTACGCTCGTGGTCGATCAGTCATCGTTCTCCTCTGTCCGTTCCCTGGTTATAAGACATTCAACAGCGCCATCTGTTGAAACATGCCGAAAGTTCTTTTTTTATTTGTTTTAATTTATGAATCTACCGAATTCTGGTTTGTTGTGCCTTTTGCTTTATTTATTTTTTTAAATATTGTTATATGCATATTTTTTAAAAATTTTGTTGTCACCTTTCCTTTCTAACAGTTTTTTTTTATTAATCTAAAATTGTGCTTCTTTTTATTTAAAAAAATTGTTAATCTATTAAATTGTGCAGTAAAATCGATTGTCTTTTGTTTCTACTATTATCATTATTTTTAATTCGATTATTTTTGAATTTTTATTATTTCGTTTTCTTTGCATTGCCACCATTCTTGTCAAATTGTTTTGTTTTAGAATTTGTTATTAATTTACTGAATTGCTCAATTGCTCTGTATAAAATCGACAGTCTTTTGTTTTTGGTTTTTACACGTTGGTAACGTTGGTTCGAACTTGCAATTTTCGGCCAAATAAATACAGTAAAAGCGTTATTTGGTCGCTTTGTGTGGGATGACTTATTAGGCAACAAACTGGTTGCTGTTTGTCATTTTTCAGCAATGTTAGGTCAAGAATCAGCCGCAAGATGTCGCGATCTAAACTGATGATTACAATTGTGTGATACTGGATGTCGAGCAGCCAATAACTATGAGAACTTTTGGCGGGCAAATTTGAATTACTCCTGCTGGTTAAAAAAAGAACCTATAGTTATAAGCAAGTTCTAAAAATGTACCAACAACTCTGTGTCAAGAAGAAAACGCGAATGACCTTTCCGAAAACTCTTGCTCCAAAATTATCCACTTTTCATTCCTGCACTTTCGACGACCTCCTGTTTCCTAGTGGCCTCTTAAATGATTCGCCCAAATCCTTCAAGTTGATGTAGAATAGGTCTGGACATCGAAGGAAAAATATCAGCAATTATTATTCAAATTAAAAACCATTATTTATTTAGTATTTGAATTTAATCTTTAGGTACACAAATCTGGCTACTTGAATAAACAGCATTCGCAATGAGCTCCTCCAACATTTTTGAATCGTTACCAGAAAGGTTTCCATAGCAGTTCCCCATCAGGTTCAAACCTTCTTCCCAATTATGGTTGGCAATCAGTAAGCTCAATCTCATGTATACCACACTCTTTGGATACCTACCTGATAAGACATGTTGATATAAATCGAAATTTCTTTGTAGGTATAATAAGTAATAATGATCATTGTATTCGTACCTCAGACATATACAACGATCTGAAGTATTTAGATCTAACCTGACCATTTAGATCCGAGGAATCAAACCTTCTTTCCATTAATGACCCAGCATATTCTACATCAGTCTTTCTCAAAGTGGGCGATAACGCCCCCTTGTGGGCGCTAGAGGCCTACAGGGGGGCGGTAAAGGGCACAGAAAATTGGGGGAAACAAGATAAGACTCATATATGGCAGGCTATAATTTAACTAAAGTTATTAAATTAATGATTGCGATTGTGATTTTTAAGATGTGGTAAACCTAAAAATTTTAGGGGGCGCTAGAAAATAATTGATTCTCAAAGTGGGCAGTAGACGAAATTAGTTTGAGAACCTATGTTCTACATGGTCCTTGCTAAGATATCGTTATTAGTATTTTTATCTAAAAAAAATAAATAAATAAAGATTGCTACTTACTCACTCTCCAAAGGCAACCTCCTTTAGTTTTTCTAAAGACTGACTCTTCTTCTGCTTCAAGTATTTCTATTTCGATTTATTCTTTTGGTATTTGCACGATATCATCCTTTTCTTGCAAAAATTTGTCTTTGACTAATTTTGATACTTTTTGCTTCCAAACTCTCATTTTAACTAAAACGCTCCAATTTTTTTACAAGACACAATGATGCAACTGAACAGATATTGGATAGAAGCAGATATAAAAGAAAAGCCAAATAGCACCAACACTAAAAGAAGAACGAGAAAGAAGTAACATTAAGGAATAAGATCAGGATTGAACAAGGACGATAACGAACAATGTAACGGGTATCATTATTATAGAGGTAGAATTGTGTAGACATCAGATGAAATGGAAGACACATAAAAAGGCAATCAAGGACAAGGGGTTGGATATATTAAAAGATGATGATACAATACCCTCAAAATCATAACAAGATTGGCTTAGGTCAAATCAATCTGAGACAGAAAGGATTACTTGATTTTGGGTACAAGAGAATTTTTTTAGAAGAGATCATCTAATTATTGCGGATAGGGGGTAGTAGCACCTCATAATTCTCATTTCTGTTGCTTCAGTAAATAACCTTCCTATGTTCTTAAATTTTTTACAAGACACACAGATGCTACCTAAATAGATATTAGACAAAGCAGAGACAATTGAAAAGTCAAATAATTTCGACGTATAAATGTGCAGACTTTCCTGTAAATTAGTTTAGTCACATCTGAGAAAGACACTGTATATCAAAACAATGGTTATGTTTGACAATAAATAAATGAAAATCGATTTCAAGAGTTTTAATTGAAAGTAATGAATTTTCATCAAGTAACGGCCGAATCCATCAACTATTTGAAAGTCAAATAACACTAATACTAAAAGAACAGCGAGAAAGAAGTGACATTAAGGAATAAGATCAGGGTCGAACACGGACGATAATGAACAAATGTAATGGATATCATTGTTGTGGTCGGTGGATTGTGCAGACAATAGATGAAATGGAAGAAACATAGAAAGGCAATCATGGACAGGGGGTTGAACATATTAGAAGGTGACAGTGCAATGTCGTCAAAATGATAATAAGATGGACTTGGGCCAAATCAATATCAGACAGAAAGAATTACTTAATTTTGGAGGCAAGAGGATTAAAAGAAGAAGAACAAGAGACCCATTTAATTATTACGCTTCATAATTATCATTTCAGTCGCTTCAATTTATTAAAGAAATCAGTTGATGTAACAAAGAATTTGGAATAAAATACGTGTCACAAAAATATTACGTAAGCGGTTTCAACTTTCTTCTGGTGGAAATTCGGGGCGAAATTAGGGCGCCGCCGGTTCCCCGGAAACACTGACATCGATTTTCCGGCTAGGAACAGAATAAAAAGCCGCCGCCAATTTAATTAGTTTCCGTTGTTACATCTATGTAATTGAATACGTGTATTTATTGTACACACTCGTAAATTACGCGCAATAAATCCATCCCTAAATGCTACAGGGCTCCGCAGAGCTAATGCATCAATTTGACGGCAAAAGTAAAATTTATACGGACGCGCGATGTTTTAGAAATAATTCGTAAGTTCTTAGGTTCCCATGAATAGTACAATTAAACAATTATTATAAATGGCAGTTGAATAGAGTTGAATGTTTATAGATTTTTTCTTTTTTTGGAAAAGAGTGAATCACTATTTTTCAGGAATCGATTAAGTACCACAACGACAAACTTATTTTCAGAAAGTAGTTTTACTTCATCGTCAATAATTTTACTTTTACTTTCTTCGTGCGTGCCCAATACAGATTAAGTAACATAATTTATAACTAAACCGATAAGGAAAATAATACCTTCGGAAGTTTCGGTTTTACCTTGTAGCACTTTCCCGCATTATAATAATAATTTACCATTTACCTCTACATACACATAGCATATGTATTATTCCCCCTTATTACATAATGTAACTGGTCAGCGCTTTCAAGTCCTGTCTCCCAAGCTAATTAGATCGACTCATTTGACGTGTCTTCGTTAAGGAAAGGCTTGATTAATTACTTAGCGAAGTTTCACCACGTCAGGTTACTGAAAGGCAAGGTGACTTAACAACGACCTGTATAACATCATTCAATATGATGGTGTGCCATTATTCTAAGAGCAACTAACTCAGAACAATAGCTCTTTGTATGTAAACCCCCAAGTTGTAACTTTGAAAATGATGACCAAGAAAAACTAGCAACAAGTCAAGATAAAAATATAATAATAATGTTGGCGTGGTATAATTACATAGTGTTTTCGTTTATTTATTATTCATAAGGACGGAATAAGCTGAATAAACGCCGGGCGAAAGGAAAACTCTTTCACCGCCCGTTTGTTTGCGGGGGCACAATAAAAACAGACGACGGAATAACCGCCGAAAGCGAAGCGAGCAAATTTTCACACCGTCACAACCTAGGTTGTATGTACAAGCTCTGCGGTTATTGTATAAACAAGCGTCCATCACACCGGCGTCACACAAACGGAAACCGGTTTTAAAGCCCATTGAATCAATTAATTGTTCACTTTTACTGCCGAGCTTAAAACGTGAACCGCAGTAATTAAAATGGAAGGCAGATAATTAATAATACATACGGGAAGCTCTGTTTGGGTTTTTTATTCAATCTGGCTTTGAATTTGATAACAAACTGCCGATAATGTGGACGAATTTAATTAATAAGCTACAGCTACTAAATATAGAGTTACAACTAATTAAAGGGGGAGGCCACAGGGGATCTCGTAAACTATAAATTTGTTCCATTGGCAGTTGCCGACTATCCTTAAAATAGATAGAATTGTTAAAACCGAAGAGCAACTGATTCTAAAACTAGTCAGAAACTGCTGTTGGAACAAACCTTACAAGAGATATAAAGACTGTTAAAACACGCTATCTTGGGGTCTACATAAATATGTAAAAAAAAAATTGTATCTACATTCAATTTTGATATATCTTTAAAAAACTGAACGTAGATGGCCTCTATTCCGAACTAATCGGTTGGAACAAACCTTATAAGAGATATAAAGATGGTTGAAATGGCAAAAAAAAGTTGCGCTGTTTTGGGGGTTTATTAAAATATGCAATCTTTAATCTCCTATTTATGCCCTTGATACATAAATATCTTGCTACCTACCTGAAGGCTGCAAATTATGGGAGGTCAAACTAAGATCGTCCTAATTACTGGCTAACTCAATGGGACAGGCGAGATCATGCGTATAGCCCCAAAGTAAAAGGGCAGTAAATAAAAATAAATAATAGTCACCAGTTATTGCACACTTGTCTCTATTTGAAGAAGATAAAGAAGCTTAAATCTTGAGTAAACAAATGCAAGAGTCAAATTAAGTAATCAACCGATTGGACAAACAGTGTCAAAAACACTACGCTTCGTTTACATATTTTAAAAACATCAAAATTAAACACTTTAACAACCACTCATAATCTCCACGAGTCGTAATAAGTAAAACATCCAACCTTAAGTTGTCCGAGGAAACATCATTCCGTACTTCAGTACCGTAATAATCGGTAGGTTGTAACGGCCAAGGGGGGAGGACGAGCATCCGAGCTTCGGCCAACGTCCCCGTGTAAATTTGTCTTAGCTTACGAATGTCAGCATGAACCGGTCTGATTGAGTCGAGTAGTAGATTCCACCGTTGGTTAATAATCAAAGCTGGTATCAAATTGCATCAGCAAACCTGCCCAAATAAAACCTCTGATACAAAAAACCTGAATAGTAAAAGAAACCACTCGTTACCACCTGAATTGCGTACAAAATACACATGAATTAATTACCTGACTAACTATATGTTGTCAGGCTTAGAAAAGCATAACAGATTGCTTCAGCATCACGTAGGCTGCATATTTCAGAACATGAAGTACATCATTCCGTTCACCTTTCTCACAAACAACAAATGTTGAAAAAGTACACAATGGCTACCAGTCAAGAAAACAAAACGCTGTACACTCTAATGTGGTTGAGAAAATACTGGCCGATGGAACTAGATTCTCGCGTAACGAGGAATCTCAGCAGGGAGGGAAGTCACATGCCCGAGACTGGCCAATAGCAAATTCCTGGGAAAATCGATACGAACGAACCAAAAATGATCCACGACGTCATACTGTCGAATCAGGTTTCGACGGCCTGTTACCAACCTGAATGGCAGCAGTAGGCAGGAGAGCAATTTAAGATCTCCAGCACAGCCGGCTAGCTCCTGGAGATAGGGGGATTGTACGGAACCCCAAAAGTACAAGGTCAAATAATTAATAAAATAAAAGTTCCCCAGTACGGCACAATTGTCTTTATTTATAATAATAATTAGCTCGCTATGAAATAAAAATCAAGAATCCAAAAATCAAAATAAAGAAACGCAAACAAAACGCAACGAAGTTGTCAAAAATCTAAACCCGAAAACTAGGTACCGACTTTCCGTTACAAAAGTCAAGACAAAATTAAATTACCTCGGCAACAAACGAAAGAATTTAAAAGTGTGCGTTACCGCAATTCAAATCAAAATAATCCGACCTTGGTTACATCCTCTCGCCTCCAATGGCAGCTGTCGTCATCATTGTTCAAGGAACTCAATATGTTTCTTCCAAGTTAGCTTGTTGTCCATGAAAACACCAAGAAATTTAAAGGAGGAAACACATGCAATTGAAGAAGAGTCACATTTTACTATCGGGGACGTATCTACTGTTGCGTTTTTTGTCACAAAAGACAAACTTCATTTAACACTAAGCCATTAGAACAGCACCATTGTTTTATTTCTCGAAGTGCGTTATTTGTTTTGAAAATTGAAACTTGAGTGTCCTTGGCAGAGATGATGAAGCTGGTATCATCAGCATAAATAATAGTTTTCAACGGAGATGGACAATGGTCGGGTAGATCGTTGATAAAAAGTAGAAACAGAAGGGGATCCAAGATAGATCCTTGCGGAACTCCGCATTTTACATTCATTTCGGTTGAAAAATGATTCCGGATGGCTACCACTTGCCTACTTTCTGATAAATAAGATTTTATCCAGTCATTAGCGGTTCCTCTTACACCTAACATTTCTAATTTGTGACATAGTACATCGTGGTCGACACTATCAAACGCGCGACTGAGATCTCAGAAAAGTGCATAAACTTTATTTTTATTATTTAATTCATTCAATATACAATTATAGGCATCTGCGAATGCGCTGGAAGTAAATTTTCCTCTCCTAAATCTATTTTAAAAACATTAAATTTAATTAAAAATTTTTTTTTAATGCATTAACGAAATTTAACATTTTTAGTATGTTCTTGAGCTTAAAACTGACGCATGAAGCTCTAAAATTCCCCAGAACTTTCCTCATTTTCCAACTGTTTGGAATAACCAGCCAAAAGCAGCACTGAAAATGCACCTCGATCGTCCGGTTCATTTTAAATTTGTTGTTGTGTTCCATTAACCCCCTCTCCGTACATGTAAACTTACTTCATAACCTGTGAAGTTAGTTTTGAAACCACAAAATTGTGCCTCTCCTATTGTGATATCGATTTAATTTAATAACAACTTCGTACTCAGCCTGTCTGCTGCAGTCGCTATTAAAGTTCCAAGTTTGGGTTAGTGCCATACATGTTGATTAGTTTAAATTAACTTTAACGACACTCCTGTTTTTATATTTTACTATAACATTCTTAGAGTTACATTTACAATTTTAAGATTGCAAAATAATAGTTATTTTTGATTAAATTAAATTTGATTACACCCTGTATCTGAAAATAACTTTTTTTATTTTTTATTTTATTTGATAAGTTGTCAGTTGTTATGTTTACAGACGCGATGTGTCAATGGCCTTATAGTTGTATATACCAGTGATGCTTATGACATGACATTTTCACCCTAATATAACTGCGTTAGCACGCACGCAGTCTATTTCTATGAGTAGTAAATAAAATTAGCGTTACGTTTCATAACGCAGTCACGTATATGGAGTCTCTTGTGGTAACCTAAACAACAAACGCGAGATGTATAAAGCTGTCTCACCCAATAAAGCCACACCAACTAGAGGAAACACACAAAGAATAATCCCAGTGGTGCTGAAATGGTTTTTATGGGGGATCTCCCTTACGCATAGAAAATTGAAACCTTGTATAGACGTCAAAAGTGCAAGGGCACATATTTTATACACCCTCTTTTTTTTGGAAACTTACGTACTTTTACTCTTCTTGAACGTTTCATACAGTCATCACCTGACTTTCATTTCCGATTCATTAGTTATTAATTCGTTATTAATCAATCCCCTACATGTACATTTAGCGGATATTATCGGGGCGATGTAAATGCAGTGTAAGAAGCCCATTTAGTTCGGATGATCGTACTTGGTCGTTTAATTTTGTTGACCCTATCTTCAGCATTCTACATGGGAGCGTTGGCATCCTCATTAGTTTGCTTATCGGGAAAGGCTAATCGATACCGGTGCACCATGAAATTTAATGTTGCGAAGGATTAGTTAATGCAGTCGTGAGCTAAACATGTCGGGTATGCAGCACATCTGCGGCTACCGATATTAAATTCCTCTCGTCGACGTCGGTGGAAATTACACGTCGAATATTTTCATTTTTATGTGTGGGAAAGTGTGCTTGCCGCAGGATGGAAATGCGCACGTTTTTTTTTTAAATGAGCCAGTAACATAAAATCAAATCAACAATTTACATGACCACGATAATACAAAATTATTTTAACTATGATGGATATTTTATATAACATAAACAAGGGACAGACGCAGCTCGATTAAATAGTACATTTATTATCAGTAACAAATAAATAACTTACATGGTTCACACTACACTACATGGGGAGGAACCTTTCCTCAGACTAGAATGCTCTACAAAATGAGTTTCGCCAATATATATATAGGGTTTCCTTTTTAGAACGTTTCTCTAGTCCTGACATGATACATCGGATAATCGTAGATGAATCGTGCTTGTTCAGAGATTATTTATGTTTTTCCTAGAAGCGTTGGTGGACTGTTTCATGCATCTATAATCTCGGAGGACTTGCGTTGGCAGCGTTCCACTTTCTTGTTACAATATATTTCCAAATATTTTTAAACGCAATATTGGCCCTTTTTCTGAAGACGTAATATTTACAATCTTCCTTTATATTGTTTACGGAGAAACTTTTTACATTTTTTTTAAACGAACCTGGTACCAAGCATGTTGTAACGGTTGAAAAATTCATTTAAGTTTTTCATCATATTTGGCAGTCGCCCTGTATTTGTGCGGGAAGTAAGAGTTCAGTTTGCCAGTTTCTCTGTATTGCAACACCAAACCATGCGCTGTTATTTAGTCCCACAGTATCTGTCTATTTCACTCTTTCGTCCTGCCAAAAATGGACCTGACTTGTAGACGCGACGCCACTTGGTGACGTAACACCTTTGCCGAATTACGTCTTTGGCAACACTTACCGCCGTTGGAGGGCGCTCTCTCAACACTGACAGCCGTTTGCCTTTACGCTGGGTTTTGGTCACAAGGTCGGAAATATTATTAATAACTTTCAATTCCCTTTTTGGTCGACTCATTTAAACGCGGCGTTGTTGTATTATTTTTACTTTCTTTTATTTTAATCAAGTGATTCGTTTTAATCACTTTAAGCTTTATTTGTGAACGAAGAGCAGATCTGCTTATCTGTTAAAGTCTAATTTATTCGTTTGCTTGAAAACAAAGCTTACTTAGCCTCATATCTTGTTCGATTCACTGAAACCCCTTCAGGGTTTCAGGGTTACTTGTAAATTATTTATTTTCTTGCTCCTTACTTATTTTCGAGCATTTTAAATAAAAACAAGTGTGCTCAGCTGGTGACTTTTATTTTATTCAACTTATCCACCCATTGCTTTTGGGGTTTCGTTGAACCCTCCCGTCTCCAGGAGTTTAGTCGGCGGTGCTGGAGAAACGTCGAAGTCACTTGCACAATTTACTGTTCTTCAATGTCGCTTACGTCAAGTAAAAAAGATTTGAACTATTTCAGAATATTTTTATTATCGTGACGTTTTATTCGGGTCATCAAAACCACCCTCGAGTGTAAGCAGTGGGAAAAAAAACGTTTGGCAATTCGTATTCCGCAATGTTTTGTATTGAAACCAATACTATTTTTAATATGTATATTAAAGTATTTTAATTTAATAGTTCAGTCAAACACTGAGATGGCAAGAAAGAAACATATAAAGTCTAAAGTCTGTAGTAAACGATTAAGGCCTTGCAAAACACTTCCATGGAGAACTAGATTTCAAATTAATTTGACGCCTGTAAGGCAAAAAAGTTGTTTTTTTTTTCACTGCCTCTTAGTATTTTCAGATAAAAGTCAGTATTAATTTCGCACTCAGTCTTTACGTTTAAGACTTGAAAATAAATTTTAAAATGTTCGGTACTAACGGTTTTCTCAAATTGTACTTTCCCATCCTATTCCTAAAACCTTTCTCTTCCTTTGGGTTTAAGGCTGGATGCTTTTTTTTTAATCGTCGCCCCTTGGAGTTTTTTTCACCGCGTTTTTCTGTTTTGTGTTCTTCTCCCTTACCTCTTCTGTGTGGGCCTTTCGTCCAATCTCTTTTTAACTATTATTGCTTCACATAGTTTTCTGGTTTATTCTTTCCTTCCCCATCTTCTGCGCATCTCCGAACCACCTTAGCTGACTGTCTACAATTACATTCTCTACACATTATAATTTGATAGAAGAATGAAAGACAACCTATGTCTTTATGCCCTTGCGTTGGGTTTTGATTGGATTGTGTGTTCTCTAATTTCTTTCACTCCTTTGGACATCTTTTTTATTACCTTCACGATTATCCCTTTGCTATCCCCTACTTCCTTTACTCCTTTGATCTTCTTCTCTTACGTCTTCCCTTTTTTTCCACTTCGTTCCTACTTTCATGTAAAAAACACTGAGCCACAAGAAAAAGTGCTGACGCAATGTAAATGCCATAACTTCTTTTTATAATAATTTCCCATTCAATGGAGCCCTTCTTCTTATCAACACTTTAATCTTCCCTTAAAAAATTTTCATGAGCTTTTCCTATTTCGTCTAATTCCTTTCCCACCTCACCTACTCTTGTGAACGTCAGACACTCTGGTTATAAATTCCAATCAAATCAACTAATTACTATAATATTTAAGTTTCTTTTTCCTGCGATCTTTTGTTGGGCAGCCAAAATCCATAATAGCAAAAACTTGACTTGTTTCAGTAGATGCAACTTGACTTCGACGCTCAGGTGAGTCAGGTGAGATCAAAAATCAATCGCATCTCTTCAAATGAGGGAAATTCCATTATGTATAGAATTCTGAAATGGCATATCTGAGCAATGACGTGTCCCAATAAACTGAAGCACTTCAAACTTTGCGACCACCAAAGTAATTTTCTGAAAAAGCAGGTGATCAGGTGTTATCTACTCGGTGAAGAGAATTTTTTTTTTCTGCACGCAATCAAATTGTAACGGGCGCTTTGCATATCTCCACCTTACGATCCGAAAGATAATAAAGTCGGGAATATTAAGTATTGATTGGTCGGTCGCAAAACTGCACCGCGGAAAACTCCTCCCGAGCAATGTAAAATTTACGATTCATCAGGTTTTATGGCGCAGGCAGGCGGTTGGGGTCACATGAGACATTAGGGGCAGTAAAATAGGTGACGTATCTATTAATGGTTACGATTACATCAACGTTTTAATTAAGCGTAATTAACTTAACGTGGAATGGTCTAAAATTTAAAGCAGTAATTCAAAGGCGTACTAAAATAAACAACTTAAGTAGCAGGAGCAGGAGATTCAGAAACGCTTTGCAATCAAATTATACTCGAGGGTTATTGTTAAAAATGATTCACCAGTGAAGGGGTATTGACTTCTTCTCATTTATTTACATGTGGTTGTTTAGTACATGTGGTTGTATAGTACTTGTGGTGAGCCAATCTTCCTCATGTCACTCATGTATTAGAAAAAGATCGATTTGTATATAAAATGCAAAAGCTGTACCACTCGACCACTTCAATCATTTCGTCAATCACTGACTTCGGTCCGTGTATTTAGATCCTTTTGTAAACTATTTTGAACTCAATTGAATTTTGCATCAACTGACACAAGAAAGCGTTTATGAGAGAGCGATTTTAAAGGCACCCATTTACAAATTTGTTAACTAATTAAACTAATTAAAAGCTTTTCGCCAGTTTTTATCAAATTTTGAGCTATTGATTTGTCTGCGCCATAAAAGAAAAACATACATCGAAAATCGAATTCTTCGTTAAGTAAATGGAAGCTTCGGAGTTGCTTCTAACACACAAAAAATAAAATAAAACCTAACCAAAAAAAAAAACCATAAAACCGTACCTACAGAGATCGAACGAGAGCGCGAGCTTTGTTTTTCTCAGTGTTCCGTGATGCGCGGAAATTAATGAAAAGTCACGATAACGCATCCTTGTGCTTTTATATCACCGCACAGAGCGAGGCGCAGCTTTCTGTTGGCCCCCGACAAACAACCCACAACAATTTGTAGAGTGGATTCTCTGCTTTCAATTTGTTCCTTTGTTTTAAGAGATAAGAGATTTAAATGAAAGATAACGGTGCACGAAAAAATGCACGGATCCGAGCTGTGGTTGTGACATCGAGAGAACGATTTTATTTGATCTCTCTATATTTATTACATTCAAGAGACAGATATTTAATCAATCATCATCTATTTTTAATATTTTGGACGCATTATATTACAGACTGTGTTGACATGCGTAGTTAATTCTGTATAATTCTGCTATTTAATTTCATGTTTCTTGTGAACGAACAAACGGATCCGTGTTTCGTGTATTTGGTTATTAATATTCTGCACTGTCAGGTTAACTGACTAAATATTGAATTGCATTTCATTATATTTAACAAATTTTTGCGTTGAATTTCTCATCTTCTTTTGATTTACAAATAAAGACAAGTGTGCAATACTGGTGACTTTTATTTTATTCGTTTAACTTCAGATCTTTGCTTTGGGGTTACGTAATGACCTCGACACATTCCACTGATTAGCCGGCAGTTGGGAACGTTCTCTGTTAATTACTTACGAGTAATTTGGAGCAATTTGTATATTAATTAATAATTTAATAAAACTGAAATGAGACGGATTTACTTTAATGAAAATCAATTATTAATTTCCAAATAATAATTTAAAAAAATCGGCACTGTATTGAAACGGTATTAAAGCCATTCATAAAATTGAAGATCATTCAGACAAAAAACGACGATTCGCTTTAAATCGAAAGCGGCACGGCGAATGAAAAAGTAAATTAAAATTACTCGAATATTTTGGGCTAATTAAGGTTGTTCAACATAAAGAAAAGATGCGCCGCGGAAGCCGGGGCGTAAGTTCCTTAAATTAAATTATTTCTCCTGCATTAATTGAGAGAGAGCACTCCCTGAAGAATCTTTCGAAATTTAATTACATTCTTTCTTTTTTTGGCCGTGCAGTATTCAGTTTACCGTCGAGATGATATTTATTTCGGGACGAAATTGTTAAATTGTTTTTGTGTGAACGACTTGAACAACCTGAAAAGAAGGTTTATTAAAAAATAAATAAAAGAATTCTCATTTCTTGGAGCACAAATTCATTTTGGTTCATTAACGTAAAGTGTTTCTTAACTCGTACAATATCGCTTCTGCATCAATATACAGGGTACCCCAGATTGTTTCACGCACTATAATAAAATAAGTGAGTCTAATTCTTAGCGAAATTGATAATTCCAAAGTGTTTAGTAAGGGCAATTAGGAATACATACAAATTTATCAAAGAAAGAAATTTATTTGTACTATTCATAGGTGGAGCTCACCTGTACGGTCCTGCAATAATAAATTTTCATATTTTTGTCCGAGTGAAATTCAAATTAGTCCCAATGTAACAGGAAATGCACGTATGCACGTTGTCAACGTTAATTTTCGAAATAATATTTCAAGGCATTAATTATGAACGATTATGCAAATTAACGGAAACATGAATTGTAAATGAGTTGCCGCAGTGAATAACGTACGTCACAATGCATTCAAATTAAGCGTGCCCGCATCGAATAATCCGAAAAAGGGGTGTAATTACGAAATTCCCGCTTTCTTTCAGATCGCTGAAGGAAATAACGAACGCGGGCGGCAGGGATTACGATGACTCTTGTTTCCTTCGGCTTCGAGGAGCGCGCACCCGAACCTGCAGGATGAGGAGTTTATCTAGCCCCGGTAAGTCATGCAAATTTTCTTATAACCACATATGCGGGGTGGGCGGTGCTTTCGAGTCTATTAAATATTCCTCGGCTCGCCTTGTGCCTACGAGTTCATTTGGGGAATTTGTTATTTAAATTTTATTGCCAAATTTCAAACTGACGAAGTCTTTGTCCTTTTATTCACAAAGAGAAAGTGAAACACTTTATTTATTTTACGCCCTATATAGAGTGTCACGTGCTGATGTTTTAACAGCAAAAACAATTCTTTAATATACTCTCTGAAATAATTATCTAATGCATTCATTCACTTTACCGTTCGTAAGTTACATAATTACATTATGTATCTGTTTACTATCAAATGACAACATAATTAAAATGAACACCGCCCGAAGATATTATATTACTTAGAAGGACATAAAACAGTTTAAGCTTGCGAGGATGCCGATGACAAAGCGTCTGCTGGCTTTGTTCAGGCGAATGGAAGTCACTTTGAACACTTCTTGTGTAGGGAGAAAGACCCGGGCCCTGGAAGATGATTAACTTAGAAACGAAACGAAACAATTTTCTTAACACTCGTCGATGAATTATTATTAGTTCCGCTCGAAATCTATTATGTAATTGTTATTGTTAACGAAAGAAAATAACATAAACAAACAGAAACGAAAATAATCGATGGAAATGCAAATTGAAATGAAAGGAGCAACAGACATACAGCGTGATACTAACCCGTACGGTTACCCAAGTACGAAATTACAAGAAATAAATTTATCAGAAGCATTTCAAAAATTTAACGCTTTTGAATCCCAAATTGAAACCGTTAGAGTATCACTGACAACTATTTTTAGAATGTGATAGACACGATGTTTATAAATACCAATATGAATAGCTTGTTGCCGCCGCCACACATTTTTAAAACGACAATAAATTTCATTATCATAGTTATCAGCTCTAACAATAAACTTCACTTTGTCTGCTTTCCCAAATATGTGTCTGCAATAATTGAATTGCTCGTCATAAATCTCTCGGAAAATTTGTAAACACAGGCGTTTTAGATTTTATTCAAGAGTAAATGGTTTTGTGAGTTAGGTCCGTTATTCCAGTGCCAACGAACCTATTTACATGTAATTTTATCTTAAAAACTATGCACCTAAGACCCCCTATTCATATAAACTTTTTGCTTTGTTTGTTCATGTACTACCTGGGGTTAACGGGTCAGACACTTATTATGAATCACGCTGTATAAAGATAATGAAATGGAATATAATAAAGAAAATAGCTTGAGCTTGAGTTTTTTTTTAGATCAAGACCTATATGCAGGAGACCGGAAATTACTCGTTCTTAAAGAAATATATCGAAGTAAATTTAGAAATGTTGAAGGCTTTAAAAGAGAGAAAAACGGGAAACAAACTTTGGTTACGGAAGATACAGAAAAATAGTGAGAGAATAAAAAGCGCTCATCGTATAGAAAGATGGAAGGCAATGAACAAGAAGAAGAAGACTTGATAGAAGATGTCTTGCATCTAGAACGACGGTCCCCAAATTCATTACTTACACTTAAATGGTAGAAGAATGATTTCTGAGGTAGGATTTAATCACGTTTAGGTTTTTTCTCGTAAATTTTAATTTTAAGTAATCTCTTGCCTTTTGAAACTCTGGGCCCCACGGAGTAGAACACCGACCGAAAGCAATGAAGGCAGTAGTGGACAGACCCCTGGGGTTTATAGGGATGTGAGATTTCAGTCAAAAACAAGCAAAATGTAACCAAATTGAAAAAGTTCGAAACAAAATACGTTGGAGAATGAGGAACATCAAAAACTAAAGCATTTTAACAAAACGTTATAATAGAGAAGCGTGGAAATATAGGACGCATAAAAAAGGCATGTTAAAGTGTAGTTCACAGAAGGAGCAATGAAAAGAAAAAGGAACGTAAGATAAAATGACTGAAGTCAAACGAAAAAGAACAATCTTACTAGAGGGATTAAAACAAGAAGCCTGTCAGCATCAGCAAGATTGTGGGAGGAGAAATTAACAAACGTCCCACAGCCGGCTAGTTCAATGGGGCGGGCAGGTTCAACAAAAGTTAAAAGGCTAACGTAATTTAAATAACAAGATCACGTTTCACAACGAGTAATTTGGTTGCAGAAGAAAATTGGTTTAAATAACAGAAAATAACAACGCACAAAGCTAGAGTTTAGTACGAAGCACGGGGTCCGCATAAATCGACTAATTGGTAAACCGCGGTAAAATTATCGCCAGGAACTGTAAATCATCACAAATAAAAAAAGAATTAAACCTTGTGGTGTCTAATCGTACGTCAAACTTTTATTTCGATTCCGAAGAAGACGTCTGAGTATGACGGCCTAGGAGCGGGCGCGAGTACATCGGCGTCGTCGAGCGTCCCTGTGTGAAGTCTCCCTAGATTATGTACGGTATCACCTAACTGATTGGCAGGGTGAAGACCGACCGACCAACTGACTTTCTAAGACGGCACCAAAGTAACCCAGCGAAGAAAAGCCCCAAATGAAAAACCTAACTAATTCACATCCGGCAGGTTTCGGAAAGCATGCTTTCGTTACACGTAGAATGCCTAGTTCCAAATCACGGATTAAGATTCCGTTCCGCTTTCCGCACAAACACACCGCTTGAGGGAACAAAAAAATGGCATCCAGTGGCAAAGAACTGTAACGATTCTGCGCGACGCAACCAGAATTTCAGGCACAAAGGAAAGTCGCATGACCCAAATAAAAGCCTAACTAATTCACATCCGCCAGGTTTCAGAAGGCATACGTTTGTTACACGTAGAGTGCCTAGTTCCATATCAAAGATTAAGCTTCCGTTCCTCTTTCCGCACAAACACATCGCTTGAGGAAATAATAAAATAGCATCCAGTCAACAAGAGATCAACTGCGCTCACACGTGTCTAGGTAACGATTCTGCGCGGCGCAACCAGAATTTCAGGCACGAAAGGAAGTCGCATGACCCAAACTGAGCAATTACAGAAACCTTTCCGAAAAATCAATAAATATATTCGACCAAGAGAACCAACGAACCATGAAAACGGAACGTCAAATCAGCAGCCATATTGGGACATTTTGCGTCTAACGGAAATTAGTAACAGTACAAAATGCTGAAGTAGAAGAGAAGAAGAAAGTTTCGCGCTCAAGGACAAGCAAGACGAAAAGGTTTGAAAGAGACAAAATTGCTATAAAAAATTAATTGCCTAAAAAGTGAAGAATTAAAAGAATGAGAACAAATTTGAAAAAGTTCAAGGCACATTCACCCCAATTCTGTAACTCATAACAATATTGCTAAGTTAACAATATTGTTAAGTGAGATATTTTGACCAATCAGGGCTTGGATACAACGGATTTCTATGTACTGATTGGTCAAAATATCTCACTTAACAATATTGTTAACTTAGCAATGTTATTATGAGTTACAGAATTGGGGTAATAGATCGCATAGTGAGAGAAGGTAGACTATGTAACAGAAGATAAAAATGGAAAAGAGAAAAAGAAGAGCTGAGAGCAATGAAAGAAAATTCAAAACATATATGAATTGTGCTTGGATAAAAAAGGAAATGAAAAAAGAAGCAAATGGATAAAAAGGTAAAAAAAACTGTGACTCTCGATGGAAGAAAAGAAACAATAGAGAGAAGAGGAGAGGAAAAAAGAGATAACTGGCAGTTCAAAACCACGCAGTGAAAAGGTTGGCAATATTCGCAAATTTTACTCAACTTAGAATTTGTTGTGGCAACCCTGTTAACGGATATTAGACGTGCGATTATTCGATCGCCACGTGACGTGTCCTTTTATGGGCATTTTCGACAACAATGGTTCTGATGTCAACCACAAGCATCTCGCGTCACCCGATTTAGCTTGTTGTAGCATTTCATTACTCGTTTATCTCTCGCGGTGTTTGTATCGTTGTGTGTAAATTACCGAAGTTTTTGCTAAAGAAAGATTAGGAAAACTGGTATTCGACGTGGTCGGAATTTCCATTAAGTGCGTCGCTGAACGAGATTAGGTAAGATTTCCACTCCCCTGCCAGAGTCTGGTTTACATAAACCAGGTCACGACCGTGTGTCACCAAATAAACTCTAAACTGACTGCCTCAAAACTTACCTCGACCAGATGACAAGTCACCGCTGTATCTTTCACCAGCTTTCCCCTTGGCTAGCAACAGTGAGAAGGGGGTGGGTATTTAAAGATGTTATTAATTAAGGGCGCCAGGTCGGACAGTAAATCCAACTAGTTTATAATGACCTCGATGGCGTCCCCGAACCGTCTTGGTCGTGCAGAAAGCCCAAACAAAACAAGAGGCTACTGGTACGTAAAGGTGGGTAACACAAGCACACAAGTAAAGTTGATTAGAGTTTAATTAATTAACAAACTAACGAAAAACAGAGAGATCAATTACATTAAATTAAACAGTTGATTATTCTAGACAAAATTTAATCAGACACGCCGATTTCGATTAAAGTACACAACGGTAATTATAAAGTAACTAGTTTGTTTACATTAACACGCTATATTTGTAAATGCAACAATGCATTTAGCCGAAATTCGCTCTCAGATAAGGCATGCGTAACCGGCCAAAAATGTGAAGTTCGAGAAAATACTAATAAATAACTCACGAGATTAGCGACAGTGCACGGTTGAAGTCGTCTGTTAATCTTGAATGATGGCGTGAAGTTGGTGGTCACCACGCCACCTGTTGGCTGTCTCCAACGCCGGTGGATCAAACCGGTTTTGCGGGGCGGGTCTACTTTTCGTTAAGGGCCCGTAAAATACCTGAACTGAGTTCCTCGAATGCTCGGAGTAGTGCAGAACGCTCGTATATGAGTGAAGAACGACTCGAACTGATTGTGAATCAAAACTCGAAACGGAAACTACAACTGGAACTAAAACTAGAAGCCTAGAGAGAAAGAAAGAAGGCCCGTTAGCGTCGAAAATGGCGTCAGACAATTCGCTTATTTTTACCTGGGTTTTGCAAGCTTGGGATGGAGTTTAAGACTACTCCAAAGCTCGTTCGGTGGTCCAAGGATTTTATTCCGGCAAAGCCGTAGATAAGCTCTCCTTTCTTTTAAGCAAGAAATCCGGTAATACACGAAGCACACAAACACGGCACCACCAAAGTTGAACGACAAATGAAACGATACCGCGAATCGAAGTCTGAATGACTCAAAAGGTCACGATCACATGGTGCCTCTCAACAAATGAAAATCATCTCACGCGATATTGTACATCAATCAATAATTCCTGCCTTGTGTGGTACGCGCGGAAAAGCGAGGTTGTTAAGCAACTCGAGACTGGACACACAATGCTCTGTTGGCGCTTCGCCGCAACGGAATTTTGAAACGTAACACGTGACGCCATCTTGATAATTATGTTTAATTCAGGTATTTTTTACGTTTGGATATATTTTTTGGGGGTACTTTTACTTTTGGATACCCTTTTGGCCCTCGGTTAATTAACATTTTGGAAGCAGTTGCTATGTCCTGCGGAAAAAAGGTGTTTGACGCAGTTTCGTTACGGGTGTTCCGGTCGACGTATTGACGACACGCCTGAAGACGCCAACGACCTTCGACCTACAGGACACACTCTCGGATTATTGTTAACTGCATTTTTCTTAAAGAGCGAATTTTCGACAATTATTGCGCCTTTAATTAACCGATGTAATTTGTTGTAGTAAAAGTAAGACGATTTAGACTTGAAGTGTTGAATACACTAAATAGTTAAGTTGTACACCCGGATGCAACATTTCTGAGTCATTTTAGTCGTAGTGTATTTGGCGACCTTCTGTCGTATGATTAACCTATTTGTGACAATAATTGTAATTATTGTGTGTGTGTGTAATACTGTTTGTGTATTTATGCCACTACCTTCAACTAAATTAAAATCTCCTGGGATCATTGCGAATGATCAACTGGAAAGCCGAGACAATTTGGGAACACTGTTGAGGCTCCATCGGATCAGTTATTTTGTTCACCCTGGCGCCTATGGTAACATCTGCTTACCCACCCCATTTTTCACTGTTGCTAGTCGAGGAGAAAGCTGATGAAAAACACAGCGCAGACTTGTTATCCATCTAAGTAAGTCAGACAGGAGTAAAGTAATTCACACTAGAGTTTTGTGGTAGCAATAACAGAAGAAGGAAATGGAAGAAGTAAGGATTAATAAAAGAAAAGTAAAAGGAAATATTAAAAAAATAACAAATCAAGAACTTGCGGAAATAAAGGCGTGATAAGAGAAGATAAAAATATTCCAGAAGCTAAAGACAGAATAAAAGAAATGACTGACAGCATTGAAAGAAAATTCCAGAGCTTTATCGATTGTAATTGGATAGAAAAGCAAATAAAAAAAGGAGGAAACATCTAACAGAAATTGTGACCCTCGAACGGAAGAACGGAAAAATAAAGATGAAAAGAATAAAATCGAAGGAGTGTGGACTGATAGCTATGAAAGAAGAAAATATTTTAAAAAAATGAAGAATTAAAAGGAGAAAAGAAAAAGAAGAAATTTGAAAAGCAACAAACAAATTATGAACTAGACACAGGGATGGCAATATATCAGAAGATAAAAATGGAAAATGAAAAGAAAAGAGCTGCGATGATAGCAATGAAAGAAAATTCAAATAGTTATGAGAAAATGTCCCCGATAGAAGAAAGGAAAAAGTAGAGAGAAGGGGAAAGGAAAAGAGGAGATGACTGACAGCAATAACAGAAGAAGAAAATGTAATAAAAATAAAAATTAATAAAAGAAAAGTAAAAGGGAGAATTAGAAAAATAACAAACCAAGAATTCCACATGAACTTGTAGAAACAAAGGTGTGGTAAGAGAAGATAAAATTGGCACAGAATGTACCACAAGTTATAAATAGAAATAAGGAAAGAAAGAAATAGAAGAAGATCTCTATAGGGATTCTGTTCATATTAAACATAAATAAATCAGGCCAAAGAAATGTACGTAAGGACTCTCTTTCATATTTGAATCTTTAATGCACTCGAATCCCGTGCTGAATACACCGCTTGGATGACAATAACACATATCCCCAGCTCCTTTAAATGCACAGTGCAAACATTTCAGCTGAAGTAAGTGTCGTTCAGGATTCTCTTGAGCCCGAAACTATGTTTACTGCATCATCCATTTTAGTCTAAAACGTTAAGCGCTCTAAAGTTGTTATCGGGATACTAAGTGCATCTTAATACTCACCTGCATTCACGACGAGCAAATTTAATCTTTGCCGGTGTACGACAATAAAGCGATTGTGTTGTGAAAAAGAAGTGAGGCTATTACTTTTAAAACTATGTACTTCTTTTTATGTTCTATATTTTTTTAAAAATCTAGAAGAATTCTTTTCTGTTTGGACCTTAGATAACACAACCTGTCAAGTTTTGGTTTAATTGCTACAAAACGACAGTGCATCAAAAGTGAAAGGAAAACTCTGATTGACTTTATTTCTCAAATGTGTTGGTAAACACAACGAATCAGACGTCGATAAAGAAATGGGAAGAGCAATTTGAAGACGATAAGAACAATAATTTCGATAATTCCGGTGTTTATGTCGACCTTAATCGTATGTACAAATCCAACACAAGTATGACCATTAGAAAGATCGATCCAAATAAATTCGAATTTTATTCGAACGAAAAAAGAAAGCTTCCACTGATTTTTCCAGTGTTATTATTTATTGACTTTCCATATCCACCGATGTGAAAATCAAATGTATCATGACAATAATAAATATGCGCTAAACGTAAATAAATAGTACAGGTTCGTCCGATTGTTGTTACTGTAAACGCAGTGTGCTCGTCGATGCAACAAGAACAACAATCATAAAAATACACAGTGCATTTTATCTAGATGCACGCGCGCTGAAAAGCCAGAACGCAAACAACAAACAAATCGAATTGGAAACTCTCGGCTGCTGCAAGTGCAAGAATAAATCAACGAAGTAAAACTATTAGACCGGTGATGCGGGTAATGCAAAACGTGGTTGTATGCCTGACCCTGCATAGATCAAAGGACGAGCAGCGCCTGTAATTAATTCGTCCATCCATTAAATCGGTGCAGGAGTAATTAAGCAGATTTAGCCAAACTTTTTCGTTAGGCGGAGAGACGAACGCTGCCATGAACATCTGCCCAACCACTTGCCGCCACATGTCATACTCCACTCGAGATGTAATAAATTACAGCTGGAGATCGGAAGGGAGAAGTCTTGTTGAACTCTGCTTCTTTTTTCAACCCCCCATCATTAAACCTCGTGTTGCTCCTTTTCATAATTTTACTACTACACCTATTCACAGAAACCCCAAATGAGACTGCAAGGATTTTACTTATTACAAAATAACATCCACACACATAATGAACTCCTGGTTTATTAGTGTTCGTGAACTTGTTTGAGAAATTTCGAAATCACGATATTAAAAACTGTGAGAATTCTTCGAAAAACTAGCAGCGAAGTAATAATGTAAAGGTAGGTAACGTGAGCGATGGTATCAAAATTCGAACCGACCGACCCGGAGAGAGAGGACGTCCAGGCGATATCTAGGCAAAGATAACTATAAATTGGAAGGAGCCGGGGAATCGTGTCCTCAGGTCATAAAAAATTTACATAACCTAGCCACTCCGAACCCGAATTTAGACCGTCTGAAATACGAAAAGGGTAAACGAGCGAACGATAAACTCCGGCGACGAGGTTGTGAATGTGAATCGCGCGGGACGAAGACCGAAATTATTAACGTAAAGCCCGCCTAAGCCTTTTACACACACACTCGTTGTAACAAAATATCATTATCTCGTCTTATCTAAAGCGCAAACTGAAAGCGTTGCGGCGAATAATATTCGCGTAATTGGGAAACGTAAAAATCCCTTTCGGTCGTTCAGAAGAGGTAATGCGAGTTTAGTTACTAAATTCAATCTACAAAATGTTTATAAATTAATGTTATAGAAGAGTATTCGCAGAAGGTTAAGATAGGCACAAGCAGCACAGTGAAAGTAGCCAAGACCATAAAAATTAAGGATGTATAAGAAGAATATAGAAGCAAAGACAGAATATTCACAGAAAGTTAAAATAGAAACAAAATAATAAGAAGAAGTAGTAGTAGTTGCATAGCCGAGTTGGTTGAGTCCACTAGCAATGAGCTTAATACTTGGCCAGATGTGGGTTCGAAGCCCCTCCTGGTGCGTGCGAGTTCTATGTGTTTGAAGTCGAATGCTAAAGGAAGAAAAACATCTAGTAAGTCGGTCGCAACCGCAGATGACAGTACATAATTACCAGCCATTACACCTCCCCGACAAACTTCAGAAAGTTTGGACCCAGAATGGTATTAAAAAAGAGACTAAACTCCAAGGAGTATTGACTAACTGTGGAACTATGAAGGAATATTTTTAAAAAATGAAGAACTAAAAGAAGAAATTTGACAAGTAACACGTTAAGAACTATAAAATCAAAGACCGCAATGTAAGAGAAAATAAGGGAAAGAGGAAAGAGAAGCGCTGAGATGACTAAGAGCAATGAAAGAAAATTCGAATTGGATAAAAATAAATAAATAAAAAGAGAAGCAAATAGAGAAAATGTAACAGAAACTCTGATCCTCGATGGAAGAAAGGAAAAAATAGAGAGACTAATAGCAACGAAGAAAATGTAAAGAAATATAAGGATTAAAGGAAAAAATAAAAAGAAGAATAAGAAGTCAAAATCTCTCCTCAAGAAAGAAAGTGAAAAGTTACAGATGAAGTGTAGTGAAAAGAGAAGAAAATATTAAGAAGCAAAAAAGGAGATCAAAGTTGTGCTGAAGGAGAAGAAGAGAAAAATTTGGAAAAGAGAAAACCCAAAAAAGACGACTAACGATGAAAGTCGAAGAAAATATAAAAGAAATAAAACGATTAGAAGAAGAACAGAAAAGGAAGGTATTTGAAAAATAACAAATCAAGAACTAGAGATGCAAGAAACAGAGATTCAAGAGGTGTAGGAAAAAAGGACATGGTAAAAGAAGGTAAAAATGTAACAGGAGGCAAAAGTTGAATGAAAGAAAAAGGAGAAAAGAAAATCCGAGCTGAAATGAGTGAACACAACGAAAGAAAATTGAAACAATTGACAAAAAAGCAAATAAAAGAAGAGGAACGTAGAGATGCTTTTATAGACCCTCAATTAAAGAAGGGAAAAGTAGACAGAAAAGAAGAGAGAAGCTCAAGAAGATATGACTGACAGCGATGACAGAAGAAGAAAATTTTTAAAAAAGGCATGGGAAGAGAAAACAAAAATGAAACAGAATGTAACAGAAGGCAAAAATTGAATGCAAGAAAGAAAGAAAGAGAAGAATATCCGACGTCAGATGAAATGAAGAGCAACGAAAAAAATTCAACACAGAAGGGAAAGTAGGGAGAAAAGGAGAGGAAGGCCCCAAAAGAAGACGGCTGACAGCAAGTTTATAAGAAGGAATTTGAAAAAGAACAGATCAAGAATTATAGATACAAGAAAAAGAGATTAAAGACATGTAGAAAAAACAGCATGGTAAAAGAAGGTAGAAAGAAAGAAAGAGAAGAAGATGCGAGCTGAGATGAATGACCAACAGCGAAAGAAAATTCAAGACATTTATAAATTGTAACTGACAAAAGAAAAACAAATAAAAGGAAAATGGAGTATTTTTTTTATAGAAACTAAGGCCCAGTATTTCATTCGAAGTTTAACTTTAAGCTTCGTTTTATTTCTACGTAAACAATTGTCTTTACAATTATTACTACGGGAATAAAACGAAGCTTAAAGTAAAACTCTGAGTGAAATACTGGGCCTAAGGCACTCAATAAAAGAAGGGTAATATAGGGAGAAAAGAAGAGGAAAGCCCAAAGAGAAATGATAAAAGAAGAAAGTATTAAAAGAATAAGGATTAGAAGTAGAAATTTGAAAATAACAAATCAATAACTATAGAGACAAGAAACTAAGATTAAAGACATTTATGAATTGTAATTGACTAAAGAAAAAAGAGGAAAATGGAAAAAGATTTTGATAGAAAAAGAAGGAAACAAATATGGAGAAAAAGATGAAACCCCAAGAGATGTCTGAAAGCAATATCAGAAAAAGAAAATATAAAGAAATAAAGACCAAATAAGAAATTTGGAAAATAAATCAAGAACTACACAGAGTCTCGTCTCTATAGAGACAAATAATATTCGCAAATAATATTCGCGTAATTAGGAAATGTAAAAATTCATATGTTCGTTCAGAAGACGTGATGCGTGTAAAGTTATTAAATTCGATGTATAGGGTGTGTATAAATTAGTGTTAAAGCGTAGTGTTATTTTTTAGATAATCCTAAGTCGAAAGTCTTCATACAAAAATATTGGACCGGACTCCCTTTGACTACAAGAAGTCATAGGGCCAGTTGTACAAAGTAGGTTTAAACTGACGCTCAACTGAACCAGGTTCAAAGTGAACAAAATCGCATCAAATTTTATTTATGAATGCCATATGTCATTAAGATCCTATGGGCCAGTTGTACAAAGTAGGTTTAAACTGACGCTCAACTGAACCAGGTTCAAAGTAAACAAATTCGCATAGGATCTTAATGACATATGGCAATTAATGCATTCATAAATAAAATTTGATGCGATTTTGTTCACTTTGAACCTGGTTCAGTTGAGCGTCAGCTTAAACCTACTTTGTACAACTGGCCCATAGACGTTGCAAAGGAGCCTTAAAACACAATAAAACAAAACAAGAAATGTTAATGGTGAAGTTTTAACACTAATTTATACACACCCTGTATTACATAATACTGCAAAATAGAAACATTTCAATAATTATTTACGAACCTGTAACATATTACAATTACAAATAATGAAAATCTTTATTTTGAAAACTCAACAAATTATATTATTCGGAATATTCATAATACCTATAACAATAACTCAAAATCATGTAACAATTAATTAGGAAAGAACAAAAATGAATACTTATAATAATTCAGTTAAATTATTAAAGAGCATAATTTAGGCAAAATGTAAAATTTAAATGTAATTGAAGGACGATATCGTACGACACAATGCAAAACAAATTCAAAATAACCTCACAACGAGAAGAAACGGCATTTTGTAAATCAAATAAAGCAGCTGTTAGTTTCTAATAACGTAACTGGCAAATGAATTAATGTTTTCTCACCCAAGCCATGGTACTGGATACAGAGAGACGGCCGGATTTTCGGAATTAGATCACACACTCAGGCCCAGTTTCTCGATCACAGTTTAACTTTAATCTTCAGTTTATTCCCATAGCTCTTATAGGAATAAACTGAAGATTAAAGTTAAACTGTAATAGAAAAACCGGGCCTAAGACATTCGGTGAATGCTGATTGTGCCTTCGCACTCTGGGTACTTGTAGCTGTGTGATATCTCATGATAACCAATCACCTTTTGTATGGTTTATACCGGAAATCCCGATTACGAAAAACTTTGCATGTGGGACACTTGCCCTATGAGTCGTTGTCAACTTTTCTTCGCTGTTTTCAAATCACTTTCTCAGTAAGGACACTCATTTAAAATTTATTCCCGCGAAAGCGACATTGAATTTTATCTAATTTTTTTTAAAAGAATTCTCACCTGCCTGCGCTGTTATTACAGAAAAGAATCCCAATGTCCTTTTTGCTTGAGACTAGAGAACGCCTAGATTCGATCACCTCCTGATGTCGAAATGTATTCGACTTTAAACCGACTGCGACTCCTTGAAACTGAGTTTTGCCCTCCGATTGAAAATGCCGAAGGAAGAAAAAGCTGCTAGTAACACGATCGCAGCCGCAGCGAACATCCCCTAATAGCTTTGCGCTTGTAAAAAAAATTGTCTTAACAAAACAATTAATTAATTAAACAAAAATTAATCCATCGAATTAAGGATTTAATGTGTCATAAATTAAAGAATTTAATTATATTCTTTGTATTCTTCGCAATCTCGATGTGGTCCGATTACATTTTCTGTCCTTCTTGTTTTCACAAGTAGAAGATTAAATTATCTCAACTTGATTCCAGTCTTTCCGTCGCCATCTTAATTTTCTGGGTTATTTCACAGTAATGTGTTTCGTTTTGTGTCCTGCATTTATTCCTCGCCTTCTTGAAATTATATCCGTAAATCTGCAGATTAGGAACACCATTCTTTACTTACTCCGTTTATTATATTAACATAATACAATTCATTTACAGATTTTGAATAAATACATCTATCCACTTGATGATTTAACAAGTAGACAAGTTTATAATAAGATACAATAGGCCGGACACACACGGCTCTAGTTCCTCAAAATTAAATTAAAAGCAAATTTGTTACATAAGTTCTCACTGGACAGAACAAGAGACTACTTTAATTATTTATTAATTTAATATTAATCCAGAAGAGTTATAAAGTAAAGGAGTCTAAGAAACAAATTTTACAACAAAAATAACAAATGAAGAACGTAGTTTTAAGAGCAGAGAAGAAATGTATACTCTTCCTATTTTAGAGTTTAAAAAAATAAAGGGCTTTTCTGGTTCTTCGAGAAACGCAAAATCTGTCGACCGTTTTAAAAGCAAATTGGGGAAAAGAAGTTAACCACCAAGAAATGACTTTAATAAATTTATCATAGAGTTATTCTGCCCTCCACGTAACGAACACAATACATTATGTACGTTACTGACATACATAC
This sequence comes from Dorcus hopei, assembly GCA_033060865.1. NCBI lineage: Eukaryota > Metazoa > Arthropoda > Insecta > Coleoptera > Lucanidae > Dorcus > Dorcus hopei. Next base: position 12,511,642 of record CM065422.1, read on the forward strand.
TTTAGGAATTCCTACAAAACAATTCTAAAAAGCGAATGTGAAAGAAGCAGGTGTTCAATTACCAGTAGAAAAGAAATTCATAATGTATATATGTATGCGGAATATCATCCCACCTGCACAACTATCTTTTTTTAATGGGTACGTAACTAAATGCTTTCATGAAATATGAAAGGAGAGCGACGTATAGAAGACTACATTAATTCAATATTCTGAGAAGTTTTGATTATGCATGAAAATTACATGGTATTACTATTAAGTATACGAATTATACAGGCTGTTTCAAATTCCCATTAATTTACGCATACGCTTTTGTACACCCTGTATATTAGCTTTTTCAGCGTGTAATTATGAAATTTTACCGCACTGATATGCAAATACTAAACTAATATCGCCGTATGCAAAACCAGATTATTATTATTGCTTGTGCACAGCGATTTAATTATCTTCGATGAAATGGCGGCCGTGTTAAAACAGAGGCTTTATAATTCGCGGAATTTGGTGGAAATAATAAATTCCGGGCAGTAATTTCTGGTACTGATGCGAATTTCCAATAATCAACAACGGAAATAACTGATGGTTATAAATAAAAAGAGTCGAAACTGCCCGATTATATTCATAGTTGTAATAAAGTTGATTGCTACTCTATACAGTTAGGTTCATTGAAAATGGCACATTTTATTTATATTTTAAAGCCAGTCATATCAAAATTTGATAAATTGTTAAAACAAAGAAAAAATCTGTATATGTAGAATAACTTCCCAGAACATAGGAAAAATGTTTAAAAATTCTACACAACAATTTATAATTTATAACCCGAAATGCACGTTGCGCCCATGCATAGGACGAGGACCAAAAGTTTATAACTTTAGAAGCGTGCAGGTGTTACGCAGAGAATCAGAGTTGTTCAATCGTAAAACTTAACCGTGTACTATTAAAACACGGTTGCACAGCTGATGATGAATGCGACATACAAGTGTACCTATTAACTGCAATGAGATTAATTAAAATCAATTACGTTTTCAAAGGTGTACAAAAGTGAAATACGTAAATCGATGCGAACAATAAAGTACGACAGGTAATTCCGTCGCTTTAAAAAATAGCACACCGAACGCACGTACTGAATTCCGTTGGACTTTGTACAAATTTGTGTTTAATAATTCATCTTTTATAATAATAGAATTTGTTTCTCATTGAACAGCGCACACAAAACGAAATTATAATAAATAATTAAGAAACCAAGCAGATTACGAATGTGCTTACTGATTATAATGTTTAAAATTGTGGTTATCATCACCATTTTGCTATGTACCTGGTTGCAAATTGTTGGGCGAGCAAATTAAGTTACGTTCCCAACTGCCGGCTAATCAATGGGATAAGTCGAGGTCATAACGTAACCCCAAAACAATTCTAAATAAAATCAAATTCTCTATTAGAGCAATTTCAAAGAAAATCAGAATGTTCAAAACTTAATTTATAAAACGCCAGTACACATATTAAATAATCAAACGTTCGACAGAACCACAGTGGGGTAAATGTGGCCAAAACACCAAAAATCAAAAAACCTTGTACTGAGTAAAATAAACTCTGGCGTGTTTAGAACACTTGAACAAACGTCATTCAAAACCTTTGCCCAGAGACATCAACTTAGATAGCAGAGTTAGATAGTCTCAGGCCCTGTCCTTTCATCTCCAATTAACTTTATCTGGCGATTAATTTCCATAGTAACTATTGTGATCACAATTGTTACTATGGGAATAAACCGTCATATAAAGTTAACAGGAGATGAAAAGACCGGTTCTCAGTCTCATTGTAAGTAGGACGCTAGCCGTTAATCTGTCTTGTGTTTTTTTTTCCTGATAGAAAAACTGTTTTCTCGGTGAGAAAGGCGTAAAAACCTGGACTGTTTTCGTGAATTTCACTTCTAAAGGCCCCCATACACGAGCGGGATTTCCTCAAAGTTTGGCCCGAGAAAGCCTTGAGGAATTCCTCTACGTATGTGTCGCGGAGGACGCGAGAGGCCGAAAAATTCCGAAGGAAATTCAATTCTTTTTGGTCTTGAGGACAGATTTTCCCGACCTCTTGACTCACGTGTGGTGGACGCTCAGTCGTCCTTGAGGTTATTAACAGTCACGTCTCTTCGTGTGTGGCCAAGGGTCCGGTAGAGGAAACAATATGATGTTGTTAGATCATACAACAAGTCTACATTTCCTTCCTATAAAGTGGTACAGGAGGCTAAAAGAAAATGTTATCTGTCACCGCAAAAATGTTATAAGAACTACTCCTGAACTAAATTACTGACTTACCGGATGACAAGTGGCGTTGTCTCTAAACAACGGTTCTCCCAAGCTAGCACAATGGAGAAGGGGTGAGTATTTATTAAGGGCGCCAGAGAGTATATACCCCCGACTGTAAGAACTCCACATTCGAGACCCCCTCCCTAGGCCTCAATGCGTACGCCTCAGTTAGAACAATAATTACAGGAGATTTAAATTCACTTGTACGCTCAGCGCAGGGATCGCCATAAATAAAACATTCACCGTAGTACAAAATTTATTGTAACACCCTATATAAACAAAGCAAAGAGTGTATAAACTATTACTCGGTAAATTAGCCGACAACAAATACTAAAGTTTAACACGTACCGATAATCAGATCTGATTTACAAACCGAAAATATTATTCATCAAGCGAATTCGTTAATTTGTCGACTGTACTATAAAATTCTACGTTAATAATTGGCTCAAATCGGTTCAGACAAATAAATGAATAAATAAACTGTTATACGTCACGTCGGGGCATGATGTTCGCTGGTTCCGCTGTGTTCCAGTAGCTGACCTTGACTTTCCAAGCCGGCGTTGTCTACCACGCTCCTAACCTGCCTCAACTGGTCGCCACCCCTGAACAACGGCTTGCCAAAACCCTGGCATTGGTAAGTCGTACTGAAATAAAAGTTTCATCGCTCAATCTGGGACTTTCTGTTCTTCATGGGTGGACCCGATTTTTTTAATTTTTACTCCATATCAGTTACAAACTCCCACTAAAAAAGTGGCAGACGCGAGGAGAACAGGACAAGAGAGTTGTTGCTGAGACCAAAAAATCAATCCAAGAGGCATTCAAAACTCAAATGGGTTTCATCGTAGACAAACCCAAGTCATGTTTCGGCAGTTCTAATGATGGCAATACCGCAAGACGATTCTTCCAAAACAAAGAATTATCGTTTTTTATAACAGGTGTTAACATCGATCTCATACGTATGTTTCATAAAATTCTTATTGCCATTTCCAGTGGATATAATATCAACTGCGAAAAGTTCAAAGGTTTTACTTTGGAAACTGTTGAATATTTCCTTAGCTTGTATCCCTGGTACCCTATGCCCACAACTGTGCACAAGTTTCTTATTCATGGGCCCGTAATCATTTCCAATTTTATTCTTTTTATTGGACAACTCAGTGAGGAAGCTCAAGAAGCTCGGAACAAAGACTCAAGTCGTTCAGAAAAGGATTTTCTCGTAAAATTTCCAAAAAGAATACAAATGAAGACAGAAGGTCTGTTCGTAGTTTGAAACCGTTGGAAATATGCACCAATAAACGTTTTGCATCTAACCCAATTGTCGAAATTGATCATTACTTTGATGGGCGACTGGTTCGGACGGTTCCAAACTAGTTACAAACTGCTCTACGAACAAACCTATAAAGAATCATTTATTGATCACAGCTGATCCACTTATTTCTTCGGCAAGAGAATTACCTTTTCGAAGTGATGTGTTGGATCTGTTATTAACACCCAACCTTGGAAATCATAATGACAATGAGCGTGACCATGAAGTCTTCAGTTCTCGTGAAGGTTTTTTTTTCCTTCTTCTGACGAAGACAGACTCAACTAATTTTCATAAAACGGAAATACCTATTCCTTTATGCCCTTTACGTTTTCCTTTATGATGTGAAAAATTACCTACTTTATTTTGAAGAGAAAAAGAATAATTTCTATTAAGATTAATAAACGTGTTATTCATTTAACGTTATTTGATCTCCCTTAGCATTAATGAAAAAGTATTCTGGCCAGGAAAAGAGATCATTGGAATGTGCAAAACTTTAAAACTCGAATGACAAGGAACGTCAAAACACGAAATACGGATCCGTTTGTTTGTTCACAAGAAATATGAAATTAAATAGCAAAACTATACTGTACACAATCTGTAATATAATGCGTCCAAAGTATTAAAAATATAGTAAAATAAATCCAACCTTCAACTTTCAACTGTGAATGCAAAACGGCTGATCAAGAGTCGTGAAGTCGTCCGAGTAACGAACGCACAGGAGGAACGTGTAAAGAGCATCAACTTGCATTCCGGGGAGTAAGCGCCCTCTAACGGTGGTGGTAGTAAGCAGCCGGACACTAAGACGGAAGGCCGATCTCGGTCCACAACGACGCCATCAAAATTACAACCGCGACTCAACGAAGAAACCGCCAAGTAGCTCCCGGTTAAACGCTCCAATGAAACGTCCGGAACAAAAACCTAGATAAATGATCGGAAACCACTTGTTACGGCCTGAACTGCCTACAGCGGTTGCTTATATCAATCATACCTGACTTGTGTCCAGAAGTCAGGCTTGGAACGGCCAGGAAGAAAGCCTTTTGTTGCTTGAAACAAAAAATTCAAAAACCGTAGTAAAACACTCCGTTCAATCTTCACTTTAAACAACATAGTTTAGTGAATTTTACAGAAAGGCGGAAGAGCCTAAAACACGAGGTATGCGCCAAGCGAGCAGCAATAACGTTGAGATGGAACCGTGCGGTCGTTTCACGAGTGGGGGTTGACGGATAACAACTGCAAGGGGAGTTGTTAAGAGAAACAGCAAAATTACGCAGGGGAGTGAGCGAAATAGAACAACTTCGTGTAGCGAAATTATTGCATGTCTACTTGCGCAATTTTTCGAAATTAACGGAAAATCATTAACGTATTCTCGGTTCCCACAATATACAGGGTGATCCGGAAAACTAATAATAATTTTATTGAATTTTGTAACTGTAACAATTTCTTTGTTATTAGCAAAGTCTATTATTATTCAAACCGAATAAACGACGTAAAGAAAACCGACCGATTAAAATGCAAGGGAAGAGTAACGCATATTATTGGGCCGTAAAAAGATGCCAAAATGTATATGACGGGCACGTTTGTTACGGGTGAAAATTTCGTTAAATTTATTTTCCAACTTTCGAATCAGCCTGTATATTGACGAAAGTGTAACTGCGTCGAAGTTTAACCTCGTAACTTGGACTAGTCTAGAAATTCCGCATTAGAACGTTATACGAGTTTGAACTAACCTATTCTTTAATATAATGTACTGGCCCATGTCGAGAGTAGGATGCCTTACTGGTCTGTCATTGGCCAATAGACCTCTCCTCTTCCCGCGAACCGTTTGCGTTGATCGACGCTTTGAGGTAAATTCCTTTTAGTCAATGTCACTGCTCGGTTGCAAAGAGACCGTACTGAGGCTTCCTCTCGATTTGCGCAAACTTTTCATTAAACGGGGTTGTTTTGAAGTGAAAAGTAAATGGGCTTTTGGCTCGGATGTGATTTTTTTGCGACGAAAGCGAGGCTTTTCCAAGCTTGTTCCGTTGTATCTACGGCAGGTATGTTTGTAGCGTTACAGCGCTTTATAATTCGTGTTCTCTTTTATCTAGGTTTTTTTTTCTTAAGTATTCTTAATTGGTTCCCCCCATTTGTTCCGAATGATTCACGAAGTTCCGCGAGGTAAGAACTGCTTGGCAATCGTCCTCGTGGTATGCCCTTGCTGAAAAGTGTGATGGCGACTGAATTTTTGTGCCATCGAGACAGATACCACAGGAGGGCACACTCCGTAAGAACGAAAGTGGTAACTAGAAGCCGTTCCTCCACTATATTCCGTCTTCGTTGCCCTGAAGCCGGAGTGATGCGACGCTCCTGTTACGCCTAACCTCGACGGACGTTACTCGTTACTTTGACATTTGCGCTTTGGATAATCAAAGGTTGGGCTCTGAATATTTATTATTCCTATTGTTTATGTATTTTGTTGTATCATATTTTGATATTTAATGCTTAAATCATGAAATCATAAACGGCGTTCATACAAGTATCTATTTTCGAATCGTTGCGTCCATTTTAATGCGTCTTGTAAACGGATCCGTAAAGAGCATTGTATGACTTGATACGATACGTGAAGTTCGTTAATTTTATTTAATTTTTTAATTGAGTCATAAATAAAAACAAGTGTGCATTACTGGTGGCTCCTATTTCTTTCGGTTTAGTAATTTGTCCTTGTACTTTTGGAGTTACGTACGACCCAAACCTATCTCCTCGAGTCGGTTGGGAGGTGATTCAATCGACACATCCTCTACTTTTGTTACCAGGTAAAGTCATACGTTCCTCGTGAGAAAAAACTTTATTTAAAATACAATTTAAATTCAAATTAAAGAAAAGTATTAGGAATTCTTAACACAGTTGTCGTGTTGTAGTGATTTATTTGTTTACCTGTCAAAGCATGTGTTCAAAGTGGCTTCATATTATATATAATTTATACGGAATAATTTACTTGCATGCATTTGTCGAGTAAATATTTTGAAGTTTGTATTTCAGTTGATCACGACAATCCATTTAAAGATCAAGTTCACGTCCAACACCGCGCCGTAACAATCATAAAACTATAAAACACTTTTTTGGCTATATTTATTTCGTTCATCTGCTGCTGGTACATCGAGAATCACCCTGTAGATTAATTTTATTTTTTTATTAAGAGTAAAAAGTATTGTTTTTTTTTTTTTAATAAGATCGTAAGTTTAGTTATACTTTTTTGCTGCGCAGCTAGTTACTGCCCATTATTGATTAATACTTCAGACAAAATCGATCCCACCCAATCTCGTCGCCGAATTCAAATTTCACCGGAATATATTATTCGGTTTAAAAAGCAGCCGGCGTTGTTTTTAACAACACATCTGCAACGCTGTAAACTGATACAAATGTGCATATTTGATGAGGCTCGCGCGCGGCTTTTATTTTGTGTAAATTGCACGTCACCGATCTAACAAAGCCCCGTCTATTTTATTATTAAACTTCCATTTGTTTAACCCCCGTCACGAGTGCATATATGCGACAACACAAACGATTAACTCTCGCACACAGGATATAAACTAATTAGAACATGTAGAACATACAAATAATATTCGGGAACTAGTGTGCAAGAAGCATAGTTTAGATGATTCTTATAATGTATTGTCACGATGTCATTATCTGGGAAAATAAGTAACTTTAAATTCGTTTCGTAATTATTGCAATTATGTGCATTTCAAATTTATGCAGGATCAGCACCCACTGACGATTAGTAGGACACATGCTCGCATTCCACTTACGTAGAAATGCGAGCTCTGCGGAATGTAAGCGTGTTGTTTACATGTGCCAAGCGTGTTGTTTACATGTGCCAATTAAGATTGAGACAATTAGAACGTTTTAAGAAAACAAATTTGGCAAGGGTTAATTTTACTGACACCTTTAGAACTTTGTATTTCGGACCGAACCCCCAGCCACCAGAACGAAAGAACCAATTGTAACGTAGACTTAAAAAATGTATAAAAGATAAGAACCCAACCCGCAGGTATTAGTGTGAGTTAAGGTAGTAGTTCAGGTATTAGTTTTAGGTAGCAGTGAAAGTGTGAGAAGTCAAGTGCGCGAAAAAAAAACAAAGCCAAGCGAGTGACTCTACGAGCCAGGGCTGGCCGCTCGGGCCAGACCCTCCCTCAGGTATGTTAAATAAGTGAAGTTAAAATAAGTAAAGATAAGTTTAGAATTATTAAGTATTAAGTATTAATTAAAGTTAAAGTTTGAAAAGTTAAAAAAAAGACTTAGAATAATTATAAGTTTAAAATAAGTTACTTAAAATAAAATTAATTGTAATATTCTCGTAATCTTAATCCGAAATTAATTATCATTTATTTTTATTTTTTAACGCGTCAATATTTTATAATATTGTTGTAATTTTGCGAGCGATGGACGATACGTGTTGTTAAAGAAGTGTTAAACTAATCTCTATTAATTTAGCTTGGGGAGGAATACTTATAGTTTCATAATTAATGAGTGTACGGTTCTTGTAAACTTCCAGCCAACTTTCATCATTCATATTTATGATGTAATGCTATAACAATGTTGCCAAGTATTGAAGTGTTTACATATGATCGGTGGTTGACGGTGCGTAGGTTATGTTGTACGTGTTGTATATTTATACGTACACATCTGACGTTAGTGATAATTGAAGCGGTGGCAACATTGTCATTTTCAGAAACTTGAAGTAACAAAATGTTACTAAATTTCAACGAATACATCGTCCGTTACATCTTGAGTTCAGTTGGTACTAGTTTAACGTCACTAATGACGAAAGTTGGCTGGAAGTTTACAAGAACTGTATCTACGTAATCGGAATAACGGCATTGGGGTTGGTCGCGAGACCTGAACAAGCGACACACGAAAGCGAACAAATTTTATAATAAAGATCGGATCGCGTCCTCGCTCTACGACGTTCTTGCACAAATAAATAGTGTGAAATATTGACATATAAATTTAACCGATATGGGATAGTTTTCTAAGGATAACATATTTCCTGGTTGATTGCACCTTCGGCCTATAATGTGTAATATATGGACACATAAATTTAAACCGAAATGGAACTTAACCTAAACGATAATCGAAAATTAATTTGTATGGTCGAACACATCTGTTGAAATGAAAATTTAAACATCTAAATAAATTAATTTAATAGTTATTAACCTAATTAAGCACGCACTGCACTGGCGTATCCAGCAGTTGCCTAACTAATCCGCTTTCTAGTAATAACAAAAAATTAAATGGTAGTTGAATTTTTTAGAGAACAAATTTTTTAACCGTAAAGCTCAGGGCAGTCGTCATTATAATTCCAAATAAATTTTCTGCCTTTACATATTGTTTTTGGTAAAAAAATGGACATCTCATAATTTCTGTCTTTATAATTTTAATTTTCCTGTTTGCGTAACATAAACGTATGAATGTTAATTACACGCATTAACGATATTTAGACTCACGAATAATGAAAATTTTAATTATTTAGGAGATTTCGTTTTAGTGTCCATAAAAAAAACGCGCCTCGTCGGCATATGTGGTGCACGCGCACGTATAAACAGTCCCTCGCCGGCTTTTATTAGCATTTTTGCGGCGATATGAAACCAACACACAAAAAATAATAAAAAACAATATATAAATATATGAAATTTTACGTATGAAATGAATTAGAAAAATGCGGGGGCAGAATTTAACGTTTCTCTCTCTCTCTCGCTCTCTGGAAAAGCGAACTCTTGATTACATCAACATACGCGGCGTCAAATGTCGTTAAACGCCTTCGTTTCTCCGCGAATGAAACAGTTTCCTTTTCATTTTATTTTTTTTATGTCATTCGCTCTCGGTTTTGCTCCCTCCTTGTGGGAACCGGAAACGTGCGACTCAGCGTTTTCTTCGTGAATGCGCCCCGCTGTTTCGAATACACCGCGTGTGTTCTCCGTCATTATTTTGATTTCGTACGATTCTTCTTCGGCGCAAATAAGCCTCTTTTTGAGGTGTATTGCTTCCGAATATAATGTCCTCGACCTCCCTTCGGACGACCTTTGTTTTCGCACTCACTTTATGTTTCGATTTTAAGGGCGTATTCTATACAAGAATATAAATTTTCAGAATAAATGTATCGAAAACTCTTTTGCGCAACAATTTAGAATTAATTACAAGTTTACCCCAAATGCACGTTACGCCCATGCATAAGACGAGAACCAAAAGTTTACGTCTTTGAGAGCGTGCAATAAACGTTAATGGTGTTATGCATAAATGTATTACGTATAACACTGGATGAGGTGCGTCGCCCTCATCTTCACCGAACGACTAACATCGTTACGTCGCTGCTCCAGACCACTCATCTACACGAGGCCGAAGACATCCCTTGCTGCCGACGCAACCAAATCGCCACAGTGTCGCTGCTAACTGGACGACTTTTACACCAGGACGAAGACATCCCTTGCTGCCGACGCATCCAAAAGGACCGACCAGACCGCTACAGTTCGCTGCTCTCTGCACGACTTTTTACCCCAAGGCCAAAGACATCCCTCGTTGTCATCTCCATCACTTCACTGGATCTACGCAACCCCCGAGGCGTTCATTGAGGTCGACGTATCCGCACGATTGCTGTTGACATCTCCCGACTCGGCAGGATCCCCGAGCCGCCGCCGAGTAACTCCAACTTCACCCATCGCATCAACCCCAAGGGGCAACTCTGCCTGCGCCGCGTCATCCTTCGAAGAGACATCTCGACGCCAAGTTTCCCGGACTGGCAATTCCCCGCATCAATATTAAATTAATTTAGAAAACTAATAAAGAGGTACATTTTGTATCAAGCTCTCAAGCTCTACCTTCACCCCTAAACGGCTAACGTGAACCACTGGACACGATACAGCGACATGGCGGAGGCAACACGTTAGCGTGACAATATAAATAATTAATAATGCGTTTTATTACAGTTTAGGAATCGTAAGTAAATTAAAATTGTTATAAATCGAATGGAAAATAGCCGGAAGGTAAAATTCCCAAACACGAATGATATATTGTTATAAATTACATTCAATTATAGCATCAAACAATCGAACGGCCAACCAAATAGCGTCGGAATTTGCAATTAGGATTAAAACAACTATCACAACACCGGAAACGTTAACAGTTAGCGATCCCGATTTTACAGGACAAAACTTTTTCCCTCCGTGTCATATAATTTATTGCATCGGATTAGGGGGCGAGGGATGTTTGACATAACGTCAGAATAACACCTAGCACGAAAGGGCATAATCCCTGTAAGTGATACGGAAGTTTCTGTTCGCATCCGCCGCACTTCGCCGGTTAAGCTGAACTGTAATTACGTTGGGGTGCCTCGCACTAATTTTAGTTGATTTACTATTCATGTTTGAAGAAACACGGCGTTACATTACAAAGGGATGAAGACGTCTGGGGGCTTACCGATGGGATTTACCGTATAGAGAGGGAACGTTGCAGTTTCATAATGCAAGACGTGAAAAAGACGAGGTGCTAACAAAATATTACAACATTTGATCTATCAAAAGAATCGTAAATACTTACGTATCACCCGCTTGAAAACGACCCTTTTTTGACTTGGCAATATTGCTTTGAGTGCTCCTCGTTTTTGCCCTGCAGTATGTTAAGCGCTATCTCTGATTCGGCTTACTTCCTATCGATCCGCTACAAACGCTTTCGGATAGCACCTCGTATACAGGGTGTCTCATAAATAAAGGGGCATAACGGAAGGGTTAAAACAATGATTCATATAGAGACAATTTTCGGAGAAATAACGAACGGAATACGGTAATAAAATTGACTTGCTCAACATGGATCTTTGGACTCCGATCGTTATATCATTACTTACAGCGATGTTTACAGCAAATGTTCGAAATGCCCTCCGTTGGCGTCCGTACGGCGACGAAAATTTGCTTGCATTAAAGTTTGCTGCTGCCAGTTCTTGTTGTTGCATCCACTAGCAAAAGACGCGTCGCTGATGGTAATCCTCTTCTATCGAGTGTTGCACACGTTGCACGTGATAAAGATGTAACAAGTTTCCCCTCAAAATACAGTGCACAACAGTATTGCACACTGGATTATTATTATTATTATACATTAGAAACATATCCGCATCATCTACAGTCTTAAGTTTGCTGCGATAAGTGCTTCTACATCAACACAATGTCACAAATGATCTGATTAACCTTTGTGATTTACTGAAAGCTTTCGCCTTGCGGCACAATATGGGTTGGGTTACGCAGGTCAGGGAAGGCAGGTACAGGAAGCAGGATTAATTGAAGATTAACTTCAGAACGATATCGTATGCAAGACAAATCCAAAATAACCTTATAACGAGAAGAATCAGCATTTCGTAAATCAGTTAAAGCAGTTGTTAATTTCTACTAACGTAACTAATTGGCAAATTAATTAGCTTTCTCACCCAAACTATGATAGTAGATACAGAGAGACAAACGGATTTTCGGAGTTTGTTCACACACTAGGACATTCCGCGAATGTTATGTTCACCTTCTGGGAGTCTCCCAATGATCAAATAGGCTACATTTAATAATTATGTTATGTAAATGCAGTGAATAAATTCTCGATCACAACCTACTTGACCAGGTTTTTATTTAGACCACGACTACTAGCTATGTGATACGTGTTGTAAAACCCAGTCGTCTTTTAAATGGTTCAACACCGGAAATTCCGACTACGAGGAACTATATGTGGGCCACTTGCCCTATGAGTCATCGTGACTTTCCTAGCTGTCCGCTTTTACTTATGCCGGCTTTTTGTTGAGCCACCTCGGCGATTGTTTGGTAATACAATTTTATTCTCAAGGTCACTCGTGTTTCATAACGCCAAATTCTTGAAGAAGCAAAGTCGTTTGTTTACATAATTTTTAGGTGGGCGAATTTTCCGCGGTCGCGTAGGCGACGCTGTAACGAATTTAATTTACGCAATGAACTGAATGATTTACGAATGCCGATTTCATACATTCGGTAAGTTTCATAAGAATTTTCTCACGATTAAACACGGCCGAAAATCAGAAAACGTATTTTTTGACAGGAAGGCATTAAGCGTCCATCAATTTCAGATTACCTATATTTTATTGCCGCTCACGTTCGAAGAGCTGGAGATTTATCCACGTCATTCTCCAGATTGCTGTCGCTCGGAAAATTTATTTCGTTTTTCATTAGGCGACCTTGCTTGCTCATGCCGCCGCGATAAAGCCGCTCCGAAGAAGTCGCATTATTACTTAATTTGTAGTTTTTGCGGAATTGACGAACGTTAATGGGGGGGCTCCGAGAACAAGAAGCTGCGGAGGAGATTAGACCCTGCATAATTCTCTCGGCATTCTCCCGTTTATTTTATAGAGACCGTTATTATATTGTAAGGGAAAATTTCAGAATTTAATACCTTAATGAAAACAGAGTCGTCTACATCAAGCTTTATCGTACTTTAAACAGACTGTTTTTCAAATATTTCTTATATTAATAAATTTTACTACTATAACCATTATTACACGTATCCTACGTTTTTCTTCTACCTTCGCAAGTAATTCTTTCTTAAAGTAGCTGCTCTAAGATTTGCTTGTCTGATTACATCCGTATATTTTAAGTCGGATGGAATTACATACACAGATACCTAGCTCATTATGCTAAATCAGAATAATGCGCAAATGTTGAGATGCGAAGCAAACGAAATATATTCCGTCGGAAAATGTAGAGCATTTCCAGGTGGCACCTAATCAACTCTGACATGCAACCGAGAAATACCATTTACTTATTCCTCTCACTTCAATTTTCTCACGTACGCGTAACGCACTCATCTCGTTACGTCTCGCCTGCAATTCCTCCTTATTTATGTTAATAAAAAAATAAACATCTCGGGCGGAATTAAAGTTGCACAAAGCGGGAATTCTAATTTGTGGTTCACTTCGCACGAAATTGGATATTCTGATCTCTTCAAGGAATCTATGTATAATGTATCGAAGGGGATGGAATTTCTAATTTAAGGGTGGCAGTTATTTTCTCAAGGCAAGTTAAATATAGGTAATTCTTTTTGGAATCTTGTTAACTCTCGAAATGATGTACCTACAGGATTTTTGAGATTTACCTGAACCGCCAGAATTTACTAAAAGAAAAACGAACGACGATCGAAAACTTAAGAAAGTAGCTTTCCCATTTTTGGTTTCATACTTTTTGGGATATTTAAGTTTGAAATTTAAGAAATTAAATATATTTACTTTAGTGGACTTTGGATTAATGAGATTGTTATGTGTCCAAAAGATTTTTTTCCCAATCGACTTAATCTTACGCCGTTTCTTCGCAAAAGCAAAATTTAAGAATTTTTTTGAAACTTTTGAAAACACAAATTTTTGGCAATTGTTTTCTCTTTCTTAGGACCTTTGGTTTATTCCCAAGCCTACAATTGTAAAGACAGTTGTTTCTAAGGGAATAAACCAAAGATAAAAGTAAACTAGTGGCTAAGTTAAAAGTTCCAAAATATCAAAAGCTCCCGAAGGCATTAGCTTTAGCTCGTTATATTATTACAACTTATCAGACTATTCTATGTTCATATTTTTTTCATGAATTGACATATTTGCGCCAAATTATAGTATGTCCGAAACTCTATCCGCCAATGTATTCTTAGTAAGCGTACGCAACTAGTTTTGTAGATACTGTGAGGCGATTTTATTCTATGTCCATACAACATTATAAAAGTTTTTAAAGGCATTTCTCAACATTACAAACTGCAGAGAACAAAAGCTATTGATTGTGTTAACTCAATTCCTCTTTACATAAATAGCTAACCCTTACGTAAATAAAAAAACTTTAAAGCAAAAAGTTTTCATCAATACTTCGAAAATTAACCAAAATACAGGTTGTCCTTTAACTTCATGCAAAAAATGAAACCAGTGAAAGTTGTCATTAAAAGTGATAGAATGAAGCAGTTTTTGTATAACAATTAATTAATAAATATTGGAGATAATAAAAATGTTTTCGGCGAACGATGAAACAGTTTGATAGTCCCTCGCTTATTTTTATTACGTAATTACTTAATCGGAGAAATATGCTGGTGTGTCAGCATCGGCTGTTAAAGTGGGTCAGTTCTCAAGTACACGTCGTCACAAATAACAGTGTTGAAAACATGGACGAATTTTTCAATAGTGTTATTGTGGACACGGCGAATGTAGTCAAAATGCGTTGGGTGCAAGACGTTTGTATGCACAGCGTTACCCAGATCGCCCTTTGCCAAATAGCAGATCCTTTGTGTCTGTTGTGTAGTTTGTTATTTGGCAAATTATTCGTGAGGAACGATTACCCGTTCCATTTTCAAAGAGTGCAAGCTCTGATGCCCGCAGATTAGTTCCAACGCATGTGATTTTTTCGGTGGTTACTCCGGAAACAGACGGACAATCCGAACTTTGTTCATAACCAACGAATCAATGTTTACAAAGGATGGTATGTTTATTTTTCACAACATGCATGTGTGGGCAGGTATGTTAAACGGCACTTTAATCGGTATGTTTACGTCTCGCGCACGTATTGTGAGTGAAGGTCACCGTCCGTTGCGTCTAGCGGTTTTAAACATTTCACAAGGAATTGCCGGATGTCGCGTCGGTATGAATTTCTTGATTTTTTTTTTCGTTTTAATTTTGGTGAATTCGTGAGAATATCTGCTACCAAATACGCCATTAATTTTTTTGCACGAACTTGAAGAACACCCTGTATAGTCTTAACTTTTGATAACAACTATTTAAAATAAAGTTGCCTTTTCTTGGCTTAAATCGATCTTATAAAGGTTTACAACAATATAACGATTTCATTAATGCATCGTTTTTTTTTTAATTTCAAAAGTATGTGTACTGATTGTTCCATTTAAAATAACAAACATTTACATGTCTAATAATAAATTGTGTAGGTGCCGTTCAAAGTATAAACAAAAACCCTGTACATACAATGTAAAGTTATTTGTTCTCCATCAAACTCCTACATTGTTCGAGAAAATAAAAAAAATTAAATCCATTTCTCTGATTCCCCGTTTCTTTCATCAGCATTAGCGGGTGAGGCTGCTCGTCGTAACTGTCGATAGTTTCTCCCCGCGTACAATAAAGTGTTTGCTTTTAAGTTAAATGCAGGGCATTCCGGAAGTCGATAGAGCACTTAAACGAAGATATTAGCAGCCGGCCCCGCATTCTCCTGCGAAAGATGAGTTCTTTCCTTTTAGTGCGTTGCGCTTTCTTTAACAGGAGGTTTAGTATAGCCATCAAGAAAAGAGATGATGTGTACTTCACCTGACTTGCAAAGTTGTTTCTATTTTCATACCCAAACATCAACCTTTTTAACCAAACACTTTTGGATGTATGTACTTAGATAAGCTGGCCAAGTCCAAAAATTTTAAAGACATCCTCTATAGATTTGATGAGTTTATTTTATATTTAGGGCCGGTCTTTTCACCTCTTGATAAACTAACTGACGGATAAGTACCATGGAAACCTTTCATAAAAAACCATCAACCATTCATAAAAATGAAGTTATTTGTCAGATAACTTTAACGGGAAGATGGAAAGATCGGTCCTTAATCATTTTTAACTTATCTTGGAGCACCCTGTATAATTTTAAATATTTATCCAGTTTACACGTACGTACTTATCCGAGCTAAAATAATATGGAATCCGCCTCCTTTAGTTAATTGGTGTCTTATTAAATTCAAACGTGACCTCCATTTGAATCGCTAGTTCCTATCGTAAGCTTATTAGGAAGTTAGTACATCGCGCTGTTGTTAGTGTTAATCGAATTGCATGCCAATTTCGTGACTGGGAATATACTACACGTATATTCAGGTAGTTAAAGTTGGCCGAACTCTGCGAACACCAACCGACTCAAAGGAAAAGAAAAAAAGGAGCATACAATGCGAGAGAACCAGAATCAACTCGATTTAATATTTTTTTATTGCTTCGATTGTTGAGAGAGAAAAACATACGCTTTGTTTGTAGCGTCGTCAGCATGAGACAGAGTTACGAGCTTCATAAAAAGTTTATTATGGCTGCGGAAAACATAAGAAAATATGCACTTCCTTTGTTGTGTTTGGATTTAGTTTCGTTGGTGCTCTGCCAACATTGAATGACTCACATAAAACTATAACATTAATCTGCGTTTGTGTAGCTCTTTCAGTTCAAAGAAAAATTTCGAAGATTTTACTAGAACATTCCGAAATAACCAAATCAAGGATGTAGATAGGAAAATAAAAACGCCTTAGCTTAACGAATTTGTTTTATTTTCTGTTCTAAAAGATTTTTTTTATATTTGTAGTGTTGTCGTATATTTTATCAAGTTTAGAATCAATATATCCGTAAAACACGAGCAGGTTTGTTTATTTTATCTATGGTTTGGTAATATGGTACGGGTATATGCGTCAGGCAGAGGGATGGAAGGAAAGAAAGATGCTAGCACTTAGTCTCCGGGCGATTCTTGAAGGGTGAACGAACGTCTGGGTAAAGTTGTGCTAATTACGCAAACGGGCTCGCAAGTGTTGTAATAAATTGCAGTGACATGTGATGAAGTAGTTGTGCAAGAATTAAGGCTTGCTGACGATAGATGATACTCTGAGGTAGAGTAAGGTGCCAATCACGTGGTGTCCGCTGATGGCTCGGACAGAGCGTAAGAGATTGGGAATTCTATCATAAGGGTGATCGCTCTGTATTCGCCGATAGCCGGAGAGAGTAGGGGATCACTCCACCTGCATACGGCATTTGACCATATCCGCCGGCTGCAGAGGCATGAGTAGTAAATGCCGGAGACACAACTAGTTGTATACCTGACCATCTGAATTGCCTTGTGCTTTCAAAAACGGTCATGACTTGGTGTTGACTGTGCTTAGGCCGATGTAGCAACACTGTAGGAGGCAGTAGCACCAATGATTCTGAGAACGTACGCTCAGGAGGCAAGGTATGCTAATATCCACCTGGGGTTTGTCTTTATGCATGCGAAGTACGAAGATGGACATTCGAGGACACCTTCTCCGTGAATTCGCATCCCAGCAGGGAGCTTCCGCATCTAGAGTCGCCGCTGGAGGGGGCGGGGCCGGGAGAGGGTCCCGGTTATTTGTAATTTTGCATGACATCCTTATCGAATCGGAAAGCGAAGCCCAAATGTTAAGACGTTTACCCTCAGCTCCGCAGTGGTCGAGAAAGAGAGAAAGAAAGCAGGGAAAGAGAGATCTAACCGAAGGGTGAGTGAATGTTTATTGTACCTCCGTTCTCTGACATTGTTATCAGTTTATGTTATGTTATATTTATGTTTGTCATGTTTAACACAAAGAAAAAAAAACTACCCTACAGTAGTCAGCACAAATATCTTGGAAGGTATTTGAGGTCAATCAATTTATACCTACCTTCTTACATACAGGGTGACTGACAATTATTCCGACAAAAAAAAGATAAGATAAGAAGCAATGTCCGAGAGTATGGGAAAAATGTTAACCAAAACAATCAATAAGTTATGTATTTTGTTTCCTAAAAATGTCATCCTTTACAAAAGCAAGGACAAAATATTATCCATTTATTCAAAATCCTTAGTTTTTCTTTTCTTTTTTTTTCCATATCCAATCCATAAATAAAATCAGTTTTTAATGGTTTCTAAAAGAACGCGCGAGTGAGATACAAAACTACTAGTAGGACACGTGTTAACCTTGAACTTGGTTATACAAGTATTGTTTTTTTTTCTTCGTTAGTTTCAAGAACGCAATATTTTTTCCTCAAGTTGATTTTACTGCTCAGAAACATGCGATCCTCTTATATAACGTCGGGATTCTGATCTTACTGAATGAAACCAGTCAAATCAGAATATAATCGCAACCCTAACTTTCTCATTAAGTAATTAATCGGGAAGGCTCTCTCCGACGAGTTCGTTCCTGAACTTGAACCCAACTTCGTTATTTGTTGATTAAAACAGGAACGAGCCCCTTTTAAAAACAGAAACAAATGTGCAAATATGCAAACACGTACGTCCAAACAAATTTGCATTTTTTATGTTTCCCTTCCATTTTAAATAAACTGCAACGTCACGGAGATCAAACAAGCCACCCCATTCGTTTATTATTAAACGTCCATGTCTGGTAGGTGCATATGCGATAACACAACCAATTAGTTCGCACCGGGGCAAACCTAATTAAAATACGTAGAAGTAATTAAATTTCCCCATCGCATCGTAAGCGAAATTGGAATGTTTGTTTCGAGCGAGGTATGTGTGTACCCTACGAATGTGTACGCCCAGTATTTCTTACACTTTTTGCCACTCGGCCTGGTGAATCATTCCTTCGCGTTTTATCGCGGGCCGTCATGCAAATCTGGCATAAATAAAGGGAGATTTTTATCGGAACAAACGTAAGGGCGATGGACACGGGTCTATAGTGACACTAATTGGAATTCGTTCGGCAAACTGCTGTTAAACATGGAAGTCATGTCGTTAGAAATTTACCGTAGCAGATTGAATTGATTTACTTTTAATTACTTCGGCTTCAGTACGTAAAATAGGTATGTTTTAAATGTGACCCTTGAATGGACCAACACAAAAATACTGACGTAAGAAGAAACACAAAAAACGTAATTGTAAATTACGAGCAAAATATGACACCCCTGTGTATTTCATAACTAAAATACCACTAAAATTTCATTAATTAATTTCCAATCAACTTCGGCGTGCCAAATCTATTAAACATGAAATTAAAATCATTATTAATTAATAAATAATAAATAATGACCGCTAAAACTGTTACACTGTCACGCCGCATTGCGATTAATATTTTGCAAACGACCAACGACCAAAAAGTCTTCGACAATCTACAAAGTCATGTGTAAATAAGACTTAACATGTGTAGGTACGTACTCGCTTGATAATCTGCGATATCTAGAGAATGAAGGCCTGATTAAACGTCTAGGAGATGAGATTAATCAATCCAAGAGCCGGGCATAAAGTAAGTGAAGTGGAAAATAAATTAGATAGTTTTACCCTAAGGACTCCTACTATGAAGCTGCAGAGATCCTGGAACTAGCAAATAAAGGAGCGCGTATTTCACGTCGTGTAACGTAAGATGACACTTGAATTATTGTAAAGATACAAAGTAGAAATGTGTGCTGTACAACGATAAGTAAGTACCTACTGAAAACTACATACTTATATAACTCTTATAAAAAAATATCTCATACAGTGTATACATAATCGATTGTGTCACTTATTAATATTATAAGTTCTTCACATCCTAGCTCAAAAATTAAAAAAATAAAGCGTCATAAAACAATAAAACTCTAGGAAAATTCAAGGTCACTCGGTCAATGTCGCCCATTAACAATTCGATAACGAAAGAAGCTTCTAAGTATCCACTCGCGTTCATTACTGAATTAATTAATTATAAACCAATTTTTACGTATTGTCAATACAGTTTATAACTACCGCTCATAAACGTATATCAATTTACATCCCCAAGGCAAAGTACTGTAATCTTCGACCATCTGTTTCAATAGATAATCGCCAATAATTATGTCTTGATATTCCATACTTTGTTAACAAATAAAACACTGTGATTTAATTTATTAAATGATTGAAAAAGTAAATGAATGTTATTATTAGTTAGTTTGCATTACAATACTAAGTAACTTGCATAATCAGAAAAGAAAATGCATTAAATACAATCAATGCAAATACAAAATTTGGAAAGTATTTGCCTTAAGTCGCTAAGAACGCCGACAATGTCGTCCTGATAACTTGAAGAGCTAAATAAACAGCTTTTACATTGACGGCGTTCTTAGTGACTTAAGGCAAATACTTTCCAAAAAAAAATGTCACTAACATCATGAATAATCCTTTACACAATCAATGCATTTATTTATTTCTGCACGCGCTTAGCTTTAGGCTTTCAATTTGTACCGTAAGCTTTTAACTGCTTTTAATATGTTCTTATGTAATTACTATCAATAGGTTTTCTTCTTTTTAGCCCTCACACTTGATGATATCCTAATTTTGGACGAAACCGCGGTCATGTGTTTTTGCCACGAATAAAATATTGTAGATTGGCTTCGCCTTTTCCTTATCGATTTATTTATTTCTTTTGAATGAAGACATGTTAATCTGCACGATCTTTCAGAATTATACTTGTGTAGTCTGAACGTAATAAAGTAATAAATCATAAATTAAGGGTTGATGAGTACCGGTGTGCTTTTTTTCCAACAACGCTTTTAGAATGTGACCTCTATTCAATTAATTATTATCTATTTTTTTTACTTATTGTTGGATCTGATGTATGATTACTGTTTTAATGTAATCCTTAAGTTAATTAACTAAGGAAATACATTAATATTATAATGAATAATAAGAATTATTTTGTGCATTTCTACTACTTAAATACTACTAAAAAGTTAGAATGTAAATGTTTTATCGTCATTTTTTTATTGCTTACGTATCACTAACTACTAATATCCGTATTCTTTCGTACGAAAACCATAAATGACCTGCCTCAACGTTTATTGTATCACATCTGCGGCTTTACTGCTCTATTATTTATTGCACATAATAAAAATAAACTTCGATCAGTTGGGGCATGTAAATCACGTCCAGTGCTTCTCAAACTATTTTTGTAAAAAGTAAACGTAGATTTTGGAAGCTTCTATATCATCCAGTAGATGGTGCTATGTGCACCTCACTTAATTTGTCAAAAAATCTCAGGTGAATCAATTCTTCAAATCAACAGTAAAGTTCTAAACGTTGTAAAAAAAATAAATTCGTAGATTAAGGATGTCGTCTTTAAAAACAGAAGATGTCAAGGCATTTTTTTAATCATTTGTTAGATGACGCCCCAAGCGCAGGTGGTTTCAAAGATGAAAGAGAAGTGATGGAAACTATCTCAAAATGCTTTGCGCCGTTTTCAAACTACGTGATTCACTTCTTCGCAATATTTTCGTAAAGAAACTTCCTTAATTATTGGCGAGATGGCGCTGCAAGTCACTCGTTATATTAAAAAAATCTTTGGTAAGACATTCTTTCCAAAGTTTTTTAAGCGAAATTTTAAAAAAAATAGTTTAAAATCCTAACAAAAAAATCAAGAAAGTTTCTAGTTAATCCGCTAGATGTCGCCCCAAACAGGAGAACGGTTGAGGTATCAAATTTAAGTAACATAAGTTTTCTCAAAACATACCTATCTTCATTGTTTTCAAACGTGCGAGGTACTTTGACTTTTTTTCCAATATTCTATTGAAGAAGCCTTCTTAATTATTCGAGAGATGGCGTTATAAGCCCCTCATTACGCTGAATCGGTCTTTCAACTAAAATTTATTTATTTTCTAAGCGAAGTTGAATAAATGAGTTTATAAAGTAAAGATGTCATTACTGGAAATTGAAAAAGTCAAAAAATAGTATATTGTAGACCTCGGCGGTAAAGTGCTTGTTTTCCAGGTCGAGAGAAGACATGGACAGGAGAGGCGCAGCCGAGCCTGGCCACTTCTTGAAGCCTGGAAAACACTTTAGCGCCATGGTTTACACATTATTTTTTTTCCTACACAACATTATAATTAATTTTGTTAATATCACACAAACTTTTTTTTCTTGAAATAAAAATATTAAAATTGATTTACTATTAAAATGAACGCATGATCAATATCTTTTCTAATCAAGTGACCAATGGAGAAAAATTATATCTTTGTTTAGTTCATTATTTCAAATGCCATTTGAATTATTTTTATTGCATTCCTATCGTTTTGTATAGGAATGCAATATAAATATGTAATTCAAATGGCATTTGAAATAATGAACTAATTAAAGACACATGATTTTATTTCCATAGGTCACTTAATTAGAAAAGATATTGATCACCTGTTATTACTAATTTAGATGCTTTAAAAAACAGTCTTGTATGTGCTAGTGTGGCCGAGCGGTCTTAAGCTACGGTTTGTTAGGACAGTGCGCTGCTCAAAACTTACAGTAAGTCGAGCGCGACATACATGCGCTGAATCCTAGAGCTTTGATTTAAATAAAGGTGGATTGTTAGAGTATGTTGCGCTGTGAGTTTGCGTCGAAACCTGAGTGCAACAGATTTCGACGCAAACGTCGAGCTCGACTCACGACAGATTGTCATTTATCCTATTCGCTGACAGTTTCTAGCAAAACATGTCAAGGAAAAACGCAAATGCGTTCTGCTTAGCGTGTCTGCTTTAAGTTTGCGACATTTTCTAACAAAACATGCTGGCGCAGAACTCAAATGCGCTCTGCTTGGCGCGTCTGCTTTACATTTGCGTCGTGCGCCGTGCACTGTCCTAACAAACCGCAGCTTTAAGCTACGGTTTGTTAGGACAGTGCGCGGCGCAAAGCTTACAGTCGAGCGCGACATACGTGCGCTAAAACCTAGGACTTTGATTTAAATAAAGGTGGATTGTTAGAGTACGTTCAGTTGAGCGCAAACGTTCTGCTCAACTCACGCCTGTGCGTTTGCGTCGAAACCAGTACAACAGATTTCGACGCAAACGTCGAGCTCGACTCACGATAGATTGTCATCTATCCTATTCGCTGACAGTTTCTAGCAAAGCATGTCAAGGAAAAACGCAAATGCGTTCTGCTTAGCGTGTCTGCTTTAAGTTTGCGACATTTTCTAACAAAACTTGCTGGCGCAAAACTCAAATGCGCTCTGCTTGGCGCGTCTGCTTTACGTTTGCGTCTTGCGCCGCGCACTGTCCTAACAAACCGCAGCTTTAGGCGCTGGTTTAAGACGTCAGTCTCTTCGGAGGCATGGGTTCGAATCCCACCGCTGCCAAGTTGAATTTTTTTTCTTGATAATTTTAATCCTTTTTAAAACCAAATACCAGTGGAATTAAATAAAAAACTTACGATAATTTTTTTATGTCGATGAGAATGCATTCCAGAAATTATTGTTGCGCCACCTAGTGGCAAAGCTTCGTGAATTATTTTCTCGGCTAGGCATTTATGTTCATTTTGCCGGGCTAGCCGTGGAAACGTTTGCTTTCTCCTCTCTGATGAGGCGGTAAAATTGAATTTTCTAATAGTGTAGGAAAAAAAAAAGCTTTTTACGTCATCCGGCATTACATATTCGACGAGAAAGTTTGTATAATTATCCACGAGATGGCGTTTCAACATAAAAGTATTGCGTCAGCAGAGTTATTATTTCTTGCTTTAAGTTTTCTCAATTTTTTCGAAAATTATTGAATCACCCGTTATGCCTTCAATGTTAAAGGGCCACTCCGGTCCTGCACTAAATTCATTGAGTGTTCAGCGTCACTTTTACTATAAATTATTTTTATCACGAACAGTACGACAATTAATTTTATAATTTTAATAAATCAACATCAATAAATAACTGAATTTAACAGCGATTTTAGAATTCCTTTTCTTTTGTGAAAACTCATTGTATTCGTCAGTCTAGGAGTTCTAAAAAAAAGTGTTTTTATTTTTTGTGGTTTTATTTTCACGTCCGTAAAACAAAATTGACATTCGCGGTTATGTTGTCGTGAATGCAGAGCCGGCTTTAGTCTGAACGTAATAAAATAATAGAATCATATTAAGGGATGATGAGCATCTCAAACTCCATTTGTAAAAAGTACACGAAGATATTTCCCCAAGTTATTATTGACCTTTGCCCCCTTCGTATGTCATAACTTCGCTTATTTTCTTTATCTTCTTAACAGTGGTTATAATAAGCGGTTTCGCGCTGTATAAACACAACTCATTGTCAGTTATTAAAATGCTGTATAATTCAGTCTTTTAAAAACAGATACATGGATGGACGAGGTTATTTGTTTGAAAGCTTCGCTGGTATCTGAAACTACGATTAAGTTTTTCAATAATTGACGCCTAGAATAATTGATGACTTATTGATTGGACTGTCGTCAATTATGAAGCACTGACGGGTTAAAACAATTTTGACCACTCTGACATGTTAAGAGCAGATTTATTAATTAATTTCACTACTCAAGTCTTGAACAGTGATCGTCGATAAATTTTTTGGTGGAAGACTGAAAGTGTTAAGGTGCAGATAGACATGCGAGAAAACTTGCGCGAGTTACTGTCCGACACTGATGTCGCGAATTACTTGCGACAAATTTCGCATAAGTTACTCGACTAGCAACTCTATTTATATCAGCGACATCAGTGTCGGACAGTAACTCGCGCAAGTTTTCTCGCATGTCTATCTGCACCTTTAGAAAGGAATTCAAAAATAACTGATTTTTGATAGTTTATTTACAGGCTGTCCCATAAATAAGAGGCCATGCGGAAGCAGTAGAATACTAACGATATATAAAAACGTTTTTCCTCTAACAAAATTACGAAAACGGCATAGTTTGAGAGATATGCTAAAGTATGATACTAAGGCCCAAGTTCAGAAAGTCCACTTGAGTGGAATGCGCACTCAACCAACACGCTCACACACTTATTTGAAATTGAAATTTGCTTTTATATTTACTCGTATAATCAAGTTTATGGTCAGTGATCATCAGTGAGTTACGATAGCAATTTAAAAAATCATTAAAATGAAAATTAAAGCTTTTCTGAATTTCAAAAAGTGTGAGGTTTCTGAATTTGGGCTTTAAGCCATACCTGCTGCCTTCCCTGAACTGCGCAACCCGACCCCTATTGTGCCGCAAAGCGAAAGCTCTCAGTGAATCACAAAGGTTAATCAGTTCATTTGTGACCTTGTCTTGATGTAGAAGCACTTATCGCAGCATGTTTGCGACTGTAGAATATGCGAATATGTTTCTAATGTATAATAATAATAATCCAGGGCGCAGTACTGTTGTGCACTATATTCTGAGGGGAAATTTGTTACATCCCTATCACGTGCAACGTGTGCAAGACTTGATAGAGGAGGATTACCATCAGCGACGAGTCTTTTGCCAGTGGATGCAACAACAAGAACAGAACAGCAGCAAACTTAAACGGAGGGCACTTCGAACACTTACTGTAAACGTCGCAGTATATAATGACAACGATCGGAGTCCAAGGATCCCAGCTATATGTGTCATTATGTTGAACAGGTCAGTTTTATTATCGTTTTAGATCACATTCTTATACATTTCAATCTACTGATGAGGTAGATATTTACTTAATATAAATATAATATATTTGACTTCCATAGAAGGTCTAAGATGATTTAATAGAATAATTTTATTAACTTGGCAAAAAATTGTCCCAATGACACATAGAATTTGTAAGTAAACAGGACCGTATTCCGTTCGTAATTTCTCCGAAAATGTTCACAAAAAGCAGACCACTTTCGTTTATATTGGCGTATGTACCATTGCGTTGACCCTTCCAATATGGCCCTTTATTTAGGAGACCCCCTTTATACGAGCTATTCGAAAGCGTCTGTAACTGATCGATCGAAAGGTAGTAAGCTGAATCAAAGATGGTGCTCAACATGCTTTAGGGCAAAAACGAGGAGCACTTAAAACAACATTGCCAAGTCAAAAAAAGATCGCTTTCAAGGGAGTAATACCTAAGTATTTACAGATCAACTGTTGTAATATTTTATCAGCACCTCGTATTATCGTCTTTTTCACCCTTGCATTATGAAACTGCAACATTCTCTGTCGATATGGTACATCTCATCGGTAAGCCCCAGACGTCTTCATCCCTTTACATTACTAACGCCGTGTTTCTTCAAACATGAATAGTAAATCATAAGGCAGCAGAAAACTTAAGTGCAAACAAATTTTCGTCGGTGTATGGACGCCAACGGAGGGCATTTCAAACACTTGCTGTAAACGTTGCGGTAAGTAATGACATAACGATCGAAGTCGTGTTACGGGTGAAAATCCCGTTAAAATCTTTTTAGTATCCGTTATTCTGCCATGCGCATTTTATTTGTACGCCGATTAAACGACGGCCTGCAATACGCAATACGGAATTGTCGCCATCTCTCTCTGTCGTAAAGTGAGTTACATCTGGTCTTCTGTCAACCCCCATCTTGATATCTTACATGCATCGAAAATTTCTGTACGCCTGCAATCCTTCGTGGCTCGTTGTAGGGCGTACACGTGTTATTGCCTTGAGTGCGCTTTACGAATTCATTTGGCTGAAATCGCCTGGAGATGAATGTCTTCGACACTTTGTTCACCGGATTTTATAATTCGTCACCCCTGCATTTGTAAGCATTGTTTAATGCTTGTCCAAGCCTTGTCCCGGCAGTTCGAGATTAGGTAAATATGGCGTATACGTGGGCGTGCTTCAAAGTGTAACGCCTGTGTTCTTTTCTTGTAGGTTTTTTTTCTGTTTGTATTGCGTTCTACGTTTTGCTGATTGTTGCTTTCTTCTACCCTTCGATTTTATTACGAGTACACGAACATCGCATCTGTGGCTACTCGAACCGATGGAGTTGATTTCGTGGGACCCTCCATCTTCAAGTTGCAGTGTAATTACGGTTACATTACTCTCCCGTCTGTCCGGACTTGGACTCCCCAACCGATGTTGGTGAGTTGCGTCGTGAAAGGTCGCTGGGAATTGCGATACGCCATCTTGGCTTCAGTGGTCCTCCCCCGGATTCAACACTCTACGGAATTGACGACGAGAGCTACTGTTGGAGGCGCGAGGATGTAACCAAGGTCGGATTATTTTAATTTAAATTGCGGTAACGCACGCTTCTAAATTCTTTTGTAATTTAAGCAACCGTTTATTGCCGAGGTTAGTTAATTTTTGTTTTGACTTTTGATTTAGATTTAGATTTTGTTTGACAACCTCGTTTATTTATTTTGGATTTTTGATTTTATTTTATAGCGTGCTTTTCAATTATTATTTTAAATAAAGACAATAGTGCCGTATTGGGGAATTTTTATTTTATTAATTTTTGACCTCGTACTTTTGGGGTTCCGTACGACCCCCCTATCTACAGGAGTTAGCCGGCTGTGCTGGATATCTTAAACTGCCCTCCTGCAATTTGCTGCCATTCAGATAGGTAGCAGTCGAAAGACCCCAGCAATACGTGTCGTTATGTTGAGCAGGTTAGTTTTACTATCGTTTTACGTCACATCTGCGTGTCAATGACGCATAGAATATATAAGCAAACAGGACCGTATTTCGTTCATAATTTCTCCGAAAATTTTACGAGGCAGACCATTTTCATTTACTTTCGCGGACTCTATACATGTATCATTGTGTTAGCCTCTTATTTATGGGACATCTGTATGGTTTCTCATCTTCGTATGAGTTAGCATTCTTTAGAAACACCCTATTTTTCAGATATATTGAGCGTTTTTCCCCATTACTTTCTTATTTATGTGTGTTAAAAATTAAAGAGTATGTGATCTCCCAAAGCAAATAACTCTTAATGGAATGAAGTATATTTGATGAATACCTTAGTCAATATAAATATTTGCCGATGGAAGCCGGACCGAGGGAGAAGTTTTGTTGTTTGTTTGTTTTCATTGTTTCCTTCTTCCAGCTTGCTCTTCCGGAATAAATCCCGTACGCGTGTTGGCTCTTTTCTTTCGGCGCGCAGCGAAACTTTCACTCAAATAAACCGCAGATTTCCTGAAACGTCGCGGCCGTTAATTCTTTTTTTTTTGTCTTCTCCTTTTTCAGTTTACTCGCAAATAATTAAGCCGCGGGTTAATTGCGTTTAACAATTTGCATATTTTTGCCGCGCGCCGTCTGGAACACAAAGAAGTGATGAATGGGTTTATAATACCTGGTTATTTGTCTGAATCTGATACCTGTCGCCTTAACGCAGTGATTTATTCGCACTGCTGAAAATTTAAATATTTTTCATCTCTTTCACTTAGCATTTGGCTAGAACCCCTATTCATTTGCTTTTCTTTTTCTATTTTATGCAGGTGTTTCACACTTTCTCTTCTCTCTCTCTAATCTAAAGAAATCTTTTTTGTTGCTAATAAAATAAATGAATAAAACGGGTCTAAACAAATATAGGTTCTCATTGCAAGTAATTCTAATTTTGAAGCATTAAATCTTACTACTCAATTTCCCCCAGCTCTGACTGTAACACGTGTGACACACAGGTTCGAGTTGAAATGCGCTAATCAAAGGTTTGTTAAACGTCAAATAATTGAATATTCCACGCCCTTGATAACTAATAATTATATGTAATTAAACTTCTGGCAAACGCTTGAGCATTAAATAATTTAGGGTTCGAAGAGTCTCATAAATTATAAGGCTACTCTGACCCACCTAAAAAAAACACCTTTTTCCTTTTTTTCGGTATTTTTGTTAATGTTTAATAAATCAAAATACGCGTCTTTTAAATCTCTAGGGCGCTTAACTAATTTCATTAGAAAAAAATATACCCTCCATGTAATTTTGATTTTTTTATTTCGTTGTCTAAATGAACAGCAATTTAAAAGAAATTTTTCAGCGTAATAAAGAATGCGATTCTAGAGGGGGCTAAACGCATATTTAAATATCGTTTTTAACAATCTAACAATATTGTTAGACCCCTAAAATGCACTAATAATAAATATTAAAAGTCACTTCAATTTTGATTAGTTTATAATAATAATTTATCTACTTATACTATTAATTGCGGCCATGTATTTCTGGTTGCATACATATTAGGCGCAGATTAAGAAATGCAAGCAGGGTCTGACTAGCCTTAATGCCTTCGTTAATCACTGCTGGCCAAACTTAACGAGAACTCAATTATTTTATTAATAAAGGCAAGAAAAGTTGTATTCGCTTTGTTTTGGTTTTTTTACAACTCGTGAATTGAGAAAATTAAAGTAAAGTTAACTCAAAATAATCATATATGTAGATGCACACATTCCACTCTGCCTGTTTAATTAATGAAAAACGTAAAGATTAAATATATTTTTTTTTGTTAGCACGCCTGAGCTAATTACAAAAGTTTTGCCGTGCGCATTGTGGGAACCAAAGGATTCACGTCGACAAAGGTAGCAGGCAACTCTTTGTATATTTATAGCTCACGGGCGAATTATGTGAAAGAACTGGAAACAAGAAAACCGGGATTGTTAATGACATCTGTTATTGTTTTTATGTTTTGAGCGGACAGCGTAATAATTAAACTTTAAAAAACAAAAGGCGTGGAAACGAGTTATTATGCTGGAGGCGAAACAAATCTTTAGTTTTTCTCTCTTATCCTAAGTTTTTAATTGTAGAGTAATTGCTCATGAGAATTTAAATGAAGTGGCAAATTACTAGTAGTTCGAAAGAAAAGCAAAATAAAATTTTAACAACTACATAAGATTTAACAAAAACTTATGAAATAAATAAAAATTAAGCTGTGAATTTATTGAAAACAAACAAGCAAGAGATACCTAATCTTAAATTAAAATCTGCTTTAATTAAGATGTGTAAAATATCTGGTTAATTAATGAATGTTAAAAAAAAAATCGATTAACATGCCCCGTCGCACACGTGTAATTGGGGCAAACTCATTTAAAATAAATTTTTACAAAAAAAAACGAGTGGTTATCTTCAACGACCAATTCCAACTTTTAATTGAACCTTTACGAGCGTTGCACATATTTATCCGGAACTACTTTCCGGCATTGCAATTACGGAATCCCATTTTATGCAGCCGTAAATATGCACGCGTGACAAAATTAAATTTAACTGCCCTTAATTAAAGAATTAATGGAAATATTACGCGAATGCAACTGTAGAGGTAAGCCCAACTAATTTATTATATTTCGCGAAAATAGGGATAAACCAGATTGCAAACTGCAAACGAATCAAGGCCGGCCACAAAGGGGAGGTGCACCGGGTGCAAAGCACCCGTGCCCTGGACTGCTCAAGGACCCCCGTACTCCATACCATTGTAACGACCGGACGAAATTGAAAATCAGTGATTAAAGAAAGTACCTAGTTAAAGAAACCTATACTTTCGATATAATTAATTTCATAAGAACTCCTCGAGACACTTTTCTCCTCTAAATACGACGTCGAGAGTGAGAAAGGTATTCAAATATCAAAGTCGAAATTAATTCGAGAAGAGAAGAAACGGTATTCTGTACATTTAAAGCTTTCGTTATTTTCTGATGTTTCTCTAGGCAAATGTTTTTCAGCTTATCGAACGCTGAATCTGAATTCATCCAACAATTCAAAATTTGGGACACTTAATTCGAGCACGTTTCGTTTACTTAAATTTATTAAAACTAAACAAAAAAAAACACTCGCAGAAAGAATTTTGTCTTTCCTACCGAATATAAATAAAACTAAGGAGAAATTTTATTTATTTATCAAGAAACCGAAGTGTAGAAAAATCGCGACGAGATTTAAACACAAATCACATTGTTTATATAATCTCTCTGACGTCTCTAAGAGGGGGGTAAAATGACATCACCCGTAACAGCCAAATTCAAAATATTTCAATCTCGCGCACTGCTTCCGAATGAAGCTGTATTTACCGATAAAGGACGTGCCATTTCTCTATTCTGTTAGTTTTTTTATTAGTACGCCACACCCGTGTCCATTTGCGGATTCTCAAGGTTTGCAGGTCGGAGTATATTCTTCGAATTGCTTGTCTACTCTAATCAAAGGGACTGATTGTTACAGTTTCAACGCACTGCGCAAAATTACATGTTTTGTTTTAACTTGGTCGCTTTGTTATAACTCAGACTCAAACGTTTAAATTTTATTTTCTAATTTTGAAAGAATAAGATTTTTTTACAGAATTCCGGTTTCTTACACCATTACACTGTCCTTAAAAAAAGGGTCCCACAATTCTTACTGCACCCTGGCCCAGGCATTTAGAAGGCCGGGCCTGAAGTAAATAGCGGGTCTTCAAGAAAAAAATACCTCGAGTTAGCCTTGGAAAAAAATCATGTGTCGTCACTTGCATAATTAATTTAAAAAAAAATGGATAAAATATAATTAACCTCAAAATGTTCGTATATGGAAAAGATCTCCTTTTTAGTCGTTAATTTTGGTTGTTCGACGGGCACATGTTCGTTGTTGGAAGTGGCCAATGCAAAAAGATATTTTGTTATAATATGTTCATTCTTAAAAAAATATATCAAAATAAATTTGTAGATGCATTCAATCCCTTCGCATAACCTAAATTTTATATATTTTGACGGTACTTGCGATAATTACAGCACCTGTATAGTTCAATCTCCGATATGTACTTTTGTTTCCAAGGTTGACTTGAGGCAGGATTTTGTTGAACACTCGATACAAGTGCATACACAAAAAGAGAAGCCATATGACATACGTGTGGGGGCAAAAGTCAATAACAACTCAGGAAAAACCTACGTTTACATTTTGCAAAAAACGTTTGGCAAGCACTGATTTACAGCAGATTTACAAATTAAAAATTTGCAGAATTCACTTCGTAAAACTAAATATAGATGGCGTAAGTGAAGATTTTACAGTTTGTGTTCTAGGTTTTTACTTTTAATTTCACCTTAAAACACCATGTGACCTTTTGTCTTCTAGAGACATATACAGGGTGGATCAATTTCGATGTCTTCTGTAACTATAAGAGATAGAAAAAAACTAGTGGCCAAGTCTCGATCTCTTTTTTAGGGATAAAGTCAATAGACTAAACAAAAATTGAAACTTAATCGAGTACACCCTGTATAGTGTTTTTTTTTTTTTAGAAACAATAAATTTTATCGAGTCTCATAAAAATACCTTGCGATTGGATAGTTTCTATAGAAGAATGCACCCCCGTACAGACACTATCGTGCTATTTGTAATAAAGCATGTTCCATAAAACTTTTAAACTGTAATATACGTTCGTGCCCTTTATCCCCCGTAAGTTGTTGCGATAAAATACATCTTGTCTCCATTGTGTTTATTTATACAGAGAATAAATTTTGCAAAGCATTGTAAAATTCCTCGCTTCTGTTTCAATTTTAAAACAGCTGCGCAACATCAACTCCGAAACGAGAACAATTTAGAACAATACGTCTAAAGCACGCTCCGGCGTACTGAATAATAAATTTAATAACATGTGTTTCTTTCACTCCCTTAAGTTGGTTACGTAAGGAGTGAGATGTGCAGACGTCGCCTGAAGGATATTTAAACTGATGGAACGACGCGAGCGAGAGAATGAGAGTGTGTCTATTTATTAGTCTACCGGAAATTTCTTTCCCTTTGTCTCCTCCAGGATATTGTTACTTGGTAAATGACCGGAGTCATTTCACTCATCAAGAAAATTGTTATATAATCTTTGTTATCTGTTTCGTCGTTGAATCCTTGTTTAATCTGATGTTAGACAATTACATTATATCAATTTGTATCATCATATATAAATTATTTTTGTATTACTTTAATTTATTAAAATTCAAATGTTTATTAAACTCCGACGTAAAATGTAAAACGGGAAATCCGCGGCTTCTCTCTCGTGACCTGTATATTTTGTGTTTTACATTTGTGCAAGTCACATTACGGGGGCTCTTGAAAGAATAACCAGATTGGATTTAGTTTGAAAATCATACATATTTCTCAATATAAACCGAAGGAACGATTCCACGTGCTGAAACGAGAACTGTAATACGAAAAGCAAAATGAACTACGAAATTACGGTAGTTCAGGAAGTATCATCTTTAAAAGCGTACGTACAGATTTTAATAGGCGCCAAGAAGAAATGTTTCATCATTATTTTTTTTATTGCTTACGTATCACTAACTGCTGATCTCTGTATTCTTTCGTACGAAAGAAGTCAGCCTCAACGTTGCTTATATTACATCTGGGAATTTACTGCTTTATCATTTATTGCATACAATTAACAAAAAATTGTGTTTCAGTAAGAGCAATGTTTGTGTTTAAATATCTTGGGATCACAATTTTTTTGTTTAATATATAAAACTTAATTCATGTATGATAAATCACGAACCAAATACAAATAATATTGTTACAACAACTTTCACACTTCACAACTAAGTGAAACTTATTCGATTGCACACTGTATAGGAAAAAATTAACTCGAAGAATTTAAACAAAGTACATGTATTTTTCTTTTTAAATGTATAGATTTAATTTTGACGCAAACGTACGGTGGGAGCTTTTAACTTAATTTATCTGGATCGTTTATTCTTCGGTTGCGTTTCACGTGGCTTACTTCGTGACGTAGAGCAAAAAGCGAGGGAAGGCAAGACGAAGTACAAATTAAAGGGAATTTTACAAGTCGTTAAAGTCCGAAGTTAAGTGATTGCGATCATTTAAATGAATTGCACTGCCTTGTTTTAGGTAGGAGTTAATGGGCATCGAGAAACCTCCTCTTGCACAACATTTACTAATTACGTAATTTACTAACAGCACACGGAAAACGCGTGACGAAAAGTACTTTCAAGAAAGCCTAATGTAATGGAAATTATTCGATTATTATTATTGCTACGGGCGAGCCCGGCTGGCAGTGTCTGAAACTCTCTGAATAGAGGAGCGCTCTCCGGTTTTATTTCTTCGGACGCCTTCCCCAGTACAATAAATACATTGCCGGAGATAGATATACCCACAAGGCGTTTGTTCGTCAATAAAATAAAAACAAAAGCTGAAGATTCAACAATGGATAAGCTAGAATAATATTTAGTTGGGACCGAATTCGCTCGGCTATTATTCCTTGTTATTAGCCTTAAGCCTTCAGGCCCTCTTCGTACCTACCTACCTACCTCTCTCCCTCTCATGAGAGATACGTATTAGCTCAAAGTGTTAAACGGAGAGGAACTTTATTTCTAGTTTGTTTGCCGTGCAAATATTTTACTATTAGTTAATTACATTTTGCCTTAGATTTAATTGGGTGACGTTAAAACTCTTTTATTGAATGAAACTTGGAAATGATGATTTATTGGGTACAGTTTCACATTTTCATTTTCACTCATATAATAAATGAACGTAATAACACTGTTGGCGTCTCATGCATTTTTAACGGAGTTATAATGGGCTTTCGCAAATTAGAAATAGATATACACGTTCGTTTAGAGCGAATGCAAATTACCTCTGTAATTACGTTGTGTAATAATAATAATAGTACGTTTGTGTGAGAGCAAATTTATGTACGCGACGACGACGGTTGTGTCAATGTATTCGATGTAACATACAATCGACTAAAACACTGCAATCTTTTTTTTTACCAACTATACTCCTTTCCTCTTTCGCCACTCTTCGCAGGGGATACCGCCTCTCGGCATTTCTTCCCCTGCGCATGTTGTCCCCTCATCTTCGCCTTTTCTCCTCCTCTTCTTCCTCTTCCTTCTCTCCTCTTCTTTCCTATCCTCTGTCTTCTTCTCCTCTCCTCTTATTTCCTCTCATCATCTTCTTTCTTATTCCCCCCGTTCTTCTTCTCGCTCCTCCTCTTCCTCTTCTGCGCTCCGTGCATCGTTCCTCATTCGCCTTTCATCTCTACATTTTGTCGCCATTATATCTCTCAGCATTCCTATTATCTTCTCCCAGGATTTTGTGTCTCTCTCCATGATCTCCGCAATATTTCCCTTCTCTATTTTGATCCAGGACGATATCAGAGAGCAGGAAACACGTATCGCTTTATCATTCCACCTCGGACACACGAAAACGATATGTTCCGGGGAATCTTCCATCTCCTCACAGTACCAGCATTCTGCTGTGTCCCTCTTTCCTATTTCTCTTAAGTAGGTTCCAAAGGCACCGTGTCCGCACAGCGCTTGCGTAGAAAAATAATCTATTTCACCTGCAGGCCTGTTGCACCATGTCTCCACATTTTTTATCATCACTTTGGCCCAGCCGTGGTAGTTATTCCACCCAGCCTGCCAAGCCTCGTAGAGTTCTTTTCTCGCTTCGTTCTTTATCTGGTGTCCTCCTCTATAGATCTTGCCACTTTCTTCGATCTGCAGGCTGAGAGAGAGAATTCCCGCTATTAAGCGGACGTCACCCGTACCGCTGTCAGTTTGTTTAGTCTTTCCAGGATCAGTTCATAGTGTCTATACCTGATGACTTTCTCCCATATAGGGGAAGCATATAGTATTATGGATGATACCACAGCGGAAAGGGTGGTAAACGTCTAAGAGGGGTATATCATAAAAAGGGTTGTAAAATTTGACTTTATGCGAAAAGCCACCTTATCAAAATATAAATCACCCTTTCCCGTACTCGCGGTCCTTACAATCCAGTCGGAACACACCTGTCACAACCAAGGTACCCGCTAGATGTTTTCATCGCCTGACCCACGAGAGAGGGCAAGAAATACTTTCACGGGATCCAGCACGCTTGAAGTTCCACATCTTTTGCGACTCACGAGCCGATCAATCAGACCAGGGAATAAGTAGAGCAGAAGAGAAAGAGAAAAGAAAGAAAAAAGGAAAAGTTAACCAACCCAAAAATACAGTACGACAAAGGCTCCAACCGATACAAAACCTACAACCTCTCCAGTCGATCGCTACACTATTCATGAGTCCCTGAGAAACAACAGAAAGGATGGATTTCCAAAGATGACAATGGGAAATCTCCGTTTCCTTCAATCGACTCTTACGACACGCGGATTTGACGTCGGGTATATTCGATTGCCGTACCCGCAGGCGAGGAATGTTGATTTCCAAAGATGACAAGGGGCAGTCTCTGTTTCCTTAAGTCGGCTCTTACGACACCCGGATTTGGCATCGGGCCTATTCGATTGCCATCTCATTATCAAAGAATGTCTCATTATCAAAGACAGTCTCATTATCAAAGAATAGGGTTGCCCAGGCTTGTTTAGCATTCTAAAACGTACTTTTTGGAAAGGTCCCAAGTTCTAAAGATCAAACTTCCGCGTAATTACACTTTCGTCAATATACAGGGTGACTGGAAAGCTAGAAATTATTTACAATGAAATATCTCACCGTAACAAACTTCCATAATTTAAGCACAATCGATATAGACACCAGCAGAGTTAAACGAGAAGTGACGCGTGAAACAAAACGGGATAAGATGACGCGGACAGATCGCGGCGGTGCGGTGGTCAGCCTCGACCAATAAAAGTCGTTAGTACTGACTTATGGAATTCGTCGAGATCAATAATCTCAAGCCTACGATCTGGATGATCAGGGTTGCCACAATAAACTCTAAGTCGACCGAAATTGTCGAAAGTATTGCCAACTTATTTAGCACGATTTTGAACTGTAACACATATTTCAGCTGATCACGTCAGTTCCGTTTAAAGGTCAAGCTCATGCCTAACGCAGCGCCGTAATAATCATAAAAGTGTGAAGCACTTTTATGACTATTTATTTCGTTCATCTGCTGCTCTTTTTTAAACAAGAACGAATCGTAGTTTTGGGTCTCATTTTTCTTTGTTTTTCTGAAAAGCTAATGAATAAAATTTTCTTTTTATTAAAAAAAAAGTTCTGACGTGTATCATGGATTCTTGCTCCCTTATGAAACTAAATACAATCTCAACAACGTTGTTAGCACGTCGACATAGACAATTCCGAAATAAATTAGAAAAGGAAAAGAACGACGTGCATTCATGAATACAAATACATTTGTTATTTGATGGCGCAATGTGCACGCGTCCTTGTACAACCTACAAGACACGCCTAGGTGAAACAGACAACAATATCCTTTCCGGCTTTCGACGCGTTTCCACCGAAACTTGACGCAATTAAATTAAATCGGGCCAGACGTTCTATTTTCGGATAAATTAGTTCGGAAGTTTTGAATGTAAATTAGCAGTTAGGGGACGTGGGGTGATACTGACACGGGATGAATATAAATCGGGCAAAAAATGAAATAAAATGTTTTATATTCTTTCCCCGGATTTACATTTTTAACCTCTTATAAAAAAAAGAGTCCCCTCCTTGACCCGGTTAAGTTTTTATGGAGATGTTTTGGCTTTAATCTTTCTCGCTTTTGCTTCTTACCCCCCATCCCCTTTGTAAAATACTAATGCAAAGTTCATTTTCTATTAAATCAGAATTGCATGTACTTATACTTTTCCAGAAATTTAATATATTGTTACGAATTTGGAGTTTAAACATAATAATTGTTCGTTAAATAAACTATAGTACTACGCACGCTTCGCTATCAAATAGAAATAGAACTTCATTTCCGCACCAGGTTCTACTTTTATAGGGGTTCCATTATTCGAGAGTGCTGTGGAACGAGCAAATATTTTTTAGTAATAATCTGACTCCTCCTCGAGTCGTCAGGAAGCTAGATGACATAACATTTTCTGAGAATGGGTTTGTCGCCATCTCGTAATAGAAAGCAGAATTACAAGGTACATTCAAACGAGGTAAGTATAGAATTGACCTGGACCTTTTAAATTTCTGATTGATAACAATGAATAATAACCAAATTTTCTTCATAATAATTACGACATTTATACAGGGTGACTGACAATTCTTCCGACAAAAAATACTATTACTACTAATTCGTTCCCTGTCTAAATCGTGATTTTATGTAATTTTCGATGTCTTCAACTTCGTATGCGCCTGAGGGAATTTCTATGGCTTACTTGTCTATATAAAATTTATTGTTCGTTTCATCGATGTTAGGAATTGCATTGAACGAATAAAAATCAATCAGTCCTAGAACGTATGACTTCTCATTATCTAAAATAACTGGCGGATATATTTGCGCACTTAACACAGACTCTTTGCCTGATAACGTGAACGTGTATGACGACATTTCACTAGGTCGGAGGTTATCAAGCGAATGAAAGACTAAACATCATTTATTTAGAATTTATTTAGAAAGAAAAGATAAACTTAATTAATTGTCCGCAATTAGAACTGTTATACGTTTGATTTGGATGGTGGTTTTATTTTATTTTAAAACTTTTTGGATGAAATTAAAGCTATTTTCACCGCAGTATTTAGAGTGCCAGATTTTTTTTTAAGTATGCGTTTCTCAATTTGCTTGATTCCTTTCGAAAGAGATTGACTTTGTTTGTTTTAGTTTTTTTTCTTTCGGTTCGTCGTTGACTTACGTAATTTTGACATCCTTACTCGTCTAATTTCAATTAAATACTGAATTACTATTTTTATACGTGAGAAATTTATTATTTATCATCATGTCATCATCATCATCATCATATGATTCTCGTTTTCTTTTAACAGAATTTTCTACATAATCCTTGTTGATTGTTGAAGATATTTTTGGTCGTATAACAGAAAATATTTTAATTTTTTTACAATTAAAGTCATCGTTGTCATCTATTTCTAACATTCTCTTTTCAGCTCTGTTCGGTTCCATCTTTTTACGATAAAAATCATTGATTCTTAACTTTTCATTTTTTACGATTAAAATCATCTATTTCTAACTTTCTCTTTTCAGCCCTGTTTGGTTTCATTGGATAATCATCTGCAATGTCTACGTCCATTTTATGATCTATTCGTTCTTTAACGTTAATTTTATTTTTGTTCTTTAAACTACGTTTTTATTTCGTCGTCGACGACGATTTCGGTTTTCTTTTCTTCTTCTCTACTGGTTCGTTTAAGTTTAAAACTTTTATACAATGTCCGATGTTTTCAACGGAAGATACTGTAACTTTTTTTGTTTTTTCTAATTTTTTTAGACACTCGTTAGTATTTTTTCTGTAATTTATCTTTCCAATCCCCATACCCAATTTTACTTTAGCTTTCATAGCTCCTGCGACTCCTAACGCTGCTGCTTTCTGGCCGAATGAAGCATCTTTTAATTGCACTCTTATAACAGGTGATCAATATCTTTTCTAATCAAGTGACCTATGGAAATAAAATCATATGTCTTTGATTAGTTCATTATTTCAAATGCCACTTGAATTACATATTTATATTGCATTCCTATACAAAACGATAGGAATGCAATAAAAATAATTCAAATGGCATTTGAAATATGAACCAAATAAAGACATATTTTTTTTTTCCTTAGGTCACTTGAATAGAAAAGATATTGATCACGTGTTATAATTTATTATCTGCTACGTATGTACGTGTTATATCTTTTCCTTGAGAATATGCTATATCATGCTCCCTGCAAGCCTCATCCAAACCGTTTATACCAACGTCACCGCGCGCCAATCGTTCCGGGTCCGTAGAATCTATAGGTAGGTATGTGTAGTTCGAACGGTAAATTATTGATCGCCATATTTAATAATCCGTCTCCTATACGAGTATAGCACTTCATTCTAATAAAAAAAAAAAAAACATGTGATTTATTAAACGACAACTCTCTAACTGAATATAAATTCACACGTTGTGACTATTTCATAACATTTCAAATCGTAATGCTCCAGCAGTTTGAAATTAGTTAAACAAGAAACAACTTTTAACATAATTTTGAAGATGATCGTTTTAAAAGACACGGTGTACTATTTCCTTCGACCTTGAGATGTATCATCGTCGGACCCTCGAACTGTGGAAAAACAAACTTTATCGTTAATCTGATTGAGCATCAAAATGGTTTGTCATTTGAAAACATTTGCGTATACTCGAAATCTCTAAATCAACCGAAGTATTGTAACTAGGATAAGAAAACTAGCAAAGATGTACAGCTGAAAATCAGTCGAGCGTAACGTAAACATAAGACGATAACATAAACATAAGAATGACTCACTTGCAATTAGGTAACGTATGACTCACCCGCAGTGCAAAAAGATGCACCTGCACATGTCACAGCCATGATTCATTCGCAGGCCGTGCGCAAAATCTTATGACTCATCTACGGGCACAGATCTAACGCAGAGCCGTGTGCACAAATGTCAAGGCAATAACTGACGTCACGAAACCCCTATAAAAAGGCGACAAATCGAACGTTAGCGCATAATTAGAACAGTTCTAGTCAGTGTCAACTAGTCTAATTGTCCGTAAGTACCCCAGATACAATGTGAGTAACTGTACTTGTAATTAGTTGTAGTAATTATTGTTAATAAATGTATTGTTATATTAAGCTACGACCCTCATTTCATGTTACTTAAATTATTACCGTAACAGTATATTTATTTGGAAAGCTATGTGAAAATACCTAAACATTTAATATTTTTCTTTCATAGTTTGATGCATTGAGCACTTGTGAAATATAATTAAACGCAAAAACGACAACACCCTTTTCACAAAATTGTATTTTTCTTTCATTTTAATTTAAATTGTATTGTAAATAAAGTTTATTTCCACAAGAAAGGTGTACTTCATAAACATTTTTTGACAAACAGAATTTAAAACATTTTAATCAGTAAATAAATACCTTCGTAATCTGTTAATTATTATAACTTCGTTTTGTATGTGACGAATTATTATTAACACAAATCTATTAAAAGTTTAACAAATTCAAGATGCGTGTGCAGCTCCATATCCTGTGCTTTTTCGTGCACTGCTTGTAAATCGTTCCTCTTTCCACTGTACGCTTTCCTTTCACTTTAAATTAAATTCTTAATTCATTATGAACTGTCCCATAGAATTTTTTAATTATGATCCCGTAATCTGTTACATTCATTCACGTACGCGATTTGACTAAAAACTGTACTCATATCACCAACGACGTTTAAAACAGCTGTACATAATAAAGTGTTTATAGCCCAATAAGCAAAATAAAAACTTGTCGGCCATGATTATCAGGTGTAAAGGCTGGTCTACACGCAACGACTTATCGAACGACTTGTCGAATCAGACAAATCGTGTCAAGTAAGACGGAGCGTGTGGACCGCAAAACGTACGTCTAGCTTTACGTTTTGCGGTCCACACGCTCCGTCTTACTTGATACGATTTTTCTGATTCGACAAGTCGTTCGATAAGTCGTTGCGTGTAG
Source organism: Dorcus hopei (assembly GCA_033060865.1). Classification (NCBI taxonomy): domain Eukaryota; kingdom Metazoa; phylum Arthropoda; class Insecta; order Coleoptera; family Lucanidae; genus Dorcus; species Dorcus hopei. The sequence continues at coordinate 12,552,897 of CM065422.1, forward strand.
ACCAGCCTTAAAAAATCGTTTCACATTTTCCAAATAATCCCAGCAATTAACATTTTTGCGTAAATCTGTGACATGCATTCACGTACGCTATTTGATCAAAAGTCATAACAGTAGCGACGTTTAAAACAATTATGTCACCGACGGCGACAGCTGGTGGAGGTGAAATTGGGGGAGCTAGACATACTCACTGAGCGTTAGCTTTGTCTAACACACATAAACAAACAGACGAACGTTCGGACGTTACAGACCGTGCATTGACCCCCGCGATCACCAAATTTAAATCTTTTTTTTATGGATGAAGGTGCTGATACATTTCCGCTCCAGTAAATAATCCGCAAGAATTGACAAACAATTATTTTCTTATTTGTTACCCTTATTTCATACTCGATTCCACTTATTTTAGAAATTACTAATAATTACGTCGCGTAGAAGGAATAACTCAGACTTCCGTTCCCAGCTGTTAAACGTGTAATAAAAAGAATTGAGATGTGTGTCAGGGTCGCATTGTGTGCAAGCGAGTAATCAATAAAAAAAAAGAACTTTATAGTGCTTTTATACTGCCGCATTTATAGAAGGTGGTGTCGTATTTCGTATGGAGTGCCGCAACTTGATTTTGGAGTAAGTAATTTTTTAATTAATTATAAACTGTTCAAAAGTATTTTTTAAACATTTTCCCTGTAATCTGCGACATCGATTCTCTTATGCATTTTCTTTTGTCGGAACAATTGTCATTCACCCTGTGTAGTTGATGAATACCAAAAACTTTGTTCTGTTTCCATAAATATTAATAATTGTATTAAATATGTTTGTCAATGATGTACCTAGTTCAGTTGCACCGCGAATTATCATTAAATTTTTATGTACTGAGCTTGACAAACCTGGAACTAATTATTACCGTGGATAAATCTTGGGTGCACAATTAAGCCCTAGAAAGTAAACAGGGTGGCGACACTTAAATTCATCGCCGCCAAAAAAATTCAAAGCTATACCGTCAGCAACCAACGTGATGGTTATTTTGGTATATTCACTGTCCAATTTTAACAATTTCTTAATTGACCGAAAGACTATAAATTCAGAGTTGAGGCCTCTTGAAACTCAAGAAATTTATGTCGAATGAGTAGGTAATAGAAGCGGTACAGATTGGCTTTGCAGACAACCAAAAGAATTTTCCTCTGTCGATATTTTCAAGTTGCCTGATCGTTGCGATAAGTTTATATTAAGAGGCCTTTTACAAAGCGCTAATTTTTTTAAAAAATTTCTGAGTAACCATTGTAAATTATAACCTCAAATTTTCAGTACGTATTCATGAGGTAATTGTCTAGGTCTCACGTTGACATTTTTCCAAAAAAAAATTTTTTTTGAAAGATCAAATCGATATCTCCAAAACTATAGTGAATTTTGAGAAAAACGAAAACGTGAGACCTAGATATGATATTCTACAGCATATTTTTAAAAAAATCAGTTCTGTGAATCTAATAATAGCTGAGAAAAACAGCTTCAAAATTTTCGGGAAATCTCGTTATTGTAATACAGCGCCTCTAACGGAGAGCTGTCTAAACTACAAATTTCGTATTAGCACATTAGCTACGAAATTTGTAGTTTAGACAGCAATGTTTCTTTGCAGGATGTTAAAGGACTCAGATTAAAGATGAGTCTAACAATTCTTTTTTGTAGAATAAAAATTGGGTTTAAATCAACGGCTTGTCCCCAGGCACAAATCATATAGCTTATATGTGGATATGCTACACTGAAGTAAATATTAAGGAGAGCTTTACTATCCAGGATATTTTTTAATTTCAGTATTAGGTAATAACATTTATTTAATTTTGCTGCTATGTATTCAATATGGTTTGCCCAGCACAAATGTCTATCAATTACAAGACCTAAATATTTTGTATGTTCTTTCACCTGTATTTTGTTATAATTAAAATTATGATGAGAGTCTGATATTTTATAGTAAAAATCAATGTACAGCGTTTTATTGTAATTAATAATTAATTTACTTTTTTCACCATGCACTAAATTCTTAAGTAACGATGTTTAATTTTTGTTCTAGAATAATATCATTAGGTGCGGTAACTAAAATTGTGGTGTCGACAGCAAACATAAATACTTGTCCTTTAGTTATATGTTTAGGTAGGTCATTTATGAACAGCAAAAAGATAAGTGGACCTAAAACACTTCCTTGGGGTACTCCCATGGTTAGACTAAAATTATCTGAGTACTGTTCATTGATTTTTACTGTAAGCTTTCGCTTACATAAATAAGATTGGGACCAGTTTTGAACTATACCTACCCCTAAAGCCGAAACTATGTAATTTATGTAATATGAAATTGAATTGAAGGCTATGCTTTTGTTAAATCATAAAATATACCTGCAAAATATACTTTGAATTTAGAATTTAGAGCATCTCCTATCGACTGAGTAAAATCTATGGCAGCATTTTCTGTAGAATGTCCATTTCGAAATCCATATTGACAATGACTTAATAAGTTATATTTGGTTAAGTAATCCATAATTCTCTTGTACGTAACTTTTTCAAAGATTATAGGAAATGTATTTAATAGGGATATAGGTCTATAGTTTACCATGTTAGACGGGTCATGATTTTTGTGAATGGGTATTACTGTTGAGAATTTTAAAGCATCAGGAAATTGATCTAGATAATAGGAGAGATTAATTAATTCACTTAAGATAGGGGAAATGAGATGACTGCATCTTTTTAACATGTGCACGGAGATTCCATCAGGTCCTACTGAATTTTTCAAATTCAATATTATCCTATTTATTTCAATTTCAGTAGTTGTACAAGTTTCAGTTGTCGTGTTTGTAAAATGTTAATTGATTTCAGCAGGTATTGTTTTAGTGAAATATTCGCCAAATAAATTTGCAATGTCAATGGAATTAGTATATTCAGTATTATTTAGTTTGATAATAATATTTGAATTTGATAAACGTTTTTTTAAGAAAATGAGTATTTGACACAAGCGCAAATAAAACCAGGAACTTCAATAATTAAAGTTCTTCCTTTTTCCAGTTGGAAGTTCCACCTAACAAGTAAGCAAACAAAGCCCGTTCTCGAGCCCCATTTCACCTTGCATGTAAATGTCTTGTACAAACAAAACATAAATTTGCCGTGGAGTACTCAACTGGAATTACGTACAATTTATATCTTCCTGATAAAACTAATTAATATTCCCGTAATTCAGCCTGTTTTACAAGTTAAAAGAGCCCAGAGAAATGCATTAACACGTAATTTATAACGATTCGAGGAGACAGTCCCCAGCGGCATTAAAATGTATAACGTTTTAGGTTTACTTAGGTTTTCCTAAAGAAGAAGAAGAAGAAACAGATTAAAGTGTCCATTTTTTATTTCGATCTTAACAGTATTTAGCCAATATTAAAAAAAAAAAGTCACAACGCAAGATGTGAATGCAAAAACCATTATGCGAGGTTCAATCAAAAAGTTTGACCTTTACCATAATGCTCTTTATTTGGTTTTGTTTAATACCCCCATAATTAATGTCTCCTACTTTTCAATATACCTCCACCCTCCGCTTCCCCAGATTTGCTCATCACAGTTGTGTATTGTGTTATTTGTTTTTAATTTATTTTTTGTATTTGTCCCGCAGACTTTTCTATTTCTAGTGAAAGAAAATTTTAGGAGCGGTTCCGTGTACCCCCCCCCCAACAACATATAAAAGTACACGGTCGCCAAATATTTAAACAGCGCGCGCCCTGTGACTGGCGGCTTCCTTCAGCGGCGTCGAAAATATTTGCTCTCCGTTAATTGCGAAAGGAGGTTAATAACATTTGAGCCCCGCTGTGTTTCGCGAACATCGATTTTCAATAAAAACAATTCCAAAGCGGCGCAACCATTGATATCAAATTGCAGCCGTAATTAAAATTTACCACGTCGATCGTCGTAAATTTACTATCGGCGGCGACGGAGTAGTTTTAATTAAGTCGACGGTTAATTAGTTCTTAAATTAGCAAATTCTACGGCCAGCTCTTCGAATTTACACAGTTTTTTTGTTTGTAAATAAAGGATTGTGATGACGTTCCCGTTAATTTATTTACAACCCCTGTATGTGACATATTTTACTATACTTTCATGTGTATAGATTTCTAAATTTATTTTTTCTCTGTTCCTCCAATTTCTGATGAGGATTTGGGTAATTTTCATTAAACGAAAAAAAAATGGCATTTGGTATAATTAGTCAGGTCCCTGCTTTACATAATCCATCTTGATAAGACGAATGGGTGAGATATGAAATGAAGGCATTACCGGAGCGGTGATAAAACGGGTCACATCTATCAAAATCAAGGTGCAACTCGGACCTGTCCCATCCCCATCGATCGCCCCCTCCCCCCTGATGAATAACTCCTCTGGGCGCGGAGCTATCGGAATATAGTACTTCTTCCATTGAATTTAAATTGCTCCAAATATTATTTCCGTCTTGTTACGCCGTTTCCGTCGCAGCTGTTATCGGCGCCCTAGTTTCACGCAAAATTGCCAAGCCAAGAAGTATGAGCCTGATGTCACAATTTCGTCCTTACTACCCCGAAAATACCAGGAGCAGAATAATTTATTTTTATTTTATTGTGCCCCATTATACAACACGAAAACAAATTTATTCGACTTTCCTTTCTTTGTATGTACTCAACGAGACGATCCACAAAGTCGACGTTCAACCGCCTCGCCCGGTTGTTTAAGGCGATACCAATGCGAAGAAGAAGAAGAGATCTCTGCAAAGTTTCGTCGTCACAAAGCAAACGCACGAAAACATCGCGAATTGCTCCCTTTGAAGTTGGAATTTTATCGGAAGAAGTTAGCGGCTGTGTCCTCGCGAGAGCTTAATTTTATGATAAAATGTTGTTAATGAAAATGGCTTCGAGAGGCGACGCGACACGCTCCTTTGCATCGCTCCGGGCTGATTGCATTAGGGAAGATTAAAAAAATGTCTGGTTCCAAAGTATTTCGATCAAAACACGCTTAAAAAACACTTAGGCCTTACATAATTACAAAACGTCAATGTTTTGTATCAAACAACCGTCTCAACGCGGCGGCGTTGCATGAAAATATATGAGAGGGGTGTTGGATTATGTTTGCCCTCCAACATTATTTATATTATACATGTGACTTATCTAATTTTGTTCGTTTGCGGATTCAACACTTCCCTTCTTGGTAAAACTACATAAGTACTTATCGGTACCTCTTCGTAATTCGGCCATAAATCATGTGGTATACCCAATATATAAATTTCGGTAAAATGTGTAAAAGTAGATAAAAGTTTTACGTGGAACTGAATTTTAATGTAATATTTTGAATTATCTACCCTTAGATGTCCTTCCCCTGGGCCCGTCCTCTCGTAACTCAAGTCGATCGCTTCCGCTAGCGCATCGTCAGTCTTTTCACTACTTTTCTCATTTCATTCCGCCGGTAGTTTCGCAGTAAAACGAAGGTAATTAATGCGAAACAACACGGCTGCAATTTTAAAGTTAAATTAATCTACACGTCTGACTCAATTTGAACGTATAGGTCTGTATACAGGATGAATGACAATTATTCAGGCAAAAAAAAATTGTAATTCTTTGGAACAGTATATAACTATTAAAAATTACCCTAAAATCAAGGTGGGGCATTGCGTATGAAATAGGACGCCACGTTCTATAATTGCGGCAGTATAATAGGACTATAAAGTTTTTTATTGATTACTCGCTTGCACACAATGAGACTTTGACACACATCTCAATTCGTTTTATTACACGTTTAACAGCTGGTCTGAGTAGTTTCTTTTACGCGACGTAATTAGTAGTAATTTCTTTAATAACTGGAATTGCGTATGAAATAAGGGTAACAAATACGCAAATAAATGTTTGTTAATTCATTTACTAGAGCGCAAAGAAAAAAATCGCAAGGATTTAAATTTGGTGATCGCGGGGGTCAATGCACGACCTGTAACGTCCGTAGGCGTACGATGTGCGCTACGCATTGTTTGTTCTCTGCTTATGTGTGTTAGACAAAGCTCTTTTTCCTTGTGTGTTAAGAGGTTTGGAGAAATCTTCATAAGATGTCATCAACGGAAATCCAAGTATCAGACGTGTTCGATTCACCCGGTCCATAGCCTTTCTAAAGGTCTTTCTAGACGCAGGTACCTACCTACTAACTAAAACTCCTATTCCTCTCTTACAACTGCTAATTCCTGGAATCCGCCGTTAGGCATTACGTCAGGAATTTCGCACTGTCAGTAGTTAATATTCGCTGTTAGTTACTGGGGACCAGCAACTTCGCGCGCTGTCAAATTGGTTTTGTCTATTATTCAATCAGTTTCTATAGTTCTGCCTTTGGTTCTCGTCTTTTGCCTTAATTAGCAAGATGGTTCTTATCATGTTTGTCACATGTTTCCACTGGTTTTCGCTCGTAAGTATTATGTCGGCTACGTTCTCGGTGGAGTTAATTGTCCCGCATTTCGTGTTAGCCTCATTCCTTACTTCTTGCCATCTCCCGCAGACAAAGACTGTGTGCTCCTGCGAGTCTACGTCGCAGCAGGCATCGCTTTGTATTTTCCCGATTTTGTGGAGGTATGTCGCGAATACTCCATGTCCCGTCAGTGCTTGCGTGATGTGATGGTCGACATCACCAAATTTCCTACTGCACCATTTGCGCAGATCCCTAATGAATATCTTGGTCCATCCACGGTATGCGTCCCAGGTTCCTTGCCATGCTTCCATGAACGTCTCTCGAGTCTCCGCAGGGGTTACTGTCCCTAGGTACTGTTGTGTCCTTTCCTCTGCTTTCAGCTTCACAGGTGGTAGAACTGCTATCGCCGGAATGGCCTGAGTGGCGACAGTTCTATACACAGAGGTAATACGAATAGCCATTTTCCTGTTTGCAGACTCAAGAAGACCCTCATATTACTTATATTTTAAAGCTGGTGACCAGATAGGTGTCGGTAAAAGATCGTTGTAAGTACGACACCTTCCTTTTTTTGCACGGGGGCCGCCAATGTTTGGCAAGAATCTTGCAAGTGCTACTTTGTTTGCTTTCTCCCTTGTTCTATTTACGTGGTCGGTCATTTTTAAGTCTCTGTCCAGGTGGACTCCCAGGTATTTAAGATCTGGCCTGCTGGTTATTACAGTCTGTTCAAAGTTCTTTCAGCTTTCTGGGCCCTGCCAGGATCAGCATTTCCGTTTTGCTTGTGGCTAGTTTCAGGTCATGTTTCTCCAACCAGCGTTTCGTTCGCAGCATCGCGTATTGTGCTGTTTCCTCAAGTAGTGTCGGGGTTTTCGCATATGCGATCAACGTCGCAGCCTGTCCCATTTGCTCTCGCAGTAGACCATCATACAGGATGTTCCACAGAGTCCAGTTCCAAATAAGATTGCAGGATCTTTATGAAGTACTTTGAGATCCCTGCTCTGTTGAGGGCATTCATTATCTCCGACCAGGAGGCCGAATGAAAGGCATTTTCAATATCTAGCGCCAGCATTAGGCAGAAGTGTCTGTGTTGGCATTCCGCCTTTTTGGTATCTTTTACGATGTTCGAAATCTTAAACAGGGCACCCGTAGTAGATCTGCCCGCTCTGAACCCATATTGGTGGTTGTGCAGGATCTCTCCGTTATCTACCTCCTCCACTAGTCGCTGTTTGATGAGCGATTCCAAAAGTTTGGATGCTACATCCAAGAGGCATATGGGCCTGTATGACGGCATGTCTGTTGGCGCCTTCTTAGGCTTCTCTACCAGCACGAGCCTAGCCTTCTTCCAGTTGTCAGGGAAAATGCCCCCTAGCAGGCAGTCGTTCATCACTTGTATAAATACGCGCTTATTTGCCGTTGCGACGGCTTTTACTACTTCCGGTGGAATGTTATCCGGTCCCGGAGACTTATTGCTCTTGACTTTGCCGATTGCCCTGTCTAATTCTGCAGTTGTGAATGGTGTGATGTCTTCTTTATTTAACTCTATTGCAGGCCAGGTAATGGCAGGCCTCGTCGGAAACAGCCGATCCACTTGGTTCCCAAGTTCGGTATTATTGAGCTCTATAGGTGGGGTCAGCCTCAGTTTCTTAATGACCAATAGGAATCCCTTGCCCCAGAGATCAATATCCAGGTCCCTACATAGCTCCGTCCACATGATTTGTTTCTTAATGATCCGCAGTAGCTCGAAGTCGTTTTTGACGTTCTTATATCTTCTTGTGATATGGATGAGATGCCTATGATCTGTGTGCCTACTGCTGTTAGCAATTACTAAGGCCCGCCTATTTTTGGTGCATTCCCTGCGTTTGTCCGCAATTTCTTCCGTCTACCAGTAGACTGGCTTACGGCGACGCCGGTTTGTTGCAGAGCTGGGCAAGGTTCTTGCTTAGATCGGCCGGAGTGTATACCTGCTGGAGGGTCGGGAACTTGCAGACCTTAATGAGATTCATCGTTTTGGTTGCGGACGCGTACCAATCCGGTGTTACGTGTTACGTCTCTCGTTGCTTGTGCTTTGTTTGCTAAGGTGCAGGTAATGATCCTGTGGTGGCTCGTGCTCTCTACGTCCTCTTCTACTTTCCAGTTTATGACCTTGCTGGCGATTGCCGCAGTTGCCATTGTGATGTCTACCCAAGGCATTAGCAAAGGTGGGCGTCCGGCCCCTGTTTAGGACGGTTAGGTCTAAAAGCTCCACTCCATCGTTTTTCCCTTTCTGGTTTCATTGCGGTTACCGTAGATGTATGATTTTGCATTGAAGTCACCAGCTACCAGGCATTCCTTGCTTTGGGTTCTTATGTCTGCTTCCAGGTCATTCAAGAACTCTATAAACTCTCCCAGAGGTCTATTCGGGGAGAAGTAACACAAGTACACCGCCAGTGTCTCCAGTTCGACTCTAACGAAGCCGTTGCCCTAGGACGGTGACGCCAATATTGTTACATATAAGAGAATGTAACCTATTATCACAAAAGTATCTTTGAGTGAACTTCCGGTTTGATTCTTGACCAATTAAGACGTCGATTCACCTTTCGTACGGGATCTGTGCGACCAGGTCGTGGGCCGCCGCGCGCTTGTCTACGTTTAGTTGGAGAAAGTTTAAAGCCGGCCATTCACGATCCTGCATGGCAGTCCGCCTTGCTGTCCGCCGAATGACATCGGATAGTGAATGCTGCAACAGACTGCATTGCGTCCGGCAACACAACGCAGGATGCTCGATGCGTCCTGCTCAGACCGGCAAGCTCCGCCTACCGGCTGCAGTCTGCTGCGCAGCAGTGTGAATGGCGCGGCGTCCTGCCGTTGCGTGTGCAGTTAGTGATTTTAGTGGTGTTAGACTGTCACCCGCCAAATTATTGAAGATGGATAACGCGAGCACAATCGAATTTATAGATATGTATAAAGAAAAAAGGTGTTTGTGGGATGTTAAATCTCCAAATTACAGCAAATTACGTAACTTTAATAATTTCTTCTCTCATATTGTCTTTTGATTTTTCTGCAATAACAGTAAGAAACATAGCAAAATAGCTATTTTCTTCTTTTTAGGAAGAGCACGTAGGTTTGTCATTTTTCCAATGTGAAAAAAGTACTGGCGCTGGACAGCTTGCAGGATAGTTTGTGAGTTACTTTTGTCCTGCGGTGCGGACTGCCATGCAGGATCGTGAATGGCTTGCTTAAAGCGATGCTTTTCTTAGGCTCTGTTTTGTTGTTCGGCTTAAACCCGCATCGTTTTTGGTTTGAGTTTCTTTCTTCTTCTTTGGCGACTCCGTTTCCATTTCCTTATTGGGTCTTCGTCTAGCAGATTGCCTCTTATGCTGCTCATCACCACTTTTCTTCTTCCTCTTATTTTTTTATATTTTCAGCACTTCCCTGAATGCCTTACAATTGCCAGTTCCTGCTTTGTGACCCTTTGCGTTGCATAGGGGACAAGCTTTTTTATTGAGGCAATTTTTTGCGACATGTCCTTCCTCTCTGCAGCTCAGGCACATCTTACTCCTGTCAGGGCCTTTGCACTCCGCCGCGCCGCCCTATAGTCCCAGCATTTGGAGCACCTCGGCACGTGCATCCTAGCTTCCGTTTTGCACGGTACCAAACCTATCTTTATCTTACCGAGCGATGTGATTTTGTCTGCGTCGTGTTAGACAAAGCTAACGCCCAGTGAGTATATCCAGTTCCCCCCAATTTCACCCGCACCAGCTGTCGTCGTCGGAGACATACAGAGTTGTTTTAAACATCGCTACTGTTATAATTTTTAATCGAATCGCGTACGTGAATGCATGTCACAGATTACGAGAAAATGTAAATTGCTGGAGTTGTTTGGAATACGTGAAATGATTTATTAGACCTTGAAATTCATCGTCGACAATTTTTTTTGTTTATTAGGCTATAAGAACTTTATTATGTACAGCTGTTTTAAAAGTCGTTGGTGATACGCGTACAGTTTTTAATCAAATCGCGTACATAAATGAATGTAACAGATTACGTTTAAAACATTCTACGGAACAGTTTATAACTAATTAAGAATTTAATTCAAAGTGAAAAGAATGCGCACGGTGGAACGAGGAACGATTTAGAACCAGTGCGCCAAAAACATAGGATATGGAGTTGCAAACGCGTCTTGAATTTGTTAAACTTTTAATAGATTTGTGTTGATAATAATTCGTCACGCACAAAACGAAGTTATAATAATTAACAGATTACGAAGGTATTTACTAATTAAAATGTTTTAAATTCTGTTTACCAAAAAATGTTTATGTAGTACACGTTTCTTGTGGAAATAAACTTTATTTACAATACAATTTAAATTGAAATGAAAGAAAAATACTAGGAATTCTTAACACGGAAATTTAAATTATTTTTCATTTGAGTGATTTATTTATTTACCTGTCAAAGCAGGTTTTAAAAGTGGGGCCGTCGTGATCCTTTGCAAGGAATAATCTGCTTCAGGTGATTTGCATGCGTTTGTCAAGTAAATATTTCACGGCGTCGCGTCAGGCGTTGATCTAAAAACGGAGTTGACGTGAAATTCCAATTAAAGGTCAAGTTCAGATCGATGCTATGCCGCCGTGCCTATCATAAAACTTATGAGGGCATTTATTTCGTTCTTCTGCTCCTCTATTTTTTGATCAGAGGCGCATCGTCGTTTTGGGGCTAATTTTCATTAATTATTTACAGAAAATTATATTCATAAAAGTTCTGTTCAGTGTATTTTTTCAACATTTTTTTTAAATAAAACTATACACTCTTTCAAAGAAGAATAAATATCAAGTATTATTTTAATTTCTCACATCCCTTGCTTAATGCATTTTCCCAAAGAGCAGGATGAGACGATCAGCAATAGTCTATAGTTCAAACAATAGATAAGCAAAATAGTTTTTGTAAAATTATTTATCTTCGAAGTATTACCATGTATGAAAACTTTTTGTGTTCTAGAAAACACCATCGTGGTTCTTCCGCCTCGCTTATCCAAGCTCATCAGCTTGGATGCATCATCATGCATCATCGTTGTTATTCACTCTGTAATATATGCGGGCGCTCGTTGCACGGGTATATTATTTATAAGCTGTTAATTTCAGAAGCATTTAATACTGCAGAAAGTTATATGAAGCCGGATGCTTAAAAGAGAGCACCGCGATTTATAACTTGTTCCTCGTTAATCTGAAAATTGCTAACGCTAAACGCATCCATAAATTTTCGTTCAAAGTGATTAACTTCACTGTGCAACAAATTTTAGTATTTTTTTCCTTGCTTATAAGTAATGTGTACATGTATTCTATTGGTCCATGATTACTAATAACACAGAGCAAACAGTTTGTTTCGATCAGTGAGGTGACTGGTATTTTATTTTTTTTTAAATCTACCTTTGTTATACGCTCTTTTCTATTGAAATAAATTTATGGGATAGCTCAATGGGACTACTATAAGTCTTTACGAAACTATACTACTTCAGCCATAGCCAGAGAAAAAAAAGCTTACTTAGAACATAGTATGAAAACAAAGGATAAGGCAGAAATTTGGAACAATCTAAGAAAACTTGGTGTCTACAGTGCAAAAAAAAAGCCCTCTCTTCCCCCTGAATTTCACGACACTAACGCTATTAATAAGCATTGGTTAGATAGTTTTTCGAATAACAATTCTCCTGATCGCAATTTTTTGGAATTCTATAATAATAATACCAAATCTTCCGTGTTTCATAGACTTTCGTTTAATACAACAACTGACGTAGAAATCACGAAAATCCTATACTCTATTAAAACTAAATCGACCGGTGCTGATCAGTTTGATATAACTTTCTTGAAACTATGTTGTCCATTCTTGATTCCTTACATTGTCCACATTATTAATTTCTGTATATCAGAAGGGGTCTTTTCCGGCATGTTGGAAACAAGCGGTGGTAATTCCTTCCCAAAAATAATAAACCGCGTAATTTAAATGATCTAAGACCTATCAGTTTATTGCCCATTCTCTCGAAAAATATTAGAAAAGATTATAGATAGGCAATTGAGAGATCATTTAGAGAAAAATAACATTCTACCCAAGTTTCAGTCTGGCTTTCGGAAAGGTTTTAGCTGTGCTACCGCCTTGGCGCATATTACAGATGATATTTTACGCGGGTGGATGAAAGAAAAGTTACTATCTTAATACTATTAGACTTTTCAAAAGCGTTCGATTCGATTAATCACGCGTTGATGCTAGCTTTATTGCACTTTATAGGACTTCAACCTAAAGCTTTAAAATTTTTCTCTGACTATTTATCAAACAGGTCTCAATATGTTTGTTTAGATAAGTCGATATCTACTTCATTGGCACTTACCCGTGGCGTACCTCAAGGCTCAATCTTAGGGCCACTGCTATATTCAATTTATACCAGTCACCTAATCGAAGTTTTAAAAACTTGCAAATACCACATGTACGCAGACGATACACAACTATACCACACCTTTGAAGTAAAAAATACGGAGCTCAATTGTAATTTAATTAATAACGACTTAAATGCCTTAATTAATATCTCCGCGCAACACTGTTTAACGATAAATCCTGAGAAATGCAAAATCCTAGTCTTTGGACCACGTAAACAACGCGATTCTATTCGAAGCACTTTGAATATACGTACTGATAAATTTGCTTTACCTGTCGTATCCTCAGCTAGAAACCTTGGTTTGACTCTAGACTGTAATTTAAGATTCACTACGCATATATCTTCTCTAATAAATCGAGCTTACGGCATCCTGAAAATCTTATATAGCAGCAAAAACTTACTTTCGTGTAATATTCGCAAATCCCTTTGTGATACGCTGGTTCTCTCGTTGTTCAACTTTTGCGACAACGTTTACGGTCCTTGTTTAGAAGGTAGAGACAGAAAAAGAATTCAAGTTATCCAAAACTCTTGTCTCAGATTTGTCTTTGGAATTAAAAAGGGTCGACATATATCCCATACTCTGAACTGGCTTGGATGGCTCAATATGTACAACCGCAGAAAGTTTCATTCTATCTGTCTATATTTTAAAATTTTGCAAAAAAAAGCGCCGGAGTATCTTTACAATAAGATTTCATTTCGGACTGATGTGCACAACATTAACGTGCGCAGCAAGGGTTTACTAACTCCTCCATTTCACAGAACCACCATTTTCGAGCGTTCCTTTACTTTTACAATAGCAAAGTATCTAAATTCACTCGGTTCTAATTTTATTCTTACTCCGATCTGTTATACAAAATTCAAAACTGCAGTTCAGCAATTGTTGAGGTCACAGCAGTAGTACAAGAAAACGAGTACGTTTTAGCAAACTCGAGCAACTTCTGAGAATAATCTAAACTCTTTATTTTAGTTTAAGTAATTAAGTAATTGTTTTTCCTTTTCGCCATTACTATGTTTCTACTAGCTAATTTCAGTTATCAATATTTTTTTTAGTATAGTGTTATAGTTTAGAACAGGGTTAGGTGGCAGAACAGTTAATATACTTGTATATCAACTGAACCTACTCCCTTTTGATCCTTAAATTAATTAATCTTCATGTATGGTACACTTTAATTTGTTCTTTTTTTTGCATCTATTTCGGATCAATAAATATATTATTATTATTATTATTATTATTTGCATGCTTGTTTTTGTCTAACTTTCATACCCCTTGCCCAGAAGACTGTGAGATGTAGGAGAAATTTCTGTGAAATGACAGCGGGTGCAATTGCAAGCAATATTATAATATTACATATTGCTTCAGGGTGACATGCAATATATCTACTTAATAACAGAGTCGTCGCTTCATATTTTAAAACTCCCGGGGCGACGTTGCAATTTTTGCCAAAGCGCCGAAAACTTTAATAAACGTCAAAAAATCATTCTGAATACAATGCAGCCTCACACCTAAAGAAACAACTAAAATTTTTCAAATTACAATAACCGTACTAGTTTGAACCATTTAATAATCAAAATTAATAACGGAGCTTTATGCTGAAAATTATCTTCCACATGTGTTCCTCTAGATACATCTGCCCTGGCCGAGACTCGGCGCAAATTTACGCCGTGATAACGACTACAAAATTACAAACTTTGCGCTGTATCTTTTCTACGAGAGCGCGGCAGATGCTAAGCCAATTAAAAATAATTGCCCTCGACGATGCCCTTATTAAAACTTGAAAAATATCCACGGAATCTACAGTTAAGAGCAAGGGGCTAATGCGGTTAGAGCTTTTTACTTCTTCAGGTAATGAAGGTGCAAGGAATAACGATCGACGGTGTTTTAATAGCCATGCCACTTATTGAACAATTATCTACAAGATATCTCATCGACCAACTCAAGCACTCGAGAACACTTTAATTTGAATATTTTTTTCGTATACAATTATTCCCGGGACACCTTATACATGTACAATCTCTGATTTTAACAAATTCATTTAATTCCTCTACGCGCATCAATTATCTGTCCTTTCGGGCAATGGGAAATTGAAAAGCTCTCTAGTCATTTAGTGTTAACTCGTGCATTTAAACGTCCCCTGTATTTTTTATTCTCCGCAACAGGAAATAAATTGCAGTTCCCGGCATTTTAAAACTACTTTTAATTACGAAACTCGGACGAACAATACACAATATAAAATCCGATTCCGTCCCGTTCCCGTTTTGTGCCGCCAAAAATTTTTAATTATCTCGAAATTTTTAAGCCTTCTTTAAACAAAAGCGCGCATTAAAGCTCCGAGTTCCGTGCGCTGCAGCTTTTACGTGTACGTACAACTACCGCAGTTGCGAACTGAGAGTTTTGTTTTTATTGTGTTGTATACCGGAAGGACTCGCAGAAGAACGCTTTTGTATGTAAGTATTTTAACCACATTAAAGTAAGAGCCTTAAGTTCACTTGGAGACTTCGTAAATCACCAGAGTTTATTTCACATCACGATCAAAGTCAAAAAATTTTTATAAAGTAAAAGTTTCAAATGGAACCAAAAAAAGAATATTTTTTTAATAACTTATTTGCAATATTTATTTACATAACAATTTTTCTGTTTTCTTCAGATACATTCCTAAATATTTCTAGAGTTTTCCATCTTTCGTGGTACTTTGCTTTTGCCTTCCTTCGTAAATCCCTAGTGCTTCTCCTTTCTAATCAACTTACCCTTGCAACAATGATAGCTTCAAAAATTTTTCTAAATATTACTGTTGGGGAAGATGCTGATCCTTCCAAACCTTCCATCTCTCATAGTATATTCCTCTTGCGTTGTCTTCTAAATGCTCCGATGCTTCTTCAGGCAATCATTGTCTGGCTCTTCATTTTTTCCTTCTTGCTAGCACAGCCCCATCTTTCACATTGTCAGTGTTCTTTGACCCAGCATCCTTTCTAAGTGTCCCAACAACCGTAACAGTCACAACTTTTCATCCTTGATCTCTCATGGTATATTCCTCTTGCATTGTGTGCTAAATCCTCCTATGTTTCTTCATGCAATCATTGTCTTGATTTCCTTTCTTTTTTTCTCTTGCTAGCACAGCCTCATCTTTCACATTTCGTCAGTGCTCTTTGACCTAGCAAACTTTCTAAGTGTAACAACGAACTTAATCTTCTTGCAACAGTCGCAGCTTTGGATATTTTCTTCGTCACCCAGATTCTTAACTTTGCATCCTTCGTTCTCTCATGGTACATTCCTTGCATTGTCTTGCTAAATCCTCCTATGTTTCTTCATGCAATCATTGTCTTGATTTTCCTTTTTTCTTTTCTTCTTGCTAGCCCTAGCACAGTCCCATCTTTCGCATTGACAATGTTCTTTGATCTAGCAACCTTTCTATGTGTCCCAACAAACTAAATCTTGCCAAAGTCGCAGCTTTGTCGTCGTAGATCTCCCGATTCTTACCCCAATGACGTCTTTCCAACCTTCCATCTTTGAAAGTATCTTCCTCTTGCGTTATCTTCTAAATCTTCTAGTGTGCTTCTTCATGCATTCCTTTTTTCTTCTTACTAGCACAACCATATCTTTCAGATTGCCATTGCATCCTTGCTAAGTGTCCCAACAACTTTAATCCATCCTGGTTTTTAACTTAATGCCATTTTCCACCCTTTTCTTCTCTTGTCGTTTCTGCAATTGCTTTCCTTCTCTTTATGTATATCCTTCCATCTCCTGTGATTCTTTCGTAAACCGTTTAATATTTCTCCTTCGCTCTTCTTTTCTGCCTTTTGTCATCAAATTTATAATTTAAATAACTTGCCTCTCACTTACCTTGACAGATGACAAGTTCTGCTGACTAAGTATCAGCTGCTCCCCGGACTAGCAACAGTGAAGAATGGGATGGGTTAATTAAGATGGTAATTAAATTAAAGGGCGCCAAGTCGGACAATTATTTTAAACAACTGAACCCTAAACAACCTTGACGACGTCTCTGAATCGTCAAGCGTTGGCAGAAATATCAAAAGCAAACAGAGACGAGACTTTACTCACTGGTGCGTTAAAGTATAAACACAAACACACAATAAAAGTTATTAGCGTTTAATCTAACAAGCAAATATTACAATATAATATAATAAACGGTAGTTAGAATTTACATTAACGCACTACGTCTACATATCTCAGTAGCGCATGAACAGCCGAAATTCGCTCTCTTTGTTTATGCAAATTCTAGTCCACGAAATAATCAAAGTAAATTTTAAGTGAATACCTTAACCTCTCCAAAACAAATAGTGTCGTCGATGGTTGTAACGCCCCCTGGTGGTCACGTCCGTTGTCGGTACACCTCATCTAAATTGGTTACACAAGGTCCGCCATGATGGCTGTCCGATTCTTCCCCTCGCGTCACTAGAGCACTAGACGATGGACGCACCCAAAATTACCTTGATCGGAAACGGACTCCAACAGGCACGGTAATACTCCAAGCGGGAGTTCGAAATAAAAATGTAGCAGGTCCCAAATGCAAGGAAGATTAAGAAAAACCTCCAATAAATCGCCAGCAAAAAAAACCTACATAAAGGAAACTATTTCATTAGCGGCCATATTAGCTTGTTCGTCGGCGTTCGTCGTTATATTTTACCTGAGAATTTCTAAGCTCCCAGGCTTGGTATGAGGGTTAAAATTATCCCCCAAATTCGTTCGGTGGTGTCAATAAACGTTCCGGCACAGCCGCTGATGAATTTCTCCTCCCAAGGAGCAAGAATTCCGATATTTCACAACACACGTAAAACACGTTAATACTCAACCAAGGTCCGAACATAAAAGGACGATCGCGACGAAATTGAAGATGGTGGTGGTCGCTAAGATACGCGCGAAAATTGCGGACGGTAACCAATGATGAACCACAAAATAGTCACATGGTGCCCCATAGCCTATGAATGTTGTGCGTTCGCATCACGCAAGTTTCCCCTCTTGCGAGGTAAACGCGGGGGATCAATGTTGCCAACTGCATCGAGACGCAGCTGAGATGATACTGCATCGCTACGATTTCTTGGCGGCAAATTTGAAACGTAACACTTTTTGGTATTCCTTGAACTGACATTCTGTTTTAATCTCGTAATCTTACAACTTGTAACGAGTTCTCTTTCGCTCTCTGGTGTTGTTTCCGTTGCTCTGCTCGACGTCGATCTGGCGGTTCGGGTTTGCTCGTCGGCGTCCAGGTTAAGCGTACAAAATAAAAACACTTCGATCACTTAGCAGCACAATTTTATTCACAGTAAAGTTTTTAATTACATATTTACGACTTGGAAAGCATATATAAATCGCGGCCGATTTAAATGACTAAAACTCAGTATTTAATGGTACGGTTCGGGCTGCAGAAATCGGATGGTATAGGTATACGGGGCACCCGTGTCTGGAAGGTAAGAGCGAGACACCCACTCGAAGGGACGGTATAAACGAGACACCCGTATCTGGTAGGTATGAACGAAACACCCACTCAAGTGGACGGTATATACGAGACACCCGTATCTGATAGGTATGAACGAGACACCCACTCAGAGAAACGGTATATACGAGACACCCGTATCCGGAAGTTATAAGCGGTATATACGAGACACCCGTATCTGGTTGGTAAGGGACAGGTAGTAACAATTATGAAAACAATTATTCCTATGGCAATAAACTGAAGATTAAAGTTAACTTGTGATTGAAAAACTGATCCTTAGTAACAAAATGACTTTATTACAAGCTTTAGTAGCTTCTGTCTAATATGATCTGTTCCTTCTGACATCCTTTTCGTCCTTCAATCTCTCGTAGTTTGTTGGCTCTGCCTTCTCTCATAATTTTTTTTGTATCTATATTCTTATCTCTTCCTACCTTGCGTCCTCATCTTTTACAGTTCCTGACGCTTAACTTATGAGTGTCTTTGTTTAAATAAACAGTTTATTTTTTGCAAAAATAATTTCCCAAATTTCGGGCCAAGCAGCCCAAAACTTGTTACTTAACTAAGCCCATTCTACAACAGAATTCTTTACACACAAGTTTCATCCAGTCTGAACATGCTAGTATAGTTATAGTTATATTTGACGTATCCATGTTTTGTCGGCATAAAGGAATAAGAATCGGGTCTTCTTCTTCATCCTTCAATCTCTCTTTTCTCTTAAATTTTTTATATACTTAATCATTGTTTCGATCTTTCTTTTCTCGTCTTCACTGTCACAACGCTATCTTTTACATTATTAGCATTAGTATCCTTTCTAAACCACCTTGACGCTGCTGCAATGTGGAATTTTCTTGTCGTCGTGGGTCACCCATATTTTTAGGTTAATTCCATCTCCTGCGATCTATTGCTTCAGCCTTCTATTGTGAATCATTTCTTCGCCCTTACTTTGTGTCTTTTTCTTTGAGCTGGCATTCTTTTTTAATCTTGTAGCTTTGGGAGCTTTCATCGTTTACTTACTCCTGCTATAGCTTCGAGATATTTTTCGACCCTTCCATCCCTCGAGGTTTGTCGAGGTCTTTACTCTTCCTTTCTCACGCCCATTTTGTACATTTTTGACACGCTTAATTTATTGATGACTGCCTCCTAATTCAATTTTCCTCCGTAGGTTTTCCTCGAAATCTTCTTCTCTCGTATATCGGTGTTCTTTGTTTTGTTTGGCGTTCAGGCCTCGCTCTCGCTTGTAAAATAGATACTGTTTAACCTCTTCAGCCCATTTTTATCTGTTTGCTTTCTTTCTCATTTTCACAACTGATGTAAGTACGTAAATAGTATCTCACGCTGTTCTCTTCTTACTCTTCGCTATTGGTCCTTCTTTCCTCGTAAAGTCTGTGGTAATAGTTTTAAAAAAAAAGTGTTAGTATGTGTATACTTTGAAACGTCTAATAAAACCAATATTAAGAATTTCCGAGCGTTTTGGACGTCGAGATCGTTTTCTTTATTTAGATCACGTCCACTTCTATAGGCACTGTGTCCAGCTAAAACTGTCATTGTTATTTCAGTTGGTGGCGCACGTTTCTTTTCAGGATTCCGCAAACGACACTCGCTCTACAATTTCACCGCGTCACATCCCCCGAACTGAAAGCAGAAGCCGCAACCCCGTGATGTTTATTAACAATGAAAACAGCACGCGGGGCAACTCGTAAAAAGCGCATTAGACTTATTATCCGGTCTAATCAAACGGCAAGTTTTATTTTATTTTGACTGACTTGCGAGGAGTCGAGAGTGCGGCTTTGAAATTAAAGCTCGAAATAAAGCGTCTTAAATTTGTTGGCACGTAATCCGTCTTGCCGGGGCTTTCGCACGAGCTGGAAAGAAGGAGACGGTGTGGTTTGAGTGTCGGCACGTCTGACCTGGCCAGGTATATCATTAAATGGGCGGTTTCAGGGGCGCGAGGGGGGGGTGAATGTATAATTACGCGCTTAATGTTTAAAAGCCCACAAAATCTCGCCCTCTCGAATCAGTGGAGGTTTCTCGTTTTATACGAGGATTTTAAACATTAATAAAATACAAAGTCTAAGTCTCTTTATCTTTGCTATTTGCGGTAATTATATTTCTATCGCTTGTGAAATTATTATTGATTTAAGGAAGAATTAAAATGTAATTTTATGTGAAAGGGCCACGAAGGACCAAAGGAAATTTTGGTCGAAAAAATAAAGGAACTGTATTGAATTTAATTCAACTGACATGTCTTAACAACCCTCCTTGCAGTGTTTGTTTGTCAACGCCTAATCGTGTACGACCGCGCCAGTTCTGTTGCACTACGCCTAGCGTGCAGATCGTCGTTTGTGGGTACTCCAGCCAATTTGTGGTTTGATCATGCTAATTTCTTTTGGTCGAAGTTTAAAGCGGAATATATTATTCCAAGATTTTGCATGCTAAGCAACGGAAGGCAATCTTCTATGCTTATCGAAGCCTGATTTCTGTATACAAGTCAGATTGGAGTTATAAGCAAACTTTGTGCACAATTTAGGTCGTAACATGGTTTTTCGTTACCGGGGGTGTTGTTTACGTTACATTTGGGACTACCCGATTCAGCCACCCCGTTCTTTGGTGATGTCAGTAAACTAGGCCAATTCGCGCGGAACCACCGTACAGCTCCCTCCTGTGGTGGTGACACCTACACTTGCTTAGCTGGTGGGAACACAATCTTAGATGCAATAAGGTTGGATTTTGGTAATTTATCTTATTCAAGTGAAGTAAATCTTACCATGGCTTAAGTTAGAATTATATTAATTTTAAATTTTCGTTTGTGTGTGAAAGACGGATCCGTGCTTCGTGCCTTTAATTTAATTATCTTAACGTGTTACGTTGCTTTAAACTTCAACCTGTGGTGGTCTCGTGCTTGTTAAGATTCTTCGTTCGCACAAATAAAGACAAATGTGTGACAATTGGTGATTTATTTATTTAATTTTTAAATTCTGCCCTTTTACTTCTGGGGTTACGTATGACCTCAATCTGTCCCACTGAGTTTAGCCTGCAATTGGGACGTAGCTTAATTTGCACTCTCAATAATTTTGCAGCCTTCACGTAGGTAGCACAATGTAAAAAAAAAGTCTGTCATAAATAAATGGATTTATTTGAAAGCTTAAAAGAAAAAAAAAACGTGAAAAAATATGTATGATTAGGTATTAATCCGTGATCGAGCTGTTGAAGGATTTTTGATGGTTTATTTACGAATGCGTTCAATCTGAAATTCATCAAATAAACGTCACTTTATAATCCGAAATTTCAGGTTTGATGCAGACTGAATTAAAACGTTTTAAATAACAGTCCAGTCCATTACATTATTCCGTCTGTTGATCCCCTTTCCCCGTCCGTTTATTTTTCCTGACGTAATAACACTCATCGATCTTTTTTTAAATTACTAGTTTTAACTCTTTCATTACGTTGAAACGCGATGCGTGTTTAATATTAATGTAAATGTAATCTTAATTAGCCGTTTAATCGACTGTACTAAATTATGCAAGAAGTAATTCGGACCATCCCAAAAAAATAAAATAAAATAAGCAAATTTTCCGTGAAATTAAATTTTTTGGTTTTATTTATTTAAAGGTTCGAACGGGAAATGAATTCGGCCCCGAAAATTAATATGGAATCGCTATGAAATTTTGAAGAAAAAAATTGATTGAGTGCCAACAGCACAATGCGTGCTCTGTTATTCCATTGATTGCGGTAAAATCAATGGAATCGGAAAGCGGTGTTGAAATTGCGAGGAAATGTGCGCTCGGGAAACCAATTTAGTTAGTTCCTATAGTTTCGAGCTTGTTACATTGTGACGAATCTGACCGGACCTTGACAGACATGACTTGATCGAATGTATCAAGTCTTCATGAATTAAAAAAAAAGATGTGCACTCGTTTAGGAGAAAGCGAAAACAGATTTGATTGGAACACGACAAAATATACAACAAATTTTGCAGGGCTAAGAAACCTTCACGAATGACTCATCTACTCGGAAGGAAATACATCTCAGAAAATTTTGACGTGATCTTCCATCAAGATATGTGTGAAGATAAGAATGCGAAGTTGTATTAGATTTGCTATCAACTGTAATTTGAGATGAACAATTAAGAGAGAAGACCCAAATCCTACCTGTCTGAGTCAGTAATGGAAGTGTGAAGTGGAAGTCAATTTACTGTTGCCTTCAACTAAGCTGAGTGAAGAAGTGAGAGGGCTCCAGATGTTAATATTTAGTTCCAGTACACTCTGTAATTCCAACCACCTCACCAGGTGAATTGACTTATCCAGTGACGTTCAGGAGAATGGCAATAATCAACTGAATAAATGAACTTGATATGTAAATGCATCTGGAACAACTTCTCATCAAGCTTTCAGCCCAATTCACAGATTGGTTTGTCAGATCTGATTCTTACCAAAAATAAAAAATAAATACGATTTTATTTACAATTGCCCGTATTCTCATGCTATGATTAATTTAATAACATGTTTATTTCTCATGGCAACGCTCGTCCGTCACACTCTTACACGTTAAATTGATGTAAAGCTATATCGTTTCTTATTTACTTTAATCACGACTTACAATTAGTTAAATACGACTTTAATCAGAAGATGAGAATATGGGCCAATTAATTTTAATAAACTTGACAACTTTGGATGAGTTACCTGACGCTTTGATCCGTAGAGGGCAGCCATTTTCGTAATCACTCAAAGTTATTGGTAGAACTGAGATTGTATCTAGGAGGTTGTCTCGTTCCCATTTGAATCCGCAGTTTGATTATTTCCCCTCATATAAGGTAACTCGTGACGTCATACGCTAGTTGCCACTAAACGCAAAAAAAAACAATAGAAAAAATTGATGATTCTTCGAGAGAGGTTTTGAAAGAATGTTGAAAAGCCAAAAGCGTCAATGAAGGATGCTATGGAATATTTGAAAATCGCGTGACTAACAAAAAAAGGGAAATCTTAAAAGAGAGATTCAATTATAAAAATAAAAGAAAACTTTTTTCATTTTTTTTTTTTCGTAACCATTAATTTTTATCTCGCAAATCTTAAGCTATATTCTTATCGGCTAGAGTCTATCCATTGATGTCTTCTAGATTTTCCTGGAGTATTTACACTTCACTCACGCAATGTGCTCTGCTTTTGTACACAACACAAGATCAGCTGGTTTTCTCCTCTTCAATCTTCGGACACGGTGTTGGTTGTCCAGCAGTTGAAGAGCCTCTGCATTAACGCGTAGGTGAAGCCTAGCTTCATGCTTTCCAGCAAACCTTTTGATTTCTTCCTTAACGGTTGGAATCCGGAGGTCTCTATAAAGATCGGAATTTCGAACATATCAGGGGACATTTACTATGTTGCGTAAGACTTTATTCAGAAACGTTAGAATACACTTAGGCCCAGTTTTACAAACGTGGAATAAGAATGGAATAACTGTTCGCCAAATATCCTTTAATGTTCCTCCATATCTACGTCACACCTACGTCACGTTATACCTGCGTTATACCAATAATAATGCTTATCCGACGATTGTAAAATCGGGCCTTAATGTTGGAATCACTGGCACAGCCCCAAAGCTGGATACCATAGAGCCATACTGGTAAATCAGTAGTTTATTGGATACTGAAAGTTTGGAGTTTCTTCCAATCAGCCATTAGTGATTGATGTCTATATTTCAGGCCTAATTCCGCTCTTTTCTTCTTAACATGCTCTTTCCTCCTAAGTTTGGTGTCCAGAGTCATGCCTAGGTACTTGGCGTTGTTTTCATGTGTTATATCCAAAGGCAGTGGGTCTTTTAATAATTTGTTTGTAAAATTGACATGGATGGATTTCAGCTCGTTTAACTTTATCTTCCATTGTTTAGTCAAGTCAAGAATTGCATTGCTGGTTGTTTGCAGTTTCCTAGTGGATGAATTTTAGTCTTTCTCTACTACTGCTAGTAGTGCGGTGTCATCTGAAAACGTAGCTACTGTAGTTTGCTCCAAGTCTGGAATATCACTAGTAGATAGACAGATAGAGGATAGGACCCAGGACACTACCTTGAGGCACTCCCGCTTTGATCTCTTTTAGCTCCGAACATTCATCTTCTTGTTTAATTCTGACGAGTCTGTCTGAGATGTAAGATGTTAATATCTTTACATGTTGTTTTGGAAGCGTTTTGTTTAACTTATGAATCAAGCCTTCGTGCCATACCTTGTCGAAGGCTTGTGCTACGTCTAAGAAGACTGCAGAGCAGATTTGTTTTTCCTCCAAGGCACGTTCGATGATGTCGGTTATTCTATGCACTTGGTATATGTATTGTTGAGTGCTTTTGCCTGAATCTAAATTGATAATCCGGGATTAAGTTATTATTTTTTATTATTGGCCGCAGCCTTTTAAGTAGTAGTTTCTCAAGGAGTTTCGAGACTATTGGTCTATAAGATTTTCCTGGTTTTGGCAACATTATTACTTCCGCAACTTTCCAGCACGCAGGGACATGTTTCAATCTGAAAGCTGCGTTGAATAGGTGAGCATTACTATACCCTTTCTAGGCAGATACTTTAAAATCTCTCCAATGATTAAATCGAATCCTGGTGCTTTCTTTGGGTTCAGATTAGTTCTTATCTCTTCAGCTACTTCTCTTGGCGTAACTGGTGTGATATTTTGGGATGTTTGGTTATCAATATTATTTATAGGATGATTCACTTGCCCTCGATTGGAAGTGAATCCTTCAGCCAAGTGTTGGGCAAACAGATCTGCTTTTTGCTTATTCTCCCTGGCCCATGGTCCATGGTTGGGTCTCTTGATCTTCTTGGTTGCCTCTCAGAGCGAGTAATCAGTTTCTTCATATACGGATAACTCTTGTAGATAGGAGTCCACAGATTCTTCTTTAAGCTTTTGGATTTATCTCCTAAGCTTTTGAGTTTTGTTGTTGATTGTTGTTCGATTGTTGCCATCTTCTTCTAGCTCTTCGTTTTTCCTTGACAAGTTCTCGGATCTCACTTGGGTAGTTTACACCTTTGGTTATATGTGTAATCTCTTTGGTGTTGTTATATGCCTAAGGCGGATAGAGTTAAGTAAATAAATACAATCAGTTACAACGTTCTTGAGTTACTTTAGACATAGTGTTCCGGCGACCTTCTGTCGCATATGATTAACCCGTTTGAAACAATGTAATCATTTTGTGTATTTGTAATTAATGCAGAGTTACTATTTTAGCTGTGTATGAATTTGTGCCACTACTCTAAACGTACAAGTGAGGTCTCTTTCGGATCAGTTGGGTATTTTGTTCACGTCTTTATTAAAGACGTGGAAAAGTAGTGCACCAGATCGAAGGGAGAAGTGGACTACTTTATTACGCAGGCGCTAACCGGTCATGGGAGGTACCTGAAAGAAATTAGGAAAAAAGAAACAGCTAGCTACCGGTACTGCCCGGAGCAAGATGTTTCATCCAAACATACAATATGTATTTATATGCCCAGGGTGGGAAGAGATCCGTGTGAGGGCAGAGACAGAACTGGGTATACCAGTAAATAAGAACGACATGGCAAGCGTGACGGAAAATCATGGACGGTAATAGCGAATATGCTGAGGAATGTAATGGCAAGAAAATGTCTAGATGAAAGGCAGGTGAAAGGCAGAGAGTGAAAGAGTAGGAGAGGAAAAGAGAAGATAATAGAGGCGAAGAGGAAGGAAGAGGAGTGGAAAGAGGACCGAGTAGAGGAGGGAAGAGTAGAGAAGAGGAAGGAAGTGGAAAGAAGAGGAGAAGAGTTGAGATGGACAGAGATAGAGAAGAGGATAAAGGACAACATGCGCAGAGGATGAAATGCCGGAAGGCGGTCCTTTCTACACAGAGTGGCGAAAGAGGTTAGGGGTTTAGTTGGTAGGCGTCTGGGTAGGTGTGAGAATCCGGTAGATGAATCCAACACTACTGGGATAGATGGAGGGACAGATTCCCCGAGCTCTATAAAAAAGGGTATTTTGTTCACCCTGGCGCCTACTTTAAGATCCACACATCCACATCCATTCTTCTCTGGTGAGGAAAAGCTGATGAAAGATACAGCGCAGACTTGTTACTGATCAAAGTAAATAATTCAGGAGTAATTCATGGTAGAGTTTTGTGGTAGCTTTTCTTATCTTGTCTCATTTTCCTTACCTCAGTTTTTCTTCTCTGACTTTCCAAAATTCTGACCATGACAACACAACGAGGGACCACTTTTTTGAATATTTCTGTTCTTTTCTGTATTAGTATTCTTTTCTTTCCTTTATTTTTAATTTTGCATTCTTGATGTACCTACTTGTAGCTTTTTCTTCTTTCATTCCTATTTTAATTATCTTGCTTTTTCTTAATGCCTTTGTTTTTATCATTGTTAATTTTTTTATGTCCTGGGTGGTCCTTATACGTTCTGAAGTTTCGATTTTGCATATACCTCTTTATCAATTAATGTTTTGCCATTTCAGCAGGTTTTTGTTATCTATTCTCCAACTTATCATTATCACTTCCCTCTTCTTTTAAAATTTTAGATTGTTTGGATTTCATACTCTTTCTTGTGTTAAAGAATACATAGTTTTTGATTTATTTCATTCATGCGCCATTTGTTCCCTAAAATGTTTTCATGCTTTTTGCTTTTCTTGTTATTTCCTGACGTGATCTCTTTTTATTTTGTATTTTTTGTAAGACCTTTTGTGTTTAAGTTCGACCCTCACTTTCACATGTGACCATTGATTTGTTCCTTTTAAGATTTCCTTTCATTCTTTGTGACGTCGAGAGTACCTACTATACTTTTGGATTTTGGATTTAAAAAGTTCCATTGCTTAATGAACGTACTCGATAATAATTCTTTATCACAAACTCTTTTAAACGGACACTAAATGGCGCACAAACAACTTAACGTTTCGCAGTTGTCGAACGACTGCGAAACGTTAAGTGTTTGTGCACCATTTAGTGTCCGTTTAAAAGAGTTTGTGATACAATTTTCATCGGACAAGAATCAGCTTTAATTATGGATATCAATAATTCTTTAGTTGAACATTGCACGTGATTTCGCTAGACCAGCTTGGAAACTTCATATTGGTCCACTGTAGCGATTTTTATATGACCTAATTAAATTTTGACAACAGAAAAATGTCGACGTTTCCATTCTCTCCTCCCCTAATACATTTATTACATCGGTGAGATTAAACTGTGTGTGAGTTGATAATGGTAACCGGGCGGGTTCGTCTTTCCAAAAGCTAAAAAACAAAACACGCAACAAAAAAGGGAATAATTTATATTGACAATACGCAACAAAGATAAAAGTAAAAAAAAAAACGGCGGCATTCAAAACCGCCAAACACAAAAGGAGTGAAACAAAAGTGAATCCGAACGTTTATAATCTAATCGAGCGCTGCCATACATCAACCGAGAATTGAGTACCTTTCATTTCGAGACAAACACGCAGCTTCAGAGAACCAGAATGCGTATCAAATTGATGATTTTTAGCCATTTGTAACAATTCAATGATCCTGGGGTAAACTGTCAATTTCTATAAAATTTATTTCCATTTCAAATAAACTAGGTTTTTTTTTTCTTGTCGCGTACAAAAGGCTTCCAGTCAAGAATTAAGCAAAACAAGACGGTGTAACAACATCATTAAAAGTTTCCGTAGGTTTCATTAAAGGTACATAATTTCTGTGTTACTCTTGCCCGGCCCACAAAACTTTCACTCGCTCCTCCACAATAGTGCCTTCCGAAAACAAAGACGGGGAATATTATGAAGCTCTAAAGGCATATTCCGAATCAATTTAAACTTAGTCATTAGGCTTTCAACGCGTCTTAGGAGGACAAATAATATTAAAACTCGGCACTTTTGTATAAACTGTTTAGAATGCGTCAGGACCAGTCGGAAAAGTTAATTTTCCCGCGGCCTTTGTGCGACTCTCCCTCTATTGTTCGCTCTTTGCCCGAGACCTAAATTCCCATAGTTATAACGTAAGTGATTTCACCTTGTTTGTGTTATAGGACAGAAATTAATATTAGGCCTCATAATTAAGGAGGGATTGTTACCCTTGTTTAAAATTTTCTGCGAACATATTGATTTTGGAATTTAATCTACCTCACGTCATAAACATTTTCACTTTTAATTTATACTTACCTTATTTGGATATACAGTTATAAATAAAAAGCGGATAGTTAGGCAAAATAGTCAGTCATAAAAAAGAGAAAGCGGATAGTTAGGCAAAATAGTCATAAATAGAAAGCGGACAGTCAGGCAAAAAAAATGTATAAGGCAGTAAAGTATTTTTTTATGAAAGTGTCTGTTGCTTCTTTCGTATGAATTTTAATGTGTGTTCAGCAAACTCGAAGAATCTCATGGTCGTGACATGCACCTATTTAACAGCGAAATTCCGATTTTCTGATTTTAATTTCGCGCAATTACAAACGTGAAACGAACGTTAATTCGTGCGCTGCTCGCGAGTATTTGCTAAACGTGCACTGTCTTTTTAAATTCCGTAATTGGGGCAGCTGGCCGAAAAAAATTGAATTTAAAGCGAGCTTCGCAGTCGGACGTGACTCTGTAAATATTTTAATTAACACTGTTTGGGCCCGTTCGTGTTTGAATTCGCAAAGGCGATGTGCTTCTTAATTTATAAACAAGTCGGGTTTATAAACGACACGAGTAGAAGGAGTGTTTTAATAAGGGTAAAAATATGAATTACACATTTCTCTTTAGGGGCGCGAAGAAGCTCCACTTTGAATAACAGGGATTTTAAATTATACTCCTGTACAATACAAAAAAACATTGATTTTTATTCCCACAGGCCACTAAAAAGAACGAAATACTTATTCGTTCATTAAGATCAAGATAAAAACTCATATACATACACAGATTCGGCGAACAAAATCATCATCGCTGTTACATTTTGCCATTAGTCGCACAAGGGGATTGAAGTTTGCTTACTTGTCAAAGTTGTTGATTGGCGCTTACCTTCCTTGTAATTTTATTAATTATCAATAGAAGGCGCCACTAGAACAAAAGTAAACCAAGTCTTCAGCATGTTGTGT
This sequence comes from Dorcus hopei, assembly GCA_033060865.1. NCBI lineage: Eukaryota > Metazoa > Arthropoda > Insecta > Coleoptera > Lucanidae > Dorcus > Dorcus hopei. The sequence goes on from CM065422.1 coordinate 12,582,206, forward strand.
AAAGTCTGGCGATCAAAGTAATCATCGTTGCTATACCTTGTCATTAGTCCCACAAGGGGGTTGTTTGCTTACTTGTAAGAGATGTTGTTTGTATGAACGAAGATCCCTGAGGGGGCGTTTACCTTCGTTTAATTTCGTTAATTATCAATAGATGGCGCCGTTAAAACAAAAGGAAACCAAGTCTTTACAAAAAAAAAGCAAGTCATCTGCGTAAATCACGGCGGACTACATTCTTTAGGCGCGAAATTTGAAGTAAAAACTACAAAATCGAACTAAGGTGGTGCCATCTGTGTAAATCATGGCGAACTACATTCTTTAGGCCATGGCCAGCTCCATTAACATTCACTGACGTATATGCATGGCCGTTTCAATTCGCCTAAAATTCGGTTTCGAGAAAGCATGCCGTGGAGTACTCCCCTCAGCGCCCCCTATTAAAGATACTGCAAAATTACTGACAGTAACTTAATGACAACTGCAATTACTTAAAAACTCACAAGAGGCGCTGAGTGGAGTACCGTCAAAATTTTTAAAAGTCGAATTGAAACGGCCTTTATACACGTCAGTGAATGTTAATATAGCTGGCCATGTCTAGGCGCGAAATTTGAAGTAAAAACTACCAAATCGAACTAAGGTGGTGCCATCTGTGTATATCATGGCGAACTGCATTGTTCAGGCGCGCAATTTGAAGTAAAAACTACAAAGTTGAAATAACCTGACGTCATCTGCGCAAATCACGCCGAACTATATTTTTAGGCGCGAAATTTGAAGTAAGAACTACGAAATTGAATTAACTTGGCGTCATCTGTGAAATTTGAAGTAAAAACTACAAAATTGAAATAGCGTGACGCCATTATATCAAAGAAAGAGGAAGCCTTAGACGAGAAAAATGAATTTCGAATTTTTGGAGAATGGAACGACCGAAGAGGTTCCGAAAGTTCCAAATTCGGGTCAAAGGCCGCTCCCTAAGAAAACAAGAAAAAAAGATGTAGTATTAGAAAAGAGAAATGAGCACGAGATGGAGAATGGAACTACTAATGAAGACAAGGAAAACCGAAGAGACTTAGAAGCCCCAAGCCGAAAAGCAATTAGGACCAGAACTGTGCCTTTCCTTGAGAAAAGAGGAAAAAAAAGATGAAGCACCAGAAAAAAAAAACTTTTGAGCAGTTTAGGCGCGATTCAGAAGAGTCCAACTTCGAATAAATTTGAAGACCTTCTTAGAATTGCTACTGTTCTTGTTCCTGATGCTGCTCATCTTCTGGTTGCAATAGCGCCGGTGCAGAAGAGTCCAATATTGTTCTCTCTATAAATGTTCCTTCCCTGTCCTCTCTTTCTTTTAGGATCTATTTTTTTGAGGTGGAGAAGGATCTGTCAAAAGATAGGATTGAAGTCCTCAATCTTATCCAATGGAATACAGGACTTCTTTGAACCGACGGCGACGCGAAATTTCGTTGCCATTAAAAAATTAAAACTAAGCGGAACTAAAATCGTGTACTCTCTTTCCTTTTGGATCTATTCTTTTGAGGAGGTCTGGATCAGTGGAATACAGTATCTCTTTGAACGATCCCTTGAGGTCATTTCGTTGCTATTAAAAAATTAGAACTAAATAAAATTAAAGTTGAGTCCAATCGTGTACTCTCTTTCTTTTACGATCAATACTTTTGAGGGGGGCTTCATGGCTTCGAGATCTCTTTGAGGTCATTTCGTTGCTATTAAAAAGATTTGAACCACCGTTAGGAGTCCTAAATATTTCCGTTCTCCTAAAAAAAGAGCTTTAAGGCACCTTTGAAGATCCCTTTGACCCTCAACGATTTGTTTCGTTAAAAAAAAAGGCGCTGTTAAGTTTTAAGTGAAGTAGCAGCAGGTGGCGATGGCGTTGAGACGTGCGGATTGATGACGGGGTGGACAAAGAGATCGCGTTTTTTTTTTTTTGTTGTAAAACTGAAAACGGACCATGGATTGGGTTATCTGCTAAAATGATATAAATAGGGTTCGGTTATTTGCTAGAGGAAAGGAAGATGAGGATGAAGGAGAGGTTTGTCCCACAAAGGGTATGCACGAGGAGTCGTGAGGGGGCGTTTATTTTCGTTGTAATTTTGTTAATTGTACCCTGTAACCTTCAGTCTTCAGCAGTTTGCGTAAAGTCTGGCGATCAGAACTCCAGTACAAAGCGAGGGGTTCACGCGCAGATAATTTCGGGGAGTGAATAGAAATAATTCGTTCATTAAGATCAAGATAAAAACTCATATACATATACAGATTCGGTAAATGTTCAACTTGACATCCTGTTATAATGCGTGCGACAGGAAATGCACTAGAAATCACGCCCACTTGTTTTCGATGCCGACTATCGCCCGCCTTGCCAGGCCGTTGGCAATTAATTCTCCGCGAACCGAATCGAAGCTAACTTTCTATGTCCAGTATCCAAATTTCCAATTCTGTACATATACATATTTTTTAACTCCATTCAGTCTTTAAGACAGTAAGCCTCTAGTAGGTATTATGATCCTTGCTAACTGACGTGTACAAGGTGCTCCAGGGATCATGCTGCTTTAATCTATATTACAGCTTAAACAAATTACTTACTACTATGATTAAAATAAAGATGAGTGTGCTTTCGAAAAAGTTGTCTTCATTTCACAATCAAGATATATTCTAGTAAAACCCAGCGAGTGCCGTCGTCGCATTATTAATAAAAGAGAAATGCCATGTTCTTCTGAGTGCCACGTAAAATTCTATTCAAATCAGGACATTGTCGCAGCGAAACTCTGTCAAGGGTTTCATATAAATGCCTTGTTGAAAGGCACAAAAGGCAAAGTGACATTAAGCAGAGCGCAGTTGAAAATGTCAGACCTGTTCACGTTTAAACAATTATATTCAGCGCGAAATCAATACCTCGTACACGCGATAGCTGCGGGGCCAATAAAATTTTATGGACGCAAATGAGGGGTTAATTTGGTGCTGATAAAGTTGGGGACTCATTTTTTAATGGAAAAGGCTTTCCTCCAGTTAATACGGCGAATTAATTCTTACTATAGTTAGTGATGGATAAAATCTTAAGTACAATGATTTTTAATAAAACATTTAACAGCATTTTTAAATATAAATATTAATGAAAGGGTGAGTTGCTTTAGGGGAATGATAGTATTGGTAGAAATTCCTAAAAGAGTTTTGCGATAATTCGACGTTTCAGCCATTCTCAACTTTTCTGAATTCACTGACAGTTGATGCAAAGCCTGCAGTTATTTACAATCGTTGACTTGGTTTTCGTTTATCGAAATGGCTTCTTGGAATCAACCTTTTTACTTTTGCGAGGGCACGCCTTAGCAATTACCTAAATCCAATTAGGAGTACTACTTATCGTGCAAGTATGAATAATAATCAGAGAGCGGCCAGAATCCGTAAAAATAATTCTGTACTTACAGGAAATTAATTATTTGAAATTAGAAACGTAATTGTAAGATGTTGCAATGTCAAATTAAAACGCAACGAATCTGAATCATAACGTAAATGAAGGGATTTATTTTTCCTGTCCAAGGAAATTACGTGTAATTTTCCATTCGCTTGAATATCTTCGACCTAGTGAAATGTCTTCATACACGTTCACGTTATCTGGCAAAGAATCCGTACCAACAATTAAATATATTCACCAATTATATTAAGCAAGGAAAAATCGTTCTAGGACTGCTACACCTTCACGTTATCCGGCAAAGAATCCGCACCGACAACTGTAACGCGCCCATTTAAAAATCCTTGTTTGTTTATTTTTACGTACAACTAAATACTTAATAAAAATGTCCAAACAAAAAAATTATATTTATTGCCAATTTAAATAACTGGACCGTACGGACCCGGCCGTCTACTTAGATTCCCAAGAAAGGTCACTCGAAATGTTATGACTACAATGGAACATGCCTCCCCATCTGTCTACGCTAATGGTGAATTTCACAAACGTTACTTAAATTTAATCTAGCGTTAAAAGTAAACGTTGCTATGGTTACATGTGCTGAAGGTATAGGAATGATTATTCTTAATCAATGATTAAATTTAATCGACTTTTATGAAACCCAGCATAAGTCTGCTATGTAAGATTTATTGCGGCGTTAAGAAATTATGCTGTTAAACATACGGATTGTGTTACAGTTAAATGACCCTTGCGGTGAATCCGCGATAAATAATAATTCTTTTAATTACGGCTCGTGTTCGCTGCTAATCTGGACTTACGTTGTGATAACGCAGTTCTTCTTGATGCGTCGGGAAATAAGTCGAGAGAACAAAGGAGCTAATTACGTTAAAGAAAATACGAAGTTAGATTTAATTAATTATTTATTGCAAAAAAAGGTAAAAACTCCTTGTTCCAGCCACTGCGGGGTCTGGTATAATGAGCGTAAAAACCTTGCGTTGAAGTCAATACAAAGAAATAAAATTTACGGTTATCAGAAGTACTGTAGGACTCGCTTAACAGATTTCACTTTCGAATATCGGCGCGGTCTGACTACTTCCAAATCACACAGCTGGTGGTTCAGTGCATATACAAATAGTTGTGGGAGGGCTCTGCTTCATAATTAAATTAACAATTAACTGAATTTCAACTTAGATTTGGTCTTGGTACTAATGTTTGTCACTTCAGATCGTACTCTAAGACTCGTTCTGTTCAATCAACCAACGCACAGTGTGACACAGTGGGTCTACAGTGTACTTAATGAATTGAATTAATTGATTACTTAATCAGATGTTTTGGAGAAGTATGTGATACAAAATGTCGCCCTCGGCGATCAATTTGCAGGACAATCAATAGCAATCACCAGTTTTTTCCTTTTGGAGCTAAACTAATTAATTAAGGTTGAATGGATAGGGTCCTTCCCGGCTACGTCCAATCGCCTTGATAATTAATAGAGGTCGAATGGGTAGGGTCCTTCCCAGGTACGTCCAATCGCCTCGAGAGGGTGGTACCATGTACGCCTTTTTTCAAGATCCCTCTCTTTGTCGTTTTTTCCGGCGGCTAAACCCATCTAATTAATTATTGCGCAAGGACCCAAATTGACTGTTTTTCGACACTCCACTATGGGTGGATGTTATGGCCATTTCAGTCTCTCGTCAAATCGCTTCTAATTAACCCGCAAATCTTTCGGCAAAGACCACAGCTTAGTCCACAACCATACAAGCTGAAAGAGAAACTTTGTTAACCCATTCGCTGCTCATAACGCCATTTGGCGGTTTTCGTTGCTGGCGCCAGATGCGCATGACGCTATTTGGCGTAAAAGCTTACTTTACAGAATCTCCGCTAACATTTCGTTAGCACTGAAGCAGAGTAGATGATATTTTGTGAGCACATAGTAAAAGGTTCAAAGCACGTGTTATTGCATTCGTTCGTAAATCGGCCGCATTTTTTGTGTAAAAGCATAATTCTGTAATTAGCAAATTCCGATGCGCAGTGAATGGGTTAAGAAGATGGCTATGATTAGGGGTTAAAATTGTTCGGCCTCGTAATTATGAAATTCGTAACGAGCAATTAATTGGCCTTGATTTCTGAGGTTTTGAGATTGTGCTGGTATACTTGGTTTCGGCGGCAGATATAATTTGCCTCAGGCCAGCGGTTTAGATTGGCGACTTCCCTGTACAAATCGAACCGTTAGCGTGTTTTCAACTTGCCTGAGAATATCTCCAAGGGTAGAGCTATTTCTAAGAATACACTGTATTGAATTCTCAGGTAGATTTGTGGAATAGTTAATTGCTGCTGGTTGGCCCAATAATTAAAGAAACAATGACCAACAAATTTTACTAAGGTTTAATACTCGATTCAAATGTAAATAAAATAGTTTGATTAAAATTATCTAAATACAATGGTAATATTAAACTTTACTGACTCTTTAGACACTAATTAATGCAAATTAAATTATTCTTACTCAATTGATACCACCAAAGGTGCGATGAAGAAATACAAATAAATGTAAATTACCTTGCCGGGTGTCCCGTAATTCCCGCACACTCTGATTTAAACACTCGCGTCGCGACGCGCACGTATTTGGTTTTAATTGCCCTTTCTTAACACACTGTATTTTAACCGTACCGAAATAAATGATTTATCTAGAAAATGAGTAATGACTACAATTGCTAAAGAAAAAACCGCTAAGTCAGAATTTAAAATATTCAACCGCCCGTTAGAGAGATTCGAACGTGTCTGCCGTTTTTCGCGCTCCGTCCTTTCCAAGTAAAAATTAAACACACCCCTCGGACTTTGCAGCTAAATTTTGAAATCACCTCGACCAATGATAATCGCTGCATTTAGTTCCCAATCACGCCTATTCCAGATGCTCTGCATGCATCAAGCAACCCCCCATTAGCTTATCAGATACAACTCGCGGGTGGTCTGTCGCAAATGAACCCTTCATAATTTTAACTTTACAAGTGTCCGGGCTGACATTTTAAAAGTCTCTGTTGCTTATTTGAAAGAGCCAGACTAAAGCGAAGGACTTCAACTCGCAACGTAATTTGATATCTCTACCTAACAGACATGTATCTGCAATTTAATAGAATTCTATACAAAAATGTAAACGAAACAATCCAAAATGTCAAGTAGATTTGTTTTATTATGTCTGTGCAGCTATAGTGCAATCTGACTGCAGTTATAGAATTCTAAGAACTCTCCGGGTGGTATATAGCCTCTTGAGAAGGGACAGAGCGTCGCCCCTAACTGCCGGGCCGCATTTTTACAGCGTACAGTTCGAACACGTGTTTGTTATTTGAAATTAAACACGCAATAATCGATTTTGCTTTGACACCAATTTCGCGATCGTTTCACAACCAAATACATCCGCCAGTTATTTTAAATAATAGAAAGTCGTTCTAGTTCTGATTAATTTTTATTCGTTCAATGGAATTCCTAACGAATAATAAATTTTATTATTTCTTGGCGAAAATCCATTTTTTAGTGTAGAGAACCAATTTAATATAAATTAAATCTTTAAAGAATTAGAGTCCTTTTATTCTACACACAATTTTTAATGTGAGTGTGAAAACCTTTTTAGAAAAAAAAATTTCGAAGATTTTTCACATTTCTGATGATGGCATTTTAGCCTAAACTAGTCGAGTTTTTGTAAATATGTGTATAGAATAAAAGGACTCTAATTCTTTAAAGATTTAATTTATAATAAATTTCATCTATACGATCTTGTCATAGAAATTTCTGAAGGTGTGTACGATGTTGAAGATTTCGAAAATTATCCACTCTCTGATTACAATAGTCAACGCTAAAGTGCTAACTTGAATAATCGCACTCAAACGTGTGATGCAGTAAGTAAAAGGTAAAATCTAAAACTTCAAAAACCAAATCAGACGGGAACGTTAAAGGTCGCTAAATTTTCAAAATTCGTAAGTATTATTTATTTACAAACTCCAGTTTGAAAGTTTATCTACTAACAGCTTTCACAGCAAGGTTTTCAACGAGCACGCGGAATCTTGTAAGAAGAATTGTAAAAGTTTCGGCGCAAAGTTGAAACTTCAGACGACCTCGCCTATTGTTCCTCCGGTTTGATTCCGTGCGAGCAATCTCTTATTGTTTCTTTCCTTCAAAGTTCGTTACCGGGAGGGAACATGGAAACGTAATAGAACACGTTCTAGATTTTAAATTATTTATTACACACACAAGATTATTTTGTTATGTAATTCCTTACGACTTCAAAATATGAAAGCCATTTTTGAATAATAAATGAGTACCTATACGTTTCTTTCAACATCCAATTCATATTGAACCGAAATCTCCACTATTGAAGCGTGGTGCATTTACGTGTTTTTTTTTTTCGTCATAAAACAATATTTCATGCTTCGGAACGATCAAGTCGTTTAGAAAATTTATGACCTGCTGTATTCAAATAAAACTCTGGCGTTTTTCATTCCGCGCGCAAAATTCGTCCGCCATCTGATGCCGAAGTGGTAAAAAATATGAAACTCTATCAAGCAAAACTTTAAAGAAGAAGAAGTTCTGAGAAGTCGTCCGTCTTATTTTAATCAAGTTTGACTCTCGAGTCTTTATTTGTCTTGGAGTCACACTCTCGTGCTCCTTGTGGAGGATGTTATTCTTGCAAATGAAATTTGTCATGCGATTTGTCCGGGAACTTTGGAAAAATTGTTGGATACTTTTTCAATTTGCTTTCGGCGTTGGATGCCGATATGAATTACTAAATTTATGCAGACTATGAAAGTCAATACGAAGTAGCAGGAAGACATGAACTTTGTGATTGGCAAATCAAAATAAAATAAAAATATTAATTCTTCTGATTAACATGCAGGACATTATTTTTCATTACCTTGTCATGAAACTTCCCCATACATCATACAATAAACATACTACAACCCGTATGGTTACATTTCGATCAATACAACACGCCGTTAATCTTGTTTTTAGTGGTTGCGAACATAACAGGAAGTATCTGTTGTATCTACATGACTTGACATGTAAACAAATACATATCATCGCTCAGGAATTTTATTTTCTTTTTCACGAAGCAATCAGCACAGAAAAACTAATGGGACGTTGAAGAGAAATACATAGTTAAAATGTGAAACATGAAACAGATTTATTTACGTGCGTAGGCATGTCGGGGCTGAAATTTGAACTCGTTGCACACAGCACGTGAACGTGAATTAGTGTTATCGCTTATCTGCGTAAACTCCGACGTTTATTGGATGTGCTTATATAAAGTTTATGCTAATGGAAGTGTGCATTATGATAATGAAATGGTAGATGTGGAATTAACTTGCTCACTTCTGTACAATCCAGCGATTAAGATACTCAAACCACAACTCAATTTTAACTGTGCACCTGTTTCGTCAAAAATAATAATAATAATAATAATAAAACAATACGATCAGTAATGACTGTCCGTGCCGCTACTTATATTTATAAATAGGTAACTTTGTCATTTTGTGACCGAAATTAAAGTGAAACATGGTTATTACTAATTAACTTTATTAAAAGTAATGTAACTAGTACGTACAGTAATCTACAATGTTTCCGATACTTCCGAGAGATGATACGACCTATATTTTCAAGTTGAAGAACAGGAAAGCTATACATTTTCAAGTTGAAGAACAGGAAAGCTATATATTTTCAAGTTGAAGAACAGGAAAGCTATATATTTTCAAGTCTGAAGAGAGAAAAGTTTTATGTTGAGGACAGGAAAGCTATACGCTTTTCAAATCTAAAAAGAGGAAAGCTAAGTTTTCAAAACCAAATATAAGGAAGCTATACATATATTCAAGTCAAAGAATGTTTAAGCTTGAAGCTTTCGAAATTCGTATGTTCATACAAGGCCGTATAAATGTAAAAACATTAAGAACCTTACATTTTCAAGCGTATAAGATCGAGAAGTTGTATTTTTTAAACCAAAAAAACAAAAGAAAGCTATATTTCTTAAGGCAATGTCCGCCTGAGCATAAGGCAAAGTAAACTCATGCTTTCCAATCACGAAGTGTTAAATGTGAAAATTTAGAAATGCTATATTTTTGAGTCAAGGGTTGCCTATAAACACAGGCAGAAAAGCTGTTGTATATCAAACTAAAGATCGTCTGCAACCGGAGGCTTAGGAAAGCTATATTTTCAAGTAGAAAGAAATCGAAGCTTATTGTCACAAAGAGCTATACATTTTTATGCTTGAAAATCGAAAGGATAATTGTAGCCTTAGGAAAGCTACAAGCTTACAAAAGTTATATTTTGAAGCCCAACGCTATCGAAGCTTACAGTCATAAAAAGTTATATATTTTCATGCTTTAAAATCGAAAGGTTAATCGTGGCCTTAGGAAAGCTACACACTTACAAAAGCTATATATTTTCACGCTTGAAAGTCGAAAGGCTAATTGTGGCCTTAGGAATCCTACATTCTAAAGTCTGGAACTAAACATATTTCGAAGTCCAGAGAAAGCAGCCATACTTTCAAGAAGACTTAAGATAAAATGTATTTGGAAACCTAAAGACTTAGGAAAGCTATAGTTTTTGTTTAAAGACAGGGAAGCTGTAATTTTAATCGAAGATTTTCTAAATCAGAAGACTTATTTCAAGTGGAAACTTAGAGCCATAAAAAGGTACATATACATTTTCAAGCTTGAAGATCGAAAAACCAATTTTGGCCTTAGGAAAGCTCGCACATTTCTAAGTCGGACAATATAGGCATATCTTCAACAAGATCCAAGAAAATTGTACTTTAAAACCTGAAGACTTAGGAAAGGCTGTATATTTTTTTAAAGACAGAGAAGCTATAATAATTTCAAGTAAAAGATTGACTCAATTAGAAGACTTGGAAAAGCTACATATCTTCATGCTTGAAGTTCGAAAAGCTAATTATGGCCTTGGGAAAGCTGGCACATTTCTAAGCCTGGATAACGCACCCATATTAAAGAAAAAAACTTATGAAAAAATGTATTTGGAAACCTGAAAACTTAGAAAAGCTATACTTTCGGTTTAAAGATAAGATAACCTATAAATACACAATTTAAAGTCAAAGACTGTCTACATCTGAAAACTTTAAAAAGCTAAATCTTCAAGTGATTTCCCCTCCCGTGTGTCTAAGGGTGACAATACACATTTCATAAACAAAACGAGGATTTTTTTAAATAAAGAAAGGCTTTCATCTCGTTACCGCAATGTTTCATCTAATTTCGAGACGCCCCTGTATATGAGTGAATTTTTTTTTTGGGCCAAATCAACCAATAATTATGCGATCCCCCCGTTTCCCGCGACGCGCGAGGGCGGCATGGTGGAGTCTACCGTACGAGCATTACTGTAAATTAAACTTTTGCATTGTGAAAAAATTAAAAAGAATGATAGAGTGTTGAAAAAAGTTCAGTCCAGCGAGAAGTACGAATGATACAAAAAATAATTAAAACAATTTAATTTTCTGCTTCACCGGACTTTCGGTACTTTGGGTACCTTATCTATCTGCTTTTTTTTAAATAATAACACATTTTTTGGTAGTAGCCTAATGTGTTTCTTTTCTCTCTATCTTGTTTCTCAGTCCTATCCCGGTTTAGAGCTTCATTATTATGGTAAGCCTATTAATGAGGGTTGGGGTTGGTCGCGAGACTTGAACGAGCGACACATCAAACCTAACAAAAAAAATAAAATTTATAATAAAGATCGGATCGCATCCTCGCTCTACGACGTTCCTGCACAAATAAATAGTGTGAAATATTGATATTATAGATTTAACTGAAATGGGATAGTTTTCTAATAACATATTTCTTGGTTGATTGCGCCTTCGGCCTATATGGAAACAATAATTTAAATCGAAATGGAACTAATGGAACCTAAACAATAAGCGAAAATAAATTTGTATGGTCGAACACATCTGTTGGAATGAAAATCTAAAAATCTAAATAAATTGATTTAATAACCTAACTAAACACTGCACTAGCATCTTGTTGGTTCCACAAGAGTACCTACTACAATATACCACCTTCTAATAATGAAGGTCTGCATTAGATCAGATTTCTTTTAAATTACGAAGTCGTTAAAACATCAGATTGGTTTAAAATAACTTTGCATAGTAACAAAATTTCCAAAGTTCTAACTTCAGGTTACACAGTTTCTAAATGCTGGTATAATCCTTCATGGATTTAATCACACTGTAGAAACTTTAAATAAATTCACTAAGCAAGCTTTTATAAACAAAGACCTCATTGTCTGGCAGTTTTCTGTTTTGAATTGGAATGAAGCTCTTAAACAAATGCTTCATTAATTCATGTGTTTTCCATTCGTTTACGATTTAATCGAACTTATTTGCAGGCCTGCTGTGTCTGAATGAAGTCACGTGACTTTCGTCTTTGTGGGTAAAACGTAAACAGTTTCTTAATAAAAAAATGTCCTGCTGTGTTCGAAATACAGTCGTTTGAATGTAACCCCCGAAAGCACATAACTGTGCACGAAATTATTTACTCAGGAGCACCCCAATACCCCGCAAAGAAAAAGCGAAACAATGTGAAAATCATTATTTTTGTATTGTTTTAATTTTAACGTTAAATAAATACAGGGTGGTAAAATAATACAGTAAATAAACAATAAATAGTATTCAACAATTCAAAAACCAATATACATACATATTTTATTTTTATTATTTTTTGTATTTTGTAATAAGAAATGATTCGAGCGACTGCAAAAAAGAAAAACAAGAGTGTGAAACAAAAGACGATAGATTGCAATCGTCTTCTCCTTTTTTTGGTTAAAAAGAAAAAAGAAAAACGAGGACAATAAGATGATCGATTTTGTAATAAATTACGAATTAATTTCGAGGTTTATGTGGCCAACTCGACTATTTACAACAAGTTTGAAACAAAAGACGTACGACTAATAAAATTGCACGAAATTATTATTATTATTTAAATTAATGTCAAATAAATACAGGGCACTACTGAACTTGAGTCGTTCACTGATGCCGTAAGGAAATGGGAAAGGAAACTGAACTAATGAATCTTATCGCATTTATTACGCTAAACCTTCAAGTCACGTCATAAAATACGGTAAAGTGCTTTACGTATTTGTTATTGACGCCTTAATACGATCACGTAGGTTTGTTTTGATTGTCATAGCCACAAACTTACGATTTAACGTGTGCAGTATTTGCTATAACGTTGCTACCTACCTGAAGGACAGTAAATTGTGCAAGTAACTTCAAAGTTCTCCAGTATCTCCGACTAAACTCCTGGAGAAGGGAGGGTTCAACGAAACCCCAAAAGCAAAGGGGGGGGGCAAGTTAAATAAAATAAAAAGTCACCGGCTGAGCACACTTGTTTTTATTTGAAATGCTCAAACATTATTAAAAAGAAAATAAATAACGAAGTAACAAGTAACGAGTACGACCCAGAAGAGGTCTCACTGAGTTGACCACGAAATAAAAAAAAATATAAGGTCTGTTCCAACCACGCTTTGTGACCGTTTCGAAACCGTCACAAGCGTGCACTCATCGACAAAGTTGTCAAAATCGATCATTATTTCGGTGGGCAACTGATTATGACGGTTTCGAAACTGTCACAAACCGTGGTTGGAACAGAGTTACAGTTATCAATTTAATGAATAAGTTAAACTTTTGTCCAAGAAGCAGATCTGCTTTTTGTTTTCAGCAAAAACTTAGAATAAATATTTAAGGTCACTTGCAGTGGCGCACCCACGGGAGGGCTAAGGGGGCTGAAGCTCCCCTCAGAGTCAGCTACGTGATATTAGAATGTAATAATATAATTTCAGTTTTACAAGAAAAAAGCACGCCTACACAATTTCGTTCGGTAACATTAGTTCGGTATAAATTCATATTATGTAGCTTTATTATTTAATATATCCTTATATACTCTTAGGGTAAGTTCACTACGGAGCTGTGATGATAGAAGCTAGAGTTCATAAACGCTTGTGAATACAAATGAGCGCGTATACTCTCCACTAGCGTCAATATTCTACGCTATCTATCATCACAGTTCCGTAGTGAACTTACTCTTGATTCTTATTATTTTTAAGCCCCCTCCAAGACAAATTTCTGGATGCGCCACTGGTCACTTGTTTAGAATAGAATTAACTTAACAGCACGTTTAGATAACGCAAAACAAATAAGTGAATAAAATATTTCCGACCTTATAATCAAAATCCAATGTTTAAACAAACAGTTGTCAAACGTGGGGAGAAAGAATCCAAGCGAGCGCCCTCCAGCGGAGGATAGTGCTACCAATGACGTAAAACGGCGTCACGACCTTTCCGATTGTGGCGTCACGTCAACTTCTACCGGACGAAGGGGTGGCTCTGATGCCACGACTCTGATTACGACTTTTTCTTCCACACCAAAGGTCGTTGTTAATTATTAGAACGGGGTATGACTACCACTGGAAGCCTAGTAGCAAAGGAAAGATACGCGTTACAACCAGAAAATACGCAAAAAGTTGCCGACAAACAAACCTGTTCTTTGTCCCAGGAACAGGCTTAGAGAAGCTTATAACGAGCTTGCAATTTTACTCGGCGCGGCGTACACTTAAGCAAATCTCGGAGTAAATTTCGTTTCAGGCTTAAATCAAAAGATTCACATGAAAAGAAGCACAAAGATCGTGCTCACACACATACAATAGATCTGCACGCCGAGAAATTTGTCGCAACAATGAAAGCATCGCGGGAGATAACGCGTTCTGCCCAACTGCGCTGAGACGTGGGGTCGTTACGAAATGAACTCATTTTTGTCCGGGCGAAAGAGTGAAATGTGCTGATTCCATGGGAGTGAATAAAATGAAAAGCAAAATATACAAACTCATTTATATGAGAGAGAAAGAATATTACTCAGGAGAACCCAAGAGAATTCACGAACACACTCTAGGACTAGGGAGCAACATGTGGTTTTCTGACCCAATATGGTGCAATGTGCTAGTTTTTTGATTCCCGCACAAATACAGGGCGATTGGCAAATGTTGTGAATAACTTAAATGAATTTTTCATCCGTAACAGCGTGTTCCCTTAAATACATATTATCGTCACACTATCGCTTTGCGCATTTTAGTCAGAATATAAGGACAGTCGATAGCTCCCTCTGTTCCCCTAATGTTTTAGAGTTCAGCATCAATAAGATAACAGGGTGTATTGAGGTCGTAAATACGGTAAAAATCGGAAAAGGCTTACATATTGGCAATAAGCAAGCTTATTGACCTTATAAGACGATCACGTTTGGTTGTCATAACCTCAAACTTACGATTATGTTGCGTTATTTTCTCCGCTATTTACATGTGTATAAATAACATGTTTCCTTTATTACGTGAAAAGCTATTTTGCTTAACAACCTTATATGTTTAACCAATCAAAAATCGACTTTTAACGTTTAACGTACGCAAATTTTAACGAAACGTATTGCAAAAACTCCCTAATATTTTCGTCCTTGCGCATTTCAATGAAAACACGAGGACAGTCGTAATGTTTTAACGTTTAGCAACGAATAGATATATGTAGGATGTTACTTGGATCATTTATTGATGTCGTAAATAAGCAACATGGAAGGCGAAACTAAGCTAATTTATTGAATTTATTACGCTAAACGTGCGACAAGTTTTAAGTCACGTAACAAAATACGTTAAGGGCTTATTGCTTATTAGCAATAAAATAGAGTTATCGCACTCATCGTAAGCTTATTGCCCTTTTAATACAATCACGTTTGGTCGTCACAACCACAAGCTTACGATTTAACGTACGGTATTTGCTCCGCTATTCACATATACTAAATAGCGTAAACGGTAAATTTTACCGTCACGCTATCTGCTTGCGCATTTCAATGAAAATAACGAGTGGTTTTTTAAATCCGACGTCAAGTTAGCTGTGAAACAATTCATTCATAGCTACTTTGACGTCGGATTTAAAAAAACACTCGTTATAAGGAAAATCATGCAATAGTTTTTCCTTCCTATAATGTTTTAACGTTTACCAACGAATAGATATAGGATGTTACTGAACCTAGGTCATTCATTGACCGTCGTAAATAAGCGACATGGAAAGCTAAACTAAACCAAAAAAATGTATTGAATTTATCACGCTAGACGTGCGACAAGTTTAAAGTCACGTAACAAAATACGGTAAAAACTTACGTATTAGCAATAAAATAGAGTTATCGCACTCACCGCATGTTTATTGACCTTCTAATACGATTACGTTTGGTTGTCACAAGCACAAGCTTACGATTTTACGCACGGTATTTGCTCCGCTATTAGAGAATTTTTGCACAACAATAGCGTTGCCACTTTATACTTCCTTTGGTACTTTATGTAATAACAAAACACTATTTGTACAGCGTTTAAGGGTGGCGATATCCATGGTAACTGGTAGCACATAATTCCAGCAGACTCCACAAATGGGTATATCTAAAAATTTCTGCGTCATGCCTTCGCCCAGAATAAGGACCATGAAGATTAACAATCATTCCATCAGGGCACAAATCTGATATTTTATGCAATGATGTCTTTTGTGTCCGTGTTGAATGTGTAAGGTTCAAAAGTGCAAAAAGTATTTTGGGTGTTCATGCCATATTTAATAAATATCGTAATTACTAACTATAATTAAAGCTGGTTCTTGTCTGATGAAAATTGTATCACAAACTCTTTTAAACGGACACTAAATGGCGCACAAACATTTAACGTTTCGCAGTCATTCGACAGCTTCGTCGACTACGAAACGTTAAGTGTTTGTGCGCCATTTAGTGTCCGTCTAAAAGAGTTTGTGATGTAATTACTAACGTTTAAGGTTAAACGGTATGAAGTGCCCAAAAAACTCCCTAATCACGTAATATACTAAATAGCGTGAACTCGTAAGTTTCACCGTCACGCTATCTCCTTGTGCATTTCAATAAAAACTTAAGGAAAGTCATAACGTTTTAACGTTTAGCAACAAATACACATAAGGTGTTACTGAACTTGTGTCATTTATTGATGTCGTAAATAAGCAACAACATGGGAAGCGAAACTAAACTAATAAAATGTTCATTACGCTAAATATCCGTTAAGCTTAAAGTCACGTGATAAATTAAGGTAAAGTGTCTTATACATTGGCAATAAAATTGAGCTGTCACGCTTTGCGGTACTTGTTTCGTTATTCACACATAAATAGCGTGTTCCCTTAAATATTTATCGTCACGTTAACTCCTTGCGCATTTCAGTAAAAACATAAGGAAAATCGTCTTTCTAACGTTTTGAAGTTTAGCAACGAATAAATACCGGGTGTCACTGAACTTGAGTCATTTATCGAAGACGTATATAACACTTAAGAAACGAAGCAAATTTTTGTTGCTAATTTAGTTGTGGCATAGATTAAGGCAGGCCAGGAACATATCCTTGTTGTTCAAGGTTCAAGGTTAAATTTGACGTGTTAAAAATATGATTCATTTCATATTATTCGAATAAATCAAATAAAACAGACGGAAACAGAAAACTTTATCCCAGTTTTAACAACGGTTATCTTACTACAAGACATACTAATGTCACGAAAGGGATTTTCTAAAAAACCACGAGGGGCTTTCTGGTTGTATTCCGCAAACAAATAATTTAAACGCGAACATGTGTAATCGAGGGCACCGCAACCGTGTCGAAACAAACAGATAATCTGTTCAAATTCCACAACGATAGAGCCCAGCGAAAATTACGATAAACGAGGCCGCGCACATATGAAATCGATGGGCGAAACACGGGGCAAGAACAAAGAGATGCAACATGCAAACTAGCCAAAAACGGTGTATAAAAATGCGAGCCAAAAATTAGGAGGCAGTCGTTCTACCGAACCGACTCAGTGGGCACTAGTGCCGACGCACCGAGACGCTGTCCTACAACTGAACGCCACTCCATCGAGACGCTGTCCTACACCGGGACGCCACTGCACCGAGACGCTGTCCTACAACTGGACGCCACTCCATCGAGACGCCGTCCTACACCGAGACGCCACTGCACCGAGACGCTGTTCTACAACTAAACGCTACTGCATCGAGCTGCTGCAACCCTGCTGGCCGACTGCAGTACCGACCCCCGGGAACGAGGACCATCTTTCCCCGCCAGCCAAGGGAAACGATACCAGAGTCCACCAACCCGTCAGGGAAGAATCTTGTTCCACTCCAGCCAGAAAAGGAACGACGTGAGCTAACCGTCGCCGTGAACACCCGAACCGCATTCCCAACAATTCGAGACGAACCCCGGCAACTAAATTTATTTAAATTTCCTTTAATAAAGAGGTATTAATTCCTTTTTTCTAAAACACCTGTGTTTCAAGCTCTACCATCTATTACCTCTGCTACCTACGCCCTAAACGGATAGAAACCCCGGGCCCGTGACAATATGTTTCATTTTGAGATGGAAACGTAAACGTATATCACGAACACTTAAAACCCCCCCGCCCAGAAAATAAAACTTTTAAGCGAAAGCTTGCGTTTTATTTTATAATATTGTCACGCTTGCTCTGAAAGGTAGCGGAAATTTGCTTAAGGAGGGGTAGGTAGCTCAGTGCGGAAGCTGGCGCCGTTTCGTTTTCTGGGCTGAAGATCACGGTTAGGAAAAAACGTGATGGTCTTACCTCCTCCTTGATTTATTTTCTCCCGTGCTGGAAAAGGATTGGGTCGAAGGGAAACGCCACCGTCTTTTCCCAACACTTTATTAGGCACACTTCAACCGGGGGACCGCTGAGGCACACCTTCCAGAGTCGCCACCACCCAGGCAATTGCCAACTCGATCGACTCCTGTCAATCACTCATCTGTATCGTCGACTCAGCAAGGTGTCCAGTGAAACAGTTAAAAATTGTTATCTCGTGACAATATAGTCTTTCCTGTTAGGTCTTCGCCTTTTTTTTTCTAGTTTCAATGAAACAATTGGTATATGGTGTAAGAAAAGCAAAAAATGTGAAGTAACTGAAAACGTATTTACTTGAGCGATCCCAGCTTCAATAAATTTCTTCGAACATCAATTTATCGTAATACTTTGTAAAAATGACAACGTCGTCCCTTCTCAGTATTTATAAGTTTTTAAGATAACGCCGCGATATTTTGTTGGAGGAAAGAAAGTAACAATGTTACAGTGAGTCGCGCGCGTAGAACTTTCAAAACTATTAGGTCGAACTTTGTTTTGAAGTGCTGCACCCATAAGGAAGAAGAGACGAGGAAATTACTCCAAATGAACTCGTTTTAAATAACCTCAGGTATTCCACGGAAATATGATTCTTTTTGATGGCTTCCAGAGAATCGCGCAATAAAGTACTTAGGTTCTCCTGCATTTCTTTAACGTCTCTCGGCTTCTCTCCATTTATTTTATGTGCGCCGGTGCAGCGGGAAAAGGGAAGAGCTGCTCCGCGCTTAATGCACCCCCCAGTTTTAGATTTGAATTTTATCCTTCATATCACATATATTGCCTCGCGTTTGATTTACGCGCAGACTTTATACTACACGATAGCTTATAAGAGTTTCCCGAGATTTGCGAGAAAGTAAAAGGCGACGATGACTTACGAATTGACGGGGCTTCGGTACACATTTCATATTAAGAACGAAGTTTCTTTCCGAATTTTACTTTATGGATAACTCCGAAGTAAAGTCGCGAAATAAGAATGTTACCTACGTTATATCTACGATAACAAATGCAAATAGTGAAGCTGTGTAACCTTGACCTTGTTTACTTGTACCATATTTCAAGTGTTCAAAGCTTGCAACTGCGCAAACCTTGATCTTGTTTACTAATACCGTACTTCTTGTTATATAACAGTAATTGTCATCTTGTTGAAGCCAGTCTTGGTCTTATTAATCAATAAAGTGAACCGAACCTTCGATGACGAAATATCTTTTTTTTAATATTTCTAGATTTTGACTCGGGATGGCATTTGTATAATCCTAATCGTGATGGAGTTTACTTTCACATTTAAAAACATTCATCGTTCGCAGAATAACGTGTAAAGCGTGACACGATTAATACTACATAGGAGCGACAAAGTCGTAAATTTGTTTACGATAAAATACGACCGGTGAAGACGACCAGAAAGCAGAATAATGCCGTAAAATATATTGATGCCCCCTTGGATGTTGCCGAGTGAATTTCCACATTACCATATAAACTTTATAGTAATTCTTTGCGAACTCATTACTTGAATTTAATATTGTCCCCAGCTGTGCCGCTCCACAGCTGAACATATTAAATATGTATACACGGTTTATAAATTTCGCGCAAACTTACTTTTATCTCAAACTGTTTTGTAAAAAGTATTAAAATTACGGCTCTCGCACTGAATTTTCCCGCCTGGAGTTTTTTCTTTTTTTTTTTTTTTGTTTCGGGATGGAACTTTTTAATTCTCACGCATTAAACATTTCAAATTTGGACTGACAATAAAAATAAAAACACGACATTAGTAACTCTGAACGTAACATTTCACAGAAGAAAAAAGTATACAAGGTTATATTTTGCGACCGAGCGGTTTACTGATTAATAAGTACAAACTTTGTGTAGACTCATTTTATACATGTGAACACCAAAATTACTTTAGAAAGATGACAATTACTATTATTTACACATGAAGTACGATATTAGTAAACAAGATCAAAGTTGCGCAGCTGCGAGTTATGCACACATAAAATATGATATTAGTGGACAAGATCAAGGTTACACAGCTGCACTTTTACATAAAGACATTCTTTGTGTTCGTAGATATAACTTATATTTCTATTTTGATTGCTTGAAATTTTAGTTTACGAAGTTCTTCTGGAAGTAGCAGAGACCATCCAGTTACAGCGAGGTGCTAACCGGTGGAGCCCGCGCTCGATGTTTTAAAAGTGTCCTTGCGCAATTAGACGGACATAAGAGATGTAAAAATGATCAAAAAAACCTACAAGTCATCGATTAAGTTATAGCATTAATAGTGAACAAAAAATAGCATTAACAGTTAATTAATTTAATTCAGCAATTTCTTTGGAAAACAGAAGAATTTAAGCTAATAATTTTGAGTGCAAAGTTAGAAAGTTAGGTTAGGCGAAGGAAGATTTGATTTTGATGAAACAAATTAATGCACTTCCCGAATAGGTGTAGCTTAAATATTATAAAACAATAAATTGTAAACAAATTACTTACGTTCAATTTTGGTAGTCGCAAATCTCAAAATTTGTGAAAAATTGTAAACAATCTGGAGTCAACATAACCCACAGCAAATCGGACGGGGTTGCACCGTCATATCAAAAGGGTGCGGTCGGGGTTACTTCACATATTAGAGCCAGCGAGCGACACGCAAGAACACACATTCAATTGTTTTTCCGTATAAATACCGGTGCAAACCGCGTCCGCCACACTTTTTATTTTGACTTTAACCTCGAAACGTTTTTTTTTGTGTTTTGTGCTTCATTTTGTAAATTAAACGATAAATTTAGAATTTAAATAATTTAAGTGTCAGTTATTGAAGAAAATATAAAGTGAACAAAAACAAGTCGATTTAAAATAAATATTAATTTATACAATTTAATCTAAAAAAAAAAAACTAATAATTGAAGCTCGTTGCTGTGCAAACGCGCCAACTCATGGTTATTTTAAAAATAAGTAATAATCACCCCATTAAATTGAAACAGATGATTAAAACAGGGAAGGTCATTGCTGTGCAAATGCGTGACTTTCTTTATTCATTTAAAAGGACGAGTCTCAGGTTACAACAAACAAAGGTGGAAGTGACAACTGTGTCGTGCAAAAACGTGGTGTCACTTTAAGGTTCGTGTGTAATCTGGTTTTAATTTATATAAAACAAAATAAATTAAATAAAAAAATAGTTGTGAATCATGATGAACACCATATAATCTGAGAATGAAAAAAGAATTTTAAAAAATCTCTAAATATGTATGTAAAAATGATCAACAATTTTTGGCTTCCAAAGTGGCAGGGTGAGCTACTAGCACATAACACAGCAATTATTAGCTCCCAACTAAAGAGGTGAACCAATACACGACAACTTTTGGCGCCCAAAGTGGGAACAAACGAATAACACAGCCATATGTCTGAAATTAGCTGTATTTGTTGGCATCTTAAATTATAAACACAACCTCCAAATTGACATTTGTTTGAAACCGTCACATAACACTACAGAATTTTCCACCTTGCCTTGCGGCTCGTTTTCTAAACTTGTAATGAAGCGACACTCGTTACTTATTATTGAGATTTTTTTTTAATGTTTATTTAATTATTATTGTACATATTTAGTTAGCATTGCATAATATTATAGTTAAGATTCAGTTTACTTTGCACAGATTAAAGCATAATTTAGGAGGGAGTTCCAAAACAGTAGGACTCCCTACCACGCGCAAGCCTTTATAAGCGCGCCGAGAGCACGCTTTAGGCCAAGTCGTTGAGCCGCCGGTCGTGGCTCGAAGGCAGTGACCCGCTGGGCCATTGAGCCGCCGGTCATGGCTCGAAGGCAGTCATTCGCCGAATCATCCGTCCGTCGCGCTTAACGACCTGTGCTACGTTCGCATCACCTGCAACCGCTCCTCCTGTTTATTACCTGTTCCACAGTAGGAGTTCCACTCCTACTTACCAGACACGGAAGTTTCGTATATCCCGACCCCAGACTGGGAGTTTCACTCTTACTTACCAGACACGGTTGTTTCGTGTATCCCGATCCAGAGTGGGCGTTTCACTCATATTTAACAGACACGGCTGTTTCGTGTATTCCAAACCAGAGTGAGCGTTTCACTCTTGCTTACCTCACACGGACGTTTCGTGTATCCCGATCTTGAGTGGGCGTCTCACTCTTGTTTACCTGACACGGACGTTTCATGTATCCCGATTCTGAGTGGGCGTCTCACTCTTGCTTACCTGACACGGATGTTTCGTCCGGAATTTTAACGTTCGTTTACCGTTAAGTGAATTTCGTTTACCGGAATATAAACGTTCCAAGTTGCAAATATGTGTAAATACATGTTGCGGTGTTTATAAGCTAAACGAAAGACTTTTTCAATGAAATAATTTGTAAATAGTAAAGGAAAATTTAGAGTAATGTATAAGTTATGTTTTACAGGATTTATTTGCTTACAATTATTAAATTCAAGTGTTTATCAAATATATTAAGTTTATTTAAGCTTTTCTTCTCCCCTCCCCCACCTGCTCTTTTACTTTGGTGTTACGTGTGACCTGGGGCCTATTCCACCAACAACTTTGCAACCTTGCACTTTGCACTTAGCGTTTTCTTGTCTTCTCGACATCGCTATTATTAAATTGTTATTGAATTTTATGGCTTAACAAATTAATATGCTTTTCATAAATTGCAAATTATTCAATAATCTGCTAAAATGTTGGTAAAACCAAAATAAACAATGCTTTTCAGTTTTTATAAAGTGAAAAGTGAAAAGTGAAAAGTGCAAAGTGCAAGGTTTCAAAGTTGTTGGTGGAATAGGCCCCTGGCCTGTCCCATTGAGCTAGCCGGTAATTGGGACGACGTTAGTTTGCCCTGCCATAATTTGCAGCCTTCACGTAGATAGCAAACCACCTGTGTATATCTGCCAATCTTTTTTTTTATAAAAACGTAAAAGCGTAATAAATCTGCAAGAATTTCTTTTAAACAATATTTCCACATCCGCCCCACCGATAAACCTATTTATAAGATTGTGACGCCATCTAGCTTCTCGATTATTCTAGAACTTCCGACAAGCAAACTCTCGGTAGTGCAAGAATTAACTCGAATGTTCTGGAAAAAAGAAATCTGTATAAAAGTTGGACGCGCAATTTGAATCAGTTCTTAATTGAAGAGTAACATGTGCCATCAATACTGATTAGTAGAGTTAAATAAAATCTTTATAAATTGAGAGCTTTCAGAAACAAGTCATACATTTTGTGCTCAAGAAGACAATGAAAGAAGTTTGTAAAGAATGAAGAAATAGTAATAAAAAATTCTCTATTAATAAGCAACAAGATATGAAGAAGTTATTTAACAACGTCCAGTTCTCTTCAAAAAAAAACAGTCCCAATAGTTTCTGTTTAACGGCAGATAAATCAGAATCTTGAGTTCAAATTAAACAAACGTGTTTAAATAAAAGTAGAGGAGGTGCATGCGGTTGAAATGTTGACTCGTCGCTCGTTAATCAGATATTCACCAGCAACACATTGAAGGAGAATTAATTGTTAACCGAGCGTGCAACTTCGTGAAGTGTTCAGCAATCATAGTACATAGTACATTGACGAAATTACTGATGCGAAACGCTACACCTAAGTCAAATAATAAGACACGTGTCGGTCGGTTTACGTGATAAATCGATTGAAGTAATTAACGCGATGTGTAATTTCAGTATTTGTGCTTTCTGCAGCTAGAATTTAAAAAAGTCTCCTCAATAAAATGTAAATATGTGACCTTCTGACCACTATAATAAACATGCATACGGCCAAACAAGACTCATCAGACTCATTAATTGAAGTAACTGGTCAAATATTCTTAGATGTAAAATTGTGCTTATTTAGGATGGTTAACAAAATGTGATGATCCCATAAAGGAGGCCTATTGGTAATGTTGATAATTTTTATTCTGTTAATTTTACTGATAATACATGAAGATAAAAAGTAATAGGTAGCAATAATTTATGGTTTCCACTATGGGTGAATTCGAGTTGACGCTCGAGGAGCTCGGAGTGTTCCTTCTTCTCACTCGTACACGCACTGAAACGCATTCGCTCTCCCTCACACTTCTGCTCAGATCTGTCCCGAGCGTCATCTCGAGTACCTACACCCTATAATGTAACGAAGACATTGCCGCTTTTTAAAGATTTAAGTGCAGTATGAATTCAAATAGTCTTAATTACGTACTTAAATTTCGCACTAATTTTATAGTTGGCGATATTGGGCGATTTCACGGACAAATACTGGCGATTTTAACTTCACGATAGTTGGCAACACTGATCCGAACCACCAAAAGTGTGCTCCAAAATGTTGAGAGTGCAAAGTTCGCCCCAATGTCCGGCTAAACTCAATGGGATAGCTCGAGGTCGTATATAACCCCAAAACCGAAGGCAGAATTTTACAGATAAATAAAGGTCACCAATTATCGCACACTTGTCTTTATTTGTGCTAAATGAGATTTATAATATAACTAGATCAACGCAGGTCTTAAATAAATAAACGATAAGCATGAACAGGTTAAGTAAAATTGAAACACGAAACACGGATCCGCTTTTCGTTTACATAAAAGAAAATAGATATCAAAACTGAATAAATCTACAGACACACATCGAAGGTGTTTAATTGAGCCACGATATCAGACCAGACCAGACCAGACCAGCTCCCTATTCATACCTTAAATGCAACAAGCGGCACCTGAGCGAGTTAGCTCTTCTCCGCTTGGGCCCCGACCAGAGCCATCGGATTGAGATACGCCCAATCAGCGCGCAGGGCGGGCCCACCTCTCGGTGGCTGGCACTATAAAGTGTCTTCCAACTCACTGCTACCAGAGTGGTCCGGGGTTGCACGCCCCGCGCCCCTTCTGGTCAAGGGAGGCCTATCTAATCTCTACTAGCTAACCAGGCTAGTGCCAGAACTGAGATCCGCAGTTCACTCGTCGGGATGGATGGACATCATCCCTAACCCAAGCATGCGGGCTGGCAACCACTGCCCCCGTGAGTCCAACCCAGTTGACCGGCGGAGGTCCCCTCTGCACGCTCCACTCCAGAGGAGGGGAGGGTATTCTCCGGGCTAACCGGTCCCCACGGTACCAGTTAACTTCACTGGTTGGAAGTTCGGTCAAGACCGAATAATCCGTCCTGCAGATTAGGTTTCGTGCAAACCAGGCGCTGGTACGCCACAACACGGGACGGTGGACTCGTCACACCCATAGAGACTCTATCAAACGTCCACAATGATCACCTACGGCCGAAGCCGTTGGACCCACGTCTCAGTTAGCAGGGTTCCCCCCCTGCCGGGAGCCACGATATCAGACGGAAAAATTTACTGAACGTCAAAGTTCATAATATCCGGCAAATTAAATTAACAGATACAACCTTAAATCGTTCCGACGTCCGCCGTTGAGTCCGTGCGGTTGTAACGGCCAAAAAAGGGGGTTTCGTTTCATCCAACTTCCCCGTGCTAACTCGCCTTACGCCTTACACCCTAGTGCGAACTCGTTTTAACTCACACACCACGCCTTGGAATAGGTCGGCAGGGGCTGCGTCCGGTCTGCAGATATCAAACTCACTTTCGGATGTGGCACCGAAATATACCAGTAGGGAAAACCCCCAAATAAAAGCTCCGGTAAAAGCCTAATTAAAAGAACGAAACACAACGTTACAGTCTGAAATGCGCACAGAACTTTCTTGCCAAAATTCCCTGATTTAATAGTGATGATCAGACTTCGAAAAGCAATAGAGAAATGGTTGTCTTTCACGTACAGTGCTTCTGAACTAATCGCGGAATAGATCTCCGTTCGTGTCCCTTTCAGGTCACTCACCAAAGGAACAGCATAAGACAATGGCCGTAGCCAGAGAACTAATGCAAACTCACTCCAGTACGTGAGGTAGGAGACTAACAAGAGCCTGCGCGCAACGAGAAATCTCAGCAAGGAAGAAGGTCACATGTTCCGAACTGGCCAATAACAAAATTCCTGCGAAAATCCATAATAATGATCACGACGAAATACGCGACGCCGAACTTTTATGCGTAACTGAATTTTAGACTGTAACAAGTGCCACAAGAGTTTTCTACAGCGGCACCAAAATATACCAACAAGGTAGCCCCAAATAAAAGCCATAATACTTGGTTTATTTGTAGAGATCAGGCTTCGAAAAGCATAACAAACTGCTTCAGTATCACGTGGGGCCTCTTTCAGATCACGGAGTACATCATTCCGTACAGCTTCCTCACAAACAAGACAATTTGAAGAAAGTATACACTAGCGTAGGTAGTTAACAAAATACTGGCCAAAAGTCGATAATAACAACCCGGTTGACCAAAAGCGTTGCCTGACGAAAACACCATTTTTAGCGGCGGAAATTTTACACTTAACGGAGAAATACACTGTAACAAGATATTGTAGTCACATCAATGTAATAGCGTTTTCGATTGACTGCACTAGTGTGCACTCAGAGTATCTTCATCTCATATTATTACATGAAATTAAAACAAGATGCAAATACTCCGAGCGCAACCAATACAAGTGAATCGAAAACGCTTTAAGTTTCTTGAGACTATAATTTTACCGCCACATTTAAAATTACAGGAAAAATAATCAAAAGATAAAAATATTGTAGCGACATCTATATAAATACCATAAAATCATAAAACTTTTAATGTCATACTCGTTAAAAATAAATAGTAATAAGCAAAAGATTAAGTCCAAGGTTGGTAGAGCTGGATTGTGTATTAGAAGGTTGCCTGTGAAAAGTCGAAAGTCACCGAAGGGGAAAGGGTGAAGGTAACTCATGACATCAACAAAACGCGGTAAACTTGAAAACGAATGGTTTCTAATTTTGTTTTATTAAGTGTTTCTAATGTTTTCTTACTAAATGTTCTCAGTTCTTTCTCATTTTCCGTATTTCCAGATCTTTCCAAACAAGATCGTTCTTCAATTTTGTAATTATACTTTTTAAATTTGTAATAATATGTATAATTTTTTTTTTTTTTGATAAGTTTCTATATCTATCGGCTCCTGTGAACAGTTTAAAGAAGAGAAGAAATCGTAAGCTTCCGCACTTTCTTCTTGTGCGGGAATAATAACCTCCTATACGCATTATTCAGTTCTACCAACCTTGATTAAGTCTTATAGTAGCGACATCTATTTAAATATTGCGAAACTATTATTTTTACCGCTCCATTTAAATTACACACTAAAAAAATCAAAACAATAATGTTATTATTATAAACGTAAATTATAACGTCTGAAGGAACACAATAACATCCGAGAAAGGAATTACATTAAGAAAGTGTTTTGTCTGAACCAGATTGCCGATTATGGTACCCAATTATTTCACATTAAGTAGAACGAACGTACCTGCCTAACAAACCTGATAATATTTGCCTTTGCTTTTGTGCGGTTTCCAACACACGTCGCTACCTATTTCACATCTAATGAAACAAATTACACGATAATATTAAATTTACTTAAACCTACATTGCGGCTTCCCTCGCTTTTGTTCCGCTCCCTATAAGATAATTGTCTTAGTTAGGCAGTAAAATATGTTTAGGGACCGTAAATGCTTTTAACGTTCACCCACAGTAAGAAAACTTAATAAGTATGAAGAAAACATTATTATTATATACAGGGGCTCCCATAAATAAGGAGCCATAATGCAAGGGCAAGTGATACATGTAGAGTACGCGAGTGTAAATGAAAATGGTCTAATTTTTGGAAGAAATTACGAATAGAAAACGATCCTTCTCTGCGTCATTGGCACTCAGATGTGATTCAAAGCGAAGGTAATTCGATTGTAAAACGATAATAAAACTGACCTGCTCAACATAATGACACATATTGCTGGGGTCTTTAGATTCCAATTGTTATGTCATTACTTACCGCGATGTATGTATATAGCAAGTGTTCGAAATGCTCTCCGTTACGCAGGTCAGGGAAGGCAGGTTCGGACTCCGTATTATACTTTAGCATACCTCCCAAGCGATGCCGTTTTCGTGTTTTTATAAGAGCTGCTGCCATATGGCCCATTATTTATGGGACACGCAGTAGAAGTTCTAGCGAGAAGGTTTATGAATGAAAAAGAAAAGATGAAGTTGAATGCAATTTCATAAAAATCTTCCATCGTTTTAGTTTGCAAATGAAAGTATTAACATAAAATGAATTCTGTTGGAACTCCTTTGATTCGCAAAAGGCGACGTAATTTCCTCGGAAAGCAGAAGTTTAAGCAAATATAATGAAATTAATTTTTATATTCAAATGCAAGGCTCCACTTCCGAGGAAATAACGAGAGGTCGTGCATAATTCATCATAAAGAGATCGAGGTCATGAGATGAGCTCATTACAAATAAAAGCGATTGCTGAAACCTGAAGCCCCCGAAATGGATTCAAATTCGCGGGGCAATTTCGTGTTTTATCTCGGCATCCGAATGAAAATAAGTTTGTTAGTAAGTGGGTTTCGAGTTCCCGAGGGAGGCGAGGAAATCTTGAAACTCTCTGCAACTTTAAAGGTGTTTCACGGAGAGAGCACTAGTTTTATGAAATGTTGCTCGCCGTGAATAACCGAAGCGTCGAAAATGTTTTAGTAATTAATAAACCGTGCGCTAATGAGAGCATTTCATAGTCAAGTAAATTATCATGATTTCAAATGGGTGCATGAAAATGACTAGAAAATCAGTTATCAATTATAAACGCAGAGTTTAAATTACGTTATTCATTTTATGCATATTGTGATTTAATATAAATATAATAATTTATAAATAGTAAATGGACAGTTTTTTCTTGGCGCCCAGTTTCATATTGGGCGCCAAAAATCTGCAATTAATTTTTAGTTTCTTGTAAACGATAATTTTGAAAACGTAATTTATACTCATTTTAAATATAATACGATCTCATAAAATATCAAAAGCAGAATTTGCCTGGTAGTGAAAAAGAGAGTTCCAAAAAAGGAAAGTCGTAAAGCACGCTTTTTATGTGGCCCCGTAAAATTAAAACCGTGAATAATCCGAAGACCAAAAGTGCACTTTCCTAGTTTACTTCAGCTAAACTACTTTTTTTTATAATTCCTATCCATTGTGTGAGCTTTTACGAGTCTTCACGACATCACATGACTAAACCCGAGCTTTCTGACAGCGATGAACTCACCTAACATCTCGTAGGTAATAAAAGTATAACTGAAAGCCACGAGTATAATTTCACTAAAAAAGTAAAACTTTTTTATCACCATAACGTTTGCATTATCTGATGAAAAATGTACATACTATAAAACTCAAATGAGAAATAAATGTAATGAACACCACACCCACAGATTCATATATTTTTGCAACAATAACGTTAGTAGTTAGTAGTAAATATCGATTATGGGAAACAAAATTTGAAACAATTTTGTAAAAGCTGCACTCATAGGATTCGCCCGGAGCAGGAATTCTATAATTCTATTCGTGAGTAGCCCCAAAGGTGTGTTTCTTGTAGCTAGGTAAGGATGTAACTAATAATTCACCGACAAATCCCGACGGACCTGTACGTTTAGAAATAGCTTCCTGGTATATTTGCCGATCCCGAGTATGGATTCGGCAACCTGGCACTTTATTATTACTAGGGGAATATCCTTCCAATTGAACGGTTATTGCAATATTATGCGCTGTATAATCCGCACGTAGCCGTTTCGTAAATTTTTAATATTTACACGATGTAGTCCGGCAAAGATCACGACGTGCAAGATGGAAACGAATGGTTTCGTTACTTTTTATTATAGTATACCTACTTCAAGTTTAAACTCAATTTGTTATAAAAGACAGAAGAAGAGACTTCGCAACTTGAGAAGAACCTGTCACGTGACCTGTGCTACATAAGCAATATAAACAAGTAAGCTCCGACCATAATGAATAATGAGCGGTACCTTATATGAAAGCTCATAGGACCAGTTGTACAAAGTAGGTTTAAACTCAAGTTTAACTGAACCAGGTTTAAAGTAAATAAATTCGCATAGGATCTTCATGACAATTTATGGCAATAAAATTTGATACGATTTTCTTCACTTTGAACCTGGTTCAGTTGAACGTCAACTCCTTTGTACAACTGGCCCATAGCTGTTGAAAGTAGTCGCCTCAGTAGCTCAATGGTTAAAGTGTCTGTCTGATAATTAGTCTAAAGATCCCAGGTTCGATTCTCACGCATAACAATAAAAATCAGAGTGATCAGTAAACGATAGCTCATAGCTGTTTAAAGTTTTCGTCGCAGTAGCTCAATGGTGAAAGTGCTTGCTCTGATGATCTAAAGAACCCAGGTTCGATTCACACGTAAAACAAAATCAGAATGAGACGTGGACCTAAAGACCAATTATTTCCACAACACACACATAATAGATAAATCTTTGAGATAAATTGACAAACACCCGCTTTTCTCCCTTCTGAGGATCACATTAGACTATTCAGTATTGAATCGTCCGTCGGATTGTAATAATTTGAGAAACGGAGGTAGTAGTTCAGATAACAACCTTAATAAACCAAATGTTCCGCTATCAACAAGTCACCACCAACAGAGACATCTTTAAGTAAAATACAATGAAGTGAAACGACAATGAAAAATCAGGCACGCACTGAAACACGTATGACGTTTATTTATTTTGAATAGCAAACAAAGAATTGGGTCCAGAATCGAGCCCTGAGGGACACCTATTTCATTAGAAGCTAGATTAGATTTATACCTGTTTTTTACTTCACCAGTCTCAGAATGTATAATTTCAACAAACTGTTACCGGTCAGAAAGTAGGAATGGAACCAATTGTCAACTACCTATTCCTCGATTATATGGCAGTATTAGAAGGTATAGCGGTATCTTTATAAAGAAATCAAATCCGTGCTTTAGTGATTGCGTTAGGTTCCTTTATTTCTTGCGATAATAAAACGCGTTGCAAGGAAATTAAGTTCCCATGTATTAATTGAAACAAAGGAGGTTGTACCTCAGAAAATGTTTAGGTATATTCAAAAAGAAATGTGTCGACTATAGAGTTACGCGGCAAAAACTTCGCTCTTATCGCAACTGACGCCTGCAGAAACCGATGAATCAGCCAGTCAGTATTTTTCTTCCAGAGTCATCAAATGGGGAAGAGAGCAGCTTAACTTGCATGCCTAGCACGGAGAAATTAATAAAAATAAAAAGCTTATCTGCCATCTGGCGGCAGCTACACCTCGATTAGAAAAATCATAAATAAAGAAGTTATGTCCGATTTTCGAAAATCACAATTTTTCGTTTTTCTTCAATTGTGAAGAAAGCGTTCGAGATATTGTCAGGAGGGGGAATTTTCTAAAAACCACAAGGGGGTTTTTCTATGTTCCGCGGATAAAAATCATAAAAAGTATTTGAACGCGGACTTGTGTAATTGAGGGCAGCTTACGACCGTGTTGAAATGTAAACACAATAAGGAGGTAACTGATACGTAAATGTTCATATCCGTCAGCGGAATTCATTTCAAACGGGGCCACGTGCTTATACGTGCGTATACGAATGACGCAAACGAACACAAAGCAGGTGATGAAAAAATGCAACGCGCGACTAGGCAAAAAACGTGTATTTAAAGTGCGGCCCAAACTTAGAAAGGCAGTCGTTTCCACCGGACTGACTCAGGGGGCACTAGTGCCAACCAACGAGGGGACGCCAACATTGCCGCCGCCCGCTTTATCGTCATCGCCACCCCAGCATCAGCATTGCTGCAGCCCCCATCATCTGTCACTGCCGCCGACAACATTGCCGTTCGTCCTAAAGAAGTACGAGGACCATATCCCCCGCCAGCTGCCGAGAGAAGACATCACCGTAGTTCTACACTGGCCGCCGCTGTTCCAACCCGATCACCCCGTAGGCTGAGCAAGGACGTGTCGTGCTCCAGCCAAGGAACATTGAAACCAACCACGCAAGTCGCGGACCGGCCTTGAACTTCGGCAGTCTTCCCGGCTAAGTAAACGTCGCCCGCTGCTCCGTCTTAGTCGAATCAACAACCCCAGTCGCCGCGAACGACCCAGGACCGCACCCCAAGTTTCACGGACAAACCACCCTCAACCAAATTAATCATTTACGTAAATAAAGAGGTATTAATTGTGTAAATCATTGTCTTTAAAGCTCTACCGTCCCAATCAACCCAAAGGCTAAGGACACACCGTCGCGACATAGTGGAGGCTTAGCGCGACGTGGTGAATGACCTTAGCGTGACATGGTGGAGGCAGCCGTCCTTCATCGCGACAATATTTCAAATTTCTTCACAGATTACTAGTCACCATGCAATTTCGCAACTTTGCCTTCGTTTAACCGATTCTCTATCTCTTATAATAAGCTAGATCCCCATGCTGGCCCTCGAATTCCAATCACCCTGTACACATACATATTGTCTAAAAGTTCAGTATTTTATTGAAATTTAAAGTAGAATTAGGACCCCTTTAATTTAAAAAGTAGGAGAGAGAGAGAGAACAGAAAGAAAAATTCAATAATCCCGAAATTATAAAGTAAGGGTACGATAAAAAAAAGGGCCAAAATTCATACCATCTTTGAAGGGTGCTAAGGGTGATTCCTGGCTATCTACATACTTATTCCAGACACGCTCAAAGGAACTGCGTGAGAAATTTGATAGAGATATTTTTCTTCAAACTTTTATCCGAAGTCAGAAGTTTTAGAATTTCTATCTCTTGAACTTCCCTTTTTGATCACTTCCTTTTTACAACCCCTTCCGGTAACACCCTTACAGTGTACTTTTTCATTAAATCAATTCAAGTTGCATATAAAAACGGGGGACGGAGGGGGGGCTTCACCTGTTATGTACAACAACAGGGGCGACAACGTAAACCATTTAACAGAAATGCATGTAACGTGAGATATTTTCGCTTACCCCGTTCAGTCGAACCGACAACACACAAAGGAAACTAATCGCTGCTCGCATGTGAAATTTAACTACGAGCGTGGAATTCACACACAATGTACCATATGTGTGCAATAATTGAGCAGAATTAATGGATTTGACTGATCTCATAGAAACAAGCTCTCCGATTTAATACGTTCCATTTAGCTGAAATGGATATACGTATCATTTTGGAAAATTCCCTTTTTACACATAAGTTGAAAAATAATCGACCCTTTCAACACATTCGAAAGTTCTTTAGGTTCGAGTCGGCCGTAAACATTAAATTAAAAACTCATGCAGTGCGTGATGTAAATTTACAAATTAATGTTTGGAAAGGACGAGGTGATTAAGCGGACGATTAGCACGTCGAACATCAGCGAAATTTTAATTAAAGCATCACGGCAATAATGAAAATGATAAATCTTGCCCTTCCGCTAGAGAAATGCGTGGAAAATTAAACACGCAGCCAGCTCGGATGATATATTATGTATTTCAGGTAGGTACCTGATGATGAGTGTCAACCGTGCCGGGCTAGATTTTAATCCAACGAACAAGATGTCAGGCAAACAAGAAATTCACGCAATACTGAATGAATGAACGTGCGTTGTTAAATTACTTTCGCATTTCGTTCGCCGGAATTTAAAGGAGGACGAGGAGGACCTTTGAATTGCAAATTATTATAAATTGTTATTGCACGTTTATTTCCTCCCTTATTATACAGAGCTTGTGCTTGAAATTAATTGAAAATACAATGGCGGATGTTAATACATATAATACAAAATCCTGGCCCCTTAAAATTCGAAAATAGGCAACACATTCTACTGCCGTGCTTTTAGTACGGAATAAAAACACACGCCGTCATTTCTGATTTGATTGATGAGTTGCCTATTCTAAAACCTTCAGGGGTCATGATTTAATACAAAATACAACTTATCCCAGACTTAATCAATAATTTAAAATAAAGGAAACAAAATCTTTTAACAACGGCAATAAGAAGGAAGAATCCGGGACCAGTAACTCGTTAGTATCGATCCGGAACTTTTGTAATTTAGTTGTAAAGGTTGAAAGTTTTGTTAAAAAGTAAACTAATTTGAATCTCCGAGTGAGTGAAAAATAAACAGAAGGATTCCGAAGTTTCCTCTCTCTCTCTGTTTATTCTCATACTTTTCATACAGTTCGTTCCCGTGTTTAATTGCGTGTTTAAGGGCATGTAATAAAAATAAAATAAAATAACATGTGTTCAGATTACACGGCACGAATTTATTGTCTGGCTCTGTGATGTGATAAGTGTGGGAAGTAGCTCATAAAATTGTACAACGATGTTTTTGTTAGTATTCTATTTAAATTATATAAATCAAGACCTCCATCTTTAATATTGTAAATTATCATCCCATTGAAACCATCCTATTTTTATGTTCCAGAGAAACCTCCTGAACATCCCTATTTCAACCAAACAAAAGAGTGATTGTTGTTATTTATTGCCATTATAAATTTTATGTGCTAGTTGAAGCCGAGGATCTCGAAACATAAATTTACAACTTTAATGCCACATATCGAAACTACGATCTGATAAATTGTTTTGCACGACGACAAATGGCTGGAATTCCTTTTGTTCGATCAATGTTCGTCCTGGAAAATTCGCGACGGGACGTACGTAAACCGCGCACGTAAAAAAAATTCCTGCCTGCGCCGCAAAGTTAAAAAGATTGTGAATATGAAGTCTGTCACAATGGGGACGTGTAGAAAGGCGTCTGCGAATCGGAGAGGTGCTTGAGACGTGGAGGAATAAAGCCCGAGATACTTATGGTTGGAGGACCTTTGAAAGAACAGAGGTCCTTCGCTCGTTGACTTTTATCCTACTAGGGGGCTTGTCAATACTTAAACTGAGGGTACATTGTTATGATTTGTTCAATATCCGACGATGAAAATCCCAAAAAACTCGAACTTGCAGCAGATTTTTCTACATACAGGGTGACTGACAATTGTTCCGACAAAAAAAATCACGATAAGAAGCGGTGTTCGAGAGTATGGGAAAAATGTTAAGAATATTATTTCTACTTTAGTTCTCGAAAAATAATTAATCAAAAATTAGCCTCAAAACGACGTTAAAAAATAGAGAATCGAATGAACGATTAAATGCCCTCATAAAAATTTTATGGTAGGCACGGTGGCGTAGCATCAATCGCGAACTTTAAGTGGAATTTCACGTCAACTCCGTTTTTTGGTCAACACTTGACGCAGTGAAATACGAACTACAAAATATTTACTTGACAAATGCATGCAATCACCGGAAGTAGATTATTTCATGCAAAGGATCCTCACTTTTAACACCTACTTTTGACAGGTAAACAAATAAATCACTAAAACAAAAACAATTTAAATCTCCGTGTTAACAATTCCTAGTATTTTAATTGGATTGTATAGTAAAGTTTATTTCCGCAAGAAACGTATACTTCATTAACATTTTTTAACAACCAGAATTTAAAACATTTTAATTAGTAAATACATTGGTAAGTAAGTAAGTAATTATTTATTTCAAGATACATGTGTGTAGATGCAAGAATGCACAATACAAATGTTGAAAACGTCATGGAAAATATTAAGTAGTGTCAGTGATAGATCTGTTACATTCGAAATATTCACGAAATGAATAGGGCTCACTCGCAGACATACTCAAAACAAGCCGCTTTAAACTTCTTATAGTTAGCATTAAATATTGGGTCCTTCATGACTTGGGGGAGTTTTTCCATGAACTTTAAACAGCTCTATTCATAACTATGCTCCGTTAATGTGATCCTATGTTTGGGATATTCAAAATACCCTTGTTTTCTGGTGCTGTAAATGTTTTTAATAAGGTATGTATCGAAAAAAGATTTAAATTGATTGAGAAATAGACAAGACATTTGTAAATATACAGACCATAAATTGTTAACATTTTATTTGATTTGAATACATTACGGCAAGAATCAGGCATTTCATTTTGAACATTAATCTTATTGCCTTTTTTTTTAAATGATAAAGTTTTGCGATCGCTTTTTGACTTGACATTGCATTAGGATTGACAAATTGAAGCCTGTTAGCCTGTTCGCTACATAATAAGTCATCCCATACAAGGCGGCTATGCGTGCTGTCATAGCCGAAACAGCTGTACAGAGGATACTCGAGGAATCCACTGCAATCAAAACTGATTTGCACTAAAACTCTTTGTTAAAAATTTCATCTAGATTGGAGACACCACCCTTATACCAGGATGCCATATTGCAAACGAGAGTATACCTGAGCATAGTACGCAGCGGTAACTGCTTCTATCTGAAGAGTCTTAGATAAAATTCCAAGAGCAAAACATGTCTTGCTGATCTCCTTACAGATTTCGCTGACATTGAGCTTCCATTTCAAGTGGTAATCAATGTGAATACCTAAAAATTTATTGCCATCCGCTACATTAAAAGTTTTGTTGTCTAAACAAATATCAGGTAAACAGGATATCTTAGATCTGTCAGTACGAAATATGTATGATACATTTAGATTTATCATTGTTTATAAGAAGACCGTTTTCTGAACACCATTCCATAGGACACAAATTAGTTAAGTAAAACAACTAGAAAATCCTAGTGATGCTGTTAATTTAGAATATATAAAACATGAAGTAGATTTTTTTTTTTTTTTTTTTTTTTATCTGTGGTGATTGCCCAACGGGGTCCTAAGTCATAGACTTGTCAGGACCTCAGGAGCGGGAGTGTATTTGAGTGTGTGTAAAGTGTTCCATGGCTTTGTTACTTCCAACCTTCTCGCCGTTTAAGGGGAAGCAGTGTCGAATTTTATCCCCAACACTGAAGGGTGCCTGAAGTCGATACCGACCACCCCCGAGAAAAATCCCGAGTGCGGTTCGAACCGACGACCATGCGATTGCAAGGCCGGTCCTCTTACCACTGGACCATTCAGGCTAAAATTAATAATCTGATGAAATCGATCAAAGGGACAATTGATGAATGCAATAATAAAATGAAACCGAAAAATATTGTAAGTATTATAGAACCAGAAACTCGCGAAACCTGCGGAGCACTAGTCAAAGACGCTTATGAAGATCTAAGAGATCAAATTGATGATAACCTGATACTTGCAGCAGAAGTACCTACTACCTTTGGAGACCATCTGATCCATATTTTCCGCGCGGATGATTACGTTAGAATCATCATAGTTAATTATGTTTACTCAGTCGGGTGAGTTAAGTACCTTGCTTATAACATGCCATTCATAAAATTTTCATTCTGTGCAGGCCATGGAATTTAAACGTAAGCGGTAAATTGATTCTTCGCTTCGCGCTGGCTGTCATGTGACATTACTATCACCAGAAAACGTAACTTTTCTTATTCTAGCGATTTTCAGTGTTTTTATAATGAAAATAAACGTTTACTTAGACAGGTAATTATTTTTAACTTCATAATAAATGTTGAAAGTGACCTCCACCTTTTTGAAGACACAACTAAAAATGTAAATCTGGTTTCAAGATTCTTTGACAAGTTGAATACGAAAGATCAACTTGTGAAAGTGCACGTACAGAAATTTTTGGTTGGTCTTGAATGATTTCCTGAACATTTTGTATGGCATTAGCAGTTCTTTTCTTTGGACGACCGCTACCTTTTTTTCTTGCTATGCTTCCAGTTTCACGAAATAAATTTACAGAGTGCATCAAATTATCATAAAATTGACCATTAATTTTTTGTCCAGTACGAAAATACGCTTCTAACATGAACGCTTTTTGTTGTTCTGAGAAAACCATTTTCAATAATAAATGAAACCAAATATTATGAACTGTCTTGTAAATTGACGTTTAAAAAAATTAGATATAATCAAAGACATGACTTTTTCTTCCACAGCCAACCTAAAATGAAAATTTTTTGAATGGCTTGATATAATTGATATATCGTTCGTATAATTCCAAAACAACGAACAGACCAAGAACCATATTTTGAGAAATCACAGTTGTTAGTTTTAGTGTAGAAAATACAATAGGATGAGCGTGAACTTTACTGAGGCTTTGGTGAGAAGTTCATAGAACATAATTCTATGGACAGTACAAAAAATAATACCATAATAGCATAGAAATACGAAATTTAGTGTTCGCCCTTTT
Organism: Dorcus hopei; assembly: GCA_033060865.1. Classification (NCBI taxonomy): domain Eukaryota; kingdom Metazoa; phylum Arthropoda; class Insecta; order Coleoptera; family Lucanidae; genus Dorcus; species Dorcus hopei. Next base: position 12,620,313 of record CM065422.1, read on the forward strand.
GTCACAATAAACACATATTTGTACTAGTACATAAATCTCATTTTCGAAAGATTGGTCTGTTCGTCCTTTTGGAATGATAAGGGTCGATATACATATAATAAACAACAAGGGGCCAAGAGTGCTTCCCTGAGGTATACCTAAACGGGATCTATTCTCTGCTGCGATTTGAAAGAAAGTATTCCATAAGACTATTTGCAGTCCTTCTAATACCTGCAAGGTTTAGTTTCCGTAAAAGAATATCATGTTTTATGCAATCCGAGGCTTTGGAGAGGTCAAGAAATCTCTCGCCTGAGGATGTGATTAGCAAGAGTCAAAACTGCTGATTCTGTAGACCTTCTTAGTAAAAAGCCATGTTGGAAGTCATTAAAGAAATTATTATTTGATAAAACTTATAAAGTCTATCAGCCAAAATGCTTTCAAAAAGCTTAGAGAACACTGAAAGGAGGCTTATGGGTCTGAAATTGTTGAAATCATTTCTATCTCCACTTTTATTGAATGGTTTAATCTCTGCAAGCTTTAGGATGTCAGGAAATTATCTCATTTCAATGATTATATAAGACCTTTTAATTAAAATTTAATTTATTTAATTTTATACTGAACTTAAAATTATGATACTTCTTTCAAATTTTATTGTATAGATCGTACATTATAAAAAGAATATCGATTTATTCACACTGTTCCACTAGCTGAAACAAACACCTACACTTTCTTCTGCTAATGATCGCAAACGACAATGTGGAAAAGAGTGTTCGAGTGTCCACTCAGTTAACGTTCTTGCTCTTATAATTATGTTGCATTAATACAGACGATCACATTAAAAAAAAATTATTTTATTTTGGAACCATGATCTTGTTTATTGGCACCCTATTGCCTTTAATGCTCAAGGACTTTAAAGTAAACAAACTCGTAGTAACGTAAACAAATCCATAGTAACGCAAACAATTTACGTAATTATTTTATGGAAGCGACGTGCACATCACTCGCATCAAAACTCGCATACGATATAAAAATATTGAATCCATAAATTTTGGCTAAAATAAAAAATAAAACGTTGCATGTACCACGCGCATAATTGTAGATAATAGTCCTCGAGCATTTAAAAGCACTCCGCTTCACGTCGTGCTTTAAACATACTCTCGGGCTATAATCTCCTAATGATGCCCTTGATACATAATAGTTATTTATATTACAAATGGGATAGAAACATCATTATAATATGAGTGCGATGAGTTATCCTGACTATCCCACTTGTAATATACAACGTTTTATCTACGCCTGCAACATGGTTTTTATTTTTTTAATTTAAAAAATATTGTCGAAAGCCATCAGTAAGAGAAAATCGTAATAGCCTGGTTATAGCGCAAATCCATAGTAACCGCATAATAATGACTAATAAATTGTTTCATCATATAACTAGTGCTATAATAAGTCTCATTATACAACCCAAATGAGTTACATAATACAGCTATTATGAAACAGGTGTACATAAATAACTATTATACTAAATTTAAAAGAATTAGATGATGACTCCTTCTTTCTATTAATCCTCATAGGAGTACCATTAATAAATAATGAATGAAATAGCATCATATCGATTCTTTTGACCCAGTTTTAAATTTCGTCCTCTTTTTCCCCCCATTTGAAAGAAAACGAAATTGGCTTCGCCCAGCCTCCAGTCTATTATCTAACGAACTCATGTCCAGTCTCCGTCTTTTTAAAAGATCTTTCCGAAAAAAAAGTAATAGCTTCGGCGGTGGTAAAATAGATTACTACACCATTCAATTTCCACCCCCCAAATTTCTGAAAGGCCCATTTTATGTAAAATAGTTGTTTTCTGAAGTAAAACAGAAAATCCCATTAGCAAGGGCGTCCCCGCTTTGGGTGTAAATATTTGTAAATCTTTAATTAAACTTTTCTCTAATTCGAGCGTGTACGTGCGTGGAATTAAACAAACCTCTTTCAGATGGTATTGAGTTTCACAATTTTATTTTCAAGGAAAACAACGTGGCATGTCGGATTTTAAGCGTGTAAGGCGTATTTGAATCCTCTGCAGATACTCTGCCTGCAATGTCCATATTGATTAGCTTGGAACTTGAACCGTTCGCATTTCTTTCTGCATGAGGCGGACGTTTTTAATTTCGTAGTTTCATTTGCGTTTCGAATGACCTCAAGCAGTACGAAACTTTTCAATCTTTGGCTGCAGAGAAAATACTAAATTTATCCTTGTTATCGTTTCATATTACAAAATCAGCCAAACGAAGAACGTTCTAACAATTAAAAAAAGTTAGTTTCAATTCACTTTAATAATAAATAATAGAAACGAACAATTATTTTCTATATTATTGTTAATTTAAATAAAAAGTAATGAAACAAAAGAAATGATGAGGATGAAGGAGGTGAAATGAATTCTGCTCGCTGCTCGTTGACTTCCTAAGCAGATAAAGCAGCCATATTCCAGGATAATGAAACTGTCACAGAATGCATTGAACATTTTACAAAGGCGATGCATTCATGAGCATCGGCTCACATAGAGAGCATATAGAGTCTCGGCGAAATCGAGATCGAGGAAGTTACCCTTGCAAGACGAAAGAGTGAAGTACTCCCCATTAAATAATGCTGCCCTTGGGACCGAGTTCAATCCCCAAAACACTTGAGCCCTTCGGTTTCAGCTCCGCTACATATTTCCGTCTGATTGTAAGATATTGCACCATTATAGTTATTGCTGTGGCCCCAAAAATTAATTTCGCAATTAATTGGTGATGCGATATAAGAACGAATTAATTATCGAACACGCCAGGATATTTATATGCATACTTTCTACGCCTTCTGCGTTCGTAATCAAAAGGAATTCGTTTCTAAATTATTTCCAACGTCTTTATTATGGGCGGCTTATTTTAATGAAATGTGTCTATTAACATATTCCAGTGTTGTGATGGCAAATTAATTGCACGCGTGCCAATTTCGGCAGGCGATAAAATTTTTAGCTGCACGCAATGCTATACTATTATGATTATTATTATGGTACTAATGAATCCTGCTATTATTCTGGTTTTTTAGTATACTTATAGTTCGTTGTCCTTGTTTGTAAAATATTGTTTGTGCGAATTACAGACGTGAATTTACAATATTTTAGTATTTCACGATTCGAAACTTAATTTACACGATGCAATTTGTATTGTTCTGCTGCAATTTTTGTTGCATTGCAGATTACTTTTAGGGTTTTAACGTTATTGTTGATACTGCCAACATGAAATTTCAACAACGAAAGAACTATTTTACTTCACAGGTTACGTACAGATGAAATATTTAATTTTTGTTATGTTGACTATACACGTGCAAAGCAACATAATTTATCATCATGTAAAGTGACGAGTATATGCAATTTTTTCTTGCCGTTTATTGCAGCAATGATCCTTGCATTGCGTTGCCATCGTGTAGAGCTTGCTTTAGGAAAGGTTTAGGCACAGGTTTAGGTAAGTATTTAGTCATGAGAATACAAGACAAGTAACCTAAGAAAGAAAAGTTATTGATAAAGGAATGGATTTTGCAAGAAATCAACTTGTTAACGAAACACTATATGGATGGCGCTGAAATTACAAAAATGTAGTCACAAAATCAGACCAATTTTTCCATATTTACTGGAATATATTAATCCTAATGTTTTACTAAAAACAAAAACAATAATACTAACAAGAAAGAATCAATTCTTTCTTTACCAACGGAGATTATTTCAAGGATTTCGACTTTTTTATCAAAGATTTTAGTAAATAAGAAGAAAAATAATTCCTCTTCAAAATAGAAGAGATTCTGGATGTCGTGTTGCTCCATTCATTAATTCTATCGATCTACCTTGCTTACAAATGGTAACGTGAACCAAAAGCCAACCTTCTACGTTCAAAAAGAAAAGTTTTGAATTTATTCATGAAAAATAATCGATCGTTTTCATAACTAATGAGAGTAATGAGTCTTAATGAGAGCGTATACTTTGTCGTCCCATTCAACGCATCTTTTTCTATTTACTTTTTTGGTTTATTCTTTTTATTTTTCCGTTCTTGAGTACGAAATCAAATTTTAAATTGTTTATTAAAAAAATACTTCCTGAGGCATAGCGAGTTGAAGAGTAACAGGCCAAAATAAATTAAAATTAAAATATTTTTACAATAAAAAAATAATAGGGAAATCAGTTTAAAAAAATAACGGTTAAATTAATTCCTAATGTTCATCCTTTTAGTATTTCTTCCTCATTATCCTATTATCCTTAGTCGCCAGTGTACGACTTTCCTAGAACTTTCAATTAATTATATTTTTATCATTTGTTCATTAATTCCAATTTTGTTAGATTTGTTTCATTAATTTTTACTGTTATTTAATTTCAACTTAACTATCACTTTAAAATTAAATAACTTAAATATTCTACTTTTATTTATCTTTTTTAATCCGTTAGAAATTTTATACTAGTCTTCTAATCGCTCTATTTGACTATAACTTTTAATTCTAAACAACTTTTTCTTATGACATTTTTCTGTATCTTTTAAAATAAGGGCACTTTACTCTTAAGCAATTTTCACTTTTCGGTGTTACAACACATATAATAAAGAAGTAAATAAAAAATTTACAAAAATCACATCACAGCCATAAAGCCTATAGTCTTCTTAATCTATGTACCAAATTTCATTAACGTAAGTCAGTAAATAAAAAAGTTACAGATTTTTGACACGCGAAAGTCTTTTAGCCCCATAGTGCAACGCTCTGAAGTGTCCGAAGTCTGTTCATTAAACATCACTTTAAAATTTATCAACTTAAATATTTTAATGAAAAGTTTAAGTAGCGACATCCTGCGATCACTTTTTGACCTGACATTGCAACAAAAAAATTTTAAATATTTTACTTAAATTTTTTTTATTCCTATGCAAATTTTTAAATCAAGAAATCAAATCGCAAATTAATTATAAAGAAGTGCTTTTCGATGCATAGAAGTTGTAGAGTAATAGGCCAAAATAAATTAAATAAATCCTGTTTAAAATGGTTTAATTAATTTAATATTTTTATTCAATTTTAAATATTCTCACAAACAAAAAGTTAAAAATTTAAGAAAGTAACAGTTAAATTCATTTTTTTTTGTTTCGTTCATTTTTATTGTTATTTAATTTCAACTGATGTCCACTTTAACATTTTGCTAATTAAAACATTAAAAAAAATTTTCACTTCAATGTTCTTGTATATTTTTGTCTTACATCTGTTTTTAAAAGTTGCTTTTGCATACATATTTTTTTTTAAATCGATGTACATAACTTGATTTCGCTTTTATTTATGTCGTTTTTACATTATTTTCTTTCTTTCTAATTTTCTTAGAATATTAGAATTTTTATTTACTTTTCTAATGTCTCCTATTACTTAATCTTCTTTAATATCACCATGCTTAGATTTTAATTAAATTTTAGTGATTGTTGAAAACATAACTTTTGTACTAATTTTTTCATAATAATTTATGTTTGCAAATGACAGTGTTATTCAGTGACACATTATCCATTAAGGCAATGAGGCACGTGCCTAGGGGCCCCAGGCTTCGGAGGGCCTCCAAGCCAAGACATTTTCTTGTCAACGTACAACAACGTGTAATACCTCGAATATTTTTAAAAGAAGAATAATTATTTCTTAATTTTTTGATTAATTTCAACGACTAAATTAAAAAACTTAATTTGCATTTTATAAGATAATATTTTTAAGTTTCCTCAAATTTTTTGTTTATTCACAATTTTTAAATTTATTTCTTTGATATAACAGCCTGGGTCGCGACATCTTGTGACCGATTTCAGACCTAATATTGTGTGAGAAATGGCAAAGAGCAACCAGTTCGCTGCAGAATGAGTCATCAAAACGGCCAAAGTTCTTCTGCCGAAGAGGCTCCAGATAGGGCCGAAGCCGCTTGCTATTTGTCAATTCTTATACAATGTTAGGTCAAAAATCGGCCGCAAGATGTCGCGACCTAAACTATTGATTATAAAGTCCCTAGATAGTATAAAGTACGGCAATAGGGAAGCCATTTTCTGGCCCATTATGCGCGGGAATTTTAAAATGAAAATTTTGGTTGATTTTCATGTCAACGGAAAATGAACGTAACTATCAATTTTTTAGAGCCTTACTACGCAAATCTGAGCATGTAAACGGTACTATTTGTCGACTAGTAAAATTGTCCCATAAGAAACTGTAATAACGTCCTTACAACCCTTTATCATGACTAACCATTGTAAATCGATAAAAATAAACAAAATCCAATAACCGTCACAAACCACAAATGAACAAACCAGGAGCACCACGGGGCACGGACGAGCACCTTCAAGTTTCGAGTAAGCACAAGTATTTTACACATAACTCAAAACTGCAATATTTCCGTTACCTGCAAAAATTACTACATAGACGTGACGCCTCACTTCAAGAGTTCGCGACATAATACTTACGCCGCTTACGTCATTGGCAGCTCTATCCTCCGTTGGAGGGCGCTCACCCACTTCTGACAACCGTATGTCGATACGTTGGATTTCGGTTAAAAGATCGGAATTATTTATATTTATTCAATTGTTTGCACCGTTTTAACGCTGTGTTGCGTTAACGTAATTTTTTAAACAAGTAACTTTCGATATTTATTTTAATCTTTGTTGTAAACGAAAAGCAGATCTGTTTATCGGACAAAGTTTAACTTACTCCTTGGCTTAATAACAAGTTTAGTTATTTCTATTTTTGTTTTTACTTATTGAGGCCCCTTCTGGGTCGTATTTGTCATTTGTTTTCATTTTAATACATCTTTTTGAGCATTTCATATAAAACAAGTGTGCTCAGCTGGTGACTTATTTTATTTAACTTGTCCCCCCTTTGCTTTTGGGGAAAACAGTCGTGCGGTGGCGCGGCTATGTGCAATGTTTTCATTTACGCGCTATCTTTGCGTAAGTCTTGTTGGTCGTCGGAATTGCGATGAGAGTTTCGAGCTACTCTTCTTCTGATGAGGCCCCTATTAGGACTGAAATATCTATACAGGGATGCTCGGGGGGCCCATTGAAATCTAGCAGACTTGCCGATTTTGCAATATACCTACTATTATTAGTATGTATTTCACATTTATCGTTAGAAAAAATTCACGCCTTTTGGCGACATTTTGTGAACAAGTTGGTGATGTTGCCAATAAAAAATCTGGCAATCCTGACCGGAAATGAAACCGCCGTAGTAAAAAATTTTAAGTTATAAATTTCAGCCGTCAATCCCATGTGAGCGATCAATAAAAATTAATTAACGTTTCCGAAAGCCTCGCGGAAATTATAATTCTCTCTCATACAGATTTTTTTTTTAAATACAGGCCGTAGTAAATCAAAATTAGCTCGAAAATGAAGCACATGCTTCATGTTTTTCGTCAAAGCCGTTCGGAATCGGGCGCCGTGATATATTAGCTTTAAAATTAATTTTCGAGTTTAATTAAATTCGTTTTAACGTTTTCATGAAACACGATGGCATAATCTAAACAGATTATTCGCAACACTTACACACCTATAGGAGGAATGCCTGTTATACCTTTTATTTATTTTTTTTTAATTATTATTAAAAAAATTCAAGACAAAATTAATTTGGAAAATTGAGTATGAACAGCTTTATTAGTTTAACGTAAACAACAGATAACACATTAATGTGCAACATCGTAACAAAGCACCGCTTAATTTCCAACTAATTTTTTTATTGCGTGCCGTAAAATATTTGTGCAAGCCGACATTAACCCCGAGAAAATTAACCCTGACAAATATCGAGTGGACAGGATCGTAATTTAGTTACATAACCTGTTCCAGTGTTTTGGGCATGGACAACGATTAAATTAATCGCTCGTAATTCGAACTCCAAACCTCAAATTAAATCGCCATTAGTATATCGTTCGGTGTATCCAAAATGTTTGTAAACACTCCAAGTTAGACTATTATGGGGTGAATTTTTCAAAACCAAACCAGAACACCGTGTCGTGATTTAAAATTATATTGCGTCAAAAATATCGATTTTTCTTCCAGACCAGCCGATACTGCGTCACGTATTAACGGTAGGTCAATGTCACGCTGCCCTGGAGCGAGATGATTTTAGATGAATTTTTAATTCATTCCAATTTATTAATTCATTACTTTCCCCGTAATCTGTGGCACGGATTCTCTTGGTGGTTTTATTTTGTAATAATAATTAATTCATTTAGTACAAAACCAAACTTAATGAAACAGTAAGCGAGGTGGTAGTAAAAGTGGCACGCGTGCCATTGATTTATTTTATACGATTGCAGCTTGTGTGTAAACGTTACTATGCGGTATCGGGGACCTAATAAGGGTTCTTTGTTGCAGATATGATGCTGATAATGTGGACCGTTCTCGTGGTTCAGATAAACGAACTCCACGCCAGTTTACAGCCCAACAGCTGTAGCTTCAACTCCATGTGCTCCTGTTCGCCCGATCAACATGATCTCGACGCCAGGACCATTCGGGAAGTTAGCTGTGTCTCTGTCCCTTTCTTTAAACTACCAAGTATGTATTACTTAGTTGAATTACATCTCAGTATCTCATTCAAACTACTTCTTCAATTCTACAGATTTATGAGCTTTTAAAAAGCTGCACATTGAAGACTTCTTAGATTTTTATTTATTTTATTTATGTAAATTAGGAATTTCATGTGAAATAAATTTGACGGGCATACGAACTGCCTGCACTGTATTCAGTCTATCGTCTATCGAAGTTGTCATTCCTTCAGCCTTATATTAAAGTGGAGCCGCAAAGTTTGCGACAAATGAGGAAACTACAAAGCGGATTTATCGACGTGAATTTCGCAGACGCCGGCATTTTTCCTCGCCCCGAATAAAATCGCATAAACTTTCCCGTTTCCTGTTACCGATGACATAAATCACGGAGGAAACTACATTTTTGTGACTTATAAAACGGAATTACGCTTGTTTCCCTTGTCCCGGCTGACTCTTAATTATTTATTTGGGGGCTAGTTTGAGACACTAGCACAGAAGCACCGAATAAATCTTTTTATTCATTTTCATGTTGATCTTTTTTTTTTCTTGATTTCCTTCACATTTTTCTGTGTAAATAAGAAGTGTACGAAAGCTCTATAGGTATACAATGTGATAGTAAAATGTAGGTAATAACTTTTAAACTAACTCATTGTCAGATAGAGAACTGAAATTCCAAACGTTTCAAATACTTACTATAATACAATAATAAAACCAAAAATGCCTTATTAAAATATTTGTTTCTGTTGTTTCTCGCCAAAGTAAATAAAAATATATCAAACAAAAATAATACCTTAACCCTTAATTTATATTAAATCTTTTTCTTCAATTGTTTTCGTAAATATTACACCAAAGTCGACTGACAAGTCATATCAAAGAATTCAGAAAAAATTCTCTATCCAACAATATAAAAAAAGATATACATACAGGATGAATGACTATTATTCCGACAAAAAGAACGCACCAGAGAATCGATGTCACAGATCACGGGAAAAATGTTTAAACAATTCTTTTCAACAGTTTATAATGAATTAAAAAATTACCCCAAAATCAGAATAATAGGACTATAAGTTTTATAATGATTACTTTATTGACTTCTTGCCTGCACACAATGCTACCTTGACACATATCTCAATTTCGTTTTTTGCACGTTTAGTAGCTGGGAACGGAAGTCCAAGTTATGTTTTGCTACCTGAAGCACAGCAAATTGTAGGAGGGCAATTTAAGTTCTCCAACACAGCCGGCTAACTCTTGGAGAAGGGTATGGGTCGTACCTAACCCCAAAAATTAAAGGGACAATAAAATATAAGTAAAATAAAAAATCACCAGCTGAGCACACTTGTTTTATTTGGTGTCACTCAAAATTAACACATAGACAAAAGTAAAACGTACAACCCAGACAGTGTCTCAATGAAATTAAGAAAAGAAAGTAAACGATATTTCGATTCATTAAATCTTTAACCAAGAAATTACTGTAAGTGAAACTTATTCGATTACACACTGTATAGTCACCTTAGCCACATTAATTTTATTTTCAATGCCTAACTCGATTAGAACTTTAAAACTGGTTATGTTATAAACCGTCGGTAATGTGTTTCTTTCATAAAATAATAATTTTCTGTGATTGATCTGTTTTGAACGAGCATTTCTTTAGAACAAAAACAGTTAAAGTAGAACGAATAAAGAATTCGATTTTAAAGTGAACGAAACGCCCCCCACACATCCATCGGCGCAAACAAATTATCGATGGTATTTCCTTTACAAATAAATTCCATCACCAGCGTCAGGTACAACCAGGATCCTGAAAAATCTGACATTTGAGTTATCGCCGCGTGAATAATTCAATCCGCATCCAACACATTATTTACGGTGCAGTTTTTTTCTGGTCGGGCGCAATTTTTTGCCGTTGCAGGGACGGGGGAAATTTGATGAAAGGCATCCGACATTATTTTATCGTCGAAATAGATTACGGCAGGTTCGCCCCGATTTTCAATTTTGCGGTTTCCGATTCCTGCGAAGCTCCGACGCAGATATTGCATATACGAAATTTATTGCAATATTTTCGCTTGGAGGAGACGTGTACGTTTTGTTAGTCCTGACGTATGATATCTTCATCATATAATATCGTGTATGAGGGGGGGCGAGGGGTATCGATCGTCCTTTCTCTTTACCTTACTATGGGAAGCTTTAAACTCTATTCATTATCCTTCCCCTAGGAATATTGCCAATAAATATCCCACTCCCTACCAGTTTCAAATTTAAAGCAATGTTTAAAGAATTAAAAAGTTATCAGGAAAATTACTAGATACCAAAAGAAAATTATTAGGGAAAGTGTGCATTTTAGTGTCTTTTTTATTCCTCTGGGTAATAATAAGTAGAGAGAAACTTTTACTCACAAACAGAAGCTTGGAAAAACATTTACAACGGGGCATCGAGCGTATCCTTCAAGTAAAAAATGTAATAAGCAACAAACGTCTTTCGGAAAAGGAAACTGTAGAAACACACATTGTTATTCTTTGTTATGTGATCAGAAACGCCGTCGGCTATTAGACTTTAGAGAAAATAACAAAACTTTGATCTCCTTTGATTGTAGATCGCACAACTTACATTCTATATAAAACAAGAGCGCACAGGTACGTTGTACCCTACATAAATTCCTTTGAAAATTTTAAAACTGTTTTGTTTTTATACCCCAGAGGAATTTAGTGATTGTAAATACAGATATGTTAGGGCAATTTTTTCGTTTTGAACGTAACGCGACCTGAACTTAAGAAGTGCGGCTTTTAATTAAACCCAGGGCTTCGTTCTCTAATTATTTATTTTGGCGAAAGCGTTTAATTAAATTTCAAGCCTTTCGGTGTGCGGAGGCTTTCCAGAAAAGACGATTTCAACAAGTTCACTTAGAGGTGCTTTAAATTACAATTTGTTTGATTTGGAGTTGTAAAAATTAAATTTGCTTGCGCCCAAATTTCGCTTTAGGACGAAAATTTGGGGAAAGGAGGGATTTGAGGATTCAGCAAGAAAAATTAATTTGGAAATTGTCCCGGAGAGTGAAGAGATAACGGGAGAAAAAATAGATGCTGAGAACAGGAGAAGGCAGAAAAATATGGTTTTGAAGAAACAAAGAACTTTGAGTATCTATGGACACTGGAAATAAAAGAAGAGGAGCATGTAAACTTAGCCCGGAGGAAGTAGTTGTATCATGCACTAAACAGTCTATTAAAACAGAAGATAAATTCAAAAAAAAACTTAAATTACTTGTGAAATGAAACTTGAAAACTGAGGAAGAGGGAAAGCAATTGGAAAAGAAGAATAAATCAGAGACCTCTTCTGCAATGATCAGTTTAAAAAAAAACTAAAAACGCAAGTGAAGTGAACTAAAGAAATTAAAGAAGAAAGAAACTACCGAATATAAAACTCTAGATGGAAAAGGTCTTTGGGGGGAAGAATGTGGAAAGAAATGAAAGAAAAAGGACTGGCAAAGAAGTGAGTGGCCTTGTAAGGGATCGGAAAGATAAGGAAAAATCGTTTTTCTTTAAGCCATAGAAATTAAGTTCCCACGTATTAATTGAAACAAAGAAGGCTGTACCTTAGAAAGTGTTTATATTCCGAGCGAAACGCGAAACGGAAATCTCAGGTAACAAAGATATGTAAGATTCGAACGTGATTTAGAGATGTGTCGAGTATAGAGTTACGCGGGAAAAAACTTCGCTCTTATCGCAACTCAGTACTTATCTTGCAGAATCATCAAATAGAGAAGAAAGCAGCTTAACTCGCATGCGTTGCACGGGGAAATTATTAAAAGCCACATCTATCTGCGATCTGGCGGAAGCAACTCCTCGATTAGAAGCTTCGCGCGGGACAGAAATTTCCAATTTAGTTGGCTCACGTGACGCTAGCCATCTTTTCCAAAATTGATAAGAAAAGCTTTAAAAGCCGTCGCGGGGGAGTAAAACGGCAGTTCCGTCCCGGTAAATGGTTTTTTTAAACTTGACTCTGCGCGTTTGCTCCCGTCACTGATTTTTCTTTTCAAGGTCCGGCTTTAATAAAATTTATAAGTCAATCGCAAGCGAAGTCGCTACCGTATTTTTTTTTTTTAATTCAAGTGCCCCGTAATTTTCGAAATACGGGAAAGATAGTTAGATTCCACGTTGGTAAGCCTCAATCCAACTTGTTTGCTTGTAATTCAATAATTAACAGGAAGCACTTCCGTATATTGAAATTCCATCCTTCTCTTCTAATTATATTAATTTTTTATATTAATAAGATTTACCATTATTAAATTTATGTTGTTTTATATTATATTTTGTTTTGTTCACTGGGTAAAATTTCATTTTTATTTAATATCATTTACTGTCGCAATTTTACAGAGTAATTTTTTTCTTTAACTTGAATATACATATTATCTAAAGGTACAGTAAACTACAAGTACAAGTAAGTGAAACTTAAAGTAATTAAGGAAAAAAGAATGACAGAGTTTAGAGGTCCAGAAAAATAAAGATGTTTACAAAAGAAAAGAAGGAAAAAAATTGGAAAAGGACAACCCAAGAAGATGGCCTCTTCTGAAAAATATATCACAGGAGATCAGGTGGAAAGATATTGAGGAAAAAAGGGCGAACCGAGTAGTAACCTCTTCTTCGATCCAGATATAATAGGAATAGTAAAGACAGAGAAATTCAGTTGGGGTCATGTAATCATAATTGTTAGGAAAACTAAAAATACAAGTGAAGTGATACCTGAAAATTAAGGAAGAAAGAATTACAGAGTTTGAAATGCTCTGGAGAGGAACAGTGGGAAGAAAATTAGAAAAGAAGCAAAAATTAAGAAGATGGTCTCTTCTGAAAAAGAAGAAAAGGACTTCGACGGGAAGCAGGTGGAAAGCTAAGGAAAAAAAGGGAATGCTTCTTCTTCGAACCAAATATACTAACGACAACAAAGCATAAAGAATTAAATGGATGGAACATGTGAGAACAAATCAAAATCTTTGAAGAGTAACAAGAGGAAGAAAATTGGAAAAGGATACACCAAGAAGAAAAACATTTCAGAGGAAATCAAGTGAAAAGGTTTAGAAAAAAACCATAACCTCTTCTTCGAATGTAATAAAAATAGTAAAGACAGAGATTCAAATGGATGGGGTATGTAATGGATTTCTCAAGCTACGCTTCTGCTGACGAAGGCCCAATTGGGCCTGAAACAGCGTTGTACAGAGCCTGCTCAAAGAATCCTCTGCAATCAAAACCGACTTGCAACAAAATTCTTTAAAAAAGATAAATTCTAGAAAAACTAAAAATACGAGTGGAGTAAAACGTGGAAATTAACGAAAAAAGAATAACAGAGTTTGAAAGGCCAGGAAGGAAATATCTTTGGAGAAGAACAGGAGGACAAGAAGGGCAAACCAAGAAGACGGCGTCTTCTGAAAAACAAGGAAAAGATTTCGAGGTGGAGCAAGTGAAAAGATATAGGAGAAAAGTACAAACCAAGAAGTGTGTGACCTCATCTTCGAACCAAATATAATACGCATAGTAATGTGTGGGGGGTATGATAGGATATGTAATCATAATTTCTAAGAAACTAAAATACAAGTGAAATGAAACTTGGAAATTAAGGAAGAAAGTACTACAGAGTTTCTAAGTCCATGAAGGGAAGATCTTTGGAAAGGAACAGCAAGAAGAAAATTGGAGAACTAAGAAGACAGTCTCTTCTGAAAAAGAAGAAATAGGTTTCGGAAGGAAGCAGGTTGAAAGATATTGGTAGAAAAAGACAAACCAAGAATATAATATAGAGAATCAAATGAATGGGACACATGTGATAATTTCTAAAAAGCTAAAAATACATTGAAGTGGAAATAATGAAGGAAGAATCGGGAACTCTGGCAGAGAGGGAAGTAAGTGAAAGGGGATTAAGACAAACCAAGAAGTCCTGACATCCTCTTTAAATCAAATATATTAGCGAAAGCAAAGACATCCAATGGATGAGACATGTAATGACAATTTCAAGAGAAAACTAAAGTCCAAGTGAAGTTAAACTTCACCGCAGGACTGGAAGTGTGGAAGGAAAAGACTTTCAGAAGGATAGGTGAAAAAAAAGGACAAACCAAGAAGTGACTTTATCTTTGAACCAAGGGTATTAGCGAAAGCAAAAACAAAGAGAATCAAATGGATGAGAGATGTAATGATAGTTGCAGGAGAAAACTAAAAATATAAATGAAATGAGACTTGTAAATTAAGGAAGAACGAACTGCAAGTCCTGACATCTTCTTTAAATCAAGTATATAAGCGATACCAAAGACATAGACAATCCAATGGATGACACATGCATTGACAATTTCAGGAGAAAATTAAAAGTTCAAGTAAGCTGAAACTTCACCGCAGAACTGGAAGTGTGGAAGGAAAAGACCTTCGGAAGGATAGGTGGAAAAAAAGGACAAACCAAGAAGTGTCTGAAGTCCAAGTGAACTGAAACTTCACCGCAGAGCTGGAAGTGTGGAAGGAAAAGACATTGAGAAGGATAGGTAGAAAAAAAGGACAAACCAAGAAGTGTCTGACTTTTTCTTTGAACCAAGTGCATTAGCTTCAGCAAAAACACAGAGAATCAAATGGATGGGAGATGTAATGTTAATTTCAGGAGAAAACTAAAAATATAAATGAAATTAAACTTGTAAATGAAGGAAGAACGGACTCCAGAGTTTGGAAGTCCGAGAAGGAAAAATCTTGGGAGGAGAACTGGAAAAGCAAACCAAATATAGTAGAGGTAGTAAAAGCACGAAGAATCCAATGGATGGGGCCTGTAATGAAGATTAAAGCAAATAGAAGACAAAAATATTTAAGCCAATAACAATAGCACAGGCGGAACGGAAAGATAAAGTGGAATATGTCTTAAAAAAACAAGAAGAAGAAACAAGAGACAAGACGGTGTTATAGTTCATTTTTCCAGTCATAATATTTCCCCAATATGGCCGATAAAGTGGCGTGCCGTCGTATTGACGCCTTGGACAGGTCGATCGATAGTAGAGTTTCGTCTAGAAGGCTTCTGTCATTGGTCAATACTAAATCTGGTGACCCCCTCCGTACCTCATATCTAGTTCCCGTGCAGAATCGCTCCAGTAATACGCTAAACTCGTTGCATTATACAAGCGGCTAGCCACAGCATTGCAACTAAGGAACCCTCCAATCACACGCAAGGATAGTTTGAAGTTACCCGCGAAACGTGTAATACGCTTGACAGTTTACTTTCGACAGGACAAAAGTTTAACCAATGTTTAACCTAAATATTTAGTTTAATGGAACTTGAATTCTATGTTAGGTGCACGCCCTGAGCGTGAGATATATATGGGGCCCTTTGAGTAAGGAATAAGGTTTGTTTCACACTGAGAGCAAAAAAATATAAAATAAAATAAAGTAAGTGAAATTAATTTATTTAAATTAAACAAGTTTCAAATTAACAGTATGTATTTTCATACATTGCGGATGGCGCAAGGCCGTTGCAAGCACGGGGCCCTGGGTGGTTGCCTGGTTTCCTTGCCACTACTGCTGATCTTATGTCAAAAGAGTCAAAGAGGTAATAAGCAAATGACGAAGGCTATCGGTTAAAATGATTACTGGAATAATCAGAATTAATATTGATCTTTCATAATTGACGACATTTTGGGAAATATCAATTTTCCGGCCAAAGTTCTCAAAGCCAGAAGATTCAGCAGAAGAGTCCCCGACTCGGAAGGCTAACATTCATACAGGTAATCATAATCGATCAATCAGTAATACTTTCCTTGAAGGCACGGCGTTCCCAAGAATGGTTTGGCTGTACGGTTATACTATGCTCCGTCTTAAGTTTAAGTTGAAATTTACAAGATCCCAGTGATCCAATGATATTAGATATTTACACTATGGCCACATCTCAAAAATATGTAATCTTAGAACTTAGATGCAGTTTCCCATCTTGAATCTATTAATTCCCTTATTGTGGATTTCAGAATTTTGCACCGGGACATAAGATAAATACCCAGCAATAAAAGTGATCTGCTGCTACTTCTGCAAGGGCAACATGCTGATGTTGTATACTTCAGTGAAACTCTGCTGAAACTAGGATCCAATTGGGTTAATTGGAATGTAGTGGTTACAATATGATGAGAGCTGATCGACAGGATGGAAAAGGCATCTTAGTGAAGAAGATAAATCAAAATTCATATAGTGTTAAAAATGTTCAGCTTCTTTAAAGTCTATTGATAGAAAGAAAAACAAAAATCTGTAACAAAGTAGTGGGGCTATTCAGACCTATTCTGTAACTTTTTTCGGATCGAATCGAAATGTATAACAGGAATCGGAATGTCTTCAAATCAAAATATTCAGTCTCTATTATATTTTTTGGGTATGATCTGTGATATTCTGTAAAGAAGGTAGAACACATCAGCTATTTAACATTCTGTAAAATATTGTAATATAGAAATCGAGCAGAATTACGGCATACTAATTCAACAACATTACGATCTGATCTGTCAAATTCAGTGATTTCGTTTCGATTTGAGTTACAGAATAGGGGGGATTATGATGTTTTGTTTTACACTGCCAAAATTGTAATAAGAAACTTACTCAAAATAACATTAATTAATTATTTTTCGTTAAACAAAACGCTATTTTATCGGCTTCTTCAGTTGTAGGTTTTTTTATTTTCGGTAAATTTTTTCTTTTTACACCCCTACGGGTGCTAAAAAACTTTCTCTGGGGACTAATTTTTGTATTGTGACTATCGTGAGGTATCCTTTGACGGTTCTGTTTTGTATAACTTTTCAAATCACCAGTAGAATGGCTGCGAATTGCTGCTAACGTAACATCAATAGGATTCATAATTTGCTTTACAGCATAAATTTCTTCATCAGTTTGAATGCTAGCAAGGATACGTTCGAAATTAGCTCTTCATTTTGTAATTTATGGCATAAATAGTGTAGGTATATGTTTGCAAATATTAAATTTTATGGCTGAATCTATGCAAGAACAGAGATACTTATGTATGCAGGTCTTACATTCTTGATAAATTAACAAGCAATTACATAAAAGCACCTAAGTCAGGTTTTACAGTTTTTGACAAGTCTAATAAAAAGTGAGCAAATAAAAATCAGATTAGAGTAGGCGGTGCAAAGAAAATGTATATCTGTGATTTATGCCCAGTTTCATAAAATGTAGTTAACCACTCGATCAAGTTAATCATATGATTAAGTAATATCATTGGAGGAAATTTAAACTTTCCTCCAATGATATGTAATACACGATTAACGAACGAGTGGTTAACTATGTTTTATAAAACTGGGCCTAACTGAATTAATGTAATACATCCATGGACTGTCAAATTTATTGACTTTTTATTTAATCACAGACATACATTTTCTTTGCACCGCCTGCTCTAATCTGATTTTTATTTGCTCACAGGTTACATACGTTACAATTTTAATCAAAAGACAAAATAGGTAAGTACATCGATTAGTGCTGAAAGGACCTACAACATATACATACATGTAATAGGTAACGTTACTGATTCTGAATCGAAGAGCTGCATAGAAACTATTATAATTTGGGCTTTTTCTAAACTAACAGTAATAATTTACGCGTTTCAGTTCGTTCTTTATTTTTCTCGCTATCAATAAAGTCATTAAAAAGGCTTACGATGTAGTAATTTGATAATTACTATCAATTTCAGAATACTCCTTGGTTGAACTTATTTATAATTACCTACATTGATTTTTTAATGTGCATTGTTTCTGAATAAAATAAAACCTTACAGTCACTTTAACGATTATAAATCCCATCTCGCATATTAAACGACTTTAAAATTAAAAATTTCAATACAAAACTGGTTAACTTTCATTAGAAAAATAAAATCTATGCCAGACATCATAGGCATTTTCCCGGGTAATTTCAAAAGATCCTTGAGCTGTGATTGGAGGGTTCCTTAGTTGCAATGCTGTGGCTAGCCGCTTGTTTGCATTATAGGCCGGAAGCCATTTTATTGTTTCATCAAACTGTGATGTTTGTGTGAGAAGCCTAACGGAAACATAAATCCGTGATCTGGAAATAAGCACCCTACGTGTAATATAAGCATCTTCTACTGTTATTTTTCTACTGCTGCTGTGTAATACAAGTTGTAAGTTTTTAAATTAGATATGTTAGTTATGTTTAAAGATGTTAGTTTAAATTAAAGGATTAAAGGACTTTTTTGTCCATTGAAAAGTATAACAAAATTTGTAAAATTGTACGTTGAGAGCTTCTCAAGATAAATAATAAAAGTCTGAAGAAGCTATCAACATCCAGCGAAACGTCGACTTTAAATTGAATGTACAACCGTCCGATAAATTATATTTACAAATTTTGTTATAATTACAGAATATTTGATTAATTAAAAGTCAACAACAGAGTGTATACCATAAAGCTCTGACGAGAGGAAACGCAAACATAGCTTCACATATGCAGATCTCTGATAAATTTCAATTTCCAGCATGTTGACAACTCTGTAACACCGAGGCACTAATTACGTAAATTAACTACCAGTGGTTTTGTCGGAATTTCCAGTCTTAACAAAGGGTCGTTCGCTATTTCGAAACTATTTCTGCTTCGAATGGCGGCGCTCATATACCGTACGTTACATATTCCGGTACATACACATACAATAATCTGAAGTTATGCCCCGAGTTCCACCCTCATCTTCATCCCGTAGTAAAGCGAGCCATTAAAACAACGGTCGGGGGGCCACCCGCGTTTACAGCTCCCTCTCCGTCGAAGGGCCCCACCGTCCGATCTCGCTCGTTTCCGCTTGTGTTTTCGAATTAAACTTCGAATCGAAATATTCGCGGGGCTTTAAATGGACGTACCCTCTTTTAAGCGGCAATAAAATGCCGGACGCGGTGCAGTTTCGTATACTATATTTAAATTTAATTTTCTCGTCCGCAATTCATTTGGGAACTTAAATAGTTCACCCGAGATAAAATTTACTCGGGCACCTACATCATGGGGTACACATATACACTAGGGTGGGTCGAAAAACCAAACTTTGAGATAATCTTACCTAATAGCAAAATTATGTTGTCTTTTAGTGATATTATGACACCTACGAAATATTTTTGAATTTAATTAATATTTAGAGGGTGCGCCTTACGTTTGAATTTTTGAAATTATACGAGAAAGGCCATATAGTATGCCATGAAAAGTTCGTATTTGCAATAATAATAATAACAGAGTTATGATCAAAACTGTATACTAAAAGGGCAAGAGAAGGTGGATAAAATTAAAACTCGAATCTCGCAGCAACGCCTAAATTCGATAGCAAGAAAGATTTCAATATTAAATGATTTTCATTAATTTTTCTGTTGTATTATTTTTTTAATTATTAATAAATGATTATTTTATTCTAAAAACCCTATTTTCCTTGAGACATTTATGTTATATGACTACCAGAATATATTCAAGTTATTCGTATTTCCAAGGCAAAGCGCAACCTGAAGATGAGGTGCTATTTACTTTAAATTTTAGCATTACACTGTTTTCATGTAAAGGCAATATAATTTTGCTATTAAAAATCAAAAGCGCAATATTCGTTTTTTTCCATACAAAAATGACCCACCCTAATATACACCCCTGAATGTGCTGGAACGTTTCAAATTGACTTAACACTTTAGATCATTGAGATGGTTAGTAATTTAAATGAATTTAAAAATTTCCACCCCCTTCTATCTTTTGCTTTCAAAAATGCGACTACTTTTTGAAGTCGAGGTCAATCGCAAGAATCGTCCCATAAAGACTACTAGAAATAATCCGTATATTTAGACTGTGATTATTGTTACATCCTAGTAGATAGGCTACACACATAGCATAGGTGTTAAATTATAAAGAACTGCCTTCATGTTTCCAGAAGTGTCACAGTGGTTCTAGTCTGTAGTAGATCGTTCGAGACAAACGGATTATAAGTTGTGATGAGCGCGAAATTCAAACTGTTTACATTTCATTTGAGCCAAGTGTGTTTGATATACCAAAAAGTTTTGTGTATGACAAATTAAAATAATTAGAAGCAATAACACTACTCAATTGTTCGTCTGTCAATTTCTAAGCTTTTTTTTGTTTTTAATTTATAAAAGTAAAAGACGTCCTGTATAATAGATTTCCTTTTCTGGCTAACAACTACAACTTCTTTACTACAATTGGAAATGGCAATCGTTTACTAAATTTTGTTTGTCATTACAGCACGAGATTATTTTTTTTAATTATTGAATTAATTTTAGTTTTGTTAATTAAATTTTGCTTTGATGTTTCCTCAATTTATTTTTACATAAAATCGATAGGAATTACATATTCGTTAGCTTTGTTTAGTGCGCGCCAAGTAAATTGTTAAATTACGTTCCGTTACGCTTACATTAATCACTTCGAGGGGGGTGGTGCAATCGATAAAATATAGTACACCCTGAGGGAAGGGTGGCCCTCTCGTAAAAATAAAAATCTCCGCGTAAACAAATGTTTCCACCCGGAAACTTTTCTTATGCATTTATAACAAAACAACAAAACAAATCCTTCAACCTTTCCTTTTTTTATTTTCGACGCTCGCCCTTCAGGCGCTTGGCTAAACGCTTAAACTTATTTCACTTCCCTCGGCGCAGCCAAAGTACCTCGAGGGTAGTGTCGGGGGCTAAGGTCACGTCGTTCCAAATGAATTGAATAAATTTATATAGAGGCGATATATTTTATTCGTGCGTAAAATTAGGATTTATTTAGATAGATGGCGCGCTTCTTTATAAAATAAAAAATTCGCACGCTGAAAAAAGAAGGTGTTTAGAAAAAATGGAATCAACGGTGGCGTATAGGCCACCAACTAAACAGAAGTGAATGTCCTGTTAATAGATGTCGCTACTGCTGTAGAAGCAGATGTAGGCGGGAAATTTGACCAGTTTAAGACGATACGGTTGATTTATAATCAATTTTGTTTTCTTTACCAAATTTTATTGCGGTGTTAACTTTAACAAAAAAATTCTGCTGGTAAAGTTCGAAAGAAAAATCCTTCCAGCCAGATAAGCGCGTACAGTCCGAGGGTGCGATTTAAGGTCGTCGGTTTAGAAGGTGAGGATGAAATATTGGCGGTGAACGCCTTGCGAGTGTACAAATTGTGGCTTCCAGGAATCAGAATTGGCGTTTCCTTCCGGGAGTCCAACGAATTCGACAAATGAGATAGTCGACCGCGCGTAACACTGATTAAACACGGCTAATCCGCTTTTACACATTCCTCACGGGCGACATCCGAGCTCTGATAAATAGTTCCCTTGCCGATAGAGGGGTAAGACGTATTGTTAATTTTGTTTCAGGTGATAGGTACGATAAGGTACTGCGCAAACTACCGGCAATTAATTTCGATTTTTTCTTCTTCTTCTTCTCGTCTTTCTTCCGGGTGAAACTGCCTAAGAAGAACTTTTCATCGCAAAGTATTCCAAAAATTAATGGCACAGAAAATACTTAACAGAATAAGTCTTTCAGTCGTATGATCAAACAGTTGTGTCAGAATAGCAAGGACATCCCTAATTGGTTTAGTTTCATTTACCCATAGAAGCCCCCAAGCATTTTGGTGTTATTGTATAGAAAAAAATTATTTCAGTTTAAAAAATAAATTAATGATTGCAGCTGGCACCATTCTGAATAGCCTTACATCGGCAAGTTAAGAAGAAAACTCTACTTTTTCAGCAAGTTATGATTTCGTTGCGTGGGCTGTTACAGTTCAAAATCACGTAATGGATAGGTTGGCAATATTTGAAGATTTTAGTCAACTTAGAATTTATTGTGGCAACCCTGATACCCGAGGGAGCAGGCGTGCGATTATTGAAGACCACGTGACCTGTCCTTTTATGGGCATTCTCGATAGTAATGAATTCTGATTGGTCGGAGCTGACTACATCTGCGATCATTCCGCGCCATCTTATTTCGCTTTGCTTTAACTCTGTTGGTGCTTATATCGTGTGTTTTAAGTTATCGAAGTTTTTGCTAAAGAAAGATTAGGAAAATTCAAATCGACGTGGTCGGAGTTTCATAAGTGCATCGCTAAACGGTTAGGGAAAATTTCTAGTACCCTGCCAGGGCCTAGGCTTTATTAAAAATACAGGTAATGTAGGTTAACAAGTGACGCCATCTTGTTACTAAATATGTATAATTCAGGCTTTTTCTGGTACTCTTACTTTCGGATACTTTTACGTTTGATTACCTCTCTTAGTACTTTTTACGTTTGGTTGCCTCTTTTGATTCTACCGAAACTCGCCGCTGCGCTCTGCAGATTCGTGTCGCCGAGATCAACGAACGTACCTGGTTGAAAGGAACGTAATCGCTTTGGACTTCGTAGCAGAAGTCTCGTAGGAGGAAAAGATCGACCTTGACCTACGAACGTATTTTTCGATTACGTGAGTTCGTTCCGTTTTCTTAACTGTTTCGAGACGCTGCATTAATTAAGAAGGAATTTTCTACAAATTTGGCGTCTTTAATTAACCGATGTAAATTGTTGCAGTAAAAGTAAGACGATTTAGATTTGTAGTGTTGAATAAAGTAAATAATTAAGTTGTACACTCGGGTGCAACATTTTTGAATCGTTTTAGTCGTAGTGTATTCAGCGTTTGTGACAATTGTAATTATTTTGTGCGAGTAAATAATTGAAGCAACCGTTTATTGTAGCTGTTTGTATATTTGTACGTCCAACTTCAGCGAACAACTGAGTTTAAAATAAAACCTCCTGGATTTGTTGTGTAAATCTATTGCGATATTTCATCTTCAGTGGCGCCTTCTAACTTCTTCAAATCACGCCCATCTTCACTGAAATATCTGGGGCAACAGCTGATGAAAAGCAGCGCAAACTTTCTGCCCAGTTTAAACGTAAATAAAAGCCCTGAATAGTTATTCTAAAGATTTTGTGGTAGCAGGGCGAAGGCTATTTCTCACTTGAAGTGACAGAAAATTGTAGTAGTGCAAATTAAGTTCTCCAACTCTTGGAGAAAGGTATGGGTCTACGTAACCCCAAAAGTAAAGGGACAATAAAATAAATAAAAATCACCGGCTGAGCACACTTGTTTTTATTTGATGCTGCTCAAAAATTCAAACATAATAAACAGAAATAAATTGTACAACCCGGACGGGGGGTCTCGGTGAGTAAAGTAAAAGAAAGAATGTAAACGGTTATCGATTAATTAAAACTTTAACCGAGAAACAGATCTGCCTTTCATTTACAGAAAAATGCAAAAGTAAATATTCAAAATTATTCAATTAAAATTACATTAACGCCACGCAGCGTTTAATACAACACAAAATAAACAATAAAACAAAATATTTCCGACCTTGTGTTACATCCACACTTGGACACTCAGCTGTCAAGGTAAGGTTGAAAAAACCAATCGAGAAACAATCCAGCGGAGGAGGCCGGTACTACCAATGACGTCACTAAGCAAAACAGCGCCACGGTTGTCACCAAATTTAAATTTAATTTACTTGCCTCTTACTTACCACTGACAGATGACGAGCTTCTGCTGACGAAACGTATCAGCTGTTCCCCGGGCTAGCAACATTGAAGAATGGAGCGGGTTGATTAAGTTGGTAAAATTATTAATGGGCGCCAGAAGACTGTATTCCCAGCTAAACGTAATCGACCAAATCGGGCAGAAATAAATCAACAGCAAAACAGAGGCGAGACTTTACTCACTGGTGTGCGTGAACGCAGAAATTAAACTCGAAGTTAAAGTTAACACAACTGAGGTTTTATTAAACAAATCAAAACATACAGCACTTTACACAATTTCAAGTGGCTTCTTAATTTATGCTAAAGTTAACTACGGTAAACGCAGCGCAACACGTAGTTCGAAATTCTTCCTCGCGACTTAACTGTTCACGAGAAATGAATAAAGTATAAACCGATCGATTCGCAAAACGTCAGATTAAATTAAAGTTGGAATACCTAACCTTTTTACAGCGCGTCCAGTCATGCGTCAGGGTCAACGTTACCAACCGAAGCGCGGTGGCCGGTGAGACGCCCTCTGTCGTCAGCGGGTAGCGTCGACAATCTGGATCAAACTGGATCAGCTGGGATCGTCAAGATGGCTGGTTAGGTTTCCACGATCGGGTTAGGTACATTCACAGTTCGGCGCCACCGGAGAACTAGGCCTATACTCTGTTTACTGAAGCGATATAGTAATAAACATTTCCACAGTAGCCCGCGCGTCAACCGGTGCAGTTGAGTTCCGGTAATACTTATCCAATATTGAAGGTACAACTTCAAATTGTGTGTTACTTTGTAAAACCACCTTCTGCACTATAAGATACTGCGCATAAAACTCTCCTACTTTATTTTATTACTATATCTCTTTAGTAAACAGAGTATAGAAGCCTGGACTATAAGCCTGCGCCAAAAACTGCGCCCAAACAGAAAAGCCTACATAAAGGAAACGATTTCGTTAGCGGCCATATTAGGTTGTCGTCGGCGTTCGTCGTTATATGTTACCTGAGAATTTATAAACTCAAGGCTTGGTATGAGGGTTAAAATTGTCCCCCAAATTCGTTCGGTGGTGTCAATTAACGTTTCCGGCACAGCCGCTGGTGAACTTCTTCTCCCAAGGAGCAAGAATTCCGGTATTTCACAACACACGTAAAACACGTTAACACCCAACCAAGGTCCGAACACAAAAGTGCGATAGAGACGACTTGAAGATGGTGGTGGCCGCTAAAATACGGACGGTAACCAACGGCTTACCAGAAGGCTGTCACGTGGTGTGCCACACGAATGAGCTTCGAGCAGTAAAGAGGAAGGATGCAGGGTAGCCACCTGTATCCAAACGCGATTCATATATCACTTTGCCTCCGCGTTTTCTTTGGCGGGAGATTTGAGACGTAACACGGTGTCACGTCACGATCTCTCCTGTTGGCTCGTATCGCCTTCGGTCGAGTCCTACTTTAACGGGGAAAGGGGTGGACTTTTAGCAGCTAGAGTTCCGCTTACGGTTTTTCCACTCAAGGATCGGTCTCAAATGGCGTTACAAAAGGAGTAGTCAGAAAAGGGGGTACGACTACCATTACAAACCTGTTCTTTTCTCGCAGCACAGGCTTAGAAAAGCTTATAAAAAAGTTTGTAATGATCAAGGGGGCACTACACTGACAATACGTTAAGACTACAGCGCCGAGAGTGACTTGACGAAGAAAAAACACACGCAGAGTAAATAGATCGGGGCGGGGTTGTTACGAGGTAGATTCTGATTTATCCGGTCAAAAGAGTGAAACAAAACATCACTAAGAGTTGAGGATTACTGCAGCCAAACAAAATCACCTCATGTTGAAACATGCCGAAAGTCACGTAGATACAAGCAAGAATTTCCTGTGCAAATACAGAGTGACTGGCAATACCAAGAATGATTTAAATGAATTTTTCACCCATAACAAAAGGCTTCGCTCGGGATAGTATTTAAATATGATTGGTTCATTATGACGTCAGCTTACAAGACCCAATAACAATGTTTTAAATACGGCAGCTCGAGGGAGAAAAGTCAGATGCTGACGAGTTTCTTTAGAGTAATTTCGAGCCTAAAAGAGCTGCGTGTTCTCGTCACGAATTTTTCTGCAAGTTTAGTTTCACGAAAAATTAATTGGTTTTATTCTTTTTTATTCGATATATAAAGTCAGCGTATTTAGATTTGCTTTAATTGGTTTAAGTAAGTCGTAGCGAATCGTTTTCGAAGTTAAAACTAAAGTACCCCAAGAATTTGGATTACAAGAAGATATAAACAGACTCAACGTTTGCTTTGAGTTCGGAAATTAAGAAAATCTTTAGATGTGGTACAGAATTCCGTTTCTTCTCTCTTCTTTTCCTTATTGAATTTGTGTTATTTTATATTTTAGCTTTAGCTCACTTCCTTATGGGGTTTTTACAAACTCGCATGTATTTGTTGCCTATTGTATCTTTTACTAGGCGGTGGCGGCCAAAAATAGGTATCATTTTTGGATGTTATTTCTTATACTTTTTTACCTGTACAATTTTATTTAAATTTACACAAATTTTAATTGAATGTTTACTAAAAAGTTCAGAATTTCATTGAATACAAAAATTGTTAAGACATAAAAAGGTAAGGAAGGAGAAGTGGTGAAAATTTCATCAATCCCGGAATTATTTATACATATAGATAGCATCAGTACGGTAGGGGACCGAAATCCATTCCATATATAAAAGTCGTTGAGAGCGATTCCTGGCTACATAAAAAACAATCGCTTAGAAAAGCTAAAACAAAGGAATTGCGGCTTGTCTCTTTTACGGTTTGATAAAAATTTTGGTAACAAGAATCAACCCCGTCCGGCCGTTACATTTATATTTATACATACATACATAGATTCATCTGCAGGCAAAAACAGGTAGCAGTTTATAAATAATAGATAAAAAAACAGATAGCAGTTTTCAAAAAAAAAACAGGTAGCAGTGATGATAATTAATGAATTCTAAAGCTTTTAAAAAAAAGTTATAATGTAACCATTTCTTGATTTTTTTATGTATGTACCTATTTGAAAGTTAGCTTGATAAAGTAATAAAAACAAACCTTTTACTGCGTCGCTCGCAGATGCCGAGCCAAGACGAAACGGATTCGAATCACTTATGCATGAGACATTTCTCAAATAACTCCATCAAACGATTTGAAATCATGTAAATCCGCGTGACGTAAGCCCGCCAAAAGCATAAAAGCGTGAAGACGTTGCTTGTTGCAGACTTACCCGAGGGCAGCATCAGTCAGCTGGAGGTGGTGGGATCACGGATTCCCGCCCTGGAAGCCGAAAGTTTGGCCGGGTGCCAAGTACACTCTCTCACCCTCTCCAACAATCATCTTCAACACGTGGCGGATCGCGCTTTCAGGTAAAGATACCACTTATTACTTATTACTTCATCTCTCAGGTATTCCTTTATTGCGCACTTCATATGCATACGAGTTGCTTATGCATTATTAAATTGCGAGCGTAAACCCTCACCCCTTCGTATGCTAACACCGTTTGAAAACTTAATACACGGCGGCCTATTGCTCGTTCTGATGTTCAGGGAGTATTCTAAGGTTATTCGATTTCGGTAATATAGTGCATAGTTGCTATGAGGTAAAGAAATTAGATTACTGCCGAAGTAACTATGTAGATGTGGATACGTGCAAGATGCTCTGTGCCAAAATCCGTGCTCCGAACTATGTCTTCGTATTAATTTAATGCATTCAGCTCACATGTTAATGCAGTTTCCCTCTAAAGGAATATAGTTTCAGAAGTTAATAATGTTGTACTCAACAATTATTCTAGATTTAATCATGCGACTACTTTAACGAATAAATACCACTGGGGTTCTGGCTCACTTTCTTATCGATTCTTTACATGGGCGCATGTATGGTTGCCTATCGTGATTTTTGTTAGGCGGTAGCTTTGCTAATCTATTTCCTAAAAGAACTGATTGTGAGTTTTCCCCAATTACAAGTGTTTTAAAAAAGAATCCAGTGAAAAGTCGTTCCTTGTCAAAAACTGAAGGGTTTCGCGTGTTACGTCCTTAAAGGAACGTCTAATGCTTCGTGTTTCTGATATCGGCGTACGTAGAATTAAATTACCCCCCCGTCAATAATTTACTACCTGGGGCCATCCATAACTGCTGAACTGTTACTTTGCTCCGTCAAAATTATTTATGTATGAGAGACCTGTCCCATTAAACTGATCAGCGCAATCAGGCATGTGATTTATTGAACTATAGTGTTTGGCTTCAAAACGTCAATAATCGACGCAACGCGACGTAACAAAACGAATGGATAGTAAATACAATAGGATCAGGCTGGAAATTTATTTCAAAATATGTACGAGGGCTATACTGAAAGTAAATTAAAAGTGACCGTTTCTAATTCGTTTCCTTTTTCAACTTATTTTGATTTTGTGTACCTAAAGCTTGCTCCCTAAATTTGTTATTTTTGTAACGCCCTGTATCTAACATTGTGTTTTCAAGCTGTTGCATCCGATTAACTTGCCGTAATGTAATTCCTCCTTCAAAGAAATATCTTATCGTCGAATTAGCGCAGGTCCTTTGTTTCGAAATATTTCATTTCGAGCTCAACGTGATAACACGAAACCTATGAAGCGTCGCAAAGGAACGGGCTACGAGGCGGGCAAAAAAAAACTCATTCTTTTTGTGCGCGCTTCGTAAAAGCTCTCTGCTTTTTGCTGGGAGGGAAGTTCCGAAGAAATTACTTTTTGCATTTTTATGGTAATTTCGTTCCTGTTTTCGGAACTAAACCGAATTAAGAGAAAATGAATTACGTCAGCTGCTATTTGTTAAGAGGAGGAGGGGGAGGACGGAATGCCGCTGGTTGTTATTGCGTGCCATCGGCAAGGTAGTTTCGTTGTTATCAAGTTTATTTTTCCGGAAAAGAATGACTTTAAGGGGCACATCCAACTTTCCTTGCGAGTGCAAGCAAATCAATTCAATTTAAAGTGGAACTCAATGGAATTTATTGAAGTGAATTAAAAATTATTTCTATTTATGATCTATGATAAACACACCTTAAATGGAAAGCTTAAAAAAATCACTTAGCAAGGGCCTATTTGCAAACAGGCCTGTTCACTTTGTGCCACACCATTGTATACAGGCAAACATTAAAATGTGTAACGAATATGTTTGTACACGGTAATCATTGAAACGACTCGTGAAAATGCATCCGGAAATTTACTGGTGTGATTTAGTTTTGTGATACATCACGTATTTACCAACATAAACTTCATCCGTGCGCAAATTAACGTTAAAAATATGTTTATTAATAAAAATTACCGCTTGTCACATTTTAAAATTTAATTGAACGAACCTCGCCGAAAATTGTTGTTTGTAGGACGTTCTTGAAGCAATTATTCATTTGTTTCTATCATAAAAATAAGTTGCTTTTAAGAAATTTTACAAAACTTTACTACCTACCTGGTTGCGATTATAGAGGAGTGCAATTTAAGTTCACTTCACAGAAGGAGTTAAAACAAATTTAAATCAAGCAAAAAGGTAACACAACGAGGTTGTCAATTATAAAATCCCGAAATCCGGATCCGACTTTCGTTTACAAAGTCAACTATAAGTTCCTGACCACGTGCAACAAAAGATTGCTTAATTTATAACGGCCGGTATTACCAACGATTTAAAGAGACCTTAATGTCGTGTTTAGATTGTGACATTTCTGCTTGGTTTATATATAATCAATCACATTCTAAACACGAATTAAATTTAAGGTCCCCTTAAAACGCTGGTAATATCGGCCGATTGACAATTAAATTGAATTAACGCAAAGTCACGCAATATTCCAAGCTTGATTACATCGTCCGCGCCCCACATATCAGCTGTCGAGTCGTCGACGACGTCCAACGAGTATCGAATTCGGTGGAGGATCGCTGAAGAGAAAAAGATCTGTCGCTATTCCCAGCGACCTCTCTCGTCGAAAGTCATCAACAGCGGTTGGGCGAATTCAAGTCCGGACGGACAGGGGAGTATGGTGGCGAAGTAACCGTCGTTGACAAAACTGACCTTACGATAATTTCAAAGATTGGTTGGCCCCAGATATCACCACGAGAATTTGAGTAGCCGAGGGGATGAAAGCAGTATTAATCGTAGACGAAAACAGCAATCAGTAGCAACAGCAGCAAAGGCTAAATAAGAAAAGAAAAACATGCGTTACGGCCTGAACCACGCTCAAATACTCGCCACATTTACCTAATCGAAATTATTGGGGTTATGCCCAGTTTCATAAAACGTAGTTAACCTCTCGATCAAGTTAATCTTGTGATTAAGCAATATCATTGGTGGAAATTTAAACTTTCCTCCAATGATATTGCTTAATCACACGATTAACTTGATCGAGTGGTTAACTACGTTTTATGAAACTAGGCCTTAGACTTCGAAAAACATTAACAAATGATTTTAAATACAAGGGGTGCGATTTAAAAGTCTGGCATCTTGATTACCGTTCCACATTCAACTAGGCAATTTCGGCCTGTTGACTTTTATCGAAACACACTTCGACACCACATCCGATGTGTTCTATCTGAGAACTGGCAGCCGTGCAGAATTTTCGTCGTATCTGAAGACCGACGGGCCAATTAAAGAAGGGGATTGGTAGAGGAAGACAGTTGACTCACAGGGGAAATGAGGGAGGCAAAACGCGTAGTGAAGGCTTTTGTTTAATGACGCATCATGTTAAAACGCACGTCGCCAAATAACGATCTTTTCATGTTCCTACGCAATACAGAGTGGCTCGAAAAACTGAAAATAATTTTAACGAAATTTTCACTGTAACAACTTCTTTATTTGAAAATTATAATAGCCAGACTTCGGACATTTCGGAGCGTCGCCATGGCTACGCAATATGAGGACCAATGAAGTCCACATTCATTGCGTAGCTCCGAAATGTCCGAAGTTTGATAATAACTGAAAGCACTGAAAGGAAAACGAGATGCTAAATGCCACTGGAAACTCCTTTGATTGCGCATGCGCATAACCTGTTGTAAACGCTCTACAAATTTAAATGACAAATAACAAAACTACATAATTTAAAATTCAGATGAAAGTACAATTCCAAATAGATTTTTATGCTTATAAATGTATAAAGGTTATATTGCAATGTTCAAAATAACTTCAGGACTAAAAATATGTTTAAAATTATAATGTTAATAATTAAAGCTGGTTCTTGTCCGATGAAAATTGTATCACAAACTCTTTTAAACGGACACTTCGTCACTTCTGACGAAGCTGACGAACGACTGCGAAACGTTAAGTGTTTGTGCGCCATTTAGTGTCCGTTTAAAAGAGCTTGTGATATAATGTTAATGTTATAGATAAATATTATATCACAAATTCTTTGAAACGGACACTGAATATGGGCACTAACACTTAACGTTTCGCCGTCGAACGATTTTCAACCTCACAAATATTTTGTTTATGAACATTCATTATTACTGAATAATGGATATGAATACACATTGTAAATTTATAAGTAAAATCATCACAAGTGCCTACATAATATGTAAGCATATTTTACATTCAGAGCAATTTAGAGAACAACAAATTGAATTAAGAATTTTTTTAACAAAATAAATCTCTGATTTACTGCTCAATTCTCAACTATTTTCCTCTTTTATTTTAATTTTTAAATCACATTTGTTTGCAGAGAGATGCCTTTTAAAAACTTCTTGATGATTTTTTCCTTTCACTAATTTTATAAGTCTTTCGGTAGTTTTGTCTCTTACGTATTTTAAGACCGTGTGCAACCCTTTGTCTAATCTTTTAACTCTTTTACGGTTTAGGTAAAAATATTAAAATTACTTTATGCATTGATTCAAGTCTCATGTTCAAGATTCCTGTTGATTTTCTAAAACAATATGCCCATTGCTTAAAATTATTCATATACTCGTAGCTTGCTTTAAAATAATTGCCAAAATTTTTGGTATCTTTATCTTCTAACATCAAATTTATTGCAGACAGAAGTGTAGTTTTAAATTCCATTTCTTTTAATTCTTCCTGTAAACTCTTCAAAGACATCGCAAATGCAGTTGCACATCAGTTAACATATGGTTTATTCCAATCAGATTTCAAACCAACAGATTCGAACGTTTCCAGGGTGGTTTCCAGCGACCTACGCGCATGCGCAGTAAGAAGAGCTTACAGTGGCATTTAGCAACTCGTAAAGGAAACAATACAGTGTTGCCAACCTGTAAAATTGAGATATCCCTTTTGTTGCTGCAAAAAAATGTGTAGTTGAAAATCCCTTTCTGTATTGAAAAAAATTTTATATTTATTGAAGCAAACATTAAATTATCAAATAAATCCTCAATATTATTATTTATTATGGTGTTTTAATTGGTAAATAACACCACGAGTTATTCTTGACAAAGTTGGTAGAACTGATGTTGTATCTAGCAGAGTTATAGCTACTATATACACTGTGCTACAAGAAAGCACAAGGTTTCAGAACGCATTAAAATAATCACTCAGAACCAAATGAAATAATTGAAAAATAAGAATAAATTTCGTCTTTTACTACTCATATTATTTTGACGGACAAATTAATCCCACCAGTATTTCCTAATGTAGTGTGTATAAAGACTGATTCACAATACAGTTTATTCTTTTGGTTTTCCCCTTTTGTCAAATGTGTTTCCGAATTTGTCAAATGACTTTCCAAACCGTTCAAAGTATAGTAGGCCTGCGGATTGGAAAGTCGTTTGACAAATTCGGAAACATAATTGACAAAAGAGGAAAACCAAAAGAAAAAGACTGTAAATTGTGATTTTTTTTATTTTTGAGATAGGAGGCTGTAATTTCATATTCAACTATAACTTTTAATTCTGAACGACTTATTCTTATGACATTTTCTTGTATCTTGTAAAATAAGGGCACTTTACTCTTAAAGCATCTTCATTTCTCGGTGTCCACGCTGTATACCATTCAAAATAAATTTCATCTGATATTTCCCAATTTGACTTTAAGGGATGCAGAAGCGTTCTGCGTCAATAAATTTTTATAAAAGTCGACAATAAAAAAGAATCCCACTTGTAGCACAGTTTTTGAAAGACAGTGTATAAGACAGCTGGCTCGTTCGTCGTCCCTTTTGGATCTCAATATGAGCCCAATGTGAGGTTATATAAATATGTAATTTTTATGATGAAAGAACTACTAGCCTAAAAATTTTAAAACCATTTCGTTAATGATTGAACAATTAGGATCTGCATATCCGGTCATATTTTAACAAATATGTTAACCACATACACATGCACAACACCAATTGACTGAGATCCAAAATGGACGACGAGCCAGCTATGATAATCAAGTATCTGTAAGCAGGGTCGTGACGTCAAACGACAAATGTTTAAGGCACAGCAACGTAAATGCTCTCTAAAGATGAATCTATTGTAACGTTTTTATTAAAAGTATAAGTTAAAACTAAGCAGTTTTCACGAATTAAATAAACTATTAACACTTAATATGTACTACATGGTATAACTAATTTATATTCTTAAATAAATAGTTTAAGTCGTAATTTTTTTATACGACACCACCATTAGCCCCATTTGGGGTAAATCATCACTATCAGGCGTCCAAAGGGGCAAGCTTTTATATTTTGTTCAGTTGTTCGGGAAAACATCTCGAACGTCCCGAAGCGTCTTCGAAGAATCCATGACGTGGACGTGCTTCGTCTAGGCGATGACGCCACTTCGCCTCGCCATTCCGTCACACTATTTATTAAAAATAAAATCAATTCCATGATCGTAAACGACAGTTAACGTATTTTGCATTGTTAATAGATTTTTCTTTCTCTCTTGCACTCTATTTTCAATTTTAATTAATGATCCAAGTTCAGTAACGCCCTGTATAGATAGATGTATTAAACCGAAATCATTATTAAAAAAAAAAATACTTGCAGCATTCTTACTTACAATTTTTATTTGCTCTACACAAACAGTTTGCGAAGCTTCGCAAATTTTTTCCTGTCGTTTGAAAATTAACTATTTTATCTCGTGGACACTCCGCACAGCTTTTGCGAAATACGAAATACTCATCCCCCGCAGAGACAATCTTTCACGCAGCGTGTGCTATGCTGCCCCAGAAGTTGCGAATTTGAAAATCTTCAAATTCATTCTTGGCTTCCTCCAATCTATTTCCCTTGAAAGCGACAGATGGCATCAAAAGTTTCGTTCGAGATGGTCACGCGCGAACTGAGTTGAATTATTTTGCCCGCTCGAGTCTCTTTAACTGCGCCCCTTTGTTCTATGTAGTGCTTGAATAATAGATTCATTTCCTGTGAGCAAAAGCAGATACTTTGTTGGAAATTCATACGCAACAGCTTCAGTTAATTATATTTCAATTGAAGGCAGTATAGATCAATGGAATAAGATGCTAAAGCCTAATCAAATCACACCTATCGGATCTTCATTTAATCTTGTATCCCACGTGACCTGTAACCAACCACTTGACAGTTATCTAAAATGACTGTATTTCGGTTGGAAGTACGTCATATCTCCCAAAGTGCATTGTTTTAATCGTGAGTAAACTTTTTAGAGATTTAATTGCACAAGCTATTTGTTAGAAAAACCAAAAACTGATATATCGACAAGTCTAAAAACATACAACGCTTTTGTGCAAATCGGTTTTGATTGCAGCGGATTCCTCGAGCAGGCTCTGTACAGCTCTTAAATTTTAGAGTCGACACGTTATTTTGTTTAGTTTTTTGCAGATGCATTTTGCTAAGTACCACAAAACTCTAATGTGAATTAGATACTCCTGAATTATTTACCTTGATCGATAACAAGTCTGCGCTGTACCTATCGTCAGCTTTTCCTCAACTAGCAACAATGAAAAATGTCGTAGGCACCAAGATGAACAAAAAACTCAGCTAATCAGAAATAATAATAATTTTAAATAATAATTGCTTTAATTACGCACACAGAATAATTACAAGATCAGATAAAAAGTTACAAATGGGCTAATTCGATCCGACATAATATCGACTAGAAATCTATAATTAAAACGATTCAAAATTGTTGTACACTTATTTATTTACTCGATTTGTTTATAGAACAATCCGCCTTATTACTTGTACAATAATTGTCATCAAGGCGGAAGATCTGTCGAAAATTCATTCTTAATGCAACGCAGCGTCACGCGACGGTTAACTGGGGTTGTGAACAAACTCATGTAACCAAGAATGTATCCTGTAGGCCAAGGTCATTCACGTCCTCCTACGAGTTTTCTCTACGCTGTCCGTGACGGTTATGAATCAACTGCGTAGGCAACTCCTCTCGCAGTCGTATGCGTTTTCCAATTCGGTAGTAGGTATAAGATAGCAGAGCACCGATAGTAGCAATTACCAACCAAGTATCACAAGAGTACCAAACGGAAGAGTACCAAAAGAGTTATCACAAAAAGCAGGCCCTGGCAGGGTAATGGAAATCACCACTAATCTAGTTTAGCGATGCACTAAGGAAAATTACGTCCACGTTGAATATGAGTTTCCCTAAGCTTCCTTAGCAAAAAAAAAAACTCCGATAATTTTAATCACGGCACAAGCATGGTGACGCGAGATGATCGCAGATGCCATCAGCTCCGACCATTCAGAAGCCATTGTTATCGAAAATGACCATATTAAGGCATGTCACGGGCCGTCAGTTATCAGGGTTGCCACAATAAATTCTAAGTTGACTAAAAATTTGTGAATATTGCCAACGTCATTTTGGAACTGTAACATTTTGTGACCCACCTGGTTACAAATGTTGTGCAAATTAAGTTCATCTCACGACCGGCTAACTCGTGGAGATGGGCTGAATCATACGTACTCCCTATACAAAGGTTTGAATTTACACGAAATGAAATAAAAATCACCAGTAATGCACACTTGTTTTTATTTATGTCTTAAAAGGGGTGAACTAAGTTCCACACAAAAATTTGTTAAATAACTGAAAACAAAATGCAATCAAAGCGCAGTCAGTCAGTTAATCTGACAGTGCAGAATGTCAAGAATCAAGTGACATAAAACGTCAAAACGCGAAACAATCGGATCCATTTGTTCGTTACAAAATTATTAACTTAACTAGCAAAAACAATAGACAACAGTAACTTTGCATGTCAACCTAGTCAGCACTAGAATGCGTTCAAAATATTAAACAAAAAAGAAATATAACAAGGTAAGATCCGACATTCAACATCCAGCTGTGAACGCACGTCAGCTGATTCCGGGGTCATCAAGACCTTCGAGACACGAATAGCGGGATGCGTGTCCGGTGTAACCAGTTTCGTGATACCACTTATGTCAACTTCAGTGACCACTTTCGTTCCAAGGAGCCCTCTTGCGATGTGCGGCGTGATAAACCGTCGTATTACCAAACACCAAAATGGAATGCCAAGGTCGATTTAAAACGACGACGCCATCCAATTTTTTAACAAGGACACCACGAAGAACATTACCAGGCAGCTCCCAATTAGCGGAACTCCGGTGAAACGTCCGCAATAAATAGGGGGGAGGGAGAAAAACCAAATAAAAATAATAGCCTAGGTAAAAGGAGAACACGGATTACGAACCGACCGACGCCTAACGTGATTCTAAAATCATACCTGCCGTAAATTCGACGGACAAGCTTGGAGAGGCCTAAAAGAAGGTCTAGGACTCGCCACAAACAATTAACAACCGGGCAATATACCCATTTACTTTTTCACTCCAAAGAAAACACCGTTTAATGAAAAATTACACACAAGCGAGAACAATTCTCAATGCGGTGTGGATGCAAGGCGAGCGGTTACAAGGCTAACGGAATTTCCTATCAGATCGCCGCGCCGTTCGATGTGAACGATTTGCTGGTGGGGGAGAGGTTCATTGACCAATGACAAGCCTTTAATGACAAGACTTTCGACATGGGACATGCTCATTACAAAAGAAAAGGGATTGTCCGGGGTTGTTTAGCGTTCTAAGCGTCGTTTTTGGACCAGTCCAAGATCCAAAGATCAAACTGCAAACGAAAGCTAGAAATTATTTGCAACGAAATTTCTCACCGTAACAATTATTGATGTTTTACTTCTCTTTGTTATTTTTATATCAGAAGAAAAATAACTAAGGTGAGCGACAAAACCGGGTATTTCCAACGTGAAGAAAATATAACATGGCGGTGAATTCAAATCATCCTCAGTCATTAAGAATCATACTGTATTGTCTTTTACTAAATCATCGTAGTCTTCTATTTTGATCTATGTCTATTCAATTAAATATTGATTTTTTTTGTTCAAATCATTCTCATCAATATTTAAGTACTTTTGGTAGGTGCATCCATACATACATCGATTTTGGTTCTTTTCTGGCTTCTTATTGTCATTGCTTGTGCTATATGAGTTATAACAGATATAAAACAACTTTTTGCACTTAACAGAATTAATTTTTCAGTTTTCATGAATTTTAATAGACTTTTCAAGAACAACGGCCACTCATCCATACGCAAATTAACACCAACCGTGATTACCTACCCTCGGTTTTATTTACAATTTACATTATAGCCCATAACGTCTCAGGCCAAAATTAAACATCTCCATAAAGGGCCCTCCCAACACAAAGCGAAGCACCGCGCGTTAAAGCTGGTTTTACTCATTAGTATTTGGAGCGGAGCGTTTTGCATGCCGCAGTTTTATTGTTTCTTCGCGGAGCTTTGGAGGTCGCGACTTCAAAGCTGCACCGAGGATCGTATTTACGTGCTTAGGATAACGAATTTTCTTACACCGCCGCGTATAATTATCAATTAACAAAGCATGTTTTCGCGAACTTAGTTTATTATTAGTTCAAAGACTTACTCGCATTAATATCTCGTTTCAGCTCGACGTCAAAGAGTCTCAAATATCTGGATCTCAGCTACAATGAACTCGATGGTGTTCCTTTTACAGCAATCAAAGAACTCAAGACGTTGCAGTGGATTAACTTACATGGGTATGTATCATGGAAACAAATTAAAAACTTCTACCCGTAGAAGCCAGTTCTTTTGCAATGCGAAAAAGATAATTTCAGATTTCAGCAAGCCTCAGAAATATGTACTTCCCATAAAGAAAAAAAAAAGGAAAATAACGAATGCGAGCAAATGCAGAGACTCATTTCTTTTTCCACAGTGCAAATAGAACGAGGCTCTTACATGAAAGCAAATCATTATACGTACTATATTTGCCGACTTCTGCACAAATAAAGCCCCCGCTTTTGTCGTCGCTGAATAATCATAATCACCATCAAATCGTTGCGACCCAGAAGAACGAATAAACTCTTTGCTTGCCTTTAGCTTTAAGCCTGAAATATTTAATTAAGGCGTATGTTGAGTTTATTTCCGCTATCTCCTGTAATTAAGAGAAGAGACACCCCTTGTACAATTTGGGGGAGGTTCAACCCAGCAAAGAGCATTAAAGTATGACTGCTAATAACTCACCTGAAAAGTTTTATTATTCTTGAGGTTCTAACGGCTTATCTCGTCTTGCAAAATTTAACGACTTCAGGGTCACGCTTTATGTTTTATATTTCTGTGCAAACCAGCCCTTTCACATTTAATAATCCATTTAAGTTTAATTGGCTCGTTCACAAACGAAAATACAACAAATAATTCTATTGAACTTACTTACAGTCTTTTTCTTTTGGTTTTCCCCTTTTGTCAAATGTGTTTCCTAATTTGTCAAATGACTTTCCAATCCGTTCAAAGTATATAGGCCTGCGGATTGGAAAGTCATTTGACAAATTCGGAAACACAAAAGGGGAAAACCAAAAGAAAAAGGCTGTATATACAACATGAGCGAAAATGATTGAGAACAAGTTTAAATTTCCCGCCGCCCTTCATTTTTTTTGTAGAGTTGGTGAAATGCACACTGGGACGCACGAAATTAATGTAATTATTGAAGATAGAAAAAATTTTGACTTGCGTACTTATTTAATGAGGATAGAGACGCGGGAAATTCAAACTGTACCCAACACTTTCGCTCATACTATATAAAAAAGTAAAGCTCGAGGGAAAGTTACCACGAAGATGAATGTTGAACGCGTGAACAATAAGCAATAAAGAAAAGTTATACATGGGGTAGAGAGGAGGGGGGGAGGGGCGCTGCATGGTATTAGATAAAAGTCAAGCGGAATTGAATTTCGGCGGGAGTAATTCACTCGGTAAGTCGATATAAATTGGCAATAATAACGCTGTTATTGATGCTCGTCCCGAATGAAAAAAAGTTATACCGAACTGCCGAAGTTATAAAACGTAAATCCTCTGATCCGAGCTGGAAGTTCGGCGAACACAATAACGCCGGAACTTCAATAACTTTGCAACCTTCATATTCGGAGCTTCCAGTTAATAGAGGTTTAATGTGAATTCATAATATATGTATGTATGCGAAGGGAGGGGGGGGTATCGATTTTAGTGGACACCGCAGAGCCTATGGCAATTCTGGTTTTTCTTTTACATAACAAATACAGGGGTTACTAAAAAGGTTCTCATTCAAATACGTGGTAGTTCTTGACGTCATTATAAACAAGCCAACACCATGATTATTTAACAAAAATCGATTCAAATAATTGCTAATATTAATAATCAGACTTCGGACATTTCGGAGCGTCCCATGGCTAGGCAATAAACGGGCACTTTTCATTGGTCTTCGTATTGTGCCTGTTATCCCACGGGAAATGTTTACGTGAAAAATTAAAGCGTGAAATTATTTTGTGAATACAACTAAAGGAGATTCGATTCTTATTTTAATTTAATTTTTTAGAGTTTACATTTGCATGTTTCATTGACGTAACAAATATTTTATGTATCTTTTTTCCATAGAAATATCAAAAATATTGAAATGTTGAAACTACAATTTTCGTTGTACTTCTATTTTAGTATCGTTTATATTAGGGGTATCCGAATGATCTGCGTGTTACGTGCCGCTGAAAGACATTTTGAATATCATCATGAATATAAATTTATGCACTTTTCCCAGATATCTTACACATAATTAAAAAAAGAGGACACTCCTCCTCCTTAAGGTAGTGCTCTCTTTGGCGTTTTCCTCTAATGGTCTCTTCAGAAATGTCATGGGGGTGAATTAAGTTGCCTATTCTAGCTGCGTTCGTTTATTCAACTCTGTTCTATTCTATTTACTCGTTTCGCACTCTAAAGAGTAAGTGAATAAGTTTTAATACAAGTAAGAGTGAGACAAAATAGCGAAAAGAGTAAATAGAGTGAACGGAGTTGAATAAACGAACTATATCTAGAGGATAGTACTGTGCTTTCAAATGAATTCCTGATTAAAGTAAGCTGTGATTTTTTTTATAAAGTTAGCGACATGCAATACAAGAGTGAAAGGACAGTTGTCAATAATTGTTAGTGTCATAACATCACCATCACATAAAAAATGTGAATGGCAAATATTTATGTTAAAAATTAAAGTATGAAATTCTTTTATGAATACAACTAACGGAGATACGATTCTTATTTTAATTTAATAATTTAGAGTTTAGGATCTTTTTTCCATGGAAATATCAAAAATATTGAAATGTTGAAACTATAATCTTCGTCGTACTTCTATTTTAGTATCGTTTATATTAAGGATATTCGAATGATCTGCGTGTCGTATTCACTGAAAGACATTTTGAATGTCATCTTGAATATAAATTTATATACTTTTGCCCGATATCTTCCACATAATAACGCAGCGTTCGAGAGACGACATTTTGCTACAAAAGCGTATTATATATTTTCCAGGAATCAGATCCACTCAATAAGCGGCGATTGGTCCCACTCGAAGAACACGATAGCGAATTTATTCCTGGGGGAGAACGACATCACGGAAATTCCGACGGATATAAGCGAACACCTCTCAAAAAATCATCACGGCCTGTGTCAATTGCAGTCCCTTATTTGGCTGAATCTCGACGGCAACAGAATATCCGAAATCCAGAGGCACTCCCTGCCCCCCAACCTCCAAACCGTCAGTGTTTCGCATAATTTGATAGAAAACTTTCCGCTCGAAATAATTTCGAGCCTGCCTCATTTGCAGTGGCTGTATTTGCGTGGCAATCACATCAAAGCCTTTCCGGAGCACGCGTTCCCCGGAAAACTGCGACTCGAGAAAATTGATTTGGGAGAAAACTACGTAAAAAGTTTGCAACGGCGGCCGTTTAACAACTCGGTGTATATACGCGATTTGAATTTGGCTTTTAATGATATAAAAGTGATCGGCGACGAAAGCTTCGTTGGTTTTCAGAGTGGGAAGATTATACTATCGTATAACCAAGTAGAAGCCGTCGATAGGGGAGGATTGGACGGCCTGGAAGAGTCTTTAGAATTTCTTGATTTCGATCATAATAATCTGGTTTATGTGCCTTTCGCACTGGGACAATTGAAGGCGCTCAAATATTTATACCTCTCATCAAATTCCTTAACGGAAATTCCGGAGAGTGCTTTCGAAGGTTGCTGCGTTAATTTGAAAGCTGTGAGCTTTAGCGG
This sequence comes from Dorcus hopei, assembly GCA_033060865.1. Classification (NCBI taxonomy): domain Eukaryota; kingdom Metazoa; phylum Arthropoda; class Insecta; order Coleoptera; family Lucanidae; genus Dorcus; species Dorcus hopei. Next base: position 12,661,842 of record CM065422.1, read on the forward strand.
CAATCGCTTAACGAGGGTGCCCGCGAACGCCCTTCACAATTGTTCGAAAATATCGCACTTTAACATCGCCTATAACGAAATCTACGAAATCCTGGAGGACGATTTTACATGGGGGCAAAATATTAAAAGCTTGATTTTAAGCAATAATCGCATCACCATCCTCAAAGCGCATATATTCGCCGATTTAAAGCAGCTTAAAGAATTAAGCCTCAGCTTCAATCCGCTAAGATACATTGACGTTAAGGCTTTCGAGGGATTAGAAAATTTGGAAAGCCTCGAGCTATCGTTTAGCCTCGAAAGCGAAGAAGTGCCGGTGGAAGTTTTTAAGATGATGCCCGGGCTTCAGTGGCTTTCGATCGATAACAATAATTTTTATTCGCTGACGGAAAGCTCGCTGGATTATCTGACAGAATTGAAGTACGTAAATTTCGATTACAATAAAATAAATTACATTCCGACCTACCTTTTTAAAAGTGGCGTGCACACTAAGTTGAAAGACGCGAGGTTTTCCAGCAACAAAATAACGGAGTTGCACGCGAACACTTTCAGTTCGCTGAAGGGATTAGACACTATAATGTTGGCGTATAATCGAATCAGTAAAGTACACAAAAATTCGTTTAACGACCTCCCCAACTTGCGCCAGCTAATTTTATCTGATAATTTAATCACAAAAATCAGTGCGCAAGCAATCTCCAACGCGCTTAATTTACATAAAGTAGATTTGCATAACAATTTATTAAACGACTTTTCGTTCAGTTATTTCGCGAACGTTTCGAATCCCCTGCACTTGAATTTGAGCAGAAATCGAATATCGACGTGCAACTCGGATTACAAAATTCTCAACATCGAAGTCCTCGATTTACGCTACAATCAGCTGGTTGCAATCCCTAAGTGCTTGCAAAACGTTGCGTTGCTAAAGAAATTATTTTTAGATTACAATTTGATTTCAACTTTAGAGCACAACGCCTTAATGCGTTTAACCTCTCTGGAAATCCTCACGTTGAAAGACAACAACATTGAGAATGTAAACAGGAGATCATTTTTTGGGTTGCAAAACTTGCAACTCCTCGACTTATCCAGGAACATCATCTCACAACTGCACGTCAACCAATTCTCCAGCATGCCAAAGCTACGTATACTAAACCTAAGCAGCAACAATATCAACTACTTTCCGAAAGACGTCTTCAGCAAAACCATCTTAGAAAAGCTCGACTTGAGCTACAATTCGTTTTCCGTCATCCCTAGCTTGAGCTTATCCGAAATCGGAATGACGCTCAGGCAGTTCTCCATCAGGTCCAACAACATCGAGCACATCGACAGCACCACGTTCCTCGACATGCCCCACCTCCAGTGCTTGGACTTGGGCGACAACAAACTCACGATACTTCCGGACAACGTCTTTACAAGCTTGAGCCTCCTGCAGAAACTCAAGCTGAATTCGAATCCTCTGCGTGCCAACTTCAAGGAGCTGTTTCACTACGCCCAGAACCTAAAGGAGCTGAACTTGGCCAACTCGGGGATCACCTCGACCCCCACTCTTCCTTTACCAAACCTAATGCACCTCAATCTATCTCATAATTTAATTGAAATCGTCAACAGGAACACAGTGCAGAATCTGGTGAGGTTGAAATACCTGGATTTGAGTTTCAACCGGATCACTTACATACCAACACATCTTTGGGTCCATCTACCACTACTGAAGACTCTGGATTTATCGCACAACCCCATCAAGGTAAGTTCCAAATTATTTATTGAGTCACATTCATCGTTGAGGATATTGAGTTGAGTTTTGCCTTAGTGGACCGTCTACAGACTATATGTATAGTTCTATGCTTGTAGCTTTACCCTAGTTTAATTATAAAAAAATAAACCTGACCTTTATTGCTGCTACGCTAGTAACAATGCGACCTCAAAGGTTAATGGATTTAAATAATGTAAAGATCTTCGCATTCGCGCGCACGCAAACAGGACGTAAAAGGCAACAGCTGTGGAGACAAGCCCTGCGTAAATAATTTGATAAAGTTTTCCGAACGGGCCGCAAAACGCGCTGCAGCTCTCCATGTGTTGCAGGAAAACTTACGAGTACGTTTCGCTTGAGCAAAAAAAAAATTAATAAAGTAAGTCATATCTTGAAGCACTTGCTCGAAGTTGGATTATTGCTTCGTGCGCCACACACACACGCCGAGTGCCTTTTTATTGTGTGTGTTTGTGTGTGTTTTAACAATGGTGAATCAAAACGAAGGAATTGCTTACGCTTGCAACTACATAATTGTATAATCCAGGATTTAATTAAAGTTCAGTTGTAGCATTTGTTGAGAAGAACACAAGCAACATCAATTTATTGTTTTAGAAACAATGAGGGAATTTCGTTTCCAAAAGCACGTTTTTGTTGCATTACGCTGTTAATAAGTAAACAAAATTTGCTTCCGTTTATTTTTTGTTTAATAAAAATAAAAAGGTGCGTTTTCTTTGTGCAAACACATAACTATATTATTTTGCACTTTTAGAAATATCGTAAACTTCCACGTGCTACAGATTTTATGAAGGCACTGTATATCGGCGTGGCGGTTATTTTTAGTGCTGGCAACGGTTAACCGATTTTGGATATTTTGGATATTCGCCGTGTACAGCATGTCACTCATGCAAATAGAGTTGCATAACTTGAATGTGAATCTAAATGAAAAAAAATTTCATGCAACTCTATTTGCATGAGTGATATGCTGTACACCGCGAATATCCAAAATATCCAAAATCGATTAACCGTTGCCAGCACTAGTTATTTTAAATATCTAAGCGCACAGGAAAACTTTTAAAATCTTTACTTATCGTATTTTTTTTGTATTTTTCCAAATGTTTGTGTTCAAAATTATATATATATTTTTTTTAATGAGCTACTTTACGAAAGCCAAATGAGTTTCATACTGTAGTCATTAAAGTTACTCCTTGATATAGAATGTGGATAATAAAATTGTGGGCCATTAATATTCCAAGTGGCTTTCTCGCTTCCCCCTTTTTTTTTCAATATGAAACCGCGCAACAAACTTTTATTCCATGGAAGATAATTCAATATTAAATAAAAGTTTATTTTTAGGAAATCGTAACCGAGGACTTCCAAGGCCTAAGAAATCTGCAGGTCCTGAGGATTCAGGGATTAAAAAAGTTGGAGAAGTTCGAGAGCAAGGCGCTCACGCAAATAAAAATTCTATCGTCGCTCTCGATGGAGACGTGGCCTAAAATTGATAATTTCCGCGGTGAACTATGCACGCTGTTCACGAATTTACCCCAGCTGAGGATATTAAAGTTGCACGTGCAGGAGTCTCTTCTGGACGACCAGTTGCTCTGCGTTGCCAACAGAAAAATTCGCCATCTCGAAATCACGGGAAGGAATTTGAAGTACGTGGATAGGAATGCTTTTGCTAGGTTCACCAAAAACCCCGATTTGATGCTGATTATTACGGGAACCCAAATTGAGGAATTGCCCGAGGGGTTATTTTCGAACATGTACAGGATTGCTTACCTAACGATCGATTTGAGGGATAACATGTTGTCTTACCTCAGTCCTGAGATTTTTTACGGAAATGTTACGACGTGGAAGAATGTTGGAACTACTTTAATTTCAGGTGAGTCTGCCTGCCGCCTGTGGCCCTTTTTAACGTTTAAGATTAAAAAAGTTACTTTCAGGTGGTTTAACAATATCGGAAAACTCTTTCAAATGTGGGTGTCATCTTGCGTGGTTGAGCCACTGGTTAAGGAGATGGATGAGGGAAAGTTTGCAGTCGCATAACGCCCCCGTTGAAACGGTGTTGCGCATGAACGACGCCGTAAGGGAAGCAACTTGCACGGACGTGTCTTCCGGTGCCAGGATACCAATAGTGCAACTCTGGCCGGAAGACATGAGTTGTCACGCGAGTGCCCTTAGTACGGCTCCTAGTTCGAACAAAACTTCTGTGATCTCTATTCTTCTGTGTTATACAGTTTTTTACCTGATGCGCCACTGACTGTCCCGTTGTTATTTTTACTTTTTTTATTGATAAAAAAATAAAAGCGAGATTCCTCCAGTTGTTTCTTTGATTAACAAGCGAAAATAACATTTTGTATAACGATTCACTCACTGTTGTATGTAGATTGTATGTATGAAAAAAATACTTAATGGTGTAAAAAGCGTATGACGTAATTTTAAAAAAAAAATTCTATTACCCTATCATTATTAAAATTTGTTAAAATATGTTATTTATTTAATCAATCTTAAGACCTTTGATATTTAACATCATTTAATATTTAATTACATATTACATAAATAATTTGTTTACTATTTTACTTACAATTTTAAAACCTCTATATGTACATGTAAATAAAGTGAGACATATCAATAGGTTTTGTATATATTCGGAAATTAATTTGCTCAAGTGAAAATGTCAATCAGATGTGTATGTTGTACATATAAATGTTATCATGTCAATCAAATGTAGGCGTTAGATTTTTTTAATGAAAATAAAAACGGTTTACAACGATTGCTGTTAATGACACCATTACTCTCTGACTGGCAGGGTTGCCAAGTTTTTCAAATCCGAAGAAAAATCGCATTTTATATGGGGGTAATGTATTTTATATGTGAGAGCGAAATTTTTTTTAGTCGTCAAGTCAAGTTTTTATCAGAAATCGCCTAAAAAATGGCGATAAATCGCAGGAATTGGCAACCCTGGTGACCGAATTAATTTGAAGAAAAATACGATGAATTGGTAAACACTTTCTTCCTAAATGAATCAATGTTTTGTTTAAATTCGTTCTTGGAATTCGCTTTAAATTCTTAATTTCTTCTCAAACCAAAAAAAAAACATTATTTTTTTATTTTCTCTACTTAAAATGTGTCTCGTGTAACACTAGACCTAGAGGACCCAAAAAAAAGAAAATAATATAAGGGGGACATTTCAAGAAGAATATGCAGAGAAAAAAATGTATGTATCCTGTATACATACATGCTTCGAAAATAGGTGATCTAACTATAGATACGCATTTCTTGCATAAAACTTAAGGAAAAAAATCAAATAAAGGGGACACTAGCTTTTAAAGCTGTTCTACTTAAATTCTTAAAATTGGATTATCTCTAAAACATTTATTTAGTTTATTAAATTTATTGAATTTCCCAAAACTCATCATTATCGCTTTCTGCTTTGAGTAATCGTTTTTCAGACATTCTTTATAAATGTGATGCATATCCCAAAGCTAGAAAAATTTTTAAAAAAATTACCGTGAATAAAGTTTCATGTCAATCGTAAACAGTAAACTAAATATTTTTTTAAATTGTCTGAATATTAAGTTACTCAATTTTAAGAGTTTGAACGGAGCGGCGCGTTAGAGAAAAAAATTTTCCAGTTTGCTTATTTGATATTTCTCATGTAAGGAATTAGCTTTTACAATTTAGCCGCTTATATTTAGAACACTCTGTACACGTGAACGATAAGTGAAACAAATGTTTTCTCTAATATTCTGTCGTACATTTGTCTCACCGCATTTCAGCTAGGGGTTCCTAACGGGGTCGATGAAAACTTAAAAGAAGTCGATGAACCTACAAGGGGGGACGCTTGGGGGTCGATAAACGTATAGGGAAATGATAGTAAATATATTGTGGCGATTCAGGCTCGCTTTTTTATGCAGTATTTACACGGACATGTCAAACCTGCATGTATGGTTGTCTATCGTGACTGTTGCTAGACGGTAGCAGATAACAAACGTCTACCTGTTTTTTGTCTGCTATTTGAAAACTGCTACTTGTATTTGTAAGTTGCTATCTGTTTTTTTTACCGCCAATGCCTAGAAAAAATCACGATAGGCAACCATACTTGCATGTAAAAGCTCCATAAGGAAGTTAAAGCATCGCATTTACCACCATTTTGAGTCAAAATAAACGCGTAAATTTAAATTTGAACGTAATAGGTAATGTGATTTCAAATTTGGCGCGCTTATTTTTGACTCAATCGATTGATTGAGGCTAGTTCACAACTAACAATTCAACTAGGAGGAGAAATTTAAAAAACAATCACGTTATAAACATGTAGTCTTCTATTAATGATTTCTGAGATAAATATTGATTAATATTGAATAATTTAAATTTGGCGCTTCATGTTGACTTCAATGGCTGCGGGAGCACTTCCATCACAATAAACATAAACATAAATCACATTCGTGTACTCTACATTAGAGAAAATGTGCGGCATTTTTCAAATCTGTCAAAAACAGCAGTGCCAATGACAAACTATTAAGGTACTAAATCAACACTCCGTACAGGTAACGCAATCCCATTCCTCTCGTAAGAGGATTGAGAAACAAAGATAACAAATACAATTGTCGCAAGTGCAATAAGGAAGACAACAGTTTTAGGGAATTCTGTTTACCGCAATGTTACCGGTTTCGATTTAAAAGTGTATTAGGTTATGTCTAGTTAAGTCTGTTAAGTTATTTACCAATCAAAAAGTTGTTATTTTAAGAAGTGCAGGATTTTTCTTTTACGAAAAAGGCGGAATCATTAAATGTCATGCGATAAAAGTTTGGGATGCGATATTTAAACTTAATTTTCTTAACCACTGACAGTAACTTTGACAAACGTCACTTCAAATAATATTTCCAACTATACGAAGTATGTTGATTTAGTACCTTACAAACTATGGTTATCTATCACTTACAGCTGAAATCAAAAAAATCGGGAAATGCCAAAAAAAAAACTGACGTTCTTTTCAATATTTTCATAGTGTGAAAATGGATTTATTAGAAGTAGGTTAGAATTATTTGACTGTATGTCAGTTTATAGGTAAATAGGTTAAGGTTTTTGAAAGGTATGTACGTATTATCAAGTAGACAATTATTTGACAAATAGAACCAAATTTACAATTGGAAAAATTTCGTTTCCCGTTTTTTTTGAATTTAGCTGTATCTATCTAACTTCTAACCTTTTACACTTACACATGTCATGCAGCGCTACATTACGGTGAAAAATGAAATCAACGTGAAACGCCAAATTTAAATTATTCAAAGCTTAATCAATATTTATTTCAGTAATCATGTTTATATAAACCTTTTTACTTACAATAACTCATTTTATACCCCCAGGACTTCCTGTATAAAAGTCGTTTTTGAATTCCAATAAAAATTAAGCTTGAGAGCGGGTCGATGAATCTTTTTTGCTTGTAAGGAGCCAATGCTTAAGAAAATTTGCGAACCCTTGTCATATTTCATCACTGCACATCCTGACGATGATTCCCCAATTCATGCAGCGTCTTAAAATTTTGATTTCGCTCAACAAAAATAAAAACAAAAGATGTTTTGCATTTACTCAAAGACGTCGGTCAACTCCACGGTGAATTGAATACTAACGGTGGCAGCATTGAAGTGAGATAGCGAACCGTTACGTCATCGCGGGTGAGTTCGCGTTTACGCTCGGATCGATCGGAGTGTTTCTTTTTCTCACTCTTACATGCAGTGAAACGCAGTCGCTCTTCCTCACACTTTTGATCAGAGCGTACTCCGAGCGTAAACGCGAACTTGCCCCGCATGCCCGCTTCTCCCTCTAACACATTAATTGTCAACCAATCATTAATTGTGACGGTTGACAGTTAATCAAAGGTTAATATTGTGTAAAAGGAGAAGTGAGTATGCGGTGACGTAACGGTTCGCTATCTCACTTGCGGGAATGCTGCCACCATTAGTATTCAATTCTCCGTGCTGTGGGATTTGAGAAGCGCATACCATTTCTTTTACCTACAAGTTAGTTGCTTTTTACTCGTATGCTAACAGCTAATTTTTACGACGTCGCTAACCGACTCGATACATTGCACTTTGCAAGCATTTTCCTAACCGATAACCTCGGAAAATATAATTCTTCCGCTCCTTAGTTACTACTTGTATTTTTATTTCTTCAACTCAAGTTTTTTTTCCTAATTTGCTTAATTTGCATCGTAAAACGTTTAACTCAAATTATCTCTTATTCATTTTCTTTTCCTTATAACATGTTATAATCTCCTATTATGCCCTTAATATACTTACATAGGTAAAAATAATTATATTTCTATTATACTGGGTGTCTCATAACGTACGGAAGAGATTGGAAGGGTGAGTAGAACATCAAAAAATAAGGTAACCTTTTCTTATAATTTTTTTTTCCAAAAGTCAATATTAAAGGAATTATAAGCCGTGAAAGAGGGGTGGAAATTATAACTCCCTTATTAATGACTTTTGGAAAAAATCTATATGAAAAGGTTACCTTATTTCTTGATGTTCTATTCACCCTTTCAATCTCCTCTGTACGTTATGAGACACCCAGTGTTTTACAATGACCACAAAGAATTGAAGATTTCTTGAAGGTCACTGATGAAAACTTGTATTCCTGTTGAAATGAAAATAATAAATTCACTCAAAATGAAAATGTGAGGAGAGGACACACGTGTTATTGGCCATCTCAAACTCTGACGCCCTCGTTGAATATTTACTTTGCAAATTAAATGCCAAAAGGTAAAGTTTAAAGGAGAGCCTAAAGCTAATGATATGAATAATATTTATCCTCCACCGTGAGATACTGCTCCAGATGTTGATTCTGAGCTTGCAGGAAGCAGCAACGGCAGCTGCGGCAAAATAAATAACGTGTGTCTAGCAGAATTTACATACATGGCGGGTCGCAAGGAAATTCATGTTTTTAATATTTGCCCACCTTAAAAACAACGCGGGCGTTCAGGAGACGAGCAACAAGCTTTAAATATTATTATTGCAAATATGTTTTGCTGGCGCAAGAAAAAGGAGCGGACCATAAATTTCTGTTACCCTGGATGGATATCGAAGTCCGACCGAGATAATAGATGGTGCGCAATTCGAGTTAGCGTCGTGTCAGGATGATGCTTAATCTTCGTGAGGAAACATTCCCATTAATGCACTCATTTTTCCGAGAGATTGACCTAGATTTCAGATGATAAAAGACTCTTTTCCAAAACATATATGCTTGAAGAAACAAACCCCAAGCGAGAGGGTAGATAACGAGAAAACTTTACTTTAATCAAATAAGTTTTAATTTTCAGAAACTTCATCAACGTTAATATAATTATTAAATTATATAACACCGGGTGATACTGAGCTAAAGTCTTTTGTAACACCAAAGCCAGCGAGTTTAAAACAAGTCATCTAACGATAAGTTAGATCAACTTTTCAGACTATGAATTATAGTACCCCCAACATATATAAATAATAAAGCCTTAAACCTCTGATTTTGATGAATCAATTTTACGTATTGTTAATAAATAGCTCAAGTTTAGTAACACCCTCTACATTCAAATATTAATAATAGATAAATGAGTAGCAGCATATTTTTTAAATAAAATGAAACCAAACGGAACTAGAACGAACAAATAAGGGCATGAAATAATGAAATTAAAAATGAATGTGTGCATACGAATTAGAGAATTGAATGAAGTTGACCAAGAAGCTACCTTACTGGGCCATGAGATAGCGCTCCAGTTTGTCACTTAAAAAGAGAGCAGAAAGAAAATTTTGTTATGTTACGTTAATTTCTGAACGAAATCCTGGTTCGAACCCCGGAGCTGTAAGTAATCAAGTCAGTCCGGAAAGTCAATTTATTTAATCGAGTGCTATCAATAGTAATCTTGTAAAACAACGTAATTTTGTTAAGTGTTATGGTGGGCAGTTTGCATACGCTTATTTCCGCCCCCGGTTTTGTAAAACACACCCCGCCATTAAACGTGCTCTCTAAACTAATGTGTTTCACTGTAACTATCAGAATTTTAAGGGGCTGTTAGCCATTCAAATTTAATTCGAAGGGACGCTACAGAACAATGACTCAACAACTAAGCAAGTCGATGATCAGGAATACCTCCATTTAATTTTTTTTTTAATTTTAATTGCATAATTAAAATAAATGTCCTACATTAAAAAGCATTAAAGTATGTATTAAAGAGAAAAAAAAATTTCAAACAGATTACCTGCGAAGATACTCGCTACCTGTTTATAAATACACACAAGAAACACAAAGTAATTATGATTACGTTACTGTCTTTGAAAGGTATTTTTTTACTAAAGCTTAATTAAAATCTCGCTCTCCGTATAAAACGAAAACTTAATTATCTGCAGAAGAAGTGGATAATTAGCTATTTAAGACGAGGTCCCGTTGTTTATGCCCCCCATAAAGGAATTTTCCGAGAAAATTAGATAACGCCCTTCGAAGTTTAATCCGAAGCGGCGAAATATGCCGTCGAATTCTAAAATAAAAGGGAGGAGAGGGGGTGTTTTGTGTTCCGCGAGGAAAAAGGTTGACCTTTTCGGCGCAATTAACGCCCCTGACAGAGCAAGAAGGATTTTATGATTTTCTAATAGCCGGAGATTTCTCTGCCGAGACCTGCTCGAATGAACACTATTAAAAGTTACGAGGTTGCGATTTAATCCGTGCTGCAGCAGCCCTTAGTTTGATGAAGTTTCTTTATGATGATGTTGTCTCGTGAGATCGAATTAATTTCGCTAATAAGCAATTTGCAGGAAAATTGATTACTTGATTAAGAAATAAAATATTGTTTGATTTTTTTATTCGAAAATAATTTAATTATTCGTACTACACAATAAACAAAACAAATTCCAGTAATTAATTAAACACTAACATCAACTTCTTTGCTTTTATAAACTTTACTGTTATAATCGCATCGCTTTGTCTCGAACATCTGGTACAAACTAGAGATCCCGCGAATCTTCTAGGAATGCGTCGGCCGTTTCAAAGAAAATTATTCTTCTTTGCCATGTATTAGTTAAGTAACAAAAAATTAGAATAATTTATATTTAAATAAATTTATTGCTCATTCTGATTTGTTTCCTCTTATGTATTTTAAACTAATTTTTGTGCAATACTACTACTAAGTCGATAGCGGTTTGATCGAACTGAAATTATTAGGACACTTTCTTGAATACAATTCAGTGGTGTAGTTGATTTATAATGTCAAGACAGTTTTTTTAATATCTGTAAAAATAAACGAGATTTGCGCCTATGCGCGATTGACGAAAAGTCAAAAATGTCAATTTCTGCTTATAACTCGAAAACAAAAGAGGGTAGCCAATTTTTGTTTACTCTTTTGACTTTATCTCTAAAAAAGAGATCGAGACTTGGCCACTAGTTTTCTTCTATCCCTAATACATAGTTACAGAAATGCCCATAAGAGACATCGAAATTGAACCACCCTATACAAGTGGGGCTAGGTTGGTTATTTTAACTTGGCTTTAAGAAAATAACTTTAATAAACGTTGTTTATATTCCATATTCCTTAATAATAATGAGGAAATACTTACACTTCAAGATAAATCGTATACCCTAGGTTGGCATCGTCCTGCATTGGGTTTCTTGAAAGTTCTACACTTTTTGCACCAACCGCACCTAAGAGAATGAGATGTACATAATACAATGTAAGTAAGAGTGAGAAATATAGAGTAAAGGAGTTAAAAATGTAGAAAGTGCAAAAGAAACGAACAAACCTATATTCTTGCATAAAGTCACTGTAGCGCCAACTTTCTATCTCTTTTAATTTGGGGTTAATCAAATTCATTAATAAACTCCCTAGCAACAATAACTTGTTATGTATCTATCGTTTTACTTTTTAGCGTTTCATCGCGTCTTTTTTAATTTGGGGGACGAAAGCCACGGAAATGAAGGGCAGTTGGCAGTACCTTCTAAATGCAGTAGGTAACCATACGAATTTGTGCATACAGGTGACATCTATTGAGTATTTAACAAACTATTTTTAGAGTGTTCATTCGTTCCTAAAGGCGATTATAACCTGTGAGCAAATAAAAATCAGATTAGAGCAGGCGGTGCAAAGAAAATGTATGTCTGTGATTAAATAAAAAGTCAATAAATTTGACAGTCCATGAATGTATTACGTTAATTAATTCAGTTAATCACAGACATACATTTTCTTTGCACCGCCTACTCTAATCTGATTTTTATTTGCTCACTTTTTACATCGCATTTGCATAAAACATAAGACATAAGGCATAAGCTGTAAGTAGTAATTCGACCTATGTAAAGAAGTGCGCCGCACAATAACTCCGTAACAAAACAAAGCTTATGTGTTCCTTACGGCTTATGTTTTATGTTTTATGCAAATGCATTGTGTAATAGCCTTAACTCGTTGGTTATCAGGGCAAGGATATTAAACTCTTTATAGGACGGCTCATTCCCTATGCTGCAATGTAAGCTCGTTCCCCTCCACACGTGACGTCACTAACGGGCCTGGCTTAATTAAATTTCCGATGGTGGCGTTTTACGTAAAACAAACATTGTTTGAAATCTGCACAACAGAGAGTTTCTAACTCTTAACAAATTATTTTCGTATTTCAAATTTCAGCAATTTCTTTCAAACCGTTTAATTGTCTCAGGTCACCGCGCATTTATAAAACGTTAGTTCCATAAAATACCTGCAGATGTCGTGACCAAATTTTGAATTCGCCAGTTCTTAAATATATTTTTGTTTTCAAATCGTAAATTTCTTTTTAAAATAAAATTTTATATTTGCAATAAAAGCTGCAGTCTTGTTGAAACGATGGGAATAGAAAAGAACTCTCATCCCGACCTAATCGCGGTGTACAAAACCGTGCCCACTTAAGCTACTAAATCAACACTCCGTACAGGTAACGCAATCCCATTCCTCTCGTGAGAGGATTGAGAAACAAAGATAACAAATACAATTGTCGCAAGTGCAATAAGGAAGACAACAGTTTTAGGGAATTCTGTTTACCGCAATGTCACTGGTTTCAATTTAAAAGTGTATTAGGTTGTGTCTAGTTAGTTATTTTCCAATCAAAAAGTTGTTATTTTGAGAAGTGCAGAATGTTTCTTTTACGAAAAAGGCGGAATCATTAAATGTCATGCGATAAAAGTTTGGGATGCGATATTTAACCTCAATTTTCTTAACCACTGACAGTAACTTTGACAAACGTCACTTCAAATAATATTTCCAACTGTTTTTTTATCCCTAGATGAGAGGAATGTGCGACAAGGATAGATATAAAAAATCACTAAATGCGTTACCTCTATACGAAGTATGTTGATTTATAGCGTTTTCGATTGAGCTGCACTGATAGCACTCAGTGCGCACTGATTCCAGATTTTGTATTCGATTGGTAATTTCAGTTCAAACTTTCTTCGTGTTTTATGTTCGATTGAAATGTTAGTGCGCACCAGTTTTGCACTCGGTGCAAGAATTTCGCAACTGACTTCAAAGGTAGTGCAAGCGTTTCAGTGCAACTTTTCTGTCATTTCAGGAGAAACATATTACAGATGATTTATTGCCAGATAACAAAAATAATTTATTGTATCAAGAAATTGTTAATAATTAAGTTATTTGCTAAACACAGTTTGTCTAGTGCATAAAATCTTCGTCCGGGGTGAATTTCTTAAGAAGCGAATATGAATAATTAGTGTGTTTAGGATTTTTAATTTATTACAACAAATAAATATTGCATTTTTATATTTCTGGCAACAAATGATAATTTTGAGGTTACGGTTCAGTAAATTTCCCGCCCAATAATTATGCTCCCAGATCACGTTTGTATTCGATTGAAACACGCACTAGTTTCGTTTTCTGGCAAAACTTATTGAGTGCATGACGTAATATCAGTGTGACCTGAACTTTTCTGGTGCAAGTGAAACGAAAACGCTATTAGTACCTTACTTAAGATTGGTAACTAGTGCCCTCTGTACGAGAATGTTTCAACTATTGCCACCAATTCTGTCAAAATCTATTTTTGTTAATGATTATTGAGCGACTTCGTTAGATGGCACCATATTCTTTGTTGGAGGAGGAAAGGTACCTTTCCTCTTATCTACTTTTCTGTGAAAGTTTATTTTTCAACTGCCAAACAAGAAATCTTTTCTAGGGATGTGGGTTCAGAAATTTTCCAATTTGGAAAGTTTCTAAAATGGAAATTTTCCAGAAACTTTCCAACCAATTTTTCTGGAAAATTTCCGACGAAAATTTAACGAAGTTATTACTTGTCCCGCTTGCGCAGTTTAACATAAAATCATTTATTAATATGTAATGCCTAACCTAACTTCAAAAGATTATGCGCCCAAAATGCGGAAAAATACCTATACGTACAATTTATGAATTAACTCGTGTCTAAATAAAAACCTGGTCAAGTAGGCTACATTTAGTAATTCTGCTATGTAAATGCAATGGAGAAATTCTCGATCACAACCCACTTGACCAGGTTTTTATTTAGACGCTCGTTATAAGCGAACGCCAGAGCGTAAGTTTGGTTTGTGAATACACATTATTTTGTAATTTCTGTCATTTTTTATATTACCGTTGTACATGAGTATTTGGTACTATTTTAACAATCGTTTACCTCTGAGTTTATAAAAATATTTTTTAAAAGAAATACGTTACTATAATTGATTTGGAAATTTTCTGGTAAATTACCGGAAAAGGTCATCGGAAAATTTCCATCTTTTTTATTTTTCCGGAAAAATTACATCTCTAATCTTTTCACAAATTTATTGTAATGTTTTTGTTTCTTCTTTACAGTTGGTGACAACTTGATATATTTTGCAACAATTGTTTTTAAACTGTTCAAGAAAAACAAAATTAAATATTCGTTTTAAAAAATTAAAAAGTAAAAGAAAAAATGGAAGAAAAAGTACTCTTTCTCTCGATATTTTTTTTTAAGTTCACTCAGTGCAAGAAGAATTAGGAGCAAATGGGGCAATTCTAGACATTTGTCTTCAATTACCAGCAGTTTTAAGAATTTTGTTTTTCTAAAACAAACGTTTAGGAACTTATAGAATATTTCTTATAAAGGTGTTGAGAAACTTAACTCTAAATAAGAACTTATTTTTTTAAGGAAAGTTACACGGTACATTTTCTAAGCATTATCTAAAGGACAAAAGGAAATAATTTTTTTTAAGGACCTTTTCTTAGATATCTTGGTCATGAAGTACATTATTTATTAAATATAATAAAATAAGAATTATTATGAAATTTATTAAAAACGAGTTATTAAATTAAAAATTAAATTAATTTTATTGCATAAATAATACCATTAATTACTACTACTGCTAAAAACTTTTAAATACAATCATCATATATTATAAATATAAATATGTACACTTAATCAAACAATAACAATCAGTTATTGAGACACCTTCTCCTCCTCCTCCTCCTCCTGAATCTGTGTTTCAGTTTCCGAGCCATTTTCAAATTGGCCCTCAATTTCCTCACTTGGTCTGGAAACAACATCAACACTGCTAGCAGGTTTAATATCGTCCGAAAAGGATCGCAAACTGCTTGAGCTGCTGGACTGTTTCTTTACTGACGCAGCAGATTCGTAAGTACTCAAAGGTGGTGTGAAATTAATTCGTGTTTTTCGCAAACTAGAATTTGGTTCTGCCGGTTTAATGGATAAAAGAGAGCCGAAGACTATATGTTGTACCACCGGAAATTTTCCTAGCACCTAGAATTCAAATAAATTCAGAATAAATTTAACAAAAAATAATGTTAGAAATACAGTACTTCGACTTTATACATTTTTATAAGTCCCCCGTTGATTTTGGACCAATTTGAAACTCCACTGATCCCCCATAACTGGTTTGAGTGTTCAGCAAACGGCCCAACCTTAACAGAGTTTATATACTTGATGCACTCCAGGAACATGTAATCATGTGCGTAGTTGGCAATAATTTCTAGGTTTAAAAATGAAGAGGGTTCAATACGTGGATGTGCAATAAGCTGAGCACTGCCCCAGATGAACGGCACAAACTGGTAATCGTCTAAACTCCAGACACCGTGGCTTCCCGCCGGTTCCATTCTGTATACCTGCTGTAATCTTCGCACGACATCCAGGTATTTACTGAATATTCTACTAACGACTGCTCCTTTGTCTTCCTCGATTAAAACACCTATTTTGAAGAGGCAACACAGAAACATGAGAAACGAGATTTCATGTCCCGTCCCATAATCAATTCGAGTCGAGTTTCCAAAGCCCTCGTTCAGATATATCATTATTTCTGGAATTGCCCTGTATAGATTGGGTGGGAGGACGCTTTTTAATAAGTCAAACAATTGCTAAAAGTGAAAAGGTAAATGAGAGTGCACGCAATAAAATTGGAGATGATCCATTACATCTTTAAGTTTTTGATAAAATGACCTAAAGGCTGCATTTCCAAATCTCTGAGGTTGATGAACAGGAGGTGTTTCGTCAATCAACAAATTTATCGCTTCTAATAAATCAACGACCTTTGTAACTCTAACAGACGGATTTGCACCTGCTACACTCAATGATTTACTTATAATGGCCTCGTTCATAGCCAAAATAAAGCCCATGTATTCCTGAAACCACTCGGCATAGAACAAGAGCCGTTATCGGCAAAAATGACGACTTACAAAATAAGCTTCTGATTTTTCCCATAATTGCATGTCCTGGGGCGTCTTAACGCACTTCGTCGGCGTGGTATATTCATGGTCTTCATCGACTGGAAATTGAGCGTTTTTATGTAAAATTTTGTCCAAGAAATTTGACAATAATTTTGAAGTGCGTAAATTGGTGATGACTTACCTACGAAATTTGCTATAATACAAGAAGCTCGCTCTGTTTGGGGGGTGAGGTGGAACATTTTCTTGAACGTTTATTCAGATAATTACGCCTAAAATATTTGCTTTTTAATTCTTGGTTTTGTATAAAAATGTCCGCCTCCCACTACTGTAGACTACCAACTTTAAAAGGAGGAACGCCCGAGAATTAATGGAGGGAGCAGTGTTACCAATAGAAAATTTAGTATAAATGGAGTAACTGAATTTTTAACAAATTAAAAATAGGACGACTTATTAATCGTTAATAAACGAAAATTAACTTCAACGGTTATTCCACTAAACATTCACATTGAGTCTCTTTGGATTGGAAGGATAATGCGACGTTGCCAAATCGAAGAAATCTCCTTAACGTGACTTGGAAAGGATAAAATTTCACTTTTTTATGATTTGCGTTTTAATTTCATTTAAAATTGCGACTCTTTGTTTATTTTTAACGGCAAGTAAAGTAAATGATTCAGTTTTAATTTTTCAAAAGTGGACAATTACCAAACAATTACGAATGGTTATGAAGTTAGCGTATTGCCAACGTGGCAATAATTTAATGTGGCGGTAAATTCAAACTGTTTCCAACTTTTGAAAATGGCTTTGCATTCCAAAAGCTCAAGAGATTTATAAATTATTATTAGAAAAGAAGTTAAAACATATTCATTTATTTTAAAATTAAAATTAAAGTTTATGTTGTTAAATGTTCTTCAATGTCATTACTTAATAATAAACCCTTTAGATGCGATATTTAATTTTTTTAATCTAACACCATTTGCTAATAAATAGGAGCAAATAAATTAAACTTTCATTATTTATTAATTTATATGGTGGTGTTAAATTTATATAGTGTGTTCAGAAAAGATCGAAGGTCGTTTGATTTTAGCAATGCTGTACTATTAGTAATTTTCATCTTACAAGTTGGTGTTCTTGCTGAATGTGAAAAACATGATGAATTCTGCCTAAGCTTCATCAGTAGCATACTGTTCTTGTTTACATTTTGATTTCTTTATTTTACTATTAGATCTGTTCCACTCGTCAGGATTTCAAGTTCTGAACCGTTCAAATCAGTATTGAGCATGAGCAGTGCAAAAAATTGGACATAAATTTCATACTACAGATGATTTGAACTACTGTCACTAAATAACTACAGTATCGCAATCAGCCGTCATTTTAGTGCAAAATATTGGCGGGAAATTTAAATGTCTGATGCTAACAACGACACACTTGGGCACTTTAACCTTATATTTGACAGGTGTTAAGTTTGATTAAGCTCGCCGGGAAGAAGAATCACTAGAAAAGTCGGCCATTTATTGCAAAAGCGTGGTTTCTTTGTCTTACTTATTAAGCATATGAATTGCGGTACTGTATTTATTTAGTGACTGTAGATTTGAACGGTTCAGAACTTGACATCCTGACGAGTGGAACAGACCTATTACTATTATCAAGAATGATTTTTTATATTACCACTTAACATCTAGAAATGATAAAATAATAAATTAATTATCCCATGTGTCACCCATGTACAAAATTTGTAGCGTTTTCGATTAACTGCACCGGTGTGCACTCGAAGTCGCTTCATCACGTATTATTACATGAAATTGAAGCAAACTGCAAAAATACTCTGAGCGCGACCAGTGCAGGTGAATCGTTAACGCTATTAGTTCTAACTTTTAAAAAATAATCTAGTGAGCGGGAAATTCAAACATCTTTAAATCATTTCTGAACACACTGTATCTGAACTAATTTAATCATCTACGAAATCACTCAAAATAAAGAATATCGAAGAATTCTTTCAAAAATTTTTGGAATTACTCGATTGTTTCCCGAAAAATTTTTAAAAAATTAATGAGTAATGACTCCTTGTAAAAATAATTTGAATAATTTGAAGTAATCGTTTCAGATTATGAATTTTGAGACATTGATTTTTTGATCATTTGGTCGTTCCATATTTTTTATTTTATATTCGTCCTGTGAGTTTTTGTGTATTTTCTGATTTCTCTACAATTTAATTTCGTTTTTCTTTCAGAGACTAAATCAAATGGAAAAAAATTAAAAATAAAGAATACAGGGAGAGCATGAGGTGCCGAAATAAACAAACAATTCTAATAATGTTTTATTAACTATTAATTAAACTACGCACTACTGTTTATTTTTACACATAACTTTCTTTCATGATTTTTTTTCTTTTGAATTAGACTTTAAATAGCTCCATTAATAAGTAAACTATACATAATAAAAGAAATAGAAATAATTATATAAAAAAAATGTTTTCCTAGAATATTTCTGGTATATTAATTACAATATAACAGTGTAATTTAGTACCTATAAATAGGTAAATATGAAACTTGTATGTACTATTTCATCAGATAAAAAAAAATCTATGGCATTTGTTTGATTTATTTATGATAAGTAGATTGTTATTGAAACAGATGTGTTGAGCAATAGCTCAAACACTGAACCTTTTCTAATGTTAATTAATTTAGTCACACTTTTCCTCTAACAAAAATGCACCGAGCTCAAACAGCACAGTACTTCCCCTCGTTATCGGCGCTCTTCGTAATAATAACAAACGATACATTATATTACGATTCTGCACGAACCGCGGTAAATAACCACTTAAATTTAACCGTTCCATCCCATTACGCACCTGGAGGAGAACACTCGGTGCAAACTGGCGTGCGCGTCGAATTTACAATTTCAAAAAAATTAACATGGTCGTTTCAACTGAATCGCCTGCTGTAACCAAGAAGAACAGGAAATACCTAGGAAATGGTCAAATCATAGACCTAGCGGAAAATTTTTCCAAAATTAACGTGATAGGAAACGAGTGTGTGATCAAAATCAGTAGGAACGAAGGGGCGCTGAAAGTGATTGGGGATTATTGTAAAGTATCAGTGGCGAACGGTGGTGGAAAAATATCCTACATAGGAAATTATGGTGAAGTTAAAGTGGGGCCTAAAGTGATGCACTCTAATATTAAGTACATAGGAAACAGTGGGGAAATTACAGTAACTCCACACGAAAAGTGAAGATAAACAAAACGGTGTTTTTATTTTAGTGCGGAAATTGAAAACTAAAGAAATAGTGATTTGAGAAAAAATGTAGTTGTGAAAATTAATTTAATTGTGAAAATGTGACGTAAAATTCACTGCCTCTCGTTTGCACTATTTATTTACTTACCCCTGTAAGTCTCATTTTCATTAACACATCTTTTTAAATACATATTTATTTTTCTTTTTGCAAATGTATTCAAATATCTAATAGCTAGGCTATGTAATTTTGATTATTTAAGTTTAAGACATTTTAAAATCAAAATTATATTGAAAGTAGAGTATAGTATATTTTGATTGAACGTTGATAAAAGATGAATTAATTTTTTTTTAAATAATTTGTGTTTAATAAAGAAAATTTAAAGCTGTGTTATAAGAAGGAACATTTTTGTAATTACAAATTCGTTTTCAGGTAAATCGACAATTTTCTCTTTAGCAATTAGCGTTAGTAAGGGAGCAGGGATGTCGATTTATTGTTAGTGGACGCAAGAGTGTACAGTGTGATTTTTAATAGTTCATTTACATTCACTTCACCCAAAATCAAATCAATTTGATTTTGAACTGAACTGATTTTAAAGTGAACAGAGAGACTCTTAAAGGAATGATGTTTTGGAACTAAAATTGACATAACCTCAAAATACATATGAAATCACATGAAACTGATAACTGATTCATAGAAAACCAGCTCGATCGCTTGATCAGTACGGGGTGCGGGAGGGGAAACTCAGTCACTTCCTCATCACTGATCGCCAAATGAGTAACTGCAAATGGAATGCAATCAGTGATTTTTAAGTGAATTTGAATCGATTCGCATTCAAATAAGTTAGTTGTAAATGGAGGACAGCTTAAATATTGATTATT
The DNA here is from genome assembly GCA_033060865.1 of Dorcus hopei. Classification (NCBI taxonomy): domain Eukaryota; kingdom Metazoa; phylum Arthropoda; class Insecta; order Coleoptera; family Lucanidae; genus Dorcus; species Dorcus hopei. Next base: position 12,682,360 of record CM065422.1, read on the forward strand.
CAATATTAAATTTCAGTGACTACACGTTATAATTGTTTGGTTTTTCGTAGGCGCATTTTTGATGTTTTACTTATTTTTACTTTACTGTTCTTTGTTGATATCAGAAGAAAAATGTTATTTAGTTGCGTTCGTTTATTCAACTCTGTACACTCTATTTACTCTTTTCGCACTTTTGTCTCACTCTTACTTGTATTCAAATTTACTCGTTCTTACTCTTTAGAGTGCGAAAAGAGTAAACAGAGTGAACGGAGTATTGAACAAACGAACGCAGCTAAAGTTGAGTGTCAGAACTGGATGTTGCCAACTTAATAAAAATTTGCTATGGCGGTAAATTCAAATCATCCTGTCATTAAAAATCATACTGTACAGGCTGTCTCAAATTGGTTGCTATTCTATAGGTATCACAGTTAATAATGAAAGCATTGTTGGGTTAACTTTTCAAGCTGGTACAGTCGAAAAAAAGAAAGAACGGTAAATTTTTCAAATTCAAATAACTTTTTTGTTTTTGAAATTACCAAAAAATGTTACACATTTTTTTATAGCTTTTTTAACAATTTCAAACAATTTACCTAAGCCGAGCTACAGACCAAACATACATTTTTTTTTAAATAAAAGTCGTAGTTTGGTTCTGCCACTGTTAAAAGGAATGCCTTATTAGATTTTCAGTTGGAGGACTAATGGCCAGTCGCACCAAACACTTAAATTTACGCAGTGCTTATAATGTGACATTTCAGGTTACACAAAATTGTGTAAGTCATATTCTAAGTGACGTTTAAAATTAAGCAGAGCTTAAGTGTTTGGTGCAACTGCCTTGAGCCAGCTTGAAAAGCTAATTCAATTATGGCCATTTAGTTTCCTTCTATCTTCTATGTATTTTCATTATTAAGTGAGATACCATCAAAGGCATAGACACAAAATACCAACCAATTTGGGACAACCTGTACATGTAAGTGTAGAAAAGAGACAGGGTTGTACTTTTTCTCTCACTTTTTCTGTGCATTTAAAAAATTGTATCGCTAAAACTAGGTACTAATATATTTATTACCACTATTATTTATAAAAGCGAAATTTTTAAAATTTTATTCTTTACATGAAATAAAATAGTAAAATAATAAGAAAATTTACTGTAGTTTCAATGTACGATAGCGGGCAATAAAATCCGGCACGTCATTTGTGCGTTTAATACATACAGATTCGGTAAATGTTCAACTTGACGTCCTGTAATAATGCGTGCGACAGCGAACGCACTACACTGATCTAATGATTTTTGTTGTTGAATTATTACCTGGAGGAGATTATTTTAAAAAGATAAAGTAAGAAAAATTTTGAGTAACATTGTCATTGACTAACTTTTATTTATTTTTATCTTGTACATTCTAAATTGTTTTATACATATAAATTCATATATTATTTATTTATTTCAATTTATTAATCTATTAAATTCTGTTGTAAAATAGATTGTCTTTTGTTTTCATAATTTTTTTTATTTAATTGTTTTTCAACTTTTATTATTTCGTTTTTTTTTGTTTTGTCACCATTCCTTTCAAAATTGTTTTTTTTTTTTAATTTATCAATCTATTAAATTTTTTAATTTATCAATCTATTAAATTGTGTTGTAAAATCGATTGTTTTTTGTTTTCATTTTTTTTTAATTTGATTATTTTTCAATTTTCATTATGTATTTTGTGTTCTTTGTTTTGCCACCATTCTTTTCAGATTGTTTATTTTTAAATTTATTAATCTTTTGTTTTTATTAATTTATTAGTCTTTTGTTTTTATTATTATTTTTTTTAATACGACATAAAAATATGTAGGGTAGCGGACAATTAAATTTGGGCAAGAATTTGACACGTCGTTCGTATTTAGACAAATTTGGTAAATCAGACTTTTATTGAGGTTATATTTCTCTCAAAGTTTGTATTAAACGTCAGAATTACTAGTGACATTTTGTATAGGTGTATGTATTAAATATTACAGTGAGGTTTACACAGTAGCGGACAATAAAATTCGGGCACATCATTTGTACAATGTAAACCTCACTTTAATATTTTTGACTTTTGATACATATACAAAATGTCATTAGTAATTCTGACGTTTAATACAAATTTTATTTTCTTATTTTGACAGAAAACATAACCTCAATAAAAGCTTGATTTAACAAATTTGTCTAAATACGAACGACATATCAAATTCTTGCTCGGATTTTATTGTCCGCTACTGTACTTGCACTTTGTTATTTATAAAATTGTTCTCGAACGATAGGACGTTAAAAACCATTAATCTATAGGTTTGTTCCATTAGAAGGTTCTGATTAGTTCGGAACCGTCAAAATCAGTTGCTCACCAAAGTAATGACCGGTTTCAACAGCGCCATGAAGTGCACAACTTTGATGAATACATGCTTTTGATGGTTCCGAACTATTCAGAACCTCCTAATGGAAAAAAAACCTTATGATAATTGTTAAAAATTCAGAACTCATAACTTTGACGTTTATTTCACTGTGTGAAATTCACATTTGACATTTTACCAAATTTCTTATTAGGACACTGTTGCTAGTTATACCATACCGAGTGATTTTTTTAAATTTTTTATCAACTCTTGCCATGAAATCTGGATGGCACGTCTTAGCTTAAGTGAAAAGTACGTCATTGCACTCCTTCATGCTACTTTACAGTAAAGCTAAAACATGCCGTCCAAATTTCATGGCAAGAGTTGATAAAAAATTTAAAAAAACACCCCGTATTTTTCACAAGGCAATACTGGTTTTTATTTTGTCCAGTCTCAATTTTAAACAAAAAAATTATTTTGATTCAAAATCTCTGCATAAATTAATAAATTAAATAATAATAATAACGTAAATCGGAATAGTTTTCGTCACGACATCTTGCGAACAATTTTCGACTTAACATTGGATCCATTTCAATCAAAGCCGACTTGCAACAAATTTTGTAAATCCGAATAATTAAAGAGCTGTACAAAAATAATAAAAAGCATTAGGTATTATATTAAAAAAAAAACACAAATTTCTTACCGAAATACTCATTTGAATGTAATCTTGATGGTATAAATCAACATAATTTGAAGGATAAATTTGCTGCGAATTATTTAATCAGGCGTATTTATAGGTTTTTATTTGTCTGTGGAGATTAACAGGCAATTGATATGGCGGGTTGTTATCAGTCGGATTGTCATCGATGATATAAACTAAATGCTTTTTGTCAACTTATCACTCACTGGTGATTATGTATCCTGCTGCTTGGATATGACATAATTATTTCAAGCTCCAGTAACAGAACGAGATTACAAACAAATCAAAGAAATAATAAATTATTTTTTCGACTACCACATTCGAGAGTACAATTTTACCGTACCCATTCAAGTAGAGAAAGCGGTACTTTACCTGCCTAGGCAGGTAAAATATTTTACCTGACTGTGACGAAGTGACATTAATCGGTTCTAATTAATATTATTGTTTATCTATAAATGATGACCAATTAATTGTTTTACATTTTATTATTTTTCAGTAATGCCGTTGAAATCTTTTTATTTTAAATCAATTAGTATGATTTTTAATTCTTTTTAGGTAATTTGTAAAAAGCATTGCCTGCATCATGGCCTGCAGTATCGTCGAATCCAATTAAATGTCAAATTAATTTGTCATTCAAATCAACTCAAAGAGTAACAACATTTTTGCGCTCGCGTCGCATCTTTTGGTGTCATCGAAACGCCAGCGTCGTTTATAACGTATTATAAGGTAAATGAAATACATTTTTCAAAAATCTACGAAGTTATAAACATAGATATAAATCTGCAAGTTTTGAACACGGCAACAAAGTGTCTTTGACGAACTCGTTTGCTTGCTCGCCGCGGCTTCGCCTTGGCTCACAATTTACAAACTCATTCGACAAAGTGCCACTTTGCCACCTTGATACATAAATAACTATTATTTTATTATTGTCGTTTACAAATTTATTTTATTTTCGCTTATAAATTTAAGCCTAAATTTTCTTCATTCGTTTTTTTATCTCTGTGCTGTTTTTTCTTTGATTTTTTTATTAAAAAAACGCAAACAACGTAGTTTAATTGAAAGTATGAATGTTTTAGCAACTTTGAAACAGAAGTATGCGCAAAAATGCTCGAACTGTCAACACTGTCCGACAGAACGAAAACAAGCAAAGAACAAACTCATTCGTTTGAACCGACTTCACTCGACGATGTTCGCCGGAGATATCAAAAAGGAGCGTGTTTGCGTCGCCGATTGAATGAATTTAACTTGACGAAAATTAGGTTTTCGGCCAGTAAAGTTCGGCCGGTGTGCTGTGAAAGTTATAAATACCATGCACATGGTATCGTCATCGGCAACGGTTAACCTACTAAAATGCACATTCACCGAGTGCTTCTGTGCCTCATTGTGATTAACAAATCGAACATATAGGGTCATTTACTTCTCACAGGTAAACCTGCTATTTGGGGGTTCTCAATCTGTCAATCGAGTAAACAAATGCCGCTCGTCAAATTCTTTTTTTAGCCCTGACTCACATCTATACATATAAATGTGTTCGCGAAACGTTGTAATTATGTTCCTACTTGTTAACCACCTGTGAACAATTAAATTTTCTTTAAAAAAAATTATACCATCTGCTTTTATTTAGCAAAAGTAATATTTGATGATAATCTGCCGGTTATAAGTTTCGTTGATCGTAGCAATAATAAAAGTGATATCCTCGGTTATCAGTGGAATTATTTCCGTTATTTTAATATTAACGCAGCATGTGTTAATCATGGGTTTTAATTAGTTAATTATTTAAATGTGTAGTAGGTACGTCACATACGTGTTGTTAATAATTAAATATTGATGATGAGGAATATCTTTATTATAATCAAGGGTGTATTTGGAATTCGTAAAGCCCCAGTATTATGTAAGAGTGTCTTTTAAATCAAAATATTAAGTAGAGAATTCATATTTTTATTTTTCTTTCACTATAGCATTTTTTGTGAGATGATAAAATAGAAAATTATTTTAATGACAACTTTAATACTTCGACTGGTTTAATTATTTAACAAATTTTGTCTAAACAATTAAAAAACCACACTCAAAATCAAGTAACACTTAATTTAAAAAAATTAATAATGATGGGGGTTCATTTGTTTTTTGTTTTGTTGCTATTTTTTTATTATCTTTTTTTCTATATATTTATACCTAGCATTTCATAATCGTACATTTCTTCAAAAAATTGCAACTTTTTGTGAAAAACAGTATACAGGGTGCTTCGAAACTGGCATCACTGACAGATATTTAAGTGAAGATAAATTAGTCGTGAGAAAAGACTGCTAGGCATGTTCCATAAGAAATTATACAGGGTGATTCAAAAGTAGCTTCACTTTTTAAATATTTGAGCAAACAAGAGTTTTGGTGATGCAGTGACAACAAAAAAAAAGACTTTTTCCGATGTGAATCGGCTATGAAAAAAATTCTTAAATAGGAAAAAGAATTAAAATTTGATTAATTTTTTAAGGGCTGATATTTTTGTCCTTATAGACGGTGAATTGTCGCAACCAGATGTCAGTTGCTTTACTAACAATCCTTATTACATGCTGTTTTGGGGTTTTAAGGTTCAAGTTCATTTTCACAGTGAGCGAGAGCAACACACCTCAAGCTTACTTTCTCCCTCACTCTTGGAAGACCAACGCATAAACTATAGCTACTATGTACAGAGTGTACATTAATGATTGAAAGGCGTTTGAATTTGGCGCGTTGTCGAATTAGTAATTTTCGTCTTACAAGATTGGTATTCATGCTGGATATGTTGAATTTCGTCAGTAGCGTGCGTGTGTTGTATTGTTTACGTTTTGATTTCCTTATTTTATTATTATTGAGTTAGTATTAACGAAAAGGTTATTTTTATTTCCACTTTTGCTGTCAGACATTTTTCATTGGTAAGTACAGCCATATAACAGGAAATAAAAATACACACAAACGTTTTAGGTTAGCGATGGTTTTCACGGACCTGCACAATAAATTTATTGTTGAGGCCTATTTTCGGTCGGGGATACGCAATGAACAAAATGTGGAATTATTCTTATCAAAGTTGTCACCAACAATTTCAAGAACAGTTCCCTGAAGTGGTATTCACATATGATTCTTTTATGCAACACGTCCGCCGTATAATTCAGAGATTTCGTGAAACAGGCAGTGTTTCTAAAGGAAAATCTACAGGCCGGCCCACTGTTCTCACCGAAGAAGTCATCGCAGATATTCATCAAAGAATGGATGTAAGTCCGAAGAAGTCTTTACGGTGTTTATCGGCTCAAACGAATTTATCACTTGGTACATGTCAAAAGGCTTGCAAGAAGGTTCTACATTTACATCCATATAAGATAACTGTAACTCATGAGTTGCTACCTCTTGATTTGCCTCGTCGAGTGCAATATTGCCAATGGTTTAATGAGTTCTTAAATAATGACGATATGTTAGACATAACTTTCTTCAGTGATGAAGCATGGTTTCATCTCAGCGGTTATGTAAATTCGCAAAACCGTAGAATATGGTGTGCAGAAAACCCTCATATTTTTTAAGAGACTTCATTACATCCTCAGAAGATCGGTGTGTGGTTGGCAATGTCAAGAAGGAGGATCATTGGACCTATTTTTTTTCAACACAATATTAATGCACTTGCATATCAAGAAACAATTTTAAATCCTTTCATTGAAGAACTTCATGACGATGAATTACAACGGGGTTACTTTCAACAGGATGGAGCTACAGCCCACACTGCACTGACAACGTTGAATCATTTGCAACAGTTCTTTGGGGATAGGTTAATAAGTAGGGTCAGATGGCCTCCTCGGTTACCAGACTTAACCCCACTTGATTTCTTCATGTTCGGTTTTTTAAAAAATAAAGTGTTTTCAGAACGTCTCCATACGTTAGAAGAATTACAAAATGCTATTACAGAGGCTGTCAACAGCATCACTCCAGAAACACGACACAAAGTTTTCGAAAACATGAAAAGAAGAGTAAATTTGTGTTTGGATTCAAATGGGGGACATTTTGAACAGATGTTATAATTTTATTTTATATCTGCTTTACTTTTTATATTCTCCATATCAATGTATGTAATTAATAAACGTAAAATAATTTCTAATCACTAATAAATTGTTTTAATAATATAAAATTTTATGTGCCGCCCATGGTAAAACAGAATAGTATGCAGTACCAACTTTTACAAATAATCTAATGGGCGGGAAATTCAAACACCCTTCAATCATTAATGTACACTCTGTATAAGTATACAAGAGAGCTGACTCGTTCACCATTTTGGAGCCCAGTGTGACGTTATATAAATGTATTATTTTTATGATGAAAAAAAATTACTTGCCTGAGAAATTTGAAACCATTGCGTGAATGATTTGAACAATTAGGAGCTGCACATCCGGTCATATTTTAACAAATATGTTAACCACATACACATACACAACACCAATTGACTGAACTCCAAAAGCGACGACGAATCAGCTATGATAATCACGTAGCTGTAGCATAAACAAAATCGTCAGACCCTCTTATCGATATTGTGAGGTTATGGTTAGGATCATGTCATTTATCGTTTTTTTGTTTTTAACTTGTTTTTATCATTTATTTATATTAATCTTCAAGAAAAAACTAATTAGAGAAATCCCATTGAATCAAGAATGCTGTTAATCTCTCAATTATGACAGTTGTCAAACGTCAGTGCTTCCCATGCGCATCACACTTCACATACTTCACACACGTATCTCTAGTAAATTTGAGCTGCCCCAGGATACAGACGTCACAATTTTAAATGGAAAGCAATCATAATAAAAGATAACTATAGTTTGTTTTTAAGTAGGAGGAGTAATTTGAATTTTGCCCGCCAAGAAATTGCAAAGTTATTGGCTGTTTGACAGCCGGTTTTACACAAGCCTACAGTATTCGCGAAATCAAACAAAGTAGGCGACCTCTGCTGGTACCATCGAAAGGGTGAACAACATCTCACTGATTGGTTTAACATTGAAAACGTCAGAAAACATGCACCAATTAAACTTTGCAACTGCAATGTTGTTCACCCTTTTATCGGCCATTTTGCGATTAACAGAGACCTCTCGCGTTGACAATTAAGTCGCAAATAAACCTAAAAATTAACATCTATCATAATTCATGTGACGCTTTCAGTCAGTTTTAAACTTTTAAGCAAATCTATTGCTAAAACTGGTTATTTGAAGAATTTGTAAATCTCCTAAGGAAGCCAAATTAATTTCTGATGGCGGGCATTAGTATCACAATGTCAATCTACCTACAACATGCCGGTAACTGTTACTCCTAGTTTAAAAACTATGGCCCAGTCTATTCATCTCCAATTAACTTTATCTTGCGATTAATTCCTATAGTAACGAATTAACGATTGTGATCACAATTGTTACCATGGGAATTAAACGCCAGATAAAGTTAACTGAAAATCAAAAGACCGGCCCTAATATAATGTAGCACATAATGCACATATTCAAATGTAACAATTGTCAGTAGATTGTCAACGAAATATCTGACATCTAGTGGCATGAAGTGTAATATGCGTAACCACTCACGCCATCTGTTGGATTAGATTTTCTCAGTTATGTTTTCTGAGCAGGCTCTTTGCTTTTCTTTTTTTTAAACTAAACGCTTAAATTTAAATTAAAATGTTTCAACCTACAGTATTATCTTTAACATCTATATGACATCTAAAGTACACAAATAAACACCAAATCTCCAGTGGAAAATATCCTCCCGTTATAAAGTGCCTTTTTAAACTTTCTCTACTCCCCAGTTGGCCGTGAATTGTTAGTTGTGAACCAGCCTCAATCGATCTGACGTATGAAATACATAGTATAATTCCAATTTTAAACTAAAAACGTTTATGTCATGACATTTGTTGTTTAATAGCGTTTTCGATTGACTAATCTAGAGTACCCTCAGAATATCTCCATCCCTTATTATTACATGAGGTTAAAATAAGATACGAATACTTTGAGAGTGCTCTAGCTCTAGAGGAGTCAATCGAAAAGTCAAGTGCTTGTTACTGAGGATGACTACCAAATTACAAGTCTGTTTGTTTATATTGCTCGGAGTTACTCTAAAAGATGTCATTTCGGCGCGAGAGAAACAAATTTGAATAAAAACTACATTTGACAACATTTAAAGTAACTCCGAGCAATACAAACGAACAGACCTTACATGTCCACGTATGAATAATTTTATCGGTTGAAACATTTTAATTTAATCTGTGAAACATCGTAACTAAACGCCGTATGATATTTTCAAAATACATACATACCTATAATACAAAATGGTCAAGAATAACTGTTGTTTTTTATTCGGCTATTTGCAACACTGCAACCGGATATATATTTTGTTGGTTTATTTGACATAACCCGAACAGCGACAAGCTTGTAGGTTATGTGAATAAAAATTAAGGTTTTAATTTGAATTTAAAATGCCAAATGACCCTTGTAAAGTGAAGCCTGTCAGTGTCAAGCCGTCAACAACCGGAAGTTACTCCAGTTGTACAATTTAAAAATAAAATTCAGCACTGCCAACTGAAACAGTGATTCTTGACCACTTTGTATAAAAGTTGTCAAATTTTTTTTTTTTTAATGTCAAAGTGACGTGTGATTTTTTAGTTAAGTTATTAAGAAGAAACTAATTTTAAGCAGGTTTTTAATTTCATGTAAGTACAATCATTTGTGTAATAAAGCGTGCCAAAGGTAATTTTTAATTTGTAAAATTGCCATATCTCGCGTTATGTTAATTAGGATTTTCTTTGTTGTAGTGCAATAAATAATTCGTGACTTGGTGGCATCACGCAATATGTTATACATAGGTAAACACACATACACATTTGCATATCTGATGTGATTGAGTTTTCATTCCTAATTGAATTAGTTCGCACGTTTTCAACTTGTTAATTTCATGTGTGCTTGAAGTTTTCAACTCCTTGTAAATAGTGTGCAGTTTAGTGTAAAGTCACACTTTTAGAGATGAAGATAAAGTCCATTTAAGCAATGGAGTAACTTTTTTGTTATTTCTAGAATTTTTCGTTTCAGAAGCCAGGTTGTGTAGTAAAGTCAAGTGAAATGTGCCTTACTTTACATATCTTATCAGTTTTTAGCAAAGCAAATAACAAAAAATGATAATAAGGTTGTTAGCTTTTAAACCAACACATTTTCCAATGAAACTGTAAACGAATCAATTTTAATTTAAAAAGTATTTTTATTAAGTCAAATTGTCCTGCTTGTACAGGGTACTGAAAAATTGACAAACCTACACCACACTTTAGGGACACACCCACTCAAGTTTCTTAAATTATAGAATTTTTATTTTTTATTTTTATTGTTTTGTTATTAAAATTAGTATGTATTAAAATTATTTTGTATTAGAAAAGATACCTCTGTTATACACAACGTATTTATATACTTTTGTTGCAATTTTCTATTATTATATTTTTTGTTTACAACGTCTTCAAGTCACTACAGAAGAATGTGTTGTTACAATGCAAAGCACATCACACAATAGTTGCTTTCCTTTCATATGCACGGAGCCACAGGGCTTAAAAACTTTAAGCATCCTAGGGCGACTACGAATGGAACGCGAATTTTGCCTTTGCTTGCTTTGTTTGAATTGTTCAAACAAAAACATAACCTATAATATTTAACGTATGTATCACGTACGTATCTATTGTGCGAGTAATAAAACGACATAAAATGGAAAATTTTGTAAAAGAAGTTATTATGGTAAGGTTTTATATTTTTTAATTAAGCTGATATAAGCATGTAAGTAAATCTTATTGCTAATAGGATTTACTCAAGCCTTTGAGTGATGGTGAATTATCAGACAGTGACGAATCATCAAGTACCATCAGCAGTATTTCTTCAGAAGAGGAACAGATTATGAGAAGAAAGCGAAGAAGAATAGAGTCGTACGTAGAACGAGTTGTTGAGAAATATAGTATTGTTGAATTTAAATGCCACTTTCGCATGAGCCGTGCAACAACTTACAAAATTATAGGTACGTATTTATTTCTAAAACAGAATTTGTGAAATTTATGGAAATATTTTTTAGGTCTTCTAAGTGAATCTTCATATTTACCAACACATATACACGGCCGAGAGAAAATTTCTGCTGAGAAAGCTATGTTGCTAACAGTGTGGTATTTCAGTAATGAAGAAAGTTTTAGGGAAATTTCAGATAGGTTTGACGTCACTTTAAGTTCTGCTCATAGGTCATTAAAAAGGGTAGTAAAATTTTTACTATCCATTAAATCCTGTTATTATAAAGTGGTCGACAGAAGCTGAATCTGAGTGTATAACTGAAAGCTTTCATCGTAAGAAGGGCATGTACCTGGAATATTAGGAGCTATCGATGGAAGCCACATTGAACACACAAACCAGCTCATGATCAAGGTGCTTATATAAACAGGAAGGGATATCACAGCTTGCTTTTGCAAGGAATTGTAGATAATAAAAAAAAATTCTTAGATGTTTATTGTGGAGAAGCGGGTTCGATGCACGATGCTAGACTTTTAAGAAAATCTAATATATATACTAGAATATATAATAATCCCAATTTCATTGGAGAAAAATTTGTTATAGGTGATACTGCATATCCAAATTTACATTGGATAGTCACTCCTTTCAAGGACAATGGCCATTTAACACATAATCATAAAGATTTTAATTATAAACTTTCAGCAAGTAGAGTTGTCATAGAGCATGCTTTTGGCTTGCTGAAAGGTAGATTTAGACGCTTAAGGAAACAATTTAGATATAAGCTTATGTAGTGAAATAATTATGAGTGCCTGTATATTGCATAATATATGTATCAATGAAAATGACTTTATTGAAACAGATATGAATGACTTTAATCAGCCAGCTGAAATACAATATCTAAATAATGTAAATGTTAATTTTAATGAACATCAATTAAATAGGCAACAGCAAGTATTTAATTTAATGTACAATAATAATTAATTATAAGCTAAAATTAATTTTAAATTATATGCAAATGTAAACATTGCTTACTAGTTTTTGACAACAAAATTGAATGATTTTTTGGTGTCATTTAATTATTTATATAATACAGATTTATTATCACCGACAAGCTATGCCATATGAAAGGTCATGGTAATTTTAAGGAAAAATCATTAGGACATACATCCGACTTCATTTATTTAATGAAATAAAAGACTTCAAAGTTTTGATTCTAATTATTTTAATGTTGCAAAATCACTTAAATATTTACTTTGAAGTCTTCTATTTCCTTAAATAAATGAAATCAATGTATGTCCAAAGGATTTTTTTCTTAAATTATATGAGCTTTCACGGCAAAAGCTCGTCAGTGATCTAATAAATCCCTGTATAAACATTTAAAATGCACATTAGATAAATATTTACGTAATATTTGTTGAATAAAAGTTTATAAAAACATGAAAGTATTTTATTTAAGATAACATTTATTTTTATAGTTTTACATGAACAACAAACAAAATAAAATTCTGTGATAAACATACAATTTTAGTTTACAACTTAAATAAATATTTGATAGAAAAAGTACTTCTTTCAGTAGAAAAACCTAACTAGGAATACACTTTCAGTACATATTAAAGAAAAACCTAACTAGGAACATGAAATAAAATTTGAAGAAATGCACACATGAAAGTAATTTACTCTTTTGTTTTTAAATACTTTTCTAATAGTTCCAGCTTTTTACTCTCAACAGCAAGTTTGTCCCGTTCCATCTTGAGTCGTTCTTCATGTCGTGCTTGTCTTTTCTGAGCTTCCTCCTTTTTCAAATCTATATATTCCTGTTTTAATTTTTTCTCGCTTAATTTTGGCTTTTTTGTTTTTTGTTGATCAGAAGAAGAAATGTTAATACTTGATCCAGGTGAGACAATTTCCTGTAATTCTTGTGTATCATTTGAACTGATGGCATGGGTGCATGAATTTGTTGGATTAGATCCTAGAACCTCATCCATTAAGTTAAAAAAATTAAAGTGTGGTGGTTGTCTACCAGTTTTATTTTGATATCTTTAGCTTTTTCTGTAGCTTTTTAATAAACTGTTCCACTTATTCTGTACCATATTCGCATTTACTTCATAGTGCAAGCTCACGAGGTCATTTGCAACATGTTCAAATACTTCTTTTCTTTTTTTTGGATGGTTTAAATCATCGATATGAGTGCTCATGGATTTGATTAAGTCGTTAACTTGATCATACTGCCATATGTTTTTTGTTATATCAGTGGCTTGATGATGATTGCCTCTTACTTCATTTTCACTTGCTTCAGAAGTTTGATGATGATTGCCTCTTACTTCATTTTCACTTGCTTCAGAAGTTTGATGATGATTGCCTCTTACTTCATTTTCACTTGCTTCAGAAGTTTGATGATGATTGCCTCTTACTTCATTTTCACTTACTTCAGAGGTTTGATGATGATTATCTCTTACTTTGTTTTCTCTTGCTTCACGGGTGTCAATACATTTTGCGTGTTTTAACAGTGTATTTACAAAACGTTCATCTAAATGTAAAGAAAAACATCCTATTAGTACGCTTTGCTATGTTATGAATAAGTAGCAATACTTACCTTCATTTGCACGTATAACATCATCTTCATTAAGTATTAAATTATATGTAATTCCTGTTTCAGGATCAAAAATTGCTAAATTATTATTTGCCATTTTATTCATAAATTACTGTGGCCGTTTAACTTTTGTAGTTAACCTTAAACGCTTTAAACTTAAACATAACCTATAGATTCGAATCTGAAACGCGCGAAAAGTTCTAACGCCCAAGCAAGTTTGCTTGTCCTCGAGGGGTAAGGGGAAACCATTTTACCGAGCTTCAAGTTGTGACGCCTAAGTTGAAAGGAACATACGCATTCCTGACTTTAGCAGCTCCCAGCTGCTAAAGTGGATGAAAGGAAAGCGCTTATTATTACATGTAATAGTAAACATTAGTTCTGTTTCAGTTGCTGTTTCACTTGCACTGTGACAATTTCAAACTGCCCTGACTAATTAATTAGGCCTCATTTGCATTCGTCTTTCCAGTCTGGTTTCATTGCAACAAACATGTCTCAGTAAAGAAAACTCATTTATACACTTAGTATGATTAATTGCTGAATGCTAAATGTTTTAAGCAGAAGGTGCTATGAATTCATAAAATATGAAATAATAAACAAATTTCATTATGTATTATTTTGCTCGGAGTTTAGGTATAGTATATATTTATATCATTGCCAATCGTTAGATCAAAGCTGTTAACAGCATCTGCATGTTTTGCTAATGTTTATTGATCTATTCCTGATTCCTTCGACAGTTCAGTAGAACATGTGTTTTAAAACATTACGACGATTGAATCTAAACAAGTATGTATTAAATTTAGGTAGAGCATTTATTTCATTTGGGGCACACCAAAGGGTACAAATCTGACAATTAAAGCAACAATTAAAATAAGCAAAGAATGAAGATGATAAGATAAGCAGTAAGCGTTGAAAACAACGAATTATATTCGTAAACCATTCACGAAATCAAACAAAGTAGGCGAACTGTGCTGATACCATCGAAAGGGTGAACAACATTTCACGGATTGGTTTAAAATTGAAAACATCAAAAAACATGCACCAATCAAACTTCGTAACTGCAATGTTGTTCGCCCTTTTATCGGCCATATTGCGATTAACAGAGACCTCTCGCGTTGACAATTAAGTCGCGAATAGAACGGCTGTAAGATGCTTCAAAACTGTGACATGTGGGCTAGGGTGGGTCGAAAAACCAAACTTTGAGATAATCTTATCTAATAGCAAAATTATGTTGTCTTTTAGTGATATTATGACACCTACGAAATATTTTTGAATTTAATTAATATTTAGAGGGTGCGCCTTACGTTTGAATTTTTGAAATTATACGAGAAAGGCCATATAGTATGCCATGAAAAGATAGTATTTGCAATAATAATAATAACAGAGTTATGATCAAAACTGTATACTAAAAGGGCAAGAGAAGGTGGATAAAATTAAAACTCGAATCTTGCAGCAACGCCTAAATTCGATAGCAAGAAAGATTTCAATATTGAAAGATTTTCATTAATTTTTCTGTTGGATTATTTTTTTAATTATTAATAAATGATTATTTTATTCTGAAAACCTTATTTTCCTTGAGACATTTATGTTATATGACTACCAGAATATATTCAAGTTATTCGTATTTCCAAGGCAAAGCGCAACCTGAAGATGAGGTGCTATTTACTTTAAATTCTAGCATTACACTGTTTTCATGTAAAGGCAATATAATTTTGCTATTAAAAATCAAAAGCGCAATATTCATTTTTTTCCATATAAAAATGACCCACCCTAATGTGGGCGCCATGACAGTTGAGGTCAACTCGTAAAGCAAAGGATGGGTTTTTAATATAAACAAACTAATTTTATTAAACTTATTATCAAAAATTCACAATAAACCGAATGTTTATTTAATTACTACACTATTTAGTTTCTAAATTGCAGTTTATTATACAAAAAACAAAAATGGAACACTCATATCATTCAGTTTGTGGATTAAACTATTAGTCATCAGTAAATTATCAAATAACGTTAAACATAAGTAATTATCATCACACAACTGGTCGCTTTGACCTCAACTGTCATGGCGAATGCTGCTACCTTAAGTCACAGTTGGGGGCGCTGTTCCCGAACGTATTCGCCCTTTCATGGCTTACCAACATAGTTCGTTGGTTGTAATCCTTTTATTTCTTGATCGACCCTCGTAATAACAAAATCGTTGTTATTAAACTTTATCCACATTACGCAAGTTCATCGCTGACGATTAATTATCAATGTAGACAAACTTGTCCCATTTAATTTTATCGTTCACTATTAATAATTTGTACTAATAAAATAAAAACGGCGACCTTTGTAGATAACATATTTTCGAATCTGTTTATTTTTAGGTCTTGGGTAATATAAAAAATCTTCATTTGTATTCGTTTGAAACTAATTAATCCTATTCATAAACCGAGTTTAATGGCTAATTCTAAGTACCCTCTTGACCTAAATGTGATACATCTATTTCAGTTAGTATTGTTTATTAAATTACATTATACTTTGATGCGGCAGTTGATTACATGATTAAGGCGAATTAAGTTCTGTAATTCACAATGGGTCAGCGATATTTTATTATACAATGGGCCTTCTTTATTTAATCGAGCATTTAGATTTAGTAGAAGAAATTGTATTAATTGATTGAACGAAATAAAACGTTTTACGATCTTAATTCTATTTACATTTATATATACCTACTCACATATAATAGATTAATTAATTGTAAGGTTTTATCATTATCAGACTGCGGCGTTTGCTAGGACATTTCAGAACCGGACTTGTTTTATCTTATGCGCACATTTCAGTTTATAAAACATACGGTTATGAGTTCTCCGATAATATTCCAGACGGTTTTTATTATACACACACAGAAAAACATTGTTTACGAATATAAAGCGCCCTCCGACGTGTTAATAAATTGTAAATCGATCAAGATGACATCATGACAGAGACCTATTAATAAGAATTGTAATAGTAGTTAATTTATACACGACTATTTATCAGATTACTATACACACATGTGTATGTTGTAAATAGCTTTTTACCTAAATTAAAGAGGTATAGGTAAATGAATTTAATTTTAAAAAATTATTAATCGCTGTCATTAATATAACACGTATTAATAGATTTAGAAAATGAAACTTTATTTTCTTATATCATATAACTTCAATTTAATTAGTTATTCATAGGTACGCAAAAAGAAGACAATCATGTATTCTTCTCGAGTTCTATAAGTGTTACGCAATGCCTCTTCTTCCCCGACATCAACGTCTCTGTTCGCCGCCGTCGTATCATAAATATCATATCATAAACTATATGGCTCACGGCGACGATGACATCATTAGCGGTTCGGGATCTTAATGTAATATTAAGCTATTAACACATGTCACGAAGTACCTACATATAACAATACCTTGGATATATCTTTGGGCATGAGATAATACAGGTCCGGCCTGAAATGTCCTAGCAAGCGCCGTAGCCTGATCATTATTAATGGATTTGAGACTTGACTACTTTTTTAAATAAATTGCCCCCAAAAAATACATCTGCCCTTTCGTTGTTTTATTCGACACTTTAGAAATATTCGAAGAAAATAAATCACATACATTACATATGAAGTATAGGATGTCTCTAAAACGCCTGGACATGGCTTTACCACAGAGTCTTCGCCTCAAAATAAAACAGTTTAAATACTCCTTTCGTTTACTCATATTTTATAAATAAATTATTTATTATTAATTTTGTCTAAAATTTGTTACGAACCAATGCACAATGTGGTAACCTATCTGTTTCACTTTGTAACAAAATTGTTATCAAATTTAACAAGTGTAGTACGACTCTTGTATGTATGTAGTAAATCCTTTTCTTCACCTCTTACCCTGTTAATGTAAGATAGTTTGTTAAACATAACATTATTATTATTTATTAAACATAAAGTTATTTATGTTATCGTAACTTCCAAACAAACTATTTGTTATGTTAATAATTCGCCTGCTCATGCGAATTATATTTAATATTATTTGTTTTTTTTTTTTTCAGATAAGTACCAACGATGGCGTACTTCGTATTTTGCGTCTGCATTTTTAGGATAGCTTTACCATTACTAGTAACAACATGTAAGTACACACATTTACGAGTATCATTTGGCTGCAGTGTATGAATTACGCTGATAATGTAAATACCATACAGATAAGTTTGCTTAGATGATATCACAAGCATAAATATAACTGTGATCTTTAATGCTGCAATTTCAGATAAATATTAAATTCTTAGGTATATTTTACAATAATGACTATTAAGTTATTGAAAGTAGACAAAAAAATACTTCCATTTCTTTAAATATTAATTTAATTTAAATAATTTTACAAATTTTGAAAGTTGCCATTTAATTTTTTTATCTACGTTAAAATATACTTAGAATATACAGGGTGATACTTGACAAACCTGACGCAATAAAACCAGTAAGACAATCGATGTCACAAACTATAGAAAAAATGTTTAAAAAAATCTGTTTAATAATTTCAAATGATTTAAAAATGTATCCTTAAAGCAGCCTAACAGTAAAACTGTACTGTACATTTTTATGACTATTAACCTACGTCATAGCGTGAACTTGACCATTGCAGTATCATACACATTTTTTTTAATACGAAATTTATCAGTACATATTTTCTAGGAGATAAAAAAAATGGTAATGTAAAAATTTACAACCGGTAGTATGAACTTCCATTTCGATGTCAAGGTCGCACAATGAGACTTAATCACAATCAAGCAGTATGCATTAGCTTTCATTCTATGTAACAGCCAGTGCGGAGTATCATGGTTTTGGATACAATTTTTGATCAATTAAATCTCGAAAAAAACTAAGAGGTGTTTATTGGTTTTATTTCGTTCGATTTGTTAAGAAACATCCTGTATTTGCTCTTCAATGGTGAAACTCAATTTTCAAGATTCAAAATTTTTCCTCCAAGTTAAAATATTTTTTATTGATCTTTACGTGGTATTTGTATAAATACTTTCCTTGTTAATTCACACATTAAACATAATAATGATGTGCGTGTGAAATCGCCGATTGTAATACGCGGAATCCCATGCAAACGTCCTTGTATTTCGACATTGCATTCACTCTACTATTCACTTCTCTTCCTCATCCACTTAGGGTTATTAAATTTATTTATAACCGTGAATCACTCCGTGATTTAAATTCCTATTGCAGGTCAAGTATAATCGCTAATTATGGGGCGCGATAAGATAATTGTATAATATTCCGCCTTCTGAATGAGAATTTTGCAATGGAAAATAATTTAATTATTCGCGAGGCAAGCTGAAACAAAGCTTGATAGTAAAATTAATTATTATCATTAAATGATAGGGGAACGTGGGGTACCGAGAGCCTGTGGGCAATAAGAGCCAGCCTAGTTTAGGTACAATTAACAAACGAAAAAAATTGAAATTTGGTGAAGCAGTATCCCTTCCTGCCTAGGACGCGTGGAATATCTAGTTATCGTAAAATAACTGCATAGTAATAACAGTGAGCACTTGTTTCAAATTAAGGCTTGTGTTTATATACTTACACTTTATATTTCTCAAAATATATTGATTTTCCTTAAGTGGCTCTCATTCCCTCGTCTCCCCTAATAGTCATTAATAAGTCGTTTTACGTTTTATTTGCTTCTATATAATCCAAATTTCATTCGAAATGTTAATACGAGTATAAATAAGTTTTGGAAAAAATGTTACATTGACTTCCTCAACGAAAAAGGGGATGGTGGACTTTAAACGATATTATTTTTTTATCAACATAAAATTTCCTTTGTTTTTTGTACTTTGTTTAACAGCATCTACTGTCATTTTAATTTCTGTGGTTTGCCAGAACATCTGTAACATTTTATGTGCCCCACCCTGTCCATTGCAAGGTACCACAAAAATTAATGTAATTTTTACTCACTTGGGTTTTTTTAACTTGCACATTTGGATTTTATAAATTATAAGAATTACGTTTTAAAAAATTATAAATATAATTTGTCGACAGTTATAAATTCGATTTCATTTTCTACATCATCATTTCATCGACGAAAAGAACAAAGCATTCGATTACGAAGTAAGTAAGAAAACGAAGAGGGAAAAATATAAAAGTGTTTTTCTTTCCTCATCAATAAAATTCCGCACCTCCCTCACCACATTTGTTTACTAACGGAAACTGTGATGTCATATCCATTAAAAGTTTCCGACGCAACTCTCCCTTTTTGTCATTTTCGTTTTCGATTATTCACTTTCATCCTCGAAGGTTATTATTTTTTTTGATCGATTTGAACTTTTTTTTTTTAAATATTGACCGGATCACACAGTAAACTTCCGGTTTGCGGTGGGGTGGTGTTCCCGTAACCGAGTTCGGGGTTGGCATTTCCCGGAGGCAAGGGCCGTGTCACTCCGAGATTACCTAAATCTAGGGCAGCTAACGCACGCATTGCATCGAAAATGTCAAATTCGTGTTGTTGCCTTGTGCTTATTCATTTTAAGGGGTGTGTCGGAATAGTAGGAAACTTGATGAGGCAGAGCAAACATTTCAAATTAATTAATTAATTAATTAATTGCTGTTGGGAGCGAATCAAAATTGTACTATAATCAAGTTAGATTAGTTGGAGCACTTTCAGTAAAGTAAAGGAAACGCAATTTTAATCTTGAAAAAAGTCTAAATTTTGAAAACAACTGATAAAATATAGTCGTCCCAGTTTGGTAGCGGTTTTATGGTCTTGCTATAAAAAAAAGCGACAGCGGCGACAAAGACACCGCAGTGCGGGTCTCTGAAGTATTTTTTATAGCAAGATCATAAAACCGATACAAAACTTGGACGACTATAATTAGCGAAGCGAAGTTAGAGCAACGGCGAACAACAGGCGGCAAAAGCAAGGTTATGTAGACTAAAAACTGTTAAGAAATTCAATCTACGCCATACATCCATTGTAGACAAAAATTTCACAGAATTCTAAGGCCCACTTTTACAATCGTAACATAAGGACTATTCGCCGAATGTCCTTCAATATCTAAGTCACATTATTCCAAGAATAGTATTATGCTCAGTTTATCCGACGATTGTAAAATCAGGCCCAAATGCGAAATTTAAAGAATCACTCGGTAATTATTGCAAAAATTAAGTGTAAACTCTGGAAATATTGTCAAAAATTTATTTGGGCGGTGGCCTGCTAAATGAATAACGATTTCTAACTGACCTGGGCGTTTTGAAAAATTTATATTGAATTTTTGTGGTCGAAAAAAACGCCAAAAGTCGCCACTTTGACGCTAATTATATTACTGGGCGCCGAGTGAAAGGAGCTGTCATTACTGTGAATCCATGTAAAATGAATTAATATTGTAATGTGATTCTAATTAACGTAATACAGCATAATTTATACATACACGATTTAAACTAATAGATTCATGCAGAACTCATGATCACGTGTCGGAGCGAAGTACGCTTGCGCAATAGAGAAAAGCTATCACATTTAAAATCTATCGTATTATGAATATCTACAAGTTAGGTACAAGTTATTACACAAGATAAGGTGACCAGAATCAGTGTTGCCAGATTGGGCAATTTATCGCAAATTGGGCGATTTTGAGATATAATTTACGTGTCATTTTTTGTAAAAATCGCAAACCGCAAATTGAGCCATATTTAAAATGAAAGTAGCGCTACAACTCGGCACTGTAAGATCAAGAACCCTTCTGTGTTTTGTCTGTTTCATCCGGAAATAGCGTTTAATAACCACAGATATTTTTAATATTATATCGTTGGTTATACTGCGGGCTTGTGACATCTGGCTACGTTCATAAACTTCCAAGTGCATCTTGAGTGTGTAATCTGTAATCGATCTTTCTCACTTACGATGTGTAACAAATTTTGTATCTCTCTCATCTGCTTCAAGAAATCTTGTGTTCGTAACAAGCAACAAGTGTTCAGTTGAAAAGTTCATGAAGCTGGTTTTGATTTTTTAATGAAAAAAGGATGACTTTCTAAAGTTTTTTCTTTGTATTTCAGTGCATACAATTACACAAAATTTTGGCGGTGCATTATTTTGAAATTATTTCGTATATGTATTTCGAAATATGTATTTTTTAACGTTGAAACAATAACGTCATGTTTTGAAACATGTGCATACATTTCAAAACGCTGTGAAATTATTTCGTTGGAAATATCCACGGTACTGACTTTATTAATGGCAGTGTACTCATTTCTTTATTTTTAGGGTCGAGATATCCATCTCCTATAAGCTATTCGGCGAATAACTTGATTTTTCTGAATTGATAGATTTTTTATAAATTGTTTCCATGGTAATTATTCGCCTAATATATTAGCTAGTTTATTAAGGCCCGATCTTTCTATCTCCTAATAAAGTTCGCCTAATATATTAGCTAGTTTATTAAGGCTCGATCTTTCTATCTCCTAATAAAGTTCCCCATAACGTTATTTGGCAAATAACTTGATTTTTATGAATGGTTTCCACGGTGATTCGTAAAGTTATTCGTCGAATAAATTTATCAGGAGATGGAAAGATCGGGCCTTAGACGTGGATATCTCCGCCCTTAGAAAGAAAAAAAACTGCTGAAGAATGAATAATTAAATATTATTCATGCTTTTCCTAAAAAAAAAAAGGAATGATAAGGCTGTTACGCAGTTAATGATGACATGTTGACGTCATATCCTCTTACTTTCAATTTTAAAAAGAATAAGATTATACATGGGTGTAATATTAAATGTCCTTTAACTTAAAAAATTAATACTGTACACTATACCTTGATTTATAATACCACAGCTTTCCCCTACCACTTGTGAAGTTCACCCCTTTTATATTATCTATTATATTGTACACGATCTTTCGCGTCTCGTTTTACCTTCAAGACTTATTGTAAATAAAGATTTTAAATATCCATTCATTCGTTAGTTTTTTTTTTTTTTTATTCAAATATATTTTCTTCGTCTCTACGTCATTTTCACGCACCCAACTGTTCAGTTCTTCAACTCATTTTTACACCCATTCAAGTAAAATTCAAACTGCTGCTTATCAGCAGAGAGTGTTTAGCTGCTTATTACGGCTACGACACACTTACTAGATGATGTCTTTTTTCTTTTTGAGTTGGTGCAATGTATGGTGAACAACAGTTAATTAAGATTTATATCTTTAAACAGTTCCAGTTATTTTATTTTCAGATACATTTCTCCAATTTGAAAAGGCAGCCCAAAATATGGTAAAAACCTTAAAATTTTAACTATTATCATGAAGGAGGTATTAGGAGTTTTTTCAATTATCAGTTACCCACCAGAACTAACGAAAGTAGCTTTGTAATCCTGTAAAAATTTTAAGTTCGATCAAATCGAACGACGAAATATTTTTCTCGGCAAAATTGAGTTTAGTTTGGACATAAATGTATATGATGATCATAAAAATAAATACTTGGGATACTGAACAATGCGGTACATGCGTATTAAATACGATAGCGCTATTGATTTGGCAACAATCTCATGCAGGAGCCAGGCATAAATTTGTGTATCAACGTAACTTGAAGAGAGAAAACAGTCATTTTCTTTATCTTTTATGTTTTGACATAATTTATACTTTATCTTTTTTTATTTTCTTTTGATTTAAATTTAATCAGAAATATATTTAAGCTTTATTTATAGCCTCGGTGATTCACTAATAGTGAGGAAAGAAACCTTGCCTTTTTTTTTCTTTCAAGTTAATGTTTCCTGCAGGTATCACTTTACTCAAAGCTCAAAGACAAGGGTGTATTTTGCATTCTGAAGGTTTCACTACTAATTTAGAGCTTACATTAAAGCAAACTAATCCCATCCTAAATTAAGAATCATTTTGTGAGAAGAAAACATGTTAATCGATATTTTAAGTAAGTTCCTGCAATATATTGAATACATTTTTGAAATCCCTAATTTGAATAGATTTAAAATTTCCTTTCCTAAAGTCGATTTAAAGAAACAGAAGTTAATAAAATAAAAACTTTAAAACTGAAGTGGATTAACAAAAACGTTAGGGCATTAAGCCCAGAATTAAAATGAAATAGTTTTTAACATTTTCCAGCTCATTGAATATACAATTATGGACACACAATGATTGTAAACATTTAATTGTTAATTAAAATGTGTACAATCAACAATTGAAATTTTGAATATCTAGGACACGACACTTTTTTTAGAGGTGACCACAAACGTTTAATTTTTAATCTTTTCAGTATTTGTGACTCAAAAATAAAAATATAAATAGCACAGCTGGGAATATAAGTAGACACTTAGTAATGTTTTGCGTTTAGAAACAAAGGGGACCCTCTGCATGAAAGGAAAATTGATTGGGGGTGATCTCACTCTGTGATGATATAGCGCTTGTCATTGAAAGGCAAATTAATCAATGAGAGAACGTTCCATTCATGCCGGGCCTACACCTCAAGCCATAGTAAGGCCTGCCAATAACCTTTTATCGGAAAAGGTGGAGCCGATGGTATTGGCGACAAGTCCCCTTCGAGATAATCCAGGCAGTTTCATGGCAATTATCGGTTTTCGCATCGTTAATTCAAATTGACTTTTAGAATTAATTTACCAACGAAATCTGCAGCACATTCACATAATTTTATTTGTTTGCTTGGGCTTCCCCCAAAACTTATTATTTCAGTTTTCCATTTGTTTTTTAGGTATAGCTTTTCGACCGTCGGTTCTCTCAGGGGTATACCTCTTATTTCTTCTATATTCATCGATAGTACCAGTACCGACAGAACAGTCAATGGCAGGGCACACCGGCATCTACCTCAAACTACTAATAGCAGTTTCTATACTCACTGCTTTGCTGCAATTGGCGTTTCATACTTTATTACTTGCGGTGCCCATGTACAGGGAAATGCTGGAGGTAAGATCACATCGTCAACATTTTTATTTCGAACGACATTAAAAGTCCACTTCTAGAATTCAGAATTTTGGGAGAGACTCCTGAGGTACTTGGGCTTCGTAAGGCTGAACTCCGCTGATGCTGTGACTGTAACCACATGGATTTCTCCGGAGATCATCATGTTGCTCTCCTCCATCGCAATCTACGTGTGCTGCAGTAAATTAACTGGGCGCATTGTAACGCCCATAGCGACTGAAGAAGGCGAGGCGAAAGTTGAGAAGGAAGATACCAAGAAGAAGTTTACTTTTTGTATTTCTCTCGGTAAGACTAACGAACTGATTTTATGAAAAATTTAACAAAACGGTTATTTCAGGAAAATATCTAGCGTTGGCCTCCTTGTGTTTCGCGGCGGTTTTAAGACCGTCCGTGCAAGGCGGCTTCTATTTTTTAATTTTTTTAATCTGTGCGACATGGTGGGCCTGCTACAAGGAATTACAAAAAGGATTTGCCATCGCCCTGAGAGTCGTAGCATTCGTTGTATTTGCACACATTATCGTTTTATACACGTACCAATTTGATTACTTCCAAGAAATTATAGGACAAAACAGTACTTACGCAAGGTACTTATTTTTTCTGTGATTAAAAAAGCTAGGATGGAATAATTTGTTAATATTTTTATAGATATTTTGCTTTAACACCGATTGTATCCACTAATGAAACCGATCCGAGACAGTTTCACTTTAATCAGCACGAGTGGGCGACTTACGTGAATCCCCTGGCCCTTCTCTGGTTGTTCTTTATGTTAATTATAGTTTCGAAACACTTACTGAAGCCAAAGGTAAGCGTTCAAGCTTCGAGGTTCCTCGCTTATTTTTTTTAACTGCGCATTGAATTAACTCATTCGAAGACTAACAGTGCAAGTAACCGTTGCAGTTGCAGAAGAAACAGGGTGCGTTCTCGCGCTTAGAGGGTAGCTTTAATGGGCCACTCAATCGACAAATGTCCCAGCGGTTGTCTGACAGGCGGATCATGAGATCCGGCACGACCAGACATCGCTGGCAGTCTGCTACACGTAAAGTTCGTGTAAGAATTTACTTCTTACACCATCCTCTCTCTCATTTTATATAATGTGTACAGATCTAAATGATTTCATGTCACATATTATCAGCACTTGGGGCCTCTTCTCCATTTTCCGGTTCATACAATCTTCTGGTGGAGTTTCTTCTTTTAATTATTAATTTATTTCCGTTTTTATTACCGATACCTAACAATTTTGTTGTCTTTATTTTTCTTTCCCCGATCTTAAGTTCCTTTAAATTCGTTTTCCTTCTCATTGGGCCAATTTAATTCATCCGATTGTATGGTACACAAAAATCAAATACTTTTGAAGACATGAAAATTATTTAGAAAATTCTCAGCTTTGTTACAACATTTGGGTTTAATTTTTATATTCATTTTTTGGCGGTTACTCTGCATGTATAAATGTGTGCGTTTTTTGTTTCTGTTTTATTTATTATTTTTTCTGTAACTCTACTACTAACTTATTTGCTGGCTTTGCGACATTTTAGGTTCATGTAAACGCTGATCGAGACACTTTGAATGAAAATACACCAGTACGTATCTTTATTTTATCTTTTTGCGACAATTTTCGCTGTGCAATGCTTTTAATGCTTTTACGTCAACGCACCGGAGAGAATTGCCTTTTTGAAATAACGACCCTGTTTTCGTGCAGTTAATTCGGGGAGTTAGTCCTTCGAGAAAGTACGGGGCCAGCTCGAAAAAGACTGCCACTATTTTTCAAGACTCGACCGGAAGCGTTACTGTTACAGCTTCCGATGATATTCCCATGAGACAATTAGGTAAGAAATATTTTCCTACTAAAAAATGCAAAGACAAAATAAATATAAAAATTGTTTCAACTAATTTCCATAAGCAGTAAAATAAAAGAGTAATAAAACTTTCGCTCCTTTTTCAATCCGAACCTGTATTAACTAAGCTAAGAAGGTGTTTCAGAGGAAGAAGAAGACATTGGTCCTACTTGCTGTGATAATTTATTATATGCGATGGAATCTATTCTACTATTTATTATAAAAACGTCATACATAGCTACGAACATTATTATGATGGTAATTACCGACCATGGTATTTGTGTTGCCTGTAAGTAGCCATCTTAATTGTTTGCAGACCTGGAGCATCACATATCACAGTTGGTTGACTTTCGTCTTATTACTGTGGGCCAACATTTTATGGATGATCCCGAATCAGCGCAGAGCTATGTTAAAATCAAGTCCGTTCCTGGTCTTTTACGCCTGGTTCCTGCTCATATCCGCTTATATTTACTCGATGAATTTAACGGAAGCCGAATTACCTTCGGAAATTAAAAACGTAAATCTGGCCCAAATTGGTTTTGTTAAGTACAAGGACTTGCCTTGCAATCCCCTGCTTGTTAAGTGCTTATTCACCATGATGTTTTGGATAACGCTAAGACAGTATATGAAAGAGCGAAAGGAAGCGAAACAGAACAGCGCATTGGCAGATATGATTGCCCCTCTGCAAGTTACAGTTGGTACCGCAGCAGGTAAAATCTTTTTTTTACGTTGTTTTAAAATGTCCTTTGATTCTTTTCTTTTTTTTTGAAGGTATAAATAAAGAGGAAAAGGCTGAGAATAAAACGCTTAAAAAATTGGGGAAGTTCATCCAGAAATTTTTAACCAAATTTTGGATTTGGATAGTAGCCATCACGTTGTTCACGGTGGCCATAACTGGAGAGCGAATGACTGGCTTCAGAATCTTATACATGGCGCTCTTCCTCATTTTTATTCTCACTTTCCAGGTATTTCTTGTGTTATTCAAAGTTTCGCGCGTTTACTGATTTGCTTGCAGATATCTTTCAGAGTCTGGAGAAAAATTATGTTCGGATTTTGGCTGGTTGTTATTATTTATTCGATGCTTGTATTAATCTTGGTATACACGTATCAATTTGATAATTTCAAAGACTATTGGACCACTTATTTACATGTACCCATAGAACAGTGAGTATTGATTTTTTTTTCATTGAGAAAGAGGTGTTGTGATTCTATAATTTTCCAACAAAAAATAAATAAATGGAAAATAGGAGCAAAATATAAAGCAAGATTGAATGCAAAAAATGGTAATGAATAGCTATGAAAATAAATCGTGAGAAACGTTATTTCCGATATTAAACAGTAGATGTCTTTATGTTGTTTACTGAAACCTCAGCAGATGGCGCTGCAAACATTATTCATATTCTTACAAAGCCAGTAGATTGATAAAGAAGCGACACGCATGATAACAGTGATAAAATACCAACACGAATTACAACAAATAAGGCACCACAACGATCAAACACTCACAAGAGGCGCTGTCGGCGTAGGTGTAATTACTTTAATTATACAACATAATATATTTTTACAGATAAACATCATTATCAATTTGATTTTTAGAGATTTTCTAATAAAAATATTAAAAATAGACGACATCCCCACCTTAACCTTTACTGTCATTCACAAAATAAAACGTGTGTGCCCTCTATCGGATAAAAATTCGTTCGTGATGTCTTCGTCGCTTCATGTCGATACTTATCATATCTACTGGCTTTGTATTCTTAGTGATTCGTAGCAATTTAGATTTGTAGCTTTGTCGACTGACTGCTCCAGAGCACTCTGAGAGTATCTCTATCCCCTTTTATTACGTCAGGTTAAGACAAGATGGAGATACTCAGAGTGCTCTAAACGCTATTAAGAAGAATTCAATTTCTGAATGACTTTATAAAAAGAGAATAGCATTTAAAATCAAATTTAAAAAAATAATAATAAATATATTAAAAAGAGGCAAAATATAGAGCCAAGATTTAATGTGAAAAATAGTAAAGAAGTAAAAAATCATGAAAAAGCACAGATATAAAACTTTCAATGCTAAAGAATAGATGACCTTACCTTATTTACTTAAACATCAATAGATGGCGTTGCATTTCGCAGTTAAGTTATTGTAAAGAAGTGAAAAATCCTGGAAGAAATTATGAGAGATAAAACCAATACTGAATAAGAAATATCTTTAACCTTATTAACTAAAATCTCAATAGGTGACGCTACATTTTGTAATTTTAATATTAAATTGTGAACTAAAAATTCAATTTACTAAATTGTTAAAAGGATTTGTAAAAAAATACTACATAAAATCTAATGTAGAAAAGCGAGTAGAAAAGGAAGTACGTAAGTAATAAAGTAGAAAATTATCAGAGGCAGAACTTCCAATGTTAGAAAGAATAGATGTCCTTACCTTATTTACTAAAACATCAATAGATGGCATTGCATTTTCAGTTTTGCTTTAAGTTGTAACGAAGTAAAAAAAAAAACCTGAGAAAAAATAGTGAGAGACAAAACTTCCAATATTAAATAAAATAGATGTATTTACCTTGTTAACTAAAATCTCAGTAGATGGCGCTTCATTTTATAATTTTAATTTAATGACGCTGCAGCGCGCAATTTTTATTTTAATTAAATTACGAACTAAGAATTCAATTGTCTAAATTGTTGAAAGGATTTGTAAAAAGATAAATACATAAATTCTAATGTAAATAATCGAGGAGAAAAGGAAGTAATGAAGAAGAAAATCATAAAAAGAAAACTGTCAGAAGTAAAACTTCCAATGGTAAAGAATAGAAGTCCTTACTTTGTTTACTAAAAAATCAATAGATGGCGTCGCATTTTGCTGTTTTAATTTAAAGGCGCTACACTTTGCTATTTTTAATTTAATTACATAGATTATGAACCGAAAATTCAATTTTCTAAATTGCTAAAAGAATTTATAAAAAAGTAGCACATAAAATGCAATATGCATAAAAAAATCGGGGAAAGAGGAAAATTTATTGCAAGAAATGATAATGAAGTAAAAAAAAATCGTGGAAATATAGTGTCCTTATATTCTTTACAAAAAATTCAATAGATGGCGCTTTACTTCTCAGTTTTAATTGCAGTACACCCTTCAGTTTTAATTTAATTAAATTGCAAACCAAGAATTCAATTTTCTGTTTAACTATTTAAACGATCTATAAGAAATGCACATAAAAAATCAAACATAACGAAGCAGAATATAGAACTAAATTTAATTCAAAAAAATAGTAGTGAAGTAAAAAAATATGAAAGAAATAGTGAAAATGCTGCAATTTAACAGATGATGCGCTAGTTTGTAGCAATCACTTGTCTGAAGATAGCAAAAGATCCTCTAGTGTGGCTCCCTCTTCGCCACAGAAAAACCGCTCTGAACTAAGAACGCGACTAGTCGGATAAAGGACTTTGTCATTTATTAATCTAGGAAGCCGTGAAAAAAATAGTTGGAGATCCAATATTAAACAATAGATATCCTCACCTTCTTTACTAAAACGTCAGTAGAGGGCGCTGCAATTTTAATTTATTTACAATTTATTAGCATTACACTTTCAATTTTATCTTAATTCAATTATAAATCAAGAATTCAGTTTTCTGAATTGTTGAAAGGATTTATAAAAAGACACAAAATTTATATTAAAAAAGTCAGGAAAAGAAGGCAGAATATAAAGCAAAATTTAATGCAAGAAAATAAAAAGTCGTGGAGAAATCGTTGGGAGATAAAATTTCCAACGTTAAACAATAGATGTCCTCCCGTTGTTTACTAAAACGTCAACAGAGGGCGCTGCAGTTTTATTTATTTAAAGTGCCTATAGTCTATTTTTTAATTCGGAGGAGTACTTTGAAATTTCGTGGCGCTAAAAACGAGCTTGTCATTGGCAGTTGGCCGGTAACAATCACATTAGCAAAATCACAGCCGATCGCAATTCGCAGGATATCAGCCATATTGTTTCATCAGCTGGTCGAAGTTTCGTTTTGTCTGAAGAAAATTTCCAATTCACTCCTCCGAATTAAAAAACAGACTATAGATAGATAAAGTTCCGCAATGACCGCCATTTTAAGTCAAAATAAGCGCGCCAAATTTGAATTACCTGTTACATTCAATTTTAAATTTGCGCGTTTATTTTGGTTCAAAATGGCGATAATTGCGGTACTTTAGCTATCTAGGGACTTTGAATTTATTTTATTTAAATTAAATTGCAAACCCAGAATTTTTGAATGAATTTATAAAAAATAAAATTTAGTAATTTTTTAAAATTAAAATTTAATTTTAAAAAATCGGGCAATAAAGAAAGCAGGATATAAAGTAAGGTTAAAGCAAATAATGATAATGACTTAAAAATAATGAAAAAATGAATTAAAAATCATTTAATAAAATGGTGAGGAATAAAATTTCCAAAACATCCAAATGTCCATACTTTGTTTACTAAAACCTCGACAGATGGTACTGCACTTAACAGTTTTAATTTAAATGTAATTTTCAAAATTGCTAAAAGGATTTCAAAATCCAAAAATTCAAATTTCCCAATTTTTGAAAATACTCATTGAAAAAATTGCTTTATAAGTCAATTTACATATATTTAACAATTAACATATATTTTTTTCGCCTTTTTTTCACTAGAACTTCACAAAAAAGCAGAAGAGAAACTGATGTAGACAGAAAATATTTAAATATTTGTTATAAATAAAACATTATTGCAATTTTATTTTCAGACAATTGGATATAGGTTTAGAAAAGTTCGAAACGCCCCAGTTATTCGTTCGCCTGGTCACTCCGACCTTCTTCGTCATCATTATAGTTGTCCAACTGCATTACTTCCACAAAGATTTCATGGAGATTACCACACCCAGAGAAGCCAGCGTGAACCCCACGTCAGAAGAAGACAGCTCGGTGCAAGGTCGTGTCTTGGATAAGGACAAAGACTTAAGCTCGGATAAAACAGACAACGTCTCCGACCTTAAACTCGATTTAACCGACTTGGCCAGTAAGTTTTTCCGTATTTACCTACAGATTGATAATCTTTATTCTTGAACACTTTTTTTAGATATATCTAGTAATGATTGGAAAAATAAATTTGCAAGCATTTGGAAAAAGATACGCAAGGCCACTGATTTAATGTTCTTGTTCCTTGAGATACACGCGCAGAAATTTGTGCTGTTCTTCGCGATGTTGCTGTGCATTTATGATGCGTGTGCCCTTCACCTAGTTATAATTCTGTTTGTCATTTTGGGGGTCACATCGGGGAGGAAAGTGCAGATGTTTGCTATTCTGGCAAGTTCAGTGTATATATCTATACTCTTGCTTGCTAAGATGGTGTATCAAATACAGTACATTCAGCACGATATGTGGAATGTTAGCTGCGAGGTAAATTCATTGCAATTATTTAATTAGTATGACGAAGCTTTGTGTTTCATTCTATTTCAGGTAGACAATGGTACAAATCTAACAGCGAATAGTGCCGAGTGGCTCGGCTTTAACAAAACAGCGTACGGAAGGGACTTGCCGTATCTAGTGAGATGGAACATCTCTTACATCTTAATAGTTACCTTGTTCTGTATCCTCCTCGTCTGGCAAGATCTCTCCAGAGCATCTCTGGGGCGGCCCCCAGGGAGAGTATTCTTTATGTTCCCACATACAGACTACACGCATGCCAATAAAAATTTAAAAAATTGCCTGAAGTACCTCGCAAATTACGGTTATTACAGATTTGGTGTGGAAGTAAGTGAGTGTAACTGAATTCCACAAAGTGATATTATAATTCCTTTTAGGTATCGCTGATAATGACTGTGGCTTTAATTGGGTTTCGCATGGACGCCTACGCAATTTTGTACGCTCTGTGGTTGTGTGTTTTATTTAGTATGAGCCGCAGCGCTCTTGCTAGAATTTGGAATGTATACTTAATCTTCATTGCATTCTTGCTGATTGTACAGTACACAATGCTGGTCGGTTTACCACCCGGATTGTGTCTGCGTAAGCTAATTGTATATGCAGAGAACTCTGTGTTTTTACAACAAATCTTCCACAGACTTCCCTTGGGATGATACATCAACTGATACGATGCACAGAGTACAAAATTGGGCCTACCTCATGAGTAATAAATATCCACTTTCCGCCAAGAAACTCATCTGCGACGTCTTCCTCTTGCTGTTTGTATCGCGTCAAGCAGTGGCCTTTAGGATCGAAACGAGATACAAGGGGACAGATTACCCCGGGGGTTCAAACGAAAGTATCATACACCACGCAGAGGAAAAGAACTTCCCGAACCCAATGCCTGATTTTATTACGTTTACAAGGTCAGTAGTTATGGTTATGTTTAATTTGCAACTATTAAATAATTGTATTGTTCCAGAACTTATTTGGATATTGCAAAACGTGTGGTCCTATTAGGTTTCATGTGGGTGACTCTGGCAATAGTGTTTTTAGCTGGTGCGAACCGAGTTAACCTATTCTCATTAGGTTACTTAATAGGTTCTTTTATGTTCCTGTGGCAAGGGGGTGACTTCTACTTAAGACCGATCCCAAAAATTTTGAAGGCGTAAGTCCCATCCTCTCTTTTAATATATGCGTCAATGGATAATGAACGGTTTTTAAAACAGATGGAATTGGCTGCTGGGATACAACGTGTTAGTAATCATGATTAAAGCATGCTTGCAACTAGTGGGTTGTGTTTTTATACACGAAGTTGAAAAATATGCCTGTTGGATTGTGCAATTGCTCGCTATCGGATGTGTACGAAAGTTCTCTGATGCAACCGAACTTCAGAGCTTGAAGTCTGATTGCACCGTGCCACGAGAGTACATCGGATTGGCCTGGGACGGAGCTTGCTTTGCGTTTCTACTTTTGCAAAGGAGGATATTCAACAGTTACAATTTCTTCCATATCATCGATGAGACGAAAGCGTCTACCATTCTTGCATCGAGAGGTGTGTTGATTTAAACTTCTTCGTCATCAAAAGCTAACTTCTTTTTTTGCAGGTGCTGAATTAATTGAACAGTTAAGACAAAAGCGCATGCATGAACAGGATGAAGTGGAGCGCAAGGTTCTAGAGAAAATCAAGGCTAAAATGGATAGGATTAAAGCCACGCAACAGAAAATGCAAGGACCAAACTATGTCGCTAGCACAAATCACTTCGTGGGTAAGTTTTGTTCAGATGAATTTAATTAAAATGATGAGTGGCAATTTTATAATGTTTTTGGCCCAAATTTCTCTACTATAGGCCAACCGCCTTTAGCTAGATCTTCATCGGCATCATCTTGTTCATCGGCGAGATCTGAACAAACACCTGAGGGTGGTTATCACACCCCCATAGATGAAGACGATGAGCTTCCTCCCCTAACACCCGCTGCCGGTTCACTTCTTCAAACTCAAGCCCCCTCTCCTTACTCAGCTATTATGACAGTTTCGTTGGAGGGTTATTTAGAACCCCAACGAATGTCGTTTAGCTCCCCCCCTAATTCCGAGCTGAATCCTCGTCAGCCTTCTCCCGATGATAGTTTCCCAGTGTTTTCACCTCCTCCTTATGATGCTGCTCCACCGTATGCGGAGGTGGTTAATCGAGCACCTGTGAGTGCCCCCCATCGACAAATCAATATTGGCCCACCTTGGATGCAGGGGTCTCTAATCACACCCCGACAGAGCATTATTTCAGGCTCACCGCGCTCACCTCTGAGTCATCACACATGTAATTCTTTAAAAGTCTCTTGGCTTGAGTTTCCTTTAGATGGTTGTACAAAATGGTTGTCCCAAATGTACAGAATTATTATTACTTTTTTTTTGGTTCGTTTTACATTTGTGATCGATGATACGTGCACCTGTAAGCAAAAATTAAAACCACGGTTATTTTTATTGCTTATTTTATGTTTTGTATATATTAGTGTTTTGATTTTTTTTATTATAGATCATTTATATCCCAAATCTAGACCATTGTATCGACGATCACTCCCGGAGGGGTATAAAGAGGGTAATTTTTTCATTAGTGATTTTTATGAGGTGACATGGTGCTTAAAGGCTTAATTTAATCTGTTGCTGTTGCAGCTTGGTTTTACTACTCATAATGGTTCTAACTTAAAATTAAAGAGCTAGTAAATTGCCACATTAAATTTATTACAGTTAACTTAAAAAAAATCTCTAATGGCCGTACAAAATGTTCTAAATAATTGTTTTGTTCGTTATATTTGTAGTGAATCTTTTATGTGTTGGTTTATTATTGCAACTGTTTCTACTACGAGGTGTTACAGATAACATCCTTATTATTAAAACTACAGATACTAAATATGTATAACTCTATTAGTTTTTAATTAAATTAAACTGCGTTCCATTTTACACTTTTAATTTAAGTTAATATAACGAAGCAAAAATCCTGAAAAGAAATAATGAGAGATAAAGTTTCCAATATTAAATAATAGATGTCTGTACCTTATTCCCTAAAATCTCAATAGATGACGTTGCATTTTATAATTTTAATCAACGAATTAAGAATAACAGGAGGGAGGCATACTAATCGTCAGATAAGCATTATTCTTAGCATAACGTGATAGGTGTGACGCAGATATGGAGGATATTCAGCGAACATTTATTCCGTCCTTATTCCACGATTGTAAAACTGGGCCTAAGAATAGTTTCTTGTCCAAACTGGTCACTAAATATGGCCTCTGTATGTTATAGGCGCACACAAGCGGTTTACAAAATTCTGGAACGTTCACATACGAACAGTTCATTATTGTTTTTAACACACTTACGAGATTAAATTGAACCAAATAAGATTCGAGAAATGTCATTTGAAGGGTATGGGGGAAAAACCAGCTAAGTCACAAATAATGATATTCGAGTTATGAGCTGTTTTAGGTTAAAATTCATTACATTTTCTACTAAATTGATGTTAAGAACTCTCAGCTTCATAACATAAGATCTTTTCATGTTTTATATATTGTCTAAAAATATTAAACTCACAGGGTAGCGAATGTTGACACAATTCAAGAATTCAAGGCTACGACAAACATGAGCCGGTTTTTCCCCTTCAATTATATTCTATACAGTGGAGTTCTATGACTGATAGCACTTGAAAGGAACTTACTTATATTACGCTTGCTGCGCCACAGAACATCGAAGAATTCCAAAACTAACCTAAAGGTCATTCACTTTTTGACTGAAGTGTGTAATACCATATCAATGTATCGTTTGCATATAGTTACTACTAATCACAGTTGCTAAATAAACACATATGATTCGTACTACACTCAGATACAAATACAAAATCTGGCACTTTTCCACTACGGTTGCCAACAAACAGCCATATTGCAGAAAGTGACTAACCAAAGTGGTAACTTCCGTCAAATGTAATTGCGTTCTCCCACTGCAGTATCTTCCCTCCTGTTATTCTTTCTTCGTTGATTTTAATTTAATGACGACACTATAGCGCTGCGCATTGCAATTTTTAATTTAATTAAATTGTGAATTAAAAATTCAATTTTTTTAGTTGTTGAAAAGATTTGTAAAAGAAATAATACAAGGAGAGCTTAGTTATGAAACATCAATAGATGGCGTTGCAATTTTAATTTACAGCTGAAATTTAAAAAAAAACGGGAAATGAAATTTTTACAATTGTTAATTTGGTTGCAATTGTCAATTAATTGTCCACTTGACACTACATACCTTTCAAAAAAGTGTAACCTATTTACTAAACTGATATAGGGCCGTTTTCATAATAGTGCTAAAGGAAACTTTAATTTAAAGTCACTTTAAGCATAGGAAAACTAATGTATTTTTATAGGTTAAAGTCACTTTAAATTTAAAGTTCTATTATGAAAATGGCCCATAGCGTCAAATAATTCTAACCTATTTCTGTCATTTTCACATTATGAATATTAAAAGAAGTGCCAATTTTTCATTTTCCAGTTTTTCTTGGTTTCAGCTGTAAGTTAACGAGTAAAGAATCCTAAAAAAAAATAGTGAGAGATAAAACTTCCAATATTAAATAATAGATGTCTTTACTTTGTTCACTAAAATCACAATAGGTGGCGCTGCATTTTCTAGTTTTAATTTAATTTTTATAATTTAATGGCGTTGCAGCGTTGTGCTTTGCAGTTTTTAATTTAATGAAATTGCCAACTAAGAATGGCAATTTTTTAAATTGTCGGATGGATTTGCAAAAGAAATAATACATAAAATCTAAAATATAAAAATCGAAACAGAAAGTAAATAATGAAGTAGAAAATCGTGAAAACAAAATTTTCAGAGGTAAAACATCCAATGTTAAAGAATAGATGTCCTCACCTTATTTACCGAATAATCAATAGTTGTATTAATTTAAGTTAATAGGTATAATGAAGTAAAAAATCCTGAATAAAAAATAGTCAGAGATAAAACTTCCAATGTTCTAATATTATATAATAGATGTCTTTACCTTCTTCACTAAAATCTCAATAGATGGCACTGTAAGAATTTAAATTTAATGACGCTACCGCTGCAGCGCTGTGTTTTGTGTGCGCAATTTTTAATTTAAATAATTTTCTTTTGATGATGAAAGAAAACATCTGCGTTTGATTATTTTAACAAATGTGGAATAAATACTTTGATAAATGAGACACATTAATTTCCACCCAAACACTCGTTATAGGAACGTTTTGACATTTAAATCAAGCAATTGCTCTTACTATTTCATTTCCTTTCTGCTTTGTAAACTCTTGCATTCTGCAGAAAGGCACACAGTTAAAATTTGGGATCAGGGAAATCTACTGAAACCACTGTAATTTTTTTTTCTTTTATTTATTTACATTTTGTAATGTAACATGGTTAAAAGTGTCTTATAATCTTACAATTAGATAACATAATAATGTAATTTTTTATATTCTTTGAAGAATATATTATTTTCTATTATAAAAAATTGTAATTAATGTATATATGTATATGTATGTGTTCGTGCCTAATCTAATAACTTTCATCTTGTTGAAGGCTTAAACTTACTGTTTGTTTTACTATTATTAGGACTGACTTTAATATTAGTAAATTCTTACAGCGATTAGATCCGGTGATTACTACATGTTTGATGAACTGGATGACGAAGACTTGGATTTCTTCGACAAGCACGTAAGGTCCTCTTCACATGTGGAAGATGAAGACGAGGATGAGGAACTCAAATTACGGCGGACTTCTTCCACAAGGAAAAGAACAATCGGAGAGGTGTGTAACCACAAGAACTCGATTTAATTTCTTTATGCACATGATGTTTTGACTGGTTACTTTGTTTCTGACCGAGAGGTTTTGCATGCGTGCACTAAACTTAAAGTTGTTTGTTGCAATGGTTGTGTCAAAATCAGTGACCAGTAACTACTAAGTTGAAGTTGTTTGAAGGGTTTTAAGTAAATTAAAAAATTTGAAATGGTGCACTACTTTTTTTAAAAATAGTGTAGAGGTATTTGTTTGAACATGCTTTTTATTGGGATTATAGTTGCTTAGCACAGCAATGAAGACAGACCTGACCACGACCCTGAGGGGCAGTGAAGACGAGGTAAAAAGGAGGGCGAGTATGCCACTTGCACGTCAACGTTCTTCGGTGTCTGCTAGGTCGCAAATGTCTGTGCCCTTTTCTGCTCCTCCCATTGTGAGTTACTAACATCATATGTCAGCTACTAATTATTAGTACGCCTACTGTTTCTGTGTGCTTCATCTTTCTGCATAATATACCATTTCTGTGCTTTCTAAGGGGACTCTGTTAATTTATTAATCACACGTTAAAATACTATTCGTTTACAGGTACGTAACATATAACTAATAGTTAATACTTATATGCCCACTTTTTTGAATAAGTATTTTGAATGTTGAGAATTATTTAACCCTTCAATTCAAACGGGGGTTATTCGCTATCGCCATCACCACATGTGGCGCTACAATAGTTGCTGTTATGGCCGAAATGTAATACGTGATGTATTTAAAATATTTCTGGGTGGTATGTAAAGTGCTGTCATCTGTTTTTTAAATCCTACGTTGAGTAGTTCAGTTGCATCACGCAGGGCGGCGTAATGATCGCTGGCGCTAGCGAATAACTCGAAAATTGTGATAATTTTAAGCAGTGGCGATTTTTTTGTCTAAAAGTCTCATAACTTTTCATCAATCAACTTGTACTATCTTTTCCTAAATTACTTCCTTTTGTCCCCCGCCCCTCAACTCATCAAGTGAACAAAAAATCCGCCACTAATCTTAGAAATGTGTCACAACAACGCGAAAATAAAAATGCACATTCTTTCAAGTGGGCTATCACTTTCTAAATTTCTCTAATGATTTAAGAAACCGAGTTCGGTTATCTAATTTACATTATTCTTTAAATTTACACACTAAAATATGTAAATCTTTTCCTACAGAGCAGTGTATGTACAATGCCTTAAGAAAAACCTAATGATTCCCCTTCTTGACAATTCTTTTTTCTGTGTAGATAGAAGAAGGTCGACGGCGAGAGCACGTCGAGTTTGTTGATGCTGAACCAAAACCCGGAACGAGTAAGGAAGACCAAGAAATCAGTGAATTAAGTGAACCCAGTAAGTGAACCTGCGTTAATATTACTGTATTTATTTCAACGTCTGTTTTCAGAGGAATCAAGATGTCAGAAAGTTGTTAACGTCTTCCTATTTATATGGGCGATAATCGACAGCACGATGGTATCCTGCATTAAATTCTTAAATAAATATTCCAAAGACTATAGATACGTGGTTAGGGTACTCAAAAAAGAAAAGAAGTTGCTGAAGGTAATTGTGCATCTTTAAAATTGCAGTGTGCTCCTAATTAATTACTTCGTTGCAGGAAACCACTGATTATACTATTGGAATACGTGTCGGCCAACTTCAGATGTGGCAACCGACCGGATCTTATCATACGTTATTACATAAAGCCAGGTAGGCACTAACTTTATTATTTAAATATTGAGTTTTGAGTAGTTTGGAATTTTTGGTGCATTTTTTAAAAACATTTGTGCTGTAGTTGTAGTTATTGTAGTTGATATATTGTAACTATTTGAATTTAGAGCAGCTTCAGTGCTGGAACTGACACCCTCAGTAGGAACTTGTAGCCCGTCTGATTCTTATCGTGCTGGTATCCTTGTAGGAAGGTGTGTCAAATTATTTAAATGCACGACACATTGTTTTTCGCAATCAATTTTTTTACTCCTTACATCATATTATTATTTAAATATGTGCGTTTATTCATCAAACAAAAATATATTAAATGATTCAGAAGAGATAGGACATCAACTTCCATTAACACATGCAAGGTGACATATTCTCCAAGAAGTGTTTATTACATTCATTCTCTCACACCTACATTTACATACTTTCTTTTACTTGTACATAGTGTGATCCCATAATTTATGAATTGTTTTATTTGAAAGTTGCCCCCTCACCTTGGTTGTGTATTATGTGTGTGTGATTTAGGGCTGCCGAGGCGCACAACAGTATAAATAGTGAGAGTGATGAGAAGCCACCTCTAAGCGACAGCTCCGAGAACAAGGCACTAATGAGCCCCGCTGTGCCCTGTTCACCTGAAAAGGACAGGTATACTTATGATGGCATTCAGCCTACACTGCCGCACGTAGTTTTCTGAAATCCTTCGTACTTGTCTTTGTCCGCGACAATGCTGATTAGTTTTCATGAAAGGTCTCTCTCTAGGCTCTGTACATGGAAACAGATTTTTTTAGATATTTGAATTGATGTGATTGTATTTGATCAACATACCATATGTTTCATTTTGAGTTTTGTTTCAAATCCCCGATTCGTTAGCTCAGAATGCATATACGTATACGTGAACTGGGCGTGGCTTAGCGAACTGTCCTGTCTCCGCCTAGTTTCAAGTTTCGATTGAATTTACGATTAGCATGCAAATACATTAGTCACATTAGTTAAAATATCTACTTAAAAAAAGTATTGATTTCTTTCTTATACACACAACCAAACCAATTAATTTATTTATGATTAATATAAACCTGTTTCATTAATGTCGAAGTTCGAACTGTGGAGGTTCAAAGAGATTATTTTGCTTTGAAATGAATAAATGAAACAGGGAAAAGAGATGGAATGCAGTAGTGTAGTGTGGCTGTATGTTGGCTGTAGGCGCAAGGCGAGTGTTCTCACCGTGCCAGAGATTCGTATCTTGGCCCCCAGTCTGGAACGTGGACTTGACTCACCTTTTCCCGGCAGGTAACTGCACAGCTAAATGTTGTGCGCTCTTGCATGGCGGTCGCTTTGATTTCATTCTTGTGTGTTTCGTAATTCCTCTTCATATTATATCTGTATATAATTATCTTGTTTTCATGAATTTTAGCAACCATGTCTCGCTCTTTATCAAGATCCTAATTAAAGAAATTCGAATAGCCCATGGTTTTTGCTACAGACAGAGTTGGTAACAGGCAGATACTGCAACAAAACGGAGCGAGAATTACTATACCGTCTGTTTGATTATAAAGGCCCCAAGCTATAACTCACTTATTTTTGCTTAAACACCCACTAAAGTGTATATATTCTTAAATGGGACGTTGTTTTCTAGAGAATGAAGTAAAACAATATTTTTTTGGCTACACTGTATAGGAGTCATGACGTCATCGACATTTTTTTTAAATGGCACGATGAAATTTTTTTTGCGAAATACAATAGAACATCCTTTTCTCTTTTCAACCACATAAAATTTTTATATCCTTACATAAGAAAATGTTCGAGAAAACTGAAAAAAACTACCTACATAACTTACCATTTAACATTTAAGGCACGCTAATATTTCTAGCATGCTATAAGTAATTTTACTGAAATTTGGTAAACAATTTCTAAAATACCAGCACTGTCAATCTGACTTATAATTAGTTTGAAACGGTGAGAAATGAATAACATTAATGAAGAAGCCGATATGCTAGAGGTTTACTACGAATGTAGAAAAAACAGTGTCAGTTTGACAGTGCCGGTATTTTAGAAATTGTTTACCAAATTAGATAAAGTATGACAAATTTCAGTAAAATTACTCATAGCATGCTAGAAATATTAGCGTGCCTTAAATGTTAAATGGTAAGTTATGCAGGTAGTTTTTTTCAGTTTTCAGTGCCATTTAAAAAAAAAGTCGATGACGTCATGACTCCTATACAGTGTAGCCAAAAAAATATTGTTTTACTTCATTCTCTAGATAACAACGTCCCATTTAAGAATAT
The DNA here is from genome assembly GCA_033060865.1 of Dorcus hopei. Lineage (NCBI taxonomy): Eukaryota > Metazoa > Arthropoda > Insecta > Coleoptera > Lucanidae > Dorcus > Dorcus hopei. The sequence goes on from CM065422.1 coordinate 12,723,978, forward strand.
ATACACTTTACTGGGTGTTTAAGCAAAAATAAATGAGTTATAGCTTGGGGCCTTTATAATCAAACAGACGGTATGTAAGAGTGAACAAAATAGAGTACGGTATATCCACCGCTCCAATTATCGAAAATACCCTATGTTATTAATTGGTTTTTAGTTAATTCTAATCTTTAAAAATTAAACTACTACATAGTTTTTAGATTTCGCAGTTAGTTCTGTTCACATAAACACGCAGAAATGCATGTAAACAGTGTTGCTAGAAAAAAAATTGTTGTGGCGATAGAACTTTACGTAAAATAGTAATAGATGGCGATAGATTCAGCGATGCCAATAAAGTCCCTGGCTGCGTTCACAATCATAGCTGTGAGAGCGTCTTACGCCTAGAACGCAATGGATTTTCATAAAACATAAGCCGTAAGAAACACATTTGCTTTGTTCTTGTTACGGAGCTATTGTGTTACAGCGCACTTCTTTACATAGGTCGAATTACTGTTACGGCTTATGTCTTATGTTTTATGCAATTCCATTCTAATTCATCTAATCCATCCAAATTCTAGGCTTTAAGCGTGTAATTGAATGAGAAGAAAGGATGGAGCTACACTTCTTAAGTCTGATGATGCAACACCAGACGCGTTTTATTTATGACGCAGAGCTCTTCTCTTATAAAAAATTCTATAATTTGCGTTACAAATTGTACTTTCATTATTGTACCCAGTGTTTCCAATTCGTCGGAATTTTTCCGGTTCGTCGTAATTTTTATGCCTTAAAATTGCAAAAGAAGGAATTTTTTTGAGAAAGAGGGAATTATTAAAGACAAAATTACTTAAATTTTAAGGCAAATTTTGATAAAAAACTAGAAAAATAGCTTAAAATTGCAATTTGAATGAAAAACAAGTATAAAAGGGAATTTTTGGAAATCAGTGTGAGGGAAAACGACGGTCAATAGTTGGCAACCATTTGACAATAGAAACCATGCACATGCGAAGCCAGCGCCACCAATGACCATATTGTGCATTAGTGGTATGAAAATACGAGTTGTTTCAAATTATTAGTGTACATTTGAATTTGAATATTGTAATGTATTTCAATACCAGGAAGCTCAAGTATTATGTACTACAATCGTAAATTGTCATAAGAGTGATTATAGCTGCTTTCCCGTTACCTACTTTGTGCACGCAAATGCGCCTAAAAGCCCAAGAATTCGCGAAGCGCACCTTCCAGTTGATATTTCGACATTCGCGTTTTACGCTCAATATGTCCTTCCCCTGCCCTCTCAAGCACCAAGTATTATTTTTGTGCTCGAAACACATGTTCCCCCACCGTTGAATTCTGCCCTGATACCGTGTCTACAAGATAACTACAAAACAAATACGTATTATTGAAAAATAATTACTGTCAAATATTTTAATAGAACGCTTAATTAAACAATTTTTGAAATTTATTTTCAATTTGTTGTATGTCACACCTCTACAAATATGTTCCCGTAAGTATGTACTCAAAGCTCATGGGTTTAAGAGTCAACTATGTTTAGTGCGCAAAATTCAGAGCCAACGAGAAAGCGCCTATTATTCCCATGCAATGAGTGTCAAGAAATATTTTCATATCACTAATTCACAAATCACCACGCCAGGCGGCGCTGAACGCAGGGATGTGCATGGCGCCTTACAAAAAAAGGTTTTTTAAAACAGAAGAGGTCATTGAAATCGGATAAATAGAAATGCGGTAGTATACAACTTATTGAATCCGACCGATGCGACATAACCTGTGATATTGGCCGCGTTCAGGTAACCGCATACCGCAGCGCTGCAGTGATTTAATGAAGCGTAAACCTGAACGAGGTACTTACATGTGACTAAGATACTAAATCAACACTCCGTACAAGTAATCCCATTCCTCTCGTGAGAGGATTGAGAAACAAAGATAACAAATACAATTGTCGCAAGTGCAATAAGAAAGACAACAGTTTTAGGGAATTCTGTTTACCGCAATGTCACTGTCAATGTCACAGGTAATTCAAAGCGCTACAACTTCACGCTGTGCGTTTATCTCGTGCTGAAAAAACCACACTATAAGAATCACACAGTAGCGTCACTCGAGTATAACTGTCACATTTGTTCTTTTGTTTGATACCTACCCAGCTGTAAATTACATTGCATTTCCATAAGGGTATCAAATAGAATGGCCGCTTTTTTTGACACAGACGTTTAAGTGACGCTACTGGGTAATTACTTATACTGTGAAAAAACTTACAATTTGACCGAAAACTAGAAATCTCTATTTCACGTATAATATGTCAGTACCTCCGACGATTAACCTAGTTAGACTGGGCAAGCGAGCTTTAAAATGTAGCTAACAAGTTCACAGGGGTGTTTACTAAGACTAACTTAGTGATTGGTTACTTTCAAATTGCAGTCGATAATTTTCGGCGGATGTCGTATAACGCAACAGAACTCATAGGCGTACATACTAGTTTTATTGCGTGTATTTGTATTTAATGAATTAATTCAATATAATTAACTGATTAATTAAATTAATAATTCTATTTCGTAATGAATAATCTATTATTATTTCAATTAACAAGTATATTTTTTGTAATATTCGATTTTTATCTCCATTTAATGAACGCCGCCTATGTGTACTAGGGACGAGTAAACAGTACCCCACCTTTCCCACCCACCGCAAGATCTGTTGATGTTGCTTTCAAACAAACCGTCCTATTTTGCCTTGGCATTACCGGTCTACCTTGATTAGCCGTCGACGGTCAGTACACGTATATCCGTGTAATAACGAATCATGATCTTAGTCTGTATAATTTTGAATACTCGGGTATCCGTGTATTTTAATTTCACGGATACACGTGTAGTTACATTACACGTGTATTTAATACAAAAACACATCCGTTTCTAGGTAATCTGGATTTGAATGTGTATTAAAATAGGTGTAATTATATCCGTGTACTCATAGAATAAGAGTTAATTACACGTATATTTAATTCGCGAATGTCGTTACACGGATTTCCGTGTAAAAATGTACCTTCAATACACATTCAAAATAGTAGACTTTACTGAAAACTACATATGACAGCTTTTAGAGCAACTCTGAGCGATACAAACGAATTCCACAGAAGAGTTTTTTTTTATGCCAATAGTTCACAATTGTGTATCTTCATATTGAAAAAATTAGAAATATCCCCCCTGTTGTGACGGTACGCCATTGCTTATGTGGGAAATGTAAACAAATTTATTAGAGGTTATGTTGGCTTCAATTATTTACCATTGGATGCCATTTCTATACTTAATAATCAATTGGGGGAGGTAAATTTTTTGTATGTTTCAAGGTTAAACGGCCTAGAACCGAAAATTGGAAATTCGTGCTGCAAAATTATTTTATTCTAAAGATAAGACTTACCGTAAAGAAATTTTCTTTGTTTACATGATGAAAGAAGAACTCTTATTTATCAAAAATCAATTGTATGGAAGAACGGAAATTATTGTATCCTACACAATCGTTGTTATTTATTAAAAGGATTGACACGAATAATAAACTTAAGTACTTTATTACAGTAAAGTAAATTTAAGATTTTCACTTATAACGCAAGCAAAATAGTAAAGAAGAAAACTGACAGGTTTTTTTGATGATATCCAATGCAGTTATTACTTTTCTTTATCGACTCACTACCATTAATTATATAAATGTGATTATCAGTATCACATCATAATACAACACCAAAATCTTTTTTTTTTATTTATTAATTTTTGTTAATGCTCCTCTCTGCTTATAATGAAATTTGAAAATGCTTTGATTGTTGTTGTGAACAAATTATTATTCTCATCCAGTTATAATAATAAAAGACAAACTTCTTATTTTTTTCTTACATTTTCTAGCAATCCACTTGTATATACAAATCTACATTTTATTGGTTCCGCAGCTCATGTACGCCACTTTGAGTCTTCGATGTTGTATTGCACGGGTTGACTAACCGAATAGAATTTGCCGTCCTTAAATAATTTAAAAAAAAATACTTTGCCTTTTTAGCACACAAGAGTATCTGATGGAACACCTTGATGATTTTGATCCAGGCGAGCTCTCCTCGTATGACCAACCGACAATCTTCAGGCTTGTCCTTGCGATATGGTACATAATCGTGAGCCACTCGGATATTCTGTGTTACTTTGTAATATTCCTGAATGAAATTAAATCAGCTACGTTCATCGGCCTGCCCCTGGTGCTGTTCGTCTTCTTGTGGGGCACTTTAACTATACCAAGGCCCTCAAAAACTTTTTGGGTCACGATTATTGCTTACACACAGGTGAGACTTAAACTTACGTGAGGCGTTTTATACAGGGACTCTTTTGCAGACCATCGTGGTAATAAAATGTCTGTTTCAATTTGAAATTTTTGAATGGAACGTAAATCCAACTTCGCTTTCTCCGTTTTATCCTCCGAGGATCATCGGCATCGAGAGGAAAAAAAACTATGCACTTTGGGACTTACTTTTGCTTTTGATAGTTTTCTTCCATAGGTAATTAGTTCCACGTAAAACAAATAATAACACTCTACATTTTGTAATTATTTTAGATACATACTCAAATCTTTGGGACTGTGGAGAACTACGTTTATTCCTACTTACGTAATCCCAGATGGAGAATATGCAGTTCTAGAAGAGACGGAGAAAAAACCTGAGCGAAGGTAGAAACTTTCAAAATTTTTCTTCTGACATACTCAGTATAAAAAGTTCATTGCATTTCATTAATTATTTATAAATTATAATAAAACTTTTTACAGTTGGTTCTTGTCCGATGAAATTTGTATCACAAAATCTTCTAAGCGGACACTAAATCGCGCAACTATACACTTTACGTTTCGCAGTCGTTCGACTGCTTCGTCAGAAGTGAAAATTATGTTGTCGAACGACTGCGAAACGTAAAGTGTATAGTTGCGCGATTTAGTGTCCGCTTAGAAGATTTTGTGATATAATAAAACTCTTATAAAATAAGAGTTCTATTCAGGTACTCTACTTCTTTAGACGATCATCACTTGTTAAACGAAAACGAAAGCGCTACCTTCCCGGCATATATTATTACAAAGCACCCAATCGAATCTTCCTGAAAAAAGTACGAAACCCCATCCTACTGAGGTACCCCGTTTCCTTTCCCATTCCTTCATTGTTCACCACTCGAGGCAAAGTTAAATAATTTATTCGTGCAGGCTACAACTGGACGAACCATCGAAAACTGGAAGAAGTTCTCCCAACAGCAGAAGAAGCAGCGACTTGCAAAGGCTCGTCGAAGAATCAGAAGACACGACAGAGGAAGATAATAAAAGATACGACAGTAAGGGGCAACTAGTGAAGGTTACCACAACGGAAGATTCGGTTTACAAACATTTGCCGGACACCATACAATTAACGTAAAATCCTTCTGTGATTTACTTACCGCAGTAATTTGTTTCTTATTTTACTGCAGGTCTTCGAAGTACTTCCAGTCTATGAAGGCTTTCTTCGAGCAGCTATTGGATCCTACTTCTCGGGTTGCTGCTGACGTGTACTCTTACATGTTCTTGTGCGATTTCTTCAATTTCTTTGTTTTGTTGATAGGGTATTCATCGTTTGGAGTAAGTTTCGAGTTAAATTGGCACGAACTTAATCAAGCTTTTGAATTTTAGCCTCAACAAGGTGCAGATAGTAGTGTTTCATCGTATCTAGAGGATAACAGGGTACCCACGTTATTCTTGTTGATGCTAATAACACAGTTTTTGCTGATAGTAATTGATAGGGCAATATTTCTAAGAAAGAATATACTTGCCAAGATAGTGTTCCAGTTCTTACAAGTGGTAATACTGCATGCGTGGCTGTTTATTATTTATCCTATAGTAACGGAGAGGTAAGTGATTGTTAATAGTGTTTGAAAAAAGCTTTTTTGGGTTGGTTTTTTTTAGGCAATTCAATGCAGTGCTGGCGCCTCAGATGTATTACATGGTGAAATGCTTCTACTTGCTCCTGTCGGCCTATCAAATCCGATGTGGCTACCCTTCAAGGATTTTGGGAAATTTCTTGTGCAAGGGCTACGGCTACGTAAACATGTTCTTGTTCAAGGGCTTCATGTTGATACCGTTCTTGTTTGAATTGCGCACGGTCATGGATTGGATGTGGACGGACACTTCGATGACCGTGTTCGATTGGATTAAAATGGAAGACATTTTTGCTCACATTTTCCAACTGAAGGTCAATTAAATTTCCAAGAAAATTCCTCATACTTACGTATTAAAAATTTACAGTGCTCGAGACATGTAGAAGACGAATACCCACAACCGAGAGGAGAGCGCAAGAAGCCCATCGTAAAGTACCTCATGGGCGGAGGATTATTATTAATCATTTGTATCATAATCTGGTTCCCTCTCATTTTCTTTTCTTTGGGTAACGCAGTTGGAATCGTAAATGTTCCATCCGATGTAACGATGGATATAAGAATAGGGCCGTACGAACCTGTATACCAATTATCTGCTCAGGCAAACTCCATTTACCCGTAATTACAAACAATTCGTTTTATGGCTCGGAATTATTTAATTATTTTAATTTTTGTAGATTTGGCGCTCAAGATATAAAGGACTTGCAGAGGTTGTACAATAAAAATAGAGCCGCATCAGCATTTATCTCGAATTACGAGCACGATGATATAGCAGCGATTAAACTCAGCAGGGACTCCGCCAGTGTTTGGAGCATTTCACCACCTGACAGGGAGAGAATGATTCAAGAGGTCAAATCACGTAAGGAAATCACTCATCCCCCATCAAAATAATAATAACAAGTTTACTAAACAGCAAAACCACTGTCCGTGCGTTTATCCTATGCCATCACACATGAAACTAACAGCAAAGAAGACAGCGGTGTCATTCGAGAGGAAGTTGCAGTCACTTTAGAGGCAGTAGTAAACGGTAAGCCGAGTGTTCCACGTGAGAACTTGCTGAAGATGTTGGAGGGTTTTAATGAAACTGTTTCCCCCGTACTCTTGGGGTACCTATTGCCGAAGTTTCTGAAAGTGACGAGCAGGGGCACTGCTAAACCCGTTGACCAGTTAATGGATGCCGACCCAGGTAATTAACAAAATCCTTTAAGCATTGGATTTACATAAAACTCATTATCGGTAGATCCGGAATCATCTTCTCTGCGTTCCCTCGTACTCATCCTTTCAAATTCCGCCACCAAATCAGAACAGGAATGGTGGGAAATACAAGAGAATTGCACTGATCATAACTACATATCTTACCTTCAAAAACTACCACACGCCGACTGTGAATCTATATTGATGTATTCGTTTAATGACCGTGTCTTCCCGGCTACCCTAAGCATCATAACAGCAGGAGGGTAAGTAAATAAATTATATAAATCATACATACCAAGGGCTCGTAAAAATAATTCTTGTGTGACGGTTGAATCCGCTTTCTTCTAAATCTTGACTGTATTGCAGTATAATCGGTCTCTATACAACTTTAGTATTCGTAGCATCGCGGGTCCTCCGCGGCTTCTTCGCCGAAATCTGCTTCAAAATCATGTTTGACGACATGCCTAACGTAGATCGGGTTCTTCAACTATGCCTAGATATATACTTGGTACGTGAAGCGAGAGAGTTCAGTCTCGAGGAGGATCTCTTCGCCAAAGTGGTGTTCTTGTTCCGTTCACCTGAGACTCTCATTAAGTGGACTCGCCCCAAAGAAGAAATCGGGGATGATGAAGATCCAGAACGCGATCCGGAATGAATTTACTTTTAAGCTTTATCAGCGGAAGGCTGAATATTATTTGAAAAGAAAAAAAATCAAAGAACCAAGGCTGTTTCTTTTTGTTAATGTTAATATTATTACTTTTAATTTATACGAATGTCAAATAGTGATTTTTTTAACAATAATTTAAAACATCATCTAACACAATAAAAGAGGGGAAAATAATTGAGATTTATTTTCAATTGATTTTAAAATTACATCATATTACAAGTGATTAAATAATGTTGCAGCTTATTGCCTATTTAAAACATCACTGTGACTGAACTTGGGTAAATCCTTAATATTTGAAAAAGGAATTAATTAAATAAAGCTTTAAATATAGGTAATGCAGGGTTGAACTGCCTCGTTATTTATTTTTTCCCCGAGTATAGAATCTCTATTGTAAGTAAAACATATTTTTACCTATTTGTATAATGTGCTAAATTAAATTTGCGCTGATAGAATTTTAATGATGATAAATTAGCTTGTTATAGTTTTATCACGTAATTGTTATCATCCTAGTAATTTATATAGTTTATTATATTTTTTATGTGTAACATAATCTTTTCGGTGCAACTTTTTTTTTATCGGTTATCACTTTCTATCGCTGTATATTTAATGTAAGTTTTACATTTATAAATGGTTTTATATTAAATAATTTATTGCACAAAAGTAAATAATTCATTGAATTTCCCTCTATATTACACATCTAAATTGTCCAGGTTTTTATGATATTACACTTAAAATTTAATGAATACTGTAAGTATTTACATAAATTGAAAATTTTCAAAAATAACAAATATCAACATACAATAACCAAAGTGGCTGATACTCATAATTACTTTGGCTAAAAAATTTATTTTTACAGAAAAAAAAAGGAAGAATATGTATGCTACGTAAGTTTAAGGAAATTATTTCCTGTTTTCTAGAATTATTGGCTTATATCTTCTGTATTTCTTCGTACTATTTCGATTGATAAGGTCCAATTTAACTCAAAATGTGATGTCACGAGTATGGTACCTAGACGCCCCAAATGCGGACCGCATAATGCACTTGATAGACAACATCTATTTAGCAAGAACACTACGCTTATATCACTTAGAAGAATTCCTATTTGCAAAGCTGATATTCCTAATGCGCTCAAGAGAAACGTTCATTAAATATACCAGACGCATTGTTCCACAACAGCAACAGGCAGAGGTAAGTCGACTTTTAATATTGTTTTTTAAAAATAATTAGACCTTGAAGCTTTGAAATTTTAAATTATGCCTCTCCCTATAGTAACAAGTTTATATAATCAACAATGTCTTTTGGCAACACAAAATATTGTTATCTTTCTGTTTCGAGCAGGCGGAGATGAGACAAAATTCATTTGATGATTATGATGATAGAAATGATAGACCTTTAACTATCAAAAATATAGAAGAACTATCAAAGGAAAGTGTTGGGAGCAAAGTTCAAGAACCTACGCAATCACATACTTCTGAAGAATCAAAAGGAAGTGCAGTTTACTCAACACCACCACAAACCTCTGAGGAGCTAATGCAAAAACATAAAGATATAGGAGAACAATCAAAGGAAAGTACTGGAAGCAAAGTTCAAGAACCTACGCAATCACATACTTCTGAAGAATCAAAAGGCAGTGCAGTTTACTCAACACCACCACAAACCTCCGAGGAGCTAATGCAAAAACATAGCAAAGATATAGGAGAACAATCAAAGGAAAGTATTGAGAGCAAAGTTCGAGAACCTACACTATCGCATACTTCTGAAGAATCAGAAGAAAATGCAGTTTACTTCACACCACCACAAACCTCTGAGGAGTTTAGGCAAGTTAATGAAGATAATCATTAAGAATGTAATGAATTTTAAGATTGTTTACACTTTAGGCTTAATTATAATAAAGTCATTTTTACAGACTTCATTACTTCATAAACTAAAAAAGCCAAACAATTCAATTGTCGGTAATAATAATAATAATTATTATAGTATTATGTGCATCAATTTAACTCATAATTTTTGCAAAATAAAACAAATACTTAAATAAATTCTCATAATAATGCAAGAATACGAAAGAGTACGCCGAGGTTCCACTGAATAAAACCAAAGGTTTAACACAAAACTTCCACTTTTATTATTATTACTGTTATTAAATTATTACTATAATCTTCAGTAGTTAGAGAGTATGCTCAATGAAATTATAAGGCTGCGCAGAATACTGCAAATTCTTTTAAAAATCATAACATTAACTCTACATTTTATCTGTATATTTAAATTTCAAGTTTCATTCCACTCTAACTTCATTTTTTTATACAAATATATCTTAAGAAGCTAATGCTTTACGCACGACACTTGCTTCTTTCGCCTTTAACACAAATGCTAAAAATGAACGCGCAAGAAAAGTGTCGCGCATTTATCGATCAGTCATCAGTAGTAAGTACACATTTTGACTAAGAATTGCATGTTGAATAACAATAATTGTATAGTAAACAAATATCATTACATATCACGATCAACAGAGAATGTACAAAGATAGAGGGGACGCTGCCCTATTTCGATAACTATACAAGACACAAAACATTTCTTACAAAATCCACACAAAAAAAGAAACTTCTGTGTGGTGTACAGTTACGAAAGGAACATTTGTCACAAAAGGGCATTAGCTACTCCAAAAGTATTTACACTTCAGTGTTAAAAATAAGATAACAAACATAGAGAGACTTCTTTGTTTGGACAAAGCAGCTTTATAATCAACCCCAAACGCGCAATTATTTAGCTGCCGTAGAAATTTCATCTTACACAAAGTAATCACCCCCCATTCATATAAAATCATTTAAAATAATTAACAACATCATTTGCATTGTCTAAGCAAATATCAAAACCGATAAAATATTTAAACATGTAACGTTAACATGTGAAAAAATATCTGTACGAGAATGTTAGGACACACGATGAAGGTTTATCATCAAAATATCAATTTTGTCTTGTAAAATGCACTAGGTTTTATTTTTTATAACTAAAAATTGTCATGACATGATTTAAAAATAAATTGGGCATGATATTGGACTATATCTAAATTATCTTATGTCTGTTTCTCTCTCCACTTCAGCAGTGATTTCTTGTTAATAAAAAATGTCTATCAAATTTACCAATTAATTAATTAAGTAATTATGTACATTATTTATCACTATTTTGTAAAGCTGCTCTAAACTTTAGTCACATGCTGTTGCCGATAGAAAAATTCAGTTGTTTTCTTAGTTAATCCTTTCAGGTCAATCGTAGATTAAACTATGATTGGTATTAATATAATTACTTTGGTATAGGCAATTTTTTACTTTGTAAATGAGTGGAATTGTATGATTGTGTAATTAAACTTGTTAAGTTTCATTAAAAATTAAATGTATCCTATTTCCTATTTAGTTCCTTACTGTTTAAAAAAAAAATTCTGTTTAGTCTATTCTAAAAAAGCAAAATTGATATTTTGATTAATTGTAATCAATAATTAATTACCTTAAGACATATATAAAAACTTAAATCTAATTATTTTCATTGCAAATCTCAAATTCACAAGCACAGTTCGAATAAGTCGTACAAAATACATATCAAAATTTTATACATTGTACATACAGTACTTTGGAAGTTAGTTCATTTTTACCGTTTCCTCGGCCAACAGAGTAAAGTCCGAAAACATCGCAGAAAGCCAACCGGCAATGAAAAATCAAAGTGATTGTCCAGTAAATGTCATTGCGACTTCATACTTATCAGTTTACGACTTCGGGCCCGTACTTCTTGTCTGGTGAGTGTGTACTCGAAGAACAACACATTTGGTATGACGGTGGTGTCTCGTAAAAGAAGAAATTCCGAAATTTTCCTGAAACAAACACGTTGAGAAAGCAACTCAAAAATAAGAAGCCGTTGAACTTACCAAGAAACAATTTTTGGAAATAATGGTGTGAACACAAGGTAGGTCATAGCGAACCAGAACGTCGCAAACAAAATTCCTATAAAGGCTCCGCAAACGACTTGTGTTATGGTATGGTACTGTAAGTAAATTCTACTTACACATACCAGCAAAGCCATTAATACCGAAGATGAGATTATCAATATCTTGGAAACGTTTTCCATTATTGTATTATTATTCAGGTGATGTAGCCTGAAACCAGATAATTTATTGCAGGCTGAATGTTTCGAGGAAAAGATACTCACCTAATGAATACAAAGTAAATAACGTATGTGGCGAAAAACCACATGAATTGCGCATGGGACGATGGCATTCCAAATTCATTATAAATAAAATTTCTAATCATGGGTCTTGATTCTTGAATTGCGTGCTTTAAAAAATAATTTAGCGTTTCACATATTAGTGTTCCTAAGAAAAACGTTATCTGAAAAGAGGAAGAAGACAAATCAATTAGAAACTTTAATCCCAAAACAATTATGTATTAAAATAATCCCTTCATTATTCAGACTACTCAAGTAGTTATTAAGCAAATCATAATTTATCTAAAAATTCAGCTTTGTGATGATTTTTTTGCTGGTAACTTCCAATAAAAGAGAGTCCTCTATTTTTTTTTTTTTTTCATGAATTGATTTCAATAAAATTTACAACCAAAGGAACATATTTTAATCATCACAATTTTATTTTCTCTTTATTTAATTGTACAAAGTTCATTTCCTTTGTTAACACAGTAAACAATAGAATTAAACAAATGTGAACGGTGCCATCTGGACGTCCTTTTTCAAGTTAGCAGTAAAAATAAATGCTTCTTGGTTTTTTTAATTTATAACTAAATAAATAACAAATTATGAATCTATAACAATTTGAGTTATTCATACTGAACTTAAAAATAACTAATTTTACCTACTTTTCTAATTCTCATATGTGCGATTTTTACTTTAACAATAAAATTAAACCACCCTATATATTTAAATTTAATGCACTTTCAACTGTTTCATTTTACTTCGATTTAAAGCCAACATAAAAAAATATTACATAATAATTATCGTTTTTTTTAGGTTGCCAAAGCAAAAACACTATCTATTAATTATTAATGATTATTTTCCTGCAGCAATGATAAGCGACCTAAGCACGGAATGACCAACAAATTAGGTGTAAAATAAGCGAACCACTTACAGTATGTAAATCTCTTCTAAATAAAACCAATGTCAAAAATCCTGAGCCAATTCCAAAAGGTGTTAGACTAATAAATGCGAGAAACTTTCCAATTAAATCTCCTGAAAAACAAAGAGTGTAGAACGCTGCTTGTATACAAATATACGTTTCGAGCAAAGCCAGCCAACACACACTTCGAATGACAGTAAATAAAGTGGCTATTTAATACTGTATCGGGAATAAAAGGCCGGCGTTTTTTGATACACACCTTTTGGATATTCAACTAGCGTAAGGGATAAAGGTACCCACTCGGTTCTGTCATGTCCCTCGTTTGTTTTGCAAAAATAATTTTCATCGCTAGCATACGTGGCCATTTTGACATTTTAATTTTTACTACACACAAGAACTTTAACGGCATCTGTTTTATCAACAATATGAAATGAACAGTGTTGCCAACCGCTTGGAGTGAAATGTCGCTACGATTAAAAACAAAAGCCGCGAATTTCGCTACCAAAATTTAAGAAAGTCGCTAAATTGTAGCTACTTAACTTAAATACTAAAAATTCACAAATAACGATTTTTTTTTTAAATGAAAGCATATTTGTGCCTAAATATTTAACGTATTTACCATTAAATAAAATTCAGTAACAAATCTGTTGAAATGGAAAATAGGCAATCCATTCTACTTTCGTGACACGAATTAAAATGGGCATTCTGTGTAATACGAATACGCTCTGCAAGTTTTCTCAAGGTGTTTATTAAAATAACATTTGTGTTTGTTTTTAAGGGTCGGTTTATCAACGCTAGGTTAAATTTATCTTTCAGTTTGTTACCAATGGCAACAATTATAAAGTATACGTTTCCATTGGTAACAAACTGAAAGATAAATTTAACATTGATAAACCGACCCTAAAACTATTTATTGCATTATTACAAGATATTCAACAACGCCATCTCTTGGAAGCTTGCCAATAGCCTTCTTTTCATTTGTTTCTGTGAGGGTGATTCACTTGTTATTGATGGGTTATATTGAGAACACAATTCATTAGAGTTTCAATTGACAGTCACAAAAAATGATTGCGTTCTTGCGTTGTTTCAACAGCGCCATCTGATGAAACATGTCGAAAGTTTCTTTTTCGTTTGTTTTAAATTAAGAATCTATTGAATTCTGCTGGTTGTGTCTTTTGTTTTTATTTTGTTTTAATACTATTGTTAGATATATTTAAGTTTTGTTCATTTGTTTCCCTTGTTTTAAAAACGACCGGTGCTACTTCAAAACTGCTTTATTTTTGAGGTTATTAATGATGATCCCGCCAAAATAACTTTCCTATATCGTTTCAAAACACTAACGGTTTGCAGATTATGAGTAGCACTTATCTTGTTACTTTTAACCTTGAAATAATTTCAAAAAATAATTTCACGGGGTTTTGAAATGTATGCAACTGTTTCAAAACATGACGTCATTATTTCAACGTTAAAAAATGCACATTTCGAAATATACGAAATTTCAAAATAGTGCAGCGCCAAAAAAACAGCTTTAGTTGTCTAAAATTTCAACAAAAAGTCGTCAGAACTGGGGCCCAGCCCAATTCTTGAAGTCATTCGATATCATGTCGTATGCGACATGACGTCAAAATGACGCAATTCCTCAACGATTTGTATAGTTTTGTATGAGAGTCTACGTCATTTTGACGTCATGTCGCATACAACATTTGTCGAGTGATTTCAAGAATAGGCCCCCTGGTGGCCTGGTGTGACAAATCACTAAATTGGCAACATTGTATGAAACATATACAGATGGCGCTGGTAGTAATAAGCACGAAATGGCGCGAATATCTAAAAAATCGCAGCATTTCAAACCACATAATTATTTTTTTCAAAAATTATCCAGTAATTAATTTTGCTTCATTTCATAAAACGTTTGCTTCTCGATTTATTTTGCTTTTGGGCTCGTTTGCGCGCGTAAAATTGGTAAAATTGTTTAAAAAAATTTAAATTCTACGACATGATAATCGACTTTCGATGACAATCGTTTGTAGATCTTTTTATGAAGATATCACGTGGACTATTCTATTATATCTTGTTAATTGTCCTTAATTAGGTAAAATTGTTAAATTAATACGAAGAGTAGTTCCTAATTTTAATTTAGCAACCGGTTTTGATTTATAATCTTCGTCATAATAATTTGAAACTAAAATTAGTTAGTACACTCTTCCTATTAATTATTCTGATACATGTTTGCAAAAGAAGCAATCCTATTGCTTATTCATTTTATATTACATTGATTTTACGTGCATTTTAAATCGACGTACCATACATATATCAAGTTATAATAATGGCAAAATTATCAGAAATATGATTGAATAAATGTCAATAGTGTATTTAAACTGTCTAATGTTTCAAACTAAACTAAACTAATGTTTTGCATAAATCTTAGGCAAACGACAAAATTTAGTGACTGTTGCAAGAAAGCTATAATTACTTTCATCCTGTGAGTAATTTATTAAGTCCACGACAGTCCTTATTTTAACTTGGTTTCAGAAAAAACTACACATCTCAAAACCCACCAAAATATAAAACAGTTACAGAGTGTGAGTAAAATGAAACATTTATGTAGTGGAATAAATAGCTTTATTGTTTTTTCATTCTAGTAAAAGACGAACTTAGTGAGATCATGGGAGTTGAAAAGGGCTACAAACCAATTCCCAAAAGTCGACAGCACCTACAAAAATTCATACCCACTAATCAAGAGGAATTGCCTCCACGTACTATGATGGACAGTTTTACTGTCGGACTAATTCCGCTCTCTTTCGATGAAACCATATATGAGAGATACTTATCGTACATGGGTTTCGTTAGAATAGGGAGGTTATTAGAGGACTTGGATAATTTCGCAGGCAAGTCACTCGCCTGTGGTTTTTGTAAACTCATTTTTGTGTTTTCAGTAATCGTGGTCCAAAAACACCTTTTAAATCCTAGAGTGAAACCTGGGGAACATTCGCCTTATACAATAGTGACTCTGTTAGTTGACAGAATAGATTTTACTGATTTAATTGTTCAGGTACTAGATATTTTGTTAAGCTCAGAAGAACTAAATAATTTTTTCTTCATTCACTGGGTAAAGTAATAATATCTCTGGGTTATTTTATTTCCAAATTTTACACATATGTGTTGGCAGCTCACCAAGTAATCTCATTTTCTTTACAAAGATATATAGCAAAATGCAGTTCGTTATTATTACAGAATATAATATTAACCAATGACTGAATTCTAATTTCACTTGATGGGATAATATTTGTACTGGTTTCTATAATCTGGGTCAATGCCAGTTAATTTTTACAAATTAGACATTCACCTTCAATGTTAGTCGGTAAATAATGCAATAAATATTAACAAATAGGGCAGATCTTATCCTAATAATTTTACTTTAACGGTCTTAATTATTCTCTTAATATAATCCACGATCTAAAAAATACTATTTTACATTATGTTCAAATAGTAATTTGTTTTTTTTTATTCAGTCTAAGATGAAGAGAGAAAAATTAATAGCCAATATTTCGCACTGTAACATATTTTATTTAAAAAAATATTATACATAATATAATTATGTATAAAATATTATACATAATATCTTTTGTTGTAATTTTAGCCTTATAAAGATATAAGAATTTGTGGTCATGTCAGTTGGGTTGGAAAGAGTTCAATCGAAGTAATATGCTGGCTGGACCAACAAGTTGATCAAGTATGGCGAAGGATCACCAAAGCAGTTTTTGTACTAGCCCTTCGAGACGCCCTAAACGAAAAAAGTGCAATAGGCAACCCACTGGTGCCCAAAACCGACGAAGAAAAAAAGATATTCAAACAAGGAGAGAACAGAAAGCAGCAACGTCAAAATCGCCAAAGCAGTGACTTCCTCATCCCCAACGCCGAAGAACAAAATATCATGCACAATCTCTTCACCAGAACCACAAAAAGCAAAAAGTCCGATTTTAAACGCAGGATCCTACCGGCTGATTGCGTCTGGATGGAATCGTTTGCCATCTCGAACTTAATCCATCCTCATCCTGAAAATAGGAACCTCCACAACACAGTTTTCGGTGGGTTTCTAATGCGAAATGCTTTGGAACTGAGCAACACCATGGCCAGAATTTTTTCCAAGCAATCACCTGTATTGAGAAGCATTAGCGACTTGCGATTTTTGAAACCCATCACCATGCACGATCTGATTAGAATGCACGGATACGTCGTCTTCACACAACTTCCTTACATGCAGATTGTTGTATACACGGACGTCTGGGATACTTTGACTGGTGATCATATCACAACCAATGCCTTCAATTTTACTTACACGGTGTCACGTCAAATACCCGAAGTATTTCCAAACACTTACTTTGAAATTATGATGTATTTGAGCGGTCGCAGACATCTAAACGAAGTGTTGCAGGAGAAAGACACTTTTACTTTCGAACCGATCAATCCTTTACCCGAATAATAATGTAGAATATGTTTTATTTATAATTTTTTTCTATCTAGAAATGTACAAAATATTTTATATACATAGCTATTTATACAAAACGTATTTATTAATATAACTTCATGGTTATTCAATTTTTTAAACTATTAGCAAACATTGTATTTATTAAAAGAGAAATAATCATTGATATTTAAACCAACAGCGAACATTGAGTGAGAATCTTCAGACTATAACAATAAATATTTAACATTTATTTAGTTATTATTTTAATATGGGGTGACTAAATCTTGTAGACATTATTTTAACATTTCTCATTATGTATATGTACAGGGTGGATCAATTTCGATGTCTCTTATGGGCATCTTTGTAACTATAAGAGATAGAAAAAACTAGTGGCCAAGTCTCGATCTCTTTTTTAGAGATAAAGTCAATAGACTAAACAAAAATTGGCTATCTTCTTTTGTTTTCGAGTTATAGGCAAAAAATGACATTTTCGACTTTTCATCAATCACTCATATCTCGTTTATTTTTACAGATATTAAAAAACTGTTTTGACATTGTTAGGACACTTTTTTGAATACAATTCAGTGGTGTAGTTGGTTTCTTGATATTTAATTAAATTTTCGAATTATAACATAAAGTTATATTTTTTTTAATGGAAATCATAGTAGGCAATGCCACCGTTAAGTAGAGATTTTTTTTCTGTTTTCGAAAATATATACTTTGTTGGGTTTATTTCTTACAATTAATAAAAAAAAGCCTTTTTATTATTCTTGAGTGCATTCTATTCTTAGTAGCCTGGTTTCAACAAAGGTCGACAATTTTTTTGTTTGTTTTATTAAATATCAACTCTTGTTCAAATATTTTGACAGTTGCAGCCGCGTAAAGAGAAAGGAAGATAGAACGAGCATCCTCTAAGAGTCACAAAGATTACTACCGATACCACGTGGTTTGGGTCAAATTCGAAATTCTTTAACATCATTTAATATTTAAGTTTAAAACGCATTTTTTTCGATCAAATATGTATTTCATGGGATAATGAACTGTATGAATAATGAATATGTATAAATTAAAAACATCTTAAAAATAAGAAATTTATTGGAGAAAAAGTCAAAGAATATTGAAATGTAAGTAGATAATAAACACAACTCTTGATATATCACAATAAATAACTTAAAATTCAGAAAATAATATCAAAATAAAATCACAATTTAAACACTGCCGCGCTAAAATACGCAGCCAACTCATGTTGTAACCCAACTCAGCTCTATCGGCGCTAGCTTTCTATCTCTTATGTTCATCGCAATATCTCTCACTCTTGTGCTATCCAATCATCAAATCTTTGATAATATTTAATAAAAACAAAAGAAAATTGTCGGCTTTTGTTGAAACTAGCCTACTAAGGAAAGAATGCATCAAAATTAATAAAAAAAGGCGTTTAATTCTATTAACTATAAGAAATAAACCCAACAAAGTATATATATATTTTTGAAAACAGAAAAAAATCTTTAATTAATGATGACATTGCCTACTACGATTTCCATTTAAAAAAATACAACTTTATGTTATAACTAGAAAATTTAATTAAACATCAAAAAACCAACTACACCACCGAATTGTATTCAAAAAAGTGTCTTAATAATGTCAAAACAGTTTTTTAATATCTGCAAAAATAAACGAGATATGACTGATTGACGAAAAGTCAAAAATTTCAATTTTGGGCCTATAACTTGAAAACAAAATTTTTGTTTATACTATTGACTTTATCTCTAAAAAAGAGATCGAGATTTGGCCACTAGTTTTTTTTCTTATCTCTTATAGTTACAGAGTTGCCCATAAGAGACATCGAAATTGATCCACCCTGTACATATTCTTTAACAAACAAATAATTACTTTAATTAATTCTACTACATATAAATTATGACAAGAATACTGTCACATTTATTTATTATTTGCTTAAAGAACAAAATTTATTTGTTTTATTTTTATCATGTAATATTTTTTATATACAGGGTCTCCCAAATAGAGTGGCCTATTAAAATATTATAGGGAAGGAAAAATTCTAAAAGTTGGTACACTGTCCTAAGATGAAATGATCTTTCCGCGTAAAATATTTTCACTCTTACATTACTTCCGGTTATACCGGAAAGCGCCATTAACTTTCTTATTTTAAATGGAATGTCGATTTTTTATTATAAATTCTGATTCTGCATATTATTCTAAATAAAAAATGTTAAGACTTCTCTAAGCATAAATGTAACAGATTTTGATATATCTTTAAATTTCTTTAAAAAAAAGTACAATCTTCAGGCTTTCAAATCATATCGTACTTAAACTTCTGTCCGTATCTGTACTTAGATGCTCATTCAAATTACTGGAAATGTGAGTGTAACAAAGATGAAACATACATTCAATATAAAGGTAAACAGAGCACAATAAAGTAGGAAAAAAGAAGGTATTTTTATTTCTCTCTCACTTCGTGACATCGCATTTACATTTTCTGTTCTTTTCCCACTCCCAGCAATTTCAATGTATAGCAGTAAACAAAAATCATGCAACACGAACGTTTAAGATCAATGCAATCAGTGATATTAGTCTTTCAAGACGAAAACTATTTATTTACAAGCAACACACGGCATAATAAACCAATATATCCAGTAAGACCGTAATTTATTGTTAGAATTAAAGTTGCATACTTGTTGGCTGTCACTGTACATTAAACTTGCGTGTCATTTTTAACTGCGCATTATTCCGACTAATTTACCGATAAATAAACATAGCAATTTTGCAATACAGACACATGTTTCCGCCACAACAAATCAACGCATTTAAAGGAATAGATAAATTGCATTCTATTTTTTTTTTCTCTTGTTGCAGTTAAGTGACACTACGCAAATATTTTTTTGGAGTGACAGTCGTGCCAACGGCGGTATGTATATTACACGAAAATCTTTTCAAATTACTCAACACGTTTAAAAAACTGTAGCGCTTGCGACACCACCATCATCAGATAGTAATGTAATGACTTTGTAAAATTTTAATTAATTTCAGTTTGTTAGTATCGCTGTTGGGCTACGTGACTGCGGTAGTCTGGAATAATGGCCGGTAAGTTGGAAATTAAAACGACCTACGTCGTAAACAATTGAATAACGCAATAATAATTTATTATGTTTTTCTTTCTGCAGATAATAATCCGTATGCCAATCTAGTAAAAACGCTTAATATCGATGGTAAAGAATACAAGTATTTTAATTTGTTTGCCTTCGGCGAAAAGTATGGTAAGTACTCACTTCTTATGATAATGGGGTTGTGATTTAACTGAGATCGATTATTTGCAGATAAGTTGCCCTATTCGATTAGGGTCTTATTGGAATCCGCTGTAAGAAACTGTGACAACTTCCAAGTCACCGAACAAGATGTTCAGAACATTTTGAACTGGAAGGAAAATCAGGCCGATGAGAATGGAATCGAAGTCGCATTTAAACCGGCACGTGTTATTTTACAGGTGAGAATTTTTTTTTGTGAGCCAAATTTATATGAAAATATGATGTGACCTTGTTACACTTGATAAAAATTATTTCAATTTGAATCTGTTGACCTTTCGATTGACATATGTAAAATTTAAACTGATTATTGTAGTGCTGGGGTATCACCTGATATGGCCTGATTTAATTTTTTTTTTGTTTTTGATAAAAAAGTCTGCTCCTTTTGCTTGTGTGGTAACCTTGATGGATTTATCTTGGTTGTCAACGTTTGCATGCAAAGTTCAAAATTTGTTGATGACTTGATTTGAATGTTTATATTAAACTGGTAATTGCATAAAAAAAAATTGTTAACAAAAAAATTATTTCAGCAACTTTTGCATCTGATTGAATAATTTGAATGGTAAATTGTATTTTTTTTAAAGGCATTGTAATACAATGGGCAACATTTGCATTTTAAAATTAGGAGACTTGAATTAACCATAATTTTCATTTAACAGTTAATAGGTATATGAGCTTCATCAAAATGATGTATTTAGTTGTATCCCCCTGCATTTTTAGGCTTTTTTAAATAAATAACATAAATATCGTGCATTCAATTAAATTCCTAATTAAAGTAGGCTATGATTTCAAAGTTTCTTTTTTCCTAAAGGTTTGTAACAGGTGATCAATATCTTTTCTAATCAAGTGACCTATGGAAATAAAATCATGTGTCTTTGATTAGTTCATTATTTCAAATGCCACTTGAATTACATATTTATATTGCATTCCTATACAACCAGATCATTGGTTTAATTATTTATTTTAAATAAATTTCAAATTGTGACACTTTGCATTTTCAATTTATGCAACTTATAAAATGTTAGAATTGGAAAGTCGAGTGGATGAAGGAGGTAACTAACATTTTTGTTCATATTGACTTAAATCCACGAATAAAAGGGGTAGGTGACAATTATTCACTTAACACCAATTCCCATCGCAAAATATTAAATATAAGGGGAAATCTGAATTCTTAAATGAGATATGTAACAATTGTTTAACAAAGAGAATTAAATATAAAACTTTTAAATTGATGTTTCTCCATTGCTAACTTTTGTCACACACCTCCTTCATCCACTCGTTTCTTCAATTACAACAGAAAATTTACTTTCCCCATTTTTTTATGTGATGTCAAGATCAGATAATATGACACTGACATTTCTTGACAACTATCCTCTCACTTTTGTCACCTTTTGTATTGCGGGTTGCCAATTTCATTAAAAAAAAAATCACAGCTTACTTTAAACAGGAATTCTACAGTGGTCAAGAATAACTGTTTGAGTTGGCAATACAATTAAGAGCATTTTTTATTCTGCTATTTGCAACACTGCAGCTGGATATATATGTCTGTTCGTTTGTACTGTTCGGAATTACTCTAAAAGTTGTAAAATGTAGTTTTCAGTCAAATTCGTTTCTCTCGCGTCGAAAAAACTTGGAATTTGACTGAAAACTACATTTGACAACTTTTAGAGTAACTCTGAACACAAATGAACAGACCATATAGTATGTTTTGTTGGTTTATTTGACGTAACCTACAGTGACAAGATTGTAGGTTATGTGAATAAAAATTACCGTTTCAACAGGTTTCAATTTGAATTTGAAATGTCAAATGACGTTTGTAAAGTGACGGCCGGCTGTCAGTGTCAAGCCTCAACAACCGGAAGTTACTCCGTTACTACAGTTGTACCAATTAAAAATAAAATTCAGCACTGCCAACTCGAACAGTGATTTTTGACTATTTTGTATATTAAATTATATTTTTCACTTCTGACGAAGCTGTCGAACGACGATGAAACGTAAAGTGTTATAGTGCTCGATTTAGTGTCCGCTTAAAAGATTTTGTGATACAAATTTCATCGGACAAGAACCAACTGTAAATATTAAATTATAGTGTAGGGTCGCCGAGTGACTTAGCGGTCTAGCCTAGCCGATATGGAAAGTCGAGTCACTCGACGGCGTGGGTTCGAATCCCACCAGTAGCCATGGATGTTTGTGTTGTTTAATGACTGTGACCCAGCTAAAAAATACATGTGACTGTCTGTAATGGCTTATAGCCGAAAGACAATTTAAAAAATAATAATAATAATAGTGTTTGCATCCCTTTAAAAAAGATCCCTGCATTAGCAGCATTTAATTTACTGACCATTTAAATCAGAACTGCTGATTATTTTGTTGTAGTGTCTGTTCCATCTGTAAATTAATTTTTACCAGTTTATGATTGTTCATTATATGTATTAGTAATTCTTCAGTAAATACTGTTCTATTACAATGCAAGTTTAATATCCTTAGCCCATGAATCCAAATTTCATCCAGAAACTGTATTTTGCTTTTCATCTCCAAATTCTAGGAACTTAGGAGCGAGTTGAAAAAAAGTTTAACCCTTCTTTAAAAGTGATTTTAAAAAAATAACAAAAATAGATACATGCAGTCATTAGCATACTCAAGGAACACTTGAAGATATAATTTCTGAATACAAGCATGGAACTGCATACAGCTCATAAACTATAGACTCATTACTCAAATTCAGATTTATGTATTTATAAGTAGAGCACTCCAAATTCAAACAAAAACAAATTTTTAACAGACATGAACGTATATTATTTTATTTTCTTTTTTCACTCTTAACTAATCTCATCTTAGGCTTAAGTCTAGTCAAAAATATATGTCGTCTGTCTTAAACCTAATTATAATTTGATAAACGACTGTCTCAAGAATTTCACATATTAATCAAAACTTCTTATCTCTGATTAACTGTGATTCCAAATTTTTAACCAAACGTGCTTGAATTTACAAACAACAAAAAACCTTGAAGTGATACTTCAATTTCTAGCTGAAATTGATACCGAATATTATTATAAAATCAGATTATGCCAGACGTTAAAAAAGATTAAGAAAAATAAAAATTAATATTTTCAAAACCAAAGTTTCTTCATAATTTCAAATTATCTCTTAGAATGCAAAAGTTATCTGATCGTCATTAATTGAAAAAATATTACTTATGCTGGATTTCACAAACGTCACTTAAATTTAATCATCGGTTAAAAATAATTATTTTAATATTTAATATTCCTATACCTTCAACACATGTAACATGTAACCGTAGCAACGTTTACTTTTAACGGATGATTAAATTTAAGTAAGGTTTGTGAAATCCTCCATTACTGTATTAAAAAATGTAAATAATTTAAAGAAATCTTGACTTGTTCAACGAAAATATCAATTTAATGTCACTCTCAAAATGCCATCAAATTAAAAATTGTCTCTGCTAAATTCATAATGCCCTGAGTCCTCAAAATCAACATGATTGTCGGATGAGGCCGGATTTTAGGTAAAATTTGCATTTGTTTAGGTATTCAGGTTTTAAAAACTTTTTAAAGAAATGGAGTCAAATGATATATATATATAGAGATATCTTTGAAATCTTAAGAACTAAACAAAGGCATTTCACCTAAAATCCGGCCTCTACTTATTTGTAAATTAATTTTTGAAGGACTTTACTGGAGTACCTGCCGTGGTCGACTTCGCTGCAATGCGAGATGCCGTCAAAGCCTTGGGAGGTGATCCGGAAAAGATCAATCCGATATGCCCAGCTGATCTCGTCATCGACCATTCCGTTCAGGTTGATTTTGTTCGATCGTAAGTACTCTCAAATAACCCCTCGTACAGAAGTACCTATTTTTTTGCTTGCTATTTTCAGAGCCGATGCCTTACAGAAAAATCAAGAGCTCGAATTCGAAAGAAATAAAGAAAGATTTATGTTTCTCAAGGTAGCTCGATTGTATTCAACTGTATGAATCGAAAGTGTATTTTTTTTTGCTTTGTTTTTAGTGGGGTGCAAAGGCTTTTGATAACATGCTGATCGTGCCACCTGGAAGTGGTATTGTGCATCAAGTTAATCTGGAGTATCTTGCTAGGGTGGTTTTTCATGGTGAAGAAGGTTCTCTTGTTTATCCTGATACCGTGGTAAGTTTTAATTAAATTTTAAAAAGTACATACATCTTCAAAATACAATAATATGTATTACTTAATAGGGTATATGATTAATTAAGCACAATGACTGATAAATGATAAACGCTGTTATCAAGTAAAGATTAGCAATAGGTCACAATTATCGTTTAATTTGCGAGAACATTGATTTTAATTATCAGATCAATATTTAAAATGATTTTACAATTTACTTATTTTTATATGAATGAACTTTTTCAAATATTCAACTCAAAAAAGGAAAAATTAAAAATCTGTGTTTAGAATTTAAAAAGTAAATTGTCATTACAAATAAGAAATATATGTAATTATTTTTCAAGGTTGGTACAGATTCACATACAACGATGATAAATGGCTTAGGAGTTTTGGGTTGGGGTGTTGGTGGTATCGAAGCTGAGGCGGTGATGTTGGGTCAGGCAATAAGTATGTTGTTGCCTCAAGTTGTTGGTTATCGTCTTTATGGAAAATTAGGACCGTATGTAACTTCCACTGATCTTGTGCTTACCATCACAAAGGTATTAAAACTAAAACAGTTTAAATAAATTAAAAATGTATTTAATAAAATATTTATATTACACAATACATAAAAATAAGTAAAATTAAGTATTTTTTTTTAGCATCTTCGACAACTTGGGGTTGTTGGAAAGTTTGTTGAGTTTTACGGACCTGGTGTTCACTTACTTTCGATTGCTGACAGAGCTACCATTGCCAATATGTGTCCCGAATATGGTGCCACTGTTGGCTTCTTCCCTGTTGATAATATCTCTCTGTCTTACTTAAGGCAAACTAGTAAGTCATTTTATTTATTTATGTGTTTTTAAATAAAACTTTTTTGTTTTGCTACACGTTTATAATATTTCAATTATGAAATAAATTATAACTTCCAATAGGTATACATTGTGCAAACTTGAGATTTTTTTAAATTGTACAATGCAGGTATTTTTTAATAAGACTTAAGTACCACTTCTGTATATCTGTTTTGAAGTACACACTTTATTGATAGTCGTAGTAAATGAACCAGTCATATTTACAATTGCAATTACATCTTCTCAACGTACATACATTTGATATAATAATTATTATTAAACTTATCAGATTAATCACACAATTTCAGGAATGCAGAATTATCACTACTTAATAGTTCATACATACAAGACATTAAATTACAATGTCATTTAAAAACAATTATTTGGCCATTTAAGTAAAGCTAATAATTATGTAGAAAGTTGTTTAGCCTAAGGAATTTTGTAAAAATTGGAAATGTGTCCAAAATATTACTTGCATTTAGCAAAATAATATAAGAACATTTATACCCGATCGCACCAATTTTTTAAGCAGAGCTTTTAAATTTAGGTTGTGTTTAAAATATGACATTTATGCTTGGTCAGTATAATGTCAATCACATTCTGATTGACACTTAGGCCCAGTTGTACAATGCCAGTTTAACGATTATTTCAACAATTGTTGTTAAGCGTTTAAGCATTGGTTTAAAGTTAAGCTGGAATTGTACAACTGGGCCTAAAAGTGCTTAAACTTCAATTTAAGTATCAATCAGGATATGACAAACATTTTGTTAAATCTGCAAAAAATATCATGGTCTAAACACGCTTTAAGTTTAAGCTCTGCTTAAAATATTGATGCAACCGGTCACAAATGGCTCTTTTTTGACAATCAAATTAAGATTTTGTTGATTGTAGATCGCCCCGAAGCACAAGTCAAGTTAATCGAAGCATACATGCAATCCACCGGGCAATTAAAAGATTATTTAAATGAAGAAAGCGAACCTGTATTTAGTCAGACTGTGGGTTTGGATCTGTCTACTGTCGTGTCTTCTGTGAGCGGACCAAAGAGGCCCAACGACAGAGTTTCTGTCACTAATATGAAAGAAGATTTCGCCAACTGCCTTACAAATAAGGTAAGATTATGTTTTATTTAAAAAAAATATATTTGAAATATTAAATCAATGCCAAATACAGAAACTTATTTATTTCCAAAGTTAAAGTTCTATGAAATTAAATAGATTGACATTTTTTATTTTTCACTCAAAATTTATACTATTAGAAAAATAAATAAATTGCAAACATAGACAAACACTTTCTGTTTACTATCTGAGTAATGCGTATTCTGTTGGAATTTGGACTGTAGACCAATAACTGTTGTTATCGAGATTACACAGGATGATTTCTACCCGGTGATGAATCGTATACAACACAACCGCAGAAGAAATCATCGTGCGTTTTTCCCTTGTTTTGAATTTCGTCGTGGAATTCCAAGAAGAGAAAGGTCTCCTTTGTAGGACAAACTAAACCCAGTGATGCTCAAACATTACATCTCCCGGGCTAGCCAGTCCTGCAGAGGCGACCGAATATTTTCATTCCTCCACAGTAGTCTTTGAACACCAGCAATCAGGCACTATGGCTGTGATATGTCGTCATATCCACAAATCACACCAATAGTTCCTTACGCGCTGACGTTTAAATTGAACGTTCACTTCGTGGTCGATCCTCCTTCGGAAACGATGACTTGTCAAGTACAATCTCCTTTGCTGAATCTAGCTTTATGAAACTTAAACACTCATATAGCAAGATCACCAAAGAAGAGTATTACCAGACGGTATACGAGTTCACAGAAAAAATAAAACAATAAAATTATTCACCTTGGGATGTCCACTTTCACAAACCACTGGTTCGATGCCTTCACGGAACTAAATTTTGCGAATGCCGCTCGCCCTTTTAAACCAAAGCAAGGGATGACTCCTCCCACCATTCGCTAATACCTGGTAGTAAAATTTGCCGAAAGGATAATAGCATCCTTAAGTCCCTTTTCTTGGAAATTGTTTAAGCCAAACGGCGAATTATTTCAAGTAAAATTTGAAATTTGCTACTTTTATGTACAGGAGTTATTTGAAAATGAAATTATTTAAAGTCAAACACGAAAAGAAAAACGCAATTTAAAAAAGTTGCTGTTAGTAAATCGACGGTCATTAACGAACGATATTTTGCTTTTAATTTTTACTTTTTTGAAAGCTGTGATATGCCGTCATATCCACAGTTAAGCAACTAAAATCAAGTAAAATTATTAAAAATAAAAATTGGAATTGTGTTTTCTCTTTTCAATATTCCAGTATCGTTATTTTCGACACCATTTATTCACTTTTCAAAACGTTGAACGTGCTTAAAAAATAAGTAATCTAAAGTTATTTAAAGCTGTACATTTATTTAAATAAAATATTATTTCATTATACACTGTGTCTTACGAAAAACGCTCAAGCTATAACTCCGTTTTTTTATAGACTTAGTTTAACACACAGAAAGGCAAGTGAAATGAGACTAAAAATACTAATGAGACCAGTTAGTTTTTTTTATTTTTTAATTACCTTTAAGATCAAACGACTTTCAACTTTTGTTTTTCAAATCCTATAATGTGCAACACTTCGACGTTTAGAATATATTTTTTGTAAGAAATGAAAATCGTGCTTTTTATAAAAAAAACATTAAAATGTGCCGTAAAAACAATATCAGTGAGCGTTATTTTCCACAGTTGTTTGAAGCTGTCAAGTTCTCTTAAAGATCAATTTCCAATTTTTTCCCCATAGCAGCTTACACATTTGTAGACATAATATTAATTTATTTCATTAAAGTTTTCTACCTTATTTGCTATTGTCCGTTTTTTTTCCTGTAATAACTGTCAAATGTTTCTGATGTTGGTATCTGTTACTTGAAAGTTAAGAAATTTCAAAAATTTCTGTTCTACATTAATGGCCAATTGCACCGCATTTTTAAGCAGAAATTAAATTTAAGTCGTGTTTAGAATGTAATATTTGACGTAGATCCAGCATAATGTCAGGCGCATTCTAACTGACACTTAAGTTGAAGTTTAACTGTCAATTAGATGGTGATTGACATTATGCTGTCATGTATTCACGATTGTCACATTCTAAACACGTCTTAAATTTAATCAATGATTAAAAGTTCGGTGCAATCAGGCATTAAGGATAAAAGCAAGCTTTCAACAGAAACTCTAGAATTTTGACACTGACAGGTACATACTACAGAAAAAAGAAACTACATTCAAAACTTAAAGTATTGCACATTGTTGAATTTAGAAAAGAAAACTCTACCAGATACAGTAAAAAGTATACATAGCCATTTAAAAAAACAGGTTGATCTTGAAGTCAGTTTCCAAAAAAAATAGAAACTAAACACAGTTTATAGTATATTTTGGAATCATTTCATTTATTTTTTTGTTTCTTAAAATTGGTGTTTAAATAATGGAGTTATGACTTGGAGCGTTTTTTGTAAAACACTCTGAATAAAAATTCATTAAAATATATTTTTCACGACAATCAAAGTTTTTAATAAAAGTTTAGGGACAGTAAGTGAGTGGCTGTTAAAATTATTTGATTTGTAGAATTATGCAAGAAAGCGCATTACTTTAAAGAGTGTTGATTTTTTTTAGTCTTTTTTTTACTAAATTTTCCTCAATTTTCTACTTGTTTATGTTTAATTAATTTTGTACGTACATATTTATGCCGGAGTTAATCTTATAAAAGATTAAAATTTTTGTGATTCAGAATAGATTAATAAATTCATATACAGGGTGTTCCGTGGCGTATTGTCACCACTTCTCCTACGTGGTAATCAATTCAAACTAAGTAAAAAAACTCTAATAAAGTTTTGTTCTAAAGTAAACCGTTTCAAAAATACTGGGTGTTTAATTTTTTATTTTTTAAAATTTTAAAGTTCATCTTATCTTTTATCTGTTCACCTAATAATCAATTCAGACTAAAAAGAAAAAAAACTTTATTTAATTTTGTGGTCGTAGGTAAAGTATAATACAAAACTCGAGTTATAAAGCAATTACGCACTTGTGGAATTACTTGCATTCGCCGCTGCGCGGCTCATGCGCAACTTTTCCACCGTGCGTAATTTGCTATTTACAACTCCCGTTATGTAATATATTATTATTCTTATACTGATTTCCAATATTTTGATTTCCTGGATGGAAAACTTTTTTATTGAGTTCTCAGAAAAAATTATTGTTTGTGAAAGTTCCTGCATCTTCTCAAATTCAAAATGCGGTGTGTCATATACTGACTTGAGAGTAAAGTATCTTTATTTTTCAAGATACGCGAAAATATTATTTGGAAAAGTTATTCAGAATTATTATAAGATCTCAAGTATGAAATCATGGCTGTCTAGGATGACAAAACAATTTTTGGACACAAAAAAGTGAAATTTTTATGGTATCAATATTGACAGCCATGATTTCATATTTGAGATCTCATGCCAATTCTGAATAACTTTTCCAAATAATATTACCCTGTATTTTGAAAAATAAAGGTACTTTACTCTTTGTCGATTTCAAATATTTTGATTTCCTCGGTATATGACTAGAGGTATTCAAATTTTGATATCTGCATTTATAAGTTTGGGAAGATGCAGGGGCTTTCATAAAGAATACATTTTTCTGAGAAATCAATAATATAGAAGATTCCCATATGTGTCCAACTTTCTGCCGGTCACTGTATATTAATTAAAATGAGTTATTAAAGAAAATGATGCAGATTAAAAAATACTATATAGGCATTTTGAAATTAATAGACTACGTTTATGGCAGATTGAAAATAACCAATGAAACTAATTTCCTAGTGATATTTATTTGGTGGAATACGATTTGGGATCTTTTCATGAAAACAGCACGTACAGCATAACGCTACCTTACAGTTATAGGGTTCTATGTTATAGATTAATCATGCATAACATAAAACCTTATAACTCCAAGGCACCGATAAGCTGAGTTGGAATATTTTTCATTCTAATTAGATAATATAAATTCAAAGAAAAATGTTAACGATGATGCTTTCTTTTATTTATTTGTTGTTTACATGCTCATTTGATAGATATCATTTGTCAGTTATCTAGACAACTTGATTTTATGCATAAACATGGCCTACTCATGTGTCAGTGTAAAGAGAATGAATTACAAAAATTACTACATAACTATTTAAAACAAAGTACGGTCGTACAAATATTTTGACAACTAGCAGTGTAATTGTTTTTTTTTTTTTTTGTCATTAGAAATTCATAATCAGCATAAAAATTAGAGAATTTTGGCCCATTTAACCGAATTTCTATCTTCAAAAATAAAAAAAATGGTGAACATTTCAAATTGAAAATCCGATATAAAATAATATTAATATATTTATATGTAAAATAATATTTTGCAAATACGTATTATTAGGTTGTTCGGGAAAAATGTCGTATTATGTTTAGAATTTTTTTATTCCAGAAAAGATGGGTGATATCATCGTGGAATACAATTGCTAGCAGAAAGATGGCAAAAGGTCACTGATGCAAATGGTGACTATAGAGTTTAATCAAAATTTATATACTTATGTATATAAACATTCTGAATTAAACAGAAAACGACATTTTTTTCCGAACAACCTAATAATTTAAAAAATATTTTCTTCTTTTTATTTTATGGTTTTCAGTCTTGTGAAGAGTGTTTTAAATTTAAAAATTAGAATTCACAGTAAAAGAAACTTCAGTATTTTTTTGTATTTAAACTGTCGATTAAAAGTTTGAATAGGTTTGTAATACACTGATATCTTTTCTTTCTTTTAAGAAGATTCAAATAAAATAAAGCATTGAATTTTAAAGTCTTCAGCGTCTTTGCATTTTATTCAGCGTCTTAGCATTTTAATTAATAGTTCTTATTACTTTCAAATTATTATTTGTATTTATTATACTGAGATTTTTGTTCAAAGAAATAAATAAAAGACCTTATTGATTTATTTTTCGTTAAAGTTTCCGTCTTATTAGTTTTAAATTTTGATTAATTCATTTTCATTATGTCATTTTGAAATGAAAAGATTTTTTTAAAACAATTTAAGCTAATAAATATGTTAACAAAAAATTATAAATTATAAATCCACGTTGCCATTCTTTGAAAACAAAGTTATTTCAAATTTATTTTCTTGATTTGACTATAATTGTAGCAATGAATAAATCCTTCATAAAAAATCAACGGTAACATCGAGAGCAAATATTTCTATTTTCAACAACACCCAAATTGTTATCTAATTACTTCTTTGGTATTCAAAATTTAAAGTAAATGACATTTAAGTAATTTGTCGAAATTTCAATTTAACGATAGGTAATCTATTGCACATTATCCGGACGCTTTCTCAAAGGCCTTTGTAATTTACTTAAGCTTCTTTGTAGAAGCCCTGGTAATTAAAATGTTATTATATCTCATGTTTACTTATTATTCATAATTTGAATTCCTTTTTTTATTTTCTTTATTTTCAATAATAAGTAATCAAGTGTCCATATCATTGACAGCCTTTTCTGAATCGTGCTCTAAATAATATACAGTGTCCCCAGATGTGACTGAAAAAGAGGAGAAACTTTTTTATTTTCAACTTCAGAGGTCTAGAGGTTTTTTCTTATTCGATAACCATTAATTTTCTAAACAAAATCCAGATATTGTTTTTCTTAAGTAAAATAAAAGAGAAAATTCTAAAAATTTAAAGCGAAAAATTTATTTGATAGCTTTAATAAAATCAAAGTATCGTTTATCGCAAATGTCAGTTAGTTAATAAGCAGAGTAATTGAACGTGGTAAATTTTAATTGCTGAAACAATGTTGACCCATCAACAAAGAATTTATCTTCTGCAGTATTAGAAGCGTCTTAAGTCTACGCAATACAGAAATTTAACGCGAAGTTTTCAAATGTACAGGGTGGATCAATTTCGATGTCTCTTATGGACAACTCTGTAACTATAAGAGATAGAAAAAAACTAATGGCCAAGTCTCGATCTCTTTTTTAGAGATAAAGTCAATACTGTAAACAAAAATTGGCTATCTTCTTTTGTTTTCGAGTTATAAGCCAAAATTGAGATTTTCGAATTTTCGTCAATCAGTCATATCTCGTTTATTTTTCCAGATATTAAAAAACTGTTTTGATATTATTAGGACACTTTTTGGAATACAATTCAGTGGCGTAGTTGGTTTTTTGATATTTAATTAAATTTTCGAATTATAGAATAAAGTTATATTTTTTCAAATGGAAATCAGAGTTGGCAATATCATCATTAAATAGAGATTTTTTTTCTGTTTTCAAAAATATATACTTTGTTGGGTTTATTTCTTACAGTTAATAGAATAAAACGCCTTTTTTATTATTTTTGGGTGCACTCTTTTCTTAGGAGGCTAGTTTCAACAAAAGCCAACAATTTTCTTTTGTTTTTATTAGATATCAACAAAGATTTGAAGATTGGGTAGCACAAGAGTGAGAGGTATTGCGATAAACATAAGAGATAGAAAGCTAGCACCGATAGAGCTGGGTTGGGTTGCAACATGAGTTGGCTATGTATTTTAGCGCGGCAGTGTTGAAATTGTGATTTATTTTGATATTATTTTCTGGGTTTTAAGTTATTTATTGTGATATATCAAGAGTTGCGTTTATTATCTACTTACATTTCAATATTCTTTAACTTTTTCTGCAATAATTTCTTATTTTTAAGATGTTTTTAATTTATACATATAATTTAGTTCATTATCCCATGAAATGCATATTTGATCGAAAAAAATGCGTTTTAAACTTAAATATTAAATGAAGTTACATAATTTCGAATTTGACTCAAACCACACGGTATCAGTATTGTTGTAATCTTTGTGACTCTTAGAGGATGCTCGTTCTATCTTTCTTTCTCTTTATGCGATTGCAACTGTCAAAATATTTGAATAAGAGTTGTTATTTAATAAAAACAAACAAAAAAATTGTCGGCCTTTGTTCAAACCAGCCTACTAAGAATAGAATACACCCAAGAATAATAAAAAAGGCGTTTTATTCTATTAACTGTAAGAAATAAACCCAACAAAGTATAAATTTTTGAAAACAGAAAAAATCTCTATTTAAAGGTGGCATTGCCTACTATGATTTCCATTTAAAAAAATATAACTTTATGTTATAACTCGAAAATTTTATTAAATATCAAGAAACCAACTACACCACTGAATTGTATTCAAAAAAGTGTCCTAATAATGTCAAAACAGTTTTTTAATATCTGTAAAAATAGACGAGATATGCGCGATTGACGAAAAGTCGAAAATGTCAATTTTTGCCTATAACTCGAAAACAAAAGAAGATAGCCAATTTTTGTTTAGTCTATTGACTTTATCTCTAAAAAAGAGATCGAGACTTGGCCACTAGTTTTTTTCTAACTCTTATAGTTACAGAGATGCCCATAAGAGACATCGAAATTGATCCACCCTGTACATGTCTCCATAAATGCTTCACACAATCTTATTCAAAAGCTAGAAAGAACAGGTAGTGTGCATGATATTAAGAAAGAGAAAGAGAAAATTCTGTCTTTTATTTTACTTAAGAGAAACAATATGTGGATTTTGTTTAGAAAATTAATGGTTTTAGAACAAGCAAAAAGTTTTGTAAAGAATAACATTTTTCTCTAAAGTTGAAAATAAAATAGTTTTTCCTCTTTTTCATTCATCTGGGGACACACTATATCTATGATCAAAATCCCATCTACCGTAATGGTGTAAATAGGCAAAGAAAATATTTTTATTGTGTTACATCCTCTTCATTACTATTTCTTTTATTATGAATATGTTATCTTTACGGAATCCACTCAGTTTTTCAAGCAATGTTAATTCTATTATGTTACTCATTTTCCTTTGTATTATTTGTTCATATATTTTGAAGGGTATGTTCAGCAATGTTATGCCTTTGTAATTATTACAGCATTTCTTATCTCCTTTTTTTATACATCGGGACTATTTGCCCTGCTTGCCAGTCTTGTGGTGTCTTCTCTTCTTTCCATAACTTGTTATATAGCCCCACACAGAAAAAAACTGTAGTGAAAAGAACGACAATTGTCTATATAGTACTTGCAAGTAGTAGTAAATATAGAGATAAGTGCAAGTTATAGCAATCTATCACCCAGCTTTGTAAATAAATTTTGTATGTAATGTTCGAAATTTTTGTAAGTTATTTTTGTAAAGAAATGTTATTAAATTGTCGATTATTTGTTAAAATTAATCCTAAAAGTTGTAGAAGTTAGATATACAATTTGTAAAAATATTTACTACAAGTAATAGTAACCAGAATTGCACCAATAATTTTTATATAATGTAATACATTTTGTTAGAAGTTTATTAATATTTTATTCATAGGGGTACAACAAACTTTTAATATTACTTACGCAATGATGTCTTAGAATTTAATATATTTACACTCCACAAATTATTAAAAATTCATAACTGTTTTGGTTACAACCTTTTAATACAAACTTGTTTATGTAGTTAAAATAATGGTGCAAAACTTAGTTCTATAAATGTAGCGGAAATATTTACAAAATGTTGTATGTAAGTTTATAGTTCTCTGTCCAAGGGGATTTTTTCTGTGCAGTAATAGTTTGTTTCCTTCGTTTCCCATTTTCTGGATCATTTCTGCTGTTATCTTGTCATATCTCGGTGTTTTGCCATTCTTGATTTTACATAACGCTTCGTTGAGTTCTTCTTCAGTTATGCCATCCTCTAGCTTTTCCTGTTCTTCATCCTCTTCTTCATCATCCTCCTCCTCATTAGTCATTTCTTCTTGTACCTCTGTTCCTAGTAGTTCTTGGAAATATTCTTTCCATCGGTCCATTATCTCTTTGGTTCCCGTGATTATTTCTCGTTCCTTGCTTTTCACTGACGTTCGTTCTGTTTTCCTTTTCTTAAGGTTGTCAATATTCTGTAAAAAAGTTTTTGATTTTCTTTGCTTTTGGTTTCGAGTTTCTCTCCAAATTCATCCCTGGCTTTATTTTTTGCTTCTACCACCATGTTTTTCACTCTTATCCGTTGTTTCTTATAATCATTATATTTATCTTCTGATTTATTTGCTAAGTATGGTCTCCATTTATTTTTCTTCAACTGAATCGCTGTTTTAATTTCTCCGCACCACCATCTAGTTCTCTTTTTTTAATTTATTCTGATTACCCCACAAGCACAACTTCCAAGTTAAAAATATTTAAGGCATTAGAAAAGGCGCAGGTCAGCGTTGTAACATACAACATTTAAATAAATGAAAATGTCCGTAAATAATCAAACATGTATTTTTTTAAATTTTAAACAAACAACTTCCTAGGCAAATAAAAATCACAATAAATGTTGATGCAAAATGTATACCGATAAAAAGCGCTAAAGCGTGAAGATTTATGAGGCGTTGAATTAAATAAAATGTTTTCATCTAAAACGTTAAAAAATATCACGATTATTTTCATCCTTAACTGCAATTATATAACGACTTTTAAAAAGAGATTGCCTTAAATTCTAATAAAAATAAAATGATTTGAAAAGGCAAGAGAATTAGGGTCTCATACACAAATCCTATCAGTAAACATCTATTAAAGTTTATTGCTCCAGGTAATGTTCACATTAAGGGACGCTCAAATAACTGATTATGTTAATCTTTAATCTCATATTTTTCTCCACGAATTGAATATTATCTTAATTACAAGCGGGTAGATGAACTTTGGCTTATAGTCATTATATCTTCCAGTGTAAGCTGCGTTAAGTATTTAAATATTTCTTCTGCTTACTCATAAAATGCTACTTGAGAGCAGGGTTATACGGGGTGTATTACGACCTCCCACAGATATTCACGCTATTCTACGTAAAAAAAAAACTGCCCAGAAAAGAAACTTTAGTCGACCGTATTCAGATAAATCGTTTATTATAATACACCTGTATTTTAAAAAAGAAATCAGGCCCTGAAATTTAAGTTAATTTTTTTTTCTCCAATGACAATAATTTAATAAATATACTCTTTATTATAAAGTTATAAAATGCATTACTTTATCATTTTTATTTATTTGCACAGGTTGGATTCAAAGGGTTTGGAATACCAGAAGACAAATTAAATACATCAGCCAAATTCATGTTTAATGGCACCCAATATACTATTCGCCATGGAAGCGTTATCATTGCAGCAATAACTTCTTGCACCAACACCAGCAATCCAAGTGTAATGTTAGGTGCAGGACTGCTCGCTAGAAACGCTATAAAAGCTGGATTATCAGTGGCCCCCTATATTAAAACAAGTCTATCACCTGGTTCGGGCGTCGTAACTTATTATTTAAGGGAGTCGGGTGTGATTCCACCCCTGGAAAGATTGGGCTTCGACATCGTAGGCTATGGATGTATGACGTGTATTGGAAACAGTGGAAGCCTCGATGAAAACATAGTAAATGCTATAGAGCAAAACGATTTAGTCTGTTGTGGTGTGCTGTCAGGAAATCGTAACTTCGAGGGGCGCATTCACCCAAATACAAGAGCCAATTACCTGGCTAGCCCTCTGCTTGTCATTGCTTATGCGATTGCTGGAACTGTCGATATAGATTTTGAAGCTGAACCATTGGGAAAGAAACCTGATGGCACTCCAGTTTATTTAAGAGACATCTGGCCCACTCGTGCTGAAATTCATACGATGGAGCAGAAGTTTGTAATACCTTCCATGTTCAAAGAAGTTTATGAGAAGATTGAAACCGGCTCTTCAAGTTGGCAGGCCTTGAACGCACCTGCCGGAAAATTGTATCCCTGGGATAATACTTCCACTTACATTAAGAAACCACCCTTCTTTGATGGGATGACTCGTGACTTACCCAAGCCGAGGCCTATTACTAAAGCCCAAGTTTTGCTATTGCTAGGTGATTCTGTGACAACCGATCACATAAGTCCTGCAGGTTCTATTGGACGTACAAGTCCAGCGGCGAGGTACTTAGCTCAAAGAAACTTGACTCCGAAGGAGTTTAACTCGTACGGATCTAGAAGAGGTAATGATGCAGTTATGGCACGAGGGACCTTTGCAAACATTAGATTGGTTAATAAGTTTTTGAGCAAACCAGGACCAAGAACCATATACATACCAACTAATGAGGAGGTAATACTTTATTTAAGTTGTTTTTATTATTTATTTAACTTAGATCCTGTCTGTAGATGGATGTATTCAGCTGTGCAGAAAGATATAATAAAGATAATGTGCCTCTTATACTCATTTGTGGTAAGGACTATGGATCAGGATCTAGTAGAGATTGGGCTGCCAAGGGGCCATTTTTATTGGTAGGTATTTCTGATCATCTAATTTTGTAGTGTTACAAATTGAATTTCCTCTTTTAGGGAATACGTGCAGTAATAGCAGAAACCTTTGAAAGAATTCATAGGTCGAATTTAGTCGGAATGGGCATCGTCCCTCTCCAGTTCTTACCAGGAGAAAACGCCGAAAGTCTTGGCCTGTCAGGCAAAGAAATCTATGACATCCATCTACCAGATGAGTTAAAACCTGGCCAGCACATAAAAGTCGCCACGGACGATGGAAAATCATTCGAAGTTCTGCTGAGATTTGACACCGAAGTTGATCTGCTTTATTACAGGCACGGTGGTATCCTTAATTACATGATTAGGAAAATATTGGGTTAGGTGCATGAGGATTTTAGATTGCTTAATGTAAAGAAGACTTAATTCTACATGCTTTGATGTATTTGTTTCATTTACACTTAAGGAACAATTTGATGGGAAAAATGTTAATGTTTAATTCATAACTTAACTTTTATGTTAGCAAAAGTGAAACGTTTCCGGAATTTAAATTTACTTTTAGTTCACACTCACTATACATACTCTTTGTTATAAATATTAATTCAAGTCGTCTTTTCTCCAGCTTTTTTTCTCCAAACATCACAATCATTTATTAGTAAGCTTAAAATATAATTTTTTTTTATAAAACTTGGTTAAAAATCATCTTGTAGATTATTAGATTACTGTGTTTAAAAAGTGCAAGTTCTAACTAAATTTCTTTGGTTGAAGATCACTCATATCTTTGCATTAAAAACGGTTTAGTTAAATAAATTGTTAATTTAGTTGAATTGGATGATCATAAATTTCTTAATGCGTCAAATGGTGTTATATTGCTTGTTTTATATGGTATTTGTTATATTTTTATATTCAAAAAGTTTAATAAAGGTGGAAATTATTTTTTTTTACCTTATTCTATGCCCTCTGTAGCCTTTTGTTAACCTTATTTTCCGTACATGGAAAAACCATTCGTAAAAGAAAATACCAAATATAGACAAAAATCACAATATTATAAAGGCACCAATAGACATTAAGTAATTTAAGTAATTTTTGTGATGTGATTTTTAGAATTGAGAGCTGAAGTTTAATTTAAGATTAAGGATCTCAAATGGAATTTGCTTTAAACCCCATAGATGCTAAAGATGACCTTAGTCGACCTGGAAAAGAAACCGAAATGGAAACTGTAAAATTTTGAACAGCCAGGTGTGTGGGAATCAAAAGAAATGTAAGTTTGCAGTTTTATTTTCAATTGTACGACATAAAATCACAAATTTGCATTGTGGAATAACGTGTAAAAAAATATGTATTTCTAACTTGCCAACAGCATAACAGAAGTGTAAACATAAAATATTAAAATGAAAAATGAAGCAAATCACTTATTCAACAGTACAAATGATTTAATAATAATAAATGCAATATTGAGAATACCAGATAAACGGAATGATCAAAAATGTTCACTTCCTCATTCGTTATTTATTATTGTGAAAGCTTCATTTTCCTTTCAAGAACTTTCTGGTCCCGTGCAATAATTTAAGACACTTAAATATAAAAATCTATAAACAGTAAAATGCTAACTTTAAGCAGTATATGTGCTTGCTGAAACATTGCCTCCATGCCCGGTCCAATTGGTATGTACAAACTGGCCTTCTTTCCCCAACAATTCGTAAGTGTGTGCTCCGAAGTAGTCTCTTTGGGCCTGTAAGAGATTTGCAGGCAGTCGATTAGAACGATAACCATCATAAAACGCCAGGGCTGCACTTAGAGCAGGAGTTGGGATGCCTAAAATAAAAAAAGTTACAATAGAAACTGGTTAATAATAAAATTAAAAATTTACCTAAATTTACAGCGGTTGCAGCAACTTTCCTCCAGCTGTTTTGCGCGTTTTTGATGGCCCCCAGGAAAAATGGGTCAAGCAGAAGACATTCCAGGGTAGGATTTTTTTCAAACGCCTTTTTGATGTCCCCCAAAAATACTGATCGTATGATGCAACCACCTCTCCACATTAACGCTATCGAGCCATAATCTAAGTCCCACTTGTGTTGAGAGGCCGCTTCACGCAATAACATAAATCCTTGCGCATACGAGACAATTTTGCTTGCATAAAGAGCCTAGACACAATTTTTCTTTTTAATCTTAGCATACATATGGTGAACTATAAATTACCAATTTTAAATCGTTCAAAAAACTTGACTTATTCTCTTTAAATGTCGCGGTAGGTCCAGGCA
Source organism: Dorcus hopei (assembly GCA_033060865.1). Lineage (NCBI taxonomy): Eukaryota > Metazoa > Arthropoda > Insecta > Coleoptera > Lucanidae > Dorcus > Dorcus hopei. The sequence goes on from CM065422.1 coordinate 12,764,186, forward strand.
AAACTTTACTAGCACGTTCTCTTTCATTTTTAAGCGCAGACAGGCAACGGCTGAAGACTGCTTCACCAATTAAAGTAACAGGAACAGCATAGTGGAGGGCAGCGATGGCTGTCCATTTGCCAGTTCCTTTTTGGCCTGCGGCATCCCTAATTTTGGGCAGAAGATATTTCCCTAAAAAGAACAATGAAAGCAAAATATCTTCAATACTGTCAAATTTATAATTACCATCGGTATCCTTATATCTAAGTATATCTCTTGTGATTTCTATAAGGAAACTGTCTAACTCTCCTTTATTCCATTCATCAAAAGTATCCGCCATTTCAGATTGATCAAGTCCCATGGCGAGCATCAAGTGATATATTTCACCGATGAGTTGCATATCTCCGTACTCAATCCCGTTATGCACCATTTTAACAAAATGTCCAGCTCCATCAGCTCCGACCCAATCACAACAAGGTTGTCCATCAGTCTTGGCAGCAATACTTTGAAAAATATCCTTGATATGCGGCCAGGCCTCTTGATGTCCCCCAGGCATCAAACTGGGCCCATACCTTGCACCTTCCTCTCCACCTGACACCCCTGAACCAACGTATCGGATTCCCTTTTTCTCCAAATCCAGGCAGCGATTTTGAGTATCTGTGTATTCTGAGTTGCCTCCATCTATGATGATGTCTCCTTTGTCTAGGTAAGGTAAGAGTTGTTCAATGAAACTGTCAATGGCACTGCCGGCCTTGACCAGTAACATAATCCTTCGAGGAGACTTCAGTTTCGAAACCAAATCTTTAACCGATTCTGCTCCAATTATGCTTTTTCCTTTGGCTTCGTTTGCTAAGAACGCATGCACTTTCTCCACTGATCTGTTGTAAGCGACCACCGTGAATCCATGATCGGCCATGTTTAAAATCAGATTTTGGCCCATGACAGCTAAGCCAATTAGGCCTATATCTCCGTGTCTGTAAAAAAAAAAGTTTTAATAAAATTAAAATCACACGAAGATTGAAATTTTACATTTACTCGTTCTATATTTTTGTACCTCCTTATATTCAAATACTTAATTTTCTTGCTGCTTTAAAACGAAATATAAGTTTTTGTTATTCAGTATTTTTAATAATTCCTACAAGGGTAGTCTTTAGTCTTGATATTTGAAAAATATTACTTAACTGTTAATTTTAAATTTGGCGCGTTTTTCTAGCAGCGCTCTCGACGGCAATACTTGTAACTAAATTTTGAAATGGCGTTTTCAAAGTGTTGGCACAGGCGTTAGTTTTCACGCTTTGTTTATTTTAATATATTCTAATGAAATAGAAATATGAGTGCCTATAAACACTTCTTAAAGTGTTATGTAAATAGATTACATTCACGTAACGTTATTCAAGACGCCCAAGTGAATTCGGCGTGGTGTTGTTGCCATGATTTTTAGAAGAGAAATTTGCTTGAAAACTTCGACTTCATTGAGTGAATCACAAGGTAAGTGATTTTTTTTAGAAACTTTTAAAAATTAGGCCTCGGTATCTCCAATTGCATATAGGTGTTTTGCAAGTGAGTAGGTGAGTACCTGTCATTGATCAATGCGTTCAGCTAATCAGCTAACATAGCTGATGTTAAAAGGATGTTGAAAAAATGCATACCATAACCATACACCACAATTTGAATGTTATTTTAAGACAAATTAATTAATTCTTTGGGATTCTGAAACAAACAAATTTTGCATCAGCAGCTATTAGCAAAATCAAACAAAGTAGGCGATCTCTGATGGTCAATACTGATACCATCATCAATCACGGATTTGTTTTATAATTAAAACATCAGAAAACATGCATCAATCATCAAACTTTCATAAATTCCAATGTCTATTAAAAAAAAATAGAAATGGCACTTTGGACTGACAGCTTCAGAGCACTTTAAGAGTATTTCCATCCCCTGCTATTACATAAGGTTAAAACAAGATGGAGATACTGTAGTACTCGGTCAGTCGAAAATGCTATAGGATTACTAATATGCTTTATTAAGCTAGTCGTTCACTTATCCGCATCGGACGCATCGCACGCAGCAAACGGATCATAAAAACTCATACTTTTCATTCCTTTAAATGTATCTGCGTTCACTGTTTCGCATCGGACGGATCGTCTCTCGGCAATTCCGACCGGCATCTCGAGAGAGCAACTTCTGTGATCCGTTCTATAAAATCCGATTTGTGCGATGCATACCATGCGGACAAGTGAACGCCTAGCCTTATATCACAGAATAATAAGCTACCAGAAGTACAACTGGCTGTCGGCACCTTTGATGTTTGTGTCCGCTGTTTAGCTTTGAATTATGGTGGGAGAGTGGTGACTGGTCCGCGCGAATTCAAAAATGACAACTTGGAAGAAAAATTAATCATTGGTTTTCCGTATGTTTCACAACATTGTGCTGTTCGAATAAGTTTGAATTTATTAAAACATAAAGAAAATTATTTGTTATTTATAATGTAAATGGACAGAATTTCCATTATATTCTCAATTATTATAACAATTAATCGAAAAGAAAACTACATACAAGACTAAGTTCATCGTAGAGACACAAGATGGCACTGTTTTCGTGCATGGCGTTTATCCATAATAACGTTTTTCTACTTTGCGTTCACAATGAACTCATTGTGACACCAAAAACAGTTTCACAATGAAGCTCATTGTGAAACCGTTTTTGGGGAAATTTTAGTCAATTTAATTGAAAATATTTAATAGATTTTACGAAATAACTCATTATTTATTTGTTACTTAACAGAATACTCACAATGAAGCTGGATAAGAAAAATTAATAACTTGTTTTTGACTTTTGATTAAAACGAAAGGTTTTCAGTGTTGCCACGCATTACAACTAAAATTCCCCATATACTAAGGAGATCCAATTTTTGACAGTATTTTTCATATTTTTGTTCAATAAGTGACGCAAAGTAGAAAAAATACTATATTTTACACGTTTCACAAGAGGCATTGTAACACTCGTTCCGTTGGGGCACTCCTAGCTCGCTACGCTTCGCTAGTCGTACCCCAACTCCACTCGTGTTACAATAAGCCTTCTTGTGAAACTCGTAAAATAATATACTATTGCATTACTTCTGCAGCCGTCGTTAAAAAAGTCCAGGAATGCGAATAGATATATTATATAACTGATAAATTCTATTTAAGACGTCTCAAAAAGTGTGGTTGTGAACGTACCCTGACGGTAATTTTGAAATTTGCGGACCAACTCACGCATGCGCAGTAAAAAATTTCAGACAAAACCACGCCCTAGTTAATCTTCTGGTCGTTTATTATTCTGTGCTTATATGCATCTTACAGTGCCTTTCGAAAAGTGCAAACAAATGGGATTTTTCTTTATTTTCGATTTTTATTAAACTTTATTGATGTAGGACGCTTCTGCATTCCTTTAACTGAAATTGGGAAATGCCATCTTTTACAGTATAAAGCGAAGATGGCTTTCTTTAGGGTAAAGTGTCCCTATTTTAAAAGATAGGTAGGTACAAGAAAATGACATAAGAAAAGTAAGTATTCGCTATGATAACATGAATGGAAAAGACTGATGTTATTTATTATTTCTCAATTATTTCATTTGGTTCCGATTAATTATTTGTATGCATTCCAAAAATTTGTGGTTTCTTGTTGCTTTAATGATTCATCCATTGAAAAATTACAATACCTTTAAAGTAAGTGACATTTTAAATGTGAAAGTTGTAAAAAGTATTATAAATTCTAAACTTTTGAAATAAAATCACTCTTCGATATCGTATGGCATAAAAATCGTGAAATATCCACACAAAATCGTAAAATCCTGAGATTTGATTCAATTCGTGAGATCTCACGAAAAATCGTGAAATCTCCGATCGCTGCTCTAACATCTTTCGAATTGCTGGCTTTCTCAGTTTTCTCTTGTTTAAACGCAACATAAATGAAACACGTTTCTGGTTTGAATCAACTATTGCGTCCGCTGAACGCGCCCAATGTTTTCCTTATTACAGGGCCCTTCACAAAACTCTCGTTAGGTATCGGCCACTCCGAGATTTTCTTCAATAGGCTAATTTGAAAAGCCTGACACAAACCGCTACAAACTGAACTTCATATTTGTGTCGCTGACGTCGCTGTGGGTTACCTATTGTTTGTATTTTTTCAAAAATCAATAATATAGAAATCTGAATTTTGGCTTATAATTCGAAAACAAAAGAAGATAGCCAATTTTTGTTTAGTCTATTGACTTTATCTCTAAAAAAGAGATCGAGACTTGGCCACTAGTTCTATCTCTTATAGTTACAGAGATGCCCATAAGAGACATCGAAATTGATCCACCCTGTACATAGAGGACGCTGATGCAATTAAGCTTTGTGGTTAAACAACAGTATAAGTGTGGTATAAGTAATTATCCAGTAGCGTCACTTAAACGTCGGTGTCAAAAAAAGCCGTCGTACTGTTTGATGCCCTTATGGAAATGCAATGTAATTTGCAAATCAGCAAATGTGACGTTTACACTCGAGTGACGCTACTGTGTAGTTTCTTATACTGTGGCTAGACTATAGGCCCCTAGCAAGCTACCTGGTGGCGCCGCCTGGTGGAGGTTGCGACATAAATTGTAGGATGCGAGTTGAAACGTTATATCCATTTATATCATTTCGAAGAAGATTTGAATGTGCTTGCTAGTATTTTCTCGATTTGTTTTAAAGTATGGAAGGTAAAGATCGTCCTCGTAACGTGCTCGTAACTCAGGTACTGAGAGTCAGCTGACAGCAGTGTTGCCAACCCTGATACCACCGTTTTCCCTGCCTTTTCCTACATAAACTTACAGCTAGTGGCGCTCGTGACGCCGTTTGCTACCTGCCTATATACAAATATTTATCTTGCTTTCCAAAATTTGGCAACCATGTCCATACGTCATCCTTTGCAGTGGCGTAACAGCGTTAATTCTCGAGGGCAACGTTTTCCAATTTTCTTTGTACTCCTTAATGATTTATTTAAGTACAAATTCACTGAATATTCAAAATTTTTATTTACTTTTTATTTTTTAACTCCCATACTAAATATACACAGGATAGAGTTTTAGAATATGTATATGATAAATATTAAAAACAAATGTTTAAAAACTATGAAGCAGCCATTTTACTATTTTGCAAGACACTTTAAGTAAATCAACAGAAAAGAAAGCTAAAATAAAATTAAGTACCAAGCAAATTATTTATTTTACAACATTCAATAATTTTTAATTTGTTATTTTTTGATAATTCTGTCAATTTACAAACACGTCATATTTGTTGAATCGCCAGTTTTCTTTTTGAGGGACACCTGTATATTCGTCAGGTAAACCAACATTAAACCCACCAAAATTTATGTTCGATTCACAATTTTGATTTACCGAAAAAAAAAAAATTTTAAGTTTTTTTAAATACTGCAGTGTAGTAACATAACCTAAAACTATCGTGTAAGTTTCGGTATTACATCGAATGAAAAAAAGTAATAGAATTAGACTTACTTTTGTGGCATGGCTTTTTCTTCACCTGCACTTGATTGAAATGGTTTTAATTTACGTGTGTTAAACGGAGTGACTCGCGCAAAGTGAGCGTTCTGTGTTCTATTTCCTTCAATAACGCAACAACAAAGTCACATTGAATTCTGGAAGGTCAGCCGGTGACTGAATGCACAGTGATTATTATTATTTTAACCGTGCTGCTTTAATGTGTGTATAGTATCGTAATAATCTAATCAATCAATTGCGTTTTCTTTATGATAAATCAAACACATGCACGTTTTGCGTTATCACATCCAGTTTGCAAAAGCACTTCGTCATCTTGCCGCAAAACGATTAAGTTTCATTCTAGATTAATTCTTTATGAATTATTGTATACCTTGCAACATAACTTAGATTAGAAACCGGTTCTGGTTTATGATTTCAAAATTAAATTTGTATGGAGGACATTTACATTCATTAAATTGAAAAGTACCCATGCTAAGCTAAATCATTTTTAAATAAGAAAAGCTCACAGATGTAACTTGCATCATGTACAAACGGTCTTTTTAAAAATTTTAGTTCAAATTATTTTTTATAAGAGTCAGAGCTAACACATTTTCCGAACCTAATCCAAATCGCCAATAGCTTTAAAATTTCGAAAATAATTTTTGAGTTTCCATAAATTGAATTTTAAAATGAAAAAGTTTGACTATAGACCAATAGGCAGCGCTCATTAACCTCTACCCAACGAGTTAAGAATGTCGGGAGAGTCTTATTAGTAGTAGTTTCTTGTCCAAAGTGGTCACTAAATATGGCTGCTGTATGTCACAGACGCACACGAACGTTTCACAAGATTCTGGAACATCCACAAGCCAACAGTTCATCATTGTTTATAACACACTTACTACATTAAATTTAACTAACTCGTGTCTAAATAAAAACCTGGTCAAAAAGGCTACATTTAGTAATTCTACTATGTAAATGCATTGGATAAATTCTTGATCACAACCCACTTGACCAGGTTTTTATTTAGACACTTGTTAAATCAGATTCGAGAAATGCCAATTGTATTCTATACACTGGAGTGTAACTGGAGTTACATTATCAAAAGTAAAGAGTGCTTTTTTTTAAATCTGGCGTCGAAGTTGGCCATGAAAGTTTAATTGTGAACCATCGTTATACCTACAACGTGTACCTAACCTTGTTTACGAGTTCGACAGTATAATAAGACAACACAAGAATGTGATTTGTTGTAACAAACGAAATATTTGCGAAAACAAATCAATTTTAATTTCAAAACTCAAAGAAATTGACAGATGTTTCAAAAGTAGTGGTGCATTCACAATAAACACCTTGTCACCGCCAACTTCGACGCCAAATTTAAAAAAAAAACACCAGATACAGCCATATTCCAGAAACTTACCTACCTCAAAGTGGTAACTTCCGTCTGATGTACATACATAATTGCACTCTCTGACTGCCGTATCTTCTGTTTTATTCTTTCTTCGTTGCGTCTACCGCATTTCATACAAGATTGTAGATAGATTTATCAGAAAAATATTTTAATATCGCTATAGATATATACAGGTTGATCACAAGTAAGTGTAAGCTAATTCAGCGCTTCAATTATTAGATGCGTTCAATAGCAGCATGACCGAATCATGGGAACAGCGATGAATTTGAATGTAATTGTAGATCGTAAGTAATACGATTGTAAAATAAAAAAGTTAGCCGTTGACTAGATTTCAAAACAATTACAAAAAATAGCATCTGTAAACTTGGCCTACATATTTATTATTTGCTTGTTGTCGATCGACTGAGTTTTTGTATAAAAAAATAAAGCATATAAATACAGTATAAATATTAATTTAAAGTATCCGGCAGTTGCTTCCGTGTTGTACATTCCGTTTCTTTTTAACGCTACATCTGACCGCCGCCACAATTATATCATCCAAGCCCGTCAGAGTTTGTGCCGAACACTCGAAATAGTGCTCTGCTTTTATCCTTCTTCGTAGTTTCTCGCCTTCTTTAGGTGATACTAAATCCAAGTTTGGGTTGTCCGCATGTCTTAAATCAGCTTTGGTACCTAATATCAATTAAATTGTTATACGCCAAATAATTATGTATCTATCGTGCAATCAAATAAAAAATTATTTAGAATAGCTACGTTTTCAGAGATGGCAGCACTGACGTTAAACATTTCATTTATCTCAGAACAAAAATTAGGTTATAGTCTTGATGAGACTTTGTATTTTGTATTTTAATCGAAATATCGAAAATTTTAAAGTGTGAATCAAAATGAAACCAATCAGCTAATCTCTGCATAACCTAATTTTTGTTCTATAACTGATTTCAACGCTGCCAACTTTGAAGTTGTTTTATAACTTAATGCTCGCTTTGAATCACTCGATATATGCAATTCGAATTAAAAAAAATCGGTGTTATCAATAAATAAAATAAATTAATAATTTTTTAAAAATTAAAAATGAAAATAAACATCTTATTTACCTACTAATATGACTGGTGTGTGTGGCATGTGATGCCTTACTTCTGGTGCCCATTTCGTTCTTATGTTTTCATAAGATGCTCTGGCGGCTATCGAATAACAAAGTAGAAAGCAGGTCGTCTGTAAAGAAAAGGAAATTCAAACAATTAAAATTAAGAATAAATGTATGTATTAAATCTTAATTTATAATAAAAAAATAACGAATATAACTACTTATTATGTATATTGTCTTTTTTTATTCAGTTGATTTTTATTTTATTTCAATTTTTTCGCTTTGATATTTTTTTGGTAAATATTGATAGAAATGTGAGAACAATCCATAAAGAGGAAAATGTGTTGCCTACTTAACAAGGCGTTTTTATTTACTTGTCACTATCTATAAATAATATTTGCCCATTTATTATTTACTTACTTTACTGCTTGCAATACATAGGTATATATTTATCAGAGATAAAGTAGCCTAAGATAAAATAATTTTTTCTCCACATTTTATCAGTTTCTAAAATTAAAAGTTGTTGGGGACGCAGAATATTATTTCACCCTTTTCATGTAGACCTCAGCATTTATTTTTCAATTTTCGAAATTAATTCTAAAATTATTTTCTTTGATATTTTAAACACTCTCCAAAAGTAAAGTATAGAAGTTAAATTTTAAAAAAGACATACGTTTGGATATGATAAAGGCCTAAGCCTTTCGTAGTCTTCTTGTCCGGCTGTGTCCCAAAGGGCGAGATTATACATTTCGCCATCGACTACTTTATCTTCTGAGTGATTTTCAAACCTGCAAAATAGAATTCTGAAATTTGTAGAAATTGAAGTAATTAAATGTTGTCTTACACAGTCGGAATATATTCTTTAGGGAATTCTCCTTTGGTGTAGCCTAACAACAAACATGTTTTGCCTACGAAACCATCTCCAACGACAGTGATTTTCACTTTCTTGCCGATTTCAGGCATATCAACTCTTCCCTGTAAGAAACAAGTAAATTAAAAATTAATAATAACTTATTCTTTCTGTTACATTGGAGAGATTATACACATTCGGTAAATGTTCAACTAGACATCCTGTTATAATGCGTGCGACAGGGAATGCATTAGAAAAATGAAGAGAGACATTCGACTAATCACACCCACTTGTTTTCGATACCCGGCCACCGTTAGCTGTGGCCCGTCCAGCCGGGCTGTTTCTATTAGTTCTCCGCGAACCGAATCGAAGCAAACTTGTCCAGTGCATAAATTTCCAAATCTGTAGACAAATAATTTCTTTTCGGTAGACTTGGAAAAACTATATTTTTTAAATATTTTTAATTAGTCATGAAAATGCCCTGATGATATAAATTTGAGCATCGTTGTCAAGGTTATAATCATTCTTAGATAAACGTAAAACCAGCGTCATTATCAAATCGTATTTATCTATACAGGATGGTGAGTTACAAACGTTCCACTTGGAAAAAACGTTCGTCATATCTCTCAGTTACAATTATATACTATCAAATGGACAGGAAAATATACAGGTGTTTATAAAAACTTGCTTTTTTCATTATTTAAATAATTTATACGCAGTGAACTTATTTAATTTCAAAATCTTCTTAATCCTTAATTTCAAAATAAAAGTGGAAACTTACTTTATGTAAGATTTTGTAAATATCTCAATTTAGCTTATATATAACTTAATCTCTTTGCTCCGACCCCTTCAGAAACAAAGAAAAAACGAAGAAGTATAATGATTTAAAATTTAATTTATTGTTTGTTCATTGAACTGATAATAATTTTAGACATTTCATTGACAATGTACATACTTAGTAAAATTGGATAATTTCCTGTTTCTTTATCTATAATTTATCCTACAATCCTTTTAGGTAAATGCAGGCCAGGTCTGACTTTGACTTTTGCTTACGTATTTAAGCTATTTTTATGCTATTTTTAAAATTTGTACTGTGTGCACCATTATAGAACGTAAACAATTTGCACTGCACATCAAAATTTGATTCAGATTATTTTTTATACGCGCCCAAATGATTTTCTTCTTTTGTTGCAAATATGTATTGACAAAACTATGAAACCTAGGAAAAAGGAATTAAATTAAAAGTTACGATACTTTAAGACAATAGAAAAAAATTAAATATTATTCTTTAAATTTTTAAAATATTTTTAATTTTTAACTCGCAAATGTTTTGTACATATGTTTGAATTGGCTTCCGGTTGGAACCGCGTCACGTTAACTTCTTCTACTGCCGACGTTTTGTACATAGTTTTGTCAATATTAGGTTTGCTCGTAGTGCAGTTTGGAACCGTCAGATCCAGTCCCCTATCGAAGTTATGATCAACTTCGACATTTGCATTAGATGTAAAACGTTCATTGGTGCATATTTCCAACGGTTTCAAATAATCAGGACTGCTCTAGGAACATATCTATTGACTTCAAAAGAGCTTTACAAAAGAGAGTCACTCCTACAGTGTCGGTTTTTAAAAATGTATTTTGTATTTATGTCCTTTATATTTTTTTGATAGAGTAGCAATTCACTTTCGACAAAGCAATAAAAATAAAAATAATAAAATCCAGCCAAACAAACTATAAAACGTCAAATTTTGTATAAAATATATACCGGGTGTCCCACGCCATGTGCTTACCCTTCTAGAATTTGTATTTTGTAATCAATTTACATTAAATTTGGAAAGGATAAATTAAACAAAAAAAAATGAATTTTCCGACATACTATCGAGTACGGTAGGACTTCCGGTTTCGCCGGAAGTGATGTCAACTTTCTTATTTTAAATGGAACACCATGTAGGTATATTTTTACATCTACAAGTCTTTGTGAGTCCGAATATGTATCATATGGTAATTTTGGTTTCCATGATAACGAAAAAAAACTTTTTGTTTTTCAATCTAGTAAGCTACGAGTCGCGTATTTTCGTTCTAATGCAAACAAATAATTTGAGAAAATCTCTATGTATTTTGATTGTATTTTGATTTTTAAAATTTTTACAGCATTCCAAATTTTCAATAGATCGTAACTCATTTTTTTAATGGAACCTCATGTGCTTCTTAGCTTAGTTCAACAGAATTTTTTTTCTGAGTATGCTGATAACAAATACTTCATACTTTCTTTGAAAATCATTTAAAACAGAGCGCGTCTAAAACCTCAATAAATCATGCTCTGTTTTAAAAGACTTTCTGAGTATGAGTATGAGTATCAGCGTACTCAGAAAAAAAATATATATATGTTGGGGCACTCCGAGCTTGCTTCGCTACGCTCATCGTACCCCAATCCCACTCGTGTTACAATAAGCCTTCTTGTAAAATAACGTTCTATTAAAACTCCGAGTTATTTTGTAATTTAAATGTAGGGAAACTGTTTTGTTATGAGGCGGGTTGGTGACATTGTTTCACGCGGTGCTTTAATGGCTATTATACTTTATGAAACTCGTTTAGGTTTCATAGAGTAGCTCTTTAAACCATCCCAAATTTTATTTTATTAGGTTGGCAACAACATGCGCTGACACTTCAAATTACAAAAAGAACCTCCACACTTACATTTGTTTGGCATTACTTGTAAATGGTGAGAAAAAATTAATAAAAATCAGATTAGAGTAGGCGGTGCAAAGAAAATGTATGTCTAAGGTATTTTTGGCGAATAACCGATTACTATAGCGCTGGTTAGCAGTAGTGACGTCACGTTTCCTACGTGGTAACGTCACGATTAGTAAGAGTCGCCAAAACGAAATAGTTACGGAGTAAAGCAGAATCCTATTAGAAATTACGGATATCTTAAATACTGAAATAAATAATCTTAAATAAATAAAAAGTTGAGTCTGTGGTCGAAGTTAACACGCATTGACAGATACAACAGTTGATGAAAGGTACAAAACTAATTGAATAAGAGAGAGATAGCAATGTTCCACAACTCTCTGACCGGGTTAGGAAACTAGTAATCGGAGTAATGTATGTGACGTCATAACAACAGTTATTGGTAACTCACAAAAACGGAATGGTTACTTATTTCACCTTACCACACATAACCGCTTACCCGCCAAAAAAACCTTTATGTGATTAAATAAAATATCAATAAATTTGACAGTTCGTGAATGTATTACATTAATTAATTCAGTTACGGCTGGTATTACCAACATTTTAAGGAAACCTTAAATTTAAGTCGTGTTTAAATTGTGACATTTATGCATGGGTCTGTATAATGTCAATCACATTTTTATAGTCACTTAAACTTCAATTTTAAATGTCTGTTAGAATGTGTCTGACTTTTGTTGAACCTACATAAAATGCCCCATTCTAAACACGGCTTAAATTTAAGGTTTCCTTAAAATGTTGGTAATACCGGCCGTTAATCACAGACATGCATTTTCTTTGCACCGCCTACTCTACTCTGACTTTCTTGCTCACTTTTTCTTTGTTGGCATCTCAAATTATAAACATAACCTCCAAATTGAAATTTGTTTGACATTACCTGGAGTACGTTCAGAAAAAGTCGACAGAGGGAGCGTGAGGGGACATCACGTGACGATTACCTTCATATGAGTTTTTAAACGGTTGACGTTAGATTAGGGGAAAATTCCGAATATTTTTATGTTCTCAGTTGCTGGCACCTACACGCAAACTGGTGCTAAAACATACATTACTTTTGTTAAATAGATCTTAAAACTGATGAGTTTTGATCTTACTTTCTCTATTACACAACAGTATTTTGTTGTGATTTATGATTTCTCCGTTTTCAAGGGTCAATAAATCATGACTACACGAACTTACAATTACATTTTTGTCACTATTCATTTTAATTTGTAAATTCTAGATATGTAAACACTACTTTCAGATTTGAAAATATAAACCTAACCTCACAAGGTAACTTTTCCCGCAGTCTCAGAGCACGGGAACTTGGGTTTATACAATGTGCACGCTCCGGCGTTTAGAAATGTGAAACAAATCTAACCGATAATTATTCATCTCCTTTTATAAACGGTTTGCGTACACTCTAACAATTCTCTACCACTTTTCTAAACGCACCCCTGTATTTGTTGACATCTCAAATTATAAACATAACCTAGAAATTGACATTTGTTTGAGATTATTTTAAGCGCCAACCATGCAGTGTCGCCCACTAACCGCCACATAACAAAACATAACTTTCCTATTTACATCTAAATCAAAATAGAAAAAAATAGTATAAAATACAAAATCATATGTTATTGAATTTGTTTCTTTAGTATATGTACTATTATAAGTATTGCAAAAGTTTGAAATAAAAAATCCAATTTTATCAACAAGGAAATTACTTGTAACCGAGGCTTTTGATAAAGAAATAAAAAAAAATACTTCCAAACATCAAATTTTACCTTTACCTTTTCACGCTTCAAAATATGTAAGTCTTAATTAATTATTAATAAATTTATAGATTGAAACCTAATAATAATAATATTATTGCTTTTAGAATGTTACGTTTAAACCAAAGAAATAAAGAAATATAAATTCCTACTACTTAATAGCACAGGGTTTTCCTTTTTCCCTTTTTTAATTGGTACCTCATGGAAATCTTGCGGTTTTATTTAAATTTAATAAAAATTGATAAGTTTTCTATGAATGTATGCTAACGGTTCCGGATCCGGATAAAGTCTACAATATTTTTACAGAAACAATCTATTTTGTAAATTAGTGTCATATCTAAAGCCAAGTAACGCTAAAATTTTTAATTTAATAATTGTGAAGATGACTCACTGCAATCAACATAGTACAGCCTTTTTTATTTAGATGTTCATTTTCCTTAGAAAACTTGAGATAGTGCGGAGAAATTAATAGAGTAAATGTGGATTAATTTAGTAAGTAGATAATTAATTTCTGTCATTCTACAGCGCTTACACATGTAATTCCAGGGCGTTTCCTATAATTTTCAGGCGTGTAATAGCGTGCGAACGTCTAATGTGCGATGGAAATTGCGCATAATAAATATTTAAAAGCCTGTACTCACCTAAAAGCTTTTAACACTGTATCCTAAGCACGAAAATTTCATTAATACAATCTATTTCGTGACACTGCGTTGAGGTAAACTATTAAATCAAACAGAGGAAATTTGTTATCTTATCACGCTTTAGTGCATGTCTCCTCTAAACATCCACTTTAAACTTTAGTTACTGTCCTGTAAAATGAGGCGCAAGCGACAAAGTGCTTACTAATTTGTGGAATTTTAAATGGAATTAGTTCTGCCACACTTCCTCTTTGCGTAAAACAGCCAAATTGTGCGGCTCCGTAAATTGGATGTATTAATAAACGCGCCTCTCTCTATTATATTTCATTTCATTATCATTTTCAATTCGTAATTGCGGTAGAATTTTTGTTTACTCTAAAGCTCAATTTTTTTCTTTGATATTTTGTGGTTAAAGTTCCAATTTTAATTATATTTTTATGAATAATCATTAATCATAATTATAAAATCAAAACAATATACAGAGTGTGTATTACGTATTAAAAACGAAAATCAGTTAAGACCCTTTTTCAATACACTAACTTGAATTGCTCTAATTAACTTTAACGTAATTTTTGAAAACCAATCCTTTGCATTTACATAATAGAGTTCAACAAAATACAGAAAATAAAATTAACAAATGAAACCTCATTTTTTATTTACATTATCATTTTAACACGTGAAAATTTTCTTACCTGCAAACCTTTTTGTGATTAATTTACGAATCGCACTTTAATTTTGAATTTCACCGTCCCTTCATTACGTTAATTAAAGTGATTTGGCACTGGACAATATAATTTTTATAACATATTAATGCTTAATTTATGCAACTATTGTCCATTTAAATATTATAAATTGGGCCGGTTACGCACTTAATGTGTGTGAAGGTCGTCCTGCAGCTTTATAAAAATGTTTTCGGGTGTGCCGCCGGCTTTACCACGACGAACGTGCGGCCAAAAGTGTCAAGAAATATGTGGCCATTTACAGCATTTCATTGGCGCAGAATTTTAAGTGAGTTCTATTTAATATTAATTAGTATGCTGTACTGTGTGCGTACGCTTTTAATGAAGTAATGGCTATCAGACACGGGCGGTCATCACTTTCGACTTTAAGGCAAGGTCAGCTCATCATAAATAGTAACAAAAGGAAAAGCGGAAAGAAATACCTAAGTATGTATTACCTATATAATAGAAAGAAAATTTATTTTATTTATAAACCATGAATCAAACTGTAATCTCATTCTCTTCAAATAATTCAAATGTAGGTTGAACAAATTCAAGTGAAGATCACGTGACTTTTAAGTTGAGAACACTGAAGATTGAACTAGGAACTAGCGATTCTAGAGAGCACGACCTACTAGATTTCATGAGACAGATCTCTTATCCAGCCTGGGGCCTTATTCTCGAAGCGAGGGAGAGGGTTCGTTTTGCGGGAGTGACGTCAAAATGACGTAGACTGTCGCATACCCCCCTGGATTATTCTCGAACAGGAGAGAAGTAAACGCTCCCGAAAATGACGTCAAAATGACGCATTTCTCGAAAGGCTTGTATAGTTTTATGCGAGATGATAACTCTGCTGGGTTATTCTCGAACTGGAAAGAAGTAAAACCCACAAAAAACACTGTGCAACACTGGAAGGACATTTATAATCCACGAAGATGACTGCAAAATACTGGAGGGGCAGTTAAAATACTTTCACTTCTTGTGATCTTACACAAACAAAAAATATTTTTTCCATGAAATCCATCCTAGTCTGTACTAACCATGTGAAATTAAGTCCGCTTATCCATTCCTAACATTTAAAATAAAAGACGATTACATTGAGATAATCTAAATTGGTATATAGAGTGACCCAAACTCTTGTAGTTGTAATAAATAAAATTGATTTACTTACAGAATCATTTTTTTTCTTCGCTTTACCATCTGCGCCACATTGTTAACTTGGAATTCTTAAAATAAGACGAAGGTGAATCCAAACATAATTAGCTGTGAGTGGAGATCTTGATTTTCTTCCTATTTATAATGAGTTACGAGAGAATAATAATTATGTATTATAATCTAATCTAAACCATTATCTGCTTGAGAAAATTCATGATGTTTTCTCTTCTAAGTTGACATGCAAGCTGTGATGGAGTCCGTGCATCCGATCCGTCTGTAATTAATACATCGGCTTTCTTGTTAATGAGGAATTCCAACATATCAAGGCGGTCATCTTCTATTGCATAATGTAGAGGAGTGTATCCCTTTTGATTTTGCCTGCAGTTAACATCAGCTCCACTTTCCACGAGTAGTCTCACCATCTCCCAATTCACTCTTTCGTTTTCAAGAGCCAAATCCAACGAAGTCTTTTCACAAACTTTCAAGTTTACATCGGCTTGCTGTTCTATGAAATGCTTTACGTAATCCAGATGATCTGTTTTGACTGCTTTTTGTAGGGCAGTAAATTCGTTGTCGTTGTCTCTGTAATCGACGTTGACGCCGTTTTCTAAGAAGAGTTTGACAAGTTCCCAATTTTCAATTTTAACGGCCTTTCCGAAAGGTGAGTTTCCTTTAAAAATTTTCAACGTAACATAATAGTTCTTCTTAAGTGCAAATTTTCGGAAGCCTGCACGACTTTCTTCAATGGCAGAAGAAAATAGTGTTGCACTTGAATTCTTCCCATTCTTGATTAGTAAATCGCGTATGTAGTTACGGGTTTCATTTCTGGCAATTTCAAGTATAAACAAGGACTCTATACTCAATGAAGTCCATAGTTCTGATACATTCGTAGTGGTTGTTATATCGGATTGTTTGTTCACTATGTATTGTGCCACGTCAAATTGAGTTTCTTCAACTGCACAAATCAGTGGAGCAAACACCCTCATATTCTGCATGTAATTAACGTCAGCATCTCTCTCCATGAGCAATCTCACTATCTGCCAGTTTATAAAATTTGCCTTAAGGGCGAAATCCAATGAGGTCATGCCATAGACTTTAATGTTTACGTCGGCACCTTTACCTAAGAAATATTTTATGTATTCAAGGTGATCTAATTCGATAGCGTGATATAAGACAGTCCATTCTTTCTCGCTGTCTCTATAATCGACGTGGATCCCACGTTCTACATACAATTTCACAATGTTTAAATTCTTGTAACAAGCGGCCAAACCGAAGCATGAGTTTCCTCTGTAGTTCTTTTCTGTAGCATCAGCTCCTTTATCGATCAATAGTTTTATTACGTCGAATTTATTTCGCTCCTTATTTTCTTCTTCCGAGAGCATCAGTTCTAATAATTTCTCCTGAATTTGCTGCTTATTCAACAAACAACTGCCTCCAAAGTAATCCTGGAGGTATTCAATGAATTCTCTGACAACTTCTGATGTACATTTGCCCAAAGATTCTTCAATTCTTGGAATAATTGCTGCAATTACCTGCTTAAGATTCAATTGGCCGCTGTAGAATCTAAATTGTTGGAAGAATTCAGAATATTCTGCGCATTTAGATCAATATTCTTCATAAACTTTCCAGGCAGTTTGATATTCGACACGAAAATAATCTAACATTTCACTTAAGACCAACTCCAGCAAATCAGACTCTTCTTTTTTAAACAATTCTCTTACACATTCGGCCACATTAGTTAAGATACCATCAAAATTCATCTCGTCCTTCTGAATTTCAGTTTTCAATTTATCTTCAAAGCAGTTACTTATTTGCTTTATTGTGCTTACTTCAAATAATCGAAATTTCTCTTTGATTTTCTTTATTCTACCTCCTTCCTCATAGTATAACCAGCATTGATAACCAGTACACAAATATGTACTTAAAAACTGAGCAAACCTGGGACGTACTGTTTGCATTTGAAACATGTGGTACCCTTCTGGTGTTGTATCTAAGAAATCAGTGCTCGAATAACAGCGGGCCTTGCAGTAAAGGGATGTGCGTTTATCTAGAATTATGTCGTTTGTTTTTTCGGGAAACACTGCGTTCGTAAACACACAAGCAACGACATCTTCAAGTTGCACACCCTTCAGCAAATCATCCCGATCACCTCTGGAAATTCTTTCTTTTATATCCTTGTGGTAACTGTCCTTGTAATTTTCCAGGGAACGGTGGCCTTTTCTTTTGTTAATCAAATTGACAGGCTTCTGCCAATGCACCTTATATTGTAATTGTAAGAGGTATAGGACTGTGGTTCCGCTTTTATATTGCACTCTAATTACTATATCATCAAAATATCCAAAATTGTCAACATCAAGTGCTATTTGTACATCGTGTACTGTATCGTTTAGGGCAAGTCTTACTGCAAAAAGCGCAGTAACGTAGAGTTCGTAATCTTGGCCCTCATTGTTTTTGTTAGGGCGTTTTCTGTATATCTAAAGAATAAGAAATTTCAGACCATTCACTTTTTATAGCCTTCACTTACCAATTGGCGCTTGTACTCTGTGTTTGATTCAGTCATCTTTTTTGAAAGTATTAACTCATCTCAGAACGTCACAAACTAGAACAGCTCAATGTACTAATGTAGGTGGAAGTGCGTCGCGCACTAGAACAGTTCTCACGAGATTCCTCTCACCTCTCATGCACCATCCTATGGGGTGGTGCTTGACGCCTTGTGATGTTATGTTGATGTGGTTTGAATTTTGTGTTCCTTTCAGAACAGTTCTGAACAGCACAGAACAGTTCAATTGTGCATGCACGAAGCTTGAAGCAATTTGATGCAAGTCCTGATATAAAAAAAATTCTATTATAAAAATGGTAATCTCTACTGATTGATAAGAACAGAAGTCAGAAAGTGGAACTGTGAAATTATGTATACTCTGTCCGGCGATAGATTGGAAAATTTCACAAGCGTCTGGCCGAAGCCAATTCTCGCTGTACTTATTACAAATATTGAAATTAATTTCGAATAACCAAATGAGAAACTTTTATCCAAATACATACACTGGTATAGGCATTTGATTTTAAGATCGCAGCGCTACCGCGGATAAATCTGAACCTCCGTAAGCTATTCGGAATTTTTGTAATGCACGTGTTTAAGTGCGTGCCAATACAAATACACAAGTTGATTTAATGTAAATATCACATAGCGATTTCGATTCATCTGCACTGGTTGCACTCAGTGTATTTGCATCTTCTTTTAACCTCATGTAATAACACGAGATGAAGATATTCTGAGTGCGCACTAGTGCGGCCAATCGAAAACGCTAACATATAACACAATCCTGATACATCATAAATTATAGGGACCGTGCACATGCCTGCGTTCAGCGACGCCTGGCGGTGATTTATGCATTAGTGGTATGAAAACATTGTTTTTAAGTTAATACACCTCTGACATGTTGAAGTGACGTTATTAACGTCACTCTGTAATTTTTAATTTTGTAATTACAATGGATGTTGAAATATATTTTAAAATCTTATTTATGTAAGTGGACGACCAGCTGGTAGTGGCCGGCCATCAGGCGCAGTCATCCTATGCATAACTTCAATAGCCAAGCGAAAATTTTGGTATTTGCGGAAGAAATTTTGCATGGCATTGATGGACAATAAAATTTTTGGTTGTGCGTAGATTTGTTGTTACTTCTTGTAATTGTATTAAAAATATTTAGGGCTTTTTCTAAATTTACTCAAATCTTGCAACAAGTTTTATTGTTTGATGATCAGTACAATTTCTATGCATGTATATGCAAAATTTATGCAAATCCTGCGTGGTGTCACTAATAGATGTGAAAATATATTACAAATTGAATTCTATTGTTTATGAGCACAGTATTTCAGAAAACACATCAGAAGATCCGCAGTTGATTATTGTTGGACATGGGCGTTTTCCGTTATTTCTAAATTTTTCCTTTCAAACACAGTTGATTTTAAATACATGACCTCCGTATACAAATTTATGGAAATTTGCCTAACTGGAACGTATTCTTCACTCTTTTTTTGCTCTTTTACACCCACTTGTATAAATAAAATGGGTAACGAGAGTGACTCATAGAATTAATGTAAAAGTGCTATAAATTAAACAAAAATCTGAGTACAAACCTCAATTTAAGAAACATCACTAATATAATCAGTCTTTTAATACAATTAACACAAAGTATTCTAGTTAAATAGTATAAAACATGTTCCACATGCATTTGACATGAAGTCAGTCTGATGATCGGTTGGGGCTATTGTTTATACTGACTTCTTCACACAAAACGCATACCATCAGTATACTGACTGTAAATGTATTCACATTACGAAGACTAACCACCCGTTAATCATCAACCGCATTTGAAACTGGCCTACATTTGTTGACTTGCTTTCCAACTTCTCATGAAATTCTTCAAACTTTCATTTCATCTGAGTCTCCTGCACATTTTTCGAATAGAGTACGTTGTACTTAATATTTACAGTTGGTTCTTGTCCGATGAAATTTGTATCACAAAATCTTCTAAGCGGACACTAAATCGCGCAAATATACACTTTACGTTTCGCATAATTTTCACTTCTGACGAAGCAGTCGAACGACTGCGAAACGTAAAGTGTATATTTGCGCGATTTAGTGTCCGCTTAGAAGATTTTGTTGTACTTAATGATTAATCGATATTGAAATCTATGAATCACTTTCAAAACAGCATACAAACTTAAATGTTTCAATCCATATATATTTTCTTGCTACTGTCTGGATAATTGTAAAGTTTAACATTCTTCCTGTTACTATAACTCTTATGACAATTTACAGTTGTAGTACATAATAACTATTTGATCTTCTGGTATGAAATTAATTACAAAATTCAAGTTCAAATGCATACTGGGCATTTGAAATGACAGATGTACATTTGAACTGTCATCATACTGTCACTCGTGTTTTCATACCACTTATGCAAAATATGGCCATTGGTGGCGCTGTCATCGCATGTGCACGGTCCCTATAATACTCAGAATCGACGCCAAGACACGACATATTAGATCTGTTTGTTTGTATTGCTCGGAGTACTGTAGAAGCTATCATATGTAGTTTTCAGTCAAATTCATTTATCTCGTGTTGAAAAAACTTCGAATTTGACTGAAAACTACACATGATAGCTTTTAGAGTAACTCCGAGCAATACAAACAAACAGACCTGTTATGTTATGTAGTTATGTAGCATACAAGGGTTTGTTTAGTTGACATCAGGTGACGAACGCTTAGCTGCAACCTCCAATAATATAGGCGTGTTCTTTTATTCACCGAAAAGCTAATCGCATTCATTGGAATGTCATCAAAGCGTATTTTTATTCAGCATATACCGGAGCGGCCTGAATAAGACTAGGTATACGCTTTATTGTGAGTAAATGAAGGAGAGGCTCATTGAAACTTGTGTGGAAATGAAATAGAGATATTACAATGTTGCGTGCGAAGATAGGAATGCGCCGGCCGGAGCACGCCAGAGCGTGGCCCGCGTTATCAATCGGCAACGTCGAATGATGTAGCTATTTCGTTTACTCATGCGGTTTCTACTATTCCATCCTTCATTTACTCATAAGAAACGCATTCCTAGTCTTGGTTAGACCAGCTGTGTATGTACAGTAGCGGACAATAAAATCCGGGCAAGAATTTGATATGTCGTGTGTATTTCTACAAATTTGGTAGATCAGGCTTTATTGATGTTATATTTCTGTCAAAATAAATAAGCAAATTTGAATTAAACGTCAGAATTACTAGTGACATGCATTAAACGTCAAAAATATTAAAGTAAGGTTTACATTGTGCAAATGACGTGCCCGGATTTTATTGTCCGCTACTGTACCGATTAAAGTAAGCGTTGTGTTCTTATATTCTGCGCTGAGGTAATCTAAAACTCATCGAAATCATCGAGGTTTACAGTCGATGAGCCGATGAAGTGGGAGAGGGGACAGAGTTTGATTTGAATTTTATGAAATAGACAGGTCGACAGGTGAATAGTTGACCATAAAATAGTAGTAAACAACAAATATTTGCTGCGTATTGTTTGCTGTTTGAAAAATGACTGAAGAAAGAGTCGAAGATGTCATGCATTTACTTATCAAGTAGTAGCAAATGGTAAACTAAATTATTACATAAAATTTTTATATTTCATAGCATTCAATAGTAAGAACCACAAGTAAAAACGAAATATATATTAAAAAATTAACAAATACATGAACACAACCTCTTTAAACTTGTCAAACTGCTCATCTATTTATGATTTCATTTGTTCTTTTATTCAGCGTAATCAGAATAAACGGTGATTGATTTGACATTCATCAATGATGTCACACCGCTGTATCATTGCCATCTTAATACTAGTCCAGACCTTTAGGCAGCAAATGTTTTCAGCTGTGACGTCACGGTAAAGGGATAACTGTCAAGCACATAAATTTATTTCACTTAAAAATTTCAAGCTTATTTAATAAAAATGTAAGTTTTCTTTAATTTATATTACTTTTCTTAACACTACGCGTCTGTAGTTTACAGATCTGTGTGATACTTTCCATCGGACAAAAAACGCTTTATTGAAGCAATGATTCTGCTTTCTATTGGTATTAATTTGTCCAAATATAAACCCTTCTCATTATTTTCACGGAACCATTCCATCATCTTAATGCTTGGCTCCAACTACTTAAACCAACGAGCTTTACGTTGTTTTGCTGATTTTCGCTTTAAAACGCTTTAACAATAAGTTTAGTGATGTTTTATAATATAATTTGAACAGTATGAGACCGTATAAGACTTTAAAATTCAAATACCTGTCAATTCTGGTAGTGATTTTGAATTCGGTTAATTATTAATCTTCTACGACTTCGTTCTGTAGTAAAAACTATTAAATAGACTTACCCCATTCTTTACGGGATAATTTTATTTACTTTTTCTTTACAAACACTGATAAAAATGATAAAATAACGAATTTTGAGAAACGTCAAAACCCCTTTATCGTGACGTCACAATTTCTGCCTATAGGCCTGGACTAAATGTCAAGATGGCAATGGCTGTATCGATGGAATAAATCAGATGAAAAAAAAACGCCTTATTCGAATTTAAAATTTTGGAATTCAGTAGGTATTTAGGTTTCTAACAGTTGGCGGTTAATAGTTGCTAACTTCAAGCGGTACGATATGGAATTCTCTTTCTTATCGGCGGATTTGAATATTTGACAGCTGTGAAATTGTGGACTTTAAAACATTATATTTATGCATTTTTAACGTATAATATGTAAAAGCTTTCATTTTAAACCTAATGGAGCAGTTATTGTCCGGAAAATTCGGGTAAGCACTACTTCACAGAGAAAATTTTTGAGGTTAGGTTTGTTTGTCCCCTTTTTTTTTATGTAAGTAAACGCAAAACTGCACTATTTCCACGTTGTCGTCAGTTACTACGACTTCAAAATGAAGACGTTCACTAAAGTATTGCTGTTTTGCAGGCGGATTATAATCGCCTCACATTCTCCTCTAAAATTCCGGAACTATGTCCACTTTAAACGTGGAGTGTGTACCTTGTGGACTGGTAAAGCTTCAAGTGGGACTACACTTTTGTTGCGGCATTCTCAGTTGCATCAACATCGTCAGTATGGAATGCTGGTAATGAGAGCGGTTCGTGGACTATTGAAAGTGAGATACTTGATATTAGGAGGAGCCGTGGGAGGTGGTGTTACATTACAAAAGGTGAAAGCATCAAAATAAATGACTACAATTTTTTTTATGCTCTGTTTAACCACAGAAATATCAAGACTGGAAAGAAGGACTGCCTGACTTAAAATGGTTAGAAGACGTCATGCCTGACAATGACAAGTGGCATCAATGGAGAGGATCTCTCATTGAATTTAAGGACAACATAAAGGACAATATAGAAATAGGTGAGTGTTTTTCGTAGAAATTTTAATTAGTACTGCTAAGTATTGCAAAGCGCTTGTAAATTGTAAATTTATGTAGATCTATTAGTAAATTCTATTACATGAAGTGTTTGTGTTAAGACCCTCGAATCAAGGCATTGACAGAGGCTAAATACCTTCAATTTAGAAACTGGTTTGATCAGCGCTTGGATGATGCAATTGCCGCTGCTGAAAAGCCTAATAATAATATCGAAGTGGCGATTCAAGGTATGTATAACAAGTGCATCGTTTGGGTACATTCTTTTTAAAGTTGCGTTTTTGTTTAGGTACATATTCCAGCATTTCTGAAATTGTAGCGAGACTGTACTCAGGTACGATGCACTGGATAGGTATTAGTGTAGAGCTTTAATTATTGTACCTTATGCATTGTAAGTAATAAATAAATAACTTAATTGTGAATTGTAAAAAAAAAATAAAAATGCATAGAAGTATGAAGACAACTAAGGCCTGGAATTTCAGTTACAGTTTAACTTATAATCTTCAGTTTATTTCCATAGGAACAATTGTTCTTATAATTGTTACTATGGTAATAAACTAAAGATTAAAGTTAAACTGTTTCTGAAATACCGTGCCTAAGTTAGGGTAAAGTTGCAAGAATTAGGAAACCATTTAAGTTAATTAAAGATAGTTAAAGTTAAAAAGTTTCCATTCTGTCTTTTATAGCAGTTCAAAACAAAATTGTAGTGTAGAGAACATGTAAATTTTTAAACTGGCGTCAGCTTTTTATTTTGCAACAACTTTTTTTTGCTTCTTCTACTTTTGCTTCTTTAAAATAAATAAAGAGTTTCTTTGGTGTTAACAGAAGCATCTGATGGTATCAAAGAAAAAAGCACGGTATACACTCGCCCCTTTTCACAAACAGAACATGAGGAGACTCTGAGGAAACGAGCACAGCAGAGACTTGATGCCCTACAAGATGAAATGATGCAAACGCAGATCAAATATCAAAGGGAGCTGGAAAGGTTGGAGAAAGAGAACAAAGAACTGAGAAAGCAGAATTTACTCTTGAGACAGGGCCGAAAGCCAACACAGCGACAAGTTAAGAAAAGTCTCATCGATATGTACAGTGAAGTACTAGACGAATTGGCTGATTACGATAGTGGTTACAATACGTCTGATCAATTACCGAGGGTTGTTGTGGTAGGTGATCAAAGTAGTGGGAAAACATCAGTTCTGGAAATGATTGCACAAGCTCGGATATTTCCTAGAGGAGCAGGGGAAATGATGACGAGGTAAACACTTTATTTACCATCTAGAGTCAAAAAAATTCTGTAAATTTTTAGGGCACCAGTAAAAGTTACTTTATCAGAAGGTCCTTATCACATCGCACAATTCAGGGATTCCACCAGAGAGTTTGATCTCACAAAAGAGTCTGATCTAGCTGAATTAAGAAAGGAAGTTGAACTGCGGATGAGAAATAGTGTGCGTGGTGGCAAAACTGTTTCCAGTGATGTGATTTCAATGACTGTGAAAGGTTATTATACATCCACATACTTATGTGTTTTTCTTTATTTAATAAAAATCAATTTGGATAGGTCCTGGAATTCAGAGAATGGTATTGGTCGACTTACCAGGCATTATATCAGTAAGTATGGGAATGGGATTAGTAATAATTTTGTTTACTTATTTTGTATTTTTTGCAGACACAAACCACTGATATGGCATCTGATACACGTGAAAGCATTAAAAACATGACGCAGGGTTACATGAATAATCCAAATGCAATTATTTTATGCATACAGGTACTTACTTTATACTTAGTTCATTCTGTATCATTTTCTTCTTAAGATTTTATTGATTTTTTTTTGGCGACATTTTTAGGATGGCTCTGTTGATGCAGAAAGAAGTAATGTAACAGATTTGGTTGCCAGCTGTGACCCTCAAGGAAAAAGGACCATATTCGTACTTACAAAAGTTGACATGGCTGAAGATAACTTAACAAACCCTGATAGGGTGTGTATTTGATACCATTATAGATTAGAAGTTCTCACAAACTCATAATTGATTTTCAATTTTTTTCTATTAAATATTTTTAAAGATAATAATTCAGTATTTCAGTATTTTGTAGTGAAATGTTTCAATCGTGACATCCTGAGATCACTTTTTGACCTAACAAAATTTTTATATTTTTTAGATTCGTAAAATTCTCTCAGGTAAATTATTCCCAATGAAAGCCTTAGGATATTTTGCGGTGGTCACTGGTAGAGGAAGAAAAGATGATTCGATCCAGACCATCAGAGACTATGAAGAAAATTTCTTCCGCAGTTCAAAACTATTTAAGTACAATTTTCACATTCATGTCAAGCCCTGCTTTTAACATAGATTTTTTTTAGAGAAGGCTTAATACGATCAACTCAAGTAACCACACGCAATCTAAGCTTGGCCGTTGCCGATTGCTTTTGGAAAATGGTACGTGAGACCGTTGAGCAACAGGCAGATGCTTTTAAAGCGACTCGTTTTAATCTGGAAACTGAGTGGAAAAACAGTTTTCCACGCCTTCGAGAACAAGATCGCGATGAATTATTCGAAAGAGCAAGAACTGAAATATTAGATGAAGTTGTTAATTTATCACAAGTGAGCCCGAAACAGTGGGAGGAATGTCTTCTTAATAAACTGTGGGAAAAAGTCTCCAATCACGTTTTTGAAAACATTTATTTACCTGCTGCGCAAAGTTATTCTCAAGGTAAATATAATTTACTCCTTTATTTAATAACAATCCTAAAATTTCCCGTTTTTAGCAACTTTCCATACTACAGTGGATATAAAACTACGACAATGGACGGAACAAGCTTTGCCTGCGAAAGCAGTTGAATCAGGTTGGGAAACATTACAAGATGAATTTGGGAAATTCTTGCAGAAAGCTGCACAAGCGCAGGATCACGATGACATCTTCGACATGTTAAAAACCTCAGTGGTAAATGAGGCAATGCACAGACATTCATGGGAAGATAAAGCATCAGAAATGCTACGCGTCATTCAATTAAACACATTAGAAGACCGTTCCATCACCGACAAAAGAGATTGGGATTCGGCAATTCGATTTTTAGACTCGAGCTTGAAAGAAAAACTGAAGCAAACTGAGAGTCAGTTGAAAGAAATGGTTGGTCCCTCAGTGAAAGAACGTTGGTTGTACTGGAAATACCTGACTGAAGATCAACAGAGACGCAATTCTGTTAAATCTGAACTAGAAAAGATAATCAGTTCAGACGAGGTAAGTTTAATTAATATACTCCAGCAGTTCTAAACCCCTGATAATCTTCTTGTAGAAGCATCCACCTACTTTAAGCTATGACGAATTGACAACTATTCGAAAGAATCTGCAACGAAGCAATATTGATGTAGATAATGAATTCATCCGAGACGTTTGGCATGCAGTGTACAGGCATAATTTTTTGAAGCAGTCAATTACTAAAGCACACGACTGTCGAAAAGCGTTTTATTTGTACCACCAACAGATGGATGTTGACTGTGGTGATGTGGTTCTGTTTCATCGTATTCAACAGATGATGAAAGTCACATCGAATGCTTTAAGACAGCAAATCATGAATAGAGAGGCGAGAAGATTAGATAAAGAAATTAAAGACGTTCTAGAAGATTATAGTCAAGATTCTGCAAAGAAAGAAAAATTATTGATTGGCAGAAGAGTGACCTTAGCAGAAGAATTAAGTGAGTGATTCTTTTAAATAATTTTGTCAGTTATTTAAATTTATTTACTCAGTTTTAAGTTGTAAGCATTTCGTCGGTTTGGAAGAAGACTGTCACAACTCAAAAACATTCATTTTTATGTTTTCACAATGAAACAACTGTAATTTGTCTATAACTACAGGTTTGAAATGCAGCTTAAATTGTCTGCAAGCCACCTGTAAGGATTATGGTTTCTAATTAGTTCATGAGGCCGAGATATGAGTACCTTTTATCAAGTAAAATTTTTAAATGTTTCGCCCTGAAAATCTCTTAATTTTGAGTTGTGACAGTCTTCTTCTAAACCGACGATTTGTTCCAAGTGTTGGTTTCCATTAGTTAATTCCAATTAATTTATTTATTTTTTAGAACGTGTTCGACATATTCAAGAAAAGCTGGAGGAATTTATACAAGCACTCAACAAAGAAAAATAGTCTACAGTTAACTATTAATTTAATAATTGTACTATTTACACTTATAAGTCATCTTTACAAGTGTTACGTTTTACAATAGTGTATATTGAATATTAAATACAAATTATAATTTTTTTTGTGTCATGATATACAGAAGTTCAGTTAAAAAATAATAAATTTTCCAAATGTCCCACAGCATGTTACTAAACTCATGATATCTAAAAATTGGGCGATGTGTTTTGAAGAATTACAAACCTGATTTGCTGTAAATTAAGAAAAAAAAGAAGTTACAGCGCCACCTGATAGTCAGTAATTAAACTTACATTGATTTTTCAGGTATCTGTAGTAGCTTTACAGGTTTCTACATATCTAGTTGGTTTACAGATTTCTGTACAAATGGTCGTTTTACAGATTTCTATAATACCAGTTGTTTTACAATTTTCTGTAATATTAGTCAAATTACAGATTTCTGTAAGAGTACCAAAATGTGAATTTTAGATAATTACAGTACTAAAATGCAAATTTTATTAACTCAAAATTTAAGTAATTAATTTATTTTCATAAAGATATTTCTTCCCCCTAAGAATCTCATTTATGTTAAACAACGATAGGTGATGTGTTTGTTTTATTGCCCCACCCGCACACCCCAGGTTTACACAAGTACTTATATAGCCTTTCCAAGTCAAAACGTTAATGAGAGGTATGACGTCATATCCGGTCAGCGCCATCTCTTGCGAATTTTTAAACTATAAATTTCGGATTTACAATTTCTTTTTAATTCCAATTCATATTTTATAGTTACATGATAAAATTACAAATAAAAACGATTATAAATATTCACATTTAAAAGCTTCCTTCTTTAATTCTTCAGTGATGTTGAAAATTAAAAAAAAAATTATTATAGTGCCATCTGTTAGTCAATAGTAAAACTTGTGTATTGATTATACAGGTATCTATAGTAGTTTTACAGATTTCTACATAACTAGTTGATTTAGATTTCTGTAAAAAGAAAATTGATTACAGCGCCGTCTGGTAGTCAGTAGTTAAATTTATATTGATCTTACAGGTATCTGTAGTGGCTTTGCAGTTTTTTACATATGGTAGGTTTACAGATTTCTGTACAAATGGTCGTTTAACAGATTTCTATGATACTAGCTGTTTTATAATTTTCTGTATTACTCGATTTACAGATTTCTGTAGAGTACTAAAATGCGAATTATAAGCCGTTTTTTGGCGGTACACTATTTTGAAATTATTTCGTATGTTTCGAAACGTGCATTTTTTAGCGTTGAAACAATGACGTCATGTTTTGAAATGGCTGCATACATTTCAAAACGCTGTGAAATTACTTTTTGAAATTATTTCAAGGTGGAGTGGGGAGTGGAGTGCTACACATAACCTGCGAACCGATTGTGTTTTGAAACGGTATAGAAAAGTTAAGCCGTTTTTTGGCGTACAAAACTGTTTTAAAACCGAATGGTGCTGTTTCAAAACTGTTTTAATTTTGACGTCATTAATGTTCATCCCGCTAAAATAACTTTGCTATACCGTTTCAAAACACAATCGGTTTGCAGGTTATGTGTAGCACTTAACTTGTTACTATTAACCCCCACTCCACCTTGAAATAATTTCAAAAAGTAATTTCACAGCGTTTTGAAACGTATGCAGCAGTTTCAAAACATGACGTCATTGTTTCAACGCTAAAATATGCACGTTTCGAAACATACGAAATAATTTCAAAATAGTGCACCGCCAAAAAACGGCTTTATTTTAGCGGGATCATCATTAATGACGTCAAAATTAAAACAGTTTTGAAACAGCACCATTCGGTTTTAAAACAGTTTTGTACGCCAAAAAACGGCTTTAGATAATTATTAGAGTACTAATAATGCAAATTTTATTAACTCAAAATTTAATTTAACTTCCTAAAGATAACCGGTGATCAACATAAAAACGAATTAGAGCAGGCGCTGGAATTTAAAAGTGGGTCTTGAATAACGACATACTAACATTTATTGTCAATTAATTATGTTATAAATTATAAATTATAAAAGTTCGAATAGAAGCGTTGAAAAAGTGATTGAACGAACGTCCGATGAACTAAATGCACGCATGCGTGTTTGGTTGCAACGCCAACTCTAATTCGTTTTTCAGTTGATCACTTGTTATTTCTTCCCCTAAGAATCTCATGTTAAACAACGATAAATGATGTTTGTTTTATTGCCCCACCCGCCACCCCAGGTTTACACAGGTACTTATATAGCCTTTCCAAGTCAAAAAAGTTGATGAGAGGTATGACGTCATATCCGGTCAGCGCCATCTCTTGAGAATTTTTAAACTACCAATTTCAGATTTACATTTTTTTATATATGTTACGCTATATTGTAGCAATTTAATCTTTTACTAAATCAGTAAATCAAAATATAAATTGTGTTATTTCATCTTGAAATTAGTTACGCAACGTTTAAGTTGGTAATATGAACTTCTTTGACGTTGGAAACACTCTGAAATTATAAAAAGTAAAATTGCATTACATATTTTATTGAAAAATAATAAAAAGTACGCACTTAGTGATTTTTATTCATGTAGATTTTCTGCTTACATATGCTTAATTATTTTCACACCCATTTACTGGAAATAAATTTAAAAAATATGATAACTGTTGACTTCAGGTTGCTACCAACAGTGCAAAAGCAATTATTTGGGGCTGACTCGCCGCAAAGTGGCTCGTTTTGTAAGCCAAAAAACATGTCTTATTGTCTTACGAAACTTAGGCTGCGTTTAGTTGATAGACGAACCGTCAAAGTTTAACGAGCTCGGGCGGACTGTTTTCTAGACGGAACTCATATCCACCGTGGTTGTCTAATAATCGCATCTCAAACCACGACTACCGTGACCACTCAGCTGATTAGTCAGAAAACGTAAAATAACTGCGGACTAAACGAAATCGACGTCGCCCATGAACTAAACGCAGCCTTAATTTTATTTATTTATTTTATTATATCAGAAAATAAATTTAACAATGTAAAAAAAGAATGTTTTATTTCTAATGTTAAGCATTAAAAAAAATAATACTTTAATATAATAAACGTTTTTTTCTTGTCCTGTCTTCGTCTTGTTAGGTTTCACTTGTCTTATTTCACTTTTAATTTCAAACTAAATAACACACACAATGAATCTAATTAGAAAATAATTTAAATTTCTTTATTTTGAAAATCTTGAAAAATAATTAAAAACGTTTGAAAACTAGATTCTTGACGAAATACCGAATGACTTTTTAAATTTTTTATCAACTCTTGCCATGAGATCTGGACGGCATGTCTTAGCTTAAATGAAAAGTACCTCATTGCACTCCTTTATGCTGATTTACAGTAAAGTTACGACATGCCATGCAAATTTCATGGCAAGGGTTGATAAAAAAAAATTTTAAATCACGCGGTATAAAGGAATGTACAATAACTATGTGCTTATTTAACAAATTTGAAACAACTTTAGAAACGGTTCAATAAGAATAACATCACTCTAGTAAACGCTTCATTGTACAGTTCATTCATTCACATATTGTGAAAAGTGTCAAAGCATTCAAAACATAAGCCTGGCTGTTTCGTACATTGAAAGCAATGATAAATTGTGTCCTTCCGTTTTCCTGCTTTTGAACACTCTTGACATACTTTACGTTTCACACGTCCACTGCTACTTTTATTCAATATTTTGCTAATTACATGTGTACTTGAACCATGCATTTTTGATTTGATATTTAGGTTTACAGAGGATTTGAGAGGTAACAACATGTTTATTATTGCAAGGTAATAATCATACAGAGACATCTCCTGTGCCCCAGAAAATTTGTTATAAATTTTATGTGAGTTTATCAACAATTGTTGTAAGGTGTGCACAAAAACCTTTTTATGCCATTGAAAAGGTATTCGTTCACATGGATAAAAGGGCATAATTTGATCTTGAAGATCAACTCCTGACATGTATTTGTTATACTGGATGAGGGCTTCTGGTTTTATAAATGACGGACCTGTTGTGTTTACAATGTTGTTTTGATATTCAGTTGTGATATACATAACTGATCTTTTATCTTTCCATTTACCCACATGTACATTATCATAAAACCTGGAAATATTTTCACCTTTGTTCAAGTATCTATTAACTACTTCCTTGGGATTTTCTCTTAGGTGTTTTTGTAAAATACCCGTGCAGTATGTACTGTTCTCGAGAAGCTTCTTTGCTAAGCTGTAACTATTGTAGTAGCTACTAATGTAGAGAGAGTGACCTTTTAGAAGTTTGCCTTCCATGAGTTTCATAACTACATTCTGCATATGTCTGCTGTTATTAGTGTTTCTACATACACAATAATTCAAAACTATGCCGTTTGAATCGGTGAGCATGCACAGTTTTACGCGGTACTTGTGATTTTTACTTGCAATAAATTGGGGAAATATCAGTTGGCCTTTGTAAAACACCATGCTTTCATCTAATAAAAGTTCTCTTGACGGACAATAGCTCTCGCTCATTTTCATATGGAAATACTCAATAATTTTTTTAATTTTAAAAAAAGGATCGTTTTTGCTGGTCTCTGAAGTAAAATTCAGGCACTTGAATATCAAAAGGAATCGATTTCTACTCATATATTCTGGGAACACTTGAATTTGAAATAGACGATTTGTCTTCCAATAGTCTCGCAATTTAGACAGTTGTATAATACCCATGAGCAGTAAAAGACCTAAGAAAATCTTTAGCTCTGCAACAGTAAGCGCCTTCCACGAAGTTATTCGTGACTGAGGTGTCACTCCTTCGGAGCAAAGAACTCGTTCAGCATAGAGATTTGTTTCTTGACACACCATGGTCAGGAAATCTTCATTGATGAAGTGTAGAAAATAATCCATGGGATTGGGTGTCACTGTGAGGTGAAATCTCTGCCATTCGGTGAATTTAATATCTCTCAACTCACCTATTGTTGACCACCCCGGTATTTGATGCTCTGAAGCAAATGAAATAGATGAGAGCAATAGCTCATCCTCTTCTTCCTCAGAGTCACTGTCATTTAGATACAACTCGTTTTCACTATCTAAGATATCACACAATTCTTCTTCGCTTTCACTGTCACATACGTCTTCTAACCACGGTCTTTTGAGCTGATTTGAATTTTTTCTCTTACTCATATTTAATCTTTAATAAAGAACAAAGTATTATAAAGTTTAAAAGCAATACCGTTGTAAAATATTACAAAACAACATTGCTATGTATATAATTACTATGCTAATCACTCAAGTTAGGCAGCCAAACTTACACTTATGGTAATATTTAAAATTAAATACCCCAGCTATAATAATAGGATAATCAGTAGCGTAACAGAATTAATTTTGCCTTGACATAACCCTACAAATTAAACATAAAAGCAATAAACATAACCTTAAATAATATTATAGACTTACGTCCAAGTCTCTATGTAATTTATTAAACAACAGCGAATAAAATTTACAAGCTTACAACACTGCAACGTCCTGATTGTTACAAACTGCGCACGTATGACCATAGATAATACATAAATAGATGGGACACTCAATAGAAAGTTTGAGTACCTTGTAAAGCGGCCTCTACAATTAGGGGAAAAAGTAACCGTAGTTCCAAACCCAAATATAACCTTTGATATTTCAATATTTAATTTTCATTTATCATTTATCAACACTAAATAAATATAATCATACGTTAAAAATAAATATTGTTATGATTTTACCATGTGTAACCATAGCAATATTTACTTTTAGTCGATGATTACATGTATTTAGTGTTGGTGAAACCCAGCAATAACTTGTAAAACCGAAAATAAAACACAGTTTCATAAAACAAATTATATTTAAGTACATTTCAAATAAGTACAGTGCATTATAATACATACAACCACTATAGAATTAACGTCAGAGTAATATACGAAATTATAATTTTTATGTAGTCTACAATTGGACCGTATAATCCCAAAAGGACAAACAGATCAGTAAAATTCACGATCATCCTATTATATGTTCTACACTAAAACTACAAACTGTGATTTCTCAAAATATGGTTCATTGGTCTGTTCGTCGTTTTGAAATAACAAGGTCGACTTAATAGTCTGATTAGTTTTAATAAAAATAAAAAATGCTCATCAGTTCATCATCTAAATGTGAAAACGTTCAGGTTAACAATTGTGAGAGAATCAGCTGTTGGTACATCACTTTTCAACATTCAAATCGATTTATGCTAATAAAAGATTCTGACCTTTGTTTTCAAATTTTCATATCAAATTATAACCTCCACAATCAAACAGCTAGTGCTCAAACAAAACAAAAAATTACTACGGAAAACAGCTAGTGTTCAAACAAAACAAAAAATTACTACGGACTAAACAATGTCGACAGTACTGACCATAAACTAAATGCAGGGCAACGAATCCAAAAATATTCTCACCTTCTGGAACAGGTATACTCTTACCTTCCGGAACAGGTTAATCTAATTGCTGGTTCTCTTCATTTATCATCTCTATTTGCAGCGGCTCTAAATAACATAATTGAAATTAATAATAATGGTTATCTACCAAAATTTAAGACAGATTACTACCTGGTAAATGTTCAGTGAGAACAGCTGTACGAAGTAAAATATTATTTCTGCCGAAACAGTTTTCCATAAAATGTTTAAACGATAAAACTTTAAAAATAAACGATAACTTTAAAATAACACAAACCACAACGCCATGCCACAAAGAGCATAATCGCATAACGCTATCATAAAACGCTTATAACTTGCATTCGATTGGTTGGACAGGTCGGTGGCGTTACGGAAGTAAGGCGCCAAATTTAAATTTATGCACTGCTGCGACCTCTACAATTAGGGGAAATACTACTACCTCATTTTGCTAGGTACCAAATTCTCCAATATAAGTGTCCACCCCGTGCGTATGACGCACATTCAATTTTGTAACTTTTTTAGTGACAATAACCAGGGTTGCCAGTATTTTCACATTTCAAGTCGCCAGCCACAGTAACTGATGTCGCCCAAATCGCCTACTTTAGCCGCGTTCGTTTATTCAACTCCGTTCACTCTATTTACTCTTTCACACTTTTCTCTCACTTTAACTTGTATCAAAAGAGCTTCCCTCTCATTCTATTTTTACGGAATTAAAAATAAATCTGTTTTCTACATTAAGCCAACATTCAAATAAAAACAACTTATGTAAGTTTGATTACCCTGAACATATTTCTGATTTCTCGATTCATTTTAGCATTGTTTAATAAAGCCGAGATCGGTTATTCACACGGTGCAGATGGAATAAAATTAGAGTAACTACGGTTATTCACACGGTGCAGATGGAATAAAATTAGAGTAACTACGAAGTTATTTTGACACATATAGAAGTGAGAAAAAAGCACGAAAAGAGTAGAGTGAGCGAAGCTGAATAAACGAACTCAGCTTGAGTAGCCCAAATCGCCTAAATTATGTTTCATTGTAGCCCAAAAAGTCGCCTGTCGCTAAGTTGTATTTTATGTCGCAAAACGTAAGTTCAAGGTAGCCCAATTGGCAACAAATCGCCCATACTGGCACCCTGATGGCCGCGTTCGTAAGAACCAAGCGCTCAAGTAGCATTCGTCTGTGATTGGCTTATTTCAAAGAAATTAAAAAAATCCACCAATCATAGATGAATGCTACTTGAGCGCTGGTTCTTACGAACGCGGCCAATGTAACTATACGACCTCTCTGTATACGACGCACAATTTGATATGAAGTTAGCTTTAAGTATCAAGTCCACCTTGAGATCTGTCTGTGCATACGGCCATCAGTGTTTTTTCTTAATAATTTGAATTAATTATTAATCGATATTATATCACTCTATAAATTACAAAAAGATATAATAGGTCTGTTCCATTCGTCAGGATTTCGAGTTCTGAACCGTTCAGAATTGTACTAAGCATGAGCAGTGCACAAAATTGGATATAAATTTCATACTGCGCTTGATTTGAACGGTTCAGAACTTGAAATTCTGTCAAATGGAATAGATCTATTAAATTTCATTCTTTACACATGGGTGAAGCTGGATTTACATGGAGCGTTAAGCGCGTAAAAACGCCGGCCGTACTGTATTCTTATTGGCTACTGCTCTTTACGTAACGAGCACTAACCAATGGGAGTAAAGTACGTCCGGCGTTTTGACGCGCTCAACGCTCCATGTAAATCAGTATTGCCAGCCGTAGCGGAATTCCGCTACTGTAGCGGATTTTTACCCCTTGTAGCGGCGTAGCGGCGGAAACACCATTATTTTTCAAAAGTAGCGGAATCTGTTGCATTTCAATCGGGAGACCACCATCGCTCTACTTTAATTTATATTAACGTTCTAAGAATTGACGATCTTATTCCACATCAAAATTTATAGTTTCCAAGGCGTTCATTTAAAAACAAAACATTTTGAAGTATATAAAAAATCAGATAAAGACTCCATATACATAGTATGTATGTTTTCTAAGAATGCCAAAGGATGGACAAACAAATTTAGAACTATAGCACAGACTATAGTAGATTTATTTATTTATTAGAAACGATGTCACACACGTTACTTGCTTTTACAATGTGTATTATGCTAACTACTTTATCGGCCGTCGTGAAACTAGTCACACACACCATTTTCAAATCTAAAAATGTGTTGTCTTTTAGCATTGTGTTTACCATTACAGAAAACTCTTAGTGTAGCGGTTTTTTTTTAAATGTAGCGGAATTATCGGATCACGGTAGCGGCGGGATACGCTAGGCAGGTGGCAACACTGATGTAAATCCAGCTTTATTCTACTTTTCACATTTCTAGGGATTTCTTGCACGGAAGGTTTATCATGATGGCTGCTTAATGCAAATAGGCGATTTTGTGATTGTTTTGCTTTGCATTTCTTAGAATAGGTCTGTGATTATGGTAATTGAATACTTTAGTAATTCCCAAATACCGAATTAGTAATTTACAGATTAATATGGAATCTGGTCGGTGGAATTTAGTGAAACTAGTGCCTTGCATTGTTCCTTCTTCTACACATATTCACGTACTTATCAAATTCAATTAAAAAAAAGTGTGTCAACTCGTGTAATTATGAATTTGAGCTGAATATTTTAATATTTTTGAAATAATGGCCGACACAAAATACAGGTGAGTAATCAATTCAAAAATATATCAACAAAACTTTATTATAGGGGTTTGCATAATTAATAATGCTGAAAATCTTATCTACATAAAAATAGTAAAGTTTTATGAATGATATTTGTATTAAATAGCTTAAGCGTGCGCCAATTAGTTTCATAACCTCTTAATGCAATTGGATAATTGTATGAATCATGTTTATGAACGTGAATAAATGAATGAATCATTGCTAGCCTATTCGCTTTTTTTTTAATACAATTAGTTATTTACTGTAACAGGAAGTACACGAGTAATCAGATACAAAGTGATTAATGAATAAAGAGTAAAACCTCTCACTGTGGACACCTCTTTAATGACTACTGATACTGACACTTTGTACTGAGTGATTTTAAATTTTTTTTTATCAACTCTTGCCATGAAATCTGGATGGCATGTCTTACCTTAAGTGAAAAGTACATCATTGCACTCTTTGATGCTATTTTACTGAATGCTATCTTACTGAAGCTAAGACACACCTTCCAAATTCCATGGCAAGAGTTGATAAAAAAAATTTTAAACCACTCAGTGCGTCAGTGTTATTCATTGACATTTCTACATGTATTAATATAAAACTCTATAATATGGACACCTCTATATTGTGGACAGTTCACTGTAGCCCATAAGTGTCTACAGTGGAGAGGTTTTACTGTAATTAGGAATTAGCACACCTTTTCATTAATTAATCAGCAAATTTATTTTGCGTTTATGAAACTGGGCCTAATCATTAGAATAATTTTTCCAGCAGTAACAAGTACAGCAAATACTAAATATTTAGTTTTTCCAAAAGTTGCATAAATATTTTGATTACTTAACACAAGAAGTACCAGTAAACAATTTCATAATATTTGTTTAAAACAAATAAGATAAAACCAAATCTAATCAGACTCATTTTTTTTCATAACATACCAAACCAAGGTTATAATCCAGAATATACAGTTATTAATTTAAAGTTTTTAACAAAGAAATTTGAATTTTCAGTAAAATAGACGAATATGGTTTCGAAAGGCCAGAAAACTTTGATTATAAACTTTACGGTGGATTCATGCAGGAATATCTGCGTGTACTGGCGAGACGTTCGAACAGATGGGAGAAACTAGGCGATGAGAATAGATACAAGAAGAACAACAGACTGAAACGTTTTGTTAGAAAAGGAATCCCCAGTTCGCACCGCACAATGGCCTGGATGAAGTTATCAGGGGCGGAAGCCTTGAAGAAAGAAACTAAGTTAAGTTATGCCGACTTAAAACAAAGGATTAACAATCGTACGATAATAGATATGATAGAAGTAGATTTACCCAGGACTTTCCCTGATAATATATATTTCACCAAAGAAAGTGAATTACCACAGCAGCTGTTCAATATTTTGGCAACGTTTGCCCATCAGAATAATGATGTTAGTTAC
This sequence comes from Dorcus hopei, assembly GCA_033060865.1. Taxonomy (NCBI): domain Eukaryota; kingdom Metazoa; phylum Arthropoda; class Insecta; order Coleoptera; family Lucanidae; genus Dorcus; species Dorcus hopei. The sequence continues at coordinate 12,802,678 of CM065422.1, forward strand.
TGCCAGGGTTTAAATTACATCGCGGGGCTCTTACTGTTGGCCACAAAGGACGAGGAAGCTTGTTTTTGGTTGCTGAAGGTCCTGGTAGAACAAATCCTACCTCCGTATTACATTAAAACTATGTCTGGGCTTTTAACAGATCTTGCGGTGCTGGATGAGTTAATCCAACTACAGGAGCCAGTTGTTTACAGACACATAAAGACTGTGGGGGTACCTTGGGCAGTGACGACTACAAAATGGTTTATATGCATTTACGCGGAAGTGTTACCAACCGAAACAGTACTAAGAATATGGGATTGTTTGTTTAACGAGGGCTCAAAGATAATTTTTCGAGTGGCCTTAGCATTAATTAGGATTCATAAGCAGCAGATTCTAGAAGCGAATGACCTTAGTGAGTTGATCACGTGTTTTAGGAATATGGGAAATAGTCCACGTGTTATAGACTGTCATAAATTTCTCGCTGTAAGTACATATCTCTAATTTCTTTAGTATTGTTTTTAAAATCTCGTCATTTCAGGACATTTTTAACATTCCCGGCACATTTTCTAATAAATCGTTGGAGAAGTTGCGCAGAAAACATGCGCATGCTACTTAATGTAAGAAAATTTTACTCACACTTCAAGTCTAGTCTTCAAGTATTAATTAACAAATGTTGAATCATATCAGATGACAAGTTTTTTTTATTACTTATTGTTGTCTTTGCCTTATGAGTGTGCATGTGTGCTTGGGTATAGGTGAGGTAGCAAATGAATTTTATGAATTATCTAAAAAAAAAGCACTTCGATGACCTTGAAACTGCCTCAAATATTTATGAAGTTTAATAAATATAAATCTAAATTGGCTTGTGTGTTTTATTTTAACCATGAAAATTCTTCAAAATGTAACAGAAGTCAGTTTTTAAAAAGTTCTCTCATGCAGTTTGCTATTAAAAAAAAAATTGACCCTCAATTAAATTCGTTTATTTAATTGTTTTAAGATTCAAAAGGTATAAGGATTAGAGGAGCATAGTTTTAAGAGAGAAATTGTGCAAAGTATTACAGATAATATTTCTAATCTGTTTCTTTTTAATCTGGGAATGGCGACTAAGTTTTTCAAATTATAAAATTAATCTGCAATTACCGTAATTAATTAATATCCAAATTTATTAGAGGAAAGGTTAAAGAATAAGTCAAATCAATCACAGTAAATGATTTTTAAATTACACCTTGCTTCGGTGGGAAAGTCTGTAGTGGCAGTTCTCTCACGTCTTCCCTCAAACCGCGCTTATTGTGTCCAAAAGCAGACAGTATAATACTTATGGCTGCACAGACTGTAGTATCCACGTCTTTTTCGTTACCAATACTTGGGTTGACTTCCACTAAATCCAAGGCCCCCAAGCGTCCGGTTTTATGAATGGAAGACATAATATGGATGCCTTCTCTTAGCAGCAAACCACCACGTACTGAAACAAATGAAACACATATAATATAATACAATTCTAAAATTAAAGACAAATATAAGACAAGAAAAGTTGCTTGGTTTGATTATAATTGGATCGACTTGACTTAGGCTCAGTTCTGAAGACGACCCGCACATTAAAGACGAAACGTCGGTAGAAAATGTAGTTTTACTAAATCAGGATTACACGGACGCAGTACAATGCTATGAACGTTGCACACAAAAATTACATTTGCTCGCGGCTTTATATTAACTTAAGCAATTTCTGAAGAATTGCAATGAAAGGTACCGAATTCTGAATGTAAATACATATTTATAGTACGTCACATTTGAGTGGTTTTATTGCGGTTAATTAATTATTTTTCACACACATTTGCCAATGCGCATGCGCACGATAAAAATTGCAACTTGCTACAATATAAATTGTTTAACATTTCTAATGCAAGATGCAACCACGACCATGATTTCATGAGACAAGAGCTCTTATCCGGTCCGGGCAATATTTTTATTTAATGCAAAATTCCCCGCATTAGTTCTATTTATTTAAAAAGGAAACAGCATAAATAAAGAAAAAAAATTACAAGGAAACTATAATTGAGTAAGAAAGTACAGTTGTGTTCAAAAAGGTGTTGTACAGCTACCTTTTAAATATCCTTGCTTTTGAGCGGCAGTTGATTTTTCTATTTTTGTGTTCAATGATATTATTATTGCCAGAAACCGTATATGTAACAAAACAACTTGTATAACAATTTTTTGACTTCATGAATGCACATATTATACAAGTTTACACAGTACAAATTCTGTACAACACTTTTGAACACGACTGTACTTACAACTTGCTATTGTCTGTTTCAAAATCAAAAAACCACCAACCTCGCAATTTACCTTATAGATACAACCGGCAACGCTGCTGCATGTACTTGCTAGTGACAAATTTAGGGGCAAGAAAATTTTAACTGCGCGTCTTGAAAGATTTTTGCGTTTTCGCAGCCTCGTAAGCTTTTAGGGAAATTAAATATTAATAAGTTTTAAAAGCATACACAAGAAAATCCCCTTTTTTAAGAAAAAAAGATCCTATCCCTCATGATTTGAAAAATGCCTCTGAAAAGGGATTTGTCGCTTAAGTTGGCAACATTGTCTACAGCTAACTCAGCTAACTCGATGAGTAATTTCTCTTTACTCTTCAGCATAAATTAGAGTATTTACATTTTGCATTGCATTTAAACAGTTTCTTATTTATTTGCGATTACATTTTATGTACTAAACAATTTATCTCCATGTTTACGAAGTCACGTGATTCGAACGATGACGTCATTAATATATTTAAAAATTCTTAATTATTAAATAATCTCGGAAGATAATAATTTAAAGTGTGTTTTCATAACGAATTGAAAGCATTTCGTGAATTATTTATATTTACTAAGCGAGCAAAACGATTAAAATGGAAAAGTGTATAGTAAAAGCAACGGAAACGATGGCGTTACCGATGCAAGTTCAAAAGCATGAGTTTTATTTAAAAGCAACTCTTAATATGGAAGACACAATTTAAAAAACATTTAGAGAAATGATGTAAAATACATATTTTTTTAATATTTACCAAGTGCGAAAAACGATAAAAACGCCCGTGCAGAAGAAACACAAACAGACAAGAACATGTAACTGAAGTTGCACTTTTTTTTTAATTTCAGGGATGCCAACTTACACGTACAAACTCGAATTTTTATTAATAATTATAATTTTTCTTCACTACGAATTATCATTGTATTATTTTTGATTTGTTATCGATTACACTTCACTAAATAATTAGAGATCTTTGAAATCTGCCTCGGTTTAAAAATGAAAATATTAAAGTAACAGAGGGCGCTTATGTGTTAAGCGCGCTTTTTTTGAAATTAACATTCAAATTATCGGCTCCGATCAATATGAATTATTAATAATAAAATAATTAGCAAAATTTGACTGTAAAGAGAAAATGATACCTGATGTTCCAGTACTAGGTGCTTCCAACGTATCGAGCGAATCAATGTCGAAGCTCACGTGCAAAGATTTATTATTGTACGGATCAATTTTGTCAAGTGCCATGTGCACGGTTGCATCGATTCCATACTTTTGAACATCGAACATATCAAAAGCGGTGATTCCCAATTTTTGAATTATCAAGTGCTCGTACGGATCAACCGACCTTAAACCGATGTAGGCAAGATTGCGCAAAGAAATGATAGGTTTTTGCCAGTCCATCCCCGGCAAATACGGCCAATAATCAGCTAATTCCTTTGCTAAAATAGCCAGTGGCATTCCGTGGATATTGCCACTGTCCGAAGTTTTATTCGTGTTTATGTCTGCGTGTGCATCTATCCATAGTATGGCTGTGTTTTCTGATTTTGCTTTTAAGTGGCCATCGACTGTACCTAAACCTTAAATGACATCAAATTAAAAAAAAAGAATTCTCTTTTAAACAAGTTTATACTTATAGAGTGATCGCCTCCTAACGTAACGCATATCCTACCATCGTTGATAATATTTTGCACGTGTTGTGAAACAGTTTGTGTGCAACTTACAAAGTGCTCATACTGGTTCATGTTGGGAATTCTTTCGGATAGTTGTAGATCGGTGTCGTAGATAACATCTCCGTAATCCTTAACATCAATTAGATTGCCTGAAATTAACTTATTTTAAAATGCTGTAGAATAACAACAAAATGTGCTTACTTATGTTCCTCAGTTTATCTATAAGTCCTCCTTGTCTTATATATTTTGGTCCATCTGCAACCCCTAATTTGGTTTGTCCTTTATCGAAGGGTACTCCTAAAACGCCTATCCTCGTAACAGCATCATTATGTGTGTGCCTTGTGAAAGTTCTCACAGATGAAATAATACTTTTCAACATGTTGTCTCACTGTCTATTATTATTCTTAAATTAAGTCCGAAATTTTAGTCTTTATCAAAAGTAGCCTGAACTCTGACCTCACTACATTTTTGATAAACATTAACATCAAGCGCGATAAGACTTAAGTTTCACAATAGATCTGATATGTTATTGTTAATTTAGTGAAATTCACGAATAAAGAGCAGAAAACTTTATTAGTCAAAGTATATACATACATTATATTAGACAGAACTGTATACTAGCTACTAAAAGATATATTTGACAACAAGAGCAGAGTTGTTACCACATACATAAAATAAATATGCATGTAGGAATATTATTTAAATATAAAAATATGAGTAAGAATAAAATATAAATTTATACCGAAAAAGTAATAATAATAATAATAATAAGGTGGCGGTAATTTTACATGTAAATACAAAGTAATTATAAACAAAATGAAACAAGAAACACTTTCTATATTTTAAAATAAATAACAATTACATTTAATTTATTTTTAATTATACAGCAATTATATATACCAGAATCAACTCTTGAATCCAGTTTCTCAATTTTTCGTAAGCTAAAGTCAAGCAATAATAATGGAACCGATATGTAAGCACGAAACAATGACTTACAGCAGATCTGTGAATATTGCAATTTTTATTATATATGTATGTAATTTAAAGTGTTCACTAAAGTCTTTCTCTAGGTTATAAATAAACTGATGATTCATCACACGTATGCCAGTTAATCATGTAATTTAAACGTAAAATTAAATACTATATACATGAGACTAGTTTCTTGTTTTTTTTTTTCTTTTGCGTTTCGTTGACGTTAAGAGAAACATGCGTAAATACAAACAGAACAAAATCTCTCACGATTTGATTTTAGAAAATTTTTTGATGTCTTAGTAGCACGATTAATCTAAGTGTATTGCCAAGTAGATCTTTTAAAATTACATTCTCACATTTATTTCGCTTACAGTTGTAACAAGTTGACTATTGCCTGCACGTCAAAAAAATTGAGAAACAAACAATTGGTTTTCAAAAGGGGCATAAAATCAGAGTGATTGATCGAAATTTTGGACACGACAGTGGAATGCACATCCAGCTAAACAAAAAAAAAAAAACATCTAACTAATGGGTGCGTATACGCCTCTGATTTGATGCCTTGCATTTACTTACGATTGGAAATAATACGGGTAGCACATTTCTTTTCGGATCATAAAAGCAAATGCGAATTAATCTATCTGGTGAACATAACGACATGAAATGCTTCACAATAAGTCAGACTTTTACACTATTCAAGTTTGGATAAATCATCTAATATGTACGTCGAGTGTTAGGGCCATTATTTTAAAAATGGTATTTACAGTATTTCAATGCAGCATAATATTTCTTACATTTCAAATTTACATGAGATGTAAAAACAAAAACATACAGAAACCAAAAAAATGTTTTGCTTTCTTCATATTCTCATCTGTTATCACTAACAGTAGCTTCTAATTTTTTAAATAAAAATCAGTAAACACAATTAATATATAATTATTTTATTAAAAAATCGATCGAGTTGTAGTTACCAGGAAGAAGACAAAGAATTTCCATTATTTGGATAGTTCTATTTGATTTTAAATAAAAGTTTGGAAGGATTTAAAAATATAAACGAAATTTATATGATGTCCAAATTCTAACTTACTAACTACCAGAGTAAATGAAATTAAGTAATCTTTAAATAATAAGAATTGAAAGAAGAAATATTAATTTTGATTACTTTGATTACTGATTTTAGAACGAATTGCCAAGGATACATTTAATCCAAAATGCCTCTTGATGAAATGATTTTTCCTGATTTCCTTTTTTTATTGTCCAGCAAGTAAACAGAGGATGGCCATATATTTGTGTTTACAATTGATAAATGAAAAAAATATAAAATATGAAACAAAAAACTCAAATCGAAGAATTTCATCCACATTTTTATTAAAATATTCTGTGAATTTTATATTTTGTAAAATAAAAAAATATATATATCAGAGATATTTGATAGTTCATTATTAAGAAGAAAATGATTTTTTAAACAAAAGAAAACTTAATACATAATTCAATACAAACATGAAACTATTACATTTTATAATTAACACATATATTTACAACATTTAAATAAAAAAAATATTAGTTTCTTCTTAAACAAAGAACTAACAAATATTATATTGCTCGTTGCAGTTTTTTGTAACTTCCTATGTAAGCTAGGAGGTTACAAAAAAAACTGCAAATAAGGGTTAAAAATGGAAAATTGATATTCAGACTTGTAAACTTGATTTATACAGCCATCCCTTATTAAAAACATAGTTTATAGTATTATAAACAAAACACATAATAAAAAAAAAATTAGTAACTGCTGCCCAATTTTCTATTTTATATACAACAACAAGTTTCTGAGGAAGCATATTTTAAACACAAATATTCATTATATTTTTAGTAAAGAATGAGACACTAATTAATTAATATAATTACATAGTATAAAGTCTGTGTAAAAATTAATTAATCAACAAAATATTTAATATTTCTAATATAGAAATTCCAGCTAACGAAACCATAAAATATTAAATATTATTCAAAAAGTCTCTGTCTTTCATAGTTTCTATAAATTACGTGAATTCCACAGCAATGTGTTTACATAAACAGAGAAAATGTGTGCCCTTGAAATAATTGAATTATACTGCATTCTTAATTTTTTTCTTAGTTGAAATGCCTCAGCTAAAAATCTATAAGCACACCACAGAAATATTACTTTCATTACATATATTGTCAATTTTTTTTTTGTTGTACGTGTTTGTCATTCAACCAAACAAAACAGAAAAAAAACTGATGTCTTAATTAAATTAACTGAATTTTGAAAGTCTTAGCCGAGACATCTTACACTCGCTACTTGGACTTTTCAGGCATGCAACATCATTATTATTAGATTTATCTAAAAAAAACTGTATTACGAAATTTAAGCAGAATGGAGAAGCATGGCTCTTTGCAAATACTCTCGTGTTTACTTTTAATTTGTCGGTTATTAGCAAAAATAATAAAGTCTGCCTCGATTCCTACTTTTAAACCATAAATTTATTTGCAAACAACTAGATTCTCCATAATGAATAATTTTTCTAACATGCATTTTTTAATAATCTAAAAATAATAATATTTTACATTATATACATATCACAAATCCGTTGAAAATAAATAAAATTATCTTTACATGTAGGCACATTTTACAGATACTTTAAGCATACGAAGTTAAAACATTAACTAAACGTTTGTGTTCAAGAAAATATTGATGAAATTAAATATACGTGCGATATACTTAAAGTGAATCCAGCAAATGTCCTGTAAATATTTACCCACTAAGTGTTAGAGGTATTTTCACAACTTTGCGTAACGTCAGGTAAATCAGTTCGATTTTGATCCTCTTGAACGTTCTCTGTTACTTCCTCTTGCGATTCTTGTTCCTCACTTACGTCGTCTTCATCTCGCTCGGCTTCAGGCATCAATTCCATAGCTCTTTCTAGTGTATTTCTAGCACTGTTGGATCGTTCTAAGAAATATCCGTTAGAGCTTTCGTTGCTCTGAGCCGGAGGTGACCAGGTGTTATACGAGTACTGTGAAGGCGCTTGGTATCTTTTAACCAGTTCTTCCTGCAACCAGGAAACTGCCTGACACCATTGATTTCTTAAATCTGCATGACCATGAAGCATCGCCAACGCTGTCCTGCACTTACTAAACAGTGCCACCATACATTTTATACATTGGTAAGCTCTTTTCTGGTAATGATTTTTAGAGCGTGCAATTGTTTCAAGGAGGCCTTCTCTTTCATCGGGCACTCCTTTGAGTGCGTTATGGATTCGATGTGACTGCCAGGTATCTTCTATGAGCAAGACGTAAAGAAGTAATTCCATGTGGTGTCTCAGCTCTTGACAGTAGGCGAAAGCTATTTGCCAAAGTAACTCCGAGAGAACGATTCTTGAAAAATTTGGATTCTCCCACGAACAATATTGCAAGAGTTTTACGGACTCGTCGGTTAAATTTGAGTCTTCTATTACTTTCTTAATGTAACTACAAAATAACACGAATTTCTTTTGTATTATTCACTGAAATAGTACTTTATGTTTACCTCGTTCTTCCAAAAAGTATTTCCGAAGCTTGCGGTGATAATGGCATTAGATAATCAGGACAAGATGGATCTCCGTAGGGATTTGGTAGAACTGGAGCTCCCGTACTAGACTGACATTTTGAACTGATATCACAGCAACGTATCAAACATGAAACTACTTGGTTAAGTTTTCCTAATTCTGTATATTGGTACTTTATTGCAGGTCCGGGACCTTCATCCAAAGCTACTAACATAAACGTTGCATGTACATTCATTTTTAACAGTTGAGCTTTCTCTTGTAGTCCTACAAAGACGGGCAATGTAACTTACTTGAAGCAAACAAGAACGGAAATGCGTACCTTGACTAGCGTACATATGAAATACGTTACAGTAGTGAGGTAAATGTCGTCCATGTTCACTAATATCACGATGTAATAGACTTAAGAGAGCCCAGAGTATGTGATCGCTTAAAGTTGCAGTTGGGTCTGGGTTGTTTAAGCCCGGTGGACAAGGACATGGGCCATCGTTTATTGAAAAGTGTGCCAACAATACTACTATTTTCATGAAAGCAGAACGAACCTCATTGCTTGGACAGCTAAGCAAATATTCACAAAATCTCTGCGGATATGCGAACAACATCTGATGAGCAAACCAGGAACGAACTGAAGGTGCCGCACGTAGATGTAAACATATAACATCACACCTGGAATTTTATTTATTTTTTTAAACTAAATCTACCAACTCAGTGATGACTACATACCACTCCATAGCAAGACCTCGTAGGTTCTTTTTTGTATGCCATCCTGTATGAAACAAGAATTTACTAGCTAACTGTACACTAAGCATTGACAATTGTTCCGAGTCGCTGTTAACACTTTGATTTGTTCTTGAACCCGCTGGAGCATTACCGGTGACCAACTTTCTAACGAAATTAAAATATTCTACAGAAAACTGGCTTCGATGATGGAGAAACTTAATGTTTTGTTTTCGAATGCTGCTTTCAATAGCTAATGGCATTTTCAAACGGTTTTCCTTTTTATTAGCTAAAAAATAAATATGCAAAAAAAAACTGTATTAAATAAAAAGGTGTACTTACATATAGATAAGTACTCTAAGCTCTTTAAAATATTATTCTTCTCGACGTCTTCCCTAGTAAAAAAAAGCATGTAAGCATTCCACCACCTTTTTTGACGCCTGTACGTAGTTCTCTTTAGCATGGGATCAAAGACTTCACCCATGTAATCACCACCGAAACATTGCACTTTCATTTCTTCGTCTTCGTCCATTCTACACTCAGTCACTTCTCCGTCATCAAATTTGTACCATCTCACATCACCTGATGGATTTCGGCTTTTAATATAAGAATAGTAGTGACCACCTAAAATATATTAAATGAGACTAAATAATTCCTAAAGAGAATATTATTACCAGAAGCTTGTCCAGAATGTACTACAATTCCAGATAAGTGGTACTTTGTACAAACGTCTGCATTACTGGGGTTCAAATCACAGTCTATAATTTCTCCCTCCAGTTTAGCCAATCCTGACACGGTGTACGGTTCCATGTCCAAATCACGTGGGAATTCGAAGTAGTCGTTAAATTTTATGGCACAAACCCTCTCGAAATCATACTCAAATCTTTTCAACTGTATTCCCAAAATCGGAGGCAACTTTTTTACGCAAAGTCTCTTAACCGTCACCACTTTTTTACAACATTTCTCGCAATAATAAGCATCGGCCCCTTCGAGTAATTCCCCTGCAAGTAAAGTGAACGAGTGAATTAATTTGTTTAAAAACAATCTTAACATTTAATACCTTTTACATACTGCTCCATAGAATCTTGCAGACTGCTGTGGTTTCTAATATCGACACTAATAACACTAAAGGGTTCTTCTTTGGAATAACGATGAGGACAACCCTTACAAATCTTTTGATCGGAATAAGAACCACCTAAAATTTTCGACATAATTTGTTCGTGCCCTAACGTCTTCAAAGCTTCATCTAAACTTTCTATCAGCGACATAAAAAATTCTACCGCGTCTTGCTGCTCCCTTAAATTCACAGGTTCACCTAAAATAAAACGATTGCAATCGAATAATTGTTGACAATCGATAAATGTACCCTGCAATTTGAAATGTCTCCACAGGCCCCTTGGTATGTAGTACTGAAGCCGAGAGCAAGCTAAGTGGCCGAAAATTGCTTGAACCTGCTTCAAAATTCCGACGTTATAATCCTTTCTGCTTTCATCCAGGCTGTTTCGGTCATCTGTTGAATCCGTATCTAAATCGATTCTTTCTTCACCACTGAAATCCTCGCTCAAGTCGGTAGCCGCTCCATCGCATGACAGAATTCCTTCCCGAATGCTCTGCACCATGTACAGCTGTTGTAACACGGAATTCATGTAGCATGTGGCACCCGCGTTTTTTAAACCAACAAAACCCTGTATAGGTCTTGGTCCAACCACCGGTAAATAATCCCATTCGACTACAGCAGAATCTAAGTCTACAATATAATGTAATCATTTATTATTGTTACATGATACTAATGGAATTTAAACACATCTGAAAGTGACTAATTTTAAAGTCACCTTTAAATTGCATTACGAAACTGGCGCTGATTGTGTTCAGTAAATTTACCTGAATAAAACATGTCATTGAGCATCATTACCAGCTGTCTGCAGTTTGGAACGCAAGAAGTGCACAATGAAATGAGCAGTTCGAAAGCTGCCGCTTGAGTTTGGGGCGTGTCACAGATCGGCGTGGCCGGATCTTCACTCAACTGGCCTGTCTTTGTTAAATGCAGCATCAACTTGCTTGCAGGAAACAAAAAGTCCTCCAATAGTTCCTTGATTAAACTCCCCGATTCGGCACTGCCCAACTCACACTTCTGTTCAGCCGTCATAAAACACAACAACTCCCGTGCTAAACTGAGATGCCCCTCTATAAGTATTTCGTGTTGGCCACGAGCTTTCCTCAACCATGCCACTTCACTTGCTAGAAGTCCTTCAGCCGTTGGTAAGGGGCAGTTTGTTAAGTAAGCGACGTTCACTAGTCTGCAGAGTAACTGGAAGAATTCGTGCGACGTTTTCGCGTTTTCCAGCACAAGTGTGTCCAATAGGGAAAAGAGTAGCGGAGTTATAAGCTGCAGAGCTAGCCGGCTAGCTGCGCCATAGGTGCAAATAATAATAAACTGTTCAGCAGCTGCGATACGAACTGCTCGACTAGGATTGAGTAGAACGAGGTCCGTTAAAAACAAAGGCCACTGGTTATACTGACACAAGTGTTCTAAGCTACTCGGGTTTAAAACTATGGCTACGCTTAATAATTCTAGAGTTTCTTTACACAATAGTATATCATCGTTGTGTAGTTCAAGAGGAGCATTACGCTTTAACGGATCGCACAGTGAATGCAGCGTTTCTGAGGAAGCGTTCAGCGACTGTAGATTAGCACTGCTCGCAGACCACACGAGGCTAACTAGAGCTAGTACAGTTCTGGTGTTAGGTAGCTCCCAATTCAAAGCCTGACTGAATAGCGCTTGAAGTTGTCCGCTGTTTCCTGTTTCCACCATTAATTCTGCCAATCCCTGCGATAATTTCACGGAGACCTGACGCAAAATCTAAAAACGAAAAAATGCACAAAAAGAGATTTGCACCTATAAACAAAATCATCAACCCTTTTACTTTCGAAAACTAACAAAATCGAATTTCCTTTATATTTAAATTTTACCTGATCTGAATGTCCTGGTACCGATCTCAAAGCCTGTTTCAAATACATTCCCGGATTTGTTTCGTTATTCCCTTCATTCTCCGGAGGTGTGTGATCTTCGCTGAGCCTCACCAACACGTGAGCCACCGTTGTAAGGATGAGCTTACAAATCTTTAAAACGGTGAGATACGCTGAGCGTTTCGTTGCAGTGTCTGCACTGGACATGAAGTTGTTTTTTGTCAACATTTCTAGGAAAGTGTGGGCTTCTCCGGACACCATAAATCTGTACTGGATGTCATAGGATTTCTCGGACAGAGGTTCCAAGGCGGGCATCAAGAGAGCGTACAATATTTCTAAATTATAGAGAACCTGAAAGTAATATAGATTACTATAAACATATAACTTGCGTGTAAAGCAGATTTTGTGTTACATTACAATTTATTTAATATATTTTTGTCAAATACAATTTTCAAATAAAAAAAAAAACTTAAATAAAACCTAGGTATAAATTGATCCAATAGATGGCGTGGTGTTACTCGTTATTAACAGTACTATTGTTGTCACCAGATGTCAGCACTTCATCGACGATCGTCGTGCTTAATAGAAATCCATCTCTATTAGATTATAATTGACAACATAAATCGATTATAATCTAACAGAGATGGATTTCTATTCAATCTTTTAAATTACTGTCTACATCTATCACAGCAAAATACTGAATAAAAAAACACGCCCATTATAGGCAAGTGGTGTGTGTTGTGTCGTTTTAAAAATTTTGGCTCTAACATAGCTATTGCTTATAAAGAGTGACTTCAACAGAATAAAAAATAAATAATATAACATCCACCGAACCTAATTTCTCCCAGTACTTTATTGATTGAGGCATCTTATTCCAATATATTTAAATAAGCCTACTAGTTTATAAACTGGTGTGAATGCATTTATGCAATTTATACCCAAAACTATAACTAATATAGAAATATTTACATTAAATACTCACCTCAGCAGGACTAGCACTGAAAAACATGTTCTCAACGCTGATCTCAGGCTCATAACTGTTAGAAAATAAGAGACGTAGTCGTTCTATGGTAGTAGCATCACAGGGCATCAATAGCAAGAGTGCACGAGCACCATCTCTCAGAGAAGGAAATTCCAAAGTACTCCCCAAATCTGCCAGCTGACAAAAAAAGTGAGCATAAATATGCTGCATGGACATCAGCACGCCGGGTAATAAATTTTCAGCTTCAACGTTAGGTCCATCATACGGATGCTGCGGAGACGAAGTCGAGCTGTCTGAACTACTATCTTGAGACGAGGCCATATTAGAATTGATTTGGGTTATTTTAGCAGAAACCAACTGAAAAACAAACACGTACAACATCCACAAACGAAAAACAAATCAGACTCTCACCATTTTATCACGCAAGGGAATTTGCGACAACAGTTTTCGATCATTGGCATTATCTAAAGGTTCGCCATTAACAAATAATTCTAGCTTACAATGCACTCCGGGCTTTAATCTTCTTAGTATGTGCCTTCTTAACGATGCAAGAGTATCATTGGAGTGTGTGAAAAGTTCCATGTCATCAACTTGTCTGTTAGGACTAGAAAATCTAACAATAAGAACCATGTGTTTCCCCCTGCAAGCTCTGTACATGGGCAAGATTTTACGTTCGCCCATAAAAGCATTATCACATTCGTTTAAATATTCGTGAAGTACTCGCATCACTCTACACATTTTCACGGCTTCCGCCTTGATACGGTTTGCGATTTGTTCCGAATCGAATTCCTTATCGTGATCTGATTTTTGCAAGACCGTAACCGTATCGTAGTGAGCTCTCAAACGGTCGTAACACTCGGTGAAATAAGTTTCGTGAAATTCGAGCTGTGTAGCTAATAACCGTGGTCCTAAATTAGTGCTGACCTCTCGAAGTAACTCAATAGCACGTGCCGCTATATCATCGGAACATAGAGTCACAACTTTCCAAAGATAATCTAGCCCAATCAGATCTGGGTCTTCGGTTAGTAAGGAACGTCTCTTCACCTTCAGCTTTCCTTCTTTTGTGTTCACCGCCTTGAAGAATCTTTCGAAGCACTTAATGCCGCTTTCAGTTAACAGCGTCGGTTCCAGTTGGAGAATGTTGTTTTCAAAAAAGTCTTTGTTGATGCCTGGGTCTAGATCAGGTTCTTCGCCCATGAGTTTTGAGAACCATTTGAAGCAAGATTCACGATCCGATGCAAAAACTGCATTCTCCGCTAGGCATTGCCAAATTTGCTTGGCTTGTTCAGCACACAGCCAGAGTTGACCATCTTTTAGTAAAAACCTGTGAAGATCACAAATGTTAACTGTTTCAATTTTAAAAATCAGTATTTTTACCTTAAAAAATTTAGTCTTTCTTGTACTTGCAACACATGACAGTACCGTCCATCAGGCACGTAGGTCTCACAAGTAAGATCCGGGTTATCTTTAATTAATATCCTTAATCTATCCATATAATTAGTAAGACTATTTGTTACTAATATAACAAGCGAATGTTGATTTTGCAGTCGATCGATGACCTCCTGTCTATAGAACATGTGATGCCCTCGCTGGGGATGGACACCGTTAGCTGATGGTTCATACAAACAACAAATCTCTCTGATTTGTTTTAAAGCAGGCAGTGCCCATTTTTCTCCCGCTTTTAATTCATCGACGCATTTATCTAGCCAAATCGTCTTTTGGGCGTCTCTCTCTTGAGAACAACTGTAATCCAAAATTTTGACGTGTGCTGCTAACGCCTGATCCATGATTTCAGTGGGAACATCTTCGGCCTGGGCCAAGTTCCAAAACAATGTCAACACTTTATGGGCCATCACACCGTCTTTGTCATCTTCGGCAAGTCTCCTTATTAGTTCTAACAGGCGTTCACGCTGGCGCCGAGATGCAGAGGTCCAACTACTTTGAAAGCACTCAAATAAATGATCTAACTGTTCGGGGCTGAAGTCCCAAGCTAACTTTGCCAGCAAGTCGTGCACGTTTTTTACTATCGCCTCGTGTTTACCAACTTGTGCTGACCACACAGCATCCAAATCAGACAGACTTAAAGCACGTTCTTTTATAACAAACCTAAGAATTTTTTCTAGTTTTTCCACGTATTGTGGTTGATGTAACGAATCTCTTAGTACTATTTCTAGAACGTTGTTTTCATTTATCCATTTCTGTAAAAAAGAGCTTTATGTTTGATTACGCTTATATGAAAGTGTAAAAATTATTATTTCAAATTTATAATAACTAATATTTTTAAAGTCACATTATACATACTGCCATTCTCTCAGGTGTCAAGTATTCTTCTTCTTCAATTCCATGATGCCTGTTGGGGTAATAGGTAACACTGGATATGACTTTGTTAATTTCGTTTAAAGCATTCATTTTTCCATTAAAACTGGAGATTTGCAGCTGTCTTAATATCATCTTGAGACGAAAGCCCTCTAGGGTACGAATTAATTCCTCTTGATTTGCAACTCTTGACGCTAAGTTCTTGGAAGATTTTATAATTGCGGATACAATGTCGCTCTTGGATTCGTTCTTTGCCTCACGTTTCAATTCATCATCGGTTAATTTATCCAAAATCTCTGGGATCATTTCCTACAATAACATTTGATGTATAGCCTTTCAAGTTTATTATGTAATTAAATACATTCAGGCTTTTATTTTTTCCAAATTTAGTCTCTATAAAGCTTACATCCTTAGAAAAAGAAATAAAGGTTCCTTTGTATATTTAATTAAATTAAACGGAAGACATAAATAAAAGTCAAAACCCTGTTTAGCTGGAAATTACAATACTTCCCATTTTATAGTTTAACTCTGTTCTCATTTTGTAAGAAACAAGTTTCGATATATTTTTAAATTAAAATTGAAAGAATTTTGCAATTTTCCCGAATCCCTACATAAATAAACAGTAAAATTTTATTATATCTTAAATATTAGTTCCGATAAGGACTATAAAATTAATTAATAAACTTACCAGAATAGGAATAATGTACTTGTTAATAGTATGAGGTGTTAAATACTCATAACACAAACCAAATGGCCTCAGCAAAGAGTACACAACAGCGACAGTCAAATTTCCACCAGATTGAAATCGTTCCAGTAACAACTGAAATCCGCCCATTTCACCGAACCGATTGATTAAGTCGACCAACCAACCTCTGGAATTTCTCAGGTCGCTGGCAGGTCGAGCGAACAATTCTTCCTCGGACAAATTCAATGTCGGCCCTGCCGTTTCACTTTGCCTTGATGCATTGAACGTGTGGAACTTATTATTCGGGTTAAACACCATAGCTAATAAATCTAAGAGCGGGAACCAGTCGTGAGGTAATTTGATGACGCACAATTCGACTAAGCGTATGCAATTCTGGTTTATGCAAGCGTGAATATTTGGTTTCCAACTGGACACGGCCTCATCAGTTAATATCTTCGTAAAGGATATAGTTAAGCCTTCCCTAAAGAACCTTTGGCAAGCCTCTGAACGTGTATCTAAGCCCTTTTTCGATAGGTCAATGGAGGCTTTCAGGAGGCATTCTAGTTCTTGATCTGGAAGTACCGGCACTACCCATCTTAGATTTGATATTTTTTCATCTAGAGTAGCTAGTTTATCATGGGGGAATTCAGGTTCGCTGTAGTCTTCTGCGATGTCTTCACATGTTTCCGGTGTTAATGTTGTAATATTCTAGGTAAGAATATCGTGAATAAATTTTATAAGTGTAAACAAGTAAGGCATACCTGTGGTTCAGATGGTTCTGCTGGTACTCCTTGACCTCTAGTTGCGATAGTCATTTTCGGTGGTTAAACAATTTCGTACATATTCAATTTAAATATCTACAACGATAACATAAGAGGTGATGGAAGGTACTTTATGAATTTTAGTGATTGTGTGTAATTTAGAAATTGGGGATTTCTTCACATCTTCACAAATGCAATTTACACATACATGTAGGTAAGGTATCAAAATAAAATGTGATAAATGTCAAAATTCGAGTGAAAATAGAAGGGAGTGACATAAAGTGACAAATTTGTTGCAAAGTAACAACCCTACTGCTTACCTTACAAAAAAAATCCTAGTAGATGGTATAAAAATATTTAAAACGGCTCGAACGTATATATATTTCGTAAAAATAAATAATGTAAGGCTTGTTTCTATTAAGACCAACTAAATCCACCGGCACTTACAAAATGGCGCCCAAAATTAACGATTAAAAATTTGCTATAAATATCCTGTGCACAATATTCACGCACTCCTTCAATTTATTTACGTTCTTAAATATAATACAATAAACCACTAAGAAAATGCAACAATGAACACGACAAAAATTCTCGATTGTTGACGTACGGAACTATTTCTTGCAGGCACGTCGTGATTTTGCAAAATAATTGTTGCCAATACACAAAATCATGAATAATCCTAACAACACTAACAATTCCTAAACACAACAATCGAACGTCAAAACATAACCAAACTTAAATAAAACTTACAATTTACATAATTCATCTACAAAGAAATGATCACCAGCAAGAATGAAGGTATATAAAACACTTACTTTTATTCACGACACTTTCACCGCTTATCTTTAATTTTAGCCCAAACCTGCAGCATTTGCGGAGAACCCCACAAATTGACCGAGTGCTCCCTTATTAACATAATACACCACGTAAGTAAAAACATACAAATCATAAAAGGGCATAAAATATAAAAATTTTAGGTATCCGATAGTATCATGCCCACGAAAGCAAAGCTAACATTACCTAGTACTTTGCAACTGGAAAGAATGTCGGACGAATCATTCTCTATTAAATGCGCTCGTTCGTTTGAAAAGGGCACACAGTTTGGACCGTTCCAGGCGAAGCAGGTGTTCACTTTAAATCCGGAAATTGTGTTTCCCCTGAAAATATTTTCGCCGAACGAATACTTTTCCGAGTATTACTTGGACACTAATAACGAGGACGACTGCAACTGGATGATGTTTGTGAAACCTGCTGCGAATGCGGAAGAGCAAAATTTGATTTCATTTCAAGTAAGCAAACTCGAATCAGTTTCATTTAAGAAAGTTGGCCACAATTTTGTTAAATGATGGCCAACATTACTCTTTGACAGCCATCAACAATCTGCGTAGTCTTCAGGTTTGTTTAATATAGTTTTACCTAGCTTAAAGCATGCTAATAACTGATAATGAAGACTCTTCAATTAAGCAAATTAAAAGCAATTTAATAAGGTCCTGCTTTTAAGATGTTTCTTCGTTGACGGCATTTATCTCGGTAAATACTAGGTTTAGGTATAGAACTATGTTAATAAAATATTTTCCAAATTGATAGATCTATCACAATTCGTAATAATATATAGGGCATTCCATTTGAAATATTAAAATTACTTGCTGACACTTGTAAAATTAACACCTTGTGTAATTGCAAAGTGAGTGAGCATAAATCATATTAAAAGCATCAAAAAATTAATTCAAATAGGTATTAATTTAAAGTATTTTTACATCTTAGGAATAATAGACAAATCAATACGTAAAATTAATTAATTAATTCATTAAATGTTTAAATTTAAATTAATATGTCTTAATATTGATAAAATTTATAATAATATTTATTTTCTATAAAAAAAAAACAAAGAAGATATGTACATCATTGTTGGAAGTTGAAAATGTCAAATGAACAATACTTAAATTAACCAAAAATAAATGGAAAAACTTATATCTGTATAGGGTATAGGGTGAATGAAATATGCTTTATCCAATGTGATTCATAAACTCCTCTACAGACTAGGGTTCTATTGCTAATAGAAAGTTGGACACTTCTCTTCGAAAACTCCTGGAATTTGTTGTAGGTAGCTTGTTGAAGAATAACATGGCACTGTATAGTGGCGTTTTTTTCAGTGATTAATAGCCGATGTATTGGTAGGCTGTAATTATTGTGTCCAGCCCAAATTAGGCACCAGTCGCCAAATAAGATTTGTAAGCACCAAGTGTGCCTGAAATGTAGCCCAAAAGGCGGAATTTCGTCCAGTCTGGCAACCGTGCGATCGAAAAAAGTTATCTAGTTTCTGTGTTGAGATTATTACTTTTTTTTTACCCAAACTATTTAACTAACTGTTGCAACAGATTTTAATTCTTTTTTCAAATTGAGAAAAGTGTTTGACACCCAACCATAAAATATTCATTATCATAAGTTACTTTTAAAATAACCTAAATCGTTAAATGTCATATTCCTACCGTGTAAGCGTGAAGTGGGCGTGAAAAATAGGCGGTGCCAACACAATTTTTTTTCGGTCATGTTGTATATTTTTTAATGTTTCAGGAAGGTGATAAAATTTATTATGCATCAATACGTGATATCAATGCTGGTGAGTTTCTGAAAGTTTGGTACGCACCATTCTACGCAAAAAAAATGAATGCAAATACCCTCGCATCTCAACTACCCTGTAAAGAAAATCATCCGATAGGTATCTAACAGATTATTATTATTTTGCTTGACTTATGTGCAATATTCCCAGATTTAAATTCTTTACTTAAGAAGCAACAAAAACTAACAGAACGTGATACGTGGACGTGCAAATTTTGCAGTTTTCAAGAGAAGAGCGTTATAAAATTCGCTCAGCACATCATGGATCATTATTCGATGCAAATCCGAAAAGTTTGCTCGGTGTGCAAATCAACTTTTGCAACACATAAAGTAAATAAGTACAGTAGCTATAAGAATGAAACTATTTTCTTTTAATATTACAGGGTTTAAAGAAGCATATGCACATAGTACATAATGAGGTAAACACAAAGAAAATTACAGTAGTGAAGGAGCATATAGGAAATAAGGGTAAAAAGGAGAAGAATATTACCAAAGATTCATTGCTAGGTGGCCCATTACTAAATGATGTTCTAACAGACAGCCTGGACAATACAAATTTATTTTTACCGCAGACGGAGTTTGATATGAGCAACATTGACAACCAAAATATATTGTTGGAAAATGAAAACCTAAATTTGAACATTGAGAATCTCTTAAATGAGAACGACAACTTTAATTTTGATATCAATGAAGAAGAGCAGTATGTGTGTGATATATGTTTGAAACAATTTTCCAAACTGAAGTTCCTAGTGCAGCACTTACGGAAACATACTGGAAAGTTCACCTGCAGTGAATGCTTAAAGGTCAGTTATCTTTTATTTTATATTTAATTGATTTCATTGATTACAAAAACTGAAGTGTTATATTTATTTACCAGTTAATTCATATTTGTAGATATTCTGTCGTAATGAAAATTTAAAAGCACACAAATGCAACTTCAAGAAGCCCCAGTACAAATGTGATTTATGCCTGAAGTTGTTCAGTCAAAAGAAGTGTGTCGTTCGACATATGCAATCCGTACATGAAAAAAAGTACCAGTGCCTGAAATGTAAAAAAAGTTATTACTGTGATAGAGAATTCAGGAAGCACAACTGTGCATGCATACCTGACTCTGACAAGGAAAAGCATCCGTGCTCAGAGTGCGGCAAAATATTTTATTACAAGAGCAACTTAAGAAGACACATGAACCTGCACATGTCTAGACCTGTAAAGAAAAATAACCAGAGCGTAATTTGCGAAGTTTGTGCGAAAACTTTTCATTGCCTTAGAAACTTGATACAACACAAAAAAACTCACTTACCGAATTCTTACCACTGTAAGATATGCAATAAGAATTTTGCTCGCGCGGATATCTTAAGCATTCACATCGAGTCTTGTCATTCCTCAGAGACTGTAAGTGTTTTTCTGAAATAATTTTACAAAATGAAACCAGATTTGTTTTAGTTCCCTTGTAAAATATGTGACCGTAAGTGCAAATCGAGGAGATACCTGAAAATACATATGAAAATTCACTCTGAAGTAAAAAGATTTAAATGCAGCGAGTGTGATCAACAGTTCTTACTAAAGGCTAACATGATGAAGCACTACAACAAGAAACACAAGAAAACGTGTGACATCTGTAAAGAAGACCAATGTGTCCACGTCTGTAAATTTTCTGACGTGGATTCTTACTATGAGTGCGGATTATGTAAGAAAGTGGTTAAGTTACGAAGTTCTATGACGAGACACATTAAGAAGGTTCATCCAAATTCTGCAATCGACTTTACAAAAATAAGTAAAGGCGGAAATGAGAAAATGAAGGCCACACAGAAGGATGAAGTTACTAAAAATATTACAGAGTTTGTAAACAATGATGACGGCAAATACCACCAGTCTAGTGAAAGGAAGAATTCAGACGTCCAAATAGAATCTTATCTGTTTTTGAAAGACAAAAGTAATAATGCTACTGAAACTTTGGATAATTTAACTGATGGTTTCGAAAATATTGTTAATTCCATACATTTCGGGCAGTCTAATGTTAACAGTACCGTTTTTAATAAAGATGTTAGGAATGTGCCTGTTAGCTTCAGTGAAAAAAATGGGACTTTATTGGACTTTAATAGCCTTGATTTAGATTTGGATTCTGTCCCTAATATGCAACAAGAATTACAGATCAGTAATCAGGAAGTGTGTCTATCCATGCCTGATTTAAACGATGTTGAGCAGGATATAACACTAGGTAAATTTATCAGATTTTATTATCAATGAGTTTGAACTAGTAGTAATTATATTAAATATTGAACATCCTTTTTAATAAAATGGTTTTTTTCTCTATGTAAATTAGCTAATTATTTATGTTCCAGGTGAAAACGCCTTCATTTTGGATAATGGAACAATTGTGGAACCCTTAGAACAGGGGAATGTTGTTGTTTATATATTGGATAAAAAGTTTGTTAATGAAACTGAAAACAGGTAGTGCTGAAATTCGATTTAAGAATAAATGTGGAAGATCCAAGAGTCTAGAAGGAAAATGTTTTGTAAATGTGATAACCAGCCAAATGTCTGAAAATTATTTGCTCAAATGTTAAGTTATTAACTAATTAATTAAATTAGTGTATTTTTAATTTTATTTATAAAAAAAATGCAAATTTTCTCTGCAATGTATTTTGTACTTTTAACGTGTCATGAGATTTCAAACGTATTTTTTAATTATAAATACAACACTGCTGAGTATATTACATTTTGCCATAATATGTTTCTTAAAATAAAATAATTAATTTAATTTATTATTTTAGGTATCGTAACGAGGTTTAAATAATGTTGATATTTTTATTTTAAATGTGTTTGAGTTAGGCAAACTGTCAGCATTTTAGTTTAAATGTCATTGACTTATTGTAGTTCCACTGTTGTTAAAAAAATTTGCAATAAATTTGTTAATGTTCAAGTGTTTTTATTTTTGAGAGTTTTGAAATACATAGTTATAATTTTACTTTATGTTTAAATAAATAAATAAATAAATGTTATGATTTTATTTTATGTTTAAATATGGACTGCGTTCACAATCATAGCTCCGAGAGCGTCTCAGGCGTGTAATCACGTCTTTCTCACTCACGATTTTTAACTTATTTTGCATCTCGCTCATCCGTTTTAAAGCGCATTTTGTTTACGTTATTTCCGTGACAACGGACGCACTTTTCACATCCCACTAGAATGCTTAAAGTGTGCCCGTTGTCAAGGAAATAATGTAAACACAAGTTGTTTTGAAACGGATGGGCGAGACCAGGACGAAAAATATGTTAAAAATCATGAGTGATGCTTCAGCCACACCTATTCGCGAAATCTAGCAAAGTAGGCGACATCTGGTGATCAATATTGATACCATAAAAAGGGTGAACAACATTTCACGGATTGGTATATTGGTTATATGAAACCACTCCGTTAAAAAAATGCACCAATCATACTTTCATATTTAACGCAGCTACAATGTTGTTCACCCTTTTGTCGGCCATGTTACAATTAACAGCGGCCTCTCGCGTTGACAATTAGGTTGCGAATGCCTAATGTGACGCCTAACGTCATTTTTAACGTCTAAAGGTCTGTTCCTGCAACATTCTGGACTAGTTTGAAACTGTCAAATACATTCGCCCATCGAATTACTCACCGCTTTCGAGAACTGCCTTAAATGCGAAACTTTCATCGGCGCATGCTTCTGACGGTGTCGAACCGGTCAGGGACTGCTGCAGGAACAGACCTTAAGTTGACATTAATCAGTAGCTACGCTAATTACGTTCCTTTTACCACAAATCTTACCTCAGATCACTTAAACGTCATTTCCGTTAACACGAACAAGTTAGTTTGAACGGATATTTCAATCTAGCAACCAATGCGAATGCTCGAGCGGCAAGGTGGGAGGTCGAAATCTCAATTCAAACTCACTTGTTCATGCTAGCGAAAATGACGTTTATCTGATCCACAGTATAAATATCTTACAGTAGGGACAAACCGTGTCGGCACCTTTGATGTTCAATACCCCGATTTTTCACCCCAACATGGCCGATATTGGCGGTCCTTCATTCTACTGCAGTTAGATGTCACTAGTGCTGTCCATGTGTTTATGCAGATTTAAAGCCGAAAACAGTAAAAACATAAATTAAATGTAGCTTCGCCCACAAGGGATGAACGTGTAAAGTCAAATACTTCAGTCTTCCTCTCTTTCCGAATAAAATAATCAATATCATGTACAATATTTAACACAAAATTACACCTATTATGTACAATCGATGAAACTAATAACGAAAATTAACCTTATGCCTATGAAAACTTCAAACTATAACCACATATAACCGTGCTATAACCACACTTTTTTACACAATGATGAAATGACGTGTTGCGCCACACTCGGTCGTCTGTGAAAGGACCGCCAGTTTCGAAACATGCGCATTAAAAAACTGTTCATGCAAATACCGGATTTGTCCCTACTGTAAGATATTTATACTGTGATCTGATCTGAGGTGAGATTTGTGATAAAAGGAAAGCACCTATTATTAAAACTAGGTTTGAATATTTTTTTGCTATTAATTATAAAGAACGAGCAATAATAATTTACTGCCTTTGTGTCTTGTGTCTCAACAGCAACTTTAGAATCTTAGAATAAACCATTTCGTGGTCTGATACATTAATATTAGCTGTATTACTGCTCAGATGAACAAGATGCATGAAATGATTAATCAATATTCATTGAATAGAAATGTAACAAACAGACCTAAGTGCTTGCTTGGCAGAAAGGCATAGTATAGTAAATATATACATATAAATAAAATGAGTAATAAAAAGGTATTTAAAAAATCTCTATTACTTGCACATGTATACTGGTGCTTCAAAGTATTCGGACGACCGGCATAGTATTTATTAATGTACTGATGGCCGTATGCACAGACAAATCTATAGACTTAAGCCAAAGTAAACCTTTACTTTGAACCATAGCCTTCTAAATGAAAAGCGAGTTCTAACTGGCCTGGGCGTTTTGAAAAATTTACATTGAATTTTTGTGCTCGAGAAAACGCCAAAAGTCGCCACTTTGGCGCTGGTTATGGGGCACTGACGGCACTGAGTGAAATGCATTGTCATTACTGTCAATCAGAGTGAGTTCACTCAAAATTAATTAATATTGTAATTACCGTAATACAACATAATTTATATGGTATAAACTTTATAGATTCATGCACAAATCATTTGATCAAGTCGGAGTGAAGTATGCTTGCGCAATAAAGAAAAACTGTCATTTTAAAAAGCTTTCGTGTTATAAATAAAACGTGTTAAAAAGGGCGATGATAATTACGCACAGTAAGAAAAGAAGCTTTATTATACATGTTGTAACTTACCACAGAAATTTTGAGTATGTGCAGGTAAGATTTTAATCTAAAATCGTAATAGTTTAATGCTAAATTAAGTTGTCGAAATTGGACATAAATACTCCACTTTATTCTAACGTAAATAATATCCAGCATGCTCAAATTTTTACAATAATAACATTAATTGTTCTTACACGAACTCATTCACCATTCACACGTGACAGAACTGTCAAGATTTTAGGTTAAAAAAGCGCCCCATAAGTAGTGCTTGGCGGAGCACGCCTGAACTACACTTTTGCGCAGGCCAGATAGAACTCGCTTTTCATTTAGAAGGCCATGCTTTGAACAATGTAACTATTGGCCGTATGCACAGACAAATCTCAAGGTGGACTTGATACTTAAAGCTAACTTCATATCAAACTGATCGCCGTATAGTTACATTGTTCAAAGTAAAGGTTTACTTTGGCTTAAGTCTAAAGATTTGTCTGTGCATACGGCCATATATGGCGCACCATTTGATATGAAGTTAGCTTTAAGTATCAAGTCCACCTTGAGATTTGTCTGTGCATACGGCCATGAGTGTCTACACGTTTTCAAAATTTAGAGGGAAAATTCGAATACACATGCGCAAAAGAAATCACTACTGTTGGGATATAGACGTGAGTCCGGCGTGACCGCCTGACACTGTGGAAGTTTACCTCAAGGTAAGGTCGATTTTATTGCTTTTCATTGGGATACTTTTAAGCACCAGTATACTTTGCCCTTGATTTTATGGTACCATCGTAATCATAAAAACCGACTACACTCGAAATTTTAGTCAATTGAAGCGTGCTTTAAAATGAACTTCTGTCATTTTGACAGTAATATTATTTTGACAAATCAAATAAAAATACCCCAATTAAAAGCAATTCAGAAAGCAATAATTCGAACGCGATTGCAAGACAAAATCAGTATTCGAGCAATTGCAACTGAATTTGCTGTTAGTATTCGTAATCATAGAGAATAGTTATTTCTTTGGAATCGAATGAGATGGATGAGATTTTGTAGGTTGACAAATACATGACAAATGGTGTCAAACCTAATGTTACACAACTAAATTTTTTGAAAATGGACGTGTCGATTTCACTTCGCATGTAGTCGATTTTTATGATCACGATGGTATGTCCTCAAATCTCATATTTCCCTAAAACAGAGAAACTTTTCTAGCGTTGGCAACACTGATTCTAGGCGCTCTCATATTGCTATCCAAGAAGATTTTTAGGATAATTAAACATATGTTTCGAAATAATTTCATGGTAGTGCAAGTAAATCGTTAAAAAAAATGCAGAATAAAGAATCGTTAAAAAAAACGAACAAATCGGGATATATTATCCCAGTTGTCATATAGAGGGCGCCAAGTGAACACAGGCAAAACTTTAAAGGGCAATTTTAATGTATATTTTTGTTCTCACGCTAGCAATAAAATTAATAAATAAAATTCTTCCAGGTGTTTGTATTTACTTAGATGTTTTTTTTAATTCAATTTATTGATATTTTAAAGAATATGGTTGCGTTCAGGTAACTGCAGCGCTGCAACGCTTTACTAAAGCGTAAGCTTCCTGGAGACGCATGCGATGTCTCTTTTGCAGTACTATCTTTGAGTGGTTGCCTTGAGTTGAAACAGAAAATTAGTTGTAATACAGCAAAAGACGCTAAATTGTCTTAAGGCCCGCACAGAACATACGCGCATTAGACGCGAAGGAAGCTTCTCGACGACAAATAGAAGGTGATCCAACGCCAAGTAGGTATGCATTTATGCAGTATGCACAGAATAAACGCTCGCTTGACGCGCGGCAGACGCGGAAAAGTTGCAACAGTTTCTACTTTTACGTCGGTGACGCGCTGGAGGACTTCGTTCGCGTCTAATGCGCGTATGTTCTGTGCGGGCCTTTAAGCTTTCTTAAGGTGCCGCAGCATTGCGCTTGTCGCTTACCTGAACGCGGCCAATATCTTATCAAGAAGTATATTTTCTAGTTGTCATGTTGGTAGTAATATTTTTAAGCAAATGATGACTTTCGGAGAAACGTTTATCTGGTTCTGTAGGCTGTTGGAATAATTTTAATACGTAGGTAAAAATGATCGACAATAAAATTATGAATATTTGGAGGCTTTTAAGAAAGCTTTAATTATAGCGCGCAATTACCGAACATGAACTGCAATGTTGGTAATGTTGACTTTCAATTCGTTTCTAGGGTTTTTGGTTAATTTTTGATGGACGCTTGTGCAAATCTGCAAAAGAATAGTGGTCTGGCGCCTTTGTGGTAACCGCGTTAATGGTTATAAGTCACAGTTTGGAGGGTATATTTTGCCATATTTTTCAAAAATGGCAAACATAAATTTAGATAAAGACACCTTCTACCGGCGCCTCAAAAAAATACATTCAGCATGGCAAAAATCGGATCCGGACAGTGGCCTCTCAAAAATGGATTGTTTCGTTTTGGCCGCTGGTGTGGACGAAGAAATCGTTTACAGCAAGTCGGGGGCTTTGCAGATATGGCTCTTGTCGTACGAACTCACAGATACGATCATGGTTTTAACGGAGAACGCCGTCTATTTCCTGGCTAGCAAGAAGAAGATTGACTTCCTGCGACAGGCAGAAAACAAGGAAGAAAATGGGATCGCACTGAAACTATTAACGAGGGACCGTTCTGATAAGGATGAAGCGAATTTCAAAACCCTCGTTGCAGCGATTAAAGGCAGTAGAAAGGGCAAGACGCTGGGAGTATTTGCCAAGGAAAATTACCCGGGGGAATTCATGGATTCATGGCGAGCTGTTATTAAAAAGGAAGAGCTTGCTTCGGTTGACGTTAGTTCTGCTATTGCTTACATCATGTGCCCCAAGGAAGATTCAGAGATTCTAACGATAAAGAAAGCCTGCATGGTAACCGTCGATTTGTTTACGAAATACCTCAAAGATCAAATCATGGAAATCATTGATTCTGATAAAAAGGTCAGGCACAGTAAATTAGCAGAAGGAGTTGAATCTGCTATCACAGATAAAAAGTATGTAACTGGTGTTGACGTGTCACAGGTAGATATGTGTTACCCCGCGATCATCCAATCAGGCGGGAATTACAATCTTAAATTTAGTGTTGTTAGTGACAAGAATACCTTGCATTTCGGTGCGATAGTCTGCTCTTTGGGCGCGAGATACAAATCTTACTGTTCTAATGTAGTTCGTACTTTATTGGTGAATCCCTCCGAACAAATCCAAAATAATTACAACTTCCTGCTTAACTTGGAGGAGGAAATTTTGAAAAAGCTGACGGCGGGCACAAAATTAAGTGTGGTATACGAAACTGGCATCGCGTACATTAAAAAAGAAAAACCAAACCTGCTGGATAACTTCACGAAAAGCTTCGGCTTCGCGATGGGCATCGAGTTCAAAGAAACCTCGCTGACGATCAACCAGAAAACTGTCATGGAAGCGAAAAAGGGTATGGTTTTCAACATTAATATCGGCTTGAGTAATTTGCAAAACACTGAAGCTTCTGATAAAGAAGGTAAAGTGTACGCGCTTTTCATTGGAGATACCGTCTTGGTGAATGAAGGTCAACCTGCTAGCTTGCTGACGATATCGAAAAAGAAAATTAAAAATATAGGAATCTTCTTGAAAGACGATTCTGAAGAAGAAGAAAATGACGAAGAAAAAGAGAACGAGCCGAAACAGCCAGAAATCTTAGGTCGAGGTAAAAGAAAAGTTGTCATGGACACTAAACTGAGATCCGAGCATACGTCAGAGGAAAAACGAAAGGAACATCAAAAAGAACTGGCGCAGCAATTAAATGAAAAAGCTAAAGAGCGCCTTGCGAAACAGTCTGGAGGTAAAGACGTCGAAAAAGTTCGTAAGAACACCGTCTCATACAAGAACGTGAATCAGATGCCCAGAGAACCCGAAGTAAAAGAATTAAAACTGTACGTAGATCAGAAATATGAAACCGTGATTCTACCTATATATGGTGTACCAGTCCCTTTCCATATTTCAACAATTAAAAATATTTCACAATCTGTCGAAGGAGATTACACATATTTGCGTATCAACTTTTTCCATCCAGGCTCCACGATGGGTAAAAATGAGAGCGGAACTTATCAACAGCCAGATGCAACTTTTTTGAAGGAAGTCACATACAGAAGCACAAATACGAAGGAACCTGGAGAAATTTCTCCACCTTCTTCTAATTTAAATACTGCATTCCGTCTTATTAAAGAGGTATGAACAGATACTGTTTTTATTAACTGGTAACTCAGTTACTAACTTACTCTCAAAACTAATTTGTCTTATGTTATATTCTTATTGATATTTGTCTCCTAAAATGATGTTATAAAATTTATTGTGTTTAGGTCCAAAGAAAATTTAAAACTCGAGAAGCCGAAGAAAGAGAAAAGGAAGATTTGGTCAAGCAAGATACGCTAATACTATCTCAGAACAAGGGCAATCCAAAACTCAAAGATTTGTACATACGTCCCAACATTGTTACCAAAAGGATGACGGGTTCTCTTGAAGCACATACAAACGGTTTTAGATACACATCAGTCCGTGGCGATAAAGTAGATATTTTGTATAATAACATAAAAAATGCCTTCTTTCAACCTTGCGATGGGGAAATGATTATCCTCTTACACTTTCACCTCAAGCACGCCATCATGTTTGGCAAGAAAAAACACGTTGATGTACAATTCTACACGGAAGTTGGTGAAATAACCACCGATCTTGGCAAACACCAGCATATGCATGACAGAGACGATTTAGCCGCTGAACAGTCTGAAAGAGAACTTAGACATAAACTCAAAACTGCTTTCAAAAGTTTCTGCGAAAAGGTAATAATTCTAAAAATAATCACTTTTTACTTATTAATTATTAAAAAAAAAAAATTTGCAGGTTGAAGGTATGACCAAACAAGAAATAGAATTCGACACACCTTTCCGTGAATTAGGATTCCCTGGTGCCCCATTCAGATCAACAGTATTACTCCAGCCCACCTCTGGCTGTTTAGTGAATCTCACAGAATGGCCTCCGTTTGTTATCACCCTGGAAGACGTCGAGCTCGTTCACTTTGAACGTGTTCAGTTCCACTTGAAGAACTTCGACATGGTGTTCGTCTTCAAAGATTATCATCGCAAAACAGCCATGGTGAACGCCATTCCGATGAATATGTTGGATCACGTGAAGGAATGGTTGAATTCATGTGACATACGTTATTCGGAGGGGGTGCAGTCGTTGAATTGGGTTAAAATTATGAAGACCATCACAGATGATCCCGATGGTTTCTTTGAGAGTGGAGGTTGGACTTTCTTGGATCCGGAGTCGGATGAAGAGGAGCAGGTGGTGGATGAGGAATCCGAAGATGAAGATGGTGTTTACGAGCCATCAGATCTTGAAAGTTTCTCAGAAGAGAGTGAAGATTCTGAATACTCAGAGTTTGAAAGTGACAGCGCATCTGAAGAGACTTTAGGTAAGTGTAAGTTGTAAAAGTAATTTGATGTGTATTATATTGATAAATGTGCAGGTTCAGATGAAGAATCCGGTAAAGACTGGTCAGATCTTGAAAGAGAAGCTGCTGAAGAAGATAGAGAAAGAGGAGGTACCTACGATGAAATGAGATTCGATCGTCAGAAGCGTAAACCTAATGATAAACACAAGTCCAGTGAGAAACACAAATCTAACGATAAACATAGTAAAAGTAACGACAGACACTCGTCAAGCAAACGCTCAGCTTCAAACAAACATTCTTCATCTTCTAAACACAATTCCAGTTCATCGAGTTCTAAGCACAACAGCAGCCGGGAAAGGCATTCGAGTTCTAAGAAGGATTCGTCTTCTAGAGATAAACATAAGAGTTCCCGCAATGATAAGAAACGAAGTCGCGATGAGAGCTCCGACAAACATAAATCTAAAAGGTCTAGGAAATAAGTTATTGTACCCTTCTTTTTTTTAACATGTTGTTTCTCAGTTAGGTTTTAGTATTACTGTTCACTTACCTTAAATGATAGTGTGTATCGTCATATTTCATATTTAAATACTTTTAAGAGTATACTATTTTTTGATTAAATGTTAATTTAAATATATGTTTCAATTTGGTACTTGTTTGTTAAACTTGTTCTACCGATGTAAGTTTTGCGAAAATATAGTTTAACATTTCCAATTTTGTATTCAAATTGAAAAAAAAAAAAAACGTCTCTAGACTATTCAGGATACATATACAATAAAATAATGCAAAGTTCGTGGAGGTAATAAACTTTTGTATCTATATAAATATGTATGTGTATAATTTGGTACATATAAGACTCATCAAAGCCAATGTAGAGGGCTTATTTAGTATCTGTAACTTTGTTGTCTTTAAAATACAAGCATTGAAAAATATCTCATTGTGATAACTAACGTTATATGCAACAGTACAAATGCAATTTCAATTAAAAATGTGCCTACCTAATGGATGATCTATTTACTAATTTTTTTAATTGTATACTATGTAACTGTTATTTTTCTTTTTGCAGAAGTGTTTTAAAATAATAAAAAAGTAAATCAATTTTTTTTACAAATAATTTCAACGAATATGAGAATATCTGCATACTTTCTTTAAAACACAGCAGTTTCAAAATAATTTCAATTTAGTAATCTAATAATTAGTGTGCACTTTCACTTCTTTTTTGTTAATTTAAAAACCAAAGGAATTATTCACAACTTGGTCCTTTTTTAAGGAATATGACTATATACTATTACATTAAAAGAAGCGTCAATATACGATACATTAAAGAGTTAATATTAAAACAAAAATTTGAGAGGTAAAACAGAAGTTACATTTAAATATATATTTAAAATTTTTTTTAACATGTAAATACATATATCAATTAATCTTAATCTAAAAAATGCTTGCTTATACTTTAATAGTTATCACAACACCAAGATTTTATTGTATAATAAAAAAAAGTGAATGCTACTTACAAACAATTACACCAAACTAATTGCGTTAAATTTTTCCAAAAGCTTTTTAAAATACCAAATATGCAGCATTTTTATAAGTACTTTGCTTATTTACAACTTGATAAACTATGTAGGTAATTAATTCTACGGATTAAATTATCTCGTGATAATCACAAGTCTTAACAGACAACACAAATAAATTCAATTATATTCCTCTAAACTATAGTTTTAATCAATTATATTTACATGGACGAAATTACTTAATCCGCCTTGGAATTTGCTAAAAACATAACACTATGGAATCGACTATTTCATGTAAATGTAATCATTAATTAATAAATTATATTTTTATGACTGCACCTCATTCGCTTCTACATTTTGGGATTCTTGCATCTGCCTTCGTATCTCCCTGTTCGACTGCAACAACTGTAAAAGCTGAGCATGGATGTCATCGTTCTTTTGCTCTATATCATCCAGCGCAGAATTTAAAGCGTCCAGTTGATTGTTGATCGCATGGAATTCTAAAACGACTGTATTTAGATTACAGTTGTTAACGTGTTGCTTTCAACTACTTGCCTTCAGAAGTGATGTCTTCGAATTCCATTTCACTTTCATCCGAGTCTTCATCATTGTGGTCTTCCTCGTCATCTACGTAACCGTTTTGCATGTTTTCTTGCGGTGGAACTGAATTTTCTCCCATTATTGTACTTTGTTAAAGTAAATAATTAGCAAATCATTTGATCATATGATTTTTGTATCTGCAACACACTTGACAGGTGACAGCAGTGTTGCCAAGTCACTACAGAAGCCAGGCTAGCCAGCACATATACTTCAAATTTTCAGTTTTTACGCCCAATTTTCCATAACACTAATTCAAGTACCTAAAGAAACTTAAAATTTTAATTTCCCTCTGCACTTATTAGAAATAATCTCTCGCATAACTTGAAATTTCCTGCGAAAATTAGAATTTTTGCAAGTCTGACAACACCGGCACAGTATAAGAATCACACAATAGCGTCACTCGAGTATAACTGTCACATTTGCTCTTTTGTTTGATACCTACCCAGCTATAAATTACATTGCATTTCCATAAGGGTATCAAATAGAATGGCCGCTTTTTTTGACACTGACGTTTAAGTGACGCTACTGAGTAATTACTTATACTGTGGTCACAGTATAAGAAAACAAATAACAAAAGAGCAAATGTGACAGTTATACTCGAGTGACGCTACTGTGTGATTCTTATACTGTGCTGTGACACCGGGTGAGAGATAATTAAAAATTACTGAACGAAAAATGTTCCTAAAATTGTAGGTCAGAAATTAGCCATAAGATGTCACGACCTAAACTTATTTATTTATTTTATAATTATTCTTTCACTACAAACAACAAAAGATATTTATTTTATAGACGGTTTATTAATATTCTGATAAGTCTGTAGCTACAAATCATTTTAAAGAAAACGTATTTAATTTTTTGGAATATTTAAAATAGATGTTGGTAAGAGTAATCAATTCAAAAGTCAAATTGACATTTCCACTAAGCACTAGCAAATTAAAGTGAACTGCAAGTATGATTATTTTCAACTTATTTGTTGCATGTTAATTACGATCGTTAATGTCTTCACAGTATTACTGAGTATTGCATTGGTTGTAGCATATTTGATATACATTGGTTATAAGTTGATACATAACATGGATCCAGAAGAAGCAAAGTTTTTAAGAACGTAAGCATAAATCAATGAGTTTCGCATGATTTTTCATGAATTATTTTCAGTGACCGTCGACCTGGGACTCTCGATGTCCATCCAACTTTAAATGCGCTCGTGTTAAACTATGAACTGGAAGT
The DNA here is from genome assembly GCA_033060865.1 of Dorcus hopei. Classification (NCBI taxonomy): domain Eukaryota; kingdom Metazoa; phylum Arthropoda; class Insecta; order Coleoptera; family Lucanidae; genus Dorcus; species Dorcus hopei. The sequence continues at coordinate 12,836,337 of CM065422.1, forward strand.
TCAGATACTAGGAGAAAACGAAAACGTTCTATATGGCGAGAAAACTGTACGTTTCAGTGAGTGTCTGCTCAGGTTTAATCGATCTTGCTTTTAGAATTTGAAGAAAGTTATAGAATTGCCGATGCTGAATACTCGCACCGACTGCAATGCTTTAGCTAGGGAAGTCCTATCACAATGCGATTTGATTCACCCCTCTAGATTAGTGGAAGTTGAACAGACGATTTACTACCTTAAGAAACGCAAAATGTCACAGAATAACTTGAAAGGTACTTATTGTGTTCGTTTTACGTGTTTAATGCAGTTGTCACATTCTTAAGATGTAGATGGTTATGCGAAAAACGTCACTGGAGGAGAAGAAAACGCAAATATTAATTGTTTGAATGAATACGTGGAGTTGCTTTATGAAGGCATCGCCGACAAAGTTAAAGCTTCGCATTTAATATTGGTTCTTGCAAGAGAATCTGAAAATTTGGAGACGCTTTCTAAGAATGGTAAATATTTTGATTACTCTGTACATTACGATATAATTTTTTATGTTTCAGAAACTTTTTTAAGTGCTCTAGCCCGGGTTCTCCGTGAAGATTGGAAGAAGAGTATAGTTTTAAGCACAAACTTAATATTTATATTTTTTTGTTTTTCTACGTATTCTTGCTTTCATCATGTCGTTTTACATTATAAGGTATGTTGTAATCTTTAATTTATTTAAGAACTCTGTCTTTAAAGTACATTCAGTTATGTGAAGTATAAAAAAGTTTTAATATCTTAACTGATGATTCAAAATTGAAAATTGTTTAAAATGCCTTTTAGATCGGATCTTTATGTATGGACATAATAGATTTTGAATTACGTCGCTACGACGAATGGAAGGCTGAACTGGAAGGTGTAAAAATCCAATCTGAACCTCCAATAATCAAAAGGACCTGCCCAAACAGTGCCAGCCTATCGGAAATACCAAGAAGTCGCATTCCCGAACCGGTCAGACCTAAGTCGGGCAATTTTTCCGATGTCAGTTTGAAATCCGTGATGGACGGAAGTGTATACGATGACCTGTCCAATTCCACTGAAAGCATCAGCGATAAAAAGCAGCTAACCGAAGCAGAAAAAGAAAAACGTTATCGCACCTTGATCAGAAAACAAGAGCAGCTGCTCAGAGTTGCGTTTTATTTACTGTTGAATATTGCAGAGGATGAAAACGTCGAGGAGAAAATGGCCAAGAAAAATATAGTGGGGTTGCTTGTGAAGGCCCTAGATCGAGAGCACGAGGAATTGCTGATTATAGTAGTTTCGTTTTTAAAGAAGTTATCAATTATGCAAAGCAATAAGGATGATATGGCTGAGATGAATGTCATAGAGAAGTTGCCCAGGTTATTATTATCGAATAACGCCGATCTTGTGCATTTAACGTTAAAATTACTCTTCAATTTATCTTTTGATGGGGACATACGATCAAAAATGGTTAAGATAGGGTTGCTTCCTAAACTCGTTAGCTTATTAAGTAAGTAATTTTGTTGAGTGATTCCAAATCACTAATTTATATTTTAGCTGATGACAGGCATCAAAACATCGTCATCAAACTTCTGTATCACTTAAGCTATGATGAAGATGTGAAATCACAGTTTACCTACACAGAATGTGTTTCTTTAGTAAGCAATGTGTCATAGTTCTGTTGAGAGGTATTTTTCTAATATACTCAATTGTAGATAACGGATATGTTGCTTTTAAGTGCCGCAGATGAAGTCGATCAGGTGATGGTTGCCTTGTGCATAAATTTGGCCACTAATTCTAGCAACGCACAGCAAATGGCTGATAGTAACAGGTTGCAGTCGCTTATGTACAGGGCACTCTCGTATCAGGATGCGCTCTTAATGAAAATGATACACAATATTTCTGAACATGATTTGATCAAAGGAAATTTTGTTGTAAGTATATATTAATAAATTTTGTTCCATGCACAATTTTAATCAACATAAAATGTAGGAATTTGTTGGTGACTTAGCAAAAGCTGCAACAGAGTCGAGGAAAGAAGATTTCGTTCTGGAGTGCATCGGAGTTTTATCTAATTTACACATGGCTGCTTTAGACTGGGAAGAAATATTTAAACACTTCAACATGGTGACATGGGTTAAAAATATGTTGACATCAAATAATATTCAGGCTGACCTCGTTTTGCAGGTACACTATATTAACAATTAATTTTTTTCAGATAAACCACAAATAAAATAAAATTGCTTATTGTAATTTTAGGTGATTGTACTACTAGGAACAGCAGTTCATGATGAAGCATGCGCATCACTTTTATGTGAGTCAGATTTGCCTGTGATTCTGATTGATTTGCTCAAAGCTCATCAAGAAGACGATGAAATCGTTTTGCAGATAGTATACATATTCATGATAATTTTATCTCATAACACCATTGATTACATAGTATCTAAAACAGGTAATTAAAACTGCAATTCTTTTATTAACATGTTTACAGAAAGAAAAAAATTATTGTAAGATTTATTCTGTTTAATAAATTATTCTTTCTTTTTGCCAAACAGAAGCACCAGCTTATCTTATAGACTTGTTGCAAGACAACAATAAGGCAATTCGAAAAATTTGCAACGTCTGCTTAAATATGATAGCGGATAGTAATTCCACATGGAGTGATCGAATTCGAATCGAAAGGTTTAGAAATCACAATGCTCAGTGGCTGCAAATGGTGGATTCTCACGAACTTGAACCTGACGAAGATGAAGAAGATAACGAACTTCCACCCTATTTAAATACTGAGTACCTTAGCACGGCTGTTGTTCCACCTCTTGAAGGTATGTGTCATTTTATTTCTTAATAATTAGTTTTTAACATGTTTTTTTTTTTACATTTATTTTTGTTTCAATTTTTTTAACTTAACATTCTTTATTTTTCAGAATTGGCTGTTCAAGATATAATTTCAAATAAAGAATTAGATTATGATTATTTCGATAATCAAACAGCTTGAAGTATTTTACCATCTAATATGCAGTATTATGCAGTCAGCTTTAGTATGTAATGAAGGAAGTTTTGAGTACCTACCAAGCTACATAACAGTGTGTTTTTTTAAAAATGCCATAAGGGGTGGCTGTGGAAAAGAAAATTCATGTCTTAGCTCCATTCATTTATTTTAAATTTTCAGATTTGGCATGTGTTAGATGCCAAGCTAGGACATGAGTTTTAATTTTCATGGCCAACCTTTATGGCACTTAAAAAAATACATTGTAATAATTAAAGCTCCATTAATTTCTAGTCTATTTTGTGATCTCTGTTGCACCTAATTACTGAGCTAAATATTGAAATGTATTCATCGTGCTTATTTTATCATAATGAATGATATTTATAATAAATGATAACCTCACTAATTGTATTTTAATGCTTTTTATCACACACATTCTCTAATAACTGATATGGAAGTATTTTATTGAAAAATTTAAGTTTTTATTTCATGTATATTTTTGGAAACTATAATATTGCCATAACTTAAAATGGTGTTAACTATGCTTTCTTTTATTAATAAATATATGCTCTTACTACCACAGAAGTTTCTGTGAGAATTTTAATTTAACTAATTTATAATTTCTCTATTTAAAATACTTGTCAAATGGAAACCAGTTGGGATGACTTTTTCCATCAGGTCCATCCAACAAATTCCCTTCATCGCAGTTTATGAAGTTTTCCGTTATTTCTTTCTTGCCATCTTTGGTGGTTTTCGTAATAACAGTGTGTTCCTTATCACCAACCTTTCGAGTGGTCGTGGTTTCTTCATTACCTTCATGATCTCTAACGGTGCGTTGGGTTTCAATGCTCTGCAACACAAATATATACACACCCCATCATTTTTATTGTCAGTTATACTTACACCGTCTGCGTTCCTTATGGTTTTACTCGTGATACTTTGCCCAAACAAATGGAACCGTGGCTGTTCTCTACTACGTGGGGATAGTTGCGAATTTTTATTGCTGAATACAGTATCCACATCGTTCATGTCAACTCTGCAAAAATAAAGTAAAAAAAAATACACAAATCTTTTACGGCGTGGCTTCGGAGGAGCATACTTTCCGTCAACGTCGCTATCAGTTTTATTTGAATCACTGTATTGCTGATGATCATAACCGGGCTTTAAATAGTGATCTCGTAGATTACCATTTGGTACTTGGCTTGAGCCAGAAGCACCGTCGTGAATGTCTCGTTCTTGAAAACCACCAAAATCTGAAAAAAAGGTGTAACTTTAAAAACGCAGGACCGTTGAATATACTTAAAAGATTAAAATTTATTTATTGCTTTATTCAACTAGTTGGGTTTGAAAAAAGTTTGTCTCATGACAGATCTCTGCACAACAGTTCCCGCTATTGTGGCTCCCTCTATACAATTTACAACAAAATTTTCACGGTTGCCATAGTTACCATGTTCAGCGTAAACGTATTTTGATATATGATTCGAAATCGAATTTTGTATATTAACGTAAAACATAAATACATGCTATGCATAATTAATTGTAATTCAAAAGTAATATTTTCCCATCTAAGTTGGCCTTAATTTGGATCTAGCATCTAGGCATTTGCCTTTAAATTTACGCAGCTCAAGAAACAAATGAAATTCAGTGCAAAAATGGATTTCAAGAACGTCGGTTTGAAAAAAGTCGCGCTCAAACAATTAGAACCGGATTTAAGCAACGCGGTAATTGTTGCAATTATAATCGCCAAGCAACGGCCGCGAAGGTTCGCAAATGCCAGGACCAACCAAGAGAAAGATCGAGGCGTGTGGAACTTTACCGTTAGAGACACACCGCAAGATTACGTGAATGTTACTTGCTGGGGCGTCGCGGACGACGTCTTCAAATTGAACGACACATTCCAAGTTGGAGACATCGGTATAGCTTTTCTTTTTTCAAAATAACATAATCAAAGTTATTTCCGATTTAGTCGAAATTATCAAGCCGAGAATTCTGGTGCGTCAAGTGGGCGATTACGGGGACCAGTTTCGACCTATGGTCACCTCTCCGTACACGCTAAGTTTACAAGATGTATCTGAAGTTCATCGCCATGACGGAAACTGCGCTTACTTAAATAAATTATTGCATTTGCCAACGAAACCACTGGCTGGATTTGTTACGCTGTCAGATATTCAAAGTGGAGGCGACAATAAAAGTAAGTGGCGCCATCTATTGACCTTTGCTTTAATTAAAAATGAGAAATATACTGAGTGTCTCATAACGTACGGAGGAGATTGAAAGGGTGAATAGAAACATCAAAAAATAAGGTAATCTTAACATATAAATTTTTTTCCAAAAATCAATAATAAAGGAATTATAAACCTTGAAAGAGTGGTGGAAAATATTATCCTTGTGACAATATCTTCTGGATCCTTTAAGTTATGAAACTAATATTTTCAATTCAGGTATAAGGCACCTAACTGCACATTTACAACATATTTGTTAGGTCCTCCCTCCTTTTGAAAGGATAATTTTAGGGGGTGACTTCAGTATTTTACTCTTAGCTGTTTATTTTTACATACTTCATCAAAATTTCACGAAGAGAATATTCTTTAGATTATTTGGCACAAGAAGGTTCTCTTGTTGCATTTAGATAAACCGAACCGTTCTCGAGTAATTGAGGTTTAAAAGTTAGCATACGTGCATTGCATTTTGTTACCATAAAATACTGAAAGTAATCCCCTCAAACTACCCATTAAAAGGAACGAAGGATCTGACAAATACGTTGTAAATGTTCAGTTAGGTGCTTTATTCAAATATTAGTTTGATAACTTAAAGGATTCAAAAGATGTTGCTAAAAGAAAAATACGTTTCATCCCTCTTTCAGAGAATTATTATTCCCTTAGTATTGGAAAAAATCTATATGAAAAGGTTACCTTATTTCTTGATGTTCTATTCACCCTTTCAATCTCCTCCGTACGTAATGAGACACCCAGTATATTTTTGCTTTTTGAACAAAATAAAGATTATTTACTGCCATTTTTTAATGTAATCAAGAAATTAAATGTTCATTTTAAAAAGAATCGAGGAGAAAATGTTTAATTAATGTAGGGGCTTATTTATAACAATCAGTGGTTTTCTTTTTCATTTAATTTTTACTTAATTATTTCGTATTATTCTTATATCCAACTTTTTTGTTCTTACACCATACTTGCCCCAAGCTCTCTATGAGCTTGTCGGTGAGGGGCTTTAAGCAAACTATTTTGTATTAAGATAAAAAATCCGAAGTTTGCAGTGTTCAGTAATTCTCTATAAATAAAAAAATGTAGAAATTATAAGGAACTTAAATAACTCATTAGTTTTAGTTCAGTACTTTGTTGCACGTACAAAACTACACATTTCTCAGTATTATTACATCTTATCTAATAATCTAATTACATATTTCTTAGCATTATTAGATCTTTTCTATTTTTTATGCAGATCTAAGTATGATTTAATTTTTTTATGATTATATCTACACTTTCCAAAATATAAAAAACCAAAGATAAAAATCTACTAAAATAATGTTAAGAAACGTGATTTTCAATCATTATTTCTTTTTCTTTACCTTCTCAAACTTCAATAACTTGGTAACAAAATAAACCGTCTTTTTCGAAACGAACGTTCCACATTAAAATTACAAAAATACACGAAATAAAACATTTTTACGCAATGTTTAAAACAAATTTTGAAAATGTTTTTATTAATTTTTTAGTAGGCCAGTATGTTGACTTATTGGTAGCAGTAGCAGCAATTGGATCAATAAGAACAGTAAAAACAAAAGAAGGCATCGAACAACAAGTGCGTGACTTTACGGTATTTGACCACACCTCATCGGGAATGAGAATCTCAACCTGGGACCAAGAATTTATGACCAAGTACTATTTCGTATTTACTTATGTTCTAATGTTAATAATGTTAATGCAGAATAGGATTTTGGAAACCTCGTTTCACAATCTTGTTCATGACCGACATGAGAATTGAATTCAATCAGTTTCATAACTCGCTTATGGCGGTCATAACTTCACGCACCATAATTACTGAAGATCCAGAAGGTCCGGAGGTCCAAGCCATACGAAATTACGCGCAAACTGCGGCGTTAGAAGCCACTGAATTGTTGGACAAATTAGTCGACGATGCTGTCTTAAATCGTAACTTCTAAACATGCTTTATGCATCACAGGTTTTAATTATTTCTGATTTACAGCTTACAACATTCAAAACGTAATGAGTGTACAACAAGTTCTAGACAAAATGTACGACATATCAAATAATGTTTCAACAAGAACAGAAGATCGAAGCTTTACAGCTTTGTTGTATGTGTATGTAACACAATTAGATTTGGATGGCCTGTCAAGAATTGTTAGTACCAGATGGTTAGTAATTAAATATGTAATTTGATTTTTCACACAACATTTTATAATTTTCAGCAACATTTGCAGACAATTTTTAAAGCAATCCTCTAGAATTTGTGAAAATCAAGAATGTCCTACGACCGTAGGCGCAGAACCTGCAGATTTGGTGTCAAATTTCGATATACGAATTAATTTATCTGATCACACCGGTACCCTCACTAATTGCAGACTAAAATCGGAAGTCGCTGAAAATGTGCTTAACTGCAGTGTATATCTTCATTACTTTTTCTAAATGTTTCAAACGTTTTAAATCACTTAAAATTTCAGGTATATCAATTTCGTCAGATGTCCGAGAAAGAAAAATGCTGTCTGAAGTGGAAATACTTGATGGAAAGATGCGAGGTACGCATAGTGGTTCTATGCGTGCCAAAAAGGAATCCCTTGATTTCCATTTTAACTTGCTCTCTGGCATCACCTTCTCAAGTGGCTAGTAGATTACCTCATTATTAAATAAAAATTGTAAATTTTAATTAATTTAAGGAAAAGCAATTTTTTTAAGATGTTTCAATACTGTTTCATATTATTGTAGTATTTATTTAATGTTTCATTACCACACCTTAAGTAATTATGTTAATATTTATGTAATAACCTGTGAGCAAATAAAAATCAGATTAGAGTAGGCGGTGCAAAGAAAATGTATGTCTGTGATTAACTGAATTAATTAATGTAATACATTCATGGACTGTCAAATTTATTGACTTTTTATTTAATCACAGACATACATTTTCTTTTCACCGCCTGCTCTAATCTGATTTTTATTTGCTCACTTTTTATAAGTGATATTTATTTCTTTTAAACATTAAAAATAAGACGTAATTACCTACTGCTTTATTATAACTATGAATCTGAGACATTGATATTAAGTTTAGTGTAATGTAGATTGAGAGGTAATTGCAAAATGGGGGAAAGGGTGGAGAAACTCATATGTTAAAGCTTTAGGCCTCTAATGTCCTGTATGTTACTACCACATAGTTATATTTAATAGGAATTTAATAAATATACTTACCAAAAAATGAATCTTCTCCAGGACGTGTAAAAGTGAAATTTTCACCTTGAAATCCGAATGCTTTGAATACATCATTCAATTGCTTCTCAAAGTATCGATGCATATCTAGCGGGTTAGAAAAAACGTTAAAGCCGAATGCTTCTTCCTGCTCTCTAGGATGTGACCTAATTTACATCAACATAAACATATTTTTTCTCATTCCAAACCATAATATAATGCCTTACTTACCTTACAATACTGTTATCATCTTTCAAGTACGTAGACCTGTAAAAAAATTACTTTTTTCATTTTCTTAGAAAATAAACTACTTAAATTATTATTACCTGTCATCTTGAAAATTATTTGGGGCTTCGTTATATCTAGGGAGCCCCAAAAATCCTTTGAAAAAATTCCAAAAATCCATACGTACGCAATGTTTTGTAATTCACAAAAATTTGATGTGTCAACTTCACACAATTCGAGAAGGCAGTGTTGCCTATGTATATTAATCTATGGTGTTGCCACAATTATATCTTTTAATTCCCAAATAATTTTGTTTATTTTTTATATGTGTGTATTTTAAATTATTTTAATCTGATTTTGATCTCCAGCGTCAACACTACATTCAATAATTAGGAAAAACTTCTAATAGTGATTTAAAATAGTTTCAACTTTCTGTTCTTGATGTTGAAATGGTAGATGGTAGTTATGACGTATTAGTACCTAACTTCTCTTCATTGACAAGCTAAGAAAATGGCTAAATGTTAAACGCAAAATGGTAAGGCAAAGTGTTACTACGTAGGTGTTTACGTTTATGTAATCGAAAGGGGTAATAGTGACGCGTTTATCTTAAAAATATGTTGTGTCCTGAAGTTTCAAATTTCAAGGCACCAGAAACGAGTTTTCAATGTGAAAAGGGCAACTTTGAACAAAACGATTGTTTGAAGAAAATCAACAGTTTCTTTTACAGTCACCTGGTAAAACTATCACCCCAAATAATAAATCACTTCTAAAACAAACATTTCAGGTCTCTGTCGTATTACCAGATACTTTAAGCATACCAAACTCTTTAAGCGATTCTCTCCTAAATGATTGTGAGTATTACAAAGTTTCAGATTTAAACGTTAGCGAAGTACTTGACGTGAAGTTCTTCAACAGTTTTATTAAAAAGGGTAAGTAAATAATTGTTGAGAGTATGCAAGACCTGGTAACTTTTCCGTTCATTTTTTTAGGAAGCTTGCGAATGCTCAGCGTACCTACAAGGGTTGACTGTGACGATTTTATAGCATTTACACCAAGCAAAGTTTTAATACTTTTCCTGACGAAGGAAACTTATCAAAAGTTAGGTCTTGAAGGGAAACTCTCTCAGTTTAGTCGCAATAGCGATCATCGATACAGTAAGTAATTATTTTCATATCTTGAAATGTAGTTGCAAATTATAATATTCAGAGAAGACTACTACTTTCGCTATGCATCTTCGACTACAGACTCAAATGCTCTTGATTTGTATCAAAATGTAGATGCATGCTGTGTCTTACCTGAGTGTTATAATCTTGGATGTACTTACCTTTTTTTCATCTATTATTTATGTCCTATTAACAAAAATGTTTTGTGTTATAATTTAAAGTTTCAAAAGGCTAAAGAAAGGCTTGTGGCATTTTATTTAATGTAATTTTCTTGAATGCTTTCTGACCTATTGATCATTCATGTTATTTTGGTACACTGGCTACTATGAATTTTATTTACTTTTTTTTCACCTGTAACAGCAAAAATAATAATTAGAAGATGTTCAATATTTGTTTGTTTCTGAATTGGTTAGATAAACCGAGGTGAAAGTAAATTGATGATAAATGAGAAAAAAGTACCTTCATCAAATTTTTAAATTATTTATTGCTACCCATGAAACTGAAACTTCACTTCATCTTTTAATCAAAATGAATAAACTTTGTATCTCTTTAAAAAAATAAGCTTCTCAACATTTCAAACATAAATGCAAAATAATTCCAAGCAGGATAATAAGCAGAAAGAAAAAATTCATGAATGGGTAAGGCTATGATACATTTTTATGATGTGATAATGGATTGATTATATTTAAAAAGACATAAAATTATTCATTATTCATTATTAACAATATGTGATTCATTTTGCTTTTATATTTTCATACAATAGATATATTATGTGGTGATAAATCGAATTAGTTATCACCGTGATTTGTTCCAGGCAATGCCAACTCACCGAAAAGTACCGGCTTTAGAGAAATTAAGTATCGAAGCTGTGGGTTCTCTGGTGGTTGTTCTAGCCCCGTCAATCTTAGCGTCTATTAACATTTATCGTGAGCCACAAGTTACCCTTCAAAAAAATCTGGAACAGCTGAAACAACTTCTTGCCTCTCATGTTCCTCTGTATCTGTACGATTCAATGGCCGTCCAAGTTCTCAACGCGGTAAAGAACCTTATCGAAAGGACGAAAAAGAATTACTTCCCGTCAACGTCCATAACCGCCTTCCTAACCGAGATGAATGTCGTTGTGAGTCTGACAGAGGTAGTTCTTAGCCAGCATTTAAAGCACATAGACTTTTCGGTATGGCCGAAAATCATGCGATACGTTTTGTATAAAAATCTAGTTAAGCTAAGAGGTTTGGAAGTTCTTAATTTGGGATCTTGTACAGGAGGATGGAGGACAAGTGAATATGACAAGTACATATCCGATGGTATTTTAGGAATGAAAAATTTGCGTACGTTATGTTTGTGCTTTGATTGCACCGATGCCATCATACAAATTGTTAGTGACAATTGTCCACTTTTACAAAACTTAGATGTCACTTCGTCCGGCTCTGTAACAGACCGCAGCATCACGTCTCTACTTAAATGTCAGCAACTGCGACAGTTACAGTTACATCGAACTTCTGTCACCATCGTAGGATATGCTCAACTATTGATTGGCTTGGAGAAATTACAGGATTTAGGTCGATGTGACGACTTTGGAAGGGTTGTTAAATACATTCACCAAAATTACCCCAACAGCGGACCTTTTGTTTTAAAAAAGTTTCAAACTCGTGACTTAACCACGGATAATCTGCGTTTTCTAGTCGACATGTGTCCAAAGATTGAATGCATCAGCTTGTTTCATGACGAGCTGTTTTTAGATTTGTCTGTTTTAACGACGCTTGATAATTTGAAGGACATAAAATTACTGTCTTGTAACTTCTACACTGATTTCTTGAAGCAGTTTTTGGAAATTCGAGGGTACAATCTTACCAGCCTGCATTTGGAACATGTTGAAGAAATTGACTTGAACGCTCTTGTAAATATAAGCGAGTTTTGTCCACGGTTAAAAAATCTAGTCTTGTATAACTGTGATTTTATGGATCAGCTTATACTTCAGCCGAGCAATTATAAGATGAAACACCTTGAATATTTGGAACGGGTGTTTTGGGTGGTCGATTGTGCAATCACTCACTTGGAGTTCCTTTTATCTTATGCCGTCAACATTCGAAATATTCACTTAGGCTCCTCAACTGGTATAACTCATTCATCTTTTGTGAGAATATTGGCTGTGAATCCGATGAAACGATTGGAGGAGCTCAGAATCCTCTACAGCAGTGATATGTGCATTCGCACTGTTGAAATGCTACTCGCTAGTTGTCCAAATTTACGGGTATTGTCCGAGCTCGAGAGTTGGCAGGGCATCACTTCTGAAGAACTTGCGACTTTCAGAAGTCACATATTCTCAAGTAATTTCGATCTGGATGTGAGACCTACTTTATCTTATTATTAGAAATATTTTTTACCTTATACACACGTAAGGATTTATATTTTTAAAATATCATAGGGATATATATTTTATATCCTAGCTGTAGCAAAATAGATTAGTATGTGTTGTAATTATATACCATAATTGATAATAAAAGTAGGCACAGCAATTATATTTTCTGCTTATTATTTACCTTGAATTTATTTTTGCTGTTACAAGGATTAACGCATGACGAAATTTTAACAACTTTGCACGTTATCAATGGTGTTAGAAATAGTAACGTTTCACCAAATTATCCATTAAAAAATCAAAATTTTTTTCAGTTGTAAAATTAAATATCCCGGATATATTTAAGCCGGGTGGAAAAAATTACGAAAGAATAAAAACTCGCCTTAAGAATTTAAAAAGATTCGATGTTATCATGAATTGGGATCCTCCTGATGAAGCCATCTGTCCATCTTCTGCAGCAAAGTACCTTAACGATTTAAACTATCACGTGACGCTATGCAAACCAAAGTACAATTCTCGAACTGATTATTCGGTGCAAGCTCCCATAATCGATTTTGAAAAAGTAGATTTCGATTGCAGTTTTGACTTGGTAGAGTGGTTAGGTATGTTTTCTTTGAATGCAGACCTAGAAGGTGGATCACCAGAAAATTTTGTGACGACTTATGAGACACCTGCACCAAGTCAGAAGTTTGGCCAAGTGAAGTACTTGGAGTGGAAAGGATTTTTTACACCACCCCAAATGCAGCTGTTGTTCCAAGAATTAAGGTAAGTGTTATTAGTTGTCCTGAACTCTTAAATTTTTGGAAATACAAAATTAATAAAACTATTTTTCATTGTATAAACTAGAGTTAATAACGTGCAGGCTATAATTTTTTGTCCATTGGCTAAAACACTTTCTATATTAAGTGTTTAACCATGCCTAGTAATTAAGCATCTATTTTAAACCTAACGACTTTGATAGAAATGTGTTTGTTGAATTTCAGAAAATTTGTAACTGCAGAAGAGAAACCATGGGTATCAATGTATGTCCAAGGCTTTTCTGAGTGCCCTTTATATTTACCAGAACAACAGTACCATTATTTAGTCAATGCTGATGCATCTTTTACAATTCTAATGAATCGTAAGAATTATATTTTGTTAACTCAAAACTGTTCCTTGAAAACAACATGAAAAAAATAAAGAATAATTTTTTAATCTTCCATAAAATGAAAATAAACTTACTTTATTAAAAATTATTTAAGAAAAAATAAGTTACTTCCTTTTGCGGTGAGCTTCATTTGGATTCCTTCTCATCCAATGTTTCACCGTGTTCCCTGGCTTTATAGAAAGCTGTGCCGACTTTGAATAAACATCCCGCATAATAAAAGGGGAATAACCAGCAATGTAATCACTGCTTAATGGATTATTTTTGGTTCTTGCTAATCGTGATGATTGTTCGTGGGGCACAGGTTGATCGGCAGCTAAAATCGGATTATTAGGGTGTTTTCCGCCCTGAGGAGAAGGCAAACTGAATTTCTTTCCCCTAGCTGTCAGAGGGCGCCTCGCGTTAATGTGTACTATTTGCTGACCACTTTCGTCCACCGAGACGGCAACTCGTTTCAGCGTGTTATTACCACATTTAGGGCAGAAGGTTTTAGTTACGAAACTTGTAATTCCAAAACATGAGTAACAACGTAAGACAAAAGTGCGCAGCTGTTTTATGATTCGTCCATTCAAAGCCGATACGTTGAGGTTCATTTGTTTTAGGACGTTCTGCATGGCAAAATCGGTTGTGACGCATGCGACTTTCACTTTTTTTTCTTCGCTGAACGCCGAATTAAGTTGAGTTTTCATTTCTTTGATGTTGGAAGGAGTTATCCATCCTTCATCGTCGCTAATGTTTTCAGTTTCTTCATTTGAATCGGTTTCTTCTTTCTGGCCTTCAACTTTTACTAAAACTTCATCAAGTAAATTTTCATCTTCCTCGCTTTCCGACTGTGCCGGTTCACTATTATACGCCTCTACTTCATCAAATGAATTCTCTGCAGGTTTTTTATTTTTTTTCTTGGAGATGTAAAACCCATCTTGTTTTAAGTCGTCAATGTGCGAGGGCTTTGAAATAATGTTTACACTTCTCTGAACAGCTGGTTCGCTGTGAATGTGATTTGTCCCTACGTGTTCTTTCTCTAACTGGTAAGTTAATGCCATAACTCTTATGTCTGTTACGGAGAGGCATGGGAAATCGCCTGTTTTTTTTGCAAAGTCCGAAACGGCTTGAATACTTTCGGGGTACGCTTCCTTGACTATTAAATTATAAGGCAGGACTACAAGCCTCCTCAACTGCCTTTTGCTAGTGATTTCATTGATTACTTCCGGAACGGTTACAATTTTTTCAGCGACGTTCTGCAAAGCAGTGATTATAACCTTCAAATGTATTAGACGTGAATTGATTTGTACCTGTAAAGGCGCGTTTTCTATAAATGCTGTAGTGTCAACGACGAGGTATTCTATTGGTTTTTCCATAATTACACAAAATTATTAGTAAAAAATTAAGCAAACACGTTTTGCCCTAAATTGACGTTTTGCGTCGTGTACCAATCTAGTAAAATGAAAAGTCCTAGTGGAAAAAAGTACCAACCTTGTGTTATGTGGTACCAACGTTCCAAGTTTGTATGTATCATAGGAAAGATAAAGTAATAGGTAGCATCGAAATGCAGTAATAATTGTTATGTAATAACCTTAATAAATTTTAGTTGAAAATTCGTTTGTATCATTTTATTTGCATTGCTTGCGTGAGTTCTGGTGAGTTCTAGATCAGAGTAACCAACGCGTAAAAAGCAAGAGTTACCAAAAAATCCCTTTTTGACATAAAAAATTATTAAAATTTGTTAGTTACTTTAGAGCTGTGTCTTCTTTTGCTAATAACTAATTACTTGGTCACGATCAAGTAATCAAGATCCAAGATAAATTCGAAAGAACTGCCACATAACTAATAGCGTTTTCGATTTACATGCACCGGTTGTACTCAGTGTATTTGCATCTTCTTTTAACCTCATGCAATAACACGAGATGAAGATACTCTTAGTGCGCACTAGAGCGATCAATCGAAAACGCTATAAAATATGTATAAAATCTCCATATGAATCACGATTCGTTAATCGAATTACAAAAATTCAATGATTCAGAGGGGCAAGGAGATTACGGATCATGATTCGTTCCTGCACGAATGCAGGAATGGTGAATCCTGCACGAATCGAACACGTAAATTCTTTTTGAATCGATTTAAATTGATCCAAATCGATGAATCGAAGCCGTTTTCTTTCGCTCATTAAATTTGGATCTAAAGGCGTTTGATCGAATCAGTAGTGTTCTCTCGCTCATTAAATCGATTCAAAAAGAATTTACGTGTTCGATTCATGCAGGATTCACCATACCATAACGAAACTGATCCATATCACTGATCTACTGATAAAAACGAATTGATTTCGACTGCGAATCGAATACAGCTTAAGTTTGGCAACATCGGGAAGTAGCGATTATAGTGAAGGATCATGGGAATTGGAAGTTACGAAGTTGGCACTGTAATTGTCACTAAATGACTCCTTCAAAGTCTTCTGTCAAGCTACATTTTTAAGAAATATCCAAAATATGAGTTGTGCTTTATGGGGTCCATCAGTTCTTCCTAGCGTCAATAAATAACATTAAATGCGGATGAGGTGAGTAAGGAATGAGCGCAGAACGTGAAATATAGCAGGTGTTGTGTTGGTGATCACTTATTGACGTCAGTGAAAAATTTGTATAATTTGTGATAAAACCAGATAAAATCTAAATGTGTCACGAAAAGCATAATCTGCTCTCCAATTGTTTAATAATCAGTTTTATTTTCGCGATGTCTCGTCGAGAGGTGACAAAAAACGAAGTGCTGTTAAGAACCCCCCTATGGAAAAACATTGCATAATTTATGTTCAGGAAAGCGATTAATTTTAGAGGAATGTTGCGTTAACGTACGGTATTATAGAATTTGATTCTTATCATGTCAATCATCATCATCACTGATGTGTTTGTACCTCAAAAATAAAATTTGCTTCGTTTTGAACAGGCGGTGATTTTTACAGAAAGGATTTTTAGAAAATTGTTTATGAAATAATTTTTGCTATATTTGTTGTGTTTACTGCAGCACAAAGAAAATGTAAATGATTCATGACTTTATTATTATTCAATCGTTTTTGGTAAGAAATATTTTGCGTTTTTTCATAATTAAAGCAAGTGGCAAGTGGTTTGCAAATTTGTTTTGTATTTATGAGTTCCAAACTTCACAGGATTCAAGTTTTTTATGTAACTTTTGAAACTATTTTTTTTCTATCAAAAGATAAAAATGGTTACAGAATATGATGTTAATGACTTTTGTGCTTTTATTATCTCATTCTCTATTACATTTATGTAAATTATTCCGGTAAAACCAACTTAGACATACCTAAGTTCAAAGGTTTACAAATGTTTGTGTTTGTGATACTTGCATCTTATTTTTTTGTTAACATCTCAAGAATATTTAATGAGCAATATATTCAATATTTTTTTAACCAATTATTGTAATATTAAAACAATAATAATACACTGCAGCCTTGTAGACTCATGTGTTCAAATTGCTTCATGATTTTCATCCATCTGTTTCTTTAATTTTTTTTATCTGCCAGTTACGATTGCCATTCACCTCTTGATATGCTTTATCATTTCTCCTTCCTTCCTTCAAAGTCAGTGCTCTGTTAAAATATTTACTAACTAATATGCTCTGATCTTTGCAGTCTTGCATTTGGAAAAGGATTAATTTCTTATACACCTCCATAACTTCCTTCTCACTCTTTTTCCCAACAAAATTCTTTACCCTTACAGTCCCATATATCCTCTATTTTCCTTTCTTGAACCATCAACATGTTTTAGTTAACTGCACACTCTCATTACATTTGTAAATCAGTTTCATTTCAATTCAAATTAATATTTTTCATTTATTCAGAATTTCAATGAGTGCCAGCTGAATTAATTTATCATGGCCGAAGCAGTACCAGTTGATCCCCCTGGATTCCACCAACTTAAAATCGCAAGTGAGTTTAAACCTACCATAAAAGAAAACCAGATTTTCATCCCTAATTCTTCCAGTTGAATGTGCACATTTGAGAACCACTGGATTTATAAAACCGAGCGCGTATGTCGAACTTACAATAGATGGGCACAGTCCTCGCAGAACAGAAATAGTAAAGAACACTTCCCAGCCAAAATGGAACGAGGTTTTTACCGTGCTGGTGACACCCCAGTCGATCTTGCACTTCAGCGTTTTGGACCATCACAATTTTCGGAGAGACACATCAATCGGTGAAAAAAAACTCGAGCTGCATCAGATGCTGTCGCACTACAACGGACGATTGGAGAATTTGGAACTCACCATGGATTTGACAACGGAAAGTAAACACAATGATTCTCCTGTGAAGGCCGGCGAATTGATATGCTTGTTGAGTGGCTTAAGAATAGAAATGTCGAATCACGGGAGTCGCAGTACAAATTCATTACCGCTGACGGAATCGGATAATGAATCGACACCGGTTAGGAGCGTTCTTAACGGTGTTAGAGCAAGGGTGCGAGTGCAAGGTTCTGAGAATGTTGTTCCACCGGTTCCTCCGCAAAGACGACCTAATGCTGTTCCTGTGCTTGATAGATCAGTTTCTATGCCATTGTCTCAAAGCAGTATAAATATTCCTTACGGTAGGACTTTAATTTGTAGGTTATTGCTTTTTTTTTTAATATATTCAATGTGATAGGTACAATTGGGCCACCTGTTACTGTACCGAATGGAAATACCGTGCAGATCAATGCCGACGTATCTCAAACTAACGGAGCAGATGAAGCACTTCCCCCAGGTTGGGAAATGCGTTTAGATTCTTATGGTCGACGTTATTACGTTGATCATAATACCAGGTGTGTTTCTTGGACCTCGTTTGGTTTGAGCGGGTGTTAGTTTTTAATTTTTTTATAGATCTACATCCTGGGAACGACCTCAGCCTCTACCGACCGGATGGGAAATGAGGAGGGATTCTAGAGGGCGCATTTATTATGTCGATCATAATACACGAACAACTACTTGGCAACGACCGAATTCTGAGAGATTGCAACACTATCAGCAATGGCAAGGACAACGTCAACATATTGTGCAACAAGGTAATGTAGTTTATTTGAGTTTTTACAAAGTGTCGGTTGCATTACTGCAGATTAACTAAATTTGACAAAATATAACATTATCAAAACTCGTGTAATACTTAAGATGATTTGCGAAAATTTATTCGGCAAACGTATTACATTATCGATTAATGAATCATGTCCTAATGAAGAATGTATTAATGGATTAAATAAACGGTAATCACTAAATAATGAATCAGTAATACACACTTTCACTTAGAACTTTGAAGATAAAATGTTTGTATCTACTTCACAAGTATTTATTGTGACTAATTACTTAATTATTATCAAACTCTTAATTGTTATTAATTAATACGTTTTAGAGAAATGACGTCTATCACAATTATAACAAGTAAATACTATACTTGACATGAAATAATTATGTAATACATGAAGGCCACTTTTTAAATTAAACTTCCAATTTAGAATTAAACAATATTTTATTTACAGGAAATCAAAGATTCTTATATTCGCAACAACCACCTGTTCCGGTGGCCGGGCCAAGTACCGTGGTAGAAGAAGATGATCATTTGGGACCTCTACCTTCAGGTTGGGAACGAAGGGTGCAGCCTGAAGGTGAACTGAACCGCATAAATTCGTCTACGTCATTTTAAAATTCGATTTTGTAGGGCGCGTGTATTATGTGAACCATAAGAATCGCACCACACAATGGGAAGACCCCCGAACTCAAGGGCAGGAAGTGAACGGGGACATAGACAACGTGCCGCTTCCTCCTGGCTGGGAAATCCGATACACTGAAGATAATAAACCCTACTTCGTAGATCATAATACCAAAACGACCACGTTCGATGACCCCAGACCGGGTGCCCCCAAAGGTCCTAAAGGTGTTTACGGTGTTCCAAGGACTTACGAAAGATCTTTCAGATGGAAAATTGGTCAATTTAGGTAAGACAATTTTTTTACTGGTACTTAAATGTTAAGACATTTTATTTTTATAGGTATTTGTGCCAAAGTAACGCTTTACCAAGCCACATAAAAATATCGGTGACTCGGCAAACACTATTTGAAGATTCATATCACACCATAATGCGATTGCCAGCGTACGAATTAAGAAGACGCCTTTACATAATATTCAAGGGTGAAGAGGGCCTGGATTATGGCGGGGTGAGTCGCGAGTGGTTCTTTTTGCTTTCACACGAGGTCTTAAACCCGATGTACTGCCTGTTTGAGTACGCCAACAAAAACAACTACAGCCTGCAAATAAACCCGGCGTCTTACGTCAACCCCGATCACTTACTCTACTTCAAATTCATCGGCCGTTTCATCGCCATGGCTCTATACCACGGCAGATTTATTTACTCAGGTTTCACAATGCCTTTCTACAAGCGTATGCTGAATAAGAAGCTCTTGATGAAGGACATTGAAAGCATCGATCCAGAATTTTACAATTCTCTGGTTTGGATTAAAGACAATAATATAGACGAGTGCGGATTAGAGTTGTTCTACAGTGTTGACTTTGAAGTACTCGGTCAGGTTGTTCATCACGAGCTGAAGAAGAACGGTGACAAAGAAAGGGTCACCGAGGAAAACAAGGAGGAGTATATAACTTTAATGACCGAGTGGCGGATGACTCGCGGTATAGAACAGCAAACTAAAGCATTTTTGGATGGTTTTAATGAGGTCGTTCCTTTGGAATGGTTAAAGTATTTTGACGAGCGTGAATTAGAGTTGTTGTTGTGCGGTATGCAAGAAATCGATGTCGATGATTGGCAAAGACATACTATTTATCGACATTATACAAGAAGTAGCAAACAGGTCATGTGGTTTTGGCAGGTAAGGACTGACAATTTTTTTTTTTTGTTGTGCTTATGCGTATGAATTTCAGTTTGTTAGGCAAGCCGACAATGAAAAGCGTACAAGACTTCTTCAGTTCGTAACTGGGACATGTAGAGTGCCTGTCGGGGGATTCGGGGAATTAATGGGCTCGAACGGCCCTCAGCGTTTCTGTATAGAAAAAGTGGGGAAAGAAACTTGGCTGCCACGTTCCCACACGTGCTTCAACAGACTTGATTTGCCTCCATATAAAAGCTACGATCAATTAGTGGAGAAATTAAATTATGCAATTGAGGAGACCGATGGTTTTGGGCAAGAATAATAAGGACCGTACCTGACCTAAATTAGTTTTCGCTAGCATCAGGCCTATTCTTTGTCTTGTACTTATTTGTATTGATAAGATCGACACCAGTATTGTATAGTGCAATTTTAATATTTGCTTTTTTTGTGATATACGCTACGTATCCCTTGGCCTATAGTCATACGATATGAGATTACCCATTATACAGATTTCATATATGTACATACTCTATTGTGTAATTTTACTGTATATTTTTTAGTATATTACATACACTTATTTATATATTTTAATAATAATTTTTAAATGGTACCTACATTCCATAACTGGACTGATGACTGTCACTTGCATACCTTCATACGCTCTATAATTCAGCTTCGGTGAATCGAAACGAATGAATTTCAATTGTAAGTCACTAATTGTAATAGAGTTGTTAATTATTTTTTTATAATATTGAGGTTATAAGTAATGTATATTGTAATGTTGGATTGAACACAAACCAAAACTGTAATTAGGTTGACTATAGTTTACTCAATTAACTTTTCTCCCTATCATTAATCCCAGCTAATTTTTATTAATGCATCCCCTATTTTATGGTTAATAATATTAGCTAATTTCTTTTTGCATTCATTTGTTGTATTCTGTGATGTATTATGTTCAACATTTTTTTATACATGCATATAGAATTTGAACTGTATGCAGAACATTCAATAATGTTTAAAATGATTGTATTATGTTATATTTAAAATAATTTTTTTAATCTAAAAGGTTAATTCAGCAAATTTTAATCATTCTAATTACAGTTCTGAGTTGAACTCAGGCCCAACATTATATACAACACTACCACTATAGCATTGTAAATATCGTTTGAAATAAATTATACTCCTGTACATAGGTAAATATAGTTTTCGATGAGGATTATAAATTAGTAAGAAATAAAAACATTAACCTGTTGATACGTCAACTGATTGTTACAGAATAGATTTTTACACATAATGATAATAATTTAATGAGGAAAGTGATTGAGACAATTTTATACAAAAGTGTTCTTTCTTCAGTTAAACAAACATAATGTGGGCGACCATGATTGAATTTGGGACTGGCACATCTAATAATTATTCGAGGCTTGAATTTTAAACACTTGTAGTCTGATTTAGTTGTAAGACATGTATATATGTAATAACTAATAAAAAATCTTTATATTGTATCTTAAAAATTAACAGTTTTGTTTTTATCTTGAGAAGTTGCTTCGTACATTAAGAGTTTTTAACATCGTGCTGGTTATAAATTCTGGAAACACCCTAAATTAAAGTAAATAAATTTTCAGACCAAAATGCACCTGTTAGACCAGTATTTATGCTTTCCAGTTTGAAAACACCAATTCTTTAGATGGAAGTAATCAGAAATTAATTTTTTATTTTATAGTAATTGATCGAAATTAACGTAAATTATCTCTCGTAGGGGAAAAGAAAAAAAAAGACAAGTTTTAGTCCTTTCTAATTACCATGTGATAAACAACGTGCCCTCCTAGCCAATCACAAAATAGGAAATCTCACATAGAAAGCTGTAGCTTATGCTTTCTGTCTCTCTTTTTTGCTTAAAGTACTATGTGCTTTTTTAAAAATGCCATAAGGGGTGGCTGTGGAAAAGAAAATTCATGTCTTAGCTCCATTCATTTACTTTAAATTCTCAGTTTTGGCATGTGTTACACGCCAAGCTACGACATGAGTTTAAATTTTCATAGCCAACCTTTATGGGATTTTAAAAAAAATACACCGTATAATAACATGTGGTCCTGGGTGCCTGTAGAATCAAACTTGAATGTTTATTCTTATTTCGCATCGTTGAATTGACGTCTCGAATATTAACTGTCAAACAACAAATAAATTCTTGTATTCTATGTATTTAATGCTCTATTGCAATTTGAAACAACAATTACTTAAAAATGTTTGATTCTACAGCCACCCAGGGCTACAATAATTATAATGCTTGTGGTTATAACAGCTGTTCAATAATTAACCACAAGCATCCAATCTTTCAAAAAAATTCAAATTGCACACAAATTTTTTAATCAATTAGTTTCGTGTCTTGTTTTTAAATAATGTTATAAATACAGATACTTTTTTTAACAATACATAATTCACTTTACTGATTATTAGAAAAAAGCAATAAAAAAATACGTAAGCTGTTTAGCATGTTTCTTAACTATACTTGGGTGCATACTTGAAACAGAGTATATTTATAGTGCTGCTGGCATGGTCTATAACGTCGGAAGCTTAAATTTAAAAATAGATTTCACTTTTCGTGGCTAGGTATGTTGGTAAGTAAGAACGTGTTTTTGCTAAAAACCTCAAAAGATTTGGCTGATCCACCTGAAGAAATACTTGATACCTGCTCTCCATGTGCACTCGAGTAGACAGGCTGCTGATCTGAAACTAAAATTCTGCTTTTGCTTTGGCTGGTGTTTCACTTGTCAGATTTACACTAAAATATTTACATAAATAGGTATAAATTTTGCTGACACAATCTTTCGAAACTTCATAAAAGCAAAATACTACATTAAAATAAGCGTGTGTTGTAAATTAATTTTTTTTTTATACATATATAGGTGTCCTATAATTGCGAAGTATTTCAATTGTTGAAAAAAAAGAAATTACTATACCGAGTGATTTTTTTTAATGTTTATCAACTTTTGCCATAGAATTTGAACGGCATGTCTTAGCTTTATTGTAAAACAGCGCCAAGGAGTGCAATGACGTATTTTTCACTTAAGCCAAGACCGAGGCCAAGGTGTTCCATTTAAAAAACAAAAATTGTATTTTTTTCTCCACTTTGAGATGCACTTTCGTTTTTTGTGAAAGGTTTAAAAGATAGGTAATACAAATAATATCCTACAGCTTTTGTATTTAAAGTTTTTCTCTATCTCTTAAAATAAAACCTTTAGGTAGGGTGCAAATTATTTTAAAAAAACCAAAATCAAGTTTTCAATAATCGACGAATAATACAAAAACTAATAAACCGATTATAGGATATGTATACAGGTGTCCACCGAGTGCCGCGGTCTTCTCTACCGTCTACAGCAGTCTTTCTCAAAGTGGGCGCTAGAGGCCTACAGGGGGGCGGTAAAGGGCACAGAGAGAATTGGGGGAAACAAGATAAGACTCATATACCGGATGTCCCAAAACCCTCGTTTGAGACTGAAACAGTGTACAGAGACGCGCAAAAGAAACAACTTTTTTCAATACTTTTTTTTCCAAAAGTCAATAATAAAAGAGTTATAAACTCTGAAAGAGGGTTGGAAAATATTGTTCTTTTGGCAATATCTTCTGAATCCTTAAAGTTATGAAACTAATATTTTAAATTCAGGCATAAGGCACCTAACTACGCATTTACAACGTATTTGTTAAATCCTCCCTCCTTTTTAAAAGGTAGTGTTAGGGGAATTATAACTCCCTTATTATTGACTTTTGGAAAAAAGGTATTGAAAAAAGTTGTTTCTTTTGCTCCTCTCTAAATACTGTCTCAGTCTCAAACGAGAGTTTTGGGACAGCCTGTATGGCAGGCTATAATGTAACTAAAGTTGTTAAAGTAATGATTGCGATTGTGATTTTTAAGATGTGGTAAAGTAAAAAATTTTAGAGGGCGCTAGAAAATAATTGATTCTTAAAGTGAGCAGTAGATGGCAGTAGACGAAATTAGTTTGAGAATCTATGGTCTACAGTATGTAAGATAGAAAAGAAATTCAAACGAGCTAAAATGTAACTCAGTCAGCTCTAGTTTATAAAATTATTTTTGGCTATACAGAGTGTTCAGTAACTGAGAGCCATACCAAAGTTATATTTTTCTAAATGGAACACCCAGATATTTTTAATGATAATTAAATGATAAATTTGATCTCGTAAGCTAATCTAAAATTATTTGAATATTAAAATGCAACTTAAATAAAAAGTTAAAAAAAAGGAAAACAAACAAAATAAGGCTGATAGAATATTCCAACGTTTTAAAGAAAGAATCAAGTCTGAAAAAAGTGTCAAAAGTAAAAAAAAAGAAGTTGTGAAGGGCTGGGTTTGATCTCGCAACCCTACGGTTACGAAATTTAAACTTAAACACCTTGACTACGAGAATTATTATTTGTGGTTGCTAAAATATGCTATTAAGTATAACTAAAGAATTTTAATTAATTTTTCTTTAATTCATAGATAATTGCTTAAAATATCATAAGTTTAATACCAAATTGCTTTAAAAATCAGTATCTTTCCGATTCGACCTACAAATTCATATGAATTTATTCAGGCACATAAAATAAAATAATTTCTGTTTTCCCATGTTAAATCCCTATGTCTCATTGGCTGGGTTTCTCAGTCCTAGTTTAACTTTAAACTCCTGTTTATTCCTAAGGTAGCAATTCTAAAAATAATTGTTCCTATGGAAATAAACAGGACTTTTAAGTTAAATTAAGTAGGTTGGGTTTCTGGAACGTTTCATAAAGTTAATGGCCCATTAAAATAAATATTCCTAGTTTTAACATGTATAACCATAGCAACGTTTACTTTAACCCTTTGAAACACGAATTCTTTTTTTAAAGTTTTTAAAGTAGCTGATTGTGAAATTGTCCTTATTTATAGTCTCAGACATCGACAAGATAAGAAGTTAGTCAAAAACAATATTGAGTATTTGTTTATAATTAGGGATGTGGAAATTTCAAAAAAATATTTTTTTTGAAAGAAACATGGAAATTTCATTATTTTTAATATGAAACGTTTCAACGGTAAATGCAATGAAATTTCACAATAAAAGAAAAAATTGAAATTTCTTTGAAATTTCAAAAAAAAATTCAAAATCTCAAGTGAGTTTTATTTAGAAATTTTTTTAACACAACTATAAATAATGTACAGTTACCAGACAGAAAATTTTGGAGGTCACTGCTGATCTTTCCAGTGGGTTGATTTCTCTGACATAAAAATATAAAATAACCCTTTACTGTTATTTTGATTGATGTTTGCAAATCAATTTTGAAGTTTATTTTTAATGCACTGCAATATGGCCAAAAAAGTTAACATAAAGAAAATGTGTAGAATGGAATTCATCTTTTTACCTTTTTTTGTTGGTTAACTATTGAATTGTCCATATGCAATTAGTAAATATTTAGGCTCGGTTTTATAAACACAAGTTAACTTTAACTTCCAGTTTATTGCCATAACAACAATTGTGTTCACAATTGTTACCACGGGAATAAATCGATAAACTAAATTAAGTATAGTTTACCAGAATGCAAACTGCAAATGAATAATGAAAATGATATACCGATTAAAAGAACGTTCCTAGAAGCGTTATTAAAGTTGCGGATAGAAAATTTCGGACACGAACAAGAACTTTCATATTTTATTATCTTGTTAAGTTGTGGTGGTTCCTAAACTTGAAAGCTCATTCAGCAGAAATGAGTATATACTCAGTCTCAACTATTGTGGTGGGAACTGTTGATATGTGTTGCTAAGTGCGCCCACAAAACCAAAACAAAATTTAGCCATACGTAAAAAATTAATATTTACACTTGGTTCTTGTCCGATGAAATTTGTATCACAAAATCTTTTAAGCGGACACTAAATCGCGCACTATACACTTAACGTTTCGCAGTCGTTCGACAGCTTCGTCAGAAGTGTTTATATTTTTTTCACTTCTGACGAAGCTGTCGAAGGACTGCGAAACGTTAAGTGTATAGTGCGCGATTTAGTGTCCGCTTAAAAGATTTTGTGATGTAAAAAATTAAATCGCCTATTTTATGATAAATGAGCCGGATTGGTTATCCTGTTCATTGGCGTGTTCACATTGCGTTCTATTCTGTCGCAATTCGTTAATAACAAAAGGCTTAATAAGTATCATATATTTTTCTGTAAGTATTCTGCTGTACAAGATTGATATCTTGGAAATTTCATTGAAATTTCCAAACGAAAAAGAAATTTCCAACAACTAAGGAATTTTCACAGAAATTTCAAAAACCTAGAAATTTCCACTGTTTTGCTAATTTCGAAAAGTGTTGAAATTTCAAGAAATTTCCTCTACGAAATATCCTCAATTGTTTCACTGCACATCCCTATTTATAATATGGTTAGAAAATGAAACCATTTTGCAACATAAGTCAAACTGCAAAGTAAAATAAAAAAATAAATATTCTAAATAACCCATTGAAAAAATATTAAAAAAATAAAAGTAAACCTTTGAAGGATTTATCATAAAAAAAGAAACTCCCAGAAGTAATTTGCGGTTTGCAAAGTCCAACTTTGCATATGCCAGAGGATAGTAAAGTTGAAGTTCTCTTTCTAAACAATTGTTTGGAAATGTTGTTTATTTCGGTTATTTGACCTGAAAATTTAATTAATCAAGGAAGAAACGTAGGTTTTAAATTGTTAATTTTTTTGACTATGTACAGCGCCAGACAAAACTCGTGCGTTTACATTTCAGGATCAGACGCCATACATCATGGAGATAAAGCTTTTATCGTGCCCCCTGTGTATGAAGCCCCACTTTGAAGGAGTAGACGCCCTTCGATCGAGCCTCATCAACGTTGCAACATCCCAAATTTCCTGTCCGGTATGCAACGAAATCCTGCTGGGTCTAGACAAGTTAACCATACACCTCTTCAGCCACATCACCAAAGACATAATGCAGAAAAACATGTTGAAATTAAACAATTTGTCGCCGCAAGACGTCAAAGACGTAGTGGGGGAAAGCCCGTCCCAAAATACTAAATTGTGCCACAGCACGAACGAAAGCGACAAAAGAGAAACAAACTCAGAAGTGACATGCAGAAGTAAACAACCGGAAGTGGTGAAAGACATTCGATGTGATATCTGCAACTTTAGTTTCTCAGACGAGCACATCCTGGATATCCATCAGAATCTGCTTCACCAGACGAAAGCGGACAAAAAGACGGGCGTTTATAATTACCATTGTCATTTGTGCAGCAAGAAGTTTAAGCTGAAGGGTAGTTTGATGGTCCACCTTCGGGTCGCACATTTCGGATTTGGCCGCCGACTTCAAAACGATGGCAATTTTAGCTTCGGTAAGGTGGATAATCATCAAGACTCTGGGGGGGTGGTTCTACAGAATGCAAGTGAGCAATTTGCAATTGCGAAAACTCGCGAAAATAAACACTGGGAATGTGATGTTTGTATGAAGTTGTTTACGACCAAGTATTTTCTTAAAAAACACAAACGACTGCATACAGGTGAGTGTTTGGAATTTCATACATTAATCTACCCTTTCTAAAGCAGTTGGGGTTATTATTTTTCCAAAGTACACACATGCAAACATGGCCATGTTTACCATCTCCAGTGAATTTCGATTGCTTCTTCACCCTTCCAGTTCATTAAGCATTTTATATCTTTAATTGTTTATTATTCTTCTTCTTGTTCCATGTGTTTCACCTGTTGCTGCTGTAAAATACTTTTAAAATATTGCACTGTTAAATCTGCTAGTTTCCTTGAACAAAAAAAGTAATTAGTTTAATTTAAAATAATACATAAAAGAATAATGAACGTTAGTCCAAACATTAAGCGAACGTCTGCCATTTTTGTAATTTCAGGAGAAATGCCTTATTATTGCTCCCAGTGCAATAAATTCTTCACGTTCCAACAATCATACCACAAACACATGTTATATCATTCATCGGAGAAGCCCCACTTGTGTAACGAATGCGGTAGGTCATTTAAAGAACTGTCGACTCTGCACAACCACGAACGTATCCACTCAGGAGAACGTCCGTTTGCGTGCGAAACTTGTGGTAAGTAATCATTTAACAATTTGTCAAAATTCTACACCCGTTATTACAGGTAAATGTTTTCGACAGCGCGTCTCTCTTCTTGTACACCGAAGGATTCACACAGGAGTCATGCCGTATAAATGCACAGCCTGCAACAAAAGCTTCAGATATAAAGTTAGTCAAAAATCACACAAGTGCTCGGCGAATCCTCCGGGCCTAGTCATCCGAGAGTCCAATTTGCTAGAAAAACTGATACAAAAGACCGTTAATAAACTCTCATCGCAAACTCCAGAAAACAGTAACGTCCAAGAAGTCGCTTCAAAACACCAAGCGGATTTCAACAACGATCCGGAAGGTTTGTTTCAAAGTGGATGCCCCATGGTTCAAATAAAACAGGAGCAACAAAAACAGAACAGATCAAATGAGCAAAGACCTCAGAATGAGAGTGAGAATGGTTTTGGCTTCGATGTTTCTTGTTCCATTGCAGCAAAGGCCCACGAGAATTTTGTGTCGCCATTACATTTAAACAATCAAATGCAAAAGTACTTTTATGCTAGCGATCAGAAAAATAACAACTTAGAAGGTGGTCAAGAAAAGTCTTTGAGTTTGCCGGAAAACACCGACTTCTTCTCCCTTGTATTGTCTCCTGTTTTGCCCGAGGTAGAGTTGCTTTCTTTATCAAATCCCTCCTCGAATGAAGCAGCAAACAATACCTTGGAAACTATCAATGAAGAGTCATTCAAAAATCTTTTATACGGACGACCTGAATAAAGAATGATCTGTTCGTTCACATGTCTAAAAAAAAAAATCTTGTGCTTCCATCTTCTTATGGCTATTAGTTATTTATGTCTTCTTTTTTATTTTTTAAATTCTTAAGTGTGTAGAAAAGTTTATGTTTATGAACAAAATAATGCTTATTTTTGACACAAAAAATAGAATTACATAATTGTTACTTGTACTATTTATTTTTATAATCCTCTGTTAATGTGATTTTAAAATTTAACTGCATTTTGGGAAGTTGATCCACATTTTTTGCAACGCACTCATTCTGTATATCTCTTAAATACAAAACTGATCTTTTAAAAATTCTGTAACCTTTCTGAAATATCAAATTATAAAAATCTCACTACTGATAATTTATCTTCAAGTAAGATTATCATATAAAGGCCAAAAAAATTATCTATTGTATCACAGATAATCACATTTTTATCAAGATTAAAAAAATACTAGCACGCTACTGAGATTATGACGACAAACATACACAACAAAAGAAATTATATATTAATAAAAATAACTTTGTGCAGAGACTTCCAGTTATGATGAACATAAAAAGATTTCAATCTGTCTGAACGAATACAACGATTAATAAACGTCAAGCAACATAAAATTATAATCGGTGCAAACACATGTTGTTAACTTTAAAGAGTCAAAAGTACTTCAACATGTAAAACTAAAAAAATTAAATAAAGCTTTAGTGTTAAATGCCCACTTTTTATACATTCTTTAAAAAGAACTAAGAGTAATTAATAAACTATTATCTGTTATTGCATGTCAAATAAATTGAAAACGTTTCATCGTAACTAGAATTAAATATATAAAAATCATAACAACAAAGATAAAACCTCTAAAAACTATTCCTCTGTGAAAATTCCTTCAAAACGTTTAAATCCCGCATCAGCATTTGGGCAGTTTGTCTCAGCTTCGGGAAGTTTTCGACATTCTCCTCCGTCTCCAACAAATTATCGATCTTGTTGATCTGTTCTTCGAACTGATTCAATCTTTCCTCCACCAATGACTGGCTGTGGTGTATATGTTTCAACAAATTCAATCTGCAATCAGCCGAGTCTATCGCTGCCTCCGGTTGTGGTATTATTGGAGTAGTTGCTCCTGCGGACAAGTTCTCGAGATTGTTTCCTATAAGCGTGTTCAAATCGAGCTTGGGGAATTCGGCTAGGTCATCTTTTGATTTTTGTTCTTCCTTTCCCGTCTTTAATAAAGATAATAGCATTGATTCCGATGGCTCATCGCATTTGCCGTATGGATGATCACTGTCGTACTTTACACTTTCGGTTTCGGTGTCGTTTTCTTCGTCGTACTTTTCTGGCAGAGGCAGCTTTGCCCAAGGCTTCGACCACAGGTATAACTTAGGATGATTTTTGGCTCTGTAAAATTTAACAACATCAAATAAGAGGTATTTGGGTTAAATAAAAAGCACTTACTCAGCAATGTTGATTTTAACTTTGAGCGTATGAATGTAATCCTTCAATTCTAATAACCCCCCGGTTAGGTCGTGCGATTTCTGTAATTTTTCAAATTTTTCCTTGAGGGCTTGTTCGTCCTTGCAGTGGTAATTGCCGACTGGCAAAGTGCCTTGCTTCAGCCAATCCTGATCGTGAAAGTATTTCTTCGAAGATCTTTGCCTTGTCGGATTCTGGCATATGTAGCAAATGTATTTCTCGGGCACCTGACTTTCACGTTCGATGTTATTACAGTACGCATGCTGCCAGCACAAACACAATTCACACTGTATCATCAAGCCGTCTTCCTCTGTTATTCCGCAGGTGCAATTGATTATCTCTTCGCGTTTCATCTGCACTATCTTTATAACTTCCCCACCCTCGATGATTACATTGCCAGGATTTTCTGCAGACACCGCACTTTCAGTGCTTGCAGAGAAATTAACTGGTTTGTCTGTTTGATCTCCGTTGTCTGAAATGCAGCGCTTGCGCTTCATTTGTTGTTTATTCGTCGCTAACTTGTGGACTAGAGCCGCTTTCAGTTGACTTTCCTGTTCGTAATCTTCGACTTTCGGTTCCTGCCTGAAAACTGGTAACAAAGTTTTAATTCCCGTGGGCCTTTGAGTACTCGCGCTTAAAGTTTTCAAATTAAGATCGTCTCTCTTTGGTATTGCTTCGGACTTAATCAGTAAGTCTTTAAGCTTAATGTCTGGATACATATTCGATGGTAATCCAGAAGGTAAAACGGGTGACGATCCCCTGACTTTCTCTTTGCTTCCGTCAAGCGGTTTGGTGCTTAGCAGTTTTATTATTTCAGAATCTTTCGCTTTCGTTATAGACTGGGCTTGCTTATGTTCCGCTTCAGCTAAGCTGAGTGTAGGTGACTTTATGGTCTGCAATTTCGGGGTCAAACTTCGTTGCACTTGCCTGAGTAACCCCACTTTAGTCGACTTGTCAATTCCAGGCGATCGATCCAATGATTCCCCGACGGTACGGGCGTAAGCCAAATCTGCCACATTAGGAGTTGAATCCAAAAACTTCGTATATTCCGGATGATAGTGTTTCACGTGCATTTGAGCTAAGTTTTCACGCCGAAAATTCTTGCCGCAACCCTCAATGGGACATTTATAAGAATTGTCCACGATAGGAATTTTTAAGCTGTTGGGGTTTTCTGGTTGCACTAAATAAATTAAGTTCACTAATAATGAATAACCAAGAGTCAAATGTATTGTTAGTTACCTTCCTCTTCTACAACACTTTCATTCGTTGGTGTTTCTTGAGGAA
This sequence comes from Dorcus hopei, assembly GCA_033060865.1. Lineage (NCBI taxonomy): Eukaryota > Metazoa > Arthropoda > Insecta > Coleoptera > Lucanidae > Dorcus > Dorcus hopei. Next base: position 12,868,060 of record CM065422.1, read on the forward strand.
ACGTTTCCGTCGCCTGCTTTCTGTTAACATCCGGCGCACTTCTTCTAGATTTTCTGTAAATTGAGAAATCAAACATGTTTTCGTTTAAGTTTAGTTCGGGATGTTCTTCTACGTAGTTCTTTATTTCGTTTCTCATTCTGAATCTTCGACCGTCCGGACTAAAATGTCACTACAATCATTAAAAGAAACAACATATTATGCTGACACTTACTTAACTATAACCGAATCCCATTTACCAGCTGAAACCCCATGGTTTCTTTGCATTAAGTGTTTCACCCAATGCGGTGGCAAACGTGGATCGTCTACGATAACAGACTTACGAGGTCCATCTGAGGTTTCAATAACAGATTCTTCACCGATTGGACGTCCATTTTCCCATCTACAAATTATATCCACACATATTTTACAATAAGTAGATTTTAATTGGTACTGACATGTATGAATATTTTTTAATGTCATTCAAATATTGATCACTTTAATGTTAATTATGTATTACATAACTGAAGCACGAGGTTCATTATTTAACTGTGAAATGACTGGCTGATTCCTTTTATGATAAGTGCTTGCATAACGAATAATCATAGATATGTGATAATAACATATGATTTAAAAAAACATTTTATTACATTCTGAAAGCAAATAAAAGAAGTAATTAAAAAATTTACCTGGGAGTCCAACGTTCGGGTTCTTCAGGAAGACTGTTTGCGGCATTTTCCGCAAACTGACTTACTGTTTTATCCTCCACCCCGCCGGTCTTCAATTTCTTTCCAAACAAAGCAGCGACATTAATTTTCCTCTTCCGATCCCGCCTCTCTTGCTTTGTACCTGTGGGTGGTTCAAAAAGAGGTGTGTAATGAGGTCTACCTAGTGTAGCTTTAGCCATGCGATGACTTTTTAATATTTTAACAAATCCATCATCAAAATGAACTTCATATGTATCTGTGCACAAAATAAACATAAAGCATTAAATAATAAAGTGCCTAACTAACAACATAAATAAAAATAATAAATCTTATATGCAAGACAGAGGTGGACTTCTCAATATTAAAATTTAATTACAAGTAAAAGCAAATTAACTTACATGTAGCAAAGCAAATACATTGATAGAGTTTTCGATTAACTGCTCTAAAGCACTCTCAGACTGTCTCCATCCCTTATTATTATTGCATAGGGTTAAAATAAGATGAAAATACTCTCAGAATGTTCTAAAGCAATCAACCAAAATATGCTATGAAATATTCTTGTGTGTGTGTTCGAATGAACAAAGTTTTGCCAAAATAAAAACGAACTTTGTTTCATTGAGAAGTAATACTTCAAGTATGAACTATATGAGTGTCTAAGGTGTCAGAGAGCGTTAAAAATACTCACTACTCATTTCTGTCACAAAAAAAAATTCTTTTTAAAATGTGCTGTTTGTTTAAACAAGATTAAAAAGGGTATTTAT